>CM054112.1:4935055-7858805 GCA_028673005.1 Tanypteryx hageni
CATTGCTTACTCCCTACGTTGTCAAAAACTTAAGCAGAAATTCATAAAGGTTCGCGACTATAAATCTATTAATGAATCACTATTAACATCAGAGGCGGCGCTCCTACCCTGGCATTTAATCGATCACCTAGATGACATAGACGATAAAGTTCAGACTTTTAATTCATATATGTCTCAGCTACTTGAAAAGGTTGCCCCTCCCAGAATCATTCGGGTCTCAAAGTCACATGCTGAATGGATAACTCCAGAAATAAAATCGATTATGTCCCGCCGTGACAGCATTTATCGTGATTTTAAGAAATCTAAGGATCCTGATGTACTATCGCGGTATAAATCATTGCGAAATAAAACATAACAACTTATACGCATCGCATAAATTAAATATGTACACGATTCAACCAACTCTGCACGAGCACAGTCCTCGATATGGAAAAAATTATGGAACTTGTGTGTTGGTAAAAATAAAGGTATGCAACTTCCACCAAACCTGTCCCTTGACGAGCATAACGCTCATTTCACTAAACCTCCCACGACCATAGATGCAGGCCTAAAATCTGAAACTATTGAACGTATCCGTAGCCTCAAACCCAATCACACCTCAAATACAATCTTTGAATTTACACCACTCACACAACCACAGGTAGCTAAATCACTTCGTGCAATTAAGTCAACTGCAATAGGAGATGACGGCGTATCTATAATACTAATAAATAAATTAATTCCTACCATTCTCCCCATTATCACTCATATCTTTAACTGGTCCATTCTTCAATCTAAATACCCTAATTCATGGAAATCAGCTCTTGTCCGTCCCATCCCCAAGAAAAACAATTCTCACGAAAACGCTGATTTCAGACCAATTAGTCTCTTGCCTGTTCTCCAAGGCGTTTGAAAGACTAGCACATGAGCAAATAACTCATTTCCTTTCAAAAAATAATCTCATCGACCCGTTCCAATCTGGCTTTCGTAAATCGCATAGCACAGCTACCGCACTATTGAAAGTAACGCACGACGTCCGCAAAGCAATGGATCAGAGAAAAATCGCCATTCTAACTCTATTGGATTTCAGTAAAGCCTTTGACTCCATCGACAAAGACATCCTACTTTGCAAACTTGAACTTTTGCACTTCTCACTCGCTTCTCGATACTGGTTTCGCTCATACCTAAATGGCCGCTCTCAAAAGGTTATTACTCATGATTTTTCATCTCGTCCATTAAATGTAAATAGAGGCGTTTCGCAAGGTTCTATTCTTGGCCCCCTGCTATTCTCTCTGCACATTAATGATATCTCAAATGCCCTCACTCACTGTAATTATCACCTATATGCTGACGATCTCCAAATCTACTATCACTCGCGCGTACCTGAATTTCCCGATGCTGTCGCTAAAATTAACTCTGATCTAGCTTCTCTCTCTCTTTGGAGCGCAAATAACTTTCTGAAGATCAACCCCGCAAAAAGTCAATCTATTATTATCGGTTACCCCAAATTATTGGCTTCCATAGATCATAGTGAATCTCCTCTTCTATCGCTAGAGGGGTCCACATTGCATTTTCAAAAATCAGTAGTCAACCTCGGTGTCATAGTAGATGAAACTCTATCCTGGGCTCCTAATACCAATAAAATCTGTAGTACCATCAACTCCTCCTTGCATTCTCTCAAAAGACTCAAAAACTTATTACCTAATTCCTTACGTAAACTCTTAGTGACCACACTCCTATTTCCTCACTTTGACTAATGTGATGTTGTTTATAACGATCTCTCCTGTGAACTGGCATTAAAACTTCAACGCATACAAAACTCCTGCATGAGATTCATCGGTGACCTTAAAAAGAGTGACCACATTAGCGAACAATACAATAATCTTTCATGGCTCAAACTTGACGCTCGAAGGAACTTACATACCCTGATGCAAATGTACAAAATCCTTACTTATAACAAACCTGACTACCTCTCTTCCCTCTTCAATGAAATCAATACAGTACACAAGCGGGATACTAGAGGCAAGAATAACCTCCTTATTCCTCATCACAGGACGAATATCTGCAATAAATTCTTTCAAGTCTCCGGTTGCCGACTCTGGAATAACTTAGATGAGAATTTTAAAACATCTCCCTATTTAAACTCATTCAAACGCACCTGTCTCACTCACTTTCTAAAACAACAAAGTAATCCTTAATCATCTCTTTACACTCCCCATAAATTATCCTTACTCAAGTTTTTTTTGTATTGTCTTATATTACTTTGTATTTCCTAATATAATTTTGTATTGTTTTTATATATGTTGTGTATTGTTTTTATATATGTATATTTTGTTTCTTCTATTGTTTATATTTTTTGTGTTGTTTTTATTTTTTTCTATTGTTTTATATTATTTTGTATTGTATTATATTATTTATGTATTTTATATCATTTCCTGCTTTCTTATAATATGCATGCACCAACAACATTCTCGATATTCATTCATTGTATATATTTCATGTATATTTCATCTCATTCTGCATACTTGTATATTTCTTGTTTACATTACGTTATTACCTTTACGTGTACTTTTTTATGACGGTATATAATTACGCTGTATATACGAACTCTCTCACTGTACATTCTCCTTTTTATTTAATGTTGTAGTTTTGTATTATCATATGCACACTATCTAGGGTTTTCGCAGGTTTTTCACACCCCCCTTCTTAGTTTTCCTGCGTGGGTTTTACTAGGGAGGACATGTCTGTTTTTACCTAGGTTTTCCCCACAAACACAAATCTGTATTCAATTTTATCTTTTTACTTTGTACGATTTAGGTACATAATGTTTATATAATGTATTTTGTTATACCTTATTTTATTATTTTTCTTGTATGTATTATATTGACGAAGGGTTAAATGTAAGAATAGACCTTATGGTCTAAATTTCGCCCGAATAAATACGATTATCTATCTCTCTCTCTCTCTCTCATGAAATTTGTATATATCCATTTTTCGTATTATATCTTACGAACAGACATTATTGCAGTAGAAGAGAATGTTCTCCAATCGCTAATTTTCCGTTGCTCGTTCGCGCTTTATATATAACAATCAGCACCGGGAAATCTATGAAAGATATAAATGTACAATCTTAATAAAAGAATAACTTAAATTAGTAACAATTTTATTCTACGATTCTACCCATCTACACCAATTAGGTGAAAATTTTTATCTTTCTCAACTTTTTCTTGTCTTGACTGGACCTTTTTAAGTAAGACGATTTATTTATAATATAAACGTTTTAGTTAGATGGTCATTATTCATGGCCATTAAAAAAGTAACGTAGTAGACATGATTACATTTCGTTCATTGAAAAGGGGGATATGACGATGTATACATCAGAATGAATTTAGATGGAAAACACGGAAAACTTTCAAAAGTTACACTATCCTATGAGTTCTTTCCAAATATTTTTAGAAAATTTACACATACGTAATCGGATTCAGGAAGAAATGTCTTATATTTTAGTAAACACTTCTAATATAATAATGTGTAAATATATGGAAGAGCTTCGCTGTTTGTGATTTTTGATGACGTGTCCTCTTCTTGCTCACTCGCTTTACCGCTGCTTTGTTCCTGCTAGATAGCACAACAGAGAAAGACCTTATCTGAAGGGGAAAAGAAACCCTACATTTTCTTTCAGATGACAAAGAATAGGAGCCCAATTTTGTGGGTTCCCTTTCCTCAGGTAATCCGTAGGTAAGCGGTAAAAACTATAATTCTATCTACACTAAACGTATTTTAAATGTAAACAAATACATACAAATAGATATACACAATTTCTCGCAATTCCTCTCCGAAAAGAACAAAGGCTCCTTCTCAACTAACTTGCTTTGGGGATGCAAAAAACTTTAGTAATCCAAACCACCTCGAAGAGGACGAAATAACAGATAATGGTTAGCGTTGACGCTCTCCTATGCAGCGAGGAACGAAGGATCGCGTTGTCATGAAAGCGAATGTTTACCGAAATGATTTTACTCAACCATATTCCATTCTTCATTAATTGCATTATTTCTTTTATTACATGCCGTCGAAGACCTTTGAACGGATTTAAATTAAATTTTGTATTTAATTTCTGCAACATGCCGTAATGAAATCAAAATGTTTAAAGTGGAACAAAAAAGCAGGACTACCACAGTAAAAAGTTAAATAATATTTCCATTTGAAGTATTTCTTGGGAACACACTAATGGATTTTAACCAAATATATAACATTTATTCTTCATATAAATAAATAACCAAAATATTATATTCCAACCTGATCGACTAAACAGGGCTACCAAAATATCAAGGTTTGAAGTTTTTTGTAACTATGTATTTGGAAGGTATTGGCTGAACGGATTTCATAGAGTATAGAATAGCAAAACGAGATGAACATGTTTACAACGGATCAAAAAAGCAGGGCCACCACAATATAAGGAAAATTAATTTTCTGATTTCAAAGCAAATATATTAATAAACGATTTTACTGCGGTGAATTTGACGAAAAGAAATTCTGTACCTCGGGAAAACTGTGCACAACCATACTTGCTATATATTAAAATTCTATTGAAAGGAAAGTAAGCCGAATAGTTCTTCACATAACTACTTGTTTTTTGTGAGAAAATATTTCGTTGACAGGGGAAACCTCTTGTATGATATATTGGATTATATGAAAGACGAGACATTTCGTGATTTTACATCCGTGAGAACCAATAAAATGGTTTAACTGTACAGGATGTGAATACAAAAATATGGAATGAAGATGCCCATCTTAAAATACGATAAAATTATATTATAAGCTAATAATGTAATTTTAATTGAGCCTTTTTATAATTTCGTGCTAAATTGCTATTCTAATAATAATTAATATAATCATTGGTGTTTTCCCATTATGATCCCAAAAAGCTATAAAGGCGCCTAAAACAACGAGAAATAGTATTTGTGGAACTAGTAAAGTAAATAGTTTCTGGAATATTTAAAAAAAACAAAGTATTTTTAGTAACACTTTCTTATTTAAATTCAAGAAAATGCAGTCCATGAAATGGAAAGTGAGAGGGAGATTATTTAGGAAGATAGAGAATCAACCCTATTGCTATTCGGTGGGATGGAAAAGAATTTAACAGTTAAGCAGCGATTAAACTCTTGGAACATAGAATGGGTTCAATCCCTAACCAGCTAATTTAACCCAGGGAGAGAACAGAATGAATCCATCTTTAAACCAGACCACCCAGCCTGGGAAAAAGGCGACAATGAATCTATCCCTCAAACAGCCAACACAAACCGGGAGAAAGGCGAGAATGAATCCATCCCTCAACAAGCCAATCGAACCCGGGAGAAAAGCGATATAGAATTCATTCCTCAACACGTCAACCCAACCCAGGAGAAAGGCGAAAATGAATCCATCCCTCAACAAGTTAACCCAACCCGGGAGAAAGGCGAGATTGAATCCTTCCCTCAAGCAGCCGACCCTACCCGGGAGAAACGCGACAAAGAATCCTTCCCTCAACAAGCCAACCCAACCCGGTAGACATGCGACAATGAATCCATCCCTCAACCAGCCAACCCAACCCTGGAGAAACGCGACAATGATTCCTTCCTTCAACAAGCCAACCCAACCCGGTAGAAATGAGACAATGAATCCATCCCTCAACTAGCCAGCCCAATCCGGGAGAAAGGCGAAAATGAATCCTTCCCTCAATCAGCCGACCCAACCCGGGAGAAAGGAGAGAATGAACCAACCCCAACTAGTCAACAAAAACCTATGGTACAGAATAAAATTAATCCAAACTACGATAACATTCGTTTATATCGTTTCTATCCTATTTAATTCTATGCTTAGGAATTGAATACGTTCTATTACTTTTTCTGTTATTAAGATACTACTTGCGTGATTAGTGACTTTATTTATGAATAACTTTAATATTAACTTAGAAATTTATAATTTCCTTATAAAAGTTATTTAGAAATACATTTCTATAATCATTATTTATTTAATGAGTTTGATCAATTACAAGCTTATCTGTGAAGCGTTTCACCGCATTTATTGTTTTCGAAATGATGTTCCCTTCTTATGCATACTTAAATGTATTTTTAAATGTTCCCTATCAAAATTGCCTTCTTTAATCGCATAATTCAATCCCATCGCCATGAAGTTTTTGCTGGAATAATAAAAATGAAATTTTTGTATCTGAATATATTTAAAAGTTTCTTTAAATTTTCCCGAAATTTGCAAAACGAGTAAAAATGTTGTGAACTGTGAATTTCTCATAGAATATTACTGAAAATTACAATAATAATAAATTCGAATGCTTAAGTACGGCTCTTTAAGGACTTAGATGCGGCTCTCTAAACCATCTTCCCCTTCCACCTACTGCAGGATTTCCCAGCTTTTTGAACTCCGCGGATAATCTCAGCAACACTTCCAGGCCTTGCGGACACTTTGATTATCATACACTTAACTACGTACACGTACTCCCTACTTTATCTTGGCTTAACAAAAGTAGTTGCTTGGTTGCGTAGTTTACTTGACCATTTTCAAGTCAATTTTACGAGTTTTTCTCCTTTCGGTCGTCACCGGATTAATCCATTAAAAGTTTTATTCCCCGAGTTTTTTCAACCGATATTTAGATGGGAAATTTGGAAATATCAAACAGCTTTATAAACAAAAATCATAAATAAAAATATAACAAAATATCTTTTAATTACTAAACTAAATGCAGACGTGTTGTAACATATTTATTTGTATACCAGTAAATATTCATGTGTTATCAGTAAATCCCGGAGGTTCTGGCAAAATCCCATAAATGCCATTATTGCCTATTTCATGTTTTTTTTTCACATGTGCCATTTCTATCCAAAACGCCTATTTTTTCTTATTTAACACAATTTTTTCCAAATCTCTTAAATTTGGCCACTATACTGTTTTGTTGGACTCTGCATGGACAGTTTTTACCCACCCTTGGTTCGGCATCATACAAAATTCTGACCATTGGCGAAGCTATGCCTTTATCTTAATCCGATCACTGCTATTGACCTGAGTTCACTTTTGGGAAACCCATGTCCGGGAAGGCCTAATGAACCCTTACTTTCACTCCTGGCATTCCCTCAGTTGTCTTTTGACTTTTAAACAGTTCATAACAGTCGTTTTTAACAAATTGTTTGTGAGGTGGACATGGCACTTCTATTCTAACGGCCACAATTCCTAAAGTGAGTGATTCAAAAAGCAGAGACTGAACAATTTCCTTAAAGAGTTTGGAGTTGATATTTTATCGTCAGACGGTTTAATGGTTTTTGTAAACTTTGTGAAAAGTTGGTGAATTAGGAGAAAAAGTACTTTGTCTCGCAGCACCTCAAAACATAATGCTGCAGATGATAAGTAGACTGACGGCAGTAAGAAGCGACCCTTTTACCACTGTTTGCTTCAGCAGTCGGAGTTCTTTTTAAACTTTTGTAAATCTTTCGTCGAAGCCGGCTATCCTTTACGGAAATTATAAAATAGTTCTTTGAAAGCGTTTATGAAAAAATATATAAACAATGAGCTTCCAAGTGTGTCAAAGAACAGTTGGAGGGGAAGTCTGTCAGTCACGATATGGCATACATCAGAGCCTACTTCTCAAAGTTAATTACGTGCTCTTGCAAACTTTGTTGTAGTAAATGGTGTTCTCTATCAGAATATTTTTTTTAAATTATACCTTACAGGTCATATAAGAGCTAGGGAGATAAAAGTTTGATATTCATTGTTGCTTGTTGCTTGACGGATGCCATTTAACGAGAAACGAGTATAAGCTTATTAAATTAATTATGTAAAGTGAAAATTATAATTGACGACAGCAGACATTTTAAGTTACAAAAATGTGCTATTTGAATTCTTGCAAAAATTAAAAGGAGACAAGTTTTAAAGAGTTTTTTAAGTCGATGTTTCTCCTTACTCTCCCCTCAATTTATTTGTATCACATTATTCGCTTTTCAGTAAGCAAAATTGATGTGTTAAAACTTGAAACAAGTTCAAAAATTTATAATCATGACACTATAGGTAAACTTGATTTTAGAGTGTCCACCCATAATTTGAATTAGTATGAACTCAGTCCAGCTTAGGCTGGTGTCAAACTATTTAATAAACTACCAAAGAAAATTAAAAGTGTGTCCAATACTCTACAATTTAAAAGGGACATAATAGAATACTTAACTGTAAACTGTTATTACTCTATTGATGAATTTGTATGCAAGAAATGATTGTGTGCTGTGGGTTATGTGAAGGGTTATGACCTGCTGCATTTTGTCTCTTTTCAATGTTTTGAAATCATATATTTCCATTGTATTTGCTTATGTATGTCATTGACCTGTCCTATACATATTTAGCTATGTCCTGAGATAAATAAATTATTATTATTATTTAAATCCGTCCAGCGGTTTAGGGGATGAAAGTTACGACGGACGGAGGGACGGACCAGACGTGCCCATAAGGCGCGTTGCGCTATTACCGCCTCGCTGGTAAAGTATGCCTAATGAAATGATGAAATGAAATGAAATGATGATTACGCAGTATCACCCTAAAAGGCATGTTACTCTCGGCTGACGAGGTACTGAGATCAGCAAGTATAGGCTAAGGATGGCATGGTGGTGATATAGATAGATTGATATGCGTCTTTATTTGGACGAGATTGAAAATAAAGTCTCTTCTTCCATCTAGCCCATATAGGAATGGGGTGATAACAAACAAAAGGGAATTGGATTAACCCTTAACTGTGAGAGTGGGATCTGCTGGACCTCAGTAAATAGTTTTCCCCGGTAGCTGACGTATTTTCCACAATGCAGCGCTGCGTGTTTAGGTATTCTCTTAAGAACTAAATAGCTATTTATCAGTTTACACGTTGGGGTCCATTGGACCCCACCAGCATGTCAGTGTAAGTTTTCATTTAAATTCTTATGTATAAGGTATTGTCACTTTGCATCTTATTTTATTAAAATATTGCTGTACGTTATGTTTTTCAGAAAGATGAAATTCGTCGGATGCTGGAGGATTGAAGTTCAGATGGTGACGTTGACGATAGTATTATTTCTGAAGATGACAGCTCCACTCCACCGCGGACCAAAGGACGGAAGGCCCTTACTTACAACATCCAATTCGCTCCTAACTTAAGTTACCGAAAGTTGTTGTTCACTTATAATAATGTTCTGCTATGTGAATTGAATTTATTTAATTGAATCTTATTCGTTAGTACAACGGCTCTTCTGACTTTGGGTCAAATACTGAATTGTAAAAAAGTTGCTCTACCGATTAATTCGGTTGCCGACCTCTGGCGTAGGACAATAGTAAGAACCAAGAATCGCTTCTCCCTCCGATTACTCCCGAGTGCCGCATCCCACTCCCACGTCGACCGCCCCCCCCACTTCCTCCTCGACCGCCCTCCCCTCCCACGTCTACCGCTCCCCTCCACTCCCACCTCAACCACCCCCATCACTCCCACGTCGTCCGCCCTCCCCCCCCCACCCGCACTCCCACCTCGATCGCTCGTAAAGCAATCTGCGAGTGGCTTTCATACGTGAGCACTCGGAGCAGCTAAGCGCGTGGGAGAGGCAGCGATTCGTGTTCCTTATTAAGCATTCGAGATGCGTAGATCGGGAGGATGCAACTACAAGCGCACTCTCCCTTTCTTCGCTACTTTACGGTTCCTCTTCGGTAAGGTGGTAAGTTGCGTAAATATGTTTCGAGAGCGTGGCACACCCTTTACATTCCATTTAAGAAGTTCACTAACATCTGCAGGTAAAATTCTTTTTAACAAATTTCACTGTTAAAAGTAGATACAAGGGGACCTATCGGCGGTCAGGTCCTTGGACCGTCAATAGTGGGCGAGATCCTTCAAGTCCTCGGCTATGCGAACCCTTCCTCGACTCCTGACCTCGCCTTTCTCAGCGGGATATGCCCTGACCGCAGAGATGATACAGCACGAATAAATCAAAACATTTTTAATGCAGTTATGATTAGAATGCAACTCTGTTTAACTCTGAACGTCGTTTCCTGAATATGCAGGTTTTTTAAACGGCTTTTTGAGGCAAATATTAAGGAAGTTGTTATTTTTCGCTCAGAGATACCAACTCGCGGTTTCTTCCGTATTTTAACGCGCGTATATATTACCAGGCGACATGACTCCATTATGTTCCCATTCCAACCTCTATGATTATCAATTTCCTCTCGTTTGATTTTTGTGCTTAAAATATAAAAAAATGTGGTGCCAAATTTTTGCAGTCCCCTGCTATACAAAACAATAGATTTTAATGATCCATGATCAAGTTCAACACACTTATTACCGAATTTATCGAACCCCTCCGTTGTTGTAGTTGATGTTCTGATGGGAAATCCAGTGTGAAAGAGAATGGGAATACACTGAAATAAAGGGGGGAACGAGAGAACCGCAGCACAAATACCGGATAAAAATCTGCAGGAAGAGCATATATTTGCTGGGCGGAAAGTTGGAATAGGTATATTTCTGTCTGTAACGTTGGCATGGATTTTGAAGTATCTAACAACTGTTATTGTTAGAGAAACGAGACATCGCCGCGAAACAATTAGGCTACTGATATATTGTCCGCATGATTGGAGGAGAATTCGTCTTAAATTGGAGTTCCAGGACACATAGTTCAGATTGGTGAGAGAGCTTTTGGCTGTCGAAAGTAAAACCGTGGGTGACTGACTGAGACTAAATGGGTAGTCTGCGTAACTGATAGGAAGACACGCAACACATTCCTCTGCGTGGTTAAAAACAGGAATTCACTATCTCTGGATAGTGTTATTTAACGATTCGTAACTAAAGAACGGATCAGTTCTCAGAATGCTTTTGCTTGACAAGACTCATTAAAAGCCTCTATATGTTATTTGTTTATAGTCCTTGATAATTGTTCTCCGAAAAGTCTCTTTTTATAGCCGGCTGTGAATCCTTTAGGTGGTTTTGAATTGTACTTCTGTATGCCAATCACGGGCGTTTAAATATGGCAGAGACTGCGGGAAACAATCCACTGGGTTGGTACCTTTGAGCGAAATATATCAACTCCCTTAATATTTTCCGTTAAAAGCCTTTTAAAAGACGTGAATAGTCGGGAAACTACGCACAAAGTTAAAATGAGATGCATTCTCATCAGAAATGCATTAAAATGTTTTCATTAATACTCAACCATATGGTCAGGGGATATTCCGCTGGGAAGAGTGTGCTCAAGATTCGAGGAAGGGTTCAGAGAGGCGAGGATTTGAAGGATCTCGTCCACTAATGACGGTCCTAGGGACTGACAGCCGCGAGGTACCCATGTATGTACTATTAACCAATTTGACTTTTCCCTTCCAAATTAAATACATGAGCTTACAATTTCCAATGCTTTTTCTCCAACCTCTTCTGCAAAAATGGTAAATAGTGTTGGATGAAGTATTTGGTTCTGGCTTATTCCTCTCCCTAATGATCTGAATCTCCCTCAGCTACCTTTACCGATTTACGAATATTGATTATTTGTTACTATCCTATCTGTCAAGTTTATTCCTTTTTTAGCCTACTTTACAGAATAGAAATACAGTAGACCCTCGATTATCCGGGATGGTAGAGAAAAAATCAATCCCGGATAGTGAAAATCCCGGTTAATCCGCCATTTATATGAAATGTTCATATAAATTCGAAAATTTTAGAGAAAAATCGTACCGAACAAAAATCTAATCGAAAAAAATGTACATAGGAACTTTATTAATTTAAAATGAGAAAGCAAAGAGGTTTGCTATTTCCCTTCATTCACCTTTGGGCAAATGGTGCTTCGCAGATTTCTTAGCATTAATTTCCAAACAAGGGTGCTGTCTTGCAGTTGCTCCAAATAATCAAGCAGAGTTTCAGCGTGAGTTAAAGCAGTGCTGTGACTGATCCTTTGCTCTAGTATAAGGTTGTCTATTGGTTCAACTTCGATAGTAATATGTTGCACGATTTCTTCATCATTTAATACTACATAACCGGCCAAATTTTGGTCTTCATTTAACCACTCGCGCACAGCTACCTCATCAACATTCACACGTTCACTTATGCTGCGTAAATGACGTAATACTTCAGGAATCATTTCGTTAAAAATGTAGTTAAAACCAAGAAATTCCTCATTTCCCGGTATAAGATTTTGCCATGATTTTTTTAAAGTTGGGCTTTTTTTACAGATTTCCAATTAGCACTAATTTAATAAATAGTTTCCAACACTTAGTTTTTTCTAAAACAACAGTAAAACGTCACCAAATCCTTTATGAATTTAAGCTGTCAAATTCTTTGATAAATTCTTTCCATATTTTGTATCACTCCTTATATCCATAGACTGATCAAAGCTGTCACATTCAAATGTAAATACTTAACAATACATTTCCATCTTAGAATTTTAAAATGTCTTCATTCGGGTGACTAGGGTCATTTCCTAAGAGTAAAGCAGCTTTTTCTGGCAGATCAAGAGATTAAGTGTTGAAGGACTGCTGAAACGAAATTGGTTTTAAACCAGTCCATAGAAATTTCTCTGTTCATCCATACTGACTTGTTGTTATAGTAATCGACGGGTAAATTCGATAAAACTTTAACTTTTTAGAGAGCTCAAGGATTTTTTTGCAGTCCCAATAATACACGGTTTCAAAAAATCAGGCCCAGCGGCATTAGCACAGCACAAAACGGTAATGTTTTGAAGTTTATGCCTTACAGCACTTGTTTGGATTTCATAAGCTAAAGTTTTTTGTGGTAAACACTTAAAATATAAATCAATTTCATCAGCATTATAGATTTGTTCCGACGTTAAACCTTCATTATTGACAAAATGCTGAAATTGAGACTTAAACTCCTCAGCCGCCGGCACATCACAACTAAGATTTTCACTTTGGATAGCAATCTGACGAATTCCGTGTCTTTGCTTAAATCTCGTCAACCATCCCGAATATGCTTTAAACTCCCCTATTAATTTAAATTCATCGAAAAATACTTGGATTTCATTGCAAAAACATTGAACCAAAAAACCATTACTTTCTCCAGATGATCGTTGGTAGATGTTTTCATCGTTTTTCGGCTCGACATACAACTTGCACTATCAGAAGCTTCATAAAACTCGACTTATTTTTGTTTTTTGCAATATCACGCACTGATTGTTCGCCGACATTGTATTTGTTCATTAACGACTTCACCGTCACACCTTTTTCAGATTTTTAATTATGTTAAGTTTTTGTTCTAC
This sequence comes from Tanypteryx hageni, assembly GCA_028673005.1. Taxonomy (NCBI): domain Eukaryota; kingdom Metazoa; phylum Arthropoda; class Insecta; order Odonata; family Petaluridae; genus Tanypteryx; species Tanypteryx hageni. Next base: position 4,948,273 of record CM054112.1, read on the forward strand.
AGAAAGAGCAACTCTTATATGTTTTGACATGATCACGTAAAGGATATTCAAATTTCAAATTAACAAGAAGAAAATGACACATACACCCTCTACGACGCACAAAAATAAAGTGGACAGTTGAACAAAATATCATGTTCGGCTCGGTGAGAGAAAGGTAGTGTTTTCACGCGCAATCTGCGTGATATTTTTATATGTGAGCTACATATATAAATAGTAGCAGAAACTACATATGTATCTTGTTACTATGTATTATAAATAATTATGTGGAAAATTAGGCATAATAAATTCTGTTTGTATCATCTTGTTACCTATATATTTCCATTCTAGGCGATTAACCTATGTCATACAAAACAAATCCTAACTGTATTCAATTCTTCCTTCGGCTAAAGTCCCCAGCATATCTATGACTTCTTCTACTGCATGGTCCTTTTAGAAATAATCTTAACCTACATTTATTTATCTGCAAGCCCTCTCTTGTGAATCCTGAGAATAATTTGGTCTGTTCGCTCAATGAAGCTGATTGTTTTTAATCTTGTAAAACAGTTAAAGGCTGCTAAAGACAGAGAGAGGGGAGGATTTAAAAAATAGAAATTCTTCGCTTTTTCCTGAAAAGGTTATCAATTAATTCACTTGAAAGTAAATTACTTGATAACCTTTTCACGAAACAGCGAAGAATAATTACTTCTAGCCACGACTATGCAAATTACCTTTAATTGTACCTACTAGTAGCGAAATTGACAAATTACTTCCTTCCAACCAATTAAGACAAACTTTTTGCAATTTAGGCTACCTCACACTCAAATTTCATAAAAAATTCATATCAGTTTATAAACTAGAATGCAATGATGCTAATGTGGAATATATCTTTCAAACTAGAAGAAATTATGATATTAAAGTATCATACTAAGTGTTTTCACAATAGGTCTCCGGCTTCACACATTGCATCTTATAGAAAACAACCATTCATCGGACATTAATGTATCATTTATACATTTCCTCAAAATAGTACCATATTAGATAATTTGGAACAAATCCAATTAATTCAATGCATACCAAATGCTCAGTCGATAATTAATAGTCATTTCTTCCCCTAACGCTCATAGCTGCTTTCAACTCTTAGCCATTTCCCCTTTTCCTCTCCTAAGAGATTCCTCCCAAACGCCTCTGATTGTTAATTGGTGGTTTGTTACAAGTATGCAACTCTTTGACTTTACTGATTACTGTGCATGTAACTTCTTCCTCTTTGTGTTTAATTGTAAATTGGTATTCCTTTCTCTCTTATTTATTTGGTTACGTTTTACCGCCCACTGTATATAAATCTGTGAAGCATGAAGTATATTCACCTGATGTTGACGTTGTTACTTTGAAACATGGTCGTATTTTTTAGTAATATAGCAGAATATTTACAAAGTTTTTGTTTTATTTATTCCGGAGAACCAAAGTTATATAAGGAACGCATTTACAGCACTGGCAGATCGCATGCAGACAGCATAATACCTGTTTGAGATTCATACTATAAACGTTTTGGGAGGGAACAGATTCGGGGAAAGAGTAGCACCGTTCGGAATTACAGGGTGCGCCCAGACGGTGTTGGAACCGCACAGAATAAAATTGCCAGCTGCGCTGACCAAACTGTGCATTACGCAAATTGAATAGTTGATGCTTAATTCTATTTTTGAAGAGATATGCTGAATTAAAAGAAATTTCCAAGAAGCAGGTGAATATTTTTTCCTTCACGAGAAATTGAAACCAGGACTTCCATTTGCAGAACAGATATTCTGCCACTAATGTACCATGGTTGACTAACATTCCTGATTCATGAGAGAAGTACTCCATTTTGAAACTGGAGGAATAGTCTACCATCATGATATTGGTATAATATTTGCTCCGCAATTGAAATAATATTCAACATGGAAGATTGTTGACCAGCAAAGACATGTCTTCCGTGATCACAGAGTATTTGAAAAATATTCGGCAGGTTTGTAGTGGTGGCAAAAACAGTCCAAAAAGTTCATATACGCGCGTTTTGCAGACCAGCCTACGAGATTGTTTATCAATATACAGTTTTGAAAATGAATTGCCTTTATTTAGTTAGGTATATAATGAGAAATACATATTAATTAAAGGGTAATTCAGTGGATTAGTGTATTTATTGTTTCGAACCATCAGGCAGAAAACGTGAATCGTGGGAAGCTCTAATAGAGAGTTTCGCGATTTATTCATTGTTGTTATTACCGAAGAGATGAACGGGATCGATTTGGTTGATTTACTAGCAACGAAGGCCCCAGAGGGCGTAGACGGGGTATCCGTCGAAGAAGGCGATCACAACATCTTAACAGGAGGGTTAAACCTCAACTAGTGAATCAGGGCAAACCAAAGAGTAGATTATATTATACTTCCGAAATAACTTCTTCAATTTCAAATTATAGCTGCGTACTGAATATCCGCGTTTTCGCGAACAAACGATTAACAATGGCGTCGGAGAATCTATAATAAATAATAATAGAAATATAATTAAATGTCGCAAACGTGCAATGAGAAGCGGTTAAGTGACAATACTTAGAGGTGCGTTCCAAAGCAGGATTATCCACGCATAAGGTTCATAGAGATCAATCTGAACGGTTGATTTAAGAAGGAACCAAAATCATTCTGTTCTTAAGTCAAAGAATTTCGAAGTAGAGGCCTCACTTTAGCGTCTTTGCGCAATGTGACAGGATAGAGTTCTGAATTGCATTGAACAATCGATTTCAAATTTCCGGAATTTAAGAGCCCAAGGGACTCAAACCAGCCTATTATAAGAACAATTTCAGCTAGAGGATCGCTCAGCAGCTCGAATTGATCAACCGATCAAATCACCGGGGCCAGAAAAAATTCCTGTGGGATTGTTAAAAGTATTTGGAAATGATAACGTAACCTATGTTAAGACAATGTACGAGAAATAAAAATGGTATGTTAAAGATATGGTTTCATTAACCCAATTTCTGAGAGATGCATAAAAGATATATTTATATTTATTTATATTACTGTACTTTTATCGAACTTCTCACCAGTTCATTTTCATTTATACTTTCAACGATTCTATGCCTGATATATCTTCGCATAACTGATATATTTTAAGTATTCGGAGGAAGTGTTAACAAAAATAAATTCAACAATCCTTTCCATTTCATAAGCATCAAAATAGTATGTAGCGTGTGAGGAAATAAATGAAGAATTTAATAATTTAAACTTGGTTGATAAAATCGTGCGTTGAGAAAAAAATCCGGACCATCGCCTAACCACATAGAATAAAATAAAAATATGAACGGGGCTGCATGGTTAAATTTAATAGGAAATACGAAAAATGATTTGTAAAAGGAGGAGGAAAGAAATAAAAAATAAGACACCGGTGAGGGAATCGAACTAGTGCCATTACGTTTGAATGCACTTACTATACGGTCAAAAATTACTTTATCAATTAGGCGTGCATTGAGATATTTATTCCAGTCGACGAGAAATTGCAATATTAAATCGGGATTTTTGGAAAACCAAGCGGCCATATACGCCCAAAAGGGAGGTTTGCAGTGATTGTGGAATGCAGAGTTGTACACCTAAGAAGTTTCATATAAATCCGTGTTCCCACTACCGTGTCCTCTCCTTGTTAGAGAAAAAGCACGTGCTTTCTCTTGGAATGCAACATAGAGAATGATATAAATGAATTCATCAGAAATGGTTAGTCATTCCATTCTCGTTATTAATTGCAAACATCAAAAGAGCGAAACCAGATACCGCGAAACTGGTACACAAAAAAGGCACTGCGAGGAATTAAAATATCTGCATAAATGAATTCGCCATTATTCTAAAAAAAGAAAAACCTCAAGATTAATCGATAAATTGAACTCCGCCAACGGTCTAGCCACGGGCGTACGTTGAGTACCTGCCAATAATAGGGTAATGGTTCGAATAACGAGTTAGCCATTTAAGGCTGAAGAGAGAGAGAGAGAGAGATTGGGGGCGGCGGTGGTCCCTTTCGTCGCGTAGAATCAACCCAAGAAACGAAAATCCGTGGGCGCGTGATCGAGCGATGCTTCCACCCTCGCCTACTCCCTCCAAAGCAATCTCCTCCCACCTCCTATTCCCGCTCTCACTCCACTTCTTCTGCAGCTACCCGGGCACCTGCGGCGGGAAAGATATTCAGCCTCTCCTTGGGGCGTTAACCCTTAGGCTTCTCGATACTGTTGCTCTTTCCGTTCCCCCTCCGCCCACTTCTCTCTCCCTCAGCCCCTTCCTCTATCCCTCCGCCCATTTCTCTCTCTCTCTCTCCCTACGTTCCTTTCTCTCTCCACCCATTCCTCTGTCCTTCTGCTTCCCTTCTCTCACCCCCCTCCTTTTCTTTTCTCTCCCTCCACCCCTTCTCCCTACCACTAGTTCAGCGGCATCTTCTTCGGCCCTCAATTCTCTACGCTATCCCCCATCTGCTCACTCTGACTCGAGCATTTCCCACGTTCTCGCATCCCCCTTCTCCCTCCATCTCCCACTCCCACTCTTCCACTTCCCCTTTCTCCCTCCCGCCCCCTCCCTCCCACCCTCTCCCCCTCCTTCCACTCCCCCTCCCTCCCACTCCCCCTCCCTCCCACTCCCCCTCCCTTCCTCCCACTCCCCCTCCCTCCCTCCCACTCCCCCTCCCTCTCACATCCCTCCCTCTCACTCCCTCGCCCACCCCTCCCTCCCACTCCCCCTCACTCCCTCCCACTCCCCCTCCCTACCTCCCACTGCCCTTCCCTCCCTCCCACGACGCTTCCTTCCCAATCTCCCCCGTCCCTCCCACTCCCCCACCCTCCATCAATCTCCCCCTCCCTACCTACATCTCCCCCTCCCCCTATCCATCTTCCTCTCCCTTCCTCTATCTCCCCCTCCCTTCTACCATCTATCCCTCCCCCCTCCATCTCCCCCTCCCTCCATCCATATCCCCCTCCCTCCCTCCTTCCTCATCGCTCTTTCCGTGATATTCCACCTCCTTTGCCCGGTAACTTCTATCAGCTCTTACTCCTCGGACGTCTTATAGAAAGAGGCAATCAACCGTTTCTCGCTGCGTAAGAGAGATGTGTTTTAAAATCGACGCTATCTAGTATGGCCCTTCGTTTATGTAGTAACTGGTTATTACTCACAGATTCGAAAGCGCCCAGGCGCTGGTTTAGTATGAAATTTAAAAGGATATTATATTCAAAATTGCTATTTTGAATTTAGGTGTAAATTCTCATAAGAGAGCAGTAAAATATTAATCACGTTGAGAAATTACTATAAAACGCCTTTCCATTAAAAAAAATGTTACAAATATTTTTTTTACCATGAATATATAAATTTGGAATAATTTAATATACAAAAACAAATTATAATTGCGTAGATGACGAAAGCAATGTATCGTTTGTAATTTTACAATTTATGCTATAAAAGCTGATATTTTATAGTGCAGGTAAAATTGACCCGTTTGGCGTTCTATGCGGTGCGGGGAGTCCTAGCGTTAAATTAATATCCTCTCCAAGAGAGGATATTCTCCATAGAGTTACTTGTAGCCTTCAATATTTCTTCTGTGATGTCATCAATTCTAGATGCTTTTCAATTCTTCATGCTTTTGATTGCATATCTCATTTCTTCGGGAAGAATATCTGGAACATCTTCGGTGGACATGTTCCCTTCTTCACCTATTTCCTTATTGATAAATGGATCGTCATATTATTTGTGTAGAATTCTTATACTCGTTTCAGAATTAACTTCCTATAACACATAATATTTTCTATAGTTTTCTATATTAGTTCATAATTATATTTCTTCACATCTTCTTTGATGGATTTCTTTATAGTTTTGATTAGTTCTGCGAATTGGATCATTTCCTTAGGGTACTTATTCATCTTCATTTCCATTCTTTTCTTCATCAGCAACATAGTTTTATCCAATAAATTTTTATCTGGCTTAACTTGAACAGTTCCGCCTATTCCTAGTGCGGTTTCTCTGAGTACCTCCGTTAACGTGAATTCCCTTTCTTGATCTAGTACATTTAATCGATAGCGGAGTTTTAACTGAAATTCTTCTTTTCGCTCTTTTAGCACTTGTGCGTTGATGATAGGCTTAGGCACTCTTATCTTCTGGCATAGCGATAGTGGCGCCACCCGCCGGTAGAACTGTACCCTAAAGTAAAACAAAATACGACCGTAATGACGGCATGAAAAAAGACGATCGTAATGCGCAATGGTGGGAAATTTGAACTGAGTTAAAATTTAGGTTTTGGTATCTTGGAATGCGAATAATTGGAATCCAGTTAAAATTTTGCTGTTGGTATTTGGATGGCAGCGGATTTGAATCAAGTTAATATTTTGCAGTTAATATCTTTAACGGCAATGGATTTGAATCAAGTTTAAATTTCCCAGTTTGTGCGGTGATTTAAAATGTAACAAATATTGAGCAGGTTGATTAAGTTTTATGAACAATAAATTGCAATCATTATCATGATATAACAACGCAAATAATCTTTTTTCGAAGATGACCAATCGAAATAGACATCTCCTTTATGGTAGTTTTCAAGGCAAGAATAGGAGAAAGGCGAATGATTATACAGACTATTAGAAAGAGGAAGGCAAGGTTGGACATTACCTGATGAGAGAGATTATGATTATAGACGTGTTAGAAGGAAAACTAGATAGAAAAAGGGAAAGAGGTAGGAAAATGTTTCAGCTGGTAGATGATTTGAAAGTAAAAGAGAGTTTTCAAGATTCGAAGAGGACAGCGGGAAATAGGAGTATATGGAGAACCAGGTTTAACTATGATTAATCACGGACCTGTTTACGGACAGACTACATACGATATATATATATATATATATATATATATATATATATATATATATATATATATATATATATATATATAAGGGGGGTACATATAATTGGGGGAAAAACAAACGTTTTATTTTGAATATGAGCAGCAGCCAATATTGTTCACTTATTTTAAAAAATAATATTCCAAAAATTTGGTAAATATCATATGAAATTTAAAGGTAGCTACCAAAGTTTGAAACATTAAGTTTTCTTTATTTTAAACAAAATGCAATAGAGTAAAAAGTATACCAAATTTAGAGTTGGTAATTTTCATGCTACATTGCCACATGATGAACATAACAATACTGACACAGTGGTATATTTATTGTTTGTGGCAAGTGTTCCCTTCGCAAAGTCTGGATATCTCCTCCGATGATCGCGGAAAACCTGCAGAAGAAATTGCTTTTTCTGTTCACCCTGGGTTTGTAATCGATTATATTCCTCAATCAGGGCAACTCCACCTTCTGCCGTATCATTAATGCAATTGATGGACCTGATACACTTTTCTGTGGCAATGTAGTTCCCACCAGAAGCACAGAGATCGGGATCCAATTCTGTGAATTTCTAGTCAAGACCAAGTATGTCGAGAAACCTTCAAGTGTTGGCTTACAAAAAATATTCCAAATTTTTCTCCAAGATGCTATCCAGATCGACAGTCACTCTCTTTGAGTGCTCCTCATTACCATCATTTTGGAGAGCTTGAATCAATTTGGTATTTGTATCTATTGATACTTTTTATCAAAGAAAGCAAGGGCAACCAGATCTTCGCTGACGTACCACAGATGACGAGCAAGCTTCTTCAGAACAGCGTTGAGATTGTAGTCTTGTACTGTTGGAGGTTCTTCAACAGCATCAGGTCATTTAAAGGCGCAGCAATTGGAAGTGCAGCTTGAAAAAACGCCTTCAAATAGAATGTCAAAACAAAAATTGCTATGTCTCTTACCCCAGCTTCCTCTTTTGTTTTCAATGGAAACTCACATTTTATCATCCACAGTTTGATAGCATAAATGGCTTTGGCCATCCAACTAGCCCTATGCATTGCGCCAGGAGTAAGAAATCTAATTCCACGAGAAGGTTCACTTCCAAGAAAGGTGATAGAGATTTCCAGGAGTTCTTTGTAATCATGGTGAGGTTGCTGCTGTATCACTTGGTCAGTAGAAAAAGTGGTTGTTTCGTCTTGAACACCGGCAACAGTACTGGCAGTGAACATATCATCAAGTGCAGTTCTTTATTCGGACTTATCCAATGACACCCAATGAGTTTGAAATCGCTATAAGATTAGTATTTCTGGGCTCGCTGATGGACATACGATGACAGAGAAGAGAGCTTTCAGTACCAGCTCCAATATGTTATGCCTGCAGGAAATGTAGATGTCTAATTTCTGTTCAATCCATAGTCATGCTCCACTTTTTCTTCTAGTATTTGACGCAGTAGTGTCAAAACACATTCCTTTCACTTTCTCTACTAGATTCCACAGTTCCTGGTTTCAACAACAGACTTGCACATTTCCAATCCAGTTCCAGCTGTAATTTTTTGAACACTGAGCAGTTGTTCTACTCCATCACCTGTGACTAAAATAGGAAGACGATCAACTACTTCCTTTTCAGTAAGATCTGGCAGCAGCTTGCCATCCCAATGCACAACAAGCAGAACTGTTGGATTGAATTGAAGATTATTTGTTTAGCTGTTACTTTTTTTACTGAATACGACTTACACAAATTTAAAAACTGTCTACGATTGTTTGTGAAGGTTCTATAACGTTCTGGACAGGTTTAAATTGTTCCAAAAACCTGATATTGACTAATACATTCCACAAATAGTGCCCCTGCAAGTAGACTTACGCAGGATTTTTGAGAGGTACATCTGAAAGGTTATATATATTGCAGTATTGCGTAACATTGACCAATGGGTCAATAAGTATCTACGATTCACAATTCACTTCAAATAAATTTAAAATTTAAACTAAATGAAAAATGAGTGAAACTATGTTTAGCATTATGATATATTGCGATTTTTCAGATTTTGGTAGCGACGATGTATTCCTCATTTGTACGCATGAACCTGACTCTCCCCTTTCCTTTCTCTAGCGCCTCTTCTCCCATCCTTTACTCTCCTTAACCCACAAATCCTCTACCACCCTCATCACATTCCTGGATGTCGATCTTTACCTTCAAGACAGCAAAATCCTGTGTTCATATCAAACCAGCCAACAGCCTCCAATACATCAACTTTGATAGCTGCCATCCCCTTCATACCAAAACCTCTATCCTCTATGCCCTTGCACGTCGAGGATTGAGGTTTCGTTCTGATAGAGCATCCCTTATACAATATTATTCTGTCCTCGAGGATGCTCTTCCCAAGCGTGGCTACTCTCCAGTCTTGGTCCGCGAACAGATCCATAGGGAGATGACGCCTACCCACAATGAATCCCATCCTCACACACCCACTATTCCTGCAACTACCCTTCCACTCACTCTTACGACACTTTTCGTTCCTGGTTTCCACGAATCCCTCAAAACAATCCTCCATGCTGCCCACCCAATTCTTACCGCTTCCTCTCATCAGTCACTCTTTACCAACCTTTTTGCCAATCCCCTGCTCGTCTCCTTCCGCCGGCCCCCAAATTTGGGAAATATCTTGTGGAGGAAAGAATTTCTCACTTCTACAACGCTTCTTGCCATAGGGTCTCAACCCTGCGGCAAACCTCGCTGCCTCACTTGCCCTATCAACCTACCCTCATATTTTTTCTCGAGTCCTTCCACCAACATCACCTACTCCATCACCTCCAGAAGCAACTGCACCATCCGTAACGTCATTTACCTCCATACCTGAACCCTTTGTCCCGCGTTTTACGTAGGCCTCACCAGCAATCCGTTAAACATCCGCATGAACGGTCACCGGAATATTGTTTCTCTCAGACGCCCCCTCCCAGTTGCATTACACGCCAATACTCACGATATCCCCTTCAATAGTTGCTACAATGTTAGGATTATTCGCGCCTTACCCTATGACACTCCTGCACCCCTTCTCCGACACTGGAAACTAGCACATATACATATTCTTGACTCTTTCTCCCCGCCAGGCCTCAAACTCCGCTAACTCCGCCTAACCCTTACAATGTCTCCTCAGTTACATTGTAGCTATTCGCACTTTACCTTACATCAATCTCTTCTTATTGGCTATCCACCCATCCTACTCCCCCACCTACTCCAATCATCAACCTTCCCACATCACCCTGTCATTCCCCGCCCAGTGTTTCACTTGCAGATACTCTTTTGTCGAAGAAGGGCATAGGCCCGATAAGCTTGCGTGTGTTTTTTGCTTTTTTTGTGTCCGTGTGTTTTACGTGTCTTGTCGACGCCCCCAGCAGCCTGCCAACCTGGTCCCTAACTTGGTAAGTGTCCGCTGGGCTTCCCTCAACCCCTTGTTGCCACCCTCATCATTACCTTTTCTTTTCCTTTACTCAATATATATATATATATATATATATATATATATATATATATATATATATATACACATATATACTAGTGAAAGCTTGCATTCTGCAAGCATTTCATCTCACCTTGAAAAAACTTTCGTATTCAGAGAGATATTTTATCACTCAAAATATTTATTTAATTTTAAATATTTCACCTCTTCACTGATTTTTAATTTGCAGTAGGTATTAAATCCACACACTTCTGCCAAATTTTTAAAGTGTAGCTTACCTAGAAGTGAAATAATATTTACCTATTAGTTTAAATTTAAAAAAATTGTAACGGCTGCAACAACATATTCATCGAGATTATCAAATGTTATTGGGTATGTGCAGGGCCGGATCCAGAAACATAAGGAGAGGTGAATGTTCCAAAGGCCCTTCCCTCTTTCTGATTCCGTCTCTGCCTAAGACGGTACATTTTCAAAATCCCTATCCCCATCAGAATCTTGCTTTCCCTTATTAGACAGACTTAATCTTTGGTGTAGAAACAGGGAATGTTGCGCGGAATGAATTTAAGAATGCACCCAGAGGAGGTCAATAGTATCGTCAAAGGGGAAGGTGATCGCTGCCTTTGGATTCGCCATTGTGTATTCGCTCTAAGTTCTTAATAACTTCAAAATTTTGGCTCCAACACAAAAATACTTTTTCACAATTCTCTAATATTTCCTGTATTTGGATTTTTACGTCGTTATAAGTTTACTTCGTAGTTTTAAATCAATTGCATCAACTGATTCTATTTAGAAGCACTAAATTCCCTCGACCTGTTTTGATCTCTTCCCTCATACAGCTCCGCAATAATGAGAAACCAACTAGTTACTCTTCTACGACCATTCCCAATATCATTTCATCAAATATTTTATTAAATTTGCATTGTTTTTATAGTTGATTGTTATTGTTATTTCGGTCATTGCTAATAATTTGTTGCAATATTTAATGTAAAAGACCAAGTCTTGCCGTATTTTGATAATTCTTAGTAAATAAATAAATAAAATAAAATAAATTCCGAAGAAAGATTCTTCTAAAGCCAAATCATGTTGAACCAAATAATCTTCACGCTCTTTAAATTGGTCACTCTATAGTCAAAAATTTTGTATATACTCTGTTGCACTTTCGTGTTCCCCGTCTTTCCCTCTTTTAAGCGATGACTTTGGAACACTGCGAGTGCGTTCCAATTCATTTAGGTTCATTTAGGCCCATGTCGCCATTCCTAAACGCGTGCAGAGCTCTGTCTATTCTCTCATTCTCCCAATCTCCACACTTTTGTTTAGGCATAATCTAGAAAGAGTTATCCTGCATTGATCTCTTATGAAGGCCGAAATGCTGCACCGAGGTTACCCAATTTGAAAACTCAACTGCTCAGTAATATAATCATTGTACTCATGAAAAAATGTCCGCTATTCATTGTTAGGCATAAGGAATGGTACCTATGCACCAAAATGGCAAATAAATTACTTAGAAGTCACTTAGGGCTTAACAGTGTTTTCTGTACTTCATTAAATGGCGGTCCAATATAAGAATAACGAAGCGATACATTAAAGGATAAAACGCCTTTTTTGTTCAGTTGCCGGTAACACGGAGATAAAACACAGCCCATAAACACAATTACTACGATATACTCGTGAAATATACTAAAATATTATGAAATTGTAACTAATCCACGTCTTAGTATATCTCGCTCACATCATTACGACGTAACACTGCGAAATTATAGATAACACTATCAAAATCTTCAGACTGCTTTTCAGCAAACTACACTACTTGAAGCAACACATTAAACTGACCACAGATTCCTCTATTGGTATTACTTCACAGATATGGCTGTATATGGCAGCTATCTACAAGCTCGACGTGGAAATAAGTACTATTTTGGAAAAGGTCTAAGTTAGGCACACTTCCCCTATATCTTGAATCAACTCTCTTAGAAACCTTTTACAACGAAAATTTTGTTTTGATTTGTTCCAGTCGGGTTATATATTTTGCCAAACAACAATTGCAGCTTCATCACAAATAATATATAAGTTGTAGAATTATGCAAACCACCTGTTTGTTTCCTGTTTTAAAGAATATGTATGTGCCAATTGATCCAATATGTCTACTCCGCCATTCGTAGAATTATAATACAAGTTTATTATAGACATGTTTTTAGTTTCCTCACCAATAACAACACAATTCATATCTTCTAAAGTCGTTGTCGAATGTAACGCTCATGCGTGTTCCCACATATGTTTAACATAACTGCTCAAAAACTCTATGGGTCAAATTGTTTCCTCTTTCAGATCCCTTTTTAGCGAGTTATGGTATACCATGCAAAGGATAACTTGTCTTACTGTCACAGATCCACCAAATCTTCATACAATATTTGTCAGTTTTGGAGGGCATAAACTGTCGAAATGACACTCATCCTCTAAATGGAACCACCTGCTCATCTATCGTCAAGTTTTCTCCTGGGAGGTAGTGCTTTAGTAAATTTTTGTTGATAAGATCCCAAACATCCCTAAACGGAGAAAATTTATCTATAAATCTCATCTACGTGATACCCTGAAAGTAACCTAGTTGGTGGATGAGAGAGGGTGCAGTGAATCAAGGGTACATAGTTTTCCTACGTTATCTATTCCAATTATGTTCTCTTATCGTCCTAGGGAAAAACGATCCTCTATATCGCTCCATTCTACAATCCATCTCGCAAATATTATCCTCGCTGTTCTACCTTCCGAGATACGTTCAGCTTATCTAATCTCTTATTTTTGAGTTGATCGAGTTCAGATGTCATCAAAACGCATGTGACGATGGAATGCGATAAATATATTTTTAGACATACATGCGCGAAAAAGTCAACTGCTAACCAACCCGCCGCAGGGCGAAGAGGAAGAAGACTTCCTCAAATGCTAACGGCGGAGCCGGTGGAAAGGCCCAAAAGAAAGGTCAGGCCGGAAATTCCGGCAAAGGAGCGAGGACTCGATTGCGCGTATCACTGATAGTGGTATACGGCATCGTGTGTCATAAGGTCATCGCCAATGAGCTGAGTAAGGTCATTGGCGATGACTATGAGCTGGAGGTACGTCGGGCCTCCACCAGAGTGGTGGTCTATTCGGCGGAACACCACAGAGCTGCAACCAAGGAGCTGGACGACGCTGGCGTCCAGTATCATACCCAAATCCTGGAGTCGGTGCAGGGGATGCGCATTCTCCTGAAGGGAGTTGGGCGTGGATACACGCCAGAAAACGTGTCGGCGGACCTGACCGCGAAGGGGTTCGTGGTCAGGAACGTCCGACAGATGACAGCGATGGAGGACTGCAAATGAGTCCTCATCGGCCGCTTCGTTGTCAACGTGGAGAGAACTCCCAGAGCTCCTCTCCCAATTTAAATCAAAAAGGTGTGCCTGTGCTCGATTCAGGTCGAGCACTTCCGCGGCAGCCGCGAACCGCTGACATGTTTCAAATGTCAGAGGTTCGGCCATATGTCGCATGCGTGCCGATGCGACACAAGATGTTTCAAGTGTGCGGGTCCGCATAAGGGAGCTGATTGCCTCAAGCAACTCGACGATCCGGCCAAATGCGCTAATTGCGAGGGCGATCACCCGTCCTCGTTCAAGGAATGTCCCGCATTCCTTGAGACACTTGAAATGTATAAGGAGGGCCAGCAGAAGAAGGTGCTGAAATCGGAAACCAAATCTGCACCGGCCCTCATTAAGGCCAAGTCTGCTCCCGCGGCGAAGGCGACCGCCACGCGGTCCTACTCCACCACGGTTAAGGGTCCGACTCCCTCGGCCCCCGTCTCTGTGCAGGTTCAGCGGCCCGCTGCTGTACCTGCCTCAGCTCCTGTACCTCCTTCTTCGGTGTCGCCCTCCGTGGCGCCCTCTAGCGACGCTCTCCCTGAACAACGGGAGCAAGCGGCTCCTCTTCCTAAGGAAGCAAAGGAGGAGGACCGCCCAAGAATTGGCTTTAAGGGAGAAGCAGATGGCCGAATCGGTCATGGAAGTGGAGAGTGTGGCCGTTGCAGACGGTCCCGCCACAACCACGACCCCCATGGCCGAACCAATAAAAAAGGCTGAGCGCGCCTCGTCATCTACTAATGGCGACTGGGGGGTGCTCCATCATAACGCAATGGAACGCACGGGGAGTCAAGGAGAAGACGGAAGAACTCCGTGCGTTCCTGAAAGATAAGAACGCCATCGTGGCCGCGGTCAATGAGATCCACCTCCGCCCATCGGACTCCTGGAAGGTACCCGGCTGGTCGATCTACCGTGCCGACAGGCCCGGCCAGCCGACCAGGGGCCAGGGGCGGGGTGGGTTTGCATTATTGATCCATCGATCTGTAAGGCATCGCCCGTGTCGGGAGCGATCATACAGGTCAATGGAGGCCGTGTCTGCCGACGTGCTGACCGAATCCGGGTGGATCAGGGTCTCCTTGGCATACTATCCGCCTAGGAGAGCGTGGGACCCGGACGAGGTCATAGATCTCGTCGGAGACGGCTGCCCCTCAATTGTCATCGGCGACCTGAATGCCAAGCATGTCAGCTGGCAATCGAGGGTCGCCAATACGAGGGGCACAAGACTGCGGGACTTGGCAGACGAGAAGGAGCTGACTGTGTTGGCCCCAACGTAACCGATATTCCTGCCTTCCGGGGACGTCCTCGACGTTGCTGTCATCAACAACCTCAGAGCATCCCTGAGCATGCATTCACTCTGTGATTTGTCCTCTGACCACAATCCGACCCTGCTGCTTCCGGGGAACTCGCCGGTGCGAGTCCCACCACCGCAGCGTCAGGACCTCGCGAGAGCCGACTGGCAGCACTTCCGTGAATTCATCGCGGAAAGGCTGCCGGTCGTGCCGACACAGCCTGAGACGAGAGATGAGGCAGACCGGATGGTCGACCTCATCACCTCCACCGTCCAACAAGCCATGGACGCTGCGGTGCCTAAGGTGGTTAACGCCCGGGCTGTCCGCATCTCCCTGCCTCGAGTCGTTCGAGAGACCATCACCCGGCGAAACAGCGTCCGACGGCGGTGGCAGCGCCATCGGACGCTGGGTCTCAGGCTCCAGCTGGATGGTCTGACCAGGACCGTAATGCGCATGTTACAAGGCGTGCGCTCTGACGTTTGGGAGATTCATCTCCGCACCCTCAGCCTGGAGGACCATTCGGTCTGGAAGACCTGTTCGAGGCTGTGCGGACCTCAGCGGCGCGATCCCCTTATTGTCCAGGGGGACTGCGTCGCGAGTTCCCCAGAGTAGAAGGCCGGATTGATGGCAGAATACCTCGAGAGGGTGTTCTTTCCCAATCCGGCCACTGAAGAGTCGGATGCGGCGGAAGAGGACATCGCAGCGGTGGTGGGTTCGCTGGATCGGGATCCCATGCCGGAGGCGGAGCTTTCTCGATTGACGAGTGGCGAGGTCGTGGCACTAGTTCGCCGTCTCGGGTTGAGGAGGGCTCCAGGGGACGACGGTATTCCCAACGTCGTCCTGAGACTGGTCCCCGTCGCAGCGATAGAATTCCTGACCGCCGTATACAACGGCTGCGTCAGGATTCCATACTTCCCTTCTGCCTGGAAAAGGGCAAAGATCGTGTACATCCCAAAGAAGCCGGGGACGGAGGTTGGTCCCGGAGACATCCGGCCAATCTCGCTCCTGGCTGGCTTCGGGAAGATATTTGAGCGTCTGCTCCGGAAGCCACTAGACGTCATCCTCCGGGAGAAGAATATTCTCCCGGACGAACAGTTTGACTTACGCGAGAGGCACTCCACCACCAAACAGCTGGGTAGAGTGACCGACTTTGTCACCGACGCCTTCAACAGGAAGCAGGCGGTCGCGGGGGCCTTCTTTTATATATCGAAGTCCTTCGACCGCGTGTGGCACTGTGGATGGTTCGACTCCAGATGCCAGTCTGGTTCGTGCGACTTGTGCAGTCGTACTTACAGGGCAGGACATTCCGGGTGTTCTGGCTCCAGGTCAGATCGGGACTGCGGCAAATCTGCTCCGGTGTACTGCAGGGATCCGTCCTGGGGCCAATCCTTTTCAACGTTTACACCCACGACCCCATAAGGTTTTTGGGTGGAACACAGTCTTCGCCCTGTACGCGGACGACGAGGCGCTCCTGTCGCGTTCTTCTAAGAAGTACGCGGCAGTTGAAAATCTGCAGTGCGCCGTCGACGATCTGGTCCCCTGGTATAGTCGATGGCGCATTGCGGTCAACCCTTCCAAGAAAAGAGCGGTCATCTTCCACCCTGGAAGGGGAGCGCCGCCTGGAGTCGACCATTCGGTGATGGTGGAGGTAATCCCCTGAAGCCAAGAGGTCACCTACCTTGGCGTCGTGTTGGACCGGAGGCTTCTTTGGAAGTCTCAGGTAGAAAGCGTCCGCCGCAAAGCGCTCGGGGCTCTGATGAGACTTTGTTCCATCCTCAGCTCCCGCGCCTTGTCGGCCGACACTCGGAGACGCCTATACCTGAGCTGCGTCCGGCCAGTCTTAACCTACGCAGCTCCGGTTTGGTCCGGAGTGCCCAAGACCTCCCTTTACAGGATCCAGGTCGTGCAGAATATCGCACTCCGGCTGATACTTGGTCGTACCCGATACGAAAGTGTCAGCCGGTTGCACGAAGACGGGAGCGTGGAATCACTGGACGTCCTCTTGCCAAGGATGTCCAGGGAATTCTACGCGAAGGCGGCAGCCTCCCATTACCGAGAGGTAAATGCGCTCGGCGAGATCCGGGCTAGGATTTGGGACCGCTATAAGCGCTCCATCGCCAGCCTAGACTCGCAGAAATCTCTCCCTCCCAACAAGCGGCCTCGCTTGGAGTGAGGGAAATTTTAGTTGCCCTAAAATAGTGGCCAATCGTCAAAATAGCTAGTTTTTACCGCTAATATCACCATTAAAAGCAAAGCTGGTAATGGTACCTGCCAGTACAAACACATGTACTGGATCATATACAGCAACTGCTAACCAATGAATTCCAAATTTATTTATAGTCAGTCATAGGTTGTTTATATACTACAGCATTTATTAGCATTCCAATAAATCCCATTATATCTAGTGAATCTGTTGGCTTTCTTTGCTCACCTACAATGCGAATTGCCTGCAAATTGGTGTACGTCACAATTATATTTATAAATGAGTCGTAAAATATTATGAAAATGCATCAATGCTTTCCTGGAGGTACATAGATTCACTTTAAGGACACTTCCTCTGATAAGATTCGTGGGCTCGATCTATTCCTGCAAGTAATGTAGAGAATTTCCATTCACTCCAATCTTTACGAATAAATAATTAATCTTTAGCTGCTTCTTCATTCTCATCATTATTATCACTGACAGCTTGCTCATAATCTGACTCAGATGCGTATTGTAGAATACCATCTTCAGCAAAAGAAATTTCAGTATCATTACCATTATTGTATTCAATTTCACTTCCATTATCACTTTCTTCTTTTGCCTGCTTTATATCCTCAATAGTCAAATTGTTTGATCTTTTAGGCTTTTTCGTTACATTGTGTCAATGTATCTCTGAGACACATCTTGGTAGTCAACATCAGGATTTTATATTAGGGACTATATAAATGAACGAAAAGTATTTTTTTAAATGCTAATGGTATTTATTTACGTAGAAATATATAATAAATTTAATTGTCGAAGAAATCGTGATTAAAATATAAATGTCTTCTTAGGATTAGGGTTAAGAGGAATTGTTGATGTGATTGGGATATGAGACGACCAAGGGACGTGTAAAAGCGGCAATTTTCTGCCGATTATTGAATTATTGTATGATCCACTTCTAAAACAATTAATCGAACAGCTTAAACATTCGGTGCGATACTTATTAAAAATTTACCAATCGACCTTCTCTTCCATAAAGTAGAATATTCAAAAATATTATTTTGAACTGGATTAAGGAGGCATCTTTCTTCCTGTAATAATGGACATTACGTAAGACGTTGTGAAGGTAGGCCAATTGTGTCAAATATTTTGCTACATTCAAATTTAAAAAAATCAAGTGCGAAACCTAGTGAGCTGAAAACAAAGGAATCTTTTCTCGAGTTTAAGAAAGCTTCAGATTATTCGGTTGTTCGTATTGAAAAATAAATTATTAAATCTATCGAGAGCAAGGGATTTGATACATGGAAATGTTGAGGGGGAGCATATGATGGAGCAACGGTTATGGGTGGAGTTTATTCTAGAGTGCAGGCCAGAATTTTGGAAAAGGAGGAAAATTCGCAATTTGTGCATTGTGCTTTATATAATTAAAATCTGGTACTAAATGATTCGGCTTATGGCATACCTGAAATTTATTCATTTTATAATAACATGGAGTGGATTTACGTTTATGTTGGACAAACGATGAAATAAATTAAGCAAAATCACTTAAGAAAATATTGAAAACATCAGATTTTACACTTCTTGTTATTATGTAATCAAAAATACTTCTCTCCGTGATCGAAGTGTCTAAAAATTTTACAATCGAAAAATGTCCACCTCTCCAAAGCGTAACAAATAATCGAGGAAGTGTACATGGAGCTAAAATCATTCAATAACTTTGATTCAGTCAAAGACTTTGCTACAAATATATGTATATAATCGAGGATCGAACCAAAATTTCCAAATTTTCCTGGTCGTGTAATAGCTTATTGGGTGTGGCGGCGAGTTGGGACTAGATGCTGAAGCACGAATCAGAATTAATGTCATCAATGAATATCTTGCCATTGTAATTCAAAACCTTATTGAAAGGTCCGAGTAATAAAGTGAAGTAGTAGACATGTATAGTGTTCTACAACCAGAAACAATTGCAAGTGAATCAGATGAACAGTTAGAGAAAGGACCAAAATATTTAGTGAGAAAGTACAGCCGAGATTTAACCGACCAATTTCCAGAGCAGCTGATTTCACTTAGGTCTTCCTTAAAAGCTGAACTAAACTTTCAACTGTGATGGAATATCTAACTAAAAAACTAGTACAAGTACAGCAGTAATCTATACTTTATGTATATATATTTTTCATCGTCGTAGATAATCTATAATATATCTTTCCCTTACTAGATTCTCTGTATGCACAAAATTTTTTTACGAAATTACGGAAAAAAAGCAAATCATATTTACTTCAGTTTCAAATGAGGACTGTTTTCGTTGTAAACAATAATAAACCACTGAAAAAATTTCTAACAATAAGTACCAAGTGAATCACTAATTTGTTTGATTTTCTGGAAAACAGCTTCTCTATTAATAAAAATTTATGGTAAAAGAAACAATCTACTAAATTTGTTATTAACACTTCTTAGCATTTTTCGGTATGACTAATTTACGAAATATGACGGAAAGTTCATTTTTACTTTCTCCATATACGAAGTATAGAGAAAGAAGTTCTTGTTCTCATGAAATAATCGACTTAGATATTTCAACAGAAGTACTTATTTTAAGGTCCCCTGGACAGGTTTAGACTATTTTGTCGATGATGTCTGTGTGTATTTCTGAGACCAGAATTTTGTGAGCGCTCTAACTCAAAAACTAATAATCTCATCACCATAAAATCCCACATTTAGCACTTGTATTAGAAGGTCAAGTACTGATTAGGTTTTAGCTAAAATCAGTCTAGAGAAAGCGGGTGTTAATCTTGTATTTTTTTCAATTTGTGTAAAATTTCTCCTGTGATTCTTCATTAATATAATCGTATTTAATAACCTAAGTTATATATAATTTAATTCTATGCAACTCTTTTTATATAATCTTATGTAGATCCAGTTGTTAAGCAGATATTTCAGTTTATCTATCTCGTGATTTGCATCCAGCTAGCAGTAAATTTTGTAAACAAAACAACAACAACAACAATACACCTTGACGTTTTCCCTTGCGGGGTAAGCCATGCCATATGTCTACAGATCTGTCACACTAGCTTTCATACCACATTCGTTCATCACCCAATTATTCCTTACTTTGTCCCTCCTAGATTTCCCACAAACTCTTCTTATGTATCCCATCCTAACCGCATTCAAACTACATACTTTTATGCTTCTCCTGACACACCCATGTTTCTCTGCCATACAGAAAAGTAGGCATTAAAACACTCTTGTATACAGGCATTTTTGATTCTTTTGACAACCAATCATTCTTTGCAATCGTCCACACACTCCCTGCCACCTATCTACCAGCATTCACTCTCCTTTTGATTTCCCTATCTAATCTACCATTTTTACTGAACATTCTACCAAGGAATACAAATTCATCCACTACCTCAATCGTTTCACCATTTATGCTAAAATGACAGTCGTTCACCTCATTCTCCCGATCGAAAACAACTGCCTTGGTTTTGGCCACATTTATCCTTAAGTTGATTCTCACAGTTGTATCATGCAGGCTATCTAACATTCTCTGCAATTCTCCTGGGTTCTCAGCCATTAACACAGCATCATCAGCATACAAAAGTACACGAACATTCTCTCCACCTGCCTTAACACCCACCATATCCATACATGCCTGTCTCACACATTTATCCATGAACACATTAAATAATCAAGGGGACATGACACATCCTTATCGTACAACTTGCTCAACTCTAAATCAATCACTCATCATGTCATTCACCCTTACACATGCCCTACTTCCAGTATACACTACCTTTATAGCATTCAGCAACCAACCATTCAATCCATACTCCCTCAAAACATTCCACAATTCATTACGATTCACTCTGACATATGCTTTCTCTAGATCAACAAATGCACAGTACACTTTCTTTCTTACATGCATGCACTTTTCAACCACTTGCTGTAGGGCAAATATTTGATCGGTGCAACCCCTTCCAGGCATGAAGCCACATTGCACTCCCCACATTTTATCCATAGTTACCTTTTGTACTCTTTCAATAAAAACTTTCCCATACACCTTTCCAGGTATACTCAGCAAACTAATCGCTCTATAATTCTTACATTCAGTCCTATCTCCCTTACCCTTTTAGAACGGTACAATTACACCATCCTTCCATTCAGCAGGCACTCTCGAACTCCTTGCACACAGATTGCACAGATTACACATCCAACACATAAGCAAATCACTTCCATACTTCAACATCTCTCCCATAATGCCATCCACACCTGCAGCTTTTCCATTTTTCAACATATTCACTGCTTTGACTACCTCCTTATTACTAATCTCCTCATATTCATTAATATTCACTCCAACAGTTTCACTCGGATTTTTAGACCCATTCACAACATTTCAATACAACTCTTCAAAATACTTTTTCCAAAACTCCCTTATATCTCTCTCTCATCCCACACAATATCACCAATCTTTCCTTGAATTCCGCTCACACCCTTACTCATTCCTTGCCTTGCTCTCTTCACCCATTTCCAGAACAACTTCTTATTCCCCTCAAAATCATTCTGCATTTTCTCAGCTTCATTCATCCGCAATTGTTCTTTAATCTCTTTTAAAATATCTTTTGCAGCTCTCTTTTTCTTTTTATACATTTCGTACAATTCCTTTCGCTCATTTTCATTCTTAGCAGCAATCATTCTAACTAATGCCTCCTTTTTCTCATTAACGGCCACCTTAACTTCTCCCCTTTCTTCTTTCTCACAATCCATTTTCTCCCAAGATTTACTCTAGAGATCACTAAATAATGGTCTTATCCACATTCTGCACCTCTCACAACTCTCGTATCATTCACAAGCTTCCTTCCTTCCCCTTCCTTCTCCATTCGTACACAACAAAATCTATCACTTTCTTCGCTTCCCCTCTTGTTTATGTATACAAGTGGATTAACTTGTGCTTGAACCATGTGTTCGAGACAAACAAACCCATTTCCATAAATGCATTCACCAAGCTTTCACCATTGTCATTCACTCTTGGGTCACCAAATTTTCCAAGAACCCTTTCCGTGCCTTCTCGTTTTACTCCCACCCATCCATTCATATCTCCGAGCATAATTACTCTTTCTCCTTGTTCACACTCACTCAAAATATCTCTTAATTCTTCCCAAAATTTATTCTTATCATATTCATTCTCACCGTCAACTGGAGCATAACATGCAACAAGCATAATCCTGCGCACACCCACTTTCATCCGCACACACAACAGCCTTGGTGACACTAATTCATGCTTTCTCACATGCATCTTAGCCCTTTCATTCAGTATCAATCCCACACCTTGACTACCGTGCACGTATTCATCTACTCCATACCAAAAGACCAAACTACCGTTATTCATTTCTATCACATCCCTCCCTTTACCCATAGTTTCACTCACACACAAAACATCTATCCTTCTTTTATCCATTTCATTCATCAATTCACTCTCTTTCCCATACACACCTCTTACATTCCATGTTGCAATCTTCCATACCGGGTCATCATCAAGTGGGCCAACCTCCTTTGACCTACGCCGTCCATCATGGTTTCGGTCGTCCGAGGCATTCTTATAGCACATTGTAGTAACGTTAAAAATAGGGTAAGCATGAATACCAGCCTATACTGTACCCATGCCACATGCAGCATTCCCTACTAACGGTAAGGGCACACTACCGGTTAGTTTTGGCACAATTTGGCCGTCATGCCACAAGCGAAACCAACACCCAGTATTACCCCAGGTATGCTTACGCTATTCTACACAAGCTAGGATCTCTGCTCTAGAGACTACCTTGTGAGCCAATATTCCGTTGCCTGTGTCCTACCAACTAGCAGGTACGTGCAGTGTACTGACACACTTTGGGCACTTGTAAACAATACTTAAAATAATAATGGCCAAACATTAGTTCTAGTAAATATTGACAGAGATTCCAGCGCAGCCAGCTCGTAGATTACCAATCACACATAGAGAAAGTCATGTGCTGGCCATATCGGTTTTTTTGGCTGCTATAGTCTGTTTCATTTATCCTAGCGACTGACATTTCATACGTACTCGGGACCACTCATGTGTTTCCGCTGCTAGTAGGTGGTGAAACGTTTCCACACCTCCTAGCGTGGAGACGTCTCCTCGCTGGAGAACGCAAACTCGGCGCTGCCATATCTACTAAACTGGAATATGTTGCGGAGAGCTCAGAAGAAAGATGCAAGCAGTAAGCTACTGGGCCAGGAGCGTTAGCACGTGGCAACACAGCACTCAGAGACACGATGTACGCACAACGGAGGCCATAGAGAGAATGAACTCTTGGCGGAGAGGCTACGCCTCCTTCATTCCAATTCGTTCCCATAAGATCACGTGCTGGAAAGCTGTCTTCTTCGCTCTCTCTCCCTCTTTCGCTCAACCGCAAAGATATATGAAACAAGGTAGAGTCAAGTGGTACTCCTGATTTGGTTATGTGAGCCATTTATATTATTTTATTCTAATCTTAGCCCTAAAGCTCTGAATACCATGGTTCATGAAAATCTGCATTGTGGTTTCAGAGATGAAATATACGGGCGGATAGACGGACGTTACCTAATCATTAGTACTTCATTTTATTTTAATTTTAGTAAATAACGCTTAAAATGGCATATTATGAATGACATTAATGATGAATTTGAAAAGTAATTTTATAAGCACTACTTTCACTGTCCCAGAATTAAAAAGTGTTATAAATTCCAAGGGCTTCTTTTGTAATAGTAAAACGTCCTATTTTAGGGCTCAATAAAAATATAGATTCAGATACTTGTAATTGGGTTATTTTTCAATCGTTATGCATTTAAAAAGAAATGATGTGGCCAATATCGATGATGAAATCTTCTTCGGAATAATTATTTACTACGTGTTTCTCGTTAAGTGGCGATTATTTGTTAAGCCAAGAAGTCCATATTCAACTTCATTAAATAATGACCAATTCATTCTTATTTTCTGGATGCATGTCTAAGGTCAACCTGAAGATGTTTCCTGGAACGGATTTGAAACTGTTGTCACCATAAGCCACCAGACGCGGTGGATCACCGAAATACATGCGTCCAGTAACCAAACACCGCCAAAGCCTTTGCCACATTTCATTCTTCTTTTGCTTTGCAACCCTTTGACTTGAGGACTTGACTAGGTCATCATCATCATAGGTAGTCTGTCCGTAGACAGGTCCGTGATTACTCATGGTTAAACCTGGTTCTCCATACACTCCTATTTTACGCTGTCTTCTTCATACCTTGATACCTCACTTTCTCTTTGAAATCGATTATTAGCTGAAAGCTTTTCCTATCTCTTTCCCTTTTTCCATCTAGTTTTCCTTCTAACACGTCTTTAATAATACTATCCCTTCTTAGGTAATGTCCAACCCAATTTGCCATCCTCTTTCTTATAGTCTGTACAACCATTCGCTTCTCTCATACTCATCGTAGCACTTTATCGTTTTTCATCCTATCCGTCCATTTTATCTTCAGCATTCTTCTTCAAGTATTTAATGTCATTTTCCTTTAGCGTCCATGTTTCTGCACCACAGAAATCTATACCACATACATAGTATTTTATGAACTTCTCTCGGATATCGTCGCTTGTAAGTCCCCGTATGTAAGTGTTTCTTTCTTCTAAAAGACGCTTTTGCTCTTCCAATTCTAGCCCTAATCTCATCAGTACATTTTGCTTCTCTTGTTATGATACTTCCAAGGAATTTATAGTCTATTATTATATTTAGGGTTTTTTTACCGCTATGAAGATTACACTCGTTAACTGAGAAGAATATAAATAATGTTGGATTACCTGTTATACGCGTAAACGTTTCTCATCTAATTTTATTTTTATGTGGTTATACCACGACTCTCTAGATCAGTGGTTCCCAACTTTTTTCGGTCAACGTACCCTCCTGGCATTGTGTAAAGCTTCACATACCCCTTCTCAATTTTTGTAGTAGGTAAATTTTACTATTTACCTTGTATGTGCATACATGCACTTTTCATAAAGAATATATTATTAGGTACATGAGAAAAATAAATTTTTAATATTTATTACCTGTATGATTTAACAGGACATAAACAAATAAATTTTATCGAAACATAAGCAATAAACTTAAGAGTGAGAAACTTGATCGTGTTTACTGTCAACTAAAAGTTTAATTCTTGTTAAAGTTTTTGAGAGAGAGACATGCATATCATGTTCATCCTCTAGTTTGTTCGTCGCTTTGATTTTGATTGAAATGAGGACTGAGTATCCCGATTCGCAAAGACAAGGGCTAACATACGGGATTGAAATCCTGCAAGCTCGATTAAAAAGAATTGGATATGCTTCTCCCAGTGTTTACCAGAATTTATGTAATTTCATCGATTCAAGTTGCGCAAGTTCAATTAACCCGTATTTTGCTCTGTCGGCGTTGCATACGCTCGCACCCCGGCATGCGCTCGCACTCCGGCATGCGCAAGTACTCCAGCTTTGCGCGTACGTACAGAGTTCCTTCTTTTATAGCAACAGACAATAGCCCGGAAGAGGACACTACTAGCAAGACCCTGGAACCAATTACCGTTCGCGAGTGCAGTGCCCTCTACTCGAACTTCACCGCGAACTAGAGGTGATTCCCGATCCGACAACCTCGCGACGAGAGATAGACGGAGAGTGGGGGAGAACGAGAGAGGACTCCGAGGCGAACGCACCTGCGAGAGATTACCCAGCGAGTCGATTTCTTTCCATATTATTTGTGATTCCTCAAGTGGACATTTCTATTGAGTATTGTACTATATTGTTGCTTTGTATTATGTCGCTGCAATATAATTGTTAGTATATTTCGTGTTATTTAGCCAGTGTATTGTATTTGATTTGTTGGCAGCGGCGGTGTCACCAGAGGGTATCGTATCGTTTAACTATTTTCAAGTACTTTTAGGATTATGAGAGATAAAATGAGCCAGTTTCGTCTCATAACACAATATGAAAAGAATTTCTAATCCAAATGTCAATATTTTGGTAAGTCGGGATGATTCCTCCAGATCTATCTTTAAAATTTTTATTTTTGTAATTTATAAAAGAGATTGTCTCAAGAGTTCTTTTCAGTACAATATATATAGTATTTAATCAGTTCCAAGACGAGGATTTTTTCCCCAAATTTCAGCTTACGAAAATCGGAGGTCGCCTTAAATTCGAGTACGAAGTTCTATACCGTCAATACATCAAGGTCAATTGATCGCGTTTCTATTCGCAGCGTTTCGAAATGAATTGACGCGCGATGAGTTTGTCGTGTGATATATTGATGCGCGGCGAACTAACCACGACGAATTGATGCGCGTCGAAAAGAGCGCGACGAGTTTCATAGAACCGTAAGAAATATGGTTATGCGAGTAAACGATGTTTTTTAAACAAATTAAACAAGATAAAATAACTCTATTTCACATGGCAAACTTACAATCCGGAATTCAATTAATAAAGTATTAATTTAAAAATAGATATTTAAAATTCCTTTTATATTTCAGAAAAAATTTGTAACAAACCATTTCAGTTAATGAATGAACTAGCACACCTATACTGAAAATGTGTGTTCGAAATATATACCAAATACATTCATTGAGAAATTAGGTCAAAATATTTTTCTATTTTGACAGTCTAATAAAAGGCTCGGAGTCGTCTTGGATTCGGGTAAATACAGTATTGAATTTATGCCTCTATGTATATTGATTTATTTACTAAAGATAGTTGCAGTTTGGCTACAAGGCAGGTGGAAACGTTACATTAATTGCTGTCAGTAACTTACAGCGAATTAAACATAATAAAACCTACAGTGTGCTCAAAATCGCTTATCCGATATTTAAAAGAATGACATTATTAAAGTTAAAAATGACATAATTTATAATAAATTACTTTTCCCTTGGCTTTAATCGGAGCCGAAGTTTTCGAGGTTTATGGAAGGCCTTCACGGTTACCGTAGCGGTCCCGGGGCCCACAAAGTCCCCACCGTACTTCACCCTACAATGCACACACTCTACTTCCTCCGGCTCAATCATCACTCTCCAAAAACATTTAAATTTTAATTTAAATTGCTTAAGCGATTTAGGAAAGGGCTTAAAGATATCCTCAGGTAGCTCATTCCATTCATAGATATCTCTATTTAGGAAGGATTTCTTGGCGAAGTCAGACTTCTGCGGCATTTAATTTCATATTTGTGGTCGTTTTTTCCTATGTAATGAGGTTCTTCGATCCAGGTAATAAATTTTTCCATGCCCCTTTATTATTTAATATTTAAATATCCCACATAGCCAATTATGTTTCCTTCTATTTTCCAATGATTCCCAACCTAGCACACTGTTACTGTTACAATTTCAGTCTTTTTATGCTTACCCATCGCGTATCTGGCAGCCTTTCTTTGGACCTTTTGTAACATTTTTATCTGCCCCACTTCATACGGATCCCATACATTCGTAGAATATTCTAAATTTGGTCTTATAATCGCTTTGTACGCTAATTACTTTGTGGCTTTACCGCTACTCTTGAGGTTCCTCATCACTCGATGTAAAGATTTATATTCCTTGCCTACCACATCATCGATATGCTGACCCCACCCAAAATTTTCTGAGATAATTATTCCTAAATATTTACAGTAATCCCTTTTAGGTATGTAGTCACCCATTAGTTGATCTTGCCTACATTCCTTAACTGTTCTTTTAGTAAAAGTTATAAGCTTGCTTTTCCCAATGTTAATTGATATCTAGATATCCACTTTCGCTAAGTCCTCTTTTAAGTTGATCCTATCATTCTGACTTTTTTCTATATATTATGCAGTCATCAGCAAAAAGACGTATATCTGACGATACTTCCTCATGAAGATCATGGATATACATAAGGAACAATAAGGGGCATAGGACACTCCCCTGAGGACACCGGATGTGACAGGTACTTCTTTTGAGTAGATTTGTCCTACTCAGACCCTTTGTGTCCTCTCGATGAGAAATTCTTTTATTCAGCTTATTACCCTTTTATCAATATTTAGCTTCTTTACTTTCTCGTGTAAATGGTCATGGGGTACACTATCGAATGCTTTTTTGAAGTCTATGAGTATTGCGTCAGTTTCCTCCTCATGGTCTAAAATGTCAGCGATATCTTGACGAAGACCTCGTAGCTGAGTTTCACTCGAATATACTTTTCGAAATCCATGATGGTTTCTAAAGAGGCAGTTATTTTTATCCCAAAATTTTCGAATATATTTCGCAATTATTTTTTCCAACAACTTGCACACGACCCACGTTATGCTTACTGGTCTATTGTTCTCAACTTTAGTATTTTTCTCTCCCTTGTATATAGGAATAACCTTTGCTTTTTTCCAATCAGATGGTAAGTCTTGGTTGTTTAGGGTTATGTAGAACAATGTCCTTATATATGGAACTATTGCTTCCGCACCCAGCATCAGTGCATCCATCGCGATATTATCAGGCCACATCGATTTATTTTTTTGTTGCTCACTAATGAATTTCAGTATTTCACAATCATTTACCTTTATATAGTCCATTGTGTTTGCGTCTTCCTCCAGTTTCTTTGCCAGCGAATCCCTTCTATTGTTTGTGGTATCCGAACTTCTACTTATGACGTCACTTCTCTTGAAAACACTAGCTTACCACTTATTCAGTTCGTTTGCTTTGCCCAGGTCGTCCGGTATGATAATACCCTCGTCGGATTCAATCGCGACAATGTCTTCGCGATTATCATTTTTCCTTCTAATATATCACTGTCTGCGTCTTCCTCGATTTCTCAATCAATCAGTCGTGCCTTACAGAGTTTCCTAGATAATTTCTGACTTAAGCTTAGAGTCAAAGTTATAACATAATGACAAATTTATTTTCTGTTATCTTCCACATCTGAAAGAAATTTCAGGACCTAATTATACTGTATATAGTCATGACAGGAGGAACTGAAGAGGAAGTGGTTTTCTAATCGAAGTTAGAAGAAATATATGGAGCCTAACTGAAGACTTTAATTTAGTAGCAGCGGCTCTCATCATATCTTTAGCCGACAGAAAACGCAGTTATTAGCTCGCTCGCAAAATTGCATATCTTAAAATCCCAGCTTATAAAGGTAACCTCCAAATTACCTCTCAAAAGGATTATCCAAAGTTTTAATGGAGAAAACAATATTCATATTTATATTTCACTTTTTTACAATCAAACGCGTCAACACAAGGCTATTAAAAAAATAATAGGAAAGGTGCATGCGTCTTACGTCCGTACCTGTAAGGAAAATATGCTAAATTTACAAATTATGTAATAATTAGCTAAATAATCGTCTCTATAATAATCTCCCTATTCATTATAAATCAGGGAGACGGAAAAAACAACGAATTATTCCACATTCCGTTTCTCTCATTTATAAGTATTGAATCTTTACACGAAGGCACGCTGAAGACTATCAATTTCAACTCCCTGTTCTCCTTATTTTCCTCACTGCATGTCATTTCTCCTTCATTCCTCACTGCATGTCATATCTCCTTCATTCCTCACTTTCCTCTTATTACTTATGAACTTTATTGACCAAATATCTTAGTTGACACAAACTTGCGCTTCCGTAAATGAATGTATGAGGGATACAAGAGGACGAGACGAGTTCAGCGGAAGAAATTAACGAGTAAGGCGAAATAGATGAAGAGGAGGGAGGAGGAGAATGGGAGAGCGAGGATCAGAGAGAGGAATGCGATTGAATGGAGAAAGAGAGGATGGGAAAGAGCAAGTGGCAAGTAACAAAGGCGCTGTTCCTCGATGGTAGATGGCGAGAACACTCGTATTTAAAAAGGACCCCTTTAGAAGTGGCGAGGAAGGGCCGATCGGCTAGAGAGATCTAGAGTCATGTGTCTCGATTGCTGTTGATGGGAAACAACGTAGAATCCGACCGAGGCCATAAATGTTTCTCTCGGTCCCGTGTCCGGGGCTCGGTTTCCGATGCGTGGGAAAGAACGTGTTTTGCCTGCCGGACTGCTTCTACGGCAGCCCATCTTCCAGATGAATGGCCTTTCTTACCTCTTACTTGCTACATACCATCGGACACGGATGAATCTCGCAGCGCTGCAAATTGGGAGAAATATCAGCGTAAGATGGCAATAACTTGTTAAATTGCTTGTAAAGTGTGTAAAAAAAGCACGGCACTGAATTCCTCTAAAGCAGGAGTTCTCCGACTTTAATCTTTATTGGGTATATTCATGTAATAGAGGGATTGCTGAGAAAACCATATAAAACTAAATTTTATGTTTTAAATTTGAATTTTCAGAAAAGCAAAACAAACTTTTATCAAAAGTATCCTTTTTAGTGCCATTTTAAAAATAATTTTAAAATATCTTCAATATGCAACCGTGCGCATAATTTTGAAGAAATGAGAAGAGCTGGGACCAGGGACGGTCCGACAATTTTCTCAAGTTTGGACAAGGATGATTTTGGCCGCTCCTAATACAAGTCGCTTCATATTCCATCACCACACCAAGGGAAGCATTCAAAATCACGCCGATAGTTTTGTTAGTAAATATTACAAAAAAGATCTTGTATATAGAAATTAAACAGAAACATTATTTAAAATGCATTTATTCAACTAAAAGGAATTCGTTGAAAATGTACAGAGAAATGAAAAACAAACATAAAAAAATTAAAAATAGGAATTATACACATTTACAACCAAGTACAATGTTTCTTAAGGTATTTACATAAAGACGTGTAGGTAAATAATAAAATAAACATATTAAAAAATATAGCCCTTATATTTTAGTTAACTACATTCTTAAAATAGTAAAATCATAGATGGCAAAAATAAATAAAGCCATGGAAATGTCTTCCTGGCTTTTAAGAAGCAAATTCTCTAATCCTTTCTTCAAAATATAAATGACATAAAAGATACGGAAATAGAGATACGAGATTTTATTCACATTAACATTTCTTTAGGCGAAGGATTCGGAATCGTTCGGGACATGGCTTTCAATTAATCGAAAACTCAATAGATATTGTGTCTCCTTCCCCGCCATCAATTAAAGAGTCCTCCAAATTCATGCAACATTTCCTAAAACAATCTTCGAAATTACCTAACTTCTCAAAATTTAACTAATGGCCGAAAATAGAATTATATTCATGAATTTCAATGAAATTGCTGTATCGAGAATGGCGTTAAAGACGTTGATTCTAAATTTTTTCTCAGAATTGATGATTGAGTCATCGGGTGCTTCATACACGAACTGTGCTAATGTACGACGGTTTCTTTTATTCCTTTTTTGGGAATAGTCCGCGGTTAAACCCAAATCTTCAGCAAATTTACCAGCTGTTTCTTTGACTTCGAAGAAAGCTGTAGAAATTTCTTGCAGGAACTTACTAGAATTATTAATTTCGTTCAAAATAGCATAACAAACCGCAATGCTGCAGATAAATTCAAAGGAGCATATTTTTTAGAGATATCTTTAACCTCCACCCTGGTTTTTGTGCCGTGTTGTCGCAAATGTGTAATATCTTCAGAAATGTACGTCAGGGCTTCATAAATCCCTACAGTTAGTTGTAATAAAATATTTTACAGTAAAATAAGAACATGTTTCAAATGAGTGTTCCAGCGGTGGATAGAGAAAATTTATAAAGTATTGGGTTGTTTCTAATAACTGAAAAAGTTTCATGTTAATATTGACGGCATCATTAAGAACTATATTGGGTGATACAAGGTACAAAAACTCGTGGGTATTGGTTCCAAGTAAAAGTTTGAATTGTTCACTTTTTCCCTCTCACATTGGAGTCATTATCATACCCCTGTCCACGCATATTCCTTCGAATTTAAGTTTAGTTCTTTAAGCTTTCTCGAAGTTATTGTTTCCTTTACTGCACCACTGGAATTTTGGTTACTTAAAAAACTAAGAAACCATTTTTCTATTTGTAATATCTCACATAACCCAGTGTTCCTTTCTTGTGTGTTTACTTATCTTATGATTAAAGTCATTTGTTCATAATGGGATATATCTGGGGTACAATCGATTATAATGGACAAATATTTAGCTTTTTATATTTCATCAAAACCGGCGTATTTAATTTTATTTTCTAATAGGGCTATAAAATCACTTTGATTGTTTTTCCTATGCAAAACGTATGAGTATTTTTACTTTTGATTCTATTGAGGTGCCATTTTATAACTCCCTGAAACTCGGCTAGTATTTTGATTATTTAAACTAAATTGACATTGTTTTCGTACAAAGAGTGTCAGTTTAACCTTTGAAATCATATTCTCTCTAACAAGATATTTAATCACGGCGATTAAACGTTTTAGAACTTTTTCCAGTGCTGTTTTTCAACTATGATTAAACGTTCAGAATCATTAACAATTGTAAGATCAGTTTTGTCTTTTCTCGAATTAAAGCCATATTTAATATTCTTGGATTATTTCGTGTCAGTGCAGAATCGAAGAGGTTTCCAAACGTAATTTCCCTCCTAAGATAAAGAAAATATAGAATTACAAAATAATTAAAAACAAAAGCAAAGCACCGCATCTATTGAGTACTAAGAAATCAACCATTGCCTATTAACTTGTTCGTCGTTGCTCAATACTCGAGGGTAAGAGGATACACAAAAAAATCTTTTGTTATTCTCTTTTGGAAAATTTAACTGTTTTAGCTGTGCAGGTTGACATTTCCTATCACAATATCTAACACTACATTCTAGCTTTGGCCATAAGATGTACCACCGCTTTTAATATTGAATGGACAACGCGAAAATAAAGTTTTATGATAAAATACTCCATAAAATACTTGAGCAAATATTGAAAATGATAATCCTAGTTGGAAGACAGCACTAATTTCCTTACTCAAGGTAATGAAAGAACCGAAAGATTGTGACGATAAAAGAGAATTTGATTGCGAGAGATGAAAAGAGACACGAGATTCAAAAAACACATTTTTTATTCTTTCAATGAAATTATGCCCTGAGCATGATTCATACACGCAAGGAACTCCTAACTCAAACTAGAGTTGGCGAGGCACTTGAAACCATATCGGGGTGACGTTTACAAACAAATTTACGAGAATCCGAAAGTCATTGGAACTTAAGTTCACTTTCGATCTTTACACTCGACATTTGAATAGAAACCGTAGTTCCCATTTGTTCACAGTAAGGTGGCCGCCCTCATATCCGTCCGCCCGTGGCTTTTGCCCACGCCTTTGGCCGGCCCTGGCTGGTAAAATACGATTTTCAAGATTGTTTCGGCTGATGACATTAATGAACGGCAATGAGTCAGCCTGTGCTTTCATCAAGATTAAGTGAATGCCAATATAATAGGGAGAGACTCGGCTATAAATTTACTCGGCCTATCGGTAAAACAGCTAGAGGTATCAATAAAAATATGGAAAAATCGTAATAGATATGGAGTACAATTGGAGAATTTACTTCGGAAATGGGATTTGTTTAATGTGAGATGGGAGTAAAAATGGGTTTAACCCTTTACACATCTGTGTGAGAAAAATACTTCGGTTTTAAACCTTGTACAAGCCA
The DNA here is from genome assembly GCA_028673005.1 of Tanypteryx hageni. Taxonomy (NCBI): domain Eukaryota; kingdom Metazoa; phylum Arthropoda; class Insecta; order Odonata; family Petaluridae; genus Tanypteryx; species Tanypteryx hageni. The sequence goes on from CM054112.1 coordinate 4,981,930, forward strand.
TTAAATTTATTCTTTGTTTGCCTGGAATAGCAGCGCCAGTAAACGAGTGTAGTCTCATCATCATAGGTAGACTTTCCGTAAACAGATCCGTAATTATTCATGGTTAATCTTGGTTCTCCACATACTCATTAATCATATTCTCTCTCATCAGGTAATGTCCAACCCAGATTGCCTTCATCATTCTAATAGTCTGTATAATCGAAAGACTTGGTGTTTCCCCGGCGTATTTGACGGGTGTAGTATTCTCAGGTGGCGAGTCGGGTCGTATCGATTATCCCCGCCGACGTTTCAACAACTATCTCTGTCGTCATCTTCAGGCAACCTGAGTTCCGTGAGAGGACTTCAGCGGATTTATATACACATCGGTGTGTCAGGTGTCTACGCCTGATTGGTAGGTTTGGTTCGGCCAATGGGCGCCGCGCTCTTTGGCCAAGGTCGAAGCCGTGAGATAGCATTCTCTGACTCTATAGGCTATAGGCTGGAACGATCAACCCTCTTGGCATATGGTCATTGAACCAGCGAACTACCCTAGATTCCACGTCCCTGGCTGGTGTTCGAAAACTCCCCTAGGGGAGGAGGTAGAATAATTCGCTGTGGTCCAGAGACCAGGGTTTTCCGGGCGAAGTCCTGGTTCCACCCAGGGGTAACCCGCACGCCTCGCTGTGAGCGGAACACCTGGGGAAACCATTGCACGGGCAAGCTCATCTTCCTTGCGGGGGGTGGCTAACGAAGTCCCAACTTCTTACCCGCTCGCACTTTCTGTCTTTTTGTACAGGTGGTAGTTGGTAGGCCGGGGGGTCCCCCCCCCTCCCCCAGGCAAATTAAGCTGACAATAATGCCGGTAGGCAGGACACCGCCGCCCGAAAAGTCATTTAAGACGACTCCCACTGGGAAAATTCCTGAAAACATAAAACAAGTCCTCTTTGGACAAGCTCATAATAACCATAACGACTCAACCAGCAAAGGTAACGCATTCTAACTGACGACGGCCAACTGAGGACCCGCCTAAACACCACCATGGACCATCATAAAGGAATTCCGCCCAAACGGAGCCACCCCTGTAGTACTGGGTCCTTCGAAAACCCGTGCCTTCACCTCTGTTGAGGACACTATCCGAAAAAGGAAGAGGGAGAATGAAACAACCGAAATACCTCTTACAAACCGCTATGAACCTCTAGCGGACCAAGAGACGGAGGAGACAATGGAAGCCACTGCCTCCCACTCCCAGCACACACCAAAGCGGCAACTACCGCCAATTATCGCCATTTACGAGATAGCGAATTATAGGCTCTTCCTAGAAGCCGTCAAATCTACCTGCTCGGACAAAGGCTTCACGATCAAGAACGCCAAAGGGGTCACTAAATTGCAAGTACAGAACCAGGACGATTTCGCCAATGTCCGACGGATGCTGGCTGAAGAGAAATCTTAAACAAGCACATGGGCGCCCATGGATGAGCGAACTCGTCAATACTTTGTAAAAGGACTACACAAAATTGCCGACACTGAATATATATAGGAGGATCTGATAACCAGAGGCATCCCTGTTACGAAGGTACGGAACCTAGGAAAGTCTCCAACGGAACCGTCTGACCTGTATGCCATAACAATCAATGCCAGCATGAAACCGAAAGATGTATGCAACATCCAAAGCATAATCCAGAGCAAAGTGCACATCGCACTATTCAAGTACTCAAGACCAAGAATGTGTTACCGATGTAACCGGTTTGGGCATGGCTCAGACAAATGCACTGCGGCACCACGCTGCTTTAAGTGCGCAGTACCGCATCAGGGCGCTGACTGCAAAAAACCGGCCCACCTGCCAGCTAAGTGCTGCAAATTCGGTGGCGACAATACGGCGAGCTCACGGACATGCCCAGATTACAAGAAGGAGCTCGGAAAATTTAAAGGCTCAAAACAAACCCGCAAGCCTCCCGCAAGGGCAAACTTGAATAGGCGATCCGAGGCTCAGAGACCGCCACCACCCTCCTGGGATGGAGCACCAACACCCGCGGAAATGGCACAAAAACCGCCCAGCAAGCCAAACCCATGGAGAACTGGCAAAGAGGTCCCATCAGCCAAACAAACAACACAAAGGACACGGCTTGAGATACCATCAAAGCCAACGCCAAGCACGGAAGGACGCGAAGAAGAAGCTGCCGGAACAGCTCAACTCGCCCCCATCCTAACGGCACTAGCAGGCGTCGCCAGTGCCCTACAGCAACAATTGACATTACTAACATCGCTCCTCACATAACTAGCCGCCCAAAATGCCCCCTAGAAATCCGAAAAGACAAAATACAACCATATGCATATGGAATGCAAACGGAGGTATCAAAAAGAAATCCCCCGAGCACTTAAATTTCCTTCGCCATCATAGAGTTGTGGTGGCGCTTCTCCTGGAGACGCACCTCCGCCCCGACGTAAGGTGGAGCCTTCCTGGGTTTAAGATATACTGAAGAGACAATAACGTCCCACCAGGAACTAAAGCGGCCGGAGGCACCGCCATTTTAGTTTGAAATGATGTTCCAGCGTTTGAAAACGTGATAGACACAGCAACTCTTGAACAGAAGACAGCCACAATCACAACGACTAGTGGTCGACTTAGAAAAACATCTGCCTATCTAAAGCAAGGCGGACTATTTACGATCAACGATTTCGACAGTATCTTTAACACGGACGATCCCACCATAGCGGCTGGGGACTATAATGCGACCCACATCTCCTGGAACTTGACCAGGAACAATCCAAACGGCAGGAAACTAAGGGTGATACCAGAAACATAATAGCTGGCCCTTCTCAACCGACTAGGCTAGCCCAAACGCTGGACATTGCCGTATGTCGTGGTATTCGAACGTCGATAGCACTATTTACGGCCGCCGCATTATCCAGCGATCATAACCCGTACTGATCTACCTGGGAATGCAACCTACCCTCCTGCCCCTTATGGAAAGGCCTAGATATGACCTGACCGACTGGGAAAAATACCGAGTGAATCTGACAAATGCCCTACCCGACCTAAACAACCGGAATCGGCAGCAGCCATAGAGGACCTCGCAGTCACCCTGACCTCTGAAATGGCAGCCGCACTCAGAAAAGCCACCCCATACCGGATCTCCCGGCAGCCGGACCACCTCACCCTCCCAGAGGGAATACTGAAATTTATCGCAAGAAAAAATAAACTTCGCCGCATGCACTGGCAGACGGGGTACCCTCGGCTTAGAGAAGAAATAAGATGGATGCAACAACAAATAGCTGCGGACATTAAGGAATATCGGTCGAAGTCTTGGAACAAATTCGCCGCCTCGCTGACCCAGACGGACGGATCCATCTGGAGACTGACCAAAAATCTTCGTCGCACCCAAGCTAGAGATCTCCAAATACGCACCCCGGCAGGTGAAGATATTACCCCCAAAGAGAAAGCCGAGGTAATGGCAACACATCTTGAGGAAGCCTTTACGCCAAACCCACCGGCAGTAGACGACCCTGAGGTCACCGTAAACATGGAAGACGATGGCTACAAACCACTAGAATGCTCTGAGGCTGAGCTACGCTCCACCCAGAAACATCTCAAACGACGCAAATCCCCAGGAATGGATGGCATACCCAACGAGGCAATTACCGAAATGCCCCGCTACGCCGGTCAAAACTTCATCCTCATCGCAAACGCAGCCATGAAGCTCGGGCTCTTCCCGGAACTCTGGATGCAGTCCAAAGTAACCTGCATCGCAAAACCGGGTAAACCACCCACCAAACCTGGGAGCTATAGACTTATCTCCCTCTTATCAGCTCTGGGCAATCTGTTAGAAAGACTCATCCTTCCTCACCTGAAGACACATGCCTACCAAAACAACACACTACCGCCAGAACAATACGGCTTTAGGGAAGAGCACGCAACCACACACCAGTTGGTCCGAGTCATAGACTTTATCACTGAGGGATTTAATCGGCGCGGGCACTCCACTGCCGCGCTACTCGACCTAGAAAAACCTTCGATAAGGTCCGGCACGAGGGCCTCCGTAGAAAACTCCAGGATCAGGCCTTCTTTACGTGGCTACAGAAGTTGGTCTTCTCCTATCTAACAGATCGTACGTTCCACGTTAGTTGGCGCAACTCTTCGTCACGCAAAAGACTAATAAAGGCAGGGGTGCCCCAAGGATCAATCTTGGGACCCCTGCTCTTTAATCTCTACACGGCCGATTTCCCCACAGATCATGGGCACAATACCATTCTTAGCATCTACGCAGATGACGTTGCAGTGATCTCGCGGTCTACAAAATCTGAGAAGGCCCAAGATTAGCCCCAACGAGATCTCGACCGTTTAACCACATGGTATGGGAAATGGCGACTAGGAGTGAACGCCGCGAAGACCGAGGCCATTATCTTCACCAGGAAACAACAACCCCCAGACGTCGCACAGCTCGTTGTCAATGGCAGCACCGTAGAATGGCAAAAAGAAGTCACTTATCTAGGAGTGACCCTAGACGCGAAGCTTGACTTCCAGAGGCATGTACTCAAACAGGCCAAAAAGGCTATCGGAGCCAAGATGGCTCTCGCCCCGGTACTGAAAACAGTCTCCGTCCAACCAAAAACCAAAGCACTACTCTATCAGATGTGCATCAGGCCGATAATGACCTATGCCTCCCCAGCCTGGTCAGGAAGGGCCACCTCAATACACAAGCTGGAGGTGGTGCAGAACGGGTGCCTCCGTTGGTCATTACGCCCGCCGCTAGGAACAACTACCAACTCAATAAAGGACGCCCTAAGTTTCCCCACACTAGGAAGCTGGATGGAGACAGCCAGCCAAGTCTTCTACGACCTACTACGTCACGCCCGAGGCTCTATAAAGCATATCTCCGCCACGGTCAAACCATGGGACGTTCACAAGCGTCCAAGAGCAGGGACCGGACGGGAAGAGGACCTCTCCATACCTAAAAGGATGATAACCTAACGGGCGACGGAACGTCCAGCATCAAAACCGCGAAATCGGAACCAGAGTAATAAGAAAGCCAAACCAGCTCAACCACTGAAAGCCCTACCGCACAGCAGTGGAAAGTCCTCACTGAGGCAAAATCATACAGCTGACCCAGGACGAAGCGGGGGTGCCGGTGGTGTAGTGGTTAGGACGCTGGCTGCTACTCGCCTGCTGCTTGAAATGGTAGCGGGTACGAATCCTGCGCAAGTAGGATTTTTCCAAGGTCTCTCGGCACCCAGTTTGTGTGGTTTGAGGAGACCGCGCAAATTCAGCTGTTCCGTTCTTCGGAAGGAACGTTAAGCTGTTGCCCCCCCTGGTGTTCTTCGTAAGAGCAGGCAAATGCCGGCACCGGGTTTCCCTCCTCCCTTCCCTAGCTATTCATTGCACTACCTCTGAGATACTTTCTGTGCGTAGGACACAGGCGAATAGGCTGGGCACTCAAATTCAAATTCAGGACGAAGCCCTGGCATCTGTGGACGGTGCGGTTGTCCAGTTTAATCTCGATGGCCTCCTTTTCTATGCGATCCCAAAATTCGTTGGCTCTCGAAATTAATTTCCTTTCTGAGAACTGGATATGGTGTCCTACGGTGAGGCTATGTTCGTCCACAGCGGATATATCCAGGTAGAGAAGCCTGATGCATCAGGCATGTTCTTTAATCAAGGTCTCGATGGTGCGTCCCGTTTGGGCGATATATGCCTGGTTACATTCACATGCTATCCTGTAAACGCCCGGAGTTTTAAGGCCTAGGCAATTATTAACGGGGTATAGAAAGCTCCTGAGTTTTCTTAGTGGCATGTGGATTGTTTTTATCCTGTTTTTTTGATAGAATTTGAGTAAATTTTCCAAAAATCGTGGATATGTATGGCAGGCAATCTGTGTTTCCGGAAATGAAATCAATTTCGAGGACCAATAGATTTTGCGATCGCATGGTAAAGGAGGCCATCGAGAATAAACTAGACAACCGCACCGTCCACAGAGGCACGGGCTTCGTCCTGACTGACCGGTCATTTCGACCTTGACCAAAGAGCGCGGTGTCCATTCGCCGAACCAAACCAGCCAATCAGGCGTAGACACCTGAGACACCGATGGGTATACAAAACCCCTGAAATTATCTCACGGCATTCAGGTTCCCTGAAGATGACGACAGAGATAGTCGTTGAAACGTCGGCGGGGATAGTCGATACAGTCTTTATCTGGCTGTTGAATGTGAACGGGCGTGTCTTTCACTTGTTCCTACGAGCTCCTACGAATCCTCTAGCTACTAGATTAGATATATCATTAGAGTAGCTGTAGCTGTAGTTTTAAGTAGAACTAAGAATTTAATTTATTTTATTGTTATCCTTTGGTAATTTTATTTAACATTCGTTTAAGTAACCTAATTAGTTTTGTTATAACAAATTCGTTATAGTTTTTATTTTCTCTACCGTAATAGTTAACTTTTTACTGTCGTAGTTTTTTGTTGGAAATTTCATTGTCCCCTTTAGAGAATAATATTTATATCATTGAAGTTACTGTGTATTAGCATATTCTCCTCACATTTCCAAGGTTGTTTTATTTTTTTGCTAGGTAGTATTTATATATTTTCGTTGTTGTGTATAACTATCTCCTGTGCGTGATTAAACTTTGGTTGTATTGTTTAAGCCGTTCATTTTATACTTGCGTTTGACTCTTTCTCCTACGATTCACGAAGAGCGTCCACACGTTAAAACTTAGATCAAATTCTACAGCCTTATCCTATCTCAGCTTTTGTTATATAATGTAACTCTTTTGCGTTAGTATATAAATTAGGTAAGAATTTATGATGGCTTTACCGAGGACTTCCGTTACCTCCTTTTGCGCCGCTGGTTGCGAGGCCATGAGGGCTCGGATCACGGAGCTGGAGAGGGTGGTTGCAGACCTTCTTCAGAGGGTGGAAAGGTCCGAGGCAGTCTTTGATCGTGTTGGAGGTGCGGGGTCATCCCTGAAAACTCGCCGCGAAAAATTGGCGGCTCGGGTTCGCCTGGGTGAGGTAGCCGGTAGAGCGGTCGTGGCTGCCCCTGACTCTTTACCGCGGGCTGAGGGTCCTCAGACTGGGAATTCCGATGAGTGAAGACTGGTGTCCACTCGGGGTGGTGCTGCAAAGGCAGGGAATTTGGAATGCTTTGGTGGACCCTCTTGATGTCAGTAATTCGTTTGAGGTGTTGTCGGAGGACGACTCCACGGCCATTGCGCCCGGACAAACTCCCGTCTCTTCGATGGAGGTCGGGCCCAAGGGGAGTCGGGTTTACAAGTGGGGGCTGCTACTGTTAGGTAGTTCTAAGGTTAGGCGTGTTATTGCACCCCTGTTATCCAGTGCCCGCCAGGAGGAAGTTGAAAACCCGGTCTTCTTCCTATGAATAAGAGGAGGCACGGTGCCATAAGCTACCAACACGATGAGAGAAGCAGTAGTGGCGACAGGTTTCTCTCAGCTGCGGGTGGTGGCCCATGATTGGACTAACGACGCCCCGAAGCGCAGGATCCGAGGAGATTTTAAGTTTTTTTAAGGACTTGGCCTCTGAGTTTGCTCGTGTCAGAAAGGAGTCGGGATCCCAAGTGCGGATTGACCGCGGTTCTGAGGTTTAGGGTAGGGTTGACGGTCTGAACCGAAAGCTGTGGAATTTTTGTCGGGACTTGGGAGTGAACTTCGTCGACCTACGACCAAATATTGAATTTTACAGGACACCACTGGATCACTCTGGTGTTCACTACACGCCCGAATCGGGTCAGAGAGTAGCGCGTAGAATTCTTGAGAATATTGGGTATTATTTAGGCTAGAGAGTAGGGCAGTGTGTAGGTTAATTTCGGTTAAGGGGATAATCGATGCGTTCGTAGAAAATAAGAATCACAATAGGTTATCTAATGACAGAATATACCCCGAGCGTGAGATAAATGCACGTAATACGAAAGATAAGGAGGAAGTTCATAATAACATGCAGCGCCAATTTCGCGATAGATAATTGATAGAATGTTCCGTAAAGTGTGCAACGGGTCGCAATTCCAATTTTAATGATATGCCAAACAGTAGTGGGTGTGATTGTGATGGGTGCGCATGCAGTTTTTAGTGGAAGAGAAATTCAAAGGTGATATTAATATGCATAGTGATAGTGAGAAATTGAACGTCGTCGTACTGAACTGTCGCAGCCTCCGTAGGAATAGCGCTGAGTTCGAGCATGTTATTCGTAGTCTGCACGCCGGTGTCGCGATAGGCAGAAAGTTGGTTAACGGATGAGATTCAGAGTCACGAGATATTTCCTAAAGACTATCATGTCTATAGAAAAGATCTCGCCAATAGATCAGGTGGGGGGGTTTATAACGGTTAGCGATAAGTACGATTGCATTGAGATTCCGAAAAATGAAGAGGATATCGAGAGTTTTTGGTGCCTCATGGGCAAATCAGTCTCCAGGAAGGTGTTCTTATGCTCGTTTTACAGGCCACCTCACGCTGGTGTATATTTTATTTTAAATCTCGAGAAGCAACTATCAAAGCTTAGACTGAGAAATCAAGATGAAATCGCTATAGTCAGTGGCGACTCAATTGATTGGGAAAACCTATGTTTCGAATGTAGAGGTAAATAACACGAATCCCGTGAGGCGTTAATCGAAACATTATGCGAGCACTCTCCTGAAATTAGTCAGAAAGTAAACGCGATCGGGAAACATAATAGATTTATTAGCAAATAACGTCCCAGAAAGAATAAACAAAGTCACCATTGAAGATGAAATCAGTAATCATCCGGTCGTATATGCAGAGTGTAAGTTGAAAATCGATAGGCACCCTAATTCTCAAAGAAAGTTTTATATATTTCCTAAGGAAGACTTTTCAAGCTTCAGATCGCGCCTACGTAAAATGCTACCTGGCTTCCGTGATGTGATGGAACGATCAGGTGCTGAGTCGTCATGGACATAATTCAAGAATATAATGCTAGAAGGCAACGATATGTACATTCTAATTAAATCGAAGGCCGACAATAAAGAGCCACGCTGGTACAATATGCAAGTAAGTTGTTGGCATAGGCGTCAGAGAATAAGTCATGCAAAAATAAAAAATGTGCCGTCTACATCATCCGATTAATATAGAGCCACTAAGGTATAATGATGCCCCCGCTAAAGCGAGAAATTCTATGCGCGAGGCTTCCGAAATAAGGTATTAAATAATTATTTGGAGGACTCAAAAGCGTTTTGGTCCTATGAGAGAGAAGTCCAATGTAGAGGCCCTACCATACCTTCCCTGCGAAATGACTCGTGTGCCGTTATTCATGAGAGCGTAGAGAAATCCAACCTGTTAACGGTCATTTAGTAAAAGCATTTACAGCCGTCAGCGACCATTGCGTACATTATGCACCCGCTATAAGGAGGGATCTGATGACGATATAGTATTTTCTGAGGTGGAAATAGCAAAGCAATTAACATCCATCAGACATAACAAAGCCACTGGCTCCGAAGAAATTCCTACTCGCGTTTTAAAAGAATTACCTGATGAAATGGCCAATTTTCTTCGGATAATATTCGAGAAAACAATTTTCCGCGAAGAGATCACTAACGACAGGAAGTTCGTGCAGGCTATCCCAATTCATAAGGGCTGCGACAAGGAGAACCCAGAAAATTACAGGCCGATTTCCTTAACTTCGATATCGCTTAAAATTCTCGAGCATATACTCGTTAAATGGTGGTGTAAAGAGTGGCAAAGAGCTGAACTTAGATAAGTGTTCCGTCATGAGATTCTGGAGAAACAAAGAAATTGAGGCGATGAATTAGAGCATAGAAGGCGTACATCTAAAATTAGCCGAATCCGTCATATACTTAGGTGTCATTTTAACAAGTAACCTCTCGTGGGACACACACATACGAAATATATCCGGGAAAGCTAAGCAGAAACTAGGATTTATCAAACGGATAGTAGGTAAAAGCGAAGAAAAAGTCAGAGACATGTTACTTTTCTTTAGTTAGACCACTGCTAGAGTATGCGTCGAGCATATGGGATCCGTACGAGAAAGGATTAATCGCCGAGATAGAGAAAGTGCAGCGAAAAGATGCTAGATTCGTCAAAAATTGTTATGATAGAAATAAAAGCGTTACAGGCTTGATACAGGATTTAGGATGGGAATCACTAGCTGAGCGCCGATCACGTGCTAGGTAAAATTTCTTGAAAGATTTAGAACGAGTACTTTCTCCAGCGACGTCAAAGAAATAATAAGAACTCCCACCTATATCGGTAGAATGGACCATCCTCGTAAAATAAGAGAGATAGCCTGTAGGACAGAGAGATACAAAGGCTCATTTTTCCCTAGAACGATAGCTGAGCAGAATAAAACTTGCGATCAAAAGTAACCTCGCGTAGGGGCGTAAACCAAGCCCTAATTTTGGAGTTTTCCCCTTGGTGTTAATACACCCCTGCCACACACCCTTGCGGTGGCTTGCAGGGTAAACTGTACATGTAGATGTAGATGTTAGCAGCATAATGCGATTTCTTGATAGTAATTCATTGTTATGTTTGTCAACACGTCTTCAGGAAAGGTAGATCTTATGATACTCAACTCGGTCTTTTTGTGAATTGTATACTGAGAAGCAGAGAAAATAATACGCAAGTCGATGCCATCTTCTTTGATTTTAGGAAAGCCTTTGATAAAGTATCTCACAGTAAGTTAATAACGAAATTAGAAACCTTAGGCGTTAATTCTAAAATTGTTATTTGGATCTGTGAATTGTTAAATCATAAGAAGCAGAAGATTGTTAAAGATGAGAAATCTTCGAACTTAGTGTAGGTTGTCTCCAGCGTTCCACAGGGTAGTGTAATTGGTCCCTTATTATTTCTTATTTATATAAACTATATAAGCTCATTGATCGGAAGAAAAAATAGGCTTTTCGCGTACAACGCCGTCATTTATAGAGCAATAAGTAATCCGGAAGGCCACCACTATCGCCACAATAATGTATGAGCTACTTCTGCATGGTGTAAGGAATGGCAGTTAGTGATTAACTAAAAGAAAAGCTGCGTCGTCAATTTATGGATAACTAAGAGTATCTCGTTGGATGATAAATATATATTCATTGGACAGGGTATAGATTCCAGTTTCAGGCTCGATTTAATATCTTGGAGTCACGATCCGTTGTGATCTTTCGTGTGACATCCTCTTTCACAGATTGATAGGTGCCGCTATAAAAAGCTAGCCTTTATAGGGAGTATAGTTTGAAATAGCTCCAACAAAGTTAAATAATTATGTTATTTATCCTTGGTTCTACCGCAGGTCGAATATGCTTCAGCTGTGTGGGATTCCTACGAATAGAGACTCATTAACGTGATAGAAAAGGTTCACCGTAGGGCAACTAGATCTGTAAAGAGAAATTGCAATAGTAAACAAAGTGTAACGTCATTAATAGAAAATCTGAAATGGGCTTCGTTAAAGAAACGTAGGCTGCAGTCTAGATTTAAACTACTGATAAAATTTATGACGGGGTGACTAGTGAATGAGGTGCTAGGACTTATCAGAAGCCCGACGTATCTCGGAAGGCAGGACAGTGAGGATAAGATTCGCGATATTTACAGTAGAACGGAGCGATATAGAGGATCGTTTTTCCCTTGAACGATAAGAGAACATAATAGGAAAAGTTAACGTAGGAAAACTATGGACCCTTGGCGTATTGCACCCCTTGCCATACACCAAAAAATAACTTGCAGTGCATCATGTAGATGTAGATGACCTGGCTAGCCACCCGAATGCGCTTCACCCATTCTGTATAATCAATCGCTTCTCCTCTACTCTTCGTAGCACTTCATCGTTTTTCATCCTATCCGTCAATTTTATCTTCAGCATTCTCCTCCAAGTCCTCATTTCAATTCTTACCAAGTGTTTGATGTAATTTCTCCTTAGCGTCCATGCTTTTCCCCCTTACAAAACTATACTCCATGCATAGCATTTTTTGAACATTATTAGTGTAGTCTATCATTAGTGAAATATGGTAATGTACTAAAAAACTAAAAGACTGATAACCACGAAATATCCCAATGTTCTTCTATCACAGCTTGATGTTTTTTTTGTTTTTCTTCTTTGTAATATGGCAAAGCAAACATTATGATCATGAATTGCCGTTAAATAATTTTTTACGTTCTACCAGTTAAAATATTTTATCAGAAGATCAACTAATTTGACCAACGACAAGGGGAATCATTTATGATATATTTAAAAGGCGATTACTATTTGTTTGGATTGACTGGTTAATACAAATTTTCCTGCTATGAGTGAAACATGTTCATACACATTTATGAAACAACATCTACAGTAGAAAAAAATTATAAGATAAATATGAGTTAGAAACAGTGAAACATCCGATAAACGGCAGACAGCGAAACGAATACCAAATATAAAATAATTAATTAAAGTTAGCTTAATATACGCTTCTAACTAATCATGCATCGTTGATACCAGTTCAAGTTAATTATTTTATAAATTCAACATGGAAAAAGAGGTTACTAACACAATCTATAACTATTCACATTTTTGATAAATTTCATGAATTATTTGTGATCATAATCAACATTTAATGATTTTTATTTAATCTCTCAAATGATATTGGACAGATATTTTATTTGGAGGATTTACAATAGGTCTACAATGTTTTATACTTCAACCTGCGATATTTAATTAATCGAATCAGGGGTAAAAATGCGGGCAATATTAGTCATATTAAATGATAAACTATTTACTTGATCACAGATTATTATTCTTGCTACCAGTTTAGCACGTGATACAGCATTATACGGCTGGATGATTTCTGATAACGTGCGAAACCGGTTGCAAGATTAAAAATCTGTAAAAAGGTTTAACATTTTAACATGGAATATGTACATAAATCGAGAATGATTTTCTGAATGCGTAAACAGTGATTGACATAACAAATGGCGGCAATAAGCCACATCTTACCCGTCCACATATCTGTCTCCCTTCTAACTCCCACTCACACTTCCCCTGCATCTTTTCCTCACCATCACTCGCTCTCCGTCTCTCCCCCTCACTCACGTAAATGTAAGAGGGGGCCTGACGGCCTCAATTTCGCCCAAATAAAGCAGTTTGTCTATCGGTCTGTCTGTCCCTCTCCCTCCCTCTCTACCCTTCACTCTCCGTACTCCCTTCTCCCATCTCTCTACTCCACTTCCTTCTCTCCTTCCCTCCTCTCGATTTCTTCTCTTCGCTCCTTTCACCGCCTCAATTTTAACTTCACCTCCCCTATTCCCACTCCTTTTCATTTCCCACTCATCCCAACACAACTCCTCCCCGTATATAATCACTCTCGAATTAATTAGTAAATTGACCACCCTACGTGGGAAAGTTGAAAACTTTGTCGTTTGAGTCGCATAAAAAAGGCGCTCTCGAATTCATTCTGTTAGCTTAATCGTGCGAACCAATTTCTTCAATTAATGGTAAAGGTTATATATTGGTCGTGGTCTTGCCGTATTGGGCTGTGATGCGGAAAACGTGGGAAAGTCAGTTGCGACACATCTGCGTATTCGGTTATAGTAACCTCATAGCCGCTGTAGCGCGAGACCAACTTAATTTGTTTGTCTTAAAGATGCATTACAAATCTTCAATAATTTTTCGAATCCGAAAATAAATAAATCCTATAATTGAATTTCTTGTGCTTTTGACTCATAACTAAAAGAAAACAAATTTATGTAAAATGCACACATACAGTTAAAAATACTCCTTGTCGAAAGCCTAATAAAGCAGAATAGCTGTTTTTTGGGAGCTTTTTATCCGATTTTGAAAATATAAGCCAAAGCGTGTTTCTAGAGTACAGTGAACGATGCATTAATTTCGAGACTTAATGCCGTAAATGGAAGTAAGTTTTTATGAGCGGAGTGTTTGTAAATAAATATACGAATGATTTTAATATATTTTATAATAACTTCTATTTCTACATCTACATGATGCCCTCTAAGACATCCTATTGGTGAGTAGCAGGAAAGATGCATATGTATTTAAAAGTAAAATATCATTTTTGATTATCGGCAGATCCACAAAGCGACATATAGCCACATTTGTAAACGGGTGACCTTAACTCGAGTAGTTTCAGAAATTTCGGAGACTGTTGTGGTGCGACAAAAATGGAGAGGCCGTCGATATACCGATGGGTAAACACTGTAGTTGGTATATATATATTTATTATTAGAAGTAAATATATAAGCTTTTAAATTTGGAACTCCTCTTTTTTTCCTTCTTTTATTGAATTTTGGCTAAGCAATTATTTGCAATTATATTATTTAAAAGGTATAATATTTAAACTCCCTGAAAACTTGAAATATGCATAAGGTTTGGTCAGGTTTGATTATATTTTCCGTGAAGAAACACCGATTAGGTTTTCTCATTTATGACTTTTGTGAAATTTTATTTCAGTAAACAATATTGTCTAGTAAAAGTGCAAGCATTGCATTATATACAAGGAATGAATCTTTTTAATTCAAGATGCGACAAGTGTGCGGTATTGAATTTATTAACAAAATATCAGGTAAGATCCGACAAACCTCTTTGATAATAATTTAAACAGGATTGGAAAGATGCACGCATCTTGCGTGATAAACATGCAAGGCAGAGGCGTTGTTTACCATTTAGACAATTATTTCAGTTCTTATACATTAGAATCAGCCATTAATATTTATCATTTTTGACAAAAGATAAATATTAATGGCTTATTATAATGTCTAAGAACTGAATTTCCAGTAGTGATACCAAGGAAATAACGAGTTTTTGACTCACTGTCTAATTCTTAATTAATTGTAAATAATAAATCATTCGACCATTATTTAAAACATACCCCACTCGGTTAGTTGTAGTATAATCATTATGTTCACGTTAATTTTTTCGTAGTTATTTATCCATTTCTTTTCTCTCACAAACGCTGTGTATTCATAAAGAAAATGGACAAATTTAAGTTCATTTTTTCACCGTAGATAATCCATTGCCCTTCATTCACCTAATATTGCGTGCACAAGAAAGAAAATTTGAACTAATTAGTTATTTACAGCAGATACTTTCTAATTTTAATTTCCAAAAGAATAAAAGCCTGCACTTTAAAAAGTCGATTTTTATGTACTATCATACGGGAAACAGAAATCACCTCCCTGGAGTCGAACTCCGGCATTTTTTCTAGTTTTTCATTCGTCATTTAATTTTTATATCTAAATAAAACATTCCTACGAAATTTCAACCTTCCACCTAATCGGGACGTTTGTAAAAAAACGCGTTAAAATGTGCCACTGATGACGTCAGCGTTAGGCACAGAATGACATTGATTGATTCGACATTGGGATTTTATATGTATGATTATGTAAAGGGAAAGTCCTAATTGACGGATTCAGTTCAAAATCACAATTGGGAGATAAATTTTAATAACGTAATTTAATTAAAATACGTTAAGTGGTTTAGCAAATGAAAGTTACGACGGACGGACGGACCGGACGTGCCCGTAAGGCGTTCCGCTAATACCGCTTCACTGGTAAAGAACGCCTGAAAACGGGGAATTTTTCTAACAATATGTCCGAAGTAAATAACGACATTGTCGTTCGATTTTCTTGAAATCGGCTACTCCTTCAAGAAAAATATGTTGAATAAAACATATGCTATTTCACTAGTTCTAGAAAATCGTTTTTTGACCTTTTTGTTATGAGTGATATTGTACTAGATATAAATAAAAGTTGATTTTTTATCACCAGTAAAGTGGCACTCCCGATTAAGCCACGTAAACCATTTATATCATTTTCTGAGTTTATTTTCCTCTTTTTGCTAAGTAACAAATTTTTATGAACATCCGCCAAGTAGTATCTAAGATGAAACATGCGGGCCGACGGACGGACACGAGCTGACCATAGGGCGTTCTTTTTTTGCTTATTGTAAAGAACGCATACAAAGTAACATGAACCGGTAATCATATGTTAGGCCTTATGCCATGTCTCGATTTTAATTATAGGGGAATGAAGGTGATTGTATTTGAATTTGTTTCTCGCGTAATCCCAATTAAATCGAGATACGCTTAAAGTGCGACTTTTTTTTAAAATGATCAGCGCCGGAGCCGCCGTGACAGAAAGACACACTTCTTCTCCCACCCCTCCCTAACTCCACAAAACTTTCTCGCCACCCCACCTCATTCCTCTTTCACTCATCAAGACTTTCCCTCCAACCCTCACCATTTCCTCAACACCTCTACTTCCCCTAAACCTATCAATTTTCCCCCCACCACCCTCCACCTTCCCTACCCCCCACCTTTCTCTCCACACATCTATCTTCCATACACCTCTCATATTTCTCACCACCATCAGCATCACCAATGCTGACCACCACCAACAGCACTCAACAAATCCACCAACATAAACACAAATGCCCACCATAACCACAATTGCCCACCACCATCCGCATGGTAACTAGCACAACCATGCTCACCACCACCATCATGCTCACCACCATCACCAATATTTCTCACCGCCACAGCCGCCAACAATACTCAACACAGCCAAAATTGTTTAAGTCGTTCTGATACTACCACTTCGTTTGTAAAGAACGACTAAAAATTGAAATAAGTCAATAACCCTTGAATAAGTCTGTGAGTCAATGTGAATTGATAAATGATTATCAATATCAAATAAAACAAATATAATTAGAATATATTTCTGACTATAATTAAGATAAATTTCCACGAACCAAATCCGATATTAACCTATTAATGAATTTATATAGGGGCATTTATTGTTAGATGAATTTGGTATATGGTATCACGTTGAAATTCATTGAAATACGAATAGCTTATATTCTATTTTTCGTGTTTCATACATTATCATTCTGATAAGCGGTTCTGAAAGTTTTTTATCAGTTATGCTGAATCAAATATTCTGTATTTTGATTACTCCTTCTTATCTTCTAATTCCATCATAAACTTTACTGTAAGTACGGTTCGAATGAGAATATCAGTGTTTATATATGAGATTTTAACAAAAAGATGACATTGTATAAACCAACTGTTTGAAATAAATATGTAAACATGTCTTTCGCATAATTTACGCGACAAAATATTTTTCTCCAATTATATCTTCGTTTTAATTTTACAATTAATATATATATATATATATCTCCTAAACCGTAAGAATCGAAAAATATTTATAGAGGAAAACTGTTATAAATAAATGTGTGTATATATATATATATATATATTAGTAGAAAGTGCTTGCATACTGCAAGCATTTCATCTCACCTTGAAAAAACCTAAATTTTTTAGAGATATTTCATCATGAGAAATTCAAAATATTTCTCCTAGGGATCATATTTCTTTTTTCCGTATGAAAAAATAATGGAGTAAAACAATCGCTAATTTTTGCAATTTTAAGAATATTATATGTTTTCCACATTCGGTTAATAATGCCATAGATTTATACCAAAATTTAAAATTGTACACATTTAGAAGTGAAATAACATTTATCTAAATGTTTATATTTAAATAATTATAAACGGGCGCAATAAGAATTTCATAGATACAATAAATGTTTATCCGTTTAAATAGAAAAAACTCTAAATAACTTGAAAATTTCAGCTCTATAACTTGCTCCGTAGTATCTAAATATTTACCTACTTGTTTTAAAATTAAGGATTTTTAACTGCCGGACAAATTAAAATATCAAAATTTCAATAATCCCTATTTCGTTTTTTTACAAATCCTAGCTCTAAAAAAAACTTGAACTCCGTAGCACATGCGGAAATGCATAAATCTTAAAAATATTTTTAAACAATTGCGAATTTTTAACGGCCGCATTGTTGTACTTTTTCAAAAATTTTGTATTTTCTAGTCGGTTTTGCACAATGTCCTACCAAAGAAAAAAATTTCAGATCTCCAGCTCATCTAGAAGTGCCTAAACATTAGAATCCTCCTGTTATATGTATGTTATATCCTCCTCTGTAAGGAACGTCTATATATAATGACTAGTAGAAGGTGCTTGCATACTGCAAGCATTTCATCTAATCTTGAAACAACATTAATTTTTCAGATAGATATTTCATAATGGGAAATATTTCTATAATTGAAAAGATTTCTCCTCTAGACCGGTTTTCGTTTTTTCATTATGGAACAATAATGGAATAAAACAATCACTAATTTTTGAAATTTAATGAATATTATACGTTTTCAACATTGTGTTAATAATGCCACAAATGATTGTCAAATTTTAAATTTGTTAAATATTTAGAAGTTAAATAACATTTATCTAATTGTTTAAATTTAAATAATTTTTAACGGCCGCAATAAAAATTTCATAGATACAATGAAATTTTTATTCGTTAACATAGACTAAACTCTAAATAACGTTAAAATTTCAGTTTTGTAACGCCCCGTAGTGTCTAAATATTTAAATTTTAAGAATTTTTAACTGCCAAACATATAAAATAAGCAAAATTTCTATTATCCCTATTTATTTTTTTTTAAATCCTACTGCTAAAAAAAATTTCAGCTTCGTAGCACATTTGTAAGTACATTAACCTAGAAAATTTATTTAAACAATTGCAAATTTTTAGCGGCTGCATTGTTGAACTTTTGCAAAATTTTCGTTTATTATAGTCAGTTTTGTACAAAATCCTACCTAAGAAAAAAATTCCAACCCTACAGCTCAGAATGCCTAAACATTAGTATCCTCCTGTTATATGTATGTTATATCCTCCTCTGTAAGGAACGCCTATATATAATGATTAGTAGTTGGTGCTTGCATTCTACAAGCATATCATCTCAACTTAAAAAAACATTAAATTTTCATATTTCATCATTACAAATGTTTTTTTGATTCTAAATATTTCACCTCCGGAGCGATTTTCTTTTTCCCTTATGTAAAAATAATAGATTAAAACAATCCCAATACTTTGAAATTTTAAGAATTTTATATTTTTTCCATTATGGGGTACTAATGCTACACATTTCTGCCAAATTTTAAAGTTGTAGTACTTCTAGAAGTGAAATAATATTTTTCCAGTTGTTAAAATTTTAATCATTTTTAACTACCAAACAAATTAAAATATCAAAATTTGTATAGTCCTTATTTCGTTTTTTTACGAATTCTAATTATGCAAAAAATTTCAACTCCGTAGCACTTGCGGAAATACATAAACCTTGAAATTTTTTATAAGTAGAATTCGTAAGAAAAACGAAATAGAGATTATACAAATTTTGATATTTTTAATTGTTTGGCAGTAAAAAATTCTTAAAGTTTAAAAAAATAGATAACTGTTTAGACATTACGGAATGAGCTAGGAAGCTGAAATTTTGAACTTATGTACAGAGTAGTGCATTTGCACAAATAAACATTTGATACGCTCGATAAACATATTGCGGCGGCCGTTAATAATGATAAAATTTTAAACAATTGAAAAAATATTATTTCACTTCTATAAGTACTACAACTTTTAAATTTGGCAGAAATGTGTAGCATTAGTTCCCCATTATGAAGAAAGTATAAAATTAGGATTGTTTGAATCTATTATTTTTACATATGGGAAAAAAGAAAATCGCTCGAAGGTAAAATGTTTAGAAGTAAAAAAATATTTGTAAGGATCAAATATGAAAAATGAATGTTTTTTTTTGTTGAGATGATATGCTTGCAGTATGCAAGCACCAACTACTAGTGTATATATATATATATATATATACTATATATATATATCCAATCATCAAACTTCCCAAATCACAATGTCATTCCCCGCCCAGTGTCACTTGCAGATACACTTTCGCTAAAGAAGGGCATAGGCCCGATAAGCTTGCGTGTTTTTTTTCTTTTTGTGTTCGTGTGTTTCACGTGTCTCTTCGACGCCCCCAGCAGCCTGCCAGCTTGGTCCTCTTCTTGATAAGTGTCCGCTGGGCTTCCCTCAACACCTTGTTGCCACCCTCATCACTAACTTTTCTTTTCCTTTAGTTAATATATATAACGTCTTTTTTCTCCTTTTTTGTCTATAACTTTACGTTTCTTTCCTGTCGTCTTTTCCGCTTATCTTTCTCTTCCACCATGGTAATGACCCGTCTCCGTTATCATTTCCGTAGACACATTACCATCAACTGCCAGATTGAATTCCTCAACTCCTGCCTTGCACTTGGACTCACCCCCAAATGCCTCACCATAAGAATTCCTCTTTCAGGCCTTACTCTCCCTATCCGTGCTTCCCTAGCCGTCACTTATCACCTCGCCTCTATCCACATTATCCGTTCCACCATACACCATTATACCACCCTCTCTAACACCCACTTCGCTAATTGTAAATCTCTCGTTCTTTATCTTCGTCATTCTTCGCAATCCATATCCGACCTTCGTGCCGCTTTCCTTCAAGCGGCTAATGATATCACCGCACATCGCAACAGACTTCTCCGTCAACTCTCTCTGCTTTGCGTCCGGCACCTCAAACTTGGTCTTCCACTTCCGTTCATAAAAGCTGGTGAGGTCAACAAACTACCTCCTTCCCCGCCACTCATCGGTCAAACTCCCTGTCTTGCGGACCTCCCGGGATTACAAACGCCACCATCACTCTATATCCTGAAAAAGACCCACACTCTCCCAACCCGCAAACCTTTGAAGCGCTACTATTTTTCGCACACTCCTGCCACCACCTCTTCATCTTGCCACGTACTTACCCCTTACCCCTTCGTTGACTCCCACCTACAACCTCTTATTCGTCAATTCTCTTCCTTCATCCAAGACACTAACTCCTTTCTCAAACGCCTCAAACACCTCCACTTTTCTCTCCCACCCAATACCATTTTGACCACTATCGATGTCTGTTCCCTCTACACAAACATCCCCCACGATGATGGACTCTTTGCCCTTAGTAAACTCCTGGACTCAAGAAAACCCGGCGCAAGACCTTCCTCCCATTTCTTATTTGACTTGGCAGCAATGGTTCTCAAATTGAACAACTTCTCTTTCGTTGGTCGTCACAACCTTAAAATTTGAGGCAGTACGATGGGCACCCGAACGGCGCCTTCATTCGCCAATTGCTACCTTGGAAAATGGGAAAGACTCTTCCTCAACGTTCCACTCAGACCACTTTTGTGGCTGAGATACATCGACGATGTCTTCCTCATTTGGACGCATGGACCTGAATCTCCTTTCCTTTCTCTCGCGTCTCTCCTCCCATCCTTCACCCACCAATTCTCTACCTCACACATCACATTCCTGGATGTCGATCTTTACCTTCAAGACAGCAAAATCCGCACCTGTGTTCACATCAAACCCACCAACAGCCTCCAATACCTCCACTTTGATAGCTGCCATCCCCTTCATACTAAAACCTCTATCCCCTATGCCCTTGCTCGTCGAGGATGGAGGCTTTGTGCTGATAGAGCATCGCTTCTACTGTATTACTCTGTCCTCGAGGATGCTCTTTTCAAACGTGGCTACCCTCCAGTCTTGGTCCGCGAACAGATCCATAGGGCGATGACGCCTACCCACAATGGATCCCATCCGCACACACCTATTATTCCTGCATCTACCCCTCCACTCACTCTTACGACACTTTTCCTTCCTGGTATCCACGAAGCTCTCAAAACAATCCTTCATGCTGCCCACCCAATTCTTACCTCTTCCTCCCATCAGTCCCTCTTTATCAATCTTTTTGCCAATCCTCCGCTCTTCACCTTCCGCCGGCCCCCAAATTTGGGAAATATCTTGTGGAGGAAGGAAATTCCCACTTCTACCACGCTTCTTGCAATAGGCTCCCACCCCTGCGGAAAACCTCGCTGCCTCACTTGCCCTATCCACCTACCCTTATATTCTTTCTCGAGTCCCTCCACCAACATCACCTACCCTATCACCTCCAGAAGCAACTGCGCCACCCGTAACGTCATTTACCTCCTTACCTGCACACTTTGTCCCGCGTTTTACGTAGGCCTCACCAGCAATCCGTTAAACATCCGCATGAACGGTCACCGGAATAGCGTTTCTCTCAGACGCCCCCTCCCAGTTGCATTACACGCCAATACCCATAATGTCTCCTTCAATAGTTGCTACAAGGTTAGGATTATTCGCGCTTTACCCTATGACACTCCTGCCCCCTTCTCCGACACTGGGAACTAGCACATATCCATCTTCTCGACTCTTTCTCTCCGCCTGGACTCAACCTCCTCTAACCCTATTAGCCCCCTTACAATATCTCCTTGTTACATTGTAGTTATTCGCAGTTTCCCTTGCCACACTCCCTCTTTATTGGCTATCCACCCCTCCTACTCCCCACCTCCTCCAATTATCAACCTTCCCACATCACCCTGTCATTCCCCGCCCAGTGTGTCACTTGCAGATACTCTTTCGCTGAAGAATGGCATAGGCCCGATAATCTTGCGTGTTTTTTTGTCTTTTTGTGTTCGCGTGTTTCACGTGTCTCTTCGACGCCCCCAGCAGCCTGCCAGCTTGGTCCTCAACTTGGTAAAAGTCCGCTGGGCTTCCCTCAACACCTTGTTGCCACCCTCATCACTATCTTTTCTTTTCCTTTAGTTTATATATATATATATATATATATATATATATATATATATGGATGTCAACAATGTGTTGGGATGAGGAAACCCAGTAAACACTCACCAATCAGACGACTTCAGGTTGGCTAGGCTCCGGGGATGTCGAAGGGACACACGTAAAAGAACACTAAAACACAGAATCATCACAAACTTAGAAGCTTTCGGAACTACTCCTTCATCAGCTACAGAGAGAGAACTGATGGCGGTGACACTGGGTGGAGGCATGGGGTGGAAGGGTAGTGCGGAAAGGTTGGGGATTGTAGGATACGGAGGGGGTTGGGGATTGGTAGGGTGTTGGAAGGAGACAGAAAGTGTGTGAAATGCTATCGAAGGTTGAGGACAGGGGGAGTGAAGGAGTTTAGGAGATGGATATGCGAAAGCTCCCACTGACGGAGTTGGGGAGCGGAAGCATTGTCAGGGAGAGCGCGAATGACTCTCACTGTGAAGCAGTTGTTAAACTTTAAATTATGTTTGTTCGCATGAGCGGCCACCGGCAGCGGTCGTTTGAGAATGACGCTGTTGCGGTGGCCATTCATGCGGATGTTGAGGGGATTGCAGGTGAGGCCAACATAAAAGCCGGGACATTGGGTGCATCTCAGGAGGTAAATGATATTGCGGGTGGTTCAGTTGGTGGTGGAAGTTATGGGATAGGTGATGTTGGTTGTGGGACTGGAGTTGCAGGGGGAGTTTATTGGGCATGTTAGACATCGGGGTCTACCGCAGAGGTAAGATCCGGCAGGGTGTCAAGGCGTGGGTGCTGGGGGTTCTTATATATATATATATATATATATATATATATATATATATATATATATATATATATATATATATATATATCTATATATATATATATATATATACTAGTAGAAGGTGCTTGCATACTGCAGGCATATCATCTCACCTTGAAAAACATTAATTTTTCAGAGAGATATTTCATTATTACAATTTTTTTTTAATTCAAAATATTTAACCTTTGCAGCGATTTTCGTTTTTCTTATGTAAAAATAATCCTCAAAACTTGATATTTTAAGAATTTTTTACTTTCTCCATTATGGGGTATTAATTCTACACATTTCAGCCAGATTTTCAAATTGCAGCACTTCTAGAAGTGAAATAATATTTTTCTAATTGTTTAAATTTTAAACGTTTTTAACGGCCGCCGCAATATATTTATGGAAAGATTCAAATGTTTATTTGTTCAAATACACTACTCTGTAAATAACTTGAAAATTTCAGCTTCCTAGATCATTCTTTAGTACCCAAACAGTAATCTATATTTTAAACTTTAGAAATTTTAACTGCCAAACATGAAAATATCAAAATTTGTATTATCTCTATTTCGTTTTCTTACAAATTCTACCTACAAAAAAATTTCAACTCCGTAGCACATGCGGGTAAACATAATCCTTGAAATTTTTTTTAAACAATTGCGAATCTTTAGCGGCCGCATTGTTGCACTTTTTCAAGATTTTCGTTTTTCCTAGTAGGTTTTTCACAAAATCCTACCTAAGAAAATAATTTCGAATCTCCAGCTTATCTGGAAGTGTATAAACATTAGTATCCTCCTATATGTATGTTATATCCTCCTCCTCCTCTGTAAGGAACGTCTATATATAATTACTAGTAGTTGGTGCTTGCATACTGCAAGCATTTCATTTCACTTTGAAAAAACATTCATTTTTCAGACAGACATTTCATCATTACAAGTAGTCTTTTAATTCTAAATATTTCACCCGAAGTCGGAAGTCTAAGACCGTAGCCAAAGGAAGTGCAGCCTTGAAAGTGAACTTGGTAGGAGTATTCCAGTCATGGACGGAAAGGGAACTTTTAAATTTTAATATAATCATTGTGCGTCTTTTAAATGAGATGTATATTAAATTGTGAAGTTTTAAGTTTAAATTAAAGAACCAAATTACCTTATAAAGCGTTGCATTTTTCATAAATAAATACATAAATTACGTATTACAACTTTGTACTAAAATACCACCACGTTTATCTCGCGAATCTTGAACTATGAAATACTTTAATATAATAAATAAATACCTAAGTATTTATTCTTCAGGGACGGATGAACTAACTTGGAAGTTCATTGCCTTAAGAATTAAGGATGAAAGGAAATTCACCGGGGAAAAAAACGTGCCTAAGGCAGCGTATGAGTAAGTACGGTTGGACATTGTAAATTATTGTATTTTAATCCATAGCGTGAAATTTGAAACAACAATCAAGAAATATACAGTTCTTCGGTATTTCCGATTTGTCGAGTAAGATGTTTGGTATGAGCGGGCAGTGAACGGCACTTTAGTCTTGTTGATAACTTTATTAATTCCATTCATTGATAGAACAACCAGAAGAAATCACCATAGCTATAATTTATAGAAATGTATTTTCAGATATTTCTATTGTTTTCTTATAATAACTCTAAGTTTTATAACGTAAATATTATATCATTAGGTTTTTATCAAAGAGAAGTATCATTCCTGTTCATTCGTTTTACAAGTAACATATGTAATTGTTTTTCGTTGGTTGAGTCATATATAAGTTTCAGGAAAATGTTTATAATATAAGACTAAAAATTAGCCTAAGGCTAATGTTAATAAAATCTAAAAATATCTATAAACGAATGAAAACTTCATTCCTTATTCCACAGTATGGTGCATGTCCTCGGTATCTTAATTGCAAACAATTTAAAAAAGCAAATTTATGTAGCACTGCACAGTTTTCATTGCCTTTCTTATGAGTGTTTAAAATTGGACTTTGGGTTAAAAACATCCCTTAAATATAACTTTTTCTCAAATTTCGGATTTTCCCGGAGGTTGTAACCGATGATCTACATTCATGCAAAATTTCAGCTCTGATGCACTTCTAGATGTACCTTTGGTTTTATATGATATAGACTATATATATATATCATATATGTAAAAAGCAGCTGTATATAATGATAATGAGTTTAATTAAACAATTGAGGAAATTAAGTCTAAAAAATGTCTAAAATATGAAACTTATTTTTGAATTAGAGAAGCTTAATTATTTTTTAATTTTCCTTTTTACAGAAAGTTAATACAAGAATTAAATTTAACAGATAAGGTGAATGTGGAGCAAGTATAAAAGAAGTGGCAGAATTTATTGACCAGATATAAGGAATGCGATTTCAAGTATGTCTTGATACAATTATGAGTACTATTTATGAAATTGCTTGTGAAAATGTTTCATATTATTACAAACATGAACTGAAGAGGCCCAAAACTGGCCAAGGCTGGGAAGATGGAGATGGTACCACGGCCTTTTTCCAAGGTGTTGGAGGGGCGTCTGGGCCAAAGACCCATCATAAATCCTCCTCTTCTTATATCCTCTGACTCTCCTACACCATCTCAGTTTGTTTTTCAGCCACCTGCCCAAAACTTGAATGCAGCTCGATCATCTTTCCAATCCTTTGACTTCTACTGTTCCCCCATCATTCTCTTTACCTTCTTTTGGGGTATCATCTTCACTTCAGATACTGGCAGCCACGCCAACTTCCAGAAAGAGGAAAAGGACAGGAGTAGAGGAGATGTTGGAGGATCTTGTTGGCCAAGGGAGGGCCCTTGAGCTATTAAATAGACTTGTAAATCATATTGAAAAATAATAAAGCTATTAAAAAATAAATATTTTTTGTTAATTATAAATTCCTATGGCATGGCATTTCCTAGGTCCAAGCTATTCTGTTTAACCCTCAGACTACCAAAGTATTTTGCTCCTCAATCTTACCAAGGGTGGTAAATTGCTCCACAAAATTTCTATTGTAAATATTTTTCGCCAGAATTAATATTTACATTAATTTGTTAATGATTTAGTCATTCTATCTACCCATACTTAGTTATTTTTATTTAAACAATTATGCTGTTAGTTGAAAAAATTTTGTCTTTGAAATTGCTCTTGCAGTTAACTTGGCACACCAAATCAAAAATGTTACAAAATCTTAATACATTAGCAAACCAGATGTTTCGTTGTAAGTATCGTTGGTTACTAATGAAATGCATCTATAGTAATACTTAGCAATTTATTCGATAGTCTATAACAATAGTTCCCAACCTGTCGCTCACAAGCACCACTCTGCTCTTTGGCACCTTGACTGTGCGGGATTCTAAAATTACGTTTACTAACATCATTAATTTAATTTCTTTTTAAATGGTATAAGGAAATTACTAATGACTTGACAAGAGAGGGGTAATTTAATAAATTATTTAATTTCAAAATAATCATTTTGTATAAACAAATATGAAAATAATTATATGACAAACATGTATTACATATATATATATATTACCTGATAGCACTTTACTGTAATATAACCTATGATTACAATCTTCAGTCCAAAAACGTATCTCAAAAATTAAAATTTTTTCATGCCTGATATATATATATATATACTTCTAGCAAAGTATTTCTTAAATCAAAGCCATTCCTTTCCATAACATCGCCTCTACGTGGCTGCGGAGCTGGTAAATTACCGATGTGGTGTATTAAGTCTCCTTCAGCTATGCATATATTATGCATAACAGAGCAGGCCACTATCACTTTTACAGCTGTCTTAACATTAGCTTCCAGAGTTTTGTGGAATACAGTCCTCCACCTGACCTCCATCATTCCAAAAGTGTGTTCCACTTTAATTCTACACTTGGAAAGCGAACTATTAAACTGTATTTCAGATTCATTTTGTGGATCCCTATATCGTGTATCGTGGGGTTCTCCAAACAGGGATAGCCTGAATCCCCCAACAAGCAATAACTCTCTGGAGGAAAACCTCCATTAGAATAGAGAGGACTGTTCCTCGGTATCCTGGAATCATGGGCTGAACCAGGGAAGCCACAAAACATATTAATGTCTTTTATTAAAATCGCAAAAACCTTGTAAACTTATTGAATAAAATAACTTCTTATTCAAATAATCGCTTTGGACGGATTTGGGGCAAAAGACACGAATGTGGCATCCATCAATGCATCCAGCAACATGACTGAATGCAGCATTGTCAGCAGGTTCAGCAAATTGAATTCCATTTTCTTGTAAGTCGATGGCGTCAGGATGGCAAATAATAGTTGGCAGAATCAAAATTATTCTGTCAAGTACCCTGTGAATGACATCGCAAGCAGTTGATTTTGGTATTCCTAATGCCAGGGACTCCATTCTATAGGATACAGCGGATCCAAGCCAACATAGAAATAACATTATTTCTATTTCTGTACTCCATCCGTTATAATCCTCAGGGTATAATACTGGGCGCAGTTCAGCAAAACTATTTCTAGTTATTCTGAAACGATAACATTAGTCGTAAAATCCTTATAGACAATAAAATGCAATAAAATCCAATATAACCAGTACCTCTTACCGAGAATGCTTTCTAAAATTCAGATGTGGACATCTAACGAACTGCAGCAGAAAAGTTTTTAGTCGGCTGTTGCAATACATGCCTCGAATTTGCTACAGAAAAATATTCAGTAAAATTTAAACTAGATTTTTTATAAAATAAAACAATTTAAACATTTCAAAGCATACTAATCTGTCACAGTTTCATTAGCCAAAATATTAAAAGAATAATAATTAGTACGCGCACTTTTCCAGATTTTTCATTCTATAATTACCCGATTCCTATTTTGACGCCTCCATACATCCATTACAGCTAAAATTCGAGCAATGTGCATATTCCACCCATTAACCGCAAAGATCACAATCCCCAACTCCTCCATTACGATGACGACGCGACCACGCTGACAAACATACTCCAAACCTGATACATTTAAAGGCCGTTCATGTCGCTACTATCGTCAACAGCGTCCGTATCTGAAGTCCATAGCCTGATCTCTAAGCAGACTGTCATCATGACGTCACGTTCTAGCATGCTTCCGGCTGAGCATGCTATCTTAAAGTGCACAAATGTACGCGCAACGTAGGCCTGAGAGAGAATGAACTCTCGACGGAGGAGGCTCCGCCTACTTCATTCCTATTGGTTCCCGTAAGATCACGTGCTGGAAAGCTCTCTTCTTTGCTCTCTCTCTCTCTCTCTCTCTCTCTCAGACGCAAAGATATATAAATTAGGGTATAGCCAAATATGTGGCGCAAAGATTCCTGTTCGTAAGACCAAAAGTTAGTAGACAAGATGTGCGTAATTAGGGAGTTTATTATATTTAATAAAAACAGACTAAGAAAAGATTTAAGGCTGACTTCATAGCTTGCGCTATAGCAATTTGTCATCTTTCACAACAGGAAACAACTAGTTCGTTCAAACAATTTCTTCTTCCGTATTCATGTGTTATTTTTTGTTGATTGCGTATCTTAATTTCCTCTCTCGTCATTGTTTCTTCTTTCGTTGTTTATTTATTATGAACAATTTAATTAGAAGTAATTTACGTACGATATTTCAGACAGAAATCATAATAAATATCATCGCCCATTACTCGCGGTCCAAGAATTCATTCCACCTATACCTGTAGAAACTGTAACTAAGAATAACGAAACAAAATAAATATATAATCTACATTACTCATGGCTTTCCTTTACTATGCAGCCCCAGGCGTAGTTCTACGTTTAAAAGCTTGCAGCATAGCACAGCTAAGCTCCGGTGTTTTTCGCCATGCCGTCGAACGAATCCGCATCGCCCGGTGCCGTTTCGAGATCCTCTCCCGTGGCGGCAGTTCGTTCTGCCGACTTCCGACTCAGCTGGGAGAAGAGGATAATGACAAAAAGCTGTGGTGTTTTATTCAAAGAACTAGAGAATGTCCCGCAAATTGTTTATCTTACTTCGGTATCAGTGTTTATTCCCGCCCAAAGTATCGTGAAAATAGGACAAATTCCGTTAGCAATATTAATCTATTTCAATGGCCACTCTTGGGCGAATTTGGTTTTGGAAAGTGGAATTGACGAATATGGACAATATCTGTCCGCCTGTTCTATCCATGTGAGACCCACGAGAGTAATGGTTTCTAATATACCACCCGAAGTGCCTGACCACATTGTGACAAGTTCTCTGAAAAATTACATCTTGGCTACGTTCCATTCCTATTGCAAATAGAAGAAATGCTTTTTTCTCCCATATTGTCAGTTTGAGATGCGAAATACTAATGAAAATCAAGACAGTCGCAACCCTCCCATTTTCATACTCCTTTGTTCACAATCAACTTTGCTACACCGTTTACTTTTCTACAAAACTTACTTGCTTCAATTGCAAAGAAGACGGACATCTTTCAGCCAAATGCCCCGAGCGAAATAGAGACAATGAGGCTACTCCTTGACTAACGTAATACCCATTATTGGAGGGGACTTTAATACAACGCTTAATCCGCATCTACACAAACTAATAGACTCGTAGAGTGTACACCCAAATCAAATTTAAAGTACACGCTTGGATCACGACTAAACCAAGTAACGGCTTCTACATAAGAGACAAAAGGTAATCTTCTCGACAGCACCCATATCATATGTGGCTTCATACCCGACTCCGCTGTCTTGACAAGAGTCAACTTAGAAGAAAGAAGAAGGCCCGCATATTAGACCTTTCCTAACAACTTGCTAAAAAACGGAATTTAAAAAAAGTATTTTATATATTTCTGGAATTTTTGGAAATCTCAGGAAGATGAATTTGCCTCGCTCTCCTCCTGGTGTGACGTTGGAAAGATTTAAATTAAACTGCTAGTAGCCGAATACATAAAAGCCAACAAAAATGAGTCGTCTCACTTCCACCTCAAAAAGAAGAGAGACAAAGTTGACCACCTCTCCAAAAAAATAGCAAAAAACCCTCTATTGAGCCCTCTACTAATAGAGCAATCGAAAGACGTTTGGCATCCAAAAATATCCTCAAAAAATGTATCGGGTTTCTGAAAGAAGGCGATGCGCCCAGCGCTTTCATTTTCTCACTGGAAAAAGGAAACAAAGATTACATCAGCATTTTGACAACACCCGATGGAAATAAAATATACGACGAGAAAGCCATAGACGAACACTTGTGAGAGCATTTCAGACAAAATTATGATAAGGATGTTTTAGAAGGATCCGATAATTTCCTTGATCAAGCGCAAATCCCTTCTCTTCGTGAGGAGAGGAAAACTGAGCTTGATCCTCTAATTACAATGGATGAACTAAAAACTGCCATCTCGTGACTCGGTAGAACGACTTCCCCGGAATCGATGAATTAACCACGGAATTCTACAAGGTATTTAGCAATATATTGGCTAAAGATATTCATCGTGTTTGGAGAAGCAGCCTCGAAGCAGGATAAGTTCCTATCTCGTGGAGAAGAACGGCCTTAAAGCTAATCCCTAAAAAAGACTACCGCAATAATATAGCTTTTTGCAATACAGATTATAAAATCATCGCTATATATCTTTCGAATGGATTAAGGAATATCGTGTCCGATGTGGTCGGAAAAAAACAATCCTACTGTATTCCGGGAAGAACCATACACGACAACATACGGATAGTCGACGACCTCTTCTACGTAGTCTCCTCAAAGGATATGCAGATCGTAATAATATCAACAGACCAACATAAGGCGTTAGATAAAGTATCGCATTCCTTCCTTTGGAACACCCTTGAAATCGCTGGATTGCTAAATAAATTCATAGAAGCAATAAAAACGCTTTATTTGGATGCATAAATAATGATCAAGAGACCTGGATAACTATTGGCACCCTTCAAAATGAGGAAAGGACTCCGACAAAGCAATCTTATGTCAGGACTACTATACTTTCTAAGCATCGAACCATTATTGGAAATGATGAAAAACAAAGTACTTGGGCGTAGATTGACATTTTCGAGAGACTCACCTGAGTGCATAGTGTCAGGCTACGCCGATGATCTTTTAATCCTGGAACTACCAATTGATTCACTACCATGGAATGCCAAGGGTGGGGGTCTCAGAGGCCCATCACCTAAAATACAATAAAAAGTCAAAGTAATGTTTAAAACCAATTTTTATACATTTAAAAACATCCATGGCATACAGCTATACAATTATAGTAATTTATTTGAAATCATTTGTATATAAGAACAAATATTTACATTAGAACAATTCTTTTACATTCTTCCTCATTATGTTTTTAAGATCATATTAATATTGCAGTAAGATTGTATTTGCAGTAATAATAACAAATAGATTAGAAAAATGATTCATCTAAAACAACAGTTTAAACAAATAGCGCACTTCACACTGTGCTTTCCACACAGTGGTGCAATATAAGTTAGGCTACCCGCGTGTACAGGCATGCAGCCAATGACTAAATAATTTGCAGAAAATTGAAATTTGCATATATTGATGAGAGACTTCGGGTAATTGTTTTACATAAGTGTCTGCACAAAGAATTATAATATCTAGACTTTTTCTTAGACAACGGTAAATGGAAAGAATTTTAATTTCATTCTCTAGTCATGGCTGCCCGTCATATTGACAGACAGTTCCAATAGTGGTTATAACTATGTTTCGGCAAAATAACGAATATAACAGCGGCAGAGGCTTCGGATAACTTAACAAATGTTGAACAACAGTAGCCGTAAATAGTAATGCATTATTTACCGATCCGGGTACACAGTAATAACTAAACAATTATCTAGTTTGACTTGGTTTGAATATTTCATTTATTCCCAAATCTTCTTCAATTTTTTTATCTTGGTTTAAAAACCCAAGCAACGCCGGATATATTTGCTAGTTATAAATAAATAAACGAATGGACAAAATAACCTAGCTTCAATTATTTGAGAGCAGTTCTCTCTTAATCGTTCTTCCCTGACGCTCCTCTTTCGCCACCATCTTTTCCTGTGTCATCATCCATATCTCTCGCTTTTTCTCTCTCGCACACAAAACCCACTCCGTCCTCCGCATCGGGTTCTTTCCCTTCCTCCAGTCCTCGCCCGCCCGCCTCTGCATCTCGCTCGATTAATTCAGGAATGGGATGTCGCTCTCTCCTGCATTTGGGTTTCTGAAGGGGAAAACCGGAT
Organism: Tanypteryx hageni; assembly: GCA_028673005.1. Taxonomy (NCBI): domain Eukaryota; kingdom Metazoa; phylum Arthropoda; class Insecta; order Odonata; family Petaluridae; genus Tanypteryx; species Tanypteryx hageni. The sequence goes on from CM054112.1 coordinate 5,014,398, forward strand.
CTGGTTGTTGAATGTTTTGTAATTGGATTTATGGCGAGAGAGCTGCTTTTAGGAACAGCATGGATAAGAATAGACGCATAAAAGAGTTGAAGGAGAGTTTAAAGGAGAAAGAGAGAGAGAAATGAAGAAAGTGGTAAAGAGTGACGCGAAAAGCGTAACCGTATATAGCAACTAAATTGTTTTTAATATTTATTCACCTACACTTTAAAAAACACGAGCAATGGTGTTGAATTATGCTATCTAATTTGTAAGCAAAGGAGGTCTACGAGAGCGTTAAAGGATCGAAAAATTCAGATCGTTTGTCTCTTGGAATTGCTTTATTCCGTTCTGCATTTTGTTGAGCAGGGCGCGCGTGTCGGTCGTGCGAATTAGGCCCGGAAAGTAGCAATGTCTCCTGAGGGATTAGAGAAATGGAATTATGATATTTTATATTTCCTTTGGGGAAGATATAATTTTATTTCATGTAGTAATAGTAACTCCTTTGATATTTTTTTTCTAAAACAAATAAGCGAGTAACATTAGCATCATGAATACAGGGTGTCCGGAGAGTTTATGTCATAACTTCGGGATCCTAATTTTTAAGGGATTTTAAGTAAAAAATGTCATATGAACATGCGTCCGATTCTCATTTGTTACAGAGCTACGGGCAATTGAAATTATATCGTACTTTGATTTGTACAACTTAATGGCTGTAAAATGCATTGTTTAAACAATTAATCGCATACATTGTTAATTGTTGAAAAATGTATTATTTAAATAATCATTTGCTTACATTTCATTTTCCAAAAAATCAACATAAATGGCACCTGTCAGACGTGGCGGGAGGAGGTACGGTCCAACCAGCTGGTTCCCAATGACACCACACCACACGTTCAGAGAAAAACGGAGTTGAAAGTTGCTTTCAACTGTTACGTGAGGATTTTCGTGAGCCCACAAATGGTAGTTATTCGTGCTGTTTATTCCATCTCGAGTCAACTGTGCCTCGTCCGTGATCAAGATGTAACTGTTCAGGCGGGGGTGTGCATTTAACCAACGGCAGAATTCCAACCGCCTAGCCATATTCCCGGAGGAAGATGCTGAACTTGCAGGATATGGTATGGATAAAGTCCCTCATCGTGTAATATTTCCCAGACTCTCGTTCGCGGAACTTTGAGGCGGGCGGACATTCTTCGTGTACTAAGACGTGGACTTCGCTGAACCATTTGAATAATGGTTTCCTCCTCATCCACTTTAACATGTACTGGACGTTCAGCTCTCAAAGACACACGGAAATGAGCCATTTTCTCGTAAATGTCGGTGAACTTAAATAAAAGTACGTCGATCTGGTGTTCTTCTTTGTGGAAATCGTCTTCGATATTCGTAAACGGCAGCAACGGTGTTTCCATCGCAAAACCTGTACACGAAGTACATATCCGCATACACTTCATTTGAAAATGTAAACGGCATTATTGAAAGATAATACCATACCATACGTGTCACAGCGCACTGCACTGGACGCTAGCTTACGATCTACTAACATGCTGCCTGCGAGTTTGCAAATTACGTCCGCGTCTGTTGTGCAAGCGTCATGATTCTCATTGTCGTAACAATGGATTAAGTATCATTGTAAACGAATTCTTATTTAAATAATACTTTTCGACTGTTAACAATGCATAGGAATAATTATTTAAACAATGCATTTTTTCAGCCATCAAGTTGTACAAATCTAAGTCCGAGATAATTTCAATTGCCCGTAGCTCTGTAACAAATGAGAATCGGACCCATGTTCATATGACATTTTTTACTCAAAATCAAAAGTTACGACATAACTTCACCGGACACCCTGTATATGAACAACATATGAATACTAGCCCAAGAGAAAGACGGTTATGCATGAATGAAGTTAAATTTAAATAAAATTTCTAAAATTAATGAGACCAACTTTTATATCCACGAAAAATAAATACTAATCCATCTCATCATTAAAGAATTTATTCTTCGGGTTAAAAATAAATTCGTAGAAGTGGTGAAGTTGTCTATTTTTTATTTTAAACAAATCGGATTTAATCAGGTTTTAATGAATGCGAAGCAATAACTTTTTTCAATGAATTCGGGTTAAAACAGGCTTAGTAGAAATAAACTTTTTAACGAGTAGACGTTATTTTCTCCTACCCATCATACAGTAATGAACAGATTCTACTTCAATTTATATATGTTATATGTATGTATGTATGTATATATGTACTTATATATATATATATATATATATATATATATATATATATATATATATTATATATATATATATATAAACGTAATGGTCATCATGATGCGTAACACATTAATTTTGTGAATAACTCGATCATAAATCAACTTAGGAGCCTGAAGTTCCTCAGGATTTCATTGTTAATGTTATGACTAAAAATAATTTCGAATGAGGTCACGGGTTTGACTCCAAAGGATGAACGTCGTTTTCCGTAAGATAACATGTAAAAATCACCTTTTTGGTTTAAAGGTATTCATTCTTTTACTCTTTAAAATATCATAAAATTAAGTGACAGACACAAAATTTACGATTAAACACGACAAAATGAATTAGAATTCTTATTCTTACCGTCGAATACTATATCTCATGCGAATTTGTTCATATTTTCAATCTATACTCGTGTTTGGTAAATGTTTTAAAATTTGAATAATAAAATTCCATTGTTACGGATATTGTTGTCTCCGGTAATTTCAGTGCATATGGACTTATATAATGTCTTAAAGATCGAAAATAAAATTAAAACTTGCTCAAAATGACCGAAGATATGAATTAAATACAAATAAATCGGCCGAAGTTTCATGTTAATTATATTTTATATTATTACTATATTTATATTACTAACGTCCCATTTCTGGTTGCCTTTCTCTCGCTCTCTTTACCGACCTATACCTCAGCCATTTTTAATGCAGGGAATTTCAGCTCTCTTTTTTATAGTTATTCAACTAATTTTCTTAATTTTTTATTTAAAATCAAACATGCATCCTTAAAAAATAAATTCATTAAACTCACGTCACGTCAGTGCGTGAAAATACAAATAACTGGAAATGATAATTGATGAGAAAAAAATAATTAAAAATGTGGTTTATAATGGATTGTTAAATAAAACGTCATTTAAATTTATGATTTTTGTTAATTTTTTATTAGAAATCAAACGTATATTCTTTTAAAAACCCCATATTTATTTAATTCTGTTCAAAACATTGACTTGAACCTCATCTATCGTATACCCAATAAGTATATGGTAGGAGCTATGAAACGGCGAGGAAAGGGGAGAGGCGTTCGCGAGCGACAGGAAGCAGGGGCCTTGACCCATACTATATATAGTTAGGTAAAAGAGAGCGAGCTACACTGGCAAATATATAAAATGTAAGCGAAGGAAATTCTCCAAAGCCAGTCAGGAAATACGTATTGGGTTTTTATCCGGTTTTTATCCGGGTTCATCTGTTTTTATCCGGCCTTTTAACCGGGTTTTATCAGTTTGACTGGCTTTGGAGAATTTCCTTCGCTTACATTTTACATACTATATATAAGTAGACTCGTTAGGAATCGATTTAAATCAAAAAACGTCAATAGAGGTCGTTTTTTTTATTTCAAAATTGACGAAAATGAATAGTCGTGTATAAGCGTCGATTTCGAACAAGATGGAGAAGGCCAAAAACCTATTCTGAATTATTATATTAGAGTAGTTTCTGTTTACCTTTTTCCCGATATTATTTTCTGCCTATGATTTCGATCCTTTTCTGGGCTTACATTTACAGTCGAAGTGAAAGAGGTGTATTTCTTTGCACTCAAATACGCGTGTTTTTTAAATGATTCTACTCTGAACAATAAGTTAACCGCAAGGTCCTAGGGTAGATTTGAAAACACCTGTTTCTTAGAACTTTTAAGGGTTTTGTGATTATATTTGCCGACCTAATGGTGGGATATTCTACGAGCCTCTCTATAGAGATAAGGTCATGGATATGTACTGCTGAGACATTCTCGTCCCCTGTTGAATGAGGTTCGAAAGAATGGAATTTCGGTTGTCGCTTCGCTACCCCTTCCACGCATCTACCCCGTGGAGTGTACTCCAGGAACAAATTTTCCCCGATTCCTTGTTAGGGTTTTTACTATATATGAACGTTGTTGTATACACTTTCACCTCTTCGCATGCAATGAACCAACACTTTGGCCGTCTTTCTCTTAAACTTATCAAGGAAAGATCGTTCCGCTCTCTTGCTTTTGGCTCCTTCATCCCTTGCTATAGGTTACCAAATTTCAATTTATATATAATTGTTTAAAAAATGCAGATAAATTATCAATCGATACTTTAAATTGCAGAGTGATTAAGGATTAATAATTATTTTTTATTTGCTGTAAAGTATTTTGCCGATTGGAAAAACCTATTTTAATCAGAGTTTAAGGTGAGATTATTGATCGAGCGCTGAATAATTAAGTGAAATTTTTCTCTCTATATTTTATGTTAAATAAAGAGAATATTTAGTTCAGTGATGAAATATATCAAATGATAAAATAGATAATATATAGTCCATTTTGACGGCTAAAATTCTATCGCGATAATTACATCAGTAATGTTTTTTTCCTTTATTATTCCTAATTTGCATCAACGAATGTCTAAAAGCCTTTTAGCTGAACTCGCAAATTTTTTCAGAATGTTTCTTTGCAAAAACAAAGGCTTATTGTTCGGATTTCATAAAATAAACATTTTTAGTTTTCATTAAACAATTTGAAAAGATTAAGCATAATTTACTATCTGCATTCGCGATATAATACTTTTGTCAACGACGCGATTGGAAGAATTATACTAAATTAAAAATATCTAGATTTTGAAATACCAGATTATGATATTTGAGATTAAATATACGCTAGGTTTCAGTGTGATAGAACAATATTCTCTTGACCGATATGCAAAATGCTAATGTGCTTTAAACATTAAGATTTAGGAATTAAAATTTAAAACTCCTAAACCGTAAATTTACCCAGAGAGCACTCACACGTCAATAAGAAATAAGGAAAATTAAAATTATACTTACATATTTGCAGGACGATGATGGCCTACAGGGACCTGTTGTCAAAAACTAGCCTAAAAAGAAGAAAAATAAAACACGCACAAACACTCTGGAAATCTATAGATACGTATTTCGGGAGCTATGCTCCCATCTTCAGTAGCTGAAGTCGTATGAATTGTTTTTGTTTGGTCTTGTGTATTTATGTGTTCAGGGTAAAAGTGAAAGGAGGAGAGAGGGGTGGGGGAACTCTTAACGGTTATCGAGTAGGGGGGTGAGTAAGGGATAGGTCCGCGGTCGTTATTCATAACCGTCTTTTTGAATTTGTTTATGAAAATACTCTCGTAAGCGTCTAGTTTCCAGTCGGTTTGTGTTGATTTTAAGAGAGACATGTTTTGATTTTAATCGGGTGATTGTTTTCCTGTATGTGTATTGCGACGCTAGACCTGTTAAATCTATTGTGTTTGAAGTGTGCAAGGTGTTCTTTGAACCTCGTTTCTAGCTTCCGTTTAGTTTGCCCTATGTAGACTTTCTCGCAGTCTGTGCAAGCGATTTTGTGTATGCCGGATCTTTGTAGAGTCGGGATCGTGTCTTTTGGATTGTGTAGTAAGTTGGAGAGTTTATTTTCATTCACAGGTACTGCTTTAAGGTTCTGTTTTGAGAAGATGTTTGATAAGCCGTTTGTGATGCCTAGGACGAAGGGGATTTTTACGTATTTTGGTTTTTTGGGGGGCGTGCTTGTGAGAGTAATCTGTTTTTTCAAAGAAAGACTGCGCTTGTGTTTGTGTAAAATATTCTCTATCATCTGAGGGTCGTAACCATTGATTTTAGCGCATTTTTTGATATATTTTAATTCTGTGAGGAAATCAACTTTAGAAAGAGGAACCTGTAAAACGTCTGCGAAACGTCGAGAGCCAGAAATGCCGCCAACGCAGCGAAACCCGAAAACCTCCACCAGCATTATTAAAACATTATTTCTTTCCATACAACCAGATAATCAGTTATTCATGGACATTTCTCTTAGCACTGCCACAGTTCAAAGAAGATTTATAGAGTTTGGGAAATTTAAAAACTCTATATTTCAGTTTGACACTTGATGAAAGTAATGACATCACTAAAACTAATCAGATGTTCCCGTTTACTTTAGATTGACAAAGGTATTTTTTCAGAAAAACTTTTGTGTTTGGTTTCTCTTAACGAACGCCCAAATGCCAAAAACATTTATGAAGCTATAAAGTCTCGATTGGATGTTTTAAGAATTTCAATTATCATTCTGTGCAGCTTCACTCCAGCTGGAAGCAGAGCGAGGCAAAGGGTGTTTTAAGACAATACAGGAATAGCTGTAGCTTTGAAGTTTTCAAATTAAATTGTTTTGTTCACCAGGAAGTTCTTATTTGTAAGACTCTATGTAAAACAATAAAAGATGTTGAGGGTGTTGTAATGACAACTATTAATAAAATTAATACACGCAGTATCCTTAAAAATAGCTTTCAGTCGCTTTGTGAAATGACAAACGAGATACATAATATGCATCTCAACTATAATGCAATTCGTTGGTTGTGTTTCGAGTCAAGTATTCTGCGTTTATGCAAAATTTACGACAACGTAGTGACTGCTTTGAAATCTGTAAATATGGAACTGGTTCATCAACTGCAAGACAGTGTTCTGCGCTCGTGTATTTTTTTTTGAAGGAATTTTTACCAAAATTCGGTTACATAAATCGTCAGCTGCACCAACCCAATTTAACAATAGTTGATACGGTTTACATAATCGAGAAACTCCAAAATACGGCACCAGGCATCAGTTTACACGTGATAGAAGAAAAATATTTAACCATTTCTCCAACCATGTCTACTTTTCTCAAATCGCGGCCACAAGAAATCCAAAGCACAATGTGCGAAACAATTACGAGATATTTAGAAACGGTGCATGATGAACTTGGTGTAAGATTTAAGGAAGCAAAATTTTTAGCAAGTTTTCTTTCCTCTCAAACCACTTTTCCGAAATAAATGTTTGAGAATTTTAAAGACATTCAAGTTGGTTTACACTCCTTTCCCTCTCTATCTTTCCTGGACTGGTCCAATTTAAGATACTCGTTAATGGAACTCCTTCGAGATGAACACACGAGACGCAATTTTCATGAAAATGAAGTGACAGTTGAAAAGTTTTGGTGTGATATCTTCAAGAAATCTGACAGCTATAAAGATCTGGTACGTGTGGCTCTGCTAGTTTTAACTATTTTTCCGATTAGATTGATGTGTGAAAGGACTTTCAGTTTACTTCATTTCTTAAAATCTAAACACCGTAACAAAATGAAGGATGAACATCTTGAAGCTGCTCTCCGCTTAGCAGTAGAGTAGAGAAGTGCAGACGAATTTCCATTTATTAAACTTTTATGACCTTTAAATGTATCTATGTATATAATTGATTTTATCATATTTTCAATACATTTTTAAATTGCGTAATATCAAATACTGGAAATGTAAAAATACACAGGTGTGGCCACCAGTTATTTTCCTTGCGGCCACGGGAAAATTTTTCTTGAGAACCCCTGTTCTAGAGTTTGTAAATAAGGCAAATGGCTAAATGATCGCTCCACCTCACAGCTTAACAGTGTTAAGGCAGTCTTGCTTATTGATGGGTTTTGAGCTTCAGCACCCATCCAAAAGTGGTGGTGGTGAGGGTTCTTGTAAATAGGGAGCAAGCTCGGATTAAACTCGGTCATCTGTGTCAAAAAGGCTAAATAGCTCGTCATAGTTGTCAAAATTTAGGGCAAGCACTGATTTTTAAAACGGATCTAATACGAATGCATTCTTCTATATTTCTTTGATTGATTTTTTAACATTTCTGCTCATCGTAGAAATACATTGTGAAGAAAGAATTTTAAAAATATCTTCAAATGATTCCTACCGAAGTTTATTCATTACAGCAGCCCAAAGGCCCGTTTCTAGTGGTTTCTCGAAACGTTCCATTTGTCCCTTCAAGTAAACGTTGACAATATGGTCAAGACGATGCATGATTGCCGCGGTAGTTTCAAGCTGCTTCTGAAAATTGATGGCTGGCGCCAATCGCCCTTATAAGGGAAAGAGCAAAGTGTAACTTTCATTTTTATCAAATTATTCAACAATTTCTTTGAGGCCAGATACGTTTTTGCCATCGGATGCCTCTGAATCTGGCAAAAATATGTTTATGCCATCCCACATTTTGATAGTTATTTTCAAACTTTCATAAATACTAGCCCAAGGAACAGGTACAACCGCTGATTCCAGATATGTCTAAACTGCTACATGCGGCTAATCATTTACTGTACTGTTTAGGCGAATGTTTAAAAACAGCTCCTAGTTTAACGACAAATTTCTTAGCTGGAGTCACAGATTTTCAGTTAATGGCTTTATCAACAGCAACAGGAATTAATTGGGGTATATCAGTGACATGTAGAGGGCGTGTTCCGTCATGATTATCAAATTTGAAACCAATATTTCATATATTTAGCACTATCTATTGCTATGCAGTGAACATCTTTCCATTGTTTGAAATTTTTTTTCCATAACTCGCCCTAGAACTATGCCAATAGTGACGCTGTTTATGACCATGCATAGCATAAGAAATGTATACTAAAAAAATGACTTTTTTCCATAGCACGACATACTTGGGCATAATTTTTGTTGCGGGACAGTACTGTATTACAATGCAACCCACCGGATAATCACATGTCTTTATACTCAAACCAGCATAACACACAGCACGACAACGTAATGAATTGCACCTTTCTTTTCCTTTTCCCTTTTTCTTACTTGCAACTCAATCAGTGTTGGCTATCGGCATGAAGTTGAAGGTTTTGCGTTTGAAGCTGCATCACTTAATTTTCCATTCCTTGAAGAAGAAAAAGTTTCTTTTATTCTGTCGCAGAGCTTTCTACCTGACTCCACTGAAACTTTTATGCAGCAGTATACATACACTACAGCATTTTCGTCACTGTTACTTTCGTCACATTAAATAACATTGAAATCTGAATATTCAGAAACTCAATCCGAAGAATTTTTTCTTCTTTCGTCTCCACCGGCCTTCACCTCTTCTCCTGAGAGATCACGTGACTTCCTTTCCCCTTTTCTGTCGAAAGGTTACGTCACTTCATTATAGTTACTACATCGTATTATTCAATATAAAAATAGATACCCATTAATGAAAAGCATATTTAATAGTGGCATGAATTTTGATATGATTAGCCACAAATTTAAAAAAGAAACCATTTTTAACATTCTTCAGCACCTTAAACAGGCCAATTTAATGAGGTCCCTGAGCTTGAAACGACTCAGCAAGTTTACAAATGTTGGGTTCTAGGTTGGATAAGTAAAGTCTGTCACATATTTGTAATCGATTTAGTCGCTTTGGTAGTAGATGCACTAGAGCGCTGAAGCCCTTCTCCACTAAATATGTTGTCAGAAATTCTACAATCAGTTATTTTATTTCTTGCCAATAATGCGGGTACGAAATTCGCTCATCGATCCAAAATGTTTCGTAAACCGTTGCTTTGGATCGTGCTCTGGCTACAAAGTCATTTTATAGCCCAAGTAATTCTTCTTGTAAATCTTGTCTTACACTTTGTACATGCGTTGAAAATGGATTGTTAACACAATCTGGTACACAACGTTCATTCCAATCATTTAATCTTATCAATATATCCTCATCAACGGCATCTACGTGAGCACAATAAATTTGCAAATCAGCGTCGGAGAGTTTATCCCGACTTAGTTGTTGCAAAGTTGGAAGCCGGAAAAGCTCCCGGCGAGCAAGGTTATTCTTAAACAAAGTAAATTTGTTGATGTAAATCATTACAATTCCTTTTGTCTTGATAAGGTAATTTTTTCCGTGCAGTTTGAGCAGACTCTCATCCAGGTTCTCGAATATATCGTAAAGATAGGCTGCGTCATTCGTAACATTTTAAGTTCAACACTTATTTTTTCATCACTTGAATAAAAAAATTCTACAATAGGATCGAATAATTCGTAAAATCGCTTCAAGAAGTATCCATTTGAAAGCCATCTGATTTCTGTGTGCAACAGAAGTCGCTAAAATTCTTCTTAATTTTCATGGAAGAGTTGACGAAACAGACGATCGTTCAAGGAATGATACTTTATTTTATTAATGGCATTGATGATTACATTCAATGATTTATGGAGGCGTTCGCCAACATGTTTAGTGACTAAATGCTCCCTATGTACAACGAAATGAATTGCAGAAACGACGGGTGCTGAATTTTCAAATTGGCCATTGAAACCACTCCGACGGCCAATCATAGCTGGCGCTCCATCAGCGATGACATCAGCAAAAGTAACTTCTTTCTATGTAAAATATTTCTCGGCAAATTGAAATATTAAAAACCCTTTGATGTTGGTTGTCAGCAATTTGGGAAATAGCAATTCTTCTACGACTGCTTCATTTTTAAAAGACGCACATATATAGGTGGCAAAGCTTCAATATCGCGCAAAATGCTTTCTTCCAGTTTTAAAGAAAATTCATTTTTTTTAGGTGTTTGCATGATTGGTTTTCAATGCCATTGGCCATCTCATCAATCCTTCTACACACAGAGTTGTTAATTAATGGGATTAATGAAATAACGGCAGCTGCATTTCATTCCATCATCGTGCTAACAGCTTACTTTACAGCTGGTGATGTCAATGTTTCTCCGATATTGTGAGGCTTAACATATTTCGCAATAATTTGTGATATTTTATAAGAAACAATTAGCCATTTATCTATCTCATTCGCACTTTTCTTAAGCATTCCAGAGTTTTTCATAATTGAAAATTATTCTTTTAAACCACGGAAATATGTCACATCTTTACCCACTTTGTCAGAAAGTTACTCATTAAATATTCACTGAAACTGAAATGCACGGCTTCGCTCTGGAAAGGGCTTTCTTTTAAGTAGCAAAAGGTATTTATTGCTCGATGTTTACATTAACATTTATTATTATATGTATTATATTGTAAAATTTTACCATAAATATAATTATGAATTAACGTCTTACTTAATATTCGCATGGATAGATGCACCGAGGCCTTTAAAGCCGCAATAAAATTATGTGGATTATGTAAATACAATTAGCCATAACGTAAACAATAAACAACAACTAGGTTGCCGATCGAATTTAAGTAAATGTATCGATTTATTTTGCGATAAATCTTTCAATGTTAATAATAAAAATAACAATGTTCTAATGTTCTTTAAACATCATTTAACACACTTTAAATGTATTCATAGACTGTATTTAGGCATGAATCCATTTGTACCCTTTCTCTTGGAGTTGGTTATTCTTTGTCTAGAGCACGCAATGGCGTGGATTTTACTTGCATTAAGCTTTACGTGGATATGTCTCTTTGAAGGGGACAACAATTAGGAAATTTAACTTTGTTTCCGCCTGGAAAATGTTAAAAAAATTCCGTTTATTAAAGGAAAATTTCGAGCGATTTAACATAAAATACGACAAAACATAAACATAATTAAAATATTGTCTTTTGTGAATAAAATAAGCTATTTGATGTGATTGTAAGTTAATATTTATGTATATTTATATCCACATTAGTGAAGGACTGCATGGCATTTTGGGGTTTCTCCACACCATTTCCCATGCATTCTTATTGAAACCGTATTTTGTTGACCCCATGGGGTATAAAACACCACATGGTCAGCAAAATTAGACCAAGTTATTCCTTCGGCCAAGAGGTTGGCCAATGAAACTTTTGAATTCGATAGCTAAAACGGTGTTAAAACTCATAAAGAACATATATACATACACGTACACTCAAAAAATATTTATATGTTTATCATCACTATCGGTTCAACAGAGAATTATTGAGTTCCTCATAAGGCTCAAAGAAACCATATTCTCTTAAAAATCGAAAGATTAAAATCTCCCATGGTCTAGAGCGAGATTATGAAAAGCCATACGCGCATTCCGTCTACAGTGCAGCCGTCTTCAGCGGTAATTCACAGAAAATAGGTTCTAAAAGAACACGTGTTCTGGCATTTTCGTTGTTTTTGTGTTAGCGGAAAGGGATAGAAGAATTACAGTCGGTTTCAACGCCCGTGGGGAAGTGCGTCTGTGACGGACCAATTGGGAAGGGCGTCTGGGTCGGGCAAATAGGAAAGTGAAAACAGGATTCGAAAGTAAGGTTTCTTGCCAGTGGAAGTGGGCCTGCCTGCGCTAAAACCCGAAGATTTTTTTAAGAAATTGAAGTCACGTGTTTTGCAAGTAAATAAAACGGAACAGGTCCGAGGTCAGTGTCAATGTGCATTTCATTTTCGAACATACGTAATCTCTCCAATGACCTCACTTTTCGATCTTCGGGTGATGGTAATTTCAAATCATTAATATTAAACGATTGTCTCGTTTTTTTTAAGTGTTTAGCACCGTATGATTTTTCAAATCTCTCGTGCGGCAAGCGTTCTTTGAAAAGTGGTTGTAATTGCCTTTTTGTTTGATCTATATAAAAGGTGTGTGGAGTTTATTTTTCCAATTCCAGACCTCGTGGTTTAAAATTTCGTCTTTTGTGTTTCGCAATTAATATCTAATGCAGTTCTGCTGGTGTAAACAATAGAATGTTTGTCGTTCACAAATATTTCGTTCAGCCCATTAGTGAGCGGAGGAAAATACGAAAGTTTGGCATATTTTTGTTTCGTTTCACGTATTTTGTTCTGAGAAATCAGTTATTTGTTCAATATTTGCAGCAAGTTATTGTCTTTTAACCAATTGATCTATGATTTGCGTTTCGTATTCGTGCTCTGTGGTGATTAGTTTAATTATATTGAGTCCTTTGTGACATTTTCTTTGACTGTTAAGCTGTGTGGAAGGCAACCATTTTGTGTCAGTGATGATGGATATAGTTACTATGGATGTCGCTATTGTTACGCGTTTTATATGCGAATGTCGAATTCTATCTCATTGTCTTCCTTTTATACAGGTAAGTCTAGAATTGGTAGATAATTATTGGTTTCTATTGTGTGCGTGAATATGATTGTGGGGTATAGCCTGCTAAATCTTGAAGAAATCTTCTAGTTTTGTGGTGTCGAAAACGGCGAATACATCACCAACGTACCTAATCTATGATGACGTGGAATATTTTAATTTTTTTCTTACGCTCCTCTCCGAAAACTCTCACAAAAAGGTTGGCTTATAAAAGGGGGATAATGGGCTTCCCATCGCGGTTTCGGTGGTTTGTTTGTATATAATGTTGTGGATTTGAAAATAAGTGTCTTTTGTTTGCCATACCATTATATTATGTTAGAAATTGATGGTACTACACAAAGAGGCATAAGCTGTAATGTTGGAAATAATTTGAAACGAGAAAAAAGTCTCCCATGACTGGGAATTGAACCCAGGTCTTCCAATTGCCGGGCGGATATTCTACCACTGAACTAAGGTAGCAGATTAATTTTATCATTTCTGAACGCCGACGTTTTCATGGTTGGGGCCGAACTACCCAAGCTAGAATAGTCTTTTTGACAATGTGTTTTTAGTTAAGTAAAAGAGAGCGAGCTACACTGGCAAATATATAAAATGTAAGCGAAGGAAATTCTCCAAAGCCAGTCAAACTGATAAAACCCGGTTAAAATGCCGGATAAAAACAGAAGAACCCGGATAAAAACCCAATACGTATTTCGGCTACAAAGTATCCATCATCAGGGGTTAAAAAACGGGGGGAAGGGGGACTTGAGAGAGGGCGACCGAAACCAAGACCAGTGGCACACTCTCAATTGGATGTCCAGGGCTGTGTCTCTGTATTTATACCTGGTTGGTGGGCAGGGGGGGGAGAAGAAAAAGGGGGGACCTAGATGACTTAGGTGATGGGAGAAAAAGGGGGGGAGGTCAGTTTAAAAAGAACGCTGTTTATTACCCCTAACTCGTTATTCATCAGGGTGTGTCTGTATTTATGAATGTGTTGCGTCGAGTTTGGTATTTGGGACTTGCTTAAGCAGTTTGAGGTTATTTGTGTCTAATGGGTGGTTATATTCCAAAATGTGTTTCGCGACGGCCGACTTTTCAAAGCGTCGATGTCTGTAGTGCGCTAAATGTTCTTTGAATTTGATGGAGATATTTCTTTTCGTTTGGCCAATGTAAGACATGTCGCATGTGGGGCACAACACTTGATATATGCCGGATTTTTCTAATGTGGGTATTTTGTCTTTAGGGTTCCCTAATAAATTTTTAATGTTATTTGTGTTGTGAAACGTTAATGTATAATTTGCGTTATGAAAAATTTTTGTTAGCCCTTTGTTTAAGGTTGGATGGAAGGGGAGTGAAATAAATTTTTTTTTCGTCCTATCGTCACTTAGAGCAAGCGTAGTACTTGTCTTCTTGTCTAATGTTTTGGATTGCTTGTTAATAATGTTGTCTATCAATTCGTGTGTGTACCCGTTTTATAGGGCCGCGTTTTTAATATATTTTACTTCTTTGTCGAAACGTTTTTTATTTAGCGGTGTCGTCAATAGTCTATGTACCATACATCTACATCTACATCTACATATTACCCTGCAAGTCGCCTTGACGGTGGATGACAGGGGGTGCCGCGCAACATGTTCCTAACTAATTATTATTCACAGTTATCTATTGTGGTCACGTATTGTCCTAGGGAAAAAGGACTCCTTATACCTCTCCGCCCTACTATCTATTTCGCGAATCTTGTCCTCATTATCCCACCGTCCGATATACGTTGGTTGTCGAATAATATCCTTCATTTCATTTACGAATATCTCCGACCTATATTTATCTAGAAGTTTAAGTCTCGCCTGTAATCTACGATCTTTCAACGATGGCCAACTCAACTCATCAATGAGTAACGTAACGCTCTGTTTTTTATCGTAATTCTTTTTCACGAATCTAGCTGCTCGCCGCTGTATTTTTTCTAAATCCTTTATGAGTCCCCTCTGATATGAATCCCAAACCGCTGCTGCATATTCCATTTGAGGTCTAACCAACGATAAATAACAGGATTTTCTCACCTTTTCCGTGCTTTTCCTGGCTATCCTACGCGCAAAATCCAACTTCTTATTTGCCGCACCTATCACTCGTCTTATGTGGGTGTCCCAAGACAGGTCACGATTCAAGGTTACCCCGAGGTATTTCACGGATTCCGAAACAGGAATGATCTCACCATCTATCGAGTAGGTAAACACGGACGATGGGCTTCTAGATTTCCAAAAGTTTAGAACGTTACTCTTTTTCTGATTGATTTCTAGCTGCCATTCCTTGCACCAAACAGATAACGCATCCAGATCATCCTGAAGCTGACGATGGTCGCTAGGACCACTAATTTCTCTATAGACTACGTTGTCATCCGCAAAAAGCCTGATATTACTTTTTACAACTGAGCTAATGTCGTTTATATAAAGCAAGAAAAGCATAGGTCCGATCATACTACCCTGCGGCACTCCAGAGACTACATCTGCCACACTCGAGGACTTACCATCGATGACTACTTTTTGTTTTCTATTCCTAAGGAAAGCGCGAACCCAGTTAATGACTTTAACATTAACGCCAAGATTTCCCAATTTTAATAACAACTTACGGTGGGGAACCTTGTCAAAAGCTTTTCTAAAATCAAGGAACACTGCATCGACCTGCTTATTATTTTCGCCGCATGATAAAACATCATTCACAAACAGACCGAGTTGGGTGTCACAGGATCTACCTTTTCTGAAGCCATGTTGACAGCTGACTAAGAGCGATCTACTCTCAAGATAACGCATTGTGTTGATAACAATAACGTGCACCAAAATCTTACATGATAATGATGTTAGAGAAATCGGCCTATAATTTTCGGGGTTTTCTTTGTCACCTCCCTTATGAATGGGTGTGACGTGTGCTAGTTTCCAATCATCAGGAACCTCACAGAGGGTAAGAGATTTCTCGAAAACTATCCGAAGGAAGGGAGTTATATCTTCTGCTAGTTCTTTTAATACACGCGCGGGAATTCCTTCTGGTCCAGGATTTTTGTTGGGCTTTATCGCACTCAGTTGCTTCGCTATTCCTGCCTCAGAGATTTTAATATTATCCATCCGAGTACATCCATCGGGAATAAGAATATCTATAAGTATATTTCCACCTGCCGTGAACGCCTTCGCGAAGTAAACGTTTAGTAGATGAGCTTTATCCTCCCCATCGTGAAGGATGTCTCCGGAATCACATCGCAGGGAGGGTATTGAAGGACCCACTCCCTTGACTTCTCTTACGTAGGACCAGAACGCTTTTGGATCCTCCTTCAATTTTGTATTTAATACCTCATTCCGGAAGGTGTTAAATGCGTTACGCATGGTTTTTCTCGCTAGTACGCGGGCACTGTTATACTCATATACTCATATATACCATATGGTTGAAAGCCGCGATCTTTTGTTTGTAAGGGTGATTGGAGTCTTTCTTAATACAATTGCTGGTATGGGTCGGTTTCCTGTACACGTCAAATTCTAATCGTCCATTATTATTAATGATCAAAATGTCAAGGAAAGGTAAAGACTTATTTGCTTCGATTTCAAAGGTGAAGTTTATAGAGTTGTGTTTTTGTTTAACATTGCAATTTTGTTGCATTTGTCCCCACGCGCAGCCTTAGATGACACTCATCCACTAATTCCACCTTATCTCCTCCCTTTCCCTGCACATAGGCAACTTCAATGGAAGTACTGGCACCCCTGTACTTTTAGAATCTTCTCTCGATGAATTACCGCTGAATATGGCTGTATTGTAGCCTAAATACGCGCCTGGTTTTCCATAACCGTATTGCGGCCATTGGCGATACCTGAGGTAATTACTTTTTAGACTACATTCCAAAAAATGGAAAGTAGTCTTATGAGGTCGCCTAGGTGTGTGTCCCACTAACATCTTCTTCATGAATCAACTGATTTCCACTAAATTTCGTAAATAGAACACGCACATCATTTAATTACCAAAATGACACATAAAACCGGATATATATTGCAGGGATGCAACAATTACAAAGTTATAGTATTCTGTAATTATGAATTTGGAAGGAATTGACCAAACCGATTTCAACGAAATTATGTATGAAGTAGGTGTGTAACATAAACCAACAAATCAATATGTTTAGTATAGATATAGAAAGCCGGGCTGCCACAAAACATGGAATTAAAAAATATTTTACACGTATTTGTGTTTAACTGTCCGCATCAATATTAACCAAATATAAAACTTTTAATGCAGACATCTATACATAATTATATTAGCACATTTAAACCGAATCAGTCAAAGAGAGGCCCACAATTACAAATTAAACTCTTTCAGTAATTAAGGATTTGAAGGGAATTGGCTTAACGGATTTCAATTAAATTTCAAATAGAAGATTTTTACAACATACCATAATGAAACTAAGATGTTTAAATTAGGGCTTAAGACCAGGGATACCACAATAAAAGGTAAAATAATATTTCCTTTACACATATTTCTAGAGAAGTATTTATTATGTATGTATGTATGTATTTTAACACGTTATGTAATTTATAATCATCATATAAATAAATAAACAAAATCGAATATTTCAACTGGGTTTGTGAAACAGGGCTACCACAATATCAAGATTAGAATTTTCTGTAACTATGAATTTCTAAGGTATTGGCCGAACGGATTTCAAAGAAATTTCGTTTGTATAGCTAGTATAGAATGATAAAACGAGATGAATATATTTAAAAGGGATCAAGGAAGCAGGACTACCACGATATAGGTAAAAATAATATTCTGATTTCAAAACAAACACATTAATATACGTACGATTACACCACAGCGATCGAATTTGACGAAAAGCATTTCTGTACCACGGGAAATCTGTGTACATCCCTTCTTTTTATATATTAAAATTGTGTTGAAAGGAAATTTGGCAGTTTAGTTCTTTCCAGAACTACTTGTCTAGTATTGTGATTTTTAACTGCTAATTCTAAAATTCTGACTTATATTATATTAAGCGCTACTTTGCAAGTGTAGGTAAATTCTTTTTCGTCACATTTTTATAAAAATTTTTATCATCTCCTTCATTGTATTTTCCAATATTATTTGCATTTAAACTATGTATCGTAACAATAAAACTATATTCTAAATTTAATAAAGCTACGTTTTGGTCTTCGATTAAGTCTCCATAATTCAACTAATTTGCCTATCGAATTTATGCGATTGATGGCGATTCTCCGAAACGTCTTCAAGCGAACAGCGACAGAAAGATACAATTCACTTTTAGTAGTTACTGGGACAATTCAATCTTCTTAATTTTCGGAGAAATACGAATTGCTACATTATCAATTTTCTGGTTTGATTTAACCATTGATTAATCTCTCATGATGTAATCGAAAACTAACACATAGGAATACGGTGCCTCAGAATTAATCATATATATATACGATCCAACGACAATTTCGAACATTTTAAGGGCACAATTATTTTAATACTTGAAGCCCACTTTGTTTCATTATTTATCTTAACTTATGAATTTACGATATACTTTGCATTAGAATATAAACGCCATTGCAGAAAAAAGTTTTTCAAGAAGTATTTGTAAATATCGATGCATCAGTTTGACGAAAGCTATAATGCGCCATGACTATATTAATTTATTTTCAAACGTGTTCGTTGAGACAGTTAACGCTTTTAATTATTACTGAATGTACGGATTCTAAGCGTTTTCAAACTAACCACCACATAAAGTCCTCTTATTAATGAACAAGGACAGATATCCTGATGCGGAGAAAATTCGTAAAGGCCATTATGCTTGATTCTCTAAAAAGGCTGGAGAAGAAATGAGCAAACCGGATCTACCACCCGTGCAGGGATTTCAAATTGAACGACGGATCAGACCGGACCTGCCGTTAAATATACCGGTTCCATCTCGCGGGAAAACAAAGAAAACTGGGCAGATGCAGGTATCCCCCCACCTCTCCTCCATAGTCTCTTCCTCTCCTCTACTCTACACATCCGTTTTTCTTCTGCCGTTATTCTACTCCCCACCATAGTCGATCGTTTCATTGCTGGTATTCATGCGAAGAATTACAAATTCCAATATATCTTCAAAGAGAAAAGGCAAGATTTTGCTTCTGTCGCATTTTTTAGGTATTCTTGATTCAAGTTATGTATTTTTATTCAACTCCTTGTCCCTTCAGTGCATTTAACACTGAAGAATAGAATCATAGAGTTGATTGTTTTCCCGTAGTCGATGAAGCTAGTACGGAGGAATAATTCGATTTATTATCTGTATGGCGACTTGAATCTGGTGCATCGTATTATATCCACTGCAGCATCAGGCTTTCTCTCTTGGTTGGGCGAAAGCAAGAGATTTTTCAAAGGCGAAGCCGAAATAACAAGTTACGATTACTTGGCTCAACTCATCATTGCCGAAGAATCATTTCGGGGAGAGATCAACCGTAGAGTGAAGATGGCATGGAGTGCTTTCGGCAGGAGTCCAATTATATTCAAATCAAATAAACTTATCTATCTAAAAAGGAGTTTGTATAACCAATGTATTCTGCCTGTTCTGAGCTACGGATGTGAAACATGGACCATGAACGCCACAATAATCCAGCACCTGCAAACAGCACACAGGAGAGCATTCGTAAATATAAGTATAATGGGGGTTAATCTAAGATACGTCAAAAGAAACGATTGATTGAGTAAGAAGGAAGACAGACGTCTGCGACGTAATTAGAAGATTAAATGCGCTATTGCGGATGTGCGCAGTTTACACTGCAATAATAGTTGGCCAGCGTTGGATGTCTAGTTTAATCGAACGGATATACAGGCTTCAAGTTAAAATTTAATCTGCACATTCGCATCTCTATATATTCAGAAACAATCGACGTAATCTTCAACATCATATAGAACATGCACAGATTTAATAATAGTACCTAATGTTATATTTTAATCAACATGAAGCAGTTCCACAAAGTTACGCCGGAAATAATTACATTTGCACATTTTGAAGGAAGTCTCCAATAACTATATTGTAGCCGTATTAATTTCTCTTGTGCTAGGTAGTGTTTTCATAACAGCGGAATACACATCTGTTTCTAGCTATTTGTAGGATTGTTCCATTTGCTTCTTTATGCTTATGTTGATGTACTATTCTAGCTTTAAATTCAAGTTTTTTTTGCAAATTTATAATTCGTGCCAATAATTCATCTAAATATAATAGTAAAGAGTATTTTTAACTTAAAGCATTAATAATGTCATTAGTATAAAAATTTTAAGGGTGGTTTCCAAAGGAAATAGCCTTATGAAAAGGTACAGTATGTGTGTCTCCTACTAACAACTTCTGCATCAATCGACCAATTTTCATGAAACATGGTATGAAGCTCGTGCTGCCAGGGCCCACCTCCGCGCTATATTTAATTTGACGAAGATTAAAGTCCCGGGTTAGATTTCAGGAAAGTTTTTTTTCTATTTGTTTTACCTAAAAAGCCTCAAATCCAATGTGAAGAGATGTTTTCTTTAATACTTTGAAATATCTTAAAATTGTGATATCGGTGCGAGATTTGTACTGTTGTAAGAGGAAAAGAATATAGATTCTAATTTTGATCACTAAATTTTATAATTGATCGTATTTTCTTGAATTTCTGATAAAACAGCGTTTTTGCGATTTAAATCTCATTTTATCGGAATATTGCCATGGAGACGATTATTACCGAACTCGGCTTGAGAATAGACAAGTAAACAAATGGGTTATTTACTTTTCCACTAGGCTATCATTCAGCAATGGACAGTTGATCATACATATAAAGGTGTAAACAGTAACATTTATCAAATTCGTTTATTTAAAAAATTACATGTAAGATATATTGCCAGAAAGATATTTTCACATTGCTTTCAGTATTTTAAACATGATAATGCTCTACTAATTTGTTTTCAAAATTTTCTCTATCATTGATAAACTATGACTTACAAATGGTATTTATAGTATAAGCATTCCTTGGAGTAACTAACACATACTGAAACATTTCCTGCCAATATAAGTAATCTATTCGGGAGATCAAATTTGGGAAACCAGCGTGCATTAGTTCTGGTTTGGACTTCTTGTTAATATTAGCTAACTCTGAGCCCGTCAAAAATTCCAATTGGGTACTTGTGCCCTAAAAGATTTTCGATTGATTTTTAAATTAAACAAATATCATTTAGAAAAATTAAGAATATTAGAGATCCAACACAGTTCCTTGGGGAGCACCTGCCGCGGCTTGAACGGGGGAAGAGTGCATTTTTCCTTGGTCATAATATGTTTTATATTCCAAAGGAAGTCTCTTAACCAATACACATTTTTCGAATTGACACCGTATTTTACAAGTTTTTCTGTTAATTTCCGATTCCAGGAATCAATTAAACAGCGTCGACGTGAATATTTTCACTCTTCATCGCAACACATGATACACGAAAAGGTCTAGTTGCGTTTCAAATGATCTGCCGTTCCGGAATCCGTACTTATATCCACTAGTTGATGTAATACCATCATTATAACGCATTACGGAGCTAAAGATAATATCCCCGAGAATTTAGCATGATAATGAAGTCGCCGAAACAGTCCAGAAGTTATCAAGGTACTCTTTGTCGCCGCTTTTATAGATTGTGGTAACCTGTGATAACTTCCAGTCTTTAGAAACTACAAATTGCGAAATTTATTTTTCGAATATTTTATCCAGAGACGGTGCAATTTTAAAAACCAACTCTTTTAGTAATCGTGCGGATATTGTCTCCGGCTCGGGAGATGTATTTTGTTTAATCAAGCGATGTTTGTGCGCTATATATTCAACCGAAATAGCCAAATCCTCCATCGAATCTCCCTGAGACATAGGTTTATTCATCTTTAGTGGCGGTAATCGCTTTCGGAAATTATTCATTAATCAGGTTTCATTTCTCCTCATTCTCATGAACTTCGTTTCCTGTTTCGGCACTTAGTTACGTAATAGTGGGACCCCTACCTTGTATTTTCCTGTAACGCGACCGAAATGCTTTTGGGTTTTTAATCAAATTGTCGTGTAAGGCCTTTTTTCTGTAATTATTAAATGCACTACGCATCGCCGCTCTATGTAGCTCTTGTATAGCTGCTTTATCGTTATCCTCTGTTCCACCGTTGCCGTCGAAGGTGCATTAATTACGCGGGAGTGGATTTTTTTCTGCCGTCTAAGAGCTTTCCTTTCCTCCATCTTGTATCAACTAGGTTTCGAATTATTTAGTTGGAACAAATTTATCCGTACACTAGCGCATCATATCTCTGAATATAAACTATGATACTTCCGCGCCTGCACAGATAGTCACCACGCTTAAATTAATATATTCAAGGTCAACATCCTGGGAAAACGTCTCTGGCGAACAAATAGAGCTTCCATTTTGGCTTTACCTCTTTTTTAATTTTAAATATTACTCGTCGTGCAATGATATATGATCGCTTATTTTCTCAACTATAGACAACTTTATTCATACGCTCTCGGTGTTTGTAGCCTATAAATCTAATTTGTCTTAAGTGTTAACCAAAAGACTCGTATAATTCACGTTCTCTCTCGCCGGTATAACAGCAATTATGACTCCAATCAATCGAAGAAATATTGAAATAGCCCTATCTATATCAATGCTGTAAAGTGAGCATGGATTTACAATTTTAGAGCTGCCTCCACACTATATCTAACATTTTCAATTTCGTGTTCGCTAATATTCTTGGAGAACTATTGTATTTATTGTTATAATCTACAAAGACCCATCCTCCAGACCGGATACAACGATAATTTCTAAAAACTCTATAGTCAGCAGGAAATATCTCCTGGTTAGCTCGGTTCTCTGTTCGCCAACCTTATGTACCTATAATTTCGTCAGCTTGTACAATACTAATACTGTGATTCGGCATCTTATTTACGATTGCTACGACAACTACCTGTAACTATTTTTATTTTTTCGCTATAACAATTCAACAATTCCTCGCGCTCTCCCGCATTATCACTATGAATTGTCTCCTTTTTTCGTAATACATGCATTTTCCTTATACTAGGAGTAGGTATATTCCACCGCTATATATTCTCGAGTGATTCCTATTTTTTACTGACGGATCGATTATCCCCATACCCAAAACTGACCTACACTCTGCCCTACTCTCTAGCTCACTGTCACTTTACATGTTAACTTCAGCCTTTCTTCTCGTTTTCGTTGTAAGATAACACATGTTCTCATCACAAGTATTTCAACAACTGTTTGGCATCACGTTTAATTTCGAATCAATTCTCATCGTAATTTTTACGGAACATTATATCCATGAACTTTCTCGGCAATCATACTTCATGTTATTACACTATCCGATGCTTAGCTTTGAATCTACTAGTATCGTCGAGCTCAATACTTTCTGAATAATAACTACTTCCAAAATCGATCCTAAAAAGACTAGTATGCTCTAAAAACCTCAACTATACCGCCTTCTAAGCCTCGGAAGTTTAGTGCACACACAACCATTAAGGCATTCCTAACATGAGTCCAGGACCAGCCTCAACGAAGTCGACTCCATTTCCACTGCAGAAGTACCACAGCCTACCGCTAAACCCCACCAATCGGACCCACACCATAGAACCGCAATTCGTCCGAGGGACAAAGCTCCACGTAGTAAGCCGCACATCAGAACCCATACCCTCTTAGACACGAGAAACCTTCAAGTCCTTAAAAGGATTAAAAATCTCTTCGGACCCCCGAGTCAAGGCGCCGTTAGTCCCAACATGGGCTACCATCCGCAACAAGGAGCACCCCGTGTTCAATACCGACGCCCTGAATTCTTCATCATCTGGAATACCGAGCCTCCAGGTATACACTTCGAGTACACTTGTTAATGAACTTCCACCAGAGTGACCTGAGGTAGTAAAGGCATGACCACACGCCGGACTTATGAGCTCTTGCGACAAGACCGTAAACCTGTTACTGCTGCCTACGAAGCACCACCCCACGATCCTCCAGAGTGGACACCACACACGACTCATCGGTTTCCGGACCCGAGGACCCTCGACCTGCGAGCAACCTCGACCGTTCTGCCGGCTTCCGCATCGAGGCGTACCCGATCCGCTATTTTGACGCCGTTTGCTCTCAGGGAAGAATCCGCACCCCTCACACGTTCTAAGGCTGCCTACGAACTTTTTTCCCTCTGAAGGAGGTCCGCAACCACCATTTCTAGATCATGGTCTGGCCACCAGCATTCTGCAAGAATTATGAAACGGCAGTCCCCGGATCAGTCATCCTATACTCTTAACTTATCTGTGCTGACTAACAATAAATTAAATTTAAACTAACATAAACTTACGCGGTTAATATGTGCGTTGACCGTTTTAATGTTAGAATCTAGGGTTGATCGCAGGTAAAAATCGAAAGAGAAAGGGCGATTCACCACACAATCTACGTTAGTAAACAGTGAAGCAACGTTGATATCGATATTAAGGTACTACAAATAAAAATACAATAAAGCTAAGATACATTATATATTAAAAGCAGCTGAGCATTATAACACCTAGTAGCCATAGGCTGTAGCCATATTATAAGCCTCTAAAATTCTAGTTTCTAGGATATAAATGAGTCCTTGCTATGTTTTCCGAAAAACATAAAAGAAAATTATGCTACAAAAATTGGCAACAACTAATGTATATTAAAGATAAGCATTGGTTTATAAGGAAATCATATTATTTTCTAAAAATATTTGCATACCCTATTTTAGGAACCCTACAATATCAGTGCCAAGGGTGGGTGCCTAGAACTCCCTCCGACAAACACGTAACTGATATAACACAACAAATTACGAATGACACCGAGGATCAATACCGCAAATAGAGAAGTCCATATACCACACATGTTAAATATGTGCAAAGAGAAACGCCCATCGAATGCATAAAAGGAATATCTCCAGGTATTACCGAAATTTCTTTTTATTTTTCAATTCTTGTCTATTTTTTATTATAATTATTAACATTCCATCGAAAGACAGAGTCACAAATCCTAAAATCAGTAAGGTGTGGATTTTCATTTTTCCAGTTTCAGTGAATGCTTATTAAATTTGGTAGGGAATATTAATTAAACTTTAGTTGTTTGATAAGTTGATTAAATCCAGATTGTTTAATTAAATAAGTAAAATATATAGTCATAATTTCATTAATTCCTCTCAAGCTTTTAAACTGTCTTTCAACTATCAGATAAAACTTTGTGTTAAATAGTGTTTTAGAGTAGATTTTATTTGAATTAGGCTAAATTATGGCATGAAAATGTATCTTCGCTAAAATAATTGGGTTACTTCGTCGCAAAGGAGGTAGAGAGCGATTTCAGAGAGGACGAAAAAGGAATTGAGAACGTAAGGGAGAAAGGAATGGAGAAAGGGAGTAAGTAAGGGCAGGGGAGGGGGAGAGTGGAGAGTGGAGGGGGAGTGTGGAGGGGGAGAGTGGAGGGGAAGAGTGGAGGGGAAGAGTGGAGGGGGAGAGTGGAGGGGGAGAGTGGTGGGGGAGCGTGGAGGGAGAGAATGGTGGAGGGGGAGAGTGGTGGGGGAGAGTGGATGGGGAGAGTAGAGGGGGGAGTGGAGGGGGAGAGTGGAGGGGGAGAGTGGTAAGGGAGAGTGGAGGGAGAGAGTGGGGAGTGGAGGGGGAGGGTGGAGGGGAAGAGGGAAGGGGAGTGGAGGCAATAGAAAGAAAGGGCGGGAGGAAGAAAGGACTGAAAAATTCGAAGAAACAATGGAAGAAGCTGGTTGGTGACAATTAAGTGGATAACTAATTGGAAATGGAAAAAAGAAGTTGAAAGAATTTATCTGAGAAATTCCACTGCGAAGTTATTATGTATGCGAAATTCTAGGAACTCGTTTTATAGAAACCGAAATTTCGATGATATTTTCCCTGGTCGAGCCACTCGCTTCTGCCTCATACTTCCTCTCTCCCATATCACAACACTAGCGCCATGTCATACATCATACAATTACAGGAAATTTGATTTTTAAAATGGAGTAAGGAAATCAACTTCCACATTAACATCCCCTTTATGAAGAGCAATCAGTTTCGCTGATTGAGGGATGGTGATATTTAGTCTCCTGTGAACGTTGAGAAGGCACGAATTGCAATAAATGTGATATAGGTTTTTTGGGAAATTCTCTCCTTGTGATAAATGCCACTCATTTAAATAATATTATCTAATACAAGTGGCTGTTAAGATAATAAGTTATAGCAGCCATATGTTGAAAAAACAAACTCTCTAGTGGTTTGAACTTCGAAGTAGGTGTATTTGCCTACCTTTGCTATTACGAGACACATTTCCCTTTTAAACGGCAGAGAATAGGTGGCTTTTTGGATAGGGATGCCATATTGAGATATTAAATTGCTGTTCAATTTTACTTGTACTTGGTCCAAATAATGTAGTTTTAGAAGTCAATGAATCGAACCGTCCTACCAAAAATTCCATAGGGGAGAAAGTATATGATCGGCAACACAGAAAGACTCCATGCTGAGTCGGACAGGTGTGTTGTTTATTCATATCGAAATAGCAATTTTTCCCCGTGCAGTGGATGCCCTAATGTAACTACACGATTCAAACTCGGTATCCTCTCAATGCGTTTGTATTTTTGCTAAATTCCTAAATTGAAGAAGTCCTATACTGGGCAGGTGAGATTTCTATTTTTATTTCTAGTAACATTGTATCTTTATATAAGTCGTATGAGTAGAACCGAATGGTATTTACCCCAGAACTTTGCCGTAATGGGAAATTTGTATTCCTGCTTGCGCTATAATATCTAGATACACCATTGTTGTAATAGGTATTAATCCACAAATATGCAACTTAACAAGATTCGAAAGGTATATTCCACAAATGTTCCAAAGGGGTTCTTTACGATTTATGTAATAATGTCAAAAAGATAAATATTAATGGTTGTCTAATATGTAAACACTGCCAAACGATATATCAGAGGCAATTCCAAAGGAATATAGAAATGGTGATTTAGCGATTATTTTATATTCTATAGTATTTAAGTAAACAATTGGAAATTCTTTAAAACATACCTAAGTTGGAGTGAGCAACAGTTATATTTGCGTGTGTGTCCATTCCTTCATCGTAAATTATCTATTATTATTCTTTTCAATTACAGCATCTAGGAAAATAAACGTATTTTAGTTCATTTCTTTTTCGTGGATAATACATTTTCTTTGATTTATCATATTTTGTAATCGCACGAAAGGAATTAAGCGAATTTATAGTAGGTCTTGTTTATTTCAATTGTTACGAAGATTATTTTCATTGGCATCAATTAGAAAATGTCCAATATGAATTACAATTTTTCATTTGATTTACTTGAAAACAGGCATCGCTGAGGATGTCTGCAAGAGGCGCGCCGCTGAGTTGGTTGGTCCAAGCTACTAAAAGGCGAATAACTCAATTAAATATGCAGATATTAACTTGAAATTTGGAAGAGATATTCTGTTCGGATATCAAAACACTGTGATGAAGAAAAACATACGAAAAACTTCCAGGGTTTGAATCCAGGGGATGATTTGCATTTTCCATAAGATAACAGGTAAAAATCGTCTTTTTGACGTGTAGGCTTATATTTTTTTGACATTAAAATTATAAAAAATTGTCTCACAAGTTTAAGATCTAGACCATTTAACGAAAACATAACAACATTTTTATTCTTTAAATCGGTTTTTATCTACAATTCGAAATTCCTCATCTTAAACGTTTATTTCGCATATTTTAGGGAAATCTTGCAATTTTAACGGGATGTTGCCATGCCTACCAATCACACTGTTAAGCCTCGAAATCCATACGTTTATGGTTTAAGCGGGTTTTGATGGCTTTTAATACGAGAAGGAGAGAAAGACCAAAGGAGGAGAAAAATCTTTTCATAACAATCAATGTAAACAACATTCGTTGCGTTATTTACGAGTAGGTATACCTAAAAACCTGAAATATTACTTAAAATTAGATTAAAATCGTTATGATGAGCTAATTTCAATATTATTGAAATGGAAACTGTATGAGAATCGGAGGTATTTGCTGGATGCTTTAATAAACAAACCGAGTATGTCAAATGTTTATAATGTGAAGGATTGTGCGATAGGTTACGGGCGTTAGTTAGAAGAATGGAGTGCTGAGGACGGTTTTGGAAATATTTATTTATTTATTTATTTAATCATTTTTCACATACAACGATACCGCCAATTTACAGTGAAAATTAAACATTCAAAAATTAACAACATAACAACCAAAATAAAGTACAAATAATATAAAATGAAATACAATATAATATAAGTGTATGCAGGAGCAGTCAATAAAATTAGGTTGTACGACAACATGACATTCCGTTTTTAAGAAAAGACTCTTTGGACATTGAAAAAGGATCTACATTAGGGGAAAGTGAGTTTAAAAGGGAGGGGAGACGCAAGAAAAGAGAACGTTTAGCAAGTGAAATTCTGGGGGTGGGGTAGTAAAATAAGAAAGAAGAGCGAGTAGATCTATTAGGAACACGGAAATTAAATTGAGCAAGTAACTCAGGACAGTCAGTAATAGAGTTTAGTATATTGTATATAAAAGAAAGATCAGACTTAGTTCGATGAACAGAGGGATAATCCAAAGAAAGGGAAGATAAGATCTTACTATTAGAGAGTTGGCGAAAGGAGGGCACACGGGATTTAACAATTCTCAGAAAAAAATTAATGACACAATCCAAAGAGGAAAGGTTGGAAACAGGAGACATTGACCAAATAAGAGAACAGTAGTTAACCACAGGTAAAATAAAAGAAGAAAAATACAATCTAAGAGCCAGTGGATCAGTAATGTCTGTAAAACGATATAAAATTCCCAGGAGAGACATTGCTTTATTTTTTATTTTCAAAATATGATCAGAGAAGCCAAGTTTAGTATCAAAGACTACGCCAAGGTCTTTCTGTTTGGACACTCTAACCAATGGAACAACATTTAGTGTATAATTAAAATTTATAACATTTTTAAGAAGAGAGATGGACATTACATTACATTTATTTGAATTTAATTTAAGTTTCCAGAAATCACACCAATTAACTACCAGATTAAGTGCCGATTGGAAAGACACACAATCAGCCATACCGGAGATCACTTTAAAAATTTTACAATCATCAGCATAAAGCAATATATCTGCTGTGGGAGAAGGGATGAAGGTATCCAGATCATCAACATATAAGTTAAATAAATAAGGTCCTAAGACACTCCCTTGTGGGACTCCTGAAGTAACAGTCAACCAATCCGAGGCAATTCCAGCTAAGACAACACGTTGCACGCGGTTATTTAAAAAACTTTTTAACAAATTAAGAAAATTACCATGGATATTGTACCGTTGACTAAGTTTATAAGTGAGTAATTTATGATCTAGAGAGTCGAAAGCTTTTGAGAAGTCCAAGTAGACAGTATCATATGGAGAGAAAAAGAGGTTTAAAAGAATCACAAAAATAATGATAAAAGGCTAAGTTTTCAGCCCGTTGGTCTGAGTGTCAAGTTATTAAAACGCGAATAACTCTATCAATAATGTAGATAGAAAATCTGAATTTTGCAGAAATTTATATAATGAGATACTCCAAAATTTTAAATTAAGGTTTTATGGTAACTAAAGAAATTACTGTCCGTTTGTGGCGCTATTTTTTGGGGGGATATATTGCACTTCGTCCGAATAAAACTAATTAAATTTTAGAAAGTAGGGAGTAGAATGGGTGGAAGAAAGATGGAGGATGGGAAGAAAAGTGATTGGTGAGGAATAAGAGGGAGAGGAATGGAGAAAGGGAAGAAGACAGAAGGAAAATACGAGGGAGAGAGAGAGAATACGAGGGAGAGAGAATATGAGGAGAGGGACGAATAGAGATTAGGGATAGAGGGAGGGGAGAAAGTGGGAGGGGGCAGAGAGAAAGGGAGGAAGAATGAGAGGTACCTAATTTTAATACATAATCTGCACATATCCGTCAAATTTGACGGGCAATCACGCTAGTTCAAATAATAAAAGCCTAGATGTGTTTGTTTGTGTATAATGCTGACGTCATCAATGGCACATTTTAACGCGTATTTAACAAACTTCCCGATTAAGTGGAAGGTTGAAATTTCCCGGAATGGTTGATACAGATACAAAAATTAAATGACGAAAAGACCAAGATTCGACTCCAGGGGGCGATTTCCGTTTCCCGTAAGATAACACTTGAGAATCTACTTTTTTAAAGTGCAGACTTCTATTCGAATGCTCGCTGAGAGTCCCGAACTTTGATTGGCTATCTGATTAGTACTATCAAACTTCACGCACAACGTGCTTACGAGTATTTTTTTGCGATTGTCAACTGTTTGCGGAAAGCCCCGAGTGCGGCTTTGCTGTGAATTGCGACTTTTCGCTGTTTTTTTGGGTCGTGGCTGCCAAGGGAAGGCTAACTTAGTCCCTTCTTATCACTTGGCAGTCTCCGAGCTGCTTGAACTAGCCGCCTGGGCTAGTTCTTGCTGGTCGTGGCCCTGAAAAGGGCCTCCCCCATATTTTTGGCCATCATGGCCATGGACCTTATCAGGTCATCGGTGTTGGCTGCCCTTAAATAAGGGGGCCTCCATGCTTCTCGGTCGTGTCCGCTAAGCGGCTCGTCTCTGGGGACTCCGGCTAGGCCGGAGAAATTTGTCGACAGCCCGAGCGTGCTTATTGGTTCGGCTGCCCTTGACGAAGGGAGCCTCCTAATTGACTGGGTCGAGCCGCCCAGCGGCTTCGGTAAAGTCACCCTGCAAGGGCTAATGGACCTTGCTAAATCGGCTTCAGTTGCTTCCGCCCAGGAGGCCGAAGAATCTAATCCTAAAGCTAAGCGGGAAAATACTGCACGGGCCTCTACTGGAGGCGTGCAAAATATCAGCTCTGCTCCCCCTCTGGCGAAGGGTAATGTCGCCGTCGTCGCGCCTCTGTCCCCCTGGGCAGTGTGGAGGATGTTCTGTCCTCCTCCGCATCGGGCTTGGGGGCAACGGGGGCTTCGAGTGTGGCTGGGGAAAACGGCCCTTTGCAGGGCCATAAATCCACAGCCCCAGAGGCGATGGATGCCACGGAGGGTGCCCGTGGCAAGCGAAAAATTGCAGCTAAGAAGGACGTTGGCCCCGCTGACGCCATGTTAGCCGACCGCTCGGCATCTATCCTCGCCTCGTCCGACGAGGATAGCCCTGACCAAGAGGGAGGGTTCACGGAGGTTACCTGCCGCAGGGCAAAGAGGAAGAAGACCTCCTCGAATGCTAACGGCGGGGCCGGTGGAAAGGCCCAACAGAAAGGTCAGGCCGGAAATAATTCCGGCAAAGGAGCGAGGACACGGTTGCGCGTATCACCGATAGTGGTATACGGCATCGTGTCACATAAGGTCATCGCCATTGAGCTGAGTAAGGTCATTGGCGATGACTATGAGCTGGAGGTCCGTCGGGCCTCTACCAGAGTGGTGGTCCATTCGGCGGAGCACCACAGGGCTGCGACAAAGGTGCTGGACGACGCTGGCGTCCAGTATCACACCCAGCTCTTGGAGTCGGTGCAGGGGATGCGCCTTCTCCTGAAGGGGGTTGGCCGTGGCTACACGGCAGAGGACGTGTCGGCGGACCTGACTGCGAAGGGGTTCGTGGTCAGGACCGTCCGGCAGATGACGGCGATGGAGGACGGCAAAAGGGTCCTCATCGGTCGCTTCGTCGTCAACGTGGAGTGGACTCCCAGAGCTCCTCTCCCTAGTGACATCAAAAAGGTTTGCCGGTGCTCGATTCAGGTCGAGCACTTCCGCGGCAGTCGAGGGCCGCTGACATACTTTAATTGCCAGCGGTTCGGCCACATGTCTCATGCGTGCCGATGCGACACCAGATGTTTCAAATGTGCGGGTCCGCATAAGGGAGCTGACTGCCCCAAGCGACCCGACGAGCCTGCTAAATGTGCCAATTGCGAGGGCGACCATCCGTCCTCGTACAAGGAATGCCCTGCATTCCTTGTGGCGCTCGAAAGGTACGAGGAGGGCCAAAAGAAGTGCCGACACTGGCACCCAAATCTACACCGGCTCTGATCAAGGCCAAGTCGGCTCCCGCGATGAAGGCGACCGCCACGCGGTCCTACTCCACCGCGGTCAAGGGACCGACTCCTTCGGCCCCTGCCCCTGTGCAGGTTCAGCGGCCCGCTGCTGCACCTGCCCCAGCTCCCGCCCCTTCTTCTTCGGGGTCGCCCTCCGTGGCGCCACCTGTCGCTCTCCCCGAGCAACGGGAGCAGGCGAGCCTGTGCGAGTCCCACCACCGCAGCGTCTGGACCTCGCGAGGGCCGACTGGCAGTACTTCCGCGAATTTATCGCGGAAAGGCTGCCGGTCGTGCCGACTCCGCCTGAGACGAGGGATGAGGCAGACCGGATGGTCGACCTCATCACCTCAACTGTCCAACAGGCCATGGACGCTGTGGTGCCTAAGGTGGTTAACGCCCGGGACATCCGCATCGCCCTGCCTCGAGTCGTCCGGGAGACCATCACCCGGAGAAACAGCGTCCGACGGCGGTGGCAGCGCCATCGGACTCTGCGTCTCAGGATCCAGCTGGATGGTCTGACCAGGACCGTCAGGCGCATGTTGCAAGACGTGCGCTCTGATGTGTGGGAGAACCATCTCCGCACCCTGAGCCTGGAGGAACATTCAGTCTGGAAGACCTGATCGAGGCTGTGCGGACCTCAGCGGCGCGACCCCCTTATTGTACAGGGGGACTGCGTCGCGAGTTCCCCAGAAGAGAAGGCCGGATTGATGGCAGAGTACCTCGAGGGGGTTTTCTGTCCCAATCTGGCCACTGCAGAGTCGGATGCGGTGGAAGAGGACATCGCAGCGGTGCTGGGTTCACTGGACCGGGACCCCATGCCTGAGGCGGAGTTTTCTCGATACTCGAGCGGCGAAGTTGTGGCACTGGTTCGCCGTCTCGGGTTGAGGAGGGCTCCGGGAGACGACGGTATCCCCAACGTCGTCCTGAGGCAGGTCCCCGTCGCAGCGATAGAATTCCTGACCGCCGTCTACAACGGCTGCGTCAGGATTCCATACTTCCCGTCTGCCTGGAAAAGGGCAAAGATCGTGTGCATCCCGAAGAAGCCGGGGACGGAGGTTGGTCCCGGAGACATCTGGCCAATCTCGCTCCTGGCTGGCTTTGGGAAGATCTTTGAGCGTCTGCTCCGGAAGCCGCTGGACGTCATCCTCCGGGAGAAGAATATTCTCCCGGACGAACAGTTCGGCTTCCGTGAGGGGCACTCCACCACCCAACAGCTGGGTAGAGTGACCGACTTCGTCACCGACGCCTTCAACAGGAAGCAAGCGGTCGCGGGGGCCTTTTTTGATATATCGGAGGCCTTCGACCGCGTGTGGCACTGTGCGCTCCTGTTGAAGATGGTTCGACTCAAGATGCCAGTCTGGTTCGTGCGACTTGTGCAGTCGTACCTACAGGGCAGGACATTCCGGGTGTTCTGGCTCCAGGTCGGATCGGGACTGCGGCGAATCTGCGCCGGTGTCCCGCAGGGATCCGTCCTGGGGCCAATACTTTTCAACGTCTACACCCACGACCCCCCTAGGGGGTTTGGGTGGAACACAGTCCTCGCCCTGTACGCGGACGACGCGGCGCTCCTGTCGCGTTCGACCAAGAAGTACGCGGCAGTTGAGAATCTGCAGTGCGCCGTCGACGATCTGGCCACCTGGTATCGTCGATGGCGCATTACGGTCAACCCTTCCAAGACAGGAGCGGTCATCTTCCACCCTGGAAGGGGAGCGCCGCCTGGAGTCGACCTGTCGGTGATGGGGGAGGTAATCCCCTGGAGCCAAGAGGTCACCTACCTTGGCGTTGTGTTGGACCGGAGGCTTCTTTGGAAGTCTCAGGTAGAAAGCGTCCGCCGCAAGGCGCTCGGGACTCTGATGAGACTTCGTCCCATCCTCCGCTCCGGCACCTTGTCGGCCGACACTCGGAGACGCCTATACCTGAGCTGCGTCCGGCCAGTCTTGACCTACGCAGCTCCGGTTTGGTCCGGAGTGCCCAAGACCTCCCTTTACAGGATCCAGGTCGTGCATAACATCGCACTCCGGCTGATACTTGGTCGTACCCGATACGAAAGTGTCAGCCGGTTGCACGAAGACGGGAACGTGGAATCACTGGACATCCTCTTGCCAAGGATGTCCAGGGAATTCTACGCGAAGGCGGCAGCCTCCCAGCACCGAGAGGTGAATGCGCTCGGCGAGATCCGGGCTAGGTGGTGGGACCGCTATAGGCGCCCCATCGCCAGCCTGGACTCGCAGGAATCCCTCCCTCCCAACAAGCGACCCCGCTTGGAGTGAGGGAAATTTATTTGCCAATTAAGGCAATCGAACAAAATGAGCTAGTTTATAACAATAATATAACCATTTATAGCTAAGCTGGCAATGGTATCCGCCAGTACGGGCAAACACGTACTGGGTCAAATACAGCATCGCTTCTATTCCAATGGAAATTCAAATTAGAAAAAATTGACATACAATATTTGAATCTAAACTAATCGAAAATGAAAGTTAACGAAGTTTTTTAATCTATTCATCTTTATCCACCTAGCTTTCGAAATCTCTCAAAATAAGCATTTAAATCGCACATTTTTGTAGAATATCGGTTTTTAAACGGGATGTTGCCTTGTTGACCACGTCAATGTTAAATTTCGAGAATCGATTATTGTTTCAACCCGCATACGTGTAACATATACGAGTATATAGGATGCCTTAAATTATAATAGGATTTTTCGCAAAATTTCGTAATCCTAATGGGACTGGGGTTTAGTTTAGTTTGGTCTGCTTATCTAAACGAATATATAGGTGAATAGCAAGAGAGGAGGGATATAGGGAGGGAAATAGGACGGAAGGGATATAGAATGGAAGGTAAGTAGAGAGTAAGGGAGGTATAGAATTGGAAAAGGACGGGAGGAAAGAGATAAAAAATGAGTCGGAGAAGAAAGAGCTATGGATTGGGACAGGAGGGAAGAGCTGTGTGAAAAGAGAGGGAAAGAGAGAGGGAGGTAGACAAATGGGGGGGAGAGGAAGGGAGGGAGGGAGAGAGAGGGACGGAGAGAGGGACTGCGAGAGGGAGGGAATATTATTATTTATATATTATTATTATGTACTTCATTTTTGACAATGGACATTGGAGAAAACAAGAATGAGAACGAAATTCTCCCGAATCTCTATTTTGACAAATTTTATAGCTGCTCTTACTCAATAATTACACCAATTTTAATTAATTTATAAGTTCACCATAAATATTACATACCTTGCCGTCATATTGACGGGCTTTTATACTAGTAAGTAATATTTTACGAGGTATTACTGAAAATTCATTTTTAGTCCATAGTAAAGTGGCCCTCCTGATTAGGCTATGTGAACCATTATGTATATCATTTTCTTATTTTTTACTCCAAAGTCCTTCATACCAAATACATAATCACCTGCCTAGCAGTTTAAGATATATAATGGGGGGAGCGAAAAACATTTTCCTCGAATTTCGTCATAGCCTAGTGCGGAAAAGTTGCCTTTTGAATTGGCTAACAAGAGGAGAAAAAATGTTTTTCATTGGTCCACATCTTCCGATTCCGCAATGCCTCCCTTTTTTCAACCGTTAACATATGCACAAAACGACCCGTGGGATGCAGTTCTTCGCTTGTTTCGGTGTTCTCTAGCCTATTCAGGTTAACGGGCAAGTCTAAATATCTAATCTGAATAAGTGAAGAATAAGTGAAAAGAATCACCAATCATTACCAAAGATCTGTGCTTTAGTCACTCACTGCATCACCATGCTAATGTGTTTAAGTGAGAAACGGAAAATGCGCAGTGACAGTCATTGTGACGTATTCGGTCAGGGGCAAGAGATGGGCCCTCAAGTTTTGCCCACGAATACGGGCGTAATGAAGCATAATATTTTCGTCAGAGGATAGATGACTTTTGAAATAAAAGGCTTTCATCATTCAATTTCAGAAATAGCTTATTCATTGGCAAAGATGGTGGAGGAGAAATGGGATTCTGCTTCGCTTCCAGTCACATCCCAAAAACGTATAGTAAAAATGATTCATGAGCACAATGAAAAATATGAAAATTTAAAGAAATGCCACAGCAGCAGCGATGATGTTGGGAAGGATTTCCGAAACCAGGCGCTGAATACTTTGTTTGATATGTCATTCTGTAAATGTAAATATTTCACTTCAGGCACTTGCCCTAAAGACCGTAAGGTACCTTTTAAGGCAACAGCCTTTACTCCTCGACCAGAGGTCACTCAGATTGATGACTATCGGGGAAATTGATCATGACACCACTAAAATACTACAAAAAAGAATACAGAGAAAAGGGAATGTACAAATTTTGGTATAAGTCTTACAGGACAAATTTTGTAAAGACGATGAAAACTATTCTGTCACCGGTTCGAAGACCAAATCTGAGAGCGACTGCGACGAAAACCCTACAATCAGACCACTGAAAGTAATCATTGCACAACCTGAAAGAAAGAAACCTAAATTTAAAATGTTGGCTACCGCCTGTGACAGGCTTGGCTTGTCTGATATACATGGAGCCCTTATAGCAAGCACCACAATGAAATATTTGGGCATCGTAACAGC
Organism: Tanypteryx hageni; assembly: GCA_028673005.1. Classification (NCBI taxonomy): domain Eukaryota; kingdom Metazoa; phylum Arthropoda; class Insecta; order Odonata; family Petaluridae; genus Tanypteryx; species Tanypteryx hageni. The sequence goes on from CM054112.1 coordinate 5,051,028, forward strand.
AGAAAACATATCAAACGGTTTGGAAAGACGAAAAATTCGGCGAGTTAGACGGAAGACCTGGAATATCGTACATAAAGTGATACAGCGCCATTGGTTTTTCGGTCATCCCGAAAACGTTCTACTTGCAATGATTTATGATGGACGCCAAGTGTAAGAGAAAGTGGAGTGAAATACATACTGCCGGCAAGACAAGAGAAGAACGGCGCCCCTATTCGCTACTTTAAAATGCCCTATTTGAACTTCGAAGCGAAAGACTACACGGAAATGGTGAACTTGAAAGCATGCCGCTCTTTATCGGAGCCATCGGTCACCCAACAAATGACAAATGAGGAGATTAGGGAATTGGTGAACAGCGGGGAAGGTCCCACCTGAATTTCACAATTCCCATGCCATACTCAGGCCACGGAGAGACGTAAAATTATTAACTGAAGCATCAGCAAAAGTTCGTGGCTGGGAAAAATTGGAAAGATTATTTCTAGATCTAGATCTAGATCAACTTGAATCTCACGATATAATGCCACCATTTGTTACTAAGAAACACAATTTGGCAATTACGCGTGTACACATGGAAGAGTGGTTGGGCTGGGCACGGATGGAGCAGCCACCTCCCCGTGTTTAGTTCTGGGTTGTTTGGGTCCCAGGAGGTCAAAACAAGCAAAGAGCTGCATCTCTAGGTAGATTTCCTGCGTATATCAACGGTTAAAAAATAGGTGCCTGTCGGAATCGGAATGTAGACCGATCAAAATAAAATATCTCACTCCAGATAGGCTATTAAAAAACCACATTTCCGCACTAGGCGCTGTCTAAACTCGAATGAAATTATTTTTCGCTCTCCCCTAATATATTATATATAGGGAGGTTGTTAGAGAGAGGGAGGGGGTAGAGATAGAGAGGTGGATAGAGGTAGGGAGGTGGATAGAGGTAGGGAGGTGGGTAGTTGGAGGTAGATTGGTAGAAAAAGTTAGGTGGATAGAGGAAGGGAAATGGGTAGAGGGAGGGAGGTGGGAAGAGAGTGGGAGGTGGTTAAAGGGAGGGGATGGATAGAGGGAGGGAAGTGGGTAAATGGAGGGAGGTGGGTAGAATGAGGGAGTTGGGTAGAGGGAGGGAGTGGATAGAGGGATGGAGGTAGGTAAAGGAGGGAGGTGGTTAGAGGAAGGGAGGTGGGTAGAGGGAGGGAGGTGGGCACAGGGAAGAGGTGGGAAGAGGGTGGGAGGTTGTTAGAAGGATGGGGTGGATAGAGGGAGGGAAGTGGGTAGAGGGAGGGAGGTGAGTAGATGGAGGGAGGTGGGTAGTTGGAGGTAGGTGGATAGAAGAAGGAAGGTGTGTAGGGGGAGGGAGGTGGGTATAGGGAAAAAGGTGGGAAGAGGGTGGGAGGTAGTTAGAGGGAGGGGATGGTTAGATAGAAGGAGGTGGGTAAAGTGAGGGAGGTGGGTAGAGGGAGTGAGTTGGGTAGAGGGAGGGAGGTGTGTATAAGTAAGGAGGTGGGAAGAGGATGGGCGGTGGTTAGAGGGAGGGGGTGGATAGAGGGAGGGAGGTGGGTAAAGGGAGGGAGGTGGGTAGAGGGAGGGAGTTGGGTAGAGGGAGGGAGGTGGGCACAGGGGAGGCGGTGGGAAGAGGGTGGGCGGTGGATAGTTAGAGGTAGGTGGGCAGAAAGAGTTAGGTGGATAGAAGACGGGAGGTGGGTAGAGGGAGGGAGGTGGGTTGAGGGAAAGAGGTGGGAAGAGGGTGGGAGGTAGTTAGAGGGAAGGGATGATTAAAGGGAGGGAGTGAGGTGGGTAAAGTGAGGGAGGTGGGTAGAGGGAGGTAGTTGGGTAGAGGGAGGGAGGTGGGTAGAGGGAAAGAGGTGGGAAGAGAGTGGGAGGTAGTTAGAGGGAGGGGATGGTTAGAGGGAGGGAGGTGGGTAAAGTGAGGGAGGTGGGCAGAGAGAGGTAGGTGCGTAAAGGGAGGGAGGTGGGTAGAGGATGGAAGTTGGGTAGGGGAAGGAAGGTGAGTAGATGGAGGGCGGTGGGTAGAGGGATGGACTTGGATAGAGAGAGGGAGGTGGATAGAGGGAGTGGGGTGGATAAAGTGGCGGAGGTTGCTTGTGGGTTGGAGGCGGGTAAACGTATGAAGGTGGGTAGAGGGAGGGAGGTGGGTGCATGTCTGGGGGTAGAGGGAGAGGAGGGATGTGTGTGGATGTGTGGAGGTGGATAGACGGAGCGAGGTGGGTAGAGTTGAGTAGAGGGAGGGAGGTGGGTATGGGGAAGGAGGTGGGAAGAAGGTGGGAGGTGGTTAGAGAGACGAGGTGGATTGAGGGAGGGAGGTAGGAAAAAGGAGGGAGTTGGATAGAGGAAGGGAGGTGGGTAGAGGGAGGTAGGTGTGTATAGGTATGGTGGTGGGAAGAGGATGGGCGGTGGTTATAGGGAGAGGGTGGATAGAGGGAGGGAGGTGGGTAAAGGGAGGGAGGTGGGTAGAGGGAGGGAGTTGGGTAGAGGGAGGGAGGTGAGTAGATAGAGGGAGGTGAGTAGAGCGATAGACTTGGATTGAGAGAGGCAGGTGGATAGAGGGAGGGAAGTGAATATAGTGGCCGAAGTTGCTTGTGGGTTGGAGGTGGGTAGAGGGATGGAGGTATGTAGAGGGAGGAAGGTGTGTGGAGTGAGGGATGTGGGTAGAGGGAGGGAGGTGGGTCGAAGTATGGGGGTAGAGGGAAAGAGGTGGATATATGGAGGGAAGTGTGTAGATATGTGGAGGTGGATAGACGGAGCGAGGTGGGTGGAAGGAGGGATGAATTTAGAGGGAGTGAGTTGTGTATAGTGAGGGAGGTGAATATAGGGAGGGAAGTGGGTAGAGGTATGGAGGGCAGGTAGTCGGAGGGAGGTGGATAGAGGAAGGCGTTGGTTAGGGGGAGGGAAATGGTTAGAAGAAGAGAGGTTGATAAAGAGAGCGAAGTGTGTAGAAGTATGTAGAGGGAGGAAGTTTGGTAGAGGGTGGTAGGTGGATAGAGGAAGGGGAGTGGGTAAAGGGATGGAGATATGTAGAGGGAGGGAAGTTGGTAGAGCGTGAGAGGTGTATAGAGTGAGGGATGTGGGTTGAGGAATGGAGGTATGTAGCGGGAGGTCGGGGCAGTAAGTATGGAAGTAAATGAAGGGAGGGGGTTGGTTAGAGGGAGGGAATTGGGTAGAGGGACGCAGGGTAGGTAGTTGAAGGGAGGTGGTTTGACGAATGCATTGGTAGAGGGAGGAAAATAGTTAGTGGGAGGGAGGTGGATAGAGGGTGGGGGGTTGGTAGAGGGAGGGAGGTCGGTAGAGGGTGGGAGGTGGATAGAGGGAGGGAGGTGGGTAGAGGGAGGGTGGTCGGTATACGGACGGAATTGGGTAGAAGGAGGGTGGTGGGTAGAGGGATGGAATTAGATTGAGGGAGGGAGGTGGGTAGCGGGAGGGAGTTGGGTAAAGTGATGGAGTTTGATAGAGGGAGGGAAGTGGGTATAGGGATAGATGTATATAGAGGGGTGTAGGTGGATAGAGGGAGGCAGGTGAATAGAGGGAGGGAGGCGATTAGAGGGACGGAGTTTGGTAGAGGAATGGATGTAGGTAGAGAGTAGTAGGTGGATAGGGGGATGCAGGTGTATAGTAGGAGGGATATGGGTATAGGGAAGGAAGTGGGTAGAGAGAGGGATGTAGTTAGAGGGAGGAAGGTGGGTAGAGGGAGGGAGGTGGGCAGAGGGAGAGTGGTGGGTAAAGGGAAGGAAGTAGGTTAAGGGAGAGCGGTGTATAGAGGGACGGAGATGGGTAGAGGGAGGTAGGTGGGTAGAATGTGGGAGGTGGGTAAAGGGAGGGTGGTGGATAGATGTAGGGAGGTTGTAGAAGGAGGGAGCTGGATAGAGGAGGGAGGTGGGTGTAGGGATGGAGGTAGGTAGAGGGTGGGAGGTGGGTTGTGTGATGCAGGTATGTAGAGGGAGGGAGGTCGGTAGAGGAATGGAGGTGGATAGAGGGAGGGAAGTGAGTAGAGGGAGGGGGATGGGTAGAGGGAGGGAGGTGGTAGAGGGAGGAAGGTGGTAGAAGGTGGAAGTTGTTTCGAGAAAGGGAGCTCACCGTTGTCCTCAAGATGCTTCGGCGCTAAGACTTTCTGGGAATCGAGCATTCCCCCTCGAACTTCTCTTCTTCACCTAATTAACATTTTCTTCCACGTATTCGCTCTTTGCCTGCTTCAGATTTATCCACTGCAAACTAATTGCCAGTGGTTGATTACTTTAAAGCAAAAAAATATCTTCTTATATTGTTATTGATTTGTGCACGCATTTCTTGATATTAGGAGTGTAATGTCATTGTCTTCCACAGGAGGTTTTGTTCCTTTCTTCTTATGTCAATCCCATTCATCCAAATTATTATTTATTTCAATGGCTGAAGTTTTCATTGATTCTTTTCTGTCAGCTGGCAATCTCGTGTGTGTGTGTCAGTCAAATGAGCGAATAATTTCCAAGGCTTATATAGGATCCTCATCCAGAAGAAACTGCCATGAAAAAATGTTGTCTAATTTTTCGAAGGAGCAGGTTCCGAAGTTCAGTTTTAATCGAACGTACTTCATGGTTGAATGAATATTTAAAACACTCGCGTTCAGAAACAAGAAAAATTATCTGCCCGATATTTCAATGGTAGAATATCTCACGGCAATTGCAAGACATAGGTTCGGATTTCCAGTGTAAGCAGAATTCTTTCGTTTTAAAATTATTCCCATAATTCATGGTATTTACGAACATAAAAGAAAAAAATCTGATGTGACCAGCACAGGACTTTCTCCATATCTGAAATATTTCTAAAAATACAAATAGGTTATATATTAATAAATATTTAAAAAATCTGCGGGAAAAAATTAGACTTTCCAAAGTACAGAAATAAACTCAAACCATATCCTTCTGATATTGGATAAAGCCGCAGAGCTCCAGCAATGAAGAAAAGAAAAAGGAACGCTACTAATTGTAAGACGTAACTAAGCGTCAATTTTAACAATAGTCATCAGTAGGTTGCGTTGTGGTGGCAGATAAATATATAAGATATCTTTTAAACGGTGCATTATATGGGAAAATGTTTCTAACAAAATTTGTAGAAAATTAAATTTTCTTCAATTTTTATTCCGGTATACGATAGTTCAGTGGTACAATATCTGCCTGGCAAGTGGAAGACCCGGGTTCGGTTCCCGGTCATAGCAGGCTTTTTTCTCTTTTCTAATTTTTTCCCAACTTTACGGCTTATATCTGTCTGCAGAAGATCTTCGGATCGGTTTATCCCATCAATTTCAGTTTTAATCAATCTAAACATATATCACTTTAGTTCAGTAGTTGTAATATATGTGTATGCTCTTTTCTACGCCGCAGACTTCCTCCCGCTTACAAAATCTGTCATGCACGCATAACAAATTATATTGTGGAGACCCATGAAGATGGCACTTGAGGAAGGTGCCGAAACGTCGGTTGACAACATATTCACCTGGCTGGAAACCTGGGAACTCTTCACCGCATCGATTCGCCAGGAAAGCATCAGATCTTTCTAGTAAAACTTACGTTGACAATAATTAAGTTGCTATGCATGAATTTTTCTAAGTTCAAAGCGAATTACGACATTGTTGTTCATTTTTCTTGATAACGGCTACTCACACGATAAAAATGAATAGGGAAGGAAATACTGTACGTTATTAGTTGTTTACGTTTATTTGAAATCAATTTTAATTTGACAGAACATATATGAGATATAACGGAGAGTTCATTTGTTGTCACAAGTAAAGGCGCACCCCTGATTGACTTGCGTGATTTATTTTTGTGATTTTCCCATTTCCTTTGGCTGTAAGTTCTTAAATTGAAATAAAAATCCGTTCGATAGAAGCTGAGAGCGAACATGCTGACGGACGGACAGGCGAACGGACTAACCGAAGCTAATAGCCACTTTCGCTGGAAGCGAAACGCGTCTAAAAGAAGGTCCCATTCCACCTAATGCAGATATTGGCACGGAACAGAATGAAGTAAACACAAATAATCGGTTAAGGAAGCTCTCTCGCGGCACCATAACTTCAACTCTTTCTTCAAGCAGGCACTCTTAGCTTCCTTGATGGTGGAAATCCCCGCAGGAGAAGTCGATTTCGTCTTAATGGCGACAAACATTGGAAAAACCCCGAGTTTTATACACTTACCGATGAATAAAATGTTTAACGAAATGATTTTGAATTTAATAGAAACCTTTAGTTATAATTTGGCCTTTTTTGCTACGAAAAATAAAAGTAATAAAAAAGCTAGACTCCTCGCTTTAATCCTTTTCTGATATTAACATTGCAGTACGTCTAGCGACGGCAGTACCAAACAGCTCATGGCCGTGCATGTACGTTCTCCAACTGTGAAAGTTCTTATTTTGGCCGTATGAGAACATCTGAATTACGATATGGATGTAAATATTTTAATGATGCATCGATAACAAACTGGGAGTGACATCTTTTCGTCAAGTAGTAAATTAATTTATTTATATCAAATTGACCGCCGACGAAAACAGTTTCAAACAATAAATTGGCGCCGTCAGTCTATTGAAAAACGTCGGACGAAAACGCGTCTCACGCTTTGGCAGAGCAAGACAACCGATTTTATTAGAAAGCGAGGACTAAGATGTGGTTTATACGTAATATCTATGTTCTAGTGCAAGGATCTCAAACTCACATCGGTGCGCGGAACTAATTAAGTCCTTCCACCGAACCCGTGAGCCGCATTAGGGCACAGCACCAATTCTGCGGGCCGCATACTTTCCCATTTCCCAAAGTTTCATATTATTTTGCCAGCCATTCTTCCTCGAGGAAGAAATCGCCCCAGCCATATGATGAGGCCTTAAACCCATTCATTAAAAAAATACTAGATTCGGCGTCGAAGAATAGGTAGGTTCTCTTGACAGGCTAGAAACAAGCTGGCAGAGGGAAGAACATAGTTACTACTCCACCAACGCAAAAATTTTATAATTCGAAATGAGCGATAAACTGCGTCTTAATTTAAAAATGCTGATAAAACATACTTCGTAAATTTCTTAGATTTATGTGAAATATTTTGTAAGAAATAAATACGAGTTTTGGGCATTTAGTGTAAAATAGCTTATTTCGCGGGCCGCGGAGATGTATCTCTGGGGCCGCGAGTTTGAGATCCCTGATCTAGTCGTCAGAATATTTCAAGTGACGCAGACTCGGATTCATCATGTGTTAGATTACCATCAGCCCTGAAAAGGCCAGCAAAACGTCGTCGCAATCAGGATAATAATTGGAAAACAGGTGGTTTTGCACCAAAAATCCTTTCTTTTGATAACTCTACGTTAGGTATTCAAGGATTGCCTAAGGGTCATAGACACAGAGGAAAAGTTCTGTTTGCATTACTGCAAAGATAACTACATTTATGAAAAGAACTTCTTAAGCATAAAAAGGATTTGTACAACGAGCACCCTCAGGGTCCCCTCGACCTCCGGGCTCTGGTTCGATCGAACCATTGAAACCATTGATGGGACGCGCCTAGTCATTAGATATATGATTTTTCTGAGTTGGATTTTTACAACTTATGGCAGCAGAAAAACCGTTAAATGTTAACGAGCATCTTCATTTTGCCATCCAAAATGCTCCCATATCTTTCATTTGTCTTCCAGAGAATCCCTGCTACATGTTTCATAGCTCGTTAGCACATAGTTAAAGGATCTTAATATTTTTTCGTCATCTCTAGCCTATATTGATAGATGATACACACCTCTTGACCAATGGATGAACAGTGAACACTCATGCCCTACTATCTGTTGGGCGCAGCAAAAAACAACTGTAGAATCCAATCATGAAATTATGAAAGTCCAAATACGTGGTCTAGGTGACTGAACTGTGCAGCGTACCACGTATATGGCAGGTTCTCAGGGCTCAAGAGGTTAAGTATTACGACGGGAAGGTTATTTATTGCGTTACGGGTATAAATAGCCCAAAAAACACAGATTAATAAGATAATTACTTTGATACCGAAGCGCCAGGAAAATACATCTATGATTTAACGGACAATGTCATATTTATTTATTCCCTTCTGCTGGATATATCAAGCGCTCCCAGTCTTATGTAGATTATTTGGAATATATCGCAGACTATATAATTTTGACAAAAGGCATGAAGTTTCAAATGTTTTGAAAATATAAGAGCAACATTCCTGAACAATATTTATCAATGTGTCACTTTAAGCTATGCCTTCCTTCCAGGATTATAATCATCACATCGCACAATCTCGAAATACGTTAAGAAGGATATCGAGAATGGGAGGGGTTTCTTTGCTCATTCCGTTTTCCCTCGTCGCCGGCGCCGAAGCTGTGATTCCAAGAAAATCCTTCGTTCTAGGACCATATATGGAGCGAGCGAGTCTTCTGAGAGAATGGCAAAGCGGGACAGGCAATGCAGCCACGGATGACGAGGCTGCACTGGAGAGGGCAAGTCTTTGTGAGAAGAAATTTATAAAAAGAATTCGCATTTAATCTAGATGGCAGATGGCAGCGCATTCAAAGTCACGCATACATCGAAGGACTACCGACCGCACTGCAAAGGATGGAGAAAGAATTACGTCGAAGTATAGGATAAATTTAATAAAATATAAGGTATTTAAATGTATAAAACTTGTTATACGTTAAAAAAATTTACCATGCAATCGAGAGAAATCTATTGAAAAACAGCTGTTTTTTTCAAGAAAACATGAAACTTCGTAAATATCATATCTGCCATTTATTTTTCAACTACAGGGCGGTCCTTAAATCTCAATTAAATATATGAAGCAAAAATGAAACAAATTAAAGTAAATTAAAAAAGTAATTTTATAAATATTTAAAAAATGTTCAAAATACAAAAATTAAAGCACCTCCAAAACACTTTTAAATATATATTTTTTAAATTTTACTACGATTTCTTATTTTTGTTTTATTATAAGCAATTGGGATTTATGGGCCGCCTCGTACGTATAAAAATAATGTATGAAGTACAGTGCAACCTCGATATAGCGACACTTTATAGCAATCATAACACCTGTCGTTCTAACGAGTACTAGTTATATCCAAAAACGGTTAATATAATCTTGATGTGGGTCTCCAGTACTTTATGTATATATATTATACATAAATAGGTTTCCCTCTCTTTATGAGGGTTTGCTTTATGCGAATTCGCTATTATGCGACGAACATATTGCTTTCGGAATTTCTTTTTATTCGTCTTTGATTCGCTCTTATGCGGTTACGCGGCCAGTGAAATAAAAATGCAAGAATGTTCTCCACTAAACCACAAGGCGACCATTCAGTCTCTCATTGTCTTTTATGCTGTGCGTATTAGTACTACAGTAAAAGATATGAGAGTGGAGTGGATATTGTATAGTGGAGATGAGACGGAGATTTCGCGTGATACTGTTTGAGCACACTTGAGAAGTTTTTCCTCCTTGCCAGCGGAACTTGCGTTGGGCCAAGACAATCCTCCAGCACTTTACACCTACACTATTTTGTCACTCACGACAGTCACCGCTTGGTAAGAATAATTCAGTGTTAATTGTTTTAATTTTGTATTTAATATTGATTCCTTGCCCGCGGAACTTGGATTGGGCCAAGACAACATTCCGGCATTTTAAACCTCCACTATTTTGTCACCTACAACAGTCACCAGTTGTGCTCGTCTGCTTCCTTTTATTGGCGAGTCTAATTTAGCGTTTGGAGTTTTAAAAATTGTGTTTTACGCATAAGAAGTCGTTATGGGGCGAAAGAATAGCGTCTTGGAGGGGAGTTAGGATTTCTTGTGGAACGTATTTTAAATGTAAATATGGGTTCTGTTTATGCGAATTCGCTTAATGCGACACTTTCCTGGAACGCAACTCCCGCATAAAGAGAGGGAAATCTTTAGGTATTATTATGCTGCACTTAGTTTTAAAAGAAAGTTAAAGCGCGTAGGTGCATATAGGTGTATAAGTTTTGAACCAATCAAAAATTTTCACTTTAATTTTCATATTAAATCAAATGAACAAATTTCGGTTATCACATTTGTAATAAAAACATGCCCATCATGTTAACACATATGGATGGGAGCCGTGCCAGTTATGTACGGTTGCACGACGTTCCACTTGTTCCACTGGTTTCACACGTCACGTCTCGTGATTTTCTTGTCTCAAAAGTTACAATTGCATAACGGGCTTCAGTTATTTTTTCTAACAAACATGTACACACTCAAAAAACCGTAGTTACAGTGCCATTCGCTCGGCGTTGCGTCACTTAGCACTTCCAGTGGTTGAGGAGCTGCAGACTGAGACGGAAACGTGATCACTTCTTCCTCTTCATCCGAACTAGACTGGTCTTCTGTCTCTATTTCTCTGCACGTTTCGTATGGCGTAATCCTCACTCAGTTGTATCTTGCCAGCGTCTGCGTGCCTTTGGAATGTGCAAGGAGGAATTAAATGATGCACACCTCTATTCCATTCTTCTGGTTCATTTTGTTGCAAGTTGTGATCCGTGTCTTGCTTCGCATGTCTAATGCAAACAGCAAGGTGCTGCGATGAAATGGTGTCCAAACTCAAAACGAACGCCCTCATTGCATCCGACACATTCCATTTTGGCAGAGTCACCATAATCATCACAAATTCTCTTGGTGGAACATACTATAGCTGGTAGTCGGGCTTTGTGAGACTCCGCCTTCAACTCGCACGTGAATAAATCGCTCGCGTGGCCGTAAGGGGAAAGTACGGAGTGCGAGCTATTAATAGTTTGTGAAAAAATGTCAGGGATGTAAAATCAGGCTAAGTTAGTATAATCTCCTTATAGCGAATATTCAGCAAAAACATTCGTTTTTGCGTTAATTTTTTATATTTTTGTCGTTAAGAAATTGAGGTTGAATTTATTATCGTTCGCTATAATGAAGTTCTCGCAATACGCTATTGGGGTTACACTGTAAGTTTTTTTAAAAAATCCTACTCAAAATAGTCGGATTAGAAATACAGGGGAACAATACATGAGTAAATGATGCAATTATTAATTTTTATTAATACTAATAAATATTTATGAAAATAATAACGCTTAAAATTTAATAATTAATGTTTAGCCAACATATTGCTTTTATGGGTTCTTCGCGCGCAACGTACGAAGTGATCGCATAATTTTTGAGAGGAGGGCCACATGGGAATATTGAAAGTGCTAGGCGGGCCGAATCGAAAAAAAAACAATTTCAAAATTTAAATTAGTTTATTCTATAATTACCTAAGCATATATAACTATAAGTAAACGTGAATAAATGCAAGGAAAAATTCGCCTGTTTCTAAACTGGAAACACTGATTTTATGAGGTTAACGATGTTTAATAAAATTTCCGCGGACCGTATAAAACACTTTCGCAAACCCTAGTTTGGCGACACCTGGCATAGAGCATAAGAGCATAGAGGGAGTGTCTGTCGCTCACGCATTTCATTTCTCAAACTAGTTTTAAAATAGCTCCTGTGGGATATCTACGATAGTTATTTCCGAGCGAATTAATTTCGTCCCATATTTATCGATTATAATTTCCCATTTTAAAATATCCTGAATGTTCTTTTATGCTTATTGCCTTGACAATCACCTTGCATAAAATGGCTTCCAAATTACGTTGTGATGAAATTAATACGACCTGAAGATGCCACATGGAATGGAGGCGAAACAGTCGTCACTAGAAGAAACAACACGCGGTAGAATCCCGAAAGTCTTGGAAGGAGTACGTTGTGATGATTTTATCTCAATTTCAACTGTTTACAAAAACTACTGGATAAAAATAAATTTTCCCAGATCAACAATTGGTTCCTTAACAATTCATTGGACTAATATTGGTTGCTAGATCGCCTTGACCGTACTTAGGAACATTGAGAAATATGGTACATCTTTCCACTCTAGTCTTGTATTTTTTCTAGCTTTTAGCCTATAGAAATCCAAGGAGAATGTGACTCGTCTTATGAATGAGTAGGGTTTTTTCTAAAGCGTACAATATACAGCTTCGTATCTCAAAAGTTAACATCAGAAATCATTAAAGGATACCACATTGGCAGAGCTGACGTAATTTCAAGTCTCCGCTATTTAGGTTAGTTTTAATTTTGGGCAAGCGAGGGAGGCTCGGGTCCAAGGATGAACTGGGTCAGTTCCATAAAGTTACCACCCGGCTAAAGTCATTTTAACTTACAACATTAGTTATTGTGGTGACCACGTTAATGCATGCCTCTTCGAAGATGCATATAACAAAGAGAATAAGCGGTTTTTAAGCAATGTTAACGAAAAATAGCTTAAAGCATTGATCATTCTCTCCGGTATGTTTCAATACATTTTAGGTATTATTTTTCCACGAATCTTTCTTCTATATTGGAACAAATCAGTTCATTGACATCACATATGTGTGATTACAGTGTATCCAACTCCAAAATACCTAACACGCACATTTTAGAGGAGCGTAGTCACAAAATGTAGGGCAAAAAAGTTCATAAAAATGCATTCTTATAGCTCGTTGTTCATATTCGTAATTCTGTAGAGGTGTCATCCATCCCCCAATTTCATGACCCTAACCTTCATCCGTCAATCGACCACCTCTATCAAAAGGCCAAGACCCACTGTGCCCTCTGATCAATAACCTAACGACGCAGGAAGTAACAATGCCATCAAGGTCCTTTTCAAGAATTGTTGCCATCTCCAGAAAAGGAAAGACAAGAAGCCTGCTCCTGCAGATAAAACAGAGAGCAATGCTTCTCCTTTCTGTTGGTGACGTAGCAAGTGCGAGGAGGAAGTTGTCACAAAAGAGGGACACATAACGCAGAACAAGATTATAACTTCGGACAGGAGTCTTAAGAAGACGATTGATTAGTAGAGAAATGCAGTCATTCTCGTCATCTCCTTCGTCTTCAGAGGATGAAAAACCTTATGAATATGGCAGAGATTGAGGTGACACCGTCTATGGGTTCTCCAAAGTGAAATACACCAAACCTGCTTCAGAATAGTTGGTTGGTTCGGTGCATCCCAAGAGATTGTTAAGGAATTGTACTTCGAGGGTTGTGTTTGCGAACAAGACAAGAATATTTTATTTTTGCAAAATAATCCATTACAAAATGAAGTAGAATATATAGAAGATGAAATGTTTAACTTTATAAATTTAAATTTAGGTGTACGACTCAGATACGCAAGAAAGATTAAATTTTCTCTATACCCTATTCATTCTGTAAAAGGAGTCTATTTACGCAGCCCCATGAGGGTGAATAGGGTAATGCAATTGGTCAAGTTTAGTATCCCTTGCATATTACTGAGTGTCATTATAACAATTTCCATTGTATTCTTGCTCAACGGCTAATACCGGTATCCACGAAATGCTAGAGAAATTCTAAATTGTAAGGAGCAGTCAGTATTTGCGACGGAATTCACTCTTACCCAGATGATAACACTCAGATATAGAATACCTTGTAGTTCAGTGGAATAGGTTTTACTATATAAATGGTCAAATAAAGAAAAAATAGGCTCGATTCGTTTTGTTTATGGAATTCAACAAAGGAGTCAGCAGTTTTGGAGAAGTTTTTCAGAAATACATATCTTTGATATTTAAACAAATACCCATTCTTTTATTATAGTTTTGGATAGGCTTTCTTATTGTAAAGGAATGAGAATAAATTACCCATGTCAATTAATGCAGAAGATGCATGAATATATAATACTCGAAATATGTATTTATATGACAAGCCAATCCCAAATGTGAGCAGATAGAGGTCTGCCTAAAAATTTAAGTTAAATCGCGAAGTTCGTTATAAATTTACCCGCGTATATCGCGAAATGTCCACACGCACTTGAGAAAATGAGGATATAGGGAGTAAAAATTTTAATAGAACTTGAAAGCCTTTTAACTTTAAAATTTTTACTTTTGCGTCGTCCTCTATTAGCACAAATGTTTCTTTGCATTAATTTATTTGGTTTTTGAAAACGTAGATGAGAGTTCACCAGTTTATTTTGAGAAAACCCCTATCGAAGAAATGTTTCCCTAAATCAAAATCTAACTAGTTATCACACGAAACTGATGAGGGGCATTTCGAATTAAACTTCAGTTTTTGAAGTTTACATTTCCTTTTATTATATGCACATTTCAATTAAAACTGCAGCTTATATAGCAGAGGTGGTGAAACTTACATATCCACGGAGCCATATATGATGATGGTCAGGAGTTCGAAGGCGTTCTGTGCTCATAAATTTACGAAAACTAAAACATAGCCTGTCCCAAGTCACGCTACGTCATTTTGTTCTGCAGCGAAAAACGTTGACTCGCCTCTGAATTGAAATTTTAAAGCGCTGCCTACTAAGATAAAAGAACTGCATGCGGCTTGTGAGCGAGTGAGCCGTCATATTTTCTTGTCCTTCGGTACAGGATTGCTTCCTGTTAGCTTGTTATTTTTTCATGTGCGACGTCGTCGTCCATTTCGATAGAGGTTTCTTAGCATTCACTTACTCGGTCTCTTGAAAAAAGACATGAGAGTTCTCATTTATTTTTTCCAAATTAGTAAATACCATATTCAGTCACATCCTATCTCAATTAGACACTGGGTTTTTTACTAGGGTAGCTACAGATATAACAGGGTAGGATTTTTCAATTATCAAATTCATTTTATTAGCTTGTTTTTTCAAACCACATTTAGCTTTTTCTTTGGACTTTTTTTATTGCTTCGTCGATAAGTTGAAAAGTTTCAGTAATGATTTCGCTCAGAGCTTCCTTTAGTTCGTCTTCCGAATATAAGGAAGTCACAGCAATCAATGAGCATTCACGTAAGCATTGGCCAAAACGAAGGTATAATTCAGCAGAATTCCACAAACCAATTTGGTTATCAAATTTCTAACAACCATGAAGTATTTCAGTTCTGGTTAATCTTTCCAGAAAAGTTTTATGGCGCTCCGAAATGGTATTGAGATAATCTGACTGCCCCACGAAACTTTTCTGGAAATGCTAACCAGAACGACAAACTTTTACAGTTGTTAAAAGGGCCTACCTGATTAATAAATTTGGGGATAAAAAACGCTCGATTTTTAGATGTTCATAAATAAATTCATTTTAAGCTTTTTAGTGCATTATAAAAGTTTATATTTGAAAATATTTTTTAATTTTATTTCTTTTTAGGTTTAAAAATACCCTAATGACAATTTTCAATTACATATTGTACACACAATTCATAATTTGAATTTACAAATTATAAATGCCATCAATTATGTCCATTTGTTTACAAAATTTATGGTAGATGAAGTCCCATTATCACATATAGTTGGCAGAATCCGGAAAACTGATTTTGTTCATTAATTAAAAAAGCAATGAATACAACGAAAAAATAAAGAAATAATTATATGTACTATTTAAAATAGAAAAAAGAAAATTATATATATATATATATACACATACATATATGTGTGTGTGTGTGTGTGTGTGTGCGCGCGCTTGCCGCCCTTCCCTCTGTCTCTGATGGGTCGTGAGATGACACCCGGGCCGAAGAATCCAGGCCGCGTACCAGACCCTTTTCAGGTGTTGAAACAGGTAAATCGGATCTTTAAAGTTACAGAAAAGTTTTATAAAAACTCACGATTTAAAATATCGCAGGTAATTTTTTTGAATGGTTGTAATTTCAAAATGAGTGTCCTTCTCACATACGATTTGCTGACCTTATCACTTTCCTCTAAATGGATTCATCCAATTTAATTTAACTTTTATAAACTCTTCCTTGTTTCGTTGCTAATAAACGGGGCGCTCTTCAGTCTCTTCGATTTCTCCTATGAACGCCCCACTCAACGCTCCCCGATTAAATCTCCAGTGTTAGAGACGCCATTAGTGATCGCGCAAATAGTGAAAAACTCTTTCTTTTTCTCAGAATCTTAATTTGAAAATTTCGATGGCTCATCTGATTCGCTCGATTTCTTCATATAATTTCCTTAGCAACGTAATAAATTGGGATAAATAGGTCACATAAAAGCCCTGCAAATTTCAGTATTACCTATTATATCTATTACTGTCTGCTTGATAATTTAATTTGAACGGATGCAAAGGAGAAATACAGAGCGAAAACAAAAGGTCATTTATGAAATCAAACGCGCAATAAATGAACCTCGATGTCCTATTCTTTGAATCTACTAGGCGGATTCTCGTGAAACTTTGTATTAAGGTATTTAGGGCAAAGAGAACAGTAAAATTATATAAATAGTGGACGTAACAAAATCAAGAGTGCCATTTTAACAATTAGTATTTTTCTTTTGTGGCGTGGTTACATAATTCGTAAATAAGACCACTGCCTCGCTTGTATGCATCACGCATCCTTCCTCTCTTATTTATGTTTGATAATTCTTAATGTGGCAACAAGGAAAGATAATTACACTTTTCTCTTTGTCTCTCTTTCGATATCATCACTTTTGGTAATGTTAAATTCAAATCAGGAAAACTAGTTTTTATCTGCATGAAAGATCTTAAAGCTTGTAAATTTTATAAAGCTTTATATATTAAAAATTTCGGTTAAAACGAGTAAAGATTTAACAGTCGCTTATTTTTCTTTCTGTGGCATCATCGTTATTCTCATCTACCTAATCGAACTGCTCTTTCCTTATATTTCCAAGACAAATTTAGCTAAGATTCGTATTGAAGCAATAACAGTAAAATTTCTATGCGTTATCAAAATGACAAAATTTCAACGTTTCTCAGATCGTTCAGCTAGCTTATTTTAAATTTCTCAAGAGTTATGTGACGATCACAAGAGACATTCTGCAATCTATTTCTCATTAATCATAACAGAAAGGAGTCCGAGTTGCAGCACATTACACGGAATTGATTTAAATTAGAGAATCGCGGTCATTGCGATAACCTCCTATTCTCATGCTTTCGAATAATCCAATTACCATTAGAGCCGCCTGGATTGCGCAGGCGCAGAAATGCGATTTCTGCAGGGACAGCATATTTACGCGTTAACCCGGTTGACAGCTGCCCCGCATTGTAGAGAGAGTAAAAAAAAAACGAAAAATGGGATTTCTAGCGAAAAATTTTCCCACGGATGTCACGACGGATTGAGTGGGGAGGAGAGCGCAAGTGAGAGAGGGAGAAACAATGTAAAAGAGAGAGACAATGGAAGGGAGAGAGGCAATGGAAGAGAAAGAGAGGAAATGGAAGAGAGAGGCAATGTAAAAGAGAGAGACAATGGAAGGGGCAGCGCCAAGAGGAAAGCGAGGTATAGTGGCAGAGTGGAAAAACACCGGCTCATAAATAACGCTTAATTTATTCAGGTGACATCTGATTTTTGGAGTTATTTCGTAAAATTCCAAGATTATTTTATTTTTTTTGTCTTTTTGATTACGTCAGCCTTTATGGTTATCTTAGAAACAGTTCTTCTATTGGATAATAACAAATTAATAACTATATGCTTTTCTTTTATTTATGTTATTCTTCTTTAAAGTAACAACACGAAGGAGTCAGATAAATAAGCGCATCTTAGGCTGTTACTGTGAAGACAAGTAATGAAACTTTTCACTCACATCATGGAGGAATCGATATATTATTGCACAACCAACCGTGGCTCGTCTTTGCAAAAGTTAGCGAAATCAACTTATTTTGTAGTTAGTTATGTCTCTATGACCGAGATATATCCTTTCATAATTTAATGTACCATATTTTGTCCACTATCTAGCTTTAACTCTAAGCGGCAAGCTACTAACGTAACACTGAAAGTATTGCTGCAAGCATGGTGACAATGGCACTTTTAAGAGTAAGAACCTATAACTTGCTTCAAAATTTTATGAACCATACGATTTTTATAGATTACAATGTATATAAATGTATATATTTATTTCTTAGGTACTAATTATTTATTGACCACAGTTAGAATGTAATTTCATCGAAAATTCTAACTTCATCTCAGTGATTTTGAATATCATTTCGAGTTAATATTCGCACTCGGCTCCTACCCAATTTCCAGAATCGGTCACATAAATAGTTCTCCCAATTGAGGCAAAAGGGTGGAGAGCTCACTCCAGCACCTTCGTCGAAGGTCATGAGGATCAACCAATGTTTCCGGCATTTCAGCAATCTTGAAGGACACAATCGCTTGCACATGATCCCCGCATTGCTTCCAGTCAGCTTTATAGTTCATAAAGGATTGGATTGCGAAATACATGGAGACCTCTGAGCATGCTCCCTTGCCGAAAACTGGGGCGAACCACTTCTAAGTGACATGGAGTCTCACATTCCTTTGAGAAACAAGAGGTCATGGACCAATCACACCTTTGCCCCTGAATGAAAGGAAGCGAGACCGGTGTCAATCATTATTCAAGACATACAGGCTCACCCCGCCCGCAGAAAAGTTATCTGTGACGCTATTACAAATAGAAACATGATATCTTCCAAACTATACATAGGTTTTCACCACAGAAAATTATGTTAAAACAACCGAAAAACTCCGTTGTCACGACACCCAGATCTACACATGGGCCTCGAATATAAGAAAATCTCCAAATACATAAAGTGTTTGAACAATGACCCCGACGAGATCTTCAGAGACCTTGACGATACGAGTCTTCCTTTCAAAAAGATCTGTGTTATGAGGAACGTGGGAATGAAGCCGATCCCGCTGTTTGTAGCCTCCATTCAACGGTTTTACAGTTGTAATGATCAATACGATTTTTTGGTTTTATGGAAAATGTTGAATGGCAAAATAGGGGGTTTCCACAAATGCCTTTGCTTATATTTTTGCAGCAGAAAGGCAAAATTCATTATCCAGAAGATAATGATGAAAAATGCATGAATGTTAAATGAAAAATATAACGCAAATAAAATGAACAATGTGAGAGGTGTAATATGTCTTTATAAAAGTTCAATTAATTAATTCTAATTGCAATTCAGTAAATAACTTAAAAGACACTTTTATGTGTAAAAATATAGGAAATGCAACGTTTCACGCCTTCCCGTAAAGAACCGGAGTAATTTAGGGTAAATCTGGAAAGACGTCACAATGAATTATGGTTTTTAGGGTTGTTCTGGGTGGCTGATGGCGAATCTGAATGAGTTATAGCTAGGCTTGGTAGGATTCAATTTAAATCGAAAAACGTCGATTTTTTTTAAATTTCAAAATCGACAAAATGAATAGTCGTCGATAAGCATCGACTTTCGAACAAGATGGAGAAGTATACTTCCAAAAACCTATTCTGAATTATAATATTGAAATCGTTTCTGTTTACTTTTTCCCAATATTATTTGCCACTTATGATTTCGTTCCTTTTCTGGGCATACATTAACCCATTTTCGGCCAAAGGTGCGACAACGCACCATTATATGTTTATTTAATGATTACAAGTTGCTTTTGAGTTTTATGTTTTTTCTTTGGCTTATCTTTAGCTAATATAGTGTACTGATTTTTAAAAGTATTTTAGTTGTTATCTAATTATAGTTTATTACACATTATAATTCAATGTTGATCAATTTTAAGGTCATGAACGCTTTGAAGGGGAACATTTTTTGACTAAATAAACAAATATTTTTATAAATCATTGAAGACGTTCTGTAATACTCCAAAACTGTCTCTGTAATTCTATATAATATGTTCTTAATCAATTTTCCATTAAATGGAATATTTTTAGTTTGAATGTAATGGTGCGTTTTTGCACCTTCGGCGTTCGGGGGTTTGGGCCGTCTGTGACCAGACAGTTTTGCGCGGCACGACGGTACACTCCAGGTTCCTCAAGTTAGTTTATTCTCTTGGAATGAATCTCAGCATGCTTACCGAGCACGAAAAATGTGTTCACGAGCTGAGTGGTTCTTCGTCGATAAGAAAGCACTCGGGCTTATGTTGCTCTCCTTCTTTCTGCTTTGCCTTTTTTCTGTCGAATGAAACAAAAGACGCCTCTGTAGTCTATGGGAGGTAAGTATTGGCCTTATGTTGATCCAATGAGATAGCTTCAAGAAACCTTAGCCTATTTGTCTTTCACGCAGTGGTTTCCCTGGGGAATGTCACCGTAAAAATAATTAAGGTATCATTTCGTGCGCCGCCCGATATAACAAAGTATTACATTTTTTCTCTTCAGAAGAAGACGGGCGTTTTGTCCACTAATTCTCGTGCACTGTTTTTAGACATCTTTTAGGAGGAGTCCAATTGATTTTATCTCCAAATACCAGAGTATATTCCTTTTCGCTGTGGAAATACTGCAATCAAAAGCATCACCAATAACTGTAATAAGATGCGTATAACTCAAGATTATAAATTAAAATCTTTAAATATTTTGCATTCGAGTGCTGAGTTAAGAACTTTACGTGGCTTGAGATGAATCCAGAAAGCAGATGGGTTTTGTCAGTTTAAGAAATCTTGCCCACTTTGCAAGAAACACTGGATTCTCTAGACGAAGTAACAAATGTTCTGTACATACGTTGACAACCTAACTGACGAAGAAAACATCGACGACAATAAAACCAGAGAAGAGAATATGAACAACAACATTGCAGGAGCTTTTGAAATGCATCGAAGCGGTGACTTGAGGAGGAACAAAAACTATCAAGGCGCTCAAGAAAAGGTACCACTTTATCTATTAGGTTACAATCAAAGAAAGAAGGGTCATCACCAAAGTGGAAAAAAATTTTGCCGCAAAATTTTCATTGATTCCATGTTCAAAAGAAAATGAAGACTTTGAAAAAATAAAAAATGATAAAGGTGGTATGTCGCCAGCAGATATTTTCCAGTTGTTTCTTGATAAAGAGGTATTTGAAAGAATTATCATTTTTTTTTAAGTATGCTGTTGACCACAATAGGCATGATTTTCATATTAATATGTGTGATTTAAAAGCGTTTATTGGTATTTTGATCATTTCTGGTTATCATATACTCCCTCAACAGGATATATATTGGTCAAAAGATGAGGATAAAGGCATAGAATTAGTCCGTCATTCCATGAGTAGAAATAGATTCAGATCGATAAAAGAAAATATTCATCTTTCAGATAATTCACATCTTTATAGCACTAACAAGTTTAATTAAGACCACTCTTTAAAATTTTGAATGAAAATTTTTTACGATTTGGTATTTTTTCTCATAACCTATCCATTCATAAGCAGATGGTTCCTTATTTTGGGAGTCACTCAGCCAAAACCAGTCAGGTTCGGATTGAAATTATGGTGTCCCTGTTCATCCAATGGTATCTCTACCAATTTTATGCATATGGAGGAGTAAAAGGAATTCCTGAGGGAACGCAATTTGGGTTAGATACTAGTGTTTTCTTAGAATTACTGAAAATCCTGATCCATTACAACACCTGTTGTTTTTTGAAAATTTTTTCTTCTTATATTCCTTATTTCAAATACTGAAGAAAAAGGGGGATTTTGCAAAGTGTACGATTCGGGAAAACAGAACTGGAAAATGTCCGTTGGAAGATTCTAAGATCATTGGGAAAAAACCAAGAGGCTCTTTTGACCATGCTTTCATGAGGTAACGGAAATGTAAATTACAAAATGGAATGATAATTCTGTTGTCATTATAGCGAGTAACACAGTGCCAGTTTTTCCGTTGGGGAGTGCAAAAAGATTCAGCCAAAAGGGAACGAAGGAAATCACGATAGCCCAAGCTCTAGTTATTGGGGAGTACAATAAACACATGGGTGGAGTTGATCTACACGATAATGCAAACGCAAACTATAGAATAAAAATCAGAAGAAAGAAGTGTTGGTGGCCTTTATTCATAAATCTCTTGGACATTGTTTGTTCTAATTTATGGAAACTGTACAGAAAGGCTACTGGGAATAAAATGTCACAAGTAACTTTTAGATCCTATGTAGCTCTATCCCTTCTCAAAAGTGACCCAATTCCAAGCAACGAAGAATAGTTAGCATCAAGTTCAATTCCAAACCCTAAAAAAGGCAGACCATCACAACTATCATTACCGTCAGATATAAAAAAGGACCGAGATTGTCACCTAGTTGGGAAAATAGATTCCAGGAGAAGGTACAGGCAATGCAAAAGTCATACAGTACACAAGTGTATGAAGTGTACTGTATCATTGCATTCTGAATGTTTTAATAGGTTCCATAAATAATGTGGACCCACCAATACAATGGCATAACATATATAACAAAAGTTGTATGGAATATTTATGGATTATTTCATGAATTAAAAAAAATATTTAAAAAAAATTTCTGAATTAAAACTTGATTTGTTTTCAGTACCCAAGACACTAAATTCAGCCAAAGGTGCGAAAACGCAACATTATTTTTTTATACAAATAAATTTTTTAAGACCTCGATTTTTTTATTTTTCCTTTTCTAGCACATATGAAGAACAATCACAAAAAAGTTTAAATTTCACATAATTTCTAACCTTGGTCGTAAATGGGATAACAGTGGGACTGAAAGAGGGGTAGTTCCTTAAACTCAAATACGCGTCTTTTTGAAATGCTCACACTTCTACTCTGAACAATCAGTTAACCGCAAGGTCCTAGGGTGGATTTGAGAGCACGTGTATCTTAGACCTTTTCAGGTTTTGTGACGAAATTTGCCTACCTAATGGTAAAATTTTCTACGAGCCTCTCTATAGAGATAAGGTCATGGATATGTCCTGCTGAGACTTTCTCGTCCCCTGTTAAATGAGTTTCAAAGTAATGGAATTTCGGTGGTCGTTTTGCTATCCCTTTCACGCATCTACCCCGTGGAGTGTATTCCAGGAACAAATGTTCCCCGATTCCTTGTTAGGGTTTTTACTATATATGGACGTTGTTGTATGCACTTTCACCTCTTCGCATGCAATGAACCCAAACTTTGGCAGTCTTTCTCTAAAAGTTATTAAGGAAAGATCGTTCCGCTCTCTTGCTTTTGGCTCCTTCATCTTTTGCTACAGGTTAGTAAATTTCAATTTATACAGGGTGTTTCCGAGTTCTATTTACACTTTAAACATAGAGAAAAATAGAACAAATATTTTTAAAAGAAATTATATTAATGAAACTTGTACATGAGAATATGCCATTTTGAAATATTAAAACCAGAATCAGAAAGTAAGCTCATTATGTTTTGGAAATTGTGTCCTCCAAGTGACGACCATTTAGGCGCAGGCACTCTTGAAGCATCTCCTCGAAGTTCAACATCACCTGCTAAACCACGTGTCGTGGGATAGCCAACACTTCTCGTCGTATAGTCTCCTTCATTTCTGGCAAAGTTCGCGGTTTGTTTATTTAATCTTTCGCCTTCAAGTATCCCCAGAGAAAGTAATCACAATCACGAATGTCTAAAAGACTTTAAGCTGAACTCTTAATTTTTTTCAGAATGTTTCTTGACAAAAAGCAACAGCTTATTGTTCGGATTTCATAAAATAAACATTTTTAGTTTTCATTAAACAATTTTAAGAGATTAAGCATAATTTACTATCTGCATTCGCGATATAATATTTTTATCAACGACGCGGTTGGAAGAATTATACTAAATCAAAAATATCTATATTTTGAAATACCAGCTTATGATATTTGAGATTAAATATATCCTAGGTTTCAGCGTGAAAGAACAATATTCTCGTGACCGATATGCAAAATGCTAATGTGGTTTAATCATCAAGATTCAGTTAGTAAAAGGCGTGAATAAATTATTAATATATGTCTTCTCATATAAGTTGGTTGTCAAAATCAGTATGTTTGTGAAAATTTGTAAGTAAGGAGAAAAGACGCAAGAAGAGATATATCGTTTCGTTTCCGCGCAATTAACTTTTACTGCACCAACTAGTCTTGTTACTTGAAGGGGTAAACTTTCAAGTGAAAAAAATATATATACGTAGAGTTTCTAAATAAAATATAAATGTAAATTATCGAAAACTGCCAGCCATATAGATAATAAGTAATTTTAAGCGTCGGTAATCGTGAAAATCTCTCGGGAAAATAAAAGTCGATTTACAAAAAAAATAAACGTCCATTTAAAAAAATTAACGTTGAATTCTACCAAGCATAGCTATAGCGTGGAAAAGTATCGTCAATTTTATATGCCCATTTTTACCCCGATTAACGTAAAAATAACTGTTTTTTAGGTTTTCCCGTACTCCTACCCTGACTCAACGAACTCGCGAAAGAGGGCAGTTATTGAAAAATGAGGGGAGTTATGGGATAAAACGAATAAAAATATGCTGAAAATTAAAAACTTACCTTGTTTCAAAATTTAAGTGGATGTAGGATCCATGATAAGTCACAGAAATAAGGTACAGTAAAGAGTGGCTTCCATCTTGGGTTGATTTATAAATATTCATATCTACGTAGTAATATAAGTCTACCACGCAAACCTTAGTACAGAGTATGCCTCTGGATGTGTACGTAGTATTTCTAAGAAGACTGACTGACTGACGGCGAGAAACACCAGGGGAATGTGGGAGGGGGGAGGGTGTCTGAATGGCTTCCAAGAACTACATTGTAACAACTAATGAGGGCGGAAAAAAGAAAGTAACCCTCTGGATGTGTATACAGTGGTACAATATATGCTTCTGGAAGTATGCACACGTTACTAAAGAAACCGAAGAAAACAGCTTCTTCTCACGGAGACGGAATACACATTAATTATCAAATGGCATAGAAGAGTCTACAAACTCATTTACTCATTATTGCCGGAACAGTATTTGTCACAAGAGCAAATATCGTTTGTCTAATGGTTGCTGGGTGTAATTGTCCTTATATTTTTCGTTTAATATGCATAATTGTGGAAGCTCAATGTAAGCAATGGAATTGCTTAAAGTTCTTCTTCGTTCTTGGGACCGTTTTCCCACATCTCCAGGGGCGGAAACACTGCCCCCTCCCCTTGCCCTCCCCTGCCGACGCCCATGCTGTCAGGTCAAGCACGTTGTAAAAATGTGTACAGGCCAGCTGCGAGATGCATCCCTCACGGACTATTGAACCATTTGATCAACTATGTGCACACCATACTTAGTAGCGTTGTAGAACTCTAAGGTTTCGAGAAGCTCCTTCTCACCTCCGCGTATTGGGATATACGGGAGCGGAGTGTATAGTACCAAAACATTAGTACTCTACTTTCCCTGGTATACAGTGTGTGTAGTATCATTTGCACTGTTTAGTATGGAATTAAAATTTAAAACTCCTTAACCGTAAATTTACCCAGAGGGCACTCACACGTCAATAAGAAATAAGGAAAATTAAAATTATACTTACAAGTTTGCAGGACGATGATGGCCTACAGGGACCTGTTGTCAAAAACTAGCCTAAAAAAAGAAAAAGAAAACACACACGCACAAGCACTCTGGAAATCTCTAGATACGTATTTCGGGAGCTATGCTCCCATCTTCAGTAGCTGAAGTCGTATGAATTGTTTGTGTTTGGTCTTGTGTATTTATGTGTTCCGGGTAAAAGTGAAAGGAGGGCAGAGGGGTGGGGGAATTCTTAACGGTTAGCGAGTAGAGGGGTGAGTAAGGGATAGGTCCGCGGTCGTTATTCATAACCGTCTCTTTGAATTTGTTTATGAAAATACTCTCGTAAGCGTCTAGTTTCCAGTCGGTTTGTGTTGATTTTAAGAGAGACATGTTTTCGATTTTAATCGGGTGATTGTTTTCCTGTATGTGTATTGCGACGCTAGACCTGTTAAATCTATTGTGTTTGAAGTGTGCAAGGTGTTCTTTGAACTTGGTTTCTAGCTTCCGTTTAGTTTGCCCTATGTAGACTTTCTCGCAGTCTGTGCAAGCGATTTTGTATATGCCGGATC
This sequence comes from Tanypteryx hageni, assembly GCA_028673005.1. NCBI lineage: Eukaryota > Metazoa > Arthropoda > Insecta > Odonata > Petaluridae > Tanypteryx > Tanypteryx hageni. The sequence continues at coordinate 5,076,718 of CM054112.1, forward strand.
TTTGTAGAGTCGGGATCGTGTCTTTTGGATTGTGTAGTAAGTTGGAGAGTTTGTTTTCATTCACAGGTACTGCTTTAAGGTTCTGTTTTGAGAAGATGTTTGATAAACCGTTTGTGATGCCTGGTACGAAGGGGATTTTTACGTATTTTGGTTTTTTGGGGGGCGTGCTTGTGAGAGTAATCTGTTTTTTCAAAGAAAGACAGCGCTTGTGTTTGTGTAAAATATTCTCTATCATCTGAGGGTCGTAACCGTTGATTTTAGCGCATTTTTTGATATATTTTAATTCTGTGAGGAAATCAACTTTAGAAAGAGGAACCTGTAAGTGTCTATGTCTAGAATTTCCTTCCACACTCGTTTCACTGTTCAAACAAAGCAAGTTTGTTGCGCTTACAGCCTCTCAGCCAGCTTCATCCATGTGAAGAAGTGATCAGTGGTGATGTTGTGCTATTTCTTGATATAAGGGTCGATGACCTCCATGATAAAATTTTCAGGCTATGACTCACTGGAAAGACGTATCTCATCTTTCCCTAGGTAAGGGAATCCGTTGTAGACGTGTTTTGACGCAACATCAGCCAAAAGCCAGAATTTTATTCCAGATTTATCTGCCTTGTTGCCCATGTACTGCGCAAACCTGCACCAAGCTTTGCCGGAAAAGATCTGTTCCTCGCCAGTGATGTTCTCTACAAGTTTGTAGCACAAAGTACAATTCTCAATGAATTTGTTCCACACAGCAGAGGCCAATGCAAATTTATCTTGTTAGGTCGTAGGTGCGGGGGTCGCCTGGACAGGGTGTTAGCAAAACACCTTCTGCGGTAAAAATGACCGCTAATGGGCTTCTACGTATGGCTCTCTGTACAGGCATTCCTGTTGCTCGTAGTAGCCCAATTTTTTTATGAATGTGTAAAACTTTAAATGATGAAAAGTCATACAAGCGCAACTACGGCCTTCAAAACCTACGAGCATGGCATTCCTTTAAAATTCGCTAAGGTTCAAAATTATTGCTGCGGCCTTTCTAGTGTTAAACCGGAAGCTTTGTGGCCGGTCACTGCTAGCTGGGCTCACAGAAATGATCGATGTAGAGTTGAAGACGGTGAAACCGCTCTCAGACACAGGGACATTCTAAGCTACAGGAATCTGGGTCAACATCCTGTTTTTGCGATCTAACAAGAAGGCCTGGGTAACGGCAATAATTTTAAGTATTGCTTTCATAATTGTTTCCTCCACGAAGTCATAACCTTCAAACGATTTCTAATTTTAGATAATGCGAGTGTTCACGCGGAAAATATTCAATTTGCTCATCCAACCAACTAAATTATCTTCTTTCCTCCAAAAATACTTCGTCTTTCTACCCTTGGACCAAGCTGCGATTACAGGTTTCAAGTGGTTCTATGCCCGTCGCACATTCCAGCACATGTTAAATGAAATGGAGCGTGACCCCGCACTAAATTCCACCGAATGCTGGAAATTTTAATTTTATGAAACATCCATTAGTCAATTGAAGAATGCAAGCTTTATATTTTAAACATATGTTGGGAAAAATTTCGTAAGTTATATGTCAAAATCGTTTTATTTCCTCTACTCGAAGAAGTAAGGAAGATCGTGGAGATGGCACGTGATACTTGAGAGTATGAGATTGGGGATTTATAAGCAGAAATGATACTAGAAATAATAGGCTCGCATAATGAAGAGTTAAGTGCAGAGGATATTTAATTGCTTATTAATCAGGTTATGAGGATGATAATGGGAGAAAGGGGAATGTGAATACTGAGCATAGCCTGAATATGAAAACATTGGTGAAGATTTTGAAACGGGCGACAGAACGCCGAGTTTGGTGATTGTTAGATCCTTTCGGCAAATAACTACAATTACTGAAATTTAGGGGCTCCGTAATTCCGTAACGAGTCCATATTTGTATATGTTCAAGGATGATCAACTCATAAAAAGAAGCGTGAAATTCAAGAGGGGTCCGGAAGATGTTCTTTTCAAAGGAGTTTGACTTCGGTCTCCGGAAATATCAGCAGCACCTCCAACGGTCAAAGCTCTTCAAAATTTTGTCTTACAGTCAACCGATGATCTTCAATATCAACGATATAAATACCTCCATCCCCGCCTCCGTCATCGTAAAATATGCATCGTAACGGTATAAGGTAGTATGTGTAATTTATTAATTATTTTCTTATCCACGTGATCATAAATAAATAGTATTTTTCCTTTAAATTTATAATTTTAGCGACGATTGGTAAACGTTGGTCAATCAAAACAATAATAACGAATATTACTCTACTAACCTCATTTTTCCATAACCATTTTGTATTTATATTCGCTGTTATTCAAAATTAGCCGTATTTTCCACGAACGTAGCCACTATGAATATAAAGGGACTATTGTATTTCTTAATTCTTCCAGTATTTCAACAATTTTTAGGCTGAAATGTTAAGGTGTTTGTCTCAAAGAAGTCGAGTTTCCATAGCGATATATCCGGATTAGTTTTAAATTATTAATATTCTGAGTATTTATGTGTGTCGTGAGAGAGAAAGAGATCATTCGAGACGCGTCCCACACACAAGTGTTCACGATTTACCCACCGCTCTGCCTCAATTCCTACTAATTTCTTGATCCTCCCCCAAATCCTATTCCCTGGAGTGTGCGTAGCAGATGTCTCGCTGTGTGGGGTGAGAGGAGCTTAGGAGTGGAAGGGGGGAGGAAGGGAGGGTGAGAGGGATTCCATCCCCCCTCTCCGTGACGATGAAGGAAGGCACCGATTGTTGAGATCACTTATGCGATGACCAACTGCGTGATGGCATTATAATGGTCGCCATGACGGAGCATCTTATCCCGTTGAAAACGGACGAACCCGTAACTGCCAGGCCGTTTCGTTACCACATTCAATAGTATCAGACACAACCGTCGACAGAATTGTCAGAGATGGCGTGAAAATAGAAAATGCGTTTTTGTTAAGTGCTGTTTGATTTTCTCCATCCTATAAATGAAATTATCCTGACCGTTATCAATTTCGCCCGATCCCACTGCTTTTACTAAAGAAACAGAAATATCATTATGGAGCCTAGTACTAAAACGGAACTATTTATAGGAGACCTTGAAAAGATAGCTTCCTGCATCCACACTTGGAAAATCTGAAGTAGTTGATTTTCGAGTAGACAGCAAATAGCCCAGCTCATCCTTTTGAATCCATGTGGCCTCTGGTCGCTTATGTCGGGGTGGCGATTTGCCTTGCTCTTGTAGCTCTGCGTATTTTATCTGTGGTTATTTTTTCTGGCCCATGTAATTTTGGAGGCATGAGTATATTTTTGCGAATTAAATATAAAGCATTTTTTCAGCTATGCAATCTAATCTAAAAATGAATAATTTTTCATCTTTAGAATTTTTTACTTTAATTTACAAGTAATTAAATGCTAATGAACCGGCGGTGCCCAAACTACGGCCCGGAGGCCATACGTCCATTGTTTTCGTTCACCCGACCATGAATTAAACAGTTAAAACGTGCAATCTAGCACAAAATGAAAATGTAAAAATATTAAAACTATATATATGTCGTCATTTACTATTTATGTCTATAATCTAATATATAAAATTGAATGTCTCTTTGTCTGTTCCCTATACATATCCACACCCTTTGACCTATAGGGACCAAACTTTCCAAAGTGACTTCCTATGGCCCTACGGGTTACATAGGGTACCCGGGAACCCCGACAACCACCGCGCATAGACAGACAGATGGATAGACAGCGGGCCCTCATTGATCGATTTGTTTTCTTTATGACGGCGTAGCCCCCGCACAGACAGACAAACGGATATACAGCGGGCTTTCATTGATCGATTTGTTTTCTTTAACTTATATGAAATAAAAGAATAAACAATATGAATTAATCATAATATCGTAGTTTGATTTTATAATTTTCAGAAATCGCGATGCTTTAAGTTTCTATAAACTGATATTAGAACTCCGAGCAACGCCGGGTACTTAAAGCTAGTAGATAAATAAATTTTAAGCTAATCTGATAATATTGACCACAGATTAATTTCCTTGAATTATTCCTCAATTGTACTTTCATTGGACACATAAAATCCAAATTCAGTTGAATAGTTGGATTTTTTTAACGCTGACGGTGGCGCCTCTGGTGTAGAAATATTAGTAACGCAAATAACTAAAGAAAAGAAATAATGATTTTGACGACTTTTCCGCTGTGCGATTGGATCTATCTCTCGCATCTTCAAACCAAGTCGTCCTCTATCATAAAAGCATTGGTTCGATTCCAAGAATATTTAATTTCTCTGTTTGATTAACACGCGAATGGCTGTAGCATATTAATCGCTTGAATTTCAAAATTAAATATACGCTTGGTAAAAACTCGGGATTTCAACGGTTTTATAATTGAAAGAAAAAGGATTTTGCAGTTGGAATTCGAATCTGCGTCAAACGTGCAAAAAATGTGTATATTATTAGAAAAACGTGATTTTTTGGGTTTTCAGCAATGAAAAATGTCCGAATTAAGCACGTAGACATAAAAGGAAAAATATTGTGTCCAGCATATGACTTTCTCCATGAAGTGTAATGAATATGATTGCTCATAACATAAGCGTCCTCAATTGCCGGCAATTACAATTGTAAATAATTTTTACTCGGAATAACTTTTACTGTGAATATACTTTGAAACACTGATCACATTCAAAAATAAATAAGTAAACAAAATTGTTTTTTGTCGCTATGCATAACTAAATATCGCATTGAAATACAACAAATGCATTTATTATGTACGAGCCTAGAGTTAGGTAGCATATTATATTGTTTTTTTCATTCTGCTTTATCCCCATTGTCACTTGCACTCCCTCTCCCTATTTATTTTGTCCTCCTTCACAACACGGGGAGATTCATCGAAGACGATTAGGACGATTAGAGAAAAATAGCTGCTTTTTTAAATGTATGCATATTAAGCAGGAGAATGAAAACAGCAATAGAATCCAACTATGCCGGTTATCAAGGACCTAAAATGATAAAATTAATAAAAATTGGAAGAAACGCGATTGAACAATAAAATTTAAAATACCTTAAATATTGGACAATAATAGCCGAAAAAGTTTGCATGTCATCACATAGACTTTTACGTTTTCCAGGAGAAATGGAGACGAAACCGAATTTACATTGCTCTAATTAATATCATCTTAAAATCAATTACATATACGCATAGAAAAAATTAGACTTACATAGTCAGCGCATCATGAACTGTCTTTCTTCAAGCGGAGTCTCTAATGTGCGTTTTGCATTCGGCAAAACTCTTAATTAAAAATAAATAATTCGCACTAATAATCTCTCTTCAGTTTTAAGCAACGAATTCTAATATGTGTGCTCATTTTGTTCAAGATGCACTATACCTATAAATAGAAATTTACTAAGCTGTAACAAAGGATAACACAAGTATGAATACCTCAAAAGCACGACTGCGGAGCGATCCTTCCTGGATAGGTTTTTTAGGAAGACTGCTAGAATATAAGGGTTCTCTACATATGGAGAAGGGATGACAGTTTAAGGGGACAGTTGCCTCCATTTTTAAGTAAAGTCCAATTTGAGAACCATGAAACATTTTTACCCGGAACACTCTATGGTGTGGAGGCGCGCCTGCCCGGGGTGCCCCGGGCGCCGACTTGCCGGACGGCTTACCATCAAGGTATTTGTATCTATACTAGCAGCCCGTTGAAGCTACGCTTGCAATTAATTTGTATTAATTTCAGCACATCATTCTAGTGGTACGCGATCAAAATTTTGTTAAGTCAGTAAGAAGCCTGCGCGATAAAAAATTACCTCAGAGAGGAAAATAGTGACACATAGTCTGCCCCTTGGCATTATATAATTTTCTGCGATTTTACATCAAATTCAAATGTATTAGAGTAATTCTGAAGAGAATATCTCAAAGTTATTCAAATATTAGTCTTATATCACGGTATATTCAAAAGGAAAAATTTAAAAAATTTCTTGACCTAATTTCCAATAGTTATCACTGCACATTTCATTAAATATGAACTCACAAACAATCACGTTTCCTCAGGTATCGGTCAACGGCTGCTCTTAACTTATTACAGAGCATACTACGAATAATAATTAAGATTATCTTTTACTGTTGGAGATAAAATATCTGCATTGTTGTATTTCATCAGCTCTCAATGAGTATGATTAGCATTTACAAACATGTTATTATTGGACAAAATATCTGCATTGTTATATTTAAATTACAAACGTTTTGCTAAGTCAGTAAAATAACTGAAAGTTTAAACTTCATCATAGAGAGGAAATTAATAATATACAGCAAATATTTTCAAAATTTGTTATCAATGCTTTAAAATTGCTTATGCTTTTTTTTTAATATATAATTAATTCAACCATTTTTTAAGTGTTTCTTCATGAATTGTTACCAACACAGTTATGTGTACTTTACATTTTTTTATTTTTCATTTATTAATAACAAGCTGGAATTACTCGGCTTTGCTCGGGAAAGGGTTTTCTTTTAAGTAGCAAATGATTTTTATTTCTCGGGGCCCCGCGCTGTCAGTGCCCCCAAATTTCTCAAATGTGTTATTTAGAGAAGAGGTTCACACGGAATTGTAACTACCACCTAAAGAAACCATTAAAAAATTTTAGTCAGGCTTGTGCTGGTGGGTGTATCTCAATGGCGAATCCATCATATAATCTAGGCAGACTGCTTTTCCAAGAATATTTGGCATAATCGAGCAGTTTTACTAAAATAGAAATTACTTCGAGTGAACCAAAAGCCCTGAATTTTCGTTCACCATTCCTAAATTACGCAAGCGATATTTACAATAAAATTTAATATTTTATCTATAGTATAGCAAGGTTTTATCATTAATATATTTACGCATTAACGTCTTACTTAATATCTACATGGATAGATGGACCGAAGCCTTTAAAAACAGCAATAAAATTATGTGGATTATGTCAATACTATTAGCCAAAACGTAAACAATAAACATCTTGGTTACCAAACAAATGTAAGTAGATGTATCGATTTATTTTCAATAAATCATTCAATGTTAATTGTAAAAGATAACCATGTTATAATATTCCTTAAATATCAATTGATTCCCTTTAAAAGTATTCATAGACTATATTTAATCCATTTGTACCCTTTTCTTGGAAAGCCCACATTCTCCTAATCATCAAATTTCAAACTTATGCAATGATCTGACGTTCAATATGTACAATGTAAGATTTTACTTACGAAAAAGGTAATATTCCGGTATTGAAATAAAGAAAGAAGATTATTTCTTTTAGTCAATCATTTAAAACGCCCTCAGTCCACACGCAGTTGACTGAATAATAATTATCAGCATTTATTTACTTTGCAATATGTTACGTTTTACGTTGCTACAACAATAATTTCGATGCTTCAAAAAAAGCGTGAAGCGAATAAGCCAATTTGTTCGTCTATTTGAAGGCTTAATAGACGTTGATTGATTCAGAGGCAACAACGCGGCTCTCCCTGGCGCCACCCGGAAATATCAAGAAAAAGCCATAAAAGTCCAAAGAAATGCGTATTTCTGACAAATTCTTCCGTGTAACGTCAAAAAATTGCAAGAATAAGATATAGGTATTGTAATTTTAGCCGTTGAATAAAGCAAACATGATTGGAGAGGTGTACTCCATGCCGGAGTACAATGAGTTTCCAAATGCGTTCTTTGGGATACCACAATGATCTCAATATTTTTCGCTCAGCTGTGTATTTAATGATAAGCTAACGATATACGTTGTAAAATACACGTAAGTCTTTATGTATAGTTGTCGTTATTACTTTCCGATATTAACCAAAATTGGAATTGTTCTACAAATTTTAGTAAAATTTTTTAATATCAAATTTCATCAAAATACGTCTTGTGGTTCCCGAGTTGAAATAGAAGAGCATTGTAAACTACATGTAGATCTCCATGTAAACTGGTCGTAATTGTTGTCCGATTTCAACAAAAAATGGAAAAATTCGACCAATTTTACTAAAACTCACAAATACCAAATTTCATTAAAATACGTAATGCGGTTCCCGAGTTGAAACGAACATTATAAACTACATGTAGGTCTTCATGTAAAGTGGTCGTAATTGTTGTCAGATTTTAACAAAATTTTTAGCAAAACTCCCCAATAGCAAATTTCATCAAAATACGTGCAGCGGTTACCGAGTTTAAATAAAGGAACATTGTTAAGTTTTCGTCATTTTTGTCCGATTTTGACCAAAATTGAAAACGGTCGACCGATTTAGCAAAATTCCCCAATACCAAATTTCATCAAAATGCGTCGAGTGGTTTACGAGTTTTAAGGTGCAAACGGACGGAAGGACGGAAACGACCTCCCATATATGCGCTAACTTCGTGCAAAAAAAGGACAAAAAGAAAAAATTGGTCCTTATTTACATATTTTGATGAATGAAATAAAAACAATCTATCACCTTGAAAAATAATAAATACCGTGTAAACAATCGTCTCCCGGAGTCGAATCCAAGACTTTCCGTGATGTTTGATTTTCTAGGGACCACTTCATGGGAGTTTAACGATTGTGAAAGTTTTAGCAATGAATTCCATTGTGAATTGTCCAAAAGTAGCGTTTCAGACAGACAGGCACTTAAGAATATTTATATAAGGATACTAGCGTAATTACCCGTCAATGATGATGGATTATTATAAAAAATTTCATATATATATATATATGTATATGATTTCGACATGAAAAATCAGTAAGATATGATATGATCTGGTTTGGCCTTCATGCACAATCAAATCAGTGTTTTTGAAAGTTATCTTTGATGTAATTATACTTTTTAGGTAATTATTATTAGAGAGGCCTAATGATTATCCAATTATTTGCTGAAAATAAGTGGAACATCGAAATAATAACTTAGCAGATGCCAGCACGGATTCCGGAGAGGTAGATCATGTGACACGCATCTCGACCTGTTCGTGGATGATTTGTTGCGATGCTGAGGGAAAAATACTCACTTCGATGCCATATTCATTGGCTTCAGGAAGGCGTTTGTTAAAGTACCTCATAAGAAATTAATTGCGAAGTTAGGACAATATGGTATCAATCCGAATGTTTTCAGTTGGGTGAGAGATTTTCTCTCGAATAGAGAACAGACAGATGTCATCGATGGGAAATACTCGTCCCACGTTAAAGTTGCGTCGGTTGTTCCTCAGGGAAGTCTATTGGGCCCTCTACATTTCTTAATTTATGTGAATGATATCTACTCCGTAATCTTTAGTAAAATTAGACTTTTTGCCGACGATACCGTTCTATATAAAGATATAAAAACCAAGAGGACCATCAGTCGCTGCGTGAAGACTTAACAGCCATTTCAGCATGGTGGAAAGAATGGCCAATTGAAATTAATTACATTAAATGTGCCGCATTTACGTTCTGGAAAAGTAAGAACATAGAAGTAAGTTTCGAGTATAAAATAGATGGAATAAATATTAAAGCAGCTGAGTATATTAAATATTTAGGAGTAACTATTTTTCGATATCTTTCGTGAGACATCCACATTCGTTGAGTTATAGGCGCGGCCAACAGGAAACTGGCTTCCATAAATAGAATTGCAGGGAACACTACAGAAAAAGTACGTGAGCCATGTTACTTATCACTGGTTAGACCACAAGTGGAATACGCCTCATGCATATGGGGTCCGTACGAGAAGGGACATATAATTCAATTAGAAAGAGTGCAGCGCAGAGCAGCCAGATTCGAAAAACAGTAGTACGAACATAAGGAAAGCGTCACCTCATAATTGAGGGATTTGAACTGAGTATCATTCGGGGATCGTAGACTTAACTCATGGTTGCGGTTTCTGGAGAAATACAGATCGGAATGTCGAAAAGAGGAGGTTTTAGGAGTAATTGAATCAGCAACGTATATAGGTAGGTACGACCGTGACGATAAGATACGTGAGATCGATTGTTAGTAGGACGGATCGTTATCTAGACTCGTTCATTCCGAGGACAATACGAAATCACAATATAAAGTTTCAACCTGCGATAGATCATCTTTAGGTAGGTTTTGATGCATTGCATTTCTTGCCACCCACCAATTAGGTTAATTGAAGTATAACATGTAGAATACATATTATAGTTCAATTCCTTGACCCTAGAAGCAGGCTGCTGTTCCTCAGCACCCAATTTAGAGACTTAGATGGCCATGCAGCAGTTTTCGTTAGGATTATATAATAGAGATATAGTCAAAATATCTATTAAATAATCGATTTTTCAAATGTTTCAAACGTAAATGTAGACAAATAATTAAGGTATTAACAAATATTTAAGTAAATTAAGCCTTAAAGGATATATTTGGGGAAAAAATAAATATGGCGACCTATTTATAAATATCTTCAATGTAAAGTTTTTCGCTGATTCAGTAATTTGTATTCGAGTTAAAGCGCCATCAAATGCTCTCAAGACATGAAGAAGACTGCGGAATACCCTTCCGACCCCATGTCTCCACTCAGTGTCACTTCCATCAGTTGTCTCTCTCTCTCTCTCTCTCTCACTTACTTACTAATGCTCAGAGGTGACTGACGTGTTTTACGGTCGCTCCGCTCTTCTCAACTTGCACTCTCCCCGCTGCGATGGCCCCGAAAAACAACCCCGCGAAGAGGGACTTGGAGACGGACAATGGTGATATCCGCTCGATGATTGAGACGGTGATGTCCTCTGTTTCATCATTTAAAGAGGAACTAAAGGTGGTGAAGGACCAAGAGGGCTCCAAAAAGAGGGAATGACTAATATCGCTTGAGGAACGGTTCGATGCCTTTCACCAAAAAGTTCTTGGCGATATGAAGGTCATTTTGAGACGTCTAGATGATCTCAGCAGTCGGCAGGAGGACTTCGACAACCGACTTGATGCCCTTGAGCAATACTCAAGACGTACGTGCCTACTGATCCATGGCATCCATGAGAACGAGCGCGAAGACTGCTTACAAATCGCCGGTGAGTTTTTCAAAATCCGCCTAAAAACGGAAGTCTCTCCTACTATGCTCTCCCGCGCACATCGTATCGGGCCGCCTAGAAGAAACTCAGATTTTCCCCGACCTATCATCGTGCGCTTCCTGTCCTACCAAGATAGAGAGAAAGTATGGCGTAAAAAACGGGAGCTGAAGGGATCCTCGTTTCTTGTCACCGAGTCCCTCACACAAAAACGGAAAAGTCTCCTTCTTTCCGCCAAGGAAATCGCCGGCCAAAGATCTGTTTTGACCCAAGACGGGAAAATTATAGCTTTATCCCAGAATGGTACTCGTTTCCATATCACTAACGAGAAGGAGCTACAGAACCTGCAGCGGGAATTTTCAAAACCTAATTTAAGGAGTGAACGCCGTAGTTAGTATTCTTCTTGAGTAAGACTTTGTGCACCATTCTGACGATACTGTTTAAAGTTGAATACACTTAGTAATAATATTTATTTTCATTACCAATCCGAGTGCCTATAAAACATTAAAATTCTCCTTCCACGAGTCGCGCGTCCTTATTTCCTGAGATCCTGTAGTATCTGAACTCCTCGATTCCCAACGCATCCTGAGGTTTCTGCATCCCTGTTCCTGCACTCCCGGTGTTCCTGTTTCCTGACCGAAGAAAGAAGTTTCCCCTGTCGTGCTCCCTTCCCCCTCGCCTGTGTTAAAAGTCTGTGTCCCTTCACTTTCAGTGTACCCAAATAGCTCGCTCCTCACATAGTAGTAGTGCTCCCAATAGTGTTTTTTCTTTCCCTCTCTCGCCCATTTCCCTAAGCTCCCAAGTGCAGTGCGTGTGCTCCTTTCAGTGTAGTGCTTGCGTCATGCAAAGTGTAGTGCTTGTGTTTCCTTCAGTTTAGTGCTTGTGTCTCCTCAAAGTGTAGTTGTACTTGCTATCCTATAAATTGCCTTTTTCGCACATATTTTTATTAATTATCTGTCTTATACGCATCCTCCTGCTCTGCACCTTTGATTACTTCCTGACCATAAAAACTCTTTTAGTTCTTTTTTATCCTATCCTTTTTCCTTTTCCTCAACTTCCTACTATAACTGAGATTCCCTCTTCCCGAGAATTCTTGCCTATTAACCGAACGCTTACACCTATTGTATCCTCACAGCATGACACATCCCAACCGCCCCCGCCTTTTTCCTTAAACCCAAAAGCATCTGAATTTTTCCCTTCACAAACTCCCCTCCCTTGCTCTCCCGCTAAGTGTCTCAACTTTCACGATTGTCCTTCTCTACCTGTTTCTCTCATTTCATCCTCTCCCTCCCCCAACTCTTCTCTATTGACCTCCCGAGGACACCTGCTTAACCCACATGCCCCCGAGTTCTGTCTCCCTCGCCACATTACTCTCTCCCCCCTTAACCCTGAAGCTTCTGAATTTGTCTCAACTACCTCACTCACCACCTGCCGCGACGCCTACAACTCAAATCCCATGAACCCAACACAGGTCCGACCCGTGACACGAATTTCCAGGTATCATATCGACACTCAATCTCTCCTTTCCAACGAACTTAAACCAAATCCTCGCTCACTAAAAATTATCTATATCAACGCCCAAAGCATTCAGGCTCACTTGGACGAACTTCGTTTAATTTTATCTAAGACAAATATTCATATCATTGCCGTGGCTGAGACTTGGCTTAAACCTGAAACTGACTCCTCGCACGTAGAAATTCCTGGCTTCAAGCTTTTTCGAAATGACCGCTTAGGCAAAGGTGGCGGTGGTGTAGGAATTTACGCCAGAAATGACATTCAATGTAATATCCTCGCTCATAGTGAACCTAAGTACTCTAAACGTCCCGAATTCCTTCTACTTGACGCGCGAGTTAACTCCGTAAAAATCCTCATAGGAATCGTTTATCGACCACCTAAAATAGGACACCTCTCCGATATAGAAGAAACTCTATCCAAACACATTCAAGACTTTCAACATTTAATAATCACTGGTGATTTTAATGCTAATTTACTCGTACCCAACCATGAAAGTAACTTTCTGTTACAGTCTTTCGAGTCCCTAGGGCTAAACGTCTTGCCACTCCAGCCAACGAATCATACGGCAACCTCCGCCACTTGGATTGATCTTGCGATTACGGCAAATCCCGAGAAAATAATTAAATACGGACAATTAGCAGCTCCCGGTATCTCTTCGCACGATATGATTTACATTGCTTACTCCCTACGTTGTCAAAAACTTAAGCAGAAATTCATAAAGGTTCGCGACTATAAATCTATTAATGAATCACTATTAACATCAGAGGCGGCGCTCCTACCCTGGCATTTAAACGAGCACCTAGAAGATATAGACGATAAAGTTCAGACTTTTAATTTATATATGTCTCAGCTACTTGAAAAGGTTGCCCCTCCCAGAATCATTCGGGTCTCAAAGCCACATGCTGCATGGCTAACTCCAGAAATAAAATCGATTATGTCCCGCCGTGACAGCATTTATCGTGATTTTAAGAAATCTAAGGATCCTGATTTACTATCGCGGTATAAATCATTGCGAAATAAAACAAAACAACTTATACGAAACGCTAAAATTAAATATGTACACGATTCAACCAACTCTGCACGAACACAGTCCTCGATATGGAAAAAACTACGGAACTTGGGTGTTGGTAAAAATAAAGATATGCAACTTCCACCAAACCTGTCCCTTGACGAGCTTAACGCTCATTTCACTAAACCTCCCACGACCATAGATGTAGGCCTAAAATCTGAAACTATTGAACGTATCCGTAGCCTCAAACCCAATCACACCTCAAATACAATCTTTGAATTTACACCACTCACACAACCACAGGTAGCTAAATCACTTCGTGCAATTAAGTCAACTGCAATAGGAGATGACGGCGTATTTATATTACTAATAAATAAATTAATTCCTATCATTCTCCCCATTATCACTCATATCTTTAACTGGTCTATTCTTCAATCTAAATACCCTACTTCATGGAAATCAGCTCTTGTCCGTCCTATCCCCAAGAAAAACAATTCTCACGAAAACGCTGATTTCAGACCAATTAGTCTCTTGCCTGTTCTCTCCAAGGCGTTTGAAAGACTTGCACATGAGCAAATAACTCATTTCCTTTCAAAAAATAATCTCATTGACCCGTTCCAATCTGGTTTTCGTAAATCGCATAGCACAGCTACCGCACTATTGAAAGTAACGGACGACGTCCGCAAAGCAATGGATCAGAGAAAAATCACCATTCTAACACTATTGGATTTCAGTAAAGCCTTCGACTCCATCGACAAAGACATCCTACTATGCAAACTTGAACTTTTGCACTTCTCACTCGCTTCTCGAAACTGGTTTCGCTCATATCTAAATGGCCGCTCTCAAAAGGTTATTACTCATAATTTATCATCTCGTCCCTTAAATGTAAATAGAGGCGTTCCGCAAGGTTCTATTCTTGGCCCCCTGCTATTCTCTCTGTACATAAATGATATCTCAAATGCCCTCACTCACTGTAATTATCACCTATATGCTGACGATCTCCAAATCTACTATCACTCTCGCGTACCTGAATTTCCCGATGCTGTCGCTAAAATCAACTCTGATCTAGCTTCTCTCTCTCTTTGGAGCTCAAATAACTTTCTGAAGATCAACCCCGCAAAAAGTCAATCTATTATTATCGGTTACCCCAAACTATTGGCTTCCATAGATCATAGCGAATCTCCTCTTCTATCGCTTGAGGGGTCCACATTGCATTTTAAAAAATCAGTAGTCAACCTCGGTGTCATAGTAGATGAAACTCTATCTTGTGCTCCTAATACCAATAAAATCTGTAGTACCATCAACTCCTCCTTGCACTCTCTCAAAAAACTCAAAAACTTATTACCTAATTCCTTACGTAAACTCTTAGTGACCACACTCCTATTTCCTCACTTTGACTATTGTGATGTTGTTTATAATGATCTCTCCTGTGAATTGGCATTAAAACTTCAACGCACACAAAACTCCTGCATGAGATTCATCGGTGACCTTAAAAAGAGCGACCACATTAGCGAACATTACAATAATCTTTCATGGCTCAAACTTGACGCTCGAAGGAACTTACATACCCTGATGCAAATGTACAAAATCCTTACTTATAACAAACCTGACTACCTCTCTTCCCTCTTCAATGAAATCAACACAGTACACAAGCGGGATACTAGAGGCAAGAATAACCTCCTTATTCCTCATCACAGGACGAATATCTACAATAAATCCTTCCAAGTCTCCGGTTGCCGACTCTGGAATAGCTTAGATGAGAATTTTAAAACATCTCCCTCTTTAAACTCATTCAAACGCACCTGTGTCACTCACTTTCTTAAACAACAAAGTAATCCTTAATCATCTCTTTACACTCCCCATAAATTATCCTTACTCATGTTTTTTTTTTGTATTTTCTTATATTATTTTCTATTTCTTAATATAATTTTGTATTGTTTTTATATATTTTGTGTATTGTTTATATGTATACATATGTATGTATGTGTGTTTGTGTGTGTATGTATGTATATATATGTATATATATATATATATATGTGTGTATGGGTGTGTATATTTATATTCTTTCTTCTATTGTTTGTATTTTTTTGTGTTGTTTTTATTTTTTTTGCTATTGTTTTATATTATTTTATATTGTATTATATTATTTATGTATTTTATATCTTTTCCTGCTTTCTTATAATATGCATGCCCCAACAACATTCTTTATATTCATTCATTGTATATATTTCATGTATATTTCATCTCATTCTGCATACTTGTATATTTCTTGTTTACATTACGCTATTACCTTTACGTGTACTTATTTATGACGGTATATAATTACGCTGTATATACCAACTCTCCCACTGTACATACTCCTTCCTATTTAATGTTGTAGTTTTGTATTACCATATGTACACTATATAGGGTTTTCGCAGGTTTTTCACACCCCCCTTCTTAGTGGGTGTTTTCCTGCGTGGGTTTTGCTAGGGAGGACATGTCTGTTTTTACCTAGATTTTCCCCACAAACACAAATCTGTATTCAATTTTATCTTTTTAATTAGTATGATTTAGGTACATAATGTTTATATAATGTATTTTGTTATACCTTATTTTATTCATTTTCTTGTGTTTATTATATTGACGAAGGGTTAAATGTAAGAATGGACCTTCTGGTCTAAATTTCGCCCGAATAAAGACGATTATCTATCTATCTATCTCTCTCTCTCTCTCTCTCTCTCTCTCTCTCTCTCTCTCTCTTGATGGCAAAGGGATCACTTCCGAAAGATTCCGTGTTTTTGTATGCGTTTTTCCGTTTGTCATTTCGACACCACCAGCAGCTCGCCAACCTGAATACGTCTAATTTGTGAGTGCTCACTGGGTTTCCTTATCCCAAATACTTGTTGCCAACCATTTATCCCATTTACCTTATTGTTGTTTATTGTTTTCAACGTTTATTTTTCTTAAAATTTGACTGTTAAAATCGACGTTGAGACGCCATCTATTTTAACTTGATCCCCGGGTACTAAGGGGGACCTATAAAGGGCATGACCGGAAAGCTACTGGGCATTAGCTCGCCGAGAGAAATGCTACTGCTGGGTACCTGCTTCCCAAGAATCTACTCCACTACACTGTTTGCTGTGCGTTGTAAGTACTACACTGCAGCCATACTCTGGTTTCCGATCTTGATCCTGCTTTGTCTGGTTTTTGATTTTGGCAAGAGGATTTTGGTTGTCGGTCTTCTCCATCAAAACAGGGGGAGGGTAACTGAGAACCTCCTTCTCACCTGCTTCGTCTCCCTCACCCGCGGAGTCTTCAGCCCTAAAAGGGTCCTTCTCCACTTCTCTGCATCGGACCTGAAATAGGATCCTTGCTCTTCCCCTTCCTTGGTCTTTCTGGTTTCTGCAGGTGACCAGAAAGTGTTTGTTCCTTGCGGTGCTCGAGTCGCGAAGTGGGAGGAGGCTAATCCAGTTCCTCCTTCTCACCTTCTTCGTCTCCGCCTTGCATCCGGTCGTTAACCCCCCTTCCAGGTGTCCTCTCTCGCTCAACCTTTGGCAGTTTGATACTCCAGGGTCATTTGGGATTATTTTACTCCATTTTATCACCTGCGCCTGCCGATGGAACCATTCGGGGTTGCGTCCTCCAGCTCGAGAATTGCTCCAACTAGCATGATCTTGAATGGGCAACACAGGAGAAGCATCACCTGCGATGGCCTTATAGCCTTCAACACCCCTGAGGGGCAGATCAAGCATGTTACCAAGGATTAACTAAGGATAATGCAGGTCGCCTGCCTCCTAAATACCGAGGATCCTGCAAACCTCCGCAGCATCGCTCCTCCTTCCAGGAGAGACAGCCACAAGACTGGCCCAGTACCCTGTGAGGCTGACTAGCCTCAGGCTCCTTCCTTGAAGCCTCCTGAGACCGCCAAGCCTGGCAAAGCCAAGGAGAAGAAGGGAAAAGGCAATGTCAAGGCTGGCAAGGCGGTGGAGCAGACTCCTAGTCCTCCTTCTGCTCCTTCCTATACGATTTCTTCTGCCTCTCCTGTTGCTTCATCTGCGCCTACATCTGCTGCTTCTTCTTCTGCTTCTTCCCATTTCTCTGCTTCTCCGGATCAGCCGGTCCATCCTGCTCCCTCTATTGTGGTGCCTGCCCAGGCTACACCACACTCCGACCTGCCTCCTTCCACACCTCTTGATCCCACCCACATCCAGGCGAGTGAGCTAATGAAGTCGGAGACTTCTTCTTCTTGAAGCGCATAGCCACCAAAGGGCGAGAGGCGACTCCATCGGCAGTCGCGGCCAGGCCCACCATGGTGGTCCCTGGCAAAGATATTGCCGCTGCAGTAGCTGGTGTTAACCAGGGCGCCCCCGCAGTTGACACCTCTCTGCAAGACAGAGCCCAGCCGGCAGTCCCTTTGCAGCCTCCGGCTCAGAGGGGCAAGGCCGCTGGGCTTGGGAGATAGAAAGCGGCACCGCCACCTTACACTTCCTCTTCTCCTTCTTCTACTCCCCTCCAACCGCCTCAAGTTGAGAGCGGGAGATCTTTGTCTGTTAGTGTGCCTACCCCTTGCCTCCTCAGGCTGGTCCATCATCTGATGCCGATGCTGAGTTATGGGCCACCATCCTTTCATAACCAATGTGCTTAGGCGTTACATCTCCAGGAGCCAGGGACAGATCCTTCTGTCCTTGCTACAAGAGCTAGCCTGCTCCAGAACCAACGATGGCTCCAAGGCTTAAGAAGGGCGTGTTAGGGGTAGTGGGTTGGAACGTCAACGGTCTGCGTCAGTGACTTAACGAGCTCCTCTCACTACTACTCGACCTTGAAGTCCCCATCGCGGCTGTTGGGAAGACGTAACTCCAGCCCCACATTACCCTGAGGTGTGGTGGGTGGAACATCCTGAGAAAAGACAGGGCCACTCCTGGTGGCTGAGTCGCACTCCTCATTCATCCCTCCCTTAAATTCCAAGAGGTCCCGCTCCCCAATATGCGGCTGCTGGAAGCGGTGGCAGCTGACATAGCGCTAACTAGGGGGAAGGTGCGAGTCGTGGCGGCCTATTACCGCCCTGGACTCGACCTCGAGAAGGAGGACATGAGCGCCCTTTCCCCCGTGACGGGACACCCACCATAGCCATCAAGGATTTCAACGCCAAGCACCGAGACTGGAACTCTGCAGCATCTAACCCGAGGGGTAGAAGGCTACGTCAATATGTCCTTTCAGAGGACCTCAAGGTGGTGGCTCCGAGTGAACAGATTGGCTTTCAACGTCATTCTACGGTTCATCAACTGGCTAGATTCACCAGCTACATTACCGATGGGTTCAACAAAAAGAATGAAACAGCAGCCGCCTTCCTGGACATAAGCTTGGCTTTAGACCGGGCGTGGCACGAAGGCCTCCTGGCCAAAATGCACTGGGCTGGCCTCCGGAGGCCGTTGATCCGGCAAACGGACTCCTCCCTGACGGAGAGGGAGTTCTGTGTCAGTTGGCAAGGGGAACGGTCCAACCTCCTCCCTTTACGAGCTGGCGTGCCACAGAGTTTGGTCCTGGGGCCAACCCTGTTTGACACCTATACCCACGACTTCCCTCTTCAGCACAGCCCACACGTCATCGTTGGACTTTTTGCGGACGACGCGGCGGTTCTCGCCCAGTCAGCCAGTGAACACCAAGCCACGATCTACCTCCAGTGAGCCCTCGACACCACCTGCGAGTGGTACCGCAAATGGAGTATTGCGGTCAATCCAGGCAAGACGGTCGCTGTTATGTTTAAGGCAAGGACCGGGCAGCAGCAACCAGCCGTTCAACTCTCTGTTCAGGGTCAGGCTATTCCCTTGTCCAGCGAAGCGGAACACCTTGGCGTCACGCTGGACAGGAACCTGACCTGGAAAAAGCATATCATGGGCCTAAAAAGCAAGACCCTGGGAGCAGTGCGCAGACTAGGCCCCATTCTGAGTTCCAGAGAGGTGACACTCGAAACCAGGGTGCGGCTCTACAACTCCTGCGTACTGCCAATTATTCTATACGCTCCTCCGATCTGGTCCGGAGCAGCGCCCACGCACATTTGCCAGCTCTTTGTTGCTCAGAACACGGCCCTGCGAACTATCCTCTGCGTCGCCTGGAGCGATTTCGTCAGGGTCAGGGAGCTTGAGACCACCACTGGTGTAGAACCATTAGAGCAGACCTTGCGCAGGAGAGCTAATGTGATCTACACCAAGTGCAGCCGGCACCCTACATCTCTTGTCCGGCTGTTCTCATCCACCAGGGTCATGCCTTGGGATAGGCACAAGCGTTCCATCGCGGCAATGGGCCCTGCATATCAAGAGGCAAAGGCAGCAGTAAGCAGCTGCCAACCAAACCTGCACCTCACGCGCAGATACGATAAGCTTGCCATTCCAGGTTCATTGCTTTGCTGGCAACCGGGCTGGGGGGCACCATGCCATCCCCCAACACCCGCACTGCCGTGCAACTGGGCCTTTTGCCATGGCGCCGTTCGCCGGCCATTAGTTCATTAAAAATCGACAATCGCTAATAGCGTCAGATAGCGTTAGACGGTTATTTGCCATTGTACTTACTAAGAATTGTTCATTTAACTTTCTAAACTTGTTCATTAAATTGGCCTTTTTCCATCGCAGTTGCTTGTTTGCCATTGTATTTGCTCATTTGCCAATTGCATGTGCTCATTCGCTCATTGAATGTTTTTTTGCTTTTGTGTTTACTTTTCTCTTTGTTTTTTCTGCATTTTGTGTAATGCCTTTGCCTGTTTCGTATGCATGAGAAGCATGTTTTTTGTTGTACAGTCCTCATTGTTTAGTAAATTCTGTTTTGTTTCGTGAATTTAAGTTTAACCCGATGTTATCTTTCCCAATCAATCGCTTCAGAGGTATTAAGCTATATGTTCTTAGTAAGAGTACCATACGTCCTATTTCCCAACAACCCACCATAGCCCTCATGTGACGGGTTGTGTTTAGAAGAATCCTTTTTGGTCTGCGGGCCATCAAGAAGTCTCGAATCCACCTCCGTACGAAACTTTCAAAAATTAAGAAAGGGGAACAAAGAGGGGGAAGGGAGATCGGGAGAATATATATATATATATATATATATATATATATATATATATCATTCATCATTCATTCGTGTTCTGTCTTGCGAAAGGTCCTACCAATTACTTAATTAACTGGTTTTGACTAGGGAATATACATACACGGTGTGGTGGTTTCCCGTTGCCTTCCACACCATATATATATATATATATATATATATATATATATATATATATATATATATATATATAGCCAACTCTCATTTCTGAATAGCATTCGTTAAATGGAAATTCGTTTAACGATCGTTATTTTTCCGTTGACATCCCCGTTATAGTTACAGGAGCGTTCCAGAAAAAAGATTTTTATTCTCAAATTTATAATTCTTATCTATAAAAATGTCTGTCAAACCAAGTACAACGTTGGATCACCTACAATAAACAACAACAATGGATTATAGAAATGCGTGCACTGCCATTTATTGTATGATGCGAGAAAATTTTTTAACTTTTAATTTAATTTAATTTAATTTAATTTTGAATGAAAAATAGGAACCTCCCAACACCGTCTGTAAAGAATTAAAAAATTTTCGCGAATTCCAAATCCCCAGAAAAATAATTGACAAAAAGTTATGTTATGAGAAAATTACGAGCAAGTACGATAAATCTGGCCACGGCAAAGGCTTGAAATCAAATTCTCGTGATGTAACGATTACGTATGAACCACAAGAAAACAAATGCGACCAAACGTACTCAGTCCAAGTCACAGACGGAAGTATAGAATGGCTGTGGGAAAGACTGCGTAGTGCATTTTCTCCTTATCGATACACAAGGAGCCCTTCAAGTCTAAGTGGATATTTGTAAATATATTTTGAGTATCAAACAGCGCGTACGGTGACGTCATGTTAAGCCTCCCGCGAAATGCAGGGAATAGGAAAATGCGAGATAAAGTGGACAAACGAAGAATCCATTGGTAAGCAAGACGGTCTTTGTGAACATAGTCCCCCAACCGGATCTCCGGGTGGAGACTATTCTAGGGGATGCACAGAGGAAATGTAACGTTAATAAGAAGAAATAAAGTAGTGAGAAATTCAGAATAAGCATATGGGATGTTAGCATTATGAATTCAGCGGGTAAACTAGAAAACTTAAAAAGATAAATGAGAAGGAATAATGTAGGTATAGTAGCTGTTAGTGAAGTTCGGTGGGAAGGAGAAGGCGAGATAAACTCGGACGAATTTAAGATTGTTTACACGGGAGGAGAGAAAAGAGAAAGGGGAGTGGGGATATAATGAAAATAGAGATAGCTAAAAGAATTAGCAAGGTAGTGACAGTTAATGATAGATTAATAGCCATAAAACTTCAGATGGAGCCTGTGGAAATGATTATATTTCAAGTGTATATAACAGCAACTAATGTTGGTGACGACGAAGTAGATGAAATGTATGAACAGATTACGTAGATAATGAAAGAAGAGGGGAAATGAAGGATCACCACCAAAGTAATGGGAGACTAGAACATGGTGTAGTCGGAGAGGGACAGAAAGATAAAATATTGGGAAAATATGGACTAGGGAAGAGAAATGAAGGAGAGAAAAAACTTGTGGAGTAGAAATAGATCGATTATAACTAATACATGGTTACAGCATCACCAGTGGAGGCTTTACGCATGGAGAAGCCCAGGAGACCAGAGTCGATATCAGATAGATTATATACTAGTCAATAAAAGATTTAAAAATAGCATTAAAAATGTGAAAACACTACCAGGGGCAGATATAGATTCTGACCACAACCTTTTGGTTGCAAATACACAATGTAGACTGAAGAGCGTTAAGAGAAACATAAGAGTTAAAATGAAAATGGAACTTAGAGGAACACCTTAAAAATAAGGAGGATATCACGACTGAGCTGGTGAAAAGGTTGGGGGAGAGAACTAAATAAAATATTAACAATGTAGAAGAGGAGTAAATATACATCCATAGCAACGTTAAAGATGTAATGGAAAAGATGGTAGGAAAGATAACGGGTGAAAGAAACAAAAAACCCTGGGTCACAGCAGCAAGGCTGCAAAAAATTCGGGAGCGGAGAAATTGGAAGAACATTAACACTAAAGAAGGCGAAAGAAAGTACAAGGTGTTAAATAATGCTTTAAGAAGGGAAACAGATAAAGCCAGAGAGCATTGGATAAATGAGAAATGCGAGGAGATTTTCGAGTGTGAAACAATTTGTAGAGCAGATCTCATGTATAGCAAAGCAAGGGAACTATTCAAGAGAAGGACAAGAAAAATAAGACGTAAAGGAATCATAAGGAAAGTGGTAAAATAGATTCGGAGCCAGACAATGTAAGGAATGTTTGGAAAGAATGCATTGAGGTACTGTTTGACAAAGAAAGAAAGCCAAGAAATATTGAATTAAATGAAAAAGAGGATGTAAAAAATGGTCATCTAGGACCAAATATTAAGTTAAATATTAAGTTAAAAGAGTAATTGATGACATAAAAAGAAGGAAGGCTGTTGGGAGTGATGATATACCAGTGGGCGTTCCTAAGGTTATGGGATCGAAATCAGTTAAGCAAATCACAAAATTCTTTAACCAATTATATGATACTGGCATATTGCCTGAAGATTTTTTAGATGTTGATATGGTACCACTGGAGAAATTGAACAATGAAAAAGTTGTAAAGATTACCTAAATATTAGTTTAATTTCTCATACAGCTAAAGTTCTAAGCAGAATAATAACCAAAAGAATTGAATGTAAAATAGAAAAGGAGCTGCAAGATAATCAGTTTGGTTTTAGAAGAGGAAGGGGGACTAGAGATGCTATAGGATGTATGAGGATGATGATAGAAAGAGCGCTAGAAGTCAATAAAAGTATGTATTTTTGTTTTGTAGATTGGGAGAAAGCTTTTGACCGAGTGAAATGGGATAAAATGCTGGGTATTTTAAACAAAATAGGAATAGATTGGAAAGATAAAAGACTGCTTAAAAACCTTTACTTTGATCAAAAGATTAGAGTCAGGGTTGAAGGAGAAGAAACAGAAAGTACTTCAATAGGGAGGGGAGTGAGGCAGGGTTGTCCTATTTCACCAGCGATATTTAATATTAATGCAGAAACAATAACAGAAGAAGCGTTGATGGAAGAGAAAGGATTTAAGATAGGAGGTGAAAGTATTACCACCATTAAATACGCAGATGATCAGGGCTTAATAGCAGAAGGCGAGAAAGAGCTTCAGAGGATGACAGACAGACTAGTGGAGGTTGGCCAACAATATGGAATGAAGATCAATGATGAAAAAAAGAAAGTCATGGTGGTTTCAAAGAAACATAAAGAATTAAATATAATGGTAAATGGCCAAAAATTGGAACAAGTGAGTAGTTTCAAATATCTTGGCAGTATTTTAGCGCAGGATGGAAGTAGTACACAGGACATCAGAAGTAGGATTGCAATGGCAAAAGCAGCAAATAACGAGAAGAAGAAGCTTCTTACAACCAAGAAAATAAATGTAGAAAAGAGGAAGAAATTAGCAAAATGCTACTTATGGAGCATAACTCTTTATGGTGCAGAGACGTGGATGGTAAGGAGAAAGGAGGAAAAATATTTAGAAAGTTTTGAGATGTGGGTATGGAAGAGGATGATGAAAGTGAAATGGACAGAGAGAAACTGTTATGAACTCATACCTCCTGGCGGTTGGCTTAATCGCATTGCCAGCTTTGCTACAAATGCGATACTAAGGTTATGTGCACTTTGCTCATTTTTCTCTTCTTTAGCCTCTTGTTACAAAGAGGCACCAACCCCTCCCTACAAGCGGGGACGCTTGTTGCTAAGGAAAGTTACCAGCGAATCAAGGCTGGTGATGGGTCGCTTGTAGTGGTCCCACCACCTAACATTGATATCGCCCAGCTGCTGCACCTCTTTGTGCCTCGATGCTGCTGCCTTGCTGTAGAATTTCTTAGACATCCTCGGCAGGAGGACGTCCAGGAACTCCACATTTCCGTCTAAGTGCAACCGGTTGACGCTCTCGTATCGGCAACGACCGAGTATCAGCCGGAGTGCACTGTTCTGCATCAATTGCTGCCTGTAGAGGGTGGTCTTGGGCACTCCAGACCAGACCGGCGCTGCGTAAGTGATGATGGGCCTCACGCAGCTCAGGTATAGGCGTCTCTTGTGTCAGCCGACAAGACACCCGGGCGCAGGATCGGACGAAGCCTCGCCAGCGCCCCGAGTGCTTTGTGGCGGACGCGCTCAACCTGAGGCTTCCAGAGAAGCCTGCGGTCTAGCACCACTCCCAGGTATATGACTTCTGGGCTCCAGGGGATAAACCCCCATCACTGACAAATCGACTCCAGGCGGCGCTCTTCTTCCAGAGTTAAAGATGATGGCCTTGGTCTTTCCAGGGTTTACTACAATGCACCATCGACAATACCAGGACACCAGTCCGTCGACGGCGCACCGCAGCGTCTCCACGGCCGCATACTTCTTGGAAGACCACGACAGGAGCGCCGCATCATCCGCGTACATGGCAAGCGTAGTGTTCCACCCAAGATCCTGAGGTGGAAGAAAGCCCCTGCGACCGCGTGGTTCCTGTTGAAGGCGTCAGTGATAAGTTGAGTCACCCTACCCAGTTGCTGCGTAGTGGAGTGCCCATCACGAAAGCCAAACTGCTCGTCAGGGAGAATATTCTTCTCCCGGACGATATCTTGCAGCGGCTTCCGCACAAGACGCTCAAAGATCTTCCACAAGCCCGCCAGGAGAGAGTTTGGCCGGATGTCTCCGGGACCAACCTCCGTCCCTGGCAGCTTCGGGAGACAGATGATCTTTGCCCTCTTCCAGGCAGACGGAAAATAAGGAATCCCGACACAACCGTTGTAAATGGCGGCCAGGAATTCTACTGCTGCGCCAAGAAGCTGTCGCAGGATGATGTTGGGGATGTCATCATCCCGGGAGCCCTCCTCGTTCAAAGGCGACGGATCACTGCAACGATCTTGCACACCTCGAAGCGAGGGAGCTCCGCAGCATCGAGCAAGGGGCCGCGGTCAAGCGTCCCGAGTTCCCGTGCGATGTACTCTTCGACATCGTCCGACTCTGCTGTGGCCGGGTTCGGGCAGAATACCCTCTCCAGATATTCTGCCATCAACCCGGCTTTCTACTCCGCAGTCCTCGCAACGGAGTCCCCCTAGATGATCAGGGGGTGCCTCCGCTGGGCAACGCAAAGCCTCCTACAGGTTTTTGAGATGAACTGTTCCTCCAGGGAAAGCGTGGAGAGATGTAGTTCCCACGCGTCCGAGCTCACGTCTTTTAACATGTCGCGGACCGTCCTGTTGAGGGAGTCCATCTGGATCCTGAGGTTCAACGTACGGTGGCGCTGACACCTCCGCCGCACGCTGTTTTGCAGCGTGATCGTCTGCCTGACGACACGAGGCAAAGCAATGCGTACACCCCCGGCTACGACCACCTTCGGGATCGCAGCGTACATGGCCTGCTGGACGGTGGTAGTGAGAAGGTCAACCATACGGTCTGCCTCCCCGCACGTCCTAGGCGGTGTTGGGTAGACCGGCAGCCTTTCCGCAATGAACTTGCGGAAGTGCTGCCAGTCGGCACGAGATAGGTATAGATGCGGCGAAGGTGGTACTCGCACTGGCAAGTTCCCAAGAAGAAGCAGGGTCGGATTATGGTCAGAGGACTTATCGCACACGGAATGCATGCTGAGGGACGCCCTGATGTTGTTGATGACAGCAACATCGAGGACGTCCCTCGAAGGAAGAGAAGTGGGCTCGGTCGGCGCGAGCACCGTGAGCCCCTCTTCATCGGCAAGATCTTTCAGCCGCAGGCCCCTCGGATTGGGGACTCTGGAATGCCAACTGGTGTGCTTGGCATTCAAGTCCCCAAGTACGATCGATGGGCAGCCATTCCCGACGAACTCCAAGACCTCATCCGGATCCCACGCCCTCCCCGGCGGATAATACACCGAGGAGACCCTGATCCATCCGGTACATGTCCTGATGTCGACGGATACAGCCTCCATCGACCCGTAGTTCCACGTCGGAAGCGGACGATGTTCTACGGATCGATGAACTAGCTGTGCCGAGCCGCAGCGCCCCGCCCCCCTTGCAGACTGGTTGACCATGTCTGCGCGGTATATTGCCCATCCAGGTATCTTCCACGCATCCGCCGGGCGGAGGTGCGTCTCGTTCACGGCGGCGACGATGGCGTGCTTCTCTTGTAGGAACGCCAAAAGCTCTTCCGTCTTCTCCTTGACACCTCACCTTGACACCGTTCCATTGTACAAGGACGCTGCATCCCCTAGTCCCCATTGTTTGGGGCCGAGATGCAGCTCCTCCAGGAGAGAGAGGAGAATCTGGCAGGACGTTGAGGAGATATAACTTATCAGCGCCCCACATATCATCGCCACCGTCTGCCAGAAGTCGGGTCCCGCCACGGACCGAACCGACTCTGGCGCACTGCTCTGCTGCTTTCTGGTCTTGACCGAAGCTTCGGGGCCCTTGGGAGGTTACACTTCGGCCGTTGCAGTTGGCCGACTTACGACCATCAGCTTCTTTGATACGGCCTTTTTAACTGCCAGAGGGGCCACAGCGGGGCCTTTCGGAGCCTCACTCTCCGCTGTTGCTTCCTCAGAAATCTTCGCCTGCTGGGATTTGGCCGTCCTGCGCCTCTCCTTCCGTAGGGCGGAGGCTGAGGGCTTCATTAATTCCGTCTCCTTCCGTCTGACAACGGGACCTTGAGCCGGTGCGATTACGGCGGGTTTAGGGTCCGTCTGCTTATCCGGCTCAGCACCTGGCTGCTGAGTCAGAGATGGGGCACTGGCCGAAAGTGTCGGTTTGACAGTGCCCCAAGCAACCGCGGCTAAGGGACGGGAGTCGTCCACTTTTGCCGAAGGGGCAGTCTTCATTTTAAGGATAGGTGCAGTCTTCGAAGCCTTCCCCGGCACCGACTTCCTTACCAACTTCTGCTGCCCCTCCTCATATCTTACCTGCGCCTCCAAGAATGCCGGGCATTCCCGATGCGATGCAGGGTGATCGCCCTTGCAGATTGCGTATGTAGCATGCTCAGAAAGCGGCTTTGTGTAGTCGTCCCCCTTGTGGGGACCAGCGCACCTAAAGCAGCGCGTGTCGCACCTGCAGGCGAGCAACACGTGGCCGAACCTCTGGCAGTTGAAACATATCAACGGCCCTCTGTTCCCTCTATACTGCTCGATCTTCAGCGAGCAGTGACATAAGGTTTTAAAAGCCGACGCTGGAGGGTGCTCGTAGAGTCCTCTCCGGGTTGGCAACAAATCTCCCTATTGGGATCCGCTTCCCCCCTCCATGGCAGTCATCTGCCGGGCGCCACGGACAATAAACTTCTTTGCCGAAACCTGCTGCAATGTCCTCAAGGGAGTAGCCCTTCCCAACATTTTTAATCAGCAGACGCGTCCCCTGGACCGTCTGCAGTAACTGAGTATGATACTGGACCTTAGCTTCGTCCAGTACCTTCGTCGCCGCCCGGTGGTGCTCAGGCGTGTGGACGACTATTCGAGTGGAGGCCCTGTGGACCTCTAGCTCAAACTCATCGCAGCACACCTTGCTGAGTTCAGCGGCTATGGTCTTGTGAGAGATGATTCCATATATCGTGATCGGCGATACGCGGACCCACTTTCGAGCTCCCTTGTCGGGATCTTGTCCCTCCGGAGCTGTATTCTTCCCCCCCCCCTGCAGGGGAACGGGAAGGTTTCTGCCTCTTGGCTCTCCTTTTCGTAACTTGGGTTAACTCTCCATCTTCGTCCGTGCTGACGACTGCATCAGCACCGAGAATGGGGGCGGACCGGTCTGCCAGAGAGGCAGTGGAGGGGGCAGGCGCTTGTCCCCCGGTGATTTTCCTCTTGCCGAGTACTCCGTCCGTCGAGTCCATAGACTCAACCGGAGTAACGGCCGGCTGATGGCCCTGAACAGGGCCTGAATTGCCGGCACTGGTGGCGGCGGTTGCGGGCTGCGAATGACCATAGGGGGGAGCAGGGTTCCCTCCTGGGAAGTCGAAGCGACGGATTTGCCTTCTTTCGAGGCGTTCTCCTTGGTAGGCCTCGGTTTGTGTACTATCGCGGATGTGACCCCGCTGGCGCCTACCGAGGCTGTAGCATGCTGGCCCTGGGCCGGAGTTGAGGGAAGGGCTTCAAAAGCCACCGGGACAACATCATCCGGTGCCTTATCGGCACACATCTCCCTGTACTCCGCTGGGGTAATTCTCCAAAAGGAGTAGTCACTTGAAAGCGACGACGACCGGGGGCGAGCGGAACCGATATGGAGGTTCCCTTCCATAAAAGCAGCCGGCTCAACAGACCCTTTCGGGTCACTTCCCATGGAGGGGATTATCCTCTCCATGGGGAAATTTTCTAGGCCCTTTTCGTGGCCAAGAAAAACACAGGGAGACTGACCTCAGAAGGCCAGGCTCCACTGTACCCGTAGACGACAATTGCAGGTGAGCAGAAGGGACTCGTTAGCCTTCCCCTGACTTGCCGACGACCGTACAAAGCGGAAAACAAACCCGAAACCGGAGTTCTGCGGAATAGCAGAAGCGCCACAGTCGCGGGTGGTAGTCGCAAATACTAAAAAGCACGTAATCGGGCGAAGAAACGATATGGATATGCCTAGGCTACCAGTATCGAATCAGGCTCTCGGCGAGCATTGTCAGAGAGGAATGGAAACGAAGAAGTATAAGAAACGGTGGGAAAAGAAAGGATGCTAATAAAAACAATCAGAAAAAGAAAAGCAAATTGGATAGGACACACATTGAGAAGACAGTGTTTACAAAGGACGATCTTAGAAGACAAATTTAGCGGAAGAAGAGGAAGGGGGAGAAAATAATAGGAATGTTAGAGAATATAAAGCAGGAATATAATACTTAAAGAGGTATAAAGAGGGAGAGAGAGAAGAAAAGGAGAAAAGGAGGCAGCGATTCAGCTAAAACCTGTCTTCGGACAGCAGCATGATGATGATATATCTTGTGCTGACGAAGGGATCGCGTTTGAAAGTTGCAATCTAAGAATTTAAATGTATTTCTCTAGCGACTCAGAGGATCCCTTATCGCTAATTGTTCACTGGACTTCCTTACCTAAAGAGCTTGTTGTAATCCATTTACCCTATTGAGTAACAGAACGATTCTGTATTGTATTTTAACTACACATATTATGCCTAAATCTAAAGGTTGTGAAGTCCCGGTACAATTCGGTGGGAGGAATCCGACTCGCACGTTTTCTAAGGTCTATGTCAGATTGTGCGCGCAGAACAATTGTCAATTAACAAAAGTATTTTTCGGTTTTCTCGTTTCATCTTTTTGTCAAATTTTTTCAACCATTCATTAAGTATTGCAGTTTAACAAATGATAAAAAACAGCGGTGTTCAAATATATTTACCGCATAATCTTTTAAAACCAGAATTTTGAATGTTCAGATTTTATAACCTGATTTGAAGTGAACTGGTCGTTTTCGAAAAACATTCCGTTAGACGAATTCACCTAGAGCCTTGTGGAATTGCAGCACTAACGAACCTTTTTATTGGCTTCACTTATCCGCATGTTGCTATGCACGCTGTTCTCTTTCAATTAAATATTTGTAATTTGTATGTTAAATTGCGATAAGTGCCGTATATTCACTTTTATTATTATAATTACAATGCTGATAAGAAATTGTCTGCTACCTTAATTTTGTCTACCATTGTAGATAGTATTTACTTTTATAATACCTTCTTAAAATAAATATTTATCAATATTTTATGCTGAATTTTTGTGTCGAGAAACAAATTAAACATTTATAACATTGCGCATATGCGAAAATTACCCTCGATATTCTTCCAGCATACGCGAAAGCTATTAAGGACGAATATCGAGTGATACCTCGGATGAGGAAATGAAAGATTTCGATCAAGACATAAGAGAACTTCATGACGAATTAATTCGTGACCAGAAAGTGGTGATGTCAAAGTGAGGAGAAGAAAAGAAACATTACAGCACTGTAGGAATCCGAATCAGCAACCAAAACAGACTTGTGGCCTTTACATCTTTCAAAGGAAAACCTTCCTTACAAAGAGGGCACATAAATAAGTGAACAGGAACTGACCAAACTGGATCAAAAACGAAATTCACTACATATAAGTCAATAAATGGCCCGTAGCTAAAGACTTATCTCTTCAATTCCTTTAAAACTGGAAGGGTACGATGTAGGATCATATTTAATTTTTAATTGGAAGTCCATAACACAGCTTAACAAAAAAAGATTTTTAGTTGCCAAGGATACTTGAACAAATTTAGGGTATTTTGTGGTTGCTGAATTCAAAAATAAAAGTATTTTTTTAAATTGTCTCTAGTTCATGAGATAATGGATACCTACCCTCAAATAATAAGGCACTTAGCGATAACGTGTGCATATGGTAATCTACGGGAAAGTTCTAGAAGGTGAGAGACGCAAATATTCGTGTTCACTCCGCGATCATTCTAGAATTTTCCCCCTCCGTATATAAGTGATCGGCCACCCAACTAGCGGTCAGTTGGCAGTAGATAGTTCAACAGTTCACATGTTATTCTGAGCGGTTTGAGTTGTCTATTGTGGTTTTCTTGTTTCTCGTCAGTGTAATATATTTATATACATGTAGTTAGTGTAAATAAGTCAAGTTGTGTACGGAGTGAATGTAGTGACAATTTATATATACAGAGAGTTACAAGTAAGAATTAACAATAAAACGTCTTTTATCTACAACAGCCGCGTGACAATATCATATTAAATTAAGCTGATTTTGTTTTGGGGATTTTTTTCAGAGAAATATGAATTCTTCACGAAGAGACTGTTTAAAGAATCCTAATGCATTCTGCTACATTTGTGGCGAATACTCTCTACAAAAACAAAAAACATCACAGACTTTGTGAAGCGAGCTTATCTTGCGTAATTTGGAGTGGCGCTTGGAGACCAAGACAAGTCTTGGGCTCCCCATAAGGTTTGCAAAACCTGTGTAGAATGCTTACAACAGTGGACAAATGGAGAAAGGAAAAGTTTAAATTTCGGTGTGCCTATGCTGTGGAGAGGGCAGAAAAACAACCATGACGACTTTTATTTTTGAGCGGTGAATGTGAAAAGTTTCAATAGATACAAGAGCCGCAAGTGGGAATATCCTGATTTGGAATCAGCAAGGCGACCTATGCCACACAATGAATATGTTCCCTTACCAGTGTTTAACACACTGCCTGACCTTCATTTGTCAGATGCTGAAAACAATCAGGACTTGGAATGTAACACATGTGGTAGCAGTGGATGTGAATATGAAGGAAGCATTTCAACACCTCAGCAGTTCTCTCAAGAAGAACTCAATGATCTGATACGGGATCTCAATCTGTCAAAGCAAACATCTGAACTTTTAGAGTCCAGACTAAAAGAAAAGAACTGTCTACAGCCAGAAGCTAAAATAACAGCTTATCGGACAAAAGAGGCGGTACTTCTTCCTTACTTCATCAAAATTAAGAACTTGTATACTGCAATAACATCCCTTGACTTCTTCTTCAAATGGGACTGGAATATTGACCAGAAGATTGGCGGCTATTTATAGACAGCTCCAGTAGAAGCTTGAAATGGGATTTGTTGCACAATGGTAACTGATGTGCATCTATTCCAATTGCTCACTCAACAAAACTTAAAGAAGAATATAAAAATATCAAATGGTCTTGCAGAAGCTCTGCTATCACGAGCACCAGTTGTCTATTTGTGTAGATCTAAAGATGGTAGATTTCTTGCTTGGGCAGAAAAGTGGATAAACAAAGTATCCTAGTTTCATCTGCTTGTGAGATAGTAGGGCAAAGCAAGATCATTGGAAAAAAGTTACCTGGCCTTCAAGAGAAAACATGACTATAGGGGCAGCGAATATCATTAACGAACCATTGGTTTACAGGGAAAAAATCATTCTCCCACCACTCCATATCAAGCTGGGACTAATGAAACAATTTGTTAAAGCCTTGGACAAAGATTGCGATTGCTTCAAATACATTTGTAGATCGTTCCCTGGATTAAGTATGGAAAAACTAAAAGCTGGAATCTTTGATGGTCCTCAAATTCGTAAACATATCAACGATTCTAATTTCACAAAATGTATGAATGGTGTTGAAGCATCTTCCTGGTGCAGTTATGTCTCAGTTATCAAGAACTTCTTGGGTAACCACAAAGCAGACAATTATGAAGAATTGGTGCAAAACATGCTCACAAACTTTAAAAATTTGGGTACTAATATGAGCATAAAGGTACACTTTCTCCATAGCCACTTAAATGGATATCCACATAATCTTGGAGATTTTAGTGAGGAACAGGATGAGAGGTTTCATCAAGATATAAAGGTGATGGAGGAAAGATCTCAAGGCAGATGGGACAGACACATGATGGCAGACTATTGCTGGAGCCTCTAACCTCATTGTCCTGATAACCTACATAAAATAAAATCGTACAAACAGCGTTTTACTTTGCATTAATTGTGATTATATGAATCAGCTTACGATGTTTATCTGATATTATACCGAATAAAATGCCATTATGTATTTAATGTGTTTACTTTTGTACGATTTGAGACAATTTCAATGCGATTTGTAATTAGGCTCCGCCTTACCATTAAATTTCCAAAATTATTCCAATAACTCAAACGTTAGAGCTAATCTAGCAAAAACGATGCCATATTTGGAATTAGCACGACAAAATTACCCTAAAACGCTCTAATATAATCGGCAATAAAATAAGTGTTGGCCAGTGTAATCAATACACATGTATTAAAAGAAAGGAAAGAATAATTTCAGCCTGAACTCCAAAATATATTCAGCGTACTTGAAGAACAAATAGCAGAATTATAATTAATAAATGTTCATCTCCACTTTGCTTTAAATAGCAAATAAGGACAATAGAAATTTTAGAACGAGGATGGTCAATTTGGAATGGTCTGAAAAATGGAGGAAAAGAGAGAAATCGATTTACAAAAGTGAAAATATTAAATTCTTAAAATTAAAAAGCGATGACATGGAAGAAGGATGAATACTAAAAATTGTGTCATATTGTTCTTCATAGTCTTGACAAGATGAAATTGTAAATTTCGAAATCATAAAACTTGATAAATTCTTTTCCGAAAACGAATTCCAGCAGCCAGTTTTAATGAAATATTTCCGAATTTTCCAACAAATATTTTTGAATTAGAGTGTGATGCAGGGGCGTAGTGAAGACCCCTGAAGCCCATACATTGCATGCGGAGGCGGTTAGCGGGCCCCGACATCCGCTGCGAATACCTTAATTTTATGACTGATATCTTTATTTATTGGCTTGGTGACAATATTTTCCGATA
This sequence comes from Tanypteryx hageni, assembly GCA_028673005.1. Lineage (NCBI taxonomy): Eukaryota > Metazoa > Arthropoda > Insecta > Odonata > Petaluridae > Tanypteryx > Tanypteryx hageni. Next base: position 5,110,589 of record CM054112.1, read on the forward strand.
GTCACTGTTGTTATAACTTGAGTTTGGATTTTCATAAGTTCAATTCTGCTATTGCAGTATTAATTTAATCATTTATTTCCAATCTCAAAGAATGTTAACCTTAAAGAAATAACTTATTCATTAACCGACTCTCAATTTCGGTCTATGAATCACGGAAATGTCCATCAAAAATCTACTTAAAAATTATAAGCGTAGAAAATCACTCGTTGATTATAATCAAATGTCGAGAGTCGGCGACTTCATACTTCTGATTTCAATATTCTAATTGTTAGTGTAAGAAGAATGTCCCTAGATGGTATATTTCCAAATATATCATATAGTTAGACCTGGAGTAGGTTTGGTTAGAGAAAAATATTCAATTAAATTACCGTTTGCAATTAATTATCTATGCGCTCCGCTCTCGATTACCAACACCACTTTCCACTCCAACTTTTCATGAGATTGTTAACATGGAAATCGGGTTGTGACTTGTAAGGTGATTTTGATTTAAGGCAAGAGGAATGTCAGCCTCAATTAAAGACGTTGACAAGAGGAAGACAATTCATCTACGTCTAATTTTTTGCTAAATATCTGTAGAGAAACACAGATAGTTCTATCGAGAGATTCGAAACAAAAGATTGAATTTGTTATATTTTAATTGGTTGGGGGAATGGAAGAAACGTAAAAAGAGGAAGAGCATAAATTATTCAGCTAGGAGCTCAGTTCTCTTTACAACTCCAACTACAAACTTTCTCTAGCATTTTTGCATAATAAATCAATGTTCCGAAAGGATATTACAATTTTGTGATTTAAGACGGCATTAAAATAAATTTTAACTAGCATGAAAATATTTATTTAATGATTAACAGTTTTCTAACCTTCTGAAGACATTGGGCGACCTTTGTGTATTAGATGGTTACTCAGAAATCGGAGCTCAGAAATAAAAAGCAAAATACAACAGTATTCCCGTTATCTATTGTCATTTAGTTCAATTTAAGACTCCGCATGAGAAAGTAATTTGAGTAGTTTTATATATTTTTTAAAATTTCCGTAATAAGTAGTAAAAATTTATATATATATATATATATATATATATATATATATATATATATATATATACACTGGTGGTGTAGTGGTTAGCGTGTCGGCTTTCTATTGAAAAGTTCGGGGGTTCAAACCCCTCGAATGGAGGTTTTATTAAAAAAAAACTATCATCAGTGCCTGGCAGTAGGCAGCAGTACTGTCAGCATGGTATAGAGCCGAAAACAAATGATGTTGGTTGGGTCTATACCCAAGACAGCTGTAGGCGTGATCAGGACGATTTGAACGGCTACAGTACTGCGATGTGGAAAGCAAGAGGGAAACTACCACATTACAATCCCTAGTAAAGATTATATGGTTGGACAATATGAGTTCTCTCGAGGTAAAACAATCCGGAGGTAAAATAGTCCCCCAATCGGATCTCCGGGCGGGGACTGCCTTGAGGAAAACATTTGTCGGAAGTAAATTAAGAATAGGGACTTGGAACGTAGGAACTATGAGAAAGGCAGGAAAGCTAGAGAACTTGAAAGAAGAAATGAGAAGAAATAAAGTTGATATTATAGGGCTAAGCGAAACTAGATGGGAGGGAGAAGGACAGTTCGACACGTAAGAATTCACGGTAGTTTATTCTGGAGGAAATAGTGGGGAAAGGGGAGTAGCTCTTGTACTTAGGAAAGATATGAGGAAAAGCGTGACAAAGACAATAGCAACGAACGATAGACTGATGGCAATCAAGCTAAAAGCAGTCCCAGTGGACATGCTGATAATCCAGGTATATATGCCCACGTCAGCTCATGACGATGAAGAAATAGATGAGATCTATGAGAAAATTAATGAAATTTACAAAGAAGACGGAAGAGGAAAGGTAAACTGCATAATAATGGGAGATTGGAACAGCATAGTCGGAGAAGGACAGGAAGAAAATGTTGTCGGGCAACACGGACTTGGGAAGAGTAATCGAAGAGGGGAGAAACTCGTAGAATTCTGCATCAATAATGACCTTGTAGTGACTAATACATGGTTCAAAAACCATAAACGATGGTTATACACATGCAAAAGCCCAGGAGATAGAATGAGATGCCAAATAGATTACATCCTTGTAAAACAAAGATTCAGGAACAGCATAAAGAACGCCAAGGCATTGCAAGGAGCAGACATTGATTCAGATCACAGCCTTCTAATACTTGACGTGAGTACAAAGCTAAAACAAATAAGAAAAACGAGAAGAGAAAGGCAGACCTGGGACCTAGAAAAACTGAAAGAAAGGCAGGATGTAGTCAGCATGAAGTTAGAAGATAATCTAAGAAAGTTGGAAAACAAACCGAAGACCGTTGATAAAGAATGGGATAAAATTAAAACCAATATCAAGGATACCTTGGATAAAGAGATTGGAAAACAAGAGAAGAAAATCAGAAAACCATGGATCACGAAGGAAATGCTGGAGAAAATGGATGAGAGACGAAAATGGAAAAACGTTAACAGTGAAGAAGGTAGAGCCGACTATAGGCGTATAAACAATGAGTTGAGAAGGGTAACAGATAAAGCTAGAGACAATTGGATAAAAGGAAAATGTGATGAAATAGAACAAATGGAGTAGTTAGGACGGTACGATATGATGTATGCTAGCGCAGTGGAATTAGAAGATAAGAAGTCTAATGGAATTTGTGGTAAAGGAATTATGAATACGGATGGGAAGATAGTCTCAGAAACAAAGGATGTAGCACAAATATGGGAAGAATACATTAAGGAATTATACAGCAAACAGGCAGGAGCGGCAAAAATAGAACTGGAAAATGAGGAAAACATTGAAGAATACAACTTAGGACCAAGTATTATGGAGAGCGAAGTAGAAAAGGCGATAGTAGAACTAAAGAAGGGGAAAGCCACGGGCAGCGATGGAATACCGGCTGAGATACTTTAAGTCATTGGATCAGAAGGACTAAAAGCAATCACGAAATTAATTAATAAGATTTACGACACGGGAGAGTGGCCTCAGGATTTCCTAGAAGTAACAATGATCCCTCTAAAGAAGAAGCCAAAGGCAATGCAGTGTAAAGATTACAGAACTATAAGCCTTCTGTCACACACATCGAAGATCATCACGAGGATTCTTAATAAAAGGCTGGAGAAAAAGGCAGAAGAAATAATAGGGGAAGATCAATTCGGTTTCAGAAAAGGACGAGGAACTAGAGATGCTATAGGAGTAGTTAGAATCATATCAGAAAGGGCGATAGAATACAGTCAAGATATCTGCGCATGTTTCGTAGACTGGCAGAAGGCCTTTGATAGAGTAAATTGGGTAAAGTTGATGAAGATATTAAAGGATATAGGTGTAGACTGGAAAGACAGGACACTGATTAGGAATCTATATGAGAATCAAGTTGTAAAGTTCAGGTTTGAGAATGTGGACACCTGCGGAATAAATATCGGTAGAGGAGTAAAACAAGGCTGCTGCCTATCGCCAACCCTATTCAATATATATGGAGAAAGTCTAATGCAAGAAGCTTTAGAAGGCACAGGAGATTTCAAAATTGGAGGAAGGATTATAAGAACAGTAAAATACGCAGATGATCAAGTACTTTTAGCAAGAAATTAAGAGGAGCTCCAAAAAATGATAAATAGACTAGTGATAACAGGAAGAAAATACGGTATGGAAATAAATACAGAAAAATCCAAGGCCATTCGAATATCGGGTAAAGAAGAGAATCTGAACATAAGTGTTTGGGGAAAGCCTTTAGAACAAGTTTCAGAATATAAATACCTTGGAAGCATCATAACACGAGAAGCAAAATGTACGGATGAGATCAGAACTAGAATAGAAAGGCAAAAGCGGCTTTCATGAGAAAGAAACAACTACTTACAGGGAATATAAGGGAAGATATCCGCAAGAAGTTGATAAAATGCTACGTATGGAGTATAGCATTGTATGGGGCAGAAACATGGACGCTAAGGAAAAAGACATCAAATACTTGGTAAGCTTTGAAATGTGGACTTGGAGGAGAATGCTGAAGATAAAATGGACTGATAGGATGAAAAACGATGAAGTGCTACGAAGAATAGGAGAGAAGCGAATGATTATACAGACTATCAGAAAGAGGAAGGCTAACTGGGTTGGACATTACCTGAGGAGAGAGAGAGTATGATTAAAGACGTGTTAGAAAGAAAACTAGATGGGAAAAGGGAAAGAGATAGGAAAAGCTTTCAGCTGATAGACAATTTGAAAGGAAAAGAGAGTTATCAAGATATAAAGAGGACAGCGGAAAATAGGAGTATATGGAGAACCAGGTTTAACCAACAATAATCACGGACCTGTCTACGGACAGACTACCTATGATGATGATATATATATATATCCATTTCAAAGTAACGAATTATTTAGCCTTTCACATTCATATTAACCACTAAAATTTGACTATCTAATAAGCTCATCTTTGAATCATTATCTCATTTTATGTTCAATATTTTTTATCCAGAAAGCTATTGGTCGTAAGTACGACCTTTTGCAAACATCATGTAGCAAATTCCATATAGAAATAAACTAATGTGGGCAACACGACTTTCTCCATATTTATATGGCAAATGACATGTTGTTAGCACTGAGATCATTGTGAATATTTACTTCCGGTTGAAAATTAAGAAAAGAAAAAGGAAAGTTACTAAGACGTAACTAAGCGTCAATTGTTAACAATAGTCTTCGGCAGGTGGCGTGGTGGTGGCAGCTAAAAATATAATATATCTCTTAAACAATGCATTATATGGAAAAATGTGTCAAACAAAGATTCTATAAAATACAATTTCCTATAACATTTATACCAGTAAATTTTTACATTTAACAAACATTAAAGCAAATATTTCAATATAACTGATAAGTAACAAGACTAAACACCCATTTTTGGTAGACCGATTTTTACCAAAACCTAATCAGATCTTTCAACATTTTAAAAATGTTAAATGTAAAATTTTACAGACAGACTGGCAGACAGACACACAGATATCATCGAGAAAATAGTCAAAACGTGTTCAGGGGAACTTAAAACATGTATTTCCGTTGAAATCTCGAATTCGATTTTTTCATGAAAACAATACTTTCTCTATACTTCGTATATGGAGAAAGTGATAAACTGATGTGGGCAACACATGACTTTCTCCATATTTATATGGAAAATTACAGATTGTTAGCTCTGGGATTATTGTCAATATTTACTTCCGGTTGACAATTAAGAAAAGAAAAAGGAGCGTTACTAAGACGTAACTAAGCGTCAATGTTTAACAATAGTCTTCAGTAGGTGGCGTGGTGGTGGTAGCTAATAATGTAAGATATCTCTTAAACAATGCATTATATGGAAAAATTATTCAAAAAATGTTCTAGAAAATAAAATTTTGCTACGTGTACTCCAGTATATTTTTACATTTATTAAATATTTAAGCAAAACTTTCAAGATAACTGATATGTGACAAGGGTAAACATCCACTTCCGGTTCATTGATCTTTGCCAAAACCTAATCAGATCTTCTGACTTTTATATAAATGTTAAATATAAAATTTTGCGTTGACCTGATTAATATTTTTTGAGTTAGAGGGCCCACATAAATCTATCACATACAGACATACTGACAGACAGACAGACACACAGACACACAGACATCATTGAGAAAATCGTCAAATCGTGTTCAGTAAACCTTAAGACATGTATTTCAGTTGAAATCTCGAATTTGATTTTTTTCATGATACTTTCTCTATACTTCATAGGTATATGGAGAAAGTAAAATAGAAAATCTTGAAAAAATTCAACATTGCTTCCGCTAAAACTTCGCAATTGCTTAGACAAATTTTCAAGGTTTATGTATTTCCGAATGTGCTAATAATCTGAAATTTTTTTAAAGCAAGAATTTTTTTAAAAACGAAATAGGGATTATATTATAGATATTTTGATATTTTAATTTGTTTGGTTGTTAAAAATTCTTAAATTTTAATCATATAGATAATGTTAGGTTGCCATTACTGGGCGAGCTAGGCTGAAATTTTAATGTTATTTATAGCTTAGTGCTAATGCACATATAAACATTTGAAAATCTCCATGAATATGTTGTTAAATATTTTAAAATTCAAACTATTATAAAAATGTTCCTTCACTTCTAGATATGCCACAACTCTAAAATTTGGCTAAAATGTGTGGAATAAGTACCTCACAATGGAAAAGTATAATATTCTTAACATTTTAAATTTAAAGGTTTTCCATAAGAAAAGAACAAAAACCGGTGCAGAGGTGAAAACTTTTGAAATAAAAAATTATTTTTATTAATGAAATATCTCTGCAAAATTAATGTTTATTTAATGTGAGATAAAATTCATGCACATTGCAATCACCTTCTACCAGTATGTTAATAACGACAAACCGCATAAGAGCGAATCAAAGACTCATAAAAAGAAATTCCCGTAGCAATAATTTTGTCGCATAATAGCGAATTCGCATAAAGAGAAACCGTATAAAGGGAGGGAAACCTGTAGTGTATATAAAACCTAAGATACTTATAGAAGTGAATACTACAGAGCTGAAATTTTGAACGAAGATTATTTGGTACAACTTCTGGAAAAAATCGAAATTCCAGAAAAAGTTCAATTTAAGGGTATTTTGACAAAAATTTCCAAATTTATACACCTATGAAAAAGCATTGAAAACGGCGCAGGGCTATATAAATTTGCCTTTTTAAAATTATTTACAAATAAGATACGAAGTCGAAAAACAAACCCATCTCTGGAAGAAAGAATGACGTTTATTTTCCCTGAAGACAGAACTCAAATCCATGCTGAATTTGCGTAAAAAGTTGATTTTAATCATAAAATAATGATATTTTTTCCGGTTTACAACAATGAAAAATATTAATTACCATAGCTGCGACTCCAATGTCTTTCAATAGGAATTGATTTTCCATATTTCAAGAGCATTGATTTAATATTTAAACTGCGTTATAATTCATTTGATTTCAGCCAACGACGTATTCAGATGGCGTGATAATTTTAAAATAATTTTTTATCCGGATACGTACTAAAAGGCACGGATGACGCCATAACCATAACACCCAAAATATCATAATTTTTACAAACATTTTAGTGTAACATACAGGCAATTGTCTTAATGATGATTATAATTATTGCTGAAACAGGGCGATCTTAGCCATGATATTTGAAATTCGAACATTGGCACGCGAGCCGATTGCCAGAAAATTAGAAATTCCAGATAGATGCTTTAATTACACGGAAAGTTATAGTTATTGTAATATTTATACGCTATTATGCCATTGATTTTAAATCACGACATAAATTTATGGTGACGTCATTATAATAACACTCGAAATCTAAAATGTGAAAAGTATTGAAATAATGTTGTGTTTCGTAGCTTTTCGAGAAATTTTAACTCTTTTCATTTGTTAAATATAATGGCGTCATGCCTATTTCGCAATTTTTATCCAAATACGTGCTAAAGGCAAGGATAATGATGATTATTCTTATTGCTTATGCAGGGTGATCTGAGTCACGAAAATTGAAATACAATTTCCATAGTATTTGGAAATTATGGATATTGGATTATTTTTGAGGAAAATTATAAATATTCTGCTATAACTCATGGAATTTATTATCTAATATATATAAAATCCACGTGGCTTAAGTATTGTTGCCTGGAAATCGCATCGATTTATTTAAGAGTTTAGATCTTTCTGTATGTTGCAAGTACCTACAACCCGTATATGTAATTAAACTACTTTTGCCTCACTCATTCACTTACAAAAACACTTAGGAAATTCTAGAAGGGCAAGAAGTGTGAAATATTGCCTGTAGTGGCACATCCAACGAGAAAAATAGAAAATCATAAAAAAGTCAATATTTTAATTGTCTTTTTATCCCCAATTTCAATACCCCATAAGGAAATCATGGGATTCATTACATGGCTTTTTAAAAATGCATATTTAATTTACTTACAATTGGTATAAGAATTTGAAAAAAAGATTTGTGTAGCCAAAAGAATGAAGTTTTTAAAGATTTAAAGCAGAATTCCAATACTTACCAAAAAACTGTAAATATCTGCTTTAACCCTTGAGCACGGTCGCCTGGGTGTTTCACACCCAGAGCACTTTTTATGCCAATACTTTTTTCCGTAGTGCTGATAACTTCATTTGATTCGTAGCCGAGTTTTGAAATGTTCAGGGGGATTAGCGATGGATTATAGCGCGATTTCAAATTTCGAACAATTAAAAAAAATTATTTGTAAGAGCTCTGTGTGCATTACACCCACCGACAGTGATTGCGTCATATTTGTTTTATATTAAATACATATGTAAATCAATTGATAGTTTTATTTCTTATTCTTTGAATTCACATAATTGGTTGGTATTTTTTACATAATGTATACTGTTTTTTCTGATTCATTTCAGAAAAATGTATATAAATAAAAAATTATAAGCACGCAATTAAATACAAATAACACTGAAAAAATTCACACTGTAGAAAATGGTGAACACAAAAATATGTAGGTTTTTCCTTCTTTTTATGCATATTATATACTTATATAAATACTTCAATAACAGGTTCATTGTCCTGAAAGTTAAATCCATTCAAAAAATCTAAGAAAGGACTGAGTGTTTAACACCCACGACCTGGATCTCGTTTGTAAAATGGTGGCGATGCTCAAGGGCTATAAATAATTAGATTCTAACGTAATACTGAAAGCACATACACGACGAGTAAATTCGGGATATCGACTGTATGAAGAAGAGGATAGATTTTTCTCTAGAATATCAGGGATCAATATATGCGATGCAACCCCGATAGAAGTGACGTTAGGGACTGCCTCACACACTGCGCCCCTTCAAAAGCTTATGATGTTATTTTTGATACAAGCTGAAATGCTTGCAGAATGACACACGTAAAACAAACACAAAAACAAAAAACAGGGAAGCTTTCGGGGGTGATCCTATAGTCAGCGCAGGAGAGAGACAACTGATGGCAATTACACTGGGTGGAGGCATGGGGGTGGAAGTGTAGTGGGGAAAACTTGGGGATCGGAGATTGGAGGATACGAAGAGGTTGGGGAATGGCAGAATAGTATATATATATATATATATATATATATATATATATGTGTGTGTGTGTGTGTGTGTGTGTGTGTGTATGAATGTATGCATGTATGTATGTATGTATGTTACGAGCAAATCCCTAAATTGGGAAAATGTAGATTTTCCCAAATATACTTAATGTTCAAATCCCGAAGTAGATGTCAAATTTGGAGTCTATAGTCGATTCAAATGTAGGACAGTTCGTTTCTTGACGATTTGGCGACGAGTTCGGTGACGGTAGTATTACGCTTGGCACAGTACCAGAATGATTTGACGGGAATGGTTTGATAATAATAATATATTACATCTACTAATTTGGTTAAGTTGACTTAACTACTGATACAGTAATATTTCAATGAAATGCCAGTATTTTAAAAACAACTTTAAAATTAAAATGCAAGAAACTTTAAAAAGTTGCACTCTCCAAGCAATTAACCCAATCCGGGTGAGGAACATGGAAGGAATCAAACCCGCAATCATTTAATCAATTCCGGGGGGAGAAAATGAAATGAGCCAAATCCAAATACACGTTACCCAATCCGGGGGAGGGTAATGGAACGAACCAAACCCCCCACTACATAACCCAGCTCGGGGAGTAAAATGGAAACAACCAAATCCCCAACCACTTAACCCAACCCGGGGAAGAAAATGTAACGAGACACACCCCAAATCACTTAATCCAACCCGGGGGATGAAAATATAACGAACATAACCCCCAACCACATAAACCAGCTCGTGGAGGAAAATGGTACCAACCAAATCCCCAAACACTAAACCCAACCCGGGGAATAAAATGTAACGAGACAAACCCCAAATCACTTAATCCAACCCGGGGGATGAAAATATAACGAACATAAACCCCAACCTCATAACCCAGCTCGGGGAGGAAAATGGAAACAACCAAATCCCCAACCACTTTACACAACCTGGGGCACCGAATCGTCCCGCTGCTGAATTGTCCCGTCGCCGAATTGTCCCCCCGCCGAATTTTACCAGCGACGAAATGGTCGCGTCAAATTGTTCAATTCCAGTAGATTCTGGGTTGGGTTTGGTTTGGTTGGATTTGTAACTCTACCCTTCGTATTTCGTAAATCAAGTTTTTTATCTTTAAATGAATTAATACGAAATGTAGATGGAAAGAACAGCTGTGTATTCATTGTAATAAACAAAATATGCAATTAAACGTACCAAAAGTGATGTTTGAGATACTGGGACAGAACAATGAAAACCGGAACAAATTCGAAACGTATATACGATGTCGTATCCGGAAAGTTCACCGCCAGCAATTCACCGCCATCACTTCATCCCCAGCAATTCATCGCTACGGAAAATTTACCGTCAGAAATTCACCGCCACGAAAAATTCATCGCCATGGGAAATTTATCGCCTTGTACGGATCATGTTGTTAACAAAGGCTGTATTAAAAAGGCGTTTGCGGACTCTTCGCCGACAGAAGAATATAAGGGCAAATAATCCAACTATAGCGGTTTAAATAAATACGATAATGTTTCATTTTTTACCCGTGAACGAAATGGAAGTAATCCACATTAACAATTAATATGCCAATTGTTTATGACAACCTAATGAGAATTTTTAAAATAATGTTATGCAGAAAAAGTTAACATAGAATAAGGGAAAAGGAAACGGGACGAGGATGTAATAAAAATATGGAGAAGTTTGTAGAGGAAGGAGGAAGGGGGCGTGCAAGAAATTATAATGAAACATGTAACATTGCTGTAAATTAACTTGGAAATAAATATAGCCAATATTGATATCTATCAAAAAGGAATTTAACAACAATTAGGAGTATGAACAGAAAAAAGGAATAAAGTTGGTGAGGGGGTCAGAGGGGGGATGTAGGTGGGGGAGAAAGAAAGTATGATCAAATATAGGCAATATTAATATCTATCAGCTAGGAATTTAGCAATAATTGCAGGAAAAGAAAGAAATAAAGGTAGTGTAGAGAATAAAGGGGAAAGGAAGGGGAATGTAATGAAGGATGTTATTTTTGTAGACTCAACTGTAAATAAACAACATTAGGAAGTCAATATTTTCCTTCCATGACACTTATTTGAAAAATGCTTGAGAAACAGTCATTATATATTGTCTAGTTTAATTGTTTTTAAATATAAAAAAAAAAGTTTTTTAACATTTGCCTAATAGAATTCCGAGCACTTCCGTTTGTTCATTTAAAAATCGAGAAATGCGAATAGTATTTCAAAAAAATTTATCTTTCTACTTTCTCCAGATGGAGTATAATGTACTTTCATGAAAAAATCTAATTCGAGATTTCAACGGAAATACACGTTCAACTATTTTTGCAAATGAATAACGTTTGCTTAAAATATTTTATAGCTTTAGCATAATTTCATAACTTAAAGATTAATTATGCTTTAAGTTTTAAATCAAAATTAAACCTACAAGAAAAATTTATCACAAAAATTTAAGAAAATTCATCGCCAAGTAATGAGTGCTTTTAAATTGTTTCCAGGTTTGGCTGAATTTCATAACTTAAAAATTAATTATGCTTTTAGTTAACAATTTGTTCAAAAACCCAAATACATTATATAATAGAACATAATGAAGAAATAAATAATGATTTAAGAATAAATCCAAAATTATATTTCCTTAAGAATGTTATAAAACTTTTTTCTGCAAACATACACAGAAAACATATTATTGAAAATATTATCGGCAAATGTGCCTTTGTTTAATTTAAAGTTTAACGAAAAGTACAAGTACTGATGGTCCCAGTTATGATGGGATAAATAATTTGGTTCTATTTTGTTTGATACAAGCTTGGCTAGTTCCCGTCCCACCAAGGAAAACATCCGTGTTCAGAAACGAGAGAAAATGTTCTGCTACGATAGTTCAGAGGTAGAATATCCGCCCGGCAAGTGGAAGACCCGGGTTCAATTCCCGGTCATTGCAGACTTTTTTCTCGTTTCAAAAATTGTTCCAACTTTCTCAGCTTATGCCTCTCTGCATAGGATCTTCGGATCATATCATTCCATCAATTTCTTATTTGAATTGAATGGTGAATTTTAGATACACATATTGAAAATTATGATGCAGCACCCATTTGTCAATGTTAAGTAATACTGCAATAGATATAACCTTTCAGATGTACCCCTCAGAAATCCTGCGTAAGTCCACTTGCAGGACCACGCTTTGTGTTATATAATAGTCGATATCAGGTCTTTTGGAACAATCTAGAACTGTCGAGAACGTAGTAGAACCTTCATAAGCAATCATAAATCGTTCCTCAGTTCGTGTAAGTCACATTCAGCAAAGGGAAGCAAGAGTAATCTGTCAATTCAATCCAAAAGTTCCGGTAGTTGTGCACTGGGATGGCAAGCTGCTGCCAGATCTTACTGGAAACGAAGTGGTTGATCGTTTTCCTATTTTAGTCACAGGTGATGGAGTAGAACAACTGCTCGGGGTTCCAAAAATTGCTGCTTGAACTGGATTGGAAATAGGCAAGACTGTCGTTGAAACTTTAGAACTGTGGAATCTAGCAAAGAAAGTGAAAGGAATGTATTTCGACACTACTGCGTCAAATATTGGAAGAAAAAGTGGAGCATGACTATGGATTGAACAGAAATTAGACATCCAAATTTCCTGCAGGCACCCCATATTGGAGCTGGTACTGAAAGCTGTCTTCTTTGTCATCGTATGTCCATCAGCGATCCCAGAAATACTAATCTTAAGCGATTTCAAGCTCATTGTGTGTCCGAATAAAGAACTGCACTTGATGATGAGTTAACTGCCAGTGCTGTTGCCGATATTAAAGACGAAACAACCACTTTTGCTACGGACCATGTGAAACAGCAGCAACCTCGCGATGGTTACGGAAAACTCCTGGAAATCTCTATCATCTTTCTCGGAAGAGAACCATCTCGTGGAATTAGATTTCTTGCTCCTGGTGCAATGCATAAGACTCGTTGGATGGCCAAAGCCATTTATGCTATCAAACTGTGAATGTTCAAATAACAGTTTCCATTGAAGACAAAAGAGGAAGCTGGGATAAGGGACATAGCAGTTTTTGTTGTGAGATTCTCTTTTAAGGCGTGGTTTCAAGCTTCACTTCCAACTGCTGCGCCTTTAAATGACCTGATGCTGTTGAAGAACCTCCAATAGTACATGACTACAAACTCAATAGTTGCTATTGTTGCTCTGAAGAAGCTTGCTCGTCATCTGAGGTACCTCAGCGAAGAGCTGGTTTCCCTTGCTTTCTTTGATAAAAAAGTATCAATATACAAAAAAGCCAAATTGATTCAAGCTCTCCAAAATGATGCTAATGAGGAGCACTCAAAGAGAGTGACTGTCGATCTGGATAGCATCTTGGAGAAAAATTTGGACTATTTTGTTTCAGCCAACACTTTGAGGTATTTCGAAATACTTGGTTTTGACTCGAAATTCACAGAATTGGATCCCGAATCCTGGGATTCTGATGGTAACTACATTGCCACAGAAAAGTGCATCAGGTCCATCAATTACATTAACGATACGGCAGAATGCGGAGTTTCCCTGATCGAGGAATACAATCGATTACACACCCAGGATGAACAGCAAAAGCAATTTCTTCTGCAGGTTTTCAGCGATCATCGGAGGAGATATCCAGACTTTGCGAAGGGAACACTTGCCACAAACAATTAATAAACCACTGTGCCAGTATTATTATGTTCATCATTTGACAATGTAGCATGTAAATTACCAACTCCAAATTTTATATGCTTTGTACGGTATTGCGTTTTGTTTAAAATAAAGAAAAGTTAATGTTTAAAACTTTGGTAGCCACCTATAAATTTCATCTAAAATTTGCCAAATATTGGGAATATTATTTTTTTTAAATTGGAACAAGATGTGCTGGTGCCCCTATTCAAAATAAAACCTTTGTTTTTTCCCCCATTATAAGGTTGTCTGGCCGTAGACAGGCCAATGATTATCCATGGTTAATCCTGGATCTCCATATACTCCTTTTCTCCTCTGTCTTTTTCATATCTTGGTAACTCTTTTTCCCTTTCAAATCATCTATCAGCTGAATCTTTTTCCTGCCTCTTTCCCTTTTTACATATAGTTTTCCTTCTAACAATCCTTTATTATACTCTCTTAGCTCAGGTAATGTCTAACCCAATTTGCCCTCATCTTTCTAAGTCTGCATAATCATTCGCTTCTTTACTGCTTTTCGTAGCACTTCATCGTTTTTCATCCTATCTGGCAATTTTATCGTCAGCTTTCTCCTCCATGTCCACATTTCAAAGCCCTGCAAGTATTTAATGTCATTTTTCCTTAGCGTCGTTGATTCTTCATTGTACAAAGTTAAACTCCATAGCATTTAATGAACTTCTTGTTGATATCTTACCTTATATTCCCGGTAAGTAGGTGTTTCTTTCTTCTGAAACAGCTTTTGCTTTTCCCATTGTAGTCCTGATTATATCCGTACATTTTGCTTCTCTTGTTATGATCCTTTCAAGGTATTTATAGTCTGAAACTTGTTCTAAAGGCTTTCCTCGAACATTATTGTTCATATTCTCTTATTTTTTCGTCATACGAACGATCTTGAATTTATCTGTATATATTTCAATACCGTATTTTATAAATGTTATTACTAGTCTATTTTTAATTTTCAGGAGTTCGTCTACTTTCTTGCAACGAGTACTTGATCATCTGCGCATTTTACTGTTCTTATAATCCTTCCTCCAATTTTTAAATCTCCTGTGCCTTCTAAAGCTTCTTGCATTAGACTTTCTCCATATACATTGAATAGGGTATGCGATAGAAAGGAGCCCTGTCTTATTCCTCAACCGATATTTTACTCCTCAAATGTCCGCATTCTTCAACCTGACCTTTACAACTTGATTCACATATAGATTCCTGATCAATCTCCTGTCTTTCCAGCCTACACCTATATCCTTTAATATCTTCATCAACATTACCCAATTTACTCTATCAATGGACTTATGCCAGTCTACGAAACATACGCATATAGCATGACTCTACTCTATTGCCCTTTCTGATATGTTTTCAACCTCCCCTATAGCATCTCTAGTTTCTCGACCTTTTCAGAAACCAAATTGATCTTCCCCTAGAATTTTTTGCGCCTTTTTCTCCAGCCTATTATTAAGAATCCTCGTGATGATCCTAGAAGTGTGTGACAGAGTTTTCTTTTTGTAGTCATTACATCGCATTGCCTTTGGCTTCTTCTTTAGAAGGGTCATTGTTACTTCTAGCAAATCTTGAGGCCACTCTCTCGTGTTGTAAATTAATTTCGTCATCGCTTTTAGTCCTACTGCTCCCATGACTTTGAGTCCAACCGTAAAATCATTAATAGGGATTAAAATATGGTAGTCTCTATCTTGCTTTCCACATCGCAATACTGTAGTCGTCCAAATAATCCAAATCACACATACAGGTGTATTGGATATAGACCCTGCCAACATCAAATATTTTCGGCTCTATACCATATTGAGAGTACTGTTGCCTAATTCCAGGCACCTGCCTGCAGAGCGGGTGTTAGAGAAAGGCAGTGGACCTATCCCCATTCCAGGCTGCCAGCTAAGCTATAAGCCTGCCAGGTTTAGGCAAGGTTTCTGCAGGTTGTGACGTTAAGGGATAATTTGCGGCGGCAGGAAATGCATCCGCCTCAGCCGCTTGGCCACTAGATAGAATTCTGTCCCCATAGACGCTATTTGGCGCCTGAACCAGTCCCAGGGCATCAGCGGATCACTGAGAGCTGCCGTATGAGGACATGCTGTGAACCAGCAGTCTTCGTGTAGAATGCCCTGGTCTTCTTTTCCAGGACACGTTCTACACGGCGTTGTGGCATGAAACTCCGTCACTAGGACGAAGCTCCTCCAGCTCACCCCTAAGATCATCCGTAGCGCATTGTTTTGCAATATGGAGATCTTCCTGACATCGGTGGCAGCCGCGCCGGACCATATCGGTGAGGCATAGGTAAGGATCGGCAAAGCGCAGACCCTACATAGCTTAACCTTGGTTTCGAGGGTGACTTCCCTGGAGCCAACTATAGAGCCAAGTCTGCGTACTGGACCAGTTGCAGCCCCTCTCGCACCGGAGATGTGGAGGCGCCAGGTTAGCCCTGTATCCATGGTTACTCCGTGGTATTTAGCCTCAGAGTACCGGGATATCGTGCCCCTACTGGGTGAGCGTGTCTTCCGGTTGCACACAAGGAAGGGCACGAAACATGATGGCGACGGTTTTCGATGGATTTACTGGAACTCTCCACTTGCAGTACCAGGCGTTGACCATATCTAGAGCTCGTTGCTGGTATTTGACTGTCTTTGCCTCGTTCCTAGATCTAGCAAGGATGGCATAAAGGTCAACTATGAACTGAGGCCCGTGGTCCCTAGGGAAGTCATGGGTGAAGATGTTGAATAACATTAGACCTAGGACGGATCCCCAGGGGACGTCCATCTGAATCAGAAAAGTCTCCGATCGCTATTCCTCCCAGCACACCCAGAATTTTCTTTTCCCCAGGTAGGACCCCAGGAGAAGAATTAGGGGGAGAAGCATACCAACCCAGAGCATTTCGGCCATCAGTTCCTCCTGCCAGACTCGGCAAAACGCCAGACTAATGTCCAAGAAAATTGCTGCAGTCCTGTGCCGGACATTAAAACCGAAGGTGATGAAGCCGACGACCCTGGCAAGCTGATGCGTGCTGAAATGCTTCTGGCAGAAGCCGAACTGCTCTCCAGGGATGACATTCCTATCGGAGAGGTGTCTCCGTAGGGTTGAGAGGATAGGCCTCTCTAACATCTTCCAAAACTTATTGAAGAGGGATATAGGGCGATAATTCTCGGCAACAACCGCAGCCTTGTTAGCTTTGGGAATCCCAATTGTCTTCGCCCTTTTCCACTCCTCAGGGAAGTGCCGGATGCTCAAGCAGCCATTATAGAGTGCCGTAAGGAACTGTACAGCTGCTTCAGGGAGCTGCCTAATTACCAATCCGCTTATTTCATCATCACCTGGAGAGTGGTGCGAGGTTCCTCATGACGACTTTCGCGGTCCCAATCCGAGGAAAGAGGTCCCGATCGACATCAGCGGAATTCTGTAAAGTATTCATCGCTGTTTGCACCGTCGTCTCAGAATCCGCCGAGTCGTCAGTGGAAATGTTAGGCCGAAAGGTGCTAGCAAGGTGTTCTGCAAACACTTCCGCCTTTTTCCTGGGATAGCAGGAAAGTCCTGTAGGAGTTGAGAGGACAGGGTCTCTCCGCTGGGTGGTTTTCAAACCACGACAAACCCTCCAGATGGAGTGATCAGCGAGAGACACCTCCGCCAACTGTTCCTCCCAGGCGTCGGTCTTATTCTCCCGGATCGCTTCCCGGACCTCCCTGTTAAGGCGGTCGAGCAGGTTGCGCTAATCTGGCGTGCGGTGGCGCAGCCACATCTGCCGCACGCTGTTACCGTGGGAGATGATCAGCCGAACTGGCTCATCGAGCCGTCGGGAGATCAGCCTGGGAGTAAACCTCCAAGGAATGTTCCCCTCCATTGCTTCTAGGATGACACCAGAAACAAAGGTCGACATGGTATCAGCTTGCTCAGGGGATTGCGGCTCCTTAGCATTACCCGGGAGGGCAAAAGCTACTTGGACACGGAAGGCTGCCCAATTCGTCTTGACGAAGTCGCGCCGTTGAAGGGGGCGAGCCTGACCGGGAGGTTGCCGTAATGAAGGAGTATCGGCAGATGGTCTGACGATAGCTCGTTAAGGGTGGACACATTCAGAAAAACGTGCAGGAGATTACGATGTCCAGAACGTCAGGAGTGTGAAGGTAAGTCGAGGTTCTGGGCCCCAAGAGAGATAACCCCGCCTCCTCGATGAGGCGATAAAGCTTCCGCTCCTTGGGGTTAGACAGCCTGGAGTGCCAGGCTCTGTGCTTGGAATTGAAGTCGCCAAGCACTTCCGTAGGGACACCATCAGAGGGAAAGACAGCACACATATCGTTTACATCAAGGGCTTGTCCAGGAGGGTAATACGTGGTTACCACTCGCAACCTACCTTTGGTCATGCGAATGACGGCGGCCACTGCCACTATCTGGTTCATCTCCGGGAGCTGGTACTCATAGAACGTTAGGGACGCGTGGATCAGAAGGGCGACGCCTCCTCCAGGGCTGCCTATTCTGTCCTTCCTGAGCACAGCCCACCCCCGCAGGTTCAGGGGGATGTTAAGCGTTAACCGCGACTCGCACATTGCCGCGACCGAGACACCAAGGTCATGAAGGAGTTGGAGGAGTTCGTCGATACGGTGACGAATCCCGTTGGCGTTCCAACCCACTATCGAAAAACTCCCCCTTTTACGGCGTATCTCCATTGCCGGACTTAGAAATGGCAATTTCCTCCAGCAATGCCAGGAGAAGGAGCCCTTGGTGGCTGTAAATGAGCTTCTTCAGAACCCTCGTTATAGAAACTATGGTATCCCCTAGCTCCTCATCCTTAGATGGAACAGGTTTTTTTCGAGTGGCGGAAGGGCCGTCATACTGCGCAGGTGGCACTTGCTGCCCCGCCGAGGTTGTTGATGCCTGTGGTTTTGCCGTAGAGGGAAGATCCCACTGAGGCTCCGGCGCCGCTTCTCTACTTGCACAGCTTGCAATAGCAGGCTCAGCCCTCTTGAGGACCTCGGGATCGGGGGTTTTGCTGGCACTGGCCACCGCGGTCGCAATGTTTCTGCCCGGGACGACAGTGGAGGACCGCATGGCAACCGTCGTCTAGATCACCATCCTCCCCTGCCTTGCGCTGCCGGATATAGTTCCAGCCACTGCTTTGTTCAAAGCTTCTACATAGGCAGGGCATTGCCTAAAGGTAAAGGGGTGATCTCCACCGCAGTTGCATCACATCCTAGGTGCCACTGGTGTTCTTGGGCAGGCTCGGGATCGAATCGAATCCACCACTGGTGTAGAACCATTAGAGCAGACCTTATTAAGGAGAGCTAATGCGTTCTACACCAAGTGCAGTCGTCAAGGGGCGCCTATCGTCCGCCAGATAGCTTCCACTAGGGTCTTGCGTTGGGAAAGGTTTAAACATCCCATTTTGGCTATGTGCCCCTCTTTCTATCCTCCGCCCAAGAGGCAAAGGCGCCTTTGACATCTAGGTCGCCAATAGAAACCTGTCCCCGCACCCTGTAATATAGTGCTTCGAGGCCAGTCCAGGTTCATAGCTCTTCTGGCAACCTGGCATGGGTACTCAAACCCCAACATCCACTATGCAATGACACCGAGATATAGTCACGTATAGCTGACCGTGAACAAAACTGCTCGCCGAGAGCCCTGCTTATTGGTCTTCATTTTACTGAGCCGATAAGCCGGTTTTTGCTCTATACGTGCTTTTTATTCAAGCGTCCACTGCACGATACTGTGGCCTTCTTGCTGCGCGAGAGTTTCGGGTTACGTTCGAGTCCGCATTGCCTGGTTGTTACGAGACAAGGGAAGGCTAACCTGTTCCTTCTTCTCACCTGTCCCGTATTCGAGTGGAGGCTGGTCTTCTGCGACCAGTCTCCGGTTGTTCTTGGCCCTAAAAAGGACCTGGATCGACGGTCCAGAGAACTGTTATTCCGTGATGGAGCATAATCCTAAAGGACCGCTTGATTCGGTCCCCCTCGTAGGAGGAGACCTCCATATCGTGTCTCGTGCTCGGTCGTCGTCGCTATCTAGCGACTCCTCCTTCGGAAAGTTAACCCCTGAGCAGCATAAGGCAATGTGCGTCAAGACGGCACCGGTGGCTGCCCCGGTGTTCGGCGAGGCCCTCCCTACCACTTTCGCTCAGGGAATGGATATTGTTGCCTCTTCAGGCTCTAGCGGGGTCACTCCCGCCTCGAAATCCATCCCACCATTGTCGGCCCTGGGATTGAATCATCCCCCTCTCTGGGTGGCCCCGAGGGTGCCCCTGTTGCGACGGAAGAAGTCCTGACCTCTTCCGCGTCCGCTCAGGGTGCTGAAGATACCGTCGATGAAGACGGCCCAAACGGCCCTTTGCAGGGCCATAAAACCACCGCCCCTGAGGCAATAGAGGTAACGAAGGGAGTCCGCGGTAAGCGGAAAAATACCGATGCCGCTACCAGCCTAGACCCTGGCAAGCAAGATGCCTCTCTGGCAGCCCGCTCGGACCCGATCCTCGGTGCTGAGGCCGCTGCCAGCACCGACGAGGATGATGGCTTCACCCCGTCACAGGCAAGAGGGCGAAAAGGAAGAGGTCTTCCTGCCCTTCAGCTGGAAAGGGCCAAATCGAGGGTAAGGGTCTCGCCCATCACGGTCTATGGGATCCTCTCTCATAAGGTTACCGCCTCCGAGCTCGCGCATGTGTGCGGCGATGATTTCGAACTGGAGGTCCGCAGGGCCTCCACTAGGATCGTCGTCAGCACGCCTGATCACCACCGTGCAGATTCGAAGGTGCTGGACGATGCGGGCGTCCAGTACCACACACAGCTGCTCGAGTCCCTCGAGGGAATGCGCCTCCTCTTTAAGAATATCGGGAGAGGCTACTCCTCAGAGGACATCGCAGCAGATATGACGGCCAAGGGCTTTATTGTCGGAGGGGTCCGTCATATGACGGCTATGGAAGACGATTCCCATAAGCAGTTTCGTTGCCAATCTTGAGAGGACGCCTAGGGCCCATCCAGCTTCGGCTATCTGACGAGTTTGTAACTGTTTGGTGAAAATCGAGCAGTTTAAGAGCAGCAGGGGATAGTTGACCTGCTTCAATTGTCAACGGCATGGCAACGTGTCGCACGCTTGTAGGTGTGACACCAGATGTACTAAGTGTGCGGGGCCACACAAGGGGGCCGACTGCCCCAAATCTCAGGTTGATCTGGCCAAATGCGCGAATTGCGAGGGCGACCATCCGTCCTCCTACAGGTAATGCCTTGTATACCTCGAGGCGCTGAGGAGGTACGAAGTAGGGCAACGAAAGTCGGCGCAGAAGTCGGTGCCGAAGCAGGCACCGAAGACTGCGCCGGTCCTCCTCCGCATGAAGGCCGCACCTTCCGCCAAGGTGGACGTCTCGCGTCCTTACGAGGCAGTTGTAGGCAAAGTAGGTGCGCCGGCACCTGCAATTGTCCCGTTCCGGCAGTCCGCTGCCAAACCGAGTAAGCAGCTGGACCCCCCCAATGTAGAGTCGTTCACTGCTTCTTGGCTGACTCCTGGACCCGTCGTTATGCGGGTAGAGTCAGCCCCACAGCGTCCCTCCGCAAGCGCTCTGCGTAAGCAGAGGCGCAGGGCCAATAAGGAGCAGAAGTAGCTAGCGGCGTCCGAAGTGATCGCCGTAGTGGAGAGTGGGGCCTCTTTTAAAGGCACCGCCACGGTCCTTCCTCGTAAAGCCATGCCAAGGACAATGGAAGCCACTCGGTCTGCAGGTACCGAGGTGGCCTCTACCCAGGCCGCAAAGAGTTCACGCCACAGAGAAGCGCACCAGAGACCGTCCGGTCCGAAAGGGACCCCGATTTCTGGCACACGGTGGCATTGATCTGTGAGGCGTTGAGGAAATACATGTCCTCGGCGTCCGGTCAACTTCTCCGCTCTCTTCTGGAGGAGTTCGTCAAGGAACGCATCCCTGCCTCCAATAATGGCGATTAGGGGAAGCAGCATTCTGACACAATGGAACCTCTGTGGTGTTAAGGAGAAGACGGAAGAGCTACGGGCGTTCCTTCAGGAGAAAAACGCCATCGTCGCCGCGGTCAACGAAATGCACCTGCGCCCGTCGGACGCCTGGAAATTTCCTGGTTGGGCGATCTATCTTGCGGACAGGCCCGGCCAGCCGGGCCGGGCGCGTGGTGGCTTTGGTCTGCTGATCCAACGATCAGTGGAACATCGTCCCTGTCTGGCGCAATCCTACAGATCGATGGAGGACGTCTCCGTCAACGTCCAGACTTGTGTCGGATGGATCAGGGTCTCCTCAGCGTACAATCCGCTGGGGAGGGCGTGGAATCCGGACGAGTTCATGGATCTCGAAAGGAACGGCCGCCCCTCCGTAGTTCTTGGCTACCTGAATGCCAAGCAAGCCAGCCGGCATTCTAGGGTCGCCAATCTGAGGGGTTCTCTGTTAAAGGACTTGGCGGAGGAGGAGGGGCTCGTGGTACTTGCACCTACTGAACTAACGTTCCTTCCGTCCAAGTATTTCCTAGACGTTGCCGTCGTCAACAACGTTCGGGCATCCATGAGCATGCACTCCGTGTATGATATGTCTTCCGACCACAATCCGACTCTGCTACTCCTTGGGATCTCGCCGGTGCGAGTCCCACCGCAACGGCTCGTGCCGACTGGCAGCACTTTCGCGAATTTATCACGGAGAGACTGCAAGTCGAGCCTTCACCGCCTAGGACGAGCGAGGAGGCAGGCCGACTGGTCGACCTCCTCACTACAAACGTCCAGCAGGCCATGGACGCTGCGATACCTAAGGTCGTCGTAGCAAAGGTATACACATCGCCTTGCCACGTACAGTCCGGGAAACCATCTCCTGGAGAAACAATGAGCGGCGGCGGTGGCAGCGCTACCACACCCTGGACCTCAGGATCCAGCTGGACTGCCTCAACAGGACGGTCCGAGACATGATTCGTGAAGTACGCTCGGAAGGGATTTTGGTTGGAACAACAGTATTTCCCTGTACGCAGACGACGCGGCGCTTCTGTTGCGGTCGTTCCAAAAGCGCAAGGCTGTAGAGACTTTGCAGTACGCCGTTGACGATCTGGTCACTTGGTATCGTCAATTGCGTATTGCGGTTAATCCCAGCAAGACCGCGGCCGTCTTCTTCCATCCCGAAAGGGGTGGGCCGCCTGGAGTCGACCTGTCGGTGATGGGGGAGGAAATCCTTTGAAGCCCAGAGGTCTAGTACCTGGGGGTAGTACTGGATCGGAGGATTCTCTGGAAGTCTCAGGTTGAGAGTGTCCACCGCAAGGCACTCGGGGAGTTAGCCAGAATCCGTCCAATTCAGCGCTCGGGTGTATTGTTGGTTTAACACCAATAGACGCCTCTATCTGAACAGCGTGAAGCCCATCATCACCTATGCAGCTCTGGTCTGGTCAGGGGTGCATGAGACCACCCTATATAGGCTGCAGGTTTTGCAAAAGAATGCTCTCCGGTTGATACTAGGTCATGGCAGATACGACCATGTCAACCGGATGCATTTAGACGGAAACGTGGAACCCCTAGACATCCTCTTGCCGAGAATGTCCAAGGAATTCTACCTCAAGGCAGCACTGTCGCCAAACGACGAGGTGTGGATGTTGGGCGATATCAGGGCTAGGTGGTGGGACCGCTACAAGCGACCCATCGCTAGTGTTGATTCCCCGAAAGCCCTCCCTCCAAACAAGCATCCTCGCTTGTAGGGAGGATTATGAGGCCAAAGCCGATAAAGAGCTCATTTTAAAAATTTCATTCGCATTTACAGCCAAGCTGGTAATGCGACGGCGCCAACCAGCAGGTTGGACTCATCATGCTATCAACCGTGACCAAAGATTGGCTTATTCTGCTCAAAGTGAATATCTAATCGGTTACATGTTTAGCCTCGAGATTTATTTATTTTCATAGCGAAGGCTAACCGTACGGGGAATTGTTTTCTGTCATCATATAAATAAAAGAAAATGTGTGTTACCGCTGTAACTCCAAAACCAAGAGACCTAGAAAGCTGAAACTCGGCATGTGTACTTAGAAAAACCTGAGGGGGTGCACCTTGGGCGTAATTTGTTTAATTTTTTATTTAAGGGGTAGTTTTTACCCCATCCTTTCCCCATAAGAAAGGCATATTAAAGTAAGTTCAATTGGTGCAGGGCTTTTTAAAATTGCATTTTTAAATAATTTACTTTAAGCTACGAACTCAGGACTTAAACAGTTCTGTGTAAAAATAAATACGCTTTCTTATTTTTTAAAGAGAATTTGAATATATATTGAATGAGCGTAAATATGAACTTTTATCGTGGATAAATGGGAATATTTTACGGTTTTCAACAATGGAAAATATTAATTAATGCTTTTCAATGGGAACAGATACACGAAATGTTAAGATCGCGTCTAATTTATGCTATTAAGGGGAATCAATGACGTCATCATTAATTATTTATTTTGTTAGATTTGTAATTTATAACAATTGACATTAGAATGAGTAATTTCCTAGCAAAAAAAATTAAATTTGTTATATTAATAGTAGGTTTGCATTGTTGTACGCTGTTTATAGAAACATGACATTATCGTAATTTTAAATGATGCGCATATACTTTCCTTTAAGCACAGCTGCAAAAGAGTTTTCGTGTGTCACTGTTTTATTAATTTGTATTTAGTTTTAAGGTCTAATATCGAATATATATGGTTGTTTGTTTTTAACAGTTTTGTTGGTTGGTTCGTATTCACATAAAAAAGGTTGTTTCTTGGACATAACAAGAGGAAAAACTTACACATGTATAGTTGCACTGCTTGATTTTATTTTGCATGAGAAACGTAATATAGCCTGAAGCAATACTAATAAACATTACAGATGTTTAAAAAAATAATTGCCATAGGCACATTAAAAAAATTAATATTCATGTTATTTTTATTTCGTCATTATTACACTGTTCTGGGTCCCTGGCAACGCCGGGTAAGCTATCGCTAGTTAAGAATAAAAGGTAACTCATGACTTTCTTGTGTATTCAAAGAGAATCAAGGAATTGTAACGACATTTCCTTGTTTTTGATCTGTCAATATTGAACAGTAAGAAGTCGATCTATGAATTCTCCGTACGATTAATTGAGTGCCGTTACATAAGCCATCATTGATACAAATGTTTCCAATTAACATCACGATAGCGCCTTCTTTCAACGTTAACTTTTGAGGCGGTAAACTTGAAGGGGTTAGACGCACAAAGATATTCGAGTTGATAACGTAACATGATTTCATCATTGTCTGTGCCGTCTCCGTCTACGGCTGTTGCCCAACTGTATTCCTAACAGATAATTTTGACTCTTGGTATTATATCCAAAACTATTTCACCCAATGAATTTACTTCATTGTTTCTCGGAGCGAGAAGCACGCTGGTTCTCAACGACTCTTCAGTAACGGCGAGGCCGTGGACAGCGGTGACTAAATCGTCTGAGCACAACATTTCTGGGGGAAAACCAATCAATCTACTTAACCACTTCCAAATGTCCAATAGCCACTGACTGAAAGATTCGGAGTCTGCCCGCATGTTTTGCTTTATAGTAAAGCGTTTAAATAACGGTCAGAGAGGGGAACGCTGCCTCCACAATCTGGCGCCTCCCCGCCTTTTTCTCTACAGCTAAAACCTGTCGGAAATCGCCGCCCAACAGTATACACTTGTCATCGAAGGGCTCGTTACTTCTCATAATGTCTCGGAGTGTCACGTCGATCATTTGTAAAGCTACAGACGGAATCATGGAAACTTCGTCCCAAATAACAAAATTGACTTCTGTTAAGAGTTGATTCTCTTTCTTGATTAGGGGTAACGGGACCAATGTATCCATCTGCAGTCATATGAAGAGGCAATTTAAAGACACAGAGAACTGATTTTTCCGCCGGGGAGAAGAATTGCGGCGATTCCCTTCCAGGCTACCGAAATGATTTTTTCTTGCAAGTGCTTTTGGCGATGATGGAGTCACTTTGAGTTGGCCCAGATAAGGGTGGTGAAATATAAGGGGGAGTTGTGCCTGATGAGGGCACTTTTGCATGTGAAAATGAACAAAATAATGACATAATCTCCATTATAGTGAAAGCGCGATTGGCGGGAAACTTTGGCTGCCTCGCGCCTGGCAGAGTTGGGATAACTGCGCCCGCGCACAACGATTATTTTCCATTGGAAACAAAAGGGGAGGCCCTGGCTGCATCGACTGCGAAGGTGGTGGTGGGGAGAGCACTGAAACTACGCACATCGGTCATTTTCCGATCACGCGTCCTTTAATTAACATTTTAGAAGATTATATATAATATGGGAATTCGTCCACTGCCCGTGTGCAACCCTGAACCCAGGGCCCGGGAGAGGGGGGGGGGGCAGCCGGTCTAAATAACCGCGCCCGGGCTAAAGGGGGGCCAGCGCTCAGGAAAAGTCCTCTGAGAATTTGAATCATCGCTTAACGTTTCTTAACGAAGTTTCAAAAGTATTATTTTTAACGGCCTCGCATTTTTAGCAACGTTTCTTCATTTTCTACATTGTCGTTTGAGAATGACATAATCATTACGTTGTGGTCCTTCGTCCAGCTCTCATCTCGGTGTAGTGGTGTCTCCTTTGCTTTATTTCATGAAGAGAAGATAGAGAAGGAAAGTTTCTTCCCCGGCCGTAACGGGTGTAGAGATTTTCATCCCATTCAGTATCTGCAAATTGAATCTTTATTTCAAAGGTAAGACGATACTTTTTAACTCATAAAGTTATTGATATAGACTTTGCTGCAAGATTTATTGAAAAATTGGGAAAGAAATTTAATACCTACTAATAACTTTTAAAGTTTCGTACTTCTTATTTCGTGCTATATACACCAGGATATATTATTATGGGTGGGAGATCTATGGCATAATTTTGGCTTATACTTTAATTTAGCTATCAGCAAGCGTTATGTTTTGTTAAACGATGAAAGGATTCTAGTCTATAGTATAATTTATACAGTTTTGTTTTGCATGTTAAAGTTAATGTTTGCTATCATCTGTCCAATAACGAACAACATTTAATATTATATTTTTGAATATAAAGTTTGAACTAACTTAATCAAAGTAGTGAATCACAGTTTTTTGGAATATCCACAGATGCTAGCAATTAGAAAACTGATAAGGTTTTTCCTTTAGTTGTTCAATATTTTTGTAATCAAAAAGGAATTCAGATAAAGACACTAAAAATTGAATGCTTAACTAACGAAACCTCTGACAGCATTGTCAATTTTATTGTTAGAACATTCTGTGAGTACGGCGTAGATACAAAAAATGCGTCGCTTATGGTGCAGATAACGGTCACGATGAATAGTGTGGGGATTTCCAGCATGTTACTCTCGTAAATACGAAATGTTGCAGAAATATAACATTGTAAACAAATAATATATATGAAATAAGGAAGAAACTAAATTTTCTTACATTTAAAATTTAAAAAATGGCTATAGTCGCGCCCCTCACATCATTTGTCACACCCCCTAGTTTGTGCACCCTTGCTTTACAGGATTATTTGTCTTCCCAGGCTTCCTTATACCCAGTAGATAATTATATGTGTTCCAAAATAGTGTCCTGGGTTCGATTCCAAACGTCACAAACATTTTCCATTTGAAAGCATGTGAAATTCCTTTCTCCCACTTGCAGACTTTATTTATGTACCTGACATGATTCTGATCTAATGGATAAAAACTTTAATTTCTTGCACTTATTATAAAACTGGTTAAAACTTATGAATGTATCCCATCACTTTAATTAAAAATATGATTTCCATACTACTTCCTTAGATTTATTTATTTAAATTAATATTTAAATGTAAATGTATATATGTGTATTTGTATATTAATGTAAAGTTTATCATATTTTTTATTGTGATAGTAGTATTTTACCAATCCGGTATATTTTATTTTATTATAGTTTACCTATGTCTGGAATTTATCACCACATTTCTGGAGCACAGAAAAGGAGAGACAAAAAATCAAGAGAGATTAATATAAAGAAGTATACCAGAACCCTATTTAAGGTTGGAATAGTAAAAAATATTGACAATTCAGAGATCCATGAGGAGTGTTTAAGTGAACCCTTACCATCAACTTCTAGTACGTCAGATAGAAGCTACATGATCGAAGATAAGGAGAAAAAAATCGAAAATGAAAAAGAAGAAAAGAAAGATGGAATGGCATTAGATCAAACGTCTGTGTCACATCTGGATGTTGGGAAACTTTCTGAAAATATTTCCACGCATGAAATTGAAGACTTTGTTAGAATTGGACCTAAATCACAATCTGATAATATCCCACCCGATTGTAGAGGTCAGGCATTTCCAATGTCTGTTTTCCAAACCAAAAAACCTAATGGTGAATTTAAAAACCGAGACTGGTTAGTTTATAGTCATCATAAATGTGCATTATGTTGTTTCCCGTGTAAACTATTAGCTTCGAGGATCACTCATGCTTCCAGTATTTCTTCTTTAGCTACTAATAGGTATAAGGAAGAATCTACATGGAAAAAGCTATATAGTCGCCTACCTGAACACGAAAATAGCACTTATCATAAAAAGTGTTACCTAGAATGTCGTCAAATGGAAGCACGTCTGAAAGGCAAATCATGCATTACTGATATAATAGTGAAGAACTTTCAGTCAGAGACAGAAAAATGGAAAGTACTGCTGAAGAAAACCCTCGATGTCACTATTACACTAGCAGAAAGAGGACTTGCCTTCCAGGGCAAATCAAGCAGAATAGGTGATGTTCATAATTGTAATTTTTTGGGGGTAATCGAGCATTTGTCTCGTTATGATCTAAGTCTAAATGAAAACGTATCTAATGTACATGAAGCTCAGAAAAAAGGGAAACGTCTTCAAGCTCACTATTTGAGCTATTCATCACAAAATGAATTTATTCATCTATGTGCTCAGAAGGTAAAGTCATTCATCTTAAATTAATGCAAAACTTCCAAATATTATTCAATACTTGTTGAATCCACCACAGATGCATGTCACATGGAACAAAGCACCTTTATCTTGAGGTATTTGTGTTTCGAATTGTGCGAATACAAAATTCAAGAGAGGTTCCATGGATTTATTGACGACAATGGGAAGACTGGTGAGGAAATCGCGGCCATGATACTGAAGTTTCTTAGTGATAATGAGATTAAGTTCGAGGACTGTAGAGGACAAGGCTACGATAACGCTAGTAACATGTCTGGTCCTTACAAAGGAGTTCAGAGTTATCTCAGAAGAATTAATCGTCTGTGTATTTATTCCCCTTGTGGATGCCATTCCCTTAATTTATGTGGTGTCTACACTGCTTCTTGTTGCAATAAGGTGGAAACCTTTTTTGGAATGGTACAAACTGTATATATTCTTTGCTCTTCTAGTCCAAAAAGATGGGAAATTCTTAAAATGCATATTGGTGAGTCTCTCCATGGTATATCAGGAACACGATGGACTGACAGAGTTTCCAGTGTCAGGCCATTTGCGCGTAAATTACCAAGAATTCGCGACACCCTAAAGGAAATCTCGAAGCTAAGCAATTTGACATCCAAGGCCAAAATGGAGGTGACTGGTGCCCTAGATTATGTATCATCTTTTGAATATGTTCTGATGGCTGCCTTTTGGATTAAAGTTTTAAATTTAATAGATCAAAGGAATCAAGTGATACAAGCTCGGAATTGTACAATAGACTTAGAGGTTAGAAATTTATAGGACTTAAAGACTGATTTAATTACACTGAGAAGTAAGTAGTCTTTAATTTATGAGGAAGCAAAAATGGTCGCAACTAACATGGGCATTGATCCTATTCTTCCAGAAGATCCTTATAGTAAAAGAGAAGTAATTGTTGATGAGAGTAAGGCTGACATTGAAGAAGAAGGTGAGAATGCTATAACAGGAAAGATTTTCAGGGAAGACTTCTTCCCTGAAAATTACAGACGGTATAAGTCATCGCTACAAGGCTACATTTAATATATACCACAAGTTTGGATTTTTATGGTCATATCTTGATAAAACTGACGAAATGATAGCAAATGACTGCAAGCTATTTTCTGCAGAGTATAAAGTTGAATCTCTGGAGAAATGTTGCTAGACGAACTTTTGCATCTAAAGACGATTCACAAGGCTAACTTGAGTGATGAGTCACTGCCTCCTCTTTCTCTTCTCAATGCCATAATAAAGCTTAAGCTGGAAGATTTGTTTCCTAATGTTTGCATTGCTTTGCGTATATTTCTGACACTTCCAGTTACAATAGGGTCAGCAGAGAGATCTTTTATCAAACTCAAGTTAATTAAGAGTCGTTTAAGAAGTACAATGTACCAAGAGAGACTAGTTGATTTGTCAATTTTAAGCATCGAAGGTGAACTGACAAGAAGTATAAATTTTGTCGATATAATTGAATCATATGCTTCTATGAAAGCTAGGAAATGCAAATTGCCTAAATAAAAACCCATGAGTTCACAAAATATAGTATTGTTTAATATGTGTATACTTTTAATGTCACTTCGTCAATTTCATGCTTATTTATATTCTATAAATTCTTATTAAATGTCTCCATAAAACCATTTCAATTTTTAATACTTGTATTAATTTTAATGTCATTTCCTCAATTTCATATTCATTTATGTTCTTTAAATTCTTATTAAATGTCCCCATAAAACTATTTTATTTTTTAATTCTTGTATTACTTTTAATGTTATTTACTCAATTTCATGCTCATTTATATTCTTTAAATTCTTATTAAATGTATTCACGAAGCCATATTACTGTTTAATAATTTCATTGCTGTTAAGGTCACTTCGTCAATTTCATGGCAATTTATATTGTTAAACATAAAATAAATGCAATTAATTACATAAAATTTACTGCTGTACTTGTTCATTTGCTGAGAAAAAATACTGCACTTAATATTCTCTAATATATAGTTAAAAATTTTACTTGATTAAAGTTGAGGAATGGGGCCCGGCATAAAAATGATTATGGCGAGAATACGTGGTGGTAAGGGGCCCGGGAGCAGGAGAAGCACCAGGGCCCAGGATTTCTCTCCCGAGCCCTGCCTGAACCCCCTCCTATCGGCATATATTTTTAGTAATGGAAGCTTTTGGCATTGCAGTTTCCGCAATATAGTCAATATATAGTTCCATTTTTTATTCAAATAATTGAAAAGAGTTAAAAATATCTTTTGCTAAAATGTATTCTTTTAGGATTATTATGCCGTCAAAAATTTACGTAGAAATTTTAAACCAACGGAATTATAACATATTTCCCCGTTTCTCGTTATAAGTACCTACTAAATCAAAGTTATTATAAAGTACTGTAACTGGTCAGCAACATTCAATCATTGATTGATTTAAAATTTTGTAGTGCCTCAACTGATATGTGGACCGATGATTACAACAAATGTTTTATAACTCTGACTTTGTTGACAATGAATGGAATCTTCGTAATAATGTTCTTTTTACATGCGATCTCTCTGAGGAAAGAAAGACTGGCGAAAGTATTAGGAGAGATTTGAAAAGGAGACTAACAAAATTTGGACTTAAGCCAGATAGTCTTTCGAAATTAATTTTTGTTGCCGATCAGGGAAGTTATATAGTGGCTGCACTTCAGAAATATATCAGGTTAAACTGCAGTTTACATTTAATCAACACTATTATAAGAAAAACTTTCAAAAAAGAATTTTTGGAATCGAAATTACCTCATTTTCATCAAATAATAATTGCTGTTACAGAACTTGTTAGTTACCTAAAAAAGTCTGCTTTGGTAAATAAACTGAAATCTACCATTCACCAAGAATGTGAAACACGATGGTACAGTCAAATTGATATGTTAGAGTCCGTTCGTACCAACTATGAAGACATTAATAAT
Organism: Tanypteryx hageni; assembly: GCA_028673005.1. Taxonomy (NCBI): domain Eukaryota; kingdom Metazoa; phylum Arthropoda; class Insecta; order Odonata; family Petaluridae; genus Tanypteryx; species Tanypteryx hageni. The sequence goes on from CM054112.1 coordinate 5,142,203, forward strand.
CTTTTGATTGAATGTCAGGAAGAGGACAAAATTACAGACATTCAGAAAGTTATTCTAATGTTTCTGATAAATTTCCTCAAACCATTTAAGCTTCTTTGAAACTAGAAGGTGATACTTACCCTACCCTTCCTTTAGTTCTTCCAGTAAGAATTAGCTTAATTAATCACCTTCAAGTGGATACCACTGACTCCTTATCCGTAGCTACCTTAAAAAATAGATCCTCGGAAATTTTGAAGGAGAAATTTGTCTTGCATAATTTACATAGGATCGCTACGTTTTTGTGGCCGAATTTCCGTCAGTTGAGGATGATTTCATAGCAAGAACGAGAGGAAACAGTTTCGTTGGTGCGAGAGTTAATAGAAGAGTTTAAGAGAGACGAACAATTGAGAGAGCATCCAGATATCAGTGAGAGGTTTAACACAACTGACGGATTACCCCAGTGTGGAGTAGCATGTGGTTCAAATTATAGTATTCTTGCCAAAAAGTCAAAGATACTGAACTTCACCAAATTTGAAGACAAACCAGTTGTAGAAAAAGACGATGAACTCGACAGGTATATGAGATATAGTGCGACCCAATTGGATTTTAATAATTTGTTAGTTTGGTGGAAAATTCGAGAAAAAGAGTTTCCGTGGCTGTCGAAAGTGGCGAAGCAAGTTCTGTCAATACCGGCCACAATTTCAACCAGCGAAAAGAATTTCAATGCTGCTGGATGGATTATGAACGAGCGCCGAACTTGCCTAAGTAGCGACAGTGTTGACTCGATTTTGTTTCTGCACAATAACATGCAGTAAAACTCGAAGTTGCTCGCTACAGGAGGAGCATAATTTTCATTTTGGTGAGTAAATAACAAATATCATTAAATTATTATTGATTATTTTTATATAAAATAATTTTAAATAAAGTAAAATGTAAATTTTAAAACAAAAAGTAACGGATAAGAGAGAGGGAAGGAATAAAAGTACGTATGAGTTGAAGAAAGAACGTATCATAATTATTATCGAATAATATGTATAGGTTTATTTAGAGGAAATACATAAGTAGTTGATATCGGTTATCCATAATCACTTAATGTAATGTTGCATACAATATCTAAACGAATTATACTTGGGTCATCGGGCTCAAGTCGGGCCTATTTCGAAGAAAGACGGGCCTAGAACGGGCTCAAAAAATATTAGTCTTTCGTGCTCGGGCCGTATATTAAATTGGCCGGGCCGGGCTCGGCCTCCCCTCTCCTACTCACCGATTCCCTTCCTCCCCCTCGGTGTAACATTTGCTATAGATTCTATATACTTGCGTCTGATGATGCCAGGCCTCTGTTTTTGACTGCGGACTCTTCCACTGCCTCCCTCCACTCGCCTTCCAAAATCGACTCGGAGACATAGTTACATCTCACGGACTATAGTTTAATTACGTTGTGCCTGCAATCCACGAAACAAGCCCGGCACTGTATGTGGGCGGCCATTTGCCCTATGTTCCATCGGAGTTTTTTGTATATCAGTTTTTTCGTTTACCATTGTGTAATATTTAAATGCGTTGGTGAGTGGTTGTGAAACGTGTATTCTACATATTCTACATATTTTGTCAAATTTTGGCAGTACGTGAGTAGCCTTTTGCGTTAATAAAATGAATTTTAAATTTAATATATTTCTATTTATTCTAATAAAATTACGTCAGCTTGGTACCCATAGGATAAAATGAGTAAACAGACCAGGTTGACTTTTTTTATGAAGAATTCCGGAGTGAGTGAAGCAAATGTTGATGAAGCGATTCCATCTACTTCCATGAGAGACAATGCCGGTAATAGATCATGTGACTCACCTTCACAGTCAGATCGGAAAAAGCAGAAAGTGGTAGTACATCGAAAGTGTGATCCTGATTACATTAAATATGGTTTCACATGTCAAGGCAGTAGTCCACAGTGTGTTATTTGTTCTGAGCTTTTGTCAAAAAGCGCCATGTTGCAGCAAAATTAAAAAGGACATCTTGATAAAAAACACCAGAAGTATCAAAATAAGCCAGTCGAGTATTTTAAGAGAAGAGAAAATGAATTTAAAAGCCAGAGGGGATTAATTAGTAACATATGCAAAGTAACTGACTCAGTGCTTAATGCATCGTTCTTAATTTCACTCCGAATCGCCAAAACTAAAAAGCCTTTCACCATAGGAGAAAGTTTAATCATGCCTTGCTTAGTAGATGCATGCAAGACGATTTTGGGAGAGAAGGCTGCAAAAAAATTAGACAAATTCCCCTCTCCAACGATATGATTGCGAGACGTATCAGCAACTGTTAGAGAAAATGAAGAAAGCTAGAACCTTCGCTCTTCAATTGAACAATAAACAGATATTGCTAACAAAGCTGTAAAGATTGTGTGAACTTAGAGAGGAAGTAGTGAGTTTTCTGTCCAAGAAAAATTCAGATATTGCGAAGTACTACAAGGATATTAATTGGTACTTGAAACTTTGTTATCTTGCAGACATTTTTCAGAATTTGAATGAGTTAAATTTATCACTACAAGGAGCATTGAAAAATGTTTTTCACATGTATAGTAAAGTAGAAGGGTTTAAAAAGAAATTAAAGTTATGGGTTAACAGAGCCAAAGACAACTACTTTGATATGTTTTCTGGATTAACAGAGCTTCTGAATGAAGATAAAGATAGAAACAATGAAGAATTTAATTTTGCAGAACTTCAATTGATCATTGTTAATCATTTGGATACACTTAGTGATAAATTTGATAAATATTTTCCTTTAAACAAAGATCCAAGAGTACGTTCTCTGTGGGTATTAGATCCATTTAATGATAATCAAGGAAATAACTTGTCACTAGAAAAAGAAAACTTACTAGCTGATCTTTCCTCAGACTGCACATTAAAAATTTTAAAGAGGGATTTTCCTCTTGAAACATTTTGGATTCAAGCTTTCACTGAATTTCCACAGCTAAGTGAAAAAGCGCTAAAAGTCCTTCTTCCATTTTCATCGACTTTTCTATGTGAAAGTGGGTTTTCTGTAGTTACTGAAATGAAAAGCAAGCTGAGAAATCGTTTGGACATCACTTCAACATTAAGTCTATCTCTATCCAAACTTAGCCCAAGGATATATGTACTCTGTTCGAACATGAAGGCCCAAATATCCCATTAATTAGGTATGGATAAACCATGAACGGATTAAAAAAATCAAGTTATTAATTTTCTACTAAATTTTAATGTTACTGTTTTATTGCTCTTTATTTATAATATTGTATATTCGTTTTTTGTGCTTTTGGTAAGGTTACTTAATTTTTTTAATGTTTCCTTTATTTTTATAGTAATATTTTGCATTAACACCTAGTTTTAGGAATAATTACTACTTGGATTTTTCTTTCATTATTTCTATTTGTTGGAATACCCTAAGGACTGCATAACCTTACAGAGGTGGGAGGGTTTGTGTACTCTTACGAACCAAAGAGCTATGCCGGCGGGAGATAATTCTCCTGGTAGGACCATCCAAGCCGGAAAGGTCTGAGGGGAAGAGTCAGACTAAGAAGCAGTCTTGAGGGTTTTACATCCCCCTGTGCAAGGGCAGCAGCTCTCACAGTACCTCTGTAGGTGGTGATCATGAGGATCTGAACAGCTACAGATGGGTAATCACTCTGTGAAACTGCGATGAGGAAAGCAAGGGGAAACTACCTCATTATATTTCCCATGATAGGCTGAAAAGCTGAAAATACCTCTATGGATCTTTCTGGGGTAAAATATTCCGGAGGTAAAATAGTCCCCCAATCGGATCTCCGGGTGGGGACTACCCTAGGGGATGCACAGAGGAAATGTAACATTAGTAAGAAAGCAAGTAATGAGAAATTAAAAATAGGCACATGGAATGTTAGGACTATTAATTCAGGGGGTAAACTAGAGAACTTAAAAAGGGAAATGTGAAGGAATAATGTAGGTATAGTAGGTCTTAGTGAAGTTCGGTGGGAAGGAGAAGGCTAGATAAATTCAGACGAATTTAAGATTATTTACTCGGGAGGAGAAAAAGGAAACGGGAGTGGGGATTGTAATGAGAAAAGAGATAGCTGAAAGAATTAGCAAGGTAGTGACAGTTAATGATAAATTAATAGCCGTAAAACTTCAGATGGAGCCAGTGGAAATGCTTATAATTCAAGTGTATATGCCAACAACTAATGCTGGCGACGACGAAATAGATGAAATGTATGAACAGATTATGGAGATATTGGAAGAGGAGGGAAAAGGAAGGATCACCACCATAGTAATGGGAGATTGGAACAGTGTAGTCGGAGAGGGACAGGAAGATAACATAGTGGGAAAATATGGACTAGGGAAGAGAAATGAAAGAGGGGATAAACTTGTGGAATTCTGCCATAGAAATAGATTGATTGTAACTAATACATGGTTTAAGCATCACCAGCGGAGACTTTACACATGGAGAAGCCCAGGAGACCAGAGACGATACCAGATAGATTATATACTAATCAATGAAAGATTTAGAAATTGCATTAAAAATGTGAAAACACTACCAGGGGCAGATATCGATTCTGACCACAACCTTTTGGTGGCAAATACACAATGTAGACTGAAGAGCGTTAAGAGAAGCATAAGAGTTAACAAGAAATGGAACTTAGAGGAACTCCTTAAAAACAAGGAGGCTATCATGACTGAGCTGGAGGAAAGGTTGGGGGAGAGATCTGAAGAAAATAGGAAGAATATAGATGAGGAGTGGAGATACATCCATAGCAACATTAAAGATGTAATGGAAAAGAAGGTAGGAAAGATAACGGGTGAAAGAAACAAAAAACCCTGGATCACAGCAGCCATGCTGCAAAAAATGGAAGAGCGGAGAAAGTGGAAGAACATAAACACTGAAGAAGGCCAAAGAAAGTACAAGGAGTTAAATAATGCTTTAAGAAGGGAAACTGATAAAGCCAGAGAACAGTGGATAAATGAGAAATGCGAGGAGATTGTCGAGTGTGAAAGAATTTGTAGAACAGACCTCATGTATAGCAAAGCAAGGGAACTATTGAAGAAAAAAGGAAGAAAGATATGGCGTAAAGGAATCATGAACAAAAGTGGTAAAATAGTATCGGAGCCAGACAATGTAAAGAATGTCTGGAAAGAATACATTGAGGTTCTGTATGACAAAGAAGTAAAGCCAAGAAATATTGAATTAAATGAAAAAGAGGATGTAGAATAAGATCAGCTAGGACCAAGTATTCTCGAGTCTGAAGTTAAAAAGCAATTGATGACATGAAAAGAAGGAAGGCAGTTGGGAGTGATGATATACCCGTGGACGTTCTTAAGGTTTTGGGATCTAAAGCAGTTAAGCAACTCACAAAATTTTTTAACCAAGTATATGATACTGGTATATGGCCTGAAGATTTTTTAGATGTTGTGATGGTACCACTGGAGAAAAAGAACAATGCAAAATGTTGTAAAGATTACAGAACTATTAGTTTAATTTCTCATACAGCTAAGGTTCTAACCAGAATAATAACCAAAAGAATTGAATGTAAAATAGAAAAGGAGCTGCAAGATAATCAGTTTGGTTTTAGAAGAGGAAGGGGGACTAGAGATGCTATTGGATGTATGAGGATGATGATAGAAAGAGCGCTAGAAGTCAATAAAAGTATGTATTTTTGTTTTGTAGATTGGGAGAAAGCTTTTGACCGAGTGAAATGGGATAAAATGCTGGGTATTTTAAACAAAATAGGAATAGATTGGAAAGATAAAAGACTGCTTAAAAACCTTTACTTTGATCAAAAGATTAGAGTCAGGGTTGAAGGAGAAGAAACAGAAAGTACTTCAATAGGGAGGGGAGTGAGGCAGGGTTGTCCTATTTCACCAGCGATATTTAATATTAATGCAGAAACAATAACAGAAGAAGCGTTGATGGAAGAGAAAGGATTTAAGATAGGAGGTGAAAGTATTACCACCATTAAATACGCAGATGATCAGGGCTTAATAGCAGAAGGCGAGAAAGAGCTTCAGAGGATGACAGACAGACTAGTGGAGGTTGGCCAACAATATGGAATGAAGATCAATGATGAAAAAAAGAAAGTCATGGTGGTTTCAAAGAAACATAAAGAATTAAATATAATGGTAAATGGCCAAAAATTGGAACAAGTGAGTAGTTTCAAATATCTTGGCAGTATTTTAGCGCAGGATGGAAGTAGTACACAGGACATCAGAAGTAGGATTGCAATGGCAAAAGCAGCATTTTACTAGAAGAAGGAGCTTTTCACAAGCAAGAAAATAAATTTAGAAACAAGGAAGAAATTAGCAAAATGCTACATATGGAGCATAGCTCTTTATGGTGCTGAGACGTGGACGGTAAGGAGGAAGGAGGAAAAATATTTAGAAAGTTTTGAGATGTGGGTATGGCGAAGAATGATGAAAGTGAAATGGAAAGAGAGGAAGAGAAATGAAGAAGTATTAGAAATGGTGGGAGAAGAAAGGATGCTAATAAAAACAATCAGGAAAAGAAAAGCAAATTGGTTAGGGCACATATTGAGAAGACAGTGTTTACAAAGGACGATCTTAGAAGGAAATATTAGTGGAAGAAGAGGAAGAGGGAGAAAAAGAATAGGAATATTAGATAATATAAAGCAGGGATATAACTTATAGAGGTATAAAAGAGGCTTCTAGGGAGAGAGAGAAATGGAGGCAGCGATTCAGTTAAAACCTGTCTTCGGACAGAAGCATGATGATGATAATGATGATTATAAAGTATAGTTCATCGATCCCCATAATTGAAAGGAGTAATGTATTTCTTATTTAACACGATATTTCATATATCAGAGAAAAGAGAAAGCATTCGTACGGTTTCGAGTTTTGTTTTTAAACAATTTTTGCAAAAACATTTCTTTAAATGTATTTTTTTAATACAGTTCTTTATTATGTAAAGACTTTCACAGGTTTTCGTGCTTTTCTTATGGGATGATATTTAATTTCGCAAAATTATTTGTGAACATACTTCTACCCTATCTGCGCAGTAGGCTTCATCAACCGCACTCATGTTATCCAAATCGGAACCTGAGATACTTCCACTTATTTCTCCACCATTGATATCACTAAAATCGCTTCCGCCTTCAAAAATCTTTTCTAACCTTTCAGTTTTGTTAGGCAATACCAGCTTACAACAAGACTTTTTCACAACAAAAATTTCAAGATAACATAAGCAAATGAAATACGAAATTCCCCAATCGTCTATCCGCATGGGTTGACCTAAAATACTAAAGGGTTAACAAGAAATGCTTAAATGATGTCATTATAAAGCAAATATTTTAAGAGTCGATAACTTCGGCTTTGGCACTAGAGCGGGGTAGGAATTTATCGGCGGTTGGCACTTGAAGGGTTAATGGCTCATAACCAGCTGCTTCGGGGTCCAAAAGAACGGGTACGGGACAAATGAATATACTACAATCTGTCTTTAAAACCTCGATTAGATCCCATAATCTTTATGCATTTGAGTCGTTTCCACGATATGACCAACCGCGATACTCCATTTTCCGAAAAGTCCTTCCTGTGCCTTTTGAACAGCAAGATGTGCTGATCTCACCCAGGACGCGAAAGGAAGACTTTCCCCAAACCGAGGAATGAATGCCGATCGTCCGATACGTCTACAGTATTTTCGCTAACACTGTTATAAAATTTATATCTTTGGGAGTCATACCGAAAATCCATCCTCCAATGAGAGTGTTCAACGCTTAGTTTTTCTTGCGTTGCTGATCAAATGAGCATCGTTCCGCGTTCGCAGTCGGGGCTTTTTTTCTAGATTCATCATCCTTACTCAAAATGGTAACTTTATTCTTAAACTTTTCACATATATATTTCGTTGTACGTTGTATTCACGTGGCATTATTTTTTATAGAATAGTCACGCTTTCGTGAATAAGGGACGCAATTTAACGAGTCAATTTTCGGATTTATCCCGAAAAACCAGCAATTTCGGATTGGTAGTCGACGTCTACTGCAGCACATTCAACAAACTTTAGAGAAAAACACACGAACCGGAATGTCATTTTTAGGCGCGTTCCGCTTCCAGCATAAACGCCTATTAGCTTCGGTTTGTCCGTCCGTCCGCTCACGGCTTCTACCCAACGCATTGTTATGAAATTCATGCATAGCAACCTAATTGTTGTCAACGTAAATAATTTTACTGCTTACTGAAGTATATAAGATCTACTATAATAATTACAAAATACATTTAATTCCTTTCGCGTGCATCGCAGATTTTGTAAACGCAAGCAAATGGACTCACTACGGCGAAGAAAAGAACATAAACGTAAATATTACAACTACTGAACTTAAGTGATGTATATTTTAAGTAATTTTACGCTGTTCGGTTGACTAAAACTGATTAAAAAATAAATCACTAAATATAAATTTAATATTTACCTGGAATCATTTCTGATACATCGTTTTGCTGTATTTAGTCTTTAAAATTACGTAATATATTTATTGATGCACCAACTAAGGGGGGGAATTAATTTTTAATAGACAGTACAATCGGGTCGTGGTGTTTAGCCATTTTATTGTGTGTGTTCGGTCTAATTATATCCTACAGTTTCAAAGACTCCATCGCACGGAACGCGCATATTTGTGATACACAGTACCTACACTTTCCTTACTAGTTAGTGTATGTATACACTATCAGTAACATTTATGAATTTAATTTAATTTATAAAATTATTCTAAATAAAAATCGTTAAGATATATACAAATGAGGACAACATTTACTACAAATAGTCCGCTGGACCACACAATTACGGCATAGTTCTGAAGGTAAAATTTCACGGGCCTTCCAATCTTTCAATGCCGATTTATAGGTACGTATTTTCCATAAAGATCGCCTTTGAAATCTTCGTATTTCATTTATCCATCTTGTTATTTGCCTATTATTAATTGGAATTTTAATACCGCGTCACGTCTGCCTACATATTCACAACGAATTGTTGAATTTTGTAGTTTAAACAATACATATGTAACGATAAACAAGGCGACGATAATGAAAACATATAAATAAATATTCCATTATTCGCTGTTAATGAGTGTTCCTAAGTCAGATATCTCTCTATATATAAAAGTCGGTTGATCCGTCGGCTAACCATTAATTGACAGAGAAACACGTAATTCCTATAATTTTGAAAATTTTAATTTCTTATTTTGATCGTATTCAGCAAACGCTTTGATTCCGAATTCTCGATGGTATTCCATTTTGTGACCGAATATATCTTTTGCGGATGAGGAGAAAAGCCCTAGCGATGCGGAGAAAGAAGTCGCGAGGACATCTCACTCAAAAAGTACTTTATGAATGGTGGTATTTCCGCACTATTGAAGAAAGTCCAAATATATATATTTGATTGTGCACATTTTCCCTCTGCGCTTTACAGCTAGAATTGAAGAAGTGGAACCAGATCGCTTTTTTACCATTGCGTATGTATGTCCAAGAAAAGTAAAACATTATCGAATTTTCGTTCTATATATAGTTAATGATGAAAATGTCGGAGCTTTAATCGGAGTTTATTAGTTATTATTTATTCTGCTGATTGCACTCCCGTCCGTCGCTATCATTGTAACGGGAAATATATTTCAAACTAATGTCATTTCTCTTCCCTCGAATGTAACCGAGTGAAATGACGCCGTGTCACATGGTTTGATGAAACGTCTTTCCATTCCCTTCATTTCTCTGCCTCCTTTCGTCGATTCACTGATTTGCAGTCTCTGGGAAAGCGCGGACGTGCTTCTGTGCTCGCAGCAGTCCTCTGGTCCCGCGATCACGGTCGGAATACGAACGGGGATCTCTAGTTCCGATGACAGCAAGATGGATTCCGGTAGCGCATGTTTTTCAGCGTTGCGTCTGAATGGAAACACTTCTGCCTTCATTGAACATAAGGAAATTATAACTCTGTAAATAAGGCGCTCGATGGCTTTAGAGAATTATTATCGATTGCATAAATAAATAAATAAATTTAACTTCATTGCTCTTTTCTTATTGCAAAAATAAATAGATAAATTTAACTTCATTGCTCTTTAACTTGATGTCATCATGTACCAAATCTATTGGTTTTCTATATAGTGCTTTTCTCATAAAACCTCCAATCATATAATTTGGAATTCCTTTTAAGTTCGAAACATGTATGTAGAGAGAAAAATCTACATCTTTCCTGAGGATTATGTAGTGCATTGCATTTACGAACAGGCTTGATCACCACCAAAACTGTCTAGAGCATTATATGCGTTTAATACATTTTTTCGTACTTCAAACATTTTCTACCATATTGAGATTTAGTTTCAATCATAATATAGATGCCAAGTTCTTAACTCAAATTTAACTGCCTAAGTACTTTTAATGGATCCACTGATGTCCTGCGACGATTCTCACACAGTGATTGTGCTCGAAAATTCTCGATAAATTCCCTTTCTTTCAAATTTTTCATTTCTCGAGAAATATTTTCGCCAAAATTCGATAATCTCGATTCTCAAAAATATTTTCTTGAGATTCTCGAGAATTTTTTCGTTTTACACCATGAAACATTTAACACTTTTCAGTCTGTATTCCGCAGAATGTCTGTCTGTGTGACCTCTTTTGTGATAAGTTTATAATGACGTAGCAGTACAATCCCTAGCAGTTTATATATTTTCACAGTCTCGCAGCTTCGTCTGTTTTGCGGTCTGATTCTTCACTTATCTGGCGCCATTCTTGGCGTTGTTATTACGTTGTTTATACACATTCATTCTTTGTGTCTGTTTTGAGCAGAATAAAGTCCACCATTTGGTCACGGCAACTCATTCTATTCGATGCGTTTTTGCGAAATGGGGAGCGAGACATCACCCGTCTCTTCCCATAAACAAACTCAACTCTTTTGTTTTAACCCTCCTCTGGACGCTCGCTTTCTGTGAATTTAACAATAGGAACCTTTGATTCTTCTTAAGGCATCTATTTTCCCCGATAGCACTCTCCCTCAATTCAGACGTAGTCATTATCTGAGGAACATAGTTAAAAATTTTCATCAGAGAGCTATGAGCAAACGACCAATGTTTTGCTTACAGAGAGTGTAAATAGACTTGCTATGAACAATTGGCTCATTTTTCACACAGACAATGCAGTTTCTCTTATGAGATTCCGGGTTCTTTGGTCAGGGATGAGATATAACAATAGGGTGACCAGACGTCCCGGTATTCCGGGAATTGTCCCGGGTTTCGATATTTTGTCCCAGTGTCCCGATTATTTTTCGGGACGCCTAAATGTTCGGTTTCTTCTTTTGCATGAATTCATTTAAAATCTCATACTATATCTACCAGTTACTACTTCATAAAAGGCATTCGTATTTCTAGTCCAGGAAAAAGACAGTTTCGTTCACCAAGAGCAGATTCTGAGAAAATAAAGATGACAGCTGTGCCACATATTCTCCTCCTATTTCTCTATTTAAAAATCGTCGCACTGGTTCAGATTTTGAATCCTGACTATTCCGCGGGTCACTTTCTCGTGGACTAAAAGGCGGAAATTCACGTACCGTACTTGTTCGTAGATAATTTGGAGTCCAGTTGTATTTGTAGTTTTACGACCTCCAATAAAATAGCCGCAACCTCCATTAGGCTAGCTCGAGAATGGGATATTTTATCCTTTCGTTGAACTTTGTAATTAGCGTTTCCGATGAAATACCTCCCGAGATACCCGTTCTTCCCAGAAAAACATTGTTCGTCTTTGCTTACAGTTTCTTGAGAAAAACTCAAAAGCAGGATTTTTAAGCACCCTTGCCTTTTCAGCAACGGTTCTTCGCTTTCTACATTGTCGTTTAAGAGTGACATCCTCATAACGTTGTGGTCCTTAGTCCAGCTATCACCGTGGTGTAGTGTTACCTTCTTCACTTTATTTCAAGAAAAGAAGGTAGAGAAGGAAAGTTTCTTTTCCGGCTATAGCGGGTGCAGAGATCTTCATTTCATCCAATATCTGCCGATGGAATTTTTATTTCAAAGGTAAGACGATTATTATTATCTCTTAAAGTGATTTATATCTACTGCACTTCAAGATTCTCCGAAAGATTGAAAAAGAAATTGAATACCTATTAATAACTTCTAAATTTTCGTACTTCTTATTTCGTGCTACATACACCAGCAATTATTATTATGGGTGTGAGAGCGTAGCAATACTCTAATTTTGTTTATACCTTAATTTAGCTATTAGCAAATGTTATGTTTTCTTAAATGATGTAAAGATTCTAGTCGATTATATCATTTAAACAATACTCTTTTGTATGTTAAAGGTAATATTTACTTTAATCTGTCAAATGGCAAACAAAATTGATATTATATTTTTTAACATGAAGTTTGAATTAACTTAATCATAGTCGTATTAATGTAAAGCCCGAAAACTTGTGTTTTGTAAATAAGCGGTCGAATTGTCAAGATTTTTTATACAAAATATTCATAATTTTAATAGGTCTTAGAACCCACAACAGAAATGCCAGAGAGAAAGTGCACATTTAATGAAGAATATTCAATATTAAATAATTTTCAATAATTTTATCAAGAAAGAAAAAAGTCATTACGAAGTGGAGTGTAGATTATGAACGATTTATATAAATAATAGCCACGGTGGGAAATCTGACCTAAAAGACCACATTAATTCTAAAAACATAAAGTCAATGCAACCTGCTATGGCAATGGTGGAATATCACAAAGAATTACGAAGTACATTCATGTGAAAAATGTAACTGAGTATGATCTTGTTGAAGCAAATGAATTATCAATAGCTTACCACATTATTAAACATCATCATTCCTTTCGTTCAGCTGACTGTAACAATGATCTTTTTAGAGAAATTTTTAGTGATTCTGAAATAGCCAGTAAATATTCTTCCGGACAGACAAAAACTACCGCTCTAATTAAAAATGTTATTGGGTTATTTTGTATAAATATATTGCTGATCGAATCAAAAAAGTCACAGTGTTTTGGAATATCCACAGATGCTAGCAATCAGAAAACTGAAAAAGTTTTGCCCTTAGTTATTTAATATTTTTGTAAGAAATAAGAAATTCCGATTAAGATACTAAAAATTGAATCCCTAACTAACGCAACCTCCCACAGGATTAGCGATTTTATTATTAGCACATTCTGTGAGTACGGTATAGCTACAAGAATATGCGTTTCTCATGGTGCAGATAACGCTAATGCAAAGTTGGGGGGGCTGTTAAGAAAAGGAAAAAACAATGCCTTTTATAAATTACGAGAAAAAATCAATCCTAATTTGCTAGACGTGGGATGCTCAGCACATATTCTGCATAACGCAATTCAGTTGGGAGCCGAAAGATTGCCTTGTGATGTGAAGTGCTCGTGGTGAAAATCTTGTCATACTTTGCCAACCGCAAGTTTTTGTCTCATTCCAAAATTCGCTGGTTAAGTTTATACCAGTCGATCGATTGAGTATTGAAAATGTTTGAAGCATTGAAGGAATTGTTTCAAGCAGAAGAAAAGCCGCCGAAATTTATTATAAATGTTTTTGATTTGCCAGTAAATGAAGCGTACTTCCATGTTATGCATTGTTTGCTTGGCATATTCAATAAGCAAATACTAAAAATAGAATGTTCCGAAGTAGTAGGGAAAAGAGGAGTCTGGCCCCCCCCACCCCAACTTTTATGCAGCCGCCATCTTGGATTTATGACGTCACATCCGGTCACGTGACCAACCTGTGGCGCCACCACTCGGAGAAAGTTGGAACTAAGAACAAGTGCCGTTCGAAAAGCAATGTTGTCAAGTGAGTTTCGATATATCGAACAGATCGGTGTTGCCAAAAACAAATGAATCGCACATGCGCCCTCGAGCCGAAAATTTAAAAAGTGTAAAATTAAACGGATGCGTACAATTGAATTGGGTGGGAGCATTGCGGTTGAAAATATTTAACGAATGAAATAAGAAATGAGCAACTTTTTTATATCGAGGTTGCAGGCCCAAGGTTTGAATCACTGTTCGGACACTTAAGATAAATTAACACGAAAAGGTGTGACGGAAAAAGGAGTGAAATAAAAACATTGGTATAGGTTAACTCAAGTATTTATTGACATTTGTTTACAATTTTCAATCACATTCTGTTCTTTTAAATAATGGACACCCTCTCGAAAATTTGTCGTGCTCTTCTTTAGGATCGTCACCTTTTTCCCATGAATATATGCTCACACCACATTTACAGCATACGGTGACGTCCTCATAACCAGTAAAAATAAATCCTATATTAGCCATTTTGGTAATATTTAAAAATATCCTTTTTTTGGGAAAATCGTTAAACGTTATAAATCTATCATGTTCCCTATCTAAATTAACATTGCTCTGAAACCATTTCCTTAGTGATTCACAATTGTTCGTTGCACAAATGACTTCACCATTTTTATGTTGAGGTAACATGCAATATCTACACATTAATGGTAGTTGTTTAATCGGTCTCCCAAAAGTGAGGAAAGGAATTTAACTTTTTGTAATACCTTTACAAAGATTAAATGATATTTTGAAATGTATTTGTTTAAAACTCGTTGGAAATCCTCATGATGAACTTCCCCATCATCTAATGCAATTCTGTGATGATTATGAGCTAACCAAGTGTTTTCTCGTTTTAGTGACAAATCCTTTGGGCAGTCAAAAACCCACGATTGAGAGCAATTGCGATCGGTATCACAAATTGCGAGTTCTCTGACTACGAATTGATTACCGCTATTGAGATACGCTTGAAAATCCACTATACATTTACTCAATCGGAGGACTTTTAATGGAATACGGTTTACGGGAGTTTTACTTCCATCGCCAGGGACCGACTCCATCATTCACACTCACGGTTTGCGAGGTAATTAAACCCAACGCCAGGGACCGAATCGACCACATACACACACAGAGATGAGCAGTTTACACGGTTTTAACCCGATGCCAGTGACTGTCACCACTTTCACATTCATCCGATAATTTTATCAGATAGCGAGCAATGTAAGGGAATTTCAAGTCTCAAACGTTCGAAGTCGAGTTTGCTCCCCTCAGGCTTTTCCAAGTTATCGACGTTTTCGATACCGATTACACCTGCCACTTCAATAAACTGTTCGTAAAAATAGTCTACGTTTATCCGTTCGTTGTCTAGATTGTCAAAAGCCAGTGCTATACATTTCACACATAGTAACAAATTATTCCATTCCTCAGCATTCAAGGTCACCGAGCATTGATCACCTTTAATGAGCACATGTTTTTTTCCAAAATAATTCACTAAACTCGCGGGAGATTTGAGCGGAATATTTTTTTGCCCCAAATTAAAATAATCAGATATTAATTTCTCTTGAGTAACAAATTCACACCAATCGGTATAGTTTAGTTCAACCGATCCCTTGTTCACTTGAGTTAACTGTACGATCACTTCACAGAATCTCTCGGGATCGAAACCGATGCTGACAATTCTTGTTTTAGCAGAGTTCAAGAAAAACACAGTTTCTAGTAGCAACTGGGTGGCATCACACACTTTCTTCTTCTTCTTCTGCACAGTTTTCGGCTGTCTGTTAGATTTTGAAGTGGGTGATGTTTGCAGACTTGATGGAGGTGAGGGTCGCTTCTCGGGGGTTTCCAGACCGGATGGTGGTGGCCGTGAAGATACACGTCTGCGTTTAGGAAGGGTGGGAGACTCTGCACTTGCTGGTTTCTGCATGACAACTGATGATAACTAGGTTGAATGCCAGGATATATGCTTTAGGAGGAGGCGGAAGGGAGTGAGGAGGTGGAACATTCGACATTGGTCGAACAAGGATCTACGTCGACCTTCAAGGTTAGGAATTTCAGCCAATGAGATAAGCAGTACGCATTTCTTAATGCGCAGTCACTTTTGCGTAAGCGGTGGCACGGATTCAAGCAGGAAATGGAGGGGAAGGAAAGGTCATCCGGTGAAGGGCAATCTAAATCTTTCCTCATGCTTATGAAAGTGCGTCCGGTGAGGTCAGAGAGGAAGCTACATTTTTCCTCGTCGAAGACGTAGAGGGCGGTGGCGTCCTTGATGATAGTTTCCAGGCAGGAGAGCAGCTCGGTGTAGGGAATGAATCCGTTTGCGAACGATGTCTCGTTACACAGGAGAACGTTGCTCGATTTCACCTTTCTGCCTCCACCGATCCATTTGTTCGGACTTTGGAAGCTGCACCAAAAGACTCTCTCGGAATCCACCTCCACCGCAGCCAATTCTTTCACTCTTCGGTCCGAGCCCCACTCGAAGTCGATGATGAGTCGCATCTTGACAGTTTCGAGTCAGAATCTCGAGTGATGACTATCGCGGGTAGCGGTGCTATTTATTCTCGAACAGCAACTCTGCGACCGAGGATGGCAACGTCTTCCTTTCCTGGTGCTCCCAAACTCTAGGTAAAAGAGTTGAGCGACTCGGCAGTCGTTGAATTGTGGGAGGGAAAATAGGTTGAGGTATTGGGTGAGGGTTTTACCAGTGGACTTATAGAGTGCATAGAGACAACAGAATTCCCCGCAAACGTCCGAACGAAAGCTCTGAAGTTGAACTGAATTTCGAGCGAGAGAGAACGGTTCTAGAAATTTTAATATCGAATGGACGAGTGGTGGATAACCATACGAATCGAAATATTCTGCCTTTTGCTTATTTAAATTGTGCACCGCGATCCAATGGCTTCCCGGTCGAGTAGAAGCGTCTAAATTTATCACGTAGATTCCAGGCGAGGGTGAGGGTAAACTATCTGAAGGAAACACCCCACGAAACACTTTTCTCGTGCGTAGATCGCGATTAAGTAAGTTGTATATATCTAACGTGTTCATCGCTTATGCAAAATTCGTGATGATGTTTCGACTTTTATCTATTTCCAAAGAGGCGTCGTATTCCGCGTAAACGATGCACGTTATGGTTTTTTCGAGCGGGTTTTCGAAGCCAGCTTCGATTCTCACGGTACCCTTATCCATCAAACCGACATATTCTTCGTTACCCGAACCGTCAGGTGTTAGATCGAAAGCTAAAATGAAATATCCATGTGCGAACATGTCCAAGGTTATTTGATTACCTTTATCACCGTGATGTACGCCGATTCCCGAAAACATAGAACGGTATGCTTGCGTCCAGCATTTTTGATTGGTGAAATTTGTGGAAATGCCTTGCGGTGGCATTCGCTCACCGTTGACGATGAGAAAGAAACTAGACAAAGAATAATGAGAGAACGCGAACGGATTTTTGTCCCTCCTTCCAACGTACGCATCGTTATCGACCATGCTGAAAACTATTTTGTTCGGAAGCTGTCCTGTTATGACGTTATCTACAGAAATCGTTTGATTTCCTCGAGGGACGGTGAACGTCTTAACTTCCACTCGCTTGAAAGGATATATCGCGTTGCTTTGCTCCAACGCTCTGGAATGAGCCAACAAAATTGAGGGGTTTATATCGTTATGCTCGACGTATAAAGTAGCATCGAGAATTTTCAGCACGGAAGTACCCGCAGCATTCTCCTTGATGTAGAAACTCGGTTTTGCGAGCGTTAATTTAACACCTACGTCGACTCCATTAATTAAGAGACGCTCTTGGTTAAATACGTCGACATGCAATTTACCATAGAGCTCCACGACCCTACTGTTAGCAAATTTAGCTTTTCTCGTAACAAATCCTACATTTGCGTCATCTTGTTTATTGATATCCTCACCGCTATCGAGCAACCACCCATCGCAAGCCAAATGAGTCTTCGCCGCATCTGCGCCATAACTAAGGAGATTTTCTAAAGTGCTACGATAGTGATAATTACCTTCCGAGGATGCAGCTTGCTTTCCGTTTAAATAGACGCTGCATTGCTCGATCATCGAATGCAAGACATTATTCACTACCCCGGGTTGTATTTTGTCCTCTGGCCCATAGTCCGATCCATCAGCTTTGACAAATTTCACCCTGATTTGTAAATAAAAACTGTTCAAATTTTTGTACGATTCTCCCAAATCTTTCACTACGAATTCGATGGTCGATTGATTGTCTAAGGAAGAGATCGGTTTGTACGGAATGAGGCGCTTGCCTAAAATATTCGTTTGCAAAGCTGGCCGACTAAATATGTCGAGCGAGGATAGCATGTGTTCCATATCGGTTATGAAGAAAATATGTCGGTATTGACGCGACGTATCTTTCTCCTCGAATGAAGTTTTTTGCGTTTGATGTTCCTTTTTATTAACTTTGGTCTTTTACTTATGCGTAAACCCGATCCACTCATCTTTTTAATTTTTTCTTCCGCCTTTCTCTTCAAATTCGCTCCAGCCTCACCCAATCGATTACGCAATATTTCCTTAATTGGTCTCGTTCCCAAATCCGAGAGAATTCCGACCCCCGTACTGGCCACCTCCTTACCTACCGCTTTAAGACCGCTTTGTATAAGTGGTTTAGCGAAACGAAAAAGACCCGCGAGAAAGCTTCCTAATCCTCTACCTCTCTGCACACGATAACTGGCGCGGTAGACGGGACCTATTTCTCCTCCGCATTGATTGACGTAATACGTCGTATATCGATCCACGTCCTTTAACATCTCGAACGATAATGATTGCTTTTTTTGTTATTGCAACACTTTTATAAAGTGTAAAACTAAAAGAGAAGGTGTAGCTCCACCGAAGAAAGGATATGGTTTGCCATCTTTTCCTGTGAGTAGTATTTCGACGTTCTCGATTTCTTTTTTCTCTACGGGAAAGTAGTAAACTGGATTGAAAAAATGGTGTCTTTCTTCGTTTACGCTGACAATTCGCAAACATCTGCTGAGAGAATCACCAACCAATTGCGGCTTGATTAAATCCGTATAAACGAAAATATATCGCGTGTCAATACTGCGTGCGATGTCCCGCTTTTTCCTATATTCTCCTCCTTTGGTGACATCTATCGAATAATTTGGATTTTCAAATATGACATAGTTTATTTTCTCCATCATTTCTCTTACACCGACTTTCGCTTCGCTACCCAAAAAATCCTTTTTTTCACGGACCTCATATAATACTCGCAAAAATTCCTCCAGAGACCCGTAAGATCCTGGGGGAAAATCCACACCCAAGCCATTCGGTAATATTTCGACGTGGAAACTTACGAGTTTATCCATAGCTTTTATCATCCTTTCACCGAAATCGATTTCACCCGATTTCTTCGGTTCTAAAACCTAAGATATTAATTCAACAGCAGAACCGTAAGTGCCAGGAGATGATCTAATCGGTGAATTCTCTGGTATTTCGATGCGTACATTAGCAAATTTTTCTAAATTTTTCACATCTTCAGGTATGTCGACGCATTTGTAGAGAAAATATACGAGTTGCAAAAAAATATCGTCAAAACGAGCATTCAAATCTTGGGAATTCATACTGATGATATATTGCAACAAAGATTCGTATTTTCCCGCAGGAGGTGCAATAAGCAATGAATCTGGTGGAATTTCAACATAGACGCCTATTAATTTATCCATCTCCTTAATCACCTTCGTTCCTAAAGACCACCTTGCATTTAATTCAACATTCATCATTGATTTCGATTCTAAGACTAAATCCAATAACTTATCCGAGTCATTTTCATCACATTTCAGCAAATTTCTTTTCTCATCAGCCGATAGCGATCGTAACATATCCTCTAACGAGTTGTAAGTTCCGGGATGGATCGTAACTGGTAAATCACCGGGAATCTCAATATGAACTTTATCTTTAGGACAAGTCATATGTTCCTTCAATACATCCAAAGCGCGTTTTCTTTTCTCAGTAGGTAACGAGTCTAGCATATGTTTCATAGATTTATAAGTTCCTGGAGCTATCGTGATCGGTGTACTATCATCCATTTCGATATTGACCTGTCGTCTATCCCTATTCATTTCCTCCCCGTGGATCCTGTTATCACGAATCCTTGGATGCGAAAATTCGGCCAAACCCACTCTCCATTCTCCGCTTCCTAAATCCAGTCGTTGAGATAATTTCGTCCAAAAATGAGCAATTGTATTATCTTCGAAATACTCGCGAGAGCTATCGCTAAGGAGGGTGAGATAGAACTCGTTCATTTTAAACGTTTTACCGTCGAAGCCTTAATCCAAGAATTAAAGGAATCCGAATATCCTTTCCACTTGACGAAATATTCGAGACTGCGACCTTTTCCTCTACGCCTCAATATTTTATCTATTTTAAACTCGGTGACCTCGGATACGATTGTTCTCTTTAGTTCTGGTTCGTAAAAGTATCCTTCGATACTCTCTCCGTTCATATCTTCCAACTCGTACGTAGGAACAATGTTCCCCGTAACGATAGATTTAATTTTAAAAACTTCGGTCGTATAGTTTGGCGTATATCCTTTAGCGAACGGCATTCTCTCTTTGCTGATTCTTACGTAATCTCCCGCGGTAAATCTCGGCTTTCTCTTTTTTTTCCCCTCTCCGAGACGTGTCTCGACCAGTCTTTTCCCCACCTCGAATGCATTTGAGTCGTTTACTCGGGAAGGAGCTATTCCGATGGTAGAATGAACGCCATCGTTATATCCCTTCATAAGTTTCGGTAAGACGCTCACAAAATCGTAAGTGGAATATTTGGTGAAATATTTGTACATTTTAGTCTTGAGGGTTCTATTAAATCTTTCCACAACCGAAGCTTTAACATCCGGATTGTGTGTGTAATAAAACTTTATATTTTCCCTTGTTAGAAATTCTTGAAATTTTCTATTCTTGAATTCGGTACCCTTATCGCTTTGCAATTTTAACGGTTTTCTACCGCTCTGCTTAAATATTAACCTGAATGCCTCCACGATGTCTTCCCCAGTTTTACTTTTTAGCGGAAGTGCCCACGCATATTTAGAGAACAAATCGATTACGGTCAAAATATATACATATCCCTTATTGTATTTTTTCAAATTTCGCATATCGTTTAAATCGCATTGCCACGTTTCGTCAATGTACGAAACGTCGTAAAAGTTTCTTTGAAAACTTTTTCGTAACGGTCTATGCAACGTATACGCATCCTGCGAATCCAGCCAATTTTGAACTTTACTTTTCGATATCTTTTTATTCAAAGCTTTCCACAATTTATCCGCAGTGGAAAAACCCGCAGGATTTGCAGGATCACCGTAAATACTTTCGATTACTTTATCGGGGTCCACGGCGTCTTTGGTTTTCGAACCCGAGATCCCCGACGCGGTAAGCTTCTTCCCCGCTTTGATGTTATTTTTTCGCTTAACGCCTCTGCGCGGTTTAATCTCTCCATCATACCTTCCCATGATTTATCTAACGCTACACTATCTAATTTTATGCGCTTAGTTAGAGATTCCAAGGTCTTACCGGGGGGTCTCTTCACCGCCTGCCTCCTAACTCTTTTTTCTTTCACGATCGGAATACTAATGGGCTTTCTCTCCTCTGCCGCAACGCTTAAATAAGTATCCAACGCACGTTTGTATAGGTGCCATTTATCTACATCGCTCAGATCTTTCCTGTTGAGAACCTTTTGCATTTCTTCGTCTAATTTAGATATTCGTGCTTTTGATCGTTCTCTGTCGAGAACTTCTGGGTCGATGAGTAACATCTTTTTGAGACTCATTTGTTTATCAGACTGCCTATAATTCCGCTGAGAATGGAACCGATGAGCATTGGAAGGAAACCACCTTTCTGAATCAATAATGTCCGCTTCTGTTTCAAGGACCCTTTCTTATCGCCGAGCGCTCTTAGCGTTTTACAATGCTTCCTTAGATTTTTCTTTAAGGCAGGGCTTATTTTATGATTCCCGTTCAAAGTGTTCAAGCAGCACTCGCACAAGACTTTGATTACCTCTTCGTCTACGTTTTTCAAAATCGCGTTACGCAATTTAGGTTTGGCGTTTTTCAAGACGTGTAGCAAATGCTTGTTAGATCTCAACCTTTTCATCATCGATCAGATGTGATGGCGCATATACGGTGGTAATCTCATCTGGGAATATACACGTGCTGAATCGCAAACGATCGTCCGTCTCTTGTGAAAGATCTAGGACCAAATAACTGTACGGTTCTGATGTCACCTCCTTATATATCCTCACCAACTCGGACGATTGCTCCGGATACACCTGCCTCGCTAAATGACCAAACTGAAGTCCATCGCGAGGGTTGCGAAAAGCGGCGATGTACTTGGAATTTAGAGATATGTTTCTCGATTGCGGACTCTGATAGAACACGTTTTGAGTTATGAGTATTACAGAGATACTACTATGGTGTGAACCTCTCGTGAATAATTCGCAAACTTGCTTAGTATATGCTTCATGCATCAAATCATCGATGACATATAGAGTCGGTATTCTTTTCGGGTTATCGAAAGAAGGAATTTGATTTTCAAACTCTATTCCCTCAATATCAGGCTCACTACCGGGGCTGCAGCACCAAATTATACGATCTATATCACCTTCTACCAAATGTTGTAAATTTTCTAAAAACCTCAACACAAAAGTTGTTTTTCCACAACAACTAGGACCGGCACAAATACAGGTAAAGGGATGTTTCCACCTCAACGACATAACCCTAACTGAGCAAATTTCCCGAAATTGTAACTTTTATTCAAGTGTCACCTTCAGATTCAAAGGCTTCATCCCACGTCCTCTTTAAATTTGGAATTTTGAGACAAATGAGATCAATTCACGCAAATCACATTATATACAGTAGATGAAAATGAACTTCTATGTACAAATGTACTTACCCATAATCTCAATTGTGGAACCTCAATTGTGATAATGAATAATTGCCAATTTTATTGAAGTAACTCGTTATTAGAGGAGCCAAAACCTCTTCCACCTCTTTTTGTTTCATTTAAACTATCAACTTGTATACAATTTTTCACACTCTGACATTTCTCAAATATAATTTGCCATATTTTCATGCCTTTAGTTATATAAAAGTCAATGTCACTCTTATTATAAAGTAGCACCTTAATTTCCCCTCTATAATCGGGATCAATCACTCCCGCACCAACTTCCACTCCATGCTTCAAACTCAATCCTGATTTTGACGCCAACCTCCCATATGTCTCATCCGGTATCTCAATCACAAGTCCCGTATTAATCAACTTTCTACTCCTCCCCTCTATCACACACTCCATTACACTCCTTATGTCGTATCCTGCAGCCATTTCGTACGCCTTCTCAGGCAGCTGAGCCTCGGCGTCAACTTTAACCACGTTTACGTTCATGATCTGTAAAATTATGAGATTACACATGAAATTATGAAAAAAAACTAAGAAAGTAAGCTAAGCAGTCACTACTTATTACCTCTTTAAAGCTTATAAATGTCTAGTAACGCTAGGCCGGTTTATAACTCATTTAGGACTACTTCCAAAAGTTGTCGAGGAAAATCATTTGAATGATTGCAGGGTTACTCCCTTGACTTTAACCAATGGTTTTCCATAGATCCAGTTTTTGTGGTCAAGTAAAATTCTTCTTTTTTGTCTATATATTACCAATCTAAAATATTCTATTACTACATTTAGACTCATTTTAGTGAGCAAATCTAAATCGAAATCGTACAACCAATTTAAAATTATATAAACGTCAGCATTGGATTCTACCCAACAGTCTTTTAGGCGATCGATCCAGAGTTTGTGAGTACGATGGTCATGAGCATCGTATAAATAAATATCTTTAGGCCAATCTTTTCCAATTTTAAGCAAAGCCATCTTACCTTTGTTGAAGCGAAATATTTTTCCAGAACTTTCAAAATCAAGTTCCTCTTCTTCTCGGCCCTCGGATGTACTCGTAAGCACGTCTGAATCGTAAATAAAATTAAATCATTTTTAATTTCGATTGAATCAATAATAAGCGAAATATAAGTATTAAAATTTCCGCCTGAAATCAGTCAGTGTGATATGTAGTGAAAATATGAAACTAGCATTAAAAACTACGGAGCAGGACGCCCAAAGAACCGTTTTAAAGGTATAATAATGGCTTGATCAGAAAAAAAAGGAATTGCCCCTGGAAGGTTTGGATATCCGCAATACCATAACCATAACCATCGCTATAGTACAAATTACATATAGACATTGAAATATTTTTCCTTTATATTTCAAGATAGTATTTCCAGAAAATGCTACACTATAGTCTCGGTAAAACGTTAATTGAAAGCAGCGTCTTCACGTTAATTGATAAGTCACCAATAATTGGCGACTTGACAAAATATTAAGGAGTTTGTCTAAAATATCTCGAAATCTTTCAACTTTTTAAATAAGCTATTTCTTTTATTGGAAGCGCAATTGTAATATGAACAAACTTTGCATTTACACCATTCCAATATCTCTTCAAATAACGGAGATATTAACAAAATTGTTCGAAAATTTCGGATTTTGCCAAAAATCTCGAAAACGGTGGGTCCAACGATGAAAATAACCCGAAAAACGCCCTTCTACGGAGTAGGAGGGCGCCCAAAGAACCGTTCTAAAGGTATAATGGTCCTAATTAGGAAAAAACCAAAATTTGCCCCTGAAGGTTTACTTACCTGCAATACAATCGCGATGTTTTTTTTACGCGTCTTGTCTTCCGCGTCTGTGACCTCGTTTCTCAAGTATTAGACGGAGTTAACATGCACGTACAAAATGGCGATCCTGCATAGCGGGCGGGGTTAACATGCTCCTCCTACAAAATGGTGGGGCGGATTTACTAGGTTATGATAGGGCGGGGGATGGGTGGAGCTAAGATGTCAGAGGAGTACCTCTTTAAAGCTTATGACCGCCGTGTAATATTGAAACATTACAGGACCTCTTTTGGGGTATTTTTCCGGCGGATTTTGATGAGATTCGGTTATATGTACCATTATTTAAGGTTTTTCAAATAATATGAATTTAAACCGAATCCGTTAATTTTTTAAGGGGGTTTCCATATGAAACATCCCATTAGAATATTTTGGTAAGTGTCGCAGAGACAATCTGTGCGACTAGTATTCTTCGATTTATCGTTAACATTATAATTATTTCAACTTACCAGAATCAAAAAAGCTGCCGTATTCTTTAACGTTTCGACGTTGACCTCTCGGGGAAACGTCAGCGTGCTGACGTTGGTCGTGGAATGTTGAACAATAACCGATGACTTCTCGTATTCTCTGCACCGTATTTATAGTGGTGTAAGGTCTATACATCGCAATAAGACGTCGCCTTCCTACCCCAACACCTCAGCATTTAAGGTAGGTCATACGTGGTGAAATGCTACCCACATACACATGCGCTTTAGGCAGGTCATCCGCCACTCATAATCTCTTTAGGTGTGTCATACGTGCTATGGCATGTAGATTATTTTTAACCTACTTTCCCTACACAACACCCAAGCGATTGAGGCAGGTCGTACGTGGTATGATAAATATATTATTCACGTACTTCCTCCCCTCACACTTACGCGCTTTAATTGTGTCATGCGGGCTATGGTAGATAAATTATTCTTAACCTGCTTTCTGTCCCTCCACTCCTAGTCGCTTGAAGCAGGTCAAGCGACTTTACCAAGGTATGTAGGTTATTCGCCTCTTCCTGTATCGTATACACTAACAATTTCAGTATATAAGCAACGCGATAATCGTAGAAAATCACCCCTCTTCGACTACGAGTAAGAGCACCAACAGCTGCAGATATTCGGTAAGCATAACATTCATTTCTTTTATAACTTTTTAATCACTTCTCCCTCTGAGAAAGCTTTGACTTTATACTCGCGGATGGTCTATTTTCTTTAGAACACCTTCAACTCCGCAACCACCACCATTACCGTCGCCGTCTCCGCCACCGTCTACGCCACCGTCTCCGCTGCCTAGGCTACAACAGATATTCAGTAAGCATAGCATTCATTTATTTATAACATTTTTTAATCACTTCTCACTCTGTGAAAGCTTTGACATTACGCTCATGAACGGTCTTTTTTCTTTAGACTAATCCTCATAACCTTCGCCGTCTCCACTACCGCCGCCACCGTTTCCGCCACCTCCATCTTTGCTGTCATCGCCCAGATTATAGTAAGTGGTTATGAGATTTATAATATGTCTAAAACTAGATTTTGTTGGGGTATAATTAGATGTATTTCGTAACGATAAATATACTCAAAGCGTGTTTGTAAGTGCTTAAGTTCTTTACCCTCTGTTCATATTAAAAAATCTTTGGCTCATCATCGCACTTTTTTCTTTTTTTAGATGGATTCTATCGTGCAAAAATTGTTAGAAAAGAATAAAAGCATCTCCTTCGTTAAGAAGGAAGACTTGAAGGAGGACAGATTTTACACCATAGAGAATATGGGAAAAATGGTGACGAAATATGGAGAGGCGTTAGTGGTGGAGCTCTCAGACGATCGAGACTGGGATTTTAAAAACAAATTCTTTTTACCTAAACGGTATAATGTGGTGACGGCGGAAGAAATAGCCCAGTATAATTCAGCTGCTACTAAAACACTGGGATTAATTGTCAATAATAAAAATGTTATAATAAAATCTGTTTGAATATATAATGAGTATTATTTCATTATTAGATGAATGCATGTGATACGCCTTTCCTATTTCAATCGTTAAATAGCATCAACCACAATAGTACCAACCCACTCAAATGCACACAGCATTTGTCACATGCTAGAGTGCTGACAACCACCCCCTTTAAATTTAGACCTTTCAAAATTCTGGACGAGAGCGCATGCGCGATTCATTTGTTTTTAGCAACACCGATCTGTTCGATATATCGAAACTCACTTGACAACATTGCTTTTCGAACGGCACTTGTTCTTAGTTTCAACTTTCTCCGAGTGGTGGCGCCACAGGTTGGTCACGTGACCGGATGTGACGTCATAAATCCAAGATGGCGGCTGCATAAAAGTTGGGGTGGGGGGGGCCAGACTCCTCTTTTCCCTACTACTTTCCGATAATTGCGTAATAGAAGTCATGTGTTAGTGCATGAGACGATCGAAATGCCGAAATTACACATTGAAGAAAAATTTGTTCCCCTAAGTGCTAGCAAAATTTTGAGTGATCACAATATTCAGGGCGAAGGAATGAAAGCATTCAAAGATGAAATATTTTATATAAATATATATAAAACGACTTGTGAATACCTAAAAAAGGAGTTGAATCCTTCAAGTTCAAATTTATGAAATGGATGCTTTTAAAAGATATACCAATTTGGGAGGAAGTACAAAATACGTGTAAAAACATTATTGATATGGGGTTTCAAATTGACGAAAACTTATTACTTCGTCAGTAAATAAAAAATTTATTACAGAAGAGGTGAATGAGAGAAATGATGATTAGCTAAAGGGATCTTGTTACGGTCGATGGTCATTGTTTTTTTCAAAGTTTGTATTTCAAGAGCTGACCTCAGAAATGGAAAAATTATGTAGTATTTTGTTTGCCATTCCGGCACATAATGGAAATGTGGAGAGAAAATTTTCAGAAATAAATTTTCAGTGGTCGGATGAAAGAAACCGTCTGGATATAAAAACAATCAATTCCATTAAGGTATGTAAATTTAACGTGTAAAGATTTTCATAAGCTGATTAAAAAAATGATCAAAATCTTATTAGGGCAGCAAGAAGTTCAATAAAATATGACTAAAAACATTGGCTCCTGATTTATTTTATGGTACAATAATACGTACTTATTCGTCAAATATATTAATTTAAATTTTTACGTAGTATTATAACATTATTTCTCTTTTATAACGTTTATTTTTCATTTATAGTGAACAGACACCTGAAAATTATGAGATTCACAGTGTCCCGGTTTTTTTTTCAAATTGTCCCATTTCTGACTTTAAAACTTATTTTGTCCCGGTTGTGGCCATCAACATCTGCACACCCTACATAATAAGGTGTTGATTTTCACATACAAAGTACGGGTGCGTGAATTTTCTAATCCCTCTCTTTTCTTTGGCTTGGAATAATCCATATTCAAAATACCGTAATTTATTAAGGTGCCAATGAATTTCTTTAAGGTGAAGAATTGTGGACTAGTGCCACGTACAGCTAACAAATTATCTCCCGCAAACTGCTTTACAATGGGTGGTATGC
The DNA here is from genome assembly GCA_028673005.1 of Tanypteryx hageni. Classification (NCBI taxonomy): domain Eukaryota; kingdom Metazoa; phylum Arthropoda; class Insecta; order Odonata; family Petaluridae; genus Tanypteryx; species Tanypteryx hageni. The sequence continues at coordinate 5,170,167 of CM054112.1, forward strand.
ATTATAACGTTGCAAATGCTATTCCTACGGTTTTCTAGCTATTATTACGATTCACATGCATAAAGTATTGTAGAAGAAGCTTTTCCTCGTAGCAATTCCTTCGCGGAGTAGCATTTCCTTCGCTACATAACTTTTACTACGAATGGTATGCATAAAGGCGTAGCATTTACTTTCTCTTGAAGTAATTGCTTCGGAAAATCGTAGCCTAGGCTCAGTGTGGCTACGCTCTCCATGCGGTGCAGTTTTTGTGCGATATGGAGGCGTTCTTGAGAGTGCGCCGAGTTGAATAAAGGTCCACAAATTCGAAATAAGTTTCCGTTAATTTTGGTACCTCAGCCCCACGGGGCTCTACTTCTGAGCACACTTATAAATCGGTTTTTATTAGTGGAGATTTTCTAAAAAGAAAATAAAAATACTTTTTAAGTCTATTACATATACTTACGCATGCATTATCTGATTGAGCCTCGGAGTGATATGTGTAAAGATAATACATTTAATTTACCCTATAAGTCTCTTTAAATGGAAGGGTGAGTTTGAGGCTTCAATCACAGAATGGCGAGCTTAAGTGAAATCCTAATGGCGGAAATACAGGTTTAATTAGAATAACAAAAATTTTAATGAGCAATGGAAAAAATTAATTACAAAATATAGACATAGCCATAGAAATAATAAAAACGTTTAAGAATAAAAAAAATAAAGTCAATGAGACAAATAATAATGCAGGTTTATTTAGAAAGTAATTTTTACATTGGCATAGATATAATTCAATCTTTCAACAATAATAAGAATAAAGTCCCAAAGATTAATAATCAAATTTGCTAATCAAAATAAAAACACAAATTCATGAATGATATGATAAGAAATCGGGAAAATAGTATTCATATCTTCATAAAGAAATAAATCCATTTTTATTACCCATCATCGAAGCTGCTCCGTCTGTTGTCATTGATACAAGTTTATAAATGGGAAATTCGTTATTTTCTATGTACCAACTCCTTAAAAGCGTGGTAAATGTCTTCACGCCGAGTTTTACCCTAAGTGGTATTAGTTTAAGATGCTCTTCCTATGCGCTCATATCCTGAGAAAGCATTCTGATAAAAACGCAAAGCAAACTATGTCCGACGATTCATCGAATTGAAGTGAAAAACAAACAGTCCCAATTTATTACTTCGGTGCGGCGAGTAACGGTTCTGCGTGAAAGCTGTAGATCTTGAACAGCAGAAATTATTTCACCTTTGTTTTTAAAGGAATCGGCCGCTACAAGGAATGCTTCTTTCAACATTTCTCCATCCTCAAATGTTTCGCTAACAAATGACTCACATGAAATGACGCCACAGTTCTTTCAGTTTTGTTTTGCGGAGTTCACTATTCAATGGATAATCGGTATAAAACTTCTATGCACACTTTTAAAATGCCTTTCAAAGTTCCCTGTCTTAGGCAGCGATATGGATGCAAACACAACTAGATTTCACCATAATAAAACAGAGCCGTTCTTCCCACTCTGCGTTAAAGTGATATCTTTTTTTCTTTATGCTTGGTCCTACACTCATGATTGGCTTTAATTTCGGCAGACTTTCTTTTAGTTCTCGAGATTTTCGAGAATTTTTGAGAAAAATTATCGCGTAAAAAGTGAAATCTCTATAACAGAAAAAAGTCGAGAAATCACAACCACTATTCTCATTCTCTCATATGGTGAACCGCGGAGAAAATTGTCACAGTAAAACTAATCCAGGGGTGGAATATTCCTTGAATCTGATAGTTTTCTTAAGCTACGGCTATTTTCCTATGATAATGCTCAGTAACAGATCTGTAGTCCTTTTGCAAATGCATTAGAATGTTGATAGAACTCGAAGAGGAAAAACAAAAATCTCACAAAAAAGCGTCGAGTTAAAATCAAAATTTTTCTACTTTTGAATATATGTAACAGGAACAGCTGCACGTTAATTTCAATTTGAATTTCACAAACAAAATAGAGATATAAACTAAGAACCTATATAAATTCGCGGGAAAAGTACATATATTATTTTAATCTCTGCGTAATTAAATGTTTTCCTTATCGGATTTTATCCAGAAAAAGTTGTATCTTTTTCGACAACGAAAGAAATTCGGCAGCCATATTGCAACCGCATCAGCTGATATAGAGTTACATAGTAATGGACGCTATTTTGAAAAAACACCGTCGATGTATTCGGTTTGTCTGTCCGTCCGCTCGTCCGTCTGATCGGGAATCCTGAAACTTCGGAATTTCCATGAGACCCAAGCATGGCATGAATTTGGTGGATCTAGTCTCAGCTGCAGGTCGATGTCTTTTTAATCAGTTATCTCCAATGAGAAAAGGATGATACCGGCGCAAAAGTAAAAGGGCTGCCAAAACAGGACCGGGAGATTTGCCCATCTGTTGAGACTTTTTCAAGTTGAAGAACTTTGATAAAGTTTTCTTTTTTATATTAATTCGTTAATGTCGTCCTCGTTGTTTATTCTGCAGAGTACCTCTTTCTCGCACGACATTAACATAAGCGATTCATGATGTGAATTTGAGAGGCAATTTTGTAATATACTTAGAATATACTCCAGCATAGAAAATTATCTCCCACGGGCTACCTGGGTCAAAGAATGGTTAAAGCATACTTGTACGACAGACAGAAGTTCCTGTATGTCAAAGCGTGTTGGTTGAAATTAATTAAAACATTGCAACAACACGCAATGCAGTTTTTACACGATTTTAGCTTTTGGAGAGTATTTTTGGTACCATCTTCTGAGTAATTGTCACTAGTCTCAATAACGAAGTATTCGTTCAGAGTTGCACTGAATTCGATCCATTTCATAGCAAAATCCATCAGTTATGCATGCAATTTTTCCTTAGTTATGTCATTGTTAATTTTTTACACAACACTTTTTCAAACGCATGCCCGGGAGTGTTTTAAATTTTACAAAAATTTTAGGATCCAAATAAAAACATTCTTAATAAAGATAACGATGTTTTAAATATCTCGTGCCCAAACTGTTAATCACTCGATCCATTGTAACGTTATACACATTTATGCGATAACTTTCTTTTGCGTTTCATTGAAACCAATTTCCCCAGATAACTTTTTCTTGATTTTAATCCGTTTTTACTTTCTTTATACGCAGTAGGGGAATACATTGTTTTCATAAAAAAAATCAAATTCGACACGTTTTGAGATCCCCTGAACACGTTTTGATTGTTTTCTCGATGGTGTATGAGTGTGTGACAGGTTGTGTGTGGGCGCCCTTATTCAAGCTATTTTTTTATTTCTCATTTTTTAATGAAAATAAATATCATATCTGCTTTTGACAACTGTCGATATACCGGATGCGACACTTTACGCTTGGTACATTTTAGGTTTTTACCAGTTGCCTCCATTAAAAATTCATAACTTTTATCAACATTAAATTTATAATTTGTGGGAAATGTGATTCTTTACAAATTCTGATTGAAGTATTTTCCTAAAATGAATCGTTTAAGGTTGTTTTTTATTTATTCGGTTTTGTCAAATAACTCCTTTGAGACTTCATTAGTAGTGTTTCAAAATAGCAATCTTGTAGAGAATAATATTCTCGACGACTTTTGTACGACACGCATTCATGGAGACCAACGAAAAATGACCATGCCGCCGGAATGGCCATCAGTGCCATCTGTTGTAGGAACCGAGCTACTATTTCCTCGTGGCAACGATTAGGTCTAGAGTTTCAAACCCAAGCCGTATGCAATTAGATAATTGTAAAATACGTCACATTCGGAAATTTAAAATCATTATTTATAATTGTTATCTTTTCTAAGTGCAATTACATGCTTCTCATACTAAGCACCAACAATTACTGCCCTTAAATCACTATAATGGGATTTTTGCGCTCTTGCAATATCTTGTGTTTTTAGTCTTATAGTACTATCTTGCAAAACATGCATTCCGTTCTGCCACCAACCTCAGTATGTTGTTTTTATTTATGACAATAGCGACCAGTCTTTGGATCACTGAAAGATTTCCTCGTACTTTGGAAATTTTCAAGTTTTGAGAATCTCCATCTATGTAAGTTTTCCTTCGTTACGTTTCATTCTGCACTTGCCTCACGGTAATCTGATTATAATTTTCATGCTAACAAATTCCTTTTCACTTCTTTCCCTCCGCGATTGCTCCTCTTTTCTCTGCATGACCTGACATTTTTAAGTCCAGTATGCCCTACTTCAACCAAATATAAGATCGCAAATATACATCTAGGGAAGAGACGTTGAGGAATTCGAAAACCGGAGAGATATAAAATCTGCTTTGATCCTGAATCGAGCGCGGCCCGTCGACTTGCAGATATTTTACTATTGGTCTTCCGTAGCCAAGTGATTTTCCTTTTTCAGAACGGGAATGTTTTCTTGGGTTAGGACCGGGCTAGCCAAGCTAATATCAACCAGCCCCAACGGATGTCCTCTAAGATGTATTACATCAAAGAAAAGAATAGATTGCGGCCATTTAAACGGCGGAATTCCGATGAGTTGCGCTGGGTAGTGACTGTTTTGACGTTGCTGTAGATCAACTGCGTAACTGTTGTGAAAGCTGTATTACACTGTGGAATTTCGTAATAAATGGTTGTCATTTTTATCATCGAAACACGGATGGTAATATTGCAACAAAAATGTTAGCGCATATGTGTGTTTTATATAATTTTTTATTTGTCGTAAAATCATCGCCTGAACGCATAATTTTACTTTGTACTGTAATTTAAGACGGCACTTAATTTTCGAAGGCTGAAATTAGATTAGAATCGAGTAAATATGGCAGTTTCCTTTTCTGCAGACCCAGCTTCAAATGTGCCCTAATGCATCCGCTTCCATTCCACTCGCACTTACACTATCTTATTAATATAAGAGTTATTCCACCACCATGGACCAATTCTGTCGCCGAGTAGCGGAAACTTAGCGTGGCCGTCTTTTTTCGTTGCCATTTTAAAATTACGTATTATCATCTTACAAACTTGGAACATGAACCAAAGAACGCCTAAAAGAACAGAATTCCATTTTTCTGCCATCGACTTTCGAATACGAGCCCAATCGATCCAAGAATCAGTTTTCAACGCGAAAATTTTATGCATTTTGACGTTAAAAGTTTTAGTCGTCAAGGTGATATGCATTGTTGCCGGTTTCGTCTAATTGCAAATGATTGACTGGGATTATTAATTCGCGTCACATCTGTTCATATATTCACGTTAATTCGACTCCATTTTGTAATGTATGTAATACCTTGTATGTGATATGTCAATAAATCTCATATCGACAATCTGCCTGGCTATGCCGCCCACAAATGCCGTGTTTAGCGAACAAGTGCGTCCGAGACATCACTAGTTAGGTAATGGAACCGTAATTGGGACCGGATGGAGATATTATTTCGACCTTGTAATGGATCCAAACTACCAGCGGTACTTTTATTTCAATTTATTTCTATGAAATAATTTTTAACAAAAGTGTGAATATATTTATTGATTCTTATAAAAAGAGACTAAACTTCAAGAATTAAGGAAAAATGTAAAAAACGGAACAAATCTAGGAGCCCTTTTAACAGTATTCAACATTTTGTCATCTCTTTATATCGATAGTGTCTTCAATACCTTAATTAGTATTAAAAAATTTAAAATCAACTCCTAAATCGCCCAATCCATTTTTTTTAGATAAACGGTCACAAATATAGTTTTCTGAAAATTAATTCTCGCCAGGGACTTGATATCTCAAACAAATATCTGATGTCTTATGTGTCTTACGACAACGACAAGAAACAAACAAACCCACATCCCACAACTCACAAACCCGCACACACTCACTAAATCTCAATCGTAGAAATCTCAACAAAAAAATTCAATAAACAAAGCAATGTTCTAGAATAGTTGATTTTCATAGATATTCATTATAGCAGTACATATGTAGCAATTGTCAGCAAATATGTTGGAAAAAAGCTGATAGCCAGATCAGCAAATTAAAAATGTAATCCCTTATATTGGCCGCAATGATTAACCGTTTCAGTTAAAATAGTGTTCAATTCACTTATATTAGATAGAAGGTTTCATTAAACAAAATTTGGTCACTGTAGGTAGTCATAGTATATAACCTTATTCTGCAAAAACAAATTCTTCAAAATGTAAAGAAGATGTATGGCACAATTTAAATTTAAAATACACGTCTAAAAGAATGTTTTACTCAAGAATTTCAACGCCCGTCATTTTCCGGTAGTATCAGTATAGCATTTGTTTAATTTTAAAATCGAGGATGTGTCCCATGGATTTCTACGGGAGGTTTTTAAATAACAGCAGTACAAAACACACATATTATACGATCGTTAACTTTCCTCGACACAGGAAAAGAGGCAATATTCGATACCCACATCTTTATATTTATATGAGCGAGTAGTTAATTAAACAAAACTCTGAAGTTAAATCGATGGAACCTAGTCATAAATGGTTACTTTCAACTGCTATACATCATTTGAAATAGACGTTTGCAGATTTAGTCAAGGCACTGAAGTATACATGTTAAAACCTAAGCCTCGATTATATAGATATGTCGATTGGTTTTAAATGGTTACATTTTCAGTAGTGATGAAATTCGAACTATTTTGGCAGCCGACGGATCTAATTCATTAGACGTAGATGTACTGCTAATGTAATACGAAAGGCCATTTACGTTCGGAAAACATGAGAAGCAATTGAATTAAATAAATTTTGCGTTCATCGTCGTTTTGTTTAAAATCACTTTGCAATCGAGCAATATATTCGAAAGCCAACAACGAAGGTTTCCATGGAGAAATTTAAAAAAAAGAAAAAAGGGAGAGGAGACTACGGCGAATAGGTGAATTAAAAATTACTAACTCCAAACAGTAACGTTTACCCAGAGAAGCGCTCAAAAGAAAAAAGTCTTCAGCTACTGACGATGAGAGCGTAGCTCTCGAAATACGTATTTAGTGCTTGTTCCAGAGATGTTTTTCTTTATTTGTCTTGTACTCGTGCTTTAATTTTCACTTTTAGGCTTAGGTTTTGACCACAAGTCCCTGTTAGGCCATTGTCCAGGAAACTTGTATTTTTTTTCTGTTTTCTTTTGAGCGCTTCTCTGGGTAAACGTTACGGTTTGGAGTTAGTAGTTTTTAATGGAGAAATCACTTAAAATGGCGATAACATCGCCTAAAATCAGACAATAAACGTATTTTTCGCGCATTTTCTACTTCAAAGTGAAATTCTGCCATATGAATAAGAGACCTAATTTAATTTCCCGTAGAATGGTATAAGCAACGTGTCAATAGATTAATTGTATCACATTATAATGGTAATGAAAAAAGTCTCGCACAGTGAATTCGAGACATTCCCATGTAATTCAAATGGTAAACAAATGTATTTATTTAAAGCTTTCACCCAGAATACTCCGGTATGAAAAGTAATGAATGCAGCTAGTCTAAACAGCAGGATTGTTATTGCAAAATTTTGTAACTGTAGATAATCGCGCAGTATGATTTTATAGGGAACAAACACGATATTCAAAATATTTATGAATAGATAATATTAATAGATATGTATATATATGTAGAGGGTAATTCAATAAGTAAAGACACAAACGCTGTTATCTAAAAAATGGTTTTTTAACAAGTAGGGATGCACACGAGTTTCCAGTGCTACAGAAGTGCTTTTCTTCAAATTCGCCGTAGCATTAACGTATACTAATGTATTTGCTTAGAAATCATAAAATTATTTTTTCCTTATATGTTGGTGGCCCTGATCCGATCTAAACATGTTCATTTCGTTTTGTCAATCTATACTCGCCCAACAAATGAAATATATATTTAAAATCGGATCAACCATAACCTTCCAAATTCATAAGTGCAGTAAATACTAACCTTGATATTGTGGTAGCCCTGTTTAGTCGACCCGGTTGAAATATGATATTTTTGTTATATATTTATATTAGATTATGTATACCATATTTAGTTAGAATCCATTGGGTCAGTTCTCAATAAATACGTGTAAAAGAAATATTATTTTACTTTTTAATGTGGTTACCTTTCTCTTTATTTCCGCTTCAAACATATTGATTCCATAATGCTATAATGTACAAATCGTCTACATAAAATTCACTTGAAATCCGTTGAGCCAATCTCTTTCAAATCCATCATTACTGAAGGAGATTAATTTATATTTGTGGCACCCCTGTTTCGTTGATCCTGTAAAAATATGCTACTATTGTTATATATATATATATATATATATATATATATATATATATATATATGCATGTATGTATGTATGTGTGTATGTATGTGTGTGTGTGTGTGTGTGTTTGTGTACATTATAAATATTATTTGGTTAAAATTGATGTTGACAGTTCAACACAACTACTTGTAAAATGAATTTTTTTTATTAGCTGAATTGTGGCAGTCCTTATTTGTGAATTTATATTGAAATTCTTGATGTAGATTTTTTATATTGCGCACCTCCTTAATGCAAATTTTATTTGAAATCGTTTCAGCCAATTCCTTCCAAATTCATTATTACCGAAAAGTTAAACTCCGCAATTGTGCCCCCCCCCCCCCCTACTTAGTCGATCCGATCTAAACATGTCATTTTGGTCATTAATTTATTTTAATATTTTGTGGACCAAATGTGGTTGAAATCGGTCAAGCCAATTCTTCCCTGATATATGCGTACGGAAGGACGGACATAACGGATATAATAGTGTTCTTTAGCAATGACGAAAAGCACTAAAAATCACAAAACTTACACTAATTTTCAATATAGTCTCCCTTAACATTTATGAACTTGTTCCATCTGTTATGTCTCGTATTCCATTGGTCAATAATTCTTTGTATTGGTGACAGAGGCAATCTTGTAAAAAAAATTGACTTCTTCATATCCGCAAAATATTTCCCATGTAAGGCGTCTTTTATGCATCCAAACAAATGAAAATCGCATGGTGTTAAGTCCGGGCTGTGGGCAGGATGCGGCAGTACTTCCCAGCCCTCTCGACGATTGTCTGTTGGTTTAATTTATTACCGTTGTGAATGGGCGTTACCCTGCAGCAAAACAACGCCTTTTATTTGAGGTCCAGGACGTTTACGGAGAGGTCCTTCCCTGTCCCAAAAATCGTGAGCATAACCCTACCCGTTCACGGTATTGTTTTGAATTTCTTTATCGCTGGTGATCCCCGGTGTCGGCAAGGCGAGGTTTTGATGAAGTGGACGAAGAGGGCGTGGAAGACCTATTGGCGTATCGTACCCAGTCCATAAGGAACGAGGATCTGATGGAGTTAGAACAACAGCGGACTCTAATGGAAAAAGAAAATTCTTTGGTAGCTCCATATTATCATCTTACCCAGGAAGCTCTTGGGAAAATTATCAGTACGTTTGAATAAGTCACGGATATTGTCATTCATCAAGATCCAAATCAAACGAAAGAAGCAACAATGTTTGCTGAACTGTTAATCAAGCCGTTTGCTGCTACAAGAAGCTTTATGTAGATATGAAAAAACGTAGCCATCCAACCCACTCTTCGCACTTACCAGTTTCATACACTAGAAGCACTGATCGAGACAGAGAAAAACGGAGTATGCTTACTAATATATGAAAGCTGCTTTTATTATTTTTGTATTCAATGCATTTAATATTGGCACGTTAATATGTGAATATATTCGTAAAATCACCCACAAGTGTACCCCAAAATTTCAAACGAGAATCGCATCAACCTTTAATTACATTGTTATATATGGGGAACAATGTTTCGCTCATCGCTATCTCGTTTATGTCCAGGGTTCCGAGAAACGGAGCCCTTGCGGTAAATGAGGACTACTCTATCCAAATATTCACAACAAGACTATGAATAACCAGATGAGAATTACGGTAATTCAAAGAAAATTTACGTAAGTATATTACAAAGCAGGAATTTCTCTCTCTCTCTCTGTGCCTCTGTCCCAAACCCTCGACTGTGGCGCCGCTCAACCCTATAGAGGTCGCGCACGGTCAAAAAAACCGGGTGGGTTACATTATTAAAATTTATAAAACTCTCAGCATCACTTTATCTCTGGCCTTCTAAGTACCTTATTTCTTGTCCATTACGTACCATATGACAAATTTGTAGGGCTCTCCGATTAAGCTTTATTTATTTACATTGTGGTTTTCCACTACTGCGCATCGGATTTTCTGATCGAATACTAAATATGTCGCGCACGGTTTAAAAGACCAAGTTCTCTCTCAGAAATCTAATGCGCGAATATTTTATACTTTCAATATGGAGATTTATGTAGTAATCAGCCTGAAGATTCTTCCGAAGTAGATAACAGCCCGCGGAAGGTTGTGCAAATATTGTTACTTCCAATTTCAGGATCCGCTCGCAGTGTAATAGTAGATAACTGGTTCTGCTCTATTCCACTCGCCATCCATCTCCTAAATAACAATAGGTTAACACTTGTTGGCACAATAAGAAAAAAGAAACCGGAAATACCAACGATGTTCGTAAATAATAAACACCATGAACCTCATAGCAGCCCATTTGGGCTCATGTACAATTTTGTCTTACGTTTCAAAGAAAATTATAGTCATGATGTTGTCTTCAATGCACTTTGATGATAAAATCGATGAAGATACTGGTATTGTAGCGAAAATTTTATAACGCAACCAAAGGAAAAGTAGACAAATTTGATCAGCTAAAAGCAACTTATTCTCTAGCTAGGAAAAGTTGTCTTTGTCCACTTAGCTTACTTAGCTGGAATCAATGGATTTATTATACTGTAAAATAACACAGAAAATAAAATGAACCGCAAGGCTTTTTTGAAAACACTTACAAAAGAAATATTTGAAAATACGTGCTACATCAGAAAATTTGCCTCGGAGCCTATATGTAAAAATCAGGAACTTGGTAGGAATTTCTGAAGGAGAAAGTGAAGCACAGAGGTCCAGGAAGATGTGCCTTTTGCTTCAGGAAAAAAACAGGAGGACCCGTTCGTGCTGTGTAACATGCTCAAAATATATTTGTAGAGAGGACACTGTTCCCGAGTTCCAGATGACCATTATTAAATGTTTTATAAAAAAACTTGTTTTACCGCACTATGTCTCGAGTTCAATTTTCATTTTAACGTAAACGTTTTTTACGTATTTTAATCGGATAAATATGTCCTTTGAAATACTTTATATCCTGTATATAGGTCTAAAAACAGATTTCAGTTAATTAATATTTTTACTAATTTATAGCGTCTTTATTGATGAAAAACAATTGTATGAACCTAAATGCATTTAACAATAAAGAAAATGTTAAATAAAAATATATATCTATTTGTATTTTTGCATCTATTTCCAGCACGGTCAGAAAGACCGTGCGCGACCTCTCACGTCACAAACTACCGCGCGATCTCTTAAGGGTTAAAGAACCGATATAAAGGAGCAGAAGAATAGAACTATTTATGACTGACTGCAATGCTATTTTTAACAAACTCTCCGAGCAGGTAGAAGATTGAAATGTGATAGGAATGTTTGATCCTTATAGTAAAAGTCATTTACAAAATATCCCCAAAAGGACCCTCGTTCGACTCCAGAGGATAATTTCTATTTCCCATAAGATAACACGTAAAAATCAATTTAGTGAGATGCAGGCTTTCATTCTTTGACTCATGAATATTAGAAACATTAACCTTCGACCTTCAAATAAGTATATTTTAAAGGAAAATGAACCGAGGCTTATCGTCGATTGTCTCCTCCAGTCCGCAAACACTCGAATGTAACGTTTAAATTATTTTTAAGAATAATTAGTACAAGTTTCTAACCTAAATAATAAATAATACATTCCTTCCCTTTGTTATATTGACAGAATTTTATATTAGTAAATTATAAAATAATCAATGTTGATTTGAAGCCGAAAAGCGCATCTGGATTTTATAACTTTGTTGTGGTTATTGGAGGTACACGAGACAAGCATGTTTAAGTACTTGCTCTTGAAGCTTATAGAACAGGGGTTAGCAACCTGATGCATGTTAGCACCGCTGTGCTCTTTGGCTGCCTGGATTTACACTTCTCTGATGCTTAAATAGTGTTTCCTAGCATCATTAATTTAATATAATCAGTTGCTTACCTCCTAAACGTATATAAGAACATTGATAATAACACTGACGTTGATATGATATTAGTATTAATGATCATTGTTTTTTCGCGGAAGTGCAGTGGTGCTGGCTTAGATATTCTAGGACATAGCTTGGTGCTCACTTTTATATATCTGAATACAACTTGGCGATCGCCATATGGAGAAGGTTGCAAACCCCTAACATGGAACAATTTAAGTCCCAAATTTCTGTCTTAATCTTAACCAAGTTTAAATTATATATAATCTCCTGCGAATATTTCCATGCTTTTATTATGGGGGTAGAAATAATAAGTAGGGGTGAACACCGGATTCCCGTGTTACAGAGGTGCCTTTCGTCAAATTTACCGTAGTGTAATCGTATAATAATATATTTGCTTTGAAATCACGGAAATATATTAAAATATTTGCTGAAATCGGTGCAGCAAGTTCTACACAAATACATGAGTAAAGACAAAAAATATATCCTTGTATTGTGGTAGCTTTACTTTTTTAATCCATTCTAAACATGTTCGTTTCGTTTTGTCATTGTATACTCGCCGTACACACGAAATGTCTTTGAAATCGGTTCAGTCAATACCTTCCAAATTCGTAGTTATAAAAAAATTCTGGTAGCCCAGCTCTTTGATATATTTATTTAACTATGGTATGTTGTACAAATCGTATACACAAAATTTAATTGAAATCCATTACGCCAATTCTTTTCAAATCCTTAATTACTGAAATAGTTTAATTTGTAATTGAGGAAGCCTTGTTTGGCTGATTTGGTATAAATATACTAATATGGTTTTTTTGTATATGTGTATATAATAAGTATTAAATTTGGTTAAAATTGATGTAGACAGTTCAACACAAATACCTGTAAAATATTTATTTTATTCCTTGTATTATGGCAGCCCAGCTTTCTATATCTATACTAAACATCTTGACTTTGTTATTTTATGTTGGATGTCAACTTCATACAAAATTTCCTTCCAAATTCACAAATCTAAAAGTTAGACTTTGCAATTGTGGCACCCCTACTGATCCGATCAGGTCCAAAAATGTCATTTTGGTCATTAATATATGTGCATATTCTATGTACAAAATTTAGTTGAAATCGGTTAATTCATGAAGAAGATGTTAGGGAGACACACACACACACACACACGGACACTGAGGCGATCTCATAAGACTACTTTACATTTTTTGGAAAGTAGGCTAAAAATATCTCGTTTACTATAGGTCCGGATCCCATATTAACATAAAATTGAAAAACGCAAATAAATAATTAAAATAATAATTTTCATTTCCTTTTATTGAATAGTTACAGATAATGTCTATAATTATAATTCAAATTTAAGCATTAATTATTGAGAAAAGTTGCACTTCTTTTCGGCAATAATTTTCTTAATATCTAGAGTCAAATTCGTATTCGATTCATAAGCCCAACGCCCAATCGTCCGGCGCTAAATCGACTATCACGTATCCCAAAAAACACAACAATAACTCCTTTTTGTTTTACAATTTAGAAATTCTTATGCATAGTTATTTTGATTCAATCTCGGGTTTAGGTCTTATCCTAGCGAAAAAAATTAAAATACATTTTCCAATCGTCTCCAAAATACTTCCAACGTCGAGTTCAACGCATGTTAATCACTTGGTTTCTTCGACGATTTTCCGATCGGCCGTGGCACGTCTTCACTGATCGCTGTCTTCCATAGAACAGTAATGATTGACTTGAATCGTGAAGGGCGAAATGCCATTTTTCAAAGTCTTTTCCAAGAGGCAATAGATAGGCTGGTAGGCGAATGGCGAGGGACAGTTCGACGGGTGCGTTTTTATCAGTTGTACGTATATACTGGCTCAAAAAGAGATCCCAGCTTCACGTGGCGCGTAATAGCGGTCCATCGCACTCCCTGACCCAGCAGACACACTGGTTGCAGGTTAGTGCAGGCAGGTCAAACTCTTAAGTGGCATCAGGGCTGCATTAAAGCAACGGATGTTTTTAGATTAGAATTTTAGTTGTTTACTGACGGCCAGGGTTGGGAAAAAATAAACATTTTCTGGAAGATTGGACGTCTTATTCGCCATTAAAAACAACGATTTAGATATTATTCGCTATTAAAAACAATTGGCAAAGTGCGTTCCATTGTGACTCAGTAACAATGACAAAAATTTCTCATTCTTAACAAAAATTGTGTATTTATATAAAATCTCCAGGGATTTGGTTAAAACAGAAATTATCATTCGAACCTTAGTTAAGCACATGGGGGGCCGACTTGGGTAAGCGGGCCGCCAGTTTGACATTCTTGGTTTAGTGCATAGGTAGGGAACCTTTTTTGCCTGGGAGCCACTGTTAAACTTAATAACCGATCCAAAGCCCAATAACACACCCACTAGAAAATAATAAAATAAAACAAAAAGTAAATGCTTTTTATAGCATTGAAAATGCTTTTATTTGATGCTCCAATAAGACGGTGTATGACATACGGACCCCAGTTATTCGCACCATCCTCCTCCCTCTCCTGAACCACGGTTTTAGCACACACAGTTGATAAAGTCTTCGCGGGCCACATCTCTATGATAGAGGAGAAAGCCACTTTTAAAAGCCTCGCGGGCCGTAGGTTTCCCACCCATGGTTTAGTGATTGAAAATTCCATAACGAAATATTCGCACTAGCAACGAGAGAGTGGATAAAAAAAAGGAAATCAAAAAGCAAATGGCAGATGGAAAAGTTGCTCCTATCCAGGAAAAATGGAAATTTCCTTAAAACGCATTTAGTGTTCTTCTGAAATTAATATAATGCATTGCAGGGCTTTCGATATTATTTCACACATTTAACACTAATAGTTAATTCTTAAAAATATCGGGGAATAATATCAGATATATATAGAAGAAGTTAATTTTATTATACAGTCAATATTTCGGTTATTACGTCACCTTGAAAAATCAATATGTTTGATTTTAAATGTGCAATATTAACAGATTTATTTAAGGAATAATTTTTAAATGAAGAATGAAAACTAGTTCAAAAAACCGTCTAAGAGAACTAGGGATTCACTTTACGGCTACGAATGATAATCCCCAACCCAGTGGCGGATCCAAGAGAGGGGCGGTGGGGGCGATCGCCCTCACCTTGGACGACCCCATTGCCCTCCACTGGGTACGTTCTTAAATTCATTCCGCGCAACATTCCTTGTTTCAACAACGAAGATTAAGTCTGTATGACAAGGAAAAAAAAGGTTCTGATGGAGGTAGGTATTTTCAAAATGTATGGTTTTCGGCAGAGGCGGAATCAAGAGGGGGGAGGGGCAATTGGGGCGATCACCCTCCCCTTGGGAAGTTTCTGGATCCGCCGCTGCCCCAACCGCATGTTATGGTATAGAAGCAATTCATATTCGGCCTACCCGCCAGAGGAAATCCTAAAATCCGGAAATATGTCAATTTTTCTGGAAAATTTATCATTAAAACTGGAATATACGAATACGAAATAAACAGCATATTGCTCGAATAGAAGTTTATATGTGTCTGTCTGTGATAGAAAAAGAAAGGTAAAAAGTAAATTGATAGGGATAAGAGAATGATTTACACATACTGTAGAGCCGATGGCGAAAGATACACAACAATTATTTAGAGCCATCGTACTTGTAATTCCTTCTTCAGCGAAAGACTATACATATATGTATATATGTGTGTGTAAAATAAAACATGGTTAGTTGTGAAAAAGGATGTTATAATAAAATTATAATCTAATGTTTGACAGGGATATATATGTGGATATATATACATATACACACACACACACATATATATATATATATATATATATATATATATATATATATATATATATATATATATATATATATATATATATATATATATACACACACACGTATGTAGAAAAACAATTCTATCTCTCACTCGGGTAGCTAAGGTCCTGATTATAATGGGTATAGGATTTAACTGCGTTTCGCATGTGAACTGGATTAACGCTCTCTCTCTCTCTCGAGACAGAGAGAGTCTCAATATGAAGGAAAGAGGCGTCGGATCGTAGCAAGAGGAAAGTGAGGTTGGTTGAGGGTGCGTTGCCAAACACGCACCCCTCCCTCACCGCCCCCACGTCCCTCAGGGCCTCGCCCACTTGGCAACGCCGGCGCTTTTCTCGTTTGGTCATTCCCTCGGCCGAAATCGATTGACCTCGGCCCGCCCTTTTCCCCGCCCCATCCCCGCCAACCCGCCTCGTCCCCTCCCCCCCTCGACCCTTCCTGCGCCTCCTCATAATCCCGCACTTCTTTACGCCCCTCCATCTTCCATCCTCTTCCATCTCGTTCCATCTCTCTCTCTCCCCTCCACTCTGACTCTCTCATCTCTCTCCCCTCCACTCTATCTCTCTCTCGCCACTCCCGACTTGCCTCCTCGCATTGGTGTCCTCTTCGTCAAAACATCGCCCCTTCCTTTTCCACTCCATCTCCCTCAAAAATTATGTACGCTCATCTTATTTTGCATTTTACCCCAATTCCCTCATTAACTTCTCATAGCGTACTTGACCAATTCATGGAAAAGAGCAGCCACGCGGGAGTACTGTGAATTTCGAATTGCAAGTTATATATTCTCAATATTAAACTGTCACAAAAGAAGCCGCTCGGGTGAATCAGTCTCATTTGTATACATACTTAAATTTAAGGAATTCTTTACTTATTTGAATGCTCACAAAAACCAGAAGTGCCATCAAAAGAGCTGGAATGCTTGAATCGGATAATTAATTCCTCTCTCACCCCCTCCTTCATTCGCACCCGTTTTCGTCCTTTTCTCCTCCCTCCCTCCTTCCCCCTCCCTCTCTCTCTCTCCTTTCCCTCGCTCCATCTCTCTCTCCTTTCCCTACTCTTCCTCCTGTTCCCTTCCTCCTTCCTTTCCCTCCCTCCCTCCTTTGCCTCCCACCCTCCTTTCCCTCCCACCTTCTTTCCCACTCCCTCACTCCTTTCCCTCCCTCTCTCCTTCCCCTCCCTCCTTTTCCCTTTTTTCCTCCTTCCCCCTCCCTCCCTCCTTTCCCTCCCTCCTCCTTTCCCTCCTTTTCCCCCTCCCTCCTTCCTTTCACCAATAGCCGATTGCAGCAGAGGGACGCAACTTTTCGGGAGACTTTGGGTCAGAGGTTACCTAGCTCGAACTCCAGCAAATAAGAGCGAGAGGTTATATTTGGCAAGGATAGCGCGTGGAGGACGCCAAGATCGAATTAGTTTATCTCCGGAATTTGAAATCACAGGTCTCAGAAAAGCAGTTGTCACCAATTAAGATTATTATACCATAAAAAACTATGGTTAATTTATTTAATGATCTAAATATGTAGAAATACACGAAAAATTTCTGTGCGAGTGACGAGAAGTTGAGACGTATAAAATTGGTGATAACCACGAAAATCGTATATAATACCATCTGTGACATTAAAAGTACTACAGTAGCCATATTCCTCACAAAATAATTATATAGCGTCCGGTGACATTAAAATATATTGATTTTTATGACCAGCTCTCCCAAGTTATCTCAACAGCATTCGCTCAGCAACTAATGCTTCAACGCCTTAGTATCTTCGCCAATTTGCACAATACCTAATATTTACGTAAAGTATAACTATTTATCAAATTTGGTTTTCACATAGTATATGAGGAAATCGATATATGTATATAAATGCCATTTACGTGCAGGAAGCATTTTCTTGGTTCCATTGTTTTCGTATCAGCATGAGTTCCTTCCAGTAAGGAAAGAGAGGAGTAAGATCAGATGCATATATAACAGTAATTCCTCGTTTATCGCAGTTTCGCTTTATCGCAATTTCATCGCAAGTAAAATTTTTAAATTCGCGCACTGGAAACACAGTGTACCAGGGACCTCAAACTCGTGGCCCCCTTGGTGCATTTCTGCGGCCCGCAATGTAAGCTAGTACCAAAGACTACTCCCTCTACGGAAAGACCGATAAGTTAATTATATAGTGAAGTGTTTCTCAAACTTTCTCGTTCATTAAACCAGGTAAAAAATTACATAGTATTATAAATGGAACACACAAATATTTCAATGGTGTAGCTAATATTTTCATTATTTGTGCATGGTAGTAACTTCTTTCCTCTGCACCCTCTTTATTTATATTGTACCCTCAACGATATTTTGTAGCAACTCTTTAATTTGAGTGTATTTTTATATATTATCTTACTTGGTAGAGAAAATTTGGGTTCCAATTGATGCTTACTTCATTTCATTTATTGATGTATGAATGTAGGCTAACTAAAGTCTATAAAAAAATCGGTGGATCTAATTAACCCATGCTACTCAAATTCACAATTAGGCGATACATTTTTGTGAGGATCGCACATACTAAATGTACTTGAAATAGTTTGACCGATTCAACCGATGAAATTCGCGGCATATGAACGCACTGACAAATGAGGGATTCGTGAAAAAGGCGTTCTTTATAGCATAACGGTAGTGCGAGAACTCCTTAAAAACAGTACCTACTTTCCTGTTTATACCAGCAAAGTTTCAAGATGTCTCTTGCGTAAAGAGAAAATGTTATAGTTTCAAAGAATTTCCGAAATCACACACGTGAATCCCATAGGAGAAAAATGAACTTCAACCGACTTAAATTAGCACCTCTTAGAAAATAACAAAAAATGCAATTTAATAACAGCGGAAGAATAAAATGCGAGGTATATAAGGAAATTGATAAAAAGGGACTCACCGTTTCAATGACAAGTCGGCGAGTCCAGGATATTCGAGACGCATGTGGAGCCAAAATTTAGTTAAACTTTTCCCTCCGAAAACTGTCTTTATTACTTTTTTCAACGTTTAGGAAATATATATAATTAATTACGTGAGTCGGTCGAGTATTGTGACGTTACGCGCGATTAAACTTCTGGTTAGCTCTCACGTATGGCTTCGGCTTTATTGGTCCGTATTTCCAAGTTTCATTTTCCGGCAGCCCGCGGACCACTTGAAAGACCCTCGAGAAAATTTGGAACTACGAACTAGGTGTTCACGATGTGCTCTCGTTATGGTGACGTCACAAAGGGATATCCCTCGCCCCCACCTCCTCCCGTTTTAATACGAGAATCGTAGCAAACATAAATTGGATTGATAGAAGAAATTGACATGCATGGAAGAATGTCTAATTGTATTTAATAAATCAAATTTATTAGCGTACATCATATATTGCGAGAGTACAAAGTCATAATCAAATTGCATAACAATGAGGTACTTGCACATCAATAGAATACAAATATAAAATGGGTACTTATGTATTAACGCTACAAACTTTG
The DNA here is from genome assembly GCA_028673005.1 of Tanypteryx hageni. Lineage (NCBI taxonomy): Eukaryota > Metazoa > Arthropoda > Insecta > Odonata > Petaluridae > Tanypteryx > Tanypteryx hageni. Next base: position 5,189,558 of record CM054112.1, read on the forward strand.
CGTAGCGCCTCAAGGGGCGATATAGGGAACTACAAGGCTGTATTTTTCTTTGAATGGAGATTGTACCGGCGTTGGACGCATACGGCGTCCTTTCGAAACCAATGTCACCCTGGCCATGGCACCAGAGGTTGGGTGACCGAAAAGTAACGTGTACTAATCCTCCTTTTGAGTGGAAGTTTCGATGTTAGCGATACATAGTTGGAATAGACGCGATACGTAGTTGTAATAGACGTGTAGAAGTTACCTCCACGTAGTTCCATATCTCGCCACTTGATGGCGTATAGCGCTGAGCAAAGGTTGTATCGATAATACGTAAGTACCTAAAAATGAATTGTTGTAACCAAATTTTATAACGTTAATACTTTTTATGCATGAAAAGGTATTTAAGGGAAATTCACGCGAACGACGGGAAACGTCAAACTTTCACATTAAGAACGAATTTGTGGATCCACCGAAAATCTATAGTAAAGTGATTTTTCATTCTTTTCGGCGTTCTTTGGCGCAAGCCGCGTGTTCGTACGGGAATCTTCTGTTCCACCTGTAAGAAGAAGGAAAATGAATTTCTAAAAATGTCAATAATTAAGTATAACAATTATCTACGCACTATACCTAATGAAATTGACTGAGGAGGCAATGGGAATCCTTCAAACGTAGCCCTAAATCTAACTTAAGGCCGCTTGTGATTTATAAAAAGGTTTTCTATGAGAATCACTTATTATATCACATATCATAAGGCACAATAAATTTCACCACTTTGTGTTTATTTATAATCAATTATAAGCATTGTTGCATTTTCTGGCGATTAGGTGTTCTTAACATTCACAGAAAGGCCATCTAAGAAATATATGTACGATATTAATCAAATAACAAAGAAAATCTTTGTCATGGAAATTTTAATTTCTATATCGAAAAAAAAATACGTACTTCTAAATGCGTTTTGGAACAAAGAAAGAAGAATTATCTTAACGTAAAGCGACACAAGCAAGCGCATAATGAAAAACAAGAAATAAACAAGTGAACTATTTCTGTAAATAATTCAAAATATTTAAAAATAAATCATATAATATACATTAATCAAAATGAGACCTCGCTTTGGTATACTAATTTCATTCCATTACAAGCACAGTTCTATTCCCAGGCGTAACTTCAAAATAACTAACTATAATCTACGAATAACCACGAAACGTTTAAATAGAAATTTCAATTACTAATCTAAAATGACGGCTTATTTTCTGAAAAACTGGCATGCTCCATATTCAAACCAGGGCATTGGATGACACAGCTAGGTGAAGCCTCTTAACACCTAAAAATGAGAAACACTTCTTCTCAAAATGCTTCTCGCACACATAAAAGCGATAGAAATTTCCCTCCTTCCTTCTTAGAAGATCTATCCATTTCAGGTATCTGACAAAACGCATTCACATGTACGCTTTATAGAACCAATTTGTCAGAAAACCTTTTAAAAATATATGCTGTTTTAAGACTTCCTTGGCTCTGTTGCTTGGAGAGCAGAACATTTGCACTCCGTCGCCTCTTCTTAAACCAGAGTCTGCCACTGCGCATTTATCTCGTATTAGAGAGATATTATTAGATACTCGCAAGAATCGTACTATACCAGCAATAGCGGATTTCGCTTGGGTAATGAACTCAAAATGGTGACATTATCTACGCGCGCCACCGCAGTGAGCCTTGAGCGCTGTGGCTGGGACCGCAGCCCCTTCCTGGAGAAGAGAACATTTTGAAAACATCGGTCTACGGTATTACATAAGAGTTTCATACTTCCAGATAGTACACACTAAAAGGCCAAATTAAAATATATTTCTTATAAAATATTTCACGCTAATCTAAAATATTTTAGAAATAAGTTAAATCAGCAATTTTAAAATAGTATACGCAGTATATTTCTAATTCCGAATTATAAAAATTCTGCACAGATAGAGTACTAAGTATGTTCTTCCCGCCGCAAGCGTGTTTCTTCCATGTCCAAAGAGCCTAACACCCGAGTCCGAATCTATTGCTATTTTTGTAATGAATTGGTTTAAGCCGCATCAAAGGGTTGGTGCGATATCTTTCTTGTGGAATGGGAGAGTGAACATGCAAATAAAATGAAACGGTTTGAGTACTGGGAAAGTATGTGGCCCGCGGACAAGGTACGGTGCCTTTATTCATTAGACTAAGGCAAAAATCCAGGAATCAACACGTTTTTCTTTCCCGAGCGCGTGTCAAACGATCCATATAGAAATATATTGAAATTGAAATTATACAACATTTAAGGATTTAAGTATTGTGTTGCATCAGCTGCAATGCTTCTGTTTTCTATTATATAATTCAACAGAAATTTAAGTAGGCAATCCAACATTCGTTTTGGCGTACATACAACATAAAAGGGGCTTTACAATATATTGAATATGCGTTGGAATGTTTGACCCAAACTCCAATGAATTGAGTGTGTAGGAAAGTTTGGCTTGAATGTATCCATAATTTTATTGAATTTTCTGATGCTTCAAAAATTACATGAATGTGGAGGAGCGTCTCTTGTTGAATCCTTCAGCAAAGTGGATCTCATGGAATAAGGACAACAGCGGACTCAAAAAAAAATGCCTAGGATGTTTCAAATTAGCAACTCAAAATACAACTCTTGGGTAAAAAGCGGAGTCGGTGTTGTAGCTAAAGCGACATCTGGTTCGAATCCTTAAGGATTCTTTCAGAGAACGCCCGGCTCCCTCTTTGCGCATGTTGGGACTAAGGAGACGAGGACGAGACAATGAGTAAATGAGAAATGAGGAGCGCGCGAAAATCATCACCCCGTCCTTCGGAAAGGACGTTAAGAGCAGGCTAAAAGCCGGTACTACGTTTCTCTCCTCCCTTACAAGCCAGCTATTAATTGCAATACCACTTATACACCCATTGCGCGAAGGCAAGAGGTAAATCAGCTGGACGTAAAACGCAGACACTTGGGAAAATTCTCAGTACATTCGAACAAGCCATGTATTTTGTCAATTATTAAGATCCAAATCTTGAAATAAACGCCAATGTTTGGCGAGCTGTTAATGAAGCCATTCACTGCTACAAGGAGATTTAGGTGGAGAAGAAAAATGGCAGTCATCCAAACCATTCTTTGCGCTTTTTTCAGACCCTAAGATATATTACCAGGACCCTTCACCAGCTTCAGAAAAGGGCTATGCTTAGTAATAGATGTATGTTACCTTTATTGGGTTGTCTGTAGGGATTTTTAAATCACTTACTTTTTCAGTTTGTCTGTCCTATCTTCCGTCCGTCTGTTAGGGCTATATTTGTAAACTACTGCAGCTTGAAGAAGCCAAATTTCCAGGACGGTTTGGTCTATATGAGGAATAAACGTGACGAAAATTACGTAGATTAAAGGTTGTCTGGTGGGGACTAATTCATGTCTTTTTCCGACAAATCTGTTTCATTTCAACCCTTATAAGACAAATATATCGGTGGAGAGCAGTATAAATTTGCTTTCTTAAATTAGTTCAAATTAAGATATGACCTGTAGACTTGAGTACATCTATGGTTTTGAAGTCTGAAGTTTACGTTTTTAGAAAATAGAATTCAAATCCCTGTCGAATGAGAGTAAAAACTGTTTTTAATCCAAATAAGGAGAATTTTCCGGTCTATAACAATGGGGAATATGAGTTGCCGTGGCAACAAGTCCATTGCGTTTAAATGCGAAAGAATTAAATGGCAATGTACGAGAGTGGTTCAAATGAAAACAGCAAAAGTGAAAAGAAAGTGGGAAGAAATATAAAATGTTATTATTATTGCTATTGCTATTTTTGTTGCTTTTGTTCCCTATCACTTTCAGCCTGAGAGTAAGCGAACGAGTAAAGAATGACGGCATCCAAGCACGCCCAAGTAAAAAAAATCATAGCGAGATTTTCCGCAGGGAAAGTGATGTTGGCTGCATTTTGGGACAAAAAAGGAGTAATTTTGGAGAGTTATATAGAAAAAGGAACAACTATCAATAGTAATTCCTAAGATTCTTAAGAACGAACTGAAGCCTGCAATCCTGTCCAAACGTCGGGGACTCATCCGAAAAGGGGTTTGTTTGCAACAACAAAATGCCTGTCCTCATAGTGCCCGTGCGACTCTTGAAACCAATCAGGATCTGCATTCTGAAGTGATACCCCAACCGCCTTATTCCCTCGACTTGGCTCTGAGTGATTTTCATCTTTTTGGCTAACTCAAGGATGCATTAGGAGGGAAACACTTTCGTTCCGACAGCGATCTTACAAATGCGGTGCATGATTGATTGAGCAAGCAACCAAAAAATCTCTTCTCCGATGGATTCCATAAGTTGGTTTAGCGATGGCAAATGTGCATTGCAAGAATAGGGGAATATGTTGAAAAGTAAATGAGTATTTTTTCAAACATTTTAATAGAACATTTTTCATTTAACTTTTGCTGTTTTCATTTGAACCACATCGTAATTGCTTCTAAAAGGAAATTATAGATTTAGTCGATCTCAATCAAAGTTCCAATCTTATGATGACGTCATAATCCTAAAATAAGGAGGAAAAAAAGCACCTCGCCTCCAAACGCGATACACTTCTTCGTGATTATTGTCATTTTAGTCCCAAATTTGATATTAAAAATTCCATAGAGTTGACGCACACCTTAAAAGGAAAAATTTTCCCCAACAATTCAAAATTCGTCTCTTTTGATGATTGTTATCTTTTTACTTCTGTTCCCGTGAAAGAAGCCGTGGATTTGGTTGCAGATATGCTTTCCAAAGCAGGTGTAAACCAAATTTTGATAACTGATTTTTCTAACTTACTTGAAGCGTATTCTGAGCAAAACTTCTTTCTCTTTGAAATTAATTTTTATAAACAAACGGATGGTCTCGCGATAGGATCCCATCTTTCCCCTCTCCTTGCCAACATCTTTCTCAACAATTTAGAAGTTAACCTTTTTAATTCTGGCTATCCTATATTAACTTATTCCGAATTTTGGTGTAGGTACGTGGATGACATCTTGTGTGTCTGGAGTGGTACAGATGACCAACTTTCTGAATTTTAAACCCTTTTAAATTCCGTCCACCCTTCCATTTCTTTTACGGTCGAATATGAAACCAATGGTTTGCTTAACGTTTTAGATCTCAATTTTTCTCTGCTGAATAACTCACCTACTTTTGCTATTTTCCATAAACCCACTTACACAGATCAGGTCATTCCCAATCTCTCTTCCCATCATTTTTCTCACAAACGCGCTTCTTTTCATTCTATGCTTCAGCGCCTTCTTAGTATATCCCTTTCTAAACCCAATTTCCTTATGGATCTTAACACCATTAAACAAATCGCTGTCAATAATGGCTAAAAAACTCGTTTTTTCGATAAAATTATCGCTATAAAACGTTTATTTATTGCCTCCCAAAAAATCGTTTCTTTTCTGCCTAATCTCACCTTCAAACCTCTTAGTTGGCGCAGACTCCCATTTTTAGGAGACATTTTTTATAAATTGTCCAACCTTTTTCCTAAACTTAACCTTAAACCTGCTTTCTACTCTCCAGTTACATTTTCGAAATTATTCCTTAATGCTAAAGACCCGATACAGTTGTGTTGTGAAGACTCGCTTCTCTTAATGAATACCTTTTCTACAATCATTCTCCTCTATTAAACTAACCGAATATTTTGTGAATACGTTGTATCAACATTGTTGTCTTTGGCCCTTTTACCGAGATTTTGTAACATTTTGTAACTATGTTGCTTTCACCTTCTTTTCCAACCCCTTCCTTTTCCTAACAGTTTCTTCAATTACCTTCTATTCGTTTTCTTTGTAATCCTTCCTGTCTCCCTCTCCCACCTTTTTCCCTATATATTGGAACGATTTTTATATTTTACCACCTGATGATGCTACAATCGCGGTGAAACCGGTCGTGCAAAATAAATTTGTGGAAGTGACCAAGTTCTTTCTATTTCTCGGTAACAATTTTAATTTATTATTATCAGGTTTGAACTTTGTTATGGTGCACCATACAATACCCAATTCTTCTATTTCATATATATTTTAAGCGTTCTTTGCCAGTGAAATGGTAGTGGCAGAACGCATTTTTGGGGCATCTCTTACGTCCATTTGTCCGTCTGTCGTAACACTCATCTCCTAAACCGCTGGATGGATTTCATTGAATTTAAGTAGACGTGATCTTTATTAAAGTTTATCTCCCAATTGGGATCAGCATTCGTCAATTAGAACATCCACTTTACATAATTGCTTTAATAAACTTATACGCGCATCTCGTTAAATGGCATCCATTAAGCAACAATTAAATACCATATATTTCTCTCTCTAGCCCTTATATGATAAGTAAGGTATACATTAAAAAATGTGTTCGGATTAGAGGACTTAATTTGCCATAAAAAATTTTGCAAGAGTTATAGTTTCGGAGATAAAATTTCGATACCTTTTCATACGTATTTCCAATAATGAACGCCTTTGAAATCTCTGTGTATTCCATTTATGGAGTATCTTGTTAATAAACGGTTCAATATTATAATTGTTCTTCTTCTACAATTTATGTGGTACACTTTAATTTTCTATAATCTTTTTGCAATTCAATTTTTTCAGTTAAACGTTTTGGGCTGTTATATGGCAGTGTTATTATATTTTTGTTTAACAGATATTCAGACAAATATATCATCTTATTTCATTATTTGCCATTTGCCTTTTTTGTTTATTTTTTGTGTTTGTTCATTTTGATGCTAGTATTTTAGCGGCCATCAGAGTAAAGTTAAGCTGATATCCTGTATGGTTTATTTACCTCATTATTGTATATATTGCTTAGAAATTTTTGTGTGAAGAGCATTGTGGGGTTCCGCGAAGCGGTGTGCCTTGTTTCTAAAGGATTTCGTGTCTTCAATAAGGTTGAACTGCTAGAACTCTCCAACCTCCTGGGTTGGCTTAATCGCATTCCCAGCTTTGCTACTAATGCGGTACTAGGCTAATTGCACTCATCTCGTTTTTCCCTTCTTTAGCCCTTTGTTATAAAGAGGCAACAACCCCTCCCTACAAGCGGGGACGCTTGTTGCTAGGGAGGGTTTCCAGCGAATCAAGGCTGGGGATGGGTCGCTTGTAGCGGTCCCACAACCTAACCTTGATATCGCCCAGCTGCTGCACCTCTTTGTGCCTCGATGCTGCTGCCTTGCAGTAGAATTCCTTGGACATCCTCGGAAGGAGGACGTCCAGGGATTCCACATTTCCGTCAAAGTGCAACCGGCTGACGCTCTCGTATCGGAAACGACCGAGTATCAGCCGGAGTGCACTGTTCTGCACCAATTGCAGCCTGTAGAGGGTGGTCTTGGGCACTCCAGACCAGACCGACGCTGCGTAAGTCATGATGGGCCTCACGCAACTCAGGTAGAGGCGTCTCTTGGTGTCAGCCGACAAGATATTCGGGCGCAGGATTGGACGAAGCCTCGCCAGCGCCCCGAGTGCCTTTTGGCGGACGCGCTCAACCTGAGTCTTCCAGAGAATCCTCCGGTCTAGCACCACTCCCAGGTATGTGACTTCTGGGCATCAGGGGATAACCGCCCCCCCCCCCATCACTGACAAATCGACTCCAGGCGGCGCTCCTCTTCCAGGGTGGAAGATGATGACCTTGGTCTTACTAGGGTTTACTACAATGCGCCATCGACGATACCAGGACACCAGTTCGTCTACGGCGCAATACAGCGTCTCCATGGCCGCGTACTTCTTGGAAGACCGCGGCAGGAGCGCCGCATCATCCGCGTACAGGGCAAGCGTTGTGTTCCACCCAAGATCCCGAGGTGGATTTGGGTGAAGATGTTAAAGAAGATTGGCCCCAGGACGGACCCCTGCGCGACACCGGCGCATATTCGCCGCAGTCCCGATCCGACCTGGAGCCAATACACCCTGAACGTCCTGCCCTGTAAGTACGAGTCGCAGGAAACAGGAGTCGATGCAACTTCAACAGGAGAGCTGGATGCCATAGGCGGTCGAAGGCCTTCGAGATGTTGAAGAAAGCCCCTGCGACAGCATGGTTCCTGTTGAAGGCGTCAGTGATAAAGTGGGTCACCCTACCCAGTTGCTGGGTAGTGGAGTGCCCCTCCCGAAAGCCAAACTGCTCGTCCGGGAGAATATGCTTCTACCGGACGATATGTTGCAGCGGCTTCCGAACAAGACGCTCAAATATCTTCCCAAAGCCCGCCAGGAAAGGATTGGCCGGATGTCCCGGGGACCAACTTCCGTCCCTGGCAACTTCGGGAGACAGATGATCTTTGCCCTCTTCCAGGCAGATGGAAAATATTGAATCCCGACACAACCGTTGTAAATGGCGGCCAGGAATTCTACTGCTGCGACAGGAAGCTGTCGCAGGACGATGTTGGGGATGGCAACATCCCCGGGAACCCTTTTCGTCTCAAGGCGACGGGTCACTACAACGATCTCGCCCACCTCGAAACGAGGGAGCTCCGCAGCATCGAGCAAGGGGCCGCGGTCAAGCGTCCCGAGTTCCCGTGCGATGTCCTCTTCGAACTCATCCGACTCTGCTGTGGCCGGGTTCGGGCAGAATACCCCCTCCAGATATTCTTCCATCAACCCGACTTTCTCCTCCGGCGTCCTTGCAACGGGGTCCCCCTGGATAATCAGGGGGTCCCTCCGTTGGGCAACGCAAAGCCTCCTACAGGTTTTCCAAATGCACTGGTCCTCCAGGGAAAGCGTGGAAAGATGGAGTTCCCACGCGTCCGGGCGCACGTCTTTCAACATGTCGCGGACCGTCCTGTTGAGGGAGTCCATCTGGATACTGAGGTTCAACGTACGGTGGCGCTGACACCTCCGTCGCACGCTGTTTCGCTGCGTGATCGTCTGCCTGACGACACGAGGCAAAGCAATGCGTATACCCCCGGCTACGACCACCTTCGGGATCGCAGCGTCCATGGCCTGCTGGACTGCGGTGGTGAGGAGGTCGACCATGCGGTCTGCTTCCTCGCACGTCCTAGGCTGTGTTGTGTCGAACGGCAGCCTTTACGCAATGAACTCGCGGAAGTGCTGCCAGTCGGCACGAGATAGGTATAGATGCGGCGAAGGTGGTACTCGCACTGGCAAGTTCCCCAGAAGTAGCAGGTCGGATTATGGTCAGAGGACATATCGCACACGGAATGCATGTTGAGGGACGACCTGATGTTGTTGATGACAGCAACATCAAGGACGTCCCTCGAAGGAAGATAGGTGGGCTCGTTCGGCGCGAGCACCGTGAGCCCCTCTTCATCTGCAGGATCTTTCAGACGCAGGCCCCTCAGGTTGGAGACTCTGGAATGCCAACTGGTGTGCTTGGCATTCAAGTCCCCAAGTGCGATCGAGGGCAGCCATTCCCGACGACCTCCAACACCTCATCCAGATCCCACGCCCTCCCCGGCGGATAATACACCGAGGAGACCCTGATCCATCCGGTACAGGTCCTGATGTCGACGGATACAGCTTCCACCGACCCGTAGTTCCGCGACGGAAGCGGACGATGTTCTACGGATCGATGAACTAGCAGTGCCGAGTCGCCGCGCCCCGGCCCCCTGGCGGGCTGGTTGACCCTGTCTGCACGGTATATTGCCCAGCCAGGTATCTTCCACACATCCGCCGCCCGGAGGTGCGTCTCGTTCACGGCGGCGACGATGGCGTGCTTCTCTTGTAGGAACGCCCGAAGCTCTTCCGTCTTCTCCTTGACACCTCGGGCGTTCCATTGTACTAGGATGCTTCATCCCCTAGTCCCCATTGTTGGGGGCAGAGATGCGCTCCTTGACCAGCTCCTCCAGTAGAGAGAGGAGGAGCTGGCCGGACGTTGAAGAGATATAACTTCTCAGCGCCCCACATATCATCGCCACCGCCCGCCAGAAGTCGGGGCCCTCCACGGACCGAACCGACTCTGGCGCACTGCTCTGCGGCTTTCTGATCTTGACCGAAGCTTCGGGGCCCTTGGGAGGGACCACTTCGTCCGATGCGGTTGGCTGACTTACGACCACCCGCTTCTCTAATACGGCCTTTTCTACTGCCAGAGGGGCCGCGGCGGGGCCTTTCGGGACCTCACTCTCCGCTGTTGCTTCTTCAGAATTTATCGCCTGCTGGGCTTTGGCCGCCCTGCGCCTCTCCTCTCGTAGGGCGGAGGCTGAGGGCTTCTTTGGTACCGTCTCCTCCCGTCTGACAACGGGACCTGGAGCCTGTGCGATTACGGCGGATTTAGGGTCCGTCTGCTTATCCGGCTCAGCACCTGGCTGCTGAGTCGGAGATGGGGCACTAGCCGAAGGTGTCGGCTTGGCAGTGCCCCCAGCCACCGCGGCAAAGGGACGGGAGGCGTCCACTTTTGCCGAGGGGGCAGTCTTCATCTTGAGGGTAGGAGCCCTCCTCGGCACCGACTTCCTTACAGACTGCTGCTGCCCCTCCTCGTATCTTGCCAGCGCCTCCAAGAATGCCGGGCATTCCGGGTGCGATGCAGGGTGATCGCCCTCGCAGATTGCGCATGTAGCAGGCTCAGAAAGAGGCTTTGGGCAGTCGTCCCCCTTGTGGGGACCGGCGCACCTAAAGCAGCGCGTATCGCACATGCAGGCGAGCGACACGTGGCCGAATCTCTGGCAGTTGACACATATCATCGGCCTCTGTTCCCTCTATACTGCTCGATCTTCACCGAGCAGTGACACAAGGTTTTAATTGCCGACGCTGGAGGGGCCCGTGGAGTCCTCTCCAGGTTGGCGACAAATCTCCCTATTGGGACCCGCTTCCCCCTCTCCATCGCAGTCATCTGTCGGACGCCACGGTCAATAAGGTTGAGAAGTTCTGATGCATATATTTGATATCGCTGGAAAGGTTGAAGAGAAAATTCTATGCTGCGACCAATAAAAAATGTAGGATAACATATATAATACGTTTACATTTGTGTTCTGTATAATATGGTGTTAATTTAAAAAAACTTCTCCCAAAAAGGCAAACAATCAGCAAGATGTAATTATGCTGGCCACACCCTTTGAGTGAGTATTTTTATTTATTTATCGAATATGCTTCATAAGTAATCCCGAATGGATTCTCATTGTTAATATCAATATGTTGTTGTTGTTGGTTTGAATTTATTGCTAATCAACCTCTTTGATCATTATAGTCATTACTCATTCCACACCGAACACAAACACAAGGGAGGAGAGAAGCCTGATGCCGGTATTAGCCTACTCTTTACGAAGAGCACCAAGGGAGCTAACGGATTAACGTCCCTTACGAAGGATGGAGCGCTGTCATACGCGGTTTCCTCAAAACACGTAAGTAGAAGAAGGGTCGATCCCAGGTTAAAAATTAAAAAATCCGACATTCGCTGGATTCGAACCTGGGATCGCTGCGTGGAAGGCCAACGCTGTAACTACTCCGCCGCCGTAACCCCTATCGATATGTTATTGGTTAACATGCTTTATGGTCGATTGATATATTTAAAAATATACGTATTCTCTTTTTTAATAATAGTTGGTTTTTCTTCAAGCCAGGAACCTTAACCTACTGTTCCCTATGAGACAGTAACCGAAACCTCTCTTCCCACATAGGTACCTTTTATTTTAATATCTGCGGTTTTGGCATCCGCGATATTTTCCTGGAACGTAACCCCGGCGGATAGCTAGGGCCTACTCTATTTGCTTATTTTTGTTACCATCGTACTATTTATCGTAACTAAGATATTGATTAAAATTCAAAACTTGGGGGTCTACAGGTGATCGGCCAATAGGTCTTGTAAGCCTCATGGCTGCTAGGGCAATGGGTGCGAGTAAAATTCTTGTTTCAGCATTCTGAATTCCATCACTGACTGCCCTGATCTACTTTCCAACATCAAAATCTGAGTTCCACCCAGAATTACTCGTTCTTCCTTACTAAATACTCCTACTCCCAGAATTTCTCTTGCCAAATGTTATCTTTACCTTCGTCTTCCCTCTCTTCTGAATGCCTTACCTCCGCACACAGGTTCTCTTTCCATCCCAATAAAATCCTTTATCAAACTAGGATTGAATCACCTTTCGCAAAAATAATTACAATTCATCATCCTCTCATCACTCATTATCTATCCATTTTATTTGTTATAATTGCATATTCTTTTCTTAATTTATTAATCCTTATTACAATATTTTATTTATTTTTTATTATCTTCTTGCTACTTCACTGTAAATTGGCAAACTTGCTCTATGTGAAATTATGAATAAATAAATAAATAAAACAACATTGAAATAAATGAATAAGGATAAACGGAATGTTTTAATGTTTCTATTGAAAACAGAAACGGAAGAAAATTATAAACTTTAAATTTTACATTACTAATTGTAGAATACTTCTCGTAAATTCTCAATAGCTTCAGAACTAATTTCATAGTCTTCACCCGTTAGCTTATTTTTATCTAATCAAAATAAATTGTGATGATTTCATCAAAAATGAGTCAATCGCGGAACATTATAGGCATACAAATGGTATTAATTACTCATAATACATATGTTTTGAAGAAAACAACATTTGCTCCTTCGGATCCCCTGAGGGATTGATTGGGTGGGAATGATTGTCTCATATATTGAAAGCTCATGACTGGTAGACGGTTCATAAGTCGCATTAAAGTTCGTATTATTCTGTAAGTAATGGAATGAAGGGTTCGATTCCTGGAGTGCTTCTCCAATTCATTTAATAGGGATTTAAAAGCAAACTCGGGATTTAAACGATAAATGAACCACATTATTTTAATGAAAGACATCCATACTTAGCCCGGGCTCTCCAACCTTATTCGGGAAAAACTAATACCTTCGTAAGAAATTCGGCGCGTTTCATTGAAATTATCCAGAAGGCAACAGTTACCGAAGGAGATCTACTTTTCACTAATATACCCACCAAAGACGCCTTCAATATCACCAGAGCTCTCACAAATCAAGGATTTCCAGAAGATTTTCCAGCTATAGTGGAATTCTGCCTTAACAACGCCTACTTCATATGGAACGGGAAGGTTTACCAGCAAACCATCGGTGCAGCCATGGGCTCCCCACTCTCGCCTGTCATCGCAAACCTGTTCATGGAAGAATTCGAACGGAAAGCCATAGACTCGTATGACAAGAAACCAAAACTCTTTGTCAGATATGTGGACGACACCTTCGCGATTTGGTCCCATGGAATGGAGGAATTAAATAAGTTCCTGCAACACCTGATCAACCAGAATGCCGCCATACAGTTCACGATGGAGATAGAAGAGAACCAGCGTCTGCCCTTCCTTGATGTCCTAGTAACCAAGAAGCTCAACGCTTGGTGAATAATTACCATGCATATTATTTTCATTTTCCTCACTTTAGGACGTCACTTGACCGCATGTTTGGCACGCAAACGCATTGTGCTGAGTAATTATTAACCAGGGATGTTTGTTGATAAAATATTTATGCTGTTTTTCTATCCAAAATTCCAATCTTTTTAATCGATATAAAATTACAGATTCAGATTTCAACTGGATATTTACTGAGTCTATATTTTGAGGTGATGATGGCTTTGATTTATCGTTCACATTTCCATAAATATTCACATTGACTTAGTTTGCATCATTCACTTTATTTATTTCATCACTATCACTAATTTTCCAAAAGAAACTCACTTAGTTCTTGATTCTTTCTTTCCAGTTTAGGTTCACTTGTTCTTTTAGATGCACTGGAGTCTGGAATCGAACTATCTTCCGATTTCTCGATCCCTTTTATAAGAGCACAACACTCCAAACGCGCAGGTGGAGTAGAATATTGAAAATAGCGACACAATTCAGTCTATGCACACGTACATTGTAATAATATTGACTAAACCCATTAAGTTTTTTAATATCACGAAATAGATTAATACTGTCGACTACCTTCCAGTATAAACACTTGTATCCGACTAACCACGAGGGCGAGAAATTTTTTCCAGTAATCCAGAAACAATTTTCACAGCTTTGGTCCAGATTGCCATTTCAAGTATCGTTAGACTATTATTACCGCCTCCTATATCTAACGAGCCATGCTGAAAGACTTGGCAATATTGCAATATAGCCGCGAGGTAGTCCCATTATTTGGTCCTGCGTAGTTCTGTGATATAATAATATATTTATCTTAATATCGTCAAAATATCGGGGATACTGATAAAACACTAATATAACAAATGAATGAAAAATAGTGCAATATCCATATAAAAGTATATTATTATAAAAACAAAATATAAGTAGGCCTTCACGTTGTTATCTTACATTTTCAATGGTTTTAGTTTTCTTTTTTTACATTTCTTCTTTTATTTGCTGCAATCATTCAAATATTTTGTGTAATTATTTAGCAAAATATTGAAAAATATAGATACTACTTTACTAAAAATGACATTACATTAATTTCACTCTTACACACAGGATCAACATTTACAAATAAATTGTTGGACACTTTAGCTGGAAATCTGACTACCTCAACGTTACCAGATTTCAAGCAGCACGGCTCGTTAGATAAAGGAGGCAGTGCTATTACGGATGTTTGAACAAACAGTCGTCAGTTTATACTTATTCTCGAAGATGCGTGAATTTTTCATATGAACGAACCTTTATATCATCATGTTTTGGCCTGGGGAAATTCCTATGGAGAGATAATACATGGCCCCGAGAATATTTCAATATAAACCTGGACCCTCATTAAGCCATCATATGTTCACCAGATTTTCACTTCTCTCCTGAGTTCTAAGTAGAGCTCGCCATGTCTTATTTGTTTGCGACGAATGAAAATTTTGTATGATGCCATCCTACGTAACAACGTACGTTCAGAAAACCGCTAGCATCCTTAATTTTTGATTGCCCAAAATATTTAGGAAATGTAAGTTATCTTTATAATTTTTATTCCTTTGGCTTCAATATTTATTCATTTAAAATTGCACAAAGAGATTATTCTGCCCTTTTAAATTTTGTACCATAAAATATCCTCTTAACAAATTAATCCATGGAGCTTTCTTAGAACTTTCCTCAAGTGATTATTTTGTAAGAAAATTCTTCATGTGACGATTGAGAAACGCATTGTGGAACCCACAACCAGTAATAAGAGGAGATCTTTTTGGACACGAAGACTGAGAAATCAGCGGCGCCAAAATGAAAAGTTTAATAAGTATTTTAAGTTACTTCTTACCTTAGGAAGACCTGGGATTTTATTTATTTCCTCGTCCTCTCTTGCCCGATATACTGCCTGTACGAGAAAGAAAAGCCCTTTTATTCCGTGCTTGAATCATCACAGAGAAAACCCATATATATAACACCCCCTACCGAAGCTATGGGTGGAGTGTTGAAGGAGTGTATGGGAACTCTTCCTGCGGTTAATCCAAACAAAATCCTTTCTGTTGTTTCTCATACGATTTAAAATTGGTTACCCAGCTCTCTTCCCTATTCCCTAGGTTTTCTCATTTGTTTCAAATAAAATTTTTTGTCGCGGGTATGGCATACTCGCGAAAGCATATAAAGCGATTTTCAAAACAAATTAACAAAATTTGCTGAGTTATAACAACCGGTTCACTGGAAGTGTACCCTTAAAACAATCGGTTCGAACGAACCGGTGCGAACCCCTAGGGCAGAGGTCGGCAACGCGGCGACCGCGGGCGCCATGGCGCCCGCAAGACATTTGTGTGTCGCCCGCCAGCTAAAAGAGAACTCAAGTTAAACAATTACGGAAAACTCTCAGAAGTGGCGGAATAAGATGAAGAGTAGAACTTTGTAACCAACATCTTAATCTTACATCACACCGAGCCGAATCTTATGTCTGTTACAAAATAACATCGTCAAGGTCAGGACATATAAGCGAACAGAATGGGGCATATATTGTTGGATAAAGACATTGTTGTCATTAACAGAGTTCTTTTCATAATGACTCCTCCGTTACCCCTCTCTTGTTTATCCACGTCTCTTTCCCTTCTCCCTACCCGGCCCTAGTATAAATACATCCTTCACAGCGTTTTTCGGAGATTTCTCGCAAAGAGTAGGAGATGCCGCTATCGTGTTTGTGTGATTGCCGTGCTTGTGCTGACAATTCATACAAACTTTATCGTACGAACTGGACGAAAAGATAGGGAATTCACCGCCCCTAGTTTATGCTATGTGAAGGTGTCCTGTCGCCTTCAATCGCTATTACGGGTGCAAGGCTAACTGAGATCCTTGTTCTCAACCCGTCGTGTACTATAGCTCCGTTTGCCGGTTCAGGCTGTTTGGAGGTAGGCACTCGATACGGGAAAACTATTTCTCTATGTCGCGTGAAACTCCCAAGTTTTTGTCAAAAGTCGTTGATTTCGGAGTTCTGTCCTCCGTCTTGTAGCATAACTTGGCTCGAGTTATTGTTGTGAGTCGTTGAATTCGGAGTTCTGTCCTTCGCTTAGTACACAAAGTACAGGGTTTGAGAGATTTTTCTTCGTCTCTTACAATATCAGCCAATGATAGCTCATTTCCCTATTCATTGGTTAAACATAAATCAATTTATATTGACCAACAGTTCACAATATTTCTGATATTTTCCCGATATTCAGTGTGATGTGTTAATTAATTCAATTGTAGAAAATTTAATCCCCATTCTGAGCAATAAGAGGCAAAGGACATATTACATCAACGTTGATTGGGAAGAACAATTCTGTTTTATTGATTTGAAAGGAAAGTGTTTGTTTATTGTGCAATGCCTGTGTCGCACTTTCAAAGAAAAGTAATGTTGAAAGACATTGTAATTCGGTCCACGTAAATTTTAATACTAGTTATCCGTTAAAATCTGAGATAAGGAAAAAGAAAATTTCTGATATGAAATCTGTTTTAACTAAACAGCAGAGCATTTTTACCAGACCAGTACAGCAATCAAAATGAGCAACGATTGCATCACTTAAAATTTCGCATTTGTTGGCCAAGAGGAAAAAGCTTTTTGAAGATGGCGAGATTGTAAAAGAAGCCATGTTAGCAATTGCTGACTCACTTTTCAAAGATTTTAAAAATAAAAATTAAAATACCACAGCAATCATCACAATTCAGTTATCAGCAAGAACAGTTACAAGAAGAATTGAAGTTATTGCAACCAATATGGAGAAAGAGTTGGCAAATGATTTACAAAAATGTGTTTTCTTCTCGTTGCATCAGGATGAGTCAACAAACATATCAGACACTTTTCAATTGGCTATGGTTGTGAAGATGGTGTTTAATGATTTTTCAGGAAAGGAAGAATTTCTTAAAATTCTTCCATTTAAGGGACGAACAAGAGGTGAAGACATTTTTTCAGCTTTTAAAAAATATGTCCAAGAAAGTAATATACCATTAATGAAGTTGCCAACAATTACTACAGATAGGGCACCTTCGATGATAGGTAGTAAAAATGGATTTATTGCGCTTTGTAAAGAAGACCCTCTCTTTCCAAAATATATTTCATATCACTGCATTATACACCAAGAAATGTTATGCGCAAACGTTCTTAATTTTCAACATGTCATAAAAACAGTATAAAAAAAAATAAATTCCATAAGAGCCGTACCAATGCAACACCGATTGTTTAAACTGCATTTTACAAGGTGAAGATGCCGAATTCGTTGATTTCCTTTTACATACCGAAGTTAGATGGCTCAGCAGAAGCAAAATACTTGTGAGCTTTATAAATCTCATAAATGAGGTAAAGGACATTCTCACGTCAAGAAATGAATATTATGCAGTTGGATGACAAAGCTTGGTTGATGGATTTCGGATTTCTTGTTGATAAAACTGTAAAATTGAACGAACTGAATATGGAGATGGAAGGGAAAAATCACCGCATTCCAAAAATGATAAGTGCAGTAGATGCATTCAAATGTAAATTGGCATTGTGGAAGTCTCACCTAGAGAGAAATTCATTATCACATTTCCCGACTTTAAAATATATTATTGAGAGTCTGACTGATGAAAATGTTACCACTGAACCATTTTCACAACACCTTGAAACTCTTCTGAAGGAATTTAATTATAGGTTTCGTCAGTTTTCTAAAGTAGAATCCATGATAACATTTTTTGCTAATCTGTTCAATTTTATGGACAATGATATATCTGTTAATATTGGAACTTACTTTATTATCGTTAACACCGGGGACTTTGAAATGGAAATAATAAATATGCAGAATAATATTATTTAAGGTCATATAAAAATGATGAAATCTTTTGGAATTTAGTTGACGAAAATCGCTATCCATTATTAAGAAAATGTGCCCTAAAAATATATTCTTACTGTGCTTCATCATACACTTTTTCAAGCATGAAACACTTGAAATCCAAGTACCGATCGAGACTCACCGATTACAATTTAGACAACTGCCGATGATCAGGTATCTCGACTTATGTGCCAAATTATAGCAAGTTGGCTAAAGATATGCAGTCCCAAGTTTCGCATTGACTTATTTTTCATGTTTTTATGATAAAATATTTAATAGTTTTCCTCTTATACATAGAAAAATATCACTTTATTAAATATTGGTAAACATCTACTATTGTTACTTCACTTCACGCCCACAATAATTAAAGTTGCGCCCTCATAGATAAAAGAAGTTGCCGACCACTGATAGAGAGAGATATCAACTGATCTTGCTTATGCGTCCTTCACGTCCTCAGTAATATAAATTGCGCCCTCGTAGGTGAAAAGGTTGCCGGGGTGACGCCTTTGAGTACGAGGGAGGGTGAGAAAGAGTGAGCGACAATGGTAAGGTGGAAAAGAATGAGGGAGAAATAGAAAGAGAGATGAAGAGAATGGAGGAGTTAGGCAAAGAGGGTGGAAGAGAAAGAAGAAGAGAAAGAACGAAAGAGATTGGGAGGGAGGGAGAGAAAGAAGGAGGGAGAGAATGAGGAAGTGAGAGAATAAGGGAGGAACAGAAAGAGATAGCGAGAGAAAGACAGAGAGAGAGAAAGTGGAAGGGAGAGTAAGGGAAGGAGAAAAATAGGAATCGAGAGAAAATGACAGGAAAATAAAGGAGAGGGTGAAAGAGGGATGGAGAGAGAGAGACGGAAGGAAAGAAAGAGGAAGCGAGAGAAAGAGGGAGGCTGAGAAAGAGGGTGGGAGAGAAAGAGGAAAGAAGAGTAAGAAGAATGAAAAGATAGATGGAGGGAGAGAAATAGGGAGAGAGAGAGAGTGGGAAGAAAAGAATGAGTGAGGGGGGAAAAAGGGACGGCTAGATACATTGAGGCAGAGCAATATGCAGAGAGAAAGAGAGTGGTAGAGAAAGAAAAAGAGAGAGAAAGAGTGAGGGAGAGATAAAGGGAGGAAGAGAGAGAAGGAACGACAGAAATAGGGAGGGAAAAAAAGAGGGAGGGAGAGTAAGAGTGAGGGAGAGAAAAAGGGAGGAAGAGAAAGACGGAGAGAGAGAGAAAGAGGGAAGGAGAGAAAGAGGGGGAGAGAATGGGACGGAGGGAAAGAATGAGAGTGGGAGTGAAAGAGGGAGGAAGAGATGTAGGAAGGGAAAGAAAGTGGATGGGAGAATGGGAGGGAGAGAATGCATAAGGGATGAAAAGACTGAGGGAAGGAGAATTGGATTGAGGGATAGAAAGAGTTTGAAGGTGAATAAGGATGGGAGAATTTGAGGGAAGGAAAGAAGGTGGGATGGAAAGAAAGATGAATTGAGAAAAAGGGGAAGCGAGAGAAAAAGAGGATGCGAGAGAAAAGAGGTAGGGGGAGAAAGAGGGAGAGTGTACGAGGGAGTGTGAGTGAGAGTGAGAGACAATGTGAGAGAGGAAAAGAATGGAGTGGGAGAAAGAGGGAGGGAGAGCAGGAGGGAAGGAGAGAGAGAGGATTGGAAAATAGGAGGTAGGGAGGGAAGGAGGGGGGAAGAAAAATAGGGAGGGAGAGAAAAGAGGAGGAAAAGAAAGAGGAAAACAGAGTAAGAGGTAGGGAAAAATTGAGGGAGGGAGATAAAGAGCGGAGTGTTAGAATGAAGGAGGGAAAGAAATAGCGATGGAGAGAAAGAGGGAATAGGTGAGAGGGTAAAAGAGAAAGAGAGACAAAGAAGGGGAAGTGATAGAAAGAGGGAAGGAGAGAAAGAGGAAGGTAGAGAAATTGGAAGATAAAAAAGAGTGAGGAAGTGAAAGAGAGTGAAAGAGAAAGAGGAAAGGAGAGAAAGAGGAAGAAAGAAACAGAGAGAGAAAGATATTAATTTATTAGACTAACTTGGTCTCTATTTGGGGCGAGATTGAGACTAGGATGTAGCATCTTCCACCTAACCACTGAAAGAGAAAGAGGGATGGAAACAAAGAGGGAAAAGAAAATAGGAAGGGAGAGAAAGTATGAGGTAGAAAAGGGGGAGAGAGAGAAAGAGGGAAGGAGATATAGAAAGAGCATGACAAACAGGGATGCGGAGAATTAGAGAGGGAGAGAAAAAGAGAGGAGGGAGATAAAGAGAGAGAGAGAGAAATAGAGAGAAACATAATGAGAAAGGTAAAAAAGAGGGGGAATGAGAAAGGAAGAGAAAGAAAAAGAAATAGAAAAAGGGAGGGAGAGAAAGATAGATAGAGGAAGGGAGGGACAGAGAGAGAAAATGAAAGACGGATGGAGAGAAATATGGAAGGAAAAAAGGAGGGAGAGACAGAGCAAGAGAGAAAAAGAAAGAGGTAGGGACATAGAAAGGAACATAAAGAGGAAGGGTGAGATAGAGAGAGGAATTGAAAGGAGTGAGAAAAGACAAAGGAAGAGGAAGGTAGAGGAAGTGGAAAGGAGAGGAAAAGTGAGAAATAGAGAAAGAAAAAGAGGGATGCAGTGAAATAGGGAAGGAGAGAAAGGGAGGGAGAGAAAAGTGAAGGAGAGAAAAAGAGACAAAGAGAAAAAGGGAGAGAGAGAGGGAGGGAAAAGGAGAAAGAGGGTGAGATAGAAATTCGAAGGTAAAAAAAGAGGAAGGAAGAGAAAGAGATAGTATAATAACAGGGAGGGGAGGAAGAGGGAAGGAGTGAAAGAGGGATGGAAGATGGAGGGAGAGAATGAGGGAGGGAATGAAAGAAGGATGGAGAATGGGAGGGAGGGAGAGAAAGAGGGAGGCAGGGATTGGGCGAGGGAGAGAAAGAGGGAGGAAGAGAAAGTGGGAGGGAAAGAAAGAGGGAGGGCGAGAAAGATTGAGGGAGAGAGTATGTGCGAAAGAAAGACGGGGGAGAGAAAGATGGAGGGAGAGAAAGAGGGAGGGAGAGAATCAGGGACGTAGAGAAAGATGGAGGGTGAAATAGAGTGAGGCAGTGTGAATGGGAACGTAAGCCTCAGTATCTTTCTTTCCGCTAACGAAAATTACAAATTCCTGCTTTATGGATTGAAAATTATAATTTTCTTCAAGGAGTCATAGGAAAAACAGAAAGGGGTTATACAAATTTTTGGAAAAGTAAATAAAGCGGAAATTACATGGTATATCTTGAATAAGGATTGCATGAAATTTGTTTGAATGGAAACATGAAAACCCAAGAGAAATTGAGAAAAAATCTTTCAGTTTTTGAGCGAATGTAAGGCAACAGTTTACAGGAGATAGAGTGAGAGAGAGAGTAGAGAACCAGGTTTAACATATAAACACTTACTACCCGCAAACATATTAGTTAGAGAATAGAAATGCTTTGAACCTCTGCTGTACGGACCTCCCACGAGGAAAACTTCCTGCTAACTGTATCGATTGCACAAAATCATAGCCCTGCCTTGATCGGACAGACGTGAAAATTAAAACTCTACCGTGAAAAATGCGCAAG
Source organism: Tanypteryx hageni (assembly GCA_028673005.1). Lineage (NCBI taxonomy): Eukaryota > Metazoa > Arthropoda > Insecta > Odonata > Petaluridae > Tanypteryx > Tanypteryx hageni. The sequence continues at coordinate 5,211,252 of CM054112.1, forward strand.
AAGAAATTCTTCGTTGAAGGAAACGATTTCCGCGAATCTTTCATTAGTCGCAAAAAATAATAACGTGATTTTTTATCTTTCTGATTCGCCCAAATCCCTTTTCTCTCCAACCGCCTAAAACCGTCGCCTCTCACCCCGCCATTTCTCCTCGGGAAGTTTTCTTCCCCGAATTCTGCGAAAAGATTGTTCGTGATCACTGGTCAAATAGTTTTACGGCCATAAAACAAAACCTCAGACGGTCCCATTCTGCAAGCTACGTTAATTGCTTAGGGTCCTGCCACAACCGCCAGAAATACGTAGAAGAGGGATGGGGAATGAGAAAATGGGAGAAAGGAACAGAAGGGAATGTATGGAAGGGGAATGTAGAGGCCGAGTGTAAGTGGAGGATTCTTGCCTTTAGTCACGAGCGCATATATGTATATTTTAAATTGTTAAAATTGCAGTCAAAATATAGTGAATGAAACTTTCAGTGGCACATAATTGCCGTAGTCACTGTTCATTATTCCACGCAGAATGCTTTCTTAACGTCTCGAATGCGCCATTAATAGATAATGTTTTGAAGCTAAAATAATTTCATGAGAAAAATTGCTATTCAATCGGTATACTTTATGGTTTCGCTATAAGGACCCTTGTTTTAAATTTATTATGGATAAATCTACAATTTCAAGTTAAACGTTTTGCAAGGTATTCATAACAAAATGTTAAAATAAATTAACGTATTGGAATCTTCGGCTATATTTAATTCACAACCGGTTTCTATGGTTACAACATCTTCATGTGACTGATGACTTTAATCCTAAATCACATCCATTGAATGGGTTTTGACATGGTGGGATAACAATATATTAAGAAGCGGTGAACGGCTTATTAAGAAAAAGGACTGAGGGCAAAAGGATAGCGCAATCAAAATGATTGTTGGGTTGGGTGGGGAGTGTAACGTTTGTGGCACTTGGCGAATGGGAGACAGGATGGTATTAACATATTCATTAACAATGTCTTTGGAATATGCTTGATTCCTAACTATAGAAACTCCAGTTTAAAATTAAACTTGAGTTTTTCTAACAGGTACTTAAAGAAGACGAATAATGAATAATTTTCTGTATATTAAAAGGATTTTAAATAACATCCAATACATTTTTGAGAATAAAAATTGATAAAATAGTTAGAACTTCCTCGGTCGATTTCATACTGTATTTGTTGGGCCAACTCATCACGAATATGCACGAATCGTTTTTTGGACATGGGACAGAATGATATACAAATATATTCTTCTAGAGAAGAAATTATATGTGCCATATGATATTCCTCCAGGTGTTAAACATGGAGCGTGAATGTTAGAATATTCCCACATACAAAAACCTCCAAATATCGCAAAATATCATGCAGAACACCAGACAAGGGCAAATCCAAATTTGCTATTATACTTTTCGTTCGCTGTTCATCCCCGACACTCTACTTATTCCTCCCTAACATTACATGATTTACCTACTTAAATTTGGATGCATGCAAATCTTACGCATTTTAAATCACGTCAAATTTCTACGACGAAAACTAAAGTACTGAAATTTTATATACAAGGAAGCACACACCCGATTAAAAATCGTCGAAGTCGGAAATATATCCTATACCTGACCAGGAATTGAACTCTCTCTTTCCGCGCTGGAGTCTAATCAAATCTGGCTATTTCTGAAGAGAAACGACTAGCTTATAAACACACTTTATCATGTTAAATGTCCCCACTGTGACTGTACAGGGAATTTCCGTAATTAATCTAAAATTAGAGAAACAAATGGACGTGAATTTCTGCTCTCTCTTGAATTTCAGATTAAATGCTGCTCCATTCTTAATTTCGATTATTTCTACTTTAGTTTTTCTGATGATCTTTTTTTCATTCACCCTACAACATCTTCTTTTCCCTTTCCATAAATCTTACTCTTCACACCACCTCACGGATTTTTCTTAATTCTCCAGAAAATGAAATCTCCTTTACGGCCTTCGCCGATAATGGTCAAAACTATACCAGTAAATGTGACCTTCTATTCAGTATGTAGATGTCCTTTGCCAATGCTTATTAATAGAATGTTAAAAACTCCGTTTAAGGCGCTAATAAAGATGTAGAGGAAAAAGTTGTGCAAAGTAATGAGAGAGAGAGAGACCATAATTTTATTAGCGCGTCACTGACATAAATTGCAGACTCCAAATGGTTTAGTTTTAGAGAAGTGAAAAACCGAAGGCGCAGTTGGTGATAGTTGAGTGAAAGAGAATCCCTCGTGACCTCCATCTGTCTTTTTTCATTATCGCCGGGATCCAATCCACTGCGCCAGCATCTAAGGTCTCCTCAGTTGAGAAGCGATTATGATGCTCGAAGAGTGTAGTGGAGAATTCAATCACAGTCGAGCAGCAACTCTGGATTTCAATCTAAGATCCATTTGCGTTTCTCTGAAAAAATAAGATGGTTTCTTAATTAGAGCTCTAAAATTAATTCTATGTAATTGCTCTTCATCTGGATTTTGTAAATTAACAACGAAATTGCGAGTCTAGACATTCCAAGGAAAGACAGATAAATTATGAAAAAGTCACACGAATTATAGTAGTTTAAGAAAGATGGTATTTAATTTTTCGATAGTAAGTATATAGATACACAGTGTCGTATCAAGAAGGGGGTTAGTACCCCCCTCTCACGAGCAACGTATAATAAGAAAATCCCCTGAAAAAGGTATTGACGCCCCAAGAAAATTTCGAACGTCGGAACGAATAAATAAAATTCACTGGTATTTTACATGACGTCCTTCAAGCTAACTTTCTTTAAAAGATGAGTTATGCGATCAGGGCTTCCAAAACTGTCTCGTGATAAAGGTGCCCATGTGCACGGCACTCCGGCCGACGGAGAGGTAGGGTGGCCGGATGAGTGCCTCTCTCGGGCTAAGTGGTCGATTCTATTCGGGCTTTTTTCGGGCCTTGTGATTAATGTTATTTTTTGCTGAATGTAAACGCCTTAGATCTGCTAATCGTTTCTCTCTTTATGAATGCTTAGCAATTCATCTCATTCTCTATAAAGGCTTAGGAGAGAATGAAAGGCAATGTGGATTGCAGGGAAAGGCACATAGTGGAGAGAAAATGCTCGACACTTCAGTGTCTTCTCACGCACGAAGTTTGGTGGTGTGAGGATGAGCCGAGATAGACGAAGAATTTAATAAAGCCACTCCATAAAAACCGGACATTGTGCAAACACCACGTATCCACACAACCAAAGCATCTGCTTCCCGGCTTGTAAATCAAAGCGCGAAAACTAAACATCAAATACAGAGATCTTGGAAGAACACCGTATGTCTCGCATGTCCTGATGCTGCACGTACTTTCACTCCACATAATTTCCAGTAATTGTTTCGTCAGACATTCATTTCTAGTGGTCGAAGAAGGATCTCCTCGTTCGTGTACTTTGGACTCAACATCAACATCCATCGCCTTAAAGGTTTGTACTTCAACATATATATAAAATATTTGCGCGAATGTACCGCTATGTGAAATTTAGTGAGATTGCTAATTTTTAGAATGACATTTCCGAAAAGTTGTATTCCAAGTTAAAGATGCAGATAACAATTAACTTTAGAAGCCCTATGGTTAATTACAATAATTGAAAAAGGAGAAACCGCCGTATAACCATAAAAATTAAAAAAGAAATAGACAAATACACACCGGTTTAGGGGAATTATTTTACGCCAGGGACCGAGCACACAATCTCATACATTCCGGGTTTAGGGCGACTACTATGCTCGCTGAGATTCCCGAACTTTGATTGGCTATCTGAATAGTACGATCAAAATTCACGCACAACGTGCTTACGAGTTATTTTTGCGATCGTCAACTGTTTACGGAAAGCCCCAAGTGTGGCTTTGCTGTGAATTGAGACTTTTCGCTGCTTTTTTTGGGTCGTGGCTGCCAAGGGAAGGCTAACTAGTCCCTTCTTATCACTTGGCAGTCTCCGAGCTGCTTGAACTAGCCGCCTGAGGCTAGTTCTTGCTGGTTGTGGCCCTGAAAAGGGCCTCCCCCATATTTTTGGCCATCATGGCCATGGATCTTATCAGGTCATCGGTGTTGGCTGCCCTTAAATAAGGGGGCCTCCATGCTTCTCGGTCGTGTCCGCTAAGCGGCTCGTCTCTGGGGACTCCGGCTAGGCCGGAGAAATTTGTCGACAGCCCGAGAGTGCTTATTGGTTCGGCTGCCCTTGACGAAGGGAGCCTCCTAATTGACCGGGTCGAGCCGCCCAGCGGCTTCGGTAAAGTCACCCTGCAAGTGCTAATGGACTTAGCTAAATCGGCTTCAGTTGCTGCCGCCCAGGAGGCCGAAGAATCTAATCCTAAAAATAAGCGGGAAAATACTGCACGGGCCTCTACTGGAGGCGTGCAAAATATCAGCTCTGCTCCCCTTCTGGCGAAGGGTAATGTCGCCGTCGTCGGCGCCTCTGTCCCCCTGGGTAGTGTGGAGGATGTCCTGCCCTCCTCCGCATCGGGCTTGGGGGCAACTGGGGCTTCGAGTGTGGCTGAGGAAAACGGCCCTTTGCAGGGCCATAAATCCATAGCCCCAGAGGCGATGGAGGCCACGGATGGTACCCGTGTGCATGCGAAAAATGGCAGTTAAGAAGGACGTTGGCCCCGCTGAAGCCACGTTAGCCGACCGCTCGGCATCTATCCTCGCCTCGTCCGACGAGGATAGCCCTGACCACGAGGGAGGGTTCACGGAGGTTACCCGCCGCAGGGCAAAGAGGAAGAAGACTTCCTCGAATGCTAACGGCGGGGCCGGTGGAAAGGCCCAAAAGAAAGGTCAGGCCGGAAATAATTCCGGTAAAGGAGCGAGGACACGTGTACGCGTATCACCAATAGTGGTGTACGGCATTGTGTCACATAAGGTCATCGCCAATGAGCTGAGTAAGGTCATTGGCGATGACTATTTGCTGGAGGTCCGTCGGGCCTCCACCAGAGTGGTGGTCTATTCGGCGGAACACCACAGGGCTGCGACAAAGGTGCTGGACGACGCTGGCGTCCAGTATCATACCCAGCTCCTGGAGTCGGTGCAGGGGATGCGCCTTCTCCTGAAGGGAGTTGGGCGTGGCTATACGGCGGAGGACGTGTCGGCGGACCTGACTGCGAAGGGGTTCGTGGTCAGGACCGTCCGGCAGATGACGGCGATGGAGGACGGCAAAAGGGTCCTCATCGGTCGCTTCGTCGTCAACGTGGAGAGGACTCCCAGAGCTCCTCTCCCGAATGACATTAAAAAGGTTTGCCGGTGCTCGATTCAGGTCGAGCACTTCCGCGGCAGTCGTGTTCCGCTGACATGCTTTAACTGTCAGCGGTTCGGCCATATGTCGCATGCGTGCCGATGCGACACTAGGTGTTTCAAGTGTGCGGGTCCGCATAAGGGGGCTGATTTCCCCAAGCGAACCGACGAGCCGGCCAAATGTGCCAATTGCGAGGGCGATCACCCGTCCTCGTACAATGAATTCCCTGCATACCTTGTGGCACTCGAAAGTTACGAGGAGGGCCAGAAGAAGAAGGTGCCGAAACCGGCACCTAAATCTACATCGGCCCTGATCAAGGCCAAGTCGGCTCCCGCGGCAAAGGCGACCGCCACGCGGTCCTACTCCACCGCGGTTAAGGGACCGACTCCTTCGGCCCCCGCCTCTGTGCAGGTTCAGAGGCCCGCTGCTGTACCTGCTCCAACTCCCGCCCCTTCTTCTTCGGGGTCGCCCTCCGTGGCGCCACCTGTCGCTCTCCCTGAGCAAAGGGAGCAAGCGGCTCCTCCCTCCAAGACCTTCCTGAGGAGGGCCGCCCAAGAACTGGCACAGAGGGAGAAGCAGATGGCCGAATCGGTCATGGAAGTGGAGAGTGTGGCCGTTGCAGACGGCCCCGCCACGACCACGACCCCCATGGCCGAACCTCCCAAAAAGACTGCCGCGAGGACGGTCCCCGCCGTCCACACTGCGGAGGTGGTGCTCCCTCCTGCTGCACCACCCAAGACTCGTCTGCCTCGAAATGTAGAGCCAGAGGTAGCTGGGTCCGAGGAGGACCCAGACTTCTGGACCACGGTGGCAATGATCTGCAGGTCGTTGAGGAGATACATCTCTTCGACTTCTGGACGACTCCTCCTGTCGCTGCTGGAAGAGTTGGTAAAGGAGCGCTCCTCGTCACCTAATAATGGCGATTAGGGGGTGCTCCGTCATTATCCAATGCAACGCACGGGGAGTCAAGGAGAAGACGGAGGAACTCCGTGCGTTCCTGCAGGATAAGAACGCCATCGTGGCCGCAGGCAATGAGACACATCTCCGCCGATCGGACTCTTGGAAGGTACCTGGCTGGTCGATCTACCGTGCCGACAGGCCCGGCCAGCCAACCAGGGGCCAGGGGCGGGGTGGGTCTGCATTATTGATCCATCGATCTGTGAGGCATCGCCCGTGTCGGGAGAGTTCATACAGATCGATGGAGGCCGTGTCTGCCGACGTACTGACCGACTCCGGGTGGATCAGGGTCTCCTCGGAATATTATCCGCCTGGGAGAGCGTGGGACCCGGACGAGGTCATGGATCTCGTCGGAGACGGCTGCCCCTCAATTGTCATCGGCGACCTGAATGCCAAGCATACCAGCTGGCATTCGAGGGTCGCCAATCCGAGGGGCACAAGACTGCGGGACTTGGCAGACGAGGAGGGGCTGACAGTGTTGGCCCCCACAGATGCAACATTCCTGCCTTCCGGGGATGTCCTTGACGTTGCTGTTGTCAACAACGTCAGGGCATCCCTGAACATGCATTCACTCTGCGATTTGTCCTTTGACCACAATCCGACCTTGCTGCTTCTGGGGAACTCGCCGGTGCGAGTCCCACCACCGCAGCGTCTGGACCTCACGAGGGCCGACTGGCAGTACTTCCGCAAATTTATCGCGAAAAGGCTGCCGGTCGTGCCGACTCAGCCTGAGACGAGGGATGAGGCAGACCGGATGGTCGACCTCATCACCTCAACAGTCCAACAGGCCATGGACGCTGCGGTGCCTAAAGTGGTTAACGCCCGGAATATCCGCATCGCCCTGCCTCGAGTCGTCCGGGAGACCATCACCCGGCGAAACAGCGTCCGACGGCGGTGGCAGCGCCATCGGACTCTGTGTCTCAGGATCCAGCTGGATGGTCTGACCAGGACCGTCAGGCGCATGTTGCATGACGTGCGCTCTGACGTGTGAGAGAACCATCTCCGCACCCTGAGCCGGGAGGACCATTCGGTCTGGAAGACCTGTTCGAGGCTGTGCGGACCTCAGCGGCGCGATCCCCTTATTGTTCAGGGGGACTGCGTCGCGAGTTCCCCAGAAGAGTAGGCCGGATTGATGGCAGAATACCTCGAGGGGGTGTTCTGTCCCAATCCAGCCACTGCAGAGTCGGATGCGGTGGAAGAGGACATCACAGCGGTGCTGGGTTCGCTGGATCGGGACCCCATGCCGGAGGCGGAGTTTCCTCGATACACGAGCGGCGAAGTCGTGGCACTGGTTTGCCGTCTCGGGTTGTGGAGGGCTCCGGGGGACGACGGTATCCCCAACATCGTCCTGAGGCAGGTCCCCGTCGCAGCGATAGAATTCCTGACCGCCGTCTACAACGGCTGCGTCAGGATTCCATACTTCCCGTCTGCCTGGAAAAGGGCAAAGATCGTGTGCATCCCGAAGAAGCCGGGGACGGAGGTTTGCCCCGGAGACATCCGGCCAATCTCGCTCCTGGCTGGCTTCGGGAAGATCTTTGAGCGTCTGCTCCGGAAGCCACTGGACGTCATCCTCCGGGAGAAGAATATTCTCCCGGACGAACAGTTCGGCTTCCGTGAGGGGCACTCTACCACCCAACAGCTGGGTAGAGTGATTGACTTCGTCGCCGACGCCTTCAACAGGAAGCAGGCGGTCGCGGGGGCCTTCTTTGATATATCGAAGGCCTTCGACCGCTTGTGGCACTGTGCGCTCCTGTTGAAGACGGTTCGACTCCAGATGCCAGTCTGGTTCGTGCGATTTGTGCAGTCGTACCTACAGGGCAGGACATTCCGGGTGTTCTGGCTCCAGGTCGGATCGGGACTGCGGCCATTCTGCGCCGGTGTCCCGCAGGGATCCGTCCTGGGGCCAATCCTTTTCAACGTCTACACCCACGACCCCCCTAGGGGGTTTGGGTGGAACACAGTCCTCGCCCTGTACGCGGACGACGCGGCGCTCCTGTCGCGTTCGACCAAGAAGTACGCGGCAGTTGAGAATCTGCAGTGCGCCGTCGACGATCTGGCCACCTGGTATCGTCGATGGCGCATTGCGGTCAACCCTTCCAAGACAGGAGCGGTCATCTTCCACCCTGGAAGGGGAGCGCCGCCTGGAGTCGACCTGTCGGTGATGGGGGAGGTATTCCCCTGGAGCCAAGAGGTCACCTACCTTTGCGTTGTGTTATACCGGAGGCTTCTTTGGAAGTCTCAGGTAGAAAGCGTCCGCCGCAAGGCGCTCGGGGCTCTGATGAGACTTCGTCCCATCCTCAGCTCCCGCGCCTTGTCGGCCGACACACGGAGACGCCTATACCTGAGCTGCGTACGGCCAGTCTTGACCTACGCAGCTCCAGTTTGGTCCGGAGTGCCCAAGACCACCCTATACAGGATCCAGGTCGTGCAGAACATCGCACTCCGGCTGATACTCGGTCGTACCCGATACGAAAGTGTCAGCCGGTTGCACGAAGGCGGGAGCGTGGAATCACTGGACATCCTCTTGCCAAGGATGTCCAGGGAATTCTACGCGAAGGCGGCAGCCTCCCAGCACTGAGAGGTGAATGCGCTCGGCGAGATCCGGGCTAGGTGGTGGGACCGCTATAGGCGCCCTATCGCCAGCGTGGACTCGCAGGAATCCCTCCCTCCCAATAAGGGGCCCCGCTTGGAGTGAGGGAAATTAATTTGCCCTTTATTGTTGGCAATCTAACAAAAAATGAGCTAGTTTTTAATAAAAGTATCACCATTTAAAGCTAAGCTGGCAATGGTACCCGCCAGTACGAGTAACGTACGTACTGGATCATATACAGCATCAACGGCGACTACTCAACGCCAGGTACCCTTGTTTACACGCAAACAAACATCAAATTTTTTAAAAAATATATTGTTTTTCTTTTTTAAAAAGAATGCCTAAATACGTATTTTGGAACCAATGGTTTCATCCCCTGTAGGCCGAGAGTCAAGATGATCTTTACTACGGATATTAGGGGTGTCGAACAATTATTTCTGTATGTTCGCTTCGTAAAAGTAGATAAACGAAGCTCTCTTACGATTTGTTCAATTAGTGGATGTTAATGGAAAAGGTATTGCTACGCCAATAATTGATAATTAACGCTTATTTGGAATTGATATTAATAAAATGTGAGGACAGGAGTAAGATTGCGCGGAGTCTATGAATGCCATGTATTTACTATGGTGTCCAGGCACATATTAGGGAAATTGTTTCTACTGTGCTGTGTGTACACTGTGCCCCCCATAGCTTCAATTTAGCTATTAGAAAAGCTTGTGATATCGCTCCCATATGTAATTGCATGAGAACTGTGGGTAAAGCGTATGATTTTTTTAATGTACCAAAATGCCAGGCTGTATTAAAATCAGTAATTGCGGATAATATTGAGTCTTCTAAAAGTTGCAAAAATTTAAAACAGTTGTGCGCAACAAGATAGATAAAAGGGCATAATTCTGTGACAGCTTTTGTGGAATTACTTGATTTTAAAATCCTTAAATACTGCCTCTGATTGTGAGTGGCTAGTCAGGGACACTTCGTCCAATGCTAAACTATTAATTTGTGCAATTAACCAAATTGAGTTTATTGTATCATTATTTATAATAAAAAAACTCTTCAGCTTATTATTGCCGCTCTGCTAAGTTTTGCAAGAAAAAATTTTGATCTGGTACAGGCTTTTAACTTAGATGACGTAACTGAGGAATTAAAAAGTTTGCGGCAAAATTGTGAACAAGAATTTGATATCCTTCTTGAAGAAATTTCTGTTTGCAGAAAAAAATGGACATTGCCATTAAGTACCAAGAGTTTCAGCAAGGCAAACTATACGTTTTAATATAAATGCAAATTCACCAAAGAATTATTATCGTGTATGTATTTTTATACCTATTCTGGATAATTTCATTTTACACCAGGCACTTACAGCATAAATCTATTTTGGAGGGATTTCACTGCCTAATCACCAAAAATGATAAAATGTTACCACAAAATGGAAAAAATTAAGTAATTACTAGAATTTTATATAAAAGATACAGTTTCTACGACAGAGGAAATATTCGCGGAATTATCACTTTGATACCGCCGAATTTTTAAGGATGAAAAACTACCTTTAAATGATCATGATAGGTTGAAAATTTGTATTCCTACAATCTATTCAAATATTTTTAAGTTATTAATAATACTAGCAACTCTTCCGGTCTTTTCATGCACAATTGAGTGCTCATTCTCTACCTTGCGGAGTAAAACGTATTTGCGGAATAACACGGCAGAAAAACGACTTAATGGCTTAAACTCACACCAACAACAGATAAAGTTATTGACGAGATAGCGAAAACATCCTGTATATGAAATCTACGTTTATAATGAAGTCAGTTTTCCTTTTCCTGATAGTTAATACTGTTGTTTTAAAATAAATGTAAAATTTGCGCTTGCTTGCTTTAATATTATTATACTAACCCATTGTCCAATTTTTGGGACGGAATATAAAATTGCAACAAAATATTAATATGTAAACGTAACCCTTTATTCTTTTTACAGATGTTTCATGATTCCTCTTTGAATGCCCTGTGCGAAAATAGCTACATTGTGTTTGTATTTATTTCTGGTATGTGTCTCTGAAATCCGAGATTTCTTCATGCTCCACAGTCTTCTACTTCAAAAAGCTCAGTTATTCGCAATCTACAGTTAGGAATATAAGCAACGTGGAATAGTTTTATTCAAGAGTGGAATGCTTTTGTGAATGCATAACAATATAACTATATCAGTAAATGTAAGTATTATACACTCCAAAATGTTGTGCCCCATTTTTGGGACATGGGCCACATAGACTTACAATTGTATGAAAACCATTGGCTATCATCGCTCCAAGTCCAGATGAATTGACCGATGAGGAAAACCTCGATGAAAATGAACTCCCTGCCCTGCTTCAAGATATAACAGGCAAATTAAAGTTATGTTTTCAAAGTAGCAGTAAAAGAGATTATGATTGTATTGAGGATTCAACATCAAAGCTACCATTGTATAAACGAAGTAAGACTGATATGTGTACAGCTAAAAATGGAAAAAGTGCTCGCCAAATCATAGCTCTGAAATGACTGTATCTTCTCAAAATACCTATGAGAAATTGCACAAATTGCATGATGGTAAATATTTTTTAAGAGTTAGTGACTGATGATTTACTCAACTTTATTGTCACACAGAGTATAACACATGATAGTAAAAAAATATCCTAATTTTACAATTGATAAGAATGAACTGAAAATATTTTTGGCAATTCTTCTGTTCAGTGGCTATCACAAGCTTCCTCTGCAGAATATGTATTGGGAACAATTGCCAGATGCAGGAGTTCCTCTTGTGTATAACGCTATGTCCAGGCAAATATTCAAAGAAATAAAAAATGATAGAATGTATAAATTGAAACCTTACTTAGATGCCCTTAGAAAAAATTTTCAAAAATTTGTCGTTTTTGACTATCATCTTTCAATTGATGAGATGATGATAAGATACCATGGAATTCATTCTTCCTAAATGTTTATGAGAGGAAAGCCAATCAAATTTGGCTACAAATTTGGTGTCTCTGTATTTCTAATGGCTATTTGTATAATTTTTCACTTTAACTAGGTAAATAACATGAAGGTAATGAAGGCCTCTTAGGGATTAGAGTAATAAGCAATCTCACGCGTGTGATTACCTTGAGTGAATCTAAAAATTTTAAGCTATACTTTGAAAACATTTTTACAACTGTTGATACTCGGAAGACTTTGAAAGACAGGAAACTGAAAGCCACTGGAACAATTCGTGAGAACCGTACAAAGAAATGTCCCCTGATAGCCTCCAAAGTTATGCAAAAAACTACTGAGAGAGTAGTTATTGACTACAGATTTGATTCAAGCAATAAAATTTTGATCACTAAATGGCATGACAACACTACAGTGTCTGTTGCTACAAACTACAGTAAGGTATATCCTACTGTTAGTGCTAAGCGCAATTCCCAGAAGGACTAAAAGGACATAGTAATCCCAATGGCCGAAGTCATTTCAGAGTATAACAACTTAAGGGGAGGTGTAGATCTACTCGATAAATAAATATCACTGTATAGGATAAGAATAGGTGGAAAGAAATGGTGGTTTCCCATTTTTACACAATTGATTAATATAGCTGTCATAAATAGCTGGAGGATTTATCAGATAGTAAATCCAGAACAGACTTGATGCAAAAAGAAAAATTGTTTTAGCATACATATGATAAAACACTGCTCCAGCTTGTAAACGACCTGGGCCAAAAAGAAATAAGATTAATGGAGGAAGAGTTAGTGAAGTAATTACATTTGATCTAGGGAATCATCTCGTTACACCAATAGCAACCCAACGACGCTGTCCTTCATATGGCAAGAAAACAACTAGGATTTGCAGTCGCTGTAATGTCCCATTGCACGATCTACGCTTTACAACGTTACATGCAAAATAAATGATTTTGACGTTGAAGTTACATTCCTATGCAATTATTTCCCAGGAAAATGAGCTTTTACTTTTCTGTAACAACTTGTGATGCAGTTTTTTATCTTATTCATTACAATGTCAGATAATTTTTTGTAAATTGAAATCAAAGTTATAAAAATTATATGGAATTTTACGCCATAAAATGTATATATTTTATACCTACACAAATATGTATACTGCTATAATGACATGCTATATATGTTAAATAAAATACCTAGTCTTATGTCATTTGGAAATAAAAGACAAATATACTTCATTTACCAGAATTTACCTGAATAATAAACGAGTTGTCCAAGATTTTGCTTTTTTCATTCACTTATACCGAAACTACCTATACCGGCCATTGCCCAAAAAATGGAAGGTATTTTTTATATAGAAAATATTTATAAATTTTCATTTAACTTTTGTGGCATATTTTTTGGGTGTTTATGAAATAATAAAACACAAAAAACACACAGAAAATCAAACAAAATAATTATGGCCTTTAATGGGTAAATATATTAACTTGGTTATTTTTATATCACAAATAGTATAGATTTATCATAATTGACTTTATTTCTGTATTTGTGCCAAGGTAAACAAGATGATATTTTTGATACTGCAATTAATACAAAAATGATGATTATAAGTTATTCTGTTCTTCTGTTCATTTTTATGATCACAATTTTAAAAGAATTGTGAATATATAATGTAGTTTTGAATATAAAACACTGTGATGGCCTTTAATAAAACTGTACAGTTTATACTTTCCTTTCCATTTCAATTTTTACTAATACTTCATAAACAATATCTTGCGTGTTTTCACTTTGCCAGTACATGTGCAAGATATCTCAAGAAATTTCAGAGGGAGCAGTCATATTTTCAGGATTAAGTTTCTGAAAACTTGTGGTGGACACAGTAGACAGAGTTCTAATGCCAAAACGATTTTCTCAACTTGTGTAACGCAGGAATGACTGACACATAGGTACTTTCTTAAACTAAGATTAAAATATTTTTTAAATACAAAATCAAGACATGGACTGAGGATTGCGTAAACGATTGAATTTTCATTTTATCAGCCGCCAAAATAAGTCTCATTCTGTAATTTATGTAAATCGACAAAAACACAGAAGTAGATGGATTTTAATGTAAAAATATATCTATTGGTTTATTATATGTACTTATGATAAATCTATCGTGTCATTCCCTCCTTATACAATGTATTTTGTCAAATCTCTAAAAGGTTCAGTGGAGATGTGGCTGAGAACCCTTGAAATTCCTGGATACGCCACTGTATATATATATATATATACACACAGTGATTTTTAACTAGATACCACTGGTTATACTTAAACAAAAGAACTATAAATACCTGTATCAGCCCTGAAGAGGCCTTTTGCCTAAACAGGGTATTTTCTGATCAGGCCATATACTATGTAGATGAGTGTAAATTGTATTTTATTGTAATGTATTGTATTTTGGCTTATCAGAAAATAAAAACCTATTGAAATTGAAATTGAGTGATTTTTTCTGGCGGAACGCACCGGAACGGAGTTTGGCACCCGCTATTTTAGCCAAACAATAAACAAACTGTATAATTTGTAAAGCGCAAAAAGAAATAAACGGCGCAATATACATTGCACAAACTTTCTCATATACGTATATACGTTTGGTCGATTGTGTACGCTTATAAAATAAAAACCTTTATAAATCAATGTTAATCGTAGTCTAGCGTATATTTTAATGCCACTGATCAATATTTAGTAATTTTTTGCTCATACGGCATAGTTAGTATTATTTGTGACATCAGGCTATGCGATTGGGTGGATTTTAATCAAAATCCCTATAGTCATTTTTGAGTAAATCGAATTTTGTTTCAAAATATCCAAGAATAAAGTACCCTAAATCCGTGGTTCTCAACCTTTTGCCTCCTGCGACCTTCTTCCAGAATTTCTGGTCCCACCATGATGAAAAGAAGAACATAACTTTTTCTTATAAATGTATTACTACCTTTAATAGCATATAAGTAATATAGTAATAATTGTTAAGCATTTTTAAGGATTTTACAATTTCGATAATATTTTTAAATAATTTTATTGCACTAATTATAAACAAAAACAAACTTTAAGAAAAATAAGATACAATTTTTTCATTAAAGATAAACCTGGGGTTGTTTCATTGACAAGCGTATTAATTCTTGGCATAATATTTGAAACAGGGAGCCGAAGTGTTGGTTCAAGTTGAAGATGGTATCTTTCCTTTGTTTTTACAGTTGTCATGGTAGAGAAAGCCGTCTCAAAAAGATGTGTGTAAGGAAAGGGTATTAGTTCCTTAACTGCTTATTCCCCAAGTTGTACATATTCTTTCTTCATTTTAAGCTAAAAATTTTCAAAAGACAAACTCTTAAATAATGCTTTCCATGTATGGTAAGGCTGTGTCCGTTCGACCGTTCGCATTTTTCATCTGCGAAACTGCCAAACGGAGGTTCCTGAAATTTGAAATTTAGGGAAATGGCAAAGTAAATCTCAAAATGATATAAATGATTCACGAAGCCTAATCTGGAGTACCACTTTACCACTGACTAAAATGAACTTTTTTTATCTCTTAAAATATTAACTATAACAAAAAATTCTTTTAAAAATTTACAGAACTAGTACGTCACTTTATAAATTATTTTAATATATTCTCCGTCTGTGCTGTCCGGTCCACATCGTACGCAATACTAAATTTTTAAAACTCTTTATAAAATATTGTCAAAACTATCGTTGATTGGAGAGTAAATTTCCTCGCTAGCAGAATCTATGTATTGCTAACAATGAAGCGTACGTCCGATTTTGTATATTATCTCGCAAGGTTTAAACTCAGCTCATCTACTCAGCATTAATTACTATCATTTTCCGTTGCATTTCTAGAAACTGCTCGTATTATTTTTTTTAAATAGGTTTGTTATGCAAAAACTGCAAACTTCATTAAATAATAGAAAATAAAATAAAAATAAAAATAGATGCATGAAAAACGAACCTGGGCAACTTGATAATTGGCCAACTATTTCGTTCATGAGTTCATAAAAGTAGACGATCGTCTTCTGCGAATCGCAAAGATCAGTCATGTTCAACCGAGAGAAGCGCATAGCGGAGACAAGAGGCACGCTAACACACGGGGCGAAACACCGTGGACGATCACCGATGATTAGGTTCTTAGACAATATTGGATGCGAAGGAAGACGCGCATTAGATAGGCATTAGAACATTTAGGAAGGAGCAGGGTATGGGAGCGTCAGATTGGTAGGACAACGATAGGAATCTCAGAGACGTCGAGGGCGTAATATTGAAAATGTTCCGGGATATAATTTCGCTGTGAAAATTACCAAGTGCGAGGTAAATATAGATGGTTGAAGATGTCTCGGTGGACGAGGACTATGGTAAAAGGGAAAAGGTGAGAAGAGACTGTCGCGTTGATGCGGCAGGTAAGGAAAAGGGGATCTTGCCAGACGCTATGCAGAGGAATGTCACGAGAAGATTGGTGGGCGCCTCAGCCGTGTTGCTTAAGCGGCACCCCCGTGAATTGTATCTGGAATGACGCGGGCGTTCCCTTCTCGAGGGTATTTGAGCTGGGTTAGGGGAGAAAAGTATGTAAGGAGTTCGGAAAGCATTTTGGAAATTCGTCTGTAAAAGATCGAACGGCTTGGTCCGAGTTATTCTCCGAAGGAAATCGGACAGATCCCCCTTGGGTGTGATTCGCAGAAATATCAATCGATGATACATAGGCATCGCCCTCTGCAGTTTTATATGTACGAATCTCTATTTTCCTCTCGTCGGGAACATAAAAAATCAAAAACTTTTTTCGCCAATGTTCACAAATTGCGGAGGGCGTTAAACACACAAATAACCGTTAACTATAACTCCTTAATGAAATCGCGGGTGTTGATAGAGGGAAGGTTAGCGTGCCCTGCTTCCAATGTATCGTAGGTTTGAATCCTGCTTAGGACATGGGTACATACCATCGCCCAGGGACGTAGCTAGCCTCCTAACTGTGGGGAGGCCAACATAGAAGTCAAAAATATTTAGGGAGGTACACATAAATATGAAAAATTTAATACAACCATTAGGCTAGACCCGTATTTTTGTACCAATCTCTTTAGTTTATAAAAGTGATGTTTATTAACTGTTTGCTTTTATTCATAAAAATTACGTTAATTTTTATTGATAATTTTAAATACATTTTTTTTGTATCATTTTAAGAATGATATTTTCCATACAATAGGTTGTATTCTGTTCTTATAATTAAAATTACGTTTCTTATTTTGCAAATTAAAACAATATTTTTTTAAATGTTGACAAACATTCCCATTTCTATTATAAATTAGTACAGTTTTTCAGACATATTACAGACATTTTTAATAACAATTATAATAACACAAGTAATGAAAATAGGCAACCAATTATCTCAATAAATAATAACTATAATATAAAGGCTATATTTAATTGTCTGTATACTATAAATATGTAAATTAAAAAGTAAAATATTTTTATTTTAGTAGCTGAACCCGTCTACCTCCAGATTTTTGTGCAAATATTTCTACAGTTTATTATTTATTTATTTATTTATTTAATCATTTTTCACATACAGCGATACCGCCAATTTACAGTGAAAATTAAACATTCAAAAATTAACAACATAACAACCAAAATAAAGTACAAATAATATAAAATGAAATACAATATAATATAAGTGTATGCAGTTGTCTAAATCAATAGATTTAGTAATTTACTTTTCAATGTGCAGTACAGCTAAATGCGATAGACGTTCGTTAGCAATTTCATTTCTTATAAAAGTTTTAATTCTCCTCAAACTTGAAAACGATCTCTTGCACGCTGCAGTTGATACTTGTATCGTTACAGCTATTGTACATAATTTGTGAAATTCGTAAAAAGCTATTTTTAACTTGCTTATCATTCCAAATAATTGAAACAGATGTGTAATTTTTAGTTTTACTTTCAGACTCATACATTTTTAAGGTTTGTGGCAAAATTTGTAATTCGTCCTTCAAATTCTTAATATCAAATCCATAATTTAAATCAAAAGGTTTTATTTGTTCGAAATTTAGAAAGTTTTCGTACAGCGAATTGAAGTTACGTATATCTTCTAAAATTTTTCTGTTTTTAGTAAATCTTGCATTTAATTCTGCTATTATTCTATCCAGAACAGTCTTTACCTGGCTGGTGAAGTGAACGGACGTGCCTTTCACTTGCTCCTGCGAGATCCTACGTAGCCTCGAGCGACTAGAGTAGCTGTAGTGTTAAGTAGAACTAACAATTTACTTTATTCTATTAATATCTAGTGTTAACTTTGTGAAGGTTGTCTCTGGCGTTCCACAGGGCAGTGTAATTGGTCAGTTATTATTTATAATTTATATAAACGACATCATCTCAGTAGTCAGAAGTAAAATTAGGCTTTTCGCGGACGACACCGTCATCTATAAAGAAATAAGCAATCCGGAAGACCACCAGTATCTTCAAAATGACCTAGAAGCTATTTCTGCATGGTGTAAGGAATTGCAGTTTGAGATCAACCAAAAGAAAAGGTGCGTCATCAACTTCTGGAGAACCAAGAGTATCTCGTTGATGAATAATTATTTGTTGGACGGAGTAGAGATTCCAGTTTCAGACTCAATTTAATACCTCGGAGTCACGATCCATCGTGATCTCTCGTCGGACACCCACATTCGCCGATTGATAGGTGCCGCTAACAATAAGCTGGCCTTTATAGGGAGAATAGTTCGAAATAGCTCCGAAAAAGTGAAAGAATTATGTTATTTACCTTTGTTTCGACCGCGAGTCTAATATGCTTCAGCTGTGTGGGATCCCTACGAAAATAACTCACTAAGGAGATTGAAAATGTTCAGCGTAGGGCAGGTAGATTTGTAAAGAGGTATTACGATAGTAAACAAAGCTTAACATCATTAATAGAAAATCTGAAATGGATATCGTTAGAGGAACGTAGGCTGCAGGTTATATTTAAACTAATGGAAAAATTTATGTCGGAGGGACTAGCGAGTGAGATAGTAGGACTTATCAGAAGCCCGACGTATCTCGGAAGGCAGGACAGTGAGGATAAGATTCTGGGAGATCGACTGTAGAACGGAGCGATATAGAGGATCGTTTTTCCCTAGGACGATAAGAGACCATAATAAAAAAATATAACGTAGGAAAACTATGGACCCTTGGTGCACTGCACCCCCTGCCATCCACCAAAAATGTGACTTGCAGGGTATAATGTAGATATATAAATTTGAGTACGAATTTGATCTTTCGTATTGATATTACGTTGAAAATTACTTTTCTCTTTAATAAGATAATTTGCATATTTAGTTCGAAATTTAGAAATCCTGTTTGAATTTTCATTATTTGGAATATTAATGTTATTGTTTGTTGCAATTGTCACTGATTCTTAGTAAATTTTACAAAAATTTAAATTTGAAATTGTTAAGTTTTCATCTGATCGCACATCCAAAAAATGTCTGCAAAGAATGTATTAATGTTAATACATTTGATAGATCTGAACTGACGCTTTGCAAGAAGTCACTGGCAGATTTGAATTTCGTTAATGTTTCAGTAAACATGCACAAATTAAATACAAATTTAAAATCAATTTCATTAAGCAAACGGCTGGCTTCTATTCTCCGTTCACCTGCTTCATTTGCAATAATATTTAATAAAACTAATACGGCCTTGAAAGTATTTTTCAAAGCTAAACATGCAGATACCTGAGCTGTCCACCGGGTATAACTAATTCGTTTTATTTCTCGTAATTTGCTATTCAAGTACATATCTTTCTGTAGTTTTATAAACCGTGAATGAATAGCTGACCCAGAAAAAAATATACAATTCTTTTAGTTGGAGAGAACCATTTAGAGATTTATTGGTGCGACTAACCCTCAAGACCTCAGTTAAAAGTGAACAAGTATGCATATGGAGTATACTCTTTCCTAAATGGTATGCCCCAATTAGCCCATCGCGACCATTTTCAAGAACAGAGTGGTGACCAAGAGAGAAACGTCTCAGCATGTGTGCGGAGGACGTTTTGGTTTTCCCGTTCACCCTCATCCATTTCCGCATATGTTCACCAAAAGTATCGAAATACGAGGTCGTGTTCTTGGTTGCCTAACGATTAGTAAAGGTTTTTCAGTAATAAATAAAAAATATCAAAGGGAAGTCGAAAAACCGTCCTTAAGATCTCTGTGCCTTTTGTAACTAATCGTGCAATCCATTGATTGCATTCAAAGTAGATTAAAGGGGGGGCCAAGGGGGGCCAAGGGAGGGCCAAGGGGGGGCCAAGGGGGGCCAAGGGGGGGCCAAAGGGGGGCCAAGGGGGGCAAAGGGGGGGCCAAGTTGGGGCTAAGGGATGCCAAGGGGGGGCCAAGGGGTGCCAAGAGGGGCCAAGGGGGGCCAAGGGGGGGGCAAGGGGGGGCCAAGGGGGGGCCAAGGGGGGGCCAAGGGGGGGCCAAGGGGGGGCCAAGGGGGGGCCAAGGGGGGGCCAAGGGGGGGGCCAAGGGGGGGCCAAGTGGGGGCCAAGGGGGGTGCCAAGGGGGGGCCGAGGCCCCCCCTTGGCTACGTCCCTGCGATCGCCTTTGTTACCATTAGTATGCTCACTGTAAAAGGCCGGATTAGTAAACTAGTTAACATAAACAAATAAATATATTAAATAATTTTGACAAATGCTCACCATTTGCCACGACTTCAAATCTCTCAAATTATTGTTGCGATGATAAGGGCAATTAGAATGATATGAAATAATTACTCCGTAAAGAGTTTCTATAGCTTCTTTCTGTAAAGAACAATACATGGTCTAGTTCCAATTAGGGACACGGGATGGTGTGGGAAATTATGGGACCATGTTACCTCTTTTTGAAATTACACTGAAATTTACTATAGAATTTTTCGACCGAAAGAAATATTAATGCTAACAAAAATATAAACTGTGATCCATAAGGCGATTACTATAAAGGCGTTTATATATTGGTCTAGTTGGATTGGAACTTAACCTTGTTATTTAAATGAGAGGTTTTAAACCTTTAGCAGCTGGATATATCCATGCCACTCGCGTTTGGTTTTCATAATATTTTTTAGACTATTAAGGGTACAAGAAATGAGTAATTATTTTTTTGACTAAAGTTATTTAAGCAACTATATTTTGACTAGCAGCAGTGATTTTACTAATACCTTTACGTCATATTCATCTGTTTTGCGAAGCAAAAACGAACAAGACTGCACTGTCACCATACGGAGCGTAGCGTAGGGTCGTTTTTCCCAAAAAAGATAAGAAAACATAATAGGAAAAGGTAACGTAGTAGAACTCGGGACAATTGATGCAATGCAACCCTTGCCATCCACTAAAAAGTAGGCATGCAGGACATTATATAGATATATTCCGTTCACCAAATTATTGGCGCTTGCCACCTATCCTCCTATCCGTTGATACAGTCGTTTCCATCCATCGTCTCTGTACAAGTTGTATGGCCATTATACTAATTCGATCATTTCATGATTTAAACAACAAAAATAAAAACTTAACGAAAGTTGGCAACGATTGTTTCATCTGCCAGGAGCGAAGGTAGCAAGCGACAATAGATTTGGTGAAAGGAATCCAGACTCCGCGAGTAAAGTCGAGGGAACTCTGCAATGACCAATGGTTGATGTGCAAATATGTTATATTTAATGTTATATACAGCAAAATAAATGCAGTGACTTTATCCCTAGTTTATTCATGTAAAACTTGGTACACTATAAATTGTACAAACGTCCGACCCCCACTTTCCTTAACGGTGGAAACTTATACTGCTACTAAAACAACAAAACCGCGGAAGTTGTCTACTGAACATAAATGGTATAAATATATTGACAACATCATATATGTGAAAATAAAACTATATAAATTGTTATAAAATACATAAATTTCATGTTTTATATGGTTTTGCGATGCCACACAGGCACAGCAATGTTATTGACTTCAAACGGACGTTTTCAGAGCGTTGATGTTTGATCCAATAGCGGTTTTCGGTGACGGTCGTGAGGTCTGAGCAGTGGTTAGTTTTTAATGTGGTCCTAGAGTTTCAACACGAACCCACACAAAATACCCATAATTCCTTCCGGGGATGAAGGGTGTCTGAAGAAACTACAACTGGGGCCCACCGTATTTACAAAGTGATGAAGGCTTGGACACTGAAAATTCCTTCATTTAATCTTAATGACTCAGTTACCAAGAGCAAGTTTGACAACTTGTATGGCGGCCGGGAGTCCTTGGTTGATGGAATGAAGCGAGGCACTGATATTATGTTGGCATTGAAGATAGCTGTAGTAGCTGCTTATGATGATGTAGGCAATGGTTGTGCTCAGACACTAAGAGCCTTTGGTGCGCGTGTGATAATAACAGAAATTGATCCCATTAATATGTAAGGGTATCAGATCTCGACAATGAAGAAAGCTAGTATTGGGCAAATATTTGTTACAACAACTTGCTGCGAAGACATATTTCGTGGGGAGCACTTCGTTAAAATGCCGAATGATGCCATAGTCTGCAATATAGGTCAATTTGAATTTAAATTTAAAGTTCGTTGGGTTGAGGAAAATGCTAAGAGTCAGGTAAGCATTAAGCCAGGTGGACCGATATCTCCTTGGAAATGGAAGGAATATAATTTTACTTGCTGAAGGCCGTTTGGTAAATATTGGATGCGTTATGGGTCATTCATCCTTTGTGATGTCCAACTCTTTCACAACCCAGGTTTTGGCCAATATTGAGCTGTGGACAAAGTGAGGTTTCTTTCCTGTGGGTGAGCATATGTTACCTAAAAAGCTTTATGAGGAAGTTGCTGCGCTTCACTTGGAGCACTTAGGAGTGAATCTGACACGTTTGACTCGCAATCAGTCGTCTTACCTGGGAGTAGATGTTGAGGTTCCTTATAAGCTTGAACATTACCGTTATTAAAGATAGAGTTATTTTGCTACTGTTGTCAGTGATCTCTTGCTAAAATATTTTGATACTCAAGATATGTCTGTTTATTCCAATATTTTAAATGTCCACAGATCTATGTATTTCTGTCTTTTTTATTCTCAAAGATTTATTATTCAATATTGCTAACTTTTTAAGTAGCAATACTTGAACATAAAAATATTTAGCACGTTATTTTAAATGCAGAGACGTGATAATGCGATCACTCGGTCTGTTTAAGGACAATCAATTTTTTCTTTTTAAGAGATATTAAGAAAGTTGTTTTTGAACTACATCGCTCTTATCTATGAATTTTTCGCAGATTGGATCTTCCAAGAATTTCATTGATGTTCAACTAGGTGCCTTCGAATTCGGAAAATTCAAAACCTTGAAGGAATGGTATTGTAACCATATTACCGAACCTAGAGAAGTGAAGTTTTCACGGATGGAATGTTCTGGCAAAAATTTACATCCTCATGGTGCGGTTTGCCCCTTATTTGAAAAAAATGTGCTCATTCGAATAGATAATTGAAGATGAAATCTATACCGTTAGAGAGCTTATATTAATTAATTCCTTATGTCTTTAATCCTATTGATTTTTTATATTATTCAAATGAGTATTGTAAATACGCACAAAACTGCCCTTTAATAAATATTTACATATTTTTTCTTTGTATTTTACTCTTACGAGATTTCTTAGCTGCACCAAGGCACTCAAGGAAGACTGTTTTTGCAACTATAAATAATTTGCATACTAAAATGAACATATTGAAATTAAATAACTTTATCACCGCTTCTATGTGTACTCTCTCATGAAATACTCAATGCAAGCTGTATTCTGAAGGCTCTTTTCTGAGGGCATGTATAGTATTTATCAAGAAGCCGAATTATTATTCCTTTTTCTTTATTGAGCCTTAAATCACCGACGATGTTTTAACAAATCATTTGAAAGGATAGAGAGGAAGAGATCGACATTTAGAAGGCGCAAGGGAAAGCTTAAATCCAACGAGGCATTATTTATAGAAGAGGGCGTGTCCTTCATTATGCCCCACCAGGGAAAAAAAGAAAGTTAAAGAGAAAAACTCAGTGGTCATTAAAATATTCTTGTCGACAAGGAGAAGTCAATTTCCTTTAGAGCTTACATCTTTATCTCGATTGACTTTTGTTTCGCGTTAAGAAAGGTAAAAAGGTAGCGTGTCTATAAAATTAACGTTAGCTCTTTGTTTTTATGGCCATTTCGTTGCCGAGGATCGTAATTCAAAAGATAGATTTCTGTCTCTTTTCCTCACTCCCTTCACCTCTCGCCACTCCTCTCTCTCCCTTAATTATTTCTTCCTCCATCTCCCTTAATCTTTCATCTCTTTTGTCTTGTCTCAAGACAAGACATTTCACCGGACAATCCTGAAAACCAGTATCTTTCGAGAAGTATTCCAGCCTTCGTTCCTGTTTTCTTCCGATGAATATTCTCATTTGTTCTACCTTTTCCTAACTAATTCACTTTGCATCTCATTCTCTGCTCCGTCCGTTTGGCACTTTTAATCCTTTCCTTCTCACCATTGCTCGCCGAGAGCCCTGATTCGAAACTGGTAGCTTAGGCATATCCATATCGTTTCTTCGCACGATTACGTGCTTTTTAGTACTTGCGACTACCACTCGCGACTGTGGCGCTTCTGCTTTTAGAACATACCGCGGAGTCAGGGTCAACTAACCCGCCAGGGGGGCGGGGCGCGGCGGCTCGGCACTGCTAGTTCATCGATCCGTAGAACATCGTCCGCTTCCGGCGCGGAACTATGAGTCGATGGAGGCTGTATCCGTCGACATCAGGACCTGTACCGTATGGATCAGGGTCTCCTCGGTGAACTATCCGCCGAGGAGGGCGTGGGATATGGATGAGGTATTGGAGGTCGATCGCACTTGGGGACTTGAATGCCAAGCACACCAATTGGCAATCAAGAGTCCCCAATCAGAGTGGCCTGCGGCTGAAAGATCTTGCCGATGAAGAGGGTCTCACGGTGCTCGCGCCGACCGAGCCCACTTATTTTCCTTCGAGGGACGTCCCCCATGTTGCTGTCATCAACAACATCAGGGCGTCCCTCAGTATGCATTCCGTGTGCGATATGTCCTCTGACCATGATCCGACCCTGCTACTTCTGGGGAACTTGCCAGTGCGAGTACCACCTTCACAGCGTCTGGACCTAGCTCGTGCCAACTGGCAGCACTTCCGCAAGTTCATTGCGTAAAGGCTGCCGGTCGACCCAACATCGCCTAGGACGTGCGGGGAGGCAAACCGTATGGTCGACCTCCTCACCACCACAGTCCAGCAGGCCATGAACGCTGCGATCCCGAAGGTGGTCGTAGCCGGGGGTATACGCATTGCTTTGCCTCGTGTCGTCAAGAAGACGATCACGCTGCGCAACAGCGTGCGGCGGAGGTGGCAGCGCCACCGTATGTTGAACCTCAGGATATAGATGGACTCCCTCAACAGGACGGTCCGCGACATGTTAAAAGACGTGAGCTCGGACGCGTGGGAACTACATCTCTCCACGCTTTCCATGGAGGACCAGTCCATTTGGAAAACCTTTAGGAGGTTTTGCGTTGCCTAGCGGAGTGACCCCTTGATCATCCAGGGGGACTCCGTTGCGAGGACTTCGGAGGAGAAAGCCTGGTTGATGGCCGAATATCTGGAGGGGGTATTCTGCCCGAACCCGGCCACAGCAGAGTCGGACGAGGTCGAAGAGGACATCGCACGGGAACTCGGGACGCTTGACCGCGGCCCATTGCTCGATGCTGCGGAGCTCCCTCGCATCGAGGTGTGCGAGATCGTTGCAGTGATCCGTTTCCTTGGAACGAGTAGGGCGCCCGGGGATGATGCCATCCCCTACATCGTCCTGCGACAGCTTCCTGGCGCAGCAGAAGAATTCCTGGCCGCCATTTACAACGGTTGTGTCGGGATTCAATATTTTCCATCTGCCTGGAAGAGGGCAAAGATCATCTGTCTCCCGAAGTTGCCAGGGACGGAGGTTGGTCCCCGGGACATCCGGCCAATCCTTTCCTGGCGGGCTTTGGGAAGATATTTGAGCGTCTTGTTCGGAAGCCGCTGCAACATATCGTCCGGTAGAAGCATATTCTCCCGGACGAGCAGTTTGGCTTTCGGGAGGGGCACTCCACTACCCAGCAACTGGGTAGGGTGACCCACTTTATCACTGACGCCTTCAACGGGAAGGGAACCACGCAGTCGCAGGGGATTTCTTCGACATCTCGAATGCCTTCAACCGCGTGTGGCACCCAGCTCTCCTGTTGAAGTTGCATCGACTCCAGTTTCCTACGTGGTTATTGTGGCTCATTGAGTCGTACTTTCAGAGCAGGACCTTCAGGGTGTTTTTGCTCCAGGTCGGATCGCGACTGCGGCGAATCGGCGCCGGTGTCCCGCAGGGGTCTGTCCTGGGGCCAATTCTGTTTAACATCTTCACGCAAGATCCACCTCGGGATCTTGGGTGAAACACCACGCTTGCCCTGTACGCGGATGATGCGGTGCTCCTGTCGCGGTCTTCCAAGAAGTACCCGGCCGTGGAGACGCTGCAGTGCGCCGTCGACGAACTGGTGTCCTGGTATCGTCGATGGCGCATTGTAGTATACCCTGGAAAGACCAAGGCCATCATCTTCCACCCTGGAAGAGGAGCGCCACCTGGAGTCGATTTGTCAGTGATGGGAGGGTTATACCCTGGTGCCCAGAAGTCACATACCTGGGAGTGGTGCTAGACCGGAGGATTCTCTGGAAGCCTCAGGTTGAGCACGTCCGCCAAAAGGCACTCTGGGCGCTGGCTAGGCTTCGTCCGATCCTGCGCCCGGGTATCTTGTACGCTGACACCAAGAGACGCCTCTACCTGAGCTGCGTGAGGCCCATCATCATTTACGCAGCGCCGGTCTGGTCTGGAGTGCCCAAGACCACCCTCTACAGGCTGCAATTGGTGCAGAACAGTGCATTCCGGCTAATACTAGGTCGTTGCCGATACGAGAGCATCAGCCGATTGCTCTTAGACGGAAATGTGGAGTCCCTGGACGTCCTCCTGCCTAGGATGTCCAAGTAATTCTACTGCAAGGCTGCAGCATCGAAGCACAAAGAGTGCAGCAGCTGGGCGATATCAAGGTTAGGTGGTGGGACCGCTACATGCGACCCATCGCCAGCCTTGATTCGCTGGAAACCCTCCCTAGCAACAAGCGTCCCCGCTTGTAGGGAGGGGTAGTTGCCTCTTTATAACAATGGGCTAAAGAAGAGAAAAACTAGATGAGTGTAATTAGCCTAGTACCGCATTAGTAGCAAAGCTGGGAATGCGATTGAGCCAACCGCCAGGAGGTTGGAGAGTTCATAGCTAACCTTCTCACCACATGACTCCCTCAAACAATGGTTCCCAAAGTTTTGGCCACTATTAAATCAAAATATTATTTCACGCACGAATAATTTAAAACTATAAGAAATAAACTAAATTCAGAAATGTATTTAAAAAACAATAAGAGCACTTGCTGAGTGGGAAGAGTGAGCCTGCTTATTTAAGATGATGTGTCCCACTGTAGGCCGGTTCGTTGATACTAGGTACTCGGGAGTCCATCCAGGTGCTCAATTTTTTAACCTCATCTTCGAGTACTCTATTACTCGGAAAACTTTCTTAGAGTATTCGATTAAAAAGAGTGTTTTTTAATTTAAGAAAAATTGTTTTAAGAAAATAATTTTAGAAGGTTTTTTTATTTATAAATATTGGAATTGGATCGCTTTAAACAATTCACACTACCAATAGCGCGCTACTCATTTTTACATAAAATTATATTTATATCTCAGAGGGGTCGAAAAATAACGCCAAAAAGAGCCGTGCTAGATAATATTGTCAGATATGTCCATTTCTGTGCACAGGGATAAACATTTGTTTTGAGCAATTGACAGTAAAATTAATGGCGAAGCAACTTGAAATGTAGAGTATTAAGTCAAAAAGTACCCTTGCACATGCATTTAGTTACCAAGATACTTAAAAACATATCGATAACGTTCTTTCTGTGATTTTAATTATGTTCTTTCTATGAAATTCAACAGCAAATAATCGGAGAAAAAAGTCATTCCAATCATTTTAAGGACATCCGATAATCCGTTTTTGGGATGGATGTAGGGAAAACGTTTATTATTAAAATCTTTGTATAGGGCAAAGCAAGGAGAGATGACAGAGGAAGGAGAAATGACGCATCTTTAGTTTCCGAAGAAGACAGGGAGCAGCATCGACGGTCAGTGCAGTGTGAACAGTGACGTAGAAAGTACAAGTTGACAGATTCATTCTTCAATGTGCAGTTTTTTGTGTGATTTACAAACGAATTTCATCAATAGATATTGTTGGTAATTGCCTAAACTTTCATATATCATTTCTATTATTTTCATTTCGCATGTTTATCGCGGCAATAATGAATAACTTGTTTTCTGTAGATGAAGATGGGTAGGTTATTACTTGTATTCTGTTCCACCATGTTTTGTCCGTAAAAGGGTGCGTCATCAATCTAAACTTTTTAGGAGAGACAATCGCTCGCGGAGGGAGGATAGAAGACGCTGTTTTACTTTCTCAGATACTTAACCTTTAACCGTCGGATTTTAATCCCGCCTGTAGGGTATGACTGCCGCATTTAAATTGCGGTATTTAGAATTTTATCCGTGTTTCTTAATAAATGTAAGTATCTCGTTAACTATTGATACCATAATACTCAAATGAAAAGAATCTTCTTGCAGAAGCAATCTGCTGCTAACATTGCCGATTCAGCGTACATCTCAGAAAAGAAGAAGATAAATAGTATCCAAGCACAGAAGAATGATGACAAAAGTAAGAATAAAGAAAAATTGCTGTCGTAGTTACAGGAAGGCTTAAAACAAGAGAAAAAAGGCTCTGAAAAAGTAAAACAAGAAAATCAATAAACACTAAATGGATCATCTAAGGAAACTGTTAAGCATAGAAAGGGTTCAAGACGCCGTTTGTATTTTCAGTCTTCATCGTCAGAAGATGATGAAGAACCAATATGTCTGATGATCAATCAACACATTTATTTGCATAGATGAATATGTTGAGTGCCTTGAATTGACTCTATCGCTCAGTCTACATCATACTGTATCCGGTGTATAGTAATTTCCAGATGGTTACACGAAACCTATTCTATATACACTGACATGTGTGCTTTGTTTGCTAGAAATGAATATAGAAAAAATAAGTCAAATAAGTTCACTTTATTGCTTAACCCTCCAGTACTCGCGCGGGTTTTTAAAACACGAGCACTCGCGCGGGGTAGATTTTAACCCTGTATGTATTACATTGAATATGCATGCCAAATGTAGATCATTCTTCAAAGAAAATTACAAATATATATATATATAATTTAATATAAACATAACAGATAATTTTTAAGAACTTTTAATAATATCCTTTTAAATTAATAATTGACAATACTTAAGTCAACATTTCTATAATGTCAGAAATAGAGAACATATTTTTGGCATGCGAAAACATAATACAAAATGAAATTTGGAAAAAAATGGTTAAATTACAATTACTTTTTAATATAAATATATAAGAAAAAACTGTCAATTGTTGCATTTAAAACAGATTCACTGAAACAGCAGCAACATTTTCCACACAAAGAAATATATCACAGATGTTCGTCTCAAATCGCCCTGCGCCGTCTAAGAAAACGCTTCCTTACTCAAAAACGGTGGACGCAATGCTAGACATTTTATCTTAGAAACCTTCCGCACATGTGTCCTTCTAGTTACTGAAAAGGAGGAGGCAGCGAAAAGCGAACGTAAGGGAACCATCATAAAATGTGTGGAGTGGGTTAGAAATCTACCCTCCGCGAGTACCGATGGATTAAGTTTTTTACGTTTTCCTTTCATCCTTTCAATTTATTTATACAATATTCAATATATTTAATTCTCATTATTTTGTTTTCCAGAGAATACTACTTTTGGTCTTTAACATTCTTGCTGTATTAATTTGAACTATTGTTCATTTTTGTGTACTTTCTGAACTTTGGGTCCTTGCTGGTAACAATCAAGGGGACCAAGTTTTAAAAAGTAACATCTCTTTTTTAAACTTCTTGAACTTAATATTTATGCCCATGTCGATACTTTTGTTATAAATATGAAATATAAAAAATTGTGGTATCTTCGGTTTACCAACACGTATATTCCCATAAGCCATCTCTCCTACTCATACTACCCGCGTCTTCTTACATACCCTAGGAGGAGAGATGGCAATAAACGGGATTTTGAAAAATCGCTTAAAATCATATTTAAAAACTTCTTAAAAAACTATTTCTATTTTTCCCAATATAAATAATAACCGTAGAATTCATTATTATCAGCGATCTCGTGATTTCCCACCTATTCTAGAATCTACGATTCTTTTCTTAATTGAACGTCGTCTCTCCTCGCTTTACCCCGTATTTTGCAATATATTTCAGTATATATTCATCATATCCGTTATTGTTGCAGTGACAAGATAAAAATGTAAAGTGTGTGTGTTAGTGAACTTTGTTTTAGCAACGTGTAATTTTATTTGTTGATTTAGTAATTTTTTTCCATCGCAGGACGCTGTAAGTAATGTGATATACATCTCATAACGTTTTGTACATTACTTAAAGTTATTTAATTATGTACATTACTTTTGTTCTCGTAAACTGCCTACGTTTGTACTTAAAAAGACTCAATGAATTTCATTATACATATTATCTATTTTAACTAAAATGATAAATTAGAAAAAAATGTACAGTATACACACTTTTATGTGCCCTCAAAAGTAGAAAATAAATTTTCTGTCCTCAACTTGAATTTAATTTGCTGTGCAGATTAAATGTGGGTGGTAAAAATTGCCACCCACTCATATTCTGCACAGCAAATTTAATTCAAGTTGAGGGGAGAAAAATTTATCTTCTACTTTTGAGGGCACATTTATGTGTATACTGAAAAACATTTTTTTTACATTATTTTCTCCTTTTTGTATTCTTATATTTTTAATTTGAGTTTTTGGATTACGGAAAATTGAAAAGATTATAAATTCAATTTAAGTTTATTTCAATATAGGAAAATTCTTAAAATATTTCAAATTCAACTATAATTCATTATGACGGAATTAATTTCTCTTATAAGTATTCTTTAATTTCCATAAAGAGCATTGAAGTTCCATTTAGAAGCAATTATGTCGTTACCATGGTTTTTATACATTTCCATTTGTTGAAAAGAAGAGAAATTCACACTTTTTCAGATTTAAAGAATATATTTAATTCTATTTAATTCTTTATGTATTTGACTTCTGCTTTAAAAAATAAAAACTCCGTACTTTTAGCTAAACAACTGTTTTTTTTTCGAATTCGTATCCCAATTTTAAGTAATTTTGAAATTCATATTTAGAAAGCCTTGCACTGAATCCCATTCTTTCCTTATGGGGTATTGAAATGAAATATTGGGGTTAAAAAGACGCCTTAAATATAAACTTTTTTGTGATTTTCGATTTTTAGCGTCGGTTGTCATCTAAAATAAGAATATACCCGAAATTTTAGGCATGAATCATTTATAGGGTCAGAGACATATAGCGAGAAACATTTGAAAGAAAAATCTAAAATAATAGATACTTGTGCATCACTCACTGACACAAAGTTCTAAGGTACTTATATAATTACTAAAAATATGAAATTTGGCATGTTGGTAGGCCGAGTAGCACAACCAACGAGAAAAATCGAAAATAGCAAAAAATTTTGTATATGGGGTCTTTTTAAACCCAATGTTCCATTTCAATACCCCACAAGAAAAGCATGGGATTCAGTTCAAGGCTTTCTAAAAATGCATTTTTAAATTATTAAAATTGGGATAAGATTTCAGTAAAAGGGCAGTTATCTATATGAAAGAACGTAATTCTTAATTTGAAAGGCATAATTCAAATACATTCTGAATTAATGTAAGTATCTGCTTTTAATCGGAAATAGTGTGAATTATTTCCTCTTTACAACAATGGAAATCTTTGAATACTATAGCAACGAACTCAATGCTTTTAAAGGGATATGATATTATACGTTACGATTGCAGTGATTTAATGCTTATAATGGAAATTAATGCCGTCATACGGAATTAAGGCTGAACTTCCATAACTCGAATCTCAAGAAAAAGTTATAATTATTCGAGTAATAAAAAATTCAATTTATGGAAATATATTTTTAAATATTTGTGTATATAAAGTGAAATTTTTATAACTAGAATAGAAATTTCAAGTAATGGAAATATCGTATATGCTTAAATATTTGTACATATACGGTGGAACTTCTATAACTAGAATCTCAAAGGAAAGCAAAAATTATTCGAGTTATAGAAAATTTGACCTACGGAAATATATTTTTTAATTTTTCTTTAATTGAATTAACATGAACCTTTTTCCCATAAGTATATAACTTATTTTCAAACCAGGCATATTATGATAACATCATCAACTATATTTTCTTCACATAATATGTAAGATTTTACTCTATCCATATTACTAATTGCACCACACACTTTGTGAGGGTATTATTGATAATTGCAATCACACTGTAATCACAAACATGACGATTAAATTTGAATTATCGACTGTAGGAAGGAGGGAATAGGTTTTTTCCCCCAGGGCTATAAGGATCACAATAGGAGAAGTCCCCTGATAGCGATGACAGTAAAACAGGAAAAGTAATTTAATGCTGTGTTTCTTAGTTTTTTGAGAAATTTTAATTCCTAATAATGGCGTCATGCCTATTTCTCGATATTTTTTGTCCAAATACTCGCTAAAGGTATGGATGATAATGTAATAATCTTAACACAAAATATCCTAATTTTTCCATAAATTTAGTGTATTGGGTATTGTCTCAATGATAATTATTCTTATTGTTCATGCAGTGCGATCTGATTGTGAGTCACGAAACTTAAAATACGAATACTTGGACACGAGGCGATTGCCAGAGAATTTGGAAATTACGGATAGTTGTCTATTTTTACGGAAAATTACAAATAAACTGCTATTACTCATGAAATTTATTATTTAATACATATAGGCTCCACGTGACTGAAGTGCTGTTGCCCTGGAGATCGCGTTGGTTTATTTACAAGTTTATTTCTTAGTGTATGGCGATTTTTTTAATTGCTTCCAGTATTCAAGTACCGACTACTCGTATATACGTATATATAACAGAGTAAGTTAAACAAAAGCCTGTAAAAATCAAAATGATTTGGTGGTTTTCGGTCATTATCTAATTTGTCATTTTTTTACTTTACATATACCGATGGCAAGGTATACCACTCGATTATTTCTATGATTAGGTTATTGCTGTGCTCGTTGCATGATACACTGCATTTGTTTTGGGTAAACACATGAATATTTTTTTTATAATCATCAAGTTTATCTATCAGTCGTCATCACACCTCATTCTTTATTTTATTTGCTTCAAATCACAGAATACTATCCTCAAAATGTTAACACAAATATATTTAGTTTGCAAGTATTTCACTAAACTGAATAAAGAGGTATCATAACATAAAGTAGGAAATTGCAGAGAAATGATTTAATGTAAAGGACTAAACGCAATAGGAAAGATCAACCATTTAAAGATTTGTATGATCTACACTGCAAAAAGAAATCAAATTGATTTTGATGAAGCGGAAATAAAAAAAAATCTAAACTGTGGTTTTGAAGTTAGTTCCACGTGAAACGCAGGAAGATATTGCAACAAAATTCGAAGAAAAGGATAGCTTCTCATATCATTCAATTGTGAAATCTAATGCCATAATAGGTCATATAGAAAGTCGAAATTAAAGCACGGCAAAAAGTGTCGCAACTGCTCAGAAAGTGTTATGGTTTTCTGCGGAGAAAAATGTGGTGAGATGTTTTTATGCTTTATAATAAACAAAAATTGAACTTTAAATGGCGAAAATTAATGAACTTTGCGCTGAATCGAACGCGGATGTTATCTTTGAATGAACTGAATAATATTCGCACGAATATGATGGTCAAGAGGGAAAAGAAAATAACGAAAATGCATTTCATGCTTATGGAAACTTAAACATCGACAGATATTCTTATAAAGCCTTCACAGTCCGTCCAGATATCAAAAAAGATGTTTATAAAACTCGAAAATCTATCAGTTTTTATATCAGCCGTCAGAAGCCGTATTCTACAAAGACATAAGAATCGAGGAGGAAAATCGTAGCGCCGGATACCGGACAGCAAAACACGATGGAACTCATTGGTAGCCACTCTTTTTAAAACTCAAACATTGTATCAAGGAATCCTCAAGTGAATTTGTAATGAATATAATCATGGAAGAATACATTCGGACATTAAAAGAAATTCTATTGATTATTGAGTCAATCGCACCTGCTGTCAAAAATTAAGCGAGAGGGACTCGAATTTACTGAATGCTGAAGGCTTGTTCACTTTTGCGTTTAATAAATTACGTGAAATATATAAACATCTGCCGCTTGAATTACTGGAGATATTTAAGAGACGCGTCGATGAACGACGCATTAAAACTTGTTTGTCCTCTATATTTTAAAAAAATTGGATTTATCCAAAAGCAAATAACAATTTGTCATATCCATCGAAGACTGCCATAAAATGTTTTGCGACACCATTATGAGATCTATTGTATCCAACTGATAATAATCAGGAACAAGAAGAAGAGCAGTAAAAAACAGGAATCTCTAAAACAAACACATTTTGCGCAATATAACACTGAAAAACAATTCAAAATCGTGGAAGAAAATGGAGGTAATCGAACTGATAAGTTGGAAATGTTAAAGATTTACTTAATATTCAACCAGCTTCAACGACGAGAGAAATTATTTTCAGTTTCGGGAAATTTCATTACAAAAATCCCATATTAAGTAAATATACACCTTCACCTGTATTCCTTAAGTAGCATTAAAAAATAAACATTGAAATACGTTTAAGAATTTTTTATATTTTAATTATAATAGATTTAAAGATAATTTTTTAATTCATGCGTATTCCCGGATATTATGCTAAAAATATTCGCGTAATGAATATTTCGATTAATTTGAACATCCTTGTTGATAATGCCACTCGCAGAACACTTTCAAACCGAAGGCGATTATAATACCTTGATTTTATTGCTGCCGCTGCAAAGAATGTTGTTTCAGTAAGGTAATTTGGGCAGTACACTGTAGCGTACTTTTCAATTGGAATTTAGAATTATCTTACCTCTTAGGAAAAATACGCGAATAGTGGAAATTATTGTTTTATAATATCGTATAGCAGTGGGGCCCAACCTAAGGCCCACGGGGCGGATATGGCCCGCGTAGGGATCTTGTGGGGCCTGCGAGAGTATTATGAAAAAGCTATTCGAAAAACTTAACATACAAATTCGTACATTTTTAAGAAAATCTTTATAAAAGATTTATTAATAATGAAATGTTAGCAATAAAACATTTATATTTGATTTTCACTTATATGGCTCCTCAGAACGCATGGATAACTTTCCACTAGAGACGAAGATCTCATTCACCGTACGATACGCACTTAAAAGGAATTATTAAGAAAATACTAG
Organism: Tanypteryx hageni; assembly: GCA_028673005.1. Taxonomy (NCBI): domain Eukaryota; kingdom Metazoa; phylum Arthropoda; class Insecta; order Odonata; family Petaluridae; genus Tanypteryx; species Tanypteryx hageni. Next base: position 5,246,572 of record CM054112.1, read on the forward strand.
TTCCGGGTTCGCGGGTTTGATCCTTCGGAGACTCGAAAGGCAGCCGGAAAAACATTCTGCTGTGCTCCAACTGTGCAGGGTGCTACAAATGAGAAATAACAATAACTAGGGTGAAGGTGCCGATATATTTCCGTTTTGGGCTGTTTAATAACATAGAGTCAAATAGGAGATCTGCGGGATCATCGGCATCGCTCAGGCCACTCGGGGTGGGGTAGAATCACATATTCAATATTATTAACGTCTTCAGAGTTCTCCTGCACTTCATACAGTGTGGATGAAAAATTTGAATAGAATTGAATGCGTTGCCCTCAGCAAAAAAATATATATGAAATAAATATAAATCAAAGTAACGTACAAAATAAGGAACTAATGGCAAATGAACGTAAGCCTTGTCTTCTCGTTAATACAGCAGTTATAGTAGAACAGACAAACAAATAAAAAGACAAATGCACAGGGACTCAACAGGACAGACCGCGCATAAGCAAATTGCGCGCCTCTGGGACGCGTACATTTTAGAGAAATGTTGATTTGATATTTTGTTCATCGTTTGATATTTTCCGTAAGTACGATAAATTTAGTTTTGATTGGGTAAGATTTGTAAATTGGCGCAAGCCGGTAACGCAAATTGTGCAGGAACTGTAAGGCCCCTCACACACGATCAGTTTTGCCTTCAAGCCGACTGACAGTCCAGGACTGAACAGTTCGGTCTGAAGGCCAATTTCCCCACACGCGGTTCAGTTTTGCCTTCAGGTCGGCCTCGAGGCCTTTTCTCAGTTTCATATAACTGTCAGTATCAATGGTACATTGTTCGATTACGCTGCCATCGCATGTGCTGCAGGAAAAAGGAAATGAAAACGGAATGAGTGGAAGAAGGTATAACATTTAATACGGAATCTATTTTCGCATATCAATTTTTTTTTCTGCTGCTGTATTTATTTCGACTATTATCTTCTGTAACTTGCCCAAATTTTACTTTTTAATTATAAATAATCCTTTTTGTTTTCTTTTCTTTAACATATATGTCAAATATAATTCAAACGCTATAATGAGTATATGGACATACGCATATTATGTAAATAAAGTATTTGTCTAATGAACGTATTCATGTCAATTTCCATTTTTTGCAGAACGAATAATTTTGGTTTGACTAAAAAAATCAACGTTTTCATGATGTTATTTTCTTTTCTGCTTAATGAGGAAGCGAAATGTAGCAATTGGTCTAGAATAAAATTTTAACTAGATTTGAGCATGTTATTTACTTTCTCATATGCGTAGTATATTTTAAAAAAGCCTCCTGTGTGTCAAGCAGCCTTCAGTCCATGCCATACACGTGCGATAACAGCTCAGTTCAGGACAATCTGTCAGGCCATCGTTTGCCGGTACCACAGTCAGACAGGCCAATATTTTGAACTGAACAGTCCATGCGGTTTCCCCACACACCTACAATAAACCAGGTCAGTCCTGGACTGTTCAGGCCGACCTGAAGGCGAAGCTGACCGTTTGTGGGTCCCTTAAGAGTGGCGTTCTAGAAAAACTATAGGCAGTCGACTATAAGTCATTTTAACATGCCCGCCAAATTTGATAAAAATAAAAAAACCGTTACAGCAGCTATCGTTGAATCGACAGACAAACATACAAAGTGCATAAGAACTCAACAGAAAAGACCTGGCTTTGATCTGCCATTTATATCTTGGGTCGGTGCGTTTTCTGAATTTTCGTCAATGCTTTTATTATCTTAATCAAGCATTCCTGCCAAATTTCAATCTTCTTCCTCGTACGTATGTTTACTGAACTAAGTTAAAAGTAATATACTAAGGGCTCCGCGGTATCCTCGGCCTTGCTTAGCCCACTTAGGGCTGGTGGGGAGGAATCACATGTCCAAAATTATTATCGCCTTAATAGTTATCCTGCACATCATAAAGTGGGGATGTAAAATTTGAATAGAATTGAAAGCGCTGCCCTCAAGAGTAAAATATTTTTCGCTTTCGTAGTCAATTCTTCCATATTATTATATATAATTCTATATTATTCTAATTTATTATATATTACTCTATATTATTCTTTGTTATTCTATATTATTTTATATTACTCGACATTATTATATATTATTCAATGTGTTCTATCTGTTTACGAAATTTCGTTTGAGACAGCAGTTATAATAGAACAGACAAACAAATAAACAGACAAAGTGCACAGTGACTCAACAGTAGAGACCGCGCAAACGCAAATTGTGCACCTCTGGGAGGCTCACTGCATATTTTAGAGTTATCTATGTTTTATTGACGTTTCCTTCATCGTTTGATGTTTTCTTTATGTACGCTAAATTTGTTTTGAATGAATAAGATTTGAAAATTACCGCAATGCGCGAACGAAAATTCGCAGGAACTATAAGGGTGGTATTCTAGAAAAACTATAGGCAGTCGACTCTAAGGTATTTGAACAGGCACACGAAGTTTGGGGAAAATCAGATAACCGAGCGGCAGTTATAGTATACAAATTCATAATAAATATAAACATCTTCTGGCGAATAGCAGAGATGGTTTTTATTCCAAGGTTATCAGTAATGGGATTAATTAAATAAATACTCTCGGGTGGAGCGAAATAACATGTCATTCGTGACGTCGCCATAGAAACCCATCTCTCCGAGAATCAAGGCGTGTGCTCTTGGAGTGGCGCCACTTGTTCACTTCCGGTTAATTCGTCTCCGAACGTCTTCCCCACCTTCTCCACCGCCCTCCGTCAGCACCATCTTCCCGAGCTACTGGCGTGGGGGGGCCATTCTGACTGGACCATTTTTACTTCAAAAAATGAAAAATGAAATGTTTTTCAAATTCGTTTCAGACTGCGAAAACCAAGAATAGAAGGGCTACCGAAAAATCTCACACACAACTCTTTTGCAACACATGCACCGCACAAGGGCGGCCGGTAATTGAGAGGCTTCCTCCGACAAATTGATGGGTGGCTCACCCTGTGCTCGCCATCGGCTTTCGGCGGCTTAAGCACCCATACACGAAAACGGAAAGTGGAATTCGGGATCTCAGGACGACCGGCGAACTCTCGGTTTTATTGTCTTTCTCATTGCAAATGCCTTTCCGCCCGGGGCGCCAAAATGCCTCGGAGAATCATATTGTGCGCCTCTGGGAGGCTCACTGTACATTTTAGAGAAATGTTAATTTCACATTTTCTTCATCATTTGATGTTCTTCGTATGTGTGCCAAATTTCGTTTCGATTGGATATGATTTGGAAATTAGCGCAATGCGTTAACGCAAATTGCGCGGTGGAATTCTAAAAAAACTATAGTTGGGCGACTCTAAGTTATTTGTACATGCACACGATGTTTGGTAAAAATCAAAAAACCGAGACGGCAGTTATCGTAGAACAGACAAACAGACACAAACAGTCAGAGAGGTAGAATGTACATGGAGCGCAAGGAATGTTACTCTTTCGACAGATTCATTGCATCCGCTGCGTTATTTATTCTTCATATTTCATCTCCTTATAAAATTCATGATTCCCTGTGTTGAGAGATTTATCTTCTCCATTTGGAAGAGCACCTATCTCCTCTTTAGCTGCCAGACTTATGATCATCTCATAAATCCAGCATGTTAAAATATCCCAAATCGAAAAATATTTTATATGTCGTGTCTCTGTATGATTTTCGAAAATTTTTGAATTGTTCTTTATTATTGAACAATATGAACGAAAGAACTGATATACGGTTTGACAGAATTTTTGAAACAGTAATTTCATTAACTTCTATTACTAACGACGAAAAAAATTTGATCACGCCATATGAATTTCGCGATTTCGTTATTCTGATACCTACCAAAAGACATGCATGTTGTCACCGTAGTGCTAACACGAGAAATAATAATAATTTTTCCATAAATTGTTATGCGAAACATTAACGATGATTATCATTATTGCAAATACAGGCCGATCCCAGTCAGGAAACTTTAAATACGAAAAATTAGCCATTAGCCAAAGAATTTGGAAACTCCGGATAGAAGTCTCAATTTTGCGGAAAATGAGAAATATTCTGTGAGAATTCCTCCAATTTATTATCTTATTATTTATGGGCTGTGCGTGACTCAAATGCTATGCAAATGCTCGAATGCCTCGGGAGATAGCGCTTGTTTATTTGTAAGTGCAGATCTTGGTGTATGATGGATGTGTATGAAACCCTTGCAGAATATAAGCATCAACTACTCGTAAAGTAAATTTTCTTTCGCTATATTAACGTTTTTTACATAAATGTGCATTTCACGTATACATAGGACCATTTATTATTCCGAATTCAAGTAATGGCAATAAATTTGTCATATCGAAAATAATAATTTAAATAATAATATTGAGCTAAATCCTCATGTAACGCTCGGCTGTGGCGACGCAGGTATCGAGGCTGCAAGTTACTCGATTACATATGATCCATAACAAACTTTAAAAAAGCTACTCATTTTTTATCAAATAAAGCGTATAAATAAAATAAAATAGACCGACTTTGTAATTATATTTCTTAACTGATTAATGAATTAATTATTTATATTGTCATTCTAGGTTGTCAGGGACAAGATATTTATTCTTGTCATAAACAAGCCCCTATAATTTGAGATATAGTAAGTTATCTATAGTAAATAATGTAGTTATCACAGTGACGTTAAAATGCATGATAATATGTATTAAGAAAACACATGAAGAACTTCGAAAACGAAGATCTAATTTAACTCAACATCAGTTGAATGAAAAGATAGATTACGATCGAAAATATCATCAAACTATGATCAGACCTATTATCTTTTTGTTTATCCGTCAAATTTAACGAAATATTAGCTAGTATATAAATAATGCTCTTAACCATTATTAAGTTCAGGCTACACTTTGTGGAAGTTACTCATGATAAAAATGAAATACAACTATGCATTTTACACAAACAGAACACGGTTTCGCTACGATTTCAGCTTCACCAGGTGTGTATCCAACAGTTCAATAAACGAAGAGTAAGAAAAGGAGTGGATAAACGGAAAGCGATTGGATTCAGCGATCGTTAGGAAAAAAGAAGAATGGAAGGGCGAATGAATGTCTAAGTTACAAAATATATCTGGAAAATTTATAGGTTTAGTATTCGTAATCCCTATAAAATTCTCTGTCGATTGATACCAATGTCGACTATGTTCCCTCAGCGTAACTTACGCCCTCCCCCATTTCCCCTCCTCCTCCTACCATTCTCCGTTTTGCTGCATTCCCCTCAGTCCTTTCTACTTTTTCCTCTCTATTCGTAAATACCCCTCTTTCCTCCCCTCCCCCCAGTTTTTACTATGTGAAGTGGGATTCTAGCAACTGGAAATTCGAGCAATTGCTACTCGAGCATTTGGGACTATGGCGAGTGGGATTAAGGGCAACTGGGTTTTATGGCAAGTGGGTTTCGAGAACTCGATTTCGAGCAACTGGTACTAAACCAGGAGAAACTACTCCACGCCAGGTACACTTTTTCTCACACACGCACAAAACATAAAATACCTAAGTAACCACATGAAACACTTTGATGACATAGGTATTGTCCATAAATTGACTCAAGAAATATTTTATAAACAAGAACTTATTCTATTGAGCAAAGAACTTAACTCTTGTCTCCCTCACAAAGAACCTCCTTTGGATGATATTATAGGTAAAAACCTGAACGTTACAACAAAAAATCACCTAAGAGCTGTTTGAAAAATACAACTGGAACATATTATAAAAATCAGCACTATAAATCACCCAACGGGCTATATGTTTTAATAAAATTGATTTAAAAATAGGTGATTTAGTGTATTAGGATTGCGGGGTCATCATGAAAGTTCTGAATAAAAGATCGAGAAGTATCTATCACGTCAATAATATGTTTTTCGTCGCTAGTAATAGAATATTTAAGCATTATTTTTCAAAAGTATCGTAGAACCATATTTCAATTCTTTCATTCAATTCTTTCATTAATTGAAAACAATCAAAATTTTTTGAAAAACATCTACGAAAGTAGGACATTCAATATATTGAATTTAATAGAAATAGCATATTTATCTTGTTGTAATTATGACGTCATTATATGTTTACGCCTTTGGTTGAAATTGGCGGCATCATGATATACTAATAAACTATAAATTTATATTGAAGGTGCATTAAAGAAATTTAATTTTAATACACAATGTATTTATTCTCATTTAATAGCGTTGAATTATTTGCCATGGTAGTTAGCGTTTTTCATTTTTGAATGCCGGAATAGTTATCCTTTTTTCGTCATTAAAAAGTTAAATTTTCGTAAATTCTGGACGGATTCAAAATCTGTCATCAAGAAATATAAACCTCATTCTCTTTGCTACAGATTTGTTTTTATCTCGAGTTCGTACCTTAATTTTAAGCAATTTATAAAAGTATTTATACTATACTTGCACCGATTTTTGTTCTATTATATGAGATGGGAATGAAACAATGGGGTTAAAAATACCTTAAAAATTAACATTTTTGTGATTTTTGATTTTTTCCGTCTACTCGGTCGACCTACATGCCTAATTTAAAATTTCTAGATCTTCTAAAAGTACCTAAGAGTTTTATGTCAGTGAGTGGCTGTGTCATTGAGGCACAAGTAGCTTTATTATTGTAGATGATGATTTAATGGTTGGCGAATGCAAAATTTGTTAATACTCAACAGCTGCTGCAGAAATCGTCGATTTCTATCTGCATTTCAGTTATTTCTGAATCATTCATTTAGAGCTGTTTTTTCCGATGTAACGTGTCCCACTCAAAGTACGCAAAGGTCAGGGTGGGGCAGCTAGCTTCGAAATAGTTACTTTAAAACATTTTCTCAAAAAAATTTTGGCACTACTTAAGGTCCTTAAAATTTTCCATTAATGGCTAGCGTAATACTGAAATACAGTTCCAATTCTTGGAAAAATTTGGCGTTTGTTTTTATTTTGGTGGAGCCAAGGTTTTTCTGACAAAACATTTTGTGGGACAAAAAAATGCAAATGTTTGAGGACCACTGGTTTACCGCAATCGTGCGTATGTCTCATTTTAAAATAAGACCACTGATGGACGTTCTGATTTTGATTTTCTGGAACCCGTTATTTTCCAAACAAAGCAAACTGTCAAGTATTATTTTGCAAATTCAAAGTTATTGTTCACAGTTATCTAGAACAATACTTGCTCTTGACATATATTTATTGTAATTTCCAAATGCTAACTTAAAACTTCATAATGATGCCGGGTTTGAAGTAGAAAGGGGGAGAGAATTTTGAATAACTGAGATGCGTTGAATTGCGTCGAAACAATTAAACTCGGCATTCATATCAAATTTAATTAATTTGCTAATCAAAGTGTATCAACCTCGAATTTTAGATGGACTATAAGAATACATGCAATAAATATAGAAATTAACATGCGGCTACCACATGAAATTCTCCATATCTGTAATATTTCTAAAATTGCTAAATAGTTTAAATGATAATAAATATTTTAAGGAACTGCGAGAAAAATTCAAAGACTAAACAAATAACTGAAATAAACTCAAATGGTAGCCTTTTGATATTGGATATAGCCCCGAAGCTCCAAAATTTAAGAAAATAAAAAGGAGTGTAAAGTGCTTACAACAGTCGCCGGTAGATGTTATAGTTGTGGCATCTAAAAAATTTAGTTTTTAAAATACCTCTTCAACAATGTATTATACGGGAAATTGTTTCAAACAAAGGTTGTAGAAAATTAAATTACCTAAAGCACGTTTTTACATCTATCAAATATTAAAACAAATATTTAAAAAAACCGATAAGTGAAAAGAGTAAACAACCACTTACGATTTTTTCGATTTTTACCAAAAACCAATCAGCACGTCTTCCTTTAGCAAAAATCATCTCAAATTTAAAATTTCACGGTGATCTGATTAATGATTTTTGAGTTAGAGCACTCACAAAATCCCGGTCACAGGCACACACACCCACAGATATCATCGTTAAAAAAGTAAAAACTTCTTCAGGGGGCCCAAAAACATGTATTTCCGTTTAAATCTCGAAATACGATTTTTTTCATGAGAACAATACTTTCTCTATGCTTCTGATATGGAGAAAGTAAAAAACGGATAAGTGACAAGAGTAAACACCCATTTCCGGTTGACCGATTTTTACCAAAAACTACTCAGTTATTTTCCCTTTAACAAAAATGCCAAATATAAAATTTTTCGGTTATCTGATTTTGAGCTAGATCACCTAAAATATCCCGGTCACAGACAGACAGACAGACAGACACAATCACACACAGGTATCGATAAAACCCAATATTTTCTGACAGCAGCTCGATTCGTCAAGCTTGGATGTAGAGGGGCGAATTACGTGGATCACTACACTATTGGAACCCGGTTGGCCCAGGGAAGGGAAATTTGAACATGAAGAAACATTCTACTAGGCCCCGCCAGGTTGGGTTAGAGATGTGAAGTGTTTTTGGTTTCTTCCCACGTTCACTGTGTTCCCACCCCGGGTTGGGTTGGGTTGGGTAGCGCTCATCTTAAAATAACAAACTATTTCAACGTTTTCCCTCGTAAAATGTTTTACATACTTGTGCTTCCCTACTATGACACCTGAACCACCTTCGGAAGAAACGACTTTAATTGACATGACGTTAGTGACAAGTGATGAATCAAGCTTCGACCCTTGGAATCACAATAAATAGCGAGTGACGAATCGATGTATGACCGTCGCCAGATGAGACCTTTAATTCGATCTTAGAACAAGCATCGTGCTGCCTTCGCCAAACAAAGTAGGCATGTGACACTTTGATAATTTGACAGTGGAGTAGTATCATCAATTTACGCATCTGTTATAAAATCGAAAAATCCCCCTTGTGTCTTTGGACACTCGCTGCGCCGGGAAAGAGCCCAATAAATAACCAGAGGCAAGCATTCCGCCCCAACCCCTTTTCCGTCCACTAGGAGGCCATACCCCTCGTCGCAGGCCAGCCCCGAACACGTGACCTTCTCGGTGCATTTGGTATTCCAGCATCCTAGCGCCTCCTCTCCCCCTTCTCCTCAGAAGATAACAATCTACCCGTATTTCCTCTTCCTTGCGAGTGGAGACCGCCAAAAGTTTTCACGCGAATTTAAAGAAACGTAGATTCTATTCCTTGGCATAAAAATGAATTTAACGCCAAATGACTAATCAAATATGGTATGGACGCATCCCCATTTTATCTATTTGATCTATTCTCACGATAGAGGAACTTAACATCGATGTCGGCGTTATTGCAAAGATCATAGGCCTTTAAGCGAAGAGTAATCAACGCCGTCAAGGAGAAATACGCAACGATGCCAACAATCGCAAAGAGACAAAATTATTCGCATTATCGAATTTACAAGGATATCTTAGCGTATGGTAAGAAAAAGAACAAATAAACCATTAAAATGTTACACAAGAAAGAGCAACGAGCTCTTTGGAATAATTAATTATCCGACGAACCTTCTATACCCCTTTTAAATCGAAGAACCCATCAACGTGTTTGTTGAATCAGGTAAAAAGGATCAACTAAACAAATCCCTTACTTTAGGAAATATAAAAATATCAAATGAAAATAAAATTATAACTCAGTAACTCAGCTAAAATTAAATAGAACATTGTCTAGCATGAAACATTCGTTCTCTATCGCACGTACCAAATATCTCGCACTCTTCTCCGGCACCTCCTTCCCTCAGCAAATGTCTCTTTGCCTATCCTACTTCTCTTCCTATCTTGTTTCACCCGATTCCCCCGCTCCACCACCATGCTCCGCCCCTCTTTCCTCGCCCTCTAATCTAATCTAATTATAAAACATCTTTTTTATAAATGAAAAATAATTAAGATAATATATAATTGGTTATTATAAATAAGGCAGAAATTTTATAAGCATTTTTTAATCAAAAGGAATAGGCACTTTCATTAATAGGTTAAGTTTTAAAAATAGAAAGAAAATAAAAGATATTAAATTTTCACAATAAAAACACAATATTAACGCTTCATACATAAGTCACATTCGGGTAACTCCTCACAACTTATATTAATACCGTTTGTTTCAACTTTTGGTAAATTGTCATACGAATCACTGGAACCAGTTTAATTTCATCTACATCTACCTGATTCCCTGCAAGTGGATGGTGGATGGCAGGAGGTGCAGTGCATCTAAGGTCCATAGTTTTCCTACGTTAACTTTTCCTATTATTTTCTCTTATCGTCCTAGGGAAAAACGATCCTCTATATCGCCTCGTTCTACAGCCGATATCGCGAATCTTATCCTCACTGTCCTGCAGTGGCGGCTCGTTGCTAAAATTAGTGGGGGTACTGCTCCAGAAAATTTTTAGCCTTATTTTAAAATTGTGTAAAAGGAAAAAAAATGTATAAAAAGAAAATTTATTCTGGAACTTGATAAAATCTTAACAAAAAAACCATTATATTAAATGTTATCGATAATATCAAGTAGAAATAGGGGGTGCTGCAGTTCTGCAGTGACTATACACGAGCCGCCACTGCTGTCCTGCCTTACGAGATACGTCGGGCTTCTGATAAGACCTACTAGCTCATTCGCTAATGTTTACTATAAGTTTCAGCAATCAGCTTGGGATGATGGATATTTTACTATTCCTAATAAAAGTAAAGATTTATCGAGGTAATTGTGCTATAATGCGATAATATTCATGTTCTAAATATTCCTTCTCTCTTCATTTTACGTTCTATTAATCGAAAAACTAGCAATGAATATATACATACCTTTCTATAAGTAACTTTTATATTCATAAATTTTGGATGGATTAGAAAGACAAGTTCGGTGGTTCAAACCCGGCAAGGTAAAAAAATTCTTCTGTGCTTATTTTTATGAGTGCATTTGTTTTATAGCTTCCTATTAACAAAAGACAAATTCTTCAGCTAAAATTATTGAATCGAAACTTTTAGACACGAAAAAAGGTTTTCACTTCTCGCTAATGATTCTCGGATCAACAAAATACGTTCTCGCACACAAAAATATTCTCGGAATTAACATCCCATACTGTTTCCGTTTGTCACATAAAATTTATTGTCAGTTTTGAAAGATTAGCCTCTGTGGTAAATTCATATGCCCTACATAAAAATGGCGGAAAAACGGAGACGCGTATCTTTTTGGACTTAATAAAAATATTTCTCCAGAAGTTTCAACCTCGAGTCCAATCGACGGTCCTCCAGTGATACGCAGTTCAAATCGCTCAATAAAGAGGTGACACATTCCTTATGTTCGTGCCTTTGTTCTACAAATCTGGCTGCTCTGTGCTGTACTCTTTCTAGTTGAATTATGTGTCCCTTCTCGTACGGATCCCATATGGTCGCTACGTATTCCCCTTGCGGTCTTACCAGTGATAAGTAGCATGTTAAACATACTTTCTCTGTAGTGTTCCATATTATTCTACCTATAAAAGCCAGTTTCTTGTTGGCCGCGCATATAACTCGACGAATGTGCATGTCCCACGAAAGATCTCGACAAATGGCTACTCCTTAATATTTTACATACTCAGCTTGTCGAATGCTCATTTCATCTATTTTATATTCGAAACCTAAATCTTTGTTATTACTTTTCCAGAACGTGACTTCGGCACGTTTTGTATAATTAATTTCAATTTGCCATTCTTTGCACCACGCTGAAATGGCTCTTAAGTCTTCAAGCAGTGACTGATGATCCTCCTGGTCTTTTATTTCTTTATATAGAACGGTGTCATCGGCGAACAGCCTAATTTTACTACGAATAATACTACGAATAATAATTTACATAGATTAAGAAGAGCAATACACTTCCCTGAGGAACACCCGAAGCAACTTTAACGGGGGACGAGTAATTCCCATCGATGACAACTATCTGTTCCCTATTCGAGAGGAAGTCTCTCACCCAACCGACAACTTTCGGATTGATACCACATTGTTCTAACTTCGCAATTAATTTCCTATGAGATACTTTATCGGAAGCCTTCCTGAAATCAATGAATATGGCATCGACCTGAGTACTTTTCTCTCCGAATCGCAACAAATCGTCCACGAACAGGCCGAGCTGCGTTTCGCATGATCTACCACTCCGGAATCAGTGTTGGCATCTGCTAAGCAATGAATGACTAACTAAATAGCGCATTACAGAGCTAAAGACATTGTGCTCAAGTATCTTGCACGATAACGAAGTTAAGGATATCGGCCTATAATTTTAGGGGTTCTCTCTGTCGCCACCCTTATGGATGGGAGTAACGCGTGCCACCTTCCAATCTTTAGGAACTACTCTTTCCCTAATGGATTTCTCGAATATAATTTTCAAATACGGCGCGATTTCAGCAGCTAATTCTTTCATTATACGCGTGGGAATTTCTTCCGGTCCAGGAGATTTATTTTGCTTAATTGAATGAAGTTGGAGCGTGATGCTATTTTCCGAAAATATCAAATCTTCCATCGAATCGCCCTGACGCATAGGAATAAGGGTTTCACATTCATGGTAATCACGAGTAAAAGCTTTCTGAAAGTGATGATTTAATAGGTTTGCTTTATCCGTACTATCGTGAACTACGTTTTCCGTTTCCGATCGCAGTGACGCAATAGTGGGGCCCCTACCTTGAACTTCCCTGACGTAAGACCGAATTGCTTTCGGGTTCTCTTTCAAGTTATCCCGTAAAACCTTCTTTTTATAATTGTTAAACGCATTACGCATTGCTACTCTGGCTATGGAGCGCGCCTCCTTGTATTGCTGCCTTATTATTGCAATCTGTTCCACCGTAGCTGTTGAGAATGTGTTATTTACGCGAGAGTGGAGTTTTCTTTGCCGTCGGAGAGGGCTCCTAACTTCGTGGTTGTACCATCTAGGTTCTGCATTTTCACGCTTCTGTTTGCTTGGAATATATTTATCTGTACACTCTCGCATCATATCTCTGAACATGCACCATGATTCTTCCGCGTCTGCAATATCTGTTACCTCGCAGAAATTAGTCTATTTATTTAGCAGAAAAGATCTAAATCTACTGAAATCGGCTTTGGTGAATACATAAAGCTTTCTCTTAGACTTAACCTGTTTTTCAATAATCAACTGAAATTTCACGTACACTGCCTTGTGATCGCTTATTCCCTCAGCGTCAGATACTCTATTCATACGCTCAGGAAGATTTGTAACAAATAAATCTAATATATTATTAAATCTCGTATAAAATCTCACGAACTGATACAATGAGTGCTTACCGAAAGTTTCTAGTAAAGCCTAGCACGATTCATGCTCTCTACCTCCGGGTAAAAGCAATTTTGGCTCCAATCAATTGACGGAAGATTGAAATCGCCCCCGATTATAATGGCCTTATCTTTATTAGACAAATTTAGCGTCGCTACTTGTTTTTATAGATAATAAAAAGCTTTCACGCTCTCATTTTGTGGTCTATAAAAGACGCATATATTTACAGTTTTACAGTTGCTCCCTTTCACACTACACGAAACATCTTTCGACTTCGTCGTCATTAATCTGTATTGGGTAACTTTCGTATTTATTGCTAACTGCTATAAAGACTCCACCTCCCGACCGGATACATCGATCTTTTCTGAAGACGCTATAGTCACGAGGAAAGATCTCCTGACTGACTAGTCTGCCGTAAGCCAACTTTCCGTACCTATAACAACATCAGCACGCAGACTACGAATAAGATGTTCAAGTTCGGCCTCCTTCCTGCGAATGCTGCGATTTTTAGTTTTTCGCTATGACTACGTAACGATTCTTCGCGCTCTACTGAGCTATTATTATTGTTATTATTATTAATATTATAATTATTATCATTATTTACTACCTCCTTATCCTTCCTATTATGTCGACTATTTCTACGCTTGGAATGTTTTTTACTGTTACTTAACGTCGGGTTTATAGCGCTATTAATGTCGCACGCATTATCTACGGAGCTGTTGCATGGAAAATCGTTTATCCCCATATATTCGATAATTCTGTTACCGCACGGATTTCTTACATTTCCTCTATTGTGCTCTCAATTAATCCCATACCTGTAAGCTGCCTACATCCTAACCTACCATCTGATCAACTATTAACATGCATCTCAACGCTTGCTGAAAAAATACAATTGCTTAAATCTAACCTAAAAAAGCCCTAGAATGCTCAAACATCCTACGCGCTACCGCCTTCGCAGCCTGGGCAGTGTAGTGTACACCAGGACCGTTTAGGGATGCCTTACATGAGTCCAGGACCGGCCTCAGGTCAACGAAGTCCACTCCATTGCCCCTACAGAAGTCCCACAGCCTACGGTTCAGCCCGACCACTCGGCTCCAAACCATAGAACCGCAGTCCGTCCGAGGAACATTGCTACAGATGGAAACCCGCACATCAGCACCAGACTCCTCTCGGACACGAGCAACCTCAGCGACCAAGTCCTTAAAAGATCTTAAGACCTCCTCGGAGCCGCGCTTCAAAGCGTCGTTGGTACCAACATGGGCCACCACCCGCAGCGAGGAGCAACCCGTGCCCGATACCGACGCCCTGAACGATTTGTAGCAGTATGGTGACAAATTTAGGACTCGATAGCAAAATGGAAGTGAACTCTGGAATCGTAATTCGAAGTTTAACGATGAAATGTGCCACTCGCAACCTACTTGATATCGCAATGTTTCGGTATTTCGTTCAACAACGGAGTAAAGGAATTCCTCTAACAGGGCCAATAATACAACAGAATAACCTTGCTATGAATTCAGAACTCAATGGTGATCCAACCGATCCGATATTCCCTCTCTCTCTCTATTATCCATCTATTTCTTAAATCCATCATCCTCTTGGTCTAAAACCTTGGCAGAAAACCGAGCTTCTACTGTATGCGTAAATAATTTTTACTATTTATTACTTCTATGGATTTGAAGAGAATTATCAATTCTATTATTTCCCATTTCATGTGGCCGCGTATGAAGAGAGAGAGGAGAGGCAGGGGAGAGTGAGGAGGGAGGGTAAAGATGGGGGAGATAACGTCAGGTAGAGCCAAAGAAGTTAGATATAGTACAGCAGAACAGCGGTTACCAGCATGGGGTCCCCGGACTATGAGGGGTCGGCGGCGGTGCAAATGTTGGGATGCCAACTTCGAGAAAGGGACCGGATCGAGGTAGAACTGGGAAGCCGTAATCTGCGTTCAAAATTTCAAAAGGTACCAATGTAATTCATGCATTTACCCGCATTAAGACCGCCCGAAGGAGGAAAGTAGATAAATCTTTAGATAGAGCAGCGGTTTCCAATTTGGGATCCTCGGACTAAAAGCGGTCCGGGGTAGCGAAAAGGTTGGGAAGCACAACTCGGTAAAGGGATATGACCGAGGTAGTATTGTGAGTTCATGAGCTGTGTTATAAATATCAAAAGGTCACAATGTAATTAGAGCACTTACCCTCATTGAGACAGCCCGAAAGAGGGGCTGAGATAGACCTTTATATTGAGCGGTGGTTCTCAACTTGGTGTCCTCGGACTAATAAGGGTCCGTGGGGATGAGAAACGGTCGGGAACCACGGAGATAAAGGAGAGCTTTCGCTTTTCAGATAGTAAACGACACTCAACGTTCAACGCTCAACACTCGTCGTTACGAAATTAATTATATAGATTTCGTGTTTCAACAATGACAATTCCATGCACATTATCGTCTCGTTAAATGCTCAAAAGTTTTATAAAAAAAGAATGCTTGGCAATAAATTAGACCGATTTAGAATCAAATAGGGAATCGATGATAAGAATACTAAACTTTGTTTATTTTCTTATGAATTAATTCAAGTCCGAAAATCATCGGACAATTTTTCTAATTTTAATTTGCAAATGAATAAAAGCCTGCATGTGAAAAAATGCATTTTTACATGTTATCTTATGGTAAAATTAAATGATCTCCTGGAGTCGAACTCGGGGTGTTGTTCAGTATTATTTCTCTTAATTATTTTATAATATGTAAACCAAGAATTCCTACCAAATTTTGTTATATTTCCTTTCCGGGAAGGTAGTTGGAGACGTTTTTTTTTGCTTAGAGAAGGGATGAAAACTTAAGACTATAATATCAATATGAAAAAGAATAAAAATTATATTTCTAGAAAAGAGAATATGAATCCATTCCAAATAAGCTGGAATATTTTATTTTAACTGCAAAAATTAAACTTTTTAAAGTCTAAAACAATGGAAAATTTTTGTCTACTATGACAATGAGTCCAATACTTTTACGTGGAAATTAGTTTACGATTTCATAGCATTAAAGTAATGCTTACATAGGAAACTAATGCAATTTATTACAGTAGCGATAATTTGAACATGTGACGAAAGTAAATGATGCAGATTTCCAAATATACGAAAAATTGTATTTTTATTATTATTAACATATTTTTACAAATAGCTTTATTTATGATAATTTCGATCAAAAATATACATATACACATTTAAACAAATATATATATATATATAACAGCTTACGGAAAACGAAAGGTAAAGTGGATATATGGATGGCAACAAGGTGTTGGGATGAGGAAATCCAGTGAACACTCACCAATCGGGCGACTTCAGGTTGGCGAGGCCCCGGGGATTTCGAAGCGACACACGTAAAAGAACACTAAAACACAGAAACATCACAAACGTAGAAGCTTTCGGAGTTATTCCTTCATCAGCTACAGAGAGAGAATTGGGGGTGATGTTTCTGTGTTTTAGTGTTCTTTTACGTTTTTCGCTTCGACATCCCCGGGGCTTTGCCAGCCTGACGTCGTCCGATTGGTGAGTGTTCACTGAGTTTCCTCATCCCAACACCTTCTTGCCATCCATATATATATATATATATATATATATATATATATATATATATATATATATATATATATGTAACAGCACTGGTGGTGTAGTGGTTAGCGTGTCGGCTTTCTATTGCAAAGTTCGGGGGTTCAAACCCCTCGAATGGAAGTTTTATTTAAAAAAAAACTATCATCAGTGCCTGGCAGTAGGCAGCAGTACTGTCAGTGTGGTATAGAGCCGAAAACAAATGATGTTGGTTGGGTCTATATCCAATACAGCGTTAGGCATTATCAGAACGATTTGAATGGCTACAGTACTGCGATGTGGAAAGCAAGAGGGAAACTACCACATTACAATCCCTAGTAAAGATTATATGGTTGGACAATATGAGTTCTCCCGAGGTAAATCAATCCGGAGGTAAAATAGTCCCCCAATCGGATCTCCGGGCGGGGACTGCCTTGAGGAAAACATTTGTCGGAAGTAAATTACGAATAGGGACTTGGAACGTAAGAACTATGAGAAAGGCAGGAAAGCTAGAGAACTTGAAAGAAGAAATGAGAAGAAATAGAGTTGACATTATAGGGCTAAGCGAAACTAGATGGGAGGGAGAAAAACAGTTCGACTCGGAAGAATTCACGGTAGTTTATTCTGAAGGAAATAGTGGGGAAAGGGGAGTAGCTCTGGTACTTAGGAAAGATATGATGAAAATCGTAACAAAGATAATAGCAACGAACGATAGACTGATGGCAATAAAGCTAAAAGCAGTCCCAGTGGACATGTTGATAATCCAGGTATATATGCCAACGTCAGCTCATGACGATGAAGAAATAGATGAGATCTATGAGCAAATTAATGAAATTTACGAAGAAGACGGAAGAGGAAAGGTAAACTGCATAATAATGGGAGATTGGAACAGCATAGTCGGAGAAGGACAGGAAGAAAATATTGTCTGGCAATAAGGACTTGGGAAGAGAAATCGAGGAGGGGAGAAACTCGTAGAATTCTGCACCTTGTAGTGACTAATACATGGTTCAAAAACCATAAACGAAGGTTATACGCATGGAAAAGCCCAGGAGATAGAATGAGATGCCAAATAGATTACATCCTTGTAAAACAAATATTCAGAAACTGCATAAAGAACGCCAAGGCATTGCAAGGAGAAGACATTGATTCAGATCTCAGCCTTCTTATACTTGACGTGAGTACAAAGCTCAAACAAATAAGAAAAACGAGAAGAGAAAGACAGACCTGGGTCCCAGAAAAACTAAAAGAAAGGCAGGATGTAGTCAGCATAAAGTTGGAAGATAACCTAAGAAAGTTGGAAAACAAACCGAAGACCCTTGATATAGAATGGGATGAAATTAAAACCAGTATAAAGGATACCTTGGATAAAGAGATTGGAAAACAATAGAAGAAAATCAGAAAACCATGGATCACGAAGGAAATGCTGGAGAAAATGGATGAGAGACGAAAATGTAAAAACGTCAACAGTGAAGAAGGTAGAGCCGACTATAGGCGTATAAACAATGAGTTGAGAAGGGTAACAGATAAAGCTAGAGAAAATTGCATAAAAGGAAAATGTGATGAAATAGAACAAATGGAGTAGTTAGGACGGTACGATATGATGTATGCTAGGGCACTGGAATTAGAAGATAAGAAGTCTAATGGAATTTGTGGTAAAGGAATTATGAATACGGATGGGAAGATAGTCTCAGAAACAAAGGATGTAGCACAGGTATGGGAAGAATACATTAAGGAATTATACAGCAAACAGGCAAGAGCGGCAAAAATAGAACTGGAAAATGAGGAAAACATTGAAGAAGACAACTTAGGACCAAGTATTATGGAGAGCGAATTAGAAAAGGCGATAGTGGAACTAAAGAAGGGGAAAGCCACGGGCAGCGATGGAATACCGGCTGAGATACTTAAAGTCTTAGGATCAGAAGGACTAAAACGATCACGAAATTAATTAATAAGATTTACGACACGGGGGAGTGTCCTCCGGATTTTCTAGAAGTAACAATGATCCCTCTAAAGAAGAAGCCAACGGAAATACTGTGTAAAGTATACAGAACTATAAGCCTTCTGTCACACACATTGAAGATCATCACGAGGATTCTTAATAAAAGGCTGGAGAAAAATACAGAAGAAATAATAGGGGAAGATCAATTCGGTTTCAGAAAAGGACGAGGAACTAGAGATGCTATAGGAGTAGTTAGAATCATATCAGAAAGGGCAATAGAATACAGTCAAGATATCTGCGCATGTTTCGTAGACTGGCAGAAGGCCTTTGATAGAGTAAATTGGGTAAATTTGATGAAGATATTAAAGGATATAGGTGTAGACTGGAAAGACAGGAGACTGATTAGGAATCTATATGTGAATCAAGTTGTAAAGGTCAGGTTTGAGAATGTGGATTCCTACGGAATAAATATCGGTAGAGGAGTAAGACAAGGCTGCTGCCTATATAAGGATTATAAGAACAGTAAAATACGCAGATGATCAAGTACTTCTAGCAAGAAAAGAAGAGGAGCTACAAAAAATGATAAATAGACTAGTGATAACAGGTAGAAAATACGGTATGGAAATAAATACAGAAAAATCCAAGGTCATTCGAATATCGGGTAAAGAAGAGAATCTGAACATAACTATTGGGGGAAAGCCATTAGAACAAGTTTCAGAATATAAATACCTTGGAAGTATCATAACATGAGAGGCAAAATGTACGGATGAGATCAAAACTAGAATAGGAAAAGCAAAAGCGGCTTTCAGGAGAAAGAAATACCTGTTTACGGGGAATATAAGGGAAGATATCTGCAAGAAGTTTATAAAATGCTGTGTATGGAGTATAGCTTTGTATGGGGCAGAAAAATGGACGCTAAGGAAAAAGGACGTCAAATACTTGGAAAGCTTTGAAATGTGGACTTGGAGGAGAATGCTGAAGATAAAATGGACTGATAGGATGAAAAACGATGAAGTGCTACGAAGAATAGGAGAGAAGCGAATGATTATACAGACTATCAGAAAGAGGAAGGCTAATTGGGTTGGACATTACCTGTGGAGAGAGAGTATGATTAAAGACGTGTTAGAAGGAAAATTACATGGGAAAAGGGAAAGAGGTAGGAAAAGG
Organism: Tanypteryx hageni; assembly: GCA_028673005.1. NCBI lineage: Eukaryota > Metazoa > Arthropoda > Insecta > Odonata > Petaluridae > Tanypteryx > Tanypteryx hageni. The sequence goes on from CM054112.1 coordinate 5,266,467, forward strand.
TTTCAGCTGATAGACGATTTGAAAGGGATATATAGAGGACAGCGGAAAATAGGAGTATATGGAGAACCAGGTTTAACCAAGAATAATCACGGACCTGTCTACGGACAGACTACCTATGATGATGATGAATTATATATATATATATATATATATATATATATATATAACAACTTACGGAAAAGGAAAGATAAAATGAATATATGGAGTTCTCTCTCTGTAGCTGAAGAAGGAGTAGTTCCGAAAGCTTTACGTTTGTGATGTTTCTGTGTTTTTGTGTTATTTTACGTGTGTCGCTTCGACATCCCCGGGGCCTCGCCAACCTGAAGTCGTCTGATTGGTGAGTGCTCACTGGGTTTCCTCATCCCAACACCTTGTTGACATCCATATATTCATTTTACATTTCCTTTTCCGTAAGTTGTTATATATATATATATATATATATATATATATATATATATATATATATTAACTAAAGGAAAAGAAAAGGTAGTGATGAGGGTGGCAACAAGGTGTTGAGGGAAGCCCAGCGGACACTCACCAAGTTGAGGACCAAGCTGGCAGGCTGCTGGGGGCGTCGAAGAGACACGTAAAACACACGAACACAAAAACACACGCAAGCTTATCGGGCCTAAGCCCTTCTTCAGCGAAAGAGTAACGTAAAGTGACACACTGGGCGGGGAATGACAGGGTGATGTGGGAAGGTTGATGATTGGAGGAGGTGGGGAGTAGTAGGGGTGGATAGCCAATAAAGAGGGAGTGTGGTAAGGGAAAGTGCGAATAACTACAATGTAACAAGGAGACATTGTAAGGGGGCTAATAGGGTTAGCGGAGGTTGAGGCCAGGCGGAGAGAAAGAGTCGAGAAGATGGATATGTGCTAGTTCCCAGTGTCGGAGAAGGGGGGCAGGAGTGTCATAGGGTAAAGCGCGAATAATCCTAACATTGTAGCAACTATTAAAGGGAACATTGTGGGTATTAGCATGTAATGCAACTGGGAGGGGGCGTCTGAGAGAAACGCTATTCCGGTGACCGTTCATTCGGATGTTTAACGGATTGCTGGTGAGGCCTACGTAAAACGCGGGACAAAGGGTGCAGGTAAGGAGGTAAATTACGTTACGGGTGGCGCAGTTGCTTCTGGAGGTGATGGGGTAGGTGATGTTGGTGGAGGGACTCGAGAAAGAAGATGATGGTAGGTGGATAGGGCAAGTGAGGCAGCGAGGTTTTCCGCAGGGGTGGGAACCTATTGCAAGAAGCGTGGTATATATATATATATATATATATATATATATATATATATATATATATATATATATATATATATATATGTGTGTGTGTGTGTGTGTGTGTGTGTGTGTTAGTGTATTTAACATTATTAAAAGTTTTAACTTACCTTAATGTATTCCTTGAGGCTATTGTAAATTGCATCACATAATTCAGGTACAAATTTCGAAATTGAAGATTTTGAAACTCGAAAAATTTTTTGTAGACCTCTGTAATCGTTTCCAGAACTCAGTATGACAACGTCACTTCCAATTTAATTCTTGCTGGTATGGCTTTTCTCATTACAGTGTCTGGACGTTAAATTTCATGTGCAATTAATTTTAGTAGAATATCAAAACTTTTTGGTTACATCCTCAAGGACAATCTGTACTCAGCTGGATCTTCCAAATAAAGTTCTCTCATAAGCAAAGCAGAACCTTCAAGTGTATTTCTCCTTGCTATCCATTTCCTAATCCAGGTCTTTCTCTTTCTTTCGCTAATCTCATCCTCAAATTCCTCCAATATCTCAGCATACAATAATTGAGAAACCTTTTTAATCACTCGTTTCTTACGGCAGCAATTCATGGTGACTAATGAACTCTCTTGAAATACTTTCCCTTGTGTAGACAGCACTTGCTTACGCCACTGCCTTACAAAAATCGGACAAGTTAACATGCCTACTAGACAGCCCTGTCAACTGTCTTAGTGTGCACGAGCCTGTATGCTTGCAGTCACGTCCCAAGGGCGAAAACTGACTCCATACGTAATTTAAAATCGTATAAGGATGCCAAAGGAAAAGGTACCGTCAGGTGTAATTTTTCGTGTGTAGGAGAAGGGATGGATGAACAAGGAACTTGTGTTAGATTAGCTGAAGGTTGTTTGGAGTTGCGATATATTCAAGATTTTATTTTTTCTTGAAATTTTTTTTAATTTTAGGGTCACATTATATACGAGGTCGTTTTATATTCGGGACAATATAGTATTACCTCTCTGTAGTCAATGGAAATCATATATGTACATTCATATGCATATTAATATAATAAATAACTTATACCTGCATGAATAATAATGAGTTGCTTGCCCTAAGATACAGGAACTTTTAATCCAGTGTCATCCCCGCTCGAACATTGATATGGGACAGAGTGCAAGGAATAGATGTAACTTTGGTCAGTATAAATAATTGACTGTCCTTCCTCCCCATATCTCCTTATTGCTCATGAATATACAATCCGCTTCAAACGGATATAATTCTGTTCGCATAAAATGCGCTTATTGGATGCAGTTTTCTTCCACCTGGGATGATATTACTGTGAGATATGTTGTTATTAAAAAATGTCTAAAGTAATAATTAATAAATCATCAATGCATTTACCTGGATAAAATTTTTTAAAGAAGAATTCTAATTAAAACGACTTTGCCTTTGAAGCCTATTGTTGTTGTTGGTTTATATTTTACAGCTAATCAACTTCTTGGATTATTATAGCCCTAATACCTTACACAACGTACACACTCACAAGAGAGGAGGGAAACCCGGCGCCGGCATTGGCCTACTTTTTACGAAGAGCACCAAGAGGGCCAACTGCTATAGTCTCTTCCAAAGAACGGGGCGCTGATATGCGCGGTCTCCTCAAATCACACAAGTAGGGGAAGGGCCAATCCCAGGTTAGAAAATCCGATTTTCACCGTATCCGAACCAGGGACCGCTGAGTGGAAGGTCAACTCTCTAACCACTCCGCCAACCCCCTTTAAAGGCTGTGTTCGCTTTGATCGCAGGGATCACAGCACCAGGAGTCGGATGTTTTCTTTCCTGAGAATAGAATTGATGCACTATTCACCCTAGGTTTCAAAGATAACTGTGGTTTCTGCTTCCGGGGAGACGAGAAGGAGGCTCTGCAGCCTTAGCAATCTCTTCTTCTTACTCCAAGATTGGCTGTAAGTAGCGAAATGAAACGCCGGTGGCTGCTTCTACTCGCTCATACATACATACATACATACATACATACATACATACATACATACATACATACATACATACATACATACATACATACATACATACATACTTATAAGAGGAATACTAATTCCTTCAGCAGATTCCTTCTTCATGAACTTGATCACGTTATGAAAGATATCCCATGCCTGGCTGTAAATGACTTTCTTATTCCCCAGCTTAGGGGCTGATGGAGGGGTATTCCATGTTAGCAATAAACGAGTTAAACGAAACGAAGAGACAAAAACGAAACAAGAAAACGGGGTAATAAAAACTATATAATAAAGACTCGAAGAAAAAAATGAAAAAAACGATGAAAAATAACGATAACACCAATAACAGTATCAAGCGCAGAGGTTGGTACAATAGCGTGGTCGCTTCAGGGTTTTCTCCCACGCGGAAGTTACTCTGTCCCCCGCGGTTGTGACGTAACATTAATGGACTCGTCCTGACTCAATTTCGTCTACCGCGCAACCGCCGTAAACTTTTATACGGACTCTACCGTGACAGATATAATAACAACCTCCAGGTCACGGATTTGGAGGAAATGAGTCCAAGTGACTCCACATCAAAAATGTGACCCGTGTTTCTGTGTTATTGTTAATTGGGCTTTATGTTCGAGACATCAGCCCCAAAAATACGCAAGAACATCGTATGCAACATAATAAGCTTCATTGTCGAATTGTTGTAAAAAGGGAATGGGATACGAACCTAAATATTTTCGTTTTTTATGTAAATTATCCAACCGTTATTCTAAAAGTTATATTTACCGGTAAAAATACGCTGAAAAATTGTTATTTGGAAATAATGAATGCAGAAAAATATAGTACTGGGAATTTAAATTATTTATGAATGTCTCTACAGTTTACTTACGTGCTATTTCACATTAATGGATATCAAATATCCAAAAAAATTAACAAGTCTAATATTGATAGAATAAAGTGATCTAAAGATCCTATGCAGACAGGAATAAGCTGTAATGTTGGGAATAATTTTGAAACGAGAAAAAAGTCTGCTAGGACCGGGAATCGAACCCGGGTCTTCCACTTGCCGGGCGGATATTTTTGGTGTATAGTGAATGCGTCTGAAGCGTGAGGGAGCGAGTTCGATTTACCATTGGGCATTTTTTTATTCTTTCATTCCTTTTTTTACAAATTCCTTTTCGTGTTTTGCATTGGAATTTAACTGAAAAGTCACGATCACATTTGTGTTTTTTTCTATGCAATTAAGTGGTTATCCGAATTTTTTCTCAAGTCATTCAACGCACGATTTTATCAACAATTTTTAAATTATTAAATCGCATATTCTTCACTGATCTCGGCACAAGCTAAATCCTATAATGATACTTATGACATGGAAAGTATTCCTGGAATTAACATAACATAAGGCAAAGGATCGTTGAAAGTATAAAAAAATGACCAGTTGAGAAGTCCGTTAAAAGTACAATAATATAAATTAATAAAAATATTTCTTTTATAAATCACTCAGAAATTCGGTTAATTGATTGATAATCATCGGGAGCAATGATGGGGATAGGTAGAATGGAAACATTCATTTGTTTATGCATCGACAGGTAACGGAACTTTTGTTTTATCTTTTATTCCCATAATACGATCGTACTTCACAAAACCGATGGCGATCTAGATCTATATCTAGAAAGAAATTCATCCAGGGTCTCGCTGAAGAACTTAGAAAAGACGGCGTGAAAATACTACGTCCTGCAGATGCGTCGCCCGTTGCACCGGTACCTGAAATTATGCTTGCTGAGAGACTAACACGCCGCCAATGTCAAGTAAATTACAATTGTAACAAAAATAGAACCGCCGTTCGCTGCGTTGAATGCCAAAGATTAGTTTGCGGTAAATGCAGCGGGAAAGTGAACCGCGTGTGCGTTGAATGTCTGAAATGAGTGCAGTTCATAAGAAAACCTCTCACAAAATATAAAGTTTCTTAGTCAATAGGTAGGCTTTCAGTTTGAAGAGTGACATATATCTCAAGTAATTTCTATTAATGTTTATTCAGTCAAGACGACTATATTACGTTTTTTTATCTTCAGAATAACATCTGTACATTCATAGTTTTCTTTACATGGAAATATCTGTTGCTGAATGAAACGCGTTATCAGGAATATCTGATTTATGAGCATATTTGAAAAGAAGAATAACTGATAAAAAGCAATAAAAAAGTTAGTTTCACCAATTTTGACTATTATTCTCCAGCTCCCACAAACAAAGGCAGCGCTATCTTCAAAACATTTTACATTTTGTACCTTTCAAGTATGCTTTTACATATTTCCGACCAGATTATACTTTGTATTTGTAAAATGCAATAACATGAAGATGATATAAAGACTACAGAGATACAACGTACCGATTACGACATTCATTTGGTTCATTCCAAAGAAAAGAGCGGCGGTAAAAATGAAACCGTCAAATTGGCGGCTCCGGGCGTTCTAGGTGGCCAACAAAGACCGGGCGTTCTAATGTAAAGCACATATGAAGATCTATAAAGAATATTTGCGTCAACAACTACTCTCTTTATCGGATACGAATTAATTATACTGCGGACCGACACTCTGCCAGAAGTTCCTTAGATATCGTCGATTTGACTGCCTTTGACTAGAAAAATGACAGTTGTCTCTCGTTTCAAACTTGAAAACCCTTTTCCCAAACCGTAAAACATAGAACACGTGACCTCTTGGAGCTGTAGATATATGAAGGTTGAGTTTCTACGGTCCGGCGAGACGGGACCCCCAGCTAAAGACCGTTGCGGGATTTGTCTGCTCGCCCAAGGAGAAGACAGAGGCGTTCGCGAGACACCTCCAAGACCCCTTCCATCCAAACCCATCCACCATTACCTCGGCAGACTCTGAGAGGACTGAGGAGGCAGCCATGGACGAAATCCTCAGGAGTTCCTGGGCAATTTGGGAACCCCTTCCTCGGATCGGCGCGCGAAACGTCGTTGCGGCGAAGGGGAATCTTTCCACGCGTCGCTCTCTAGGCGGTGACAACATTGGCAGCGTTGTAATCAAGCAGTTGCTCGTCACTGCCATTGAATATCTTGCAGCGTTGTACAACGGTTCCCAAACCCTCGGACTCTTCTCAGAGAAGTGGAAGAGGGCAAAAATCGTCGGCATTCCTAAGGTAAATAAGCCTGCGGATGCCGCCGAGCATTATCGCCCAATATCTTTTCTCAATAACTTCGGGAAGATTTTCGAATGTCTCATTCTTCCAACGCGGCAGATGTGCTAAATTGCCAATGTGGTCATCCCAGAAGAGCAGTTTGTGTTCCGCCAGTAGCATTCCACAACGCATCAGCATGCTAGGGTCGTCAACTTCGTTACTGACAGCTTCAACGTCAGAAACAGGCCGGCGGCAATATTCCTTGTCATAAGCAAGGCGTATCACAGGGTCTGGCACTCGGCACTGCTGGCCAAGATGCTATGTGTTGGCCTGCCACGCCCCCACATTCACCTCCTGCGCTCCTACATGGAGGACAGAAAATTCTGGGTGAGTTGGGCGGGGGGACCGATCCGGGCTCCATCTGATTCAGGCGGGTGTCCCTCAGGGGTCGGTCCTCGGCCCATTTCTTGTCAACATGTACACCCACGATTTCCCCACAGACCACGTCCCTCGGGTCATCATCGGCCTCTATGCCGATGATTCGGCCATCCTGGCAAAATCTAGGAACGAGGTGCAGGCGGTGAAGTACCCCCAGAGGGCTCTGGACACTGTCAACACCTGGTACTGCAAATGGAGGGTTGCAGTCAACGCCAGCATGACTGTTGCCGTCATGTTTCGAACGCTTCCGAGACGTCAGCCGTCAGTCGGTGTCACCATTCATGGTCAGGTCATCCCATAGTCCACCGTGACAAGATACACCGGCATCACGATGTACAGGAATATGACCTGGAGAAAATATATTTTAGGCCTGAAAAGGGTCTGAAACGGTGCAGAACGCAGACTCGGCCCTATCCTGGGCTCCAGGGAAGTAATGTTGGAGACCAAGGTTCGACTTTATAGATCCTGAGTACTGTCCATACATACGCCTCACCGATATGGTCAGGTGCGGCGCCCACCCACATAAAGAAGATCTGCGTAGTGCAAAACAATGCACTACGCACGGTCTTAAGAGTAACATGGCAGGAATACGTGAGGGTGACGGAGCTGCAAAACAACAGCACGGTCGATCCGTTGGAACGCGTCCTGGAAAGGAGGGCCAGGGCGTTCTACGGCAAGACGACAAATTCCATCCTTCCACGGATCCGGAAACTCTCGAAGGTGAAAGTGATGCCCAGGGACCGCTTCAGGCGCCCAGTGGGACAGGAATTCCAACCACCGTCCAAGCAGCAAAGACGGGAGTGAAAAGCCCGTCATCCTGAAAAACACGTCTCCGAAACCTGCAACACAAAACGATACAAGCCAAGCTTATAGCACTGCTGGCAGCTTGGTTCGGGAAGTGAACCTGCCACTTTCCAACACTCGACACTTCGACGGTCCGGCAGACATTCATAGGGACCTTAGATTCCTTGAATTTCAATGGAAATAATAATTGTTTTTTTTACTTTAAACCTTCCATCACATTCGTCCATGTCTATTAATAATTCATATTTTTTTCAATTCATCTGAATTTTTTTTCTTTTTGACCCCTCGATACACCAGTAGGCCGCCCGGATTACCTCCACTTGCAGCTAATGTCTGCATTTAAAATGTAAATCGTAAAATAGAGAAATCAAATTTCAAAACACCAAAAATTAAATTGACTTCAAGGATGATAGTTACCCTTTCAATAAATGCAGATATTCAAATAATGACGCAAAATTCTCTACGGAAATACTGCGCCATATATAATACAGGCAATTCTCTTTGAACGAATGTTCGCTTTTACGAATAATTTGGTAACGAATTCATAATAATAGCTTTACTTATAGCCAAAAACTCTGTTCACTTTAACGAACTAAATAACAGATATCCAACTCAGATCGAAGAAACCCGAATGTTTACGAATGCTCTTGGATTCACAAAGACCGTATTGTTTACCCATGGGTACTTCGTGTGTCCACTTTATCACTTATTCTCCTATCGCCTTCATTTCTTGAGAGGTTTCACATGACGTCACCGATCGTGCTGTTTGTTACTCAAAATATATTTACAAATATCCACTTAGACTTGTGTACCAATAATGAGAAAGCGCACTACGCAGTCTTCCCCACAGTCATTTTATACTTCCGTCTGTGACTTGGACTGATTACGTTCGGTCGCATCCGTTTTCTCCTGGTTCATACGCAATCGTTACATCGCGAGGATTTCATTTCAAGCCATTCCCGTAGCCACATTCATCGTACTTGCTCTCGCTGAGAATCTTTTATAAATATTTTTCTTATTTTTTTACCCTTCAATCGACAATGAGCTTAAAAGGTAAATCACGATAGTTCACCGAATTTTCGTTTTACGAACGCTTTTCAGGAACGCATGTCGCTCGATGAACAAGGGTTGCCTGTATAATATTAATAGTAGAAAGTGCTTGTATTCTGCAAGCATTTCATCTCACCTTCAAAAAACGTTCATTTTTCAGACAGATATTTCATCATTACAGATATTTTTTTAATTCTAAAGATTTCACGTCCACTGCGATTTTCGTTTTTCCCCATGTAAAAATAATAGATTAAAACAATCCCCAAACTTGGCAATTTTAGAATTTTATACTTTCTCAATTATGGGGTACTAATCCTACACATTTTCGCCAAATTATAAACTTATAGCAATTCTAGAAGTGAAATAACATTTATCTAATTGTTAAAATTTAAATAATTTTTAACCGCAGAAATAAAAATTTCCTGGATACATTGAAATGTTTATTCGTTTATATCGAATAATCTCTAAGTAACTTAAAACTTTCAGCTTTCTAACTTGCTCCGTACTATCTAAACATACAACTATTGGTTTAAATTTTAAGAATTTTTAACTACCAAACAAATGAAGATATAAAAATTTCTATAATCCCTATTTCGTTTTTTTGCAAACAGTACCTCTAAAAAAATTTCAGATCCGTAGCACATTCGGAAATACATAAACTTCAAAAATATGTTTAAACAATTGCTAATTATTATTAGTCAAATTCTTTCACTTTTTCAAAAATTCCTTTTTTTTTATGAATAATTTGCTACAAAATGATTTCAAAAACTCAAACCTGCAGCATATAGTTTTAAAGAAAAAAATTATTAAACTTTAAGTACAAATGGGGTTAAAACAACTTCTAAAAATTAACAATTTTGAAATTTTCGATTTTTATAGTTAGTTATGAAAAACATTCTAAAAACATGCAAAATTTCAGCTTCCTAAATTTATTAGATTGATCTACACACTGGGTGCGTTTTGCCTTCGCAAGCTGCTCTAGACCTGTTTTATTGAGGAGACCGCTCCACGCTGCGGAGGCATGCGTGTATGCCGGAAAGATTACCGCCTGGTATAAGTGAATTTTATTTTGGAGTGAGACGCAAAGGGACTTCAAAATGGTGGAGTGTCTGATCCCCAGCGTTATTGCCTTGTAGGCCAGTTTTGTAGCGTAAGAACCGAATGTCAGGCGCCGGTCGAGAGTGATCCCCTAGTATGAGACATCCTCTGTGGACTTGGTCTCCGTGTAGTCAACTACGATAGGGTCTGGTTCCGTCCGTTGTCCTCGCGAGAAGTGGATATTCTGGGTATTCGCCGGGTTGATTTCTATTCTCCAGTCGGTGTACCATTTCAGGAGTTTGTCTGTGGCCGCCTGGAGGTATCTCGCCGCCATCTTCGGCTGCGAAGATCTAGTAATTAGGGCGGCATCATCAGCATAGAGGGCTAACATTGTATTCCAGCCATAATCCTGTGGTATATCCTCAGGAAAATACTAAACATTAGAGGGCTTAGGACCGATCCTTGCGGAACGCCAGCAGTCACCGATAACCATGGAGACGCGGCCTTCTGCCAGGAGACCTGAAACCTCCATCCCTGAAGGTAGGATCGCAGAAGCCGGACAGTCCACATAGGATATTTAAATTTGGTGAGCTTGTGAAGGAGCCCCTCGTGCCAGACTTTGTGAAATGCCTTCCGGATATCAAAGAAGGCGCCTGCAGCGAAGAAGTTCCTGTTGAAGGATTCTGAGACAAACTCGCAAACGCGAATAAGTTGGTGGACCGTGGAATGCTCACTCCGGAAGTTTAACTGCTGCGGTGGCAAAATGCATTCTTTTTCGGCGTGCTGGCAAAGCTGCGGCATGATGAGCTTCTCTAGAATCTTTCCGAGTCCGTCCAATAATTATATTGGACAGAAGTTTGCAGGTCTCATAGGCTTTCCCGCTTTGGGAAGACAGATGATCTTAGCCAACTTACAATCAGTCGGGAAGTGGCCGATGCGGATGGAAGCATCGTAGACCGCTAGCAGGTGGTTTGCAAAGCTGATTGGGAGCTGTCGGAGGATTTCGTTACGTTTTCCATCGACTCCTGAGGCTTTACGGGGTCAAAGAGACTTGATGGCGGTCTTTTGGTGGTCTATGGTTAGGGCGGGAGCCTCCTCTTCTTCTTGTGCAGCATCCGAATCTGCCCTTTCTCCGGGGACAATGTCAGGACCAGGATAAGGTTGAAAAATGCTTTCCAGGTACTTGGCGAGGTGGGTTGGTGTGCAGGCCAGGCCGTGTTTGGTCTGCAGTGGTGGGTCAAACTCCAGTGGTTTCCGTAGTTGTATCGCCAGGCGCCAGATGGATCCGTCTTTAAAGTTAAGGAAGGCCATCTTCTTGTCCCATATATCGCGCCGAAAATCTTGGATCTCTTCTCGTATATTATGCGTCACAGCCTTTAATTGTTGTTTGATAGCTGGGCAGCCAGTTTTCTGGAATCGCCTCCTAGTCATGTTATTCTGCTTGATGAGCCATAGGATGGCGTCCGGGAGATCCTGTTGGTCTAGTCTGCGACCGCATTTCTCAGGGATAGTTGCTATAATAGCCTCCGTAATTTTTCCCGTGAGGTTCCGTACATGGTCGTCAATGGCCGCCGAAGTGAGGAGATTTGGAGGCTCTTCTGGAATGGAGCCTTCAAGGTGTTTCCGAAATTTAGGCCATTCGGCGCGATTGTAGTTCCGGAAGGTGCGAGCTGGCAAAAGGGTCGAATTAGTGCCTATGTAGGCTATCACTGGGAAGTGGTCGCTGCTCCGGCACGGTACTCTGAAAACATTAAATGACTTCTGGATCTTGGTTGTCAAGAAGAAGTCTAAAAATTCCCCAGACCCGGTGCTATGAATCCGTGTGGGGGCTGTGGGAGCTGCTACTTTAACTGCATTGGTGTCTGCCAAACTACGGAGAGCATATCCTTGGCGATTTCCAGCGCGGGAGTTCCAGGACTCGTGTTTACTGTTGAAATTGCCACCGGCAATAACTGGAGTGCCAGCAGGTCGTAGCTTTTGAAAGTCATCCTCGTGGAACGTTTTCTGGGGCGGAAGATAACAGGATGCTAAATGGACAGCACCATTTGCAGTCTGTAGAATAGCAGTCGTGGCTTCCAATGTCTTCATCTGAGGCAACATTGCTTCATGTGCCGAGATGTCCTCCGGATAAGGATGGCAGTTCCGCCGCCTTGTCTACCCTCTCTCCCTCAATGCCCTCCTTATAACCGGCGACGCACCACCTCCAAGATGGCTTGAGGTGTGTCTCTTGGATAAATGCCACTGCGACGTTGTCACTCCGAAGGAAGGCCAGCACTTCGGGTGTGTTTTCCACAATGCCACCGTTGCAGTTCCATGTGATAAGAACGAGTCCGGAAAGCCGGGCGCGTTTATCCATGTGTTGGCTGTACTAAACCGGTGAGTTGGGCAAGCACTTGCACAAGAGCCGTAAGCTGTTTCTGCAGAACCGATGTAAGTGACTACAGTGACGTTGCCAGAGAGGTTAGGGCGGAGTCCGATGCCAAAATGGGAGGTAAGTCTTCCGTCTGAGCCGCAGGTTGAGGCGGTGGCTGTTCACGTCGTCGGCGGAGAGGGACATTTAGCTCCTGAGCCGTCTCAATGCTCGGGGCTGTGGAAAGCAGGAGTGGTGGGAAGTCCAGTTTCTTCTGCGGGTGCGGTTTCTGCTGTGGATGCGGGGCATTTCTTCTTCCCCGGGCGTTCCCAGTTACGAGTGTCAGAACTGGTGCCGGTGCGGGGGTTGGGAGTGATAACTCTGCCTGGAAGGTCTTTGGCGGCCCGAATCTTTTCTTAGCTTCTCGTTGGTATACCGGACATGATTTGTAGAAAGCGGGAGGGGGGCCTACGCAATTCAGCATCTGGCAGGGCCGTCCTCCTTCTTCTTTAGGCAGACTCTTCCTTGATGCGGGCCGGCGCACTTATAGCAGCCGAGTGCTGCCGTACAGAACGTTGAGGAGTGTCCAACACGATTGCACTGGAAACACATTTGTGGTTCCTCATGCCGGTATCGAAGAATGCGTACACGGGAGTTCCCGCTGGAATTTCGATGGAGGAAATCTTTCGGGTCCCATCCCTGTGCTATAGCGAGAGTTGATACATTAAAGATGCCAAGGGGCGACTTGTCGGCGCGGCGGATCTGACGAGTGCCTAGGACCGGAACCTTCTTATTTTCCAGGAGTTCTTTGAGATAGAACTCCTCCATCCTCGGTTTGAGGCCTCTTATGTTAAAACTCAGGGTTTTCTCCTCTTTTGTCCCCCAGGTGGGGAACTGTGCCTGCTCTTCTTTCAGCATCTCCTGGACGCTCTTGTGGTCCTCGACGTTTTTCAGCTGCAACCGTGTGTAGTGCCTTCGTGATGTTACTTGGAAAGAGTGGTCTTTTGCGACCCTCTTAATGGCTGCGAAGTCCGCCAGTTCGTATAACAACATTGCTGGTGGCTTGGGGGGTTTCATCTGTGCTGGCTCAGCAGGAGGAGCGCTGGAGGATGGCCCGGGGGTGACATCTGTATTAGCGTCGCTGAGAAGCGGGTCGTGCCGATTGTTGGTTTCCACAATCTGTGGCTTTTGCTGTAAGAATCAAATATTCCTACCAAATTGTAATCTTCTAACTAGTCGGAAATTTTGTCAAAACGTGTTTAAATGTCGCTATCCAGCTTCAGATTTCATTCAATGCGAATACAAGCAGCATTCCGGCGAACGGACGGACAGAATAAGTGGTTAAATTCCTGATAATCGCCGCGAATATAGAAACTACGAATATTGATACTAAAGGCTTAAAGGGTAAATGGTGTTAGGAGAACATCTAACCCTAATTTATATAGTCATTGTCATTTACATTTTCACTGTTTTGAATCTTATATTTAGTATTAATAAGCATAAACTGTAGTTCTCGAGTCTTTATTTCTCGACGTGAAATTAAGAAAAAATACGGGTTAGGCGTAATAACGCACCTAATGTTTCATTCACACTATTTTAAGGAATAACTTCGGTTACAGTAATAGTGTGGTCACGTTCCGTTTCTTTTAAGATGCGGAGGAATATGCGACGTGTATAGTGCTCTTGAACGCAGCAATCACTCCTTGATCTAAGAGTTGGAGAACTGAAGTTGTATTTTGTGGCAGAAAGATAACTTCGATGATTGGATTTGCAAATTGAGTACTCTGCGGATGCACAGGGGCATTATCTAAAATGCGAATATATATATATATATATATTTCAGCTTCATGAACGAATCAATTATGAAACTGATCCTTAAAAATTGTATCATTGGCCCAGGCCTTCTTGTTTGAACGCCAGAAAACAGGTAGCATATGCTTATTTTCCCCTTTCAACGCACGGGGATTCAGTAAACAATAAATCGACATCGGCTTAATCAGACAATCCCCGAGCATATTGGCACAGAGAAGGAGGGTAAACCTGTCTTTAGCTGCTTTAAATCCAGGCGTCGAAAGTTCTTCTTTGGAGATGAATGTTCGCAAAGGCATCTTCTTCCAAAACAAACCCAACTCCTCTGCATTAAATACCTGTTCGGGTTTGTACCGTTTCTCTTCAATGAACTTTTTAAGATGAACAGGAATAACTTCAGCCTGCCACAGTATCTTGCGATGCCGATTCTACACTTATTTTAACATCATGTAAAGCATGTCTTCTCAAATATCTCCAACCATCTCTTACTTGCTAAAAATGATTTGGTGCTGCTTCCTTCTGTGGTTCTCCTTGCTGTCATGGAGAGGGTGACATTCTTTTTAGGCAGGGAAATAGAACGAACCTACGAACCTAAAGTTACCCAGCACGGTTTGAGAAAAAAACAAACGTTCCTTATATAATTTAAAGTGTTAATTTAATTAAAAAATTTTAAATCTGAATGTAACCAATCAAAAATACCCAAAGCCCGGTTGGAAGAAAATAGCAACCCCCACGCAGCATTTCCACGTTTTTCTTATAGTTAACGTGGTAATTTAATTAATTTTTAAATAAATAAACCGGTCCTACCAACCAGCCAACGTTTTTACCCAACCCGTATTTGGAAAAATACAAACGTTTTTTTTTCTATAATCAAGTGTTCATTTTATTAAACATTTTACATGGAAATATAAGGAACCAACAAAACCAAAGTTACCCAACCCGGATGGAAAAAACAACCTCGCAAAAACAGAGCAAACTCCACGTAGTTCCATTTCCCGTCACTCACGGCGACACGTAAGGGTCCTGCGGAAAATACCTAAGTACCAAGCATTTTAACGGCCGCAGCAACATATTCATAGAGATTTTTAAATGTTTATTTGGGTTTATGCACTAAGCTCTAAATAACTTTAAAATTTCAGTTCCAACACGACATTACCTTTTTCACAATTCTTTCATATATCCTGTTTTTGGATTTATACGTTGTTATATATTTACGCCGTAGTTTTAAATAAATTGCATTATCATACAATATACTGATTCTCTTTAGAAGCGCTAAGTTCAAGCTATTATTAAATACAGTTCATCAACCCCCATAATTTAAAGGAGCATCGTTTTTTTTATTAAACTATATCGCGTCTTTGGTTGAAATCAATGAGACAATAAGAATTTTCCTATTAAAAAGCATTAAAGCGACGCTATTATAATACCGATTGCCAATTCCCATTGAAAAGCATTGTCCTGGTTGCTTTGGTAGCTGAAATTCTTTATTCTTGAGCGTCTGCTTTTTTCTGAGTTAAAACATATTTCACCGTCAATTCGGCACCGATTTGAATTTATTCTTCAAAAATAAGAAACCTCATTCTTTTATATATAGAATTCTATTCAGCACGAATTTTTATCTGAATTATAACTAATTTAAAAATGCAAATTCATGATACTCTGCACAGATTTCCATGATTTTCATATGGAGTATCGAAATGGAATATTGGAATCAAAAATACCCCAATAAAAATAAAAAAATTGTAATTTTCGATTTTTCTTGTTGGTTATACCAAATAGCCTATCATCCTGCCAAATTTCAGATCCGTGGCATATCTAGAAATACCTTAGGCTATATATATATATATATATATATATATATATATATATATATATATATATATATATATATGTATATATATATATATATATATATATATATATATATATATATATATATATATATATATATATATATATATATATTAGGGTGGTCCTTATTTTTAAGTTTTAGAAAACTGGAGTGGGCACATTTTAAATCTGTTCCATGATGAAAAAAATAATTTTTGTTAAATCAGGTTAGTTTTGAATAATATTTAGGGGTCGCAACCAAGATCTGTAAAATCGCAATATATCATAATGCTAAACGTAGGTGCACTCATTTTTTTTAGTTTAAATTTTAATCTTATTTGAATTGAATTGTGAATTGTATTAGTATTGAAAATTGTGATGCAGCACCCATTGGTAAACGTTACGCAATACAGCAATAGATATAACATTTCAGGTGTACCCCTCAGATATCCTGCGTAAGTCCACTTGCAGGAACACTTTTTGTGTTATGTAATAGATTGTTCCAAAGACTCAGGTCTTTGGAACAATCTATTACATAGAGCTGTCCAGAACGTTATAGAACCTTCATAAACAACCGTAAATCGTTCCTCAATTCATGTAAGTCACATTCAGCAAAGGGAAGCAACAGCTAAACAAATAATCTCTCAATAAAATACAACAGTTCCGCTAGTTGTGCATTGGGATGGCAAGCTGCTGCCAGAACTTACTGGAAAGGAATTAGTTCATCGTCTTCCTATTTTAGTCACAGGTGATGGAGTAGAACAACTGCTCATGTTCCAAAAGTTGCGGCTGGAACTAGATTGGAAATGGGCAAGGCTATTGTTGAAATTTTGGAACTGTGGAATCTAGCAGAGAAAGTGAAAGGCATGTGTTTTGACGCTGCTCCGTCAAATACTAATAGAAAAAATGGAGCATGTCTTTGGATTGAACAGAAATTAGTCAAGAACCTTTTCTACATTCCCTGCAGGCACAACATATTGGAACTGGTACTGGAAGCTGTCTTCTCTTTCATCACTAGTCCATCATTGAGCCCAGAAATACTAATCTTCAAGCGATTTCATGCTCATTGGGTGTAACTGGATAAGTCCGAAAACAGAACTGCATTTGATGATGAGTTCACTGCCAGTGCTGTTGCCGATATTAAAGACGAAATAATCACTTTTGCTATAGACAAACTGAACCAGCACCATCGTCGCGAAGATTACAGAGACCTCCTGGAAATCACTGTCACCTTTCTTGAAAGTAAACCTTCTCGTGGAATTAGATTTCTTGCTCCTGGTGCAATGCATAAGACTCGTTGGATGGCCAAAGCCATTTATGCTATCAAACTGTGAATGTTCAAATAACAGTTTCCATTGAAGACAAAAGAGTAAGCTGGGATAAGGGACATAGCAGTTTTTGTTGTGAGATTCTCTTTTAAGGCGTGGTTTCAAGCTTCACTTCCAACTGCTACGCCTTTAAATGACCTGATGCTGTTGAAGAACCTCCAATAGTACATGACTACAAACTCAATAGTTGCTATCGTTGCTCTGAAGAAGCTTGCTCGTCATCTGAGGTACCTCAGCGAAGAGCTGGTTTCCCTTGCTTTCTTTGATAAAAAAGTATCAATAGATATAAAAGCCAAATTGATTCAAGCTCTCCAAAGTGATGGTAATAAGGACCACTCAAAGAGAGTGACTGTCGATCTGGATAGCATATTTGAGAAAATTTTGGACTATTTTGTGTCAGCCAACACTTTGAGGTTTTTCGACACACTTGGTCTTGACTAGAAATTCACAGAATTGGATTCCGAACTATGGGCTTCTGATGGAAACTACATTGCCACAAAAATGTGCATCAGGTCTATCAATTGCATTAACGATACGGCAGAATGCGGAGTTACCCTGATCGAGAAATACAATCGATTACACACCCAGGGTGAACAGCAAAGCAATTTCTTCTGCAGGTTGTCAGCGATCATCGGAGGAGATATCCAGACTTTGCGAAGGGAACACTTGCCACAAACAATTAATATACCACTGTGTTCATTATCTGACAATGTAGCATGGAAATTACCAACTATAATTTTTTATGCATTGTACTGTATTGCATTTTGTTAAATATAAAAAAAACTTAATGTTTCAAACTTTGGTAGCAACCTCTAAATTTCATCTACAATTTACCAAATTTTGGGAATATTATTTTTTTTAATATTGGAAAAAGATAGGCTGGTGCCCCTATTCAAAATAAAACGTTTGTTTTTTCCGCCCATTATAAGGACCACCCTAGTATATATATATATATATATATATATATATATATATATATATATATATATATATATATATATGGGAGTGTGACGTGACAGAAAAGTGAGAGTATGAGAGAGAGTGTGTTGGAATATGTGTGAGTGTGTGAGAGAGAGAGAAAGAGAGGGAGAAAGGGTCTTGGGCAATGGCCGTGCCACGGAGCGAGGGTATGGAGGAGGGGGGAAAGGACGCTCGGTGGAAGAGCCGAGTCTTCCGGGGCGGACCGAGAAGTGTAAGGACGTAATATAGTGACGACCTTAATTATTATTAAAGTTTATTTTTTTACGCCAGTGAGTGGTGTTATTGTGTGCTTGTCCCTGTTGTTACCCGCAATTCCCACATATATATATATATATATATATATATATATATATATATATATATATATATATATATTAACTAAAGGAAAAGAAAAGGTAGTGATGAGGGTGGCAACAAGGTGTTGAGGGAAGCCCAGCGGACACTTACCAAGTTGAGGACCAAGCTGGCAGGCTGCTGGGGGCATCGAAGAGACACGTAAAACACACGAACACAAAAACACACGCAAGCTTATCGGGCCTAAGCCCTTCTTCAGCGAAAGAGTAACGTAAAGTGACACACTGGGCGGGGAATGACAGGGTGATGTGGGAAGGTTGATGATTGGAGGAGGTGGGGAGTAGTAGGGGTGGATAGCCAATAAAGAGGGAGTGTGGTAAGGGAAAGTGCGAATAACTACAATGTAACAAGGAGACATTGTAAGGGGGCTAATAGGGTTAGCGGAGGTTGAGGCCAGGCGGAGAGAAAGAGTCGAGAAGATGGATATGTGCTAGTTCCCAGTGTCGGAGAAGGGGGGCAGGAGTGTCATAGGGTAAAGCGCGAATAATCCTAACATTGTAGCAACTATTAAAGGGGACATTGTGGGTATTAGCGTGTAATGCAACTGGGAGGGGTCGTCTGAGAGAAACGCTATTCCGGTGACCGTTCATTCGGATGTTTAACGGATTGCTGGTGAGGCCTACGTAAAACGCGGGACAAAGGGTGCAGGTAAGGAGGTAAATTACGTTACGGGTGGCGCAGTTGCTTCTGGAGGTGATGGGGTAGATGATGTTTGTGGAGGGACTCGAGAAAGAAGATGATGGTAGGTGGATAGGGCAAGTGAGGCAGCGAGGTTTTCCGCAGGGGTGGGAGCCTATTGCAAGAAGCGTGGTAGAAGTGGGAAGTTCCTTCCTCCACAAGATATTTCCCAAATTTGGGGGCCGGCGGAAGGAGAGGAGCGGAGGATTGGCAAAAAGGTTGATAAAGAGGGACTGATGGGAGGAAGAGGTAAGAATTGGGTGGGCAGCATGAAGGATTGTTTTGAGAGCTTCGTGGATACCAGGAAGGAAAAGTGTCGTAAGAGTGAGTGGAGTGGTAGATGCAGGTATAGTATATATATATATATATATATATATATATATCCTCTGCAAGAAGCAGCTATTAATAATAGATATCATACATTCTATATCCTCCTAAGAATTATCTACGAACTGTTTTCATCCGGAAATAAAACAATTTATACATTAGAGCTATTCTATTTGAATCATAAATAAAATTATAAATATTTGTTTAAATTTTGCCCCTCTAAATACTTGGGAGACTTGAGAGGGTTTTCTTATGGGAAATTGAAATTATACCCTGCAGTCGAACCCGGGTCTTCTATTCAGGATATTTTTCTTCATATTGTAATATTTGTCATATATAATATTATTATCATTAGTTTTACAATCAAAACAGAAATGAGTTACTGAAATAACGGGTAATTCATTGATTTTTAGTGCAATTATTGATATTATTATATTTACAGTGAGTAATCATAAAATCAAAGAGGAATTTATTTAGTGAAAAAACGTAAATAACCTTGATGTTCTTACAAAAATGCGTTTTCAGTTGTCTTTTAATATAATAATTAACTAATATTGTTAATTTGATTGCTATTAAAATACTTTCCCTCTCCTTCCTTCTTCCTCTCTCTCGTATTAAAAGCATTCAAAGCAAGCTTACACCCATAATAATAATAGCATTTCGAGGTCTAACAATTTTAATGGTACAAGGCAAAATCCCGTTAAAATGGCAATGTTTTCCCAAAATATGTGAATTAAACTTTTATCATGAGTGATTTCAAACTGTAGGCAAAAATGATCAACAGAAGAAGAAACAATAATTTTTTCTTCAAAATAGTTTAGATCCAAAGCTCGTAGGTTGACTCTTTGTGATTTTAATCTAAAAAAGATTTAAAGCTCGCACGTCGAAAAGTCTTTTTTTACGGGTTATCTTATGGGTAATTGAAGTGTCTTCCTTGGATTCGACCCCAGGACTTTTTTATAAATTTTTTTTATCATCACCATATAATATGTAAATCGAGTATTTGTGCAAAAATTCAAAACTCTATTTAATCGGGAAGTTTGTTCAAACACGTTAAAAATTGCCAGCGTAATATATATATTCTATGTATTCTATATCTATATTTATAAAGATGGTTAGATTTAATAAATTAACGCCTGCAACTGTGCACATTGTTAAAAAAACTTTCTTGATGATATTTATATGGTTGTAAATTATATTAGCGTCGCATTATTTTTGCTATCAAATGGTTAATATTTAGTGAATAAATGGAGCGATTTAACAATTAAAATAAACTCTCTACTTCATTCCGAAAAGTTAGTTGTACCAGATTAATGACTGAAGTCAAAAACCGTACATCCACCAAAACCTTAGCAGGAAAAAACAATCAAACATACGACAACTAATTGTTATATATACAATATTAGCAAATTTTATTAGAAGGAATTCAATTTATATAATATTCTAGATAAAAATCAATGAAATGTACATATTTAATAGCGTCGATATTCGTCTTTCATTTCTAGAAAATATAAGTCGAAGTGTGCCTTTATAAAAAATCTAAACTTCGAAAACTACCAAGCCTACTTATAATCTTCGTAGTGCCTCCGGAGTTGAACCAAAATATGCCTTAAATATTACACTCTTATTTTGACAATGTAAATTTTCGAAGAGGCATCAAATCGATACGCAAATTTGTTTTGAAGGAAAATATTCGACGTTTTTGTGAGCTGAAAATATCTGGTTATAATGGCGACCGCCGAATCAGCCAAAATTTGGCTCCGTCTTGTAAGTATTTTCGAGCTGAAATTCAGCGAGGCATTTAAATCTCTTTGGAGTGCCGGAGTTCGACTCCAAGTGCAATTGCTACTTCTTTTAAGATAATAGCTTGCTAAAAACTCGAATTTGTTTATCCGACTAAATTATTTATTGGTACTTCATGTAAGACATCGGAAGAAGAAAATATGGTTATATAATTGTACTAAAAATATCATCGTGCTAATCGATGAAGACAAAAATACGTGATTTCGTGTTTCGTGATTTCCATCTTCGGAAGTATAAGTTGTAATAATGTGCTCTTGCTGAGTTTTTTGTGGCAAATGCTTTACTTTCATCGAATATATTTTCTAATCGGTACTTCACAGATATTGTTCACGCAGATAATCTTCGTAGCAACTGATGTTAGCAGTACATCAACTTTTCTGTGGTACTCATGGATTGATCCCATTCACTGCTGATGGAAATTAAAAAAAAAGGAGAATATGGAACGAAGAAACTTGCGTAAACGAAGATAACCAGAGATACGCGCAGGGCTATTGAGACGTTGACGGAAATTATAACGGAAACGAAATTGACGACTTATCGAGAGGAACGTTTAAAGTTCCTTGGCGTCGATCAAGTTTTCTATGAGAAATTGCAAAATTATCGTATATGAAACAAATGCGTGGGAATTCTCTATTCCGGGCTAGATGGAGGAGCGTGCCATAAAGAATTGGAGAAGAGCCGAAGAGCATTTTGCAACACCAAACACTGGCGACTTAAAGGAAATCATACGAATAAAGTTCTCCAGTTTTACATACGTATAAGAAATATTGGATTTATCCGGCCAACGCGGGGTACTTAAGCTGATTTACAGATAAATGCTTATAATTACTGCAGATATTTTTGTCATAGTAAAACTTCGATTACTTATATTGCTTCCTTTCCAGCAAAAATTTCCTTTGCTCGAACATTAATAATATCATTTTTACCATATACTATTCGATTTACACTCTAAGAATACAAGGGAAACTTTACGAGGGCCAATCATTCTTCAGTTTATTTCTTTTTTCTCTACCAAAGATTTCCCTTCGGAACATTTCTCTCGGGGCATTTCCCATCTCCGGCCCACACGCATTTCAAACGGACTGCTCCCCTACACACTTCAACTGCCCCCACACCCCCAACCCCACACCCTCCACACTTCAACTGCCCTTCCAAGAGGCCCACAGGGCGGAGGCGGGGAGAGGCGATTCTGACGATCGATGCTCAGATTCGCCCCAGAACGAGTCGGTCAATCTCCCCATCCCCACCGCATGGCGTCCCATCCCTCTCTTACCACTCTCCCCTCCCCGTACCCGCCTCCCCCTCCCCCGCTTCTTACTGCCTTCGCTCCTTCGTTCTTCCTACACACCCTCCTTCCTATGTCCCTCCGATTGTTATTCAGTTTCCTCGTGGAAACCACGCCCTTGCCGAATTCATTTCCTTTTTATCGTTGGATTCGAATTCACACCCCCGTACTCCCCTTATAACTCTCCCTCTCCCACCATCACTCCCTCCCCCCACCGTCACTCCCTCCCCAACATCTAATCCCCCTCCCTCACTCGCTCGCACTCGGGCTATTCCTCTGCCCACCCACACTTTCCTTTCCTTCGCGCAATTGGTTTCGATTCGAACAATCATTGACTTGTAAATGGTGCGGAATGTGAAAAGGGAGAGGGATTCAAAATTGCGATTTTGCAGTGAAAGGAGGGTCTGAGGGTGAATCGGAAAGAAGGGAGTTGGAGGAGGAGTGAAGGGAGGTAGGGAGAAGGAGAGGGAGGAGTGGAGTGAATGGGATTGAGTAAGAGAGAGAGGGAGGAAGAGAGGAAGGGAAGGAGGGAAGTCGAAGCAGAGGCGGTTTATGAATATACGATGCAAGAAGGAAGGGCTGCGAGTACCTCTCCAGGGAGAATGCGATCGTTAAGAGAGAACTATATCTAGTTAATTCTCGCTAAAATTCTGCGTCGCAAACTGCTCCGCCATCGTGACCACAAGACATGTACATGGACGTGTTCTGACGGTAGCGCTGCTTATATCAATCACTCTCGCTGACTCCTTCGATATATTGTGTTCTTACCTGAAGGCAGCTACTCGCCTTTACTGTCCAATCACAACCTGAAAAAATGACGAAATCCTTCAGCGAATACATTATATTAACAAATATTTTTATTCTTTATTTGGGGATTCCAACAAACAAGTATTCTTTTTCGTTTATTCGTTTTTTACCATTCAGAAGAAATTATAAAGCATATACTTTTAAAGAAGTCTAACGAAATTTAATGTTATTATTCGGTAATCTATACAAAAAATAATTTCGGTTACATCTATAACAAAATTGAAAGTAGTAGGGAAGAGGGCAAGTTGACGAGCGGGGCAAGATGGCTTATTGTTAATTTCTCAATGTTGCCGATAGATACGAGCACATGAAGGCTTTTAACACCGATACATGTGCCTGCGCATTAATACAGGTAATAACCTGTATTGAGTGAATATTTGGGAAAACCCCACGTGTTTTATCAAGCGTTGCGTTTTCAGTGCTAAAATTATAATATTTTTTTCGGCGGTAAATTTTGTCATGCATAACAGTTACTATTGTTTGCCTAAAACATAAAATTTGCTTCTATTTCGTTTCGATGAGCGTGAACTAGAAGCTACTACGTTCATTATGGCCGCCCGGGGCAAGATGACTACCTGGTGATGTTGCCCAGTAAGTGATTTTTATCGAAATTTGAAGCAATCATTAATTTTATTTGAAGTTTAAAAATGTATTTATTATACATTCTGTATAGATATGAAAATTCGCGGATAATACGGCCAAAAATACGTATTTAGGGTTTTACAGTTTTTGATCACTGTGTTTTGACAAATTTTATATTTATTATTAAGATGGTAAGAAAATATAAGAAGCGGCCACACATAGGGGAATGGGACAAAGAAAAGATGAGAGAGGCTATTTCTGCAGTGAAAGAGAAAGGCATAACTTGTCTGGCAGCAGCCACCAAATATGCGGTTCCAGAAGCAACACTGCGGCACCGTTTGAATAAAAGCTGAAGATATAAGATTGTAACAAGTTTTCTTAAGTAAGTAGTAGTTATTGTATTAGTTTTTACTTATAATAACTGATTTCTTTTAGCTTTAGTAGACGCCTGTTTATGGAGTAGGATTCAGATAGGTTTTCAACGAAAAACAACTGGAAGTGCTACGGCAATATTTGACAGATATTAATCGTAAGCTCTTTGGAATGACCAAAAATCCATGCAGAAAACTTGTTTTTGACTACACTGAGAGATGTGGCATACCTCACCCTTTCAATAAAGAAACCGGATCGGCTGGGGAAGACTGGCTGGCTAAATTCATGAAAATATTCAAGTTCAGCATGAGATCACCAGAAGCCACATCGATTGGTAGAATGATGGGGTTCAACAAGGTGCAAGTTGATGAGTTTTTTGTTGTACTGAAATATGTTCGTCATAAACACAAATTCTCTGCTAGGAACATTTATAACGCAGATGAATCTGGTCTCTAAACCGTCCCTACAAAACTGCTAAAAGTTAATTCGCCAATAGGCACGAAACGAGTGGCTAAAATGGTATCTGCAGAGAAAGGAAAGAACATTACCGTCATTTGCTGCATGAATGCAGCTGGATATTACCTGCCTTCACTTTTTATTTATCCCCGCAAAAGAATGCGATCTGGCTTACCGGACGGTGCACCACCTGGTTTTGTAGACTATGCTAGTGACAGTGGTTGGGTCAATGCTGATCTCTTTGTGACCTTTCTTGAGCATTTCGTCAAATATGTTAAGCCATCTGCCAAAGAACCAGCTCTATTAATTGTGGATAACCATGCTTCGCATATTACGCTATCGGCTGTTAACCTTTGTAGAGGCAAAAATCACATCGTAATGATGGGATTTCCTCCGCATACAACGCATAGATTGCAGCCACTGGACGTCTCCTTCTTTGGACAGCTGAAAGCATTTTATTGTCAAGCATGTGACAGCTTCAGTGCGACTCTTTCTGGAAAGGCGATTACTGAGGAAAATATTGGTACGTGTATCAGCAAAGCTTATTTAAAAGCATCGAATGTGGGTAATGCGGTGAAAGGTTTTCAAGCATGCGGCAATGAACCTTTCATTCCCTAAGTTTTTGGAGATGAAGATTTCGCTCAAGCAAAAACCACCGAGAGAACCTGCAGTTGATCCTCCCAGCACATTGTCTATATCCAATAACCTGGAGCCCCATCTCTCTAGCACACCACACAGAGTAGTCTCTCCACTGCGAGGTCCATCAAACAGAACCGAGGGAACTGATATGTCTGTCTGACTTACAGTCGCTGCCCAAAGCTATACGAGCAGCACGAAAGCGAAAGAAGATAACTGCTACTGTGATAACAAGCACTCCACTAAAACTAAAATTAATTAAAAAGGAAAAGGAAAAACAAGAAAAAGAAAAAAGGAGAGCCAATAGAGCGGCGAGAAAATCAGCGAAGAAACTAAAATATATTGAATCTGAACCGTTTAAAAAATACATTTTCTGACCAGCTTGTAAAGAGCTTTACACTGATCCCCCTGAAGAAGATTGTTAAAAATGCGAAGCGTGTGAACGAGGATGGCACGATGACTTCCAGTTACGAAGGCGGCAGATATCTTTGTGATTACTGTTAAGTTTTAAGTTATGAATATACCTATGTAAAACTTTTGTTTTTTTGTAGTTTAGCATTATTTTTACTTGTATGTATAAGACCAGTATGTTTCTTCCTTTAATTTGCCCAATATATGTTAATGTTTCACTCAAATGATGTTATTTATCCTTGAAAATACAGCCATGTGTATTTTTTTAACACTGCAATATATGGTCTACTTGCTCTAGAGGGAAAGTCATCTTGCCCCAGGTATAGGGCAAAATGATAATTTTGCAGTTAAAATTATTATCTCTCATTAATATATATTTTACTTTAAATTCTGAAATTTTAATAATTAAAAATAAAAGATAATGACTTTGGTCTTCAATTACTACGAAATAAAGATTTCATAAATAATTTCAAATAGGTATAAAAAATCACTTTTCCTTAAGGTCGTCAACTTGCCCCGGTATCCCCTACTCTACAACTTGCAAGCTAGTGGTGTTTCGTGTTTCAAACCATGATAAATACAACTTTAAAAAACGGCTCTCAATCCCCGAATGGCAGATTTCCCTGGTACTAATTGGAAATATTTCAGACTTATGGGTACATATTATTTAACTCGGATGAAAAAATACAAGAATTCTATCATGACAACTAGATGAGAGAGAAATCTGCCTTCAGGGAAGACCATCGTGCTGAACGGTCTCAAGGTGCAAACTACTGCAGCACTAAACCGTTTCTTAAGACGAAATTTTTCTCAAGTAGACCTAAAGTAATAATAAATGAAAGTACTCATATAATAATAAATGGCATATGATAGAAGGCTTCTTGGTCATCAACCAAATAATAACTGAAAGCGATGATCTATTATTGCAACGCAGGCTAAAATTCAAATGTAATTAATAAATAAATATTAAAAGAAAGTAAAGAAAAATCCCACGTTGAACTACAAACTGATACATCGCACTAAAATAGCAAGCAGGCGAATCTAAATTATTAAGAGTACTTTTGAAAACTCTTCTGGACTACAAGGTTGAAAGGGTTTGATTTTTATGTAGACTTTAAGAGATACATTGGCTGTGGCATATGCCTCTTGCAGGGTCCCAATGCTAGTAAGATTAACGGATAGGAATCATGTATTCCATATAGCAGTACTTTAAAGAGAGAGCTGTAAAATGCATCCATACAAAGTTAGCGGATGCAAGTAAATGAAATTTTTGAGGAAGGCAATGATAAACAACCTCCGCTGTATATATATATATATATATATATATATATATATATATATATATATATATATATATATCATCATCATAGGTAGTCTGTCCGTAGACAGGTCCGTGATTATTCATGGTTAAACCTGGTTCTCCATATACTCCTATTTTCCGCTGTCCTCTTTATATCTTGATAACTCTCTTTCCCTTGCAAATCGTCTATCAGCTGGAACCTTTTCCTACCTCTTTCCCTTTTCCCATCTAGTTTTCCTTCTAACACGTCTTTAATCATACTCTCTCTCCTCAGGTAATGTCCAACCCAGTTAGCCTTCCTCTTTCTGATAGTCTGTATTATCATTCGCTTCTCTCCTATTCTTCGTAGCACTTCATCGTTTTTCATCCTATCTGTCCATTTTATCTTCAGCATTCTCCTCCAAGTCCACATTTCAAAGCTTTCCAAGTATTTGATGTCATTTTTCCTTAGCGTCCATGTTTCTGCCCCATACAATGCTATACTCCATACGTAGCATTTTATCAACTTCTTGCGGATATCTTCCCTTATATTCCCTGTAAGTAGTTGTTTCTTTCTCCTGAAAGCCGCTTTTGCTTTTCCTATTCTAGTTTTGATCTCATCCGTACATTTTGCCTCTCGTGTTATGATACTTCCAAGGTATTTATATTCTGAAACTTGTTCTAATGGCTTTCCCCCAATAGTTATGTTCAGATTCTCTTCTTTACCCGATATTCGAATGACCTTGGATTTTTCTGTATTTATTTCCATACCATATTTTCTACCTGTTATCACTAGTCTATTTATCATTTTTTGTAGCTCCTCTTCCTTTCTTGCTAGAAGTACTTGATCATCTGCGTATTTTACTGTTCTTATAATCCTTCCTCCAATTTTGAAATCCCCTGTGCCTTCTAAAGCTTCTTGCATTAGACTTTCTCCATATATATTGAATAGGGTTGGCGATAGGCAGCATCCTTGTCTTACTCCTCTACCGATATTTATTCCGCAGGTTTCCACATTCTCAAACCTGACCTTTACAACTTGATTCTCATATAGATTCCTAATCAGTCTCCTGTCTTTCCAGTCTACACCTATATCCTTTAATATCTTCATCAACTTTACCCAATTTACTCTATCAAAGGCCTTCTGCCAGTCTACGAAACATGCGCAGATATCTTGACTGTATTCTATTGCCCTTTCTGATATGATTCTAACTACTCCTATAGCATCTCTAGTTCCTCGTCCTTTTGTGAAACCGAATTGATCTTCCCCTATTATTTCTTCTGCCTTTTTCTCCAGCCTTTTATTAAGAATCCTCGTGATGATCTTCGATGTGTGTGACAGAAGGCTTATAGTTCTGTAATCTTTACACTGCATTGCCTTTGGCTTCTTCTTTAGAGGGATCATTGTTACTTCTAGGAAATCCTGAGGCCACTCTCCCGTGTCGTAAATCTTATTAATTAATTTCGTGATCGCTTTTAGTCCTTCTGATCCTATGACTTTAAGTATCTCAGCCGGTATTCCATCGCTGCCCGTGGCTTTCCCCTTCTTTAGTTCCACTATCGCCTTTTCTACTTCGCTCTCCATAATACTTGGTCCTAAGTTGTCTTCTTCAATGTTTTCCTCATTTTCCAGTTCTATTTTTGCCGCTCCTGTCTGTTTGCTGTATAATTCCTTAATGTATTCTTCCCATACCTGTGCTACATCCTTTGTTTCTGAGACTATCTTCCCATCCGTATTCATAATTCCTTTACCACAAATTCCATTAGACTTCTTATCTTCTAATTCCAGTGCCCTAGCGTACATCATATCGTACCGTCCTAATTTCTCCATTTGTTCTATTTCATCACATTTTCCTTTTAGCCAATTTTCTCTAGCTTTATCTGTTACCCTTCTCAACTCATTGTTTATACGCCTATAGTTGGCTCTACCTTCTTCACTGTTAACGTTTTTCCATTTTCGTCTCTCATTCATTTTCTCCAGCATTTCCTTCGTGATCCATGGTTTTCTGATTTTCTTCTCTTGTTTTCCAATCTCTTTATCCATGGTATCCTTGATACTGGTTTTAATTTCATCCCATTCTATATCGACGGTCTTCGGTTTGTTTTCCAACTTTCTTAGGTTATCTTCCAACTTCATGCTGACTACATCCTGCCTTTCTTTCAGTTTTTCTAGGTCCCAGGTCTGTCTTTCTCTTCTCGTTTTTCTTATTTGTTTGAGCTTTGTACTCACGTCAAGTATTAGAAGGCTGTGATCTGAATCAATGTCTGCTCCTTGCAATGCCTTGGCGTTCTTTATGCTGTTCCTAAATCTCTGTTTTACAAGGATGTAATCTATTTGGCATCTCATTCTATCTCCTGGGCTTTTCCATGTGTATAACCTTCGTTTATGGTTTTTGAACCATGTATTAGTCACTACAAGGTCATTATTGATGCAGAATTCTACGAGTTTCTCCCCTCCTCGATTTCTCTTCCCAAGTCCGTATTGCCCGACAACATTTTCTTCCTGTCCTTCTCCGACTATGCTGTTCCAATCTCCCATTATTATGCAGTTTACCTTTCCTCTTCCGTCTTCTTCGTAAATTTCATTAATTTGCTCATAGATCTCATCTATTTCTTCATCGTCATGAGCTGACGTTGGCATATATACCTGGATTATCAGCATGTCCACTGGGACTGCTTTTAGCTTTATTGCCATCAGTCTATCGTTCGTTGCTATTATCTTTGTCACGCTTTTCATCATATCTTTCCTAAGTACCAGAGCTACTCCCCTTTCCCCACTATTTCCTCCAGAATAAACTACCGTGAATTCTTCCGAGTCGAACTGTCCTTCTCCCTCCCATCTAGTTTCGCTTAGCCCTATAATGTCAACTCTATTTCTTCTCATTTCTTCTTTCAAGTTCTCTAGCTTTCCTGCCTTTCTCATAGTTCTTACGTTCCAAGTCCCTATTCGTAATTTACTTTCGACAAATGTTTTCCTCAAGGCAGTCCCCGCCCGGAGATCCGATTGGGGGACTATTTTACCTCCGGATTGTTTTACCTCGAGAGAACTCATATTGTCCAACCATATATATATATATATATATATATATATATATATATATATATACGTAACATAAAAAAGTACTGGCGGTCATCACCATAATTTTGTTCTCTTTAAATTTTGCTTAAGCAATTGTTTCACATATAGCAAAAAATGCCATCTTACAGTGAAATGTAATAACAAGTACCTAAAATCAAGGAATAACAGTATCAACGACTAATAATTTTAGCATATAGTATCAATTACTTAAATACTGAGACGGAAATTTCATAAAAGAGGGAAAAGAGAGGCGAAAAACTTCTAGATCGGATGGAAGGGAATTTAACAAAATGGAAGGCGGAAAAAAAGAGAACGCTGGGCCAATGAACTCCTAGGAGTATCAATATGAAGAAGGTGGGATAATCGGGTTGATCTAGAGAGTATATCAATGTGGAAAAATGATAATACCTCAAGGGCAATTAATATGAGAATTTAGAGTGTTTTAGAGAAAAGAAAGATCTTATTTATTACAAATGGTAGAGAGATTGTCAATAGCTATCGTAGAGAGGACTGTATATTATGTAGTATAACAAAGTGAAGGAACTTGTATTCTGATTATTTTTATGAAAATCAGCGCAATGGAACATAGATTTGATATGCGGGATAAGAACCAAATTGGTGAGCAGTAGGAATTTACGGGAAGTACAATAGAACAGAAATATATCGTCAAAGTCACATGGCCCCTCAGCTCTGTGTATCCGTAAAGAATGCCAAGAAGAGAGAGTGCCTTTATCTTCATTATGTGAATGTGTTCCGAAAAGTTAAGTTTAGTGTCTGTCAGGACAACTAAATCTCTCGGCACCCTATTTGAATAGTTCCATTTATTGCATAATCCCAAAGAATGGGGTAATTACGGAGAGTGATAGAGAGAATACTGCATTTACACAAATCATTATGATCATCATTTGCAACGCTGTCTATGACACAACACCACATACCATTCAATCACATTTTAAAATTACATAGAATCGACGCACAAATACTGGATTAGTACCAATCGATGCCTGAAAGAATGAAAATTCAGTTTCCTACCGTAGATTTTGAAATACGCGTCAAATCGGTTCAAAGATTTGTTTTGAACACCAAAATTTCGTATATTTTTCGAGTTAATCTTTCGCCGTCAAGGGAAATCGCATTGTTGGTGATTTCAGCATACAATTAACCAATTTAAGGGTCCCCTCCATTCCACCCCCGGCTTAAAATTTTCGAATTATTATTAGGCATTTCGTAATTAAATCGACGTTGTTGAAGTTGATATAAAGAAAGAGAAGAGAAGAGGATGCTCAATAAAATTTTGATCTAATGACAGAGAGATGCTGTGGTAACGTTTGTAATTACAAGACAAGAAAGAAAAGTATACTCCATAAATGGAGTACACAGAGATTTCAAAGGGTACTTTATGGAAAATTCATATGAAACTATATCAAAAGTTTAGCGGTTCTTGAATATTTATCTCCGCAATTATAAGTTCTATTTATATTGCCCCTAGGACTTTTTGCGGCAAATGTTGTGCTCTATCCGATTTAATCTTTCAATCTACTGCACAGATCATATATGAACTTGGTGGAGAAAATAAGGTTTTTTAATTGTTGTTTGCCGATTGCATCGTTGTATCGATCGATGTAAACCAAATATGCAATTTGGAACAATTTTTGAAACGAGAAAAATATAATATCCGCCCGGCAAGTGGAAGACCCGGGTTCAATTCCCGGTCATAGCAGACTTTTTTCTCGTTTAAAAAATTGTTCCAACTTTCACAGCTTATGCCTGTCTGCATAGGATCTTCGGATCATATCATTCCATCAATTTCAAATATGCAATGTTTTCCGGACGATTTTCTCCATTTTTTTTCTCCGAAGCTATGTCGTAATTATTTGATCTCAAGTACTTTTTAGTTGCTAATGTTGTTCAACATGCAGACGGACGGAAGGAGACGACGTGCCAATGAGGCAATCCGCTACTGTCGTTTTTCTGCCAAAGAAAGCCTAATAAAGCTAGGAAACCATACGCAAACAATTTCATTTCCACCAGCCATCCTGAAACAAAATGACGGCCATTTAAAAATTTATATTTCCAAAACGGTAAGTTGGAGGACAAACTTTATGAATTAAAAATATATCTTGATAAAAACTATTCTGAAAACGTATTTTTAGCTTAGCTAAGCGCGTAGCGCTGAAGTTCCTAATGAGCGTGCAGGGCGAGGTTGACGCGCGTAGAGGCATATATAAGAACCTCCTAGGAATCCCATTCCTCATTCAAAGATGCTTCTAGAAGTACTCTAAAATTTTGCATGCTGGTCGGTCATAGGTCACAACCAACGGGAAAATTATAAAATCCCGAAAATTTCCATTATGAGGGGTTTTTTTCGATCCCATTGTACCATTTATATATCCCATAAAAATAGCATGGGTTTCAATGCAGGACATTCTAAATATGCTCTATTAAAATTTTCATAACCGAGATATGTGCTCTGGATAGAAATGTTGTGTAGATGAACGAATGATGAGTTCAATTCTTAAAGACTTAATTCAAATCCATGCCGAATTAGCGTAAGTATTTGTTTTTAATCGCAAAGTAAGCTTATTATTCTTAAACATAAAATGAAAAGTTCTAACCACCATGGCAACAAGCACGAGACTTTTAAAAAGGAAACGGCAATCTAATTAAAGATTGCATTGGCAGTACGCTTTCGATAATATGTAAGGACATCATATTAAATCATTCATTTTGATCTGATCAACTTGCAACAAATGCTTTGATGCAGACCATAGACTAAACGTTCTTCTTGCCATTAAGTATATTTTAGTATATGCTCCTAATTTTTTCACACTATCGACTATTGACTCTTTTTTCCTTTCGCTCTTCGTTTCCACGGTATTGGGATAACGGAGAAAGATGGGATTATGGGGGAAAGGGGAGATGAAAAAGAGAAAAGGAAGGAGAGAGAGAGAGAAGAGAAAGAGAGGGACAGGGAGAGGGAGTGAGCGAGAGAGAGAGAGAGAAAGAGAGGTGAAGAAAGAGTTAGGTAAAGAGAGGTCAAGGGAGAGAATGGGAGGATGGGAGAGAGATGCTTAAAAAATGGTCTAGATATAACTTTCTTTCTTAAACATGCGAAAGGTGGAGTTTCAGGGATGCACACGGGTAGCAGACCATTCGCACGGGGTCTTTAGTATCATTATGCATAGACGTTCCTTACAGAGGAGGAGGATATAACATATATATATTGATATGATATATGATGATATATAGGAGGATACTAATGTCCAGCCCAAACTACAAGAGCTTGAGAGCTGAATGTATCAGGTTTGTAGATATGATTGAGAAACCAACAGATAAAATGAGATTTCTTACCTAAGTCGCAAAGGTTCGATTCCAGAAATTTCTAAAATTGCGTTTTTTCCCATCAGCAAAGCATTGCGCCATTTTTGTAAATTAATTTCTGGCACTTGCCCATAATCTAGAAAAATGAAACTTTCAGCATTGCTAGATGGCCGCAATATCTATTAGAAATTATTATAACTTTTCCTTACAGTATCCTGGGTTCGACTTCAGATACCCCGGAAAATTTTCCATAAGTTAGCTATGGAGTTAAAATTTTTACGTTATTTAGAGCTCAGTCCAGATGCACAAATAAATATATGATAACCACCAAAAAATTTTGGTGTTTTATAAATGGTCGCCGTGGTCATTCTAAAATTCCAGACGAAATTTACTTTGGCAATACTAATGTTACGGGCTCTTATAGATCTGCGTTACTTAATACCTATTTCTCTGATTATTTATCATCATCCACTAATACCACTTTGAATATTAATAATGTTGATTCCTTCGCTCCTGTATGTAATTTTACTTTATCTCAACTTCAAACTACCCATCAGGTAGATTTTAATTCCTTTATAAAATTTCCCCCTATCGTGCTCCTGGTCCTGACGGTATTAACCCTTCAGTGGTAAGGTGAGATATAATCCCGCCAGTGGTAACATTGGATCCCTTGGACTCAGGTAACAAAATGGCTTTTAAATATTGAAGCGTAAGAGAATACAGCATAAAATTTCCTCTTTGTTATACTTTAATGCATATATATCTAATATAAAATAGTTTCTTTTCTTTATCAAAAAAATGCCTTCAAAAAAGATCATATTTAGAAATTTCAAAAAGTTGTGAAATGATTTTTTAAAAAATCGCGCAGAAATTCAATTGTTATCAATGCAATCATTGCACATAATTAATGCATGTTTAAGACAGATATACTTCAAACACTTTGATTTAGAGTTTTTAAAATAAATGCATCTTCCTCTCTTATTTGGCCGCATTGGTGGATATTGCTGAACTTGGTAGCCTGAATACTATTGAGCAAGCAGCCTCACATCTTAAGGTAAATACATGTTCGTCGATCTATTATTTAAGTATTCTTCAATTAACCGTTTTCCTGAAAAAAATATACTAAATGCCTTGACACACTTTAACCACCAGAAATATCAATTTAAAAAATAAAAATGAGTTCTTACCAAGATTTTTTATAAAAATTCTTCGCTCTTCAACCGAATTGTTGTTTGCTTTGAACATTATGTGTGCGTTTATGGCACCAATATTCTACAAATTAAAGAAAAAAGTCAAAGGCCACCTTCTTGAATTTCTAGACACTTCTAGATGTGCTGTAACTTTAAAACTTAGCAGAAACATGTGGCATTAGTGCACCATAATGGAAAAATTATAATATTTTATAAACTTCAAATTTTAGGTATTGTTTTAATCAAATGTTGTCCATAAGGAAAGAACAAAATAGGTGCGTAGTTGAAATATTTTGAATTAAAGAAATATTTCTAATAATCAATTATTTTTATTAAAAAATAATTAAATTTTCAAGGGTAGATGAAATGTTTGCAGAATGCAAGCACCAACTACCTGTATATATATATATATATATATATATATATATATATATATATATATATATATATATATATATATAGTAGCAGCTGCTTTCAATCAGCAAACTTTTCCTCTCACCTTGAAAAATATTAATTTTTCAGAGAGATACTCGCCATGGGAAATATTTCTTTAATTCAAAAGATTTCTTCTCTGGACTGATTTTCGTTTTTTTCCTTATGGTAAAATAATGGAGTAAATCAATCATTAATACTAGAAATTTTTAGAAAATTATATTTTTCACATTGGGTTAATAATACCACACATTTCAGATATCATAAATTTGTAGCATATTTAGAAGTGTAATAGCATTAATGTAATGGTTTAAATTTAAACAATATTTAATGGCAGCAATAACAATTTTATGGATACATTGAGATGTTTATTCGTTTATATAGACTAACTCTAAATAACTATATAAATTCAACTTCGTAACTCGCACTGTAGTACCAAACATTTGCCTATTTATTTAAATTTTAAGAATTTTTAACTGCCAAACAAATAAAAATATAAAAACTTGTATAATCCTTCTTTCGTTTTTCACAAGTTCTACCTATAAATAAATTTCAGTTTAGTAGCATATCCGGAAATATATAAACCTTGGAAATTTGGTTTAAATATTTCATATTTTTAGTGGACGCATTTTAGGACTTCTTCAAGAATTTCGTTTTTTCTAATATAATCCTCCCGACAAAAAATCTTTCGAGCTTTCCGCTTTTATGGAAATGCCTAAACATTCGTATTCTCCAATATATATATATATATATATATATATATATATATATATATATATATATCTGAAAGAAGTTGGTGGTGCATACCTCAAGCATTTAATCTGAACTTAAAAAATTAATTATTTAAAAAATAATTTTAAGAAAATTATAACTTTTTCGTTATGGTGAACTAATGTCTCACATTTTTGCTAAATTTTAAAGATACAGCACATCTTGAGGTGAAATAATATTTTTCTAATCGTTTAAAATTTAAATATTTTAAACGGTTGAAATAACAACTTCATAGTGGACATCAAATATTTATTTGTGCATATGAACTATTCTCTAAATAACTTAAATATTTTAGTTCCATAGCTCTCACGGTAGTTCCCAAATATTTACCTATTCGTTTAAAATTTAAGTATATTTAACAGCATGACAAATTAAAATATCAATATTTCTATTGTCCTATCTATGTTTTCTAAAAAAATCTACCTTTAACAAAATTTTAGCTACGAAGGACTATCGGAAATACATAAAACTTAAAAATATGTTAAAACAATAGCTACATTTTAGTTATCTCATTGTTGAACTTTTTAATAATGTACTTTTTTTTTAGATATAATTGCAAAAAAATTTGCAAAATCTCGTACCTACGATTTAGAGTTTCTAAGATTAATCTATAAAACTTGATTGTTTAAACCACATCTAAAAATAACCAATTGCCTAATTTTCGATTTTTATAGTTGGTTATGAGCAAATTTCTATAATGCTGCCAAATTTCATTTTCCTAAACTTATTAGATTGGTCTACAAACTGGAATCAAATTTTCCTCTGCTAACTTATGAATGATATTCCGGGGCATCAGCAGTCGAACCCAGGACACTCTAAGCGAAAGTAACATTAATTCCTAAATGTTGTAGGTACAACGGGATGAGCTAGGAAGCTAAAATTTTCAAATTATGTACAGAGTAGTGCATTTGCACAAATAAATATTTAAATCTCTCCATAAATATATATCGGCGGCCATAAGAAATTTTTAAATGTTAACAATTAGAAAAATAATATTTTACTTCTAGAAGTGCTACAACTTCAAAATTTGGCAGAAATTTTTAGTCAAAGATGGCTCAAAAACTTTTGGCGTAAACTGAAGGAAAGATAAAACTTCAAGGGTGGAGGAGGAGCTCCTCCACCCTTGGTCTCTCAACTCCGGCACAGTCCACCCTGGTCGCTGTCGAAGGAACATCGCCCTTTAAAATGCCCACTTAGTGGGCGAAATGTATCGGGATAATACCACTTGTTTTTGGCGGGAGTTTTATCTTTCCTTCAGAAATGTGTAGCATTAGTACACCATTATGATAAAAATATAAAATTAATAAATTTGTAAAGTTTGGGGATTGTTTTATTCTATTATTTTTACATAATATTATCATTATATATAGACGTTCCTTACAGAGGAGGAGGATATACCATCATTATATATAGACGTTCCTTACAGAGGAGGGGGAGGATATAATATACTAGTAGAAGTTGCATGCATTCTGTAAGCATACCATCTCACCTTCAAATAACATTCATTTTCAGACATATTTCATCATTGGATATATTACTATGATTCAAAAGATTTCACCTCCGCAGCGATTTTCGCTTTCCCTTATGTAAAAATAATAGATTAAAACAATAACAAAACTATGAAATTTTATACTTTGTCCATTATGGGGTACTAATGCTACAATTTTTGCCCATTTTTAAGGTTGTAGCACTTCTAGAAGTGAAATAATATTTTTCTATTTGTTTAAATTTAAATAATTTTTAACGGCCGCAATAGGAATTTCATGTATACAATGAAATGCTTATTCGTTTATGTAGACTAAACACTAAATAACTTTAATATTTTAGCTCTCTAACTCACTCCGTAGTATCTAACACTTTACCTATTTGTTTAAATTTTAAGAATTTTTAACTACCAAACAAATCAAAATATCAAAATTTCTAAAATCACTGTTTCGTTTTTTAAAAATCCTACCTCAAAAAAATTTCAGCTTCGTAACACATTCGGAAATACATAAACCTTGAAATTTGTTTAAATAATTGCCACTTTTTAGCGGCCGCATTGTTGCACTTTTTCAAGATTTTCGTATTTTCTAGTCGGTTCTGCACACATTCATAAATATGAAACACATTTCGAATCTCCAGGTCATCTGGAAGTGCCTAAACATTAGTATCCTCCTATCATTATATATAGACATTTCTTACAGAGGAGGATATAACATACTTGGTGCTAACATTCTGCAAGCATTTTATCTGACTTTGATAAACATTAATATTTCAGAGAGATATAGCATTATTAGAAATATTTTTTTAATTCAAAATATTTCACCTCTGCACCCAATTCAATCTTTGCTTATTAAACAATATTTGATTAAAACAATGCCTTAAATTTGCAATTTTAAGAATATTATACTTTATCCAAATAAGGTGCTAAATCTACAAATTTTTGCCAAATTTGAACTTGTAGCACATCTAGAAGTGAAATAATATTTATTTAATTTTTAAAATTTCAAAAGTTTAATGCGGCCGCAATAACACTTTGTTGGAGCTTTTCAATTGTTTGTTAGTTTACATTCACTGAGCTTTACTTAACTTTAAAATTTCATCTGCCTAGCTTACCCCAAAGTTACTAAATATTTATCTATTTATTTTAACTTTGAGAATTTTAAACAGGCAAAAAAATTAAAATATCAAAATTTATATAATTTTTTATTTCGTTTTTTCACAAAATCTACCGGTAAAAAAATTTCAGCTTCGTAGCACATTCGATAATAGATAAACCTCAAAAGTATGTTTAAACAATTGCCAATTTTTAACGGTCCTATTATTGAACTTTTTCAAAATTTTATTTTTTTATGTATAATTTTCTACAAAAAAAATGAAAAACTTGAACCTACAGCATATAGTTTTCAAGATAAAAATTAATAAACTTTAACGTTCAAAAAGGGTTAAATCAACCCCTAAAAATTAACAATTATAAAATTTTTGATATTTATAGTTGGTTTACAGACAAATTCAATAATCCAGCAAAATTTCAGCTTCCTAAACTTATAAGATGGGATAATTTTTTCCCATGCTAACCTATGGGAGATATTCCCGGGTATCTGCAGTCGAACCCTGGAAACTGTAAGCATAAGTAACAATAATTTTTGATAGATATTGCGAAGGTCTAGCAACACCGAAAAATTCTCTTTTCTAGCTTACAGGCAATCGCTGAAAATTAATTTACAAATATGGCACAATGCTTTTCTTATGGGAAAAAAAGCCAATTTCAAAATTTCTGGAGTCGAACTCATGTCACCTAGATAAGATCTCTCATTTTATCTGTAAGTTTCTTAATCATATCTACAAAAACTGAAACTTTCAGCTTTCTAGCTCTTGTAGTTTGGGCTGGACGTTAGTATCCTCCTGTTATCATTATATATCGACGTTTCTAACAGAGGAGGAGATAACATATAACATAATAGGAGGATACTAATGTTTAGGCACTTCCAGATGAGCTAGAGATTCGAAGTTTTTTCGTTAGGTAGGATTTTGTGCAAAACTGACTAGAAAAAACGAAAATCTTGAAAAAGTGCAACAATGCGGCCACTAAAAATTGGCAATTGTTTAAACAAATTTTCCAGGTTTATGTATTTCCGCATGTGTTACGGAGCTGAAATGTTTTGCAGAGGTAGGATTTGTAAAAAAACGAAATTGAGTTTATTATAATTTTATATTTTAATTGTTTGGCAGTTAAAAATTCTTAAAATTTAAACAAATAGGTAAATGTTAAGATACTACGGGGCAAGTTAGAGATCAGAAGATTTTAAGTTATTTATAGTTTAGTCCGTAAAAACGAACAAACATTTCAGTGTATCCATGAAATTGTTATTGCGGCCGTTAAAAATTATTTAAATTTAAACAATATGATAAATGCTATTTTACTTCTAAATGTGCTACAAATTTAAAATTTAGCGGAAATATGTGGCATTATTAACCCCATGTGGAAAATTTATAATATTCCTAAAATTGTAAAATTAGTGATTGTTTTACTCTATTATTGGTCCATAAAAAAAAAACGAATATCGGTCCAGAGGAGAAATCTTATAAATGAAAGGAATATTTCCCATGATGAAATATCTCAATGAAAAATTAATGTTTCCAAAGAAGAGATGAAATGCTTGCAGTATGCAAGCACCTTCTACTAGTATGTTATATCCTCCTCTGTAAGAAACGTCGATATATAATGTGTGTCCAATGTAATTGTTCTTGTGCTGTTTTTGGGCTTTTTCAAATAAATATAACATATAGGATGATACTAATATTTAGGATCTTCCAGATAGATAGATAGATAGATAATCGTCTTTATTCGGGCGAAATTTAGACCATAAGGTCCATTCTTACATTTAACCCTTCGTCAATATAAAAAATATAAAAAATGGTAAAGTAAGATATATATATATATATATATATATATATATATATATATATATATATATATATATATATATACAATACGCATAACATAAACAGTATATACCTAAATCATACAGAGTAAAAAAATATATAAAATTGAAGACAGATTAGAGATTGTGGGGAAAACCTAGGTAAAACAGGTATGTCCTCCCTAGTAAAACCCACGCAGGAAAACACCCACTGAGAAGGGGGGTGTGAAAAACCTGCGAAAACCCTAGATAGTGTACATATTATGATATAGTAATACAACATTAAATAGAAAGGAGTATGTACAGTAAGTCTTCGTATATACAGCATCGTTGTATACCGTCATAAAAGATACATATATAGGTATTAACGTAATGCAAACCAAGAAATATAATACAATAATTAGGCAGAATAAGATGAAATATACTTGAAATATATACAATGAATATGGAGATTGTTGTTGGATCATGCATAACATAAGAAAGAAGGAAATTATATAAAATTACACATATGATATAAAACAATACATAATAAAATAAAGTAATACGAAATAGTATAAAACAATACGAAATGATATAAAACAGTATAAAATAGTATAAAACAATACATAATGATATAAATCAGTATAAAATAGTATGAAACAATACAGAATGATATAATACAATGAGAATTAGTATAAACACTATAACTTAGTAGACACTAGACAATGAAAAGGTAACAGTCGAAGGAGGCGTACACTTTGCGAACTCGATAACCTGCAAAAAAAATTAATTAATGTTCATTAAGTAAGGAAGAGTGAAGGAAGCCGTCCTGCAATTGGTAAGAAGAAAATGTTAAAGCTGACCTGAATTTTGGGCAGAGAACAGCAATTTAAAGTATTTATGTTTGAATATGTGGAGAGATGTTGCGTTTTGGAGGTCAGTAGGTAGGGCGTTCCAAAGTCTACAAGCTGTAACATGGAAGGATTTATTATAAATTTCCATCCTGTGATGTGGGATCTGGATGAGATTGGTGCCCCTAGTGTTGGCGTTGTGCACAGAGTTCATTTGGGAAAATTTGGAGTCCAGATACTGCGGGTTTTGAAGAGTTATAATTCGGTAAAATAACGAGAGGAGGTGAAGACGTCTACGAGCTTCAGTGCGAAGCCAGCCTAACGTATATAGAGGTTGAGTGACATGGTCTCTCTTTTGGAGATCACAAATGAATCTTACGCAGTAATTTTGTGCACGCTGCAATTTTAGAGATAGCTCGTTAGATAGATCTTGATAGACCGTATCGCAGTAGTCGAGGTGAGGAAGGACAAGAGCGGTGATAAGTCGCTTGCGAAGGGAGAAATGGGTAATGCTTTTAATTCTTTTAAGTGAGTGAAGTGAACTGTTAACAGTATTACATATTTTAGTTATATGATCAGTCCAGGTCAATGTGTCATTGAATACTAACCCGAGATTGGTTGCAGTTTTTTGGAAACGAATGACAGAGTTATTGAGCAGAATTGGGGGAAGTTTTGAGAAGTTTAGTGACGAGAGAAGTTTGGGATACCCAATAATAATAGACTGACTTTTTAAAGGATTAATTTTGAGGAAATTTACATTGCTCCATTTGGATAAAGAAGTGAGGTCATGGTTCATTTTATCAATGATAAGATGGAGATCAATAGAGCGAGAGTGCATATAGATTTGGAGATCATCAGCATAAAGGTGGTATTTACAGTGAGCAAGCTGAGAAGATATATCATTAATGTACAGAGAGAAGAGCAGTGGCCTGAGGGTGGAACCTTGTGGTACGCCACGTGACACTTTAATCCATCTTGAGGAATGATTGTCAGTTACGACCTTTTGATAGCGATCATTCAGGTAAGAACTAATTAAGTTTAGGGAATCTGAGTAGAAGTTCATGAGGCGCAGTTTGGTTAGAAGTATGTTTACATCTACAGAGTCAAAAGCTTTACTAAAGTCAAGAAGAGTCATAATAGTGACTTCTCTTTTGTCCATTGCTAATCTGATATCGTCAGTGATTTTGAGGAGTGCTGTGGTAGTGCTGTGTGATTTTGGGAATCCTGATTGTAGAGAATCGAGGATATTATTACTAATTAGAAAATATGTGATTTGTTCATGTAAAACCTTTTCAAATGCCTTTGATAATACAGGAAGTAAACTGATGGGCCGAAAGTCGGTTATGTCAGAAGTAAGACTTTTCTTAGGTATGGGACGGACTATGGCGAGTTTCCATTGCGATGGGAATTTGTTTTGCATAAGCGACCAATTGAATATATGAGTGATGACGGGTAGAACTAGATGAATAATCTTATGAAGGAAAACTATTGGAATTTCGTCAGCACCTTGTGATCTGGACTTGATTTTACGTAAACAATTCAGTACTTCCAGCTGAGCTACAGGAGAAAATTGGAATGGTGGTGATGCTGTGGTGGGAGGAGTGTGTTGAAGTAGGTGGTGTATGTGATTCTGTTTTATTTCGTTGTCATCAGGAGTTGGGGGAGTGGTGAATAGAGTGTTAAGTGTATCAAGGCAAATATGAGGAAGAAGTTGTGTATCCTTAGATTTTCCAATACCAAATAATTTTAAGTTACTCCATAGAGCAGATTGTGAAGAATTTGGACGGGACAGTGAATAAATGTACCGAGTTTTAGAGTTTCTGATAAGTTGCTTAGTTTTATTTCTTAGTTTTTTAAATTGGTTGAATGAGATCTGTGTTTTTGTATTTTTGAAAATGCGGAAGGCATTGTCACGTCTCTTCATTATCAGTTTGATGTCTGTTGTGAGCCATGGTGCATGGGGCTTAGAGACTCTTTTAGTCTTTAGTGGAGCGTGAGTGTTGATTAATGACTGTGCAAAATTGATGAAAGCCTCAACCTTGCCGTTAATGTCAGATGAGCTGGACATTCGAAATTTTTTTCTTAGTTAGAATTTTGTGCGAAACAGGCTAGAAAAAACGAAAATCTTGAAAAAGTGCAACAATGCAGCTGCTAAAAATTCGCAATTTTTTAAACATATTTTTCAAGGTTTGTGTGTTTTCAAATGTGCTACGGAGCTGAAATTTTTATAGGTAGGACTTGTAAAAAATGAAACAGGGATAATAGACATTTCGATTTAATTTGTGTGTTTGTAAAAAATTCTTATAGTTTAAACAAATAGATATTTTTTAGGTACTACTGGATTAGCTAAGAAGCTGAAATTTTCAGACTATTTACAGAGTAGTTCATTTTCACAAATATATATTTGAATCACTCCATCAATATATTGCAGCGACCGTTAAAAATGTTTAAATTTTTAACAATTAAAAAAATATTGTTTCACTTTAAGAG
The DNA here is from genome assembly GCA_028673005.1 of Tanypteryx hageni. Classification (NCBI taxonomy): domain Eukaryota; kingdom Metazoa; phylum Arthropoda; class Insecta; order Odonata; family Petaluridae; genus Tanypteryx; species Tanypteryx hageni. Next base: position 5,309,974 of record CM054112.1, read on the forward strand.
ATTCTACAACTTTAAAATTTGGCAGAAATGTGTAGTATTAGTACCCCATAATGGAGAAAGTATAAAATTCTTAAAATTTCAAAGTTTGGGGATTGTTTTAATCTATGATGTTAACATAAGTGAAAAACGAAAATCGCACTTGTGGTGAAATCTTTAGAATAAAAAAAATATTTGTAATGATGAAATATCTGTCTGAAAAATGAATGATTTTTCAACAACATAAGCACATTGCTCTCCAATGCTTATAAACATAGAAAGTAGCAAGGAAACATCCCGGTCCTATCCATCGTTGCGGATAACTCTCATTCAAGAATTGTCTGACAAGAAGATTGTGGTGGGCCAGTGGTTTATCATGTTGGAACCACATTATCTGACTTACAGTCAATGGTACATTCTCCAGCATAAATGGCAATACTTCTCTTAGAGACTGTAGGTAGTCTTTGCTTGTGAGACGTGCCTGTAATACGTCTGGACCAAGAAGGTGATCACCTACAATGCCTTCCCAGACGTTGATTGAAAATTGGTGTTGGTGGTGCATACTTTTCGTTTGCCATGAATTTTCTTCAGCACATATATGTGCATTGCAAAAATTGAGTATCCCGCGTTGTATAAAGCACGTCCTTTACGTAAAAAACACACATGTGGTAAAAAGAGGATCAGATGCAAGCTGACGCTGCAGTCATCGAAAAAACTGTTGTCGCAGAGGAGCAGCTGCTGGAAATAGTGCTTGAACCTGCTGGAAGTGATATCGATAGAGCAGATGCTCTCGTCAAGTGCTCCATACACTCACATGCGAGATACCAATCGTGGAAGTTGTGCGACAAGTGCTGATATTATGCATGCTCTTCGACTACGCTCTTCCATTACTGCTGTTCGACGATGACGTTGACTCCCCGTATTGCCCTGTTGCGGACTCATAATAGTAATTTCAATTCGTTTGGAAGCCAAATTGGAGTCTTTTTCCTGCACTTTCATCGCTTGAAATATCAGCTTCTCTTCCTCAGTGGAAATGTACGAATCAACGAGGGCCAAACCAACAAGTTCCTCATTAATATACGAAATGTGTCTTGAAAATACATTTGCTGCTCTTGTCGAAATTCCTTGAACCAGGTACCTGAATTTGGTGATATTCTTCATCAAATTAATGCCATTTTTAGGCTTCCCAACTATATCAGCTACTGTAAATCATGCTATGATGTACAAAAACAATCCAAAGACAATAAATCGGCATATCCGCTTTTAGTCAGTTATTGTAAGATTGAATTGATGGCGAAAAATTAAAAATTTGAAGGAATAAATGAGTAGCGCCATCCATCTTGCGCGATGAAGAACACCTAATTACATGATTCACGTGTCGGAGTAGTTCCAAGTTCTATGAGCGAAAGCTCAAGCAGCTCCCTGTAGTCACTTCTTGGTTGAGTTTGTTAAAGTGGCTCCAAACAGAAGGTCACAATTTATTCCTAGTAGTTTTAATTTTTCATCGTTCATCGATGTATGGTAATCGAAACAGTCTATAGAGCTGAATAGAGTTTGAAATCGCTTGATTAAAGTAATCTGAGTCCCAGAAGACTTATATCACAGACATTCCAAATAAGCATTTTCCAGTATAATTTCATACATGTGATGTCGGCAAGCCAAGTGGAGGTGATTATATTTTAGCTTCTGCTGCAACAGAGTGCATGTCCCATTCGGTTTGTCACTATTGCTAGCTGTCGTATCAAATACTATTGCCTTTACTCGATCGCTTAGACCCCATTCCTGATTGCACTCATACACCGCATTAAACTGATTCTTTACTGCCTAAGACTCATGTTTTGGAACCCCCAGAGGTATGGCTACTACAGAACCGGAAACCACAATTGGAAGGCGGTCCACTTGGCCTTTCCTGATGATACTGGGAAAACGTTTTCCGTCCCAATGTTTCTTCGTTCCTACCATATACCTATTGGATTTAGACGACTATCAAGTGATTATGTTTTGAATATGGGATTAATTGAATATGAGTATTTTATAGTGAATTTTCATTTGGTTTCTAATAAGAAATTGACAAAAATGATAAATTTAAATGACAGTTAATTGGAAACTTCATTATAAACCACGTTTTTATTTATATGATTTACTGCTCTATTATCATATCCCACTAATTTTATTTTCACTCTCTGACGTGACTTGAGTTTAACGAATGTATTTTTAGGGATGTATGTTTGGTTTTAAATAACAAATTAAGAAATTACTTTAATAACTCTATTAAAAATAGCTGAATATCGCTGTAATTGGATTGGGTTCATGTGCTACAAACTTCATCACACTATTCTGTTACTATCGCAATATTTTCTTCACCTATACCGGCATCCATATCATAAGTATGTTCCTGGCACATGTCATCGCCCACAGTGTTGGTATCTCTTCTTTTAAAATACATGTTCAATCCACTGTAGGAGCTATGAAGATATGCCTCCCATGCTTTTGTACGCTTCCGCTCCTGAGAGACGTTTCTTTTTCCCATCAGCCATTTGAAAGGGACAATTTTCCATAATTAAAAAAAGTTTAATCTTAACTTTAATTTTTCATATTTTGAACATTATGAGCATATCAATTCCATATTAAATAAAAACCATTGTTGCTAGATAGGTCCATTAAACAATAATCGTGGAAGGGTAACTGTATACTTATATTTAGTAACTACTCCAAGTTTGCTTTCTGTCGTCATATACACTCAAGTTAAATTATAGTCAATCGTTATGTTTATTCGTAATTTAAAACAAATGCAACGAAACTCCACTGACCATAAAAATATGCAAACTTTGCAATAGCTATAGCTATTTTTTAAATTAAAGCTGTCTTTAGGTTATATTCAACCTCTTTTGCTAATCATGTACGCCTATTTATAAATAATAACAATGTCAAATTAGTATTTAATAAAAATGTCTGTATTAAAAAAGTTTAATTTTAATAATGACTTACCAATTTCTACAAATTTGACGCCTGGGAAATTTCTATTAAATCGTAAGAATAGTTGAAAACAAAAGTTAAGAAACCAATCACTACCGGAACCAAGTTTTTCCTCCTTAAAATGTGCACCGTTAAACATTAACTGAATATACTAAGCGAAGACCATAAAATACAATTTCATTATATCGGATGAAAATACTAACGAGTTATAATTCACAAACTACAAATCTTAAATCTAAATCCAAAAAACACTGACGCACTCTCAGTATTGGTCTTGCTTCGAACACAACCCTTGTGAAACTAATGCCTAAAAAGCGTTCTGCGTTTCCTAAATGGGGTTCGAAAATTTCTTAGAAAAACATTTTTGGTAATCTCATTTGCATGCTGACTGACTCCTCCATCTGGATGTTATTTGGGATCCAGGGTCATTTAGCTTTACTCTTCACGAAACAAGACAAATACTCGGTCATACCTCTTTTCTCAGTCGATGCGGGGGTCTTCCGGTCACCATCCCGCCAGGTTCTGGGAACTTACAGTCAGTCTTGCGATCATGTGCTATGTAGCAATCCCTTAACACTTTCAACTCTCAAATTTCACCAGAAAAAGCAAAAAGTTACATCTTTCACGCTAGATTTCCCACTATCAGCTAAATGATAATTTTTTCCGTTAAGCGACTACAAAACCCGCCAGATCTAGCGAGAAAAGGTCAGATTGGATGTACTGGGTCAAGGCGTTCGTTGTTTTTAGACTCCAATTCCTACGATGATTTTAAGTAGTTTTAATATGCAAGTGATAAACTTGCTACACTTATTCCAGTACTACTCAAACGGAAAAAATGAAAGTTCCTCTAATTATACCCATGACTTCAATATCAACGATGAGCTGATTAATATTTAAATGCAGTACTATCATGTAATTTCTGAAAGTTTTATGAAAAACAATGGAATGTGTTTGAAGCATAAGCTTGTCTGTTATTCTCGCAGATGATCGACCTGCTATCTCACAGCATGAGAGGATTTATTAGCTCATTATTTAAATAGACAAAGGGTTTTGTGTTGCTACATTCAGTGCCCGCTGCTGCCCTTAGGCAATCATGCAAGCGAATCGCTTTTTCACATATCACATGAACACTCAATGGAGTTTTTTGCGTTCGGTCTTCGATGCAAATATTTAGGATCATTTCCATCTACTCGAAGTCACTAACACGAGCATTGCACTACTCGTTGGCACATGGATGCACACTAGCACTTACACTATCACGTATTTACTCCCTCGTTTTCCTCCAAGGGCACTCATTTCCAAAAGTATTCAAACAATTTGAGCGGCGTCGCTCTCGCGGCATATTGAATTTTAACATCATATCTATACCTGCTATGCTATGTCAGTACTTTTGAAATATTCGCTTATAACTATAATTTTCAGATTTAACATTGCCAAATATTATTAATTAGCCATTAATATTGCATTGCCCTTCATTATATTATGTTATGTTATGTTATGTTATGTTATGTTATGTTATTTTATGTTATGTTATGTAATGTCATGTCATGTCATGTCATGTCATGTCATGTCATGTCATGTCATGTCATGTTATGTTATGTTATGTTATATTATATTATATTACATTATATTATTATGACAATAATATTATCTTTTGATACATTTTTTAGCCATATCGATTTGCACTGTTTTTTATATTTTCCAATTTTCGCCATTTTGACATTCGCTGTTTTGTCCGTTCGCCGTTTTTCTATTCGCTGTTTTGACGTTCGCTGTTATTCAATCGCTGTTATGACGTTGAACCTGCTATTAGATAGCATTTTCCGTGTAATCCAAGTTAAACACCGGCCTAAGAAGTCGGTTTGGCTGGCGGAATGCACGAGACTGTAATAGGTATATCTTTTTTGTAATTCATTGAGTTAAAGTGTTGTTGAAGCCAGTGGTGGCTGATGAAGAGAAAATTAAGTGGTGCACAATTTAATCCTATTATGGAACAAAGGCAAAAATATCAGCGAATAAATGGAAAATTCTTTTTATATATTTCGATTTTAAAGTTTCTCTTAAACTGTCTGGTTTTAGTTAGTACCACATGAAATATGTTTAAACTCAAATTTTTATTCTACACTTCGAGAAAAAAACGGTTGTGATAACAAAGACGCTACAGAATTCATTTTCACGATGAGTACATGACACATATAGCTACGGCTGTAGACACGACCGAATTCCACACTTCCATGCAGTAGGGATACTGACTACGAGTGAATAGATTGCTGTAGGTTAGTATGATTCACCAGAAAGAAAGAGCTACCGAATTATTTTGTTTTACGTACAAATATAATGGAAAAAATACTAAACTATCTTCAATATAATTATTTTATATCACCAGCAAACATACACATAATAATCATGCTTAACAAACACTACTATGTCACAACCTAATGTGAATTCAGTTTCTCGAAAACTGGCAACTTTGTGAGATTGAGCGACCTGTATTACACATAGAGAACAGCGTTCGCGCCTTTCCCCTCCAGAGCCCCTTACACATCCTTGGATGTCTAGATACTCACAGGAATCCGGGAGCTGCAAACCCCAGCCAATATATAGAGAGCAATTCGCGCAGCGAAATACGACTAAAAATAATACAGAACAAACATCTACGATTTTTTCCTGTTAAAGGAACCCTTGCTGGCGTTATCTTGTGAAAATCCGTGAAGTGATCCTAATTGTGAACATTATTATTTTGATTTCTGATTGGTATTGATTTCGGAGACATTAAAACTCATAATCTGTCAAAATGGCTTGGGTGGCGCAAACTTGCAAACCCATTGAGGAGCCGCCTCTGGTTGCATCCATCATAATTTCGTTTCATTTCGATATAAACAGAACCTCTTTTTCACAGACGAATTGTAGGTAATTGCAAGATAAATCGATCTCCGAACTATGTTAGACTGCTCGATTAAACATGCAGAATTCTGGCTGACTTCGCAAATGTTTATTATGGGTACCACTAGATAGTTTAATTTTCTTTCGTGCGCACGCAACATTTGTAAAATGGACTGTCTACGTCGAATAAAGATATATATATCGTACGTATATTTTATTTACGCATACATAATGTTTTTAAGTAAAAAGAAATGAGTAATTTACGAAGAAGAAATTAAGGTGAACTTACAGATGACATTATTACTATTCGAGTGAGGTAAGTTTTAAATAATATTCGATTGTTTTATTAATTACAATGTATTAGAAAATGAATCAATTAATCAAAAACGATATTTCCCCGGCATCACTACGAGTATTTCAGTTCGAAAACTTTGTAGTAGGACATTAATATTTTCTTTTTTGTCATGATTACGTAAATCGCAAGGAACGCCTCTGCCTCGCATGTTTGCACGCATGATGTGTGTTTCTTTACTTACTCCGTGCGTAGGATTGTTTTCATGAAAAAATCTACGAACACGTTTTGACCATTTTTTCTATGATATCTGTGTATGTGATAGAAATATTAAATAAAAAACTATTAATCGTCTCAACGCAAAATTTCATATTAGATATTTCCGTTAAAGCGACAAGAGTTGGTTAGTTTTAGGTATAAAACAGTGAACTGGAAGTAGGTGATTATTCTTGTCACTAATACGATTTTTTTAAATAATTGCTTTAATATTTTATGATGATGAGCGAGGCGGTGGTGGAGGTGAACGTGGTAGTGCTGGTGAGCGTGCCGGTGGTGGTGACCACGCATAACACTACTACCACCAATACGCACACCACCAACGCTCACCACTACCACCACGCTAACGAACACCACCATCACATGCACCACCACCAAACGCTCATCGCCACCAAACGATAACCACCACCACGCTAACAAACACCACCACCAAACGCTCCCAACACCAAACGCTCCCAACACCAAACGCTCCCAACACCAAACGCTAACTACCACCACGCTAACGAACGCGACCTCCACGCTAACCACCACCACGCACGCAACCACCAACGACACGCTAACCACCACCACCATGCTAACGAACAGGAACACCACACACACCAACACCACGCTAACCACTAGCACCACGCTAACGATCACCACCACCAAACGCTCACCACCTCCACGATAACCACCACCACGCACACAACCAACAACAATACGCTCACCACCCCCACCACATTATGATGACTGCAACAACAATTTAACTCAATGAAATATATAAAAGATAAATCGCATTATGATATCATGCATTCCGTCAGCCAAACAGACTTCTTACGTCGGTGTTTAACGTGGAATATTTGGAGAATGCTATAAAGTATCAAGTTATGGAAGAAGAAGCTCAGCAATTTTTTTTTTGTTTTTTTTAAACGCATATATCTCGACCGTTTTTGAGAATTGTGCCTTGTCGCTGTCGCTATTTTCGTTATGTAGTGAATACTACGAAAGCCGGGAATGTTATAATATCGATGAAATCGTCGATTTGAATTTCGTAAATCCAGTGTTACTTCTAATATTGGAACTAATTACGCAGCGAGTTTGCTTCAGCCCTCCCCATAAAACCTTTCAATTGGACAAAGAAACAGTTCCATGGGCCTGATTACGCTATCATCACTATGCAAGAATAACTGTTAAATAACAATGCCGAATAATAATAAAACGTTCAAACGATCACGAATTACGCTCAATACTCCACTGGCGATAGTTAAATGCATTATTGTATCTTCAAATTCGGTTTCAGACAACAGTTTCCTGTAGGCCATCGTCTTGCACATTTGTAAGTATAATTTCAATAATTTTATAACTATTATATGAACTTGCCTACTATATATATATATATATATATATATATATATATATTAACTTAAGGAAAAGAAAAGGTAGTGATGAGGGTGGCAACAAGGTGTTGAGGGAAGCCCAGCGGACACTTACCAAGTTAGGGACCAGGTTGTCAGGCAGCTGGGGGCGTCGAAGAGACACGTGAAACACACGAACACACAAAAACACAAATAAACACGCAAGCTTATCGGGCCTATGCCCTTCTTCAGCAAAAGAGTAACGTAAAGTGACACACTGGGCGGGGAATGACAGGGTGATGTGGGAAGGTTGATGATTGTAGGAGGCGTGGAGTAGGAAGGGTGGATAGCCAATAAGAAGGGAGTGTGGTAAGGTAAAGTGCGAATAGCTACAATGTAACAGAGGAGACAATGTAAGAAGACTAATAGGGTTAGCGGAGGTTGAGGCAAGGCGGGGAGAAAGATTCATGAAGGTGTATATGTGCTAGTTTCCAGTGCCGGAGAACGGGTGCAGGAGTGTCATAGGGTAAGGCGCGAATAATCCTAACATTGTAGCAACTATTGAAGGGGATATCGTGAGTATTGGCGTGTAATGCAACTGGGAGGGGGCGTCTGAGAGAAACACTATTCCGGTGACCGTTCATGCGGATGTTTAACAGATTGCTGGTGAGGCCTACGTAAAACGCGGGACAAAGGGTGCAGGTAAGGAGGTAAATGACGTTACGGGTGGTACAGTTGCTTCTAGAGGTGATGAGGTCGATGATGTTGGTGGAGGGACTCGAGAAGGAAGATGAGGGTAGGTGGATAGGGTAAGTGAGGCAGCGAGGTTTGCCGCAGGGGTGAGACCCTATGGGCAAAAGGCGTGGTAGAAGTGGGAAGTTCCTTTATCCACAAGATATTTCCCAAATTGGGGGGCCGGCGGAAAGAGAGGAGCGGGGAATTGGCAACAAGGTTGGTAAAGAGGGAATGGTGGGAGGAAGAGGTAAGAATAAGGTGGGCTGCATGGAGGATTATTTTGAGGGGTTCGTGGATACCAGGAAGGAAAAGTGTCGTAAGAATGAGTGGAGGGGTAGATGCAGGGATAGTGGGTGTGTGAGGATGGGATCCATCCATCCATCCATCGCCCCATGGATCTGTTCGCGGACCAAGACTGGAGGGTATCCACGTTTGAGAAGAGCGTCCTCGAGGACAGAGTAATACTGTAGAAGGACTGCTCTATCAGAACAAAGCCTCCATCCTCGACGAGCAAGGGCATAGGGGATAGAGGTTTTGGTATGAAGGAGAGGGCAGCTATCAAAGTGTAGGTATTGGAGGCTGTTAGTGGGTTTGATATAAACACAGGTGCGAATTTTGCTGTCTTGGAGGAAAAGATCGACATCCAGGAATGTGATATGGGAAGTAGAAGATTGGTGGGTGAAGGGGAGAGAAGGATGAGAGGAGATGCGCGAGATAAAGGAAAGGAGAGAGTCTGGTCCATGCGTCCAAATGAGGAAGACATCGTCAATGTATCTCAGGCACAAAAGTGGTGTGAGTGGTACGTTGAGGAAGAGACTTTCCCATTCCCCAAGGTAACAATGGGCGTATGAAGGTGCCATTCGGGTGCCCATCGCAGTGCCTCTAATTTGAAGGTAGTGACGCCCATCGAAGGAGAAGAGTATATATATAATCTCATTTACTCTATCGCTGAAGAGAGGCATAGGCCCGATAAGCTTGCGTGATTTTTGTTTTTGTGTTCGGGTGTTCAACGTGTCTCTTCGACGCCCCCAGCAGCCTGCCAACTTGGTAAGTTTCCGCTGGGCTTCCTTCAACACCTTGTTGCCACCCTCATCACTACCTTTTCATTTCCTTAAGTCTATATATATATATATATATATATATATATATATATATATTTCTAGCACTTGAATAAGTACCTTAGAATTTTATGTCAGTGAGTGGGTGAGGCACAAGTAGCTATCATTATATATCGACGACTCTTACAGAGGAGGAGGATATAACATACATATAACAGGAGGATAGTAATGTTTAGGCACTTCCAGATGTGCTGGAGATTCGAAATTTTTTTCGTAGGTAGGATTTTGTGCGAAACCGACTAGAAAAAACGAAAATTTTGAAAAAGTGAAGCAATGCGGCCGCTAAAAATTCGCAATTGTTTAAACATATTTTCATGGTTTATGTATTTTCGAATGTGCTACGGAGTTGAAATTTGTTTTGTAAGTAGAATTCCTTAAATAACGCAATAGGGAGTATATAAATTTTGATATTTTAATTTGTTTGGCAGTTAAAAATTCATAAAGTTTAAACAAATGGATAACTGTTTAGGTACTACGGGATGAGCTAGGAAGCTGAAATTTTCAAATTATTTAGAGAATAGTAAATTTGCACAAATAAACATTTCAATTTTACCATATATGAATTGTGGCGGCCGTTAAAAAGTATTTAAATTTAAACAATTAGAAAATATTGTTTTACTTCTAGAAGTGCTACAACTTTAAAATATGGCTCAAATGTGTAGCATCAGTACCCCATAATGATAAAAGTGTAAAATTTTTAAAATTGCAACATTTGGGGATTTTTTTAATCTATTATTTTTACATGTGGGAAAAACGGAAATCGCTGCGGAGGTGAAATATTTTGAATTAAATGAATATTTGTAATGATGAAATGTCTGTCTGAAAAATTAATGTCTTTTCAAGGTGAGATGAAATGCTTGCACTATGCAAGCACCAACTATAAGTTATATCCTCCTCTGTAAGTGTCGTCGATATATAATGATATATATATAACAGGAGGATACTAATGTTTAGGCACTTCCAGAAAAGCTGGAGATTCGAAATTTTTTTCTTAGGTAGGATTTTGTGCAAAACTAACTAGAAAAAACGAAAATCTTGAAAAAGTGCAACAATGCGGCCGCTAAAAATTCGCAATTGTTTAAACAATTTTTCATGGTTTATGTTTTTTCGAATGTGCCACGGAGTTGAAATTTTTTTTATAAGTAGAATTCTTGAAAAAACGAAATAGAGATAATACAAATTTTGATATTTTAATTTGTTTGGCAGTTAAAAATTCTTAAAATTTAAACAAATAGATAGCTGTTTAGGTACTACGGGATGAGCTAGGAAGCTGAAATTTTCAAATTATTTAGAGAATAGTAAATTTGCACAAATAAACATTTCAATTTTACCATATATGAATTGCGGCGGCCGTTAAAAATTATTTAAATTTTAACAATTAGAAAAATATCATTTTATTTCTATAAGTGCCACAACTTTAAAATTTGGCTAAAATGTGTAGGATTAGAACCTTATAATGAAGAAAGTGTAAAAGTTTTGAAATTGCGACATTTGGAGATTGTTTTAAACTATTATTCTTACATGTGGGGAAAACGAAAATCGCTGCAGAAATGAAATCTTTAGAATTAAAAGACTATTTGTAATGCTGAAATTTCTGTCTGAAAATGAATGTTCTTTTAATGTGAGATGAAATGCTTGCAGTATGCAAGCGCCAACTACTTGTATTATATATGTTTGCTTTTATCCATTTTCAAAAATTAGCCAGGAAAATTATCTTTCAATTTAGGAATTCGCACCTCATAACCTCAGCTCTTCAGCCAAACGCGCTAACCACTACACCAAATCATTCATTATGCATTAATTATGAAAGATCTATTTTAAAATAATAAGCTACGTTTGTTCCTCACGTTCGAACGAGAATTATTTGCGACTGACTCTAATGCTATTTTAACAGACATTCCTAGTAGGTAGAAGATTGGAATTTGGTAGGCCTGTTTATCTCTTATAGTAAAAGTCATTTATGAAAAGAAAATCTTCAAAAAAGATGTGTGTTGGACTTCAGTATATAATTTCTCTTTCCCATAATATAACACGTAAAAATCGCTTTTTCGACAGACTTTTATTATTTTGCAAATTAAAATTAGAAATAATTGACCTACAATCTTCGGACCTGAAACGTTTTATAGAAAAGCAAATAAAAATTCTGATTCTTATCGTCGCATTTCGCCTACAATTCGAAATCGTACAAGTTATACGTTTAAATCATATTCATTGTAAGAATTTAAGCTTTTTAGCGACATGATGCCTTGCCGACAGTGTCATTATTAAACCTCGGGATTGTATTGTCGTCTCAAGCCTTATGCTATATGCGTAAGGAAAGCGTGCTTCGAATGATTTAGTACGTCAAATAAGAGAGAGAGAAGGAAAGAAGGAGAGAGACAGAAAGAGGGAGAAATAGATAGATAAAGGTTTTAATTAGGTCGTGATTGATACTAGTAAATCTATTTTTATCATTTTCAATTATCCTTAATGCAATAATTGTATTTAGAAATACTGTTTTTGTTTTCCAGCCTTATTATTAGCTATTCTTTTATATTTCTATACAGAGATTTGAATATTTTTGGGATACTTGAGTGAGTCCTACGAAATATATGAGTGATATAGGAATATCCAGTGAACTGTGGAGGCAATTAACAATAGATTATTTAATGGCTGAACTGTTCTATTGGAACATCAAAAGGGTGGAATCTACCTTTGCTTCAAAATAGAAATAGCGTTTTATTTACTCTTTAGTGGATGCAAAACGTGATTTCATAACATAAATTTTAATATTTTTTCTCTCTTCTAAGCAAAAGATAAAAGACACGCATGCTTTCCAGTCCTACAAGTCCTTCAAATATTCATCACTTTAAATCTCTGTATCTGAATTCATTAACAATATTATTTATTTAACGTGTAAAATAATTGATTATATTTGTTTCTGTTTATTGGCATCAATACTGATGTTTTCGTTCACTGTTATTCATTTAATGGTATTTCCAAGACAATATAAATGTTTATATTTACTTAGGATAATAAAAAAATAATTTATGTTGCGATTGATTCTGAATATAACTGTGGTTACACGATAATGTACGCCGTGAATTTTCATCCCTTTTACTTTCTCCATGCGTAGTATAGGGCAAGTATTGTTTTCATGAAAAAATCAATTTCGAGATTTCAACAGAAATACACATTTTGAGATCCCCTTAACACGTTTTGACCATTTTTCGATGATGTCTGAGTGTGTATTTGATAGCATTTTGAGTCCTCTAACTCAAAAACTATTAATCAGGTCAACGCGAAATTTTATATTTAACATTTTGATGAAAGTTACAAGAACCGATTAGTTTTTGATAAAAATCGGTCAAACGGAAGTGGGTGTTTATTCTTGTCACCCGTTATTTTGAAATATTTGCTTTAATATTTGATAAATGTAAAAATGTACCGGAATAAAAGTTGTAGGCAATTTAACTTTCTATAACATTTGTAAGAAATATTTTCCCATACAATGCATTTTTTAGGAGGTCCTAGATTTTTAGCTGCCACCATCACGTAACCTATAGACAACTACTGTTAACAATGGACGCTTAGTTACGTCTTAGTAACACTCCTTTTTCATTTCTTAATTGTTGGAGCTTTGTGGCTCTATCCAATATCAGAAGGCTATGGTTTGAGTTTATTTCTGTTCTTTGTGAAGTCTCAAATTGTCTCGCAGTTTCTTAAAATATTTATTATTATGTAACCTACTTGGAATTTTTAGAAATATTACAGATATGGAGAAAGTCATGTGGCGGTCACATCAGATTTTTTTATATTGTGTATAGTTTAGTGCTCGTTTGTTGTGAGATGGCCTGTGGATATTCTCTGTAGCGATAATTTTCATTCGGCTCCTCCAATAGTACGTTTTATCTTCGATTTTGAAAAGACAATGGATCGTAAGTGTATGTTCTAAGAGAGTTTCTCTCCTAAAGTGCTGGACGGATATTAATTCAATTAAGTACGAACAATCTTTAATACATTTTATTCCCCAATCGCGATTTTGAACTGTATCTGACAATTAGAACTTCCACTTTACTTAATTACTTTAATAAACATATACTCATACTTCGTTAATTGGCATCTGTAAAGCAACAATTAAATACCACAGTTTTCTCTACCTAGCTCTTATATGATCTGTAAGGTAGACATTGAAAAATATATTCGAATTGAGGACAGCATATACTACAAAGTAGACTGCGAGATGATATAATTACGAGTAATAGTTTTGGAGATAAGAATTCGAGAAAATCCCAAGGAAAACATCACATATTTATTGACGTTGATCGCTAAAACGTTTCTCTCGGCAAGAAACAATAAAAAATCCATATTATCTCTCCCATGCTCTTATATGATCTGAGAGGTATAGAATAAAAAGTCGATTGGGAGAGAAGACATAATTTATCTTAAAAAGTCCACGAGGGCATACACTTACCACAAATGGATTTGGAGATAAAAATTCAAGAACCACACAAACATTCGATACCGTTTCATGCGTATTTTCCATATAAAAATCCTTTGAAATCTCTTTGAATTCCTTTTATAGAGTATACTTTTCCATCTTGTTTACACTCTGGATTTCTTCTGTCTTTGATATATGTTTTGCAAAATGTCTTATTCTGACATGATTTTGTTTCTGACTCCCTGCTCACGGCTATGAAGTAAGTAGGTGGTAGGGGGTTCTGTGCACAAATTCCAAATTTTCAATTACAGGGTTGATTATTCTAATACGAACTCTGATCGTCCAAGGACAAAAGAGCGCAATTATTGCGTATTTATCACGCTTCCCGCGTCCTTCTAAATAAATTTTTTATTAGATTATTCCTAGTATTCCTACAGCTAAAACTTCTGGCCTTTATTTCTTAAGCAGTTGCAATCTAGCGTCTAATCATCATTCTTCTCTCGATACTCAGTTTAATTTCCTTAAAATTAAAGCGACGCTAGGATCGCAATCATTTCTCATTAATGCTGCGGCTTTGCCCTGCACTTTTTCCAACTCTGATGTCTGGCCTTTCTCATGTGGATCAAATAAACTGTAGACAGGACCGGCCCGAGCTACGGGCGAGCCAGGCGGCTGTCTGGGGCGCCAAAGTCTTTGGGGTGTTATATCGACCAACTATCTATGCATTACTTGCAAGTAAAATAATATTTTATATCAATTTAACGCAGACAGGCTGGAATGCTGATGGCATACCGTTTAATTTTTCTTTATCGGCGATCCTTACAGAGCGATGAATGAATTAACATGTACTTTGAAAATACCTCAACAAACATTTACGGAGTGGAGTGGTTTCTCGCTCAGAGCGCCAAAATTTCTCTGGTCGTCCATGTTGGAAGGATACAGAACCTTCGGCCTAACCAAATATAGGAAACACGTTTCTTGAACTTTCTCGTTTCTATTTTGTACCGTTCTTATAAAACTGGATTTCTTGTTGGTCGCATCTAGGGGCGCGCTGAAACGTATAAATTTGTGAAAAACACGCGGTCAGTCCCCCTTCCATCACACTATTAGCGGAGAGTGGATCGAATCTTATTTATAATCAAGTTGTATAATGGAGAGAAAGTTTTATTTTTGAAAAGAATGAGTAATTGATTATTAATAAATAACTTTCAGCAGACCTGCACTTTGTCTTACCGGTCCGGTGGTTGCAACCGGTCCGGTGGTTGCAACCTGCCCGGTGGTTGCAACCGGATGGTTATCTACATGTATGGCCAGTCCGCCCTTGGTCGCACCGATAAATCGATGATTATGGGTGTCCCATGGTGTTACTCCTATATACTTTACAGAGTTGGCTAAAGGTACTTCTATTTCATGGATTGTATACGAACAATCCATAGATTGATTCCCGCGTTTCCATAAATTAATAGCGGAGAACTATTTAATGTTCATTTCCAGCTGGAAAATTATCATAATGTTTCATATGCTAACTTTAATATAGAACGTGTAGGAATACCTCTAGACACGGGCGTTCCTTAAGTCGGTAGGATGGATTCGATTCAAAGAAGAAACAGGCTACCACAAAGCTTAACTTCACCTTCGAATAAGGTTTAACAATGTAAAAAGTTATATCTATCCTTCAGATATATTTCACAAATTTTAAGTCGTTCTTGCTTACTGAAATCCGTGTTTTCGCAAATCAATGATTGGCAGTGGCGACGAATCACCACGGCAAGGCTATATATGGCCGTATAATTCGCAAAGAACCCAAAGGCAATGCAGTGTAAAGACTATAGAATGATAAGCCTTATGTCACACACTTCGAAGATCATCACGAGGATTCTTAAAAAAGGTTGTAAAAAAAGGCAGAAAAATGCTACGGGAAGCTCAATTCGGTTTCAGAAAAGGACGGGGAACTGCTATAGCATTAGTTAGAATCATATCAGAAAGGGCAATAGAGTACAGTCATGATATCTGTATATGTTTCGTAGACTGGCAGAAGGCCTTTGATAGAGTAAATAGGATAATGTTGAGGAATATATTAAAGGATATCGGTGTAGACTGGAAAGACAGGAGACTGATCAGGAATCTACATGCGAATCAAGTTGTAAAGGTCAGGTTGGAGAACGCGGAAACCTGCGGAGTAAATATCGGTAGAGGAGTAAGGCAGGGCTGCTACCTATCGCCGACCCTATTCAATATATATGGAGAAAGTGTAATGCAAGAAGCGTTAGAAGGCACAGGAGATTTCAAAATTGGAGGATGGATTATAAGAACAGTACAATATGCGGAGGATCAAGTACTTCTAGGAAGAAAGGACGATGAACTCCAGAAAATGATAAAGACTAGTAATAACATTTAGTAAATACGGTATAAAAATAAATACAGAAAAATCCAAGGACATTCGAATTTTTGCCAAGAAGAGAATCTGAACATAAGTAATGGAGGAAAATCTTTAGAACAACTTTCAGACTATAAATACCTTGGAAGCATCATAACAAGAGAAGCAAAATGTACGAATGAGATCAGACCTAGAATAGGAAAATCAAAATCGGCTTTCAGAAGAAAAGGAAAGTTTCCGCAACAAGTTCATAAAATGCTATGCATGGAGTATAACTTTGTACGGGGCAGAAACACGCTAAGGAAAAATTGCATCAATTATTTGGAAAGCTTTGTAATGTGGACTTGGAGGAGAATTCAGATGATAAAATGGACTGATAGGATGTAAAACGATGAAGTGCTACGAAGATTAGGAGAGAAGCGAATGATTATGGACTATTGGAAAGAGGAAGGCAAATTGGTTTGGACATTACCTGAGGAGAGAGAGAGTATAATTAAAGACGTGTTTGAAGGAAAACTAGATGGAAATAGGGAAAGTGGTAGGAAAGGTTTCAGCTGATGGACGATTTTAAAGGGAAAGAGAGTTATCAAGATATGAAGAGGAAAACAGAAAAAGGTGTAAATTGAGAACCAGGTTTAGGCATTAAAAATCACGGACCTCTCTACGGACATGCTACCTATGATGAAACCGCGAAGAGTATAACTTTCCCTTATAGGTTCGAGCAGACACCGGGGACATAAATAGGGAACAACAACGTACCATGGACCCCACTCTGTGGTATACCGGCCGCAACAATAACAGGATCATAGCTGATTCCGTCGATAACTACTTTCCTTTCTGTGTTCGATAGAAAATTTCTCACCCAACTCACACACTTTCATTTCCCTCAAATATTATTTAACATAGTTTATAATAGAGTTTTACCTTCAAATATTTGCAATTTTAGTAGGTTTTCTAAAAATAAAAAAGTGCTTATTAAATAACTGTATTTGTCCGTCTGTGTACAATCAACTTTTTTATTTTAAGAGATATTTTGGAAATTCTTTTTGCGTAGATAGCTCTTATTAATTCATTAATTTCCTCTGACTGAACGTTCACTGTAGTGCATAGATTTTCAGCTAGATGGCTTCAATTTCTAAACATTAAAATTTTTGAAGTGGGAATGTATACAAACTACTGAAGCTAGAGGAGTGATGTTGTCACGGATGGGAAAATGCTAATGAATATCTACATTTCAACGGTTCTCCTCTAATCATAGGAGACAAACCAGATTCCTGAAACTCTTCCTGCTTTAGCAAGGGTATCTTACTTGTTATTTATTAGTTTGCTAATTTACGAATTGGTACCATTATGAATAAGCCTTACACTTTTCTGAAATTTTCTTTATATATTCATCGATGCATTTAAAGACAAATTATTCCATCATTAAAGAACTCATTGGGGACAATCACAAAGCCCTCTCTGCCTAATGCGTGATAGAATACACGGCGCCATTCCCCCCTCCACTTCTGGACAACGACCGAACCTGAACTTATCCACTCACAAACTGACAAACCCACGGCCCTCACCCTCCACCCGGAGCTACACGAAGCCTGAATAAGGCCCTCACTGTCGCCCACTTCATCTCTCGTAACTCACCTCTCTTGCGTTCTTACCTCCAAATGAATCCTTCCGCCAACTGGGGAATGAACGATGGCGAATTCGTGTGGCGCAACGAACGAACAGGTCCGTCATTACTGCCCCCAAGGTTCTAAGACCGCGAGACAGACGGCAGTGTCCACTAACAGAACATCGGATGCGTGCAGCCCATTGCTTTCTCCATACGGAGGAATGGAGATGATTGTAATCTTAATATATAATTTTGTAAGCCGTATTTTTGTAATTGAAATTGTGAGAGAACTGTAACACTTATAGACGCGTACAAGGGCTCGTTCGAAAACATACAGCTGTGTGGGGCAGGAAACATTATTAAGAGTAAAAAAATATATATAAAAAGGTCCCGGGCTCGACTCCAGAGGGTGATTTCAATTTCCCATAAGATAAAACGTAAAAGCCAACTTTTCGACTTGCAGGCATATGCTCTTTTGCAAATTTAAATTAGAATGAAATAACTTACGAGCTTCAAATCTGAACCATTTTAAATAAAATAAATAAAGTTTCTTATTCTTATCGTAGCATTTCACTTACGATTCAAAATCGCTCAAGTTATACGTTTAAATCATATTTATTGGATAAATTTAAGCTTTTTAACGATATGTTGCCTAGCCAACCGTGTCATTGTTAATCCTTGAGATTGTATTGTCGTCTCAACCCTTATACTATATGCGTAAGAAATGCGTGCTTCGACTGTTTTAATACGTGAGATAGAAAAGAGGAAGAAAGAAGGAGAGAGACGGGGAGAGAGAGGGAGTGAGAGAGGGGATAAAAGGAGGGAGTGATCCTAACCGGTGTTAAAATTTTGACTGACTTTCTTGGCATGCAATCTTTTCTCTTTGGCGTTTGGCATTGCCTTTCTTTCAGTTTTTCTAGATCCCAAATCTGTCTTTGTGTCTCGTTTTTCTTATATATTTGAGCTTTTACCTTACGTCAATTATTAGAAGGCTGTGATCTGAATCAATGTCTGCTCCTGGTAATGACTTGGAGGTCTTTATGCTGTTCCTGAATCTTTGTTTTACTAGGATGTAATCTATTTAGCATCTCATTCTATCTCCTGGGATTTTCCATGATAACCTTCGTTTATGGTTTTTGAACCATGTATTAGTCACTACAAGGTAAATATTGATGAAGAATTCTATCAGTTTTTCCCCTCCTCGGTTTCTCTTCTCAAGTCCGTGTAGTCCAACAACATATTCTTCCTGTCCTTCTCCAACTCTGCTGTTCGAATCTCCCATTATTATGCAGTTTGCCTTTCCTCTTCCGTATTATTCGTAAATTAATTTGCTAATAAATTCCCTTGATTTCTTCATCTTCATGAGATGACGTTGGCATATATATCTGGATTATCAGCATGTCCACTGGGACTGCTTTTAGCTATATTGCCATCAGTCCATCGCTTGTTGCTATTATCATTGTCACACTTTTCATCATAACTTTCCTAAGTACCAGAGTTACTACGCTTTTCCCACAATTTCCTCCAGAGTAAACTACCGTGATTTCTGCCGAGTCGAACTCTCTTTCTCCTTACTATCTAGTTTCGCTCAGTCCTACTATGTCAGCTGTATTTCTTCTCATTTTTTGACAAGTTCTCTAGCTTTCCTGCCTTTCTCATAGTTTTGACGTTCCAAATGCCTATTAATAAATTACTTTTGACAAATGTTTTCCTCGAGGCAGCCTCCGCCCGGAGATCCGATTGGGGGACTATTTTACCTGCGGATTATTTTACCTCGAGAGAACTCATATTGTCCAACCATATAATCTTTTACTAGGGATTGTAATGTGGTAGTTTCCCTCTTTCTTCCCACATCGCATTACTGTAGCTGTTCAAATCGTCCCGATCACGCCTACAGCTGTATTTGATATATACTCAGCCAACATAATTTGTTTTCGGCTCTATACCATACTGAGTGTGCTACTGCCTACTGTCAGGCACCTACGATAGTTTTTTCTTATAATACCTCCATTCTAGGTGTTTGAACCGCGGATTAAATATGCCTCTTTTATTTCGCTGCATATAGTCAAATCCGCATAGGGAAAACCCACGTTGTACACGGGTTTACTGTACATAGCAAAGGGACAGGCATATCAAAACCCTAAATATCTTTGAGAAAACCTGCTTTTACCTCATCCATGAGCAAGAGTATTTTGTTTGTTTCTGATTCTAAACGGCAATTTAAAACGACACTATGTTAATACAGAAGGGATGTTTCCTGAATTAAACGAAAATAAATTATATGTAATGTGATTATGTAATTAAGGTTTCGTGTGAATATTATTGACTTCAATGAATAAACTAATATCAATTCAGATTAAAAACAATTCACTATATTTATACTGCATTTATTAAAGTATGTATGTTTGTTGCATAGGTGTAACTTTCGCCCAAAAGAAGGCGTCGCGAGTGTGTTTCTCCTTGGGACCACACCACGCAGCGCAGTATAGCTTGCTGAAGAAGGTTGCATTCGGATGGCACAAGTGGCTGGGAGGGGAATTGACCAAAGAACCGTGGGCTGGTGTAAAGGGGGTTGGCGGGAAGAAATACGGCTGGGGCGAGTTAGTTTTCGCAAGGGCGGTGGGAGGGCGTGGGTGGAGGCGGCGAGGTCCACTCGAGGGCGAGGCCCTTCATCCATATTGATCGCCCTCTGCCTCACGCTGCGCGCTCGGGTGCAAATGACCAATTTTTCCCACCCGCCCCCTCCCCCCACCACCATCCCTCCCCCGCCCCTTCCGCCCCCTTAATCTCCTTCTCCCTTATTGCTTTGCCCTTCCTTCATCCGTTCCTTTTCTTTTCTCTCGCTTTCCATTCACTCCTCCCTTATACTTCCTCTATCCGATAGTTCTCACTCGTTGCCGCTCTCTATTTAGCGCCACATATTTCGTACTTATTTCTATGCATCGCTATCTGTTCTTGGTGCATGAACAATTTACTGATAAAATATCTTCGGTTAGGATGAAACAACATCTCACTTATAAAATGCATTTACATGTGCCTATATATGGTTATTATTGTTAGCATTTTTAGCATTATTAAACCGCATCCAAGGGACATTAATACTGCCGTAGCATTCTTGGGGTTAACGGGAGATCTATATTTTCTTTTCTTAGCTCCGTAATAGTTGTTTGATTTCCTCACTAATAATTTGAGTAGTCATTTACAATTTTTTCGAGTTACATATAGCGTTTATACGTAAGTGTATGTAATGTATTGCATTCATTAATTCTTTTGTTATTAATCATTGTTTTGCAGCACTCTATCTGTGCTATTTTTAATACGGTTTTTCAACCAATATCGGTAGGTCTTGCGATACTCAGCTCGGTCTATTTGTGAATTTTATACTAAAAAGCGGAGAAAATAATAGGCAAGTCGATTCCATCTTCTTAGATGATAACTCACGGGAAGCTAATAACAAAATTATAAATATTGGGCGTTGATTCCGACATTATTTGTTGGATCCATGAATTTTTAAATCAGAAGCAGAAGATTGCCATAAATTCCTCGAACTTAGTGGAGGTTGTCTCTGGCGTTCCTCTGGGGAGTGTACTTGGTATGATATTATTCATAATTGATATCAACGATAACAGCTTAGTAGTTAGCAGAAAAATTAGGCTTTTGTCCGGACGACACCATCATTTATACAGAAATAAGCAATCCGTAAGACCATCAGTATCTCCAAAATTATGTGGAAGCTATTTCTACGTGCTGTTAGAAATGACAGATGAAAATCAACCAAAATGAAGCCGCGTCATCAGCATCTGGAGAAGCAAAAATATCTCGCTAATTGCTTTTTAATCGTTCAACGAAGAAAGGATTTCAATTTCAGATTCTGTTAAACATATAGGAGTCACGATTCGTACTGATCTCTTGCGGGACACCAGCATTCGCCGCCGAGTGATAGGTGCCGCTAACAAAAAGTTGAGCATTATAGCGAAAACAGTTCGAAGTAGCTCCGGAAAAGTGAAAGAATTATGTCATTTACCCTTGGCTCGACCGGAGGTCGAATATGCGTTAGGCACGTGGAATTCTCGCGAAAAGGGACTCACTAAAGAGATTAAAAATGTGCAGCGCAGAGTAGGCTGGATTCGTAAAGAGAAATAACAAGATTAAACAAAGTGTAACGTCATTAATAGAAAATCTGAAATGGGCTTCGTTAGATGAATGTGGATTCCAGGACAGATTTAAACTGCTGGAAAATATGTCGGAGGGACTAGAGAATGAGATAGCAGATCTTATCAGAAACCTGACGTATCTTGGAAGGTAGGACAGCAAGGATAAAATTCGCGACACAATTCTAGAACACTAGGACAGTGCGATGCAGTGAATCGTTTTTCCGTAAGAAGATAAGAGAACATAAGAGGAAAAGCTGACGTCGGAAAACTAGAGATGGTCCTTGGTTTGTATTTCTGGCTAATCAACCTCTTGGATTATTTTATAGTGATAACTATTTCCACACCAGACACACAAGGGAGGAGAAAAACCCGCTGCCGGCATCAGACTACACTTGACGAAGAGCACCAAGGGGGCCAACTGCTTAACGTCCCATCTAAAGGACAGGGCGTTGACTTGCGCGTTCTCCTTAAATCACACAAGTAGGGGACGAAACGCTCCCAGGTTGAAAAATCCGAGCTCCGCCGGATCCGAACTTGGTACCACCGCGTGGAAGGCCAACGCTATAACTACTCCGCCACCCGGAAAATTAGACTTTTGGCGGATTTCACCCTCAACCATCCACAAAAAAGGTGACCTCCAGTTCTCTCTGCCCTCTCATTGTTAGTCTTAATCTACGATACCTCTTTCATCCATGAGGAGAAATATGTGTTCTCTCGACCTACTCAGAGTCCTCCCTCGCTTCTTTCTTCCAGTCCAGGGTTCTTTGCGACCGTCTTCCTCATCCATTCTCTACGCGTGGCCATTCCAGAGTAGCATTTTATTTTCCATTATCTGTAGAACGATTTCATTCACCTCTATCCTTTCTCTTATCTTTTTGCTTTTCATCCTCTGCAGACAGGGATCTCTGAAATTATCCATCTAAAAATTCATTTCAATAGCATAATTCATATCTGGCTCTCACTGTCTCCAAATCCAATCGTCACATCCACATTATATATATAGTTTCGGTGCTTCGTTTTTAACAAACTTCCCGATTAGGTGGAATGTTTAAATTTTGCAAGAATGTTTTTTGAAGTATAAAAATTAAATGAAGGAAAAATACCCGGGTTCGATTCCAGGAGGGAGATTTCCATTTCCCGTAAGATAACAGATAAAATGCGACTTTTGGGAATTAAAATTGGAAATATATGACGTACGATCTATGAATATAAACTATTCTTTAGGAATATTAATGAAGTTTCTTATTCTATTCATCTGATTCCGCCTATCGTTCGAAATCTATCAAAATAAACATTTAAATTGCAAATTTTGGGAAAATATCGGCTTTTAAACTGGATATTGTCTTTCCTATCACGTCATTGTTAAACTTCGTGAATCAATTTTTGTCTCAACCCGCATACGTGCAATATATACGAGTGCATAGATTGCCTTAAATTATTGTAGGATTTTTTGCGAAATTACGCAATTCTAATGGGACTGGGATTTAGTTTGGATTCTTTCGCTTATTTAAATGACTATATTATAGATGTAGAGTAAGAGAGAGGGGGATCTGGGGAGGGAGAGTGGAAGGAAGGGATATGGAATGGAAGGTACATAGAGAGTAAGGGAGGTAGAGAATTAGAAAAGGAAAGGAGGAAAGACATAAAGAGGGAGACAGAGAAAAAGAGGGAGAGCTATGGATTGTGACAGGAGGGAATGATAGAGGGAGGAGGTGAGAGAAAAGAGAAGCATAGAGAGGGAGGGAGAGAGAGGAAGGGCAAGAGAGAGGAAGGGGGAGAGACAGAGGGAGGAAGGATTGTGCAATGGTATTAGATTAATAATTAAAAGATTACATGAAAACTTCTTGGATGCTGAGATTATAACAGGCACAAATGAAAGTGATCGCGTATTTTTCGTTTTGGCACCAAGTGACACACAACTTCCGTATATTATCAAAAGAAGTGTTTCCAGTTATTCCAAAATTTGTGATAACAGTAAACAAATCACAAAGACAGACTTTAGATTATGTGGGGATTTATTTAAATGAACCTGCTTTTGCGCATGTGTAGCTCTACGTAGCTATTACCCGTCAATAAATATAAACAATATAAAAGTTTACATACATGATACTGAAACTCAGGGAAACTATATAATAATCTAATATATAAAAGAGATTGTTTGTATGTTTGCTCGTTAATAAATAGGACACTATAAGAGCTATTGAATTTTAAAGATACATAGGTCACCCTATGGACCAAAGGAAGTTCTTGGTTCATGTTCGCAGACCGTAGGGTCTCTTATAACCCATGGGTTCAACAAATACTATTTCCCTAAGAATGCATGGAAAATGGTGTGGAGAAACCCCACAATGCCTTGCAGCCCTTCAATGATGTGGATATAAACATACATAAATATTAACTTACGATCACAGGAAATGGCTTATTTGACGCACAAAAGACTGGTTATTTTAATTCTTTTCATGTTTTGTCGTATCACATGCTAAATCGCTAGAAATTTTCCATTAAGAGCAATATTTATCGGTTTATATAGCCATGTTCCAGGCGGCAACAAATCTATATTTATTAATTGATGTCCTCTTCAAAGGAAGATAGCCATGTAAATATTAATGCAAAGAAAATCCATGCCGTGGCGCGCCGTAGAGGAAAAATAGCCAATGCCAAGATAAAAGGTAAAGTGGATTAATGCCTAAATATAGTCTATGGATAATTTTTAAATCGAGTCAAACTATTTAAAGGAATATTAGGACGTTGTTATCTTTTACCATTAACACTGAAAGATATATCGCAACATAAATCGAAACAACTACTTACATTTGTTCGGTAACCAAAATATTGTTTATTGTTTACGTTTTGGCTAATAGTATTGACATAATCCACATAATTTTATTGCTGCTTTCAAGGCTTCGGTGCATCCATGTGAATATTATGTAAGACGTTAATGCATAATTACATTAATGGTAAAACTTTACAATACAATCTGTAATATAGTAAATATTAATAGAAACATCGCTTGCGTAATTAAGGAATGGAGTACCATTGGTAAAGTTTGAATCTTAAGTCAGTTTTGATTATTTGATTATAATAACCCTTTCCATGTCATACCATCAGTGGCGGATTTAGGGAGGGTCGCACATGGCGCGCGCCAGGGGCCCCGTGAAGTATGGAGCCCCGTGAGGTATGACAGTGCTTCTCAACTTGTATTACGTGGAACCCTAGAGTTCCGCAAATGATTGGGGTTCCGTATTGATCTGCGAAAAGGTGGGGAAAACCAAGATTTCCCTAGCATTCAATACCCTAAATTTTGAATTTCTATCTCACACTCACAATTAGTGGCGGATTTAAGGGTGGCCGCACTTGCCGCGCGACAGGGGCCCTTTGAAGTAAGGGGCCCCGAAAAAACGATCGTGTATATAATCTCAGATATGTTAAATGTCTCAATTTAAAAACCAGTGGAACCTCTCTATGATTCCATAGAAAAACGATCGCAAAGAGGTGTCACGAAAGAGGGAAGCCGTTAGGAGCGGTTTCCCTATATATTTAGACTGAAGGTCCCCCGACTGCTTAGCGCCAGGGGCCCCCAAATGTTTAGCGCCAGGTGCCCCCAAATGTTTAGCGCCAGGGGCCTCCAAATGTTTAGCGCCAGGGGCCCCCAAATGTTTAGCGCCAGGGGCCCCCAAATGTTTAGCGCCAGGGGTCCAAGGAGGCGTAAAACCGCCACTGCATACCATCACACTTTTTAACACCAAATTAGATTTCACAGTCCGGGGACTCATTTTGTTTCGTGACTAATTTGACGCACAAAATCGGCTTTTGCATGGGATAATGTATAGTTAAATTATATTTGAAGATATCTTCAAACGTGTTTCCACCGGTTGCATTCATAGAACTTGCAATTCCTGCCCAAGACTTTTATGTTTTTGATATCCATGACCACATAATATCATGCAGTTTCTTCTGCTGGAGATCAATACGAGTAAAATAACTACATTGTAAAAGTAATTCCAGCAACTGCTTATTATGTTTACTTGATAAAAATTACAGTCGCCAAATTTATCGATAAAGGATGCAGGAAAAATTTCTTTATTTGGGCAAAAGATGTGAAGAAAAAAAATATCGCATACCATTAAGCACTACAATAAAAATCAACCTGGTTTCATTACTTGGTTTTATTCTCAAATCTTCCTCAATATTTTTTGTGTTGAATTAAAAACCTGAGCAACGCCGGATAATTTCAACTAATTTAAAATATTTCACAAGAAATGTTATTTTCAGTGAAATTTTTAGCAATTAATAAACTAAATTTGTGATTATACATAATAATGAGTGAAGCCCGGAAGTTCAGGAAAAATGCCTTTTTTGTCTATTTCACGTTTTTCCAAATACGCCTTTTTTATCCAAAAACGCATTTTTTCTATTTAACTAAATTTTTGCCAAATCTCTTAAATTTGGTCATGATACTGTTTTTTTTTTGTCTCGGCAAGGACAGTTTTTACCCACCCTCGGTTCGGTATCATATAAAATTTTGGCCATTGGCGCGGCTATGCCTTTATCTTAATCCGACCACTGCTATTGACCTGAGTTCACTTTTGGGAAACCCATGGCTCGGGAAGGCCTAATGAACCCTCCCTTTCACTCTTAGTATATCTCAGTTGTCTTTTGGCTTTCAAACAGTTCATATACAGTCGTTTTTAACAAATTGTTTGTGTGGTAAACGTGAAAATTCCATTCTAACTGCCACAATGCCTAAAGTGAGTGATTCCACGAAGCAGAGACTGAATAATTTCATTAAATAGTTTGGTGTTAATATTTTCTCGACAGACGGTTCAGTGATTTTTGGAAAATATGTAAATCGTTGGTGAGTCAGGAGAGAAAGTACTTTGTCTCGCAGCATATAAGTACCTCAAAACATAAAACTGCAGCAGATAAGAAGACTGACAGCAGTAAGAAGACGACCATTGTTCTGTTCAGTTTCTTCTAGGCAGTCAGAGTTTTCCTTCAACTTGTGTAAATCTTTCGTCAAAGCCGGCATTCCTTAATGGAAATTAGAAAACAGTTATTTGAAAGCGTTTTTGGAAAAATATACGAACATAGAGGTTACAAGTGAGTCTACAATGAGAAAAGCATATTTAGATAAAGCGTACAACTGTGTTATCCAAAAAATCAGAGATAATGTTAGGGACAAGAAAATTTGAATCTCTATCGACGAGACTATCGATGCTATGGGAAGGTTCGTTGCAAACGTCATAATATGAACGATGTAGGTTAGTCAGCCATCAAAAATTTATTTAATTAAGTCAGAAGTTTTGGAAAACGCAAATGGCTCAACAATCGCTCAACTTTTCACCATAGCATTGAATCTTCTACGGCTGGATGTCAATCTCGAAAAGATAAAAGAATTTGTCAAAACTTTCGATTAATAAGACGCCTACTCCATACGTATCGTCTAAGAACTCCTGGAGAACAAGTCCGTCATCCACGATATGGCATTTATTGCAGCCTACTTCTCAAAGTTGCCAGACGCCATTACATTACTTGAAAAAAGGGAGAAGACGTTGGTCAAATCACTGAAGGTGAAATGTGCCGTGCTCCAGGTGAAAAGGGTATAGTTGTTAAAAATAGTGTGAAAAAGTGTTGCGCGCCAAAAAATATTTGGATAAAATTAAAATAATTGAGAAGATTCTAGAATGAGATAGCAACGCAGAAATTGAGGCGAGTCCCGCAGCGTGATTTAAATACGCCCCTGTCACTTTCATGGAAGTAGAGAGATCCTTTTCACTTTTAAAACATCTTAACAAACAGATGGCAGGTTTTAATTTGTATTAAAAAAACATCTCGTCTCATGTAATAGTTCATAATTTGAAGACGTTATCAATAACGATCGCAATCATATTTTTTTGAAATGTTATACCTACTGCATATAATATTAATATTTGTGTTAAAATAAATGCCTTTTTAGTACATAGTTTCCTGTTTCATTGTGCCATTTTGCCTGCCTATTTTGACATTTTATAGTGCCTGAATTTCCGGGCTCTAATAATGAGTTACGATTAATAAAGATTCAGTAGAATTTCCAGTCTTACGACGGGTTTTTCAACCATATAGTGACTAATACCCATCATATGACGGGTAATACACTAGTTTAACAGATCTTATTTACTTTAGTTAATGCAAAGATTGTTTTCGTTGTCAACAATCAGGTAGCAATGCATGAATGCTTCCAAGTTGAAAGGGAATTGCCACTCACTTGTTTGATTTTTTTATAACGGTTATTGCTTTGATGAAAATGTATATGATAAGAAATATTCTGTTTGACTAATTCTACAAATTATATTTGAAGAATTTTTTGGTATGGCAAATATTTTGCGAGATATAATGGAAAGTTCGCGTTTTGTTTTTAGTAGAGTGGCACCCGTGATTGGAATATGGGAACTATTTCTGTTATTTTCATAATATCCTCGCTAATTAGTCCTAAAGAGGGAATTTCATGAAAATCCGTTTGGAAGAAGTTGATAAGGAGCATTCGTACGGACGGACGGGCAGAACTAAGCTAGCGCCGGCAGCGAAACGCGTCGAAAAGTGGAATGAGCACCTGCGACACCATAATAAAAATTAGAAATCAATATTACCTATTTTAAATGTGTTCTTAACATGATTGTGTCGTGTTTGTTTTTTGTGTGTTCATGTATTGTTATCGTTTTGTGTGCTGCGGCTAACTTCAAAAACGTGGCGAATTTTCGAATCTATTATTAAGGAATGTTCAAGAAAAAGAGCCAAATTTCCCAATTAATTGCATCTGGCCGATTTTAAAATCTTTGTCTTAAATCTGACAAAAATTCTACTTTTACGGTCTTTTATTGAATGGATTTATTTAATGTAGGAGTTGTCTGTGCTCGCATACTGTAAGCGCTTCAAAATCACAAAATAAGCCGTAATTTTAGATTGAGTAATTGAAATTTCTGTTTAAAACTTCTCGCGGTTATCAGTAGATTGTAGTGAGTTTGGAAGTTAAACTGCAACATAGACGCCAGGAGATAGACATGTGCTTGTAAAAGAATGTAATAAGTATGCCATAGTGATGTCTCCTTGTTTTAATTTGAAATGTTTTAAATTTACAAAAATTTTTAACTTGATTATTTCTTGTTTCTCATTATGCATTTATTTGTAATCCTAGACTTGAAGATAATTCTTTGATACAAAACGTATTTAAAAATACATATATATTTTTCGATCGAGAAATTGAAATTTCCATATCAAAAGTTTTCCTTGTTATTTGATACATATAGATCTTAAATGAGCTAACTGCTGCGAACACCTAAACGTCAGCAAATACAACTGTGCTCAGAATAAATTATAAATAAAGTGGACATTTTCTAGTGCAATGTGATGTGTTTAATTTTACAAATGGTAATGCGATCTTCATAGAAGAATGGTTTATGAACCGCAATGGGCCGTAAGCGTATTTGCCTTATTTTACATTTATTGCAACATTTGAAGAATGCCCATTGCTTCCTGCAGTAATTTCATTAGGTTTAGCAGGTTTAATGATTGACATTCTTAGATATTCATTTTCGTTCTTTTTACAGGTGGAACAGAAAGAGAATGCGTTCCAGTGCCGAAGAAATCCTTGACAATAGATGTTTGCTTGATCCACAAATTCATTCTTGACGTGAAAGTTGTACGTTTTTGGTCATCCACGTGAATTTCCTTTAAATACGTTTCATGCACTAAAGGTATTAACGTTATAAAATTCGGTTACAATAATTCATTTTTATATCTTGACTATAATATTTATGTACAAATACCTCACTGTTATGTAATTTGATAACGACTTTGTACCCTCGCAATGTGTGATATACGGTAATAAATTTGATTTCTTATATGCAATTCTTTCATTTAAGTCCATTTCTTCTGTCCGTGCAATTTATATTTGATACGATTATCGTATTGAAACGGGAGGGGAAGGGGGAGAGCGACATCCTGTGATGACGTCACGATAGCCTTCGTTAACACGTAGTTCCAAATTTTCCAGTTGACCCATCGATTGTCGCCTTCCATGGAAAACCTGGGAATCGTTTCATAGCATTAAGTTTCCGGTCTTTCCGTAGGGGTACTAGTCTTTGGGGGCAAGTGTTTTCATGAAAAAAATCGACTTCGAAATTTCAACGGAAATACACGTTTTGAGATTCCCTGAACACGTTTTGACCAATTCCTCGATGATGTGTGTGTGTGTGTGTGAAAGCATTTTGGATGCTTTAACTCTAAAACTAATGATTAAGTCAACGCGAAATTCAATATTTAACATTTTTATAAAAGTTAGAAGTAATGGTATGTTTTTGGTAAAAATCGGTCAATCGAATGTGGGTGTTTACTCTTGTCCCTTACCCGTTATTTGAAAATATTTGCTTTAATATTCCATAAATATAAGAAGACCGTGGAAAAAAAGTCGTAGGCAATGTAATTTTCTACTACCTTTGTTTGAAATATTTTTCCATATAATTCATTGTTTGAGAGATATCTTATATCTTTAGCTGCCACCACCACGCCATTAACCGACCATTGTTAACAATTGACGCTTAGTTACGTCTATGTAACGCTCCTTTTTCTTTTCTTAATTTTTGGAGCTTTGTGGCTATATCCAATATCAGAAAGCTATGGTTTGAGTTTATTTCTGTTCTTTGTCAAGTCTGAAATTTTCTCGCAGTTTCTTAAAATATTTATTATTATGTAACCTATTTGGAATTTTTAGAAATATTTACAGATATGGAAGAAGTCATGTGGTGGCCAATTCAGATTTTTCTTTAATTGAATTAACATCATGTTTATTTCCATAAGCATATAAGTTAACATCCTCTAATTTTCCATATCACGTATATTATGAAAACAATATCACAAATATTTTCTTCGGATACTATGTAAGATTTTACTGTATCCAAAACAATAACTGCATCACATACTATGATTTAGGGTATCATAGATAATTAGTATTTTAGCCTACTACTGAAAGAATTAACACGACGATTAAATTTGAGATATCGACTGTATCGTCGGATAGGTTTGTTTTCCTCTATGACCATCATGGAATACAATAGAAGAAGCTACCCTGATAGCAGTGACAATAGGGACTGCCTGATGCACATCATAAAGCCGTATGGTGTTACTTTTGATATTGCCAGAAATGCTGAAAAGCACGGCCCCTACACCATAGTGGCTTGCCAGGCCCCTAGGCGTTAATATTTTGCGGGGGCCCACGACTCGTTAATTCTGGAAATGTCGTTAAATATTGTAGGTAAAACAGATTATAAAATTCCTTATAACTTACTTGCAACTTCTATACATATATATATATATATATATATATAACAACTTACGGAAAAGGAAAGGTAAAATGAATATATGGATGTCAACAAGGTGTTGGGATGAGGAAACCCAGTGAGCACTCACCAATCAGACGACTTCAGGTTGGCGAGGCCCCGGGGATGTCGAAGCGACACACGTAAAATAACACAAAAACACAGAAACATCACAAACGTAAAGCTTTCGGAACTACTCCTTCTTCAGCTACAGAGAGAGAACATTAATATATATATATATATATATATATATATATATATTATATATAGACTTCTGTGGTAGATGTAGATCGCATCTAAAAATCTTCGAATGGATTCCTTATGTATTATTGTTTTCTCAATGATTCCCGTCAGTTGAAACGACTTCGCCAACTATAGCCGTATACGATGATATTTGTCATCATTTCGGATATTTGACTGCTTCTTCGTGTAGGGACTTTTCACAATCAATTACTTTCCTACTCACACTGAGCCCCTGACTTTGTTAACACTAACTCTCTCCTAATCTAAGAAAACATTCCCGTTCTAAAACATGAAAATTACTCTGCTACGGTAGTTTCCCGGTCATAGTAGACTTTTCTCCCGTTCCTAAATCTCACAACACTAACTCTCTCTAGGCGCGAGGCCCTACTAGGTGGTCGCCTGGTTCCACATCCGCCAATGAGAACTTTTTTAAATTTCAATATGTTAACAGATCGACATTTTTGACCCTCGTTAACGATCCTCATCCATGAAATACTTGAATTCATTCTAGAATCGGCCATGCAGCAGGAACAAACTTTTATGTTAAGCCTAGAGTATTATTCCATGATTAAAAATGTCGCAGTTATAAATATACATATAAATAAAATTCACCGAGGAAGCACGGGGCAGTATAAAAAAGGGTCCATGGTAGCGCCACTATGTGACGCACGGAGGGAGGATTGATGCCCCCAGGGCGTATGTGGGGAGGCGAATGGATGACCCGAAAGGACTTTGGGAGAAGAGGGTATAAAAAGGCCCTATTTTGACGAATAAAAACGCTTTCACAAGATAAAGAGGGGAATGGTAGCTGCGGAGGTAGGCGAGGGTCTCAGTGGCGGCAGATGGGGAGTGAGGGGGGGGGAGGCTGGTGGTCGAGGGGGATTTCGGTTAAAAGGTGGATGGGATTGCTTTGGGAGTGGTTGCCGAGGACGCTATGGACGGGGAAAATGGGCGACGCTCTCGCATAGTGAGACACGGGATCCTCTCCTTCTGTCGATGTTAATGTGCGGCCCACAGAACCTCTCCTCCGGCAGAAGTCGGAACATTACAACCGAGGCACGATTCGCAATTAAATTAAAATTAAAATTAACATTTAATGATTTTTGCTCTATAGAGGATGACAGACGAAATACAGGTGGGTTTACTTTCTATCGTGTGAAAAGTGTTCCCCTTAACAACACAAATTGGTAATCTTCGAAACTTAAAACTGGATCAGACAAAATTAAATCCATAATATGTTTTTGAAAACTTTAATAGTAATATTAGATATTCGCAGCAAATAGTAATATATGATTACAAGTGAATGAATTCTAGTTATCTGTGCTACTGTAAAATGGCAAGATTTAAACTCTACTCCTAAAAAACAGTAAATAATTCGCGAGTTCCACTCTTGGTAAATGTATAGTTCTCTCTATTACAATAGATAAAACAAATGAACTCACGGAATTAAATGGTATATTACATACCCAAACACAGAATAATTGTGAATGAGCATTCAAATTTGATACAAATACCAGATACATAGCGTGATAAGAAACAAGAGAGGGAAAGACTCACGCGTCCACACATGCGAGACGTTCTTTAGCCTTTATGTTATCATATGTCATAAAAGATAAATATTTATGGCTCATTATAATGTCTAAGGACTGAAAAACAATATGCCAATAGTGAAACCATGGAAATATCTAATTTTTGATTCGCCGATTTCTTAATCGATTGTAAATAATAAAACAATAGAAAATTATTTTTTTACATACCTCACTTGAATAGTAGTAATATAATATTTATATTGACGTTCCTTTTTCGTGAATGACCCATTTCTTTTCACTTACAAACGCTATGTATACGTAAGGAAAATACATGTATTTGCGTTAATTTCTTCGTCGTGGACAATCCATTTCCCTTCATTTGTCCAAAGGTGCGTGCGCACGAAATAAAATTAAATTAATTATTTAGAGCAGATATTGTTTGCTTCAGTTGCCACGAAGATTGTTTTCGATGACAACAAATATAAAATCACGGAAAAAGTTTTCCAATTTCAAAGTGAATTACGACGACATTCACGGTTGATTTTCATGAAATCGGCTCTTCCTTGGATAAAAAGGCACTGAAAACACAGATGCTATTTTACTAATTCTACAATTTTTTGTTGAAGACTTTTTGTTATAAGTGATATTTTACGATATATAAAGAAAAATTCATTTTTTGTCACTAGTTAAGTGGCACTTTCGATTAGGCTAAGTAAACCATTTATATCATTTTATTAACCCTTTTGTCCTAAATATCAAATTTCATGAACATCCGTCCAGCAGTTTAACAGATGAAACATGAGAACGGACGGACGGACACGACCTAAACAAAAGGCGTTCTTTTTACTTTCTCATATACGTAGTACTAGGTATATTGAAAAGGTATTGTAAACATAAAAAATTCGACTTCGAGATTTTGATGTCCCTGAGTACATAAAAGGGATTTTCACCATGCCGTCTGTCTGTCTGTTCGCCGTTCTAGGGCTCAAACGCGTACATAAAATCGAATGATATCTCGTTTTCATGCTACAAATCATGTTTTGCAGACTCTTTCATAAAAATGATATTGCATACAAATAAAGGGTAGTTTATTCTTGGCGAAACATTTGATTTACTCAAAAATGGCTACAGAGAATTTGATGAAAATCAATCCAATTGAAGAGTATGATATCACCAATAATACTACGTAAGCTATATGTCTCTATAAATCACTATATGGCGTCCATTGACGTTACAATGTACGCTAAGCGACATTACCTAAGCCGTATGACATCACGCCTCCGCCGCGATCCATTCAAAATCTTACTCCAGCCTATACGGTTAAACTAAATCGATTTATATCTCATAATTTTGGATAATTTCATTCATAAAAGTCATTCTGAAGAGATGAACGATATTGCTCAACAATTAAGGATATTTTATCCTTGGAAATCTTTAAACAAAATTCGATTGACTCAAAAACGGCTATAAGGATTTCGATTAAAATCAATCCAATCGAGCAGCCTTATGTCACAATTAATACGAACTATGCCATATGAACCAAAAATTTTTTATATATTGTGGCATTATTTCTGTACAAGACGCTACGCGTAAGCGTCAGAGGGGAGGGGAGGGGGAACCCGGGGATTCCCTAGTCTAAAATTCCGCACTTCTCTTTCTCTCTCTCTCTCTCCCTCTCTCTCTCTATATATATATATATATATATATATATATATATTTCTTAAGTAGGATTTTGTGCAAAACCGACTAGAAAAAACGAAAATCTTGAAAAAGTGGCACAATTCGGCCACTAATTTGCAATGGTTTAAACAAAATTTCAAGGTTTATGTATTTCCGAATGTACTACGGAGCCGAATTTTTTTTAGAGGTAGGATTTGTAAAAAAACGCAATAGGGATTATAGAAATTTTGATATTTTTATTTGTTTGGCAGTTATAAATTCTTAAATTAAAAAAATAGGTAAATGTTTAGATACTACGGGGCGAGTTAGGGACCTGAAATTTTAAAGTTATTTAGAACATTGTCTATATAAACGATTAAAAATTTCAATGTATCCATGAAATGTTCATTGCGGCCATTAAAAATTAATAAATTTAAAAAATTAAAAAATGTTGTTTCACTTCTAAATGTGCTACAAATTTAAAATTTGGCAGAAACGTGTGGCATTATTAAACCAATGTGGAAAAAGTATCATATTCCTAAAATTGCAAAAATTAGCGATTGTGTTACACCATAAATGCTCTATAAGGATAAAACGAAAATCGGTGCAGAAGAGAAATCTTTTGAATTAAAGAATTATTTCCCATGATAAAATATCTCTCTGAAAAATTAATGTTTTTTCAAGGTGAGATGAGATGCTTGCAGTATGAAAGCACCTTCTACTAGAATATATATATATATATATATATATATATATATATATATATATATATATATATATATATGTTTCTTTCAAATTCTTCTCGCTTTATATCTCTGCCCTTATAAATGCCACAGACCTGAAATTTCGGGTATATTCTTATTTTAGATTACAACCGACGAGAAAAATTGAAAATCACCAAAAAAGTTCATATTTAAGGGATCTTTTTAACCCCAATATTCCATTTCAATATCCCATAAGAAAAGCATGGGATTCAGTGCAAGGCTTTCTAAAAATGCATTTTAAAATTACTTAAAATTGGGATACAAATTCGTGAAAAGGAAAGTTGTTTAGCTGTAGGAAGTGAGTTCTTAATTGTTTATGGCAGAAGTCTAATATGTACCGAATTAGCCTTAATATCTGCTTTAAATCGGAAAAAGTGTAAATTTTTTCTCTCTTCAACAAAGGAAATGTGTAAAAACCATGGAGACGGCATTATTGCTTTTAAAGGGGCCTTTAATGCTTTCAATGGAAACTAAAGACGTTTTGATGCTTTTAAGAGAAACGATTGCTGTCCTAATGAATTATAGGAACTTCAAATATTTTAAGAATTTTCCTATATTGAAATAAATTTTGATAATTCAATTTATAATCTTTGCAATTTTCCATAATCCAAAAACTAAACTTTAAAATATAAGAATACTAAAAAGGAAAAAATAGATATTTTAAAAAAGTTTTTCAGTCTACCTACTTTTATGTGCACTCTAAAGTAGAAAATAAATTTTTCTGCCCTCAAATTGAATTAAATTTGTTGTGCAGAATAGGAGTGCGTGGCAATTTTCATCATCCACATTTTTTCTGCACCACAAATTTAATTCAAGTTGAGGGCAGAAAATTTATTTTCTACTTTTGAGTTCATATAAATGTGTATGCTGAAAAACTTTTTTTAAATATATTATTTCTTCTCTCCTTACATATGTTGTATAAAGATTGAGACGACAATGTAATCTTGAGGTTTGAAGATTCACGGTCGGCAAGACAACATATCATTAAAAAGCTTTAAGTTTTCCAATAAGTATGATTTAAACGTATAACTTGTACGATTTCGAATCGTAAGTAAAATATGGCGATAAGAATAATTAAGGTTATTCATTTTTCCTTAAAACGATTCAGGTGTGAAGGTCGTAGGTTAGTTATTTCTAATTTTATTTTGCAAAAGAGTAAAAGCCTGTAAGTCGAAAATTTGATTTTACGTGTTTTCTTATGGGAAATAGAAATTATCAACTGGAGTCGAACCCGGGTCGTATTTGGAAATTCTTATTCATAAATAGCTTTAACTATAAGAATCAAACATTCCCACCAAATTTCAATCTTCTTCCTACTCGGAAAGTTTGTTTAAAAGTTACTTGAATGTCAGTTAAATGCCAATATGTGCGCTCATTTTCCTTTCGCACAGCGTTCGTTACAGAAAGGATATGTATAATTTGCGGCGACGGAATGAACGTAATCGTAACGATTACGTTGATTACAGTCGACGCAGGAGAGGCGTTTTTGAAATAATTTTCCATCGTTTGATTACGTGCGACTGATTAGAAAATGAATGTTTAACTCAAAAATGTAATATTTTATTGGCGTAATTTCCGATATATCGCTTCGCGTTATTTATTCATTATACATACATACGTAAATACGGTCATTAGCATCAGCATAGGAAAGGGAAGAAATGTTTTTTTGCTTTTTATGGTGTGCATTCTTTAAAATATATCGTTTAGCTTAAAATAGACAATATAACGAAACGAGACCATTTGCGAACCACTGAACAATTTCCTATGTTGTTTAATGAAGTTACGACGCCCATGATTATAGCTTGAGAGCTTATGAGCATTGTTCATTGTAACGCTTCACCAGGGAATAAGCAATTCCTTCCATAACGCACACCGATCACGATTTTCCTGGAAATTGCGCCACATCCGTGAAAAGTCGTCTTCCGTGCTACTATTTCACGTAGTAAGTAATGTATTACCAGCCTCTCGAAAAGTTTAACTTCCGAAGACTTGGAGAGGGTAAGAACGCATCAATCGTGATCTCTACGAGGAAACCAATAGATCTGCGATATAGAAAATAATTTATAAAATGGGGATCTTATGGGTAGAGCGGGGGGATAGCGAAGCGGGGAGAAGAGCGATGGGGGAAGCGGTAAGGGGCCTTCGACCCATACTAAGCAGTTCCAGAGGGCGCGCGGCGTGCTGAGACTCCTAAGTCTTGACAATCATCAGACGCTCGTCAAACGAAAGGATCGCGCTATACGGAAATCTCGTAGAGAAATAGCATCCATCGCCCTCGTCATCCTAACACTCGGTCCTCAATCCGCAACTCAGGGGCTTTCGCCCATCGCATTGCGCCCTATGGATCAGTGTGTCAGGTTGTCAGTTCGCGAGGTGCCGTTCTGAGAAGGTGAAAATTCTGAGCAAATTTTGAGACGGTTTCCTCCGCGTAAACACAGAAGCCCATTTAATGGAGCTTCTATTTTCTCGATGATCTGCTCTCAAACGGGGTCATCGTTCAAAGTGATTATAATCTCTTCCTCGCGAATTTAGACCAGATCTCTATTCAAATGAATTTACGTAGCCTTCCCAGCGACTGTTCTAATACTCCTCTGTCTACTGAACCAGAGGCCTAAACTCTGATCCACACACGAAGGCACTGCACCGAATCCGCGGGCCGCAGCGCATGTTACAGGCTTTCCCAGTCCCCACGCCGTTTCATATTCTCTAGATATCCACTCTCCTCTCCCACTAGGAACGGAGATCTCAGCCACCGAACGATAAGTACTTAAAATGAATCATTAAAGAATAATTGCTTCGTGGCAGCAGGTTAGATCCTTCGGAGACTAAAAAGAGAGGCAGCGGGAAAAATATTCTGCTGTGTTCCAGCTGTGTAGGGTTTTATAAATGAGAATTAGCAGTAAACTGCGGATATTTTGAAGGCGCCGAAACACTATTTCAGTGAGGGCTGTATCGTAACATAATGTGAGCTGTAACGTGGTCCACACAAGTGCTCCTCGCGGACCGCGTGGTTGATAATCTAAACAAATTTAATAATAATGCAACATTTGTTTAGTTGCGAATCGATTAATACAACCCGGTAATATTATCTGTGTCTCTTATTGGTCCTTTTAAAGCCTCTTCTTTGATTATTATAATTAAATATTGCAACCCAAAGAAAACCTACCAAAATCTGTCGTAATCAAACACTATGGAAGTCTTATTCTCTTGGTCAATTTTTCAAAAACGCTAAATGTCTCAGCCGTTTCTTCTTCAAGGTCAACAAATTTTTCTAATCATCTCAACATCTTGTTCATTTTCCAAGTTGAAAACATGTTTCTCCGAAGGCATGCCGAAAATTTTGACACTACTTCAATACTAACGTAATAGCAGTGGAAAAGCGATATTAGCAGTAAAACGGTTTGAGCTAAACTTACAAAAACTTGAAAACCGATGCATAGAAAAGTGGGTAAAAGGTACTGTGACTCACAGCTAATGAGTCACGAGTTGTAAAGAAAACATGAGTGCAGTATACATTAATTCGCAATATAACAATTTCTCGTAACATTGCACAGGAGGCGTGTGTTATTGCGCTGAAGTTGGTAATATAATTCAAATATAAGCTTTATTAGCATTGCCTTATTCTTTCGTCTTCTTCTGTCTCCAAGTTTGAAGTAAATCACATATTTAACCTGCAGTATTTTCTCCAGAAATTTTCTATTCAGTTCTTCATATTTCATACACTTTTTACGCTAAAAACTCTTTTATCCCTGAGTCTTCACACAAATTTTGCATCTACGAAAATGTTATCTTAAGTAGGCTGCTCGAAAATAGTTTTCAATTATTCTAGTACTCAGATTTGTACTGATATTAATAAAGATTTTTTTAAATTTTGTATGTCATCGAATTGTTATAATATTTCAACGTGTCCTGCAATACTTAAAGTGAGTACAAATGTATCTATTGTTTTGCATCGAACATTCAGTGAAAATTACGCACTAATTAAAATTAAAATATTGAATGGAGCAAAATGTCTTTTTTTAATATAACAAAGTTTTCACTGCTCTAAAATGAAAACGAATACGTTCCGTAGTAATCAATTCCATTTCAGCAACAAAATGATAATAGTAAAATAAAGGATATAGGATATATCATATAAAACCTAAGGTATTTCTGGAAGAGCTACAGAGCTTAAATTTGGTTTGAATATAGGTCATTGAGTGCAACCTCTGGGGGAAAAATCCAAAATTCCAGAAAACATTATATTTAAGAGGTGTTTCTGACCCCGATTTTTAATATTAAACACCCATAAGAAAAGCATTAAAAACTGAGCAGGGCTATATAAAATGGTTTTTTAAAATAATTTACAATTAAGATACAAAGTCGGGACATAACAATACTGTGGATGAAAAAATGAAGTCTTGAAGACAAAATTCAAATCCAAGATAACTTTGCGTAAAAATCTGATATTAATCATAAAATTATGAAACGTTTTTCGGTTTTCAACAAAGAAAAATATTAACTACCATAGCAACAAACTCCAATGCCTTTCAATGGAAATTGATTATCCATACTTCAAAGATCCTTGATTTAATGCTTATAATTCATTATAATTAGGGCATACGTTTTTCGGGTTTTATCCGATTTTTACCACCCGAATAGCTTTTTTAAAGTTCGGGTAAAACCCAGTAAAACCGGAAAATATTACACTAGTAATAAAAAAATGAAAATTAACTAAGGGCACGGCTCTTCAAATCATGATTTCAATAGACATTCAATCAACATTTTTCAAAACGTGAGTTGAAATTACTGGATAAAAATACATTACACTAACAAATCATTCGTATGAATGCGTAAATATGCATAATTTATTACGATGTAATTAATTTAAAATGATGTGTTTTGACCTTAATTTTATTTGAGGATGGTATACTTAATGATAAGTTACTTCTTATATTGAATGCAATTCTGTCGTGATAGACAGAAATTAAAGCCTCATTCGACGTGTTCGCCAGCCCTGATGTACAAGCTTCGAACGTAATTTTATCATTTGCTTTACCTAACACAGGAAGGGGATTTAACAGGACGCACTAATATATCCTTCACTGCTATGCTGATCATATAGCAGCAACTATTAGCATTACTTCTGACTTTCGTATGCAACTCTTTTACAATGTGTATCAATTCTGGCTCAAAGATATATCCTTGTAGCATAGTTGGTCAATACACCCTAATTACATAGAATAAAATTGTTACCACTTCTGATCTTCATTCAGTACTTCGTATTCAAGCGTTTACCAATTGTAGCATGGATACATTTTACAGATTTTCATGGCTCAGAGACCAAATTTC
The DNA here is from genome assembly GCA_028673005.1 of Tanypteryx hageni. Classification (NCBI taxonomy): domain Eukaryota; kingdom Metazoa; phylum Arthropoda; class Insecta; order Odonata; family Petaluridae; genus Tanypteryx; species Tanypteryx hageni. Next base: position 5,351,000 of record CM054112.1, read on the forward strand.
AGACAATAGGTAGCGCTATTCGCTATTTGGTGTTTCTTAATATTGTATTTAGTTAGAATTGTCCAATAAAGGCCTTCATTTTTAAAGAATATTTTAAATAACCCTTCTGATTGTGTAACTTACTATCCGGACTTCAATTTTTTTATATGTGACGAAAACAGAAGTGATTATAACGCTCTAATGTGTATATACTGCTCCGTAAAAGTTTCAGTGTAGCCAGACAATAAGCCGTACTACAGAATAAAATATCACCTCGCTTTTGCAAGATATAGAAAATTACGTGATGAAGCCTCAAACATCTGACCTTCAACTTCACGCCAACAGCCAACTCTGATCGAGATGCAAGTAAAACAAAAAGAAAAGGAAGAGAAGCAAGAAGGTGCGATTTATGTCTTTATCCATGCAGTGTGTTATGCTGGTTTCAGTATAAACACATGCGATGGTCCGGTGGGTGATTTTTTAAAACAATACTGTCCTGCAACGAACACTTTGCCTATGTATGACACACTATTAAAAATTATTTACGTAAAGTATTTAACAAAGACTTTGATGCAATAAGAGGTTCAATGAAAGATGTCAAAATTAGGAAATAGACAATTTGATTACAGATACCCTCTCAGAAACCCCCGCGGATCATATTTTGGGAACCATTTCTCCAATAATATATAATTCTGATACTTGAATAATTTCGTAACACTTTGACAATGGTCATTAATTAGTTTTCTTTGCGTTGAACATTTTTTGTCTGAATTATGGCTTTCTGATGCAGATTCCATATGGTGCATTCGAACAGTGGCCTATCCAACGATAAACAGCAAGTATTTCGGATGAAAGTTGACCAAAAGTTATTAATATGAGACTTTAATAAATGTCATATTTTTCATTTATGTAGTAACATGAGACTTTAATATGACATATGTTTCATATTTGTAAATAGAAATTAAAGTTGAAGTACTAAATATGGCAAAAACTGGACCGCTATCCAATTTACATGTCCAAATGGTCAGAATACTTTTTTAACACCGCTTGGTATAATCATAGGTCATAGGCAGGGCTGTAATGGAAGGTATACGCCGTATACCCTCTGCTGTTTTTAAAGAAATTTCGTATACCTTAAGAATATACTGAGGAAATAGCGGCTTACATGCAGTGTTGTCAATTTAGTGATTTGCGCATTAAATTTAGTGTTTATTTATTGTTGGTGCGAAAATTCTGCACATAACGCTATTGCGTTATTTTAGTGCTTTTTGAGTTAAATTAGTGCTAAATTTAGTTCTTTTCAAAACAAATATGCATGAAAAAGATAGGCAACAAATCAAAATTAGAAAGCGAAAGGTTGGTACCGCTGATGTTTAGCGTTTTCCAAACGAACGAAGGTGAAATAGCGTTCTTGCTTAATTTAATTTCTAATTTAGCTAGTTTATTCAGTTGATACAGAGTTAACCAGTCCATTACTCCTCTGTTTATTAAGGACTATTTGTCATTTCTTTGTTTGATGTGATTTTATATTTTTTATTTTAATATTTTTATTTTAAAGAGTACACCCTGTTCTTATTATGGATCGCTGGTTAAAGACTGGAAAGTTATCTAACAAGAGAAAATCTGAAAACGATGAATTGCATGAAGTTAAAAAGGAAAAAAAAACACTGAAAGTAAAAACACCTACTATAATTTCACCCGATTCTGGTAAAAGCACAGCCGAATTATTAAGAGATGCCAAAAAGAGGTACAAAAATCTAATTTAGAAGTGACATGGCCAGAGGTATGGAGTTATTCCCAGTATTCTGAATTTAAAGATAAATGTAAATCGCTTATTAGTTCGCAGGGTTGGTTGTTATTTTTGCTCAACTGTCAAAAGCTTAGGAGTTTTAAAACCTGAAAGACTGCATATTTCTGAAGAGTAGAGTGACTGTTTAATTGAGGCAACTGGAAAAGATCGTGCCAGCAAATTATCTGACATCCGCATTAAAATTAAAAAGCACGTTGAATCGGAAAGTCACACATTAGCTGAAAAAACATTTAAAGAAGGACAAAAAACGCTTAGAACAATGTATGAATACAATGAATACTTTAGCAGAGGAAGCAACCATAAAAGTGTTAAGGACTGCTTACTACTTAGCCATGAAGAATAGACCGTTTTCTGATCATGAAGACGTTATCAGATTGCAGCAGATAAATGGCATAGAACTTGGTTCAATACTTCGTTCTCGATATTCCGCAACAAATATAATAAAACACAACGAATGAAATGAGAGAAATTTTGACTACACGAATTGTTTCCTTAAATTCAAAGTTGAGTGTGCTAATTGATGATTCGACAACGTTAAGCAACAAAACGACCCCCATAATTTATCTGAAAGCTTATTTAGCAGAGGGAAATCCAGAATATATGTTTCTTGATCTGTGTGAGTTGGAATCTCAAGATTCAGAAAGCATTGAGGACAAACTCTTGCAAACACTAAAAATGCACGGTTTGCACGAAGACTACTTAAAAAGAAACTGGATTGCAATTGCCACTGATGGTGCCAGTGTAATGGTAGGAAAACATTCTGGTGTGGTAACTCGACTTAGACAAAGGTACCCAAAGCTTTTCACCTGGCACTGTTTCAATCATAGATTAGAATTATATGTGGCCGATGCTATAAAATATGTACGCGGAATTAATTATGTTCAATCCTTTTTGGACAAGTTGTACAGTTTGTACAACCAATCGCCTATAAATGCTCGTGCTCCACAGAAAGCTTGCCTTGAATTGGGGTTGAAATTTACTAAAGTAGGACGAATTCTTGGAATTCGCTGGGTTTCTTGTAGTTTAACACATGAAGGCTGTATGGGAATCATACGATTCTTTACATTTTCATTTCAAAATCTCATGTGAAGATTCAAAATTGGAATCTACTTTATTGGATTAAAGAAAAAGCTTGAAAGCCCTGAATTTATTTTAGATTTAGGACTTATGTATGACATCCTTCAAGAATTGTCTATACTATCGACAAAACTTCAGTCTCGAGAAACATCGCAACAAGATATAATAAATTTTATTATTCATGATTTTCCTTATTCGTATATTCCATTTAAAATGCTAGAGTGGTAATTCCGGTTTTATTGGTTAGTACAGTGCCAAAAAGGTTGGGAACCACTGCTCTAGCGGCTTACAAGGTAATCATGTAATTGCATAGTTAGGGTGGGGCTATTTGGATCAAAATAAGCATTTGATCTGCTGCGCATAATGTTATGCGCATTTCGGTAGTAACTTTCTAGTGAATGATTGTAGTAGAATACGGTTGTTTATGCTCTTGGAGTGAATTTATTTAGTTCTACATCAGTATATGCCTTCAAAACGCAATTATAGAGATCGAGGTGAGTGGTTATTAGCTCTAATTTTAACGGTATGTAACATTGTAGCCTTAGAATTTAAGGTCTAGTGTTAAAAGTAATCTCGCATTGTTCTATATTTCTCTCTCACTTACAGCGTTACTGCATTCTGCGCTTTCTATGGTACAAGTAGCGCATTACGTACAGTCATTTGTAAAAGTCAGCGGGCAAGCTCGGTCGCGCCGCTCACGGCCAAACAGTGAAGTTAAAATATATGTTGGCACTACGTGATTCGCAGCGAGAGAGGGGAAGGGTGGTTTGGGATATATGTTTTGGAAGTTCGAGCGAATGAGTGGAAACAAGAAATGGCCGTAGAATTGCAGGCTACCGGGGTCGAATTGAGACCGCACCTCGCCCCTGAGGAAAGGTCTCGAAATTGAGACCCAAAGACGGAAAAGCGTTTTCCATGCTCATGTCAGACCCGGCTACGATTCAGTGCAAATCCTCCACGTCTCTGATATGGTTCACCAAGGATTTGGTTTTCTATTTTCGCCGATATACCGAGAGTGTTTGGAATGGAGAGGGAAGTGAAGGAAGAGGATTACGAGAAATGAGGTTAATGAAATTTACCAAGGGCTTGTTAAGCATCCAGCCGCATAACATCAAATTAAGAATTATATTAATCCTTCGATTTAACTTTAATTTGTGTAACTCACGGATTGTATGTGGAAAGAATGAGTTGGAAAACTCGTGAAAATGAAAGCTATTAAATTCTCTAATACGTTTAAATATGTTTTTATTATAACTAATTATTACTATTTTGGTTTAGTATTAACAGTTTAGTAGACCTGCTGTTTTGCTCAGTTTTTAACTTCTTTTGTCAAGTAGGTTTTTAAACGGATGGATTGGGCTGCGGGGGCATTGGACAAAGTTCCGGTGGGCCGATCGTCTGTGAGCCTGTGGTGCTGCCTTGGCCAATAGGTTGGTAGCCTGAGTGTTACCAAAATGAGCCAGAGGCGGGCTTTTTTCTGGTCCGTTTCCCACTTCCAATTAGCCCCTTGTTATACACTCGCAATTAGCATTCATCGGGCATTGGAAATGGATCGAGCTCCGTTTGCTGAGACTTCGCCTGCGGTCAGAGGAGAGATTGTAGGGATGGTGGCTGCTGGACATTCGAAGTAGCAAAGCAGTTCGATGTGCACCGAAATTGCGTGTACAGATGGGTCAAACGTAGCAACGATGGGGACCGTGATCTAAAAAATAAACCGCGAACGGTCCAGTCCAGACTCAAGACTGAAGATCAAGATTTGGCGATTCGGCAGCATGTAGCAGAGCATCCTCTCACAAGGCGTGGATTGGTTACGGTGCAAAGAGATTTTGATTATGGATGCAGCTATTGGATCTATAGGGCTAGAGCGCTTGAGGCTGGACTGTGCCACCATAAGCCGTGCCGTAAGCCACAGCTTACAGCAGGACATAAGACATCCCGCTTATTCTTTGTGGAAACATATGCGGAAATGGGCCAGGCCTTCTGGGATCTCGTCATATTTGCCGATTAAAAATCATTTCGGAGTGATGAGGATGGCAGGATACAGTTGTGGCGTCTCCGAGGAACAAGGTTTGCATCACAATTTTTTTTGTTTTTTTTTTCTTTTACTTCTCGCAAGATTTTGTGCTCTGCTGTAAATCTGTAAATATTATCACCAGAATTTTTTTATATGAAAGAAAGTTTTTCTGAAATATGTGTTTATGTGGTTCGCACTGAAAGTCAGGGCACGTAAGTGTAGGTTTTTGGGGTGCGATGGATGCAGCTGGACCCGGTCCTTTGGTGAGTGTCCTACTTAATTTTCGAATGTACTACGCAAAATATGTAATGTCCTACTAGGCTGTCACGAAGAGTTGGAAACCCTAACAGTGGGTGAATGTGGATCGGTGGGCGGCCTGCTTCGCTATTGCCTTACTTAACCCAAAATGAATGGCCATCGTCGACGGTGCCTCACTAGTGTGCAATGCTGACTAATTTTGCCCATTCCTTGTCGGCGATGAAATTCCGCAATTCTGTCCAGAATAGATCATCTCCGCGGGCAGTGGTGGTCAACGATTCAGAGAATAGATATTCCTCTTTACAGTCATTTTAGGTGTACCGAGCAAACACAAGAATCTGTGCACGGGAGGCGACATCTGGTGATTCATCGAATTGAAGAGCAAAGTAGGGACTTGCTTTAATCTTTGCAACAACTTGATCCAAAATCTCCTCGCTCATCTCAGAGATGTGAATTCCCATTTAGCTTATGTATGTTAAATTGAAATTAACTCCTTAACCGTAAAATTCAAAATTAGAGACACACAATGAAAAAGTGGGGGAGGAAAGGAAAAAAGGCAAAAGACAATAAAAATTATAAACTTAAAGGTTTAGGGGTTGTTACTCCACGCCAGGGACCTGATGTCACTCACTCAATCGCACAAGCACTAATCCAAAAGGTGGAAAAGGAAACGGGACCGGGTTTGCGAGAAATAGTGGAGTAACAACCCCTAATCCTGTAAGTTTATAATTTTTTTTGTCTTTTGCCTTTTCCTGCCTTTCCTCACCCTTTTTCATTGTGTGTCTCTAATTTTGAATTTTACGGTTAAGGAGTTAATTTCTATTTAACATCAATTTCGCCGTAGTTGCCATCTTTCCTTATTTATTAGCTTAAGTTTATTAACTTAACTATTAACTAGCTTTTATTACACTGCCAACATTAAACTGAAACTGAGCTTTCCTTGTGCTTGCCAGTGGCTTTCTGAGAGGGGAATGGTAACAGGTTGAACATGTCAGATCAAGCTTTGCTGCAAGTCATAACGTGTTACTACTTGTCTCCTACAATATCAGCTCTGTGAGCTATCATAGGCAGGAGCCATTTGCAGAAATTGTTGCATATAATAAAATAATACGGAGATTGGGCACAGGGTTTCAAATGAAATTATTTTATATGCACCAACGATTTGTTCTTATTTTATAAACTTCCTCAGGGATATATTTAATTATAAGTCTTCCATTATTTTATAATAAAAATGGGTTGAAACGTATATAATTATAAATACTGTTATGTGCAGTGGTGAACTGGAGTCGGTTTGGAGGAATCCAATAAATTTTGAAAAAAATTAGAATCGTTTCTTGTTAGCATTTATAAAGTAATTTTACTTCAACCTTGTCCATAATACCGCAACTATTTATTTACACTAAACTTTCGACAGTTAGTTCATCTTATTTAAACTTGTCTAATCAAGAATCAAGGCGCTCCAGTTTCCTTCTGCTGATATATTCCAGTATTTTACAATCTACACCCGGTTAATGAAGCCATGTCAGTTTTTCAGTCAAAGGAACAAGTTGATCGACCCTACAAATAGGCCGATATACAATTCGGAGGGAGGGGGGAGGTGATTACACCCAGGTTGAGAACCACTGCGACAGAGGGTCTTTGCACCAAACGATTACCCTAGTATATAAAAGAATCTATTGTCCTATCTTGTTGCCAATTGGAAAAACGATACGCAGCATCTCTCGCTTATAGCAAATTTTCCAACATATTTTCTGACACACTCGGATCTACCCCCGCGCTAATTGCCACCAGTGCGCACAAATATACCATGAAGATCCTTAATAAATTCTGGAATAATAAACTTCTACAATATTTCCCGATTATATTCCATTATAAACTTCATTGTCAGCCAAAGTATGTCGATGAAAACCTGTGATACGTAAGCATCGTATATAATCTCGCAATTAACAAATAGATGAGATGAGATGGGAATTTCGAGGTCCTTAAATTGGTCATCATTGAACGAGTACCATACTACATTCAACGATAGAACAGCTCAGCGAAAATGTGCACCCGGGAATGTTGATAAACGCACGAGCATTATTCATAGCGTTGTATGGCAAAAAAAAGACGAGAAATATATATTTTACCGGAAAGAAAGCGGAGAATATTTGCACCATATTTAAGACGAAATATAAAAGGTTCACAAAAACAAGCCCTCGGTAAACGAAGACAAATGCATAGCACAGGAGAGAACGAGAAGCTTTGTAAAAATTCTACGCTTCAAACGCAGATTCTAGCAATATATATTATATTAACGAGGCCCGGAAGGAAACATTTTACGGAGTAATTTATTCGAAATAAATTGAAGCGTGATGATAAAAGACCTATTGTGCAGCTCAGCCAAGAAGTTAGGAGCGCTCTTAGACGACAAAGAATACTCCGCTCGATCATAATTAATACATCAAATACAGCCACGGATGAGCAGAGGACACCGATGAGGCAACAATACAGGGAGTCTCATTCCAGAGCAGACATGTCAAGCTCGAAGAGGAGTCCGGGCCGCATTAAAGTGATGAATGAGATAGAAGGCCCGCATTGAACCGAAAGATGTTAGACAATGGCCACAGTTGTTTAATGGGCGCAAGAGCAGGAACGACAGACTTTAGATAGAAGATTGGAAACTTGTTTTACAATTAAAAACAATAATTTAGAAAATGTGTTCTATTACAATTCCGTAACGTTGAAAAAAATACCGTCTCCTTCTCGCTAAAAGAAAGAATTGATATGAAATCCCACGCGATTCACACGGGACAAAAATTAACTATCGGGCCGCAGTAAGGAAGAGAAAGGGCGGCCAGTTTGACATGCCTGCTCTAGAGGAACAATTGGTGGTGAGACCGGGTTCCTAAAACAATTGTATGATCACAAGCAAAGGCTACATCGCCATTAAAGGATTTGAACTGGACATTTCCGAAGGAACTCATAATGAATGATAGGTTAAGGCTTCTGGAGAAATATATGTAGGTCTTAGGTTCGACTGAAGCAACATCGTAGACACAGTGTAGACAGGATCGGGCGGACAAAACACGTGAGATCGACTGTGGGACGGAGCGTTATCGAGGCTCGTTTTTTACTGTCAGAATATACGAAATCGTAACAGAAGAATCAAACCTGTGAGAGAAAAATTTCAGAGGCCCTCAGACGCATCGCATCCCCTGCACCCGCCACATTTGTGAATTGCAGGGAAACATCCAAATTAAGACGTAGAACGCACTCATATTCCGGAATTCGACCAAATGTAGCACAATATATGTATATAGTGCCTCGAGATGCCATATTCCCTTGTCTCTTTTGTGTCTCCCGCTCAACATCCGGTCGCCTTTATCCCCTTTCAGGATAATTCGTGATGTGAGCCCTCTCCTGGAGTCGTGCAGCGGAACTAGCAGTCGTTAGAGGATTCGAAAGATGAAAACCGTGAAAGACGGAGGACAAAGCAACATGGAAGCTCACTTCTCCATCCTCTCCCTCTCCACCCCTCCGACTTGGCCAATGACATCGATCTTCTAGCTCTAGATTCCGCCGCCAGAGTCGCTGATGTTGCGGTGAAGGCGGCAGCCGGTGATATCGGACAGGAGAGTGACTGCCCGCTGAAGGATATCTGCCTCGCCTAATTGTCATTGGTTTCAGAGACATCTAGTTTCCCTTCCGTGAACCATTCGCGTTCTTCGTGCTCTTTCTTTTTATTAGATATTATCCTCACTTTTTTATTTTTGTGCGATTTAACCCACATTTTGTTGTTTTTCAATATTCATCGTGGGAAAATTTTATATACATATATATATATATATGTATAAATATATATGTAATAAATGCAAATATTATAATAGAGCAGAAAAATCTTTATAAATTACAGAATTCTTATATAATTATATTTTTTATAGATATAACTAATATAATACTTTATGCAAGGACCATTCGTGAGCCTCGAATGACAATTATTCTATTGAGAGGGAAACAAACACGATCGAATATTTTCTCATGAGTTTCTCTAAATAGTACCGTTAGGTTAGCATCATATTTACAATATAAAAACTCTAATCTCATTAGCTTAAGAATTAGATAAAATGAACGCTAACTTGTGAAATCGGCAATCAATTTAGTTTTCTAGCGGGACGGATCGTTTCATTTTCGAATTTCAGACTCTTATGAAAAATCGGGGGTGAAGGACAAAATAAATAAGAATAGTTCGTAACCAAGAAGATGTTAAAATCCTATAGCGTGATTTACGCTGCATTTCTGAATGGTGTAAGTCGTCGCAGATAAACAGTGATAAATTTTCCTCAGTTAATTTTAGGCAGGACAGACAGAAATCAGTTATCAATGGTGAGTATTTTCTCAACTCGGTCCTCATATCAACGGCGAAAACTCAGAATATCTTGGCATCATAACGATTTATCCTAGAAAGTACATATTAGATGTATAGTAGGAGCAGCTCGTAAAAGGCTAAGATTTTCCAAAAAATATTAGGATTATGTGATGAAAATACACGTGAGGCTAGTTATTTATCTCTGGTTTGACCGCTAATTGAGTATGCGTTTGGCGTACTGGACCCGTATGAGAAAGGCCTTATTCATGAGTTAGAGAAAATTCAACGAAAGAGAGAATGCGTTTCGCGAAACGTCGATGTAGTAAACAAGTTAAGTGTAAGGAGTCTAATAGAAAATATTAGATCGGAACCTCTGGAGATACGGCGTGAAAAGCACAGGCCTCCGCTATTGCGGAGATGTAAATCAGAATAATTTAATGAGGAATTATCAGACGTAATTAAGAGTCCATCTTACGTATGACGCCTCGAACACACTGACAAGATGCGAGATATTGATTGTAGGTTATAAGGTAGCAAAGGCAGTCAAAATCGGTGTGTCAAATTTTGAAAGGTCAGCTGAAAGAAATAATATATCGGACGATGCCAGGAAATAAGTAAAGAGACAGGAGAAGGACCACATCGACAAGATGCGAGAAATTGATTGTAGGACTGCACTGCACTCCCTGCCACCCATCTGTCTGGTTGGTGATTTTCCTGGTATTTTGTAGATGTATATGTAGTAATGAGCCAAGGCGTTTTGTTGAAACCGATAAGCACACGATTCAAAAAAGGGAATATCAATTAACCACAATTTATATTATAATTTCTAAGCAATATATAATGTTTTGTTTCGTATATATTTTTCCTGCATAACTGTCTCCTCCAGGCTTTCTCTTCCACCTTCTTTCAGTAGAATAAAAATAAAGAAAGGGCCCCAAGTGGAGGGCATACGACCCACCAACCGCATGTTTGACACAACTGTTCCAAATCGACCTCGACGCAGTCAAATAATGCTCAGAATTCTGTGCGGAAATACAAAACGGGAGAAGAAACCGTTTTACCTCCACCGAAACGAACCTTGCGATACTTATCGCTTTCACTCCTCCCTATTAGACCTTCGGACTCGGTCGCACGTAGAATGACCTCACCAACCCCTTTGTTCTCCTCCTGTACTCTCCCTTGGCTGCCCTCTCCCTTGGCTGCCCTCTCCCTAACCTCACCCTGTCCGACCCTGCGCCTTCCCATGTTCCCTTCCATCCCCACGCTCTTCCCTTCACAACTATCCCTTTCCTACCTCTGCTCTCCCTCTTTCTCCAATGCCTTCCAACCCTGACCTCCTCCTCCCCTCAGCCATTCTATCAACCTCTGCCCCCTCCTTCTTCCCTCCTCTCCACCTCCGATCTCCCTCTTCCCTTTATTCCATGGCGCCTCTTTCTCTTCCCCTCCCCATCCCCCTCCGATACTTACGTGGCCACCAAATCCCCATCATCTCCAGTCAGACCCAAAATGCTTTATGCGCGCAGTAATTTTTCTCTGCAATTCCAGAAACCTCGGTAGCTTATGGAACCCCTTGGGCTCCCGACATCTCACTTTCCTCCATTTCACCCTCTAGTTTCCTTCCACCCACCTCCATTGTCCCTCTTCTCCAAAGCCAGAATGGCTCACATTCCGCGAGCGGCGAAACGAACGCTAGCCGAAGGCACGCGCGTTTTGAAACGGAAGGAGAATGAGATAGAGACGGATGAAGACGTGTATGTATGTACTTGGGGGACGGAATAGGAGCAGTTGGCCTATAATTAGGGTTACCAGACGTCTTGCAAAAGAAGGAGATGCTTTTCGGCTTCAGTCCGACCGGCAACTTAAAATATGATAGTTTTGTGCGGCTTTTTACATAAGAATTTACGCCGATGATTCCCATTCTTTCCACTTCTTATGCTAAAAGCTACCTAATTAATTTTCAAGTACGTACGAATGTGTTTTTTTAAATCAAAATATTATCTTTTGTTTTAGTTTCATTGTTGGTGTAAATCATTAAATATACAATAAATCCCCTTATCTCTGCTGTGTTATATGACTATAAACTTTAAAAAATAATATTGATTTTTTATAAACGGCCATTTAATTGGTGTTTTATTATTACCCCTACTCATTTCAAATGGAATCATGATATCATAAACATAAATAAGTCATAAATTTATTTTAGAGAAATAATTTAATGGGGGGTTCTTTGACCACAGTGTGTTATTCACGAAACAAAATTATGAGTGTGTTATTCCAAGGTTAAAGACAGATGTAATGCGTGAATGTTATCGACTTGGTAGATTTCGAAGATTATTTTTCTTAAAATCGAAGGCTAAAAACGGCATTACTCCTTTCTAAAAGTGGACGACGAATATCGACGTTTATTTTCATACATTTTTCAATTTTTATCTGCAAAAATTTTATAAATAGCATTCCTTCTAATTAAACTTTACTAAAAGTGTCTATGAAAAATAAGACACTTCTTTTATGCCGGATAGTTTGTTGTTGTTTTGTGGAATGCGTGGTTTTTGACTTCGACCACCAACCCAGAAGAGCAAATTTTGCGGAATGAATCAAAAGTGAATTTTACTCATTAAATAGCGTCCTTTAGGTATTCACGAAAACAACCATTCAAAAACAAAATTGATGTAATGTGAATACAATGTGCAAAAGAAACTCTATGCCCTTCGAATGTGAAGGGAATCGCATACTTTTCGTTAATGCGGTCTGTCGTGGGATAGTACTGCTACCCACTCTGTGCTCCTTTCGAGGAGGGCTTAACAACGGAGCACGAAATGGTCTAGCATAGAGCGGCTAGATTTGCAATGGGAGAATATCGATACGATGCGACCGTGTCAGAGATTTACAGACACCTGAAATGGCATACAATGAAGAGTAAAAGAATAGTTGTATATAGTAATTTGTAGAAGAAATTTGTGATTGATCGTACTCGTCATTTGCGCTCGAATTGGAGTTTGAAAATAAAGATATTGATGGTTTGTATTTGCCTTTTCCCCGTCATTTAATCGGGATTGCGGGTAGTCTTCTTCTATCATAGATAACTGCTGATAACTAGGAAGAAGGATGCTAGTAAAAGGTTCTTGCATTCTTAAGAATTTCAGATCGCTGTATTTATTTTAGTACGAATATACTCGTATAGACTATACTATATAGACGACTTTTATTTATGATATGCCATTAATAACATATAACTAGGATTGGTAGGATTCGATTTAAATTGATAAATGTCGATAAACATTAATTTGTAAAAATTTCAAATTCGACTAAAATGAATTGTCTTCGAAAAGTGTCGATTTTTCGCAACTATTTAAACGAAATTATGTGACATGATTTTAAAATTGGTTTATCTCATTCATACAATACCTTTTAGCTCCAACGATCGAAAACGGATATGAAAATCGGTATTTGTCACACCAGACGACAGCGCATCATTCGGTATTCCTTAAACTTGGCTTTCTAAGGTCCTTTATGACGTTGTTTTAAGGACCAGTACTGGGCTGCCGCAAGGACCAAAGGCACGGATGTGGTACGAAACGAAATAATCCATTTATTGCACTCTGTCATTAACCTCGATCAAATTCGATAATTCCTACGCGGCTTGGATAATTTTCACAATATGATGAACTGTCATATTCCATTTACGCAAGTTGGGAAACGCCTCTTATGTCTTCTTCCGATCTCATTCAAGGTGAAAAAGGTTATCCTCGTTTACACCATACTCATAGAAAGGTAAAGGTCATTAATTGTTTTTTGACAAGTGAATCGCCGTATTGACTGATGTAAACAAAACGTGCTATGTTATCCTGGAGATATTTTCAATTTATTTTCTCCGAAACAATAAGTCGTAATTATGTGTTGTCGCGGACCTTTTTTGGGTAAATGTCGTCCTCTCTCCGAATACATTTTTTGGTGCATCAATAAACATATTACGTAATTTTTATGATTAAATCCGGCAAAACGATATATCAGAATGTATTTCAGGGAAATATTCTATTTTTATTTTTCGATTTATTTTATAATCAGTTTTAATCAACGAACCAATCGAAAATTATTTAAAACATACCTGACTTGAGTTCCGTAGTTGAAATATTTACGTTTACGTTCATTTCTTCCCCGTAAATAATCCTTTTCCTTCCGCTTATAACATCTGTCATTTACGCGTAAGGGATAAAATGTATTTTGTAATTATAGCAGTTCTTATTTACTTCGGTAACCAATAAAAGTATTTAGGTAGCTATGCTATGCTTTTTCTAAGTACAAAGCGATTTACGATATTCTTGTTCGATTTTCTTGGTAAGGGCTATTCCTACGATAAAAATCTATAGGAAAAGAAATGCTGTACTTTATTACTTCAACATGTTTAGTTATTTTGATATGACCAAAACTTTACGAGATAAAACTGAAAGTTCATCTTCTGTCACTTGTAAAATGGAACTCCTGATTGGCTTACGTGATTTATTTATGTGATTTTCTCATTGTTTTTGACTGCTAAGTCCTTAATATCAAATTTCATAAAAATCTGTTCCGGTAGAAGCCGAGAACGAACATGCAGAATGACGGACGGACGGACAAGGCGAAGCTTAAGCTGGTAGCGAAACGAGCCTAAAAAGAACGCCTAATGGTCTGGTCGTGTCCGTACGTAAAATTCCTCAGAATCATGGCAGGAGTTCGAAACTACGTACGGCTAAAAGAACGAAAGTTTCTTTTCTTTCTATCGATTTTTTTATACGCGTCGAATCGATTAAAAGATCAATTTTCAAAGAGAGAATTCGGGGCATTCTTAGTGATTCGCATTGTTCCCGGTTTAGTGTAATCGGTTGCCATTGATTTGGATAATATCTTCGCGTCGCAAATATTCACGAAATTTCATTTTTAAAACTTTGCCGTTGAATTTCCCTAGTTATCTTGTAATAATTTGTCGAATTTGTCCATCCGCAGCCTTTGTGACGTCATCGACTACGGTGAAATTTTTTAACGTTTGAAAAAACTTCGCAATCAAATAGAATTTTGAATGTTTGTACGAATACTCGATTTACATATCTATTTTATGGTGATGATGAAAAAATATCTCGAAAAAATCCTGGGGTCGACTCCGAGGAAAACATTTCAATTTCCCATAAGACACGGAAAAAAAGACTTTTCGACGTGCAGGCTTTAAATCTTTTTCGGATTAAAATTAGAAAAGATTAACCTACGAGTTTCGGATCTGAACCATTTTCAAGAACAAATTATTAAATTTCATATTCTGTTAATCTTTTTTCGTATACAGTTTGAAATGGTGACAGGTCAGTTGCGTCCCGGACATTTGCGTCCCGGCCATTTCCGTCCCGGAAATTTGCCTCCCCCGGACATTTGCGTCCTGGGCATTTGCGTCTCCCAGACATTTGCGTCCCCCGGACATTTGCGTCCCTGGACATTTGCATAGTAAGAAAACTTTCAATTTTAGTGACATTTCTAGCATTCAAAACATTACTAATTCTTTTCAGGTCGGATTCTCTCTATGGTAAAAACTTACGAGTCTATCTACCTCTTACAACTATCGAAAGACAAGTTTCTCGATATGATTAGTTCGGTGAAAAATATGGATCATAGAGATTTTTTTGCCAAATTTAAAAATATTTTGATAATAATTTATTTTTAACTATAAAAATTAATTTATAAAAAGAGAATCACATTATGATTTCAATTTTTAATTAGTTTTTAATTAAAAAGAAATTATTATTAAAATATTGTCTATTGTCTCCATGTCCAAGATGGTTCGTTCAGTATTCCTCGTGTTTTTGCGCTTTTGCCCTATAAATCAAAGGATACGTATGATCGCTTTTTCAGTAGATTGTTGCAGATTCGACCTCAGCTCAATCCTCTGACATTGCTTATAGATTTTGAAAAGAGATCAAGCACGAGTTTCATGGAGAAATTTCCTAATGTAAAAACGGACTCATGCCTTTTCCATTTCACTAAATCAATATTCAAAAAGATTTGTGACCTTGGGTTCAAAGAGCGGCATAAGGAAGATGAAGATTTCAATCTGAAGATACGTTGCTTCTCTGCGTTAGCCCTTCTTACAGTAGATGATGTAATTGAGGGCTTTCTAGAAATGAGTGACGACGATGATTTACCTGCCGAGTTTGTCTCTTACTTCGAAACAACGTACATAGGCCAGGAAAGAGGAAGGAGAGGAAATCGAAGAAGACTTGCTCCTCATTTTGCTATTGAATCTTGGAATGTTCATGAAAGGGAAATCCACAACTTACCAAGATCTAATAATAGTTTAGAGGGATGGTATAATGCCATTCAAAATTCAATCACATGTCATCATCCATCTATCTGGAAATTGATTAACGCGTTGAAGAAAGAAGAAATTCTGGCGCAGAAGAAGAAACATGACTAAGAGAGTGGTATTGAAGTGCACAATAGGTACAAATATGTATATAAACGCTTGTTAACAGCAATAGAAAGATACAATTCTAATGACAAGATAACTTTTTGAAGAGGAGTTGCTCACATTATGCATAGATTTTAGTGTTGATGCATAATTGATTTTAATGTATTATGATGTGGTACACTAAAACATTTCAATTTTCTTCATTATTCTTACTTTAATCATATGCGAGTACATGCAACACATTTTTCGAATGGGCATTAAAATACATAATGTTTGGTCTACGGCGAGGGGACTTGGACAAATTTTCAGGAGAGATTCTAGTTTCTTAATGAAACCATATTTTGTTGTTTTTACCTCTGTAGGACATGAGATTTTATTTTTATCGTGAAAAAGATGTAAAATTCTTGATTTTGGTAATAGTGCCTATAGGATCTGATTATTTGACTGGAAGATGTTTCACTAAATTTGTATTAGCATTGCATGAAGCAAATGAAGTAGATGTCAGTAGGATTATATTTTGGTTCCTTTCTTATGTTTTTGAGGTTTATTATATATATGTATATTCTATATGCATAATAAAGGTGGAGTTTTGATAGAAAATAGCAAATGCGAAGAGAAATAAAAAACAGTTTCGATTTATAACAATAATTGTAACCTCTGGTGCAAGTCATGTCCAGGCTACATTAAATTTTTCTTAAAGGTAGCTCAAAAGATCGTTTTCCGGTAACAACTGTTCGGGACGAAATGTCCAGGGACGCAAATGTCCGGGGGACGCAAATGTCCGGGACGCAACGTTCCGGGACGCAACTGCCTTAGTACCATTCGAAATCACTCATATTAAATGTTTAATTCACATATTTTTGGGAAATCTCGCCATTTTAACGTGATTTTGCCTTTCCTACCAATTAAATAATAAAATAAAATATATATATATATATATATATATATATATATAATGATAAAAGTGTGTAAAAAAAACCCGGGTTCGACTCCAGGTTAGCGATTCCCATTTCCCATAAGAGAACACGTAAAAATCGACTTTATAAAGTGCATGATTTTATTCTTTTGGAAAATATTATCAGAAGCCCAACGAATCTTGGAGAGCAGGATATCAAGAATAATAATCGCGAGATCGATTGTAGGACGGAGAGATATAGAGAGTCGTTTTCCGTAGGACGATTAGATTAGGTCATAAAAAATGTAACGTAGGAAAACTAGGAAGATTTCCTGACCCACATACCTGCTATCCATCACAAAAATTTCAATTGAGAGTATCGTGTAGACATAGATGTAGATATGTTTTACAAAAAGATGGAAAAGTATGCTTCCTAAATGGAATACACAGAGATTTCAAAGACGTTCTTAATGGGAAATACGTACAAAACGGCATCGAAAGATTGGACGGTTCTCCGAAACTTCAAGTCTTAATTATGTGGCCTCAGGGGCTATCTTGTAGTAAATGTCCCTTATCCGAATAAATCTTCTAAACTGTACCTCAAAGATCATATAAAAAGCGTGGGATAAAAAACATGGATTTTAATTGTTTGTCGAGAGAGGGAATTTTAATTTTAATTCCACTATCCTAATGTTGGTATTCATGTTTCCAGCTTCCTCTCCATACCAGGAGGTGGCAGTTGCTGATTGCTGTTGCATTATTTGTGTTTCAGAATCTCAAATGTAATTATTCTTATCAAGATATCTGAAGTTTTAGACAAAGAGGTAAGAGAAAGTATTTAAAGTCTATGTCTGTAGAACTTTTTTTATATTTCAAATAAATAATTGTGGCTATGCCCAAAACTGTTTATTTACAAAATCAAGTGCTAAAACTAACCTCAATTTTTATAGTCATAACCTTGTACCTTGGGCCATCAAGAAGCATTGTACCTTGGGTTGGCCCAAGGTACAAAGGTAAAATGGCACAAGGTTTAAAGATTAAATCAGACTAATTTAAGCTTATTTCATATAAATACAGGAATTATTTTTTTCTTACCATAAATAAGTGATTGTCTGAGATTTTGTTTAAAAGTTCATTTATAATATTTTATTTTTGGAATAGATGCCAAAAACAAAAGAAGGATGCAAAAAAGTTTATGAAGAAAACCTGACTCTTGCTGTTGAAGCTGCTCTGAAAAGATTAGCTGTTAGAGCAGCAGCTAGATAGTTTACTCTTTCATGCACAACCCTTCAAAGGCACTAAGATGCTCACAAAATAAGTGGCAATGAACAGTTATCCTACATCAATCAGTCTGGAGTGTGGTAAGTGTTCACACAGGAAGAAGAGGCCAAGCTTGTAGATTACATTCTCACAGCCAGCAATATGCATTATGGCCTGCCAAGAAAAGAAGTTATGGATCTTGCATACTAATTTGCAAAGGAGCTGTCGAAGAAGTATCCTAATTCGTGAGATGTGAATGGCCGAGCAGGTGGACAGTGGTTCACTAATTTTATGAAGAGAAAGAACAGTATTGTTTCTTTGAGAAAGCCTCAAGCTACCAGCCTTGCTGGA
This sequence comes from Tanypteryx hageni, assembly GCA_028673005.1. Taxonomy (NCBI): domain Eukaryota; kingdom Metazoa; phylum Arthropoda; class Insecta; order Odonata; family Petaluridae; genus Tanypteryx; species Tanypteryx hageni. Next base: position 5,369,419 of record CM054112.1, read on the forward strand.
CCATTGTTTTTAACAAACCAGTTGTTGCAGCCTTTTTTAAAATATATGGTGATATACAGGAAAAAACATAAGTTTGGCCCTGAGCAGATCTATAACATAGATGAGAGTAGACTCTTCACAGTTCACAGTCCTCCAAAGGTTGTTGCTGCCAAAAGGAGCATGCAGGTGGGCAGCGTGACATCTGCAGAGAGAGGAATTAATGTCACCATCATCGGATGCATTAATGCCCTAGGCAATTCAATCCCTTCAGTATTGATATACCGACGCATTCACTTCAAGAGTCACATATTGATTGGTGCACCCCCAGATACACATTGAACATCACACCCAAGTGCTTAGTCGAATGGCGACAAGTTTCTTGATTTCCTTGACCATTTCATTTTCCATGTGAAACCAACGAAAGATTGCAAAGTACTCCTTCTGTTATACAACCATGAGAGCCACATCACAGTTGTAGCTATCTCAAAAGCTAGGGAGAATGGTATGATAATGCTAACATTTCCCCCTCACACCAGACATAAGCTGCAGCCATTAGATAGAGGTTTCTTTGGACCATTTAAAAAGTTCTACAATGTTGCGTGCAGTAGCTGGATGTTGAGCAACCCAGGGAAACCAATTTCAATTTACAATGTTGCACATCTGACTGGTTTGACATACCCAAGTACTATCAGTCCTTCCAATATTCAGTATGGGTTTCGCATTGCTGGTTTGTGGCCTATCAATCCTGATATTTTCAGAGAAGATGAGTATTTAAGTTCCTATGCGGCAGACAGGCCTCAACCAGCAGTTCTCTTAAGAGTGAGTGATGCTGACCAGCTGCCTTTGCCACAGACTGGTGAGTAACTTGCACTTGATACAGTTCAACAATAAGCTGCTGCTGGACCATCCATCAACTCCAACAAGCGGAATAACTGTCTCATCTTTGAGATCCCTTCAAGTGATACAGCCATATCCAAAAGCTAAATCGAAAGATTCAAACAAGAAACGACGCAAACTAGGACGATCAAAGGTATTAACAGGCACTCCTGAGAAAAATGAGATTGAAGCAATGCAATCTCAAAAAACAATGAAACCTAAGAAAGGAAATGTTGGAGCACAACATTTTAAAGGAAATCCAAAGACAAACAGGAAAAGGTCTGCTGAATCAAGCTCTGATGAAGAACTTTCTCATGCCTTTAATGAAGAGGGAATTTCTGATAATAAAAGCATCACAAGTATCAATAAATTAGCACGCCGTTATTGTGAAGAAGAACAAGAGGACGCTTTCTTACAATCAGACCTTACTCTTCAGAAAGGAAAATGGATTCTAGTAGTTTTTGCCACAAAGAAACATTATGTTGGCATCATTGTGTCTGTCACTGAGGGAGAACCAATTGTTAAGTTTTCAAGAAGAGTAAAGAACAGTTCTATAGTTGTTTGGTCACAAACAGACAACGTCTGTGAGATACTAACTAAAGAACCATTGAAGGGTAGAAGAGGTGGCATGACATTCCCTTTTTCATTTTCAGGACTCCATATTTTTTAATCAGATGCAAGCATGTTTCTTAAATTGTATTAAACTTTTTTGAAAATACTTAAGAGGACATGTAAATTGTGTGTGTTTAATTGTATACCTATTTTGTTTAATAACAGTATGGTTATTTTTTATTTTACAAGTTTTTCACCTGATAACATTAAAAAAAGCATGTCAACTTTGCATGTGTATGTGTCTGTATACATTCATATGTTTTCTTTATTTAAAATTTCTTTCTTTTTTATTTAGAAGATTTTCATCTGTTTTGTTTGTTACTTACTGGGTGGCCCAAGGTACAACATGTGGTGGAACAAGGTACAAGGTTACTTTGTACCTTGGGCCACTTTCAACTTTTATTTAATACTAATTTATCACATTGATGCTATATTTTAAAAATTTTGAAAAAAATATTAATGCACGTAATCTGTCCAGCTTTGTACCTGTATAAAGTAACATGTAGTGCAGTGAATAAATAATCAATTAGAGTTATCAGAAAAAATCCGGCACAGGATAAAAGGGTCTCCCCTATAAGTTTATTAAGGTAATTATCAAAGTTGAATTTCTAATTGATGGATTAAATTCAAAATCAAAATTGGGAGATAAATTTTAATATCGATCACTCATACTTAATTTAATTCAAATCTGTCCAGGGGTTTAGGATATGAAAGTTACGACGGACAGACGGACCAAACGTGTACATAAGGCGTTCTGCTATTACCTTTTCGCTGGTCAAGAACGCCTAATAATGCGTGCACGAAAGATATCAACGTACGGAAGAATCTACACATGGATACCTTAGAACGGCTATTAACACATAGAAACCACCTCTATCCCAGGAATATTAAACTTGGTGCCAATTCAGGCCAAGTATCTTCTTTCCACATTTATCTATTAAATAATTTCGGTGCGACTAACGGTTTGAGAAAGTTTGCATTAGCATATATCACATTAATTTTCCCAGAAGCAAAACCCTGACTTGTAGAGAAAAGAATACGATATGGAAAGTGTTGTCTACTAAGAGAGACCCCGAAAATGGGCCTTCATATAATTTTCTACTTATATATATATATATATATATATATATACACACACAGGGTGATTCTTAATTACATACCTTAAATAGTAGCATCATATTCTACACATAAAAAGCAAGAACGTCAAATAAATATATGGTCGCAACCGCTTCGTTAGCGAGATATTGCAACATTACATCTGACAACGATGAAGCAGTGCCGCGTTTCAGACCAGACCAATAATCATCAACAATATGCAACGATATACAATCATTCAGTCTGCAGGCTCATGCTAGGACACTACAGTCTTATTGTTCTAGTGCCATGGTGTTCACTGAACGGTAGACAATATATTGAAGAATGGTATATAATATGAATTATTCATTCGATGAATTAACAGACATGATATTACTGTACGGAATAGTAGAGCGTAACAGTACATCCGCAGCACGCCATTATGCCGAAAGGTATCCACAATGGCGGCATCCAAATCGCAGGACATTCATTTCCCTAGAAAGTCGTCTGAGACAAACAGGTCACATGCGGTCCAGTATGAAAGACGCTGGTAGACCACGAAGTCGCAGGAGCGCCGATTTGGAAGATGATATTATACATTCCATTAAACGGTCCCATGCTACTAGTATCAGGCGGTTGGTTTCTCGTCACCAGAGGTCGCAAACAACGGTGTGAAGTGTGTTACATGATCAGTTGTTGTATCCGTTACATGTACAGTCTGTTCAAGCTCTGCAACCGCTGTGGATTTTGAGCGTCGAAGTGCATTCTGCGAATGGACACTGAGGCAGGTTGCAGCAGATCCAAAATTTCTAAGCCCAATGTTGGTGATGCATGAAGCAAGCTTCACTCGGAATGGGAACAGCCGTTATCAGCACACCTGGGCTGAGGAAAATCCACATTCATCGCACGAAACACGATTCCAACAGAAATTCTCAATAAATGTATGGGCGGGAATAATTGGCGATCTCTTCCTAGGTCTTTGAGCTACCATCTCAACTATCAAGGCCCTCCTATTTACAGTTTCTGTCGGAAGAATTACCAAAATTACTGGAAGACGTACCATTAGCAATTCAGCAGACAATATGCGTATTGCATGATGGGGCTCCTGCCCATTATTCTCTAGATGTCAAGCGGCATTTGGACGGGCATTACTCAGGTCGATGGATAGGACGAAACGGTGTAGTTGCTTGGCCTCCGCGATCACCCGAACTCACTCCTGCAGATTTCTACTTGTGAAGCCATCTAAAGAGCATAGTTTACGCCCACCGATGTAACGCGAGAAGAGTAGTGGAAAGCCATTGAAGTGGCTGGGACGGTAATACGCAAGATGCCTGACGCCTTACAGAGGACCAGGAATTTATGGCGCAAGAGGGTTCAGTTATGTTTTGAATTTAATGTTAACCACCTTGAACATCTTCTGTAAACCGTTGATAACAGACTAGAAGCCATTTTGTTCACAACAACTAAACTTTTGTTCCACAATTACGTTATTTGCGTTCTTTTGATTTAATTTGCCTTCTATCGTTGCCAGAAGTAACGTTGCCATATCTCGCTAACGAAGCGGTTGCGACCATATATTTATTTGACATTTTTTGCTTGTTTTCATGGGTAAAACACAATGCTACTATTTTAAGTAATTAAGAATCGCCCTATATATATATATATATATATATAGATATATATATATATATATATATATATATATATATATATATATATATATATATAGATATATATATATATATATCAGGAATTGAAAATTTGCCGACTTTTTCAATTATCGGTAAATCGATAAATGTCTTTATAAATACCGGTAATTTATCGGCAACTTTCGACATTTTCAAAAAAGATACATTTTAAAATAAAACGATAAATATAAATAATTAAGAAATTTATTTCAGGATAAGTAAGTACTTTAAAGAAAACACACACAACGTAAACTTGAAAAAAAATCCCTAAATATTCATTCATCATGCTTCTGTCCGAAGACAGGTTTTAACTAAATCGCTGCCTCCATTTCTCTCTCTCCCTAGAAGCCTCTTTTATACCTCTATAAGTAGTAGGAGAGAAGCGAATGATTATACAGACTATCAGAAAGAGGAAGGCTAACTGGGTTGGACATTACATGAGGAGAGAGAGTATGATTAAAGATGTGTTAGAAGGAAAACTAGATGGGAAAAGGGAAAGAGGTAGGAAAAGGTATCAGCTAATAGACGATTTGAAAGGGAAAGAGAGTTATCAAGATATGAAGAGGACAGCGGAAAATAGGAGTATATGGAGAACCAGGTTTAACCATGAATAATCACGGACCTGTCTACGGACAGACTACCTATGATGATGAAGTAGTATATCCCTGCTTTATATTATCTAATATTCCTATTCTTTTTCTCCCTCTTCCTCTTTTTCCACTAATTTTTCCTTCTAAGATCGTCCTTTGTAAACACTGTCTTCTCAATATGTGCCCTATCCAATTTGCTTTTCTTTTCCTGATTGTTTTTATTAACGTCCTTTCTTCTCCCACCATTTCTAATACTTCTTCGTTTCTCTTCCTCTCTGTCCATTTCACTTTCATCATTCTTCTCCATACCCACATCTCAAAACTTTCTAAATATTTTTCCTTCTTTCTCCTTACCGTCCACGTCTCTGCACCATAAAGAGCTATGCTCCATATGTAGCATTTTGCTAATTTCTTCCTTGTTTCTAAATTTATTTTCTTGCTTGCGAGAAGCTCCTTCTTCTCGTTAAATGCTGCTTTTGCCATTGCAATCCTACTTCAGATGTCCTGTGTACTACTTCCATCCTGCGCTAAAATACTGCCGAGATATTTGAAACTACTTACTTGTTCCAATTTTTGGCCATTTATCATCATATTTAATTCTTTATGTACCTTTTAAACCACCATGACTTTCGTTTTTTCATCATTGATCTTCATTCCATATTGTTGGCCAACCTCCACTAGTCTGTCTGTCATCCTCTGAAGCTCTTTCTCGCCTTCTGCTATTAAGCCCTGATCATCTGCGTATTTAATGGTGGTAATACTTTCACCTCCTATCTTAAATCCTTACACTTCCATCAACACTTCTTCTGTTATTGTTTCTGCATAAATATTAAATATCGCTGGTGAAATAGGACAACCCTGCCTCACTCCCCTCCCTATTGAAGTACTTTCTGTTTCTTCTCCTTCAACCCTGACTCTAATCTTTTGATCAAAGTAAAGGTTTTTAAGCAGTCGTTTATCTTTCCAATCTATTCCTATTTTGTTTAAAATACCCAGCATTTTATCCCATTTCACTCGGCCAAAAGCTTTCTCCCAATCTACAAAACAAAAATACATACCTTTATTGACTTTTAGCGCTCTTTCTATCATCATCCTCGTACATCCTATAGCATCTCTAGTCCCCCTTCCTCTTCTAAAACCAAACTGATTATCTTGCAGCTCCTTTTCTATTTTACATTCAATTCTTTTGGTTATTATTCTGGTTAGAACTTTAGCTGTATGAGAAATTAAACCAATAGTTCTGTAATCCTTACAACATTTTGCATTATTCTTTTTCTCACAACATCTAAAAAATCTTCAGGCCATATGCCAGTATCATATATTTGGTTAAAAAATTTTGTGATTTGCTTAACTGCTTTAGACCCCAAAACCTTAAGAACGTCCACGGGTATATCATCACTCCCAACAGCCTTCCTTCTTTTCATATCATCAATTGCTCTTTTAACTTCAGACTCGAGAATACTTGGTCCTAGCTGATCTTCTTCCACATCCTCTTCTTCATTTAATTCAATAATTCTTGGCTTTCCTTCTTTGTCATACAGAACCTCAATTTATTCTTTCCAGACATTCTTTACATTGTCTGGCTCCGATACTATTTTACCACTTTTGTTCATGATTCCTTTACGTCCTATCTTTCTTGCTTTTTTCTTGAATAGTTCCCTTGCTTTGCTATACATGAGGTCTGTTCTACAAATTCTTTCACATTCGACAATCTCGCATTTTTCATTTATCCACCGATCTCTTGCTTTATCTGTTTCCCTTCTTAAAGCATTATTTAACTCTTTGTACTTTCTTTGGCCTTCTTCAGTGTTTATGTTCTTCCACTTTCTCCGCTCGTCCATTTTTTGCAGCATAGCTGCTGTGATCCAGGGTTTTTTGTTTCTTTCACCCGTTATCTTTCCTACCTTCTTTTCCATTACATCTTTAATGTTGCTATGGATGTATCTCCACCCCTCATCTACATTCTTCCTATTTTCTTCAGCTCTCTCCCCCAACCTTTCCTCCAGCTCAGTCATGATAGCCTCCTTGTTTTTAAGGAGTTCCTCTAAGTTCCATTTCTTGTTAACTCTTATGTTTCTCTTAACGCTCTTCAGTCTACATTGTATATTTGCCACCAAAAGGTTGTGGTCAGAATCGATATCTGCCCCTGGTAGTGTTTTCACATTTTTAATGCAATTTCTAAATCTTTCATTGATTAGTATATAATCTATCTGGTATCGTCTCTGGTCTCCTGGGCTTCTCCATGTGTAAAGTCTTCGCTGGTGATGCTTAAACCATGTATTAGTTACAATCAATCTATTTCTATGGCAGAATTCCAAAAGTTTATCCCCTCTTTCATTTCTCTTCCCTAGTCCATATTTTCCCACTATGTTATCTTCCTCTCCCTCTCCGACTACACTGTTCCAATCTCCCATTACTATGGTGGTGATCCTTCCTTTTCCCTCATCCTCCAATATCTCCATAATCTGTTCATAGATTTCATCTACTTCGTCGTCGCCAGCATTAGTTGTTGGCATATACACTTGAATTATAAGCATATCCACTGGCTCCATCTGGAGTTTTACGGCTATTAATCTGTCATTAACTGTCACTACCTTACTAATTCATTCAGCTATCTCTTTTCTCATTATAATCCCCACTCCCCTTTCCTTTTTCTCCCCTCCCGAGTAAAGAATCTTAAATTCGTCTGAATTTATCTCGCCTTCTCCTTCCCACCGGACTTCACTAAGACCTACTATACCTACATTATTCCTTCTCATTTCCCTTTTTAAGTTCTCTAGTTTACCCCCTGAATTCATAGTCCTAACATTCCATGTGCCTATTTTTAATTTCTCACTATTTGCTTTCTTATTAATGTTACATTTCCTCTGTGCATCCCCTAGGGTAGTCCCCACCCGGAGATCCGATTGGGGGACTATTTTACCTCCGGAATATTTTACCCCAGAAAGATCCATAGAGGTATTTTCAGGTTTCAGTCTATCATGGGAAATATAATGAGGTAGTTTCCTCTTGCTTTCCTCATCGCAGTTTCACAGAGTGATTACCCATCTGTAGCTGTTCAGATCCACATGATCACCACCTACAGAGGTACTGTGCAAGCTGCTGCTCTTGCACAGGGGGATGTAAAACCCCCAAGACTGCTTCTTAGTCTGACTCTTCCCCTCAGACCTTTCCGGCTTGGATGGTCCTACCAGGAGAATTATCTCCCGCCGGCATAGATCTTTGGTTCGTAAGAGTACACAAACCCTCCCACCTCTGTAAGGTTATGCAGTCCTTAGGGAGGGTGATTAAATAAACATGAAATAAACTATAAAGACTATTACTTGAGGAAAAAAAACAAAAAGCTTTAAGGAAAAATCGTAAATAAACCATCGATAATAAACTCTAAAGATATTTACTTTAAGGAAAACACAACATAAACTTTAGACAAAAATCGTAAACAAACCTTTGATTATAAACAAAATAAACTAAAATGTTATTTTAAAACTAAAATATTGCCGCTGATTCTTTTTTATTTGTTATCTCTTTGGTTGTTAAAATAGGCTCGCAGAAAACATAATTTATCCAGACTTTGGTCTCTTAACTCCGACCTGATTTTTGTATATATCAACCCTGCCGCAGAAAACGTTCTTTCTGAATCGACACTCGTTGGTCGAACAGTCATTACGAAATCGAAAGCCATTTAAAAATATTTTCCTCTTAATTTTCCTTCTTGAAAATACGTCATTTCCATTCTCACGGCATGTGTAAGGTCTTTCGTGTATTTTTGTTTTTGAATTAGATCTTCATAGGCTACATAAGTTTTTCATTCATCGACAACGCAGCTGATGATGAAAGAACTACTGAAGTTGTAACATTCTCGGAATCGGACTTGAGTTGACTTAATTGTATTATCCGTTTCCTTTTTTAAAAACGGGCTCAACTAGATCCACGATTATCTTCGTTATTATGGATTTGCTGGTTTTATTAAAAATTCCGTAATTTTCATAATTAAATTTCGTGGGATCATAAAGGTACTTTAGCGCGCGTGAAACAATGTGATGCAAGGTTTGTTCAAAAAAGGGAATACTATTTTTATTCTTCTATTTAATTACTATCTGTTAAAATACGACAGGGTAAAAATGAAGTAGTTCTAAATAAATAAGGTGTGTTAATAAATTTTTGTTCATATTAATAAAAGTAAGACGTGTAATGATTTTTTAAATATTTTATTTAAGTATGTTAAAGTGTGCCTAATCAATTTTAATATCTCTTTATTGAACATAATAAATTATTGTTTAGATGTATTTAAAAATATATTTACGAAGATAATTAAATACGTTCTTTTACAGAATTACCGGTTAATTTAGTAAGGGATTTCCGCCATTTACCGATAAACCGGTATTGAAATCCCTTTTATATATATATCCCCTATAATTAAAGGAAATTTCGTTTGTTCGATCCGTTGGTCCATGTCACGCTCTAAAAACGCGAATAACTCGATAAAATATGCAGATATTGACATGAAATTTGACAGAAATAATCTAATCCAATATGAAAATGCTGTAACTAAGGAAATTTTACGAAAAATGTCCAGGGTTCAACTCATGAGGATAATTTGCGTTCCCCCTAAGATAGCACATAAAAATCGACTTTTGATGTTCAGGCTTTTCTTCTTTTTGAGACTAAAATTAGAAAGAACTTATCTACGATCTTCGGAGTTAAAGGATTTTAATTAAGACATTATATGGTTTCTTGTTCATCTTTTTTAGCTTTAAGTTTGAAATCCCCAATGTTAAACTTTTAAATCATATATTTTCGGGATATCTTTCCATTTTAACGGGATGTTGCCTTGCCAACCCATTACAATCTTAAACTTCCGAATCATATTGTTATTTTAATCTTAAGAGTTAAAGCGCGCTTTAAAGGTTTTTAATACGAGAAGTAGAGAAAGGAGGAGGAAATAATTTTCATAGAAATCAATGTAAGCAACATTCGTTGCGTTATTTATGAGAAGGAATTCATAAATATCAGAAATGCAATTCAAAAAGATTACAATTCTTAATAGTTAGCTAAATCCAATATTAATGAAATAGAAATGGTGTGAAAATCTGAGGAACGTCCTAACATATCAATGGACAAACCGAGCATGTAAAACATTTATAGAGTGTGATTGGACGATAGGTTACGGGAGTTAGGTAGAAGAATGGAGGACCTGAGAACGGTTTCAGAAATAGGGAAGAAAGAGAGGCTTAAAAAAATCAAAGAATCAAAAAATAGTAATAAAAGTCTATGCTGTACGCCCGTTGGTCTAAGTGTAAAGTTCTTAATACGCGAATAACTCGATAAATGATGTAGATAGAAAATTGAATTTTGGCAGAAATTTATATAATGAGTTAACCAGAATTTTTTATTTAGGGTTGACATGGTAATGTAAGAAATAAATATCCGTTTGTGGGGCTATTTTGAGAGGGGTTGTATTGCACCTCTTATTAATAAAGTTCATAAATATTTATTTATTTATTTAAAAAACATTTCAATTTGGCCAGCCGGCCAGGTGGCAAGAAAAACAATATATAATTCTAAAATTCCAATTTTACAAATAAAGTGCTCATAAAATATATTAGAAAAATTAAAAAATATTTAACAATATACAATTTCAAACTAATTACAATCAGTGCCTAGAGTGAGGATTTTCGTGGGTTCATGAAAGGCCTTCACGGCTACCGTAGCGGTCACGGGGCCCACGAAGTCCCCACCGTACTTGACCCTTTCAAGCAATCCCCTACTTTTCCTGCACTTAGGCACAGTTACATAGATATTGATGTTACTAATATCCCTCCTCACAGTTCGTCTTATTTTTACCATGCATATATGAACTAACTCTACGTTTAAAATGTTTTGCGTCCTTAGGTAAGGGCTTGAAGAGCACTTCAGGTAACTTGTTCCACTCGCTGATTCCCCTGTTTAGAAACGAATACTTTGCTGTATTTGTCTTCTGCGGCCTAAGTTTAATTTTAAATTCATGGCTATTTTTCCCTAAAAAATCTGTTAATTTGTCTTTTATTTTCTAATGATTCCCAATCCAGAATTTTCAACATTTCTGTGACGCTGTCTTCCTTTTTAAACCTACCTAGCACATATCTCGCAGCTTTCCTCTGGACTTTCTCTATATTCCTTTTTTGACCTATCCCATGCGGATCCCATACATTCGTCGCGTATTCTAATATTGGTCTGACTATAGTTTTGTACGCCTTTTCCTTTGCAGCCCTACTACTTCCTTTAAGATTACGCATAAAATAATGTAGGTTTTTATATGCTTTTCCTATAATACTGTCAATATGCCTATCCCATCCTAGATCTTTTGTTACGTGGATGCCTAAATACTTGCAGCAATCATATTTTGATACCATTTCGCCGTGTAGGTTGTATCTACGCTCACTTATTAGTCTTTTGTTCGAGAACGTAACGTGTTTGCTTTTGTTAATATTTACGCTCATTTCGTTTATCCTAATCCAAGCTTCTATCTTTTCGATATCCTCTTGTAAAATTTCCCGGTCTTCCTCACTTTTTATTTGCCTATATATAATACAATCATCCGCAAATAGACGAATCCTTGAATGAATGTTATTCGGAAGGTCGTTAACATTAATAAGAAATAGTAACGGACATAAAACGCTTCCTTGGGGCACCCCTGATGTGATATTCACAAAATATGACAAACTTGTACCTATTCTAACCCTTTGAGGCCTACCAATAAGGAAATTTTTAACCCATGAGATGCTTAACTTCCATAATTTAGCTAACTTACATAATTTAGCTAGAAGAATGCCATGAGAGACAGTATCAAATGCTTTTGCAAAATCTATTACAATCCCATCCACCTCTTCCCCTTTATCAATTTTGTCTGCAATATCCTGAACTAGTCCTAGTAACTGAGTATCACAAGAGTAGCCTTTTCTATACACATGCTGATTTTTACATAGCCAATTATTTACTTCCCAAAAGTTGCGCAAGTAGTCAGCTATTATTTTTTCCATCAGCTTGCAAACTACTTATGTTAGACTAACAGGCCTGTAACTTTCAAAGTTGGTTTTGTTCCCTGCCTCATAAATAGGTATTACTATCGCCTTCTTCCAGTCCGTCGGTATACTATCGTTATTTAAAGTGACAGTAAATAATAATCGCAGATACGGTACTATTTCCCTAGAACCCAACTTTAATGCCTCTCCCGCAATATCATCTGGTCCCCTAGATTTGCGATCTTTTAACCTTGCCACTTTTTTAAAAATTTCCGCATCCCGAATCTTAATGTGTTTTGGCTCTTGCGTCAATCCAGTGTATTTATTTAACTCCGTTTCCGACGCTCTATCCTTTGTAAGCCTCTGCACTAAAGTCTCAACATTTTCAGTTTTCCTAAACACGCTAGCATACCACCTATTGAACTCATTTGCTTTCTATTCGTCTCCTACGATACATAAACGACATCAGCTCAGTTGTAAAAAGTAATATCAGGCTTTTTGCGGATGACACCGTAGTCTATAGTGAAATTAGTGGTCCTAGCGACCATCGTCAGCTTCAGGATGATCTGGATGCGTTATCTGTTTGGTGCAAGGAATGGCAGCTAGAAATCAATCAGAAAAAGAGTAACGTTCTAAACTTTTGGAAATCTAGAAGCCCATCGTCCGTGTTTACCTACTCGATAGATGGTGAGATCATTCCTGTTTCGGAATCCGTGAAATACCTCGGGGTAACCTTGAATCGTGACCTGTCTTGGGACACCCACATAAGACGAGTGATAGATGCGGCAAATAAGAAGTTGGCTTTTGTGCGTAGGATAGTCAGGAAAAGCACGGAAAAGGTGAGAGAATCCTGTTATTTATCGTTGGTTAGACCTCAAATGGAATACGCAGCAGCGGTTTGGGATCCATATCAGAGGGGACTCATAAAGGATTTAGAAAAAATACAGCGGCGAGCAGCTAGATTCGTGAAAAAGAATTACGATAAAAAACAGAGCGTTACGTTACTCATTGATGAGTTGAGTTGGCTGTCGTTGAATGATCGTAGATTACAGGCGAGACTTAAACTTCTAGATAAATATAGGTCGGAGATATTCGTAAATGAAATGAAGGATATTATTCGACAACCAACGTATATCGGACGGAGGGATAATGACGACAAGATTCGCGAAATAGATAGTAGGACGGAGAGGTATAAGGAGTCCTTTTTCCCTAGGACAATACGTGACCACAATAGATAACTGTGAATAATAATTAGTTAGGAACTTGGTGCGCGGCACCCCCTGCCATCCACCGTCAAGGTGACTTGCAGGGTAATATGTAGATGTAGATGTACGATTATGTCACCGTTTGCATTTTTTATCGTAGCTGATTTCTCTATGTTTTCCCTACGTCTTCTAAGATATTTATAGAATTCTCTACCGTTACTTTTATCTAAAATATTTATAAGATATTTTTCTTTCGCCCTTCTTTTTTCTTTGTTCAAGTCTTTCGTTAATTTAACATATTTAATAGATTATAAATATCCTAAATGTTTCATTTTATACGATTTTCTTACTTTTCTTTTCAGCACTCGAATAGTTTTGTTATAATACTCAGGATCAGGATTGTCCTTCAGAATCTTTACGGGCACGTACTTCTGTAGTCCTAACAACAATAATATCTTAAACGCTATCCACATTTCTTCTACGCTTCCCCCTTCACTTGCCCACTTTGGAAAACTTTCCGTTAAATATTGTCGAAATCCAATGCTATCGCCTCTGCTATATTTCCATACCTTAGTTTTCTGCTTCTTCTTCATTGGATTCGTAACAATCAGTCCATTTCTAAATAAACAGCATCATGGTCACTAATACCTACCATTGACTCCGAGCAAATAAGTGACTCATACGGCCTTAAAATAAAGACATCCAGAATGTTACCCCCCCCCCCCCCCTGGTTGGCCGTCTTACCACCTGCGTGAATCCCCCTTCATAGATAAGGCTGTTTGCCAATTCCTGAGCCCTCCCGCCCCCCGCTGATGACCCATCCCACTTAACCGAAGGTAAGTTTAGGTCTCCTGCAATTAATATGTCCTGCGTTAACGGATTTTCGATGAATAAGTTCGCTAACATTTCTAACAAATAATAATCGTCTCCCGGTTTCCTATACGCTGCTATAATATCGATTTGCTTTTTTAAGAAAGGATTTCTTAATTTTATACACATTGCCTCGCAATCGTTTCTTACCCATTCAAGTGTGCATTCAAAGCAGTCTTTGACACAAATGAAAATCCCTCCTCCTCTAGATTCGCGATCTCTTCTATATATCGTGAAACCAGGTGGAAAAATCTCATTGGAGTTTATATCGCTTTTTAACCATGATTCTGTCCCTATAACTACATCGGAATTGCAAGCATCAACTAACGTTAGAAACTCTTCCCTCTTGTTATATACACTTCGACAGTTAACCTGAAGTACCCTTAAACCCTTACCTTTATTCGATTTCTCCGTCAGCTCAACAGCACCACCACCGCTTTTGCAATTGGACTGCAGGCGTCTAGGGTTACAACCACCACCTCTTTCGTGTTCTATTTCCCCTGCCTCTTCTTTGTCTTCCACTATACACATCTGCATAATAACATTGTCATTTATCTTCTTTTGATCAATGGTTGATAATGGCCCACCTCTGTTTTCCCCAGCTAGTTTCCCGCCCTTGCATGCCTCACTACATTCCTCACCAATCTCCCAAATTTTTCGCTGCCTTGTCTATTCAGATGCAGGCCATCACGTCCTAAGTCATTCTCTCCCAACCAACAATTCGGATCCACGAAACACAATTTTTGACTTTGACAAACCCAATCTATCCCTTCGTTGATATAGTCCACTCGTCTTCTAGCGACATCTCGTCTTCTTATAATTCCACTCACTACTATTTTTGCATTTCTAAATTTTTTCTTAGCCGATGTATACATGTCCCATATCAAACCCACCACGTGATCATTGGTCCTTGCACTTTTAATATTATTCGTTCCGACATGTATTACCAAAACTTCTTCTTTACTATCGTCACTCATGCCCAAAATTTTCTTTTCCATTTGCTCGATCCTAATTCCGGGGAAACACTCATCCACATCACCCTGCCTACTGCATTCTTCCCCTGCAAAACGAATCATGGAGTCTCCCAAGACACGAACACTTGGTTCCTTAGCACAGTTATCTTTCCTCACCTCTATTTTTCTCCTTCCTTTGACCTCCACCCATCCTTCACCACTTGGACCCTTCATCTTTTCACTCATCAGTGCCGTATTCTCTTTCGTTAATTCCTCTATCATCTCCTTAGCCCTCTGCAACTCCTGCTTCAGACTCACTATTATCTTCTCCTTCTCCTCTATATCAGAGCGATCCTCACTCTTCCTACACACAAAACACTTCCAATTGTCCTCCATGCACTCTTCTGAGCAGCTTCTCGAACATTTTATGTTCCACAAGTTGAGCATTGCACACCAATGCTAAGTTTTCTGTTGCACGCCTTGCACTTCGTCACCTCTGCTGCCGATTTACTTCCGTTCATGGTCATTTCGACTCTCTCCTTACGACGCCCTCAAACATCCTTTCACCCGGAGCTACCTGGCACACGACCGTTCCCTTCGGAGGCTAATGACCAAGTATATTAATTGAAAGAAACAATATTTTATGTGGACTGAAAATTAAAAAATATATAATTCATATTACAGTATGTTCCAGAGATTTGAAATAATTTTGGCCAGATAAAGTTGTCTAGCGTAATGTTTAACAAATGAATATTCTTTTTGTATGTAAGATTTGTAGGGGAAGTGTGCCAATATTGGACCACTTAACACTTCTGCAATAATTGGAGGAAATGTGGATGTTGTAAAACTAATTCGTCATGATACAAATGATCTTTCTTGAATTAAGATTGAAATACCATACTCAATTTTTGCATATTTTGTGCGCATAGATAAAAATATATATAAATATTAGGTACTGCAATCTGCCCAATATAAGAACAAAGTTTACCCGCTATAATCCTAAAATGGACCATTGTAATAAGTAAATAATTACCTATTGATGTTATATAGAATAATTAAAAATATTTTATTTAATAAGAGATTACATTTGAAACTAGTGTACATAAAATAGCAAATAAAATTAATAAATAATGACTGCACAGAAAAGTATTATACTTAACAAAGGTTACACAAAAAATAAGAGATAAAATTTTTTAAAATGCACTGACCCATGTAGGAACTAAACCGAGATGAAAAGAATGTGTATCAGTGTTGACTGTAATAAGCATTAAAAAGAGTCCAGAATCGTAAATACAAAATACCAGAGACTGTGAAAATGATGAGTAATCAACTTTGAAATATTCGCTGATTCATGTAGGAACTATACGATAAAAAAGATATTACAATTTGCTGTGATTTAAACACATAAAAATAGCCCACAATTGGAAATGCCAAATACAAATATTAGTACAAAAAAAATCAAAAATAAAAAAATAAACTGATCCATTTAGGAAATAAGCAAAACTACAAATACCAAAGATCGTACAAAATTAAAATAAAAAATGCAGGAACTAATGGTGAAACTAATTAAACCAAAGTTCAAAATGCAAAATATATAAAAATATTGCTGTTTTATACAAATACAGGGTGTCCATTAAGTCCGTGTGCACTTTAAAATTTTAATATTTTTTGTAGTATATGTGATAAAACAAACTGTAAACTGTATTTAAAAGATAATTAAGTTAAATTTCTAGCGAAGAGAATGTTCATGCTAATAATAATTTACTTTTTTGTAACTGATTCCTAAACCTACTAAAAGGCTTCAGTAGACGAGAAAGTAAACTGTGTGCTCCGGCTAGCGGAGCTAAAGTGTGTATCAGTTGTTATAAGAAGATTCACTGAACATTACAAGAAGGAAGCACCACATCGAAATTCAATTTCCAAATGGATGACGAAGTTTAAGAAACAGGTTCCGTAAATGGCAAACCAAGATCTGGGAGGACTGGAACAACTGAGGAGACTGTAGCATCTTTGAGTGAAGATTTTCAGAGAAGCCAAGGTAAATCGCGAAAACGGACATCTGCTGCACTAGCCATCCCAAAAACAACAGGGCACAAAATTCTCAAAGTGAAATTATATAAGTATCCCTGTAAGATTCATGTGCATCAAATGTTACCGGAAGAAGATTACCATGCAAGTTAAAGTTTTTGCCACCAGTTTAATGAAAAGATTCAAGAGGATACTGAGTTTCTTGATAGCCTTATGTTTAGTGACGAAGCAACATTTCACATTTGTGGCAAGTCAACTACCACAATCGTCGCATTTGGGGGAAAGAGAAGCCTCAGGTAATCTGCAACACAAAGAGATTCCCCTAAAGTTAATGTCTGGTGTGCTCTAGAAAACCGCGAATAATTGGTGCCTTCTTTTTTGAAGAAACAAACATTAATAGCGGGCGTTACCTTGAAATGCTGAAAAATTCTTTCATTCCCAAATTGACACATTCAGGTCTTTTATGCAATATCATCTTCCAGCTGGACGGAGCGTCATGCCACTATGCTGGTAATATACGGCACTTTTCAATGATATTTTCCCGGAAAATGGATCGGCAGAGGCGGGCCAACTGTTTGGCCACCTCGCTCACCCCATTTGTCCCAATTGGAATTTTTTTATAAGGACATGTTATACTCATCAAAATTTCGTTCTTAGGAGAAACTTCGCGATAGAATAACACATGTGATCGACAAAATAACTCAAGAAAAGCTAGAGAACGTTTACAATGTGCTGAAAAATCGATCGAACGTTGTATCCTAACGGATGGCAACTATGTTGAACTTTAATAATATAAATGCTGATTAAGTTAAGATTTAAATAAATTATCTTGTAAATACCATATACAATTTGTATGTATCACATGTACAACCAACATTATTGAAACTTTTATGCGCACACGGACTTTATGAACACCATGTGTAATAAGAAATAACTAAGCTAGGTAGAATTCGATTCTTATTTTTTTAATCGAAGATTTTAATCGATGTTTATTTTTCTGAGAGATTTATGAAGAATATAGAAGCTTAAAATTTCTACTTATATATATGGATGGCTGTTTTCGGCCTCTCAATTCGATGATTAAAATTCACATTTTATTTCGAAATGCATAATTTTTTAAAAGTTAACGTTAAAGAAAACACTAAATAACGAATTTATCACAATATTATCTTACCTTCTACTTACAGCAAAGAAAGTACACAAAATAGGACATATTTGATTGGTTAATTTGATCTTTTACTAATTAAATCGTGATTTTTACCAATAAAATTACCACATTTGAACCGACCATGAGATTTCGCGTGCATTCTTTTAATTTATGACGAATTGTTCAGGAACTGAGTGTTGTATGAGAATCTAAATCCGGTACGGCACGTGTTATTGCAATGTATGCACCGAGTACAACCAAATACATACTAACATTCATATATATATATATATATATATATATATATATATATATATATATATAGGAATTATGAATAGGGATGGAAAGAGAGTCTCACAAAAAAAGGATGTAGCATAGGTATGGGAAGAATACATTAAGGAACTATGCAGAAAGCAGGAAGGATTGGCAAAAATAGAACTAGAAGATGAGGAAAACATTGACGAAGACAGCTAAGAACCAAGGATTATGGAGAGCGCAGTAGAAAAAGCGATATTAGAACTAAATAAAGGGAAAACAGCTACGGAATACCGGCTGATGTGCATCAAGTCATGGGATCAGAAACAATAAAAACGATCAGAAAATTAATGAATAAGATTTAAGACACGGGTGAGTGGCCTCGGGATTTCATAGAAGTAAAAATTATACCTCTAAAGAAGAAGCCAAAGCCTACAGAACAATAAGCCTTCTGTCACACACATCGAAGACCATCACGAGGATTCCTAATAAAAGGCTGGAGAAAAGGGCTGAAGAAATGCTAGGGGAAGATCAATTCTGTTTCAGAAAAGGGCGAGAAACTAGAGACGCTATAGGGGTAGTTAGAGTTATATCAGAAAGGGCAGTGGAGTACAGTCAAGATAGAGTAAATTGGACAATGTTGATGAAGTCATTATAGGACATAGATGTGGACAGGAAAGACAGGAGACTGATCAGGAATCTATATCTGAATAAAGTTGTAAAGGTCAGGTTGGTGAATGAGGACATATGCGGAGTAAATATCGGTAGAGGAGTAAGACAGGGCTGCTGTCTATCGCCGACTCTATTTAATATATATGGAGAAAGTGTAATGGAAGAAGCGTTAGTAGGCACGGGAGATTTCAAAATTGGAGGAAGGATTATAATAACAATAAAATAGACGGATGATCAAGCATTTCTATCAAGATAGGAAGAGGAACTCCAGAAAATGATAAATGGACTAGTAATAACAGGTAGAAAATATGGTATGGAAATAAATACAGAATAATCCAAGGGACAGGGGTAAAATGAGAGATAAATAATATTGTTTATTATGGCGAGATTGAGACTAGGAAGTCTTATTTTCCGGAGAGGGAGAGAGGAGGAGAGGGAGGGTGAGATAATGAGGAATAGAGAGATAAAGACAGAGAGAGAAGGAGAGAGAGGAGGGAGAGTGGGAGAGATAGATAGATAGTGTTGTTTATTATGGCGATATTGAGACTAGGAAGTTTATTTTTCCAGAGAAGGGGAGAGTAGAAGTGGAAGGGAGAATGGGAGGGAGAAGTATGGGAGAGAGGAAGAGAGAAAAGAAGGAAGTGCCTTAAATTTAATACTTAATCCACACATACCCGTCAAGTTTTGAGGGGCGATTAAGATAGCATTATAATAATAGAAATGAATGATTGAAATAATTTCTTCGTTTGATAGTTTTTTAGAAACTAAATTATAAATTCTTATCACATGATAAATATAAATCATTATGAAATGAGAAATTTAACCCTTTCACCCCCACAATTTTTAAGCGTTTTTAATGTTCAATTCTATATTTTTGTCTACTTGAATTCATCTAGTATTAAAGGAAATATCTTTATTCATTCGTTACGGATAAAGATCTTAATATTTTGGTGAATTGTGGGAAAAAATATTTTATCAGTTGGTTGCACATAGAAATAAACAAAACTTGTAATTCATAGATAATTCATTTCATTCATTCTAGGTTTCTGTCTTAGCACAGGTCCATCCTATCATTGATTGGTTTTGACTAGAGAATATACATACATGGTGTGGTGGTTTCCCGTTGCCTTCCACACCGGACACACATCTACCATTTGCGAAGAGCACCAAGGGGCTAACTGTTTAACGCCCCTTCCAAAGGACGGAGTATTGACTTTTCCGAGGTCTCCTCAAACCGCACAAGTAGGGAGACGGGCGACATCGGAAAAAAACCTACTTTTGCGGGATTCGTGCCCGGTCCCGCTTAACGTGGCTGGCCAACGCCATTACCACTACACCACGGACACCCCATTAGAAATTAAAAATACACGTAATTATTGCATTAGAAATACTAACTTCCATTCTGATGCGTTCATACGTCCATTGGATGTCACATTAAAAAAGAATTTGATCACAATATGGCCATAATCTAACATATTCGCTTTGTTACTCTGTAAATTCTATTTTCATAAAGAAGCATGTAGATTTTTCATTGCAGTTCATTATTTTCCAACTTACATTATTTTGCTTTCTGTTTGGAGTAATTTGCCTTTGATGGTATTTTAACGTGTATTCTTCAAAATGTGTTATTTTTAATGCATTATAAATTATTACTATGCAAAAACAATTGTATAATATATAGTTTTATATAAAATCGTTGAGTATTTTAATTTGAAACTTTCCTTTTATGATTGAATTAAATACGATATTTGAGATTATATATGTTTTTTTACGTTCATAGTTATTTATAAAATGTAATTGTTATTTTTCTAGGTCTCACCATATGTCTATGAATTATATTTTATCATTATTAAAAGCAGATGAACTTTGTGATGTGGCGACCATTATCATAAATCCACGTCTTGAAAATCCTAATATCGAGAAAGATGAGGATTCTGATGTGTCAGATTCTGAAATTACGGGAAATCCTTTACACCTGCCAAGGAAGATATTACAATATTTCTGAGTCGGATGAAACCATTTTATCAAAAAGAGAACCTGTGTCCAGTGTCAGCTGATACTCCAAATAATTCCTCAGCATCAAAGTCGAAGAGGAAGAAATATGAAAACAATATGTAGAACTAGTGCAGTCTACATCAGCAGCTTCATCTGATTCGTCCACTCCTTTGTCAAAGAGGAAGAAATAAGTGGTTGAAATTGTACTGATATCTTGGTGTCATACTCCTAAAGATCTGGTGCTTTCCCTGTGGATTGATTGTAGAAAATTTTCTCGGGTACACAACCGGGTAAAAGTTTGATCTAGGATCAACGTTACGACGGCTGACTCTGCCATCTTCATCAGGATGTCTAAAAACCCAATCCCAATCTTTGTTCTAACGGTCTGAAGGACTTAGCGTTTGCCGTCCCCGTGAGTATGTCCCACTTTTACGGCAGCAAAAGCAGTGCGTGTTTAGGAAACTTATGAATAACTATAATACTAAATACAGTTTGGCCTAATGGCTGAGGAAAACATTTAAATGAGTGAAAATATGTTTCCTTAAAAGCTAGGATAAATAAAATTAACAAAATATGTGATATTTACAAGATAAAAGGATGGATTATTTACACGGGGTTTCATTTATTTTTTTCAATTATTTTTTTTGTTTGTTTTTTTGCCAGTTTTATATATATATATATATATATATATATATACAGGTTGGTGCATATATATGTTTTGAATTATTCATCTCTTTTTTCCTGGTTTTCTTTTATTTTTTTCCCCCCTCTCTCAATTTTTTTGTTAGTGCAAATTAATCTCACCCTTAAGCTATTTAGCAATTCGATGAAAGCATTTCGCAAGTCAATTTTACAATGCGAGATAGAAAAAAAGAAACACAATATAATGCAGAAAATAATAAATGACGTAACTTATATGGCATATTAAACTCTAATGTTAATTAACCTAAATATCTAATACTAATTTTCTAAAGTGGAGTTGGCTGGGCAAAAGATTTTGCGGAAAGTCAGGCGAAGGGCAGGGAAAAATCACAAAACGGGCCTCTTAATAACATTAAGAGACGTAATAGATAGTCGGGTAAGTTATAATGGAGGTACGATACGCTAAAAGCAATTCAAGTCGAATGACATAGTGGTTAAAAAGCTGATCTCGAAGAGGCATAGATGGTCGGCGCTGGATGTAAGTAGGTTTGGTGTTGCGTTGAGGAGCTGCAATGCGAGGTTGCGGGTTGACGCGATGGCTGGCAGAATGGCTGCTGGGCTGAGGTGCGAATGAGGCGGCGGCAGGAGCGTATGATGGTTGTTGGTAATGATGATGCGGCTGATGCTGGTCAGTAGGAATTGGATAGTGGTAGTAAGGGTAGGGATATGGATAGTTGTATGGGAAGGAGTACTCAGGAGAAAGCTGAAGCGGAGGAGGGGGCGGCATGGCGCTCGCCCCCGCTGGAGCAGGTAATAATCACTAGGACGTGAGATATTTTCAAGGGTATCTCTTGACCTTAGATACGCCACAGGGGCCAATCCCAAGAGTGTTTTGTCCGCTATATATAGTAATTCTTAGGCCGTAACGTTCTGATACGCCCGTCCACCAATCAGGTTCCGTCTTTCTCCCACCAATCAGGTTCCGTCTTTCCGCCCACCAATCTCATTGCGTCTTCCTTCCCCGATTTTTTGGAGGATCGGTTCCCAGGTTCTGCTGAGCGAGTAGCCCGAGTCCCTGTTGATTTTATTGTCCCCAAGACGGATCTCAATGGATTCTTTGACCAACCGGTCCCAAAAACCTTTGGTATGTTGTAATCTTTTTGTTTTTTCCCAAAAGATCTTGTGGTCTTGGCTGAGGCTGTGCTCTGCCACCGCGGATTTCTCGGGCTGCCCCAACCTTATACACCTCATGTGCTCTTTTAACCGAGTTTCGATGGTGCGGCCAGTTTCCCCGATGTATGAGGCGCCGCACTCGCATGGTATGCTGTAGACCCCCGGAGCCTTAATCCGAGATTGTCCTTAGCTCGGGCAAGTTGGTCTCTAAGATTCCCTGGTGGTTTGTGCACTGTCTTGATACCATGCTTTCCCAGTATCCTTGAGATCTTGCCGGATATGGTACATACGTAGAATAGACAGGCAGTGGTGACAGGTTTTTCCTCTTCCTTCACGGATTTTCCTTTTTTCATTCGGGCGTCGGCCCTTTTCATGGCCATCGAGATGTCCCGTTCATGGTAACCATTCTGCCGTAGCGGTGTCCTCAGATGGCTTATCTCTTTGGGCAGATTCTCCTTGTCGGAGATGGAATGGGCCCGGAAGGCCAAAGTGGAGGTTAAAGTAAAGTTTAAGTACACAATCCTGGATTTTGTAGCAATTAGTTTGCCAAGTCATCAATCGCAAAGTCAATCTCCTTTTCGGTGATTTTATAATTTTTTTCACCTGATTTGATTCAAACTTTAACCGATGAAACAGATATTTACGCAAATTCATAAGGGTGTCACAGTTTGAAAGTTCAACTAGATGAGATGTATACGGCCTTAGGCATTTTGTTGTTGTCAGGATATCAACAATTACCTAATCGGAGGCTTTAATGGAGCTCATCCGATGACTGCTCAATAGAAATAGTCAAAAATACCATATGACGATATAGGTTTGAGGAAATTATACGATATTCGCATATTGCAGACAACTCCAAAAATGATGGATAAGATAGTATATTCAAAGTCCGACATTTATTCAACATTTGAATAAAAATTTCAAAATTGTTAGTCATATAGGAAATTGTTCTGTTGATGAATCGATTACCCCTTATTATGGGCGGCATGATTTCAAGCAATTTATTAGGGGTAAACCAATAAGATTCGGATTTAAATTCTGGTACCTCACTGATTCAAATGGATATCTATACCATGCTAAACCTTATGCAGGAGCAGACACAGATTTACCTAAAACGGATTTTGGCCAGGGAGGGGATGTTGTTTTGGGCTTGGTGGATGAACGTAATTTATTTCCAGGTACAAAACTCTATTTTGATAATTTCTTTACTTCAGAGAAGTTGCTTAGAGAGCTATCAAAGAGAGCTCTTCGCGGCACGCGATAATAGCATAAAAATTAATTATGATTTGCCGGAGAAAGTTAAGTTAAAAAAAAAACGAAACGTAACGCAATTATGAAATCCGACTATACATTATTGTAAACGCGGTGTAATGACAATAGTGTTGTTACTATGATGACTAATTGCATTCCTCATGAGATGAAAACTGCAAACTAACATATTTAAAGTTGACATGCCTGTCGTGTACGCGTCGGCCGTTTTGGCGCCAAAATGGCCGCCGGAGCCCAACCCGCGACTGGCCTTTCGTGAATAACTCGGAAATAGTCAAAGATATGGCGAAACTGTATGTAAACAAACTTGTAGACAATAAAATTTCTTACAAGAAAGGATCCTTGCAGATTTTTTGCTACTGCGATAGTATAACAGAAGCCGAGCCGAGCGTTTTTGGCTGATAGCAGGCCGAGCGATATTAAATCAAGTGTTGTGAGATCGTTATTACTTATGTTAAGTAACTGAAATACACAGAGGATTAATGCCTAAAGAGGATACCACAGTAAAAAACGCGTCTGGAGCTCTAACATAGCTAGAGGTATGGAATTTGATTTTAAGACAGCGCGCGGCCTACGTTCCGCCCGGGTAATTAGCCATTACGTTATGAAACGAATATATTTATTGTACATTTATTTTAACTAGAGAAAACCAGTCCTACGAACGAAATGATATATATATATATATATATATATATATATATATATATATATATATATATATATATATATGAACACGATATTTTAAACTAATCTTTTTTATAATACAACGAAAATAGGTGCAAACATCTTTGATAAATTAGTTCGAGAACAATCGTGCACGAGAGAGGTATGGCTTTTGGCATTTTATAAAAATTTTTAGACATTTCGGCATATAATGCTTCTGTTATTTAGCGTATACAAAATAAATGTTTCTTTCCTGATAATAATGCGAAGGCCAAATAAAATTATTTTTAGAAGAATTGGGAATGCTTTTGGCGCGTCCTAATATTGAACGGAGGGCAGATTGAAAAAGTGAAGGGTAAATATTACCAGAAACACGTTGTGCTAGCACATCCACAGACAACAGACTTCTTCAGTGGCAACTCATCAAATGTGACGGAAGAAAAGAGGGAGGTGTTTCATGTCTACAGGAGAAAATCAATACACTTGAAAATGTGATGCGCGTAAAAATTTTGTATGCAATAAACATTCGGATCGGGATTTGAAAATAACATGTGAAAAATGTTCCACAGAATCTGACGATTCAATATAATTTTGTTGAAATTTTTATGCTAATATTATTATGCGTTATTTGCACGAAGTGAACGCAGATAGGGAAGGTCTTTTCCGCCCGTCCGTCCCGTCGGAAACCGCTGGTCGTATTATGATAAAAGTTGGTATTGGGGAGTTTTCCTAAAATATATCGACCGATTTCAATTTTGGTCATAATTGAACGATGATATCCACTTTACATGAAGACCTACAATGTTCCTTTGTTTCAACTAGGGAACAGCTGGGTGTATTTTGATGAAATTTTGTATAGAGGAGTTTTGCTAAATTCGTCTATCAATTCCATTTTTTCTTAAAATCGGACAATAAATACGACCTTTTATATGATCTACAAATAGTTCACAATATTTCTGTTTCAATTCGGGAACCAATTGATGTATTTTGATGAAATTTGATATTGGGGAGTTTTTCTAAAATTGGTAGAGAGATTCCAATTTTGGCTAAAATCAAAAAACAATTACGTCCACTTTACATGAAGACCTACAAGTAGTTTACAATGTCTCTTTATTTTAACTCGGGAACCGCTGGACATATTTTGATGAAATTTGGTATTAAGGTGTTTTGCTTAAATCGGTTGACCGATTCCAATTTTGGTTAAAATCAGACAACAATGACGACCACCTTACATGAAGACCTACATGTAGTTTACAATGTTCCTTTGTTTCAACTCGGGAACCGCTTGACATATTATGATGAGATTCGGTATTGGTTAGTTTTGTTAAAATTAATGGACCGATTCCAATTGTGATTAAAATCGAACAATAATTTCGACTACTTTACATAAAGACCTACATGTATTTTACAACGTATCTCGCTTGCTTCTCGTTTAAATCTTATCTGACATGAGCGAAAAATATTGAGAACATTGTGAGATCTCATAGAATGCATTTGGAAACACTGTATACTCCGACATAGAGTACACCTTTCCAATGTTGTTGCTTTTATGGATACTCTTTCCACATATCTCCTTGCATTTCTTCTGAGACATATTGTTTAACCATTACATTTTTAATTTTTTTTTATTATTTTAAGTTCAATTAAACTTCATTTTGAGATCTAGATATTTTAGTTTACCAATATTGGTACCCCTTAGGTTTCATCGTAAAATAATTATCAAAAATAATAAATTTGCTTTAGATAAAATTTAAAATGTGAACATGTGATTGCTAAAATACATTGGGTACTTTGGGAATCATCTCCGGTGTTCGTGTTATGATTAATATCCGGGGTCGGAGTGTTAACAAATATACGGTCGTCGCAAAACTAGTCATATACCTACCAAAATTTTAAAAGCTAAGTCAATGAAAAATTAGGAGACCAATAAAGGCAAAAAGCGGGATGTTGTGCTAAAGTGAGTCATCTATTTTCTGGATTGAATGTTATGAGTTGCGAACGTTACCATGCGGAACAAGGCAGGCAATATTTATATGTATGCTCCTTTCGTTGTGTAAGTATACTTATTCCACATAGATCTCAATTATCCTTGTAATACTACGATTAAATTTTTATAAGCATTATAAGTTCAACCACGAAGAACCTCTATCAGAGTGGTGAGCAATCCACGCCCCGCGGACAGCATGCGGTCACCGGGAGCGTTTTATGCGGCCCGCGAAGCTGTGATTACAAAATAATCCGTAAAATTTAACACACTAATTCATATCATATACATTAAATTAGGACAATAAATTAATTGAGATTGAAATTTTAACACTAAAACTTAATTTTGACTTGATATTCACTGATATGATGCATCAATATTTATTCAACGACCGATTCAAAATATAACCCCACCCTCCGAAGCATCGACAACCTGCAACGTGGCCCGCCATGTAGAATAGGTTGCTCACCACTGGTCTATCAAATTGAAATTATTATGTCCTAGGGTTTGCTATGTTATGTAAGGAAACAGAAATGGTTTTAAAAAATGACAACTGCGTCTTTGAAAACGAACGAATTTCATGTATTTTTTCCAATTTTCCCCGTTTCAATGTCGACTTTTTGTAAAACGTTTTTTAAATGATATTTAAATTCGGCCTCGTAAAAAAGCATTTTTAAATTAGGGATTTTATTACTTTTAATATAACCTTCTCGTAATATCTGCCAACCGCTCAACGGTTTAGATGCAGCATCTTACTCCCTTCCATCATGATCCGACAATTATTTGACCGGCGCCTGACATCGTCGCCTGATGAGACGCTCACTTCGATCATGGAACCAGCTGCTGCCTTCGTCAAACGAAATAATCGTGTCACACTTTGATAATTGGAAAGTGGTGGAGTAACATCAATTTATGCATCTGTTATAAAATCGAAAAATCCCCCTTGTGTCTTTGGACACTCGCTGCGCCGGGAAAGAGCACAATCAATAACCAGAGGCAAGCATTCCGCCCCAACCCCTTTTCCGTCCACTATGAGGCCATACCACTAGTCGCAGGCCAGCCCCGAACAAGTGGCCTTCTCGGTGCATTTGGAAATTCCAGTATCCTAGCGCCTCCTCTCCCCATTCTCCTCAGAAGATATTCAAAGATGGCTCAAAAAACTTTTTCGCGTAAACTGAATGAAAGTCGACACAGTCGACTTTGGTCGCTGTCGAAGGAACGTCGCCCTTGAAAATGCCCACTTATGTTAGTGGGCGAAATGCATCGGGCTATTACCACTGTTTTTTGGCTGGAGTTTTTAACTTTCATTCTCCTCAGAAGATAACAATCTACGCGTATTTCTTCTTCCTTGCGAGTGGAGACCGCCAAAATTTTCACGCGAATTCAAAGAAACAAAGATTCTATTCCTTGGCTTAAAAATGAATTTAACGCCAAAAGACTAATCAAATATGGATATGGAAGCATCCCCATGTATTCTACTTTATCTATTCTCACGATAGAGGAAATTAACATCGATGTCGGCGCTATTGCAAAGATCATAGGCCTTTAAGCGAAGAGTAATCAACGTCGTCAAGGAGAAATACGTACCGATGCCAACAATTGCAAGGAGACGAAATTATACGCATTGTCGAATTTACCAGGATATCTTAGCGTATGGTAAGGAAAAGAATAAAGAAACCATTAAAATGTTACACAAGAAAGAGCAACGATCTCTTTGGAATAATTAATTATCCGACGAACCTTCTATGCCCCTTTTAAATCGAACAACCCATCAATGTGTGTGTTGAATCAGGTAAAAAGGATTAACTAAACAAATCCCTTACTTTAGGAAATGTAAAAAAATTAAATGAAAATAAAATTGTAACTCAGTAACTAAACTAAAATTAAATAGCATAAAATATTCGTTTTCTATCGCACGTACCAAATATCTCGCACTTTCCTCCGACTCCTTCCCTCAGCAAATGCCTCTTCGCCTATCCTGCTTCTCTTCCTATTTCTTTCACCCACTCTCAAACCATGCTCCGCCCCTCTTCCCTCTCCCTCCCCCCAATTTTCGTTCTCCCTCTCTCCCCTCCTCACCCCCTCTCAACCACACTCCAAAGTCTGCCCACCTCACAGCCCATCCCCCCCCCCTCTCTCTCTCTCTCTCTCTCCCTCTCTCTCTCTCTCTCTCTCCCTCTCCCTCTCCCTCTCCCTCTCCCCCTCCCCCTCCCCCTCCTCCTCCCCCTCCCCCTCCCCCTCCCCCCCTCCCCCTCCCCCCTCCCCCTCTCCCTCTCCCTCTCGTATTTCGTATTAACCCTTCCGTGGTAACGTGAGATTTAATCCCGCCAGTGGTAACGTTTGGTCCAAGGGACCCAGGTAACAAAATGGCTTGTAAAAAATGAAGTGTTAGAGAATACAGCATGAAATTTGCTCTTTGTTATACTTCAATACATACTATATACCTAATATAAAAGTTTCTCTAAAAAAAACAAAAAATATCCTTTCAAAACATCTTAATTAAAAATTCCAAAAATTTGCAATATGAATTTTTAAAAAAATTGCACAGAAATTTAGTTGTTATCAATGCACATCTTTGATGCATGTTTAAGGCAGATATACTTCAAACACTTTTGGCAGTAATACTTTGATTTAGAGTCTTTACAATAAATGCATATCATAGTACATAGGCCTGCACATTCTTTCTACAACATCGCCCGGTTTGTGGTTTACTTTTAAAACTTCCGACGGCTGGTTTCCAGCATATACATTTAAATTCAAAGTATAATTCGTTCTAGCATCAACGAAGGCATCCCTTTTTATTCCATATCGGCTTGGTTTTTTCGGCATGTATACTATAAAGGGACTTGAAAGCATTTCGTCAAGAGCAGAGTACGACTTTGAACATTTTGCAACAAACGCTTCAAATAATTGTCGTATAGGTGCCAGATTGTCCAGTCTACGTCTCTCATTTCTTCCTCTTTACTCAGATCAAAGTATTTCTTGGAAGACGTAGAAGTCATCAAACGAAAAAACTTTCACGAGTTGTAACGTAGGGTCTGTCAGACCCAAATAACATTTCAGCCTTTGACAACTGTTGATAAACTAAAAGCTGGGGCACGTGCCGTCCCATGACCGTCTCATGAGTATTTGATAGGAAGGTACTCTAATGGAGAATGTTGCAACTCTAGTTCAAAAATACAAAAACAGACGTCGTTGGGTCTGTCAAACCCAACGTTACCACTGCATGGTTAATGTATTAATGCGGAAGGTCGAATCGAATATGTTCATCGTTATTAAAAAGTGCTTTCATAAAGATTGCACTCGATTGCGTTACCAAAAGAAAGTTTCTTCGACGATATTAAATTTATTTTATGCTCCATAATTTTTTCATCGTTAATTAATTAAAGGGCTATACATATCCGCGACATTCAGAGGTCCTCTCATTTAAAACTTAACTACAAAAGTGTAGTCAGGCTGACTCCATATCACATATTATGCATCACAGCTCTGACATTAAAATGAAGAGATGAATAATGCACCCCACAAATCTTATCAGTGTACCGCAAGCTCTTAGTGAAATAGCTAGCTTATAGTAATTTTTTGTGGAGTCAAACTGACTGCACGTTTGTAATTGTGCTTATACTCGTATAATGCACCAGTCGTACAAAAATAGTACGAAAACGACGCGATCAAATATTCTAAAAAATTGGCTAGGGACTTAGTTATTCCCCACTTGCATAGAAGATGAACAAATTATCGGATTTCTAGTGATGTAAGAAGGAGAATGTGCGCGACTTTAGACATTCCTTTCAAAGAAGGCATGGGCGAGAAGGAACTTCTTGCTCCATCTGCGATCCAAAACTGAAGACTAAATGTAAACAGCCAATTTGTCTGACATGTGCCAAAAAATATGTTCCGATTGTGTTCAGGAGTGACTTTGAGATTTTCAGCTACAAGGTTTTTAACATTGTGCATTTTTTTATATAAACATAGGTTTACAATTATTTATACTTTTTATTTTAATACCTTATTCCTAGAAGTCCAATGGTTAACTTCAACTAGCGAAAATGTTCAAATAAAAACATTTAGGTCGTAATAGGAAAAAATATAAAGGAGCCTGTGTGACTCCACGTTAGTAGTTGAGTGATTTTTTCACGTTTGTAATTAAGTGTTATATATATATATATATATGCTAAGTGAAGTAACGCAAGCGAGGCCCTGCTTCCAATTGCTGCCTTGCCACACAAGTTCTACGTTCGTTTAATGCCAACCTGCCTGTAATTTCTCTTTCGTCTTTTCACGAATTCCGTTTTAATCAGGAAAGTCGAATGAAATATGCATTTATCATTAACAAGAAGCTCCTCTCATAACCATTAACATTAGAACGCCCGAACGGGTCAATTTGACCCGAAGAAGAATTTGAATGCATTTTTCTTCTATAATATGATCCTGATCCCAATTTCCTCTCGTGACTTTTAATCATTTTACTGTGTTTACCCACAAGAAATTTTAATCTTGTCATGATAATACGTCATGAATAATAAATAAATTTACCTTGGACGCCCGACCGGGTCATTTTGACCCTAATGTAGAATGCATCGTATTTTTTTCAACATAGAATGCCAAAACGCTTCTATGTTATCGCAGCTGATGATATTGAAGTACTACTTGTTTTTATAGCTGTTGCTTGAATTCAACCCAGCGTTACTCTATTTCTCTCCCTCTCTCTCTCCCACTCTCCCCAATTACCTCTCTCCCACCATCCCCGATTCTCCCTCTCGCTCCTAATCATCACTAGATTGTCTTCATTTCCAAAAATGCAACCTTGTGTGCGCAGGTTTGAACTTGCCGATATTGTCTTCCACTCATTTTATTTCAACAAGCCCATTGCTCAGTCCCTGACGGTATTTGGACGCGCAAAAACGTGCAGGCAGCCTCGCGTGCATTTGCACAGAATGGTGTCAGATAAATAATTCGCAGACGCGATTTCTACTCTGATCAGATTCTCGCGGAACTCAATAACTTCCCCGAGGATGTGTTTGACGGACATACCTATTATAACATTTTTGATTTGGCGGCAATAAATGTTGTGATATATACAGCTATGGCCGGTAAGAATTTTCGCCGAGCAAGTTCATCAGACAGCTTGCAGAGAAGCTACGAGTAAAACAGGTATGTAAGAAAGAGACCAAATAATTGTAATAAAGGCGAAGGATCTGATTTGAAAGACGAAGTTGTTCCAAAATGCCGAAGATGCCAGATCATGGAAAATTGCTGGGAAAATAAAACCTCAACCAAATGAAAAGAAAATGGTTTGTGGAAAATGCATGGGCAAAATGCATTGCACTTGCGTCAGCTGCACTACGTGATGAAAGAATAATAATTTTATGTTATTATATTATTTTGAAACTTTGTTTGTTCGTCACAAATTTCTGTCAAAGAAACCTATTTTCAAGACCGAAAGATTTTTGTCGCTGTTATGCAATCCTTGCGTGATTTTCAAATACTGTTTTTCAAAATTGACATTTTGAAGATGTACTTATTTTTTTAAGATTCAGACAGCAGTAGGTGATCTGAATAGAAAATCTATACCTTATTTAAACTCATTAAATACTGGCGAAGAAATAATTTCTTTGTTTTTAATATGCTCTTACCACATGTATACTAACCGTTTATCAATAGCATTTCCGGTTTCTTAGGTGCCGAATCCCAACATAAAACTATGGAAAAGGACGTCTTTCTTTAGGCTTACATTCTCATAAGATAGAAATACAATATTTATCATGTTGATAAAGTACTATTCAACTATTTTGACCATGAATGTATCAGTTTGGCAAACATTACTAAAAATGAACATAACTTATAATTGCTTAGATGACGAAAATTATGTACCGCATTTAACTTCGCAATTATAAGCTATAAAAGCTGATATTTCATAGTATGGGTCAAATTGACACAGTTGGGCGTTCAAGGGGGTGAGCTAAGTCCGAGCGTCTAAGTGTTAAAAGCCTTACATAGTCTGAAAAAATATGTGTATTTTTTAATTTAGCAAATATGAAATACTTTCTCACTGACGATTATTTTCAGCGCGAACAGTCATCAACTGCTAATTCTCTTGTTACTCTTAACCATTAACTACTAACGTAAAAAAATCACTCAACTACTAATGTGGAGTCACACAAACTCCTTCATATTTTATTCCTATTACGACCGCGATTTTTTTTATTTGAACATTTTCGCTATGTGTAGTTAACCATTGGACTTCTTGGAATAAGGTATTAAAATAAAAGAGTATAAATAATTGTAAATCTTTTTTTATTTAAAAAAAATGAACAATGTTAAAAATGATAAATGCATATTTCATTCGACTTTCCTGATAAAAACGGAATTCGTGAAAAGACGAAAGAGAAATTATAGGCAGGTTGTCATTAAACAAACGTAGAACTTGTGTGGCAAGGCAGCAATTGGAAGCAGGGCCTCGCTTGCGTTACTTCACTTAGCCTATATATTTAAAACTTAATTACTAACGTGAAAAAATCACAATTATCCGTGAGAAATAGTAATTTTATGGTGTTATAAATTAGACATCGATTAAATAAACCTCTGTTAAACACATCTAAAGATCTAACATAAGAAGTTTTACGTCAACAACCATTTTCTTCATCGGATACGAATTAATTATTCCGTGGCCCGCTACTCTTCCTGATTTCTTCAGATAACGTCAATTTGACTGCCTTTGAACAGAAAAATGATCGTTGTCTCTCGTTTCAAGCTTATAAACCCTTATCCCTAACAGTAAAAATAGAATACGCGACCTCTTGGAGCTGTATGTATGTAAAGGATGAATTTCTTCGGTCCTGCAGACATTCATCCATCGCGAGGGAACACGCTGCAACTCCAAATACCCACGGACCCGACAAGAAAATCGAGAGTAAACTTAGATAAATTCCTGCAGAAGAAAGGAAGACGGACATAATAAGACGTTTACTTATAGGAACGCCTGATGGCTGAACATTCGCGAAGTGAATTTGAGTCCTGGACAGATTCGCAAAAAGTCCTGGGACGAAAAATATTCCGTATGAGAAGTGAGGCAAGGTTTGTCATATGGTCGGAAATATTTCGGAAGATTTCGTGGTGCGGGAAATTCATATGAATTTAAAAAAAAGGGAGATCGATTTCCTAGTCGGTGACAGTTTGAGATCTGATCAGGGCCTTTCCATCATCGGAAGAAGTCGTCCTTTCGATGGAAAGCTATGTAGAATCAACGGAGAGGTAAGAATTTTTAGTTATTAACTGGAACTAATTTATTTTGCTATAAACGCAAATTTCCATAATTATTTCCTCATTTCAGAACCGGCACAAGTAAGGTACCCTTAACATTTCCCCAACTATATCCACTGAAATCATCGCTGCTGACCCGTACCTACCTCATCCTCCTCACCTTCTTTCTCTTTTCTTGTCTGTTCGCCTTTTCCAGTTCCCCTGTCACCAGAAAAGCCTTTCTCGTAACTTCATCCGCGAGGGAGCTCCTGCAATTTTCCTCCAGCCAACCATAGATAAGAGAGAGTGTTGTGTCTATAGTTATACTGTGATTGTGAATTGCGATTCCAGCAAGAGGATTTTCTGTCGCCGCGTCACAGGTAGGGGCTCTTCGATTCCCGGGAATCAAGTCCTCCAATCCCCGCTCTCTTTCAGCGTAAGTGGTGTAGTGGGTAAGTCCTAGGAGACATGTTATCCCTCCGCTAGGGCCCACCGAAAGGGCGATAAGGAAATCTCAAACTTAAGGTCTGGAGGGTAAATTAGATTAAACACTAACCTTATTTTAATTTTAGTCTAGATGTAAGGGTATCACGTCATAACAGCGCATGAATAACAGCGAACTTCAAAACAGCGAACATCAACACAGCGAAAAATCGGAATGTAAAAAACAGCGAACGTCCAAATGGCGGAACACAGTTTAGCAAAAGTCAGCATTGTAGTTATTATAGGTAATAGATAATTGCTGGTTATTACATTTTAAATAGCCGGAAATGTTAAACCAGAAAATTATAGTTATAAGTGAATATTTAAAAAGTGCGCTGAATTTACTGGAATTACTAAAATTAACATAAGACACAAATCCTACATCCTATAGAAAAATTTACCAGATTTTTTAGTGTTAGCAGGTAATTTAAAATGAACGATATAGCTATTTTTTTATTGGTTTTATTATGAAAAACTTTTTTAACATTTATCATTATGGCTCTACATTCGTTTAAAAAATCCTTTCGTATTACTTACGTTAGATCTAAAGTACATTATTTATTACAGGTATATATAATGGGAGACTATGATACAAAGAGCACGAAAGAATTAGAAAATATGTAGTTAACGAATAACATTTACATTAAAAGTCAAAACTAATACATTTTCAAATTACTGTTAAAACATTACAAAAGATACTTGAAAGTACGTTTTATTTAAAGTTATGTCAAAAATTGTAAGAAAAATATTACAAAAGATAATGAATTCAAAAAGCCTTATGCTTGAAGATGAAAATTTCGGGCGATTCCTTTAAACAAATCTAATCTATCTCGATTATGGCAATCCTTTACGAGACCTTCGATACGTTTGTATGTATCTCGGTAAATTTTTCGGATTTTCGAGGGTTTCATGAACATTTTGTTCTTTTTGTAAGCATTCAATAAATTTCCATATGGTTGGATGACTGGGTCCAATTAACTGGCTCAAGCCACGGTGCCAACCTTCCAATGCATCATTAGTTCTAGGCAAACCTAACTTAACAGCCTCATGACAGTTCAACAATTTAATAGGAAAGTTTGGCTCACGACGTCCATTTCTGCGGTTCCTTCTTCCAATCCAGGTATCTTCAAAATAATCGATCATTGGCTGAAGGATATCCTCCTTATCAACGTAGTACTTAGAATCAATAAGAACTTCGAAAGAATGGATAATGTCAGATTTAGAAACGTAAGCAAGGGCTAGTAATTGCCTGATTTAAAGAGAGAAGTCAGGATCGGAGATGTACATCTGCTGCATTCCTTCTATTTGTTGGATTGTCCTCCACGAGCATTGAATGAAATGGAAGAAACAACCTCGTTGAGTTTCTTGAGGAAAAGCTACTTGAAATGAATTAATTGAACTTCGCTCGAAATCTGTCATAATAGAAGCCGGATTCAAGGTGGGGTTCAATCTTTTTAAAGCTGATAATAAACTGCCGTATAAAGAATTTGATTTGTGTGACAACAATGCAAACACTAGTGAAATTACAGTATTTTACTCCATTGCGTGAATGATATATATATATATATCTGCCTAAAGAGTTGCGGAGCGGATTTAAACATGCCATCCGCAAACCAATGCTTGCATCGCACCAACAAATCCAAGTTCCGGTGAGTGGAAAAAGAAGAATACGCTCATCTGGCGGTCCGCTGTCATGGAGCAAGAAAGGATGTCCCTTAACAGTTTTAGTGAGTTCTTCTGGAAAATGTAGTTCTGCCAGACATTTCGGGTTCGACGGCGGAAGATTTTTATTTTTGCGAGTCCGTTGGATCGTGCGTTTCAAAAGGGGAACTGAAGGCAGTAGTCCATAAGCAGCTAATGGTAACGAGCATGTGGAAGGGACCACAAACCGACAAATAGCTTCTTGCGTTTCTCCAGCTCGTTCTCTGATATCGTTGATTACAGATCTTGCGTGAATCTTCGAAGAATCACCCACATGGTTATGACTAGTATGATTAATAACTCTCCCATCCATAACACTTGCACGTCAGCCACATTTTTTACTGTCATAATCAGTGCATTTCCAATAAGTAATGCTATTGTGTTCACGTTCTCGACGGAAAGTGAATCCGTTATAAACTAAAAGATAGTAACCTTTTTGACTCTTCACATAATCTCTCGCCATCCTTCTAAAAATTAATAAAATAAAAATATTTAGAAATCGCAGAAAATATTGCATTAATTAAAAAAATTAAGGTGTCGAGAAGCAATACAAAATCTATAAAATCTAAGGTTTCTATTAATGTTATGTAATTTTAAAATATTGAACTCTGAAACAGATTGGAACACAAGAATATGGTATGTATATTAGGGTGGTCCTTATTTTTAAGTTTGGAAAACTGGAGTTCTGAATCTGTTCCATTATGAACAAAATAATTTTGGTAAAATTAGGTTAGTTTTGAATGATATTTAGTGGTCACTACCAAGATCTGAAAAATCGCAATATATCATAATGCTAAACATAAGTGCACTCATTTTTAAATAAGTTTAAATTTTAAACTTATTTGAAATGAATTGTGAATTGTAGATACTTAGTATTAAAAATTGTGATGCAGCACCTATTGGTCAATGTTACGCAATACTGCAATAGAAATAACCTTTCAGATGTACCCCTCAGAAATCCTACGTAAGTCCACTTGCATCAGCACTCTTTGTTTTATGTAATAGTCCATATCAGGAATTTTTGAACAATCTAGAACTGTCCATAACGTTATAGAACATTCATAAACATTCTAAAACGTTCTAGAACCTTGCGGAACGATTTGGAACTTTCCGGAACGTTCTAGAACCTTCTGTATTGATGTAGAACCTTTCAGTACGTTCTAGAGCCTTCTGGAACAATCTTTGAACTAAACTATATAAGCAGCCCACCTAGTGCAGTGAGTTCAGTTGTCATCAGGTAGACAAAGAGTGCAGCTCAGCCAAGAAATTTCTCCCATAAAGTTGTTGTATAGAGACTCAAGTGAACCTGACTCGTAGGAGATTACAATACAGTGCACTCCCAATTTGTAAGTTTTGTACTGCGTTCTGCTGAATACCAAAAAATAAACTAATGACAAAAGAAGTAAGTTAGCTAATTTTTTCACTTTACTTTTAGGTTTACTTTTATGAAGAAATGGCTACTGTTAGTCCTACTACTCGTAAAATGACGAATGTTTGGCTAATTGGGCTACAATCACGTGAAATACTCGGAAATAAGCTACCTTCGATGCGAGAGGTAATGGTTAATTTTTTTCATTTGCATGGATTTGAAATGAGCAAGGCTGTTGTTGAAACTATGCAACTGTGGAATCCAGCAGAGAAAGTGAAAGGAATGTGTTTTGACACAACTGCGTAAAATACTGGAAGAAAAAATGGAGCATGTCTTTGGATTGAACAGAAATTAGACAAGAACGTTCTCTACATTCCCTCCAGGCACCACATATTGGAGCTGGTACTGGAAGCTGTCTTCTCTGTCATCGTAAGTCCATCAGCGAGCCCAGAAATACTAATCTTCAAGCAATTTTAAGCTCATTGGGTGTCACTGGATAAGTCCGAATACAGAAATGCACTTGATGATGAGTTCACTGCCAGTGCTGTTGCCGATATTAAAGACGAAATAATCACTTTTGCTACAGAGCAGCAGAAACGTCGCGATGGTTAGAGAGAACTCCTGGAAATCTCTACCACCTTTCTTGGAAGTGAACCTTACCGTGGAATTAGATTTATTGCTCTTGGTGCAATGCATAAGGCTCGTTGGATGGCCAAAGCAATTTATGCTATCAAACTGTGGATGTTCAAAGGACAGTTTCCAATGAAGACAAAAGAGGAAGCTGGAATAAAGTGTATAGCAATTTTTGTTGTGAGATTCTATTTGAAAGTGTGGTTCCAAGCTGCACTTCCAACTGCTGCGCTTTTAAATGAAGAACCTCCAACAGTACAAGACTACAAACTCAATAGTTGCCAACGCTGCTCTGAAGAAGCTTGCTCGTCATCTGTGGTACCTCAGCGAAGAGCTGGTTGCCCTTACTTTCTTTGATAAAAAAGTATCAATAGACACAAAAGCCAAATTGATTCAAGCTCTAAAAAACGATGATAATGAGAACCGCTCAAAGAGATCGACTGTCGATTTAAATAGCATCTTGGAGAAAAATTTGGACTATTTTGTTTTAGCCAACACTGAGGTTTTTCGACATACGTGGTCTTGACTCGAAATTCACATAATTGGATCCCGAACTCTGGGTTACTAATGGGAACTACATTGCCAAACAAAAGTGCTTTAGGTCCATCAATTGCATTAAAGATACGGCAGAACACGGAGTTGCCCTGATCGAGGAATACAATCGATTACACACCCAGGATGAACAGCAAAAAGCAATTTCTTCTGCAGGTTGTCAGCGATCATCGGAGGCGGTATCCAGACTTTGCGAAGGGAACACTTGCCACAAACAATTAATATACCACTCTGTTAGTATTGTTATGTTCATCATGTGACAATATAGCATGGAAATTACCAACTCTAAATTTTATATGCTTTGTACTGTATTGCATTTTGTTTAAAATAAAGAAAACTTAATGTTTCAAATTTTGGTAGCAACCTCTAAATTTCATCTAAAATTTACTAAATTTTGGGAATATTATATTTTTTTAATATTGGAGCAAGATAGGCTGGTACCCTTATTCAAAATAAATCGTTTTTTTTTTTAACCATTGTAAGGACCACTCTAATGTACATACATTTATCAGATGATATTGGGTAATTCATTTGTAAAGTAAAAGTAAAGAACATTAAGGAAAACATTCACAGTAATGCAAGATACATCTACATCTACGTATCTACATATACATATTACCCTGAAAGTCACATTGACGGTGGATAGGAGATATTTAAAAACATACCTTCTCAATATACGTGAATTGGATCAATACAATGCACCAGAAGAATGAAGATTCGACGTTACACCAGCAATTCCACTTTAAAATGGCGATATGTTCATTGGTTTTCTTCTTTTAACACGGGAAGAATTAATATTATAAGGGCGTAGATGCCAAGTCAAGAGTCACTTCATAGGCAAAAAATCACACCTTCTTCATCTACATCTACATCTACAAGTTACCCTGCAATTCACCAAGTTGGTGGGTGGCAGGGGGTGCAATGCACCAAATCCTACCTAAAGATTGTCTAACGCAAGTCGAAATTTCCTATTGTGATCTCGTATTGTCCTCGGAAAGAACGAGCCTAGATAACGCTCCGTCCTACAATCGATCTCACGTATTTTATCGTCTCGATCATTTCTACCTATATACGTTGGTGCCACAATTATCCCCACTACCTCCTCTTTTATACATTCCGACCTATATTTCTCCAGAAGTTTCAACCTAGAGTCCAATTTCTTAATGCCTAAATAATTCCACAACAGTAAAAGAGAGAACCTTAACAGAATAACGTTACTCTGCACTCCTTAAATACTTTCAGGAAAGGATAGAAACAAAATAACTTCTCATTAGACGACAAGTAATTAAGAGCATAGTCAATGGTAAGAGAAAGGGAAGGGATTATTATCATGGGCCTGGGCAGGTGGGGGAAGAAGGGGACAATGCCCCCCCCCCCCGCCACTGGAAAAGTGGAAAAATAATTCCACGAACGAGATCGAGTGTGCAGCGGAAGTATGGAACCCTTATGAGAGGGTTCGCATACATAAGATGTAGGAGGTTAGGAGAAGGGCTGCCATATTCGTGAAAATACCTCTACATCTACATATTACCCTGCAAGTCACCTTGACGGTGGATGGCAGGGGGTGCCGCGCACCAAGTTCCTAACTAATTATTATTCACTTATCTATTGTTGTCACGTATTGTCCTAGAGTAAAAGGATTCCTTATACCTCTCCGTCCTACTATCTATTTCGCGAATCTTGTTCTAATTATCCCTCCGTCCGATATACGTCAGTTGTCGAATAATATCCTTCATTTCATTTATGAATATCTCCGGCCTATATTTATCTAGAAGTTTAAGTCTCGCCTGTAATCTACGATCCTTCAACGATGGCCAACTCAACTCTTCAATGAGTAACGTAACGCTCTGTTTTTTATCGTAATTCTTTTTCACGGATCTATCTGCTCGCCGCTGTATTTTTTCTAAATACTTAAGGAATCCCCTCTGATATGGATCCCAAACCGCTGCTGCGTATTTCATTTGAGGTCTAACCAAGGATAAATAACAGGATTCTCTCACCTTTTGCGTGCTTTTTCTGATTATTCTACGCACAAAAGCCAACTTCTTATTTGCCGCACCTATCACTCGTCTTATGTGAGTGTCCCAAGACAAGTCACGATTCAAGGATACCACGAGGTATTTCACGGATTCCGAAACAGAAATGCTCTCACCATCTATCGAGTAGGTAAATACGGACGATGGGCTTCTAGATTTCCAAAAGTTTAGAACGTTACTCTTTTTCTGATTGATTTCTAGCTGCCATTCCTTGCACCAAACAGATAACGCATCCAGATCATCCTGAAGCTGACGATATTCTCTAGGACCACTAGTTTCTCTATAGACTACGGTGTCATCTGCAAAAATCCTGATATCACTTTTCACAACTGAGCTGATGTCGTTTATATAAAGCAAGGAAAGCATAGGTCCTATCACACTACCCTGCGGCACGCCAGAGACTACATCTTCCACACTCGAGGACTTACCATCGATGACTACTTTTTGTTTTCTATTTCAAAGGAAAGCGCGAACCCAGTTAATTACTTTAATGACATTAACGCCAAGATTTCCCAATTTTAATAACAACTTACGGTGGGGAACGTTGTCAAAAGCTTCTCTAAGATCAAGGAACACTGCATCGACCTGTTTATTATTTTCGCCGCATGATAAAACATCATTCACAAACAGACCGTGTTGGGTGTCACAGGATCTACCTTTTCTGAAGCCATGTTGACAGCTGACTAACAGCGATCTACTCTCGAGATAACGCATAGTGTTGCTAGCAATAATGTGCTCCAAAATCTTACATGATAATGATGTTAGAGAAATCGGCCTATAATTTTCGGGGTTTTCTTTGTCACCTCCCTTATGAATGGGTGTTACGTGTGCTAGTCTCCAATCATCAGAAACCTCACAGAGGGTAAGAGATTTCTCGAATACTATCCGAAGGAAGGGAGCTATTTCTTCTGCTAGTTCTTTTAATATACACGCGGGAATTCCTTCTGGTCCTGAGTTTTTGTTAGGCTTTATCGCACCCAGATACTTCGCTATTCCTGCCTCAGAGATTTTAATATTATCCATCCGAGTACATCCATCGGGAATAAGATTATCTTCAAGTCTATCTCCACTTGCCGCGAACGCCTTCGCGAAGTAAACGTTTAGTAGATTAGCGTTATCCTCACCATCGTGAAGGATGTCTCCGAAATCACATCGCAGGGAGGGTATTTAAGAACCTCCACCTTTGACTTCTTTTATATAGGACCAGAACGCTTTTGGATCCTCCTTCAATTTTGTATTTAATACCTCATTCCGGAAAGTGTTAAACGCGTTAGGCATGGTTTTTCTCGCTAATACGCGGGCACTGTTATACTCATGGACTATAGCTGTGCGATACTTTGGGGAAGCGGTGGTAAATATGTTTTCAATTTTGTGTGACTACGCCTCTGTCGTCTTAAGGCAATCCTAACTTCCTTAATAAACCATCGAGGTTCTTTCTTATCAGATTTTAACTTACTGTGGATAAATCTATTGATAGCTTTTCCTAGTATATCCTTAAATAATAACCATGATGGCTCCATACTTAATCGTTCTGTCTTTTCACGATAACTGACAAAGGTACTTCTGAGATGTAAGCTGAAACTTTTAAAGTCGGCATTGGCGAAAGTGTATACATTCCGAAGGGGCTTAGGATGTCTTTTGAGCTTAAATTCGCACTCCGCATACACAGCTCGATGGTCGCTAAGTCCCTCCTCTGTGGATAACTTAGTTATCCTGTGCGGGATGTTAGAAGCAAGAAAGTCGAGAACATTGCCCGAACACGTGGCTTTTCGTACCAACTGGATTAAGGAATATTCATGAAACGTGTCAATTAGGCTTCACACGATTTGCGTTCTTTACCTCCCGTAACGAAACATAGGTTTTCCCAATCGATTGACGGCAAGGTAAAATCGCCTCCAATTATCACATAACCGTCGTTCAAAAAAGATCTAAGCTCGGCTAATTGCCTATCTAAACTTAAAATATAATCAACTTTGGCATTAAGTGGTCTGTAAAATGAGCATAAATATATCTTTTTCGAATTATCCTTACCTAGGCTGACAACTATCGTACTTTTCACTTATTGCCAAAAATACTCCGCCACCTATTCTATTGGCACGGTCTTTTCTGTACACTCTATAGCTTTTCGGAAAAATTTCTTGGCTAGCGATATCTTCGGTGAGCCAACTTTCCGTACCTATAACTACATCAGCATCCAACGCGCAAATTACGTGTTCGAGTTAGACAGACTTCCTACGAATGCTGCGGCAGTTTAAAACTACAATATTTAATTTCTCGTTATCGCCCGAAGCATTAACTGCTCTATTACGGCTTCTGCAGGTGGACTCTCTCACTTCGTGACCAGAAACTTTATTACACTCAATGCCCCTATGAAATTTCCTATTACGCCTACACCCTACCCTACTCTCAAATCCAAAAATGACCTACCATGGTCGAAGATCCTACACGCTACACTCTGTGAAGCCTCGGTCGTGTAATGGACTCCGAAGCCGTTTAGGGGTACCCTACACGATCCCTGAACCAGCCGAAAATCAACGAAGTCGACTCCCATGCCCACACAGAAATTCCATAACCTTTGGTTTAGCCCCGCCACGCGGCTCCAAACCTCCGAATCACAATCAATTCACGGGACAATACTACAAATGGTGAGCCGCACATCAGAACCCGACTCCTCTCGGGCACGAGTGACCTCGGCGACTAAGTCCTCAAAAGAACTTAGAATCTCCTCGGACCCGCGCTTCGAGGCGTCATTAGTCCCAACATGGACCACCATCCGCAGCCTAGAGCAACCCGTTGACTCCACCGACTCCCGTACCGCCCTCGTCACTTGAGGGACCGTTCCTCTTGGTATAAACCTGGAGAACACCCGCTCAGCCACTCCCTCCCGGCAGGCCCGAGTTAGCAAGGGAGCCATAACACGCCGGACATTAGAACTGCCTATTACTAAGAGCCCTCCCCACCCCGATTTCACATTGATCCAGCCTCCACCGAAGCGACGGGAGCGGATGCGAGAGTATCAGCCAAAGTGTCGAACTCCAACAACGCCGCGAACCGATTGCTAACTGGAAGAGGGTCTGCCGAGGCAATGCCTTCGCAGGACCACTCCACGATCTCCCCAGTTGGAGACCACTCTCCAATCGTTGGGCTTCAGGACTGGATCGACCCCAGCCCCCGAAGAGTTCCCTCAAACACCCTCGATCACACCACCGACTTTGGCACTCGATCGCACCCGAGCCGCCATCCTGGCGCGGTGAGTTCTCGGGGATGGATGCGTTCTCCCAACACGAACAAGGGCCGACTCCGCTCTTGCCACCCTCCGACGGAGGTCCGTAACCTCTCTTACCAGCTCCGTGATTCGAGACCTCATTCCCTCGAAATCAGCGTCGCATAGAAAGGAGGAAACGGGAATCCTAGGTGAAGCCATCCTAAACACTAATCTGTACTAGCTACGAATTAAAATAAGCTTCAAGGTAAGGTTATACTAAGTGACTAACTAATTCGTGAACTTAAGGTCTACGCTCGAGAGGAACGCAGGTAAAAAGTGAAAGAGAAGCGCTGACTCACCGCACAAACAACGTTAGCGAACAGGCAAGATAGACACACAAGCAAGCGTTAAAACAATTTAAATTAGTACACCAACAGCAATAATCAAGTTAAAACAAGTTAGGTTAGTACACAAACAGCGTAGAGTTCTTACAGAAACAATTACTGCTTGAATATGAGTTTTTTTTAAGCAAGAGCGCCATAGTGCTAGAAAAAATACTACTAAAAATAATGATATTGGGATTAAGAGATACAACAATAAACAATATAAATAAATGTTAGTTCTACTTATCAGTATGGTTACTTCGATTCTACTTCTACTGCTACACAACGATACAGCTACGGAAGGGCAACTGCTACAGATACTCTACAGCTACTGCTATTAAAGCGCCGGTGACCCGCAGGTCAGAAGCTCTCGCAGGAGGAAGTGAAAGGCACGTCCTTACCCTTCCACAGCCAAGCACTGACTGAATTATATAAATAAATAATAATTAA
Source organism: Tanypteryx hageni (assembly GCA_028673005.1). Lineage (NCBI taxonomy): Eukaryota > Metazoa > Arthropoda > Insecta > Odonata > Petaluridae > Tanypteryx > Tanypteryx hageni. The sequence continues at coordinate 5,414,146 of CM054112.1, forward strand.
TTAATTAATTAATACTAAATTACGATGCTAGGAAAAGCGTCTCTCCATTAATTGAGAATTTGGCCTGGTGATTGCAGACTACAGTCTTGACTGAGGCTATTAGAAAAGTATCGTTCGGAAGGATTAGCTAGAGAGGTGAATTCATTAAAGATCCCACCTATATCGGTAGAAAGGACAATGAAAATAAGTTTCGCGAGATCGATTATAGGACCGAACGATACAAAGGATCTTTTAGCCAAGAACAATCACGGAAACTAATCGAATAATGAAGTCGTAACTGAGTTTAAGGTAATTGAGAAGTGCTATGCACCCCCTGCCATCCACCGGTCTAATAACTTACACGGTATGATATAGATTTATCTTGCACGCGATAACCGTGAAGCAGCACTCTGCAACTAGGGTGACGAAGTGCTACGCTGGACTTAGGCGAGAGAAATAAAGGAATTTGTAATTCTTGAGCTAAAAGTTTATTGTGTATGACATTCCATTTATTATGCTGAATTTGATCTTTATGTTCCTAAAAAAATTCGAAAATTAGAATTTCTATCTCAAATCCATTGAATTATAACGATTTTGGATGGACTTGATTACTTACATTTCTGAAATATTCGCATATAATTATAATATACTGTATTTTCCCACTGCCACACGCCATTGGCGGCTTGCAGGGTGTATATGTAAATGTATTTTGCTATATTTAGTTCAGCCATTTTCACGTTTGCTGTTTTTTACATTGCCATTTTTCGCTGTTTTGTCCGTTCGCCGTTTTTGTTTTCGCTGTTTTGACGTTCGCTGTTCTAACGTTCGCTGTTTTGAAGTGGAACCGACGTAAGACTGTTTAGTTTTGAGGTTTTCCAACCTGTACACCGGCCGCTCGGCCACGACTCCTCAAAAGATGCGTAAAATAAACCTTTCTTCAAAAATCTGGCCTCTTTTTTCCTTGGTGGCACCTTGTTGTCGCGCATGGTGTCGTAACATGGTTTCCTTAGGGATCTCCTACTGCAACTTCTACCCGTGCAGTTATTAACGGCTGCAGTATGAAGGCTAAGCCCTCCATTCTTTAAAGAGGAAACGAGCCAATATCACAGCACCTCTTTGGGTAGCTTGGAAGTCTGTGAACCTAAATTAGTTGCTAAAATATTATAATAGAACTAATTGAAATAGAGTGGTGAATGCCCGATACCTAACTATTATTAATATTACTTATTTCCTTCATTTCATGTTCATAATTTTCTTTGTAAATGTGGTGGGCAGGTGACAGCAGCTCCATCCATGCCGCTTGCTCGCCCGTAGTATGGAAGAATGCCATCAAGGTGCCTACGCGATACCACTCGGCGTCCGGTTATCGGAAAACTGCAACTAGTTCAGGCCACAATACACCCGTGGTATTCGAGGATGGCAGTACGACATAGGCATTCTGAAATATAGCGAGTGAGAGCCGCATTACTTATATCGTAAATAGATGTGCATTAAATGATTCCTACGAATTAAGGAGATTACCTTCTCCGTGAGTAGTTTATATCTGTCTAATCTGTCCGTTCACTAAGTGGCGAAAACGGAATAAACTGTAGTTCCATCTTTTCTAAATATAACCCGTTTCTCGGGAATAACAAATGTTTTCATCCCGGCGTGAGAAAAAACTTCGTATTAATATATGTCTGTTTTTCATATAATTCGAGCCAAGTGTAATTTCACGTGCAATTGCTATTTGCACTAGATCTCGATGTTGTTGTGGAGCGAGTAAATATCTCATCCATTTCTAACTCTTTCGCTCGGCGTCATTGGCGACCGAAAATACAGGCGACCGCCTTAAGCGCTGTTCTCGTAGACACGAAATATTGAATAGGAATTATTAGACGGTCTAAATAGGACATTTTTCGATTTTTAATTGTTTACCGAGCAATAAAATAACTTTCTAATTATGCAACCGCCAGAATTATTTCTCCAATTTTGTAATCCACCTTAAATTTCTTGAATTTTGATGTCAACAATAATTGTTTTTTTAAGTCGGAGCCTTCCAGCACATTCGTCTGTCCATTACTATTTCGTAATTTTCCAACTCTTCTTAAATGTAAATTAATCATGTTGTCCTTTTTTACTTTTTAGATCCTCGCTACTCCAAGAGGGCCGCTCGGATCACTTCCTCTTTCTGTTAATGTCTACATTTAAAATATAAATCCTATAATAGATAAATAAAATATTAAAACTCAAAAATTTGTTATCATTATTAAAAATCACATTACATATGTCATTTTTATTCTATTTCGTAAATGAATCCTTCAAAGTATTGGATATATATGTAATAAATACAGCACAATGTGCACAATTTTCGTCATCTCATCTCTGACCCATAAATATGTTCAACAAAACTTCGTTCGCGGAAACGTTGTTTATATATCTTTAAATATATTTTTTAATTTTTATATTCAATATTTAATAATAATTAAATGTTCATATATATCAATATTATACTCGCTTCGTGTTACCCGTTTATAGGTAAAACGAATGTGTATGTATAAAAAGATCCCTGCTTGCGTTCTTTCCACCCAATAACACGCTCGCTTCCTATTTCCGTTACCTGGAGACTGACTTTGAATTTCAGCTGGAGAAAGGGACATTTAATAAAATAACTATTGATTAATCTGGATGATTGGGTAAGGGTAGTAGAGGGCAATAACATGAAAGACAGGGCTGCCAATTCTCTCCTGCACTACCGAATATTTATGCTAAGGAGATGGTGAAAGAAGCCTAGGAAATCTTAGACACAGGAGTGAAATTAGGAGATAGTTCAGTCAAATAAGTTGATTTAGCACATTAAAAAGCACTAATGAGATATTCAGACGGCTGAAAAATTAATTTTATTACAAGGGAAAAGTATTCGGTATTATCCTTAATAGGATGAAAGCAAAACTTGGTTTTCTAGAAGTGGGTAATTACTCGCAAGACAAGTCACCTCTCCAGCCATTCGTTTATTACGCTGGCCAATTTCGACCTTCATTTGGTTTCCGTACGCGAGGGTGGAATCTCTCTGACTTCCATTTATCCTTTTCTTTCTTTCATCTCTCTCTCTATCTCTCTTTATCTCTCTCTCTCTCGTTTTCTCTTTCCCTTTCCAACATCCAGTTTCTCCATCCCACTACCTACTTAGCATTGAATGGTTTAAAAAACGGTACATTAATTCACCGCGGTTAATTGATAATCTGGTCCTATGTTGAATGAATTGCCCACCGATCGCATGATTCTTTTCCGTCGAATGCATTCCTTTCCTTTGCAAGCGAATTCCAGTTCACCTCCCTATCTCCATTCTCCTCTCTCCCCACCAACCTCCACTCACCCCACCAACCCCCACTCATCCCACCAACCCCCACTCCCCCCACCAACCCCCACTCACCCCACCAACGCCCACTCACCCCACCACCCCCCACTCACCCCACAAACCCCCACTATTTGCTTCCACGGCCTCCACTCCCTCTTCACTCCCAATCTAGTCGTTTCCTCCACCCCCTCTTCATTTCCTCTCATTCTTAGTTCTGTGCACTCTCCTTTCCTTCCATCCGCCGACAAGCGCAGCGCTTGTTGCAACCGAAGAACAAGATTAATAATGGGTGATGATAAGTTCCAATGGCATTTCATAAATGTTGTGAATTGGAACGGCCAATAATTTAATATTTCCTTTTTCCCCTGGCGTAGTGGAAAATTCTCGGTAAACAGCCGTCTCCTTTTTACATTCTTCTCCCGTGCGAACTGATTTACGACTCGCAATGCAGAATACTGTTTGTTCCTTTGTTTTGAAGTATGAATAATTTACATTCGTCAGCTTTCTCAATGGTTTGGAAATGTTTATCAATTTTTTTTCATTTCATAATTGCAAGTTGAAGTTAATGCATCTATCAAACGACTTAAATGAAAGATATTTCATTTCGGGAAAAAGGGAAAAGTTGGCAATAACACAATTTGAAGAAATAGATAAATTTAAGACATAGCAACATTGATACCGTAGAAATACTTCTTCAAGAGGACTTTTATAATAAAATTAAGTGGACCAATGATAATGAGTTAATAATAAATAGCAAAAATACAAAGAAATGCATTTAAGAACAAATCTCTTATTTTTACTTGCAAGCTTTTCCGCTTTATTAAAATTAAATTAGAATTAATTGACCTACGATCATCGGATAGAGACATTTTTAAAGCAAAATATACAAAGATTTTAATTTTTGTCCTCGAGTTTATCCTTCTGCTCGAAATCGTTCGAATTTTTCTTAATTCTTAAGAATTCAAAATTTCATCAAAATATTGCGTTTTTATTGACAGGTTCCCTTGGCGACAGAATCATTGTTATACTAGCGTAATTGCCCGCCAAATATGACGGGATTATGATAAAATTATTCCAAATATATTTGCTTCCGATATGAAAAATCATTATGATAAGCTAAATGATGAGCCGTTTGTCAAAAATGAAGTAATAATAATAAATAAATAATAATATTTCTCCCCACCCTCTCGCCGTCCCTCTAATCTATACTAAGCTCGTTTTGATAAGCAAAAGAATTCAAACTATATCCCAGTCCCATTAGGATTACGTAATTTCGCGAAAAATCCTACTATAATTTAAGGCAATCGATGCACTCGTATACATTACAAATATGCGGGTTGAGGCAACAATTGATTCTCGAAATTAAACAGAAAGGAAAAACCCCTTTTAAAAGCCGACATTTTTCCAAAATATGTTATTTATATGTTCAATATGCGAGATTTCGAAGGTTAGGTGAAAAAAGATGAATATAATAACAAACTTCATTAATCTTCCTAAAACATAATTTAAATTCGAAGATCGTACGTCAATTTTCTCTAATTTTAATAATAAAAGTCGCTTTTTACGTATTATTTTACGGGAAAAAGAATTCGCCACCTGGAGTCAATCCCGGGTCTTTTTTCGTAATTTATTTTTGCCAGTTAACTTTTATATTGGAATCAAACATTCCTGCGAAATTTCAATCTTCCACCAAATCGGGAAGTATGTTAAAGCGCGTTAAAAAAAACCGTTGATGACGTAAGCGTCTCACACAGACAGAACAGACAACTGGAAAACTATATATAAGATGCATATATATATATATATATATATATATATATATATATATATATATATATATATATATATATATATATGAGCATAATAGGAAGTATTCTATCATTCCTCAGGCAGATGTAATGTTTAAGTGGGAATTAGATAATCGTTATAATTCTATCCTGAAAGTCATAATACATTCGTGAACTCAGCTATACGTTTTCATTAACGAAAAGTACCTCTATCAACCATAGTAATGCGAAGATTTACCCTAGTTTGTAACTTTGTTTTGCATTTAACCATTGATGTAACTTGCGAATAACTTAACTCCAATCCATAAGAAGACATTATACGAAAAGATTTTTGAATGACATTCCATGAACATTTTCTCAAAGAAGATGTTTTTAAATTTTCCGCTTTATTTAGCATTTGAACTACATTTTTTACGTTTAATGAATAATAAGTAATCTTTTCGAAATAGATATATTCGAGAACAAATCTTCGTGTATGGAAAAAATAAAATTTCATGCATTCCCTATATAGTAGAATCCGTACCGAGATATTGAATCACAATATGCGGTGGCTCATCTAACTGTTATAATTTACCTTAAAGAAAACCTTAAAAATACAATTATTAAGACAATAGCCGATAATGATGATGAGAAACGTATCTCAACCATTTATAATGACCTGCAGATATTACCGGTAAAAATGCTATTTAAATACATTTTAATAACAAATGATTGCTTGATAAATGCAAAGTAAGGAATGTGACTGAAAAAGGCAAAATACTGAGAAAAACTAACAAGTGTATTGTGCCTAAATACCATGAAAAAAACAACTACAATATATTATTCCGAAACTGTTTAATAACATGCCTAAGGACAATCAAAATTTAGAAAAAACAAAATGATCCAAACAATACTTATGATCCCTATTTTCCATTTAATCATTTATTTAATACTTATATTGACTTTAATAGCTTTAAAATCATCGCTGATATGTAGCTCTTTGTGTTCCTAAATTTCATAATTTAGCGTTATAAAATATTACAAATACAATCGAAAGGAATATTAAATTGATCACACGTATTTGCGCGAAAAAAATAGAATATACCGAGTCTGAGTACAACAATAGTTGTTTCTATGGCAACACTCTCGTAATGAGTGATAAAAACTGCAAAATCGCCAGTATTTACTCAAAATTCTAAGAAATGCGATCGATAAGAAAAATTCTACGATTAAAATAACAATATTCATTTCTTTCCTCAAAGAATAGTACAAAACCCACTCCTATATTACAATTCTAAGATATTTTAATGTGCATGAGAAAATTACCCTGCACGATGGATTTCAGATTTCCCATGTAAATCAAATGGTAAGGATACTTCCTGGAATTGAACCTGGGACTTTAATCTTCGTAACAAAAACTATCTTCGGGAACTCGGCATATGAAGCAAGAGATTTTCACCAAGTTTCATGAAAAACGGTAAATTGGTCCAAAAGTTAATAGGAGGAGACGGACAGACAGACAGACACAACGACAAAACTATAAGCCTATTTTCATTCTGGAATATAGGCTAAAAAAATCTGATGTGGCCACCACATGATTTTCTCTATATCTGTAATATTTTAAAAAATTCCAAATAGGTTAGATAATAATAAATATTTTAAGAAACTGCGAGAAAATTTTAGACGACAAAGAACTGAAATAAACTCCAAATATAGCCTTCTGATATTGGACATAGCCAAAAAAACTCCAATAATAAAGAAAAGAAATTGGAGCGTTACTAAGACGGAACTAAGCATCAATTGTTAAAAATAGTCGTCGGTAGATGGAGTGGTGGTGGCAGCTATAATATAAGATATCTCTTAAACAACGCATTATATTGAAAAGTGTTTCAAACACAGGTTGTAGAAAATTAAATTTACTACAACTTTTCTTCCAATACATTTTTACATTTATCAAATATTAAAGCAAATATTTCAAAATAACTGATAAGTGACAAGAGTCAACACCCACTTCCGTTTGACCGATTTTTACCAAAAACTAGTCATTTCTTCTGAATTTCCTAAAAATGTTAAATATAAAATTTCGCGTTGACCTGATTAATTGTTTTTAGTTAGAGCACCAGCAAAACGCTATCACATGCACACACACGCACTGAAAATGGTCAATACGTGTTCAGTGGACCTCAAAACGTATATTTCCGTGGAAATCTTGAAGTCCATTTTTTCATGATTACAATACTTTCCCCTATACTACGTGTATGGAGAAAGTAATAAAGACTGGTTATTCAAAAAATAAATACAAGTTTAACGTTTTATAAAAAATTGTTCAGTTACTATGATAACAGAACAAAGTGGGTTAACTTTTAACTGGAGCAGTACGGCTGTTGTCACGCTAATGGAGTTCCAGAGTCCCGAGGTCCCTTGATCATAATTAGTTTATACAGGACTCCAATAAAATATTTAGCAAATACATAATTTTTACTGTCTTTTTCAAACGTTGATAAATTCAAAAAAATCATAAGACATGCATATTTACTCCATAAAATATTAAAAATAAATTCCAGAAACTTAACTTACATTAACTCAATATTGAATGAATCATTAAAAAATTTATGTTTTCTCTTGATTTTAATGTAGTTTCTAAGTAAAAAGGAGCATATATACGAACCTAACATGTCCAATAGTAAATTCTAAAAAATTCCTCTCTTTAAATTCGCAAAATTGCACTTGTGCACGACACACATTTAGTACAATAAGAAGTTAGCTTTAAGTTCAATTTGTTTCCATAGGTTCAATCACTTAAACAGTTCATAAAAATTTTTCTTGCACAATCATTACAGATCGGTTTAAGTTTAAGGAGTATATGAAGAACCAGGTTTAACCAAGAATAATCACGGACCTGTCTACGGACAGACTACCAATGATGATGAAGAGAAAAGTTCTATAAATCTGCAAAATATCAGCTTTCTAAACTTAATAGATTAGTCTACACACTGGGATAACTTTTTCCCGTGACAACTTATGGGAGATATTTCGGAGTATCTGGAGTCGAACCCAGGACACTGTAAGCAAAACTAACAATAATTCTTAATAGATAATGTGGCCGTCTAGCAAAACTGAAAATTTTATTTTTCTAGCTTACGGGCAAGTGCCCAAAATTAATTTTAAAAAATGGCGCAATGCATTTCTTATGGGAAAAAACGCAAATTTCAGAATTTCTGGAGTCGAACTCACGTCACTTAGGTGAGAAGTCTCATTTTTTCTGTAAGTTTCCTCATCATATCTACAAAATCTGAAACTTTCAGCTCTCCAACTTTAGTAGTTTGGGCTGGACATTAGTATCCTCCTATATGTTATCATTATATATCGACGTTTCTTACAGTGGAGGATATATATAACATACTAGTAGAAGGTGTTTGCATACTGCAAACATTTCATCTCACCTTGAAAAAACATTAATTTTTTAGAGAGATATTTCATCATTGGAAATATTTCTTTAAATCAAAAGATCTCTCCTACGGACCAAATTTCTTTTTTCCTTATGGAATAATAATATAGTAAAACAATTGCTAACTATTGCAATTTTATGAATATTATACTTTTACCACATTGGGTTACTAATGCCACACATTTATGCCAAATTTGAAATTTGTAGCACAATTAGAAGTAAAATAAAAATTATCTAATTTTTTAAATATAAAAAATTTTTAATGACCGCAATAAAAATGTCATACATACTCTGAAATGTTTATTTGTTTATAATGTTTAAACTCTATATAACTTGAAAATTTCAGCACACTAACTCGAACGGTAGTACCTAAACAGATATCTACTTGTTTAAATTTTAGGAATTTGTAACTGCCAAACAAATTAAAATGACAAAATTTGTAAAATCTTTATATCGTTTTTTTACAAATCCTACCTCTAAAAAAAATTTCAGCTCCGTAGCACATTCGGAAATACATAAACCTTGAAAATTTGTTTAAATAATTGCGAATTTTTAGCGGCTGCATTGTTGCACTTATTCAAGATTTTGGTTTTTTCTAGTCGGTTTTGAACAAAATCCTACCTAAGAAAAAAATTTCGATACTCCAGCTCATCTGGAAGTGCCTAAACATTAATATCCTCCTATAAATCGACGTTTCTTACAAAGGAGGATATAACACACTAGTAGTTGGTGCTTGCATTCTGCATGGATATCATAACAACATAAAAAAACATTCATTTCTCATAATTCAACTTTACAAATATTTTTTTAATTCTAAGTATTTCACCTCCGGAGCGATATTCGTCTTTCCCTTATGTAAAAATAATAGATTAAAACAATCCCAAAACTTTGCAATTTTAAGAATTTTATACTTTCTCCATTATGGGGTATAAATTCTACACATTTTTGCTAATTTTATAGTTGTAGTACTTCTATAGGTCAAATAATATTTTTCCAATTATATAAAATTTAAACATTTTTAACAGCCGCCCTAATATATTTATGGAGAAATTTAAATCTTTATTTAGGTAAATTTGCTATTTTGTAATTAACTTGAAAATTTCAGCATCCTAGCTCTTTCCGTAGTACATAAGGTGTTATGTATTTTTTTAAAGTGCAAGAATTTTTAACAGCCAAACAAAATAAAATATCAAAATTCGTAAAATCACTATATCGTTTTTTACGAATTCTACTTCTTAAAAAATTATTAGCTCCGTAGCACATGCAGAAATGCATAAACCTTAAAAATTTGTTTAAACAATTGCGAATTTTTAGCGTCCGCATTGTTGCACTTTTTTAAGATTTTCGTTTTTTTTAGTCTGTTTTGAACAAAATCCAAACTAAAAATAATTTTCGAATCTCCTGCTCATCTGGAAGTGCCTAAACATTAGTATCCTCCTATATGCTATATCCTCCTCTTTAGGAACGTCGATATATAATGACTAGTAGAAGGTGCTTGCATTCTGCAAGCATTTCATCTCACCTTGAAAAAACATTAATTTTTCAGAGAGATATTTCATCATTACAAATATTGTTTTAATTCTAAAAATTTCACCTCCGCTGTGATTTCAGTTTCTCCCACATGTAAAAATAATAGTTTAAAACAACCCCTAAATGTTGTAAATTTAAAAATTTTACACTTTATTTATTATAAGGTACTAATTCATCACATTTTAGCTTAATTTTAAAGTTGTAGCACTTCTAGAAGTAAAATAATATTTTTCAAATTGTTTAAAATTAAATAATTTTTAACGGCCGCCGCATCCCATAGTGCCTAAACTGTTATCTATATTTTTTAATTTCAGAATTTGTAACTGTCAAACAATATAAAATATCAAAATCTAAAATTCTAAACATTAGTATCCTCCTATCATTATATATCGACGACTCATACAGAGGAGGATATATATAACATACTAGTATGTTATATCCTCCTCCTCCTCTGTAAGGAACGTCCATATAGAATGATAGTAGTTGGGGCTTGCATACTGCAAACATTTCATCTCACGTTGAAAAAATATTCATTTTTCAGACAGACATTTAATCCTTACAAATAATCTTTAAATTCTAAAGATTTCACCTCTGCAGTGAATTTCGTTTTTCCCACATGTAAAAATAATAGTTTAAAACAATCCTCAAATGTTGCAATTTTAAAAATTTTACACTTTCTTCATTATTAGGTACTAATGGTACACATTTTAGCCAAGTTTTAAAGTTGTAGCACTTCTAGAAGTAAAATAATATTCATCTAAATGTTTAAATTTAAATAATTTTTAACAGCCGCCGCAAGTCATATATGGTAAAATTGAAATGTAAATTTGTGCAAATTCACTACTCTGTAAATAATTTGAAAATTTCAGATTCCTAGCTCATCCCGTAGTAACTAAACAGTTATCTATTTGTTTAAAATTTAAGAATTTTAAACTGCCAAACACATAAAAATATCAAAAATTGTATAATCCTTATTTCGTTATTTTATGAAGTCTACCTATAAAAAAATCTCAGCTCCGTAGCACATGCGGAAATACATACACCTTGAAATTTTTGTAAACAATTGCGAATTTTAAGCGGCCGCATTGTTGGACTTTTTCATGATATTCGTTTTTTCTAGTCGGTTTTGCGCACACTCCTACATAAGAAAAAATTTTCGAATCTCCAGCACATCTGGAAGTGCCTAAACATTAGTATCCTCCTATATGTTATATGTTATCATTATATATAGACGCTCCTTACAGAGGAGGAGGATATAACATACTAGTAGTTGGTGCTTGCATACTGCAAGCATATCATCTCACCTTGAAAAAACATTAATTTTTCAGACAGATATTTCATCATTACAAATACTCTATAAATTCTAATGATTTCACCTCCACTGCGATTTTCGTTTTTCACACATGTAAAAATAATAGTATAAACAATACCCAAATATTGCAATTTTAAAAAATTTACACTTTCTTCATTATAAGCTGCTAATGCTACACATTTTTGCCAAATTTTAAAGTTGTAGCACTTATAGAAATAAACTAATATTTTTCTAATTGTTAAAAATTTAAACATTTTTAATGCCGCCAAAATATATATATGGAGAGATTGAAATGTTTATTTGTGCAAATGTACTGTTCTGTAAATAATTTGAAAATTGCAGCTTCCTAGCTCATCCCGTAGTACCTAAAAAATTATTAAAATTTAATGTTCAAATGAGGTAAAACAACCCCTAAAAATTACAATTTTAAAATTTTGAATTTTTATAGTTGGTTATGAAAAAAGTTCTATAATTTTGCAAATTTTAAGCTTCCTAAATTTATTAGATTGGTCTACACACTGGATTGCGTTTTCCAATGCTAACTTATATTCCGGGTCTCTGGAGTCGAACCAAGACACTGGAAGCAAAAAAGACAATAATTCCTAATAAATATTGCAGCCATCTAGCAACACATAAAATTTCATTTTAAAAGCTTACCGGCAAATGCCCAAAATTAATTTACAAAAATGGCGCAATGCTTTTCTTATGGAAAAAAACGCGAATTTCGGAATTTCTGGAGTCGAACTCATGTCACTTAAGTAAAAAGTCTCATTTTATCTGAAGTTTTCTCTATCATATCTACAAAAACTAAATGTTTCAGCTCTCTAGCTTTAATAGTTTGTGCTGGACATTAGAATCCTCCTATATGTTATATGTTATATCATTATATATCGACGACTCTTACATAGGAGGAGGAAGATGATATAACATAATAACATATAACATACTAGTAGTTAGTGCTTGCATACTGCAAGCATTTCATATCACCTTGAAAAAACATTAATTTTTCAGAAGGACATTTCATCATTACAAATATTCTTTCGTTTCTAAATATTTCACCTCCGCAGCGATTTCCGTTTTTCCCACATGTAAAAATAATAGTATAAAACAATCCCCAAATGTTGCAATTTTAAAAACATTACACTTTCTTCATTAAAAGGTACTAATGCTACACATTTAAGCAAAATTTTAAAGTTGTAGCACTTCTATAAGTAAAATAATATTCATCTAATTGATTAAATATAAATAATTTTTAACGGCCGCGGCAATTTATATATGGTGAAATTGAAATGTAAATTTGTGCAAATTCACTACTCTGTAAATAATTTGAAAATTTCAGACTCCTAGCTCATCCCGTAGTAACTAAACAGTTATCTATTTGTTTAAAATTAAGAATTTTTAACTGCCAACTAAATTAAAATAACAAAATTTGTAAAATCCATATTTCGTTTTTATTATATTTCTACTTAAAAGAAAAATTTCAACTCCGTAGCTCATTCGGAAATGCCTAAACCCTGAAAATTTGTTTCAACAATTTCGAATTTTTAGCGGCCGCATTGTTGCACTTTTTCATGATTTTTGTTTTTTCTAGTCTGTTTTGCACAAACTCCTACCTAAGACAAAAAATTCGAATCTCCAGCACATCTGGAGGTGCCTAAACATTAGTATCCTCCTATCATTATATATCGACGACTCTTACAGAGAAGGATATCACATATATATAACATACTAGTAGTTGGTGCATGCATACTGCAAGCATTTCATCTCACCTTGAAAAAACATTTATTTTTCAGACAGACAATTCATCACTACAAATATTCTTTTAATTCTTAAGATTACACCTGCGCAGCGATTTTCGTCTTTCCCACATGTAGAAATAATAGATTAAAACAATCCCTAAATGTTGAAATTTTAAAAATTTTACACTTTCTCCATTATGGGGTACTGATGCTACACATTTTAGACAAATTTTAAAGTTGTAACACTTCTAGAAGTATAATAATATTTTTCTAATTATTTAACTTTAAATAATTTTTAACGGCCGCCACATTTCTTATATGGTAGAATTGAAAAGTTTATTTGTGCAAATTTACTACTTTGTATATAATTTGAAAATTTCAGCTACCTAGCGCATCTCGTAGTACCTAAACAGTTATCCAATTGTTTAAATTTTAAGAATTTTTAACAGCCAAACAAATTAAAATATCAAAATTTGTATAATCACTATTTCGTTTTTTATGAATTCTACTTACAAAAAAATTTCAACTCCGTAGCACTTGCGAAAATACATAAACCTTGAAAATTTGTTTAAACAATTGCGAATTTTTCGCGTCCGCCTTGTTGCACTTTTTCAAGATTTTCGTTTTTCTAGTTGGTTTTGCACAAAATCCTACCTAAGAAAAAAATTTCGAATCTCCAGCTTATCTGGAAGTGCCTAAACATTAGTATCCTCCTGTTATATGTATGTTATATCCTCCTCCTCTGTAAGAGTCGTCGATATATAATGATAACATATATATAACATATAGGAGGATACTAATGTTTAGGCACTTCCAGATGTGCTGGAGATTCGAAATTTTTTTTATAGCTAAGATTTTGTGCAAAACCAACTAGAAAAAGCGAAAATCTTTAAAAAGTGCAACAATGCGGCCGCTAAAAATTCGCAATTGTTTAAACAATTTTTCAGGGATTAGGCATTTCCGAATGTGCCGCCTTGTTGCACTTTTTCAAGATTTTCGTTTTTTTTAGTCGGTTTTGCACAAAATTCTACTTAAGAAAAAAATTTCGAATCTCTAGCTCGTCTGGAAGTGCTTAAACATTATTATCCTCCTGTTATCATTATATATCGACGACTCTTACAGAGGAGGATATAACATATATATATAAAATTTTACACTTTCACCATTATGGGGTACTAATGCTACACATTTTAGCCAAGTTTTAAAGTTGTAGCACTTCTAGAAGTAAAATAATATTTTTGTAATTGCTTAAATTTAAATAATTTTTAACGGCCGCCGCAATTCATATATGGTAAAATTGAAATGTTTATTTGTGTAAATTTACTACTCTGTAAATAATTTGAAAATTTCAGCTTCCTAGCTCATCCCATAGTACCTAAACAGATATTTATTTGTTTAAACTTTAAGAATTTTTAACAGCCAAACAAATTAAAATATCAAAATTTGTATAATCATTATTTCGATTTTTTAAGAATTCTACTTATAAAAAAATTTCAACTCCGTGGCACATGCGGAAATACATAAACCTTGAAAATTTGTTTATACAATTGCGAATTTTTAGCGGCCGCATTGTTGCACTTTTTAAAGATTTTCCCTTTTTCTAGTCGGTTTTGCACAAAATTCTACATATGAAAAAAATTTCGAATCTCCAGCTTATCTGGAAGTGCCTAAACATTATTTACAGAACAGCGTATTTGCACAATTAAACATTTCAATCTCTCCATATAAATATTGCGACAACCGTTAAAAAAGTTTAAATATGATGGAAAAATCTACAGATAAAATGAGACTTTTTACCTAAGTGACATGAGTTCGAATCCTGAAATTCCGAAGTTTTCTTTTTTTCCCTTAAGAAAAGCATTGCGCCATATTTGTAAATTAATTATGGGCACTTGCCCGTAAGCTAGAAAAATGAAATTTTCAGTGATGCAAGACGGCGTCAATATCTATTAAGAATTATTGTAAGTTTTAATTACACTGTCCTGAATTCGACTCCAGATACCCCGGAATATCTCCTTAAAGATAGCATAGGAATACGTAATCAAGTGTGTAGACCAATCTAATTAATTAGGAAGCTGAATTTTTGCATTATTATAGAACTTTTCTCATAACCCACTATAAAAATCAAAAATTTTAAAATTGTTAATTTTTAGGGGTTGTTTCAACCTCATTTGTACTTTAAAATTTAATAATTTTTATCTTGAAAACTATATGCTGTAGATTCGAGTTTTTTAAATCATTTTGTAGAAATTATGCATAAAAAAATTGATTTTAAAAAAGTTCAAAAATTCAACCGTTAACAATTCGCAATTGTTTAAACATATTTTTGAGGTTTGTGTATTATCAAATGTACTACGAAGCTGAAATTTTTTTACAAGTTGATTTTGTGAAAAAACGAAATAAAAAATTATAAAAATTTTGATATTTTAATTACTTTGGCTGTTAAAAATTCTTAAAGTTTAAACTAATAGATAAATGTTTAGGTATTTTGGGGCAAGCTAGGAAGCTGAAATTTTAAAGTTAAGTAAAGTTCAGTGCATTTCAACTAACAAATATTTGAAAAGCTCCAATAAAGTGTTATTGCGGCCGCATTAAGCTTTTGAAATTTAAACAATTAAATAAATATTATTTCACATTTGGATGTGCTACAACATCAAAATTGACAAAATGGTAAGGAATTAACACCATACATTAAATAAAGTGTATTATTCTTAAAATTGCCAATTTAATGCATTGTTTTAATCAAATATTTTTCAATAAGGAACGATAGAAATTGGGTGCAGATGTGAAATATTTTGAATTAAAAAAAATACTAATAATGCTATATCTCTTTGAAATATTAATGTTTATCATGGTCAGATGAAAGGCTTGCCGAATGCAAGCATCAACTACTTGTATGTTATATGTTATCTCCTCCTCTGTAAGAGTCGTCGATATATAATGATTGGAGGATACTAATGTTTAGGCACTTCTAGTTGTGCTGGGGATTCGAAATTTTTTTCTTAGGTAGGAGTTTGTGCAAAACCGACTAGAAAAAACCAAAATCTGGAAAAAGAGCAACAACCTATATATTACAAATACATACCAATTGCACAAACATGTATTGCAAAAATGTACGTCATCATCGTCATCCTTGCTAGATTAGGGTAACATTTCCTGTTCCGGGTTCACAATTATAATCAGGTGGCAATGCGGCTTATCGTTGTGAAACTTATGAGCAAGTCTAAATTTTTAGGTGACTTTTGTCCATCAACTACGAAAACCTACCTATAACTACATACATATGCACGTCAATAATCTACATATTACCAGACACATACCTATTACCTATTACAAAAAGCATATATAATATTAAAACGTACACATTACAACACCATATACGATATATTACAAAAATACACATATTACGAGAGCCTTCACATTAAAAAAACGCACACATTATAAAAATACACATTGCAGGAAACATAACAAAATATCACTCGGTCCTTCCATGAAAAGATAAAAAGCAGCCCAGGTTTTGCGCTGGATCTCTGACACATTTTGAACAGTTTGTATGTGTTACTTGTTTTCTCAAATTTTTTGCGTACATCTCCGGCAATATTTTTGTTTTTTCCCTTGCTCCGGACGCAAGTATTTAAAATTGCTTCGGGAATTCAGAAAGACTGAGACTCTCTCCTCCCCTCAGCCTATTATGGGCCTGGTTCAATGCTGGCCAACCTAAAAAACATGTTACGCTAATTGAAAGTACTCTATTCCAAGGATTCGGAAAAAATATCATCCAAATATTAATAGGTGAAATCTATTGATTGTACTCTAATAAAATATATTATCTGATAGATCTTCTGTATGTGATGGGCTTGGTCGAGGCTCTTGATTGATGCGTCCCTCACTAGGTTATTTGTCGCAATTTGTGCGAAAGTTTTCCTTTTCTCTTTCCTCCCATTTTTAGATGACAAGTATTAAAAAAACCAATCCTTTCTATGATACTGGGACCAAGAGGTTTAACCCCTATGGAATCGTTTTTTGGTAGAACAATACCCGAAGATGAAGAAAATGGTGAAGAATAAGAAAATTGGTGCTCAGCTCCCGCTGCCAACCACCGTTAGATTAACTTGCAGGATAAAATCTGGATGTAGATGAATATATAGAAGACAATATTAATAAAAATGACCGAATGGAATAAAAACATAAGGATGCACTTCACTGAAATTAAATATTACGATGTTTACGAGTAAAAACAATACAATATTGATTTCTCTCCGGTACACCGGAGCTGACGCAAAAAACAGGAAACACTATTCACTCGAAGAATACCCTCTCTCGTACGACCCAAAACGGACTAAAAGGCGACCCTCGGTATCTAGCACTTCCCACTGACTCGCTTAAGACTAGGGAACGAATAGTGTTATAATAGTTGTTGGTCACATAGCCATGCACCCAAGCACTGTTATAACAGTGGTCGGTACTGAACGTGTTAAATAAAAACTCTTACGTAAGCATTGCTCATAGCACCTTAACCCAAGTCAGCAAACGTCACCGTTTCCTAGAACTCCTTCCGCCGTAAGGAGGGTTAATCACAGACGCCAGGGGCTTACTCCTACATCTAAAAATTTTGTCAATACCCAATGTCCCATGTGAAAATGGGTTCTTTGAATTGCATCGACATCGTATAATATACTGGATCGACGGCTTCACTACCTATCCAAAGGAATAGGTACTTGTCATATATTTTAGCCGTAAAATATCATCGACCTAGGCAGCGAATCAAAAATCCGCAATATTTGGAACAATTGACGAGTATTTCAACAACTGCTCCACCGGCGTCGACCGATAATTGTAAAATAGTAAGCATACGCAATGTCATAGAGTAATGAATTCGTCTGTAACTTAATACAATACTTAATTCATATATAGCCGTCATTTCCTCACACTGTTTCATATTCTCTTCTCTTCCACTAGGGACGAATATCGTATTCAACATTGGATACACACTTAAAGCCATTCATTACTAAATCAAGATGGAAAAGTATAATCCATAAATGGAATAAACAGAGATTTCAATGGCGTTCTTTATGGGAAATGTTTATAAAACTGTATTAAACGATTAAGCATTTCTCGAATTTTCATCTTCAGAACTGTTCGACGGTAAATGTTATCCTCTATCAAAATAAATTTTTTAATCTATGACTTATAGATCATATAAGAGCTAGGGAGAGTATTTAATTGTTGCTTGACGGATGGAATTTAACGAGATACGAGTATACGTTTATTTAAGTGCATATATATATATATATATTCTCTCTCTGTAGTTGATGAAGGAATAATTCCGAAAGCTTCTATGTTTGTGATGTTTCTGTGTTTTAGTGTTCTTTTACGTGAGTCCCCTCCCTAAGGACTGCATAACCTTACAGAGGTGGGAGGGTTTGTGTACTCTTACGAACCAAAGAGCTATGCCGGCGGGAGATAATTCTCCTGGTAGGACCATCCAAGCCGGAAAGGTCTGAGGGGAAGAGTCAGACTAAGAAGCAGTCTTGGGGGTTTTACATCCCCCTGTGCAAGGGCAGCAGCTTGCACAGTACCTCTGTAGGTGGTGATCATGTGGATCTGAACAGCTACAGATGGGTAATCACTCTGTGAAACTGCGATGAGGAAAGCAAGGGGAAACTACCTCATTATATTTCCCATGATAGGCTGAAAAGCTGAAATACCTCTATGGATCTTTCTGGGGTAAAATATTCCGGAGGTAAAATAGTCCCCCAATCGGATCTCCGGGTGGGGACTACCCTAGGGGATGCACAGAGGAAATTTAACATTAATAGGAAAGCAAGTGGTGAGAAATTAAGAATAGGCACATGGAATGTTAGGACTATGAATTCAGGGGGTAAACTAGAGAACATAAAAAGGGAAATGAGAAGGAATAATGTAGGTATAGTAGGTCTTAGTGAAGTTCGGTGGGAAGGAGAAGGCGAGATAAATTCAGACGAATTTAAGATTATTTACTCAGGAGGGGAGAAAAAGGAAAGGGGAGTGGGGATTATAATGAGAAAAGAGATAGCTGAAAGAATTAGCAAGGTAGTGACAGTTAATGATAGATTAATAGCCGTAAAACTTCAGATGGAGCCAGTGGAAATGCTTATAATTCAAGTGTATATGCCCACGACTAATGCTGGCGACGACGAAGTAGATGAAATGTATGAACAGATTATGGAGATATTGGAGGAGGAGGGAAAAGGAAGGATCACCACCATAGTAATGGGAGATTGGAACAGTGTAGTCGGAGAGGGACAGGAAGATAACATAGTGGGAAAATATGGGCTAGGGAAGAGAAATGAAAGAGGGGATAAACTTGTGGAATTCTGCCATAGAAATAGATTAATTGTAACTAATACATGGTTTAAGCATCACCAGCGGAGACTTTACACATGGAGAAGCCCAGGAGACCAGAGACGATACCAGATAGATTACATACTAGTCAATGAAAGATTTAGAAATAGCATTAAAAATGTGAAAACACTACCAGGGGCAGATATCGATTCTGACCACAACCTTTTGGTGGCAAATATACAATGTAGACTGAAGAGCGTTAAGAGAAACGTAAGAGTTAACAAGAAATGGAACTTAGAGGAACTCCTTAAAAACAAGGAGGCTATCATGACTGAGCTGGAGGAAAGGTTGGGGGAGAGAGATGAAGAAAATAGGAAGAATGTAGATGAGGAGTGGAGATACATCCATAGCAACATTAAAGATGTAATGGAAAAGAAGGTAGGAAAAATAACGGGTGAAAGAAACAAAAAACCCTGGATCACAGCAGCCATGCTGCAAAAAATGGAAGAGCGGAGAAAGTGGAAGAACATAAACACTGAAGAAGGCCAAAGAAAGTACAAGGAGTTAAATAATGCTTTAAGAAGGGAAACAGATAAAGCCAGAGAACAGTGGATAAATGAGAAATGCGAGGAGATTGTCGAATGTGAAAGAATTTGTAGAACAGACCTCATGTATAGCAAAGCAAGGGAACTATTCAAGAAAAAAGCAAGAAAGATAGGACGTAAAGGAATCATGAACAAAAGTGGTAAAATAGTATCGGAGCCAGACAATGTAAAGAATGTCTGGAAAGAATACATTGAGGTTCTGTATGACAAAGAAGGAAAGCCAAGAAATATTGAATTAAATGAAGAAGAGGATGTGGAAGAAGATCAGCTAGGACCAAGTATTCTCGAGTCTGAAGTTAAAAGAGCAATTGATGACATGAAAAGAAGAAAGGCAGTTGGGAGTGATGATATACCCGTGGACGTTCTTAAGGTTTTGGGGTCTAAAGCAGTTAAGCAACTCACAAAATTTTTTAACCAAGTATATGATACTGGTGTATGGCCTGAAGATTTTTTAGATGTTGTGATGGTACCACTGGAGAAAAAGAACAATGCAAAATGTTGTAAGGATTACAGAACTATTAGTTTAATTTCTCATACAGCTAAAGTTCTAACCAGAATAATAACCAAAAGAATTGAATGTAAAATAGAAAAGGAGCTGCAAGATAATCAGTTTGGTTTTAGAAGAGGAAGGGGGACTAGAGATGCTATAGGATGTATGAGGATGATGATAGAAAGAGCGCTAGAAGTCAATAAAGATATGTATTTTTGTTTTGTAGATTGGGAGAAAGCTTTTGACCGAGTGAAATGGGATAAGATGCTGGGTATTTTAAACAAAATAGGAATAGATTGGAAAGATAAAAGACTGCTTAAAAACCTTTACTTTGATCAAAAGATTAGAGTCAGGGTTGAAGGAGAAGAAACAGAAAGTACTTCAATAGGGAGGGGAGTGAGGCAGGGTTGTCCTATTTCACCAGCGATATTTAATATGTATGCAGAAACAATAACAGAAGAAGCGTTGATGGAAGAGAAAGGATTTAAGATAGGAGGTGAAAGTATTACCACCATTAAATACGCAGATGATCAGGGCTTAATAGCAGAAGGCGAGAAAGAGCTTCAGAGGATGACAGACAGACTAGTTGAGGTTGGCCAACAATATGGAATGAAGATCAATACAGAAAAAACGAAAGTCATGGTGGTTTCAAAGGAACATAAAGAATTAAATATAATGGTAAATGGCAAAAAATTGGAACAAGTAAGTAGTTTCAAATATCTCGGCAGTATTTTAGCACAGGATGGAAGTAGTACACAGGACATCAGAAGTAGGATTGCAATGGCAAAAGCAGCATTTAACGATAAGAAGGAGCTTCTCACAAGCAAGAAAATAAATCTAGAAACAAGGAAGAAATTAGCAAAATGCTACATATGGAGCATAGCTCTTTATGGTGCAGAGACGTGGACGATAAGGAGAAAGGAGGAAAAATATTTAGAAAGTTTTGAGATGTGGGTATGGAGAAGAATGATGAAAGTGAAATGGACAGAGAGGAAGAGAAACGAAGAAGTATTAGAAATGGTGGGAGAAGATAGGATGCTAATAAAAACAATCAGGAAAAGAAAAGCAAATTGGATAGGGCACATATTGAGAAGACAGTGTTTACAAAGGACGATCTTAGAAGGAAAAATTAGTGGAAAAAGAGGAAGAGGGAGAAAAAGAATAGGAATATTAGATAATATAAAGCAGGGATATACTACTTATAGAGGTATAAAAGAGGCTTCTAGGGAGAGAGAGAAATGGAGGCAGCGATTCAGTTAAAACCTGTCTTCGGACAGAAGCATGATGATGATGATGATGATTACGTGAGTCGCTTCGACATCCCCGGGGCCTCGCCAACCTGAAGTCGTCTGATTGGTGAGTGTTCACTGGGTTTCCTCATCCCAACACCTTGTTGACATCCATATATATATATATGGATGTCAACAAGGTGTTGGGATGAGGACGGATGCAGTTCAAAATCACAATTGGAGGGTAAATTTTAATAAGGATCACTAATATTTTATTAAATTAAAATCCGCCTTATAGTTTCGGAGAACAAACATGGCAACGGACGGACGGAGGCTTGCCGTTATAAAACTATCACACATTTTGGTTAGTAGACCGTTGTAGTTGTCTATGACCTCATTATTTGATCAGAATCGAAAAATGTAATAACTATACTATATCCTATCTCGTGTATTACACCAAGTTCGGTACGGCGCGTCAGGTAAAAAAACCACATTCGAGAGTATCGCAGGTGCGGCCATTTTGTGCCTTCCAACCCTATGATAAACCCTCCTCTCCAGAGGACTTTAAAACCCTACGGAACGAGGGGCTGGAGCGGGCAGAGGGCGTATCCTCCACGGATTGGTGCGCCCCCCCTCTTTATGCAAAGGGTTTTTATTTTTCGGAGCCATAAAACACGCATGCGCCGCGTCCACCCGATTTAGCATATGGTTCCCACGGACGTGTTTCATGCGCAATGGTTGCCTAAATGTGGCCAGCAGGCAAACTGCGGCCCGCTGGCCACACTATGTGGAGGTGATAAATATATTAATAAGTCAGAGGCGCACAAGCTACGGCCTACGGGTCAAAGCCAGCCCGCCGAGTGTCTTGAGTAAAACAACTAAATGACAAGGTATCATAAAATGACAAAGGACATTCATTAAAACAAAAAATATTTTTTCTGTAACCTTCTAATCCCATAACAGATAAATACATTTAAAACAAATGAAGTAATTCCAAATCACAACTAAATCAATAAGTTTTCCTAAATTATTTCTAAACTGAATTTGCGACAGCGTTTAGAGAGCACTAAGAGCAGAAATTGGAGATGTGGCGAAAGGAGGATGAGGATAAGAGGAGATAAAGAGAAGAAAGAGAGAAGATAAGGAGAAGCAAAAGAGGAGATAAAGGAGAGAGAAAGAGGAGATAAGGAGGAGAGAAAGATGGGATAAAAAGAGATAGAGAGGATGTAAAGAAGGGAGAAAGAGGAGATAGAAGGGAATTGAAGAAGAGAGGAAGAGGAGATAAAGAGGAGATTAAAGAGGAGAGAAAGAGGAGATAAATAAGACAAATAGAGGAGAAGAGATAAAGAGGAGATCAAGAGGAGATAAATAGGAGAGATAAAGGATAGAAAGCTGAGATAAAAAGGTGATAGAGAGAATACAAAGAAGGGAGAAAGAGGAGATAGAAGGGAATTGAAGAAGAGAGGAAGAGGAGATAAAGAGGAGATTAAAGAGGAGAGAAAGAGGAGATAAATAAGACAAATAGAGGAGAAGAGATAAAGAGGAGATCAAGAGGAGATAAAGAGTAGAGATAAAGGATAGAAAGCTGAGATAAAAAGGTGATAGAGAGAATACAAAGAAGGGAGAAAGAGGAGATAAACAGGAGAGAAAGATGAGATTAAAGAGGAGAGAAAGAGGAGATAAAGAGGAGAAAAAGAGGAGATAAAGAGGAGATAAAGAGGAGATAAAGAGGAGATAAAGAGGAGATAGAGAGGATATAAAGAAGAGAGAAAGAGGACAGAAAGAGAAGATAAAGAGGAGAAAAATATTAAATTAAATAGGAGATAAAGAGGGGATAAAAGGGACAAAAGAGGAGATGAAGAAGAGACAAAGAGGAGATAAAAAGGATATAAAGATGAGAAAAAGATGAAATAAAGAGGACAAAGAGGAGATGAAGTGGTGAGAATGAGGAAAAAAGAGGACATAAAGAGGAGAGAAAGTGGAGAGAAAGAGGGGAGAAAGAGGAGAGAAAGAGGAGAGAAAGAGATGAGAAAGAGGAGAAAAAGAGAAGATAATGAAGAGAGAGGAGTGAAAGAGATGAAGATGAGATAAAGAGGAGAGAAAGAGGACAAAGACAAGAAAAAGAAAAGACAAAGAGGAGAGAAATAGAGAAGGATGAGATAAAGAATGTAATTGGGGTTAACCTGTATGTATTACATAAATTATTATTATTATTATTAAATCGATTTCATCTCGTTCATAGGACTGGTTTACAATGAATATAAATTTTAGTGTATCTGTTTTATAACGTAATAGCTAATTACCCGGGATTTGCTCCGGGTTCACAGTTTCGAATTTTTCATGATCATCTCACTCGCTAATAATTTCATTTATACTCAAGGTACTCTCGAGATAAGTGACAATAACCTTCTAAATATGTGTTTGCACTCCTCCTTAAGTTTTTTGCTCATTCTCACTTTTGGTATCGAAAAGTCATGTACTGTTCACATGAAAATACAAAATTTGTTTCCCGACGCCAGAGCTACTTTAAACTTTCAAATGAGCCGTCATATGCCTAGGTAGGTTCTTCTGTTCACTTTCAATTTTAGCTATCATAATTTCATGTTCTGGCAACAGGAGATACCAATAAAGTTTCATTGTTTATCCGTTTATCCTTTCAGTGTGTCTGTGTAAGTTTAAGTCCAAAATTTGGTTGGTATGAAGCAAAAATGGCGGAGTTATTGCCGTTCAAAGAGCATTACATACGTACAGAAATGTTGAAACTTTTTCCACAAAACCCAACTACGCTCTTCCTTTTGATCATACTAGATGGTATGCCTAGTTTGGTGGCTCTAGGACCAAGCATGTGGATTTGTAAAGCATAAGAGACAGAAAGACAAACACTTTAAATAATAGTATAAGTACATTTTTATTATTACTAAGTATTACTACTAATTAGATTTAATCTTGTGATATATGAAACCTTTCCTAAATTGGTCTCTGTTTTGTCTTCCGTGGTGCAATCTAGGAATGTAACCTTCTCGCATACTCTGGGCTAAAGGCTCCTGCACACGGTGGTAGTACAGAGGACAGTCAAGTAGGCAAGTTAACTTGACCGATTTTTTGTGAGACAGCGGTGTAAGCAAGTGCTGTCCACACGAGGGAAAATATTTCATGACAGTTCAGTAGTCACCATGAATCGATGTCATAAGATACGAGTGATTATAAATGTTTCTAAATTATTGTACGCTGAGATTTTGGAAATAATTGAGGATGAGAACAGCGAGAGAAAAAGAAAGACCTGGATAAGGAAATGGATGGCAAGAAGAAATACGCACGGAGGTTCTGCTTTGCATATGAGAGAACTTTACACCACCCATTTGAACTTCGCGTGCTTGTGGTTCGCTAATTTGTACTTCGCGACTAATTTTTTTATGGCCATTACTTGTGTTTTACGCCAATTACTTGCATTTCGCGTAATGCGTTTAAGATGCCAACAAGTGTGAACTCCCTCTACTTTTTTGTTTCTAAGTTAATTTTAAACATTAGCACATAGAAAATGACATTATTATTATATTATTATATTTTTTTAAATATCATAATGCAGTTTTCAAAGTAAACAAACGTGATAACCATCGACTTAATACTTTTGAAGCTCAGTTTCAACTTCACTACCAACGGCGCTATTTTCGATAACAGTCAAAGTTAATGGAAAAGCGTCTTGTGCGTTTAGTTTTTCACAACTTTTACGAGTACAACATTGAAAATATGTATTTGTTCTTTGAGTATGAGGTTGCTGGTTTTTGACCGAAATATTTAATGACCTGAAATATAGTAAAAGAAATGTAACCACTTTTTAATGCTAGGTTTTTTGCGGCTTGGAAATGTTTGTTGCAGAATCCAGGAAAACATTTGTGGATGACGTACTCAACATTCCAATTCAGTAGTTCAATTTTAGTTAAAGATTTCCACTGAATGAACTAAAGAAGATCAAAAATCGCATGCGAAATTGTGTTGGAGCTAAACAGTACAAGTGCGGAAAGAAGTGTAATCGCTTCGTTATGCTGGGTTTTCATTTACCATTACGCGTTTTGAAGGTAATTACAAGTATTATTTTCACTTTATAATTTTATGTTTCCATTTTAGGTTACGTTTCTTTATTTTTTGTTAAACTGCATTAGTTATGATAAAAGAGTGAATTTTTTAGATCGGCTGGAAACCACTTTGTCTTATGGGAAAATAGGAGTTGCACTTCGCGAATTTGCATTTAGCGTCGGTTTTCAGTAGCCAATTAGGTGGTGTACTTGGAAGTGAAGTTGATAGTCTTGAGCGTAACTTTGTTGAACGACTCCATAATTATAAATAAAGGAAACGGAAGAACAACGTATTGATTTATTTGGAAGATCCAGCTGAGCACATATGGTTTTGAAGTTGTTTTGTTACCATTATAAATTTAATTAATAATGAAATTCAAAGCTCAGACACTAATAAGAGAAGCCGAAACAGCAAGAGTTACATTGGAAGGGACGTTGTCATATTTAGCTACTGGAAACATTTACGGAAGTTCACAACATTTTTTTTCGAGTTTCTAAATCGGCAATTTTCAGGTTCG
This sequence comes from Tanypteryx hageni, assembly GCA_028673005.1. NCBI lineage: Eukaryota > Metazoa > Arthropoda > Insecta > Odonata > Petaluridae > Tanypteryx > Tanypteryx hageni. The sequence goes on from CM054112.1 coordinate 5,440,496, forward strand.
TACCTCTCTTTGCCATGGTAGTGGAGAATTTGCCATTGTTTTAAATTTTAAAAATTCCCATTTTTTGCAGTTTAAATTAAATATTTCAGCTAATTAGCTATGGATTTTGTATTCTTTTCTCAAGTAATATAATTGCCATTTTTCCGAGTTAAAATTCAAGTTTTGAGTTTGTATCTTAATTTCAAGTAATTTTAAAATGCAATTAAAAATAAGCTTGCATCACAGTCAATGCTTTTCTTATGGCGCCTTAAAATGGAAGTTTTGGCCTCAAAAAGCCCCTTAAAATGTAAAATGTAGGGATTTTCAATTTTTCAAGTAGTCTGGATGTGGTTCGCAACATGGCTGCGAAACCAGCATGTTTCTGTTTTAAATAACTTTAAAATGATCGCGTTAGAAAAACAGGGAGGACACACGAAAAACACGCACGGACTCAACTGTCATCAGCACTTGGCTGGCCTTTGTCGACGCGTCCCAACGAGGAAATTAAATGGCCCAGTGACGTGCAGCATAAAATTTAGTGGTGGGGGGAGGCAAGTGCGTCAGAAAAATTGAACTGCTTCCTATTCACTTGCCTGTCAACTATTCCCACTACTGACTTTGCTCCTGGATTCAAGGAAAGTTGCTGTCCACACGTGGGATAGTAACGAGGAGCAAGTGACTTGCCTAATGGACTGTCCTCTCTATATCCCCGTGTGCACGAGCCTTCACTCGCATAATATTGTCTCCTTTTTCTCAAAATCTCACTCGACTCGTACGAATAGAAAAGTCGATTGGAGAAGGATGGATGAATAGTGCGTGCCCTCGCGAGTGCGTCAAGGGGCGGGCGAGTGTTTGTATAGGCTGCTCTGGGTCAGATGGGAAGAGAGGAAAGGGAACTAGAAAATTCCGAAGGAATGAAAGAAGTTGGTTGGGAGACGAGGGAGTGCAGAATTGAAGAGATGATGAAATAGGGTGGCTGGAGAGGCGTATTCGGAAGGGGAGCGTTGGGCGGATGCAAGGAGGATATAGCGTGGGAGTAGTAGGTAGGAGGGGAGAAGAGAATTCGCCCAGGCGAAGAACGCCCGAGGGGAATTTCAAATGGCGGTTCAAATTCGAGATGCGGAGACATCTAGTGGCAGGCTGCTAGCGGATCTGCGTGCGAGAGATCCTTGGCGGAGAGGATGAATAATGGCGACGGATCAGCAGGGCAAAGAATTTTCGTGAGATGCGAAAGTTTTAAGAACGCAAATTGACGAGAAGTGAGCACCGAAGTCCTTGGTTACTCGATTCGGAAAAGTCTTAGGGTTATCTTTGCGCATTGTGGCTGTCCGTTGGAACACAATTAAACAAATAGCCACCCTCGAAGGAAAGGATATTCGCACGAGAAAATGAAAAATCCTACCATCACCTCCCGTGGATCCGCCAATGACTGCGGATCTTCTTATGTTGAGTGTTATATATAATTTAAATAAACGGCGCAATACACATTGCACAAATTTTCTCATATACGTACACACATAAATACGTTTGGTCGACTATGCACACACATAAAAGAAAGATGCTTATAAATCAAAGTTAACCGTAGTTCAGTGCATATTTTAATACCACTGAACGATAAATAGTAATTTTTGGGATATATGGCTTAATAGTATTATTTGCGACATTAGCCTTTACGATTGGATGGATTTTAATCAAAATCCTTATCGCCATTTTTGAGTAAAACGAATTTTGTTTCAAAATATCCAAGAATAAACTATATTTAATTGCTGCGCAATATCGTTCACTTCTTCAGAGTGTCTATTATGAATTATATTATCTACGAATATATGATATCGTTCGTTTTAGTTTAATCGTATAGGCTGTAGTAAGATTTTCAGTTGATCGCGGTGGAGGCGTGACGTATTTGGTCTTAGGTTAGGTAGCTTAGCATACATTGTAATGTCACTGATTTTTTTAGACATATAGCTTACGTAATATTATTTGTGACATAATGCTCTATAAATGGATTAATTTTAATCAAATTTTTTACAGCCACTTTTGAGTAAATCAAATTTTTACATAAATCGCCAACTAGTACCCTTTATTTTTTTCAATATAATTTTGATCAAAAAATTGTCAGCAAAATATGATATATATTGCATAAATACGAGATATCATTCGATTTATGCACGCGTTTTGGCTCTAGAACCGCGAACAGACCGACAGCCAGACATGGCACGGCAAAAACCACTTTTATGGACTCATAGACACCTAAAACGTTTACAGTAATCCCTCCATATTCGCGGGGGTTACGTTCCTGAAAAACGTCGCGAATATAGAAACCGCTGATATAGATACTAAAGGCTTACAGGATATATATGGTTAGGGGAACAGATATCCCCAGTTTATATAGTAATAACATTGTTATTGTTTTTAAACTTATATTTAGTAAAAATAAGCATAACCTGTAGTTCTCGACGTGAAATTAAGAAAAAATACTCGATAGACGTAATAACGCACCCAATGTTTTATATACACTAATAGGAAAGATTGCGAGAATAATTCGATTAAATATGACAGTTCATTTACAATTTAATGCATTCATAAAAATCGATAAATAAATAATGACTCATACCTTTAATAACGCTGTCGATATCTCTTTAAAGATAATGATAATTCCGGCGTTGGAAATGCTAGTTGGACGAGGCTCCCTCCTGTGGATCATCCATTGGCGATCCAGCAGATGAATGAGAAAAAGATCGAGCGTTGCCTTCTCTTAAAGTGGCTTGTTATTGGCATCTTGCTTCGACTTTTTTTAAGGTCTTTGTAAACCTCCCTATAGGGATTTAGAAAATCTTCCATATCTCTCTTAAATTAAATGCTTCGTTCAATGACTGGTTCAACGCCGCATCCCTAAGTTCAGATGCTCGCTTCATTATCCCTGCCAATGTTTTAAAATTCAACTTAAAATTTGTCTTCACATCCTCCTCCACATCATCATTTTCATCATTAAACTGAACAAGTTCATCAAGGTCCTCTTCAGTTAACTCTCCACTTTGCGAATCTATAAGTTCTACAATCTCGTCTAGTTGCAATACCTCAAAATCCTCCCTCCAATATCGTGGGACATCCTTGCAATCATCATATATTCTACATTAACTATAGGAAATCCATCGAAGTTAATGAGAGAGTTTTTGCAAGCTTTTCCCCAACATGCGTTTATATTAAAAGGTTACACTTCATTATTTGACGCTTGAATGTTTTGTATGTAATGGTATAATTTTTCAAACATTAGGTGACAGTCATAGTGGGGTCACGTTCCATTTCTTTTAAGATGTGCGACGTGTATAGTAGATCTTGAACGTAGCAATCACTACTTGGTTTAAGAGATGGAGAAGCGAAGCGGAATTTGGGAGCAGACAGATAACTTCGAAATTCGGATGTGCAAATAGAATATTCTGCGGATGACCAGAACACTTGCAGGCGTCATTTCGACTCCTGTGCTGAGAAAACTTGCTGCCGCGTTCGTGATATTTATAAGACGATTTTTTCCTCCCGTGACTTTTCATCGGTTATGGTGAGTATGTATCAAAAAAATATCTTCTCTATCTGCTGTCGTTTTTGAATAATAAGTCTTAACCCCTATTTCGCCCATACGAGTCATTTCGACTCCGGTCCATATCTTGATCATTCCAGGAAGATTCTCGCTTTACAATTGTTTTTTGCGAGTAACTGTGATTGTGTCGCTTCCTCGGGTGTCTTTGTCTGCTTTCCTCTACACTCCCCTCTTACCAGACCCCCTTCTCAACCCTTCTGTAACACCTCCTCTTCAGTATGATGTGCTGGCGCGTCAGTTCTCTCGCAGCGGGCGCCGCGGGCATGTATTGACTTGTATTGTTGCGTTTGATTACTATTTTCTAAGTATGCATTGACACCAATGTAAAATGTAACGCTGGAGACATGCACTGGATGAAATTATGCGTCGATTGCATGATATTGCGGAACATCAGTCTGATGCAGAGGAGGGGATTGACAGTGATTACCTTTCAGACTATGAAGAACTCTATCGAGGAAAGAACCAGAAGAAAACTCGGGAAACAGTCTCATTGTACAACGAGACGAAGTGGGGTAGACGTTCTGGACCAAATGACCAGGAAGTACTCCGTTAAGTCTAGTTGCCTCAGGTGGCATGTGCACACCTTTTTAATGTCCTTGACATTTCTGCAATAAATGCATGGATAACTTACAGGGAAGTAACCGTAAAAAAAGTATTACGAAGAATCTTCACCTAAAAACTTTCAGAAGAGCTTAGAGCGGAATACTTCAAGACCCGGAGAGACCATTCCTCAACGCGTGAAGGCTCTGAAGATACCACTAAACGCCGAAAATGATAGGCAAGCAGAGAACAACTGAGTCAACACTCCACGGAATCTTGATGATAATATGTCATTTTATATCGTTTCCGATTTATTTCAAAGATGAATTTCCAACACCAAGAGATCGTTTGGATGAAGTTTGGAGTAAACAAATGATTGGATGGGTGTAGAATAATACTGCGTCGCTTTTTATGTAGCATGTACACCGCATGAAGTTGTATCGCACGGTGTTTTAAGGTAAGCGACCGCGAGGTTTATCTCCCGCAAATATTGAAACTTGCTACGATAATTTCTGCGCGAATACGCGAAACCGCGAATATGAAACCTGTGAATATGGAGGGATTACTGTATTTGCATAAAAAACTAGAAGTCGAATTTTTTCACGTTAACAACATTTTCTCTATATACTACTTATTATATGAGAAAGTAAAAATGGCTCTTGTTGTGAAAAAGATATCCGACACCCACCTTCGACCCTATTCATCCGCTCCCCTTTTCCTCTTCCCGCATTTTCCACCGCTCTTTCGATTTCCCTCTATTACCCACACCTCATCTCTCCTAGGACACACGCCGCGCCTGACAACTCGGCTGAAATATTTAGCCAATCTCGTCCTCCGTCCACGTAAAAAACACACTGCAGAAAAACACCCACGCAAGAATGGGTGTGTGAAAAACCTGTGAAACCTTCTGAGATTCAATAAAAAATCAATAAATGGAATTGAGAACAAAAGATAAATAAATTAAAATCATAAAGAAAAAATTTGGCACAACTTGAATAGGTCATTGATAAAATAAACAAAAATTACAAAATGAATAGATATTAACATTGTTATGACCAGTGCTGGAAAGCGTTTTGCGTAACCTAACGAAATAACGGAATTATTTTGGATGAACGAAACGAAAAATGTTAACTTAATTTTTCAATTAGCTGTAACGGAAAACGTAACGAAAAAGAAAAAATAAGCAATAAATAATGATTCTAGAAAGTATTAGTTTTTAGTGCTTTTCGTCAATGCCGAAAAGCACTATTATCTTCTTGATGTCCATCCGTACGCATATATCAGGGAAGAATTGGCATATTCGATTTCAACCAAATTTGGTACATAGAATTTTCACATACGTTAATGACCAAAATGACATATTTCGACCGAATCTAGTAAGCAGGGGTGCCAAAATTGCCTAATTAAACTTTCCGGCAAAGATAAATTTGGAAGGAATTGGTTTATCCGAGTTCAATTAAATATTATATAACTGAGAAGTACAACATAGAAAAACGAAATCAAAATGTTTAGCATAGATATCGAAGCCAGGGCTGCCACAATACAAGAAAAAAAATTCTTTTGCAAGTATTTGTGTTGAATTGTCCACATCAATTTGAACCAAATTTAATATTTATAATATACATATAAATGCAAAACCATATTGGCATATTTACACCTAATCAGTCAAACAGGGGGGCCATAATTACAAATTAAACTCTTTCAGTAATTAATGATTTGGAAGGAATTAGCCTAACGGATGTCAATAAAATTCAATAAAAAGTTAATGAAACTAGCTTTTATATGCACTAAATAGCAATCAATGGATATAAAATTCAAATAATTGAGTGTTTCAAGAGTAAAAATAATTTTAGGCGAATAGAAATTTTATGACAAAGAAATACATTACGCTATACAATTCTCATATGCCTAAATCTATTTTTAATTTATGAAACATTTAATTTTGTCTCACATTCCATCTCTCTCACCCTCTGTCCCTCTCTTTCCTTCTTTCTTCCTCTCCCTCCTCTCTCTCGCATTAAAGCATAATAAAGTTATTCCAAAGATATTTGATTTGGTAATGAAAAATCAATAAAACTTGCTATGATCTGCTTTGGATTTCATGCACAATCAAATCAGTGCTTTTAAAATTTATCTTTGTTATAATGATATTGTTTAAAAATTATTAACAGAGAGGCCAAATACTTATCCAAATATTTGCTGAAATAAGAGTAAAATCGAAATATTAAGATGTAATGTAAGATGAACCTACAGAAGTTTACTTGAAATATTTGAGAAAATTATAAATTATTTAAAACGTAGTAACGTTATATTTAGTTTTATGAAGTCTCTCCATCTGGACATGACGCATGATTCGATTGAATAAAATGTTTTAGAAAGAATTATTAGTTATTATTGTAATTTTTGTACCGCAGCTCCATTTAATCCTATACAAACGAAATGTCCTCTTTCTCCATTTCTGCTCATTTCCATTCCTTTTTCCTTCCTCCATCCAGCTATTTAATATATTCAGTATATGCTTTATAACAGTGCATAAAAGTCTGATCCGTATTAAAGCACTAAAATGGTGCATTTATTAAGCATTAGTATGAGGCCAAGAATTGAATTCAACCCTCTGGAACATACTATAACGTGAATTATATATTTTTTTTAAATTACAGTCCATATAAAATATCGTTTCAGTAAATTAAAATTTATTAGTTTTAATCGAATGAATTGTAATCCCCCCCCCCTCAAAATAGTGCAAAAAACGGATATTTGTTCCTTTAATTACCATGTCAACCCTAAATAAGTGAATTCTGATTGCCTCATATAAATTTCTGTCAAATTACAATTTGCTATCTACATCCTTGGTCGAGTTATTTGCGTTTTAATAACTTTACATTCAGGCCAACGAAATGGCAGCAATTATTTTTTTGATTCTTTGATTCTTTTAAACTTCTCTTTCTCCCCCTATTTCCCAAACCGTCCTCAAGTGCTCCATTCTTCCACCTAATTCCCTTAATCTATCCCTCAGTCCTTCACTCTATAAATATTTTACATGCTCGGTTTGTTTATAAAAACTTTTAGCATTACTCCGATTATCATACCGTTTGTATTTCATTATTATCGAATTTAGCTCATTATTTTGATTTTTAATTTTTTTATAGTAATTCAGTTATTTATATTCCTTCTCGTTAATAACGCAACGAACGTTGTTTGTAGAAAATCATTTTCCTCTTCAAATGCACACTTAAACACATAACGATTGAGATAACAACAGGTTTTCCAGATTTAACAATTTAATTGGTAGGCAAGGAAACATCCCCTTAAAATGGCAAGATTTCTCCAATATATGTGAGTTAAACGTTTAACATGAAGAATTTTGAAATATAAACGAAAAACCATGAACAGAATAAAAACCTTGTAATTTTTTCGTTAAAATGGTTTAGATTTAAAGGTTGTGAGTCAGTTTTTTTCTAATTTTAATGTCAAAAATAAATAATCCTTCACGTCAAAAAGTCGATTTTTACGTGTTATTTTATGGAGAATGCTAATCTTCCCCTGGAGTCGAACTATGGACGTTTTTCGTAAATTTTCCTTCGTCACAGCATTTTTATATCCGAGTAGATTATCTCTGCCTAGTTTAAACTTTATATCCGCATATTTGATCGAGTTATTCGCGTTTTAAGACCGTGACAGGGACCAACCAACCAACATAGCCTTTTATTATAAGGGGGACCAGCGTAATTGCCCGTCAAACATGACGGGTATGTGTATTAAAATTAAGGTACTCCCCATTCATCCTCCCTTTCTCTCTGCCTCTCTCTCATTCTCTTTCCTCCCTCTCCCCATATTCTCCCTCCATCTCTCTCCCCAGAGGCGTCGAGAGCTAACGCGGGCCCTGGTGCAAAGTATGTGACGGGCCCCCCTTGCGTGTGTGTGTTGCTTAAATAAATATAACTCAGGATATAAATAAATAGCTAGCGATTATTTACCTTTATTGTTAATCCCAATTAAAAGCTTTCAAAATATAAGCCCATGTAATTAATGCTGGTTGCACAAAAAAATTGAATACATACATAGTACATATTTATACCGTACAAATTATGATAAATGGATGTTAACACCAGGTATACTAGGAAACCACCGAGGTCTCTATTTCCGACCATTCTAATTTTTGTTAACGTGTTTTCCCGCAAATCCACTTTGTCAACAATACAAGTATGTATACAACATACCTGTACACTCGGCCGGACCTCTTGAAGAATTGCGGGCCCGGGTACTGTAGACCTCCTTCATCTCCCTCTCATCGGGCCTGCCTCACTATCCTGTTCTCTCTCTCGTATTTTCCCTTTTCTTCTTCTCATTATCCATCCTTCTCTCCCTCTTATTTTTCACCCTCTTTTCTTTCCATCCTCCATCTTCCTCTCACCCATTCTCCTTCCTTTCTTCGAAATTTAATTAGGTTTTTTCGGAGGAAGTACAATATATCTCCCCACAACATAGCGCTACAAATGGACAGTCATTTCTTTAATTACCATCTTAGCCTTAAATAAAAATTTTTATTATCTCATTATATAAATTTCTGCAAAATTTCACTTTTCTATCTACATCATCGATTGAGTTATTCGTGTTTTAAAAGCTTGTCACTCAGACCAACGGACTGAAAACTTAGCCTTTTGTTATTACTTTTGTGATTCTTTGATTCTTTTAAACCTCTCTTTCTCTCCCTATTTCTAAAACCGTTCTCAAGTCCTCTATTCTTCTAACTCCCGTAACCTATCGCACAATCCTTCACGGTATAAACATGTTACATACTAGGTTTGTATATTAAAACGTCCAGCAAATACCTCCGATTTTAATACCGTTTCTATTTCAATAATTTTGAATTTAGCTCATCATAAAGATTTTTTCTTTTTATAATATTTCAGGTTTTTAGGTATTGCTTCTCGTAAATAACGCAACTGATGTTGTTTACATTGATTGCTATGAAAACATTTTTTTCCTCCTTCCGGCGTAAGAATGGACCTTATGGTCTAAATTTCGCCCGAATAAAGACGATTGTCTATCTATCTCTCCTTCTCGTGCCTTCAAAGCCATAAGGGATGAAATCACAATAGGATTTCGAGGTTTAACAATTTAATCGGTATGCATGGCAACATCCCGTTAAAATTGCAAGATTTCCCCAATATATGTGAATTAAACTTTTAAAATGAGAGATTTCGAACTGTAGACGAATAACCATGTACGGAAAGAAACCTTGTCATTTCCTCTTTAAAATGGTATATATCTAAAGGTCGTGAGTTATTTGTTTTTGATTTTAATCTGTAAACAAAGAAAAGTCTGCATGTCAAAAAGTCGATTTTTCCGTGTTATCTTATGGGGAATGCAAATAATTCTCTGGAATCAAACCTTTATCGTATTTCGTAATTTTCTTTCGTCACTGCATTTTCATATTGGAGTAGATTATTTCTGCTGAATTTCAAGTTTATATCTGCATATTTGATTGAGTTATTCGCGTTTTAAGAGCGCGACATGGATCAACCAAACAACATAGCGTTTTTTTATAAGGGGGGATGGTACGATAATGAGGATAAGATTCGTGAGATCTATTGTAGAACGGAGCGATACAAAGGTTCTATCTTCCCTAGGAAAATTAGGGATTGCAACAGAAAAACGATAAATGAGGATTGGTAGTGACTTGTTTAGTGCATTGCATTCCCTGTTATCCACCAATAAAGAGATCTACAGGATTTAAAGTAGATGTGGATGTAGGTACTTTGTTACGGTAACAACAAAGTAGATATTAAGTCGAAATATGGCCAATATAAACTGTATTGTAACGACTCTAATGCTGCAAACGATACAAAAGTAAACGAATATCACAAAAGCTTCTAGGCCGACTATTTCATTTAACTTTTTGCAAAACATTTTCTCTCCGACCATCTAATCTCCAATTTTAGATCAAAGGTTCTCCATGAAAAAATTAATTTCTTGGGTTCAACCTTATAGAACGGATAGAAATGCTAAGTCGTAACCTACCCACTAATTTTCATTAGTCCCGAGCAACTTTCCTCATCCCATTCTCTATTGTCATTGTTTGGTCTCCCTACTCGATTATAACATTGATTTTTAACTAGCATCCTCTTAATATTTCTTACCCCCAACCTCTGCGACTGGCCTTCCCCCTCCTCCATGGACCCTCTATTCTTTCCCTCGTTCCTCTAATAACAATTTAGTTGTAAATCTACTTGTATAAATTCCATCCCACACTCTTTCCGTCTTATATATTTAAACTGTTTTTGGGGAGATTTTTTTTAGCCGATGATGACGATCAATCGTCGAAATCGGTGGCGTGTTCTTCTGTATGTGGAATCGGTTAACGTTTTTAATTGTGTCGTTAACATTTGAAATGAAGTATCACCCATACCGATTAAATATTAGCACGTCGATGGAGTTGAATTGAAAGGGAACGAACCATTTTGGAGGTATCAGTAAACATGAGAAAGGCAGATTTAGCACATCTCTCTCAGATTCATTTTCCGAAAAGAAAGAAAAAAAAAGAGAAGTTAAAAATTAGACTCCAATCCGAGGCTTTGATCGTTGCCACTTTCGTTCTTCACAAATTCTCCCCCCTCGCGTTTTTTTATCGCAAGCCGAGTATAATTCGTTTAAAGAAGGGAAGCAGTTTTCCCCGAGAGGGGAGCGTGGGTGTGGGGAGGGGGACAGCGTGGGTAGGAGGGGGGGGGACCTTTTCTCCCTCTGCCACCCCTACTGGCAGCCATTCCTGGCGGCGAACCTCTCGTCCACATCTTCGGTCCAATAGCATCCTTCCTAATGACAAACTTAGGTCTTCGGACTTCGCTAACTAACTGAATGTTTGTAAAAGAAAAGGGATTCGAATCGGTCCTATCTTTCGTTGCCTTGAATTTTAAGGGTACGCTTTAACTTTGGATGATATTTGCGCTCAAACTTATTGAAACAAGTTAGTTGCCGCATGGGAATTAACGACGATAGTATAAATTAAACCTTGAGTACAATGCAGCGATCTACACGGACGCTAAACTAGTGTCCTACGGCTTTATGTGTTTCGCCAAATATAATGCCCGTTTCAGGCGCCATCTTCCGTGCAAGTATGGCGAGGACCCTGGATATAATAATACTATGATGTGGTGTTTTCTGACATGTCTTAGGGACCACGTTTTTAGACGTTCTTAGCGGTTCGTTTTATGGACACTTCTCGTCCGTTCATCAGTCCGTATGTCGTAACTTTCACCTACTGAACTCCTGGACGGATAATTAAGTAACGGTGATTCTTATTAAAACTTATCGCCCAAATCTGGTATTTAGCTATACCCGTCAATCAGAACGTCCACTTTATATAAGCACATAAATAAACTTATACTGGAATCTCATTAAGCAACTATTAAATAGCATATTTTCCCTCCCAAGCTCTTACATGACCAGTAAGGTATAAATTAAACAAGACGATCCAAACGGAAATTATGATGCCAACTTTCCATTTAGTCATTTATTTAATACTTATATAGGATTTAATAGCTTTAAAAACACCGCGGATGAGTTACTCTTTGTGTTCCCAAATTTCATAATTTAGCGTTATAAAACAATACAAAAACATTCGAACGGAATATTATATTTATCACGTCTATTTGTGCGGCAAAAATGACGTGTGTATATATTATACTTGACTATACCGAATCAGACTCCAACAATAGTCGATGCCATGGCAACACTCTCGTAATGAGTGATAAAACCCGCATAAAACTCGAGTATTTACGCGAAATTCGAAGAAATACCATCGATAAGCAACTTTGTCGATAAAAATTTGAATCGCCATTCCTTTCCTCTTAGAATAGTTCAAATTCCGCTCCAATTTTACAATTCTAAAACATTTTAATGTGCTACGGAAAATTATCATGCACGATGGATTTCATATTTCCCACGTAAATCAAATGGTAAGGATAGTTCCTGGAACCGAACCCGAGGCTTTCAATCTTTGCAAAACAACTATCCTCGAAAACTCGGCCCAAGTAGCAAGAGATTTCCACCAAGTGTCATTAAAATCGGTTTATTGGTTCAAAATTTAATAAGAGGAACAGCGATACAGACAGACGGACAAACACACAAACAGATACAACGACAAAACTATAAGGCTATTTCCATTCTGGAAAGTAGGTTAAATATGTAATCAGATATAATAAAATATTTGCCATAAAAATGTCTGCGAGACCACACAATTTCGACTAATAGTTTCGGAGACAATAATTTGATAATCGCCATATCTTTCGATGCCGTTTCATGCGCACTTCCCATAAAGAACGCCTTCGAAGTCTCAGTTTCTTCAATTTTCTTCACAAGAATTAAGTCCCGCCGATTCCTCCGGAGACCTACAGCGCGTACGTGAGTTTTATCATTCCTTTTTTTTACGGTGAAGGATCTATTACCTTTTACTTACTCTCTATCAATTGCATCATCAAAATGTTAACTAGAGATCAAAATGTCCATTTTTATTTTTTGGGTACATAAGACAATTGTTGCTTCCTTTATGAATCCGTATATACTTGTTTGTACTAGCCTCTTCTATACCGGCAGGAATTGATGCTAGTTTTTATTCAGAATCCCAATTTTTCTTTTTGCAGCTCGGTAACCAAATTGACGTCAGCAAACCAATTGTCTGCGGTAATATTTCGTTCACTTTTGTAATTAGGTTTTGCGAGCCTTTTAACTACATCTGCTGGTCTGTTGTTAACACAATAGGGTCCTTCAGGCTGCTTTCTTCATATATTTCCATATTGTACGAGTCGTAAAGCTTAGCATCAACAAGAGCGTAGATTTTAATTCCATATTTATTTGGCTTAGATAGAATGTATTGCCTGAACTTACATCTTCCTCTATAACCCTCCAATCTGTCGTTGATGGTGACGTTCTCTCCCAAAGAGTAGCATTTCTGGCAGTTGTCGTTAAAAGAAGTAAATATATTCGCACTGTTCCCGGTTTCGTGAAATATCTTCGCGTCGCATCTATTCATTAAATTTCATTTTAAAAACTTTCCAGTTTAATTTCAATAGGCGTCTGCCTAGTTTAATCATATTTTGCTATTTAGTTAAGAGATGTTGTAAAGTTCTAATTTCAAAACTTTAAGGTACTTTACAATCGCTAAATTAGTTTTAGTACACATAAAATTCTTCATTATACTCTTCTCAACAATTCTATTTTTCCATCTATTCCAAACACTCGAGAGTAGTCGCATTGAAATGATGTAACTGACCAAGGACAGTATAAATTAGTGAAATCCTTAAAGAGTAAAAATTGTTTTTACATCAAAGCCGATAAAGGGAATACTGTAGTCATATTAGACAAACATCAATGCTACCAAAAAGTGGATCAACTCCTCCAAGAAGGCCCCTACACTAAAATCCCAGAAAAACCCAGAACAAAATGATCACTAAAACAAAAAATACCCTCAAAGCATATCCAAACTTAATAGATAAACGCCTTAGTTTTCTAATGAACATCTCCAATCCGGTTGTTCCCAGAATGAATTGCCTTCCCAAAGTACACAAACCAAGCATACCTATGCGACCTATAGTTTCAGGTATCAACTCTCCCATACAAATTATCGCAGTGGCTAAGCAATCACTTCCAACAAATAAAATTTGACAATGATTCACGCATCAAAAACACACAAGACTTCATCAACAAAATAAAAACACTACATTTGTAGATAATTAAATTTTAGTTTCCTTCCGTGTCACCTCCTTATTCCCAAGCGTACCGATCAAAGAAACCATAGATTTTCTACAGACTTGGTTTGGGGGAAAAAAATATCCCTAAAGAAACAACAGATGAATACGTTCGGTTAACCTCTCTGTGCATGGAACAAAGTTTTTTCCAAATTAACAACTTTTACAAAAAAAACGAAGGTATCACTATGGGTAACTCTCTTTCTCCTTTCATAGCGGACCTCTTCATGACTCATTTCGAGCAGATTTGCAAAGCTTCGTTTCCATATTTCCCAAAATCTTGGCTTAGATACGTAGATGACATATTTGCTATCTTTGACACTGAAAAAATGAGCCTTCCTAATTTCGTACAACATCTCAACAAACAATTCGACACTATTAAATTCACACACTAAAAGGAAAAAAATAAATCACTACCCTTCCTAGATCTATTAGTCACAAGAAAATGTAACAAAATACACTTCAACATTTTCAGAAAATCTACACACACACATATACATCCATATGGGCTCTCACCACCATATCTCTCACAAATTAGCTCCTTTCAACTCGATGATCCACAGACCCTTAAACACACCTCTTTCAAAAACAAACTTTGACATAGAGCTAACATTAATTAAGAATTGCGCATTGCATAACAGATTCGACCCACTAATCACCGAAAAAATTTTAAAAACACACAAACACAATGTTCACATTAAATCATGCACCACACTCACGAGCCAAAAACAAAACGCAATGGAAAAATACATGAAATTCCCATACGCACCGAAACTAACACAGAATCTCCAACGCACACTTTCAAAATTTGATCTCCACCCAGTTTTTGTAAACGAAAATACATTATCTAACCTACTGTCCAACCCGAAGGATAAAATTCCCAACCACCACAAATCAGGTATATATCAAGTCACTTGCAGTTCATGCGACAAAATTTACATAGGGCAATCTAGACGCCAACTGGAAACCCGGTTTAAAGAACACCTAGCACATTACAAAAACAACAGATTAAACATATCAAGCATTGCCACACGTCTGGTCACCCTACCTTAAAACATATATTTCCGTTGATATCTCGAATTCAATTTTTTTCATGAAAACAATATTTTCCCTATAGGTACTTCGTATATGGAGAAATTAAAAAACGCGAAATTGTCATGTTTTAAGCAACCTTCTGCGCTTATTTGTAAATCAACGGTAGGAAACAAAATTTTTATTCATTTAGGCGTTTTTGAGTCAAATCACATATTAGTACGACAATTCTAAGTAATTATAAAATGTGATTGAAAGTTATGGAGTGTAGTGTCTCAGTACTTTTTAAAAATATAGAGATATTCCATTATTCGCTGATATTGTGTTAACACATTCGCTGCGGATGGCCTCTTATGGGGCCATGGAACCCTCCTCAAAAATGCGGGTGGCGTCTTATGGAGCCATGTGCACTCTTTTGTCAGATTTGGGCCCATGCGGCCTGCGACGGTCTTTCTTTCACTTGGATTTCGTCAGCTGACATTGAGCCGTAAAAGTGTGGGCAGTCTATTCTGATTCCTGCGTTTTTATCTTTTCTGCGCGGATTGTAATTTTCAGTCACGATATGAAAAAGTTGAGATGCCTAAAACTTTTCACCTATTTTGGTTTAGATGGGTATAGTATTATAATGAAATAGTTACTAATTTAAATTATATTTTGATTAAGATTGTACATCAATATCTTTCATAGATTTCACGGTGCTAAATGATATATTGTATGGAAGGTGCGAACGCACGCCGGTAAATTAGCGATTGGTGTACATTCTCTTCTACTGCGGCAATATGTCTGTGTAAAACATGATACGCAAAATGGATACTACAAATTTCATGTTTTAAGTAAATCCACAAAAAAACTCAGAAAAAATACGTATTTCTTATTATACTTTGGATATTTCAAATAGTTTGAAATTCCTTTCGAAACTATTTCTAATAACAAATTGAATTTTTGATTAATAAACTTTTTAATATTTACCATCTTTATAATTAGAAATGAATAATCCTCAGGAATCGAAGAATATTATAAAAATGTAAAGATAGCTAAACGTCGCATGCATGAAAAAAGTAGTTGAAATAGGATACCCATACAAACATTAATTAATTTACTATCTCAAAAGTTATTTAAAGTTACCAAAAGAGTCATTTTAAGCATATGGAACATATTCATGGGAACGAATTATAAAACGATTATAGTAACGTAATGCTCGGAAATATATAAAGTTGTTGTGCGAGTTGCCTATCTCAAATTATTACCGATGATGGATGTCCTCTTAAAGAAGCCAAGTACCTAAATTTTTGTCTTGTAGAAGAACGTTTTTATAAACACTATTTCCTTATAAAAATAAAGTCTAAATCAAGCATTTTTGTTAAGAAACTAATCAGAAAAGTCGTCCGTCACCGGAGTTTCGCGCAAATTTTCCTTACGCAGCGAATGTGTTAATGACATTTCCCTATCCAGATTTAGAGATTTAAAATGCTTATTAAAAAAAAGATTTTAAGTACATTTTCTGTGAAAGCTGAGTAAATTTTGGTGTAGGTTCATTATATTAATTTGAAAAATTTTGTTATATTTATAGTTGTTTATAAATGAAATTTGTTTTCAAATCAAAATTTATTACAATAGGTGAATCAAAACTAAAATATAAGATAAAAATAACAACCAAAAATATTTCGGGCAAAGATTTTATATCAACAGCTATAACATTAATAACATTGAGTTTGATTTGGTTGGTTTTTGTTTTTGCACTTCATAACTTTTAGCTTTAATGGGAAAATTAATTACACAAATACAAAACAAAAAATACAAAAAAATCACAATGTAAAACAGTTAACGTTCCTAAAACAAAAATATAATTTATATTTTGAAAATAATGAAACTACCCATTAAAACATTTAAAATCAAAAAAATAAATAAATATAAAATTGACAATTAAATACTCTAGGATATAAAAATGGTTTTGGCCATACAAAAGTAGTGTGGCGTAATCTTTACCAAATAAATCATCAACAACAATTGTTTGGCACAAAACTTTTATATACCCTAAACAATTTTTAATTTCTGGAACATTCACTTCGGCGAATTATATTTTTTACTTTTAGTGACTATAAAGAGCGGCCTAATTAAATGATTTATATACGTTTCTTTTGATTTAAATTTAAATTTTAACTTGTGTTCTTTTCAATGCAGACTGGGGCGAATAACTTAAATATCGACTTCGTTTCAAAATTTATATTCTCTCTCGAGACTTGTTCTCTAAATAAAAATGTCCTCATACATGAGCTTTCAAAATCTAAATTTCATAAAAAACCTATTGCGTTTTAGAACGTCCCAGGTCATTCAGGAACATTTGAAAAATGTTCATTAAAATTCTAAAATATTGAAAAATGCTAAATGAATAAAGGATTAGTTAATTTTAAATGCTGAAAGAATGAATAGCGAATTTGTTGAATTAAATCAATGTTGATGTTCGAAAGAATTGCAACAGTTTTATCTGAAACTAAAAACTAGAAAACCGTTCCAGGAGATGATTTTTAATAACTTTTATACGCACTGAGAAGAAATAAATTTAAAATTCCTTTAAAACAGCATTAAACGGATTCGTAAAAACATTTTCCTTCTAAATTATGTAACGCAAAATGGAAGATCTCGAAAAATATTGTCGCATCTGTGACTTAATTTCTTCCTGCAACTTTGTAAAAGAACGTCAAATGCCTTACACTTTTCCATGATTCCGCTTATCGAGTGGAGACATATTGCTTTCTTAATTAAATGCTTATACCTTTTACTAAAATTCAACAAGGGAACAATCGAAGTCGTCTTATGGCTGGAAAAAATCCAAGAACAAGCAACATCTAAATTGTTTAGGCTATTGGAGTTACCTAAGGAAAGTCAATTTTTAATTGCTTGTGCTTCAATTTTTTACGTTTTAATATGTTTTCAAAAGATAAATAAGAACGCGTTTTGTGTTTTTATAACTAAATAAAATTTAATGTGTACAGCGCATAGTGCTGCCACCTTTTCTAACGTTGAGAAGATTTGCAAATATGACCAGAATATCTCCCAAAAAATTAGCTTGCTACTTATTACTTTCTCCATATACGAAGTATTGTTTTCATGAAAAAAATCGAATTCGAGATTTCAATGGAAATACATGCTATAAGGTCCCCTGAACATGTTTTGGCTATTTTCTTGATGATGTCTGTGTGTCTGTCAGTCTGTCTGTCTGTCGGTCTATATGTGATAGGATTTTGTGGGCGCTCTAACTCAAAAACTTACACTTATATCAATACCAAATTTTACATTAGAAAGAGTACTATATAAAAAAGAGCTAATTAGGTTTTAGCAACAATCGCTACAATAGAAGTGGATATTTACTATAGTCATATTTTTGTTTTTGGCAAATAACTCTTTTAAATCTTCATAAATGTAAATGTTGTTCATTATAAACTTCATAGATAATGTTATTCTCTATCACGTTTGTTTGAAACATTTTTTGTAGAAAGCATTTATAAGGAGATATTCTATTTATTTAATATTTGATGAATGTAAAACAGTACTGGAATAAAAGTCGTATGAAATTTAATTTTCTACAACCTTTGTTTGAAACATTTTCCCATATAAGGCATTATTGAAGAGATATTAAAAATAACTTTTTAGCTGCCAGAACTACTCCACCTATCGGCGAATATTGTTAAACTATTGAGGCTTCTTTTTATTTTATTAATTTTCAGAGTTTCGGTGATATATCCAATATCACAAGGTTACGGTTTTAGTTTATTCCTGTTCTTTGTAAAGTCTTTAAATTTTTCTCGTAGTTCACTAAAATATTTATTATCATTTAACCTATTTGGAATTCGTAGAAATACTACAGGTATGGAGAAATTCATGTGTTGGTCACATCCGATTTTTTCTCTTTATCATTTAAATTAAATATTACTTTGATTATGACATCATGCTGTAATTTTTTATATTACTTACAATAAATAAATTTTATTGCCTTTCGCCTTTTTTGCAACCTTTATTTGGATATTGATTCGCTGTGGATTGCAGTAAAAATAATCCATTTTTATTTTTTAGGCATTATTTATTGATTCTATGAAAAGTGTATTTTATTATTTACTAACTAATTTACTAACACATTTTTGGTCCAATCACGACTGCATTTCTGGTATATTTGGTAGGTCTGATTTTATTAATCTACTTTGTATCACTAAGCGACGTACTTAACATAAAGTCAGAGAGATAATAGTAATATCTCTGAAACTATCCGTTTGTGAAAAAATATTTCATGCAAAATATGTAGAAAATTACATTTTCTACAACATCGAAAATAAAATATATTTACATTAATGAAGTTCTAACGGAGTTATTTGGCAAAAACGTAGAAGTGCTAAGAGTTGACCTCAACTTCCGGTTGACGAGTTTCAGTGAAAACCTTTTTAGATCTTGAATTACTAATAAAAATCTTTAATATAAAGTTTTGTGCTGTTAAGATTGTTAGTTTTTTTAGATAGAGCGCTCACAAAATTCCTATCACATAGACACGCACACGCAGACATCACCGAGGAAATTTGAAAACGTACTCATGAGACCTCAAAACGAATTACAGGCAACACTCGATTAACATAGTACTTGAATTACACTGTTTCGGTTTTTCACGGTCAAAAAAGTACAATCGATTTTCATTAACACTGTTTGAGACTTTGTTTTACACATTTTATTTTTCACTTTTTATTTCTGGATTAAAAAAATAATGAAAAACCATATGGAATACCACTTTTATGAAATGTTTAACCAATATTCGAATTTGGATAAACGGTTACATGTGCTATATTAATATTTAAAAGTTTATCGAAATTTATTTGATAAGATGCAATTTGATTATACTAAGAAAAATTTATACTTAAATAAAGCTAAAAGATTTGCGTCAATGAAAAAGAATTAAACATATAAATAGGAAAAGTTGCATTATCTTGTACTGTGCTATTCTGACAACTCTTTGGCGGGAAAATGGTCCATGAAACGCTAGTAATAGTTTTAACGTTAAAACTTATGATTTTTAACTAAAGCATGAAAGTTGAAGGAGATTTTTCGCTACCATTAATATCTTCGCGTATCCTTTGTGCTTTTTTAAACCAAAAATGATGAAAGATCTATGACGCACACCGTAGTTTCTGTGATACCATGCCAATTCCGCATCCAGAGGTACTATTATTGACTGGCAATTCATTGTTTTGTTAGTCAATGAACGGCATTTTACATGCTCTCTAATCTATATGACATTTACCACCTCTTCTCAAAATTTCAATGGAGAAAATTCGACTTCTTCTAAATGTCACCGATATTTCCTAACTAATAGCCTATTTTCTAATTATTTCGTGATATATCTAAGATTCTTCAGTGATCATTGCCTTCGTTGATCCAGTTTTTATAAATAATTCAGTGTAACTATAATTTAATAATATGTAACATACATTCTGTGAAATGCCGTAATGGCGCATTCGGCCGAATGCTCGATTTAAATATCTAAGCGCCAGAGTAACCTCCATAGCAACCCAAATAGAAAATCCTTCCCCTCTCCTCGTATCAGAACCATTATCTTCCAGCGAGTAACCATTGCTCCCGCTTCCCCGGATGTGCGCATGCTCGACAGGGTTAGGGAAACAATAGGAACGTTGGCTGCATACACGGAGGGATTATGGGAATTCGGCAGCGATGGGTGAGAAGGAGAGCATCCTTCGGCCGACGATCGACAGCTCCTGAGGGCCTCTCGCGGCCGCCGCTTCCTTTGTACGCTCCGAGGGCTGCAACTCCCATCGGCGTGGAAGTCGACGACCGCACCCCCACGCCACCCACTCCCTCCTCACTAACCTCTACACACCATTCCCTCCACGCCACCCCCTCCCCTTCTCCGCCACCCATGGACTCTAGCGAACGCATCGATCCAACGAGATGGGGGCAAGCGTCTTTCTGTCGTGGATTTCTCTTGTCGAGACGAGATCGAGAAGTTTGGACCTTCTGGAAAAGGGGAGAGGCCGAATGGAAGTGGAGAGAGGCCGAATGGGAGGGATAGGCGGAATGTGTGGAGGGGTTTCGATAGAGCGGCCGTACACTCCCTCCAAAGGAGGTCGCATTGCCTAAGTTCCCTCTTTCCGGACAGAAGGCGGCCCCCAATTCACGCTCTCCCGCTTTGTTATATGGATGACGAACTTCAAACATACCCGTCGTATTCTTTCTCGTATATCTCTCTATTCCCGATCTTACGTTTCCCTACAGTATCTGAAGAATGGAAAAGGCAACACCGTTACATAAACCTGGAAAGATGTTCCAATGCAGGGGTCGGAAAACCACGGTTCGCGGGCCACATACGGTCTCAGAGAGCGCTTTATGCGGCCCGCGAAAGTGATCGGGAATATTTCAATAGGGCAATTTCATATTCTCCTACAATTTGTGAAGTTTTAACGCTAAAAAATTCAGTAGACGTTATTTTCGCTTATATGAGACCACAGAAACTAGAAAACTTCTCATTCAAAATCTATTTTCGGTGGATTACCAATGCAGACGGCTGCTTTGTAGCCGAGATGAGCATAAGGTTTTTTTAGCCTTGTTGTGGCTATTGGATATACCTGAAGCAAGTATACGAATGTTTTAAACAGTTTGTTCTTGAATGACTGGGATTTCAAACACACGGCCTTTGGCCCGCATGTGATCCGCCAAATTCTCATTTGCTCGAAAGTTATCCTTGTACATGAACTTCTTGTAAGGGTGGAGACCAGTGACGGATCCAAAGGGATAGCAGCAAGTCCCTGTCTTCTACTCCAAGATAAGCTCTGAGACACATTCGGTACAAAAATTTTCGAATTTGCGCCTCAGATTAGTTCTTTCTAAGAAAGACAAACAAAAACCCTTGCAGAACGAGAGATGCGCCGATAGAAGAGTCGCTGGTAGTCGGAAGTTGCATATCTGAGAGGACGATAGGTGCGGTCCATTGAATTCCACTTGGAGCCGGCTTGAAAAATCGCAGGGCCCGGTGCAAAGTGCGTGCGGGGCCTCGTAAATTCACAAGTTTTTAATAAGTAAGCTATTTTCCCTCATTACTAGGGTGTTCGATAGTTTTTTCGACTTTTAAAATTTAATTCACAAGCATAATAAATATTTTTTGGAGAGCTCGAGTCCCGGGGAAGTCGCACCTTTAGTCCCGCCATCTAGGTGTCTCAGGAACCATTCATCGTCTCCCTCTTGAGGAATTTCTGGACCCGCCCCTGTAGGTGAGGACACTCTTGAGCTTCTGGAAACAGAAATAAGTGCTCAAATAATAATGTGTTGAAGTGTTTGCCGTTCTTCCAATTCCCCTACTCACAATCAGATTAAATTTCTGCCTGCGGCACTCGTCCCAAATCCATTTGTGGAATCTCAACGTCGCTTTCTTTTCAACAGCTCACATTCTCTAAGCGTGATCGTCTTCGCATTCGGGCGTCTTTAGTTTGCTCTTTCGATTATTCCCGATGGTCAATATCAAAATGCCGAAAAAATGCCTTATAAAAGTGATTTAAAATGAACTTTCGTAAGTATGTAATACATTTTTTTAATTGCGTAATTAAATTGAATATTATCTTGCGAACAAAATAACGTTATTTATTTTTCGACTTTTCGTCGTTAATTCTCAAAATTCACATTTGGTCAATATTCAATCAAACCATTTCAATGTTTATGATCTTATTAAGACCATAAATACTTATGAGCATGGATAGTTTGGCTCGAGAACGCGTCCCACCATTAATGCATGTATTCTTATGTGAAATAAATTTTCCTTTAACGCGGTACTTTTATGAGCGCATCTACCGCGTTAACCGAAGACTACCTGTATGTAACTCATAATATTTCACGTTATTTGAATACCCACACTAGTTCATTGTAGAATGGAGTACAGCTTACAATCACGATTCGAAATTTCCTTGAAAAATGCATGCCGTTACATTCGTTAACTATATATTTCTGTAGTAATTATAAGTGAATTCAACTTATGTAACAGGAGGAGACAAACCGCAGCCCCTCGAGCGGAACGCTGCTCATTTAACTTAGTATGCGGCTCCTTTAAATTTCCATTCATAGGCGGGTCAACGTCGATCACTGCAGAACACAAGGACGTGGTGTAACTTGAGATGTGTCGGGGATGCCTAAGGGCGAAACGAGCGGACCCCCCCCGATCGCGCGGGAGAGTCCCAGATTTCGACTTCCTGTCCCGAATGGCCAAGTATCCCGGAAACTTGTCTCTCATTGTACATACATTAAGTTCTCCTTATAAGCTTTCTCAATACTACTGGACTTTACACTTCATGACTTTCTAAATAACCAATGATAATCACATCGACTAACGTAGCTACAATGCGATTTGGTTAACTTGTTCGATAAACGCTAAAACGATGGAATGTACAGTTTTTGTTCATATTGTAAGAAAAAAAACGCTAGTCGAGTGCGCGCAGCGGAATGTGAAGTTCCAGACGTAATTCATACGCTTTGATTTGTTTTGTTCTTCGTTACTTTCTCGTGTGGTGCGGCAATTTGAAATAAATGGAATAAAACGTAGGTTTATAATTATTTTCTGAAAATTTGTACTTTTATGCTCTTTGTAAATGGGCTAATATAATATCCTTTAAATTTTTTTTTTAATCCCGCAATGACTAATCTGAAAGGGTTTTGTCCCGCACTTGCAGTTCTAAAATCCGGCCACTTTACCTAAGGTGCACATATTATATCTGATTTGCTTCGCAGACAGGTTATGTTTTACAATTTATAAGCACAGAACGTGTGTCATGCGACTCTCGACTTTATCGTATGCGGCTCCGAGTGAAGGTACGCATGACCGCCCTTGTTGTATAATTTGCAAGCCGCATGTGTCACAAAACATTTTTATAAGATTTCATTTTTAATTTGAGTGACGACATTGCTAGTCCTAATCAAGTGAAAAATTCATTTCGTTGCATATAATACAAACTTATGTTGTCCTAAACATTGTTACGAAGACCCGACGACAAGCGCGCATCCTCGTACACCTCGGGCACATCCGAATGCATTCCTGCGCAAGAAAACATGCACGCACGCGCGCGTTTGCGCCATCTTTTCCTTTAATCGATTGGGAATCGATCTTAGAAGAGAATGAGTAACGCGGCATTATGAAAAACTTCTAAACCTTCCGATCGCGCCATGGACTCTGAATTCTTAAACTAATCGAGGAAGATAGAGAATGATGAAGAGCGAGAGAAAGAAGCCATCTCATCCACAATCGTAAAAATCCCTCTTCTCCTCCTGCTTCAGCGGGAGCGAAGAGTAGGGATGGGACAGGGAGGAGGGGATGGTTAGCGGGGGCGGAAAGAGAGAGATGAGGGGCCAGGGGTAAGGGGGAGGTAAGCCGGGCGGAAGAAGAGCTATGCGGGGGCAGAGGGGAGGTTAGCGGGGGCGGAAGGAAAGTGATGAGGGGCAGGGGGAAGGGGGAGGTTAGCGGAGGCGGAAGGAGAGAGATTTTGGGGCAGGGGAAGAGGGAGTTTAACGGGGGCGGAAAGACAGGGATGCGGGGGCAGAGGGAAAGTTAGTGGGGGCGGAAGGAGAGCGATACGGGGGCAGGAGGAAGAGGAGGTTAGCGGGAGCGAAAGGAAAGTGATGCGGGGGTAGGGGGGAGGGAGAGTTGGGGAAAATAGGAGTGATAGGTGCGAAGGGATGATGCGGCCGTCGACCGCTGTCCTCGCAGCGGATAAAACGCCATTCGAGGGGCGTAATAGATGCGTAGGGAGGAGCTGAAGGGGGCGAGGGAAAATGAGTTTTATTTCGCGGACCCACGAGGGCGCCGCTCCTCGTTTCCTTGCCTTCGCTTCTTTCGAAAGAGGACACATATCCTCGTTTTTACGATTCCCCATTCCATGTCCCCTTCCCGACCTCGTTCCGCGTTCCCCGGAGTCATCGTATACCGATGGAATATGCCAGGAATCGAAATCCGCCTCATCTGCCGCCGAGAGGGGCAGTGCGGGGGGTGGGGTGGGGGGAGAGAGGCCGCTGGCTTGTCGGGGGATTCGAAAGAGGCTTCCCTTTGCACGCTCGCCCTCCGATGTGACCCCGGCGGCGAAGAGAGCGAGGAAGGCGAGTCCTTCGGGACCTCCTCCCCTGGTCGAGCAGCCCCTCGCACCTCCCCTTTGCCCCCGTGTTCCTCCCCTTCGCAGGGGCAAGTGTGTCCAACGGTCGGGAAGAAAAGATTCCGATGCGTTCGAAGATGTTTCACATTTTCCTCTTTCTAAAAACATTTCCAAACGTGGTTCGGTTCGATCTGCCCCCTCCACCGCCCCTTATCATCCTCCCCTTTCCCTCGATACCAATCCTCACCGCCCCTCTACGCCCCCCTTTCCCTCACCCCACTCTCATCACTCATCGCAGAAATTTTTTCAATCTCTAAGCTAGCCTCGCCAAACGTAAGCGAGCTTAAAAGAGGCCTATGGATGCACGCTCAAATACCCACAAACGATAAGAGACATCGAAATCAATGCATCGGCAAGTAGGTTTTCCCGTAATTTACGCCAATTTTAGGACCTTTTAATTTCCTGATCATTCTATAGTGAAATAATTTCTTCATAATATGTCATGAAAAATCTTGTCGCGATTCAATGTAATAGAACGATAAGATAATCAAGAGGGAGAACAAAAGATATTTTGAATGCAGGATAACTTAAAATTCGGTAACTTCACCATGATTAATAAAATCGTGACCTCGTAAGTGCTATAATGAAATATCCGGTACTTCTTCCCATCCTTCGTTTCTATTCACTGCATTAAATTCATCCTCCTCGCCTAATCGCTAATGAATGCGATTTTAGCCTACTTTCCAGGATGGAAATATGCTAACGTTTCTTCTTTTTGTCTGTCTACCCACCTCCCTTTTAACTTTTGAACCAATAGACCGATTTTCACGAATCATGGTGGAAATCTCTTGCTACTGGGGCCGAGGAAAAACAAAAGGCAAATGGAAAACACACGCAAAATAAGACCCTTCTAAATACCGCATTCTTGTTTTGCCATTAAGGTAATTTTAAAATTTGAATGATTCTTATATTGCACTCATCCACGTGTTAATAAAATGAAGGAAATGTTGAAACCTGGAATCGAAGCCATGACCTTATCATAGACGAAGACATGCCGGAAACGTTAAAGAATCAATAAAAGTATAATGCACAAATTTGAATGATCGAAAAAATCAATTAGTTCCATCTCAAAAAAGGTAGCTTTCCAAACAGCTTTTTATCTCGATTCCACGCGTATTGATAATCGACAGTGAGAAAATTAATTTCCATTCCTTTAGGCGTAGTTAAAGTCCGAAATTTGGACCATGATTACCAATAATTATAAAATGCAAATTAAAAAATACGACTCCCATCCTTGTGTCAATTAAATGAAGCGGCCTTGGAACCGAAAAAATGACGTCACTGTCGAGCTTTGATAGTCGAAAATTTAGAAAGACATAGTACAAGTAAATACTGAAAGTATGATTCGAATGGGATTTACCATTCTCGGCACATAGCGCTTTATATAATATACTCCCATGCAGCTTTTCCAATTAACAGAAAACTTGGGCTGCTTTTAAAAGATAAATGCCCCTGGTTCTTATGAGGCCGGTGTGCAAACTGCGTTCCCGAGGAAGACGCAAAAAGACTGGGAAAAATATATACAGATTAAAATTACTGTACAGTGTTTCTTTATACAGTCATTTCCAAAAGAATACCTAACATTTGAGCGGCGCCGCTTTCAGACTGAATTTTAACTTCATATCCACGTGAATGAGTACCGGCTCCTGTCGTGACATCACCTTAGCCTTCAAGGTTTATTATTGTATAAAATACGACGTATTCTTGCATATCGACCCGAGTTAACAAAGATTATTCCGCTTCTTGGGCGATCGTTCGAACGCACTGTTATAATTCGCCGTTGGTATTTAATAGTCATTCTTCCATCGTGATGATAACGTGAGCAGGCACATGGAATTTTTTTCTTCAAGTGAGAGGTTGTTTGGGGAAGGCTGAAGCAAACCCATAAATGGGTATTTACTCTTGTCACAACCGACTTTTTTTTTAAATAATTGCTTTAACCACCACCAACCTCACCACCACCACCAACCTCATCACTACTGCCATGCTCATCATCATCTAATTTGAAGCAACTATTAAAAATTTTGATGTTGCCACTATATGACTTTCTACATACATATCTGTAATATTTCTAAGAATTCCAAATAGATTAAAAAACTAAATAAAACTAAATGATCTCGGAGAAAAATTCAGACAACAAAGAACTGAAATAAACCCAAACTGTTGAATTTTGATATTGGATATACCTACTAAGCTCCAATAATTAAGAAAATAAAAATTGGCGTTATTAATACGCAACTAAGCGTAAACTGTTTACAAAAGTCGCCAGTAGATAGCGTGGTGATGGCAGCTAAAAAATTAGGTTTTAAAAATATTTTTTCAAGAATGTATTATATGGGAAATAGTTTCAGACAAATGTTGTAGAAAATTAAATTATCTACAACGTTTGCTCAGCACTTTTTGTACATTTATCTAATATTTAAGAAAATATTTAAAAAAACAAACTGATAAGTAACAAGAGTAAACACCCACTTCCGTTTAACCGATTTTACCAAAAACTAATCAGTTATTTTTCCTTTAACAAAAACGTCAACTATAAAATTTTGCATTAATACGATAAATAGTTTTTGAGTTTGAGTACCCACAAAATTCCTGTCACAGATATCATCGAGAAAATAATCAAAACGTGTTCAAAAGACCTTAAAACATGTATATCCGTTGAAATCTCTAATTGGATTTTTTTCATGAAAACTACTTTCTCAATACTTAGTATAAGGAGAACGTAATAATTCGGGCGGGCTTATCTCTCGTACTAATGCATTCAAAGCACCATTTCCTTACACATATAGAATAAGGACGACAAAAAAATCTCGAGGTTTAAGAATGACACGTTCGGCAGGGCAACATACTGTAAAAAAATTAAAATTTTCCAATTAATATGATTCAAAAGTATAACTTGAGCGAACCGAAGTCAAAAATCGACGATAGGAATAAGAATTTGTTTATTTTTCTTTAAAATGCTTCCTATCTGAAGATAGTAGGTCAATTACTTCTAATTTAATTTTGCAAAAGAAAATAAAGCCTGCAGGTGAAAAGAAGGGATTTTTAAATGTTCACACGAAAAAGTTAAACTATCCAGACGTACCCGCAAAAAATTTTGCGAAGTCAGTCTGAAATCTGCATGTTTAACCGAGCAGTCAAACATAGTTCGGAGATTGATTTATCATGAAATTACCCACGACACCTCTGTGAAAATGAGATTCACTTAATAACGACGTGAAACGAAATGATGATGGCTGCAACAACAATTAAACTCAATGAATTATAAAAAAGATATACCGCATTACAATGTCGTGCATTCCGTCAGCCAAACCGACTTCTTACGTCGGTGTTAAACGTGGAATATACAGAGAATGCTAACAAGTAACAAGTAATGGAAGAAGAAATTCTGGAAAAGTGTTTTTTTATACTTTTTTAAACGCATATGTCTCGACTGTTTTTGAGAGTTGGGCCATGTCACTTTCGCTATTTCCGTTACGTAACAAATACTATCGAACCGGGGAATTTGATAATACCGATGAAATCGTCGATTCGAAATTCGTAAATCTACTCGTACTTCTACTATTAGAACTAATAACGCAGCGAGTTTGCTTCAGCCCTCCCCAAACTACCTCTCACTTGGTAGGAAAAAATTCTATGGGCCTGCTCACGCTATCATCAAGATGCAAGAATGACTATTAAATAACAACGGCGAATTATAATAGTACGTTCGAACGATCGCCCAAGACGCGAAATAATCATTGTTAACACCGGTCGATATGCAAGAATACGTCGTATTTTATACAATAATAAACATTGAAGGCTAAGGTGATGTCACGACAGGAGCAGGTACTACATAGTAACCGAATGACATAACATTCACGTAGATATGAAGTTAAAATTCAGTCTACCGCGAAAGCAGCGCCGCTCAAATTGTTGGTATACTTTTGGAAATGACTGTACTTTTAATGAATGCGCCTTTTATTTTTATTTAATAAATATGTTTTTTCGAAGTTTGCAGTGCAGGGCTTTAGGTTTCTCTCAGAGATCACGATCCCTAAACTCCAATTTTACATGAGCTTAGGTTCTCGCCAAGCGCGATTTAATTCAGGAACGTAACCTCCGCGTTAGCGTTGACTACAATCCATTGACGAACAAACGGGGATCTTAAACATCAAATTTTAACGCCAAAATTAAATATAAATCAATTCTTTTTCAATCTTTATAGGCGCATAAATAAATTCCATAGAGAAATTGTTTATGGATATGGAACACCTACGAAGGCCGCCAATTGCGGTATAACAGAGAAAATGGGTGAATTAAGTATCAAGTTAAAATAAATTTAAATAGAATGTGAACAATAAATATAAAATCCATATTATGGAATGTTCCATAAAATAAGGACAGGCATATAAAAGTCGTGTCAAAGAAATATAAATGAAGATTTATGCTCACAGCAGCGAAAGCTTTACGAACCAAACCTGTGGAGTAGCTCAGTCGGCGGAGTCCAACTTGGGCTTTGACAGTTGTCAGGTGAGTAAGGCGTCGTTATAAAATTATACACACTAGGGATCGATGGAAAAGTCAGAGCCAGCGGCGACGTTGCTATATTGATATTAGTCGGAGTTCTTTCTGCCTGCCCCTCTCCAATTAATTCGTGGCACTCAGAGCTCTACTTAAACAATGCATGCTATAGTTTATGATTTAAATCATCCGTATATTTCTCAACCGCAACACCGACCTCAGTGTGTGGGCAGAATGAAAGCACAGCCAAATACATGAGCCGCATTCACGGTTATCGGTTTTATCAATCAGTCCCATTACGCTTCATATTCGCAGAACATTCACTTTTCCCTTCCATCAATGGCAGACCTCTTATTCGATGCCCTTCTAAACCTAATGTTCAAAATTCAAAGTCACATTTTACCTTCTTTATTTACAAAAAACCAGATGAAAACAAAGTAATACATAATATAGATATTAACTCTATCTATTTTAATGTAAAATAAGAAAGTAGGAGTTACTACTTTGTGTGCACAGTAAATCCTTCCTCAACGAGAATTTTCCCAAAACGGATTTGATTAAACGCGGTCTAATAATTGATGGTCTTACTTACCAAACACATATAAAATCTAATTATAGGTGGTGCTGAATTCGGCGCCCACCAAATTTTATTTAGGTGTGTGACTTCGAAAGCTCGTAGTCTATAGGAATGGTAATTTTTTTATAAGACCTTAAATTTACGTCGCGCCGTATTATCTAGCGCTGTCATGTTAAAAAACACCCAAGTTGCGTTTGAGATTGCGTATGAGCTCCAATATCCCATAGAGCAGGGATTCTCATCCTCTTGCTCGCTAGCACCCCTGCATTCTCGGGCTGTTTCATTCTGCCCAAATACGTCGCTGAAACCGTGTTTCCTAGAAACGCATTCAATATCATCGGCATGTAATAATTTGCTTATATCCCTCTGTCCGGAACGCTCTTTGAACTTGAATAACTCGAAGACTAAATAAGCTTTCCTTCGGCAATAGGTTATATTTAGCAATAAAATAGAGAAAAAAACAAATTGCAGTAAAATTTTCGAAAAGATTTTCCGATCGATTATCAAAATTTCCCTTTTTTCGACCGATTTGCAAGAAGCAGATGCTGTTCAGATGCCCGCTCAACTTCGAAAAAGTTTTGCCCTGATCTGCGTTTTTAATCAACCAAGAGATACTTTGGTTTTATGGGAACAGTTTTCGGATGATATGACGGAAGATTACAGCCGAGATTTCAACGACCAAATACCCAGAAACAGAGCATTGCAAGATATCGAGGAATTTTTGAAAATTCATGGCTCCAGTTGCGCATCCCTTGGTGGGAGGGAGGATGGGAGGGAGGGATGATGGGAGGGATGCATGATGGGAGGGAGGGAATTTGGGAGGGAGGAAGGTTAGAAGGGAGGTTGGTAGGGAGGGGATACGGGAGGGAGGGAGGATGGGAGAGAGGGAGGATTGGAGGGAGGGAAGATGGGAGGGAGGATGGGAGGGAGGATGTGAGGGAGATGGGAGGGAGAAAGGATGGAAGGATGGGTGGATGGGAGGTAGGGAGGATGTGAGGGAAGATCGGAGGAAGAGAGGATGGGAGGGAGTGAGGATGGGTGGGAGTATGGAATGGAGGATGGGAGGTACGATGGGAGTGAGTATTGGAGGAAGAATGAAAGGTAGGATGGGAGGGAGGATGGGACGTAATATGGGAGTGAGGACAGGAGGGAATATGGGAGGGAGGATTGGAGGGAGGATGGGAGGGAGGATTGGAGAGATGATGGGAGGGAGGAGGGAAGGGAAGATGGGAGGGAGGATGGGAAGGAGGATGTTGAAGGAGGATTTGGGGGAGGATTGGAGGGAGGATGGGAAGGAGGATGTGAGAAAGGGAAGATGGAAAAGAAGGAGGTTGGGAGGATGGGAGGCAGGGAGAATGGGAGGCAGGATGGGTGGGAGGATGGGTGGGAGTATGGGAGGGGGGATGGGAGGAAGGATGGGAGGAAGGATGGGAGGGAGTATGGGAGGGAGGTTTTGGAATGAGGATGGGAGGGAGAATGCGAGGGAGAATGGGAGGGAGGATGGGAGAGAGGATTGGAGGGAGGATGGAAGGGAGCTAGGGAGGGAGGAAGGATGGGGGAGGGAGGATGGGAGGGAGGGAGTATGGGAGGGAGGGAGGATGGGAGGGAGGCAGGATGGCAGTGAGGGTGGATGGATGGGAGGGAGAATGGGAGGGAGGATGGATGGAAGGACGGGTGGGAGAATGGGAGGGAGGATGGGAGGGCGGATGGGAGGGAGGATTGGAGGGAGGTTTGGAGGGAGGATAGGAGGCTCGATGGGAGGGAGGAAAGATGGGAGGTATAATGGGAGTCGGATTGGAGGGAGAGAGGATGGGGGGAGGATGGTGTGAAGATTTGAGTGAGGATGGGAGGGAGTATGGGTGGTAGGATGGCAGGGAGGATGGGAGGGAGGATGGGAGAGAGGGAGGATGAGAGGGAGGGTGGATGGGTAGGAGGGAGAATGGGAGAGGGGGAGGATGTGAGGGACGGGGGAAGGAAGGTAGGAAGGACGGAAGGGAGGGAGAATGTGAGGGAGGATTGGAGGGAAAATGGGAGGGTGGATTGGAGGGAGGGAAGACGGGAGGAAGGATGGGGGGAAATTGGAGGGATAGGATCGGAGGGTAAATGGTAGGGAGGATTTGGGGGAGGATGGGTGGGATGATGGGAGTGAGGATGGGAGAGCGGATGGCAGGGAGGATTGGAGGGAGTTTTGGAGGGAGGGTGGGAGGGTGGATGGAATTGAGGGAAGATGGGAGGTAGGATGGGAGGCGGGTTGGAGGGAGAGATGATGGGGGAGGATGGAGGGGGGATTTGAGGGAGGATTGGAGGGAGGATTGGAGGGCGGATTGGAGGGAGGATAGGAGGGAGGATGGGATGGAGGTTGGGAGGGAGGATGGGAGGGAGGATGGGAGGGAAGATGGGAGGGAGGATTGGTTGAGGATTGGAGGGTGAATGGAAGGTAGGATGGGAGGGAGGATGGGAGAGAGAATGGGAGGGAGGATGGGAGGGCGGATGGGAGGGAGGATTGGTGGTAGGTTTGTAGGGAGGCTGGGAGGGTGGATGGGAGGGAAGGAAGATGGGAGGTAAGATGGGAGACGAACTGGAGGGAGAGAGAATGGTGGGGAGCATGGAGGGAGGATTTGAGGGAGGATGGGAGAGAGGATGGGAGGGAGGATGGGAGGGAGGATTGCAGGGAGGATGGGAGGGAGGGAGGATGGGAGGGAGGGGAGATGGGAGGGAGGGATGATGGGAGAGTGGGAGGATGGTAGAGAGGGAGGATGGCAGGGACGGGGGATGAGAGGTAGGAATGATGGAAGGGTGGGAGAATGGGTTGGAGGATGGTAGGGAAGGATTGGTGGGAGGATTTGAAGGAGGATGGTAGGGTGGATGGGAGTGAGGGAAGATGGGAGGAAGGAGGGAGGGTGATTGGAGGGAGAGGATGGGAAGGAATATGAGATGGAGGATTTGAGGGAGGTTTGGTGGGAGGATTGGAGTGAGTATTGGAGGGAGGTTGGGAGACAGGATGGGAGTGAGGGAGGAGGGGAGAGGGGGGATGGGAAGGAAGGGAGGATGGGAGGGAGAATGGGAGGGAGGATTGGAGGGAGGTTTGGATTGAGGGTGGGAGGGAGTATTGGAGGGAGGTTTGGAGGGAGGGTGGATGAGAGGGAGGGAAGATGGGGGGAGGATGGAGGGAGGATTTGAGGGAGGATTGGAGGGAGGATGGGATAGAGGATGGGAGGGAGGATGGCAGGGAGGATTGCAGGGAGGATAGGAGGGAGGGAGGATGGTAGGGAGGGAGGATGAGATGGATGGGGGATGGGAGGGAGTAAGGATGGAAGAGAGGTAGGATGGGAGAGAGGGAGGATGGGAGGGAGTGGGAATGGGAGGTAGGAAGGATGGAAGGGTGGGAGAATGGGAGGGAGGATGGGTGGGAGGATGGGTGGGAGGATGAGTGGGAGGATGAGTGGGAGGATGGGAGGGAATATGGGAGGGAGGATTTGAGGGAGGTTGGGTGGGAGGCGGATTGGAGGGATAGAAGATGGGGGGAGTATGGAGGGAGGATTTGAGGGAGGATGGGATGGAGGATGGGAGTGAGGATGGGAGGGAGGATGGCAGGGAGGATGGGAGAGAGGGGGGATGGGAGGGAGGGAGGATGGGAGAGGGGGAGGATGGGACGTATAGATAATCGTCTTTATTCGGGCGAAATTTGGACCATAAGGTCCATTCTTACATTTAACCCTTTGTCAATACTATAACAAATACAAGAAAAAGAATAATATAAGGTATAACAAAGTACAATATATAATCATTATGTATCTAAATCATACAAAGCAAAATGATAAAATTGAATACAGATTTGTGTTTTTGGGTAAAACCAAGGTAAAAACAGACATGTCCTCCCTAGTAAAACCCACGCAGGTAAACACTTACAATGAAGGGGGGTGTGAAAAACCTGCGATAACCCTAGATAGTGTACATATGGTAATACAAAACTACAACATTAAATAGAAAGGAGTATGTACAGTGGGAGAGATGTGGGATGAGAGGTAGGAAGGATGGAAGGGTGGGAGAATGGGAGGGAGGATGGGTGGGAGGATGGGTGGGATGATGGGAGGGAGGATTGGAGGGAGGATTGGAGGGAGGATGGGAGGGTGGATGTGAGGGAGGGAAGATGGGAGGAAGGATGGTAGGGGGATTGGTGGGAGAGGATGGGAGGGAATATGGGAGGGAGGATTTGAGGGAGGATGGGTGGGAGGATTGGAGTGAGGATGGGAGGGAGGTTGGGAGGGAGGATGGGAGGTAGGTAGGATGGGAGGGAGGGCGGATGGGAAGCTGGGAGGATGGGAGGAAGGGACGATGGAAGGGAGGGATGATGGGAGGTAGGTAGGATGGGAGGGAGGGGGATGGGATGTAGGGAGGATGGAAGGGAGAGAGAATGAGAGAGATGGAGGATGGGAGGGAGGGAATATGGGAGGGAGGATGGGAGGTAGAGAGAATGAGAGAGAGGGAGGATAGGAGGGAGGGAGGATGGGAGAGAATAGGGAAAAGGTGGAAGAATGAGAAGTACCTTATATATAGTACTTAATCCTGGCATACCCGTCATATTTGACGGGCAGTTTCGCTAGTTAGCAGTATATTTGGCGTTGGTTTTATTTTATTAATGGTCATAAAACCTTTTGCACTATTATATTGGTAATCGCCTTATATTCTATTAAATAGCTCTTTTCTCGCAAAATGTGAAAGGTTGGGAACCCCTGTTCGTTATACCTACAGAATATGTTCCCAGTCCCTCCTTATAAGTTGCACTTCATGCCGACATCAAATGGAATCAATTTCCGCCCATTTACATTTGTAATCGTAAATTCCATCTCCAAGAGGAACAGTGCCACTGTACGAGTAATGAAAATGACATTACGATACTAGATACACTGTATAGCGTGTGGCAACACTGGGTCTCTGGCGAGTGCTGCCACCTATAGCTAAATATCATAAATGTTTGTAGTACCAAACTGGTCTTGATGACTGAGATCTTGACATATGCCTGGGGTGTCCACAGCACCTCACGTGAGTGTCACAGTGTTAAAAGGGTTCTGGGAAACATCAGCAGGACGTATTCTTTGTCTATCTCTTTATGTATCTCTATGTGTTGAGATGCCCATCGGCAATCCCACCATTGGACCGACAGATATCATCACAAAGATGCATCTCTCCAAAAAATCATGTATTCTCAAGTAAACCATTAGCCTTTGCCTTATTCGGTGTTGAAAAGTGTAGCTTTCAAAAAAGACTGATATTAAAGCAAGAAAAACCTTCTTTCGCTCCCACTTTATGCGAACCTAATAAATGGAAAGAAATAAATATCGGTTTTCGGTTTCGGTTCGGGTTCACAAAAATATATTTTCGGTTCGGGTTCGGTTTCACTCCAGCTAAAATAACGGATTTTTTGGCTTTGGTTCGATGCTCTGGATAGACCACACAATGCTCACTGTAGAACAAGCAAATTTCTAGAATAAATTTTCTTTAGTAATCAAAAACAATTTTTCTCCTGGTGCTCCCCCAATTAACACTATCCAGTATATAAGTGTGTATTTGTACGTATATATATATATATATATATATATAAGATTGCCATTTTTATTCCAGCAATGAAGATAACTTAACCTTGTCAATTTAAGGGTTTGATTGATATTATGAATTTAAGTACGCAAAAATTAACAAATGTCCCTTTGTTATTTACTGAGTCTGGTATAGAGTGGAAGTATTTAGAATTAGTCAGTGCGGAATTTTTATACATACTGTTTAAGAAAATTTATTTTGTCGAATGAAGGCTATGTTATATATTGAAAATACATTGACTTACGGAAAAAGGTATATCCTTAATTCACTTATGGAATGCATTCTTTTGCAGAAATATTTTACAAGTGACATTTTAGGTTTGTTATATACGGAGACGCTTTCCCATCAAAGTAATTAAAACTAGGTAAGCAGGTAATTTTTATTCACGTTATTAAGAATGTTGTACCTGCGTATTTTTAAATTTTTATTGAAAATTAAAATAAGAAATTAAAAATAACGGGTGTTTGGTGATATTTACTGCTACAGAAACGCCAATAAATTACATTCGTGGATTTCAATCACGGTGCACTAAAAGAGAAAAGATTGAGACAAAAAGGAGAAGCACGGCAAAGATATAGACAAAGAATGAGTATAAAAGAAAAGGAACAGAGAAGACGGACTAAATCACAAACGATTGCGCTTGCTAGGAAAATGCTTACGAAGAAGAAATTGAACAGAGAAGACGAACTGAATCTCAAAGGACTGGTCTTGTTAGGCAAATTGAACGCGAATGTCGTGAAGACTTACAGAATGAAAATTCTATGCAAGAATTACTTGAGCATTACTGTGGTCCTTTGTCTGCCGTATGTCCGTTTTGCGGTTCCTTGAATTTTGAAATTGAAAGACCACGTGATAAAAAATTTAAAAACTGCTGTCATAAAGGCAATGATGTGCTTCCACAACGAGAAGCGTATCCCGTCGAACTTCAAAATTTATTTCAACCCACAAATCCGCATAAAAAAATTCATGAAAGACATCAGATCATATAAGAGCTCCTTCGCATTTGCTTCGATGGGAGCTCAGACAGTAATATTACCATCAAATGGCCCATATTGCTTCCGCGTTCATAGACAGATATATCATAGAACGTCACATTTACATCAAAACAATAGTAATTCCCCAAAATATTGCCAGCTGTATGCGCAAGACTCCAATCAGAGGAAAGAATATATTTGCAACACTGTATAATACATTAGCAGAGGTTGAAAATGAAGAAATTTATAGAGCAAGAACAGATAATCGGTCTGCTGGAAAAGTGAATATGGTTTGTAGAAGAGCTCGAAATAGTGGCCGCAGGAGGTTTTATTCCCCACCAGCTGATGGAGTTGCTACGATTTTTTAAAATGAAGACGGAGAGCCACCTTTCGAACGAGATCTAAAAATCTACCCGAGAGTTGAAAGACATGAACTCTTAATCTTGAATGTATTGAGTTCAAATTTGGATCCGATGTATTACCCTTTGTTGATACAATATGGAGAAACCCGGATGGCAACCAAATATGTCTGCAGAAGGATTCGAAAATCGAATAAGAAGCAAGGTAACTACGCTTCAGCACAAATGCTTGCAATAAAACCTTATATCTTTAACACAATCCTTCATGCTGGAAAGTTGTCCCAACAGTTCACTGTGGACTCATATCTTCAAGTTGAGTCAACAATATGAACGTTTTACGCTTCCATCAAAATAGATTACGTGTTGAGAAGTATGAAGGATTAATGGACCATCTTGAGAATGTATCCGACGAAGCGGGCTTGCCACCTGGAAAATTGGTTATTCTTCCATCGTATTTCCAAGGATAACCCAGGGACATTAAGGAAAGATACCATGACGCCATGTCCATTATACAGCACTGTGCTCCATCGGATATATTATTAACCGTGACATGCTATCCAAAATGGGTAGAAATAGTAGAAAATTTATATCCTGGACAAACACCATCAGATAGACCGGATTTAGTTTCAAGTGTGTTCAAAATCAAATTATAAGAATTACTAAATGACATACATGAAAGAAATTTATTTGAGAAAGTTAATGCCTACACCTAATATTTACACCATAGAATTTAAAAAACGTGGCTTGCCACATTGCCATATGCTATTTATTTTATATCAAGAGCATAAATGGAAAAGGACAGAACAAATTGACAAATTAATTGTGCTAAATTCCTCAACGGTTGAACAAGAAGCTGCGGAAGCTTCAGCTAAAATTAAAAGTTTAAATGAAGAGAAAAATATAGTTTTGATAAAATTATGCAGGCAGTATCATTAAGATTTTTCTTTTTGAAAGGACCTGGGGGATCAGGAAAAACATTCCTTTACAACACATTAATGTGTCAAATTCGTGATTGAGGAAATTCTGTATTATCATATGACACTACAGGTATTACTGCAGTTCTCCTGAAGGGTAGAAAACTATTCATAGAGGTTTTAAATTACCCGTACTTAGTGTGGAAAATTCAATGTCAAGTATGTCACTAAAATTTAATGATTCAGCGCAAATCAAACTAACTAAGCTTATTATCGTTGACGAGGCGTCAATAATGACAGCACATGCTCTTCGTTGCATAAATATTTTACTCATGGAAATATGCAAAACCATGACGAATTTGTTAATAAAGTAATAATAGTCGATGGTGACTTTAGGCGAACATTGCCTGTGGTTCCAAAAGAAACTATAGTGCAAATAATTGAAGCGACCATTAAAAGTAGTAATCTGTGGAAAAAATTCCAGTACATAAATCTACATCGAAGCATGAGATCTGGAGAGAATAAAAATATATACGATGAGTGGTTGATTAAAATAGATGAAGTAAATACAGAAGAAATACCTGGACTTCCTTTACACGCCGTATTAATTCCGTCATCGATAATTGTTTATCATTCTGTTATAAAAGAAATATATGCTGATCACATCGATGTCAATGATATCAAATCGTATACTAATGTATTAGCTTTGAAATCAGAAAATTATTTTTCTTTATATTGTGGTATCCCTACTGTTTTGATCCGTTCTAAGTATATTCATCTAGTTTTCACATTCTCTACACGTCCTGGGAAGATAAATCGAGGAGGGGAGAAACTCGTAGAATTCTGCTTCAATAATGAACTTGTAGTGACTAATACATGGTTCCAAAACCATAAACGAAGGTTATACACATGGAAAAGCCCAGGAGATAGAATGAGATGCCAAATAGATTACATCCTTATAAAACAAAGATTCAGGAACAGCATAAAAAGCGCCAAGGCATTGCAAGGAGCAGACATTGATTCAGATCACAGCCTTCTAATACTTGACGTGAGTACAAAGCTCAAACAAATAGGAAAAATGAGAAGAGAAAAAAAGGCCTGGGACCTGGAAAAACTGAAAGAAAGGCAGAATGTAGTCAGCATGAAGTTGGAAGATAACTTAAGAAGGTTGGAAAACAAACCGAAGACCGTTGATAAAGAATGGGATGAAATTAAAACCAATATCAAGGATACCTTGGATAAAGAGATTGGAAAACAAGAGAAGAAAATCAGAAAACCATGGATCACGAAGAAAATGCTGGAGAAAATGAATGAGAGACGAAAATGGAAAAACGTTAACAGTGAAGAAGGTAGAGCCATAGGCGTATAAACAATGAGTTGAGAAGGGTAACAGATAAAGCTAGAGAAAATTGGATACAAAGAAAATGTGATGAAATAGAACAAATGGAGAAGTAAGGACGGTACGATATGATGTACGCTAGAGCACACGAGTTAGAAGATAAGAAATTTAATGATGTTAATGGTATGGGAATTATGAATACAGATGGGAAGATAGTCTCAGAAACAAAGGATGTAGCACAGGTATAGGAAGAATACATTAAGGAATTATACATCAAACAGGCAGGAACGGCAAAAATAGAACTGAAAGATGAGGAAAACATTGAAGAAGACAACTTAGGACCAAGTATTATGGAGAGCGAAGTAGAAAAAGTGATAGTGGAACTAAAAAAGGGGAAAGCCAAGGGCAGCGACGGAATACCGGCTGAGATAGTTAAAGTCATAGGATCAGAAGGACTAAAAGCGATCACGAAATTAATTAATAAGATTTACGACACGGGAGAGTGGCCTCAGGATTTCCTAGAAGTAACAATGATCCCTCTAAAGAAGAAGCCAAAGGCAATGCAGTGTAAAGATTACAGAACTATAAGCCTTCTGTCACACACATCGAAGATCATCACGAGGATTCTTAATAAAAGGCTGGAGAAAAAGGCAGAAGAAATAATAGGGGAAGATCAATTCGGTTTCAGAAAAGAACGAGGAACTAGAGATGCTATAGGAGTAGTTAGAATCATATCAGAAAGGGCAATAGAGTACAGTCCAGATATCTGCGCATGTTTCGTAGACTGGCAGAAGGCCTTTGATAGAGTAAATTGGGTAAAGTTGATGAAGATATTAAACGATATAGGTGTAGACTGGAAAGACAGGAGACTGATTAGGAATCTATATGAGAATCAAGTTGTAAAGGTCAGGTTTGAGAATGTGGACACCTGCGGAATAAATATCGGTAGAGGAGTAAGACAAGGCTGCTGCCTATCGCCAACCCTATTCAATATATATGGAGAAAGTCTAATGCAAGAAGCTTTAGAAGGCACAGGGGATTTCAAAATTGGAGGAAGGATTATAAGAACAGTAAAATACGCAGATGATCAAGTACT
The DNA here is from genome assembly GCA_028673005.1 of Tanypteryx hageni. Taxonomy (NCBI): domain Eukaryota; kingdom Metazoa; phylum Arthropoda; class Insecta; order Odonata; family Petaluridae; genus Tanypteryx; species Tanypteryx hageni. The sequence goes on from CM054112.1 coordinate 5,480,923, forward strand.
TCTAGCAAAAAGGGAAGAGGAGCTACAAAAAATGATAAATAGACTAGTGATAAAAGGAAGAAAATACGGTATGGAAATAAATACAGAAAAATCAAAGTTCATTTGAATATCAGGTAAAGAATAGAATCTGATCATAAGTATTGAGGGAAAGCTTTTAGAACATGTTTCAGAATATTAATACCTTGGAAGCATCATAACATGAGAAGCAAAATGTACGGACGAGATCAGAACTAGAATAGGAAAAGCAAAAGCGGCTTTCAGGAGAAAGAAACAACTACTTACAGGGAATATAAGGGAAGATATCCGCAAGAAGTTGATAAAATGTTACGTATGGAGTATAGCATTGTATGGGGCAGATACATCGACAATAAGAAAAAATGACATCAAATACTTGGAAAGCTTTGAAATGTGGACTTGGAGGAGAATGTTGAAGATAAAATGGGCAGATAGGATGAAAAACGATGAAGTGCTACGAACAATAGGAGAGAAGCGAATGATTATACAGACTATCAGAAAGAGGAAGGCTAACTGGGTTGGACATTACCTGAGGAGAGAGAGTACGATTAAAGACGTGTTAGAAGGAAAACTAGATGGGAAAAGGGAAAGAGGTAGGAAAAGGTTTCGGCTGACAGACGATTTGAAAGTGAAAGAGAGTTATCAAGATATGAAGAGGACAGCGGAAAATAGGTGTATATAGAGAACCAGGTTTAACCAAGGATAATCACGGATTTGTCTACGGACAGACTATCTATGATGATGACACGTCCTACACGAAATTTATTTTAAATCTGTTCAGCCAATACCTTTCAAATTCATAGTTACAGAAAAATCCTAACCTTGATATTGTGGTGACCCTGTTTAGCCGAGCCGGTTAAAATATAATACATCGGTTATTTACTTACATGAAGATTAAATATACTATATTTGGTTAAAATTCATTACTTCAGTTCTCTAGAAATATGTGTAAAAGAAACATTATTTAACTTTTTACTGTGGTAGCCATGCTCTTTAGCTGCGCTCTCAACATCTTTATTTCATTATGATATATTGTACAAATCGTATATACGCAATTTAATGGAAATCCGTTGAGCCAAATCCTTCCAAATCCATAATTACTGAAAGAGTTTAATTTGTAATTGTGGCACCTCTGTTTGACTGATTCGGTTTATATATGCTAATATGGTTTTTTTTATATAAGAGTGTATTATAAGCATAAAATTTGGTTAAAATTACTGTGGAAATTTGAATACAAATACGTGTAAAAATAGTTTTATTATTCCTTGTATTGTGGCAACTCTGCTTTCTATATTTATAATAAACATCCTGATTTTGTTATTTTATTTTACTTCATACAAAATTTCGTTGAAATCGGTTTTGTCAATTCCTTCCGAATTCATAATTACAAAAAAGTTTAACTTTGCAGTTGTGGCAGCCCTGCTCTGTCGATTCGGTCCAAATGTGTCAATTTAGCCATTAACTTATGTGCGTATTCTATGCATTAAATATAGTTTAAATTAGTTCATTTATGAAGAAAATGTTAAGGGGAAACGCACACACACGGACAACCGGGCGATCTCGTAAGACTACTTTCCATTTTTTGGAAAGTAGGTTAAACAAGTAGGGATGTACATGGGTTTTCCGTGGTACTAAAACGCTTTTCGTCAAATTTGCCGTAGTATAATCGTATACTAATGTATTTGCTTTGAAATCAGAATATTATTTTACCTTATATTGTGGTAAATATATTGGAGAATGCAAAAGCATCTCCACAATTTCTACTGGTTTAGCAAATCTCCCAACGCGGCGGTGGCGGCTTTTCAAGTGAAGTTAGTGAAGTGCTACTTCACCTATAATTTATGAATGTTTTTCAGCTGATAGGTACGATTCGATTACTTGGAAATATAAAATTTCAAGTCAAAATATTTCAATTTTCCCTTGAATTTTGCCAGAAGTAAAGCCACAGTTCCATGCTCTCCTTCAAAATGTTATTTCACAAAATCTGATTATGAGCTATGTGAGTAGATGCTATCCACGCCGATTGCCACTATTTGAGCTGCGCGCTCAGCGGCCTCCCAGTTGCGCGCGCAGTAGTGAAGTCGAGACACTTATTCGGCTCTTAGGCTGCACCGTTGACGTTGGTTACCAAGGTAACGATGCCTAACGTTGACCTTGGTTGGCTAGAGTGCAGCCCTTCTCACTCACGCACTTTCCAGCTTCACTAGCCAAGTTGTGACAAGCCTGTGTAATTTCGCTGGCCGTGGACGTTGAGCGCCCGTTATTTCAGTAAACCCTGAGAGTGTGCGTGCTATTGTGAAGTGCATTCAAAATGACGTTTCAATGCCAAGGGGAGATCAAAAGCTTCTTATCCCTGAGTGTTAAATAGTTTAGTAAATATGAATCCTTCCAATGACGCAGTGTGTGTAGTAATAGAAACGCCCTTTTTGCGATGGAGGGAGGACGATGAAAAATATCTTTTACTTCTTGGGAGACCTAAACCTCTTATCAGTGTGAGTGTAAAAAAGGAGATTAAATGTTTTGGAAAATCATACAACAAACATTTTTAAATTCGTGGTACAATAAATATCCATGGTTATGCGGAAGTCATTACTTGCAAAAACTATTTTGTTGGCCTTGCCAGCTTGTTGGAGTCAAGAAGCACATTTGGAACAAGGTAGGATTTTGTGACTTCTTGAACATTAATCGTGCTCTTCACAAACATTCAGATTCATCTGAGCACCTTAAGTGCATTTACAGTTTAAGAATCTTGAAAAGAATAGGAATACAATTGTCGACGCCCTGATGGAAAATTCTCGGCTCTATCTCGCTCAATGCAATGAAAATGTTCGATTAAACAGGCTCTTCATGCACAAGATCATTGACGCAGTTTTGCATCTAAGAAAATAAGAACTTTCATTCCGCGGACATGACGAAGAACTTCTTCTCTGAACCGAGGAAATTTCAAAAAACTTTTATACTTGTTGATTTCAAGAAGTCCTTTAGAAATTCAAAGTCACTCTAAAAATATTAGTGGTGTATTCACTGGAGAGTATAAGACAATACAAAACAAATTAATTGAATGTATTTCAGACTTCATTCAGGAGTATGTTAAAATGAAATTAGTATTTCGGACTTCTTTTCTGTCCAGATAGACGATACTACCGACATTACTCAAAAATCACAATTTTCCATCATATTGAGATTAATTAATTCAGAAGCTGAATTGGTAGAACGTTTCTTAGGATTTCATAATGTCAGTTCTGACCGAACATCACAAACTCTATTCAATTTAGTAGACACAGTTTTAGGGCAGTTTGATTATAGAAGCAAACTGGTTGGACAGTGCTACGATGGCGCCAGTGTGATCTCTGGGCATTTGAATGGACTTCAAAAAAAGTAAAAGAAGAGGCTCCCCAAGCTGTCTTTATCCACGGCTTAGCGCATCGTCTGAACCTTGTATTGCAACAGAGTTGCAAACAAATTCCAAAATGCCGCATATTTTTCGCTAGCATTAGCGGGGTACCCTCTTTTGCCATCATTCGGTAAAACGAACTTACGCAATGGATGCAGTTATTGAAAGACATATACGAGCAGTGACAGATACCTGCTGGTCTTAAAATTTAAAACTTCTCAGTGTGATTGTCGAGGAGTGGGATGGATTAATAACTGTTTTCGAAAACATTCTGGCGGACATCCAGTCAGGAGAGACAGCCGTTCGCCTTTCGAGAGGGTTTCTGAATGAAATGCACGACTTTGACTTTGCATTCTTAGCTCTAGTTTTTAATGGCATTTTCCGAGTAACTGATGTTTCATTTGATGTTTTGCAAAAGAAATCCTTGGATATCAATTTCTGTGATTCCAAAATTAAAAGCACCTGCAATATAATTGGCAATTAGAGGAATGAAGAATGCTATGTCAAAATATTTGAAACGGCCAAAAACAGAAGTGACCTATCAGGAAGGAAGTACAGCAACTTATCGGAAGAGGAAATGGTTCTGAATTACAGAATGTTGTACTATGAAATAATAGATAGCATTTTAATGGAGATGACCACTAGATTTCAAGACATTAATAAGCTAAGTTTTCTTGGCCTAGCGGATATTTTAAAATTTGAAGAGTACTCAACAATATTCCCGAATAATGCGCTTTCTTCTTTGAAAGAAACATACCCAACTCCATTTAAGAAAATTTCGTGACTGAAAACTGAACTTAAACTGCTCTACCAAGATGTTAAATATAGGAATGTTCCCCTTACAAGAGTGATTTCACTTCTTCGTGAAAATTAATTAAATAAGGACGTATTCCAAGAGACGTACAGACTTTTTTCTTTAATTCTGACTATACCTTCGACAAGTGTATCAGTGGAAAGAAGTTTTTCGGGCTTGAATAGAATTAAGACGTACCTATGAAATTGAGTGTCACAGCAGAGGCTGTCTTCATTGGCGAATATTCCTATCCAAAAAGAACTCTTAAGTGAAATTATGAAAAGTCAGCCTTTTCATGAAGACATTGTGTATAAGTTTGCCGCCCTAAAAGGCAGGTGAATCTCCTTAATTTACAATAAATAAGCGACCATAATTGCAACAGAAACTCTATATGGGTTTCACATTACACTCAACCCTAGCTATACGAGCACCGGCTTTACGAGTTTTCGCGTACACGAGATGGGCTTTTACATGCTTGTTTTTCACTGTTCGAGCTAATTTTTCACTCTTACGAGGATAAAAAACATAAAGGAGCAAACTATTCGGCCTTACGAAATTTAGTCTACCTCGAGCTGCATTTCTACGTTCTACTTTAGAAATGGAGATCGAGGTTTGTCTTTAAACGAAAAAACAGATGATCCATCACCTATAAGGCCGAATAAAAACTAAGACCTACCACCACCGCACCATACTCTATGTCAACTTGCTTGGGTGAGTGCACATTTCTCATTTTATTTTATCTATTTAAAACGTAATTTAAGTATTACAAAGTACTCTTTCAATGTAATATATTTTTGCTTCGCTTTCATTTTCTATTTGATAATTTTGGAAATGAACTTTTTTGCCGTATTTTTTTATATGCAGAGCCGCCGGATTTTCAGTGTTTTAATGTATTATGAGTTTGATTTGTAAGTGTAATTTCAGTGTAAAACTTGGATGTATTAAGTGATTTTCTGAACTCGGGAACGTATCGTAATATTTTTCATGTATGGTTATGTGAGTTTACTTCTAGTTATACGAGATTTCACTTACGAGCGACTTTTCGGAAGGGATTGAGCTCGTACAGCGAGGGATGGATGTATTTGGCCCTGCGATAAATATCTATTTTTTATCCCTGGCCTATGTATGAACTTCACCTACGTTTCTGAGCAAGAGCCGCCACTGCAACGGAGGTGTTTTGCTTGTTCATTAATCTATTTAGATGAATATGATACTAATCACTGGAAATTATATCATACATCCTCATTTCATTTCAGACTAGCACTTGCCATTTGTTGCAACATCTGGATTTTGCACAGGAAATCTTTGAGTTCATCCCTCAAAATTTTCCATGCAAAGGACTTGGATACTCCTCTTTAACTTGAAAGACGACGTCTTCATTTCCGTGGACTACACATGATTGCCCTACAGATGAGGTTAGCATTTTTTGTGTTCAAGTGATTGATTCTGTATGCTTCGTAATTTGGTTCTGGAATCATTCTTTCTTCTTCCTTTTTATTAGAATTCGTCCTACCCGTTTGCACCACAAATCCTGGAAACTTCATTTTGAATACACCCTGTGTCACTATCACTAATTGAGTTTTGATATGTCCCTCAACGAGAAATATTTTTGTTGCAAACATAATTGAGACATTTTGAAGGTGTAACAAAAGGCAGTTATTTTGCAAAAATATTGACTTTTGCCTGATTATTGCACTGTATGTTTCGATCATATCATTTATGGTTATCTTGTGATTTCATTTTGAAATCGGATATATTTTTTGGTCCACCTTTTACCTTTACGTATACCTTTTTAATCGACTTTGACAGTTTCACTAGAATATGTAAATATATATATATATTGAAAATTTTATATGTAAAACTGCAAAATTCTTGACAATTGGGTTTATGTGTAAGAGTGGGCTAATAAGCCTCAACCAAATAAAGGCATTTGTCTGTCTCCTATTTCCCCCTTCCTCACCTACTCCCACCTCTCTCCGACTCGCCCCTCTCTCTCCTATTCTCTCCCTTCTCTCCTACTCCCCTACTTCACTCATCTTATCTGCCCCTTCCTCTTACTACCCCCAGTCTCCCTTCTCCTGCCAGCCCTTCTCGATCCTTCTCCCCGTCACTTCTAATTCGGCTTCACTCCCTCACCCTTCGCCTAAAGTTCTTCCATTCTCAGACGGCGATCAATACCACTAGAAGCATACAAATACAAACAGTAGCCGGTTGGGAGGGAACTCACTATGGTGGGCATCACTCAAGTTCCGCTTGATGGGATGCAGAAAAGATGCGAGCGGGCACCAAAAAAAAAAACTTAGCAAGTCTGTTCGGGATTATTGCGAAATATAATTAAACAAATTTCTCTTCAATAAATGAATCGGTAAAGTCCTGTGTCATTTTTCGTCGATCAAGATTGTTTAAATAGATCACATGCAATCGCAGGAGAAAATGAAAACAAAAAAGTACAATGTTACGAAAGACAAATCTCAGAATTAAAATCAAATTGAGGAATGAATTTACATTTTATGCACGATAGCATTTCCGTTGCTACCGAGTTTCATATAGAAAGACTTGTCGCATGATCTACAGAAAAGCCCGTCTCGATGAGTCACCCCGTGCGATTTCTGAAAAAGTAGTAACTCGGGTGCAGGTCTCTTTGATTTTGCGAGAATCTTTCAGGGTATTGTTTGTTTGAAGATTTCAGGCAGGTGATATTTCACGAAGAGAAAATTTTCGATCCTAACGGAAACAAATCGAAAGTATTTTTATATGCACTATAAATGTTATGCAAACTGAGGAACAAATTTACATTCTTTTGCAGTTTTCGTCTTTAATTGAGTCACTTGTTGCTCTTTTTTAAAACTTAGCGTTTTTTTACAAATGATTAGCTTTTGAAAATAACTTCGTCAATAAAAAAATACAAATTTCCAATTATGATTACATTTAAATAAATAACTTTCGAATATATCCTGAGTCTTAGATGGCAGAATAGCGAATTACGTACTATTCCCACGATTTAGAATTTTTAACTGAATAATATCAACCCTGGCTACCCGTCTCTTTCGAGGTGCTGCGGTAAGATGTATTTAAAATATTCAGAAATAAAATCCTTGTTGATTTAATATAGTAAGAATAATATTAAATCAATTATTGAGGAAATTGGTGAAAGCAGGAGTCAGTGTTCTTGGGTTTAAAACTTGGACTTAAAGCAAAATATCCACGTGTGAAATTAAGAAGATGAGTAAATAATATTACCTGAATCGGATGCAAAAATCCAATATAGGAGAAATTTTAACTAATTCATTAATAAAAGCCATTATAGACAAATAAAGGCAACGGTTGAATTTGATGTTGAAAAGGAAGGTTACATTTATGGACATTTTCCATGAATGATGAGTGACATCTCCTGCCATACGCCATTTGTGGCTGGCAGGGTAATAATGTAAATTATGCTCCTAAAGAACAAAAGATATTCCGGATGTTATAAGTCAGAGTAAGGGTTACCACATTATGAGTAGATCAGTGTGACAACTCCTTCAGCCATAAAAAATTTAACAAATTCCCTTTGCCTTTCATCCACTAAGTGGACATCTTCTGGGGGAACTTAGAACGACTTAGTGGGTGAAATACATCGGGATTTTATTAATTTTTTTATGGCTGAAAGAATTGTCACATTGATCAAAATTGAGCTATATATTAAGATAGCCACCAACCTTCACTTTAAGAGTAGATGATTCAGAGAGATTTCCACCTAATGAAAGGAAAATTCTGGGAGAATTTTCTCTAGGTCGAAAAACAACTAAATTGAGCAACGAATCTTGTTTTATTTACTTATTGGGAAACATATAATGAGTATTTAATCTTTATTTTATTATTAATTTTAGAGTTTGAATTTGTAATATGAACTACTCCGAGCAGTCTCCAAAATACCTGGTTATGATAGTAAAAAGGCATGGAAATCTTTACAAGGGTAAATAAAATTGGAGCATACATGAATTTCTGCCTTGGCATGATACACACTTAATTTGTTTCAACATTTACACAACAATTCATTAATAACATTGAACACAGGCTTCGTTGTATACTGGAACTGAAAGCACAAAAGTTAAAATTTTTATTAATACTCCGCCAACTCCATTTACATTTGAACGTTTCTTGATTGGTTTAAATTGTTATAAAAATCAGGCGACCTTTTACTGGCGAGTCTGAGGTATCAACTAACATGATCCTGTATAAAGAGTATATTATGTATCGCTTAATTGGGATCAAAGGAAATGATTCTACCAAAATCTCAACTTAATATAAAGTAAAAATATTAGTAAAGCAGAAAATTACTTAATTACGAAGATATTGGGTTCCCGTACAACTTACACCAGATTACAGGAGAGATGTATCTAAGGTGGGTTACTTTCAGAAGACTCCCGGAATTCCGGGAAAGGTGCCAACCCAAGTCAGAGTAATGTCGAATGGAAAAACTTCACCTAATTTCAAATGCGATTAATGAACGCAAAATGAATAAACGGCGCAATATACATAACACAAACTTTCTCATATACGTATGTATATACGTTTGGTCGACTTTGTATGTGTATAAAAGAAAAGTGCTTATAAATCAAAGTTAACCGTAGTTTAGTGTATATTTTAATGCCACTGGTCGATATTTAGTAATTTTTTGGGACCTATGGCTTAGTAAATATTATTTGAGACATAAGGCTATACGATTGGATGGATTTTAATCAAAATCCATAGAGCCATTTTTGAGTAAATGGAATATTTTTCAAAATATTCAAGAATGAAGTGCCTTAATTGTTTCGCAATATCATTAATCTCCTCAGGGTGTCTATTATGAATAATATTTTCCTCAAATATGAGTTACCATTCGATTTAGTTTAACCGTTTAGGCTGTCATAAGATTTTTAGTGGATCGCGGCGGAGGCGTGACATCTTAGGGCTTGGGAAAGGTAGCTTAGCGTATATAGTAATGCCACTGAACGCCATATAGTGATTTCAAGAGATATATGGCTTACGTAGTATTATTTGTGGCATTAAGCTCTACACTTGCATTGATTTTAATAAAATTTTCTGGAGCCATTTTTGAGTAAATAGAATTTTTCTAAAAATCGCTAAGAGTAAATTACCCTTAGTTTTTGAGCAATATCATTTTAATGAAAAAAGGTCTGCAAAAAATGATATTTTGAATAGATACGAAATATCATTCGATTTCATGCACGCGTATGGACCCTAGAATAGCGAACAGACCGACAGACAGACATACGGCATGGCGAAAACAGCTTTTATGGACCCAGGGACACCTAACACGTGTATTTACATCAAAATCTTGAAGTCGAAATTTTTCACGATAGCAATACTTTCTCAATATACTATGCATATGAGAAAGTAAAAAGTTGCAATGGTGAAAACTCTCTCAGCCCTCGGAGCATTATTGAGTCCTTCCTGGGATACGAAGCGTAATGCCTTCGCGACATTGCGACAGCGATGCAGCCTCGGACCGAATTGCTCTATTTTGCGAAAAGATGGTTAAAAAGGAAGAAATGAGGAAATTCGCTTTTATCGGAGGAGAGAGGATCGACTAATCGAATTTACAGAGGAGTTTCATTATCTTTGCAAATACAACTTGCAGCAAAAAATATCCATTCGAATCGCGGCTAATCCCCTCTACGCCTCATGGAAACGATCACACGCCGGACGACGGAAGTTGGCGGACGCGGCTGATTTTACGAACTCTCAAAACGAACGTCCTAATGTTCCTCGATCCAAGCTGCTTATATAGCCTCGAGGCGCCCTTTCTGTGGAGCCGGGCCCTTCTCGAATACTTACGCAGGGCTGCTTTCAGGGTCCCTCCTCGACCCCTCTTTGCAATTCGGCTCTCCTTTCCACATCCATGGAAAGTGAACAGCTGGACCAGATGGACGCCCGACCCTCGCCATCCCTCCCCCCGCCAATTCCCCCTCCCGCCAATTCCCCCTCCCGCCAATTCCCCCCTCTACCCCTCTCCGCCGGTCCAACTAAGCCCCGTTCTCCCCTCATTCCCTTCTCTTGCCTTCTCGCAGAAGAGCTCGAATGAGGGTGAGCGCGGGAAAAGGTGAACGCCCGAAGACAGTCGTGATCTGTCTAAACAAGGAGAATATTCGATAGCATATCTTTCATGTTAAAGGCTGCTACTTTAAGTTGAGCTCCCCGTTGCTAAGATTCTGTCGCGAAAAGAGGATTAGCTGACGGCAAATATAAAGCGGCCGAGGAAAATCCAACTATGCATGCGTTACTCATGCGAGGGTGAAATTTTGAAACAGAGAAAACGATTATCCCTCGTGAAAATTGTAAGGGTTTGAAATAGAATCGGGAAGAGATAGATGTGGTTGTACATACTGGATAGATTGATTGATTGGACCCTTTATTGGCGAGGTTAGGCCCTGTTGGGCCTCTCTACCACCTAACCTCGTATGCAGGTACATTATATCGCTTGCAATAAATACAATATATCATTTACAATACAGTCAAGGCTTATATGAAAATATGGACAAATTAATTTTAGGGGTAATAATTGTAATTATACAGTTATAAAATTAAAAATAAAATACATCATTAAGGGACATAATTAAATATATACAGTTAATTCACATTAGCCATTAAGTCTTTATTGACTAGTTCTTTAAATGTGGACAGTGGAAGGGATTTCATTACGGGAAAAGAGAGTGAGTTCCAAAGTCTTGCCCCATACACCAAGAACGATTTGGTATAGATTTCAGTTCTGTGAATGGGAATCAGGAGTTTTTCAGAGGGGCGCGTGCTTCGTTCGTGCGAAGTGCTCAAGAATTTGAAGTTGAGGTAAGATGGAGAGGATAAATTTACGATTTTATGGACCAGAGTAAGTGTGTGAAGGTTGCGTCTCGACTCAAGATTTAGCCACGATAGCTCGTTAAGTAGCGGGGTTATGTGATCAGAGGGTTTTGCATTAAATATGAATTTCACGGCTTGGTTGAAGGCACGATCGAGCTTAATAGCTGTAGTCTTGTGCATATTATTGAGGAGAACGTCGCAGTAGTCGAAGATGGGAAGAATTAGGGATTGTACGAGTGTCTTCTTTAGACTTCGTGGAAGTATGTTTTTCATTCGTCGTAAACTATGGAGAGCCGCAAAAAAATTTTTACAGATGGATGTTACTTGAGGGGTCCATGTCAGAGATTGGTCAAATAAGACACCTAAATTTTTCACGGAGTTGGTATATTCGATTTGACAACCAGCAACTATGACTCTTGGAGTATTTATCGGGTCAATTTACTTTAGTGTTTTTGGATATCCAATTATTATGCTCTGGGATTTGGATGGGTTGAGGTTCAGCGACAAGAAAGTGAGCCACGAGTTAAGGGTATTAATGTCTTGATTGATATGGTTCACTGCGGAGGAGATATTGTTTGGCTCGACGGAGAGGTAGATTTGTAAATCGTCTGCAAATAGGTGGTATGATGTATAGGAGAAATTGGAAGAGATGTTTTGGAGGTAAATAGAGAAAAGCAGCGGGCCTAAGACAGATCCTTGAGGGACTCCATGGTCTATATCCATCCATTTGGAGTACACACCATTGTTGTAGCAAGCCTGTTTACGACCTGAGAGGTAGGAGGAGAACCAGGAGAGCGATGGCTGAGAAAAGTTGAGAATTTTTAGTTTGGCGAGGAGTATATCTGGATTAACCGAATCAAATGCTTTAGTTAGGTCAAGGAGTGTGAGAATAGTGACTTTTTTGTTGTCCATTGCAAGTTTGATGTCGTCAGTCACTTTTAACAGCGCAGTGGTTGTGCTGTGATGGCGCCTGAAGCCGGATTGGAGCGAATCAAATAGGTTGTTGAAATTGAGGTACTTGACTATTTGCTGATTGACGAGTCGTTCAAGGGCTTTTGAGATAGATGGAAGAATGCTGATAGGACGAAAATCATTAAGGCTGGATGGATTTTGCGTTTTGGGGATAGGGTGTATTATGGAAAATTTCCATTGAGTAGGGAAGGTGCCTTTTAGTAATGAGTAGTTGAAAATATGAGCGATTAACGGCAAGATTATGGGATGATTTTGTGGATGAAAATGATGGGAATGTTGTCTGCACCAAGAGCTGATGGTTTAGTGGCAAGAAGGGCGTTCTTTACCTCTGTATGGGTGACAGTGGTGAAGTGAAATGGAGTCTTCGTTAAAGGGTTTTGGTTCAATATTTGGCCTACTGAGTAGTCTATGGTCTGCGCATTAATAGGGATAAAATTGTTTACAAAGTGATTATTAAGTTCATCCGGGTGGAAGGTGTTAGGGGAGTGAAGTTTTTTGGGGTGATAGGCGCCGAGTTTGGAAAGACCAGTCCACATAGATTTTGGAGAGGACTTTGACTGAAGTAGACCCTGAGCAAAAGTTGCTTTAGCATTACGTATATCTTTCTTGACTCTATTGCGGAGGGTCTTGTAGTAATCATGGTCGGTTATTTTCTTCGACTTTTTGAAGATGCTAAATGCCGTATCTCTTCTACACATGAGGGATCGTATGGAGTCATTCATCCAAGGGGCGGGGTTATGCTTTACACGCTTGGTTTGGAGTGGTGCCAGTTCGTCAAGGAGTTGAAGGAGGAAGCTATTTAGTAAGAGGACCTTAGAGTTAATGTCATCAGTAAGGTAGATATTATTAAATGGGAGCTGCGAGGCTGTAGCATGCAGAGCGTCATGACTGATATTGTTGAGATTGCGGTAAGATATTATCTTTGGTTTTCTTTTCGGAGCGCGCATGGCGTAATTGATGTAAATTAAGTCGTGAGAAGAGATTCCGGGTGCTGACATTTGTCCATGCTTAATGACTTTGTGTTGTTAGTGATGATTAGGTAAAGGAACGTAGCTGAGTGAGAGGTTACGAAAGCAGGTCCAAGAGGAAGAATATTGAGATTGAGAGAACTAAGGCAATTTGATAGTTGCTTAGTATCAGAGTTAGTTACAAGTAAATTAGTGTTAAAATCTCCCATGATGATGACATTATCGTATGTGGGGATAAGATTCGTAAGGGCGTCTTCAAGATCGGAGAGATATCCAATTTTCGGAGGACGGTAGACAACACAGTAGAGTAGCTTCTGTGCGTTAGCATTGACTTCTAGCATCAAGTATTCAGAGCGCGAGCAGTAATTCGATAGAGACTGGGAGATAATACGACATTTAAGGTGATTGCGCGCGTAAATGCAGACACCTCCACCTTGTTTACCTATCCGATCATTTCTGAAAAGATTGAAATTAGGGAGTTCAGCAGATGATGAGGGAATCGTGGGTTTAAGCCAGGACTCGCTAACACCTATGATGTCTATATCACTTTCAAAGGCTATGGAGCGGATTTCGTCTACGTGGGCTAAAATACTTTGCGCATTGATATGGATGGCCATAATAGACCCAGGATGGAGTGGGGGTATCTTTGAGAGCCGGTTATTTGAAAGTGACGAAGAGGGAATTGCTGGCCCTAAATGAGACCCGGCGGCCTGTGAGGACAGGAAGCAGGAGGTGGGCACGTGAGTAGTGGGAAAGAAAGGAACAAAGGCACTTGCCCTTGGGTTGGGTGAACTACACCCGTTGCGAAGGAGTTTGGAGCCAGAACGTGGAAAGAAGTGCGGTGCATATGGGTTAAGGGCACTCACAGTTGGGGGTGTAGAAGGGATGGTGGCACAGGACTGAGAGGCCGGTGGGGTGGGGGAAGAAGGGGCGGATGTTTGGGTGTGGATGCCGTTTATTGGGGTTGCGAACTTAAGCGATGGCATAATGCGTTTAGACAAATGAGTTATACAGTATTAAGCAAAAATACAGACAAAAGTTAATGAGCGAAAAGAGATTCTTGAAAACGTTTTGTGGCAAATGGACAAAACTTGGTGGGCAATACGTTAAGAAAGAATACTAAATTAAAATATTAAAAACTAAAAATACAAATAAAATACAAAAGTAAAAGAATTATATAAAAATAAGAGTTATACAAAAGCACGGTGAAACTATTCAAGCTACTAGAAAACAGCAGCACTAAATACACACACAAGGTGTTTTAGGAACAAGTGGCTAAAGATGGGGGAGAAACAAGTAAAGATGAAGGCTGATAATCAACAATGTTAAAAGGGATAAGGACACAAACAAAAATCAAATAAAATATATATTCTAGTCACACGCTATTAACGCATTCGCCCCGCAAATGTGCGAGTTGAACTGAAGTGCCTCAACAGCAACGGTGTTAAAAAATTAATCGTCACAAGCTAAAATATTGGAAGCAATGCAGGCAGGCATCTCCAGAGTTAACAGTGATATAAATTACAATGCATTACTAGTTTAGTAGAGTGGTTTCCGGTCAAAAATGACGAGTGAGCATCAATGAAGTATTGAACTAAAAATAAATCGAATCTTAAAAAATAAAAATAAAATTTATCTTTATGATTACACGTTGACGATTTTACCGTTCAATAAAGTTATTTACATAAATTTCCAGGAAGTTTCTTTTGAATAACTTAAGGAAACACAAAAACACGGTTAAAAATAAAATCAACAACTTCTCTGTTGCTCTGTATTAAAAACAAAACTAAATTATGTGCGTGTAATTTCGTAAATTAGAGCATTTAGAGAATCACAAAGTAGAGGAAAGATTAGATTGTCAAGGATGAAAAACACACAAAGGGAAAATAAAACATGAAATAAGAAGAAAGCTTATAAAAATAAACAGAAAATAGGTTTACGGTAGACTTATTCCTCTCCAGGGACCTGGTGTCACTCGCACTCGTGCCTAGAAGTTCGCGTGTCGTTCGACGGAATCTTCAACCCATGCCTTGATAACGCAAAGGATACGTTCCCGAAGGAAGTTAAGTTATTAAATATATTATATGAAAAAAGTCTAATGCAAGAAGCGTTAGAAAGCACAAAAGATTTCAAAATTGGAAGAAGGATTACAAGAAAATTAAAATACGCGGATATTCAAGTATTTATAGCTTGAAAGGAAGAGGAACTTCAGAAAATGATATATAGACTAGTAATAACAGGTAAAAAATACGGTATGGAAATAAATACAGAAAAATCCAAGGTCATTAGAATATAGGGCAAAGAAGAGAATCTGAGCATAAGTATTGGGGAAAAGCCTTTAGAACAAGTATCAGACAATAAATACCTTGGAAGCATCAAAAAAAAATTTTTTTAAATATGTGTGTGTGTGTGTGTGTATATATATATATATATATATATATATATATAATTGAATAAAAAATAAATAACAAAAAATAAATATACAAAAAGATTTAGCAGTAGCTAGTTGGTATCTTCTTGACTACCTTACTAATGTTAATACTTTTTTGTAATTTTATATTTTTATATTTTTTTATATTTTAAATATTAGTTTTTTTGCATTGTATTGTATTTATATTCATAAGTAGTTATATTATCTTTCAGTTCATAAGCAAATCATAAGAAACCGTAAGGTGCTAAAATTATGTAATTGTAAGAAACAAAGCCCATTGTAATTGAACACTTTCTGACTGGCCGGGAACGTGTGTGTTACCACAAGGGGCGGCCTACATTTGTGGCAAAACAATTTAACAAACCACTTAAGAGAGAGATAACAAGAGAAGCAAAATGTAAGGATGAGATCAGGAGCAGAATTGGAAAAGCAAAAGCGGCTTTCAGAAGAAAGAAACACCTACTTACGGGGAATATAAGGGAAGATATCCACAAGAAGTTCATAAAATGCTATATATGGAGTATAGCTTTGTACAGGGTAGAAACATTGACGCTAAGGAAAAATGACATCAAATATTTGGAAAGCATTGAAATGTGGACGTGGAGGAGAATGCTAAACATAAAATAGACAGGATGAAAAACGATGAAGAACTACGAAGAATTGGAGAGAAGCGAATATTATACAGACTATTAGAAAGAGGAAGGCAAACTGGGTTGGATATTACCTGAGGAGAGAGTGTTAGAAGGAAAACTAGACGGAAAAAGGGAAAGATATAGGAAAAGGTTTCAGCTGATAGTCGATTTCAAAGTGAAATAGAGGTATCAAGGTATAAAGAGAACAGCGGAAAATAGGAGTATATGGAGAACCAGGTTTATTGAGCAGTCACGGACCTGTCTACGGACAGATTGCCTATGCTGATGATAATGAAACCAAGGTATGTAAACAATACCGTCCCGATCTCTGATTGGCTGGCCAGTCAACCAATAAAAACCTCCAAAAAGTTCGTTGACGGTTAGGTATTATATTATAAGATATATATCTATTATAAATAGCTGCTTCTTACGGAAGGTATAGCATCATTTTATATAGACGTTTCTTACAGAGGAGGAGGAGGATATAACATACATATAACATACTAGTAGTTAGTGATTGCATTCTAAAAGCATATCATCTCAACATTAAAAAACATTCATTTTTCATATTTCATCATTAAAAATATTTTTTTAATTCTAATTATTTCACCTCCGGAGCGATTTTCGTTTTTCCCTTAAGCAAAAATAATAGATTAAAACAATCCCAAAACTTTGCAATTTTAGAAATTTTATATTTTCTCCAATATGGGGTACTAATGCTACACATTTCTGCCAAATTTTAAAGCTGTTATACTTCTAGAAGTGATGTAATATTTTTCCAATTATTTAACTTTAGAACATTTTTAACAGCCGCCGCAATATCCTTATGGAGAGATTCAGATGTTTATTTGTGCAAATGCACTACTCGGTACATAACTTTAAATTTCAGCTTCCTTCCTCCTCCTGTAATGTCTAAACAGGTATTTATTTGTTTAAATTTTAATAATTTTTAACTGCCAAACAAATTAAAATATCAAAATTTGCAAAATCCATATTTCGTTTTTTTAAGAATTCTATTTGTAAAAAAATTTCATTTCCATAGCACATTCGAAATACATAAAATTTGATAATTTGTTTAAATAATTGCGAATTTTCAGCGGCAACATTGTTGCACTTTTTCAAGATTTTCTTTCTTTTAGTGGGTTTTGCACAAAATCCTACCTATGAAAAAATTTTCGAAACTCCAGCACATCTGGAAGTACCTAAACATTAGTATCCTCCTATATGTTATCATTATATATCGACGACTCTTACAGAGGAGGATATAATATAATAGTAGTTGGTGCTTTCATACTGCAAGCATTTCATCTCACCTTGAAAAAACATTCATTTTTCAGACAGACATTACATCATTAAAAGTAGTCTTTTAATTCTAAAGATTTCAACTTCGCAGCGATTTTCGTTTTTCCCACGTAAAAATAATAGTTTAAAAAAATCCCCAAATGTTGCAATTTCAAAAATTTTACATTTTCTCCATTATGGGGTACTAATGCTACACATTTTAGCCAAATTTTAAAGTTGTAGCATTTCTTGAAGTAAAAAAATATTTTTCTAATTGTTTAAATTTTTATAATTTTTAACGGCCGCCACAATTAATATATGGTAAAATTGAAATGTTTATTTGTACAAATTTACTACTCTGTAAATAATTTGAAAATTTCAGCTTCCTAGCTCATCCCGTAGTACCTAAACAGTTATCCATTTTATTAAACTTTAAGAATTTTTAACTGCCAAACAAATTAAAATATCAAAATTTGTATAATCCCTATTTCGTTTTTTTAGGAATTCTACTTACAAAAAAATTTTAACACACAGGTTTAAATTTTAAACAATTAGAAAAATATTATTTTACTTCTAGAAGTGCTACAACTTTAAAATTTGGCTGAAATGTGTAACATTAGTACCCCATTATGAAGAAAGGTTAAAATTTTTAAAATTTCAACATTTGTGGATTGTTTTAAACTATTATTTTTACATGTGGGAAAATCGTAAATCGCTGCGGAGGTGAAATCTTTAGAATTAAAGAATATTGGTAATAATGTCTGTCTGAAAAATGATTGTTTTTTAAGGTTAGATGAAATGCTTGGAGTATGCAAGCACCTTCTACTAGTATGTTATGTATCATTATATAAAGACGTTTCTTACAGAGGAGGAGGAGGAGGTTATAGGAGGATACTAATGTTTAAAGTTTTGGGATTGTTTTAATCTATTATTTTTACTTAAGGGAAAACCGAAAATCCTTCCGGAGGTGAAATATTTTGAATTAAAAAAATATTTGTAACGATGAAATATGAAGAATGAATTTTTTTTATGTTGAGATGATATGCTTGCAGAATGCAAGCACCAACTACTAGTATTAACTATCATAGCAACGACTCCAAAGCATTTCAATTGTAATTCATTTTCCGTACTTGAAGAGCTTTGATGTAATGCTCAGACTGTATTATAATTAATTAGATTACAGCCAACGACATATACCTACATATATATTGGTAAGGATATTTCTGGTTTAAAAAAAAATCATTAGGAGGGTAAATATCTGGCTTTATATTTTTCCTTTTCATTCGTGTTAAAATCGGGTATAAATAACTCACAGATTTTTCGACGTTTTAAAAAAAAGTTCAGTCTCGGATAATTTTCGAGTTTTATTATTTTGTAATGTGATCATATCTTGGAAAATTTGTTTAAAGAAAATGAATAATTTCGGGTGTCCCTTTGTCCCTTGTTGGCTCCCTCTGTCACCTTATATAAATGCAAATAACTCCATAATGGAACGAGATACAATTTTTATGTTTGGCATGAATGATTGATTCACATTTTGTAAGGTGATGATGAAAATAAATCTTGATAAAAGTCCTAGGTTCGACTCCAAGGTAGACCTTTCCATCCCATATGATAACACGTAAACATTGACATTTTGACTTGCAGGCTTTTATTCTTTTTGAGATCTAAATTATAACAAATTAACCTATCATCCTCAAATCTAGCCCATTTTAAATAAAAAACTATGACGTTTATTATTCTATTCATTTTTTTCGCCTATAGTTCGAAATTCCTCATGTTAAACGTTAAATACACATATTTTGGGGAAATCTTGCCATATAACGGGATGTTGCCATGCCAACCAATTACATTGTTAAAGCTCGAACTCCTATTGGTATTTCAATCCTTATGTGTGAAAGCGAGATTTGAATGCTCTTACAATTAGTACGAGAGAGAGGAGAGATAAATTTTTCTCATAGCAACCAATATAAACAACATTCGTTGCGTTATTTACGAAAAGGATTACATTTTTAATGTAGAACTTTAATTATTTGCATATTAAAATTAGGTACTTAGAATAATCTTAGGGGTTCAAAACTTGAAACAGCGAACGCCAATAAAGAACGAAAGTTGGTTATCAATTTTTTATTTCACAAAAAACTTTTTCGTTGAATTTCAACGGGCATCTCCCTAGTTTAAAGCAATAAATCACTGCATTCGTAACGTATAATAGCAGATCCCTTTAAAAGCGTTGAGATAGTTGCCATAGTATTTAAAATTTTCCATTGTTGAAAAGAGGAAAAATTCACATTTTTTTCGATTCAAAGCAAATATTTACGCTAATTCGCTACACATTTGAATTCTGCCTTCAAAAATTAAGAACTTCGTCCTTTCCGATAGACAACTGTTCTTTTCTCGAATTCATATCCCAATTTTAAGTAATTTAAAGATGCATTTTTAGAAAGCCTTGCACTGAATCCCATGCTTTTCTTATGGGGTATTGAAATGAAACATTGGGATTAAATAGATCCCTAAAATATTAACTCTTTTTTAGCTTTAGAATTTTCTCGTTGGTTGTGCCCCTCGACTTACCTACATATATGCCAAATTTCAGATTTATATCCCTTATAGAAGTACCTAAGAGTTTTATGTCAGTGAGAGAGTGAAATTTTTCACGCATCTTTCATCAACAAATTTGGCTACTGTATTTTTACTTTTTCCATGCGTAGTATAGGAGACAGTATTGTTTTCATGAAAGAAATCGAAATCGAGATACACGTTTTGAGGTCCTCTGAACACGTTTCGACCATTTTCTTGATGATGTCTGTGTGTGTGTATATGACAGATTTTTTGTGGGTGCTCTAACTCAAAAACTATTAATCAGGTTAAAGCGAAATTTTAAAATCGTGTACTGGATACCTCAAAACGTGTATTTCCGTTGAAATCTAGAAGTAGATTTTTTCGTGAATACAATACTTTTTTCTATATATATATGGAGAAAGTAAAAGTTGACAAAACTTAAGTAAACATTTCTCTAATGTCAAAAATAGCAAACATATATTTTTGGCCTGCGAAAACAAAATGCAAAATGAAATTTGGTAAAAAATAGTTAAATTACAATTACTTTTTAATATAAATACATAATAAATACATAAAAGTTTATAAAAGCGCAATTGTAATAATTTTACTCTTTTTCAAAAGAGTCCTCATTTTCTCAGATGCTTCATACAAATCTATATTTTCTCATGATGCCCCGTTATTTTTCTCAGATGTCTCAGAATTGTTTTCAGATATCTCATACCCAACCACAAAGTAAAAATTAATTAATGTGAGACAATTGGTGTATAAAAATTTAATTATATACAATCAATAATATTGCATATGTAGAGAGAAAGTGAAAAGATCATAAGTTTTTTTCCTTACCTCAGAAATTACTGGTATCTGTTAAAATTTGTTGAGTGAGAAAAACTGTCATTTGTTACTTTCTCCATATACGTAGTATATGGAAAGTTTTGAATTCATGAAAAAAAATCGACTTCGAGATTTCAACGGAAATATGCATTTTGAGGTCCCCTAAACACGTTTTGACCATTTTATAGATGTCTCTGTGTGTGTGTGTGCGTGTATGTGATAGTTTTATTGTGAGTGCGCTAACTCATAAACTATTAATCAGGTCAACGCGAAGTTTTATATTTAATATTTTTATAAAAACCAGAAGAAGTGATTAGTTTTTAGTAAAAATCGGTAAATCAAAATTGGGTGTTTACTCTTGTCACTTATCAGTTATTTTAAAATATTTGATTTAATATTTGATCAATGTAAAAATATATGGGAATAACTGTTGTAGAAAATTTAAATTTCTACAATCTTCGTTTGAAATATTTTTCCATATAATGCATGGTTTAAGAGATATCTTATATTTTTAGCTACCACCACCGCGCCACCTACCAACGACTATTGTTAACAATTGACGCTTAGTTACGACTTAGTAATGCTTTTTTTTCTTTTCTTAATTGTTTGAGCTTTGTGGATATATCCAATATGAGAAGGCTTTGGTTTGAGTTTATTCAGTTCTTTGTAAAGTAAAATTTTCTCGCAGTTTCTTAAAATATTTATTTTTATGTAACCTATTTGGAATTTTTAGAAATATTACAGATATGGAGAAAGTCATGTGGTGGCCACATCAAAATTTTGCATTTAAAACTAATTCACCAAACAGCAAAAATATTTTCCACACAAGGAGATATATCACAGATGTTCGCCTCAAATCGCCCTGCGCCGTCTAAGAAAAAGCTTCCTTACTCAAAAACGGTGTACGCAATGCTAGATCTTTTTTCCTAAAAGCCTTCCACGCATGTACCCTTTCAGCTGCTGAAAAGGAGACAGCGAAAAAAAAATGGTAGGAAAACCATCGTAAAATGTCAGGAGTGGGATAGAAATCTTTGGCAATCGTTTGCTCGTCAGCATGCGAGCAGCTTCAGCAATTTCTTAGCCCTTCTCCCGTAGCTCGCTTAGTTGCATAAGTTCTTCATTTGATAACTACCCTGCGTGAGAATATAGCAACGCCTCCGCATCAGCCTCCTAGCCTCCTTGTCTAAAGTGGCAATATTGCCTCTCGCGCTGGTCAAGTCCTCAGATAATTTGGCGCCTTCGAAGACATGTACACATTTTGTCCATAAATTCCGTCAAATTCCATCCATTCAGATGCAGTTGATACTTCATTCCATGATTTAGCAATAATAGCGATTGCATCTTTGATATCGAAGCACGTTTGGTATGTATGAGAGTGGCGAAAAGAAACTCGTGACTGATAGTGGTTATACGCACTTTTCAATCCGAAATTTTCTTCGCTCCGGTTTTCGTTTGTTTCCGTCCCGGTTTCGCTATAGCAACCACCAGTGAACGTTTCTAGAGGATTCCCGAAAATATTTTGTTTTTAATTAAATTTTTTATAGAAAACGAATACGAACACGGTATGTGGTTCAGTTCCACGAAAATATGTACCCTGTAATCCAAAAGCAGGTTAATCGAGACTAATAATTAATACAAAATAGGTTCCTAAAAAACAAAGTTGGAAAAAAACATTTTTTGCTATTTTGTTTAAACATGTTTATTTAATAAAGGTAAAATACTCCTTTAGCCAAACAATTAGAGGAGTATTAATATTAATATAATATTAATAATATATATAATATATATA
This sequence comes from Tanypteryx hageni, assembly GCA_028673005.1. Classification (NCBI taxonomy): domain Eukaryota; kingdom Metazoa; phylum Arthropoda; class Insecta; order Odonata; family Petaluridae; genus Tanypteryx; species Tanypteryx hageni. Next base: position 5,503,434 of record CM054112.1, read on the forward strand.
TTAATAATATTAATAAAGGAGTATTTTACCTTTATTAGTCTTAGCCAAAGTTATTGAGCTACTATCAATTATATTTATTTAAGTTACGAAACATTTCGAAGTTTCCATTTATTTCAAAGTTTTACATATTACTTCATTGAGAAAATTGGCAAAAATGTATAAATTAAGCTAAAAATATTAAATTTCATTAATTCAAAACAGTAATTAAAACCTTTTATTCAATAATATAATGAAGAGAAATAATGTTAAGAAATTTATTTTTTGTTTTCGAATGTTATTCTTTTCAATTTTATGGCTGAAGAAAAATAACATTTAATTTGTTAGCCAAGTTACATTTTGCTAAGTTCCAGCAAAAAGAAACTATGCTTCACGTTTTGATGCTCCAATGAAATTGAAAAATGTGCATTTAGCAAACTTCGCCTCAATCACTTTCATTCTCAAAACTGTCATCCCTCTCATCCTCACTCACTCAAGATGTTTCCATCACCTCAAGAAATTTTATAAAACTGACCAGCGGCAAATAACAGCAAAGTCTCAAAAATTACTCCTTCTCATCAAGGCGCCCTTGATTGATAAAATTTCCATACGAAAAGTATATTTCATTGGTCAAAAAGAAGTCGAAAATATTTTATTTTATTTACGTGTTTTGATGATTCGATCCTAACTTTCAAGTGTTGACTCAAGAGATGCAACGATACCCGTGAGAGAGGGAGGAATGTTCCACCAGGAAACCCATAAATACTCTTGCTAGTTCGGGAATTAAAAACTTTTTCGAGTTCATTCGCAAACAATTTCATCAATGAAAATCTGTAATTTTTTGTTGATAGGCAATATATTTATAACCAATCTGAGCAAATTGGCCAATTCCATTTAATCGAGGCTATTTGATACAGCAATATTTAAAGAAAGTAAATTAAATCCTTTTAGGAAATCCAGTTCGTATTGTGTTAATTTAAATTTTAATGGGAATTTAAACCATGTTTATTCAAGTGGATATGTTTTCACTTCTTTTAACCCAGGTAAAAGTCAGAAATAGTTGATTTGATACAATACCATTCGTTAATTAAGTTTAAAACGTAAAAAAACGACTTCAGCATTCATTGGCTATCGCATGTCTTCCAAACTTCAAAAAACTTTCCTCGCAATAAAGGAGGCGATCAACCTATGATTCCGAAATGGGAGAATGGCCAAAGTATAGCGACTATTGAGTGACTCGGTAAGATTAAGAGAAGGAGATCGATGAAGGAAATTGAATTTTGTTCTAAAACGAGAAAGAAGATAAAGCACAAAAACATAGAATCCAATAAGAAAGTAGGATGTGGGGAGGGTGAGCGTAGCGTGGAGCTCCCGTCTCGCAAGGAGCGGGCGAAAGAGAGGAAACGATATCCCCCAGGGTTCCTCCAGCACCAGCGAATTCATTGCCATCACGTCCATAGCTTGGTATGCATGCAGGTGGCATACGAATAGGGGAGCGATGCGGGATGGAGGAGGGTCATGGGGGGAATTCTCCTTCGCAAGGGGTCCGCCCGCCATTGCAGGAGTGAGTTTCCTGAAGAGAGGGAGATTCGTGGGGAAGGGTCGATGAGGTAGAGGAGGAGAAGAGTGAGGGGAGAGGAAGGGAGGGATAGGAGCAGAGAGAGAGAGAGAGGCATGCTCTAGGGGCAGAGATGGGACAGGACATGGAGGGGGATTGTGGCATGTGGGTTGCTAATGTGAGGGTTTCGGAGGCGGGAATGGGTTGGAGGGGCAAGAGTGGGCAGAGGAAGCTGCTCTCCAGCCGCACGCGGATTCAGAAATTAACAAAAATATGGAATTAAAATGCATCATATAATTTAACTTCGGCAGCAGATATATTGATAGAATTTCAATGCAAGTTATTCACTGTAATTAATTGTTCGCAAAACCTCTTCTTAGTGATTTATTTTCTTCTCGTGCTATGTTGCATATCAAACAGTCACATTCAAAAATAAATTATCGTTCTTAACTTCTGGTTCGACCAAATAAAACACAAGCAACTATTACATCAACTAATTAATCGTCTTTTTCAATGTCTCACTAATGGTTGATCACAGTATAAGAAGAATAAGAATGATATACGAGGTTATGAGAATTAAAGATTGTTGTATTAACCGAGTATGGTTAGTTAGTACCTAAAAGCACTCATAGTTTAACTGCAATAATATAATACAATACAATATAATGCGATGCAATACAACGCAACGCAATCTATTACATCTATTACATATATTAAAGAGAATTCTGTCTTTCTTTCTGTGTGTTTGCACAGTTGCAGCACATTTTTCATTTGCATTTTAAAATCACTTAGAATTGCGATATGAATGCGGGACATGAACCAAACGACGCGTAAAAGAATTGTTATTCATTTTCAAGCCATCGATTTTCGAATGTGCGTTAAATCCTTCCACAATTTAGTTATTAACACAAAATTTTGACTAAATTTTTTAAGACAAAATTTCGTAGCCAAGGGCGACGGTATTGTAGCTGATCTAGCGAAATTACGTCTATATCTAAAAGCAATGACATGCACTTTGATATTATATTTGAAGTTAATTATGAGAATTCTTCTTGTATATTTTGAATGCATTTTAATCGAAAGGAAAGTAATGATAGCTTAATTTGAACGATAGGTTTATTTACTGCAGTGCCATTTCTAAGACGTGGAAGAAACGCGAACGAACATACGACCGCTAATATTTTAATTAGCTTTTTGCTTTGTTTACCTTGACGACGAAATAACTTAGAATGTAACTTTTTAATTCACAGCTATTTTGTAATCGCTATAAATGCACCGGTCATGCGTCAAATATCTTGATTAATTATCGAAAGGAATTAATCATAATCATTGTCGATATAGTAATTCGCTTTAAACTGCCCAATAAAATTTGCAAACGAAAAGATATTTTCAATGTACGCGTGAAGTACCTTCCTATTTGAAATGTTGATTTATCCATCATTACAATGTACTGAAGTCCTTTCCGACTAAAGTTTTTACGCTACCTGGTTATTTGTTTTAAATTTACATGAAACTTTTCACATAAATTTTCAAACCGTTTTTGTCCTTCATGATTTTGTTTCATTGTGAGCTGTGTAAATGCACTTGTGAGTTCAATAATGCAAAAATCCAAGATCAAAAATGTTAGCTACCATAGCAACCTCTATGAAATGTCGAAAAATCGGAAAACATCGAATATGAACTTAAAATATGAAGGAGGAGAATGGAAGAGTGGAAAGGAGGAATGTGCCTTAAATTTGATATTTAATCCACGCATATCCGTCATATTGAAGGGCTTTTGTATTAGTACAATTACTGAGAATAAGAAGAGCACGATATATTCTTTAAATTAATATGATAGGATATTATTTATACCATATCAGGTAAAAATACTAAGTAAAATTGGTTTCATTCACGCGTTTAAATAATTCTCTTTTTTTAAAGAACTTATGAATATTGACCTCCTAAATATGTATACGCTAGTGTTAACTGCACTACGGAAGGATGTTGTAATGAGATAATGGCAAAGAGAGGCGGAATGAGCATGAGGAAGAAGAGGACTGGAGTGGAAACCCAGCAGGCTGAAAATGAGAGGAGGGAAGTAAAGTGGGGACAAATGTCGGAGAAAGACTGGTATTTGGCGAAATAAGTTACCCTCCACTTCCACAAAACTATATTCTCTCTCTCTCCCGTTTTTTATACAGACCCTTCTTTCATTCTCCCTTCACTCCCTTCTCCAGCTTCTCTTATCTTTTCTAGAGTTTTGCTGCGCTCTCTCACTCCCGGATCCCTTTTGGATTATTAAAGCTTCACTTCTGACTCAATTTGGATGGCCACGAAAGTTTGCGGCTTACTGCTTCCCCTCTAAAGGGCCATGATACTCCGGATACGCGAGGGTGGAAGAAGAAGGGTCAGTCAGTCTGTGCGAGTGAACGCGCGGGGGACCTCTGCCGCCTCCAGATAACCTCCGGGAATACTACGGAGCGAGAGCCTCGCTTTTTATGGATGTCTATAATGCGGATCGTTATACTTTTTCCGCTCTCTCTCTCTCTCTCTGCGAATACATCTTTTCCTCCAAAACTCATCCACCTGATGTGTCATCCTTCCTCCGTAATTTATGGATCGATGGGGACGAGGGAGTGCCGCTGAAAAGGGGAGCGCATTTCTAGGCAGCAAATGGGAAGACGCCGGAGGAACGGAGAGGAAGAAAAATTGATTATTTATGGAGTTAGGGATTCGTCGATTTCACGGAAATTCTTCTTGCAGTTCATATACTTTGGTAACAAATTAATTCGATTTTAAATGTCGAAAGGAATGTTACCCGTGACGGTACAGACATTATGGTCGGTTGTAACTCCATAAGAAATATTTTTATGCAATGAATTACGTTTCTGAAGGATTGAATAGATATCGGATCTGCCAATTTGCTGCTTCTAAGGGGATGACCTGCTTCGAGGCCATTTCGTTTTGTTGACCATTTAAGCTTTTATATATAACGCAGTGGAATTTCCGATACTTAGTATTGGAGAAATTACAGTTAAATAAATAACCTCAAATATCATTCTTCAGACGGCATTCTGGGAGGCGATAATGAAGTAATGGGTGCTTTAGTGCCGCTTTTAGTTTTGGCTTACCAAACCATTTGATTTGTGAGTGCAAGGAGAATTTCATATGAACTCGCTTTTGGTTTTCATTGCATTCCACTCTTTAAAAATTCTACTTATCTTGTATATCACATCTAACAGGATTTGCTCGGTATACATACTTTGAATTACACGTCTTAGGAAACTACACATTTATGATATTCATCATTAAAATAAGCATATGTGTGATTAATGGATCCGCTTAGGAGTTGTAGAGACTACTAAAAAATTTTTAATCGTAAAATAGGTCAAATGGCGCAATTCCCTAAGGAGTTTAGACAGAGAAAGAGGAGGGGGGGGTCCTCCGTAATGACACCACAAATAATCATGATCACAGTTATTTCCATGCCAAAAAGCTCGTGCGTTTTCCAGAGAGAAAGAACGAGAGGGGGCTATTTGTGTCCTCCTTCTAAATCTTATTCTCTCGCACTAAGCTCAACAAACGGAGGCAACGAAAAGGGAGATAAGAAGCGAAGGGGTCGATAAAGAGCCACAGAGAATGGAGATGAGAGAGAATGTGAGGGGTCTGGCGAGAGAGATGGAGAGAGAGGGGGAGAGAAAGAGAGAGGGACAGAGAGAGAAGACAGAGAGAGGAGACAGAGAGAGAAGAGAGAGGGAGGGAGGAGGATGGCCAAAAATCACAGAGGAAGGGGTGGAGAATGGGGTGTGTGTGTGGGGGCCTCTTTCTGCGGGGGGCTTGGATGGGACGCGTCCTGGGGAGGAGATATGCGATGGGGGATGCCCGGAAGGCAAGTGAAGGGGGGGGGGGACGAGGGGCCGTAAAGCCGCCGCCGACCTCCACCGCCGTCGACTCGCCAGGGATCTTCTGAATTGATGGCGTATATCCCTCTAACTCCAGGAGCATCCTTCACCTCGGACGAAAAACCCCTGCACAATCTCTTTTATACGCCAACGCTCCAACGCCCTTCTGAAAAAATCATCGCCGTTCTCGCACTCCTCCGCCTCTCCCCACTCTCATCCTACTCTTTAAGAGAGAGGGAGAGAGCAATTGAGGTGTGGGGAGAATACATATATCTCTCTTTCACACACGCAAACTACGTCCCATTCGAAAAGGCGGAAATTTTGGATATCTGCATCTTTTCTATCAATGCTCCGGCAATTTATCGAGACTGCATTCATGTTATCAACATTATTGCGTAAAGTAATCCTGCAAGTACTCCATATTCATATTTCATATTTTACGAGCAATTGTGACGTTTCTGCCAGGACGGCTTTTGAATTAATCAGTTACTCGCGAAATGTGTTGCTTTCGAGATACACCCGACGAGCCTATTTCTCGATTGATCCTTTATTGCCCTTTTTACAGTTTTTCCGATGAATATTACACCAACATTAATTTCGTTCACGCGGATTCCTGATTCTTCCTTTGTGGGGTCATTAGTATCGCTAGATACTAATAAAAGACGCTGTCGGTGTGGAACGTCAGTGGTAATAACTTCACCACGAAATTTAGATATGGCAGCAGCGCCCTTCGACGTCGCGATGGTACCTCTGAGCGCAGGTTGAAAGCTGCGTCATTGTTCTTGCGGATCCTTATCGCTCCATAAATTGGTTTTTAACGCAAAGATTTGGCATATATTTTCGTGAAAATCTTTCGTTGTCTAGGTGATTTGCATTGTTGCTAGTGTCGAGATATTGCGTATGACTAACTGGGATTGTAATCTCGCGCAGCATCTGTCCACACATCCACGAAATGACAACGCTGATTTAAAGTTGGTTACGATAAATAAAACGACGGAAACTAAAATAAATACTCCGATATTCATTGGTATTGTGCTAACGAGTGTTCATAAACGGGGCTTGCATTTCTTTTTCAATGAGTTTTTCTCGAAGATTGCTTATTGCACCTGATGATATTCTTAATGCACGAAATAATTCGTAGCGTTGTACCTACGGTAGCCGCAGATTACGGAATGAGTTGAGGTTAGTATAAATTCATCAGGAAAAGATTAAGTTATTTATTTATAGAACCAAATTGGAATATAATAATTTCTTATGTATAACGAATAATTATTCATTAATATTTCTATGACACACAACTGATACATGCCCATAACTGTCTTTTTTCTGGACCACATGGAATTTATGGACTTTATATTATTGTTTGCATTCTATTTAGATTTTATCTCAACTTAACATTTATTGCACGCATTCCAGTCATATTTGATGGGCAGATAAGTTATTGATTTATAATGAATTTGAAATTTGCTCAGAATGTAAATATCTAATAAGTATTAAATAAGTAGCGTCAATATATTTCGGGATATAAAATCCAATGTATTAATCTATTTCAGTGGGTTTTGAAATAGAAAGACATTCTTTGCATTATAAAAACTTTATTAAAATGAAAAATAACAATAAAATAACAATATATCACCAATGATCTTCATGAAAATTTTCCGACCCTTCTTCCCTCAGCAATTGTTAATTTCTTATTCGATGCAATTTATTGCACTAAATTTAGTGAAATACGTGACAATGCTGTCGCTCATGACGATGAAATATTTTTACCACAGAAAAAACAAAATCTTTGTTCAAAACAATATATAACACCGATAAGATAGATATAATATAATCAATTTATTGCTGTATACCTAACGCCGAAAAATGTAATTGTTTCATCGAATTTCTGTGGTGCTTAGATATGGATCTCTTAATTAAGGGGGCTACTGTCCACATCAAGTGTTTTTGAAATTGCTCTTACAAGAGATTCTCATTACAGCGAAATGCAGCCAGAGACAATAGGAACTGACCTCTGCCCTTCAATTGCATAGCCTAAGACCGATACGCTTTTTCATTCTCCTTCAAATAACCGTATTAATCTTCAAATAGGAATCGCAATGCGTACAACGCATGGTTTTATTTGATCAGTTTCGCGTCCCTCTGTTTATCTGATCCTTTAACTTATACGTTTGGTGAAAAAAGCACATTCACGGTTTCTGCATTTTTCTTTTTGCCCCTTGGAGGTTGTCGACGAAGTCTTAAGACTTTTGAGTATGAAGCCATCATATCGTTTAAGCGACCAAAGGCGGGTACGGATTATCAGATGTGGTCGAGATTAAAGATAGAGTGCAGTAAACCGATCATATTGTTTTGCATCGTGCCCGTATCAGCTCAGAATGAATCCTTAAGACATAAGGTATGGAATATCGAATGAAGTGTGGCTATCTGGTATGACAAATGCCGATTTTCTCTTTTGTTTTTTGTCGTTTGGCACTAAAATATGTTAAATTTGAGTGTGACAAAGCAAATTAAGAAACCCTGACTAATAATTTAATAAATAATTTAGCAGTGAAAAATCGACACTTATCGACGACAATTCATTTTCGTCCATTTTGAAAATTTTACGAATTCGATGTTTATTTATTTATTTATTTTATATCAGCTCATAAACAGCCGTTAACGGCCTTTAACAATGAGCGTAATAACTTTAACAAAGACGAACACATACAACCATGCCCTCGGCAGGATTCGAAGCTGCAACCCTAGCGTTGGGAGTCAGACACGCCAAAACATAACATAGGTATGGTATTGAGAAAACATTATTTAGAAACATAAATAAAGACTTTCAATTTGTCTTGTAAACAATATTTTTTTAATGAGCAATGTCAAATGCCTTCAGCCTCTTGTAGTTCATGGACTCATTTACTAACATCAATATATTAAGATGAATATGTTTTTAATCATTAAATTCGTCCTCCCATTCGCCTTAAAAAATGTGGGTTTGTCTTCCCTTTTGGTTAAAAATATCTGGTCACCTCTGTCAAAGGAACCTTAGGCATCGCTAAATGGAATGTTGGATAGACAATAACTGCTCATTATGCAATAAGACTAGATAGTTGCCCCTTTCAAAAATGGCAGATAAAGGTAATTTAACATTTCTCTTAATCCCTCCTACTCTCCTTCCTTCAATTATCTTCCCTCCCTCTATCTCTCCCTCCCTACCTCCATCCATACATCCCTCCCCCCTCCTTCCCACCCTCCCTCCCTCCATACCTCCCTCCCTCCCTCCCCCCCTCCTCTCTCTCTCACAAACTCCATTTTCCTTCCTCATCGCCTCTTATTCTCCTCCCAGTCTCTCTTCCTCCCTCTCTCCTTCCCATTCTCTCTCACTCTGTTCCTTACTCCTATTCTCCTCTCATTTTCTCTCGCTCTCTCTTCTCCCTCTTCTAAAAATGTAGCTTTCTCTCACCCTTAACCTTACCTGCTGACAGTTTAAGAAAAAGACGAAAACCAAAAATAAAAACACGTAATAGTTAGGATAAATGCGTATATGTATTGAATAAGAAATCTTCTACTGTCCATTTAATGATAGTTATGTACTTAAATTACAAAATTACGAACGGAAAACTCATGGACAAATTAAGCATACATAACGTAGAATTATTCTCTATACTAGAGAGCCTTTGACATTCTTCTCATTATATAAAAGTTTTTATTTGGTCGCATATAATAAAAAATTATTATTGCTCTTCGTGTGCTTTAAATTTCAGAAAGTGGAAAGTTGTATAATTGTAATCAGAATCATTAAAATAAATTTATTTTATAATATATCACCATTTGACTTTAAAGGTTATGCTAATTATTACTAAATATTAGTTTAAAAAACTATAACAATGTTATTACTATATAAACTGGGGATATCTGTTCCCCTAACCACAGTTATTCTATAAGCCTTTAGTATCTATATTCGCGGCGTTTTTCAGGAACGTAACCCTCGCGAATATGGAAGGATAACTCTATAGACATTTTCTCTCAGAATAAGTCAAGGAATCACGACCAGAAATTATGCACACGTTTCGCGGAACACCCTGTATATATAAGAGGACAATAAAATCACAAAGATTTAGAAACATAGGCACATATTACTTAATGAAACAACAAAATTAATATATTTTGTCAAAGATTTTGTGAACAATATTTTGTTCTTTGTTGATAGATTTGCTCTTTATTTTAAGAGAAATTGAAAATAACCTGTTCACGATTTGCTGAATAATATTTTGGCTTTTCTGAAGACGAGATTGGCGGTTTCTCGGATAAGGAATTTTATTCTGATCACTATGCTTTTCCCGAGTTTTATCACGATGAGCTTTCATATATTTTTTAGTGGCCATCCGCTTTTGTAAAACTTTTCAAGTTGTAATGTCACGTTACTTATGACTTATTATTTAAGACATTAAGTTCCAAAACTGTAAAAATTGTAATCAACATCAAGTCGGTCATTTTTCAGTAACTCGACATTTTGGTAAATTTGGAAATAATAATCTACCCTGCATTGTTGCATGATAGAATTAATTTTAACAAGACATTTGTCCCGGACTCTATAAAAATACGATATTTGATTAGAATCTGTTCATCCCCCATGGCCGCTCACAGCCGATGACTACAACCTACAGAGAGTTGAAATTTCACAAATCACTTCTTTAGACTCGGGCACCTCAAACGTGCATATTCAATTATAACTCTTAATACTAATTTTTCGCGATCACATCACTTTCTCAATGTATTTCATATGCGAGGAAGAGGTACTGGGGAGATACGAATTAAGCAGGTGGAAACTGAATACAGTCGAGATGTAATTTTACAATTGGTCGATTTTGCAAAGGCCTTTGATCGAAATCTATGCTCTAAGCTAAAGGAATCATTGAAGAAACTACGCATAAATTGAAAAGATAGGAACTTAATAAAAAATGTACATATTCATCAAGCTACCTGGGAAGAATCTGCGGAAAAATCAGATTTGGCGACAGTAGGCAAATAGCTTATTATATGTGTTGAATGCTCAAACAGAGAGCAGCGCTGTAAAAGTGATAAGGAAGAGTCAGAAGAAATGGCGGGTCAAATTAAAAAAATCATTTTCGAGAGGAACTATAGGTGGCCACGCGAAGCGCAAAAGAACGATCGTTTAAAATCGCCGGATAGGGCAGACGGGGCGAGAAAAACGACCGACAGATAGCGTCGCACACACGCATCACGGGAAAGTCATAACGACGCGCAGGAGCACATTTTCCATTGCATCCGCGGTTGGGAACTTTCTCTCAGACCACCTATACTCTTAGTATAGGTGGACCTAGAGCGATTTTATCACGCTTTCGAAACGCGTCCCATCCCATTCTCCGGCGTTCGACCTTGGCAACGAGTCCCCCTCTTTACCACAAAAATGGGCCTCCGAGAGTTCTATTACGTGTCGTTTTTAAAATGCCCAACTTTGGCGTGCAAAATTGCTCGTGTGGCCTAGCCCTCAAGATATGTACAAACTGGGAAACAATCACCAGGAACTTGTGTATCTCGACTGTTAGCCGAATGTTGCTTTGTTGTATCTCGACGATGGGATTCTGCAGGGCCGGCTTCAGACATTTCGGTGCCCCAAGAAATTTTTGGCCGCCTCCTCCCCCCTTATGTTCCCTTGGTCTCCGATTACCAAGGATTTTACTTTCTAAATGATTAATATACAAAATTATCATAAAATCGTGCCAATATTTATTTTACTTAATTTATAAGAGATATGTTAACTACATATATTTAGGATATGAATTTTTGGGGTTAAAAAATAATTAATTTGGGGGTAATTATCAGGTTTTATTTCATCTATGAAATTTGGGTTAGTTCGAGTTCAATTCAATAAAAAAACCACATAATTTCATAAATTCGGGTTAATTCGGATAAAATTTAAATAATATTGTCATAGGGATTAGCAACATCCACATAAATTTTTAAACAACAATATTTACACACCATGGATTTTTCTTCGCCATTACATTCTTGTTTAAACACTTTAAAATCTGGGTATTCTGATATCCAGTCTGAAGCACTTTTCTGTTTTGAAACCATATTTTTTTAAATCTAATAAAATTTTATATATGTTTAAAAATTGAAAAAAATATCTCTTCAAAATCTGACAATCAACACTGCACTGTCACTTTATATATTTTTTTCTTTTAGTGAGGAGACCGTTTAGAACATCAAACTAGACAACAAACAAAAATATAACATACTAGTAGCATACTGCAAGCATTTCATCTCACCTTGAAAAAACATTGACTTTTCGGAAAGATATTTCAAACTGAGGCATATTTCTTTAATTCAAAAGATTTCTCCTCAGGACCGAATTTCGTGTTTTCCTTATGGAAAAATAATGGAGTAACACAATCGTTTTTTTTGCAATTTTACTAATATTATACTTTTTCATCATTGTGTTAATAATGCCACATATTTCTGCAAAATTTTATATTTGTTGGACATTTAGAACTGAAATAACATTTATCTAAATGTTTAAAATTAAATAATTTTTAACGGCCGATATAGGAATTTCATGGATACATTGAAATGTTTATTCGTTTAAGTAAACCATACTCTAAATATCTTAAAAATTTCAGCTCCCTAACTCTCCGCGTAGTCTAAACATTCACCTATTTGTTTAAATATTAAGAATTTTTAACTACCAAACAAAATAAAATATCAAACTTTGTATAATCCCTATTTCGTTATTGTACAAATCCTACCTCTAAAAAAAATTTCAGCTCCGTAGCACATTCGAAATACATAAACCTTGAAAATTTGCTTAAAAAATTGCGAATTTTTAGTGACCACATTGTTGCACTTTCTCAAGATTTTCGTTTTTTCTAGTCAGTTTTGCAAAAAAATCCTACCTAAGAAAGGAATTTCGAATCTCCAGCTCAACTGGAAGTGCCTAAACATTACTAACATAATATATGTTATATGTATGTTATATCCTCCTCCTCTGTAAGAAACGTCAATAAATAATGGCTAGTAGAAGGTGCTAGCATACTGCAAGCATATCATCTCAGCATAAAAAAACATTCATTTTTCATATTTCATCATTGCAAATATTTTTTTAATTCTAAATATTTCACCTCCCGAGCGATTTTCGTTTTTCCCTTATGTAAAAATAATAGATTAAAACAATCCCAAAACTTTGCAATTTTAATAATTTTATACTTTCTCCATTATGGGGTGCTAATTCTACATATTTCTGCCAAATTTTAAAGCTGTAGCTTTCCTAGAAGTGAAATAATATTTTTCCAATTGTTTAAATTTTAAACATTTTTAACTGCCGCCGCAATACGTTTATGGAGAGTTTCAAATCTTTATTTGTGCAAATGCACTACTCTGCACATAACTTTAAAATTTCAGCACACTAACTCGACCGGTAGTACCTAAACAGTTATCTATTTCTTTAAAATTTAATAATTTATAACTGCCAAACAAATATAAATATCAAAATTTGCATAATTCCTATTTTGTTTTTTTACGGATTCTACTTTAAAAAATTTCAACTCCGTAGCACATTCGAAATACATAAACCTTGAAAATTTGTTTAAACAATCGCGAATTTTTAGCGTCCGCATTGTTGCACTTTTTCAAGATTTTCATTTTTTCTAGTCGGTTCGGCACAAAAACCTACCTACGAAAAAACTTTCGAATCTCCAGCACATATGGAAGTGCCTAAACATTAGTATCCTCCTATATATATGTATGTTATAACCTCCTCCTCTGTAAGGAACGTCTGTATATAATGATACTAGTAGATGGTGCTTGCATTCTGCAAGCATTTCATCTCACCTTGAAAAAACATTCATTTTTCATACAGATATTTCATCATTACCAATATATTTTTAATTCTAAACATTTCATCTCTGGAGCGATTTTCGATTTTACCTATGTAAAAATAATAGATTAAAACAATCCCAAAACTTTGCAATTTTAAGAATTTTATACTTTTTCAATTATGGGGTACAAGTGCTACACATTTCTGCCAAATTTTAAAGTTGTAGCACTTCTATAAGTGAAATAATATTTTTCTATTTGTTTAATATTTAAATAATTTTTAACGGCCGCTGAAATTTATATATGGTAATATTGAAAAGTTTCTTTGTGCAAATTCACTACTCTGTAAATAATTTGAAAATTTCAGCTTCCTAGCTCATCCCGTAGTTCATAAACAGTTATCTATTTGTTTAAAATTTAAGAATTTTTAACTGTCAAACAAATTAAAATATCAAAATTTGTATAATCTTTATTTCGATTTTTTAAGAATTCTAACAATAAAAAAAATTCTGCTCCTTAGCACATTCGGAAATGCCTAAATGCGAATTTTTATCGGCCGCATTGTTGCACTTATTCATGATTTTCGTTTTTTCTAGTCGGTGTTGCACGAACTCCTACCTGGGAAAAAAATTTCGAATCTCCAGCTCATTTGGAAGTGCCTAAACAATAGTATCCTCCTATATATCATTATATATAGTCGTTCCTTACAGAGGAGGATATAACATACTAGTAAAAGGCGCTTGCATTCTGCGAGAATATCATCTCTCCTTGAATATAAATTAATTTTTCAGAGAGATATTTAATCATGAGAAATATTTCTTTAATTCAAAAGATTTCTCCTCGGGACTAATTTTCATTTTTTCCTTATGGAACAATAATGGAGTAAAGCAATCGCTAATTTTTCAATTTTAGGAATACTATACGTTTTCCACATTAGGTTAATAATGCCACACATTTTTACCAAATTTTAAATTTGTAGCACAATAAGAAGTGAAATAACATTTATCTAATTGTTTAAGTTTAAATAATTTTTATCGGCCGCAATAAGATGTTTATAACTACTCTGAGATGTTTATTTGATTACAAAGACTATACTTTATATAACTTGAAAATTTCAGCACACTAACTCGACCGGTAGTACCTAAACATTTATCTATTTTTTTTTAATATAGAAATTTTTTTCTGCCAAACAAATTAAAACATCAAAATTTGTATAATCCCTCTTTCGTTTTTTTTACTAATTCTACCTCTAAAAAAATTTCAGCACCGTAGCTAATTCGTAAATACATAAACATTGAAAATTTGTTAAAACAATTGCGAATTTATAGCGGCCGCATTGTTGCCCTTTTTCAAGATTTTAGTTTTTTCTGGACGGTTTTGCACAATATACTTTACAAATGTGCTACGAAGCTGAAGTTTTTTATATAAGTAGAATTCTTAAAAAAACGAAATAATGATTATAAAAATTTTCATATTTCAATTTGTTTGGCAGTTAAAAATTCTTAAAATTTAAACAAATAGATAATTGTTTAGGTACTACGGGATGAGCTAGGAAGCTGCAATTTTCAAATTATTTACAGAACAATGCATTTGCACAAATAAACCTTTCAATCTCTCCATATATATATATTGCGGCAACCGTTAAAAATTTAAAATTTTAAACAATTAGAAAAATATTTTTACTTCTAGAAGTGTTAAAACTTTAAAATTTGGCTGAAATGTGTAGCAATAGTACCTCATAAGGAATAAAGTGTAAAATTTTTAAAATTGCAACATTTGGGGATTGTTTTAAACGATTATTCATACATGTGGGAAAAACGAAAATCGCTGCGGAGGTGAAATCTTTAGAAATAAATAAATATGTGTAATGATGAAATATCTGTCTGAAAAATTAATGTTTTTTCAAGGTGAGATGATATGCTTGCAGAATGCAAGCACCAACTACTAGTATGTTATATCCTCCTCCTCTGTAAGAGACGTCGATTTTTAATGATATATAACATATAGGATGATACTAATGTTTAGGCACTTCCAGATGTGCTGGAGATTCGAAATTTTTTTCATAGGTAGGATCTTGTGCAAAACCAAATAGAAAAAACGAAAATCTTGAAAAAGCGCAACAATGCGGCCGCTAAAAATTCGCAATTGTTTAAAGAAATTTTCATGGTTTATGTATTTCCGCATGTGCTACAGAGTTGAAATTTTTTTATAAGTAGAATTCTTAAAAAAACGAAATAGGGATTATACAAATTTTGATATTTTAATTTGTTTGGCAGTTAAAAATTCTTAAAGTTTAAACAAATAAATAACTGTTTAGATAATACGGGATGAGCTAGGAAGGTGAAATTTTCAAGTTATGTACAGAATAGTACATTTGAACAAATAAACATTTGAATCTTTCCATAATTATATTGCAGCGGCCGTAAAATGTTTATATTTTAAACAATTAGAAAAATATTATGAAGAAAGTGTAAAATATTTAAAATTGCAACATTTAGGGATTGCTTTAAACTATTATTTTTACATGAGGGAAAAACGAAAATCGCTGCGGAGGTGAAATCTTTAGAATTAAAAGAATATTTTAATGATGAAATGTCTGTCTGAAAAATGAATGTTCTTTCAAGGTGAGATGATATGCTTGCAGTATGCAAGCACCAACTACTAGTATATATATATATATATATATATATATATATATATATATATATATATATATATATAACATATAGGAGGATACTAATGTTCAGCCCAAACTACATGAGCTAGAGAGCTGAAAGTTTCAGTTTTTGTAGATATAATGGAAAAACCTACAGATAAAATGAGACTTCTTACCTAAGTGACATGAGTTCGACTCCAGAAATTGCGAAATTTGCGTTTTTCCCATAAGAAAATCATTGCGCCATTTTTGTAAATTAATTTTGGGCACTTGCCGGTAAGCTAGAAAGATGAAATTTTCAGTGTCGCTACAGGGCCGCAATATCTATTAGGAATTAATGTCACTTTTGCTTACAGTGTCTTGGGTTCGACTCCAGATACCCCGGAATATCTCCCATAAGTCAGCATGTGAAAATGTAATCCCAGTGTGTAGACCAATCTATTACGTTTAGGAAGCTGAAATTTTGCAGGTCTATAGAATTTTTCTCATAACCAACTATAAAAATCGAAAATTTCAAAATTGTTAATTTTTAGGGGTTATTTTAACCCCATTTGTACTTTTAAGTTTAATAATTTTTATCATGGAAACTATATGCTTTAGGTTCGTGTTTTTGAAATCATTTTGTTGAAAATTATACATATAAAAAACGAAATTTTGAAAAAGTTAAAAAATTCGACCATTAATAATTCGCAATTGTTTAAACATATTCTTGAGGTTTATGTATTACCGAATGTGCTACGGAGCTGAAATTTTCTTTAGAGGTAATTTTTGTAAAAAAAACGAAATAGGGATTATAGAAATTTTGATATTTTAATTTGTTTGGCAGTCAAAAATTCTTGAAATGTTAACAAATAGGTATATGTTTAGATACTACGGGGTGAGTTAAAAAGCCGAACGTTTTAAGTTATTTAGAGTTTAATCTATAAAAACGAATAAACATTTCATTGATTCTATCAAATTCTTATTGCGGCAGTTAAAATTTATTTAAATTTAAACAATTAGATAAAAGTTATTTCACTTCTAAATGTGCTACAAATTTAAAATTTGGCATAATGTAGTGTATTATTAACCCAATGTGGAAAACGTATAATACTCATAAAATTGCAAAAATTAGCAATTAATTTACGCCATTATTGTTCCATCAGGAAAAAAAGAAATTTGGTCCCTAGGAGAAATTCTTTGAATTAAAGAAATATTTCCCATGATGAAGTATCTCTCTAAAAAATTAATGTTCTTTCAAGGTGAGATGAAATGCTTGCAGTATGCAAGAACCTTTTACTAGTATGTTATATCCTCCTCCTCCTCTGTAAGAGTCGTCGATATATAATGATTTCATTATATACAGACATTTCTTACAGAGGAGGAGGAGGAGGATATAACATACATATAACATATAGGAGGATACTAATGTTTAGGCACTTCCAGATGAGCTGGAGATTCGAATTCTTTTTTCTTAGGTAGGATTTTGTGCAAAACCGATTAGAAAAAACTAAAATCTTAAAAAAAGTGCAACAATGCGGCCGCTAAAAATTCGCAATTTTTTAAACATAATTTCAAAATTTATGTATTTCCAAATGCGCTACGGATCTGAAATTTTTTTTAGAGGTAGGATTTGTAAAAAAACGAAATAGGGATTATATAAAATTTGATATTTTTATTTGTTTGGCAGTAAAAATTGCTAAAGTTTAAACATATAGGTAGTTGCTTAGACTCTACGCCGTAAGGTAGGGAGCTGAAATTTTTAAATTATTTAGAAGTTAATCTATGTAATCGAATAAACATTTCAATTTATCCATAAAATTGTTGTTTTGACCGTTAAAAATTATTTAATTTTTAACAACTATATAAATGTTATTTCAGTTCTAATAGTACTATAAATTTAAAATTTGGCAGAAATGTGTGCCATTATTAACACAATGTGAGAAAAGTTTAATATTTCGAAAACTGCAGAAATTAGTGATTGTTTTACAAGATTATTGTTCCATAGTGAAAAAACAAAAACCCATCCAGAAGAGAAATCTTTAGAATTAAAGAAATATTTCTCATGATGAAATATCTCACTGAAAAATTAATGTTTTTTTCAAGGTGATATTAAATGCTTGCAAGTATGCAAGCACCTTCTACTAGTATATATATATATACACGGTATTATTAAAAACATCATACTCTATAACTGAGTGAATTTTCATTAAAATCGTTACAGCCATTTTTGAATAAATCGACATTTTGTGAAAATCAACAAGAACAAACTACCCTTCACTGTTGCTCTATATCCATCATCTCTTTATCGTTTTTATTTTGAGTAATTCTATGCGGAAATACGAAATATCATTTGATGTCGTCGAATCATCGAAGAGCTAGGACCGCACACAGACAGATGGCAAGGCTAAAACCATGTTTTTATATTATTTTGCCTCATATTTTTGAGGCACCACCTATTGTTTTGGTTTATGTGAAAACGTAAAATGGTTTCGTGATTTCAAACAGGTTTGAAACCCTCTTGCCTTATCTTTTACTTCCAAGGTATGAGAGGTTAAAGCATCTCGTCCATGTCATACAGTCTGTGAAAACTGTTCTACACTCATTTACGTATTGAAATTTAATTGTTGACGGGCAAACTTACGACACTCGAAAATTATTTTAAGACTAGAGGCGCGAGCATCAGCGCCTTTAATTAATTCGATGATTTCCTGTGAATCGCCTCTCTTGTGTGTCGCAGCATGCTCTTCGACCTTAGGAAACTTCTGTTATGTAACATCGATTACAATTAGCAGTGGTCCAACGTAGGTATGTAACCACCTTGATTTCAAGTAATGCTCTTGGATTCAACTCGTATACTAGCCGATAAAATATTACCAAAGAATGAATAAGACATGCAAATCTCTGACTACACAACTCTAAAATGAAAAAATAAAAAACCTATGACCCTCTTTCCAGGTAAATTTCCTGTGCGAGCCTCCCTGATTATTGGTAGCGTGGAAGGAAGAATAAATCTTAGGGACGAGCTAGATACCGTATGCCTTACCTTATTATCGCAAGATTTAGCCTCACCCTCTAATTCCCTCCCTCCCACCCTCTCTCTCTAGCTCACTCCTGTCCATTCCTCTCTCCCACCATCCCTCTCTCCCTCTCACTCTCCCACTCACTCTCCCACTCACTCTCCCTCCATCCCTCTCTCCCTCCATTCCTCTCTCCCTCTCTCTCTTCTTCCCTCTCTCCATCTCACTCTCCCTTCCATTCTCCCTCCATCCCTCTCTCCCTCCATTTCTCTCTCCCTTCATCCCTCTCTCCCTCCCTCTCTTCTTCCCTCTCTCCATCTCACTCTCCCTTCCATTATTCCTCCATCCCTCTCTCCCTCCATTCCTTTCTCCCTCCATCCCTCTCTCCCTCCATTTCTCTCTCTCCATCCTTCTCTCCCTTCATCACTCTATCCATCTCGTCCTCCCTCCCTCTCGCCCTCCATTCCTCCCTCCCTCTCCTCTTCTTCCCTCTCTCAATCCCACTCTCCCTTCCATTCTCCCTCCATTCCTCTCTCCCTCCATCCCTCTCTCCTCGCCCTCTCCCCATCTCTCTCCCTCCCTCTCTCCTTCGCTCCGCCGCCTACCCTTCCTCCCTCTTCTTTCTCAATCACCCATTTTCCACTCCTTCCATCGTATTCCTTCCTGTCTTCTCCCATCATCCTCTCTTTATCTCTCTTTCTCTCTGTCTCTCTTTCACTCTTCCCCTTCGTTTTTCTGAGTACTCTTTTCTCCTCTCTTCTAGAAAATACCCAGTGGCATGAAATCCCAGTGGTCATGCATGAAACATGGAACAATATTCAGCCCAGATGCGGGTTTGGTTTATAGATGCGATCTCTCCATCACCCCGAAGTGAGGTCGAGAATGTAGGCAGGAGGAGTGCCAGAGAGTGAGTGGGTTGGGGAGGGGAGGGGAATAGGGGGGGTAAGTTGGGGAGGAGGACAATGGAGGGAGAGAGAATGGAGGTGGAGAGAGGGAGGGCAACTGGAGGAGAGTGGGAGGGAAAGAGGGGGGAGAATGAAAGGGGGAGAATTAGATGAAGAATGAGAGGGAGACTGAGATGGAGAGATAAGGAAGAGAATGAGAGTAAGGAAGAGAGAAAGGGAGGAGGAATGGTAAGTGCCTTTATTTTAATATTTTATTTAATGTATAACTGTAATTTTGTACGGACTATTACATTAGTTAATGAATAGTTACACAGTGTTACTAACTGCGATTTTAGTCCTATTATTCTTTTATTCGGCAAAAAATTAAGAAATATGTATTCGTATATATTTTACGGTAAATGTATACTTTTTCATTAATGCGCACATTTGCCACATAAGTTACGGAAAATGTTAACATTTACCTAAAACACATTTTCCTTAGCATAATGCGTAATGACTCGGGTGCCGTTATTCATGACAGCGTAGAGAAATCCAACCTGGCAAACAGCCATTTTGTAAAAGCACTACATCTAAGGGTTAAATGTAAGAATGGACCTTCTGGTCTAAATTTCGCCCGAATAAAGACGATTATCTATCTATCTATCTACATCCGTCAGCGACCATTGCGTATATATGCAACCGCAATAAGGAGGGACATGATGGACGATATAGTATTTTCTGAGGTGGGAATAGCAAGGCAATTATGTTCCATCAGACATAACAAAGCCATTGGCCCCGAAGAAATTCCTGCTCGCGTTTTAAATAAATTATCTGAAGAATTAGCACCTTTTCTTCGGATAATCTTCGAGAAATCCATTTCTCGCGCAGAGGTCCCTAACGACTGGAGGTTAGCGCACGTTACCCCCAATTCATAAGGGCGGCGACAAGGAAAACCCAGTAAATTACTGGCCGATTTTCTTAACTTCGATATAGTGTAAGATTCTCGAGCATATACTCGTTAGCAACATAATGCGATTTCTTGATATTAATTTATTGTTAGATGTTTGTCAACACGGCTTCAGGAAAGGTAGGTCTTGTTATACACAGCTCGGTCTTTTTGTAAATTTTATACTGAGAATCGGAGAAAATATTATTCAGGTCGATGCCATCTTCTTAGATTTTAGGAAAGCCTTTGATAAGGTACCTCACAGGAAGTTAATAACGAAATTAGAAACCTTAGGCGTTAATTATAAAATCGTTAGTTGGATCCGTGAATTTTTAAATTATAGGAAGCAGAAGGTTGCTATAGATGGGAAATCTTCGAACTTAGTGGAGTTTGTATCTGGCGTTCCGCAGGGTAGTGTAGTTGGTCCGTTATTATTTCTAATTTATATAAACGATATCAGCTCAGTAGTCAGAAATAAAATTAGGCTTTTCGCGGACGACACCGTCATTTATAGAGAAATAAGCACCCCGGAAGACCACCAGTATTTCCAAGATTATCTAGAAGCTATTTCTGCATGGTGTAAAGAATGGCGGTTAGAGATCAACCAAATAGAAAAGTTGCGTAATCAATTTCTGGAGAACCCAGAGTATCTCGTTGGATGTTAATTAATCGTTGGACGGAGTAGAGATTCATTTTCAGATTAGACTAAATATCTCGGAGTCACGATCCATCGTGAACTCTCGTGAGACACCCACATTCGCCGATTGATAGAAACCGCTAATAAAAACTGGCCTTTATAGGTAGAATAGTTCGAAATAGCAGGGGGTACCGGTGGTGTAGTGGTTAGGACGCTGGCTGCTACTCACCTGCTGCTTAAAAAGGTAGCGGGTACGAGTCCTGCGCAAGTAGGATTTTTCCAAGGTCGCCCGGCCCCCTGCTTGTGGTTTGAGGAGACCGCGCAAATTCAGCTGATCCGTCCTTCGGAAGGGACGTTAAGCTGTTGGCCCCCTGGTGTTCTTCGTAAGAGCAGGCAAATGCCGGCACTGGGTTTCCCTCTTCCCTTCCACGGCTATTCATTGCACTACCTCTGAGATACCCACTGTGCGTAGGACAGAGGCGAATCGGCTGGGCACTCAAATTCAAATTCGAAATAGCTCCGAAAAAGTGAAAGAATTATTTTATTTATCCTTGGTTCGACCGCCGGTCGAATATGCCTTAGCTGTGTGGGATCCCTACGAAAAGGGACTCACTAACGAGATAGAAAATGTTCAGCGCAGGGCAGCTAGATTTGTTAAAAGGAATTACGATAGTAAACAAAGCGAAACATCATTAATGGAAAATCTGAAAAGGACATCGTTAGAGAAACGTAGGCTGCAGGCTAGATTTAAGCTACTGGTAAAATTTATGTCGGAGGGACTAGCGAATGAGGTAGTAAGACTTATCAGAAGCTCGGAAGGTAGGAGAGTGAGGATAAGAATCGCGAGATCGACTGTAGAACAGAGCAATATTGAGTATCTTTTTCCCTAGGACGATAAGAGAACACAATAGGAAAAGATAACGTAGGAAAACTATGGACCCTTGGTGCACTGCACTCCCTGCCATCCAACAAAAAGATGACTTGCAGGGTATCATGTAGATGTATATAAGTAGACCTAGAAATGGATTATGAAGGGACCAAAAATTTTTTTTCGCGGGGAAGTGAAATAGTGTATTGCCACCACTTGCTGCCAAGGGTCACTTTAATCGCGATAAAAACTACCCCAATGCGATCTAGCGTCATATTTTGTAAACCAACTTTCCTGAAAAAATAACCGCCAACTGTTATTTTTATTGCGCATCGATAATTTGGTATCCATAGTAAACAAAAAGAAAAATTTTTCTTGCTTATTCTTTTTTAATATGAAAAGTGTTTTTCACAGTGAAAATTGATCAAAACGGTTACCAAATATTCACGAGTGTAATTGCAGATAAATTGTCTTGAGAACATGGATTTCGAAAGGAAATTCTTATTACTGTTGCATTCAAATTCAATAATATTTGTGGAGAAGTCATGTGCTGAATAGATACATAGGATTCTCTTATAGGAAAACGTGCTAAAAGGCGGGAAAACCAATGCAAATAAATTTGGACTAAGATTTGATATAAAATCTGTTCCCAAATTTCAACTGATATGGATTACTCTCTTTCGGGGGTACTGCTTCAAGAAGTTCAGTCAGTATTCCATGATGTCACCACAATTGAAGGCATCAAGATTGCGTTAATCCATGTATAGAAGAATATAAGCCTGGATGTCCTTCGCAGGGCTACAGCATCATGGATCCTTTGTTTTTTATTGGGCACCCTGTATATCAAGTGCGCTAGTAACGCATTGAAGGCAAGCCTGTATTGCAAATTGTCCATCAAATACCGGATAGCCTCGCTAAAGATCCTCTTCAACAGTCGATGCCTCTCCCATGGATTCATCCCAAAGTACGTGAACATCAAATATAAGACTTCTTCATCAGTCATGATGTTCGCCGCAGAAGTAGATAAACGGGCTTGGATCAGGAGAGAGCTACACGAGTGGTATGCTAAGAGTTATATTTTTCTTCATTACACAGAATTGATGAACGAGCTCCATTGGGTTGAATGGACCTGTCTCGATGACGCTGTCCGTCATCAATGCAGCGAAATCGTATAAAAAAGAGAGCCATTATCTCTCGAAAACTTATTGCCTTGTGTAAGACCCATCAGAAAAAGTTCAGCCGCCAATCGTTTGATCAACCGGAAAATTAATCTTCAAAAAAGTTCAGTGACAGGATTGTAAATTTGTAATTCCAATTCAAGGAAATAACACTAGTGGAAAATGCTTTAAAATATTTGCCAAATATTCCATTATCAACTCAGGTTTTAAAAAACCTATCAGTGGATTGTAAATTAATACCCAACAAAGATGTTTCCGGTGCCAAGGCAAGGATCGCTCGGGAAATCGAAAAGATTATCCAACAAACCGTTCATCCCAGCGCTCAATCTATAAACCCCATAACATGTCGGAACTCCTTGCATTGAATTTCATTAAACGTTCATATTCTACTAATGACCTAATCTTGCAAAAAGCAGACAAAGGAAATTTAGTCGTCATTATGAAGGAAAGCAGCTACATTGGAAAGTGGGAAGGTTTCACCAAGACAAACAATGTGATTTTACTACCCAAATGTTTCACCCCCAAATACCAAAAAAGTGCAAAGCATCCCTTGTTTCCTGCGCAGTGCTGTCTAAACCCAGCGAAGTGTATAAGCTGGTCCAAATGAATCCCCTAGCGCCCAGATTCTTCGGACTTCCGAAGTTATGCAAATCTAGCATCCAGATTAGACCCGTGGTTTCAATTATTTCAGCCCCGAATCGCCTCCTAGCACACAAATTAAATACAATCTACAGGCAACATTCAAAGTTCTCCCCAAAACACGGTGTCAAATATTCTTGTTAATTAGCAAATACATTGTCACAAAAAGTTCTCCCACCAAAGTGCACTTTAGTATCATTTGATGCGTGTAATCTTTTCACCAGTGTTCCCACCAAAGAAGCTTTGGAGTTAGCCAAAACTACCCTCGTCAAGAAAGGTGTTCCCGCTCCAATAATTAGTGAACTGTGCTCCCTATTGAAAGTGAGCGTTTCCCAAAACTATTTCAAGTTTGATAAAATGTTTTACAAACAATTAGATGGCCTAGCCATCGGCTCTCCTTTGTCTCCACTACTTGCAGAGAATTACATGGACAATTTCGAATGAAAACTATCCTCTTCAGAGAATCCAATTTTTAAAAAAGTTTTTTGTTGGTTTCGTTATTTTGACGATATTTACTGTGTATGGTCTGGGTCATCGAGGCAACTGGATATCTTCGTAATTTTTTGAATTCTTTTAATAAAGCAATAAAACTCACGTGTGAAACAGGAATCAACGGGTACCTAAACTTTTTAGACATCAGCATATGAAAGATAAATTGAAATTTAAAATTAGCCATTTTCAGGAAATACACGTATACCAGCCAAATCATCCACTTTAATTCAAAACACCATTTCTCACAAAAATTGCCATATTTTATTCATTCATTCCTTTGACAGATTTCAACGTCAGGAAAGAAGTTCAGATGATTTAACAAATTGTAGTTAGCATCTGTTACCCGAGCAAATTGATTGACAGATTATATGAGAGAAAACGATCCCAACTACCCGTAAAATAAATATGCGGTACCATCCCTGTTGTCTAATTGAAACCACAATGGTGAAGACTCTCATATCTTGGTAATATATCACTTAAAACTAATAGATTACTCGCAAAAAATAAAATTAGGGTCTCTTTTTGCGATAGATCGAACTAAAAAACTCTCTATGCCGTACTGAAGACATGATTATAATTTTGGAAAAGTGGAATTTATAAATTACATTGTGGAAATTGTAAAGCGGTTTACATAGGACAAAAAGGTCGAAAATGCAGAAATAAAGAATTAAAGAACGTCATTCTTGCTTCATAAATAGTAAAACAACCTCTCTCTTTGCCAAACATCTAATAGAAAATGGACACAACAACGACTTTATTCCCTAAATCCTACATTATGAAAGAAAGGGCCCCAGACTTGATATTATGGAACAATTGGATATTATACAGTGTGTGGCCTCAAAAAACTGTGAAGTCGAAATGATATTTTGTATCCTTTTCATTCCCCACTTCCCAACCTCCCGTTAATGTTATAAATACTCCCAATTACCCCAATTGTCTTATCATTGCACAACTTACTGAACTTCACTTAACTTAACCGTTTTCTCATCCTCCCCTTCCCACGAACATACGTTCACTCATTTCCTCCGATGATGTTCGCTCCACAATTCCTTTCTTTATTCTCCGCAACTCATCCTCCCCCACCCACTCATTGTACCTATTACTATAAATGGCTGCCGTCTTTGAATTTATTCGCCTGACGATGTTGCATTGGAACGAATCCCTGATCGTATATAATGTTTATGTGGAATTACCAAATAAGTCTTTTTATTTCTACAGTATGACAAAATTCCATCATGTGACGCCTGAAACCATTACTATCTTAAGTAATATAATACTTTTAAAAGTCTTAAAGATTGAAAACTTTTTCCCGATTTTCCTTTTTATACCAATGATTCTCCTTATTTTTCATGAAAATTATTTACCCCAAACGTTTGTCAGTTTCTCGATAGTTAAAGTTAAGTGGACGTGTTACTTTTATGTTCATAAAACTAATTACTCACAGGAAGCAAACAATTCTTTGATGAAGCCAGACAATCTCAAGAACTTAACAATTTAATTACAATCCGCAAAATCAATGGAGATTGTGAAAAAGTGAAAAGTGTCACCACCTGCCATACTCCATCCAAGGTGTCTCCCCTTCCATAATTTGCAAAGAGAATAGCGATTCATTCTGGTATTATAGAAATATAAAGAAATATTTTGGAGTGGATAAGTGTATCTCCCAGCCGTACTCGTGTCATGGTGTCTCGCATTTCAATTTGTCTCGCGAAGAGTTTGACTCGCGACGAAATTATCTCGCGACGAGTTTGACTCGCGACGAATTTTTCGGGCGATGAATTGACGGGCGATGAGTTTGACTTTATATATATTGACGCGTGACGAATTTTGGTGCGACGAATTGACGTGCGGCGAACTGACCTCGACGGTATATTTTTAACAAACTTTCAGAGTAGGCCGAAAATTGAAATTTGATATGAATGTTTGATTCTTTTAGTAAAACCAATTTACGGAAAAAATCCCAAAACAGATTCGGTTTCGACTCCAGCAGATAATTTCTATTTCCCAAAAGATATCACGTAAACATCATTTTAACGATGCGCAAGCTTTCATTCTTTTGCTCATAAAAATTAGAAACATTGACCCTTCAAACCGGTACTGTTTTAAAGGAAAACGAACGTAGTTTCTTATTCTTATCACTGCTTGTCTCTTTCAGTCCGCAAACGCTCGAATTCAATGTTTAAATTACTATTTTCGGCAAAGTTTAGCGATTTCATGAGGATTTGATCTGACAATCATGCCACTGTCGAAATCGAGACCACATTACTGTCTCAATTCTCATATATGAGTAATAAATACATAGCACACGTATAAGCCTTTTTCTGGATGAGCCAGATTTCATCCTGGCCAATTATATGTTGCACTATTACGATCCAAAAATAGGAATAATTTTAGTTTATGTTAAAAATTCACAATTACAAGGAAAATTGAAAATTGACAACCATTGTTTCACCGTGAATCCAGTCTATTAAGAAATGTTAAATCCCTATTTTTTAATTAATTTTATAATATTTAAATTTATTTTATTTTTAATTTTTAATTAAATTATTTTTAATTTTTAATCAAATTTAAAAAATACAAAAAAAGTGTATGCAGAAATATTTTAAATAATGTACAACGGTTTTCTATGACAAAGCATTAAAGTTTATGTTATAAATCCATTATGTTAGAATTTTGAATAAAATTTTGATATTTGAAATATGAGTAAATAATTTCTAAGAATAATTAGTACGAGATTTTAACTTAAATAACAAATAATATCATACTGACAGGCTTTTATACTAATATTAATATAGTATTTTAATCCCTCCATTTTTTTCGGGTTTCATATTCGCTGTTTCGCATTCGCATAGAGATTATTGCAACAGCTTTCAATGCTCACGGGAGCTAAATTTCACCTTTTCGCGCTCGCTTAGCGAGGCACACATTGTAGAGACCATTAAATGTTTTCTTCAGTGGTCCTTAATGAGACAAGATTGACGGTCTTTGTCTACTAACACTTTAGTTTGGCTTACCACACAAGAATAATAAAGATATTTTCAAACACCTAAGAAGGCCTACACTTAGTGCTATTTGTGAGAGAACTCATCTAATGTTTTAGTGTAATGGAAAACTCCTTCAGCCATAAAGGTTGTAGAAACCCGATACATTTCGCCCACTAAGTGGGCATCTTCATGGATGACTTGGTCGGACAGTGACTAAAAGTCGACTGTGAGAACAGCAAAGGATTTACTTGCTAAGGGAAACGAAAGACAAATGAAATACGAAAAGTTTAGCGTAGATGTTATGTTAATCTGTGAGTTTATATAGGGGTTTGTTGAATTCAATGTGTATATTCATAATTGTTTTACGGTTTTTTTAATATGTAAATTTTCCAAACATTTAGTGAGTTGTTTGAGTAAATAATTAATTAATAATCATTCAAGTTGACACCGTGTCCTGTCTCGACCATGTGTTTGGCTGCTCTCGATTTTTCAAAACGATTATATTTTTAATGTGCTAAATGCTCCTTAAACCCAGTAACTATTTTCCTTTTTGTTTGTCCTATATATTGTTTGTCAAAATGTGAACATTGGATATTATAAATCCCAGATTTGTCTTACTCTTCTGTCTTGTCTTTCGTACTGCCTAATAAACTTTTTAAGTTTTGTGGATTCGTGAAAACTATTGAATATTTATTTTGTTTAAAAATCTTATCTAAGCCTATGTTTAGAGCTGGTAAATAAGTTAATTTTACATACTTGTTCTCATTTTTGTTTTCGATTTTGTGAGTGGTAGTGTTGGTCAATGTTTTTCTTAATTCGTGTTCTCGAACTAGTTCATTAATTAAATTGCTGCTGTATCTCAAATTTGTGGCTATTTCCTTTATATGTGTTAGTTCTTTTTCATATCTGTGTTTATTTAGAGGAACGTTGCAAAGTCTGTGAACTAGATAGTGAAAAACAGCTGTTTTTTGGCTAATCGGATGGAAAGAGTTGTTAGGAATAAAACTGTTGGTGTATGTATGTATTTATAAAATTGTCTAACTAAATTTGGTGTTTATTTTCTACTTTGAATTTGTTTATAAAACTGTTGGTTAAATTGAAATAAATTCTGTGACATACAGAGGTTGGTAAAAAAGACATACTCATGAACAATTTTATCAGTAAATAAATAAAGATGGAGATTACGGCGAAATTGATGTTAAATAGAAATTAACTCTTTAACCGTAAAATTCAAAATTGGAGACACACAATGAAAAAAAGGGAAGAAAGGAAGGAAAAGGCAAAAGACAATAAAAATTATAAACTTACAGGTTTAGGGGTTGTTACTCCACGCCAGGGACCTGATGTCACTCAATCTCACAAGCACTAATCCTAAAGGTGGAAAGGAAACGGGACCGGGTTTGCTAGAAATTACTCTGCGCCAGGGACCCAAAAAATCACACCGTTGCTAGCAGGAATATTTTGTTTTGTAGCTGATCTTTGAGTTTTTTACTGAATGTTTATCTAGGAATGACATTTGTTTGAATTCACTGTTCATCCATTTGGCCAAGTTGTAAGTTTATCACCAATAGGTCACATGGAGTTATCATTTTTGTGAATCTTGGGGAGACAATATAATTTAGGTATATTTGGATTGGAAATGTTCAACTTGAAACTTGGTTTTTTATCAATAATTGTGCTAGTCTTTAATAGTTTCTTTGGATTGTTGTATTATAGTATTTAGATGATTTTTATTTAATTTAATGTAAAGACCATTGTTTAACATCAACTGAACAGTGTCAAAATATTGTGTTTTGTTCATGATTACTATTGTGTTTCCTTTATCGGCTTTGATATAAAAATGTTTGAGTGGTGTCAGGAGAGTTGCTAACAGTAAAGAGAGACCTTTTTATTAATGCAATAAATTATAAATGAATTCTCGTGGTTACTCGAATTACTCGCACTTTTTCGTAAAGTACTGTGACTATGCCTACCGCGTGTCATTTATTTCTTCCTAATTAACACGTCAGGAAGTAAGGGTGCCTATTCAGATTGAATTTTAAATATTTAATCTTTAAAGAATTTTTATGCTTATAATTACTAAAGATATGTTAAAGCAATAATAATGTTATTTTACCCTAAGAACAATGGGTACTTTTTCCCCTAACCCCATTTTTCGCATAAGCTTTTATATTTGAGCTGGCCAGAGTTTGCACTTGTCTGCTCGGAAGCTGTCAGTGCCAACTCTGGCGGGAGAGAACTTTGGCTAATGAGACAGCGTCAAGACAGAGCCGTTACCATGGCAGTGACTGACTAATATAGGTGTTTCCCCTGACATATCCGCTGAATAAAATAAGCTTTCTAAAATCTGCATTATTTTTATGATTTTTAGGAGGGTTCTCCATTTTTCATTATAACCAATCTTTAGTGCTTCTATTTTATCCTCACCTTCTGCATTTCCCTTCCGAGTTTATTTGAGCTTAAGATTGCAAAACGAAAGTCTTAAAATCACTTTGTTTTGGGAGGCCGTCAAACTAACACCATACTGCTTCCTCGTGTGAGAAGAGGAAGGAAAGTGATTTGCGAGTAAAATTTTTCCTTTGGTGGCAAGAACGGAAAACCAACTGAGCCCATACACAGCGTCTGATATCCAAGTAGCAATGCTTTATATTCCTCCATATTTGCTAAATAATTTCCGTCATCATGTAATTTCCAACCCTACTTTTTGTTAAGATAATCAGGATTGCATTGCATAATTATTGTTTTGATTAATAATTCGTAAATAAATATCCAGTTAGTACCATATGGGTTGTTTTATTATACAGAGTAGTTGTTGATTATTTCAATTTTCCCAGTAATATCAAAACATTGTGTAAACTTCCATACATATTTTTGTGCCTCAGCATTAAATATAATTTATTGGCATCAATGGTATCGTAATTAGACAGCAAAAGACTTTATTTTTCATTAATATCTACTTAAGTAAAAAGTTACAAATAAAATCAATGCCAATTCTCATTGGAAAAAGAACTATTTTTTAATTTTTCTGATATTCAATTTCTGATTTAGAAGCTGGGCACATATACTTGTTGTAAGATATATTATTTTCGAAAACTATGTACGAAAGGTTTCATTACGTTATTTCGTGCCCCAGATTCAATAATTATAAATTTATACGAGATGTCGGTGCTTGCATACTGCAAGCGTTTAAAAAATCACCATACACCAAGATATAAACTTGTAAATAATCCAACACAATAGCATTTGAACTACACAAAGCTCATTTATAATATACGGCAATATTTTTCATATTCTGCGAAATTTAGATCTAGAATATAATTTCTCTAGCAATCAGCTAGCGTCCCAGTTCTTGAATTTTCGGATTCATTGATTACATCGCGATTTTTAAGCAATAACTACAATGATCATTATGAAAATAGCCTATATATCACACTGAAATTGATGTAAAATTTAGGATATTTTGTGCATTAGGATTATGGCGACATCATCCGTGGCTTTTAGTTCGTATCCGGATAAAAAATGAATTTAAAATTAACGTCATCATATGTATGCGTCGTTGGCTGAAATCGAATGGATTATAATGCAGTCTAAGCATTAAATCAATGCACTTAAAGTATGGAAAATCAATTCACATCGAAAGGCATTGGAGTCGTTGCTATGGTATTTGACATTGTTGACAATCGAAAAACTTTTCATCATGTTATGATTAAAATCAGATTTTTACGCAAATTCAGCATGAATTTGAATTCTGTTTTCAAGTAAAATACATTTCATACATTTTACCATTGTATAGTGCATGTCGCGACTTTGTATTGTATTTTTAAATAATTTAAAAAGCAATTTTCTATAGCCCTGCACAGTTTCCAATGCTTTTCTAATGGGTCTTTAAAAATGGACATTGGGGTAAAAAAACCCATTAAAAAAACATTTTCTGGAATTTCGGATTATATCTAGAGGTTGTGCCCAATGATTTATATTTCTGCCAAATTTCAGCTCTGTAGCACTTTTAGAAGTACCTTAGGTTTATATGATACAAGTAGTTGGTGCTTGCATTCTGCAAGCATTTCATCTCTCCTTGAAAAAGCATTATTATTTTAGAAAGATATTTCATTATTAGAAATATTATTTATTTCAAATATTTCATCTTTCCACCAATTTTCGTTCCTTCTTATGGAACAATATTTTATTAAAACAATACCTAAAATTTGCAATTTTAACAATATTTTTCCATTGTTTTGTACAAATGCCACACATTTCTGCTAAATTTTAAAGTTATACCAAATCTAGAAGTGAAATAATATTTTTCAAATTGTATAAATTTGAAATATTTTTAACGGCCACAATAACAAATTCGTGGTAATTATAAAATGTGTATTTGTGCATATCAACTAAGTTCTAAATAATACCAAAATTTCAGCACCCTAGCCCGCACCCTAGTACCTAAACATTTACCTATTATTTTAACATTTAAGAATTTTTAACAGTCAAACAAATTAATGATAATAATATAGCTACTTGTGCCTCACTCACTCAGTTACTGACATAAAACTCTAAGGTACTTATGGAAGGGATATAAATCTGAAATTTGGGACGTTGATAGGTCGAGTGACACAACCGGCCAGACAAATCGAAAATCATAAAAAAGTTTTATTTAAGGGGTCTTTTTATCCACAATGTTCCATTTCAATCCCCATAAGGAAAGCATGGGATTCAGTGCAAGGTTTTCTAAAAATGCATTTTTAAATTACTTTAAATTGAGATATGAATTCGAAAAAAACAGTTTTTTATAAGAAAAAACGTAGCCCTTTTATATATTGAAAGCAAAATTCTTATACCTGCCTAATTAGCGTAAATATCTGCTTTTAATCGGAAAAGTGAGAATTTTTTCCTCTTTTCAACAATGAAAATATTTAATACTATGGCAACGACTTCAATTCATTTAAAGGGATCTGATATTATACGTTACGATTGATTTAATGCTTTTAATGAAAGTTAATGCCGTCATTACAAATTAGAGTTGAACTTCCATAACTCGAATCTCAAGGAAAAGTTATAATTATTAGAGTAATAGAAAATCCAAAATATGGAAATATATTTTTAAATATTTGTATATATACAGTGGAACTTCTATAACTCAAATCTTAACGGAAAGCAACACTTATAGAAAATTCGAGTCACGGAAATATATTTTTTTCATTTTTCTTTAATCGAATTAAAATCAAGTTTATTCCCATTAGCATATTTCTCTAATTTTCAACATCATGCATATTATCAAAACATCACCAATATTTTCTACTGTTAATATGTAAGATTTTACTCTATTCAAAACACTAATTGTCCCACGCAATGTGATTGAGCTTATCATAGATAATTGCAATTCTCGCGTAGTACTGAAAGCACAAAAATGGCGATTAAATTTGGGTTATCCACTGTAAGAAGGAGCGAAGAGGTTTATCTTTCTCCAGGGTAAAAAGGGATTACAATAGAAGAAACAACTGTGACAGCAATGGTGGTAAAACGTGAAAATTATTTTAATGAAGTGTTCGTAGATTTTGTAGAAATTTTAAATATTTTCAATTTTTAAATGTAATGGCGTCATACAAATTCCGCGGTTGTTTTTATCGAAATACGCGCTCAAGGCATGCATCACGATACCATAACTTAACATATCCTAATTTTTCCATGAATTCCATGTGTAGGATATTGACTTAATGATGATTATTGTTATTGCTCATGCAGTGCGATCTGAGTAACAAAACTTGAAATACGAAAACTTGGACACGAGCCGTTGGCCAGAGAATTAGGAAATTGCGGATAGTTGCCTTAATTTCCCGGAAAATTATAAACATACTGCAGATACTCATGGAATTTATTATTTAATACATATAGGTTCCACGTGACTGAAGTGCTGTTGCCCTGGAGATCGCGTTGGTTTATTTACGAGTTAAGATCTTGGTGTATGGTGATTTTTTTAAGCGATTGCAGATTGCAAGCACTGACTACTCGTTTACATATCATCATCATCATGAGGTGTTCTGCCTCTAGGCAGGTCCCTGGCACCAGCGTTGTCTCCACTCATTTCTGTTCCTTGCCATTTCTTTCATTTCCTGATACCCTCCCCTTTCTTTCAGATCGTCAAACATTTTTATTCTTCTACGTCCCCTTTTCCTTTCACCTTCTACTGATCCTTACAACACCATCAATAGTAAACCTTCTCCTCTCAAGATATGCCCAAACCAGTTACTTTTCCTCCTCTGAATTGTTTCAAGTAATCTTCTCTTTTCATTCACCCTTGTTAGTATTGCTTCATTCCTTATCCTATCCGTCCACTTAACCTTCTCCATCCGCCTCCACACCCACATTTCAAATGCCTCTAGTCTTTCTTTCTCTCTTTTCTTTAGCGTCCATGTTTCACACCCATAAAGCAATACACTCCAAACATAGCACTTCACAAGACGTTTCTTCAGATTTAAATCCATTTTACCACATAGTACCCGTTTTTTCCTATTAAATGTTTCTTTTGCCATTGCTATTCTTGTTCTTATTTCTTTTTCACTTCTCCAGTCTTCAGTTAGCATGCTTCCCAAATATCTATACTGTTTTACTTGCTCCACTCTTCCATCCTTTATTGACGCATTCATAATTTCTCTATCCCATATTCTCATCACCTTTGTTTTCTTTATGTTCATTTTCATTCCATATTCCATCATCCTGTCTTCTAGCTTTGTAACCATTTCCTGAATATGCCTCGTTTCATCTGCCAAAATTACCATGTCATCAGCAAACCTTATACAATTTATTATTCTACCCCCAATACTAATTCCTTTATCATTCCCTATTCCATTGTCAATCATTTCTTCAGCATATATATTGAACAGGGTTGGCGATAAGCAGCAACCTTGCCTTACTCCTCTTCCTAGATCATACCATTCGGTCTGTGCATCTTTTATCCTCATAGCTGCTTTCTGTTTCATATACAGCTCTTTAATTAACCTTCTATCTTTCCAGTCTACTTTTTTTGCTTTTAGTATTTACATCAGTTTTTCCCAGTTCACTCGGTCGAATGCCTTCTCCATATCTATGAAGCACAGACTAATTCCTTTACCCCTTTCTATATATCTCTCTCCACTCATTCTTATCAATCCTATTGCATCTCTTGTACCTCTACTCTTTCTAAATCCAAACTGTTCCTCTGCAACATTTTCTTCCATTTTGCTAATTAGTCTCCTGTTCATAACCCTAAGTAGAACCTTTGCTGCATGTGTAATTAAACTGATTGTTCTGTGTTCACTGCATTTTCTTGTTCCTTGCTTTTTCGGAATTGGAATCATAATTGTTTTGACGAAATCCTCGGGCCACATCCCCTTGTCATAGATTGTATTACACAACTTCACTATTTCTTCCAGTCCTTCCTCATTAAGACACTTAAATAATTCTATCGGTATCTCATCTACCCCCATTGCCTTCCCATTCTTCATATCCTTTATTGCTTTTAGCACCTCTATTTTCAATATCGAAACCCCTGTTTCGTCATTATTTATTTCATCCTGCTCTTCAATACGGAGATCCTTTGGTTTTTCATTTGATTTGTACAACTCCTCCATGTATTCTCTCCATCTATTAAGGACCTCCTCTTCCTTATATAGAACTTTATCTTCTTTACTTGCAATCTCTTTCACACATGCACTTGTTCTCCATCTATCCCACGTTACATTTTTTACTTTCTTATACATCAAGTCATACATTCCTTTTCTCTCTAGATCTTCTATATCTGAGCATTCCTCCTCTAGCCATCTCTCCCTTGCTTTTTGGGTTTCTCTTCTTAGTTCATTATTCAGTTTCCTGTATTTCCTTTTTCCATCTTCATCAGTCCTGCTTTTGTATTGCCTTCTTTCTTCAATCTTTTCTATCATTTCCTTTGTCACCCATGGCTTTTTTATTCTTTTTCCTTTGAAAAACCCAATAGCCTGTTCTGCTGTTTTCCTTATAGCCTTCTTTATCCTATTCCATGCTTCATCCACATTTTCCTCCGACACGTTTTCTCTTTTGATTGCCTGAGCTAATTTTTCTCCTATTCTTTCTTTTCCTACTGTGGCTATATTCTCTAAATCCCATTTCCTAACTATCTTAGCCTTCTTAACCTTCTTCAAGGCTAGTTTTATTCCGGCCATGAGGAGCACATGATCACTGTCAATGTCTGCTCCTGGAAGTCCATAT
This sequence comes from Tanypteryx hageni, assembly GCA_028673005.1. NCBI lineage: Eukaryota > Metazoa > Arthropoda > Insecta > Odonata > Petaluridae > Tanypteryx > Tanypteryx hageni. The sequence continues at coordinate 5,539,179 of CM054112.1, forward strand.
GCCTTTTTTACTCCATTTCTATATCTTTCTTCCACTAGAATATAATCTATTTGATATCTGGTTCCATCTCCTGGTGATTTCCACGTGTATAGCCTTCTCTTATGATTTTCAAACCAAGTATTTGATATAAACATCCTCTTCTCTTTACAGAACTCAACAAGTCTTTCACCTCTTTCATTTCTTTTCCCTAGTCCAAATTTTCCTACTACTTGGTCTTCTCTTCCCTCTCCTACCACAGCTTTCCAATCGCCCATCACTATCTTGCAACAGTTTTTACCTTCCTCCTCCATAATATTTTCTATCTTCTCGTATATTTCTTCAACAGCCTCATCTTCATGTTGGCTGGTCGGCATATAAACTTGTATCAACAGTAGATCTTTTGGGTGCATTAATATTCTAAGACCAATTGCTCTATCATTTACAAATATCACCCTCTGTACACAATTTGCTATTTCCTTATTCAAAATTACCCCTACTCCATTCGTTCCTCCAGTACCTCCTGAATAGTACACCGTGATGTCATCACTTTTTATTTCCCCTCTTCCTTCCCATCTCATTTCACTTAAGCCAATCATATCCATTCTATTTATTTTCATCTCTTTCTTTAAATTTTCCAACTTCCCTGCTCGTAGGAGTGTTCTAACATTCCACGTGCCAATTCTCAACTTCTTTCCAGCTTCCTTCCTTCCTTGTGTTAAACGGAACCTCTTGTGTTGTCCCCCCCGGAGATCCGAGCGGGGGACCATTTTTCCTCCGGAATATTTAACAAGAGAAGACTCCGTCATGATGCCTCTACAAGGTGGCGGTGGTTTCCCATTGCCTTCCGCCTATATATTCAGCCGCCCCTAACATGGGGAACAGACGCTGTTTGCAGCCGCCCCTAATATGGAGAACAGACGCTGCTGCCTGTTGGTCCGCGGGAGGTATTTTATTTCCCTCCTACCCTACATATCTGTAGAGCATTCCCTTATCCGCCACCCGGGGACGCGCCCTCTAGAGGTTACAGGCTCCTCCGAGGGCGTTTACATATATATATATATATATACACACACATATATATATATACATATATATATGTATATATGGATGTCAACAAGGTGTTGGGATGAGGAAACCCAGTGAACACTCACCAATCAGACGACTTCAGGTTGGCGAGGCCCCGGGGATGTCGAAGCAACACACATAAAAGAACACTAAAACACAGAAACATCACAAACGTAGAAGCTTTCGGAACTGCTCCTTCTTCAGCTACAGAGAGAGAACTGATGGCGGTGACATTGGGTGGAGGCATGGGGGTGGAAGGGTAGTGCGGAAAGGTCGAGGATTGGAGGATACGGAGGGGGTTGGGGATTGGTAGGGTGTTGGGAGAAGACATAAAGGGAGTGAAAAGCTATCGCGCCCTCCTATGCCAATGTCTTCTTAGGTGAAAGGGAGGAACGCTTTCTTGACGTTTCCCCCAGACCACTCCTATGGCTGAGGTATATTGACGATATTTTTCTTCTCTGGACACATGGACCCGACTCCCTACAATCCTTTTTACAACGCCTCTCATCCCACCCCAAGCTTTCATTCACCCACCACTTCTCTGCCTCCAACATCACCTTCCTGGATGTCGATCTACCCATCCGGGAAAACAAAATCCACACCAGCGTGCACCTCAAGCCTTCCAACCGCCTTCAATATCTCCAGTTCGACATCTGCCATCCCCTCCACACCAAAACCTCTATTCCCTATGCCCTAGCCCGACGAGGGCGGAGAATCTGCTCGGACAGAGATTCCCTGTCCGAGTACTGCTCCACCCTCGAACATGCCATCTTACAGCGCGGATACACGCCGGATCTGATTCGAGACCAAATCCGGCGGGCAGTGGCACCCGCCACCCCTAACTCCCACCCCAATACCCACACCACCACCGATTTCACCCTCCAACTCACCCTAACCACCCTGTATTTCCCCGGCATCCACGACATTCTGAAAAACATCCTGAAAGCCGCCCACCTTATCCTCTCATCCTCCCCTCACCAGATTCCATTTCCCAGACCACCGATGCTCTCCTTCCGCTGTCCCCCTAATCTGGCAAATATTCTATGGAAGAAAGAACCCCCAGCACCCACGCCTTTACACCCTGCCGGATCTCACCCCTGCAGTAGACCCCGATGTCTAACATGCCCAATAAACCCCCCCTGCAACTCCTTCTCCAGTCCCACAACCAACATCACCTACCCCATAACTTCCACCACCAACTGCACCACCCGCAATATCATTTACCTCCTGAGATGCACCCAATGTCCCGCCTTTTATGTTGGCCTCACCAGCAATCCCCTCAACATCCGCATGAATGGCCACCGCAACAGCGTCATTCTCAAACGACCGCTGCCGGTGGCCGTTCATGCGAACAAACATAATTTAAAGTTTAACAACTGCTTCACAGTGAGAGTCATTCGCGCTCTCCCCGACAATGCTTCGGCTCCCCAAATCCGTCAGTGAGAGCTTTTGCATATCCATCTCCTAAACTCCTTCACTCCACCAGGCCTCAACCTTCGATAGCTTTTCACTCCCTTTCTGTCTTCTCCCAACACCCTACCAATCCCCAACCCCCTCCGTATCCTCCAATCCTCGACCTTTCCGCACTACCCTTCCACCCCCATGCCTCCACCCAGTGTCACCGCCATCAGTTCTCTCTCTGTAGCTGAAGAAGGAGTAGTTCCGAAAGCTTCTACGTTTGTGATGTTTCTGTGTTTTAGTGTTCTTTTATGTGTGTTGCTTCGACATCCCCGGGGCCTCGCCAACCTGAAGTCGTCTGATTGGTGAGTGTTCACTGGGTTTCCTCATCCCAACACCTTGTTGACATCCATATATCTATTTTACCTTTCCTTTTCCGTAAGCTGTTATATATATATATATATATATATATATATATATATATATATATATATATATATATATATATACACATACACACATATATGTTGATACTAATGTACAACCTAAACTACAAGAGATAGAATGCTGAAAATTTCATTATTTGTAGAGGTCATAAAGAAACCTCCAGAATACATGGAATCTGTCACCTAAGTTACATGAGTTTGACACCAGAAAATTCGAAATTTGCGTTTTTCCCCATAAAAAAAGTATTGTGACATTTTGTAAATTTATTTCGGTCACTTTCCCATAAGCTAGAAAAATGAAATTTTCAGTGTTGCTAGGTGGCCGCTATATCTATTAGGAATTAGCAATACTTTTGCTTACAGTGCTTTGAGTTCAACTACAGATGCCCCGGAATATCTCCCATAAGGTAGTATGGGAAAAAGTTATTCCAGTGTGTAGACCAATTTAAGAGGTTTAGAGAGCTGATATTTTGCAGGATTATAGTATTTTCTTCATGACTAACTATAAAAATCGAAAATTTTTAAATTGTTAGTTATTAGGGGTTGTTTTATTCCTATTTGTACATTAAAATTTAATAATTTTTATCTTGGAAACTGTAAGTCAAAAGGCACTAGTTTTTGCAAACACTTTGTAGAAAATTATATATAGATAAAAATAAATTTTTAAAAATTTTTAACACTGCGACCGCTAAAAATTCGCAATTGCTTAAATATATTTTTAAGTTTTATGAATTTCTAAATGTACTATTAAACTGAAAATTTATCTATAGGTAGAATTGTTTAAAAAATGAAATAGGGATTATAGAAATTTAGATATTTTAATTTGTTAGGCAGTTGGAAATTCATAAAGTTTAAAAAATAGGTAAATATTTAGATACTACGGGGAAAGCTAGAAAGCTGATATTTGTAAGGTTTTTAGAGCTTAGTGTAAAGGAAGGAATAAATATTTCAATATCCCAATGGAATTGTTATTGCGGCCGTTAAGAATTTTTAAAATTTAGATATTTTGATAATTTTATTTCACTTCTAAAATTGCTACAACTTTAAAATTTGGCAGAAAGGTCTAACATTATAAAGTCAATGTGAAAAAAGTATAATATTCTTAAAATTGCACCATTTAGTGATTGTTTTACTCCATAATTGCTCCATAAAGAAAAAAAACTAAACTCGGTGCAGAGGAGGAATTTTCGAATTAAAAAAATATTTCTATTGATGAAATATCTCTTTAAAAATTAATGTTTTTTCAAGGTGAGATAAATGCTTGCAGAATGCAAGCACCTTCTACTAGTATCATAGCGTTTCTTACAGACGAGTAGTAACATATAATATGTAACATATATATAGGAGGATACTAAAGTTTAGGCTCTTCCAGAAAGGCGGAGAACTCGAAACATATTTTTGTAGGTCGGATTATGTGCAAAGCCGACCAGAAAAAAACGAAAATCTTTATAAAGTTCAACAAAGGGGCCGCTAAAAATTCAAAATTGTTTAAAAGAATTTTCAAGGTTTATGTATTTTTGAATGTGCTACGAAGCTGAAATTTTGTTTATACTTTATATAGAATTTGTAAAAAAAATGAAAGAGGGATTATACAAATTTTGATATTTCAATTTGTTTGGCAGTTAAAATACTCAGTCTCTTGCGCAGATCTCACCATTCGGAAGTTTTAGTTAAAAGGCGAGTTGGGAAAACATGATTATCGGAATCCCGAGGGATGTTACATAGAATTTGGAAGCAAGAAATTGTAAGGAATGACTTAATCTGAGCACCATTACACTTACCAATCATTCCTATGTAAGTCACTGTCAAATCAGAAGTATTTATGAAGTCTTTCCAATGATCAAGTTCCAAAAGTTTCATCAAACTCAGGATCTTCTGCAGCATCCTTCACTATTGGTACATCCTCCTCTTCATTACCAGAAATTAGCTTTGTAGCTGGAGAGTTTTCATCTACAGAAGTTGCCATTATAGGTGCGTCTTCTAGTAGTTTCAGGAATGAATTTAATGACCTTGAGTCCTTCGTAGCTCCTTCAAAATATCGTTTTCACCTTCATGCTGCACTTTCAAATCTCATCTTCATATTGGGTTATTTGAAACACAAAATAAAAGTTTATTTTCCTCGTAAGATAGAAATTTAAACAAGAACGGAATTTTTCCATAAAACTAGTTTTAAACAAGACATTAAAAACGATAACATAACTATCGTTAAAGCAAGCTTTACTTAAAATTCTCATTACTTCTAAAAGATAGGTATATACATTACTATTTTCTAATGGAAATTCAAATTCTAAAAATTGTATAAAAATGTAGGCACATATTAATGTTGAGTAATGACGCTGATTAAAGTTTATAATGTTTCGTATATACTGCGTTTGAAATACGTACATTTTCTGAAAACCGCCATCACGTTCTCAATATAGTTTATCCAATTCTGTCATTTTTTAATAATTATCGTTCATTAATTAAATAATGTGAATAACTTTACAATCAATAGAAATAAAACCCTTCTAAATATTTCTTAATGATGTATTAAATTACATTCTCTACAACTCTCATTCCAATACCTTTTTACATTAATCAAATATTAAAGCAAATATTTCAACAAAACCGATGTGACAAGAATAAACACCCAAAAATTAATCCACCTATTTGCCTTTAAGAAAAATCCACAAAAAACTCGCATACATACACGCGCGCGCACACACACACAGACATCATTGAGAAAATGCTCAAAACGTGTTCAGGGGATCTCAAAACGTGTATTTCCGTTGAAATCTCGAAATCGATTTTTTCATGAATACACTTTCTCCTATACTACTTATGGAGAAAGTAAAAAATCACTACAGGCGCTATGAATTCTGGAACTCTACAAAACCATACAGTATCAATAGTCTATGCACTTATTCTCTAGAAAATGGCTTATATGTCAATGTAAAAGTTCACATCTTTCCATCCGACAACTCATTAGGATTATCGATAGATCAGAATATTTTTCGAGACGTCATAATATACGAAACTATCAAACAGCACAACAAAACTATTGGACTAACAATAAGGGACTATGTATCAACTGGGTGTTTTCAACATCAATATTTTCGGTCATCGAATATCAACCGATTTAATTGTAATTGTAATTATTTTTGTTTAGATGTTTTAAAATTTTATATTAATTAAGAAAAGTAATTCATTACTAAATTCAGGAAGCTGAAACTGAAAAATCTGACACTTTTTGGAATTATTCCGATTAAAGCTGGGAGGAAGACGTGACTTTGAAGAAAATCAACACAAATTTGTACGGAGGTATCAAATGATTGACAACATAAAGTCGAATGGGGCAACGTAATTCGAGATATCACTGTACCAGGTTTTGTCATTAGCGATTCCTACTTACAAGGGAACGTTGTATACCTGTTCTCTCGAATTCTGTGGAAACTTAACAGGGTAGCAGTAGATGAAAAATAAGCGAACACGTATTTTTTTATGCTCGTGCAATGACTCCGTTTTTTCGAGATATTAATGTGTAAATATAAAATAACTTATTTGTTGGTATGTAATAACATGCATATGGCTTTAATATTGATAACACTGATAGTAATAATAATGAGAGGTCGAAATTGTAATATGAATAATCCTTAAAAAGACGCTGAAAATAGTAAAACTGATATAAATGAATTATAAAACAATAAACGATCAATGATGACCAACAGTGTTAAATGCTTTGGAGAAGTCGCAAAACATCCCTAAGTTGTTCTTTATTGCCTCCAGCAATGAATTAATGCCTACTATTGCTCATTTTAAAAGTAAAATGCATAAAAGTGAAATTTACTGGTGAACTTTTCTCAGCTATCCAGCCGGGTTAATACGGAGTTCTCATCCGACGTTTCGGTGACTACCTCCGTCGCCATGTTCACTGATCCTGAGTGCCGTAGAATTTTCTGGTCTGGTTTTATACCTGCCGGGGGATGGCTGCTGGTCAGTGATTGGCTGTCGTGTGGTGTGATCCAATTGGCTTGGCGGTCGTTGGCTAATTGAGCTATCATTTGGTCCCACGCCTAGCTGAGAAGAAACCCGGTGTCTCAGTTGAAGTTGTTGCGGTTCAACTGGATTTCAATAGCTTCCTTCACCAAGCAATCCCAATAGCCATTCGCCCTCGAAATTATTTCTGTTTCTATAAATTGTATGCGGTGGTCCAAGGTCAGGCTGTGTTCGGCCACCGCGGACTTTTCCGGGTAGTTGAGTCTGATGCATGGGGCGTGTTCTTTCAGTCTCGTTCCGATTGTGCAACATATCTGTCCGATGTAATCTTTCCCACACTCACACGGGATCCTGTAGATCCCCGACGTTTTTAGGTCCAGATCATCTTTACCTCGGTGCAGGAAACTCTTAGTTTCCTAGGCGGCCTATGAATGGTTCTAATCCCATGTCTTGCAAAAATCCTTGAGATTTTCCCATATATCGTCATGTAGGGCAGGCACGCTGAGGCTTTGGGTTTTCCTGCTCCGGGATCTTTTTGTTGGGTTGGGTTTGCGAAATTTACTTACCTCTCGTAAAAATTAATAGAAGGAAGAATAACGCCAAAGCTACGAAACTGGTGTATTGCTTCCTATTCAAGTTTTAGAGGAAGACTGCCACGAAGATGAATGAGTAAAAGCTTATGGAACAGTAGCCCCAATATTAGGGGAAAACCTGAGAGATCGTGAAAATTTGTTATCAGGAATACACCCCAATGGGTAAACACGGGAACCAATGGATGGTCCAGGGTATGATCCGGACCACTCCCCCCTCCCCTTTGTACAGACATTTGTGGAATCTGCGATAACTACGATACAAACTTGCTACGTTGCCTCTTGCTATGCTGCCACTTACTGCGTTTAATGGGCAGTCAAACGAGCTATTTTTCCGCTTCTGAACCTGGACGAGAAAAAAACGCAGGGAATGGATCCAGTGTAAAGCTAGGTGGCCAAACGGACAAAATTTCCCGTCGAGTAAACATAATTGCTGCGTTTCAGGGTCATCCGTTGCAGGATCGCAATACGCTGCGTTTTTAATCCAAATTTCGGAGGTAGCTGGTTCGCAAAACAAGGAGATTCTACTCGCACGGCCTGGGCGGGACGTAATAGCACCCCGACTCAGGCGAAGCTTCTGAAGCGTCGTGCGCTTTCTCAGCGAACGCGTACAGCACATTCGTTTATACATCCGTATCATGAGAACTTAAAACGTTATAAAACATTATATTATTTGAATAGGACTTTTATTTAGTCAATTTCTGGAAATTGGTTTTCGGCCTCAAAGTTAAATTTGGGTACGTGTATGAAGGAGACGATTTTATTCATTCAATCGCTTAAATTTCCTTCTCGCAAGTTTCGTTAAAGAGAGTTCTGGGAATACACAGCGGGACATACATAAGACGATTTCTGTCTGTATTGAGTTTCCCATGGAAAAACTCGCCGGCAGATATTATCTCCAAAACTCTTTACTTAGGCATACAATCTTAATGCCTTGATACATGCGTGGGCGACACAGACCCTCCTAAAGGGAGACCGGTCACCCATGGGATACGTACGGGACACAACTGATCTAACCAAAATACTAGCAGCGACCTCTATTACTGTTGGCAATAGGGATCTCAGGAAAAGATGTGACGATATGGTTTGAGGCCGATATCAACATATGTGACGAGGCCCCACGTTGCGCCCGTGCATAAATCCCCCGTTGAACAATAACCAAAATTTGAGGACCCCTCTAGCTTGAGGCCCTGGACAAATGGCCGTTCTGCCCCCTCCCCTCTCGTAGGGCCAGCCTATGAATCAATGGCAACGTAATAATATGGTTTTCCCAAGCAACCCGATGGAATCGCCATGCCTGATCAGTGAACATTAAGACCCACTAAAAAATGTTCGACTAAATATCTCTTCGAGTTAGGCGTGCCTTCAGAATGTAATTAACTAGATCTAATATCGATTTCTCCTATCCTAGGCTACAGTTTCAATGAGTCTCATAGTTAGCATCCGTCAATTTAGGGTTTTCCTTCCGCCAATGAGTGTCACGGCATTCGAACACTCCTGCAAAAGGCCCTTTAAGTCGAGGAACGTGGAAGATGTTCTTCAGAGCGCCGCCTATTTCTGAATTTTCTCTCACCGACTTTTGGACTCTAATTGCCAGATTCCAATCGCCTCCTTTCTTTGTTTGCTCCGCTTCGAATTCTTTTGTTCCCAACAGAGGGCCTAAGATTGCCATCGCTTCCATTTCACTCTCATCCTCCACCTTCATCCCAGAATCTCTTTGATCTTTGTTACGAGTGCTTCCCTTTTCCCAGAATTTCTCTCTCTCTCTCTCTTACGTGTTTTATTGGCTTGAAATATTTAACCTTTCGCATTACGATCTCCAACCGAGTCTCCTCGTAAGAATAACTGAAGAAAAGGAAAACCAGAACTACACACGCTTCAATCTGATTTGGATTACAATTTTAGATTTCTTCTTTCCGTTATTTTTTTTCCTCGAATGTAGAATGAAAATTTATTTTCTTTCATTGTAGTGAGAATCATTTTGTTTACCAAAGCTGCTACATTTTGTTAAATTTGGTAACTATAAAGATAGCGAATGATACAAAGCTTGTGTAACTTCTCGAAAAAATAGTGATATACAGGAATGAAGTATTAAATTATACCGAAGAGTGTTCCTTTTCCCCCACTCCCCCATCTTTCTCATTCTCTCTCTCCTTTTCACTCTCTTATTCTCATTCCGTCATTCTCTCTTTCTCGCTCTCTCATTTTCCCTCTCTCCTTCTCACTGTCTCATTATCTCTCTCCTTCTCACTGTCCTTTTCAGTCTCTCCACATTCTCTCCTTCTCCCTCTCTTCTTCTCACCCTTTCATTCTCCCTTTCTCCTTATCACTCTCTCCTCAATAATGGTCACTATCTCTCTTATTGTTAACGCAATATATAATGAAATACTATATACGAAAGGACAGTAGGAAAAAAGACGACTGGAAAATAAACACACAAAATAAGACCATACAAAATATCGCGTTCGTGTTATCCTTTTAAGTAATTTTAAAATACAAATGATCCGTACATTAGGTACACTCATCCCATTTTAATAAAATTAACAAAATAAACACTATGTATTCAAACCCACGATCTTATCATAGACGAAGACATGGCTGAAAGGAGAAAGAAGTAGATCACAACATATTGCGCAACAAACCAATTACTTCTAAATCCTAAGAAATAGTCGTTCAAAATAGATTTGCGTCTATTCGACACATTCGAAAATAGACAGCAAAAAAATTAATTGCCATTCCTTTAATCGGTAATTTTTTCGATTATTATCAATAATTTTAAAATGCAAATAAAAATATGTGACCCACATCCCTCTGCCAATCAGATGGAGAAATGATTTCTCTGGAATCGAACCAATGACGTTACTGGTGGCCTTAATTTGTTGAAATTTTAAAAGGGAAAAGCCAAGAAAATCTCACACATCTTCAAAAATGGAAAAACTTCCAACAACAGCGACGCTCTCCACTTATTTCTTCGCAAAGCACGCGACATCAAATTTTTTTTATAAAAGATCTTCGTTTTCACCCAGGCCTCTTAAACCCTCCAGCAATAAACCGTCTCTTCCCTTGGTTCAAATGCATTCTTCTTCTTTCGCATTCCTCTGACATCCCCTTCCCCACGCACACCCTCAGTCGATACCCCACCCGCTCTCTTACTCTTCCCCCTATATAAACAACGGACGAGGGTATGGAAAGAGTGAGGGAATCTTGCGCACACAGACCTCGAATATCTGTTCGCGGAGCCAACCAAAATCTGCAGATGGCACTTACAACTATATGGCTGGCTCTGAATAAACGTTTGTGTCTGAATCCCTACAGAATGCGATTACTTCAAGCTCTATGTAAGAGAAAATGATATAGAAGTTCGTTTCGCCTACTATGTGGATTTTATGTAAATGATAGAAAATACTGAAACTCTCGTCTGAAAGTTGGTTTTCAGTGACGAATCGACTTTTATTCCTTCCGGCAAGGTCAATAAGCACAACTGTCGCATTTGGGCCGTAGAGAACTAGAGAAATTCTATCCAGCTGGAGCGAGATTCCCCGAAGGTGAATATGTTCTGCTCATTTTCGGAGCAAAAGGTGCACAGGCCCTTCTTCTTTGCCGAGTACACCATTACAGGGATCACCTACCTGGATGTGCTGGAGAACTGGTTGTAGCCACAGCTGCTACAGGCCATTCCGCAGGGGTTAAGATTTGAACAAGATGGAGCCCCTCCCCACTACCACCTGAAAGTGCGACATTTTCTTGATGACCAGCTACCAAGACGTTGCATCGGACGTGCGGTACCAATTACCGATCTTACTCCACTAGACTTCTTCTTCTGGTGGTATGTGAAAGAATGCGTCTACACTCCGCCGCTACCAAAAAACACATAACGAACTGAAGGAACGTATTCGCAAAACCATCGCTTCAGATGATGTAGGTATGCTACGTAGGACCTAGGAGGAGTTTGCATACATGATGGATATTTGCCGTGTTGCCAAAGGTGCACATATGGAATCCTTGTAACTTCCAGTTTGAATAAAACTTGATACCAATGCCTAGTAAATGGCGTTTCATTTGTTATTACTTTGAAATTAGCATTTCTATTCGGTCCAGTCTTTGTGAAACACCCGTGTGTGTGAGTGTGTGTGTGTGTGTGTGTGTGTGTGTGTGTACGTGCGTGCGTGCGCACGTGTGTGAGCGTGTGTGCGTTTGTGTGGGTGTGTGTACTACAGCAATTGCCCGTTATGCATGACGGGTATGCATGAATTAGGTATTAAGCCGATAACCCGTCCTAGGAAGGAATTGTTACAGTAGTCCTGAATGATTGTATATTTTAAAAAAATTTTGTTTGTGAACAAACTTTAATGTAATTCTTATTCATTAATTTTGGAAGACTTCTTGCAAAACAATGTTCTTTGTAAACCATTCATCTTTGCCAAGCAGTCGACCTTGTGCACAATTTTCCTTAATTAAGACTTTGATGCTGTTTCGATTTTTTTATCTTGACAATGCAACGTATACAGCTGTCCATGTGAGAAGACTGGCTCTGTTAAATAGATACCAACATGGTCGTAAGACCTTGAGCTATGTTGATGGTAACGGCAAAAGCTGGAATTATGCGAAATTGAGAATGAATGGCAAATTGCTGTCGTTTGGAGCGATTTCGTTTTTACAATAGTAAGCAATTCATTTTCTTCCCATTTATTGTGCAAAACAAATTTCACGCAATATTTGCTGTTATAACAATGTACCTACTTCATCATAAATGCGCCAATAAATACAAATTCTGTCTATAAATCACTTATAATTAGTAAGTTGTATCTCCATACCTTCTTCATTGTCGATAATTGAATTGGAGACTACGGCGTTTAAGCTGTTTGTAGAAATTGAAATCCAACCGTAAATAGGGAAATAGCCAGAAGAACTGGTGCTATATACGTATTTCGAAGGCCAAGCCTTCATCCACAGTAGCCCCGTTAGCAAATGCACGGTCCGCCTGAGTGCGGGAATTTGAACGGTTGACCGTTGACGGGAATGTGAAAGTTGGCGTGAGGGGAGTGGGAGGAGCCCCCTTAATAGATGAGACAAACTTTAAGATATTAACCCCTTAACTGGGCAATTAATTTTTCTCAACTTTCACCTGGTGGGGAATTATTCTGTCCTTTCAAATAATTTTAATTTGACGTTTTATTATTCTTTTTGGTATGATATGGTGTTCCAAGAGGATGGTTGTTGATATTTTTCAATATTAACGAAATTATTCAATCTATAAATTTATAATATTAACTTTTTTTCAATTAATCATTTTTTCAGAAATGATAATTTTACAAAGAGTTTTGTTTTTTATTATAAGACATTATAAAAGATGTTATTTTAATTTAACTACTATTTTAACGTAAATAAAGCGAAAATAAGAATTAATATATTATTCTCGGTTGCATACTTTCCAGGGGTACCCGCACGGAATGTAATTCCGACTAATGTAATAGATTGATTATTCGTTTAAAGAGGTTAAGCGGATATAGTCACGCTCCCCGTCAGGGAAGCGAATTCAATCTATGACTTAAGTCACTTACCCCGCTTAAGAGGCTAATTTTATTGATCGGTTCGTTCGATTCTTGTTTTGATACTTGGAAATTAATTTTTATAATTCTCATAAGGTGCGATTAGAGATAATGCGTGGTCAATTTTCTTCTAAGAAGAACGCGTCATATCTATATATACCGAACATAGGCTTTGAGTGCCTATAATGTAACGACAGTGATAGAACGATTGGCATCACGTAACATTGTCCAATTAAAAAGTGACAGAAATTGCGCACAATGTAGCCGTGACCGTAAGAACCCAGAAGTTAATCAGAAGTTAATCAGAAGTCGTCGAATAAAGCTCCGAAAGTGGGAATGTTGTTCTTAGAAATCAGAACTCAGTTCGAGTGGTGGTAAACTGCGTGCGAATGAGTGTATAGTGATCAACGCAAAAGTGTGAACAACTTTTTATGTAGTTGTGTTATTACCCTGTTCTTGCGTTATAATCGTTGTAGTGAATGCACGCACGTAACCCAGTAAGTGATCATGGTATTTATGTGCTACTCCTGACACTCAGTTTACTGTGGTCAGTCCTTATTACATCTCATCCGACCCATCGAAGAGATATCGGTTGGATAAGACTCCCGTCTCCATAGTTAATAAACTTCAGAAAATCCATTTGACATTTGATGAGGACTCACTTATTGGAGGAATTAAGAAAAGAGCGTTTGCAGTGCCCAATTTTGAGGAAGATTTGGAAATCTTCTTGTAAGTTTCAAGGTTTTTCAGCCTCGGCAATAAGTTCTTTAGTGCAATATTTTTGGCATGGTCCACTTTTTCCCGAAATTCTATTTATTTCAGACTTTTCATCAAAGTGATAGTAGCCGTTTTATATTGAAGAGTGAAATGGTGTGGCTGGCGATATGTCCGATAATGGGTCTGAAAGTCAAACAAGAAGATGAATTACAAGCCTATTAGATTACACGACGGAAATCGAAACGTTATAGTGAGAGGACTTGTAAAAGATTCAGTAAAGACGTTTCTCCCTAATTTTCTGTAATTTATTCCCTTGATTTTTTTCTCGTTTGTCACTGCTTCTTTGTATTACTTTCTTTGTGCATAGGTGTCTTCTCTATATTTTCCATAGTTTACTTATTGGTTTTTATTGTACACTAGACCGTAATAAGAATATAATATTTATTTATTTTTACTATCGAAACCTAAGTATTTTTTCTTTCGTTTAATATCTTGCTAAATAATACTCATTACGGAGAATATTTTATACTTGTTTCATATTTCTTTATGATTTTAAATATTTTCATTTTCTATTCCATTGTATACGATACTATATTTATTCAGGTAATTCAATATTTTAAATTACTATTAAATAGATTCCTAGTTGTTCATTTTTGTTTGTCATTCTTTTCGTATTTTCAATAAACAAATATTTTTGGGGATTCAGAATGAGCAAACGAAAGAATAATTTGTTAAGTTATTTTTAAAAAGTTCCCAAGAAAGATTGCATAGAGATAAATGATTTCGAACACCTAACATGTTCTGTTCAATGGGGCTTGTGCGAGAAGGCGGGCCTCGAAGGTTCTCGATGCTGAGTCACCGGGTCTCAAATCTTCCGGACACGGGACGAGAGGAATTAAAGGAGCGTATCCGAGCACCGGGGCGAGTCCCTGCTTCCCACGGATACGTTGTATGTTCAAACAATAAAGAGCATTAACGGCCTATTAAGAGTGGATCTTTACTGCCCAGGAAACAACACAGTTCCAACGATTGCTTCTTGAATTCAGATAGTAGATAGTGAGCGTGTATCTGACAAAAATCATTTCCTAAAATCACTAGATATGAAACTACAAAATGATGAAATTGGCTTTTATTTTGAAAAAGGGGCTTCAATGACGCCTCATGAAAAATTAAAGGCAATCAGTTTGTTTAAAATTCCTGGCGAGGCTTATAGATTTCCCACAAAAGGACCAAAAAATTTGAAATTTCGGAGAAGTTGGTGTGACAGATTTCACTGGTTGTCATGTTCGAAGAGTCTTGATGATGCTTATTGTAAGTACTATTTCTTTTTGGCAAAAAATGATACAAACAATAAGTAATCAAGTATTGGGACAGTTAGTTAATCTCAAATTTGATGCATGGAAGCGTCCCCTTGAACGTTTTCGTTCGTATGATGTCGCCTCTTATCACAAAGACTGCATCATAACAGCAACAACCTCATCAAAAATTGAAAATAATGGTATAATTTCAGTAAATTTACAAATAGACCATGAGCGCCGTAGACAAGTGGAGAATAACAGGGATTTGCTAATTCCAATAATTGAGACAGTCATATTATGTGGAAGACAAGGAATTCCGTTGAGAGGACAGAGATTCGGGATATGTGACCATGTGATGATGAACCACATGAGAATGATGGTAATTTTCGATCAATACTTAGATTTTGTGCTAGATACAATGAAAATTTTAAATCAAGCTTAGAAAAAGTCCCGAAAAATGCTCCTTATATTAGTCCTTGATTTCAAAATGGTATTATCAAAACAGTCAGAAATTTTATAAGACAGCAAATAGTAAAAGAAGTTAATGAAGCACCGTACTTTGCGTTGCTTGCCGATGAAACGGCTGATATTGCTGGCATTGAGCATCTCTCTATATGTATAAGATATTTGATGTTTGAAAATGAAGAATCAAATTTATGCAAAAAGGTTTTAATATTTACACCAGCCCCAGATGTTACTGCAGAAGGGCTAACAAATACTATTCTAAGAACGTTATCATCACTTAGAATTCATCTTAAAAAGCTTCGTGGCCAAGGATATGATGACGCGCCAGTAATGGGTGGTATTGTAGATGGTGTTCAAGCAAAAATTTACAAGAAGTTTCCTAATGCACTTTACGTCCACTGTTCGAGTCATAGTCTCAACTTAGCTATTGGTAGTGTTTGTGATGTACGCCCGATTAAGCAGTGTTTGGCTCTTTTAGGAGAGCTGCATCTTTTTTAATGTACCGAATAAACAATAAGCATTATTTTCGACGAATAAAAAAGTTTTCCCAGGAACAATAAAAGAAAAACTTATACATTTGTGTGCCACTCGATGGGTTGAACGTCATAACTCAGTTTCAACGGTTTTAGATCTGCAAGATACAGTGATTGATGCATTAGAAACAATAGTAAATTGGACTAATAGTATTGCATCATCAAAAGCACAGCAATTTTATATACCATTAAACATTTTTAAACTACCATCAGTATGGTTTATTTAAATCATGTTTTCAGTTATAGCCTTGTTCTCTGTCGATCTTTGCAATCGAGAGTTATTGGCTGCTTATGATCTTATTTCAACTTTAATTAGAGTAAAAAATGGCGTAACGGAATTTGAAAACCTTTTCACAGAATCTATTGGAATTGCACATAAATATGATTTTTCAGTTGAAAAACCAAAGCTTTGAGGACGGCCAGGTATCGATTCTCCAGTTTAATCACGTAAACCTTCTCTTCCTTCTTCTCTTGTACATATTCCCGGATATAAGCTTTTTCGTAATGACCGCACTGGAAAGAGAGGGGGTGGGGTGGGTATCTATATTCGCGAAGAGCTATGTTGTAAATTGCTCCTTAAAAGTGATAGCCTTTATTCTCGCAGACCTGAATTTCTCTTCCTGGAAATAACTTTCAATTGTCAGAAATTATTATTTGGAGTTGTGTACAAACCCCCTCAAATTTCAAATCTATCGGATATTGAAATTCCCCTCACGGAACTTAGAGTAGATTTCGATAATGTCATCCTTATGGGCGATTTTAATTCTGATCTCCTGAACCCGAATAATTTTCACACTAAAACACTCCTTAATATATTACACCCGCTAGGACTTAGTATTCTCCCGCTTAATCCCACACACCGCACCCTAACCTCTTCTACTCTACTTGATTTAATAATAACGACCAAACCTGACAAAATACTCAAATACGGTCAGATCTCAGTCCCGGGGATATCTGCACATGATCTCATTTATGCATCCTGCTCTTTCAAAGTACCAAAGGAACAACCAAAATTTATTACTTTTAGAGATTTTAAAAACATAGACATAAACAAATTGACAGATGATGCTCTCTTAGTCCCTTGGGAAAGTATTATTAATATAAATGACATAGATGACAAGGTGAATAATTTTAATGCTTTCCTCCTCAATCTATTTGATCGCCATGCTCCACAAAAAACAATTCGTATTACTAGAAAAAATTCTCCTTGGATTACGGATGATATAAAAAGATTAATGTCGAATCGTGATTCCGCTTTTCGTAAATTCAAACGCACAAATTCTACGCTCCAACTCGAACAGTATAGAAAACTGAGGAACTCAGTAAAGCAGGCAGTTAGAAATGCCAAAATCAAATTCTCGTACTCAATAATTTCTCCTCAGTCCGACAATGCATCACTATGGAGAAAACTGAAAGTATTCGGAATTGGGAATAAGAAAAGTGACTCTGAACTACCTTCTGTCTCTCTTGATGCATTAAATGATGCCTTCTCATCACCACCTAATATATTTTCAGTAAATCAAAGAAATTTAACTATCTCTGACATTTTTTCCTCAATCATAAACTATTCACAATCCTTCAGTTTTGCTTCTGTTTCCATATCCGATGTAAAGAAGATAATTTCTAAACTTAATTCGAAAACAAAAGGCTATGATCTCATCACTGGATCTATGCTCCATAAATTGATTCATATCTTGGCACCGATCATTACACATATAATTAATTGCTCCTTCTCTAGCTGTTACTTTCCCAGTTCCTGGAAACGTGCTCTACTGCGACCTATCCCTAAAAAGGCTAATCCAACAACTCCACAGGACTTTCACCCTATAAGCATTCTGCCAACGCTATCCAAAATTATTGAAAAACTAGCGCATAAACAAATACATCAATATCTAAATGAATATGAGCTCCTTAACCCCTATCAATCTGGATTTCGTACTGGCCACAGCACTGCTACCGCATTGATCAAAGTCACAGATGATATTCGGGAGAATTTCGATAACAAAAAAGCTACAATTCTCACACTATTGGACTTCTCTAAAGCGTTTGACTCCATTGACAGCGGAGTATTACTTGCCAAACTTGCTAAAATGAACTTTTCCCTTAGCTCTTTGAAATGGATAAAATCTTATTTTCAGAATCGCTACCAAATGGTATCAATCTCTGATAAAAGTTCATCGTGGAAAAATGTCTCCCGTGGTTGTCCCCAAGGATCTACATTAGGACCCTTATTCTTCGCCTTATATATAAACGATATCTCTAACTCAATTCATCACTGCCAGTACCACCTTTATGCTGACGATCTGCAAATATACATAGGAACTCAAATATCTCATATCAATAACAGAATTGATTGCATGAATAGGGATATAAGATCGCTCATGACCTGGAGTGCTTGTAATGGCTTAATGTTAAACCCCTTAAAATCTCAATCAATAATTTTCTGCTATCCTAAATTACTCGGCAAATTACAAAAGTCAAATATTGACCCAGTATTAATTAACTCCACTCCTGTACCGTTTTCCAAGTCAGTAAAAAACCTTGGTGTTATTATGAATGATACACTCTGCTGGTCTAAACATGTAAACGAAATTTGCCGAAAAATCAACTACTCACTTTATTCACTTAGGCTACTTAAAAACATTCTTCCAGTAAAACTAAAAATTTTACTTGTAAATTCGCTTGTAATTCCTCATTTCGATTATTGTGATTCCGTTTTTCTAGATCTAAAACAAGATTTGTTACTAAAGCTCCAGAGGACTCATAACTCTTGTGTTAGATACATTTTTAATATGAGCAAAAGTTGCCATATAACAAACGCATTCAAAGAATTGGGCTGACTGTTCTTGGAAGAACGTAGGAAGATGCATATCCTAACGCAACTAAGAAGTATCCTCACCTCTTCCTCGCCTAAATACCTAAGCTGCAACTTCAAACCCCTTAATTCTGGCCTCTCCCTGAACACCCGAGGATCATCCAAATTACTTATTCCCACTCATCGTAGCAGTTACTATAATAAATCCTTCACCGTTACCGCCTGCAATCTTTGGAACTCCCTCCCCTTTCACTTTTACTCTGTCAATGGTATTAACCAATTTAAGAATCATTGTGCTAAATACTTAGCCAGCATTAGGTCCTCATAAAAATGTAATACTTTCCTCTGTATTTTTCCTTCTATCCTTCATTTAAATATCAGCACATCACTATATCCATCAGCAAACAGGGCAGTGATGATGATTTTTATTATTTTACTTTGTGTACATTTGTGCTGTACTATTCTTATTTTTTTATTATTTATGAATACCTTGAAATGATTTTCATTTCTCTATATTGATTTGTATTGAATTCTGTACATTTATATTTATCATATTGTGTATCATAATGGTTAGGTGGAAGAAGGGGCCATATGGCCTCAACCTCGCCGTAGTAAGAAATAAATAAATAAATAAATAAAGAATACTATAGAAATAATGTATTTTTACCATTATTAGAAAATTTTCTGACTAGCCTTAAGCAAAAATTTTCCAATCACAGAAATATAATGAAAAGATTTTAATATATTTTACTACTACGGAATTGGAATGACGCCAATACATAAACAATTAACGTTCACAGTGTTGAACATTTATGCAATTTTTATCCAGAGGTCATAACATGCAGAAATAGTAATTGGGCAGAAATATTTAAACAATTGTCGGTGAATGCGAAAGATATTTTATTGATAGAAATTGTTAAATGTTGTAACAAACAAGTATTCCCAAACATTTATAATCTTCTATGCACCCTTATAACAATTCCGGTCACTGCTTGTGAAGCTGAATGAAATTTATCCGCATTAAAACGATTGAAAACTTACCTAAGCTCGACTGTGTCTGAAGACAGACCTGAGTACGCCTCTGATATATATATATATATATATATATATATATATATATATATATATATATATGTAGAATGCTAGTGATCTCAAATGAATGCGACTACTGCGGAGGGAGAGAGCAAAATATTGAAGAAGGGAGCAGTATTAGGGAGAAGAGGAAACTGTAGAGAGAAAGGAAAGAAAAGCGAAGGCACACAAGGGGTATGAGAGAAGGAGATTGGAGTCAACCCCTCCACATCCAAATGCTGCGGTGAATAGCACGCTAGATGGTATCCCGATGGTATTCTGAGCGCGTCACCAGGCCAAATGGAAGAGAGAGATGAAGGGGAGCAGATGAGTGGGGAGGGGTTGAGAATGGGAGGGGGTTTGGGGTTTGGAGTAAGGCGTGGAGGGGGTTGAGAATAAGGCCTGGAGGGGGTTGAGAATAAGGCGTGGAAAGGTTTAGAATAAGGCGTGGAGGTTGGGGTCGCGATCCGGAGGGAGAATCGCGAGGATACGGCGACACAGAAACTCCATTCCCTGATAATAATTCTATAGAGCTCCGAGGAATAAGGCGTCGGAATGCCATTTTCCTCCCTCACTCTTTATTCGACCAAATTTCGCACTACGCTAAAGATGATTTTTTCATTCCTTGTCAAAATTTTTCTAACGATACGCCAGAGAATAAGTTTTCTGTTTAGTAAACTGAATCTGTTTAACAGATGCATTTCGATAGGTAAGTCGGTTCCATTACGCTGCCTATATCGACCAGCAATATTTCTTTTTTTTTAATTCATAGCAACATTCAACCATACCTTAGAATAGCACGGATACACGCTGCCCTCTACGATACGAACCATACGGCGCGAAGGTCCATTTTTGAAAGTTTCGCTTTATTAAAAAACAGGTTCAATAATTCCAGCAAGATTTCCCAATACTGAACTTGACGAGATAAAATTGTTAGATGCCATAATTGTTGACCGTGATCGTGATTTATTGAAATGGTGAGATGGGCAGTTTGAGAATAATAGCTAAAAGTATTTCCGCAGTGCCCTCCACCAATCGGAGAAATTTTTCATTGGCGAGAGATAGAACAAGATACAGTCAAACCCCGATTCGGTGCCATTCCCATATGGAGTGCCACTCCCGCATTCCGCCCAAGAATCGCTGCGAACAAAACTTCCATCTTATGAATACATAAATCTAGCATATATCTCGATTTAACGCCACCCCCGCTTTAGTGCCAATCTCGTTTATGGGCAAACTGTGGCGCTAATCGGGGTTTGACTGTAGATCCCGCAAAGGTTATTGACATACTGTTAAAGTACTCTTAAATTACTATTACAAAGGCAACTTAAATTAGAAGGTGATATTAATTAAGTGAACTACTTGTGTAAACTTAAATATTCAATAGAATTATATTTCTTCTGATAAACTGAACATTTATATATACATGTGTGTGTGCGCGTGTGCGTGCGTGCGTGCGTGTGTGTGTGTGTGTTTGTTTGTTTGTTAAAAATATGGTTCCTCTTTAGCCCCAGGCGTTAAGATAGAGTAGTAAGCTTAAAATGTGTGTTACATTTATTATACTTATAGTGAGACTTACAATTATTTGGTATTAATTGCTATATTTGTGGTTTATTTATTAATCGAAATTATTTGTTAAATAGAAATTAACTCCTTAACCGTAAAATTCAAAATTAGAGACAAAATGAAAAGGGGGAAGAAAGGAAGGAAAAGGCAAAAGACAATAAAAATTATAAACTTACAGGTTTAGGGGTTGTTACTCCACGCCAGGAACCTGATGTCACTCACTTAATCGCACAAGCACTAATCCTAAAGGTGGAAAGGTAACGGGACCGGGTTTGCGAGAAATTACTCTGCGCCAAGGACCCCAAAAATCACACCGTTGCTAGAATAATAATCCAGAACATGAATATGGCTGACCAATAAGTTCCTTTAACCCGGGACGTTGTGAACTGCAATTCGGATTTGGTGTGCGCGATAATAATCTTTGGAATAGCAAGCAGCAAGCCTCCAAACATAGAAATGAAGCTACACGGTAATTGGAAGATGCCGTTTGTATCATCCACAAAATCAATGAATCCTTGCTACGAAGGATAAGTCGTAAAACTTGGTGCTACATTATTCTTTGTGCAGAGAATGATGGGACCCATATCGTTGCTCACGATTATTGTAAATAATTTCAATGCTTAAACAAATGATTAACATAATCGAAATACATATAATAAAAGTCTATGCCCTGTCGCGATCAAAATTAACACGAATAACTCGATAACAGATGATTTCATTTGGACCATTCTTCCATTGTTTCGTAATCGTGATCGTGGTCAAACTTTTTATGAAGGCGTCACATGAGGCTTTATATGCAACAGTGAAAGCCACATACGTCCATTCAAATGACCGTGTGTAAATGTCAAAGAAATAACAATTAATTAATTAACAATTTTTGATTGCTTAATGTACGACTATATTAAAAGTCTACTGTATCCATTTCCTTGAAAAGAACGTTTAAATTTCATAGGTGATATTCAATGACACCTCCTGCTGGCAAATATACGAATATGCACGTATTAAATATGTCGATTATATTTCGGCGGGGTCCGCAGTTATGGGACTCCTGATTTAATGAATTCCTTCTGAAATCGGCCTTCACAACTGATGCCAAGGCGATGGCGGTCTCTCACGCCATCTCTTAATTCCTCTCCTAAACTGATCATATAATATTCACTGACTCTTTCATCAGATAGCAAATGCCTGGCGACATTTGTTGTCTGCATCATTGGTTTTCTTTGCTATTTGTCACTGTCTTTCTCGATAAATATGATTTTTCGATTCTACGCCAATCTTCCCATTCCGTCCAATCGATGCTTTCCTGATACATACGCCGAATCTGTTTACAAGGTTTCTATTCCTTAATGGTTAACATCCTAGTAAATTCATCATCGCTTTTACCTACGTAATAAATATCTCACAAAATTATCCTCGGTTCTCTGTGATATCACAGCTCCCAGACGTTTGTGTGTAATTATAATATGACTTAATATTGATATGAATTATTACTTGTCTATTCTTTCACTCATTCATTTTAGATTATTCGTCTGGATTTTATTAGCATTTAATATTACATAATCACAATGGATACTCTATTCCAGGTATTTTGCCATTCATCGTGTTTTAAGGGCTTTATATTTGCCAACATTATATGTTTACTTTCATGTCACATTCAATTTTATTTACCCTATCCACTTCGCTATCTTTCTCACTTAAAAATCTTTAGCAATCCTTCATGGCTTCTATTCGACTAGAGATAGCAGAAATTGTTATCCCTTTGCAGAATTTTTACAGCATTACCTTGCGTCTTCGTTTTGGTAATAGTGATTCGATCGCTCGATTTTAGAAAGAGTTGGATTTGAATGTAAGCGTTACATCGTTGATTAATTATTCAAAAACAAACCAGCTACTCATGTTATTACCACTTTCGCTCCTATTACACACATATATACAAACATTCACATACAAGCTCACATAGAGATTAACAAACCAAAACGTCCTATCACTCCCTCAAACACATGTGTGTGTGTGTGTGTGTGTGTGTGCGAGATCATGTGCGTATCTCCCAGCAGAGGAAACATAAGAACACTCTTGATGGATATGTCACAGAGCAGGGATCGATTATATATCCAATGTTTTACGACGAAGTCTTCGGTCAGAGAGAAGGTCGGGTCACTGCGCTTCCTGAACCCTCAACATTTCGATCAGAGCAAAAGGATAAAGAGGGAGTAGAAAAGGGGGAGAGTGAGACGAAATTTAGACGGCAGTGGTAGGAAAGAGAGGGGAGAATGATGGAGAGGAGAAGGAGGGAGAGTGGGAGTAGGGAGAGGAGGGAGAGAATGAGGGTGTTGAGAAGGAGAGAGATGAAAAGGAGTGAGAAGAGGAGGAAGATTAATGAGGGAGAGAAGGAGAGAGTTGAGAAGGAGAGAGATGAAAAGGAGTGAAATGAAAAGAAGGGAGAGAATGAGGGTGTTGAGAAGGAGAGAGATGAAAAGGACTGAGTTGAGGAAGGAGATAAAGAGGGAGAGAAGGAAGGATTTGAGAAGGAGGGAATTGAGAAGGAGGGAGATAAAGAGGGAGAGAAGGAGTGAATTGAGAAGGAGCGAGACAAATAACGAGAGGAATGAGTTGAGGAGGGTGATAAAGAGGGAGATAAGGAGGGAGTTGAGGAGGAAAATAAAGAAGGAGAGAATAAGTGAGTTGCGAATAAGTGAGTTGAGTAGAGAAGAAGAGAGATGAAAAGTAGGGATTTGAGAAGGAAATAGATGAAATGGAGGAATTTGGGAAGGAGTGAGTTTAGGAGGGAGATGAAGAGGATGGAGCGATGTAGGGAGAGGAAGCGAAAAAGCCGGACTCCGCATAACATCCACAAAAGTTAGGAATATTGAAAGTTTTTCCTTTATATCGATTTTATGCAGTAGATTTTTTAGAGGAATGGAGGAGGTTAGAAGGGGAGCAGCGCAGAATACGATGGAAGTAATCAGATTGGAAGGGAGTAGGATTCGTGTTCGGGCCATTGCACGCTTGTGAAAAACAGAACAGGAATCAACAGCACAGACTGAAGAGGACCTTCTTATACTCGTAGGCACATACAAGCATAGGTATAATGTCGCAGTATTCGTTGGTTTTCTCCTGGTTCGCTATAGTCTCATTTCATTTTGGGTAAAAATTTTATAGGATACGATTTAAAATGATTTAGTCGAATGTTATTATATAATAAATTATGAGTAATCAATCGTCGGTGCATCCAAGGGACGCACAGTGCTTAAAACTACTTTAATAAAACATTATTTTTTAATAGTTGAAATATTTCTGTATTTAAATAATTGACCCCAGAATGTATTTTGCTTTATATTGCTAATATTGCAGATAAATAAAATTCCGTAGGACAGATTTGAACCGTTTCCTCTTCGGACGTAGTCTAGGTTCGGAAAATATTGCTTCTCAATACATATCCGCATATTAGAAATATTTTTCGGAATTATATCTGTCGATTTCAAATATGCCAATATGCAGGTAAAAGACCGGGGTTAGATCGAGCCCCGGTCATGGCAGAATCTTTATCCTAAATTCAATTTATTCCCATAACTGAGCAAGAATTATGGGACACGTAATTAATGAAAAATGAAATTGTCATGTGTAATTTATTCTAACTTTCAAAAATTCTGCTATTACTGGAAACAACAAATTAACAGGCCGTCATCGACGAGTTGGCAGTATTAAAACTACACGAGTAATTGAAGTAGGATTTACATTGATCATTATTATTATTATATGTAAATTAATTGGACAATAAACAATTAGTAGAGCATCTACTATCTGCATTTGTCAAAAATGCATTACATACCGGCAGAAGTAAACATTAATTTCACAGAGATGTACGTAAACTTCCAGGAAGAAAAATTCAGTAATTCCTAAAGAAATCAAAATTTCGGAATATTAGACAACGTTGAAGAGAGTAAGTGCGATCAGTTGCAATAGAGATGGAATAAAGAATGCTAGGGAGAAATAAAGAGAGGAAAAAGGAAAATAGGAAATTTAGAGAGATGGGAAGATATAGAAAGATAAGAGAAATAGTTAGATGGAAAAATTGTTAGATTGAAAAATCGATAGTGAGAAATGTTTAAAGTGAGAGATTAATAGAGAGAGAAATGCAAAGAAGGAGACATGGATAGATGGTGAGAGGGCGAGAGTTGATAATAAGAGGAAATGGTAAAATATAGAGAGGGAGAGAAATGGAGAGAGAGGGGCAGATGTTGGGAGAGTAATAGAAATGGTGTGAAAGGGAGAGATGATGAGAGAGGGAGAGGTGGTGAGAGATGGAGAGAGGTTGAGTGAGAGACAGATGGTGAGAGAGGGAGAGATGTTGAGAGAGTTATAGAAATGGTGAGAAATGGAGAGATGGAGGTAGAGGGAGAGATGTTGAGAGAGGGAGAGATGTTGAGAGAAGGAGAGATTTTGAGTGAGGGATGGACGGTGAGAGAGGGAGCGAGAAGGAGAGATATTGTGAGAGGGAAAGATGGAAAAAGAGGGAGAGATGGTATTAGAGGGAGGCATGGTGAGAGAGGTAGAGATGGAGAGAGAGGGTGATATGGTGAGAGAGGGAGTGATGGTGAGAGAAGGAGAGATGTTGAGAGAAGGAGAGGTTTTGAGTGAGGGACGGACGGTGAGAGAGGGAGCGAGAAGGAGAGATATTGTGAGAGGGAGAGATGGGAAAAGAGGGAGAGATGGTATTAGAGGGAGGCATGGTGAGAGAGGTAGAGATGGAGAGAGAGGGTGATATGGTGAGAGAGGGAGTGATGGTGAGAGAGGGAGAGATGTTGAAAGAGGGAGAGAAATGGTGTGCGAGGGAGTGATGGTGAGAGAGGAAGAGATGTTGAGAGAGAGAGAAATGGTGAGAGAGTGTGAGATGTTTAGAGACGGAGAGATGATGAGATTGGAGAGAAATGGTGAGAGAGCGATAATAAATTCAACCTCAATTTCTTAACGACACAAATATAAAAAATTAACGAATATTAACTGAATATTCGCTATAACGAGCGTATACTAACTTACACTGATTTTACATCCATGAAATTTTTTCAAAGACTTTATATGCTGTATAGTTTCCGGTGCTATTAATAGCTCGCACTCCGTACTTTCCCCTTACGGCCACGCGAGAGATTTATTCACATCCGAGTTGAAGGCGGAGTCACAAAGCCCGACTACCAGCTATAGTATGTTCCACCAAGAGAATTTGTCATGATTATGGTGACTCTGCCAAAATGGAATGTGTCGGATGCAATGAGAGCGTTCGTTTTGAGTTTGGACACCATTTCATTGCAGCACCTTGCTGTTTGCATTAGACATGCGAAGCAAGACACGGATCACAACTTGCAACAAAATGAACCAGAAGGATGGGATAGAGGTGTGCATCATTTAATTCCTCCTTGCACATTCCAAAGGCACGCAGACGCTGGCAAGATACAGCTGAGTGAAAATTACGCCATACGAAACGTGCAGAGAAATAGAGACAGAAGACGAGTCTAGTTCGGATGAAGAGGAAGAAGTGATCACTTTTCCGTCTCAGTCTGCAGCTCTTGAAACACTGGAAGTGCTAAGTGACGTAGTGCCGAGCAAATGGCACTGTAACTACGGTGCACTTTCATAAATTCTCCGATGTGGAGAAATTTGCGCTACAGACAGCTAACATTCTCAATCGGACGAACAATGAAGCTTCCTTTTCCAAAGTGGCGTAATTGTTTATGCAGCGGTGGAGTGGCTTTCTTGGGTACTGGTACATTTGATATTGTCCTTAATGTTCTAAAAATTCAGTACCAATTGCTTAATTAGTACCTAGTAAATAAAGTGAAACTCCTTCACCGTTACGGTGAAAGAGTTTTTTATTATTTACTATTGTATTGTTTCACCGTGTCTCGCAACACTCCCTTTTCATAATTAGTACCTATTGCTACAACTTTCAAAACAATATCTGTTGGAAAATAAACTCAAGCAAGCGAACATATTTTTTTGCGTGCGTACGTATTTGTGGGAAAAATACTGAGGCCTTCTTTTTCAATTTTGACGTTTGAGAGTAGAAAATCTCGAGAGATGTGTGAAACCAGTGGAATTAGTGGAATGCCATTAGCACGGGTAAGCTGCAGCTAAAAGTTCTGCTTTGAGGCTTATTTTTATTACAAATGTGACAACTTAAATGTTTTCGTTTGATTTGGTTACAAAATTAAAATGGAAAATTACGGTCTTCTTTTAAATCTTAATGCAGCCTAACGATATATGTACAAAGAAGTCAGGAGATCAACTACAAGATTTTTTAAATCATTTTCCGATATTACGAGCATTTTTCTGAATTTTATGAATTCTCGCTATGTCGAGGTTACGCTGTATTTACTTGGCATAATTTCTGATATATCGTTTTGCAGTTTATACTTAGTCATTATAAAGAAATTCCCGTTTTACCGGCACCTATGGGACCAAGTCATGCCGTTAAATTGAATGTGCCGGTATTAGTCGTACAATGGTAACAAGTATAAATAATACGTTCTAACAGTGTAGTTTGTATCATCATTTTTATTCACTATTCCTTCCTATAGTAGCCTAAATACCCGTCAAATGATGAAACAATTAAATAAATATGTTATATAAAAGTTTTTGCTGCTGCTGGAAAGCGTTATTTCTTTTCTTCAAAAGCCCTTCTTCTAATTATTATTACATTTTGCGGGAAGTACCGCTAGCCCCACATTTTATTCGCTGGTGGATGTACATTATTGTATCATTCCATAATATGCTATTTTAATTAACATAATGGGATGATTTTTGTTGGGTAGTTGGGAGCAGTTTTTATTACTAACTATTCTGGCTACAGATAAGGCGTGCCTCACTCCCCTCCAACGAGTTTTGGGATAAGGACCTTTTAACAAAATATCTCGCTATTTTATATTCATAATTTAAAGGTAATTCAGAATTTTTCTCGCGAAAAAGTTCATATCTAATCTAACGTTCACGGCTTTCCGAGTTCATTTGATATGCTTTTGAAATAGTAAATCGATAGACTAAAGGTACGCTAATCGATAATAATCGTAGTATTATTTTAAAAAATGGCAAATGAAATTATGAATCTCGAAAGATAATTAGGTGAGTCTTCAAAATGTTTAAAAGGATATTAATCGTGTTCTTTGCCGCTTTTTATACACGGTGATTGAATGACAGCGGTTAAAATTTTGTGGAATGAGAAAGAAGTCATTTGCATACCTTTCATCTACTTTTCATTCAATTATTTATTAATAACTAGAAAGATCGCAATTTTAGGAGAATTTATGACTAGTTCTGCACTATAATGAAATTCTATATGAATCTTACCAGTAAAACTAAACGGCGGTCGATGATTGATACACGTATTTCCCTTCTATTTCAACAAAATGAATTAAAACTTTTGTCTGATAAACCGATTGCTTTTCTCAAATATCGATTAACAATCGGTTGTGAAAGCAACCGGTTGTGCCCATTACTACATGTGATGCGAGTTTAACCATACGCATCGTCAGGACTACGGCGACCCCTAGTAATTGCCGTGTGTGGAACGTTTCCGCGCCAAAGATGCCGTTAGAGCGAGTTTGTCGGTAAATCGGGAGTCGGTAGAGCGGGATTTTATTGCACTGAAATTACGAAAATACGTTTATTAAAAGCTCCAACTTAAGAGAGGGAAGGAATTTTTCGTAGGCAGATATAATTGAGTCGCGGATGTTTGACGTTTTCATCGTGTGCGTTCGTTCAAACTATTTCGTTTAGTTTCAAATACTCCATCGCGCGAAACGCGCCCATTTGTAATACACTTTTCGAATTTGTTCTATACTGAAGTGCTTATTCTTGAATTTAATATGCCTTGAGTAAAAAAGATCCGTTATAATTAAGAAAATGCGTGTAATTTCCTTGCGCGTGCATGCAGCATTTTGTAAGCGGAAGGAGACTGATTATTATCAACGACGAAGAAAAGAACGCAACGTAAATATTACCACTTAACTCAAATGAGTTCAAGTGAGTTTGCATAAAATAATTTTCGACTGTTTAACTGATTGATTGTTTAAAAATTTCATTATTTCCCTGGCATCATTTCCAATTTATCTTTTGGCAGTGTTGAGTAATTAAAAGTACGTAAATACGTTTATTAATGCACTAACATTGGAACATAGTGGGGAGAATAAACGTTAAGTGGATATATATATATATATATACCGAAAAGATTATCAGTTAATTGGTCCACAGCAAAACGTCCACAGCAAAAATGTCCACTCTTGTAAATGTCCATTAATATTAATGTCCACTTCATTAGAGGGCCATTCCGTGCAATGTGACAAGCTGCAAAAACTGGGCTGGGACTGTTTTAAACGTTCCATCCGTGTAAATGGATGGTGAGGCACAAAGATGTTCAATATTTCTTGATGTTGCAAATATTATTAATCTATTGCCATTATTCTCCCCGGAATCAAATAACAAAAATCGTTCACCCCGCATTGTTGAATCATATGGAGGAAGTATCTGAAGGTCTCTTATACTTCTGATAATCTGGGGACGATTGCGATTCTGTTCCCTATTTACTGTTTGTGTTAAATTATTTCTCTCAGGCAAGTTGGCTAAAACCTCTTTATTTGTAATATTAGCAGTAGCTTCTCTCACAATACGACTAGGATTTTCATTGGGTCGCTCAATAGCTCTTTGACTTATAATACCTTGTACTCTTTTTGCTTCGATGGCAGCAGTGTTCGACTCTTGAGTATGTGCTCCATAACCATCCTTCTCGATAACAATATTGTCTAGGTCGATATTTGTTACACAACGAGATTTGCAGATTTCTCTTTCGGAACACCTCCAGTAAATTTTCCTACCATTTTTACTACGGGAATGGAAGTGATATGTGTATCCATTGCTCACCAAAATTTTCTTCCTCTTCTGCGAAACAAGATATGTAGCCATTGGGAAAAAATTCTTAAAAGTTTGTATTTATTATTTATTTATTTTTTTAAATTTCTATAGCAACACACTTCTATTATCAAACAAGAATGCCAGAAATGGAACAAGAATGTAATTTTTTCTATGCTA
Source organism: Tanypteryx hageni (assembly GCA_028673005.1). Lineage (NCBI taxonomy): Eukaryota > Metazoa > Arthropoda > Insecta > Odonata > Petaluridae > Tanypteryx > Tanypteryx hageni. The sequence continues at coordinate 5,569,721 of CM054112.1, forward strand.
TATTCATATTGGATATTGGACATCTGCATATTGGACATTTAGACTTGTGAATGGACTTTATGGTTGTGGACATTTTTGCTACGGACTTTCTGTATATTGGACATTGTGCTGTGGACCAATTGACCTGGAATGACCGAAAATCTTTCGTGTGTTTTTCTTGTGTGCGTGTGTCTCTTCGACGCCCCCAGCAGCCTGCCAACTTGGTCCCCAACTTGGTAAGTGTCCGCTGGGATTTCCTCAACACCTTGTTGCCACTCTCATCACTACCTTTTCTTTTCCTTAAGTTTATATATATATATATATATATATATATATATATATATATATATATATATATTTACAGGGCCGTCCATTACGATCGCGAGGCCATAGGCAAAAACCAAATCATGTAAACAGAGCAGTTAGGCAAAGATTTTTTTAAGCTGAACTCGTAAAAAAAGAATGCATATTTTTTCAAATGAAAAACAAAAGTTTAATGTCAGCAGGTATAACTGTAAAAATTGGTATATTACATTACATTAATTTTATTTTTCTAGATTTTGCCGCAACAAAATCTTTTAGCAGTGAATAAAAATCAGATTAGTCGGCAACATATTTTTCTATTGATAAAATTGCTAATGCTACTAACATTTCCTCTGTTATTGTACTTCTTAAATGAGATTTTATTAGAATTTATTTTGAAAAACTTCTTTCTGCACTCCCGACAGCGACTGGTATAGTTAACAAAATACGATAAGCAATGGAAGCATTAGGATAAATATCTGTATATTGTTGCTTAAATAAAAATTTCAAAATCTCAGCAGGCGTTGAAGACTTAAGAACTTCAGACTCTCTAGTTATTCGTATAGCCTCTCTCCATCTATATCTTTCATGCTTAAATTTTCATTTGTTAAAGCTAGTTCTAAATTTAAGCATTTATCACTGAGCTCCTTCGTGATACAGGAATGAATATTACACAGAATGCCAAATGTTTCATAATAATTCTTAAGTTGTGTAAATCTTTCTTTTTTTTTTGAATCAAGGGTGTCTCTAAAACACAATTGAAAAATTCAATTTCAAATTCCTTTTCCCCGCTGCTTAACTGTTCTTCACAGCACTAGTAAGATGCAAGTCGTTTTTTTAAATCCTCTATTGCTTAAAAATTGGCTCAATGTCATTTTCTTCTGCTAAAATGCTCAAATATTACTAATTACCATCCATGAAACAGCCTTTCTATTTAATTTAATGAAGCTTTATTTTCGTACGACGACGACAAAATACATATATTGTAACACTGAAAGAAATAGCATGCACATAAAAACTCAATGTCACATTGTAAAGTCTCTCACGTCTGTATCTTCTAATACAGTTTTATAAGAGAATACTACTCTTTGTAATTTAACTAATAAGTAATAACAAAACCATCATACTCGACTGATCTTCAATTAGTTATCAATTGTCTCGTTAGACGATCCTCATTTGTCAAGGCGACTGCCATTCCATTGCAGCGCCTCTATAAATTAAGTCTTGATCAAAACCACTGCAAATTCATTTGTTTGTGTTTATGTTTCTATGATCTTTAGTCTCGAGAAAATATCGAGAACGTGTACAGTGTATGTATACATTATAGAACCACATCTCATTTTTCTGTCGTTCGAACGTTGATCACTCCGCTTTGTCTCAGTACAAAGAATACTCAAGAATATTCTTTATACTATGGCTTTGTTTCCGTATAAATGCACTATGACATTCGTTAGGTGCGAGGCCCCAAAAGCGCGAGGCCCTAGGCGCCTGCCTTGCATTCTGCAAGCATTTCATCTCACCTTAAATAAGCATTCATTTTTCATAGAGATATTTCATCATTGGAAATATTTTGTTAATTCTAAAGATTTTCGTTCTTTCCTTATGTAATAATAATAGAGTAAAACAATCCCTAACATTTGTAATTTTAAGAATATTATACTTTCCATAGTAGTGTACTAAAGCCACACATTTATGCCAAATTTTCCTTAGCTTATCTAGAATTGAAATAATTTTTATCCAATTGTTTAAATTTTAAAACATTTTAACGGCCATAACAACATATTCATCGAGATTTTCAAATGTTTATTTGGGTATGTGCACTAAGCTCTAAATAATTTTAAAATTTCAGTTCCAACACGACATTACATTTTTTCACAATTCTCTAATACTACCAGTTTTTTTATTTTAACGTGTTATAAGTTTACGCCGTAGCATTAAATTGATTGCATTATAATGCAATCTACTGATTCTTTTTAGAAGCACTAAATTTAAGCTATTATTTTATACAGTTCATCATCCCCCATAATTAAAAAGAGTGACGTTATTTTATTTAATAAAGCATATCGCGTTTTTAAATTATGACATCATCATATGTCTTTGGTTGAAATCAATGGGATAATAAGAATTTCCCTATTAAAAGGCCTTAAAGCGATGCTATTATAATGCGGATTGCCAATTTCCATTTAAAAGCATTGTTCTGATTGCTATGGTAGTTGAAGTTCTTTATTGTTGAGCATCTGCTTCCTTCCGATTAAAAACATATTTCTTCGTAAATTCGGCATTAATTTGAATTTAGTCTTAAAAAATAAGAAACCTAATTCTTTTAGCTAAAGAACTGTTTTCATCCAGAGTTTCTATCTAAGTTGTCACTAATTTAAAAATGTAAATTCAAGAGACTCTGCACAGATTTCAATGTTTTTCTTATGGAGTATCGAAATGGAACATTGGAGTCAAGAATATCCCACTAAAAATTTAAAAATTTTAAATTTTCGATTTTTCTGGTTGGTTGTACCTAATAACCTATCATCCTACCAAATTTTAGGCCCGTTGCATCATATCTAGAAGTACCTTAGGTTTTACATCATGGATATGCCACAACCGGGACAAAATAAATTTTAAAGCCTAAAATAAGGGACAATTTGAAAAAAAAAACCGGGATAATGTGAATCTCACAATTTTCAGGTAATCAGTGCTCTAAAAATGAAAAATAAACGTTATAAAAGAGAAAGGAAGTTATAATACTTCGTAAAAATTGATGGAATAATAGGAAACTATGTAGAATGGCATAAGCTGTCATTTGGGAATAACTTTGAAACGGAAAAAATTCTGCCATGACCGGGAATCGATCCCGGGTCTTCCACTTGCCGGGCGGATATTCTACCACTACCACCTTAGCAGATAATCTTTCCTGTTTCTGAACGCGGGTGTTTTTCTTAGTTGGGTCCGGGCTAGCCAAGCTATGACCATCGACCGTAACAAGATCATGTCTCTCATTCAGCTCTTCTGTAATATATATATATATATATATATATATATATATATATATATATATATATATATATATATTAAAGAAAACTGACGAAATATAAGTTTTTGTCAATTTGAAACCCCATATCAATAATGTTTTTACACGTATTTTGTACTTCCTCCCAAATTGGTATATCTTTTAAAAGCATCCATTTCATAAATTTGAACTTATGGAAGGGTTCAACCCATTTTTATAGGTATTCACAAGTCGTTTGATGCATATAAAATATTTCATCTTTGAATGCTTTCATTTCTTCGCCCTGAATATTGTGATCACTCAAAATTTTGCAAGCACTTAAGGAAACAAATTTTTCTTCAATGCGGAATTTCAGCATTTCGATCGTCTCATGACTTCTATTATGCAATTATCGGAGCATTCTATTTTTAGTATTTGCTTGTTGAATATGCCAAGAAAACCATGGATAACATGGAAGTAGGCTTCATTTACTGGCAAATCAAAAATATTTACAATAAATTTCGGCGGCTTTTCTTCTGCATGAAATAATTCCTTCAATTAGGGTTGCCACCTCTCCCGCAATTCCGGGATTCTCCCGGAATTATGGAGTATAAGACACGTGTCTCCCGGCGGGATGCCAAAATCTCCCGGAATTTAGGAATCTGCCGATCCGTGGCTATACTTACCTAGTTGAAATTAGTAAATTTAGTTTGGCCGGTATATTTAATCCAAAGTAATGGATAAATGCAAAGATGTATACTTTCTCGGCGACTCCCTCATGTTCTTCTCAATGGAGATGACGATTTTTTAACAATGTACTCACAAACATTTTTTATTGTTACACTTGATCCTTCTTAGAGAATGTTAAAGGGATATTCCTTGAAAATTCATTCTGGTTTGAAACTTTGTAGAATATAGTGAAGGTCACATTTTTCATTTTCTTAACATTCAGTCTATTTCCTCATTGTCTGCAAATAATGCACCTGTAAATTTTGGTAAACACAGTTCTGTGTACCAAATACTTTTTTCAGATAATGAAAAACTTTTAAAGGCAAATTGAAAATGCCATATTTTACATAACTGTTTAAAACTCCTGAACCGTAAATTAACCCAAAGAGCACTCACACGTCAATAAGAAATAAGGAAAATTAAAATTATACTTACAAGTTTGCAGAGGTGCTTAACATACCTGGAAAAGTGGTATGATTTTGAGAGTTCTACATATAAAAACATGAATATATTATCAATGAAGAAAGAAATTACATGCGATGAATTCAAAAATCTTGGAAATACAATAAAATTAGCAATCGATGAAGACAAACTATGTGAAGACTTCTGTGTATTCCGTGGCCTCGGTGAAGTTGCAGCGGCTAGTACAAAAAGGGTGGACTTAAGATGGGTTAACTTCTTTTCTAAGGTTAATAAAGGAGTTGGAGAAGGACTGAAAAAAATTTTATCGTTTGTGCTCTCGATTCCAGCTTGCGAACGAATTTTCAGTGTCATGAATGAACTGTGGTGCAAAAACAGAAACAAGCGAAGCATACATCACGTCAAGGCTGAAATCCAAGTCTGCAAAATTTTAAATCTTTCTTGTAAGAACTTCCATGCATTTTTACTATCAAAACCAAAACTTTTGGAGGCTGCACGAAGCAGATCGAGGTACAATTTTAAATTTAATAAATAAATTAGGGTTTTTTGAAAAGACACTCTGTTCAATATTTGCTATAATTATGTATAAAATACAATCATTGTGAAATTTAGGTTAGTGTATTCTAAATAATAATTAAACGAGTTTCATAAGTCTTGCTTAATTTTTTCAATACATGAGAAATATTCCATGATGAAGTGATTTTAGGTGAATGATACCAGATTATACTTAGTTTCCTTCTGTATCAGAGATTCATCTCTAACTTTATTGTTGAAATTAAACGAGAATGTAGGCTGGAGTCCAGCGCCACAAAAAAACAGTTGGAATACTAATCGTTTGTTTAGTAATGAGAAATAACTAAGATTTACTGCTTGGGTTATGTTTTTCGACTGAGAGAAAATCTCCCGGAATTTTCACCACCTAAATTAGAAATCTCCCGGAATGAACCTCTCGCTAGGTTGCAACCCTACCTTCATTGCTTCAAAAATTTTCAATACTCGATCGATCGACTGGTAAAAACTTAACCAGCGAGTTTTGGAATGAGTCAACAACTTGCGGTTGGCAAAGTATGACAACATTTTCACCACGAGCACTTCACATCACATGACAATCTTTCGGCTCCCAACTGAATTGCGTTATGCAGAATATGTGCTGAGCATCCCACGTCTAGCAAATTAGGATTGATTTTTTTCTCGTAATTTATAAAAGGCATTGTTTTTTCCTTTTCTTAACAGCCCCCCCAACTTTGCATTAGCGTTATCTGCACCATAAGCAACGCATTTTTTTGTAGGTATACCGTACTCACAGAATGTGAAAATAATAAAATCACTAATCTTGTCGGAGGTTGCGTTAGTTAGGGATTCAATTTTTAGTATCTTAATCGGAATTCCTTATTTCTTACAAAAATATTAAATAACTAAGGGCAAAACTTTTTCAGTTTTCTGATTGCTAGCATCTGTGGATATTCCAAAACACTGTGACTTTTTTGATTCGATCAGCAATACATTTATACAAAATAACCCAATAACATTTTTAATTAGAGCGGTAGTTTTTGTCTGTCCGGAAGAATATTTACTGGCAATTTCAGAATCACTAAAAATTTCTCTAAAAAGATCATTGTTACAATCAGCTGAACGAAAGGAATGATGATGTTTAATAATGTGGTAAGCTATTGATAATTCACTTGCTACAACAAGATCATACTCAGTTACATTTTTCACATGAATGTACTTCGTAATTCTTTGTGATATTCCACCATTGCCATAGCAGGTTGCATTGACTTTATGTTTTTAGAATTAATGTGGTCTTTTAGGTCAGATTTCCCACCCTGGCTAATATTTATATAACTCGTTCATAATCTACACTCCACTTCGTAATGACTTTTTCCTTTCTTGATAAAATCCCCCTCTTTTGAATATTCTTCATTAAATGTGCACTTTCTCTCTGGCATTTCTGTTGTGGGTCCTAAGACCTATAAAAATTATGAATATTTTGTATAAAAAATCTTGACAATTCGACCGCTTATTTACAAAACACAAGTTTTCGGGCTTTACATTAATACGACTATGATTAAGTTAATTCAAACTTCATGTTAAAAAATATAATATCGATTTTGTTTGTCATTTGACAGATTAAAGTAAATATTACCTTTAATATACAAAAGAGTATTGTTTAAATGATATAATCGACTAAAATCCTGACATCATTTAAGAAAACATAACATTTGCTAATAGCTAAATTAAGGTATAAACAAAATTAGGGTATTGCTACGCTCTCGCACCCATAATAATAATTCCTGGTGTATGTAGCACGAAATAAGAAGTACGAAAATTTAGAAGTTATTAATAAGTATTCAATGTCTTTTTCAATCTTTCGGAGAATCTTGCAGTGCAGTAGATATAAATCACTTTAAGAGTTAATAATAATCGTCTTACCTTTGAAATAAAAATTCCATCGGCAGATATTGGATGAAATGAAGATCTCTGCACCCGCTATAGCCGGAAAAGAAACTTTCCTTCTCTACCTTCTTTTCTTGAAATAAAGTGAAGAAGGTAACACTACACCACGGTGATAGCTGGACTAAGGACCACAACGTTATGAGGATGTCACTCTTAAACGACAATGTAGAAAGCGAAGAACCGTTGCTGAAAAGGCAAGGGTGCTTAAATATCCTGCTTTTGAGTTTTTCTCAAGAAACTGTAAGCAAAGACGAACAATGTTTTTCTGGGAAGAACGGGTATCTCGGGAGGTATTTCAACGGAAACGCTAATTACAAAGTTCAACGAAAGGATAAAATATCCCATTCTCGAGCTAGCCTAATGGAGGTTGCGGCTATTTTATTGGAGGTCGTAAAACTACAAATACAACTGGACTCCAAATTATCTACGAACAAGTACGGTACGTGAATTTCCGCCTTTTAGTCCACGAGAAAGTGACCCGCGGAATAGTCAGGATTCAAAATCTGAACCAGTGCGACGATTTTTAAATAGAGAAATAGGAGGAGAATATGTGGCACAGCTGTCATCTTTATTTTCTCAGAATCTGCTCTTGGTGAACGAAACTGTCTTTTTCTAGGACTAGAAATACGAATGCCTTTTATGAAGTAGTAACTGGTAGATATAGTATGAGATTTTAAATGAATTCATGCGAAAGAAGGACATGAAATGTTTTCGGTGAATCATTACGTTTAAAATTTAAAAAAAAAAAACGGGACATTTAGGCGTCCCGAAAAAAAATTTCGGAACACAGGGTCAAAACATTGAAAACCAAGACGTCTGGTCACCCTATCCCAGGAGTTCCCAACGCGGTGCCCGCGGGCGACATGGCACCCGCAAAGGTACACTGAGGCGCCTGCCGAGGTTTGCTCAGGTATCCTCCCTAAAAAATTAAGCTCTTTTGACGTATAGTGATGAGCGTCCACAGATTCTAGAAAGTACTAATCTAAAAAGACTTCACGTCTTAGGGGCGTAGAGATTATCAGGTGTAGTCGAGCTTAAAGACAGAGTGCAATAAACCGATCATATTGTTTTGTCCTGTACCCGTGTCAGCTCAGTATGGATCCTTTAAGACGTAAGGGATCTTAGAAAGGGTTTGGAATGCTGAATGAAGTGTGGCTGTTTGGTTTTGTTTTAGGCGTTTGGCGTTAAAATATATCAAATTGAAGTGTGACAAAGCAAATTTAATAATCCCGATAATTTCATAGAAAATTTAGTAGTGAAAAATCGACGACAATTCATTTTCGTCGATTTTGAATTTTTTACGAATTCGATTTTATCGATTTAAATCGAATCCTACCAAACCTAATTGTAAATAAACATATATCTACGAGCCGAGCTGTAAGTGTTTAGCGGGGGGGGGGGGGGGTTAAAATATCGGCAGTGCCCGCCGCTTTCGCTTTTTAAGTCGAAGGCGCCCTTGCCAACATAAAGGTTGGGAACCCCTGCCCTATCCTATAATCCTATATCCTCCTCCCTAAGAAGCAGCTATTTATAATATATATATATATATATATATATACTAGTAGAAGGTGCTTGCATTCTGCAAGCATTTCATCTTACCTTGAAAAACATTAATTTTTCAGAGAGATTTCTCATTATTACAAATATTTTTTAATTCAAAATATTTTGCCTCTCTACCAATTTTCGTTCTTTCCATATGAAAAAATATTGGAATAAAACATTACCTAAAATTTACAATTTTAAGAATATTATACTTTTCCATTGTGGGGTACTAATCCCACACCTTTGTGCCGAATTTTAAATTTATAGCACTTCTAGAAGTGAAATAATATTTATCTAATGGTTTAAAATTTAAATATTTTTAACGGTCGCAATAACAACTTCATGGAGATATTCAAGTATTTATTTGTGCATTTACACTTACCTCTATCTAACATTAAATATTAGCTCCATAGCTTTGAATAATTTTTTTAAATTTTAAGAATTTCTAACAGCTAAACAAATTAAAATATCAAAATTTCAATACTCCCCATCTCGTATTTTTACAAATTCTACCTTTTAGAAAAATTTCAGCTCTGTAGAACATTCGGAAATAAATAATTATTTAAAATTTGTTTAAAAAATTGCGATTTTTTAGCGACCACTTGTTGAAAAAATTTAAGATTTTTTTTTTCTATATAGAATTTGCTACAAAATGTTTGCAAAATCTCGTAGCTGCGACTTATAATCTCCGTGATAAAAATTAATAAACTTTAACGCACAGGTGGGGTAGAAACAACCTCTAAAAATTAACAATTTTGAAATTTTAGATTTTTCTAATTGGTTGTGAACAAAATCTTATTATCTTACAAAATTTCAGTTCCTAATTCCTTTTAGATTGGTCTACACATTTAAATTCCTTTTCCCCATGTTAACTTTTGGCAGATTTTTCTCTAATATTCCTCTTTTTGGATTTTGACGTCGTTATAAGTTTACACTGTAGTTTTAAATGAATTTCATTATAATGCAATCTACTGATTCTTTTTAGAAGCACTAAATTTAAGCTATTATTTTATACAGTTCATCATCCCCCATAATTAAAAAGAGTGACGTTATTTTATTTAATAAAGCATATCGCGTTTTTAAATTATGACATCATCATATGTCTTTGGATGAAATCAATGGGATAATAAGAATTTCCCTATTAAAAGGCCTTAAAGCGATGCTATTATAATGCGGATTGCCAATTCCCATTTAAAAGCATTGTTCTGGTTGCTATGGTAGTTGAAGTTCTTTATTGTTGAGCATTTGCTTCTTTCCGATTGCTTCGTCAATTTGCCATCGATTTGAATTTAATCTTCAAAAATAAAAAATTTCATTCTTTTATCTGTAGAAATGTTTTCGTCCCAAGTTTCTATCTGAATTATAATTAGTTTTAAAATGCAAAATTACGAAACTGCACAGAATTTTATGTTTTTCTTATGGAGTATCGAAATGGAACATTTGGATCAAAAATACTCCATTAAAAATTCAAGAAATTGAAATTTTCGATTTTCCTAGTTGGTTGTACCTAATAACCTATCATCCTGCCAAATTTCAGGCCCATGACATATCTAGAACTATGTTAGTTTTTATAACACACACACACACACACACACATACATACATATATATATATATATATATATATATATATATATATACATATAATTGGGTGGTGTTTTTGCTGTTTTAAGGTGTACGTTTGTTCAAATTATAACGTTTCATTTCAAATACTCCATTGCACGATACATGCATATTTATGATATATCAACTGTACACTTTCCTAACTTTTTTGATATAGAAATGCTTATACTTCAATTTAATATTTCTTGAGTCAAACAAATTGGTCAGAAAAGAGCAACCTATTTTAATATTATTTCCAAACCCATAATTCATCTTGAAGTTATCTTATTCTACAATAATTTATGGAATTTTCCATTCTGATAAAATACATAGAATATACTTATTAACCCTATAGTGTTTGCGCATGCTACAGGAATGTCTTTGGTCTCATGGGGTGTATAATACACTCTTAACAAAAGAAACTTGATTTTTAATTGCAGGTTTCTATTATTTTAAACCATTTTGAATTTAAATCAAATCTAAAAACTCTTTTATAACAAATTATTCTCTAAAATCCTATTTGCAATTTTTCAAGTGTCCGTCCATTTGTCCGTGTCTCCCCCTCCATATCTCAAGAACCGTTTGTTGTAGAGAAATCTTGCAAATGCCATTTTGCTTCTTATTATTAAAAACCCAGAGAAAAACTATTTTTATGGGCATTTGCCTCTAGGGATCGATTTCAGAATATATTTTATGTTTTACCATAAGACCGTATCTCAATAATCGTTAGTCCCAGAGAAATATGCAAACACTATTTCCTTTCAACTTTTCTATGGCGACGAAATCTAAAACATCCACATTGATATATTAAAATATTGCACAATAAATAGCAGTGTATTTCCAAATTGTGTTTGGAAAAACTGAAATATGTAGGTACTAATGAAGGATGCTGAAAATATCGAGAATAAATAGCATTCATACAAATTCACTCGATGTGACTATTAATAAAAACTGAAATGACATCTGTGTGATATACATATTCATTTATTACAATGTTGCATAGAGATATGAAAACTGATAATAATTTGAAATTTGCAGCCGAGTGGCACCATCATTATAATATCTGCAGAAAAATGATGAAATTGATAACTAAACAACACCTGAGGAAATGATAAGGGTGGGGTGTAAATTATACCCTGCAGGACCACTGCGGAGTTCATTTCCTCTTTATTTGTTAAAAATACTGACTTGTGGTTAGCTTCTCTCGACCACAACCGGAAAATGTTTTAAAAAGCAAAACCTTGGTAGTAGTGATTTTAAATAAACAGGAATTAGACAACTTTAAATTTTAGGTTATTTAAACTGACACTGATAGTAAGAAAATTTATCATTGGATGCAAATGGCAACACCCCCTACTCAATCATTAAAAACAATTATAAATCATTCATGTAAATAATATTTACTTAACTCATACTTCCAAGAAATGTGATTTTCTTTTAGCTTTTCCAATGCTCTCGATAATGATTTTCATCAAGGATATGATCCAGTGGCATCTAGTAATCCCATTTATTAACTCTCCTTAACTGAGAATAAAATTACTTTAGAGCTTTAATTAGGTCAATGGAAATATAGGGTCAGTGTAACATCATTATACACAAGACAAAAACTGTCAGCCTTACAATCCTCGAATTATAACTTCCAAAAATTAATATTTGGCATTAGTATTATTAAAAATACTGCTATCCCAAAATCTTGTTATTTCAGAAGACTGCCTAGTTTGACTAGCAGTTGCACTACCTCTATAAGAATGAATGTTAGTTCATTCCTATGTTTTATTTGAGAAAATATCTCTGAATATCCATTTTCAAGATATCTATTGTAATTTATTATGGTGGCAATGATGAAAATAATTACATAATATATTGTCAAGAACTTGAAAAATACACCGATCTGCTAATCAGTCAGAATTTGTATGTAATATTTAAGTCAGAAATAGGAGAATCCTAAATTCAAATTGTTGATGTAATGGGTAATTACATAAAATAACAATATATGATAATATTAGCCCCTTTATCAGAATTAACAAAATGGAAAGTTGAGGAAATAACTTGTTATGCATGTGCGCATGAATCTGAAACTGTCCAGCAAGTGGGAGACCTGAGTTCAATTCCAGGTCAATTACAGGAATTTTTCTACTTCTCAAATGACAAAAGTTTATCAGAAATATTCCATAAATACATGAACGGACCATTTCAAATTCGGAACGCACTTAGCAGGAGACCTAAGTTTTAAGGTTTTCCGCTGACCTGTGAAAAATTTGGAAGGCTCGTGAACTAATAGGAAATTTTTCCAACACAATGCCGCAAACCACCCATATATATCATCATAGGTAGTCTGTCCGTAGACAGGTCCGTGATTATTCTTGGTTAAATCTGGTTCACCATATACTCCTATTTTCCGCAGTCCTCTTCCTATCTTGATAACTCTCTTTCCCTTTCAAATCGTCTCTCAGCTGAAACCTTTTCCTACCTCTTTCCCTTTTCCCATCTAGTTTTCCTTCTAACACGTCTTTAATCATACTCTCTCTCCTCAGGTAATGTCCAACAGTTTGCCTCCCTCTTTCTAATAGTCAGTATAATCATTCGTTTCTCTCCTACTATTCGTAGAACTTCATCGTTTTTCATCCTATCTGTCCATTTTATCTTCAGCATTCTCCTCCAAGTCCACATTTCAAAGCTTTCCAAGTATTTGACGTCCTTTTTCCTTAGCGTCCATTTTTCTGCTCCGTATAAGGCTATACTCCATACATAGCATTTTATGAACTTCTTGCAGATATCTTTCCTTATATTCCCCGTAATCAGGTATTTCTTTCTTCTGAAAGCCGCTTTTGCTTTTCCTATTCTAGTTTTGATCTCATCCGTACATTTTGCCTCTCGTGTTATGATACTTCCAAGGTATTTATATTCTGAAACTTGTTCTAATGGCTTTCCCCCAATAGTTATGTTCAGATTCTCTTCTTTACCCAATATTCGAATGACCTTGGATTTTTCTGTATATATTTCCATACCGTATTTTCTACCTGTTATCACTAGTCTATTTATCATTTTTTGTAGTTCCTCTTCCTTTCTTGCTAGAAGTACTTGATCATCTGCGTATTTTACTGTTCTTATAATCCTTCCTCCAATTTTGAAACTTCCTGTGCCATCTAAAGCTTCTTGCATTAGACTTTCTCCATATATATTGAATAGGGTTGGCGATAGGCAGCAGCCTTGTCTTATTCCTCTACCGATATTTATTCCGCAGGTGTCCACATTCTCAAACCTGACCTTTACAACTTGATTCTCATATAGATTCCTAATCAGTCTCCTGTCTTTCCAGTCTACACCTATATCCTTTAATATCTTCATCAACTTTACCCAATTTACTCTATCAAAGGCCTTCTGCCAATCTACGAAACATGCGCAGATATCTTGACTGTACTCTATTGCCCTTTCTCATATGATTCTAACTACTCCTATAGCATCTCTAGTTCCTCGTCCTTTTCTGAAACCGAATTGATCTTCCCCTATTATTTCTTCTGCCTTTTTCTCCAGCCTTTTATTAAGAATCCTCGTGATGATCTTCGATGTGTGTGACAGAAGGCTTATAGTTCTGTAATCTTTACACTGCATTGCCTTTGGCTTCTTCTTTAGAGGGATCATTGTTACTTCTAGGAAATCCTGAGGCCACTCTCCCGTGTCGTAAATCTTATTAAAGAATTTCGTGATCGCTTTTAGTCCTTCTGACCCTATGACTTTAAGTATCTCAGCCGGTATTCCATCGCTGCCCATGGCTTTCCCCTTCTTTAGTTCCACTATCGCCTTTTCTACTTCGCTCTCCATAATACTTGGTCCTAAGTTGTCTTCTTCAATGTTTTCCTCATTTTCCAGTTCTATTTTTGCCACTCCTGCCTGTTTGCTGTATAATTCCTTAATGTATTCTTCCCATACCTGTGCTACATCCTTTGTTTCTGAGACTATCTTCCCATCCGTATTCATAATTCCTTTACCACAAATTCCATTAGACTTCTTATCTTCTAATTCCACTGTGCTAGCATACATCATATCGTACCGTCCTAACTACTCCATTTGTTCTATTTCATCACATTTTCCTTTTATCCAATTTTCTCTAGCTTTATCTGTTACCCTTCTCAACTCATTGTTTATACGCCTATAGTCGGCTCTACCTTCTTCACTGTTAACGTTTTTACATATTTGTCTCTCATCCATTTTCTCCAGCATTTCCTTCGTGATCCATGGTTTTCTGATTTTCTTCTATTGTTTTCCAATCTCTTTATCCAAGGTATTCTTGATACTGGTTTTAATTTCATCCCATTCTATATCAACGGTCTTCGGTTTGTTTTCCAACTTTCTTAGGTTATCTTCTAACTTCATGCTGACTACATCCTGCCTTTCTTTCAGTTTTTCTAGGTCCCAGGTCTGCCTTTCTCTTCTCGTTTTCCTTATTTGTTTTAGCTTTGTACTCACGTCAAGTATTAGAAGGCTGTGATCTGAATCAATGTCTGATCCTTGCAATGCCTTGGCGTTCTTTATGCTGTTCCTGAATCTTTGTTTTACAAGGATGTAATCTATTTGGCATCTCATTCTATCTCCTGGGCTTTTCCATGTGTTTAACCTTCGTTTATGGATTTTGAAACATGTATTACTCACTACAATGTCATTATCGATGTAGAATTCTATGAGTTTCTCCCCTCCTCGATTTCTCTTCCCAAGTATGTATTGCCCGACAAAATTTTCTTCCTTCCCTTCTCCGACTATGCTGTTCCAATCTCCCATTATTATGCAGTTTATCTTTCTTCTTCCGTCTTCTTCGTAAATTTCATTAATTTGCTCATAAATCTCATCGATTTCTTCATCTTCATGAGCTGACGTTGGCATATATACCTGGATTATCAGCATGTCCACTGGGACTGCTTTTAGCTTTATTGCCATCAGTCTATCGTTTGTTGCTATTATCTTTGCAGGCTTTTCATCATATATTTCCTAAGTACCAGAGCTACTCCCCTTTCCCCACTATTTCCTCCAGAATAAACTACCGTGAATTCTTCCGAGTCGAACTGTCCTTCTCTCTCCCATCTAGTTTCGCTTAGCCCTATAATGTCAACTCTATTTCTTCTCATTTCTTCCTTCAAGTTCTCTAGCTTTCCTGCCTTTCTCATAGTTCTTACGTTCCAAGTCCCTATTCGTAATTTACTTTCGACAAATGTTTTCCTCAAGGCAGTCCCCGCCCAGAGATCCGATTGGGGGACTATTTTACCTCCGGATTGTTTTACCTCGAGAGAACTCATATTGTCCAACCATATAATCTTTACTAGGGATTGTAATGTGGTAGTTTCCCTCTTGCTTTCCACATCGCAGTACTGTAGCCGTTGAAATCGCCCTGATCACGTCTACAGTTGAATTGGTTATAGACCCAACCAACATCATTTGTTTTCGGCTCTATACCATACTGACAGTACTGCTGCCTACTGCCAGGCACTGATGATGTTTTTTTTTATAAAACCTCCATTCGAGGGGTTTGATACATTTAAAAATTCTGTATAATTACCTCAATTAATTGAATCCTTATACTCATCATTACTTTGCAAAGAAAGCTCTTGTTTTGACAAAAAGCATGCTGCATCAATGTGCCTTTTCAAAATATCTCTATTTTTATTCACTTGTTCATTATGTCGATTCTTTGTTTTCCAATCAGTTTAAGATTCAGAAAAGCCTGAACATGTGATTAGGATCTTCAATGCTGTTGCAGTGCTATTGCTAAATGGTCAAGGTCAAAAAACCCATGTTTATTCCTTATACCCTTGTCCTTTGAGAGTAATAAACACAGCCAATAAAAAAGTCTAGAAGTAACTTCACAACCAGTTAACCATTCCACTGTTTCATAATGTAAAATTGAAAAATGTCTAATATATTCAGTTTTTTGCATCTTTATGTATACAAAGCAGATTTGGAAGGCTTACCTTCTTACAAAATTTTCATACAATCATCATAGTTTTGTGTTGAAAATGGTACACTCAATTAATCTTCAACAAGTTCCAATTAGGATAATGAAGAAGTGCTGCTCTTGGCAAGTGCTTCAAAAACAGTCAGAATGCTTGAATTTGTGCAAAGATATTTAAAAAATCAATCAATCAAAATCAATCTGAAGTGTTGGACGATTTGAAAAGTTTTGTGGAAAACAAAATTCTTAATAATGTAGTTCAGAAAAAAATTCCTGATTTTTTTTCAATAATAGAGACTAGATTTATAGTACATACCTCAATATTTGCTGTAAAAGTTATGTATATAAGTTATGTAGTTATGGCATTATATATTCACGACAATTATTTATGTATATATGTAATAATAAAATATTTAACTAAAGATTTTCCTAGACTTAAAATAATTGTATTTCACACAAGTAACTCATAGAGTACCATACATTTATATCTGATATGATTTTATGTATTAAAAATTTACCCTTTGAAAAACATTTAGCATTAAGATCAGTTAGCACAAAATTCTTTTAACACGAAATGTTTTTTCAGTCCCATGCATTTCATGTTAAGTGATTTTCACTGCATATATATATATATAAAACAGCTTACGGAAAAGGAAAGGTAAAATGAATATATGGATGTCAACAAGGTGTTGGGATGAGGAAACCCAGTGAACACTCACCAATCAGACGACTTCAGGTTGGCGAGGCACCGGGGATGTCGAAGCAACACACATAAAAGAACACTAAAACACAGAAACATCACAAACGTAGAAGCTTTCGGAACTACTCCTTCTTCAGCTACAGAGAGAGAACTGATGGCGGTGACACTGGGTGGAGGCATGGGGGTGGAAGGGTTGTGCGGAAAGGTCAAGGATTGGAGGATACGGAGGGGGTTGGGGATTGGTAGGGTGTTGGGAGAAGACAGAAAGGGAGTGAAAAGCTATCTAAGGTTGAGGCCAGGGGGAGTAAAGGAGTTTAGGAGATAGATATGCAAAAGCTCCCACTGACGGAGTTGGGGAGCCGAAGCAAAGTCGGGGAGAGCGCGAATGACTCTCACTGTGAAGCAGTTGATAAACTTTAAATTATGTTTGTTCGCATCAACAGCCACCGGCAGCGGTCGTTTGAGAATGACGCTGTTGCGGTGGCCATTCATGCGGATGTTGAGGGGATTGCTGGTGAGGCCAACATAAAAGGCGGGGCATTGGGTGCATCTCAGGAGGTAAATGATATTGCGGGTGGTGCAGTTGGTGGTGGAAGATATGGGGTAGGTGATGTTGGTTGTGGGACTGGAGAAGGAGTTGCAGGGGGGGTTTATTGGGCATGTTAGACATCGGGGTCTACCGCAGGGGTAAGATCCGGCAGGGTGTAAAGGCGTGGGTGCTGGGGGTTCATTCTTCCATAGAATATTTGCCAGATTAGGGGGATGGCGGAAGGAGAGCATCGGTGATCTGGGAAATGGAATCTGGTGAGGGGAGGATGAGAGGATAAGGTGGGCGGCTTTCAGGATGTTTTTCAGAATGTCATGGATGCCGGGGAAATACAGGGTGGTTAGGGTGAGTTGGAGGGTGGAATCGGCGGTGGTGTGGGTATTGGGGTGGGGGTTAGGGGTGGCGGGTGCGACTGCCCGCCAGATTTGGTCTCGGATCAGATCCGGCGGGTATCCGCGCTGTAAGAAGGCATGTTCGAGGGTGGAGCAGTACTCGGACAGGGAATCTCTGTACGAGCAGATTCTCCGCCCTCGTCGGGCTAGAGCGTAGGGAATAAAGGTTTTGGTGTGGAGGGGATGGCAGCTGTCGAACTGGAGATGCGAACAAACATAATTTAAAGTTTAACATATAGTTTAGCATATCCTTCTCCTAAACACCTTCACTCCCCCTGGCCTCAACCTTCGATAGCTTTTCACTCCCTTTCTGTCTTCTCCCAACACCCAACCAAACCCCAACCCCCTCCGTATCCTCCAATCCTCGATCTTTCCGCACTACCCTTCCACCCCCATGCCTCCACCCAGTGTCACCGCCATCAGTTCTCTCTCTGTAGCTGAAGAAGGAGTAGTTCCGAAAGCTTCTACATTTGTGATGTTTCTGTGTTTTAGTGTTCTTTTATGTGTGTTGCTTCGACATCCCCGGTGCCTCGCCAACCTGAAGTCGTCTGATTGGTGAGTGTTCACGGGGTTTCCTCATCCCAACACCTTGTTGACATCCATATAATATATATATATATATATATATATATATATATATATATATATAGGGGTGCCGGTGGTGTAGTGGTTAGGACGCTGGCTGCTACTCGCCCGATGCTTGAAAGTCATCGGGTACGAATCCTGCGCGAGTAGGATTTTTTCTCAAGGTCATCCGGCCCCCTGTTTGCGTGGTTTGAGGAGACCGCGCAAATTCAGCTGTTCCGTCCTTCGGAAGGGACGTTAAGCCGTTGGCCCCCCTGGTGTTCTTCGCAAGAGCAGGCAAATGCCGGCACCGGGTTTCCCTCCTCCCTTCTGTGTGTGTGTCCGGTGTGGAAGGCAACGGGAAACCACCACACCGTGTATGTATATTCCCTAGTCAAAAACCAATTAATTAATTAATTGGTAGGACCTGTCGTAAGACAGAACACGAATGAATGAAATATATATATATAGTGTGTGTGTGTGTGTGTGTGTGTAAACATAAACAGTAAAACCCTGTATTTACACTAGGAGAAGATAAATTCTTTCAGAAAAGGACGAGGAACTAGAAATGCTATAGGGTTAGATAGAAACATATCAGAAAGGGCCGTAGAGTACAGTCAATATATCTGGATATGTTTTATAGACTGGCATAAAGTCTAAGAAAGAGTAAATTGGGTAATGTTGATGAAGATATTATAGGATATAGGTGTAGACTGGAAAGACAGGAGACTGATCAGGAATCTACATGTGAATCAAGTAGTAAAGAAAAGGTAGGTGAATGCGGACACCTGTGGAGTAAATATCGGTAGAGGAGTAAGACAGGGATATTCCCTATTGACAACCCTATTCAATATATATGGAGAAAGTGTAATGCAAGAAGCATTAGAAGGCACAGGATATTTCAAAATTAGAGGGAGGATTATAAGAAAGGTAAAATACGCAGATGATCAAGTACTTCTAGCAGGAAAGGAAGAGGAACTCCAAAAAATGATAAATAGACTAATGATAACAGGTTGAAAATACGGTATCATTCTATATAGACGTTCCTTACAGAGGAGGATATAACAAATAACAGGAGGATACTAATGTTTAGACACTTCCAGATAAGCTGGAGATTCGAAATTTTTTTCATAGGAAGAATTTTGTGCAAAACCGACTTGAAAAAGCGAAAATCATTAAAAAGTGCAACAATGCGGCCGATAAAATTCTCAATTTTTTAAACAAATTTTCATGGTTTTTGTATTTCCGCATGTGCTGTTTAGTTATTAGTAGAATTCTTAAAAAAACGAAATAAGTATTAAACAAATTTTGATATATTAATTTGTTTGGCAGGTAAAAATTCTAAAAGTTTAAACAATTAGATAACTGTTTAGGTACTACGGTATGAACTAGGAAGCTAAAATTTTCAAATTATTTACAGAGTAGAGAATTTGCACAAATAAACTATCAATTTTACCATACATGAATTTCGGCGGCCGTTAAAAATTATTTAAAATTAAACAATTAGAAAAATATTATTTTACTTATAAAAGTGCTACAACTTTAAAATTTGGCTAAAATGTGTAGCATTAGTACCTTATAATGATGAAAGTGTAAAATGTTTAAAATTGCAACATTTGGGGATTGTTTTAAAATATTATTTTT
The DNA here is from genome assembly GCA_028673005.1 of Tanypteryx hageni. NCBI lineage: Eukaryota > Metazoa > Arthropoda > Insecta > Odonata > Petaluridae > Tanypteryx > Tanypteryx hageni. Next base: position 5,589,524 of record CM054112.1, read on the forward strand.
ACATAAGGTAAAAACGAATATCGCACCGAAAGGTAATATTTAGAATTAAAAAAATATTTGTAATGATGAAATATGAAAAATGAATGTTCTTTTAATGTGAGATGAAATGCTTGCAGTATGCAAGCCACAACTACTAGTATGTTATATCCTCCTCTGTAAGGAACGTCTATATAGAATGATAACAGGAGGATACTAACGTTTAGGCACTTCCAGATAAGCTGGAGATTTGAAATTTTTTTCTTAGGTAGGATTTTGTGCAGAACGTACTAGAAAAAACGAAAATCTTGAAAAAGAGCATCAATGCGGCCGCTAAAAGTTCTCAATTGTTTAAAAAAATTTTGAAGGTTTATGTATTTCCGAATGTGCCACGGAGTTGAAATTTTTCTATAAGTAGAATTCTTAAAAAAACGAAATGTGGATCATACAAATTTTGATATTTTAATTTGTTTAGCAGTGAAAAATTCTTAAATTTTAAACAAATGGATAACTGTGTAGGTACTACGGGATGAGCTAGGAAAATGAAATTTTCAAATTATTTACAGTAGTAAATTTGCACAATCAAACATTTCAATTTTACTATATATGAATTGCGGCGGCCGTTAAAAATTATTTAAATTTTAACAATTAGAAAAATATTATTTTACTTCTAGAAGTGCTACAGCTTTAAAATTTGGCAAAAATGTGTAGCATTAGTACCCTGTAATTGAGAAAGTGTAAAATTTTTAATAATGCAACATTTGGGGATTATTTTAAACTTTTATTTTTGCCTGTAAGAAAAACGAAAATCGCTGCGGAGATGAAATGTTTAGAATTAAAAGAATATTTGTAATGATGAAATGTCTTTCTAAAAAATGAATGTTTTTTCAAGGTGATATGAAATGCTTGCAGTATGCAAGCACCAACTACTAGTATGTTATATCCTCCTCCTCCTATGTAAGGAACGTCTATATATAATTATAACATATAACAGGAGGATACTAATGTCCAGCCCAAACTACATGAGCTAAAGGGCTGAAAGTTTTGGTTTTTTTTAGATATGATGGAGAAACTTTCAGATAAAATGAGACTTCTTACCTTAGTGACATAAATTCGACTCCAGAAATTCCGAAAATTACGTTTTTTCCCATACGAAAAGCATTGCGCCATTTTTGTAAATTATTTATGGGCACTTGCCGGTGAGCTAAAAAAATGAAATTTTCAGTGATGCTAGATGGCCGCAATATCTATTTGGAATTTGTCACTTTTGCTTGCAGTGTCTTGGGTTCGACTCCAGAGACCCCGGAATATCTCCCATAAGTTAGCATGGGAAAACGAAATCCAGTGTGTAGACCAATCTAATAAGTATAGGAAGCTTAAATTTTGGAAGATTATCGAACTTTTCTCATTACAAACTATAAAAATCGAAAATTTTAAAATTGTAAAATTTAGGGGTTGTTTTAACCCCATTTGAACATTAAAGTTTAATTGTCTTTTAGGTACTATGGGATGAGCTAGGAAGCTGCAATTTTCAAATTATTTACAGAACAGTGCATTTCCACAAATAAAAATTTCAATCTCTCCATGTATATATTGCGGCAACCGTTAAAAATGTTTAAATTTTAAACAATTAGAAAAGTATTATTTTACTTCTAGAAGTGCTACAACTTTAAAATTTGGATGAAATGGTTAGCATTTGTACCCCATAATGGAGAAAGTGTAAAATGTTTAGAATTGTAAAATTTGGGGATTGTTTTAAACTATTATTTTTACATGTGGGAAAAACAAAAATCGCCGCAGTGAAATCTTTAGAATTAATACAATATTTGTAATGATGAAATATCTGTCTGAAAATTAATGTTTTTTCAAGGTGAGATGAAATGCTTGCAGTATGCAAGCACCTTCTACTAGTATGTTATATCCTCCTCCTCCTCTGTAAGAGTCGTCAATATATAATGATATATATATATATATATATATATATATATATATATATATATATATATATATATATATATATAGCATTAGAATGAAGAATTTTTTCAATTGCACCATTGGCATTGCCATCACCTCTGATAATAAATTCCACAGGGTTGTTTCTCATTCACTATATTGTAGACTTTAAAAATCCAATCAAGAAAATATCAGTTCTCATGTTGAATAATCAAATAATACCTAATAACCTTACTTAATAATTAAATTAATTGATTAAATGAGAAAATGAAATGCTTAGATTATAATTAGGAAATTTTAGCCTGGCAATTGGCTGGTTACTCCATGTTTAAATATCTAGATTGTGCAACCAAAATTCTTTGACCATCCACCTTAGAAGCTTTGTATTAGCTGGATAAATGTAAACAGGTAAAATGTGTCATTTATCATAAATATCAAAAACCCCATTCTTTTTTTGCATTTTTTCTAAAAATTGTATTTTAAAGCATGAGATCGTTAAAATGTCATTCAATATATACTAAATTCAGATTCCTATTTTACAATATTGGTCATTCTGACATATTCATAGAATCTATTCATAACAGTAATGGTTTTCACAAATAAAATAATTAAATAAACTATCATGTACATATTTTCAGAGAAATCTCTGACAAAAATCTTATTGTATGTATATATATATAATTCAATTACTTCTTTCTTAGATACAAAGCATAAATAAGAGACACCTAATTCTATATTATGTCTTAAAACATATTATAGAATGCTTGATATTTTGGAATTGCAATCTACAATGAATAACTATTACTACCCAAAATGGTGGTATATTTATTTACAAAATAGTAAAAATTCATAATTCTGTATTCATAATAAAAAGTATTTAGATAAAGCACTGTGTTGTAGATAGACAATAATATGGAATGAAGAAATATGTCAAAATGATCGCATTCAGAATATTTTACCTATCTATATATTACATAAAGATACAAGTAGTTGGTGCTTGCATTTTGCATGCATTTTAGCCCATATCAAAAGTAAGATTTTGAGGGGTTATAGTACATCAGGCAGCCCATAACGTCACTTCTATAAAGGTTGCTTCTCCTATAGTGATCCCTGATATTCCGAGAGAAAATCAAACCTCTCTGCTTCTTCCTACAGTCATTATCCCAAATTTAATCATCGTGTATATACTTGCAGTATTGCATTAGAATTCTAATTATTTATGATACCCTTTACTTACAGTGCATGATGTAATTATTGTTTTGGATACAGGAAAATCTTACACATTATAGAAAGGAAATATAGGTGATGTTGTTTTCATAACATGCATGATATTGAAAATTAGTGTAAGTTAACTTATATGATTATGGGAATAAACATGATGTTAACTCAATTAAAGAAAAAGGTAAAAATATTTCCACACCTCGAATTTCCTATTACTCGCATAATTTTTGCTTTCCTTAGAGATTCGAGTTATAGAAGTTCCACTGCATATATACAAATATTTAAAAATATATTTCCATAACTTGAATTTTCTATTACTCGAATAATTATTATTTTTCCTTGAGATTAAAGTTATGGAAGTTCCACTAAAATTCGTTATGATGGCATTAAGTTCAGTTAAATCTTTAAAATGTCTTTAATTTCCATTGAAAGCATTAAAGGTTCTTTTAAAGGCACTGAGGTTGTTGCCATGGTTTTTATACATTTTCATTCTAGAAAATAGGAAAATTCACACTTTTTTCTGATATAAAGCTGTTATCTATACAATTCGGTATGTATATGAATTGTGCCTTAAAAAATTAAGAACTACACTCACTCGTTGACTTACAATCATTCGACTTATGAATGTTCGACTTACAAACATTCAGAGATATGAACGTCATGGGAACTGATTCACTGGGTAATGGTGTGCGAGGTGACTGAGTCACCATAGGTCTCTTTGTCAGTCCCTTCCAGCTTTCCTTTGTTATCTCTCTTGCAGGAAATTCCCCATGCCTTCAAGTGGACAAACAAACAGTTGCATCATGGTATTCCTAAGCCACAGGCATCGACGAACGCCACTTTGCTGACTCACCCATACTTCTCACATCAGTCTCCTACAGTCTGTGATAGCACACACATCTACTTTCCATACATCTTTATGAAGTTAGTTTTATTACATTTAGCCCTAAAAATGGCAGAGAAAAGGGCAAGTGTTTGTGAACTAACAGCTGCTAGTAAGAAAAGAAGGGCAATAACTTTCTAAATAAAACTGGATATTATAAAAAGACATGAAAAAGGTGAAACTCCTTCATGCATTGGCAATGCTTTAGGTTTTAATCATTCAACTATTGAAACTATATTAAAATAAAAACAAAACATTTTGGAACATGTGAAAGGATCCACACCACTGCAATCAACAATAATTACAGCAAAAAGTACAGGTGCTATGGAAAAGATAGAACTTTTTTAGTCATGTGGATTGAGGAACAAAGCCAGCTGCACATTTCTATTAGCCTATGCCTAATCCAAGAAAAAGCCATGGATTTGTACAAGAACTTAAAAATGAATGAGTTTGGTGGTGAAGCACTGTCTTTTAAAGCAAGTAGCAGGTGGTTTAAGCGGTTTAAAGCAAGAGCTTGTTTGCATAATATAAAAGTGACTGGTGAATGGGCAAGTGCTGATGAAAAAGCAGCTGAAGAATTTGTGAAATTATTTAAGCAAGTTGTGAAGGAGGTTGGTTATAGTGCTTACCAAGTGTTTAACATTGACGAGACAGGACTATTATGGAAAATGATGCCTGAAAGAACCTACATCTTGTTAGATGAAAAAAATGCCAGGATTTAAAGCCACTAAAGACTGCTTAACTTTTTTGCTAGGTGGTAATGGAGCAGGGGATTTCCAACTTACACCACTGCTAGTTTAACATTCAGAAAACCCACATGTACTGAAGAACATAAGTAAAGTATCTTTACCAATGATTTGGATGTCAAATAAAAAGGCATGGGTGACACTCAAAATTTTTAAAGTGTGGTTTTGCAAGCATTTTCTTACTGAGGTGAAGTTTTACTGTGAAAAGAAGAAGATACCTTTCAAGATTTTCTTAGTGCTGGACATTGCTCCAGGACATCCACCTCATCTAGATGATTTTCATCCTGATGTTCAAGTTATATATCTTCCTCCAAACACAAATGGATCGGGGTGTTATACAATCATTTAAGCCTTATAAACTCATAAGATCTTCTCTATGGCTGTGAAATCCAGTGCCCAAAAACCCTGAAGGAACTCTGGAGGAAATTTAATATTTATAGTTCTGTTAAAATTATAGGATACCCTTGGGATAAAGTGAAGGTACCAATAATGAATTCTGCCAGGAAAATAATGCATTCAAATTTTGTTAATGATTTTAAAGGGTTTGAGGAGACTCTGCAAAATATCAATTGCAATATCATTGCAATGGGAATGCAATTAGATCCAGAATTGAATGAAAATGATGTTAATGAATTGCTGGATTCTCACCAAGAAGATTTATCTTATGAAGATCTTGTACAACTTGAAAGTGAGAAAGAAAAGGAAACAGCTGATGTAATCATAGTGAAAGTGTCAGAACATCAACAAGAAAAACAATTCTACATAAAAAGAATGGCAGAGGCATTTAAAAAAATGGAAGAAGCACTTGAAATCTTTGAGAGTATGGATCAAGACAGTGCAAGATTCGCATCAGTTGCCAGGGGCATGATGGATGCTATATCATGTTATTGTGAAATTTACCGTGAAAAAAAGAAAGAAATTGCTATGAGTTCTCTGATGTCATATTTCAGCTAGCATGAGGAAACGTAACCATCCACCTCTGTTGCTAAAGAAGTTAATATAGCAGATGTGAGCGATGTTGAAATGGCAGCTATGACCTTCTAGTTGCATCTCCATCCTAACTCTCTCTTTTTGCCATCTTTCTCTCACACAGACTTTCTCTGTCTATCCTATCTATCCTGTCTAGCTATCTATCCCCATCTCTTTCTCTATTTCTCTATTACACAAAACTTCAAGAAGAGAAACCAGAACATCAACTCCAGGATGCAAAATATCAGCAGTAAAGATAAATAAACTCTACACTAGTTCATTTTATTATACTGTTTGTTGTTTTATTTACAAACTTAGTAACATTTTTACTGTCTGTGGATGTATAACATGTTTTTTAATTCAGTTTTCAATGTAAACTAAATACTTAAAAGGTTAAATAGGCTTTGTTCATAAGCCCAGGAACACATATACTGCAATTTATATTACGTCTTATGGTAAATATTAGTTTGAGTTATGAACAAGTCGACTTATGAATGAGCTTCCAGAACATAACTTGTTCATAAGTCGACAAGTGAGTGTAAATTCTTTCCGATAGACAACTGTTCTTTTCACGAATTCGTATCCCAATTTTAAGTAACTTAAAAATGCATTTTTAGAAAGCCATGCACTGAATCCCATGCTTTTCTTACAGGGTATTGAAATGGAACATTTGGGTTAAAAAGATTCTTTTAATAACCATTTTGTGATTTTGGATTTTTCTCATCTGTTGTGCCACTCGACCTACCTACATGCCAAATTTCAGATTTCTAGCCCTTCTAGAAGTACCTACAAGTTTTATGTCAGTCAGTGAGTGGGGCACAAGTAGCTTTATTATTATAGATGAGAAATCATTAGTTAAAACGATATGGCAAGTTACAAAAACTGTAGACAACTAATAGTTTCAAACATAATTAAGAAATGTCTATTTATCAAAATTTAAATGCAATTTAGTTTATGGTAGACATGTAAATGAAACAATACACACATTATTCACTTAATCAACATGATAGAATAATACCTAAAAGTATCATGGATGATGTGCACTCGTGCACAGCACAGACTGAGCCCATACTTGATGAGTCGCTGAAACCCCATGCATAACACACACACACACAACATGCATAACAAGAAGCACTGACTGAGGAGTTATTCCATTTAAATATTTTCTTAAAAGGTCATGTGCATTCTTACTGCTTCACATGATCATGTGCCTATTTATAAACTTGCAATCATCTCTTGAAAAAGAGCAAAATAAATTCAGTGGAGTGAAATGAAATATTGAATTACAAACTCCTATCCCTGAAGAACTGGTGTAAAGGGCTTCCTATGATAGATAAGTAGGATTCGCAATAAAATGAACAATGCAAGAGCTCAAAAATATAGTTACTCTAGTGTTATCAGTGATGGCCGATGGGAAGAGAGCTTGCACCAATGGTCATTTTTTAACACAAAACTAATACAAAAGAAAGCTTTCCAAAGGGTGTTAGAGTTTGCATTAATCGTAAAGGCCGGTTGAATTATGAAATGCTTAGAACATGGCTTACAGAGATATGTGCAAAAATGGCAGGTTCATTTTTCAAACCTCGTCACATCTTCTTTGATTTTGACTTGACTGCGCATAGTGAATAATACAAAGGAGTTGAAACACTGCAGAAAACTACAACATATGGAAATTTCATTCAACAAATTATTTAAGTCAAAATAAGAAGGCATTAGAAGAAATGGATATTAGATGGATTACACACATAATTACATTAACTCATATGTTAATATCCTCAATGAATTCTATTTGAAATGTAAAAATGAATCTGATGACTTGAACGGCTTTGCTATAAAAATTTTTATTAATAAAATGTTTTAAGTAAACATTTCCTCCCATAAAATAGTATTCCTTATAGGTAATGTACAATTCAGCAGAAGTAAATGAAATAACTTTGTATAATGCACAGATTATGCATGAGACTTAAGGGTAGAGGAGTTGCATATAGTAAAAATGATTCCAAATTTACATGATCTTAGTCTTTTCAAAAGTAAACTAATATGGTAGAAAAATAATAAAACTAATTCAATTAGAGGAATGATGCTTAATAACTCAAAACCCAAGTAATTGTGAGGAAAAATTAAATAAAAAAATTTTAGTCTATAAAGTAAGCAATTCCAAATTATCCAGTCCAAGTATTATTAATCAGCTAGATATTTCAATACTGAATTTTGTCTGAGTAATTTCATAACTATAAAAATATATAGAACAAATTTAATGTAGTTTAGTATCCAATAAGTTACATTCAAAATAATTATATGAGATAATACACAAAATCTATTTATCAACTGTCAACTGAGCTTATACCATTCTCTCTTTGCAAATTAAAAGAAAAAAAAATATATATATATATACACACACATGCATATGAACATCAAGTAGGGGTGGAAACTAGTTGCTGTTTGTATACCAATATAAATGCATAGGAGAGAGGAAAAGTAAATAGGGTATATCAACAGCAACTAGCTGTTAAAGTAAGGAGGCCCAGTGGACACTAACCAGTAGGTGAGCTGCTGGTATATCAGAGAGATACATGGACACATGTAGTACAAGGACATATACATATATTTTGAATAATTAATTTAAAGCTATATTTGCAGTTGAACACTAAAAGTAATTGATCAAAAATGCAACTAGATGCAGTGTCAATTCAATTCGATTTTCGTTGGCTTTATATAATGTTTTTATAATAATACAATGTGTTTTTTAATATTTTTGTTTACAAAAAATAGAAAAGGGTAATAACATAAAAGGCTGAGAAGATTTTTACAAAATTATATTCCCAAGTAATAGCAGTTATTTTTTGAGGTATCAAGCAATTATAATCATAATTTAATATTTCTAAATAACATGCAACTGTTTATCCAATTAAAAAGTAGCTTTTTTGCATTCATCTCCTGCAAATGAGGATCTCCAAATGACAATATTCAATCACAAAATTATAAAGGGCTTGTCATGGTTCAATGTTAAATCTGTATAGATTTTAGGAAAATTTTGATTTCCAGTTGACTATGTGCAACAAAAATACATAAGGGAGGACCTGAGCAATTCACATGTTCACTTACTTTTGACATAATGCTGCAGTAAAATTAGCAAATAATATTTGCAGGTTTATTCTAAAACAAAGGTAAAAAATCATACAATTACTTGGTAATTTGCAATAATATATGAATCAAAATAAAATTTGGCTCCTACAAACTGAGTAACCCGACAATCAATCTTTTCTCTGACTTTGCTTATCCATCATACAATTATCTTCAATCAAAATCAGATATTATTTGTAAAATTTTATCTTTTATAAAAAGGTGGTAAAGAAATCCATCATTTCAATTAAATATTAATACTCTAATTTCTGATGAGAGCACTTTATTTCTCTTGAAAGAATAAAATTAATCTACTGCTAATGTGATATTAACATAAAAGTTAATAATATAAAAATCATAAAATAATAGAAAGCACCACCAAAGATTATAATTTAATCATAAGAAATTCATGCAACAATAATTTTTTTGTCTTACGGACAGTTGAAAATAATCCTTTGGCCAAAAATGATGTCACTTTCACACTATATCACTCTAAAACCAACAAGACACTTCTTTTTCTAAAAGGAAAACACTTAAATAATCAATATATCTTCTATTTTCCAATCAACAGCAAATTACAAACAACACTGAAGAAGACTGATCCATTGTACCTCCATTAGGTTTGTAATGATAACCAAAGATTCAACACAGCACTAAACGATATGCAGCACATCCTTCTCCGATGAAAGTATCCTCAGCACTGTGGAGATCTTTCCGGAGAAAGGGGGAGCTCCAATCGTGTGTTAGGGGAGCCACCTATCCACTATAAAAGACAACTGAACTGCTTAGTCCTGCGCAGGCCTCGGTGTGAGCCACACACAGAGTCATCCCCTGAGATTGTTTGGAGCTCATGGAAATGAACTAAGCAAGGGTAAAGTTCCATTCTTTAATTTAAGTGACATGATGCAACTGAATGAAGCCATATGCCAGGCCTTGGCCATAATCCATTTACAAAACTCTATGAATTCAACCCCTTCACAAAAAACTTCTAAAAAAGGTTTCAATCCTTTATCATCTATAGAGAGGCAGGCTTCATTCTTCATTTGATACCCTTCCCTTTCACCCTGAACCAACCCCCATGAAAAGGGTTTAACAAAAGTGACACGAGCTTACATAGCCTAACCCCAACTTGCTAACCCCTTTGAGTGTGAAAATAAAAAAACCAAAGATAAAAAAGGGTAACTTCCTCTGCCTCTTAACATGGAAACTCAATATCAACATTTTTAAGAACAAAAGTAAAGATTTTCATTTGCTGTTGGTCTGACAGATTCCATATAAAATCAGTGAATACTATTTGTGACCAAAGCAGCATAACATGTAATTATAGATAATGCAACACTTGGAATAAAAGATTAAGGAATGAATCTTTTCATATCCTCTAACTTGAATTATCCTCAAAAAACAGCAAATACATATGTCCAAATATTTGATGCAGGCAAATAATATAACTTCCCAAATATTCTATTCAGGCAAATAATATAACTCCACAAATATTCTATGCATGCAAATAATATAACTTCATGCGATTCCGTTTAAAAAAAGAGAAATTACTCTTTTGGTCAATAACATTAAAACTTCGATGTTAAACATTAAGCCCTCTATTGTGTGTGGGTTTTTTTAGGGTCATACCCCTTTTCATTCTTGAATCCCTTCCCCTGCTTATATAGCAGCTGAACTGGAACTGCATGAAAAGAAGAAGAAGGGGTGATATTGTAAAGGATGGAAAAAATGTGACAGAGCAGAGAGAATGAGACAGTCACCCCTTTCTCATTCCAATGAAATCTTATGACCCTGACACAATCAATTGCATTTGCTTTAAGCTCAAGAATAAAATGTCCATGCATCCTCCATTAGGGTTAGGTCTCTTAATATAAAAATTTCAAAACATCTGTTGTGGATGGTATAATTATATTGTAAATATTTTCCAATTAAAGGAAGATTTTTATCTTACCAACTTTCAAAAGAGTATCTGGCGTATCATAAAGACAATTACAGTTAAGAATGGAGGCTTTCAAATTCATGGAAACAATATATAAATTGCGTTGCAAAAATAATGTTAACTACATAATATATTTTATGTAAATAAGGCGAGTTTAAGGCAACCAAGTTCATCTCTATTCCATTTTATCAGAATGACAAAATAAAAAGTATTAGCATCGGTTAAAAAGGGTTATCCTCGACGGCGACGTAACAATTTCTCATTGAATTCTTTATGTTCCCAAACTTTTTTTTCTAGCATCCGTTCGACCCTTTCCCTCACTTCCCCTCCTCCCTCAAGCGTGCTTTTCCCTGGCCTAGGGCTTCAGCACCTTTTTGCCCCTCGTGGGGCAGCGTGGGGCGTCGGGGTGGGTCGGCGGACAAAGCTGCCGGTCGGTCGGGATGGGGTTAGCCTTTTTTCAAAAGGAAGAATATAAAACACGAGCGGCGTGTTTCTTTCTCACTCTCCCTCTCTCCCCTCCTCTCACGATTTTTTTGCCGCCTAGCGTAGGGCTGGAGGGGGAAATTGGGGAGGGGGAAGTGGGGGGAAATTAGGGACAGGGGAAAGGGGGGAGGGGGGACTGTGGAAAGCGGAGGCGGTGACCTGGGAGAGGTAACGGCGGACGAAAAAGGATTTGTAAGAAGGTTAGTGACGGTTCCGCGGAAACTCTAGAATGGTCGGAATGAAGCCAATGTAGTCGAGACGTCTTCCGTTACTATAGTTTGGTCTTCATAAATTAAACTAATCGGAAATATGACGAAATGATTACATCAAGTAGGCTATTTTAATAGATAAATGAAAACATCCTAAATTCCCATGCACAATGCGCAGCACGATGACTCGATTTTGGACCTAAATTCCCGTGTTTCATGAGTATGTGAGCGGGATCAATTGCGCGTGCATTATTTTATAAAGGAAACTTTTAATCAAATTAGATAAGCACTTATAACGCGCACACCTAATTTTGTTAATAGTTTTCTTTAGAAAATAATGCGCGCGCAATTCAGCCCGCTCACATTCTTATGAAATGCCACGAATTTTTCGAATAAAGTGCTATACCTACTCTTTCCGCAGCTTATAAAAACTTCTTTGTAATACAGCAAACCACGTAAAATGAAATGAAAAACCTGAATGTGTTACAAAGAAATCTGTTAAAGCCGGAGAATTAAACGCAATATCTACCTTATTGTTCTTGTCTTTTTCCATATGAATATCAACCTTACAGCAGCAACTGCGAGATTCTTTCGGAAAGTAATAGTTATAAATCGCCGGTAATTTAAGCTCATTTTCATATAATTTTTATTAGTTTATAGTTAATAAATAGCGGATTTTTTCTATATTCACCGCTAATGATTTTAATAATCAAAATATTTTCACTCCTGAAGGGATGAGGACAAATGAAATTCAACATAAGAATTTTTCGATGAAAGAAGTTCAACCTCGGCGGACCTGATGGATGGCAGTGATATTGACACGATCTGAAGTATAAAAGGGAATTCGTACGCAATTTGGAGGAAGTTCAATCATGGCTGGGGTGCTTCTTCAATTCGTGGATAGTCTGGCAATTCTGGAGAGAAATCAAAATAGTTCTGCGTACATATCCACACTCTCAGAGCATCTCTTAACATTTGCCAACTTGCATTATGGAATGAATTTGAATTTTCAGTAGAATAATGCACCCATCTACTCGTTAGCTGACTCAACAGAATAGTTATTACAGCTATGAAGTAGTCAGGAAGGCTCTCTGACCTTTAATCCTATCGAAAACTTATGCTCAAAACTAACGAGAACGAGAGAAGTTTACTGTCAAGGCAGACAATTTCAGACGCGTAGTAATCCAACACACTTAGAATGAAATACTTCTATAAATATTGCAAACAATTGTAAGATCAATACGAGATCGATATTAAAGCGTTTTATCAAGTAATGGAGCAAAAACTAAGGACTAAATGACCATAAATAAGTGTCTTAAATCTGATAAAACGATTCTTTAGCTAGTGCCTTATATATTTCCCTCATTTTCTGTATAAAATATATTTTGCACGCAACATGTTTGTCAGTTTTTATTACATCACTGAATGCAATTGGACAAAATATTCAATTAGAAACGACTCATTGGCAATTTTTATTCCTTTTTGAAGGACGTCTTATACTTATTCGCTTCATTTTATGTTTCTTAACAAAATGTTTGGTGTAACAAGTTAGGAAGGTGTAGAGTGGATCACAAATAGACGCATATTGTGCGATGGAGTATTTGAAACGAAACGATATAATAACGAACGCACACCTTAAAACAGCAAAAACACAACGACCTGATTATATTTATTATATATAATATTTTTTGAAGATAAAATGGACAGATAGGATGAAAAACGATGAAGTGCTACGAAGAGTAGGACAGAAGCGAATGATTATACTGACTATTAGAAAGAGGAAGGCAAACTTTATTGGACATTATCTGTGGAGAGAGAGAGAAAGAGAGTATGATTAAAGACGTGTTAGAAGGAAAACTAGACGGAAAAAGGGAAAGAGGTAGGAAAAGATTTCAGTTTATAGACGAAAAATTTGGATATCTATCGACGAGGCTACCGACGTTGTGGGGAGATTCGTTGCAAACGTTATAATTAAACCATGGAGGTTAGTCAGCCATCGAAAATTAATTTACTAACTTCAGAAGTTATGGAAAACGCAAATGGCTCAACAATCGCTCAACTTTTCACCATAACAGTGAATATTCTATGGCCGAATGTAAATCTTGAAAAGATCAAAGAAGTTGTCAAGACTTACGATGAAGAAGACGCCTATTCCATACGTATCATCTAAGAACTCCTGGAGTACAAGTCCGTCAGCCACGATATGGCATTCATCGCAGCCTACTTCTCAAAGTTGCCAGACGCCATTACATTACTTGAACAAGTAGGGGTGTACACGGGTTTCTCGTGGTACGGAAGTGTTTTCCTCAAATTCGCCGTAGTATAATCGTATACTAACATATTTGCTTTGGAATCAGGAAATTATTTTTCCTTATATGGTGGTATCCCTGCTTTTTTATCCGTTCTAAACATATTCGTTTCGTTTTCCCATTCTATACTCGCCCTACAAACAAAATGTCTTTTAAATCCGTTCTGTCAATTCCTTCCAAAGTCATAGTTACAGAAAAATTCTAACCTTGATATTATGGTATCCCTGCTTAGTCGACCCGGTTGAAATATGATATTTAGGTTATTTATTTATGTATATGAAGAAAAACTAGATGGAAAAGGGGAAAGGGGTAGGAAAAGGATTCAGTTGAGAGACGATTTGAAATGGAAAGAGAATTATCAAGATATAAAGAGGACAGTGGAAAATAGGAGTATATGGAGAACCAGGTTTAACCATGGATAATCACGGACCTATCTACGGACAGACTACCTATGATGATGATGATGATGAAGATTATACACACCACATTTGGCTAATATCCATACGGTCAGTTCTCTAAAAATACGTGTAAAAGAAATATTTAACTTTTTATTGTGGTAGCCTTGCTGTTTATCTCCGCTTTAAACATTTTGATTTCATTATGATATATTGTACGAATCTTAAATGAAAAATTTAGTTGAAATCCGTCAAGCCAATTCCCTCCAAATCAATTATTAATGAAATAATTTAATTTGTAATTGTGGCACTACTGTTTGGCTGATATGGTCCAAATATACTATTATGGTTTAATATATATGTAGCATTATGAATACTAAATTTCGTTAAAATTTATTGTGACGATTCAACACAAATACGTGTAAAATCTTTATTTTATTACTTTGATTGTGGCAGTCCTGACTCCTATATCTACACAAAACATACTGATTTTGTTTTTCTATGTTGCACACTTCCTTCTTAAAAAATTTCCCAGAAATCGGTTGGGCCCATTCCTTCCAAATTAAAAATTACCGAAAAGTTAAACTTTGCAATTGTGGCATCCCTGCTCAGTCTTTCCGGTTAAATATGCCATTTTGGTGATTAATTTATGTAAATATTTTATGTACCAAATTTGGTTTAAATCGGCTCAACCAATTCTTCCCTGATATATGCATACGGACGGACGGACATCACGAAGATAATAGTGCTTTTCAGCAATGACGAAAAGTACTAACAAGTAGGGATGTACACGGGTTTTCCTAAGTACAGAGGTGCTTTTCGTCAAATTCACCGTAGTATAATCGTATACTAATATATTTGCTTTGAAATCAGTAAATTATTTTCTTATTGTGGCAACCCTGCTTCTTAGATCTGTTTTATACATTTTATTTCGTTTTGTAATTCTTTAATCTTCCTATAAACGAAATTTCTTTGAAATACGTTCAGCTAATACCTTCGAAATTAATAGTTACAGACAAATTCTAACTTTCATACTGTGGTAGCCCTGTTTAGTCAACTCGGTTTGGATATAATTATTTTCTTATTTATTTATATCAAGATTACATAGGTACATCATATTTGGTTGTAATCCATTCCGTCAGTTCTCTAGAATTACGTGTAAAAGAAATAATATTTTACTTTTCATTGTGGTAGCCCTCCTCTTTAGCTCATCTTTAAACATCTTTATTTCATTATGTTATGTTATATAAATCTTTTATACAAATTTTAATTGAAATCCGTCAGGCCAATTCCTTCCAACTCAATAATTCGTGAAAGAATTTAATTTGTAATTGTGGCATCCCTGTTTTTGCTGATTCAGTTTAAATATGCTATTATAGCTTTCTATATATGCGTACATTATAAATATTATAATTTGGTTCAAATTGTTGCAGACATTTCAACACAAATATGTGTAAAATGAATATTTTTTATTTCTTGTATTTTGGCAACCCTGCTTTATGTATCTATACTAAACGTCTTGATTTTGTTTTATTATGTTATTATGTCCTTTCTTCAAAATATCATTGAAATCGGTTAAGCGAATTCCTTCCAATTTCATAATTACCGAAAATGTTAACTTTGTAATTGTGACACCCCTGCTCATTCGATTCGGTCCAAATATGGCGCTTCGGTCATTAATTTATGTGAGTATTATAGGTCCAAAATTTGGTTGAAATCGGTTATGCCAATTCTTCCCTGATATATACGTACGGACGGACATCACGAAGATAATAGTGTTTTTCAGCAATGACGAAAAGCACTAAAATGGGAGATGTGGGAGAATGTGGGTGTAAAAACAAGTATGAAAAAGCGTTGTGCGCCAACAAAGATTTGGATAAAATTTAAATAATTTCGAAGATTCTAGAAGGGGAGAGTAGCGCAGGAATTGTGGAGAGTCTCGGAGGTATAGCTTGCTTAAATACACCCTTCTCACTTCCATTGAGGTAGAGAGATCCTTTTCGCTTTTAACTCTCGAATGGGCGGCCCTATTCTGTGACACCAGCAGGCGCGCGTGGCACTTTGGCGCAATACTTGTTTTTATAGGAATTTTTATAGCAATAACAGGGCAAGAGAATCGTACTATGCAATTTTTGTTTTATTAATACTATTAGACATTATGATATAAATAAACTTTTTTCCTGAAGCCAGCAGGTTCGTTAAGGTAAAAACTTTTTCATCAACAGCTGGTCACAAGCGAAAGTGTTGGTGACAGCCGATGCTGAGGCAAACTTCCCACGATGCGGCCAAAAATCCTCCGACGAAACAAAGACCCCACAATGGGGAGGGAACCCAACAGCGACTGAACGAAAAGAAAAAAACCAGCGATGATCTAGAAAAATAATCATGTGCCAGTGATGTCGATGAAACGTACTTCCCCAACAGTTTTTTGGCCAATACGTATTTCGGTCGCCAAGCGACCGTCCTCAGGGCCAAGTGTAGTGACTCAAAGTGAGTGAGGATGATTGGTCGCGGGTCTCTTTTATATCCGAACGAGATCCGGAGGGGAGGGGGGGGGGTTCGGAGGAGGTGGAGGTAGCACAGGGACTAATTTGAATAGTACGCTATCAATGTTTCCTGGTTCGAGATTTTTTATTTTTATTAGACATTAATTGACTCTGATATTACGTTTTATCAAACTTTTTAACATTCAAATCTTTTGTTAAATAACTTTTTAAATTTTACAATAATGGCAAAAATTCTTTAGAATATCTTATTGATATTCAAGTCATGAAGGTTTAATCCTCTGATTCTATACACTTTTGGCACGTAATTACTGTTTCACAGTGCTTTCGGCAAGCAAAATTATTGCACTTCCCGCACTTGAAAGTAGTTTATATGTTCTTTGCACGGCCGCACAATACGCACCTTCCGCGTTTCTTAGATGCTTTCTCGCTGTCATCTTCGTCTTGCAATTCCTTACTTCGATAACTTGACGAGACAAAACTAATATCAACTGGTGAAGAGATAATATTTTTGCTCTATCAGGAAGGTTCTTCTACAATGTTTATCTGTTGGATTATTTGCCCGATATAAGATTTGATAAGTTATGCCTGAAATGTCCAGAAATCTATAAAATAAAACTAATGTCCATCTTTTGGTAATTCTAGACACAGCATACAAACTACACATTTGGTCAATTGTGTCAACACCTATTTTTGTTACATGGTAATCTAATATGATACATGGTTTATTGGATTCTTGATCTATTATCCCCTCATCATGCATTGTTGACAGCAAAAGCACGGTTTATTCTTATTTGTCACATGCGAAAGAAAGGTAATGTCTTTCTGAAACCCAAAGAGGGATGACCCAACAGCTCGCTTCCTGTTTGACCAAAATTCAGCCAGAATCTCTCTTTTATTTTTTTCAGCGTTGTAATGTTATTCGCAAGGAGGTACTTTGCAAGTGGATAGCTGGTGTACCAGTTATCTGTTGTTAGATTACGGTTATACATCTCTATTGGTCTTACGAGTTTCTTGACTACGTCAACTGGTGAGTTTGTCACGAAATATGGGCCATTCATCTGCTTGCCGCAATACACCTCGAGATAAGTGGTGAAG
Organism: Tanypteryx hageni; assembly: GCA_028673005.1. Taxonomy (NCBI): domain Eukaryota; kingdom Metazoa; phylum Arthropoda; class Insecta; order Odonata; family Petaluridae; genus Tanypteryx; species Tanypteryx hageni. The sequence goes on from CM054112.1 coordinate 5,607,332, forward strand.
AATGTTTTGGCATCACACAATCCATAAGCCTTTAGCCCATATTTCGCGGGTATCTTTGATATATACTGAATGAAACTGCAACGGCCTCTAAAAGGAATCAACATTTCATCATTTGTGACAAACTCACTCAAATTATACGTTTTTTGACAGTTCCCTATAAAAGAGTCCGTTATTGTTCCGATTGCAGACAATTTGTCTGGTTGTTTTCGCGATGCCCTAGTCGACTTATCGTCAAATTCAAATGATCGCAAAAGAAACAAAAATCGCTTATAACTCATAGTTGTCCTTAGAATTTGCATTCCTGATCCGTCTGAACTCCATACTTCTAAAACATTTGCATGATGGCCTTTTCTTCTTCCAATTAGGAAAAGTATTCCTAAAACAGCCATGATTTCTGTTCTTGTTGTTTCTCTACAATCCCTATCCCTTGAATATTGGACATCAATAAGATAAGTTTGAATGTACATGTTTGAATACATCACAATTTTATCGATCATGTCTATATCTATAATTTTTAGAAAAGCCGTAATCTCGTCAGGAGTATTTCTTGCACAAGCTTTTGGCACTGGGAGTATTTTTGTTACGTTTTTACGCTTGGCCATTGTATACCGGGAAGTGAAGTTTTTTTCCATTTGCAAGATTTATCACTTTTTCCAAAAATATAGCTGTTCTCACCGTCATTGTCATAATTCTCAGCAGTAGTAGAGTCGTCAGTATCACTGTTTGGAATCGTTTGCTAGGAGTAACTGCTATGATCATTAAGGGAAATATTTTCTTCCTCATCGGTGTCATAAATCTCATCAATTCCTATTTCATTTTCCTCGTCCGAAAGCTCCTGAACAGGGCCGGCTTCAGACAGTAAGCAAGTGAGGCAATCGCCTCAGGGCGCAGGGTCGATGGGGCGGCCTCATGCCGCGGTTATTGACATACTGATGCCATTCCCTCTTGCCAAGTTTGGTCTTACAGCAGGAGCAGTAACTCTGCTAAAGGAGACATTTGCGAAAATGGGAGAGAAGTAAGGGAAAACCAAGACAACCACAAAATGTACACTTTGTGACTCTTGAACACAGTCCGTAAGGATAGGGAAAAGAAAGAAAACAATAAACGGAGACCAAATATATGTAGTTAACATATCACACGACCTCGGCAGTTACGAGCCGCAACAGAGTAGGTAAAGAGGCAGAAGCCCAACTCATCAACGGCATAGGTAGTCTGTCCGTAGACAGGTCCGCGATTATTCATGGTTAAACTTGGTTCTCCATATACTCCTCTTCATATCTTGATAACTCTCTTTCCCTTTCAAATCGTCTATCAGCTGAAATCTTTTTCTACCTCATTCCCTTTTTCCATCTAGTTTTCCTTCTAATACGTCTTTAATCATACTCTCTCTCCTCAGGTAATGTCCAACAGTTTGCCTCCCTCTTTCTAATAGTCAGTATAATCATTCGTTTCTCTCCTACTATTCGTAGAACTTCATCGTTTTTCATCCTATCTGTCCATTTTATCTTCAGCATTCTCCTATAAGTCCACATTTCAAAGCTTTCCAAGTATTTGACGTCCTTTTTCCTTAGCGTCCATTTTTCTGCCCCGTATAAGGCTATACTCCATACATAGCATTTTATGAACTTCTTGCAGATATCTTCCCTTATATTCCCCGTAATCAGGTATTTCTTTCTTCTGAAAGCCGCTTTTGCTTTTCCTATTCTAGTCCTGATCTCATCCGTACATTTTACTTCTCTTGTTATGATGCTTCCAAGGTAATTTATAGCCTGAAACTTGTTCTAAATGCTTTCCTTCAATACCTATGTTTAGATTCTCTTCTTTGCTCGATATTCAAATGACCTTGGATTTTTCTATATTTATTTCCTTACCATATTTTCTACATGTTATTACTAGTCTCTTTATCATTTTCTGGAGTTCCTCTTCCTTTCTTGTTACAAGTACTTGATCATCCGCATATTTTACTGTTCTTATAATCCCTCCTCAAAATTTGAAACTTCCTGTGCCTTCTAACGCTGCTTGCATTAGACTTTCTCCATATATATTGAGTAGGGCCGGCGATAGGTAGCAGCCCCGTCATACTCCTCTACCGATATTTATTCCGCAGGTGTCCGCATTCTCCAACCTGACCTTTACAGCTTGATTCACATATAGTTTCCTGATCAGTCTCCCGTCTTTCCAATCTACACCGATATCCTTTAATATCTTCATCAACTTTACCCAATTTACTCTATCAAAGGCCTTCTGCCAGTCTACGAAACATACGCAGATATCTTGACTGTACTCTATTGCCCTTTCTGATATGATTCTAACTACTCCTATAGCATATCTAGTTCCTCGTACTTTTCTGAAACCGAATTGACCTTCTCCTGGCATTTTTTCTTTTACTTTTTTCTCCAGCCTTTTATTAAGAATCCTCGTGATGATCTTCGAAGTGTGTGATAAAAGGCTTGTCGTTCTGTAATCTTTACACTGCATTGCCTTTGGCTTCTTCTTTAGAGGGATCATTGTTACTTCTAGGAAATCCTGAGGCCACTCTCCCGTGTCGTAAATCTTATTAATTAATTTCGTGATCGCTTTTAGTCCTTCTGATCCTATGACTTTAAGTATCTCAGCCGGTATGCCTTCGCTGCCTGAGGCTTTCCCATTCTTTAGTTCCACTATCGCCTTTTCTACTTCGCTGTCCATAATACTTGGTCCTAAGTTGTCTTCTTCAATGTTTTCAGCATCTTCCAGTTCTATTTTTGCCGATCCTGCTTTCTTGCTGTATTCCTTAATTTATTCTTCCCATTCCTTTGTTTCTGAGACTATCTTCCAATCCGCATTCATAATTCCTTTACCAAGAATTCCATTAGACTTCTTATCTTCTAATTCCAAGCCAACTATGTATATATAATATCTATAGATAGGTGGCGTGACACAGGTCGCGCTTACATTGTATCAGGCGAAAAGAAAAAAGAAACATTTTCTTTTACGGCAAAAGCATATGGTAACATTTATATATAATCCATGCAGTAGTTACTCGTTGGAAGTTAAATAATCAGGTTTATTTTGGCATCCATTCACGCAGTTGTTACTGTTGGAAGTACAGTCTGTGTTAAAGATTTCGTGGCTCTAAAATTGTCGTAATGCGATTTGTGTATTTCACGGAAAATTGTTCTGGCCAATATCGAGGGTGAGCTCTCTCAAAGCTATATAAGAAATACTGAATCTTATTCAATGAGAGTTTAAGTTAGGTTTTTGCATGAAAATATTTGTTAGAAAGTCCTCTGTTGCTGACTGAAGTAACTTTCCAGATTCCTAACCAACGCTTGAATAGTTTAGGTGAGTCTGGTTTTTACATAATTTTTATATCGTTAGTAAATTTCTACGGCAGGAGTTAATAATGGGAATATTCCTTGATTCTACGAATTAAGTACGAGTAATAGTAAAATTGACATTTTAAAATTGTATTATTTTCCATGTTGGATTTTATTCATTTCTCTAAGTTTTAGGTCATAATCATAACTCTTATTGTCTCGTGCCGTTATCATGATAGAACTCAGATCGATCCGTTCCTACCGCAAGGGCTTTTACGAAGTTAGATAAAATTAAGGCAATTGAGAAAAATTCAAGATTTCAGTTCAATCAAGGTTATCAACATAGTAAATTAATTCTGTCTATATGCACATTACCATTAGTTTCCATGCAAACTACATTTAATTAAGAATAATCGAGGAGTGTCCTTTTAAACTTTATGCAAACATGGAACATCTATTTTCTACAGAAACTTCAATCAAGGGTCTCGTTTATGTGACGTTAAATGTTTTTGATTCAAAATCTGATGTGTATAAAGTATTTGATGTCACTCGTTTTAACGTGATTTCGCCACTGAGATCTACATTATTGGATTGTAAGGTTGCACACAATTTACCCTTATTCCACTCTGAATTTTATATTAAATTATATCAAATTAAATCAATAATTTATATGCATACTTTTAACACTCACATTTATGGCTTCATTTCAAAGTAATTTAATGATTAATAAAATAAAATTATTGATTCAGAGACCCACGGAACATGAAGGGGGAGGGGGCGACCAAAAATTTCCCGCCTCAGGGCGGCGAAATGTCTGAAGCCGGCCCTGCTCCTGAAGTACACTAAGATAATCTTCTTCGGTTAAGTATCTTCCTGCCCTTAGCAGTGATATCATTACTTTTAACGCGTGTCCAAATAATTTAAAAGATCTCAAAGTAAAAGGACAAAAAAGAGAATTTAATAAAAAAATTTGCAAAACAAATGTACTTACCTCACCAGGCGCGCGTTGCACATTGTGCAACGAAGACGATTTGTCAGATTCCAACTCGTTCTCTTTTCAAGACGGGCTGTTTTCACACCAAGCAAATTACCAATTAGCTTGATACTGATGAAGGATGAAGGAATAATACGAGTGTTTGTATCCTTACCCCTCCTCCTCTACTATCACGTGACAAAGAAAAGAGACAATGTTGCACTTTGTGCCACAGCGCGCCCGCTCGAGGGTTAAAACACATCCTAACTGAGCGAAGACTGTTTTTAATTTGAACCAGTGCTGGAAAACGTTACGCGTAACGTAACGAAATAACGGAATTGTTTTGGGTTAACGTAAAGAAAAACGTTAATGAAATTTTTCAAATATCTGTAACGGAAAACGTAACGAAAAAGAAAAGATAAATTTCGTTAACAGGTGGTAAAGGGTTGTTGTGGCATTCTTCCCATTCTTGAGCAGGGAAAGTGGCCTAAAATCCCTTTCCCCGGTCTTGCTTGTCCACCGCTGGGCCAGTTTTGCCGCCTTATCGCGAAAGAAACGCTATCCTGACCACTATTGATTCTCATTTGGGTTCTCCATCCATTTGTGTAAGGAACCATGTTAATCCTTCTCCAGGATGCACGAGATAAGGACCGTAGAGGATGAGGAAGGAAACTTCAATAAATGTGCCGCTTGTAGTTAAGGACCTCTACCATTCCCTATCCTCAGCCACAGTGCTTCGTACTTCGGAAACATTCTTTAAGATATTACACCGGAGTAGACTTTTCTTCTTTTAGAGGTCGATTCCATTCAAGTTCCAATCCCATCATCCCCTCCAATCTCGAATTATAACCACTGTTCGCCAGTCTAACTTAACAAGGTATTCGATAAAGGTGAAGTGAATATACAATTCGAACGTGTTGTCATCGTTCGCTACAGGTCAGTACTGCTTCATATCTATTATTATTATGAAACGTTTATGATAACAGTGGATAATTATTGTTCCCTGGCAATGAAGACTAATTAACAATTTCAGTCTATTTCAAATTACCGAGGACGGTCACAGGGAGACTGTTCGCCAGCTGTAAGAGAAACGGAAGTTTATTCAGTGTTAAATAAGTAAGTCCCATTTTCATACATATTTCAAATTTATATTTTCTTTGGTATTAATTAATGTCTAGTAATTTAGTGTGGCGGCTTTCTTCGGCATCATATTAAAAATGTCGTTTTATATACCATTGGGTACTAGGTTCGATTCTGAAGACAGCAATGTCCACCATCTGCATAGGATTTTATAATGATTTAGGACAAACTCAGCAGCGCCCATTGGAATGTTATTTTATTTTCTTATCCCTTATTTCCAAAGTAGTGCCCATAAATTTTAATATATTTTTAAATTTAATTTTATTTCATGAAACCTCATGCGTCTAAATTTTTACGCTTCTGCTCGTTTTCCATTTCTCTATAACCCACACGTCTTCCTCCGGCAGTCTTACTCCTCCCTCAGTTTACAACACACCAGTCTGCTTCCATCCCCATGCTCTACCTTCCCTCCTTCTCTCTTCCGCAATCCATTTCCTCTATCTTTCCTCCCATTCCTCCATCCCTTGATTTTTGTTTCAAACTTTTTCATATTTCTTGTTATTGCTGTAAATAAGGACAATTTTGGTAATTATTGTTTTCAAAGTCAGCATCAAAATAATGCTCTGAAAAAGCATTAAATCGTGTATGTCACCGTACTGTCTAGAATGGAAAAATGGACATTGTTTCGTCGTTCAGTATTTCTGTCCCTCTATTATCTTTTAAACCGATTGACCGATTTTCATGGTATTTGATGAAAATCTTTGACCTGTCGAGGAAAATTATTTTCTGATATTTGAAGGCGCGAGTTCGATTCCAGAAATTTTCCCCTCATTCAGTTTAAATAAGAAATGCGAAATCCACCATGCAGTGTCTATTTCTGAAAGTGTCAAAAAAAGGGAATCATACTATTGGCGCGGGATTTTTACTATTTTCTGCGAAAATAAATAAAGATTTCAATTTTAGAGAGAATTTTGCTTATCTAACGTATTTATTCAAATTCCACGTAAGCAAGCGCATGCTATTTTAGAAGAATATGTTTCAATTTTAACATGTATTTCTATTCAAATGCAAAATAAAAGAGGTTATAAAAACTAATATATAAAGTATATTATGTGACGTTTTTGCGTCGGGAGTAGCCACCTGTCGCGGGTCAACGAGGTAATGACGGATGGTTGGGCGCCAGTGCGGGTAAAAAGGGAAGGAGGGAAAAATTCCGCCCGCACTCGGATGGGAGAAGGGAGGAGAGGGAGAGAAAGGAAAAATATTCTTTAGAATAGTAGTTCTCTCAGTTCGGTAGGTGACGATCATTCTCTTAATGACTCGAACACCGATCATCATCGAGAACAAAGGGAGGGGAGTAGGGAAGGAAACGAATTATTTCCGGGATAAAAGAAAGGAAAAAGGTAAGGGAAACAAATAACACGGGAGTAATTAAAGCCTAACACTCCCCAAAGACGAGCACTCACTTCTCTCTCGCACAAACCCAAAAACTCGAACGCACGTGAGCGTTAACACTAATCCTAAACCAACCAAGCCTAATATAAAACGTGCCCTGAGACCGCCCCAGAGCCGAGTGACTTTTTTTCCGGATACCCGGATCACTGCGGCGACCCCCGCGGCCGCCTCGGAAAACAAAAAAAAGGAAAACACAGCGGGCGCACTCGCGCGAAGGCGTTCAAACGTTACATTTTCACGCGACGTTGAGACATTGCGTTTGCGACATAATATTAAACGTCTTTTAGTTATAGCGGGAGCAAGAGAGACAGTTCCGTTGCTTAAACGCGGTGAGTGATCAAGAGATCACGAGCGCGCTGGTGAAAGCGAAGAGTGATCGCGTTGGGATCCACGATTTACGGCGAGGTTGCGGCGCACAGCGGGGTATTTTCCTTAAAAGCTGGCCAAAATGTAAAATACAAAGTTGCAGAAATCACCGTTGTGACTACTTTGTCCTTAGGAGAGACAAATTACGCATTTCATGCTGCAAATTGCCGTGTCCAAATGCTAACCATCTCTTCCTTATTTCAGTTCAAAGTTGGCTATCGAGCGTGTAAGTCGAGCTGGATAATCTTTCTTGATTTTTTCCCTCTCGGAATTTAATTTTTTGTGGGTGCAGTAATCATTTAAAATTTTTTTTAAACATGGACCAAATACCTGGAGGTTTGTCAAATAATATTCCATTCTTTAAATATATTTATCTGCATGTATATTTTTTTCTTTGATGTTAATTATGCAAAAAAATATTCATAAATATTCCACACGATGATGAATTCGAGTATAGTTTTAGTTGTCTATCAAGCTTAATCAAACAGAACTTATTATTGAGGGTCATAGTAGAGTCTATTAGCTATCTGAAACCGTAATAAAGTTTACCACATATTACCACATCTTTGAACAATACCTATGTGTTAGTTTCATCACACAGTAGTGAATTTAGATAACATGCGTAGTAAATTGTTCAATCTTTTTAGATAATTGTGGCGGCTACAACGTCTGTTTTCTTACAGGTTCACGTGAGGAACATATTTCTTTGAGTAGGAAGACAATGTTTGAAGTTATGTGTTCTTCAGATTCAAAAAAAATTAGTAATAGATGTGTACATTTGAAGAGCCATGTTTTAGAAATGACTAATTTTCAATGTGATTCATCAGAAACTATTAAATTTACATAGGCTCATTTCACTTCTCAATTAAGAGTAAAACTCGCCGCTTCTCACTGGATTAATAAGAGATTTTTAGGATAAAACAAGACTTGGTTGGAAGTAAATATTTCTTTTCCCATTAATTCAACCGCGCCTCAGAAGAAAAGTGGTCGTCCTCCTGTAGATTTCTATTGTAGTAGTGAAAGGTCTAAACGTAGGAAGACTGAACTATTACGATCACAAGTGAGTCCTTCAGAACTTACGTATGCTGCCCAAATGAGTTTACGTGCAGAAGGTTCTGTAGACGCTGCGAAAGTAGTAAAGGAAGTAACCTTCTCAACACCAATGCGAGCTAACAAATATAGAGAGGCTTACAAAGGAAGGATCGTGAAGGTTTTACGTTCACCGAGAACAGCGTTGAAATTGGGTTGCAAGCAATATTGGACCATACTGCTCATCGTATAGTGGAAGTACAAGAAGAAGTGCTAGCAAAATTAACAACCAAGGAGATGATTGGCTTACAGTTAATATCTAAGTGGGGATGCGACGGTAGTTCTGGACATAGCCAATATAAACAAAAAATTGAAAGCAGTATTGGTTCAGACTCAAACATTTTTCTAACTTCATTTTTACCGCTTCAGTTAATAGTTGGTGATGCTGATTCTTCAAACAAAATTATTGTTTGGCAGAATCCCCGGCCTTCTTCACCTTGATTTTGTAGGCCAATTCGACTCCAATTTCTACACGAAACTGCTGATACTACTGTTAAGGAAGTTACACGTGTAGAAAATGAAATAAATGATCTAACGCCAACATCAATAATGTTTAATAAACAGCAGCTCTTATTAAGGCATAACTTACAGTTTACCATGGTATACGGTAAAGTATGCAATTCCGTATCATCAAATGCATCGACACAAAAATGTTACATTTGTGGCGCCACGGTAAAAGATTTTAACAACATAGAGGCGATGAAACAAAATAAAATTGACATTTCAACCTTGAGATTTTGCCTTTCCACACTCCATGCCTGGATTCGTTTCTTCGAATGCCTTTTACACGTTTCCTATAAATTAAAAATTAAAAAGTGGCAAGCACGAAGTGACACTGACAAGGAAATGGTCAAGGAAAATAAGAAACGAAGAGCAATTTCAAGCCGAAATGGGTCTTCTGTTGATCGCACATAACCCGGATATGGTAGTACTAACGATGGAAACACTGCTCGGAGATTTTTTAAAATGCGACACATTCATCTAACATAACAGGGATTGATGAAGGCTCATCTTAAGATTCAGGATGATTCTTTTGACAATATCGAGTGGCCATGCAATCAATGTTGAAAAATTCGAAGAGAATGCTTTGGACACTGCTAAATTATATGTGGAGAAGTATCCATGGTATAATATGCCAACCACTGTGCATAAAATATTGCTGCATGGTTCTATAGTTATTTCGACAGCAATATTACCAATTGGTATGCTTTCGGAGGAGGCACAAGAAGCAAGAAACAAAGACATAAAAGTGTATCTTGAACGTTTTTCAAGAAAATGCTCCCGAGAAAGGAATTTAGAAGACGTATTCAACAGTCTCCTAATATCTTCTGACCCTGCAAGCCCTTGCAATGCTACTTCGTCTGCATTGTAACCTTCATTGTCAGAAAACTCAGGAAGAAGACCCTTCAACACATCTACTGTTATACACAATTCATCCTCGAGTTGGCATGTTCTTTCATCTTCCTTGTTAAAGTTTATTAAACACTGCTCTTCCGAAATTGCTGTTGTATTACTATTTACAGTGAAAACTGCTGCTGAGTGTTTACCCATTACATATGCCCAAACCCTGTGCATATAGTCTAAAGCATTAGGGCTATCATTACTATGCCCTAAACCTCGGATGTATGAAAAGAAACATTCCAATACATCTCGGTTTAATTTGGTAGTTAAAATAAACTGTACATCGTGAATTTCTCTTAAATACTTATAAAGACCTTTCAAGGACTGTATATCTACAATTATTCCTTTATGAAAAGGTTGCAAGTTTTTCTGTCCAACCACTCGCATGCCCTTGATACAAGCAGCAACTTCATCCAGGATCTCATTTTGCAATTCTAAATTGGTACCATATGCATGTCGAGGACCATGCCTATCAAACATCACTGAAGAATTGAATACATCAAAGAAATCATTTATTAGTTTTATTGATCTTGCAATATCAGCAACATCTTCTACAATTATATTCTTATAATGGCAATAAAAAAGGGCTGATGCAACTGTATTAGATAGCAACTGTGTCGCAAACTTTACTTTTTGTCTCCTGAAGGGAGAAGGGTTAAGATGCTCCCTGCTGATTTTAGGAATTATGTTGCGTTCCCCTTTTAATGAGTACAGTTTTTCCAAAACAGAAATGGACACAACTCTTCCATTTGCCAAAACAAATCCTTGATCTACCAAATAGTTTCTGAATAACTTCACTGCATGAGGCACATCAGCAAATACAAATACCTCCCTTGTGTCATCATGAGGATTTTTAAATAAAGTACAGTCAAGGTTTATTCCAAGCTGAGTCCACAGGGCTCTGTTTGTTGGACCCAAGTCACTAACTTGAGCAACTACTTTGTAGCCATTTTTCTCTAAGGCATTAATTATCTCAAATATGAGATTTTTAGTCATTGCCTGATCAAAATTATGAAAAAATGGGTTGTTTCCATTTTCCAAACAAACTACGGGCCATTACAGTCTGTACTTGTTCGAAGGGGCCAAAGACCTGTTCTGACTTCCTGTTGATGCACAATTCACTACTTATTTTCATTTCATCAAAAGAAATTACAGTAAATTTCTCAAGTTCTGTTAAATGTTTATTCTTAATAGTCATTACTGACAGGACATTCCTCTGTAATCCACAGTTGAAGTTTCAAATATTGACGCTTTAACTATTTATATCGACATCACTAGTTTCACTACAACCAGATCACTGAAGTTCAATTCACCAGCAATAATTACATAAATAGATATAGATAAAATTAATAAGTAGCATATTTAAACCAAAAAATACCTGCTCTTACCTGATTTCACGTTTATGTTGTTTCTTCTCCGGCATGCTCGAATCCATGTTTCTTGAATGGACTTTTCTTGGGGAAATCGAAAAAATCTCATCCTACCATTACAATTTTTGTAACTGTTATTACAACCAAATACCGCACAAGACATAATTTCGCTGATAAAGCCACAGTTCAAGAGAAAACAATAATTTTTCCAAACCCGCGACCGCAATCAATGCTAAATCATAGGCGGCAAGCGCAATCTACCACCACGTGACGTCACACGCTCGAAGCGACTCTCGCCTGAGATGCGCAACGACCTATCTCCCTTAGTAGTACCATGCACCATCGTTACTTCGAACTCGAAATCGGTCTGACGCACAAAAGGTATGTCTTTGTTGCAGTTCCTTCACACTTGTACCGCCGTCACCGAAACCGCCGCTGACTCATTCCCACAGGCCGAACTACGATAACAAATTACACACACAGTAGTCTGTGTGTCAGCAAGTGATGTATGTGTGAATGTGTGTATGTGAGAAATTTTGAAGGTAAGTTTACTGAGCTATTTCCATGATAGGTCTAATTTAGAACAGTGGGGCATAACCAGGACTTCTTGTGATATCTGTTTCTCATTATCATTGAAATGTATAAATGAACGGAGAAGAAAGTACTTGTTTCTCATCGTAACAGAAGACTAATTTGAAGTTGTATTTAGCCAGTGTGAATTATTAAAATATTCTTCTATAGATGACTTTTTCCACATCCTCATTCCAATTTACATGGCAAGCATTGCCTGAATGTCATCTGCAGTGCTCCCATTCCAAGCATGAAATCTTGAACGAGGAGGGAAATCGTATGTTCCGTCAATAAACTGCATGGCGAAAAGTTCTGCTTGTTCAGCTGTGTGTTAGAATACTTCTTCTTCATCTAAAGGCTAAGCCTTGTCTCTGCAACCATGAACTCCTGTCCTCTGCCATTCTCTTCAACATCTCGTACTTCTCAACTCCCATCACTGACTCCACGTCATCTAGGTATTTCTTTCTTGGTCTGCCTCTTCCTTTCTTCCCTAAAAGTTTCCCCTCCAAGATGTTCACAATTAATCCATTATGTCTAATCACATGGCCTAAAAATTTTGCCTTCCTTTCTTCCATTCCTCTGATCAGAAAAAAAAAAAAAAAAAAGAATACTGTCCGTGGAAAATACTTAAAAAATTTAGCAAATGGTTGTGCTAAATTCTGATGCATCTAAAATTATTTTTCCACTTACATGAGAAAATCTTCTGAGTCGAAATCTACGCGTCTTTCTACTCTGCTCCATATAGTGGACTTTACTTCAGATGACGTATCATTTACCTCCATTTCAGAATCACTATCATCAAATGAGCTCACACTTGAAGTGTCACTAACATAGTCATCATTATATTCACCTTCCGAATCAGCAAATAAAATGTTTACTACATCGTCTTCTAAAAGATTTTTACGACGTGAGGAAGCCATTCTGTATACAATCTAAAATGGGATAGAAAATTTTCAAAAAGTTACAACTACTGACAAAAGATGTCGCACACATAAAGGTAAGTAAGTAATTTCACGCATAAACGCGAGCACCGCAGTGAAGAGAAAATTGAACTCGCATTAATGCGAGTTACGCAGTTCACAGAACCTATTCTTCCGTGCATAAATGCGAGCACCGCAGCGAAAGAGTTAAAGAGTCACGAAGGGTGCATTGTGTGTGTTTTCCTTGATTTTCCTTTACCTCCCTCCAGTTTGTGCAAATGTGCCTCTTTCAGCAGGGTTGCCGCCCCTGCTGTAAGACCAAACTTGGCAAGAGGGAACGGCGTAAGTGTGAGGCCGCCCCCTCGAACCTGCGCTCTGACGCGATTGACTCACTTGCCTACTGTCTGAAGGCGGCCCTGCCTCCAATTTGCGTTTAAGAAAAAAATCTGCTTGTTATAATAAATCTCCTGAAAACGTTCAAAACACAAGAGTAAAGAGAAAGTTACATTTGGAGAAAAGAACAAAGGTTTAAAAAACTTAGAACTAAATCAAAAGATCTAGTGAACGCCAAGAAAAGTAAGAAAACGTGTGCGAAGAAAACTAATGGACTCAAGCAGTTCAAGTGAAAAATCTTCATGCAAATCATCGGAAGATAGAGATATACGGTGTGGTCCTGCGGAATCAAGTATTTTGATCTGAAATATCTCACAAAAGGTGACTGGATAAAGTGCGAAACATGTAAAACTTGGTACCACGAAGTGTGTAAGGGCTGCTGAACATAAAAGATTTAAGTGTGGAAAATGTTGTTAATCCGTAATTAATACGAATGACTATGGTTAGTAAATGTAATTCGTTTTTTACACATAGTTTCTTACTTTTATAAGACTAATTTTCTGTGCTTTTTACAAGAAAATACGCTATCCAAATAGCCCCAACTCGGATCCAAATAGCGTCCCAAAATTTGTAAAAATAATTTTTTTCATAAATGTGCATTTTGTGGTGGCCACCTGTAACTCATTAAATTTGAAGTGATCCAAATAGTCCCATCCTCTCCTATATTAAAATGTTGGATATTCTAAGGGAGGGAGGAGGGTATGGGGAGATGAAGAGAAGGGCACAGGATAGAAAAAGGTGGAGGAGGAGCACCTGAATCTGCAGATATGCAGAACACTATTATTATTACCCTATATATATATATATATATATCATTATATATAGACGTTCCTTACAGAGGAGAAAAAGGAGGATATAAAATACTAGTAGAAGGTTCTTGCATACTGCAAGTACTTCATCTCACCTTGAACAAACATTAATTTTTCAGACAGATATTTCATCATTAAAAATATTCTATTAATTCTAAAGATTTCACCTACGCAGCGATTTTCCTTTTCCCGCATGTAAACATAATAATTTAAAACAATCCCTAAATGTTGCAATTTTAAACATTTTACACTTACTTCAATATGGGGTACTAATGCTACACATTTGAGCCAAATTTTAAAGTTGTAGCAATTCTAGGAGTAAAATAATATTTTTCTAATTGTTTAAAATTTAAACATTTTTAACGGCCGCCGCAATGTATATAAATGGAGAGATTGAAATGTTTATTTGTGCAAATGCACTGTTTTGTAAATAATTTGAAAATTGCAGCTTCCTAGCTCATCCCGTAGAACCTCAAGAATTATTAAACTTTAATGTTCAAATAGGGTTAAAACAACTGCTAAAAATTAACAATTATAAAATTTTCCATTTTTATAGTTGATTATGAGAAAAGTTCTATAATCTTACAAAATTTCAGCTTCCTAAACTTATTAGATTGGTCTACACACTGGATTACGTTTTCCCATGCTGACTTATGGGAGATATTCCGGGGTCTCTGGAGTCGAACCCAAGATACTGTAAGCAAAAGTGACAGTAATTCCTAATAGATATTGTGGCCATCTAGTAACACTGAAAATTTCATTTTTCTAGCTTACCGGTAAGTGCCCATAATTAATTTACAAAAATGGCGCAATGCCTTTCGTATGGGAAAATACGCAATTTTCGGAGTTTCAGGAGTCAAACTCATGTCACTTAGGTAAAAAGTCTCATTTTATCTGTAGGTTTTTCCATCATATCTACAAAAACTAAAACTTTCAGCTCTCTAGCTGTTGTAGTTTGGGCTGGACATAAGTATCCTCCTGTTATCATTATATATAGACGTTCCTTCCAGAGGAGGAGGATATAACATACTAGTAGAATGTGCTTGCATACTGCAAGCATTTCATCTAACCATGAAAAAACATTAATTTTTCAGGCAGATATTTCATCATTACAAATATTCTATTAATTCTAAAGATTTCACCTCCGCAACGATTTTCGTTTTTCCCACATGTAAAAATAATAGTTTAAAACAATCCCCAAATGTTGAAGTTTTAAACATTTTACACTTTCTCCATTATGGGGTACTTATGGTACACATGTCAGCCAAATTTTAAAGTTGTACCATGTTCCGATCGCTCTATTTTTAGACTAGTGGACTGAATAATTCGTATTTTATTTTACCGAGGGTGGTACAATCACCGAATCCGTGTTCTAATACAAACACCCGAGCCGGGCAGGCACGTCCAGCGTCACTGTTTTAATGTCTCTACTCCCGAGTGGGCAGACGCGTCCTCTCCTCACCGTGTTCACGTCTCCACTCCCGCACACCGTCCAAAGGCAACGTTGCCACACTTCACCGTTCAACCACACGGCGCCCGCCAGGACGCCGCTTTCCGTCAACAAAACAAACAATGGCAAACTTACAATGTCCCAACATAGCACTTCTAGAAGTAAAATAATATTTTTCTAATTGTTTAAAATTTAAACATTTTTAACGGTTGCCGCAATATATATATGGAGTAATTGAAATGTTTATTTGTGCAAATGCACTGTTCTGTAAATAATTTAAAAATTGCAGCGTGCGTGCTCGTGCGTGCGCTTTCGTGCTCGTGCGTGCGCTTTCGTGCTCGTGCGTGCGCTTGCGTGCTCGTGTGTGCGCCTGCGTGCTCGTGCGTGCTCGTGCGTGCGCGTTCGTATGCGTGCGAGCGTGGGGAACACCCGCTGCAGCAGAGTGAATCCCGCATCGCTCCCCTGCCCAGCACACCAAGTATTTTCTGTCCTCCAGGTAGGAGCGCAGGAGTCGGATGAGGGGTGGTGGCAAGCCAACTCAGTGCATCTAGGCAAGTAGCGCCGCATGCTAGACTGTCAAACTACTTGCTGATATCGAAGATAACTGCCGCCGTCGGTTTCCGGAGGTGAAAACCCTCGGCGACGAAGTCGACGATCGTAGCAAGCTGATGTGTTGTAGAGTGCTGCTGGAGGAAGCCAACTGCTCCCCAGGGATAGCATTGTTGGCAGCAAAGTACCTCTGCAGGGTTGGGAGAATCGGTCTTTCACATATCTTTACGTAGTTATTGAGGAGTGAAATCGGGCGGTAGTATTCAGCGACATTCGCGGTCTTGTTAGCCTTAAGGATGCCGATGATCTTCGCCCTCTTCCACTACTCCGGGAAGTGCCCAATTTTCTGGAAGCCACTGAACAGAGCTGCGAGGTACTCAACAGCAGCGATGGGCAGCTGCTTGATGACAATCCCGCTGATGTCGTCATCGCCTGGAGAGCGACGGGTGGATAGTTTCCTCATCACGGAAACGATATCTTGAGTGCCAATCCGAGGTAAGGTCTCCTGATCTGACTCGGCGCCCCTGTAGATATCAGCCATGGCTGACTCAACTGACCTTTCTGAGTTTACCGAGTCAGTAGTGGAGGGGTTCGGCTGGAACGTGCTGCTGAGAAGCCTTGCAAAGACTTCCGCCTTTTCTCTGGTGAAGCATGCAAATCCCGCCGTGGTCTTGAGGGGGGTCTCTCCGTTAGTTTGCAAGCAACCCTCTGCAAACCCGCCAGATTGAGTTGTCTGTGGGAGACACCTCAGCCAAGTGTTCCACCCAGGCGTCTGTTTTGATCTCCTGGATCACTGTACGGACACTCTTGTTGAGGCCGTCAAGGGGTTTGCGCAGGTCCGGTGTTCTGTAAAGTGGCCATTTTCTCCGGACGTTGTTTCGGTAGGCTACCAGCCTCCTGATGAGACGAAACTGTCTCATTTTACATTAATCTCTCGTAATCCTTAAAGTACTTGAAAATAGTTAAACGATACGATACCCCTTTGGTGACACTGCTGCTGCCACAGGAAATCAAACACAATATACTGGCATAATGGCAAGCAATATACAAACAATTATATTGGAGTGACATAATACAAAGCATAAATCATCATCATCATCATAGGTAGTCTGTCCGTAGACAGGTCCGTGATTATTCATGGTTAAACCTGGTTCTCCATATACTCCTATAGTAGCCGCTTTTGCTTTTCCTATTCTAGTTTTGATCTCATCCGTACATTTTGCCTCTCGTGTTATGATACTTCCAAGGTATTTATATTCTGAAACTTGTTCTAATGGCTTTCCCCCAATAGTTATGTTCAGATTCTCTTCTTTACCCGATATTCGAATGATCTTGGATTTTTCTGTACTTATTTCCATACCGTATTTTCTACCTGTTATCACTAGTCTATTTATCATTTTTTGTAGTTCCTCTTCCTTTCTTGCTAGAAGTACTTGATCATCTGCGTATTTTACTGTTCTTATAATCCTTCCTCCAATTTTGAAATCCCCTGTGCCTTCTAAAGCTTCTTGCATTAGACTTTCTCCATATATATTGAATAGGGTTGGCGATAGGCAGCAGCCTTGTCTTACTCCTCTACCGATATTTATTCCGCAGGTGTCCACATTCTCAAACCTAAGCTTTACAACTTGATTCTCATATAGATTCCTAATCAATCTCCTGTCTTTCCAGTCTACACCTATATCCTTTAATATCTTCATCAACTTTACCCAATTTACTCTATCAAAGGCCTTCTGCCAGTCTACGAAACATGCGCAGATATCTTGACTGTACTCTATTGCCCTTTCTGATATGATTCTAACTACTCCTATAGCATCTCTAGTTCCTCGTCCTTTTCTGAAACCGAATTGATCTTCCCCTATTATTTCTTCTGCCTTTTTCTCCAGCCTTTTATTAAGAATCCTCGTGATGATCTTCGATGTGTGTGACAGAAGGCTTATAGTTCTGTAATCTTTACACTGCATTGCCTTTGGCTTCTTCTTTAGAGGGATCATTGTTACTTCTAGGAAATCCTGAGGCCATTCTCCCGTGTCGTAAATCTTATTAATTAATTTCGTGATCGCTTTTAGTCCTTCTGATCCTATGACTTTAAGTATCTCAGCCGGTATTCCATCGCTGCCCGTGGCTTTCCCCTTCTTTAGTTCCACTATCGCCTTTTCTACTTCGCTCTCCATAATACTTGGTCCTAACTTGTCTTCTTCAATGTTTTTCTCATTTTCCAGTTCTATTTTCCCCTCTCCTGCCTGTTTGCCGTATAATTCCTTAACGTATTCTTCCCATACCTGTGCTACATCCTTTGTTTCTGAGACTATCTTCCCATCCGTATTAATAATTCCTTTACCACAAATTCCATTAGACTTCTTATCTTCTAATTCCAGTGCCCTAGCGTACATCATATCGTACCGTCCTAACTTCTCCATTTGTTCTATTTCATCACATTTTCCTTTTATCCAGTTTTCTCTAGCTTTATCTGTTACCCTTCTCAACTCATTGTTTATACGCCTATAGTTGGCTCTACCTTCTTCACTGTTAACGTTTTTCCATTTTCGTCTCTCATCCATTTTCTCCAGCATTTCCTTCGTGATCCATGGTTTTCTGATTTTCTTCTCTTGTTTTCCAATCTCTTTATCCAAGGTATCCTTGATACTGGTTTTAATTTCATCCCATTCTATATCAACGGTCTTCGGTTTGTTTTCCAACTTCCTTAGGTTATCTTCCAACTACATGCTGACTACATCCTGCCTTTCTTTCAGTTTTTCTAGGTCCCAGGTCTGTCTTTCTCTTCTCGTTTTTCTTATTTGTTTGAGCTTTGTACTCACGTCAACTATTAGAAGGCTGTGATCTGAATCAATGTCCGCTCCTTGCAATGCCTTGGCATTCTTTATGCTGTTCCTGAATCTTTGTTTTACAAGGATGTAATCTATTTGGCATCTCATTCTATCTCCTGGGCTTTTCCATGTGTATAACCTTCGTTTATGGTTTTTGAACCATGTATTAGTCACTAAAAGGTCATTATTGATGCAGAATTCTACGAGTTTCTCCCCTCCTCGATTTCTCTTTCCAAGTCCGTATTGCCCGACAACATTTTCTTCCTGTCCTTCTCCGACTATGCTGTTCCAATCTCCCATTATTATGCAGTTTACCTTTCCTCTTCCGTCTTCTTCGTAAATTTCATTAATTTGCTCATAGATCTCATCTATTTCTTCATCGTCATGAGCTGACGTTGGCATATATACCTGGATTATCAGCATGTCCACTGGGACTGCTTTTAGCTTTATTGCCATCAGTCTATCGTTCGTTGCTATTATCTTTGTCACGCTTTTCATCATATCATTCCTAAGTACCAGAGCTACTCCCCTTTCCCCACTATTTCCTCCAGAATAAACTACCGTGAATTCTTCCGAGTCGAACTGTCCTTCTCCCTCCCATCTAGTTTCGCTTAGCCCTATAATGTCAACTCTATTTCTTCTCATTTCTTCTTTCAAGTTCTCTAGCTTTCCTGCCTTTCTCATAGTTCATACGTTCCAAGTCCCTATTCGTAATTTACTTTCGACAAATGTTTTCCTCAAGGCAGTCCCCGCCCGGAGATCCGATTGGGGGACTATTTTACCTCCGGATTGTTTTACCTCGAGAGAACTCATATTGTCCAACCATATAATCTTTACTAGGGATTGTAATGTGGTAGTTTCCCTCTTGCTTTCCACATCGCAGTACTGTAGCCGTTCAAATCGTCCTGATCACGCCTATAGCTGTATTGGATATAGACCCAACCAACATCATTTGTTTTCGGCTCTATACCATACTGACAGTACTGCTGCCTACTGCCAGGCACTGATGATAGTTTTTTTTTTTTTTTTTTTAAATAAAACCTTTATTCGAGGGGTTTGAACCCCCGAACTTTGCAATAGAAAGCCGACACGCTAACCACTACACCACCAGTGCGTTTTTAAGCATAAATATAGTACAATTATTAACAGAAATGTCCACTTGAGGAATCACGAACGATACGAAAAGAACTCGACTCGCAGGGCAATCTTCCGCATGTGGCGCAGGTCAGGTGTGCTTGTCTCTGAGTTCTTTCTTGTTCTCTCTCACTCCGTCTTTCTCTCTCTCTCGGCTGGCTCCTCGTGGCGAGGTTGTCGGATCGGGATTTCCTTAGTTCGCAGTGAAGTGCGAGTATAGTGCACTGCACTCGCTAACGACTATAGGTTCTAGGCTCTTGCTAGTGGTGTCCTCTTTTGAGCTAATGTCTGTTGCGATAAAAGAAGGAACTCTGTACGTACCCGCAAAGCCGAAGTACTGGCGTTTGCCGAAGTACTCGCGTTTGCCGGAGTACGAGCGTATGCCGGGGTGCGTGCGTATGCAGGGGTTGCGTCGTTTGCTGGAGTTCGTCGTTTGATAGAGTTCGAACACAAAAACTTCTGGCGAACACGAAAAACTGATGGGGAACTCGATTTAGTGTCAACAATGGAAAAATGCTGCTCTGACCAGCTCCGGGAGCCGGCGGGAGATCAACCTGGGAGTGCACTTTCAGGGGATATTCCCCTCCATTTCTGTTTGTACGATGCCAGCAATACTAGCTGCCGTGGTAACAGCTTGCTCTTTGGTCGTCGGTTCATCAGGATTGTCTGGGAGGGCCAAGGCGATTAAATGGCGAAAGGGGAAATCCCTTCGCCGAAGCCGTGGGAGCCTCACCGGGAGTTTGCCGTAATGCAAAAGGTTCGGCAGTTGTTCTGACGACAGCTCGTTTGAGGTGTGAAGATTCATACACGCCTGGGCGTTGAAGGCAATGACTATGTCGAAGACTTCAGGTGCTGGGACGTATGTTGGGACCGTGGGCATCAATATTATCTGCCCTGCCACCCTGGCGAGCTGGTTGAGTTTTTGCCCCCTCCAGTTGGATATTCTGGAGTTCCAGACTTGGCATTGAAATCGCGAAGCACTACCGTTGGAACACCGTCAGAGGAGAAGAGGGTATAAATATTGTCTTCTTCCAGCGGATGACTAGGGGTGTAGTATGCTGCCACCACCCTCAGAAACCCTCTCGTCATACGTATGTCAGCGGCTACTGCCTCGAGTTGTGACATTTCAGGGAGTGGATATTCATGGTATTCAAGTGCTGAGTGGACGAGAAGCGCGACGCCCCCTCCTGCGCCTGTCGCTCTGTCCTTCCTCAACACATCCCGGCCCAGTAAATTGAAGGTGGAATCAGGGGCGAGCTTGGTCTCTCCTATGCCAGCGACCGAGACTCCATGATCGTGAAGTAGTGGGAGGAGCTCGTCAACGCATTTGCGAATGCCGTTAGCATTCCAAACCACCACTGAGAAGCAACCTCTTTTACGGCGAAATTCCATTGCTGGATTTGGTGACTGCTATTTCCTCCAGCATTGCCAGAAGAAGTAATCCCTGGCGGCTGGTGATGTGCTTTTTCAACCCCCGAGTGATGGACACAATGGTGCTCCAGAGCTCCTCATCCTTCGAAACCAGAGGGGCGGGCTCCTCTGACGAGGTTGCAGCGAAAGGACGGCCGCTGGGTGCAGAATGAGGTTTTTCAGCCGCAAGAGACGATGGTGCAGAAGGTAGTCGTTCGAGCTGTGCTACCTTAAGGGGAGTTGCCCCCTGGGGTCTGACCGGTTGTTCAGCGTTGGCGCCGCTGGGGATAGCAGACTCCGCCCTCTTCTGTAACTCCGGGTCAGGAAGAGTATTGGTTTGGGTAGCGCTGGCCGTGGCTACAGCAAGTTTTTTACCAGGGATCATCTTATCAGAGCGCCTTGCTGTCACCGTAGGAGCCAGCGTCTTCCCCTTGCTGACCTTGCGCTGTAGAGCATCATTGCGCTCATTTGCCGCCAGCGCCTTATTCAAGGCTTCCACGTAGGCAGGACATTGCCTGTAGAAAGAAGGATGATCACCACCACAATTGCAGCACTTCCTGCGTGGCGTGGGTGGAATGGGGCAGTCGCGGGACCAGTGATTCCCCGCATTTGTAGCACCAGGCCACCATCCTACACCCAAAGGAGGAGTGCCCGAACCTGTGGCAGTTAATGCCGGTCAGCAGCTCTACTCCTCCCTTGAAGTACTTCACCTGTACCCTGCAGTTTTTTATGTAAGTGATCTTGTAGAGAGGGAGATACCTGGAGATATGTCATCCACGACTATGAATTCCCTGATACTATCAGGCTGCTCCTCGGCCGTTTGCACCTTATGTTTTACGGACTAGACTGGGATTCCTAACGCCGCTAGCCCTGCGGCCACTCTAGCTGGTCAAAAATCACCGGCCAGGCCTTTGATGAGCAGTCGAGCTGTCTTGACATACTCAGCAGAGTGTGAGAAATATTCATGTTTTTCGTCATCCAGGATCTGCAGGACTTTCTCCTGTTTTTCCGGTGAGGTGACGATGACCCTGGTGGAGACATCCCTGATGGCGAGTTTGAGTTCGTTACCACATTTCTCTTGGAGAGAGTCATTGAATTTGGGGTGGTTTATTATGCCATACACGTTAATCGACATCACCTTCGGTCTGCTGGGTTGGTTGGCGTTGAAGAGGATATTGGTAACCTTTTTTTGGAGGTTCTCTTCCTCCTCTTCCTCGTCACCACCTCAAAAGGCTCCTCATTGGCAGCCGCCTCCTCCTGAGTAACAGGCTTAGTGGGTGCCTCAGGGAGGGATTGGGAGGAACCGGGCGTTACTGGGGCAGAATCTCCAGCAGTAACCTGTACACCCTGGGTGGGGGGCTCCTTGGGTGCATGCTGTGCCGGAGAAGAGACGTCCTCCATAGATTCGGTGTGCTTCCTCTTCTGAGAAAAGGAAGCGCCCAGAGTCTCGGTCTCGATAGGCTGAACTTCGACCGTAAAAGAGGAGTGGGGAGCTGACATTCCCGATACAGGCTCAGGTTGAGCCGCCACCACGTGCGGTGGGGCCTGAATCCTCAGAGGAGTTGAGGGTGAGGAGGCAGGGATATTTGCATTTTGAGCCCCCTTGGAGGGAGCACCCTTATTTTTCTTTTGGTTTCCCCCTTCCCCCTTGGAATTTCTCTCTTTGCCAGAGTCCTCTCCTGGTGCGGATGACTAACTGCTGGCACAGACAACCGTGTCAGTCACCAAGCAGTCCTTCCGAGAAGGGCGCGGGGTGTTACGGAGATTTACTGGATTCTCCGCTCGAATGATGGAGGCGATTTGCATTGTTCTCAGGTAGTCCTGAAAGACGTTCTTTATCGCACCATCAGAGGTTTTGAGCGCAATTACGCCATCGCAGAAGATACTCCGCCTGTGCTGCCCGCGGAAAATCATGCTGGCAGGCGCTTTGCCAGGGGCCGAGGACGACATTGCGAATGCAAGATCACTTGGTGCATACGAAAGCAGGTTGATCAAGATAAACTGAGACCACAAAGGGTCAGACTGCGGAAGCAGGAAGAAGAGGCTCTGGTCAGGGCTAAGAGAAAGCAAGAGACCCCTAATGGGGTCCGCGACCGGATCCGAGGAGAATCGGGTGAGGAGGAACTGCGTAAGCCTCCCCCCGCTTCGCGACACCGAACAAAGTGACGGAACCACCAAACCCTACCAGGTCACCTGCAAAAAGCAGGAAAACCAAAGGCATTTTCCAGTGCGAAAAGGAGAGGGGGGCATCAAGGGCCCTAATCAGAGCCAATGCACGAGGGCGGAAGAATCAGGCTCTTTTCAGGGCCAAATTTCCGCAATGGGGGAGGAGCGAAATAGGTGAGAATGAGGGACTTAGATAGCCTCCCACTATTTCTACGGGCAAAAACTAAAAAGGAAATCCGTAGGTCAAAATCAAAGTTCAGGCAAAACAAGGTCAATATCTGGGTGACGGAGGATGTTTGTACTTAGGTACAAAGCACGACGAGGCGTTGTGCAAGGGAGTGAGCTCTAGGGACACAAGTACCCAATAAGAGCATGGCTCTCAGCGAGCATCCAAATATAATGTCATTTTGGTCATGTATTTATGTGGAGATTCTATGTACCTATCTAATTTGCTTGAAATCGGTTCAGCCAGGTCTTCCCTGATATATACGTTCAGGCAGACGGACACCGCTAAAATTTGGATTGACCCTATATTACGATTCGTGAACCCAGAAACAGATTTTATCCACCATATTCTCTAAAATGTATCACATCAAAACATTGATATTACTGAAGAATATATCAAAATCGGTCAATTGGTTGCTGAGATATCATAAAAAACCGGCATTTGGAACAACAATGGGGATTTGAGTATTTTTGGCACTGCACCTCTCAGGATCAACCTAAACCTGCCGCCAAATATAGGATATAGGATACATAGGATATTTATAGGATATACATATATATTTTAGGCAAAGACGACAATCTGAACATAAGTATAGGAGGAAAGCCTTTAGAACAAATTTCAGTCTATAAATACCTTGCAAGCATCATAACAAGAGAAGAAAAATGTACAAATGAGATCAGGACCAGAATAGGAAAATCAAAAGAAACACCTGCTTACGGGGAATATAAGGGAAGACATCCGCGAGAAGTTCATCAAATGCTATGCATGGGGTATTGCATTATACGGGGCAGAAACATGGACGCTAAGGAAAAATGACATCAAATACTTGGAAAGCTTTGAAATGTGAAATTGGAGGAGAATGCTGAAGATAAAATAGACAGATAGGATAAAAAACAATGAAGTTCGACGAAGAGTAGAAGAGAAGCGAATTATTATACAGACTATTAGAAAGAGGAAGGCAATGTGGGTTGGATATTACCTGAGGAGAGAGAGTATCATTAAAGACGTGTTAGAAGGAAAACAAGATGGAAAAGGGAAAGAGGTAGGAAAAGGTTTCAGCTGATAGACGATTTGAAAGGGAAAGAGTGTCATCGAGATATGAAGAGGACAGCGGAAAATGGGAGTATATGGAGAACCAGGTTTAATCATGAATAATCACGGACCTGTCTACGGACAGACTACATGAGAGATGTCAGAGATGTCATGATCTTCCAGCATGAGGCTGGCCACGTCGCATTTCCAGCTAAGCTGCTAATGCGAGACTACTCTTAAAAACTGGCTCAGTGCACTTCGGTAGCCCATAAATGGGCATATATCCCTCCCTTCACTCTCCAGGGTCGTTAATTCGTCTACCTACCAATAGATTTTCAAGAAATATGATATGTCAAATAAACATAAAGTAATTGCTGAGGAAGTCGGCATAATGAAATAGATTATTCCAACACTGATGTGTTGAATTTATATACCAATCTCTTTAGATGCACCAGTTTATCCAAGAGAAATTAGTAAAATTCTCTATATACATTAAGAAGAGTATGGTGGCTTTACGTTTTTCTCCAAGATCTTCAAAAAAGGTACGAAAATTGTAGTCTTCTATTTTATATACAAATTAATCAAGTATTGGCAAGGAAAGTGTATCTTAGTTTCACCAAATGCAAAATTTTCTTTTCCCTTGCTCTCGTATGAGCTGTAATGTATGAATTAAGAGAATAATTTAGATGATGGTGGCATTTCCAGAAGGGTTTACGAAAGTATTTAGTTGCAAATTATATACTTCCGTAAATGCACGTAAAAAATAATACCACCGCTTCCAGGGGGAATGGTCAGTATGGAACGTAAAGACCCATTCAAGGAAGCTTGTCCCGGGCCCCGCGAGTGCTAAAGACGGCTTTGTCAATAATACGAGCTCGACTTAATCCGAGGTTATCTTCTCAGGGACATAACAGCAAAAAAATATGTATTGCAAAAAAAAAAGATTCTCGAATGCTTTTAACGTACTTTCCAGAATAGAAATAGGTTTACCTATACTTTCTTCGTTGTGATTGTATGTCCCTCCCTATTAACTTTTGAACCAATAGTCCCATTTTAATGAAATTCGGTGGAAATCTCTTACTATCGAGGCTGAGCTTCCGAAGATAGTTTTTGCTGCAAAGATCAAAAGTCCCGCGCTCGATTTCAGGATTTTTCCTTCCCATTTGCTTTACATGGGAAATCTGAAATCCATCGTGCAGAGTAATTTTCTCTAGCACATTAAAATATATTAAAATTTTAATATAGGAGCAGGATTTTTATATTCTCTGAGGAAAGGAATGGAGATTTTTATTTTTATCGTAGAAATTTGCTTATCGATGGTATTTTGTCGACTTTCGCGTAAATACTGGCGTTTATGCAGTTTTTATCGCTCATTACGAGAGTGTTGCCATTTCAACGACTATCGTTGGACTCGGATTCGGTATAGTCGAGCACATACACGCCTAATTTTTGTCACACAAATACGCGTGACGAATTTAGTTTTCCTTTTAAATGCATTTGTAATCATTTATAAAGCTAAATTATGAAATTTGGGAAAGTATGCATCATAAGGTATGTTTTGCTCACCTTGTTTTATTATTAATTCACTATGAATGCGATTTATTATTGTGTTAATTAATTAATGTTAATTTAGTTTGGTATGTAACTGTTTTTACTAATAAATATATCTAAATACATATATTATTTAATTTTACAACTTTATATTCCGTTTAATCCGAGTGTTTAACTGTTGGTTCTAGTCCCGTTTACCTCGATTTATCGAGATTCTACCGTAATGCTAAAAAGGTAAAAAAACAAGTACTTCTGGAAAGAACCAATCCGCCTGCTTTCCTTTCGATACAATTTTAATATATAAATACCACCTTCGGAATTAACAACTTTTCGTGTTACTAGTAGCAGTAATTTTTATTTTTAGAACCATCGACAGCTAAGGTCACTTCGCACCGTTGAATATTCTATTCAGAAAATTCTTATAATCACAACATCCATGCCATAGGCGGGAATCGAGCCCGCGACCTTTGGGTTATCAGGCAGGTATTCTACCAATCATGCTAACCCGGCCAGCACAATTAGGGTGGAATGTGCACTAGGCTATGCTCCAGCCGAGTACGGCGATAATCATAACCATAGCAACAAATCCAAATAAGAAGTCCAAATCTGGACTAATGCAGGCTGGTTTCCCAAAGTTCACGTTCCAAACTGATTACTTACATTGACAGGAGATGTTTTAGTAATTCTTAGTCATTCCAAGGAATTCTCATACCATAAATACAGTTTGTAATTCATATTTAATCAATGATAGAGAAAAATTGAAAAACAAATTCTTTATTAGGATTAGAATACTAATAGCATGTCAAAAACTCTTTCTGGCATTATATTTTGCGTGTAATTTTTTAAATAAGCGAATTTAATAAATGTTATTGTTTATACGCTAATATGTATGGATCAACTGTCCATTGCTGAAAGGTAGTCGACCGGAAAAGAATTATAACCTATTTGTTCACTCGTCTATGCTCAAGCCGAGTTCGATAATAATCGTCTCCATGGAAACGACTCGATGAAAAGGCGATTTAAAACGCAAAAAAGCCATGGTTTATTGGAAAATTAAGAAAATACGATAAATTATAAAAATTCTGCGATAAGAATTAGAATTCACATTCTTTTCCTCTTACAATTAGACTAATACAAACCTCGCTCCAATATCACAATTTTAAGATATTTTAAAGTATTAAAGAAAACATATCTGCACGATGGATTTGAGATTTCCTATGTAAAACAAATGGGGAAAAAATTTTCTTTGAATCGAAACCGGGTCTTCAATCTTCGCCAAATAAACTAAAGCCCGGAAGTGGGCCCTGGCAGCGGGAGTCTCATACCAAGTTTCATGAAAATCGGTCCATCGATGCAAAAGTTGTTTGTAGAGGGCACACACACAGACAGGACCATTTCATAATGTTATGTTTCCTTTGGAAACCAGCATAAAAATGGCTTTCAAAACGCCGAAACGAAAGTTCTTGAGAGAAATTCTAACAAATACGATCGAAAATCAAAATTGTATCATAAGAATGAGAATCTTAATTTTTTCCCTTAGAACAATACAAATCACACTCCGATATCATAATTCTAAAATATTTTTAAAAACAAAAGAAAAACTCTCTGCGCAACGAATTTTAGATTAACCATGTAAATCAAATGGGGAAAGAACTCACCTCCAAGAGCACTGGCCTCACACCAAGTTTCATGAAGATGTTGTTGGTGGGACACACACACAGACAGCGAGGCGATCTCATAAGACTCCTTTCCATTTCTTCAAAATTAAGCTAAAAACGCAAAATTATATTATGTGTATGAAACCGAAAAAAATTCCCAAATACATGGCAGATGTCAGCACTGGGGGCCAGTTCAGATAATTTACTCGCAGCGCTACGAGCGCAATGCTGCGTATCGAAACATATTTCGTGCCTCTATTCTGCGCCTCATTCAATTGTCCATTGCTCATGCAGTCGTGCTCTTCGTTCGATTCTTTTCTGTTTCCGAAATACGCCCTCTGACAGCCACCAGCAGACTTTGAGATTTGAGGTGCCATACAGCTGGCTGACTACGGATTTTTTCCCTTGTTACGCGATAAATATGAGGTTTACTGCATTATTTGTATCATTTCATCACAGTTCGAGACGAGTAATCAAAGTAGCGTTGACCGTTGAAATTTGGTTCTTCATATATTAATTTGTAAAATTGTATGAATATTTGTAGCAGCATAGAATAATTGTATATTCATTAATTTAAAAAAAGTGCGTAATTTTGAGTGCGTCCAATTCACTTACCTCATCCGCTTTTGTGCTCGATTTTAGACAGCGGCATTAGAGATATATGAGAGCGGCAGCCTGTCGCCATAGCAATTAATGGAGGAAATTGATCACTTATCTCGAGAGTAAAATACTATCGATTGAAATGAGCGTCGAGAATTCGAAAGTGCAAAACAGGGGTTAAGTTCGGGCAACTGTAGCTAGTTGCAAATAAGTTTTTTCATTCTATCTGGGTAATATTTCTCGTAATCACTGATATAAAAGAGAAACCCACCATTGGAATTCCTAGGGTAGGGCATTCATTGTGGCAATTATCCCCTCTCGGTGGAATTTGGCAATTATCTGAGATTTCCTGCGAAAGAGTATGATTGAGAGTTCATCTATTTCTCCAGCAGGGAAGATATCCCTTCGTCTCTCTCTCTCTCCCTCTCTCTCTCTCCCACTCTCTCTTTTCCACTCCTTTTCCAACTTCCCCTCATCTCTCACATTGATCCCCATACTATCCACTACTGCCACAAAAGACGAAGGATCTATGTTTCCAAGTGAAACTTACTTCATAAAATATAACTCGATCGTTTTTTCAATAGTAAATCTGTACTTAAATACTGCTCGACTGTCGTCTATCGAATGCCGTAGACGTGGCGGGATTTTTTATTGTGCTAGTGTTTCACCTTGCTATCAATTCTTCAATTATCTCATTAATCAATTTTGATCAACCGCAATTACATTCTAAGCACGCGTCCAGATCTAATAAATTGCCGAACTTCTTATAAACAGCGACCGTTCTTGAACCTAATGGTAGGTAGAATAACGGTTAACGATATGATCCTATTTCGAAAAATTCTATTATGATCAATGTAACTTTTAAAAAATGATTTGGCACCAATAATCAAATCCGCTTCAGAAATCTCCATTTATGTTTCACATTTCTTAGTTCTCTAAAGAGTTTATCTGAAGAATCCTAAAACCTACTCGGCGTTCCTTTTTTAATTCTTCAATTCTTCTTTTAACTGTTCTTGCTGATAAATGAATGGTGTTGATTGCTGAGGTAATTTAATTTTTATTTTTAAAATCTTCGAAAAGTGAGTCAGCAATTGCCAACATGGCTTCTTTTGCAATCTCGCCATCTTCAAAAGGCTTTTTCCTCTTGGCCAACAAATGCGAAATTTTAAGTGATGCAATCGTTGCTATTTTTGATTGCTGCACTGGTCTGGTAAAAATGCTTTGCTGTTTAGTTAAAATAGATTTCATATCAGAAATTTTCTTTTTCCTCATCTCAGAGTTTAACGGATAACTAGTATTAAAATTTCCGTGGACCGTATTAAAATGTCTTTAAACATTACTTTTCTTTGAAAGTGCGACACAAGCATTGCACAATAAACAAAAACTTTCCTTTCAAATCAATAAAACAGAATTGTTCTTCCCAATCAACGTTGATGTAATATGTCCTTTGCCTCTTATTGCTCATAACGGGGATTAAATTTTCTACAAATGAATTAATACACACAACACACTGAATATCGGGAAAATATCAGAAATATTGTGAACTGTTGGTCAATTTAAATTGATTTTAGTTTAACCAATGAAGAGGGAAATGAGCTATCACTGGCTGATATTGTAAGAGACGAAGAAAAATCTCCCAAACCCTGTACTTTGCATACTAAGTGAAGAAGGGAACTCCGAAACCAACGACTCACAACAATAACTCGAGCCAAGTTATGCTACAAGACGGAGGGCAGAACTCCGAAACCAACGACTTTTGACAAAAACTTGGGAGTTTCACGCGACATAGGGAAATAGTTTTCCCGTATCGAGCGCCTACCTCCAAAAAGCCTGAACCGGCTAACGGAGCTATAGTACACGACGGGTTGAGAACAAGGATCTCAGTAAGCCTTGCACCCGTAATAGTGATTTAAGGCGACAGGACACCTTAACCTAGCATAAACTAGGGGCGGAGAATTCCCTATCTTTTCGTACAGTTCGTACGAGAACGTTTGTATGAATTGTCAGCACAGGCACAAACACGATAGCGGCTTCTCCTACTCTCGGCGAGTAATCTGGAAAGGGACGTGGATAAACAAGAGAGGGGTAACAGAGGAGTCGTTATGAAAATAACTCTGTTAATGACAACAATGTCTTTATCCAACAATGTATGTCCCCATTCTGTTCGCTTATAAGTCCTGACCTTGACGATGTAATTTTGTAACAGACATACGATTCGGCTCGGTGTGATGTAAGATTAAGATGTTGGTTACAAAGTTCTATTCTTTATCTTGTTCCGCAACTTATTGGTCTTCTGAGAGTTTTCCGTAATTGTTTAACTTGAGTTCTCTTTTTGGCTGGCGGGCGACACACAAATGTCTTGCGGGCGCCATGGCGCCCGCGGTCGCCGCGTTGCCGACCTCTGCCTTAGGTGATAACCACCGTGGTCTCCGGCTAATGGGCTTCTCATTCTTTAGGACTATTTTCATCTTAATCGGCACCTACTCCATCTTCTTAGACTGGAAATCCCCGACTAATTCTCTAACCTTGCTGCCTAATTCTGGGTCTAAATGACTGCACTGGTCGTCGTCTGCGGCAATAAGAAGCATTCAGCCCTCTTCTGGCCATATCTGAGCCTCGCTCCTGCTAACTTCACTGAAGCATGGTTCAACAGTTCATCACCTAAGAGAGCTCTCACGTAAGGAATGGTTCCAGCAGGCACTACCGAGTACAACAGTGGATATAGGACTCCGTCGATAACAGTCGTCGTCTTAAGTCGGCCCAGCGTCTTGATCATCCCCCCACCTGCGGCTTCTAGAACCTGCTCGTGCCTTTCAAAGTCCAGTTCACCTAACTCCTTGCAAAGGTCTTCGGCAATGATATTGTAGTCACTCCCACTATCAATTAGACAGTCCACATTGACTCTGTTAATTTTCACAATCTTAATCCTATATTTCCGGCCCTCTGACCGCAACTGTAACAAACCTGCTCTATCAGTGCTCTATTCTACATGGAAAGCATCCCGTTGACCACCACTGGAAGGCAAACTTGGGCATTTCGCGGCAATATGCCCAAACCCGAGGCACTTGAAGCACTTGGTCCCCCTTTCCTTTAACTTACAATCACGGCTCAAATGCCCTACGCCCATTTTGATCATCATCTCGTCATATTTTACCTTCTCCCGAAACTTGGCAAATGTTTTAGCCCTATACAGCATCGCCTTATTTACCTCACTGTCCCGAAGACCGTCGATAATATATTGAATAGTGATTTCCGGTTCTAGGTCAATCCTACTAACTATTTTCCTCATCTGCAGGATGTACTCTTGGTGGGATTCCCCTTCCTTCTTTTTGCGCCTAAATAGCAACTGATGAATCTCACAACTGTTTGTCTTCGATTCAAACTCCTCCGTCAGGGCCTCCTTAAGTGCTCCTCACGTCTTGAATACTGGTTCCGCCTCCAGCCACAGCTTCGCCGTTCCCTCGAGGCACTTCTTCGCAAAAACCAACATCCGTAGTGGCGACCACTCGTACAATTCACTGTGCTCCTCTATGAGTTCAATCCACTTGCCTACTGGGAAGGCCTTGTCATCTCCGGTGAATTTCGGGATCGTCCCTTCTATATCCCTGAACTGAAGCTGTCCCTTCATAACTCCGTGGCCCTCATCTCCTCCGCGAGATACACTACTTTCGCTTTCCGACTCTTTTATTCGTCGTTGTTCGTCGCGCAACACACCATGCTCAGTTTGGGCCTCTGCCAACTCGCGCTGTAGCTGCTCTACGGTTCGACTTGTTTCCCGCCTTTCTCTCTCAGAAAGATCTTCAGGTGGAGCCATCTTCCAACGCCTATTCACACTAACAGGAAGACACAGAAAGTACTTTCCCCCTCCCCTTGGCTAATCCAGGCACACACTAGTCTCAGGCTACTTCCTCGTTACGTGATCCTACGTCAGTCCAACACTAACTTCCCGCGCTTTTTCTCGTCATGTGACCCACCAGCTAGATAGCGTCCATTACGTAAGAAGTGACTTCCCCAAAATGGCTTCCCACGCTTTTTCTTTTGAAGTCTTAAATGTTTCAACACACAATGTTTATCAGCTAGGAAATTATACCACACTAAAATATCACTCTTCTAATTAACAACTTTTCTCGTCTATCGGCAAATAAAGTCTAAAATATGCAGCGTGCTCCTATCGTCTTTAGGCCAACACAATTGCACTTTGATGAGAAATGCAAGGTCTCGTCTTTCGTAAGATAACATCTCGTATTTCGTAAAATAACATCTCGTCTTTCGTAAGATAACGTCTCGTCTTTCGTAAAATAACGTCTCGTCTTTTGTCTATTCGTCTAACATATAAACTTCTATTCGTCTTATAAATACACTAAAAATCGTCCTACTGGTTCCATGGCGCGTCTTCATCTCACGTTCCTTTCCACATCTCGGACGAGCCCCCAAAAGTTGTGGGGTGCGGATAAAGGAGACGAGAGAACTTATGTAGGATAAATTTTATTATCCTTCAATACACTAAGCACACTGGTAAACTTCCGTCGTACACACCGTCCATTCTGCTACCCGGCTACACTCACGTCGTCGTCCCACTTTCACTCGCGCCAACCTCTCGCCATCTTGCCATCACCCAACTCTCTCACCCCCAGCATCCACTCTGAACAACTGACGATCGCCACCCGTCACAAACAAGCGACGATCACCAACCGTACACCATCTCAGTCCCACATATATATATTAGGGTGTTCCTTATTTTTAAGTTTTGGAAAACTTGAGGGGCCACAATTAGAATCTGTTCCGTTATGAAAAAATAATTTTGGTAAAATGAGGTTAGTTTTAAATAATATTTAGGGGTCACTACCAAGATCTGAAAAATCGCAATATATCATAATGCTAAACATAGGTGCACTCATTTTTAAATTAATTTATATTTTAAACTTATTTAAATTGAATAGCGAATTGTAGTGATTGTGAGTTCAGTTGTCATCAAGAACCCAAAGAGTGCAGTTCAGCCAAGTGTTTTCTCCCATAAAGTTTTTGTGTAGAGACTCAAGTGAACCTGACTCGTAGGAGATTACAATACAGTGCACTCCCAGTTTGTAAGTTTTGTACTACGTTCTGCTGAACACCAAAAAATAAACTCATGACAACAGAAGTAAGTTAGCTAATTTTTTCACTTTACTTTCAGGTTTACTATTATGAAGAAATGGCTACTGTTAGTCCTACTACCCGTTAAATGACGAATGTTAGGCTAATTGGACAGCAATCACGTGAAATACCTGGAAAAAGGCTACCTTCGAAGCGAGAGGTAATGCCTAATTTTTTTCATTTGCATCTGACTGGAAAGAAAACTTTTCAAGAAAGTGCGACTGTAGCTGCCGAAGCTGCCATTGGGATTTGGGATATAGCACGGATCCCTACTCGGCTTCGAAAACACGTAATTGCAGCTATTGAAAAAATCTTCTATGACTGGCAGAAGCTGAAGAAAAACGAAAAAACAAGAAGAAAAGATCCAAAATACTATTTGAAAAAGAAACTGCTTTCAGTAACAGCCTCGATAAGCTTTTTGACATTGCACATGCGGAGGCGCTATCCTATCAAAATAGAAGAAGATCGAGAGTTTCTTCTGGCTCAGAGGGGAAAAGGGCGGCGAGGAAAGATGGCTGGAGTTGACAAGGCTCTAGAATATCAAGAAGCTAGAAGAAGGGAGCGAGCCAAGAAATATCAAGACCGCCTTGAAAAGAGTAGAAAGAAAACTGAAACCAAACCTGTAACCTTGTGCTCCTCAACCTCCAGCAGTGATTCTGAAAAGGTGAACCGGGATAGGCATCAGAGTAGTGAACCTGCTGAACTGGAACACGCATCTCTTAGAGAGCCTTCTCGAAAAAGAGGAAGGAAGCAAATTATTACACCAGGCTTGGCAGATGTACTGGATCGTACAGAGGTGAGTGACAGAAAAGCCACTGCGTTGCTTTATACTGCTGGAGAAAGTCTGGGGCAAGACATGTCCAAATTTGCAGTAAATCGTTCCTCAATTCGTGTAAGTCGCATTCAGCAAAGGGAAGCAAGAGCTAAACTAATAATCTCTAAATTTAATCCAACAGTTCCACTAGTTGTGCATTGGGATGGCAAGCTGCTGCCAGATCTTACTGGAAAGGAAGTAGTTCACCGTCTTCCTATTTTAGTCACAGGTGATGAAGTAGAACAACTGCTCGGTGTTCCGAAAATTTCGGCTGGAACTGGATTGGAAATGGGCAGGGCTATCGTTGAAACTTTGGAACTGTGGAATCTAGCAGAGAAAGAGAAAGGAATGTGGTTTGACACTACTGCGTCAAATACTGGAAGAAAAAATGGAGCAAGTCTTTGTATTGAAGAAAAATTAGGTAAGAACCTTCTCTACATTCCCTGCAGGCACCACATATTGGAGCTGGTACTGGAAGCTGTCTTCTCTGCCATCGTAAATCCATCAGCGAGCCCAGAAATACTAATCTTCAAGCGATTTCAAGCTCATTGGGTGTCAATGGACAAGTCCGAATACAGAACTGCTCTTGATGATGAGTTCACTGCCAGTGCCGATATTAAAGACGAAATAATCAGTTTTGCTACAGACCAACTGAACCAGAAGCAGCCTCGCGATGATTACAGAGAACTCCTGGAAATCTCTATCACCTTTCTTGGAAGTTACCCTTCTCGTGGAATCAGATTTCTTGCTCTATGTGCAATGCATAAGGCTCATTGGATGGCCAAAGCCATTTATGCTATCAAACTGTGGATGTTCAAAAGACTGATTCCATTGAAGACAAAAGAGGAAGCTGGGATAAGGGAGATAGCAATTTTTGTTGTGAGATTCTATTTGAAGGCGTGGTTTCAAGCTGCACTTCCAACTGCTGCGCCTTTAAATGACCAGATGCTCTTGAATAACCTACAACAGTACAAGACTACAAACTCAATAGTT
Source organism: Tanypteryx hageni (assembly GCA_028673005.1). Classification (NCBI taxonomy): domain Eukaryota; kingdom Metazoa; phylum Arthropoda; class Insecta; order Odonata; family Petaluridae; genus Tanypteryx; species Tanypteryx hageni. The sequence continues at coordinate 5,642,601 of CM054112.1, forward strand.
GCCAACGCTACACTAAAGAAGCTTGCTCGTCATCTGAGGTACCTCAGCGAAGAGCTGGTTGCCCTTGCTTTCTTTGATAAAAATGTATCAATAGATACAAAAGCCAAATTGATTCAAGCTCTCCAAAGTGATGGTAATAAGGACTACTCAAAGAGAGTGACTGTCGATCTGGATAGCATATTGGAGAAAAATTTGGACTATTTTGTGTCAGCCAACACTTAGAGGTTTTTCGACATACTTGGTCTTGACTCGAAATTCACAGAATTGGATCCCGAACTCTGGGCTTCTGATGGGAACTACATTGCCACAGAAATGTGTATCAGGTCCATCAATTGCATTAACGATACGGCAGAATACGGAGTTAACCTGATCGAGAAATACAATCGATTACTCACCCAGGGTGAACAGCAAAGCAATTTATTCTGCAGGTTGTCAGCGATCATCGGAGGAGATATCCAGACTTTGCGAAGGGAACACTAGCCACAAACAATTAATATACCACTGTGTCAGTATGAATATGTTCATCATGTGAAAATGTAGCATGGAAATTACCAACTCTAAATTTTATATGCTTTATACTGTATTGCATTTTGTTTAAAATAAAGAAAACTTAATGTTTCATACTTTGGTAGCAACCTCTAAATTGCATCTAAAATCTACTTAATTTTCGGATTATTATTTATTAAAATATTGGAACAAGATTGGCTGGTGCCCATATTCAAAATAAAACGTTTGTTTTTCCCCCCATTATAAGGAACACCCTAATATATATATTTTATATATATATATATATATATATATATATATATATATATATATATATATATATATATATATATATCTCGACTCATTCTCTCCGCCTGGCCTCAACCTCCGCTAACCCTATTAGCCCCCTTACAATGTCTCCTTGTTACTTTGTAGTTATTCGCACTTTCCCTTACCACACTTCCTCTTTATTGGCTATCCACCCCTCCTACTCCCCACCTCCTCCAATCATCAACCTTCCCACATCACCCTGTCATTCCCCGCCCAGTGTGTCACTTTACGTTACTCTTTCGCTGAAGAAGGGCATAGGCCCGATAAGCTTGCGTGTGTTTTTGTGTTCGTGTGTTTACGAGTCTCTTCGACGCCCCTAGCAGCCTACCAGCTTGGTCCTCAACTTGGTAAGTGTCCGCTGGGCTTCCCTCAACACCTTGTTGCCACCCTCATCACTACCTTTTCTTTTCCTTTAGTTAATATATATATATATATATATATATATATATATATATATATATATATATAACAGCTTACGGAAAAGGAAATGTAAAATGAATATATGGATGGCAACAAGGTGTTGGGATAAGGAAACCCAGTGAACACTCACCAATCGGACGACTTCAGGTTGGCGAGGCCCCGGGGATGTCGAAGCGACACACGTAAAAGAACACTAAAACACAGAAACATCACAAACGTAGAAGCTTTCGTAGTTATTCCTTCATCAGCTACACCTTGTTGCCATACATACATATATATATATATATATATATATATATATATATATATATATATATATATACTAGTAGTTGGTGCTTGCATACTGCAAGCATTTCATCTCACCTTGAAATAACATTAATTTTTCAGACAGACATTTCATCATTACAATAATCTTTTAATTCTAAAGATTTCACCTCCGCAGCGATTTTCGTTTTTCCCACATGTAAAAATAATAGTTTAAAACAATCTCCAAATGTTGCAATTTTAAAATTTTACACTTTCTCCATTATGGGGTACTAATGCTACACATTTTAGCCAAATTTTAAAGTTGTAGCACTTCTAGAAGTAAAGTAATATTTTTTAATTTTTTAAATTTAAATAATTTTTAACGGCCGCAGCAAATCATATATGATAAAATTGAAATGTTTATTTGTGGAAATTCACTACTCTGTAAATAACTTGAAAATTTCAGCTTCCTAGATCATCCCTTAGTACCTAAAGAGTTATCTATTATTTTAAACTTTAGAAATTTTAACTGCCAAATGTGTGAAAATATCAAAATTTGTATAATCCCTATTTCGTTTTTTTAAGAATTCTACTAATAAAAAAATTTCAACTCCGTGGCACTTTCGGAAATATATAAACCTTGAAAATTTGTTTAAACAATTGCGAATTTTTAGCGGCCGCATTGTTGCACTTTTTCAAGATTTTCGTTTTTTCTAGTCGGTTTTGCACAAAATCCTACCTAAGAAAAAAATTTTGAATTTCCAGCTCATCTGGAAGTGCCTAAACATTAATATCCTTCTCCTCCTCTGTAAGATACGTCTATATATAATGATACATACATACACGGAGTTTTATGCTCAACTCATCCCCCATTTGACTGCCTCTTCAAGTCTGTTTACTCCCTTGCAGGGATATGGAACTTATGGGAGAATAGATACCCAGGTCTCACGCGGAGTTCAATATGATGATACGGTGCTACCAACTGCGCTGCAGTCGCAGCCAGCTCTCTCTCTCTCTCTCTCTCTCTCTCTCTCTCTCTCTCTCTCTCTCTCTCTCTTTCTCCAGCTATTTCTCTCATTCTACCACAGCGACACACGTTCCTTGTGTCTATTATCACTTATTCTTTGTTATCACAGCGGTGCAGCGGTCATTTTGCTTGATAGAAGTTCGCAATTGCTTATTGAGCGGTTGACTAAGTTACTCTGATTTTGTTGAGTAGATATATGCCTTCATCACTGTTTAAAAAAACGTGACGGAGTTCTAAGAAGTGTTATGTAAATGCGTTTTGTGAGAATGATTTTATATTTTCTTAACAGATACCTGCACTGGATAGATCTCCTAGGAAGGAAGGAGAGAAATTTCTCTCGTTTTTTTGTATACGAGAAGCATTTTGAGAGGAAATGTTTCTCATTTTTAGGTGTTAAACCTCGCTTCCTCCACCTAGCTGTGCCATCCATTGCCCTGAGCGTGAATAAGATACGTGTCAGTTGTTCACAAAATAGGCCGTAATTTTAGAATGAGTCATTGAAATTTCTATTTAAATCTTCTCGTGGTTATCAGTAGATTATAGTGAGTTCTTTGATGTTAAACTGCAACGTAGGGAATAGAATTGTGCTTGTAATAGAATTAAATATGTATACTATAGCGACGTCTCATGTTTTAATTTGAAATATTTTGAATTATTTACAGAAATTATTAACTTGATTATTTCCGTTCCTCATTATGCATTTGCTTGTATTCCTAGACGTTAAGATAATTCTTCTTTGTTTCCAAATGTATTTAGAAGTATTTGTGTTTCGATATAGAAATTGAAATTTCCACATCAAAAGATTTCCTTGTCATTTGATGAATACATATAGATCTTAAATGGTCTAACTGTGACTGCTAAGAACACCTGATCGTTTGCAAATACAACTGTGCTTAGAATAAATTATCAATAAGCAGTGGACATTTTGTAGTGCAATCTGATGTGTGTATAATTTTACAAATGGTAATGTGATCTTCATAGAAAAATCGTTTATAAACCGCAAGGGGCCGTAAGCGCATTTACCTTATTTGACCTTTATTGCAACATTTGAAGCATGCCCAGTGCCCCCTGCTTCAATATCATTAGGTTTAGCAGGTTTAATGATTGGCATTCTTAGAAATTCATTTTCATTCTTTTTACAGATGTAACAGACAGAGAACTGTGTTCCAGGGCCGAAGAAATCGCTTTACCATAAATTTTTGCTTGATCCACAAAGTCATACTTGACTTGAAAGATTGACGTTTTTCGTCGTCCACGTGAATTTCCTTTAAATACGCTTTCATGCATAAAAGGTGTTAGCGTTATAAAAGTTGGTTACAATAATTCATTTTTATATCTTTATTGTATAATATGTATGCACAAATACCTCACTGTCATGTAATTTGATGACTTTGTACTATCGCAATGTATGATAGTATTTCTTCTACCTTTTTCTCCAGCCTTTTATTAAGAATCCTCGTGATGATCTTCGAAGTGTGTAACAGAAGGCTTATCGTTCTGTAATCTTTACACTGCATTGCCTTTGACTTCTTCTTTAGAGGGATCATTGTTACTTCTAGGAAATCCCGAGGCCACTTTCCCGTGTCGTAAATCTTATTAATAAATTTCGTGATCGCTTTTAGTCCTTCTGATCCTATGACTTACGTATCTCAGCCGGTATTCCATCGCTTCACGTGGCTTTCCCCTTCTTTAGTACCAATATCGCTTTTTCCACTTCGCTCTCCATAAAACTTGGTCCTAAGTTGTCTTCTTCAATGTTTACCTCATCTTCCAGTTCTATTTTTGCCGCTCCTGCCTGTTTGCTGTATAATTCCTTAATTTATTCTTCCCATACCTGTGCTACATCCTTTGCTGAGACTATCTTCCCATCCCTATTCATAATTTCTATACCATAAATTCCATTAGATTTCTTATCTTCTAACTCGAGTGCTTATACATCATATCGTACCGTCCTAACTTCTCCATTTGTTCTATTTCATCACATTATCCTTTTATCCAATTTTCTCTAGCTTTATCTGTTACCCTTCTCAACTCATTGTTTAGACGCTTATAGTTCTTCACTGTTAAAGTTTTTCCATTTTCGTCTCTCATTCATTTTCTCCAGCATTTCCTTCGTGATCCATGGTTTTCTGATTTTCTTCTCTTGTTTTCCAAATTCTTAATCCAAGGTATCCTTGATACTGGTTTTAATTTCATCCAATTCTATATCAACGGTCTTCGGTTTGTTTTCCAAATTTCTTAGGTTATCTTCCAACTTCATGCTGACTACAAACTGCCTTTCTTTCAGTTTTTCTAGGTCCCAGGTCTGTCTTTCTCTTCTCGTTTTTCTTATTTGTTTGAGCTTTGTACTCAGGTCAAGTATCTGAAGGATGTGATCTGAATCAATGTCCGCTCCTTGAAATGCCTTGGCGTTCTTTATGCTGTTCCTGAATCTTTGTTTTACAAGGATGTAATCTATTTGGCATCTCATTCTATCTCCTGGGCTTTTCCATGTGTTTAACCTTCGTTTATGGATTTTGAATCATGTATTACTCACTACAATGTCATTATCGATGCAGAATTCTACGAGTTTCTCCCCTCCTCGATTTCTCTTCCCAAGTCTGTATTGCCCGACAACATTTTCTTCCTGCCCTTCTCCGACTATGCTGTTCCAATCTCCCATTATTATGCAGTTTACCTTTCTTCTTCCGTCTTCTTCGTAAATTTCATTAATTTGCTCATAAATCTCATCGATTTCTTCATCTTCATGAGCTGACGTTGGCATATATACCGGGATTATCAGCATGCCCACTGGGACTGCTTTTAGCTTTATTGCCATCAGTCTATCGTTCGTTGCTATTATCTTTGTCACGCTTTTCATCATATCTTTCCTAAGTACCAGCGCTACTCACCTTTCCCCACTATTTCCTCCAGAATAAACTACCGTGAATTCTTCCGAGTCAAACTGTCCTTCTCCCTCCCATCTAGTTTCGCTTCGTCCTATAATGTCAACTCTATTTCTTCTCATTTCTTCTTTCAAGTTCTCTAGTTTTCCTGCTCTTCTCATAGTTCTTACGTTCCAAGTCCTTATTCGTAAATTACTTTCGACAAATGTTTTCCTCAAGGCAGTCCCAGCCCGGAGATCCAATTGGGGGACTATTTTACCTCCGGATTGTTTTACCTCGAGAGAACTCATATAGTCCAACCATATAATCATTACTAGGGATTGTAATGTGGTAGTTTCCCTCTTGCTTTCCACATTGCAGTACTGTAGCCGTTGAAATCGCCCTGATCACGCCTATAGTTGAATTGGTTATAGGCCCAACCAACATCATTTGTTTTCGGCTCCATACCATACTGACAGTACTGCTGCCTACCGCCAGGCACTGATGATAGGTTTTTTAAATAAAACCTCCATTCGAGGGGTTTGAACCCCCGAACTTTGCAATAGAAAGCCGACACGCTAACCACTACACCATCAGTGCGTGTATATATATATATATATATACATACATATATATATATATATATATATATATATATATATATATATATATATATATATATATATATATATATATGGCAACAAGGTGTTGGGATGAGGAAACATCACAAACGTAGAAGCTTTCGGAGTTTGTGATGTTCCTGTGTTTTAGTTTTCTTTTACGTGTGTCGCTTCGACATCCCCGGGGCCTCGCCAACCTGAAGTCGTCAGATTGGTGAGTGTTCACTGGGTTTCCTCATCCCAACACCTTGTTGCCATCCATATATCCATTTTGCCTTTCATTTTCCGTAATATGTTATATATATATCAGGGGCCTATATTCAGGGTGTGCTAGGTGTTCGGTGCGCACCCAATGGATCACGATGTATTTGATATTTTATTTTTCAATTTTATTCCACCTGCCTAGAAATACTATCACTGTAAAGTCCTTAAAACTTGCAATATTGGCTACGCATATTTCCTAGGCTTGAGTAGAGCAGCAGTGCATGATAGAGATACTTCAGTTATATGACGTAGATACCGGCCTGGAGAGCGTTCAATGATTAATCAGCGCCTCCCATGGAAAAACATTTCACTGGAAGTGCCTTGAAGCATGTGACTTGGGCTAACGCACACTCTCTAGCTCTGAGAAGCATTTAGCAAAACAGTTGCGTAGTGGAGAGATACTTGGCCAACGCACGCCTGAATGGCGTGCGGTGAGTCAGAGGAATTTGGTGTTAGTAGTATGCGATCTATCGAGTGAATATGGCATTCATTTACTAAGTGTTCGTTTTTTTAGATACGGGGTTTATTAAATTTGCGTTTTGTACTTGTTTTAAGAAACATTTTTGTTATTTTTTAACACTACAAGTTATTTGCTCATCTTATACAATGGGAAAGAGTGTTGAAGATTAATTAAGTGTACCATTTTCAACTCGAAACTATGCTGATTGTATGAAAATTCTTATTTGTAAACGCAACATCTGAATATAGAAGACATTTTTTGTTTCACACTATAAAACAGTGGTATGGTTAACTGGCTGTGAAGTTAGCTCTAGAATTTTTTGCTGGCCGTGTTTATTGTTCTGAAAAGGGAAGTGTGTGTGTGTGGAATAAACGGGTTTTCCGATTTTAACCATTTAGCTATAGCACTGCAAAAGCATGAAAGATCCCAATCATATGGTCAGTATTTTTCGTATCTTAAACTGCTTGGAAAGCAAAGATTAGACACTTTAACTGACAAACAACGAAAAATTGAAATGAGTCGACATAATGATAGGGCTACCAGACGTACTCTTTTTAGAGTGCATGTACTCTTTTTGAGGTATGACATTTTTGTACTCTTAACCTTTCATAATTGTACTCTTGTATTCTATTTGTCTTTATGTGTAAAACATCTTAACGTAGTCGCAAAAAGTAGCAGTTGGAGGCACTGTCGGCTTTCGCGGCTCTCTGTTCTCAGCCGCCGTGACTCTAGACAAGGGGTTCTCAACTAGTGGGGAATTCTCCCCTGGGGGGAATTTTAGGGGGTTTAGGGGGGAATAGGGACCACTATTCAGCTAAATTTGATGTTCTGTAGATTATGTAAAATCTGTAAAATTGTAGTTTGTTTTAATTTATTCTGCGGTCGTTTGAGAATGACGCTGTTGCGGTGGCCGTTCATGCGGATGTTGAGGGGATTGCTGGTGAGGCCAACATAAAAGGCGAACAAACATAATTCAAAGTTTAACAACTGCTTCACAGTGAGAGTCATTCGCGCTCTCCCCGACAATGCTTCGGCTCCCCAACTCCGTCAGTGGGAGCTTTCGCATATCCATCTCCTAAACTCCTTCACTCCCCCTGGCCTCAACCTTCGATAGCTTTTCACTCCTTTTCTGTCTTCTCCCAACCCCCTAACAATCCCCAACCCCCTCCGTATCCTCCAATCCTCGACCTTTCCGCACTACCCTTCCACCCCCATGCCTCCACCCAGTGTCACCGCCATCAGTTCTCTCTCTGTAGCTGAAGAAGGAGTAGTTCCGAAAGCTTCTACGTTTGTGATGTTTCTGTGTTTTAGTGTTCTTTTACGTGTGTCGCTTTGACATCCTCGGTGCCTCGCCAACCTGAAGTCGTCTTATTGGTGAGTGTTCACTGGGTTTCCTCATCCCAACACCTTGTTGACATCCATATATATATATATATATATATATATATATATATAGTAGGAAAGTTCATATAAAAGTAATTAAGAAGAAATACACAAATACAAACCGGTTTAAGAGGATTTATTCCACGCCAGAGACCGAACACACACAATCTCACACATCCCGGGTTAAAAGGGAACCACTCCATGCCAGGGACCCTTGTTTACATGCCCACAAATTACGCAAGCAAATAAACCAAAATTGTACTTATTTCTTTTTAAAATAATGCCTAAATACGCATTTAGGAATCAATGGTCCCATCCTTAGTAGGCCGATGGTAAAGATGATGAAATGCAGGAAGCAGAGAGTATATTTTAATACACTCAGGGCAGTAGAGAGGGAAAGATAAGTAGGGGAGGGAGGAAGAAATAGTTACATTTTCATAATGGGGGAATTCGGAAGTCGGTCGGAATGACTGTATCAAGTAAGGGAAAGCAATGTAGTGTCTACCATAGCTCTTTCAGACCCTGTACACACAATTGTGTGGGTCGGGTTTTATTCGTCTTACGTCTCTCCCATTTAAGTTTTGCAATTCAGTACTGTACCACACGATTGTGCGTGTAAAGTTCTCTAGGTAAGTGTTTCTCAACCAGTGGGACGCGAAAGTCGTCTAGATGAGATGCTAAGTTTCGACAGTAATTAATGTATAGATTTTTCTCAACAAAATTACTCCAATATTTAAGGTTTTAAAAAATTTCCATAAGGTTTAATATGGTTCTGAAATGCAGTTGACATAACAATTCACTTCTTGGAAAAAATGGGGTTTGTTTTTCTCATTGTGGGACCACGGTTTTTTGACAAAATGTTCGGTGGGACGCAAGATGCAAAACGTTGAGAACCACTGCTCTAGGTTACAACTACGCGTGGTGCCAAATTTCGTCGCTTAGGCGCAGCACATGCTTCACTTTTTCTAGGATTCATGCAACTGCAACCATAAACGCTTTTTAAATAGTAATATTTGATAACAGAATTTAATTTTTTTTAATCCAAATTTTTTCAAGAATCATCATGAAAAACCGACTTTAATTAATCTTGAAAAATTAATTTCAAAAGTTTTGCAAAGATATTTAAAAGTCTGATTTAGTCGCAGAGTACAACAATTATGCATAGAATGGAATATTAAAAAAAAAACATATTCCCTGATATTTATGTCACAGCAGAAGTTCATGAAGAGAATGTATTACCATTTGAAACAAGTGTGGTCTATGACCCTATAGGGTAATTACTGTAAGAATTATGGATAGCATTTAAGTGGTCCAATTTCAGGAGATGCTACTGAAATTTTATTGTGAGACCTACATGGAGGTAAGTAATACACACAGTTTGGCTGCTGACCTGATGAATTGAATTGGTCATTGTAGGAGGTTCTCTTCCATGGTCTGTAGGTTGTGATTTAAATTGTCTGCAATGCTTCCTAATACAGGCATTCCTCGTTATAGTGGGCTTCACTTAGAGCAGTTTGGTTATAGTGCTCTCGCTAAGTGCTGAATCATTGACAAATTATTTTGGTTATATATTACATTCACATAACTTTCTCATAACATATATTATGCCTAATTAGTATTTGTAGGTAAGTTAAGATTAAACTAAATATCATTAGACTTTCTAATCAATCAAAAGAAAATATAATCTCTTCAATACTTCTTGGTGCAATTTCAATGGCAACTAATCAACATTCGATTTTGTCAATATCAGGATTAATAGACCTTAATTATCTGATTTCGCTGCGACATGTCCCCTTCATTTATTTTCTTAGCCATATATTCTGCATGTAGCGCTTATTAGCTTTTCCAATAACTTCCAATTGGTCACGAATTATCTGGCAATAATACCTTGCAATAAGTGATTTTAGTTGAGGGTTCTGCTGAGGAAAGTTCACTTCTAAAAATACATTACATTGCCATACGAGCAAACACATTTGGATGGAAGCACTGAAGGTGCAGTTTGTTCATTTGTAAAGTTGGCCACTCTTCCTTCATAAGCAGTAAAATAACCCCTTGCGAGAAACATACATGAAACCCCTTAGTAATCGTTTAGTCTTCTATCTGATGTGGAGCTAGTCATGCAATTAGTGATGTGGTGGAATTATTTTCTACTTTTTTGAACCCTCATATTATTTGTAATGAACCAAAAGCATGAAAATACAATGAAGGTTCTGAAAAGAAAAAAGAAAAACTTTGTCAGTCTCTGTGAAACTTGATGTAACTCAACAAAATGAAATTGGAGAATGGAGAGTTGATGTTTGCAATGATGTTTGAAATGAGCGGAATCGACGATAAGATAAAATTCTGTACATTTTTATAAGAAGCACAACTTTTTGTATTTTAGTCATTTCATTGATTTAAGCACAAAAATATACCTTATGTTTGGAATTCATAGGGAATTGAGCGTTGTTTGGAAGTACAGATTAAATACATTTATGCTCATTAGAATTTATGAGAAAATTCTCTCTCTTAATGTGGTTTCAGTTAGTGCTCCATTTTTCAGCAACCAATTAAGAGTACTAAGTGAGGAATGCCTGCATTACTCAAAATCATTCCATTTCCTCCATGCACTGGCAACTATTTCAACTGTGGATTTTCAGTTCTATCTCACAAATCAGTATAATGTCCTATTACTCCAGGATACAGTGGTGGCACCAAATTCAATTAAGTATGTCATTCAACATTATCCTTTTTAATGGCATTCATTTCTGGGCTTTATAATAGGGCAAAATTTCTTACATGTACAAAAATTCAACGAGAAAATGGATTTGTGAATAATCTTCTCAAATGGCACACATTTCAAGATAGGGATGGCTATGAAATGGTAGGAATGGCATTAGGCATTGCTGAAGAGGTAGCAATTAAATATGTAAGTGGCTGTTCCTTAATTAGTGGTGCTGGAGGATAGCATGGGAGAGAAAAAACGTTGCGGAAAATCTGTATTTCTAGTTTTTATGAGGGCATGCCAAAAAAGTCAATGAAAAAATTCATTTCAGTGCTTGGGAGAAGTTAAATCTTTGCCTGAGCTGATGAAATGGATAAAAGGCAGAAAATCTGCAAAAATGATAAAAATGGAATGGTTTTCCCAGCACATCACCTAAGGCTAGTTTCAATTCCATTATAGATGTACCGTACTATAGTGATAATAAAAAACAAATGAATTTCTCCTAAGAGAGAATGAAATCTTGAAGGCAGAGTGAAGTACAAATACATTTACTCTCCCATACATTCCAAATATATTTATGAATGATTTGATTTTATAACAATTAATAACTATAGCTTGTTCCAAGTTCACACAAAACATCACTGGTGGAATTTTGAATAATTCCTTGATATGTAATTGTTGGGACATTGTATGTATTTGTTTTAGTTTTGTTTGTTTGTCGATGGGCAGAGACACCCTGACGGGCACCGTGTGGTGGAACAATTAAGTGTGGCAACATTGCCTTTTGACAGTATATGGGAGTAGGGACTTGAAAACGGTAATGCTAGGATGTGCCTGCCCGCTCGGGTGTGTTTGTATGTAAACATAGATTCAGTGATTGTACCACCTTGGGTAAAATAAAAGATGATTTATACAGTCCATTAGTCAAATAATTGAGCGACTGGAACATTTTGGTCCTTCGGGCTGGATCTGTGTTTCTAACAAACTACGATGGGTCGGAGTTAGCTACAAGTGGAACCAACTATGCAGTAATCATCAGAGACTTCGTCAACATGGTGCGGTGATGCGGCGGTGGATCCCTCCACATTCTACCCCCTCCACAAACAAGCTAACTGGAGAGGGACCGTGATAGCGGCCGGCCTACAGATGAATCATCAGTTACGGTGTGAGTTAGCTAAGCACACTAAGTTTGGTTCCTTTATTTGTCATATTCTTTGTCTTCTTATTTTCAGTATGGAAAAGGAAAGTAAGAAAAGAATCATTAACCAAAGGGTCGTTGCTAAAGGCCAATTGACCTGCATTTCGAATTTTTTGAGAGGGCCATAGACCTGACTGCAATAAGAACACGGCTACAAGCATTACCTGATATTCAACAAGAATATAACTTTGCTCAGGGAGAATTAGAATTCATTGATGATCTTGAAATGCATGCTGAAGATAGGGAAAATTTTGAAGTGCTATATTTTGAGCTTAAAACAAAGATGTTAATTCTGATAGAAGAAGGAACAGGAAACAAATCTCCCACTAATCAAGGGTCAGATAATGGAGAAATTTTATTGTCGAATCATTCTTTACTGGAAGGTAGGAAAGAAATACGGCTCCCAACTATTAACCTACCTAATTTTGCGGGAGACGTGACTCAATTTAGGCATTTTTATGGTATGTTTACTAGCCTAATTGTCAACAATGCAGCCCTATTCATTATTTGTTAAGTTTGTTGACTGCAGAAGCACATAAATTGATAGAGAATTTCCCTGTTGTTAATAAAAATTTTGATGTAGCATGGGATCTGATTTGCCATCGTTACAATAATCCACGACTAATTGCAACTGCACATGTCAGACATTTATTAAATTTACCAACAGTGAATAAGCAATCTACTGTTGATATTAGAGCACTGTTAAATCAAACGTTAAGCAACATGAATGCAATTAAGGAATTAGATATTAAGGTGCCAGTGCACGAATTGCTAATTTCTCAGTTGATTCTTGAAAGAATAGATTGTGTTACTAGGAAAGAATGAGAACTTCAGTCATCAGCTTCAGAACAACTTTTGACATTTGACAATTTATATGAATTCCTAGAAACAAGGTGCAAGGTTATGGAAGCTATGTTACCTAGTCAAAGCAAGGTTAATATCATTAGCCACGAACCTCAGGAAAGCAATGTTAAACATACTCGCCAACCATGGCAGTCATATGTTACAACAAAGAATCAATGCATGTTTTGCAAGGAGCCACATACTTTGTATAAATGCAGCGCCTTTGCTCAAGCAAGTGTACCACAGCGTACACATTTTGTTAAGGCTGACAATTTATGCTACAACTGTCTTCAGAACCATTACATTAGAAAGTGTCATTCTTGCAATTGCCACATCTGTGATAAGAAGCACCACAGCCTCTTACATTTAGACAAATCTAGCAACCAAATCCAGCAGCATCAACAAAAACCTGCAAGTAACGATGGTCCAATGGCATCATATAGCAACAATAATGAGCAAACCCATTCAGACATGGTCACTTATTGTTCGTTAAGTTTGGATCACAGAAACAGACACTGCTTTCTACTGCTTTAGTTAAGATACGATACGGTAGTGGTAAATTACAAACTTGTAAAGCTTTGTTGGATTCATGCTCCCATTCACATTTTATCATGGAAGCATGTGTACAACAATTGAAATTAAAAAAGGAATGCAATAGAACGTCAATCCAAGGTATTGGTGAAGTCACCTCCAAAACCAAACATAGCGTCTTTGCAGAGGTACATTCCAATATTCATGATTACAAGTGTCATATTAATTGCTCTGTCCTACCAAGGGTATCTGCAGATCTACCTGCAACACATGTCAACTATCATGATTGGAGCATTCCACAGGATATCCAGCTCGCAGATCCGACATTTAACAAACCTGGGAAAATTGACTTGTTGCTTGGATCCGAGATATTTTTTCATATTCTTCGACCAGGAAAACGGGTTAGAAGAAACGATCATCCAGTCTTTCAGGACACTGATCTAGAGTGGATAGTATCAGGACAGTACCAAGTTTTAGCAACTCCTACAAGGACATGCCAGCCAGAGCTAACCAGGTCGTTTCTTCTCAGAAGTGATGACAGTTTACAACAACTACTTCAAAGGTTCTGGGAAATTGAGGAAATCAACCAAACACCTCAGATTCAAGAAGAGAAGGAATGTGAAGAGCATTTCAAATGATTCACCACAAGAGACTCTTCAGGACGATTTGTAGTACGTCTTCCTTTGCGTCAAGATCCCACACAGCTTGGCGATTCCTACCACATGACAACAACAAGGTTTCATCAACTGGAAAGAAGATTTGAGAGGCAGCCCCAATTGCGAAAAGAGTACACAAGTTTTATGGATGAGTATTAAGCTCTGGGCCATCTGCAGCCGATTGATGCCTCAACCAACCCTGTTACAGTCAGTTATATATACGGCATCATCCGATCTTTAAAGAGACTAGCAGCACAACGAAAATTAGAGTGGTTTTTGATGCCTCAGCTGGGTCAACTAATGGAACATCATTAAATGATTTGCTGATGCTTGGACCTACAGTCCAACCAGATTTGTGTTCAATCATATTACGCTTTCGCACACACCAGGTGAGCTTTACAGCCGACATTGCAAAAATGTATGGGCAAATTCTGGTACATCTTCAGGACTGCAATCTTCAAAGAATTTTGTGGAGAAAGGAGCCTACCGTTCCCATTAGTGTGTACCAGCTGAATACCGTAACTTGCAGAACTGCCAGCGCACAATTTCTGGCAACCAGATGCCTTCAACAACTCGCTGTTGAAGAAGCCAAGTCTTTCTCCAAGGCTGCAGAAGTCTTATTACGTGACTTCTACATGGATGATTGTATGTCTGGCGCACAAACCATTGAGGAGGCTCTACTTGTGCAGAAAGAGCTTAAGCAAATTCTGCAAGAGGGCGGATTTCTATTACTCAAGTGGTGTTCGAACCACCCAGCCCTACTTGAATGTATCCCTGAGAAGCTCAGAGAAACGCAACTTCCATTGCAACTGGACAATGATCATATTAAAAAACTGTGTCTGTTGTTACACCCTGCTGTAGACCAATTTCTGATTGCAAATGGACTCAAGACTACACTGTGGAACTCGAGGAAGAACACCTTCACGAAGAGAAAGGTTCTCTCCACCATCGCATCTATTTTTTACCCTTTAGGTTTATTCAGCCATGTTGTCATTCAATGTAAAAAATTTCTCCTGCAGTTATGGCAAGAAAACTTCAACTGGGACAATGATTTAACACCAGAATTACTGGAGAGCTGGTAGCCTTTGTATGATCAGATTCCAGTAGTAGACAACATTCGGATTGACAGGTTAGTTCTGGTGAGAGGCACACCAGTTGACATCCAAATCCACGAGTTTTCAGATGCATCTGAACGTGCACATGGAGGTTGCATTTACGTACGAACAACCAATCAGAATGGAGAGACCATTGTCAAGCTCTTATGCTCAAAATCAAGGGTTGCCCCATTAAAGAAGATTTCTCTTTCTCGCCTAGAATTATGCGGCGCACTTTTACTTGCACGATTGTTTAGTAAGATCATTAAGGATTTCACCATGAAGATCAGTCACAGCTCACTGTGGACGGACTCTACGATAGTTTTGGTATGGCTTTCCGCAGCACCAACAAGATGGAAGACGTTCATAGCGAACAGAATCTCGGAAATTCAAGATATCACTTCAACAGCTGAGTGGAAACACCTCGCATCTCAGGACAACCCAGCTGACCTAATATCAAGAGGAATCAATCCAAAAGATTTAATTCACTACTCATTGTGGTAGAACAGACCAGCATGTCTCAAGAAACCATCAATTTCATGGCCTACCGCAGGCATTCTTCCGGCACCACACGACACATCAGAACAACGTAAGACTGCGACCAGCTTGGCCACGACAATTTATCATGATGAAATAATCTCGAGGATCTCTAACCTAACAAAGCTACAAAGAGTTGTATCATATTGTCTTCGTTATGTATCCAACTGCAAGTTACCCCCTGAGGATCGGAAAATTGGTCTGCTTTCTAAAGAGAAATTGCAAACGTCATTACATACCTGTGTTAGGATTGCTCAAAGTACAGCATTTTCATCAGAGATCCAGCTGCTCAAGAATTCTCGGCCTCTTGACAACAAGAGCAAGTTAAATAATTTAAACCCTTTCTTATGCAATAAACAATTACTCCAAGTCGGAGGGCGCCAACAGCATGCTGAACTCTCTTATGATCAAAAACAACAGATAATATTGCCTCCATCCCATCATCTAACAAAACTGATCGTTGAAAGCAAACACCTACGTATACTCCATGCCAGCGGTGAGCTACTATTATCAATCTTAAGACAAATTTTTTGGATTATGAATCATAAGGCCACTATTAGACGAATTTTATACCATTGCTTAATATGTCACTAGTTGAAACCTGAATCAACTCATCAACTAATGGGTCAATTGCCCAGCCCAAAGGTGAAACCCGCTAGACCATTCCTTAATTGTGGAATTGACTACGCTGGACCCTTGTATGTGAAATTTGGAACTCTCAGAAGTAAAGTGAAGAGTAAATGCTATATCGCCATATTTGTACGTCTGTCCACTAGAGCCATTCATCTCTAAGTCGTCAGTGACATATCCACACAAGATTTTTTGGCAGCCTTGAAAAGGTTTGTGTCATGTCGAGGTCGATGTAATAATGTTTACAGCTACAATGGAACAAATTTTGTTGGAGCCGAAAGAGAACTTCGAGAATTACAAGCGCTTTTCCAAGCAGAAGACCACCAATTAAGGGTGAACACATATGCTCAACAAGAGGGCATTACGTGGCATTTCATTCCGCTCCGAGCACCACATTTTGGTGGCATATGGGTAGCTGGAGTGAAATCCTTCAAATACCATCTACGGCGAGTCATGGGAAATGCATGTTTAACCTTCGAGGGGTTGACCATGTTAACAACTCAGATTGAAGCTTGTGTCGTAGTAACATAGGGAGTGTCGAGTAATCGTAAGATGTTTTAGTACGAGAAGGAATATATTGCCAAGCGTTACATAGGATACAAAAGGAGATCAGTAATACCCAACATGCTTACTTGGCTAAATCCTGCAAGGGGGAGGTGGTGCGGGGCGCTTTGGTGACCCTGGTCTCGTAGGAGCTGCTAGCCAGTCAGTTCCGACGCAAACGTAGCCCGCGAAGGCGGACGTGCCGGTCGAGTTTTGACAGAAACGTAGCTGGACCAACGAACGAGGGACCGCGGAGGGGCGGGCGATCCTAGTCCCGTAGGAAGGGCTAGCCGGTCAAGGTTGACGCTAACACAGCCGATCCTACTGACAGAGGAGTCGCGGGGAAACACCGCCCAGCCTCAGGGATGACCCGCGCTTATATACTAACATGAGATACAAAGGTCAAGCTCTAGTCATCCCCTGAAGCGGGTGATTGAGCGAGCGGGGAATCACCCGAAGGGCGCATTGCCCTGAGATAGCGTGCCTTAAGGGCCTGATTCACCCATAGAGTAAATAATGAGTGTGGCGCTGCGGCAGACTATACGATGTCTTTCGGCATCCTTACAACACTTGTCTCAATTCAAGGCCCCTGATTCCTCTCTCAAACGATCACAATGACCAAACTGTTCTTACTCCGTGTCATTTTTTGATTGGCTCGGCTATCACTAGTTTTCCTGAACCAGACTTAGTCGATGTCAAGCTTAGCTTACTTTCCAGACAGCAGTTCTTACAGCGGCAGCTCCAGCAATTTTGGTGCAAATAGTCGACTGACTATCTCAGTCACTTACAGCAGAGGGCCAAGTGGACATCAACCTGTGCAAATGTGCAACCTGGAACCCTTTGCATCCTGAAGGAAGACAGCTTACCTCCACTCTGTTAGAAGCTGGCAGAGATTCAAGAAATCCATCCAGGTGCCGGCGGATTAGTGCGGGTAGCAACTATCCGTACCCCCTCTGTAACCTTTAAGCGACCCATTACAAGGTTTTGCCCTTTCCCAAGTGCACCTGAATTATAATTTGTTGACATTGAAATTGTTATGTAAGAAAAGGAGATTGTAATTCCTTTTCAGCGGCCGGCATGTTGGGACATTGTATGTATTTGTTTTAGTATTGTTTGTTTGTCAACGGGTAGGGACACCCTGACGAGCACCGTCTGGTGGAACGATGAAGTGTGGCAACGTTGCCTTTTGATGGTATATGGGAGTGGAGACATGAACACGGTGACGCTAGGACGTGCCTGCCCGCTCCGGTGTTTGTATGTAAACATAGATTCAGTGATTGTACCACCTTGGGTAAAAAAAAGACGATTTATACAGTCCACTAGTCAAATAATTGAGCGATCGGAACAGTAATAATGACGTATGGGGCTACTGCATATAGGAGCTAGCACAAAAGGGAACCACGACTACCTGATCAAATTTGTTCTTTTTTCCTTAAGAAATAAACAAGTATTCTGCTAAGAAATACTTTTAAAAGTTTTCTTTGATAGAATAGTAATCCAAGGGACTTTTGCCCCTTGCAGCCGTTGACCATTAAACCCCAATCTGCTCAAAATATAGTGTTGTAATAATAATCAAATTAAAGTGCAATAATAGTAATAGAAATGTATAATGTTTATAATAAATAATAATGGAATGAATATATTGTGAATATAGATTATTGCATATAACACCGGAGCAAGAAATGTAAGGTTGATGCAACGTATCCTTTGTCCTTTGGTTAATCTAAATGATTTGGTAAATGAATAATATTTGCCCAGGAGATCATTCCATTTTGCATGATGGCGGCATTTGCTTTATCACCTGGCGGGACCCGCTAATTCCCAGGTACCTACCCTAGTATAGGGAGCATCTGAACAAACACCTTCCAAACAAGATTGGAAAGGTGTATTACATGTCGGAGTACACAGAGTTTCCAAATGCGTTCCTTGATATCTCACAATGTTCTCAATATTTTCACTCTGATGAGTATTTAACGAGAAGCTACCAAGGCACATTGTAAAATACATGTATGTCTTTATGTAAAATAGGCGTAATTATTGTCCGATTGTAACCAAAATAGGAATCGGTCATCAACATTCATTAAAACTAGCCAATACCAAAGTTCATCAAAATACGTCCAGCGATTGCCGAGGTGAATCATAGGAACAATACAAATTACATGTAGACCTTCATGTTCAGAGGTCGTAATTGTTGTCCAATTTCTACCAGAATTGGAATCGCTTGACCAAATTTAGTAAAACTGCCCAATACCAAATTTCATCAAAATACATCAACCGGTTCCCGAGGTGAAACAATGGAACATTGAAGATTACATGAAGGTCTTCATGTAAAGTGGTCCTAATTGTCGTCCGATGTTAACGAAAACTGCAATCGGTAGACAAATTTTATTAAAACTCTCTAATACCATATTTCATCAAAATACCTCCAGCGATTCCCGAGTTGAAACGAAGGAACATTGTTGGTCTTCATGTGAAGTGGTCGTCGTCATTGTCCGATTTTAACCATTATTTGAATCGCTCCATTCATTTTAGGAAAACTCCCAATACGAAATTCATCAAAATACGTCCAGCGCTTCACGAGACTGACGGAAACGAGCTCCCCTCTATGCGTTCACTTCGTGCAAAGTACGCATAAAAAGGCAGCAATGTCCCTTGAGGTGTCTTTCATCTCCCAAAAGAGTATGTCTAATACCATTTACCATGAAATACTCAAATAAAAGGCCACCGTATTTGCAGTAAAAGTTAACTCCGAAGAGAATCCTTCCTCATTCATCAGACGCTGTTCGCGTGGAGCTCTGTCTGTTGAGGAATGAACCTCTAGAGTGAACCATTTCCACCATAGATAATATCTAATTTCGTAATTCCCATGTCATTTGTCTGGGAACATAATGACTCTCCATGAAGTGATATAAATCAGACTTACGTGAGCCCATTTTTGACCTCACCTAGGGAACCGCACTGGTTCACTTTTGATGCAATCTCTGTGCTGGATTAAGAGATTCTGAGTCCCTAAGCATTGCCTATGTCAATGGTCGTCAACCTTTTTTGATGTCGGGTCAATTAAAAATTTGTTTGGTAAATTAAAAGATTGAATGAAAAGAAGAAACAAACCTGGATGTTTATATAAGCTATATTTAGCAATTGAATTAATCTTTTATTTTCAAAGCATAAATCCTCCTGAAACTTTGTGGGTTCACCTAAATCGTGATGACGGGTCATTCATTGACCCGCGGACCATAGGTTGCCGACCACTGGTCTAGATTCTTAGGTTCCATATCATACAATCTAATTTACGTATTAAGACGTAGGCCTTATATTTTCCATCACGAAGGGGTAGAGTTGAAATAATGTTATGTTTGCGTAACGATGGGACCGTTTGCGCCATAGTTTACGTCCAACTTTAAATATTTCCATTCGTACCATCTTAATTAGAGCCCATGAAATGTTTTCAGCATATTTAGATTAACACGCCGTCCCATTATGTTCGTACTCGAAATGTTCCAAGGAATGTGTTTGGGTTGTATACCCCTTTGTCGATTCGCCGTCACACGGAATGGAACGAAAGGCGACTTGAATGTTGGCGCGACCGATTGCTTTTCCGCCGTTTATTATTAAAATGTTGTATGAAAACGTTTGAATTAGGGTACGAGCACCGCAAGCTACGCTTGAGGAAAAGGATTTCTTCGGCGGTTGGAGATTGTCGTTTGACATTTCGCGGGGTTGGCAAAGACGGTCAGGAGAAAGAGGTGAAGTTAAAAATAAGAAATCCTCCAATTATAACATATATGTACATAAGTAGATGGTAGCTCGTAAGCACTTTGGCTCCAAGTTGAACAGTTGTATAAAACTCCTTCAGCCAAAAAATTGTAGGGTAAGCCCTATGCATTTCGCCCACTAAGTGGGCATCTTCAGGGGAGAACCTGCCTTGGCAGTGAACAGAGTTCAACTGCAGTTGAACTCTGTTCACTGACAAGGCAGGTTCTCCCCTGAAGATGCCCACTTAGTGGGCGAAATGCATAGGGCTTACCGTACAATTTTTTGGCTGAAGGAGTTTTATACAACTGTTCATATATGTACATGTCACGTACGAGGAATAGGCGACAGGTGGCGTCACGTAAGAGGAGGCTCCCCACAGACTCGAAGCGTTAAACCACTCACAGACCGTGCGACCTCCGAGTTTGATGGATGCACCTACTGCTCCGTTCATTAGTTTCCCGCCATCCCCATCCAGCCATTTCCTCAACGAGCGACTCGTTTCGACATGGATTGTCGATTCGAATCCTTTACCTCTTAATCCTTAACATTTCACCTGATATTTCTTATTTCAGATGGATATCGAGATCGACCAAACACCGAACAATCATCCGAAGGCACCGCGGCAAGAACGAATGGTATCGAATGGACGCCTGCTCTACTGAAATATTCTGAGGTTTGCCCAAACATTAAGAGTTGCATCGTCTTTATTGTTCGCCGATGTGGCTTGCCTCGATGCGAGCTAACGTTAATTTTTGCGGTTTTGTACGCATACGAACACATGATTATTTCTATTTTTGGAGACTTATGGCGAAACTAAGCGCTTTGCTTCGTGCCATGTTTTCTGCTTGTTCAATGCGAATCCAATATGCTTAACTTTGTGTAAACACACCAGAAAATACCTACTTGTGTGATACCGGGTGTTTATTCATATGGATTGTCCGCCTACTGTAGTGTGTCTTATTTCCGTTGTCACGTCCGATTTTCCGATTGTGCGTGTCGAACTAACACTTTCCCTTACAGGGTCGTTAATCACTCTTTAAACGCAGTTTGGTCTAGATCTTCTGGATGAGGAATGCATCCTCGAGTAAGTACGGCAAATTATTACCAGTGCATGTGTGTTGATGTAATCCACTTTGCTAATGTTGAGGATTTCATATCCAGGACATGAGTAGTCAATTCCACCCATTTCCAGTGTGACCTAGGACGTATGCCATGGCCCTGCCGATGGTCGTATAGCTTAACCAGGAACGCGAACTGGATTCTTTGGTGAACCAGATGGAATCGAACGTATCCTCGGCAGGTAGGACTCTTGAGGTGATGGGCTGGCATGCCTCACTTCGTGAAACTGATCGATAATAAATGAAAAACATCGTTTAATCTACGAGCAGCCTTCATCCTACCAAGTGGAGGTGTCTATCCATTCCATTATGAGCAGTTATTTATATTTAGGATGGTGCATAACAATCTGATACTTAGATGATTCATCTGCTTGTGTGAGCTGAGTCGAGTAAAATAATCTTCCACCCCTCTGTCGTTGAAAACTTGAGGTTACGCTACAAGATACTCATACTCTTTATTAATCCCGTCGAATTGTTAAATACAAACATAGGACAAGTCAAACACCAAAAAATATGTACATATTTGAAGTCATTATACATTAAAGTAACAATTACATAAAATCTTTAAGGCTGTAAATACATTTGCCAATCAAGAATTTTTTAATTCAAGTTTAAACATACTTAATTTATTGATAACCTTTATACTCTTAGGAAGTTTATTATAAAAATACTTTCTAGCATAAGACGGACTTGTTTTGTATAAGGTTGTCCTGTGATACTCTAGTTGGTGGTCATTTCTCCTTCTAGTCATATAATCATGTTTGTCCATATTTGTTTCCTTATTATTTTCTTTGACATATAATATACATTCATATATATATATATATATATATATATATATATATATATATATATATATATATATATATATATATATATATATATATATATATATATATATATATATATATATATACATATATATATATATATATATATATTGAGTATATCGTCATTATATTGTACATTTTGAAAATTGGTCTGCAGGATTCCCTACTTTTTAAATTTGCAGTTATTCTCAATGCCCTTTTTTGAAGCAAAAATATTCGATTTATTCGTGAGGCCCTTGCTCCTCCCCAAGTATGTATACAATAAGATAAATATGGGTATATCAACCCATAATACATTGTTAAAAGTACTTTGGTATCTACTAATTTCCTAAGTTTTAACATAACATAAATATTTGTAGAAAGTTTACTACATATGAAATCGATGTGAGCCTCCCAATTAAGTTTTTCATCAATATAAATTCCTAAAAACTTGGAGGAATTAGATTTTATAATCTGGGAATTATCAACAAAGATATTTATATTATCATTATTTAACCCTTTATTTGGTTTAAAAAGTATAAATTTTGATTTGGATTCATTTATTAACAAGTGATTGGAATTAAAATACTGAAATATATGGTTTACACTTAAAAATGAATTGATTTCCAACTCAGAAGTTGAAGGGCCGGTGCACATAATTGTTGTGTCATCAGCAAATAGAATAGATTTGCAATTGGAAAGCTCAGGGAAATCAGCAACATAACACAAGAAAAAGAAAGGTCCTAATACTGAACCTTGAGGAATTCCTTGTTTTATTACTTTAAAATCCGATAAAATATTTTCTAGTCTGTTTTCCCTGAAAGAAACCAGCTTTGTGCATTGAGATCTGTTATTCAAGAACGATTTTACTAGCTTAAATACATCACCTCTGATTCCCCAATTATAAAGTTTTTTTAGGAGTCTAGGATGGTGTACACAATCAAATGCTTGACTCAAATCTAAAAGAATACCACATGTATTGATTCCTTTGTCAAGACATGAGATACTATTTACAAATTCTGCTACGGCAGTTTTAGTTGACAATCCCGTTGTAAATCCATGCTGGTTGGGGTTGAATATTTGATGTTTGTTAAAAAAATTCAACATACGGTCTAATATAATCTTTTCAAAAATTTTAGAGAAACTTGACAGCAAGGAGATAGGTCTGAAATTGCCCAGATGTGTTTCAGATCCTTTTTTAAAAATAGGCCTTGCAACACTCACCTTCAAACATTGGGGGAAAATGCCTTGATCCATTGAGAAGTTGATCATATGGCTCAAAACTGTAACCAAAATTGGAGCACAGGCTTTTAATACTATCATAGGAACACCATCCATTCCAAAGGATTGTTTGTTTTTAAATTTAGAAATAATTCTCAGTAGCTCTAGGTCAGTTACTTCCTTTAAAAATATTGAATCAGAAATATATTTGTTACTAAGAAAATCATCTGCTTGTCTACCGATATTCTTCAACATGGTATCAGCTGTCTTAATGAAATAATCATTAAACATATTAGCTATTTTTGTAGGATTTTCAAGGAGTTCATCATCATCAACATGTAGCTTAATCTGTTTTATAGTTTTGTTTGAAGTTCCCCTATAGTTATTAATAATCTTCCAGACTTTCTTTCCTATGGAAGCTGAGTCATTACCAGTTAAATACTGACTAATATAATTAGCTTTTGCTTTCTTAACTAATTTCCTATATTCCTTCTTGTTTAATTTATAAGTATCCCAATTAATTTTCTCTCTAGTACTTTTGAATTTCTCATAATCATCACACAATTTTTCTCTTGCAATTTTTATATTGTTAGTAACCCAGGATTTAGCAAGCTGTATTCTAGAGCTATTTTTATTAACTAGTGGACTAGCTCTATTAAAGAACTCTGGAAATGTTGAAATGAAATAATTCCACTTTTGATCAACAGAATGTGAGCTATATACTGAATCCCATATTTCCAATCTTAATAAGTTATTTAAATAGACAAGGTTTTCTGGGCTAAGATTACGTCTGTAGAAGGAATAAGTATTGCCGGAACCACTCTCATTTATGGCTACAGAAACGAATTGCACAAGATGATCTGAAATATGAGTATTTACAATATCTACAGAGCAGAGATCTCTTTCAAAGTTGATAATTACATGATCAATTATCGAGGAAGAGGTAGCTGTGATCCTTGTAGGTTGATCAACTAAAGAAGATAAGTTGTGCATGTCAAGGAAATTTACAAGAGTTTGGTTTGCTTATTATTACTAGAGGTATCAATATTCAGGTCACCAACAAGTACTAACTTACAATTTGAATTCATAATCCTACCAAATATATCACACAATGAGTTAAAAATATATAAATGTCTCCCTTTGGGGGGATGTGCTGTTGTTAGAATTTCATTGAATAAGAAAAACCTCTACCAGGAAACTTGTGCATGAAAGTTTATCAAGTGATATACCCTGTTTTCCGACACCTTTTGAATTCTGACTAGAGGGCGGATGGGATAACTTATCACAGCTTTAGCATTTCAACATTTGTAAAATATTTGGTTTATAAAACTTAGGAAAATTTTCCATTTAATCATTGCAGTGGATTTCTATGTGGAGCTTCTGAGGGGAGTCCTTGAGGGATGGAAGAGAAATTGCGGACTAAGAGGAAGGAATGCCCAGCCATTTGGGATGTGATTCAAGATCTATGGACTTGGACATTTGTATTTTTATGTGCCCCATTGTGTTTGTTTCCTTGAATTGTACCTTTGTATTTTAATGTTATTTATTATGGGTGGGGAAGGCATAGGTCAGCATTAGGTAAGAAGAAGGAGGGAATCATTTGGAGCACAGGGTGAAAGTTGAGCTGGTACATAGGATGAGGTGCGAAGACAGGCCTGTCTGTCAAGTAGTTGTACGCAGGAATAGTGTGGGTGGGATTTAGGTAATGCTGCATGCAGTGTGAGGTGTGTAATTTTATCATTTGCATGTATCTTCTAACCATTACTGCTTTTTTTATTGTGACAGATTTGTAAGCATGATATAAGGCTGCTGTGAAAGCTGTAGTGAAACCTACATGCTAAAATAAAGGTTAACGACAGCAATGCTCTCCACCCCCTACGTGCCATGGAAGTATGAGCAACATCTGTACAGAACTGTGACCATAAAGACACCTGCTTTGTTGGTCTGCATTCAATTACTCTTTTTAATTTATTCGGCTAATGTCAACGATGAATAAGAGTGATATATTATCTTTTGTTCTCCAAGCACCAATCTTGGGTCAACAATACTATGTACATCATACGCTAAAAAATTTAATCCTTTCAAATCAGAAGCCACTGGCATGTTTTGTAGTCCAATTTAATAATATCTATAAAGAGTGATTTTAAATTAGACATATGAAGTGAGGAGCCCAGTGCGATAATCTAACCTGGGACATGGTATCACAAACTCAAACCTCCTCACTACTGCCACAAGCGGGATCGAAAAGGTTGATAATAAAATATTTATTTGCATTACCATAGCCCATACTTCATTTCCCGTAATTACATATATAATACCCTTCCAAGCTCAATAAAAAGCGTTTTAAGTGACAGCAAATATAATGTGTTACTAAGTGTTTTTATTAAAACAAAGCTACTACACCATAGACAAATACTTAACCTCTTGTCTGGGGGAAGCAAGAGACCAGAATTGTACTCCAGTTGTGGAGTTGGGAATAAAATGTATCTTTCTTATATTTCCTCTTACCATATATTTCGTTTCTAATATATAAAGGAATTTCTTCATATTTGCAATAATGTATTAAAAATTCGTAAAATAACTGTTTTAACAAATAATTTTTTAATAAAAATGTATTATTAACCAATTGTTATTAACAATTAAAAATAAATGCCAAAATAATTAGAATCAAAATTTCTCATAAATTTTCCAGTAGAATAAATTAAAATCACTAATGAGTTTGTTTTTACTATAAGCAATATTTAACAAAGGACTGATGCAGCAGTCAAGGTTGGATTTAACTTAGAAATTTTTTACCTGTACTAATTATAATTATCCGTTTGTATATAGACAGTCTAGGTTTCTGCCAAAGAAAATAAGGAATTAATTTTGTTAACAGAAATAGTAAAAATATTGAATTTTGAAAAAGGGCGCAAAACATTTTTCCGCACCCTCCCCATTTTGAGCTTGGGCTGGCACTGGTCATAATGAAGGAATAAAATTAAAAATATGTCAATCAGGTTAAGATGGTGGAATGCTTCTCCCATATTTACATTATTTCTTTTGGGAAATTCGTGTCTGACAAATAATATACCTTACATGAATTTTTTTAAAAATGCATCTGTTGTGTTAGTCGAGGACTGGGTGTATGTTCGAATAAAATAATTTTTGGGTTGCAGAACCTATGACTATGAAGATTTTGATTCTATGAGATTTTCAATAGCTTTCAAGCATGCAGCAAAATGATTGCAACGCATTTACCATATTTCATATATTCTTGCCTTAAATCATCTTTTTTTATCCATAATAAAAATAGTTGTGCCATCATGAAAGCGTTCTTAAGAAGAAACAGTGAAGCCGACCAGTTCGCTTGTTTGGCAATGTAATGTTTAATTTCGCTATGTTCATTAACTTATAGCTTTCCATATACAACATGTCATAGAGAGAGATGGAAACTGTGTAGATGTTTTAGAAATTGAATCGGCCAGGAGAAACTGCCTGAAAACCTTGTTGGTGAGGGGGGGTGATACTGATATTGTTTTGTTTTTGACATTGGCAAAGGAAATTCTGAAATTAGGGAGCACTTGACAAACACAACCAAGCTTACTTACATGCAGGGGCACCTTATATGAGCACATCCAGTATTTTTATAATTTTCGTATTCTGAAGTTTTCAATGAAATATTTTTATACTCATAATATAGGATAATATTTGACAATAAAAATATGCAGTTTCAATAGCAAACTTTATTTTATCAGGACCAGCTTACATTTCCTGAGTTAATTAATCAAAACCATCTCATTATTATGCACTTAATGTAGAAATAATTCTTACAAAATTACAAAAATATAAAATGAAATTTTGTTTGCTATACAGTACATATACTAAGGAGCTGGTCAATAACATTAAAACATGAAGAAGAGAAAAATAATACATTATTAATATGTAATATTATATTACATATTACATTATATAATTATTATATCTTTGACACTAAGGATGTACTTGAGAAATACTGTCAATCAATAAAATATAAATGAATCAACATTTTTATTCATTTTCTGATAGGATGTTCATAATGTGCCTTCCAACAATTATTCACAGCAGTTTCTATACTCATATTTGCCATATCTTATCATAATGTGATTAAAAGTTCTTAATTCCATCATGCATGTTTTGCTAGTTATGCTGATATATGCCATTACATACTAGGAAAATCAAAATTTTGCATTTAAACTAATATAAACAAACATTTTTAATTATATGTACTTTTAATAGTTAAAGAACAATTAATAAATTTTAACAAACATCAAGGATTGACTAAGGTAGGACAGTAAATGCTATTAAATATCAATCATAAAATATTAATATGTAACCAAACTTTGAAAAGTTTAATTAAAAGCTAACAATAGTATTTCTAATTTAAAATACATACTAGGTAAACAGTTTAACATATTCTACTTAGGAAGGCTCTAGTTTGTGTGGAAAGATTCCATTATGTAATTATATAAATGAATTTTGTAAATTTCTACTAGATACAAATTTATTCTGACCAGTTTCAGCTGTTACAGCATTATCAGGTGGAAATTTACAAAATTCTGTAAAATAAAGAGACTTGTTGTTTACATTATGAAGAAATTCTACCAAGTGATGCCTGAAACCATTAACTTTACAAAATTCGTTTATATTTACCAATTAAACAATGTTGATATATATATATATATATATATATATATATATATATATATATATATATATATATATATATATAGATGTGTACAACCATTTGTTAAAATGGTAAAAGCTGCAGATCCATGAAAATTGCAAGCAAGAGCAATATTAATTATAGAAAGCACATTATGCATGCCTCATGACAATGAATCTTAATTGATCAAGAAAAGGTATGCAACATATTACTTGGTTACATCTCAGCTTGCATTGCAAATGCATGACTGTTTAACATCGTCATTATACCTCAATATAATAATGTAAGGAAATATAAAAATATTCCTTTTCTCAATAAATAAAATAAATAGTAGAAAGACTAGGGCAATAGCTTTTCAGCTGGATATAGATCACAGAAGCCAATGCAAAATTTAGAAAATACTTGGTCCATAAAATTTCTTCAATCAAGTTTTGTTAAAACCTCTTTCTGTGCCCTTACAAAGAACAAGAAAACTTGCTCTAAAGTGGTATCACTTAAGGAATAGTCCTCAATCAAAGGGTGATGACTCCTTTTAAGTTGTTCCATAGTTGAGAACATGAAATCCCATTTGGTTTGAGGATTAATAATATGGTAATGTAGCAAGCCCTGAAAGAATCAATAAAAATGAAACAGCAGAGCAACCCACAGTACTGCTCAATGGGTAAACAGTTCAATAACATTATATGAAAAATACAATTACCAAATTGGTTCAACTAATAATTATGAAGAGAGGATTTGATGCAAATATGTCATTTTGTATTCTAAGATCATTTGTTGATCTCTTTGTATTAATCCATATACCTGCCAAAAATTCCATTGAACTTCCCATAATTCTTGAAGGAAAAATGCTGCCCAATGCAAAATTGATATCTTTCAATGTTATGAATCAATACACTTGTGTTCCCAGTGATCCATCGCTAAAACATTTGATTAAAATTGGGCAACAATCCCTTCATTACACACGATATAGTCAATACCACAGAAGAGTGCCTTTTAATGGAAACTATTATCATCAGACAGACTATGGCCTCTTCCCTCTCTCCTTTACTAGCTGATATTTTTATGGACCACTAAGAATTCAAACTCTTCGACTTCAACCATCCTCTATTCCCAAATGTTTTCTATTGGCTCCGATACGTAGATGACATTCTTTGTCTATGGAAAGGGATCAACCACCAATTAAACTCATTCCTTACTCTTCTCAATTCCCTACACAATTCCATTTCCTTCACCCATCCCTTATAATTTCTTAGACCTCTCTATTTCCATTAAAAACCAATTTTACATTTTTGCAATTTGTCGGAAACCTTATACAGACTACGTTATACACAGTACCTCCCTACATCACATACTATCCTCCCTTTTAATAAAAGGCTATGTTGGTCCATGTCACGCTCTTAAAACGCAAATAACTCAATCAAATATGCAAACATAAACTTGAAATTTGGCAGAGATAATCTACTCGGATATGATAATGCTGTGACGAAGGAAAATTTATGAAAAATGTCCAGGGTTTGACTCCAGGGGATGTTGCCTTGCCTACCAATTACATTGTTAAACCTCAAAATCCTATTGTAATTCCAATCCTTATGTGTTTTAGCATGATTTTGAAGGCTTTGAATACAAGAAGGACAGAAAAACAAAAGGAAGGGGAAATTATTTTCATAGCAATCAGTGTAAACTACATTATCATTAGTAAAGTCAGACTCAACCTTTTGGAATTTGCTCATGATGAGATGTCATGAAACAACTTTGTCACTTCCACACAATCTATTTAAATAATAAGCTAAGAAATCCGGTCACGCTCGACTAATATGAACTATTATTATGACTGACTGTATTGCTATTTTTAACAAACTTTATGAGTAGGTAGAAGATTGAAATTTGGTAGGAATGTTTGATTATTATAGTAAAAGCCACTTACAAAAACATCCCCAAAAAGATCCGGGTTTGATTCCAGTAGATAATTTCTGCTTTCCATAAGATAATACGGAAAAATCGAATTTTCGACTTGCAGGTTTGTCAACAATGCCAGTTACCATAGCAACCTTTATGAAATGCCGAAAAATCGGAAAAAATCGAACATAAACTTAAAATATAAGTAAACACAGATTAAACAACTGAATCAATGGTAAGAATAAGAACCTTCATTTCTATCTACGTGAAATAGTATAGATCTCGACACAAAGTCTCAATCGAAAGATATTTTAAAATGTTAAAGACTAAAAGTCTACACATTGTATTCTAACCGACTACATGTTAATCAAATGCCTTTGTGAGAGATGACTACCCACTTAAAACCTGCAAGAGTTCACACCGAGTATTCTGGCAAATGATTCGTCGAAATCAAAACGATCATTCTCGATTTATTTGCGATCATACCGGGAGGTGACGTCACTCGAGGCTTCGGATGCAGGCAAGCAGGGACAGAGCGATTATAATATATTATAGATGTGTAAGGAACACATGTTTTGAATGCATTAATATGCATTCCCGTCATATTGATGGGCTTTTATACTAGTAATGGTTATGATCCAAATCTCATAAACAAACTCTTCGACAAAAAATTCAAAGGAAACTTATTGTCTGGTCTTTTCCCACCACACCAAGCAAAAAAATCACCCAAATGCCACAAACTCCCATTTACTGGCAGTTAATCAAACTAACTACCTAATCTACCCCTGAAGGAAGATTTCCAAGTTGCGTTCCACACCCTCATCACCCTTGGCAAGTGTCTTATTAATACTAAAGATTAAATTGATAATTTCAAGAAATCAGGTTTCTATCTATGTGGTAATTACAGTGCGATTTACATAGGACAAACAGAAAGGAATTTTAAAATATGCTCAGAAGGACATCGAAAGTGCTACCTCAAGAGGTCGATTTCGCGAAACATTTCTTAGACAATAACCGCAATAGTTCCTTCTCCCCAACTACCTTACATCTCTCAGAAAAATGATACAAATTTGGTATCTTAGAAGCCATAGAAATAATCATCCATAAGAAAAAGAATACGATATTAACCAACAATGTTTTTGCAAACCAATCCACTATCTTAGAATTATCCCACTCTTTGGAATACCTCCCCTTTTACACCAGCCAATCCACTTACACCTCTCTCCATTCTCTTCCTGCTTTACCCTCTACCCTCCCCCAAAATACCACAGGATTCCTTACAGTCCCACCCATGGCAGCGACAAACCTCCTTCCCAGACTTTCCCTTAACACCCTGAACCCTTCGTCTTGCTGGGTTTACCCAACACTAACATTTACCTGCCTCTCACTCTCTCCCTTCCCCCTTATTTTGTCCTTTCACATTTCTACCACCATAACTTCTCCTCTAAATATTTAAAAATAGAAATTGTGGAAAAAGTACGAGGTATTTAAATTGTTTATTCTCCATGATAGAGTTCATCTGATTGAGAATTCTAAGAAGGCAATGTATGTTGAGAGGGAGAAAGGAATTTTGACAGTGATTGGGAAGGAAGCTTTAATATATGTGCCGCTGGATGTTTGGCAGTTGCGTCCCATTAGAGAACCTTCCCACAGTGATGTTTCTCCCAGGAAAAGATTCTTTTCTTGATTTCAAAGGCGCTCTTAATAGGAAATATGTATGAAACAGTATCGAAAGAATGGGCAATTCTCTAATTTTTATCCCCGAAATTATAAGTTGTAATTATCGTATTAGTCTGAATATAGTCCTACCCCCATTTTTGGCAAAAATATTAGTAAGAAAAGCAAGGGGAGGGGAATATATTCGCACCCAAAAAATTAGGAAATGAAAATATCACCGCCGGCAGTAAGTATAGGTAACAATTAATGCCCTCACTTGATTTGATTGTTTTACGGAGAATTTCTTTATACATATGCCTCAAAAACTCAATTCTTTTTGTTCACTCTTTGGAATCCTTGCCTTAACGTTCATATTTTCATAATAGCGGGAATTGCACTTTTCGCTTTGAAAGCGTTGATTGGCCAACTTCATCCCTTCTCTAAGTCACAAATATACAAATATTGATATGTAGTGGTGCAATCTATCGTTATTTTAGAGAAAATGCAACTACGACGAATGAAATTATCTTCGTTACCCGTCAATCCATAGTGATCCGTATAGCTGTAGGCAATTCTGTCAGCTGATCAGACTAGTTTGCGCAGCTGTTGATTATATATAACGCAATTGATTAATAAAAATATTACTTACGTAAATCAAACCAAGGGATTGAAAGTGTTTCAACTATCTACAGATTGTATTCCTTGATGTGATATTCTGAGGCATAACTATCGGAAGTAACAAAAATAAAGGCAAAATAAATTATAAAAAGAATATGTTAACTGGAAATCTGATGATAATTACTTCTTTATACAGGCACCATTCAAGCAGCCATTGTCTACGGCATCTGAATGATACAAATGGAATTTAAATAACATTCATAAATCAAAATTTTCGAATTTAGTCCAGTAACACTTGATACATTTAAATTACCCCTGCAACTATAACACGCAAAACGTGATGTCACCATTTCATTGTAAATTGTAACTAAATTGCTCGTTCTTTAGAATATTACAAGACGATCCAAACAGAACTTATGATGTCTACTTTCAATTTAATCATTCATTTAGTACTTATATTGGCTTTAATAGCTTTCAAGTCATCGTGGTTATGTAGCTCTTTGTGTTCCCAGATTTCATAATTTAGCGTTATAAAAATACTACAAATACATTTGAACAGAATATTAAATTGATCACGCGCATTTGTGTGGCAAAAATAATGCATGTATGTATTAGAATATACCTAATCTGAGTCCAAGAATAGTCATTGCTATGGCAACACTTGTAATGAGTCATAAAAACTGCAAAATCACCCTTATTTATGTGAAATTCTAAGAAATACAATCGATAAGCAAAATTCTACAATAAAAATTCGAATCCTCATTCCTCTCCTCAGAGATTAGTACAAAACTCGCTCCGATATTACAATTCTAAGATATTTTAATGTGCAAGAGAAAATTACCTTTCATGATGGATTTGAGATTTCCCATGTAAATCAAATGTGAAGCATATTTCCTGGAATTGAACCCAGGACATCACTCTTTCCAACAAAAACTATCCTCAGGAGCTCGGCCCATGTAGCAAGAGATTTCCACCAAGTTTCATGAAAATCAGTCTATTGGTTCAAAAGTTAATAAGAAGGATGGACAGACAGACAACGACAAAACTATAAGCCTACTTCCATTCTGGAAAGTAGGCTAAAAAGTGAGGTCCGTAATGGGGCTCAAACCTTTTTCCAAAACTGAGGCTTCAGAAATAGGGGAGGGACTATATTCAGGGGGGGGGGACTATATTCGGACTAATACGGTATATGGCCTCAAGGACTATCCTGTAGTAAATGCTGTTCTCTATCCAAATAAATTTTTTAAACTATACCTCTCATAATATATAAGGGTGTGGGATAGAAAAACGGACTTTAGTTGTTGTTTGTCGAGAGAACCGCCTTAGAGATGGATGTAAACAATATATGCAATGTTTTTTGTGGGATTTTCTAAATTTCCATTTCCGAAACTATAACCATACATTTGTGGTCTCATGGATTTTGGTATTTCATTGTTGCTTGACGGATGCCATTCAACCAGATACGAGTATAAGTTTATTAAAGTAATTATGTAAAGTGGAAGTTCTAATTGACGGATTAAGTTAAAAATCACAATTGGGCGATAAATTTTAATAATGATCATTCATACCTAATGTAATTAAAATCTGTCTAGCGGTTTAGCAGATGAAAGTTACGACGGACGGACCAGGTGTGACTATAAGTCATTCTGCTATTACCACTTCGCTGGTAAAGAAGGCCTTTTCATTGAAGACAAAGAAAAGTTTTGTGCCAAATTTTCCATTTAATTTTTTAAAAGAATCTTAATTCTTTCGTATTTGGGTAGCTGACTTCGCTCAATTTCACGTTCCCGAAGCATGTTCCTTGCTAGAAGATGCTAGTTTCTCATTCGTATTAAGTTAACAAGGTTTCCATTTCACAATTCTATGCTGTTTACGTAAAATATTTTTGTGTTAATTACCTGGAACGCATCCCCCGCATAAAAAGTGGAGTACTGTGTATTAATTTTGAAATGTGCCCATGTATGGTAATGCCTGTGTACTTGCGTGGATTGGTCTGAAGCTTGTCTTGACGTCATATTGAATAAAAAATGCGATAACTCATGAAGTTGCAATTTAAGTTGCAGGAACATTTTTTGATAAGTGATGGAGAAGCTAATCATAACTCCGGAATCCCATAATTTTGATGCTGCTACAGCATTAAAGAAATGTAGCATTTATACCGTCCACAGTTAGTATTTGTTTTATTTAGTGGATATTTCAGATTTTTATATTTCCAGCAAAATTTTAAAATAATTACATTTATTTTTATAACCGATACATGTATTAATTCCTCTAATTAAAGGCCCGAGCAATTGAAAACGCATAATAGACATGAATTTCAAAACAACACTTCTAATTGCATGTTATAATTGTTAAATCAAATTTAAAAAATTGCTTTATAACAATTTTTTTATAATTATGTTGTATATGTATATTATTTTTAATATCATGCCTTTCTTATATTTTGTATGTGGTTTGCCAGATAATTTGAATTATAAATTCAGCTTGCGGCCAAAAAAGGTTGGGCACCCTTGCTTTATAGTAGGTAAAACATTTATCACAGCTGTCGAAGTGAAAAGTGAGGTGCAATGCCACAATTTACTAAATAGTGAACAATAAATAGAAATTTGACATAATTGAATGTTATAGAAAGTAAAAGTAAGTTTGGCAAATAAAATTTGAGCAGTAAAGAAATATTAATGAAAATATATTCATTGAACATTATGCTACACAACTGTTATATAGCCAAAACTATATTTACTCTCCGGAACAATTATTTGAAATTTAGATTATTTTTTACTTTTACACTGCTGGTTGGCCTGGAAGTAAAATTATTCATTGCCAAAATACCCAAATTTAAGTGGTTTTCCTGTTTTAAGCATATTTTCAAGCTGTTTCGGAGCGGATTCAAATTCTTTCTTGAATAATATTAAACCATCTTTCCAGACTTATCAACATCCAATTCCTGAGTTCGTATCAAGATTACAACATGAAATTTGAAAACAGCATGCAGCGATTCTCATGTATTTATTATGGAGGAAATGAATGCATTTGGAATCAAACCAACGAACTTGAGAAAAAATGAACTGCAGTTGCACACACACGGAGGGTCTTGCTTTCCTACCACAGTTTCGCATTCTTATTTCATGAAAAAGGGAAAGCTACATATTAGTTATAGAAGAGAATGAGGCTTGGGGTCGATGGTCACTTTCCCATCCTCTCCCTCACCCATGTACACTATTGCCAGATTTCACATTTTCTTAGGAGTTTGCTGGGAAGCCAGAATTCACAGGGCACTGCTGGTGCGATTTTATTGGCCATACCTGTACATAGAATATTTACATGATTTAGGGTTACCACTGACAGCTGGCAAGGAATTTTCAAAATACCTGATAAATATCGTACTTATTATATTATTCCACACATGGCATATTGCGCCTATGGAAAAAACGACTACCCATTACCACACCCCAGGCACGCAGTATTAAATAGGCATTTTGCAGGTGGCCTACCCTCAACAGATGAATAGAGGAAAAAATGCAGGTATTAAATGAGCGAATATGGTAAAAATGTAATAAAAATGGAAAATACCATATTTTTCGGGCTATAAGTTGCATCACGATTTTTTAGGAAAAAAGTAATTTGGTTCGCCAAAGCATTTAGGAAGCGCCACATTGTGCGTTGTTTCTAGCCGTGATTAAGTCTGTATCTGGCTACATTTAAATAAAATATTATGGTGTGATAACAGTTAAATGTAATGTTTTAGAAAAACTTAATTCATTAAAGTAAATAGGGATGATTTAAAACATAAATACCATATTAATCTGAATATAGTCCCCTTCCTATTTCTGAAGCCTCAGTTTTGGAAAAAAAAGTTTGAACCCCATTACAGACTTCACTTTTTAGCCTACTTACCAGAATGGAAATAGGTTTATAGTTTTGTCATTGTGTCTGTCTGTCTGTCCATTCTTCTTATTAACTTTTGAACCAATAGACTGATTTTCATGAAACTTGGTGGAAATCTCTTGCTACATGGGCCAAGCTCCTGAGGATAGTTTTTGTTGGAAAGAGTGATGTCCTGGATTCAATTCCAGGAAATATGCTTCACATTTGATTTACATGGGAAATCTCAAATCCATCATGAAAGGTAATTTTCTCTTGCACATTAAACTATCTTAGAATTGTAATATCGGTGCGAGTTTTGTACTAATCTCTGAGGAGAGGAATGAGGATTCGAATTTTTATTGTAGAATTTTGCTTATCGATTGTATTTCTTAGAATTTCACATAAATAAGGGTGATTTTGCAGTTGTTATGACTCATTACGAGTGTTGCCATAGCAACTATTGTTGGACTCCGATTCCTTATATTCTAATACGTACACGCATTATTTTTGCCACACAAATATGCATGATCTATTTAATATTCCTTTTGAATGTATTTGTAGCATTTTATAATGTTAAATTATGAAATTTGAGAACACAAAGAGCTACATATCCACGATGACTTTAAAGCTATTAAAGCCAATATAAGTATTAAATAAATGATTAAATTGAAAGTAGGCATCATAAGTTCTGTTTGGATCATCTTGTAATATTCTAAAGAATGAGTTTTAATATGCACGAGCAATTTAGTTACAGCTATAAATTTACAATGAAACGGTGACATCATGTTTCGCGTGTTATAGTTGCAGGCATAATTTAAATGTATCGAGTGTTACTGGTCTAAATTCAAAAATTTTGATTTATTAATGTTATTTAAATTCCATTCGTATCATTCAGATGCCGTTGACAATGGCTACTTGAATCGTGCCTGTATAAAAAGTAATTATCACCAGATTTCCATTTAACATTCTTTTCATAATTTATTTTACCCGTATTTTCATTATATTTATGCCTCGGAATGTCACATCAAGGAATACATTCTGTAGATAGTTGAAACACCTTCAACACCTGAGTTTGATTTATGTAAATAATACTTTTATAATGCGATTGCAATATATACAATCAATAGTTCTGCAACCGGACAGACTGATCAGCTAACAAACTTGCCTACGGCTGTACGTATCACTACAGATTAACAGGTAACGGAGATACATAATTTCTTTCGTCGTGATGACATTTTCTTTAAAATGATGATAGGTGGCACCAATACATATCAATATTTGCGACTTAGTGAAGGAATGAAGTTGACCAATCAATGCTTTCAAAGCGAAAACTTCTGCAATTCCCACTATTATGAAAATACGAACATTGAGGCAAGGATTTCAAATAGTGAACAAAAAGAATTGAGTTATTGAGGCATATGTATCAAGAAATTCTCCGTAAAACAAGCAAATCAGTGAGGTCATTAACTGTTACCTATACTTACTGCCGGTGGTGATATTTTCGTTTCCTAATTTTTTGGGCGCCAATATAGTACCCCTCTTACTTTTTTACTAATATTTTGGCCAAAAAGGTAGGGGACTATATTTGGACTAATATGGTAATTGCTTCATAACTTGCATAGCTAAATATGCCCCGAGTGAACTCGGCAGTCATATTCATTATGCTGTTGGAGTGTGCCCCACACGTTGCATGTGTAGACACCCCTTACTGATAGTACTACCTTAAACTTAAGTGTAAGATGATATTTTAATTCCTAATAAATGGAATAATAATAATAGGCATGCTCAACTAGTCCTTTTTCTTATACAATTCTTTTTGCCTCATATATAACCATTTTGATTGATACAGCAATACCTAACTTCCTCTGTTCTATTATCAATTTTTTCACTTCCTCCTCTAGTTGTGGCCATTTAGGTACAAGCTTACCAAGACTTATGTTTCTCTTTTTATGTCACCTACAGTTTTTCCTCCTGTTTTATCCAGTCACGGATCATTTTTCTGTGGGATATGGACCGAAATGATGTTTTGCATCTTGGTTTCCATGTGTTTTTGTGTAGTGAATCACCAAAAGCTTATAGGTAATATCATAAGCATATCTTTTTACTCTTGCAGTCAATGCAATCTCAATACATATACTGTACGTTCACATGTACCAAGCACACTCGTGTAAGACGCGCACCCCGTTTTTGAGCATAAAGATATAGGAAAAAAATAATTAGTGAAAAAATCGGCAAAGAATTCAAAAACTTTATAACAAAGCAAAAGCATTTATTATTTAAGAATCTTTGGAAAGGAACATCAAATTTTCCGAAAAAATTAAAATATTTACGATTGCGTCAATTTTTTGACACTAAAAACGTCCGGTGAATAGAGAAATTAGCTGTCACTGTCTAGTCAATTTCGAGATTTCCCCTGTGGTAGAAGAAATTTTATGCGATTTAGAAATGAAACAAATCGATATAAATGCAGAAGAATATATAAATATATTTAAGAAAGCTTTTTATACTGTCTTTTAATCTTCGTCACTCATGCTATCAATTTTTTTGGCAGAACTCGCACCTTCCTCCTTGCTAGTTTCCCAAACAATGCTGTCCTCGATACCATCCAATTTATTTGTGATGCAGCATATCTTGAAGCTTTTAACTATCACCTCCTCTTCAATTAGGTTCCAAGATGTGATGATCCATTCGCATATTTGCTTCAAACCTGGCTTCCTTATTCTACCCGTCGGCGTAGTTTCATGAACAGTACTCGCTATCCATTCCGTCTATTGCCACTTCATATGATTTTTGAAAGGACGATTGATGCAATCATCCAGTGGCTGAAGCACGGACGTCATTTCTGCTGGAATGATCACCTGGTCAGTTTTTCTATTTTTAAGGCGTTCCTTCACATCTTCAGTCAGGTGGCCACGAAAACAACATATTGGGGAGATTGAAAAGGGTACCTGGACGACATTCCCACACATACTTTATCCAGTCTAAAACTAGATCATTGTTCATCCAACCCTTTTCATGTGCCCTCACTAAAATTCCTGCTGAGAACTTTTCATTTTTCGGAAGAGTTTTTCTTTTGAATATGACGTATGGTGGTAGTTTCTTTCCTGCCGCCGACACTGCAAGCATGACAGTGCATCGTTATTTTTCTCCTCACCAGTGATCACTTGAACCGTTTTTGTACCCATAACAGCAACTGTCGTATTATATGGCATTTTGAAATACATAGGTATTTGATCAGCGTTTCCTATTTGGCCTAATAAGTATGAGTACTTTTCTCGTAGGCGTATAACATATCGCTGAAAATTTGAGAGTTTCTCCTCATAAGTTTCGAGGAGGCATTGAGAAATTGTCCTTCTCTTTATCGAAAGGCCATTCCGACGAAAAAACTTATGCGCCCATTCCCTGCTGGATTTAAACTCAGCTTGTCTATCACCTAACTCTCTGGCTATCTATAGCGCTTTTATGACACACATTTCTGTCGACACTGCATAGCCAAATTGCTGTCTATCCCTTATGTACTTGGATAGCTGTTCTTCTATGATGGGAAATCTGGCGTATTTTCCCCTAAAGGCACTTCTGTCCCCGTTTGTAGTGAGAAGTTTATCCATTTTCTTCCTCCAACCTCTTATGCATGACATATCATACTTTCGTCCTGCAGCACGGTTTCCTATATCTTTTGCATCTCTGATAACTTTCAGCTTTTTGCATGCAGTAAAAGATCGCAATCATTTATTACTATTCATTTTAGAGGCTATAAAGCAAAAGGAGATTACCTGAATTTGTGGCCACCAGCAAAAGCAAATGGTATGCACACGCACAAACCAAATACGACATACTGAGTAAAAGGAGTGAAGGGTGCAAAGGAATCAGGAACAGAGATTTTGTATCTTCTTAGAAAAGACTTTAACTGATACGTATACTGTTTCAGAGGATAGGCATTATCGTTTAGAAATTTGATCTGGCAGTGCCAAACATTCGAAAGATAACTACTATGTAGGTACATGCTTTCAACGTATTGTATAACCTACTCAATCCAGCTTTTACGTATTCTGTTTCAATGGAATCGACGAAGTCAGAATTTTGTAGCTATTTCATTGGTAACTTTTCTCCGGTAGTTTAAGTAGTAATCAACACCTGCGGGCCATATGTTGCCGACCCCTGTCTTATAGCCTGAAAAATACGGTAATTCATGCTGCGGAATCCACTTTTAATTTCTGAGAGATGCTAGCTGGTTATACATGAACAAATCAAATACAATAGGTGTTATTCTTAAAGAAATGCACCCAAAAATGGCAAAACAATACCATATAAATATTTCTCCATTATAAATTTTTATCACAAAATATAAAAATTTCATTGCTTTTAATTGTTACAAGAAAAAAACTGCAATACGAGCAGATGAAATGGGAAATCACTGCTAGCTGCTTCTTGCAAACAAACATTGTTAATTTTTGCAATTATTTGTCAACAAAAATATTTCCGAGTTTATTATTTTGATTAATATTTCTCATATTGGTTATCTTTAAGGTCAATAGAATACCAAAATAATTTATCGTCTTACATTTGTTAAAAACATTTTCAAATCTTAATAAGCATAAACACAAAAAGCAATGCGGCAAATTCTACAAAAATATGAGCATGACAAATTAAATATTAAAGTGATACATACCTGATGTTCATCTTTTATTGTGCATGGATCAAATTTGGTCTCAATGCATTCCTTGAGATTTTCCACTGTAGGTCTGGTCCTATCAGAAGGATCTGATGATGCATTGAGTTTCACAAGAAGTGTGAAACCTTGACCAAATTTTTGCTTAAGATAAGGCACTGTCCCAATACATACAAACTGGCCATTGACCATTATGGCCAGTTTGGTACACAATGCTTCACATTCTTCCATGCTGTAAAATAAAAAATTGGAGAGCTAGAAAAGAACTTGAACAATAGTTATAAAAAATTCATGTCTTTCAAGGAATGACCAAAGTAAGGTGTGAAGAATCTCAAAAAATTATAATTGGTGTTCCAAAAAAGTAAAGGTAGACTCATTCATTAAAAATGTGTGCGGATATACAGTCTAGAGCAGTTTTTCTCAGCCGTTTTGATTATGCAGCCCACCTAGGCTATAAGAAATATTCTGCAGCCCACCTACATATCAATCCTAAATCGATAAAGGCCTCCTTCTGTGCCTTTGTAGCTCTCTCTGTCATCCTTTGTAAGCTGAAGAAGCAAGAATGAGAGTTTGTAGCTTAGCTCAGGAGGGAAGGGTGCTTACTTAATATCGCGTATTGTCAGAGCTGTTGACGATTATCATATGATGGAGGAATAAAAGAAACCAATTCAGAAAAAACAAATGCTGATTGGAAGAAAGTTCGCTGGTTTCCTCCAATCATCTGCCCTCTTCATCCCTCAAGAGGACATACTCGAGAGTTTTTAACAAACATCCTGACTAGGTTGAAAGTTGAAATTTGGCCTGAATGCATTAAAGTCAATGACGATAAAAAAGCTTGGAAAAAAGACACGGTTCGACTCTAGGATATAATTATCTTTTGCAAGTTAAAATTAGAAGAAATTGACCATTGATTGTTGGACTGGGAGTGTTTTAAAGAAGAATGTTTAAAGTTTCTTATTGTTATCATCAAATTTTGTCATCAATTGGAAATTGCTCAAATTTATCATTTAAATCATATATTCTGAAAAAAATTGTCTATTGGTAGATTGCTGCTTTGGCAATCATGTTGTGTTCAAAACCCGAGATTCTATTGTTGTCTCAATCCTATTATATGTACAAAACAGTACATTATAATTAGTTTTGGTAGTTTTCAATGCTTATTTTTCTTAAAATTTGACGATTAAAATTGACGTCTATTTTTCCTAAAAAGTGGCAATGAATATCAATGTTTATTTTAATACAATTATTAGGCTTCATAGTTTTAGTTATATTCCTTAAAAAGCAACCACTAGTATCGTTTATTTTTTCTTTGTGCCGAGATCAATGAAGAATATGAGATTTATGTTGAAATTATCGTGTGTTGAATGACTTGAGAAAAAATCCTGACCACCACCTAACAACATAGAAAAAAATAAAAATATGAATGTGAAAGGATTTGTAAAAAGAGGAATGAAAGAAAAAAAATCTACTCAAGAGGGAAGTGAACTCGCACCCTCACGTTTCAGATGCTTCCGCTATATGATCACTGCCAACAATTACTTGACCAATTAGGCATGCATTAAGAAATTTATACCAGTTGACATGAAATTGCAATATTTAAAATTTAATCGCGATTTTCAGAAAAACTATCAGTTGTATATGCCCAAAAGGGGGGTTTGCAGTGATCCTGGAATCCAGAGCTATACACCTACTACGTTTCATAAAAATCCGTGATCCCATTACCGTGTCCTCTCCTTGTGAGAACTGGTAGCTTCATCCAGGATGGGAGGAGCTTAATTAGTAACATGTTTCATCAGAGCTGTTGACAACAATCACAGATGTGGAGGAATGGGAGACACCAATTAAGAAAAAACAAAAAAGAAGACAGGTCACCAGAAAGAGAGGGCTTCCTTGCTTTTTCCCTCCACTTATCTCCTCTCTTCACCGCTCAAAGAGGACAGCACTCGAGATTATTTTTTTTTAATTTATTTTTGCCCCCCACATAAAGACAAGGAAAGCTTAAGAAGATATCAAAGAAAAATACCTGAATTCTTTATTTTAACTATATTTTTTCCATTCCTCCAAAATATTGGCAGCCACAAAAAATACAACGGTGACAAAAATAAATAAATAAATATTCCATTATTTTTTAGTAAGTTTTTAATCTTACAAGAGGAGGACCAGACATCGATGTTACAAATTGTGACAATCTTTCGCTGGTGGATAGAAGCATAAAAATAAGCAGACAATTGTCTTGGCTTTTGGCTACATAGACCCTAGTTTGCAAGAAATCAGGGTAAAAGTTTATTGAAAATTACTGCGCCCTTTATAAGGTCTTCATGGGGAGTTAACACATTCAGTGTGGATGACTTCATATGAAGTCATGCGTACCCTCCGCCGCTGGCGGGTGACTTCATACGAAGTCATTGGTCTAGGGACACCATTTACCTTTACCCTTATGCTCGGGGTGACCTTTTTTCACTGCAACGCTCTCAGTTGTTCCCTAACCATCGCAGAGGAAGCAGCCGTTTCATTGCCAGTCAATTTTTTGGATATCATATATAATTATGATAATTTTAGCCCCTTAATGTCTATACTAGTGAAATTAGAAAGAAATATCTCATCACCGGGAATGGCAAACAAATTTGCACCCGCATGGAATGTGTTAATTAATGCATAGACAAGCTAGATGAATGGTTAAGGCGCTAAGCTACACAGCTGATGATTCTTGTTTTGTGGTTCAAACCCCAATACTAGCATTTTTTAAAATCTATTACAGTGAAGTACTATTTGATATAAGTTTCATTCTGTTTTGAAATAATGCCTTGGATTATTATTTTTAGAAAAACAAATTACGCAATCCATGCTCGGTAAGCATATTCATGGGAAAAAGTTCCTATTGCTTACATAATGCATATGCATTAACAGTTAATTACAATTGTAAATGAATTTCAAAGCAGTAGCATTTTTGAACAGCAGGAAGGTATTGCTGGCAACATCTTTTATTATTTTGAAAATGTATTTTATTCTAATGGAGAAAGGACCAACAATTCATAATGAAAGAATAAGTTGAATTCATGCACACATATAATTTTGTGCACACACACGCACACTTGTGTTGTTAGTACGAATGTAACATGAGCGCTTCATCATTTGACATGGGCGTAACATTTCTATGGGGCCCATTTAATCCGAGACCCTGGGTTGTCTTGAACCTTCGGTAATTTTTTTATATCTATTACAATGAGGTACTATTTGATGTAAGTTTTATTCTTTTTTGAAAAAATGACTTAGATTATTATTTTAAGAAAAGGAAATTATGCAATTCATTATCGGTAAGTGTACGTGCAAGAAAAAATTGTGTGTGCGTGAATGCAACTTGTATTCTTTCATTTTGAATTGTTTGTTCTCTCTCCATTAGAATAAAACATATTTTCAAAATAATAAAAGATTTTGCCAGCAATACCTTCCTGCTGTTCAACAATTCCACTGCTTTGAAATTCATTTATAATTGTAATTAACCGTTAATGAATATGCATTATGTAAGCAATAGCAACTGTTTTTCCCATGCATATGCTTACTGAGTATGGATTGCATAATTTGTTTTTCTAAAAATAATAATCCAAGGCATTATTTCAAAACAGAATAAAACTTAT
The DNA here is from genome assembly GCA_028673005.1 of Tanypteryx hageni. Lineage (NCBI taxonomy): Eukaryota > Metazoa > Arthropoda > Insecta > Odonata > Petaluridae > Tanypteryx > Tanypteryx hageni. Next base: position 5,687,363 of record CM054112.1, read on the forward strand.
AACAAATAATACTTCATTGTAATAGATAATAAAAAACTGCCAGTACTAGTCTGATCAGCTGACAGAATTGCCTACGGCCCTAAGGACTGATGGGTAACGAAGATAATTTCATTCGTCGTAGTTGCATTTTCTCTAAAATAACGATAGATTGCATCACTACTTATCAATATTTGTATATTTGTGACTTAGAGAAGGGATGAAGTTGGCCAATCAATGCTTTCAAAGCGAAAACTGCAATTCCCGCTGTTATGAAAATACGAACGTTAAGGTAAGGATTCCAAAGAGTGAACAAAAAGAATTGAGTTTTTGAGGCATATGTATCAAGAAATTCTCCGTAAAACAATCAAATCAAGTTAGGGCTTTAATTGTTACCTATACTTACTGCCGGCGGTGATATTTTCGTTCGCTAATTTTTTGGGTGCGAATATAATCCCCCACCCTTACTTTTCTTACTAATATTTTGGCCAAAAAGGGAGGGGACTATATTCAAACTAATACAGTATTTTGAATCAAAGAAACCTTAGAAAACTGATGACATTAAAACTCTTTGTTCATTCTTGCAAGGAATCAAAACTTTCGATGCTTCGTAAACAAAATATATTTAATATTAACTTATACCAAAATTATGTTACTTAACTTGCCACACACTATTTGGATAACTATGTATTAAATATTATTGTTGTCATTTATTATATTATCATTTATTTTAATGACCTATGATTGAGATTTTGCTCCTCCCTTGCCTGGCTGAAGAGGGTATATGCCCTATAGCAGCCCTACCAGCAATTGTATGTAGAGAGAATTTATTAAATCGCATGTAATTGGGATTTCCTGTATGTGATAAATAACCTACAAACTACAATAGTGGTTCAGGTGACTACAACATAAAGTTGAGCGAAGAACAACACTAATACATGGGTCTTTAGAATAATTATTTCCCCTTAGTGCTCGAATTGGGCCAGAATGCACTGAAACGCTGTTCAAGTTGTCAAAAAATTAAGTTAGTAGCGTCCGATTGTCCAAGTATTATAAAAAAATTGAAAAATAAATCGAAAAGAACAATTTTTGAACAAGATAAAATTCACTAATTATAATTATTGTCATTATTCTAAATAATGTACATGGGTGCCGGGTTTAAAGTAGATGTGACGGCAATCCGATCTCTCTCTCACTTGTAGGCCTCTCATATGAGCGACTATATTTGCCGTCTTAATAGAACAAGTCAAAACTTGTTATAGTGATAAATAGTGCTCGAATGTGGCAGAAAGAAATGCCATTCCACTTGATACAAAATGAAATTATTTATTGTTATTAATTTGAAGACATCATTTCTGACAGGAAATATACTAGTTGTAAAATAGTATGTTACTCGGGTTCTTTCAAAATAAGAGTTAAAAACATAAAAAATAAGGAAAATCATAAAGCGTTGTATGGGAAGTATGTACAAAGTAAAAATGAAAAGCAATTCATAACTCTCATATTTTGCCTCCTCTAATTCTGGGTCAATGATTACCACTATCCGAAGGCTTGCCCTTAACTATTTTATCCTTAATGGTGGCATTAGCCCTTTGAAATTGTCAGCTTTTTGACTGCTTCCCTCTGGTCCCATATAAATACTATTGCTCACAGAAAAAAGGCATGTTAAAACTCAGCCAAATGTCATTAAAAAGTCATTGTATTAATTAAAACAGATAAAGAGTTATGCTGATAAGAATAAAATGTGCCAAACCAAAGTCATATGAGCATCTACTGTCTTTAAATTCTTGCAGCCTCATGAGATTGCCATACATTAGAGATCAAATTTATTTATTTTTTTTTAACAGTTCAATAATATAACTTTTTGGCATTAAAATTTTTCCGTCACAATGCGAGTACTTTTAAGGTATGATTAGCTTGTCTATGAATTGAGCTGTGAAAAAATTGAAATTTTCTGTTACCTGAAGTGTACTTTGATTCCAGTTGTTTTTTTCCAAAATTGCTTACCTGTGTGAAGTCAACAAAATGGCAGCTCCGTTTGACCGAGCAGAAGTAAAAACTTTCCACATTTCTCGCCGGGCTACAGGATCAACCCCAGCTGTAGGTTCATCCAGGCATATTAATGGACGTTCTCCCATTAAAGCTATTGCAGCACTTAATCTCCGATGGTTACCTCCACTGTAATTTTTGCAGGGCCGATCTGCAGGCTCATTTAGATCTTTTATCAAACAAAAGAAATGAAACACCTATTAAAATTATATAATATTCCATTTCAGCAACTCAATATGAAGGATTTTACTGCCATGATTTATAACATATTCACTGAATATTTTCTTTAACATGTTCAGTTCCAGGTTTTATTCCATCACACTGCAGCTGTTTGTTTGGCTCTTCACTATTCTGTTTTCATTTTTAAACTCTTTATTTTCATAACATCCATATTTTCATATTAGAAACATGTCTGCTTAGCCAAATATTACCTCCACACACAGAAATTATCTTCTTCAGGTATAAAGCTTATTCAAAGAATTTAAGTGATCTCATAAGTATTACAATTACATATATCAATTGGTACTGATGGTCCATAATTTAGAGGCATCATAAACACTTAGCATCAACATTTACAATCATTAATTGACTCATTCTCTTATTATACCTTTTGTTTCACAAAAAAGCCAGTGTAACGATTCCTAATCATATTGTAGCATATTTGACATTTTAAATGAATTATTTTAAATTTATTATTTGAAATGCTCTTCCAATGTCCACATTAGTGAAACAATTTTTAAGAATATATGGCAATGGATGATGTAAAACAATGGTCTGTGCCCTCTCCTCCCACATGAAGCCATTCAAGTTTTTGCAGTGAAGAGAGTTAAAAGTACACCTTCTCTGCTTGTAGCAATACTTAGGAAATGGATGCCAGGGCAGTCTCTAGTATTCATAGGATATACTGAAAGACACCAATTTATTATCTCAAATATGAATTAATACTCACCCATATGATCCAGCCACCTTTGAACCACCTGATCCACAGTCTTCTTGGGAACACCTCGAAGGCACGCATACAAACGTAACATTTGCCGTCCAGTTAGAACACCCAATGTCGCATTGAATTGAGGGCAGTAACCAATATTGATCTGATACTGGAAGTTTGAAAAGCATGGGATATAAAGACACAATTGAGCAGCTCCTTTCAGCAAAATAATAATTATCCAACAAACACAAAAACAAGAAATCTTCACATAAATTGAAAACCCCAAAACTAAATGTAACACTCCTAATGATAAAACCAAAACTTCAAATAATAATAACAAGTTCATGAAAAAATTAAAAATAACTACCTTGAATAAACAAAGAATTTCACTTATTTTTTTTAAAACTGGAATGGCAAGATTATAAAAGATATAGAAGCATCTAGTGAACTTTTTAAAATAAATCAAATAACTACATCAAAAATGCCTGCAAAATACAAATTGAGAACACACAGAAAACAAATTAATAATCAACATAACCTGCAACATAACTTTATCAAAAATCTAAAATACTGTTACATTTAAAATGAATAAGAGAGAAGGGAAAATCAAAATTATCAAAACATTTGCTAACTCTTGTGAAAACCACTTAAGGGATTCAATTACTTAACATTACTCCTCAAGGATAGAGCGCTGATTTATGTATGTCCACCTCACAACACAATAATCAAGGATAGAAAAGGCCTAGATTGAAAATTAGTTCCTGACAGGACACAAAACCAGGTCTACCGCATGGAAGATCAACAATTCAACCAATCCAACAATACTGCTGCTCAATAAAAATTTTGTGTTGAATAAGCACAGGCATCCCTCACTATAGCTCCATTCAATTATTGCTGTTTCATTATAGCACTCTCACTAACTTCTGTATCATAAACACATTGATTTGGTCATATACTTCTATTTCAATGACTTGTCCTATTCAGCATGTAATCCTGACTTTGGATCAATAAATGATGATATGATTAAACTAATATCATAAGCAGTGTTAAGTATTTTCAAATGAATTTGAACATTTTTCGAAAAATCTGAAGTGGCAAGCACATAACTTTCTCTAGATGTAGTAGGCATAGGTAAATTACGAGTAAATTAAACATCTCTTGACAATCCTTATATGAAAAATGTTCTCTCTTCTACAGCTTTTAAGTACAATTTTGATTGTAACTAATCCAACACATGGGATTTTCTCAATATCAGGTCTCAATCATTCAATGTTGCAAGGCAAAGTCACCTTTGCTTGTTTTTCTTTCCATATCCCTGGAGTACCCACTATTTTTGGATATAAGATATACTTTTCTTATGGTTACCCAGCCAAGATTTACTTTTCTTGTGCTTACCCAGCCGAGATGTATTTTTTCCACAAATTTAAAAAGAAATGCTATATACAAAAACTTTTAATAAACGTTAATTAAACAAAAAATCAAACAGATTTTTAATGACATACCATAGTAATTTGTCACTATGGCCGTTTTTTATGTTTGGCACTTATCTCAAACCAGCCCGGAAGGCTAGGAATCTATATTATTAGTCTTTGCAATGAAAGGCTTTAATTTTTAACTTATAAATATTTTTTAAAGCTTTATTATCAGAACTTTAATATACTTGTTGATTTTTAGATTGTAAATGAATTATTTATTACTTCGCTGGAGATTGACCAAAAATGGCTCAGCGATCAACGTTATGGGCACCGCTGCCATTACGCTACTGGTACAGCTTAGCAGCTTCTCCATTAACATTGCCTACTTTGCTTCATTATGATTTGACTGACAAAGATGTCCTTGAATGCTTAACTTGCAAACCAGGGATTTTCCGCATTGGAGTCATGTTGAGACACATTAAGAATATATTATGTAGATGTACATGAAAGCATGCTGGAGTGGGAGTTTCAAACATGCAGCTCATTGAGTGGGGAGGTTGGCCACACTTTATCTATAAGAAGAGGCAAAGAAAAAATTTTACCATGAGAAATGTCATCTCGCTCAAACATAGTTTTATCTCTTTGTAAGACAGAAAATCTTCTAATATTGACTTCCACCTGCAGTTTCTCTAGATGGGATACATATTGGGTACTCTTTAACCTTTAAATGGTGGATTTAAATGTCCTTATGGCGAATCTTGCTGCCGGATTAATTTTTAACCATTTAAATTTTTTTTGCTTTCGATCAGATAAAACCTTGTATTTCCTGAACTGGAAGAGATAAATTAGTCGAACAAAAAGTAATATTTAGCTAAATTGTTTGGGTAATAATGAGTATACATGCTTTACAGTAAAAGAAAAGAAAAAACCCAAATTCCGAATAAATCTATAATATAAAGTATAAAAATCATAATAAAACATAACTAACACTACTTTTTCATATATTTGACAACTATTAAAGTATTGTTTTGGTGTGGTACTCCTCAAAGCACAAAAATATAGAACCCTACATGACATATTTTGCACTTCACCGCTGTTCTAGTATATTTTCTCTCCTCGGTGCATACACAGCAGCGAAGGCGATTTTGCTTTGTTTGTTTTTTGTCCTCCAAGCAACACAATTGTGTGCTGCTTGGTCTTCCGCTTCGGGAAGTAAGATCAGGAAGAGTTGATGCCCCTTCTTGGAGCGATTTTCGCACAAGAGTGAGACGAATTTCTCGATGCATCATCTGCCTATCAGATGACGTCAGGAGAACATAACTATTGAGGGCCATGATGTTGAGGAGGTGGAAGAGGAGCTTCTTCGTCCACTTCCAATTACGGCGGCTGGCCTCGTAGCTAGTCGCCATCCTATCCCCCTTGTTCACATGGAATGAGGAGGGGCTGCTGCACTCTTCCTTATCTCCATTTACAGTTGGTGGGAAGTCTTCCCCACCCCCAGTGATGAATCGGCGGCATGGTTACCTCAATGATTCTTGAGAGTATGTCTCAAGAACAAAACCTTCAAAATTTCATGCCTCTATGATGAAAATGACATCTGTAAGTGACTTTCAAACAAAGCGTTACCATTGGGTATGGCTGGCAGTGAGCGGGCCATATTTTGCGTTCCTGTACAGGTATGCCCCGTGTTTCAAGGTTAATATTTTTTCAGATTCATTTTTTTGGAAACACATTGGAAAATGTGACCAATCCCCTTTATTCAACTGTGAATTAAAGAGTTGTATTTTGTGTCTAAAACTTTTTACTGCAGAAAAATATCTGTAATAAGGTGGTCCTTACTCTGCAGATTTTTGTTGAGACAATTTAGATGGAATGCAAGATATGCAAAGTCACACAACCATTCTTCATTCTCCAGCTCTGGTACTTTTATCCTCTTCTATCTAAAAATTCCTTGATGCCAGTCCTAATTGTCACAAATTGTTGAAAGATACTGCCATGACTTAACCATTGTACTTCCATATGATATAAAACATCAGTCAGCACCAATCTCTCTCATATATTCCCGAGGTTTTCAATGATTCAGGCTTCTGCTCTGAATGAAGTTCACCACAGAAACAACCAATGACACCACATGTTCAAATTTCATCACTTTACCACACAGATTTTCATTGTGTATAATTCAGTGATATTGTTTTATTTTGCATTCATGACAAAATGGTACAAAAGATGGCATCTTGTCAGAGTACGTACAATTGTGGCTCTTGCCAAAATAGCCTTGTGAACGGCAATAATGCAATATCGTGTGGTATTTGTTCAAATTTATTTCACATTAGATGTACGGAATTGAACGAGCCAAGTCTCAACATCATCAGAGAAAATCCTCCCATATTTTGGATATGTTTGTTTTGCCGTGTTCGGAAGGTAAACGAAATATCCAAAATGGCAGCCGACATTGAAACTTTGAAGATGGAAGTATTTCTCCTGAAGGAGGACACCAAGGAGAGAAATCCCTCTTCTAAGCCCGTTTCCTCTAATACCAAAACAATTAATTCTTCACTTAAGCATCAACCACTCCATCATATTAAATCGCACCAGCGAATCCCGGAAACGATTGCTTCCCCAAGCGTTGTCACTAAAGAAGACGCAGTTCTCCAGGAATCACCAATTGATGTGGATAACTTTCAAGTTGTAAGGTATAAAAATAGAACTGGTAAAAATCGCACTATCATTAAAGGGTCAGGTGTCAATAAAAACACCGAAACTAAATTTTGCGGCGCTCCTCGGCGAGCATGACTCCATGTGAGTCGTGTTAACGCACTAGCCACGTGTGACGACATTCTTGACTATTTAAAATTGAACTTCAATGACCACAATTTCACGTGTGAAAATCTGTTCCAAGGAAATAAAAGTGCATCGTTCAAAATAAGCGCGAACTTTTCACTATTGGAAGACTTAAATGACCCCAGTAGATGGCCCAATGGTGTTTATGTTAGACGATTTGTTTTTCCGAAATCAGGAACAGTGTCTCGAGTAGCTGACGAAGAATCCCCAGCAACTGACACCAAAACTGTTCCTGATGCTGAGGCTGGCAGTGATTCTATCCCTGAAATAATGTGCAAGCCGAAATCAAGTGTTGTTACCCGTAGCCAGATAGGGATCTCTAAATGGAAAATTAAGTGACTACATCCGGTAACTACTAACAATTCACTATTTGGTACACTAAGATAGAAGAAATTGAACTATTAATTAGCCCCCTCAACCCTGACATTTTATGTATTTCTGAGCACTGGCTCAAAGAAAGTGAACTACCTAGCATTGCAATTAACAATTATTTTATTACAAGCAGCTTCTGCAGAAGTAACCTAAAATGTGGTGGTGTATTAACTCTAATTAAGAATAATTACATGGCCAGGGGTTTGCCAATTGCTAACCCCTTTTGTTCTGAACAAAATTTTGAATGTTGTGTCACTGAACTGTCTCTTGAAGACAAAAATATACTAATTCTGTCCACATACAGATCACCAAATGGTGACTTCAGTGTCTTTCTAGATAGCATGATAAAGGTTCTTAACCTATGTGAAAAGAAATCTAATTACATTGTTACTTGTGATGATTTTTAAATTGATTTTTGCTCAAGTAGCCCCATGAAATCGGAATTGATAGATGTGTTTAATTCCTTCAACCTCAGTCAGTCCTCATTTGAGCCAACTAGAATTACTAGCCATTCTACCAAATGCATTGATAACATTTTTTCTAACCTACAGCTTCAGCAGAGTTCTATTGTTAACTCTGGTCTCTCAGACCACCAAGTATTACTATCCCACTACCTACCTACTTCTATTGCCTTGAACACTAACTCTAAAGCAAATCATTTTGTATATCAACGCTATTTTACTCCTTCAGCCCATTCCAAATTTACCTCTGCTCTAAAACATGAGAATTGGACAAAAGTCTATCAATCAACTTCAGTCAATGATAAATTTGACAGTTTCTTATCTACCTTCCTTTCCTATTTCAATGACAGCTTTCCTCTCAGATATGTGAAGATCAACAATTACCTTAATAGTAGTAACCCTTGGGTCACTGATGAAGTTAGGTCTGAATCAGTTAAACTGAAACAAATGTTTCAAAAACTGACTCTCACCAATAACTCTATTGACAAAAAAGTCTACCTTGAGCACAAAAATAATTTTGCAAACCTAGTAAAGGATGCTAAAAGAAACTTCAACATCAATCTAATAAACTCTTCCAGTAACAAAACTAAATCTGCCTGGAATATTATAAAAAAATTTACAGCTTTGAGTACAAATAAATATTCCATCTATGAAATTTCTGTCAACGGCAAGATAGTGTCTCATCCATTATCCATAGCCAATGAGCTCAATAATTACTTACTAGGAGCTGTTAATCAACTTGTCAACCCACAGATAATAGACAATTCAGTCAACATCCCAACTCTATCCTACTCTAATGTTACTTCTATATTTCTCCAACCTGTTAATGAAAATGAAATTAAATCAATAATTAGTAAAATAAGTCGTAAAAATTCATCTGGGTGGGATGACATCCCATGCTCTCTTCTCAGAGGTGATGTCATCCAATATCTTCTTTCTCCAATTACCCATATTGTTAACGAATCATTAAGTTCCGGAACGTTTCCCCAAAAATTAAAAATTGCCAAAGTGATTCCTGTTCCCAAAAAAGGTAACACCTGCACTATGGAGAACTTTCGACCAATTTCCACCTTATCTGTCTTCTCCAAAATCCTTGAAAGCATTATGTATAACAGAATTACCTCATTCTTGGACAAGCATAATATTCTTTCCGAATACCAATATGGATTTCGCAAAGGTAGATCCACCGAAACTGCCATAGCAAAGTTCATCCATGCTGTGCTATATGGATTGAATGATCGAAATAATGTTATTGGGATTTTTTATGACCTATCAAAGGCTTTTGATTCCATCGACCATAAAATTCTCCTAAGCAAACTTAAGTCTTATGGGATCTCTGGACTAGCTAATAAATGGATAGAATCTTTTCTCACTGACAGGCAACAAGCTGTAACAATCTACTCTGAAGCTGATAATTGTAAAATTTCCTCTGAACTCCACTATGTTACTAGAGGCATCCCTCAAGGGTCAATTCTTGGACCTTTGTTATTCCTACTATTCATTAATGATCTCCCCTCCTACCTTAACCCCTCAAGCTCGAGGGAGATTTATTAAATCCCACCCGTACAGCCGGATGAGGTTTTTAAATTTTCACGATTGCATTGCAAAAACGTTCAAAAATATTAAAATAATCATAACTTGAGAAGTTTTCTCTTGATTTTTCTGAATTTTTTTTGTGGATTTATGAAAAACATGAAATTTGTAAATATCTATTTTGCGTATAATATTTTACATACAAAGATTGTTGGAGTAGAAGAGAATGTACACCAATCGCTAATTTTCCGGCATGCATTCGCGCTTTATATATAACATTTAGCACCGGAAAATCTATAGAAGATATTGATGTGCAATCTTAATAACAAAATAGCTTAAATTAGTAACTATTTCATTCTGCAAGTCTACCCATCTGAACCAATTAGGTGAAAAGTTTTACGGAACTCAACTTTTTCATGTCTTGACTGGAAATTTTTAAGTAAATGTAGTATTATTGATTTATTAAAAGATGATTTATTTATAATATAAACGTTTTAGTTATACAGTATCATCATTCTTAGTCATTACAGAAGTCACATAGAAGAAATGGTTGCATTTCGTTCATTGGAAATGGAGATATGACGTTGTATAAAACACGGAAAACTTTAGCTAATAGGTCCTTCCCAAATATTTTCAGAAAATTTACACATGCGTAATTGGATTCAGCAAGAAATGCCTTATAGCTTAGTAAACACTTCTAGTAATCTATTGTGTAAATATATGCAAGAGCTTTTCGTGATTTTTGCTGGCATGTCCTCTTCTTGCCTACTCGCTTCATCACTGCTTTGGCCCTGCTAGCACAACAGCAAAGCACTTATCTGAAGAGGAAAACAGACCTCGTCTTCTTTCAAATGTCAATGAAAAGGAACCCAATTTGGTGGGTTCCCTTTCCTCAGGTATTTATGGGTCAACTTTAGAAACCAAAAATCCGTAGGTCCATGGTAAAAACTAAAATTCTATCACAAAACTAAACGTATATTATATGTAAACAAATACTTACAAATAGAAATACTCAATTCCCCGCAATTTTCGTCGAGATTAAAATAAAATTCTAAAGGTCTTTAAAATTATATTACAGATATTATCCTTCTCACAAAATGCCTCTCTTTGAGGCGTGGCACTAAATTATCGGAAGAATGTCGGCCTTGGATTTTGAAATCAGCTGTTTTGAGGTTGACGCTCTCCTATGAAGCGATGAACAAAGGATTGCGCGGTAATGGAAGGGAATGTTTACAGAAATATTTTTACTCAAACTAATTCCATTCTTCATCAATTGCATTGTAAACATTTGTAATAAGCTGTGCATAGACAGACATAAGATGTTTTCCTTTCTTTCTTTACATACCGACAAAGACCTTTGTCGCATGACATAAGCCAAATATCTCCACCAGGAAAAAAGAGGAGAAAAAACGTGCTCTCCTTTGAAATTATACACAGTTCCTACATTGCATTTCAAGCACCAAGGAAAGGTTCCTTTCTGCATTGAAAAGCGACTTTTATATGGAGAAACACCATCGTATCATAGCAAAATTGAAAATTCTATCGCAAAATTCAACGTTGATTATATATTTTATAATAGAGGAAAAAAATACAGGACAAACATAGATAGGAAGTACAAAGCTTCCTCTTTCAAAATATATATAGGTTATTTAGATTTAAAGAAGTCTCTAGCGTCAAAAGATAAAATAAATTAGGGCTGCCGCATGACGTAATAGTACGCCTGACGGCCGATAAGACAGTTTTTGCATGATGTAATAGTATGCCTGACGGCGTTGAGGGGTTATAGGAGGTGATCTATACATGTTTGCTGATGATACTAACCATCTACTGATAAACCCCTGTGATTCCTTCAGCCCGCAAAATGCAATTAGCGAAATGGAAAGTTGGTGCACCAAAAACAAGGTCTTCTTAAATAATAACAAATCCACATTCATACAATTTCATCCCTCCCAAAAGATAATAACTCAAACTCCTTGGTTAAAAGTTTCAGACAATTCTCTGAAGAATTCGGCAGTAGTAAAATTTTTAGGAGTTCATTTAAATGAAACACTAAACTGGGAAGCACATATTGATGCCACATGCAAGAAAGTTAGTGTAGGATGCTTCCTCCTCAAAAGAGTGATGCAGATCACTAACCTACACACAGCACTTACAATACACTATGCCTATATTTATTGCCATCTAAAATATGGCATTATGGTATGGGGTCACTCTCACCATTCCTTACGTCTGTTTAAACTCCAAAAGTGGGCTGTAAGAATCTTAGCCAAGGCAAAAAGACAAGATAGTTGCCGTAACTTATTTAAAAACCTCAACATTCTCACTGCCCCTAGTGTATACATATTTTACTCAATTCTGTTTATTAAAAATAATGCATCAATTCTTAATTTAAAATCTAATTCGGATATACATGATCATAATACGAGAAGTAAACAGGACTGTCACCTTTCGTCACAGACCTTAAAAATGTGTGCTAAAAGTCCAATTTATGCTGGATCAATATTCTTCAATAAGCTACCTGCTACGCTAAAAAATGAGTCAAAAAACAGATCGTTTAAGCATAAACTTAAGGAGTATCTTGTAAATGGCTGTTTTTACTCAACTGATGAATTTTTGTATAACTAGATCATGACTAACTTTGTATGTTTTATTGTGACTTATACCTGCATTTTTATGAATATATATATATATATATATATATATATATATATATATATATATATATATATATATATTATCATTGACTTATCCTATATTTGTATTAACATATCACTTGGATGAATAAAATTATTATTATTATTATAAGTTCTTTTTCAGTAGTGTGACTGCACCTTTATTTTTTCCTACCATGCATGGGGCCCTGCATGCACAGACACCTGCAATTTTCTCTCCTGGTAGCTTCCAACTTCCATAACTGCAACTACTTCTTTACAAATATTTCCCTGGTAATATTTTCATGTAATTAACATATATCTGCAAACTCCTTAGTAATTTAAAAGTCACGGTTTACCCCAAGTATACATACTGTATTGTCCCGTTAAAAAAGGAATTGGAGACTACGGTGTACAGATTGGAATTAAAATTTAAAACTCCCGAACCGTAAATTAAACCCAGAGAGCACTCACACGTCAATAAGAAATAAGGAAAATTAAATTATGCTTACAAGTTTGCAGGACGATGATGGCCTACAGGGACCTGTTGTCTAAAACTATCCTAAAAAGAAGAAAAAGAAAAACACACGCACAAGCACTCTGGAAATCTCTAGATACGTATTTCGGGAGCTATGCTCCCATCTTCAGTAGCCGAAGTCGTATGACGTCATAAATAAATCTCCTAGGTGTCCCATGACTCATTCAAAAGTATTTTTAGAAGGGCCAGAGATCTGCAATTTGGTATGCTTTGCGAATAATAAAGTTATTGTGGTAAACCTAATGCTAAGTAATGTGATGGCAGCAAGACAAAACTAGCAGTAAGACAGATGCGTAATATGGTAACTCAATAACATGTAAACAAAGAAACACCTCATAGGTGATTCACGGAAAGGCAATGCCTACCACTACACGTTGAAGATTAAATTAGTACTGCCCAAGTATTTCTGGTATGAAAATTATGATACCATGTGCATAACCAGGGCGAAGGTAAACAAGGCAACGCTCGCGACACCGAGAAAGTGACAAGAAATGGAAATACCAGGAGGAAAGGCAGAAAAACGGAAGACAAATGTAAATTTAAGATTTCGAGGTTTGTAATGAAACAGCATAGGTAAGGGAAGACTTGTAATATTATTTATTATAACATCGGCAGTGCTAGCATCACTTTGTTTACCTTTTGCATTCTTTCCTTCCATGTTTACATTTGCCCACACCGAGATATTGTACTATGCACTCATACCTACATATTATGGAAATTTGAAATTTACGAAATATTACGTTTCCCCACCAGGTTTGGTTGGTTTGAGGTTAGCTTAATTTTCCTTCCACGTTCATATTTGCACTCTCCGAGGGGTAGGTTCCTCTTCCCAAAACATGCGAAAAACTGATTTCCTAGGACCACATAGTATGCACATCTTTCCACCGCTATATCGTCAATTTCAGCGCCATCTATCATCTGTGGTCCAACATTAGTTTTGTTCCCTGTTCTCCTTTACAAAGATAGCTTCTGAATGAGTGCTGGGGTGAAATACGAAGTCTAACCCAAGTCATTTGATCTATTACAAAGGCGTATACAATGCAACGACTTTTGATGTTATGCAGTGATGCTGGGGGAGACATCGGACTGCTTTGCTACTACTTTGACATAACGTATTATATCGGATTAAAGGGAACTCAACATGGAACTTAATGGATCAGCATGTATTGAATACAAACAAGATGATCCAAATGGAACTTATGATGCCTACTTTCCATTTAATCATTTATTTAATACTTACATATGCTGACTTTAATAGCTTTAAAATCACCGTGGATTAGTTGCTCTTTGTCTTCCTAAACTTCATAATTTAGCATTATAAAATATTACAAACACATTCGAATGGTATATTAAATTGATCATCCGTATTTTTGCGGCAAAAATAACGTGTGTACATATTAGAATATACCGAATCTGAGTTCAACAATAGTTTCTATGGCAATACTCGTAATCAGTCATAAAAACTGCAACGTGCAATTATAAGAAATACAATCGATAAGTAAAATTCTACAATAAAAATTCGAATCTTCATTCCTTTCCTCCAAGAATTGTACAAATCCCGCCCCGATATTACAATTATAAGATATTTTAAAGTTCAAGAGAAAATTATCCTGCACGTTGGATTTGAGATTTCCCATGTAAATCAATTGGGAAGGATAGTTTCTGGAATTGAACCCAGGACATTCAATCTTCACAACAAAAACTATCCTCGGGAGCTCGGCTCCTGTAGCAGATTTCCACCAAGTGTCATGAAAATTGGTCTATTTCCATTCTGGAAAGTAGGCTAAAAATTTCTTTCTACTACACCTGAAAATCTGGAGTCGACTTATACATGAAATATATGAAAAAACGAAACTTTTTATGAAAAATCTGGTGTCAACCTATACACGAGATCAACTTATACATATATGCAAAAAGGAGGAGGTTCAGAGTTGGCAGCAAATGAATTCATCCCGTGGAGTGAGGCACAGGATCGAGGTGCATAGCACATAGGGGCAGAGCCCCTAATATCCTAAAAAAATGTATTTCTCAGACCACTTTTCATTGAATTGTCTGTGTTCTTTCTCTACCTTCCTCTTCTCACATTTTTCCATTATGAGGGTTATATAATCCTAATTATCACCAGAAGTATAATAGTAATGACACTGTGAAACACCCACACTACAAAATTCGTTCTATTTCATCTCTGGTAAACACTGCGAACAACTCGTATGTAATATCACACGCCAAGTCACCTTTGTAAAAGCACTTGCACGATGCACTGTCAGTCCAACATCTGAACTCAGACTAGGCCTGTGAGTGTGAACACGCAAGGATGGACACACGTGGTAGGACTAAGATTGGTTATCTCCTGCAATAGGAGGGACTGGCGTGGTTAAATTTTTCCTTTTCTCATGCAGTCAAGTGAAAGTAAACAACCTTCCTTAAGCAAGTTGCATCATAACAGAGGCGAAAAACAGATGCCTATTTCTCTAGATTGGTATATCTGTTTTCGTAATGAAATGAAAGTGTTTCCAAAATCACAGCTTCGTTTTATGGTATACTATGGTAACCGAGCTAAGAGTAGAAGTGTATGGGGAACTCATATCATACCGAAAATGCGATAAATAGCCATAACAAATTTTACTCGTATTTTTGATGGAAAAGGAATGTACCAGCTGAGCAAAACCATACCGGGCCACACAAAATGTGTGGGTGGGCCAAATTTGGCCTGTGGGCCGTCATGAACCCCTGATCTGGAACCATCATTGAGGGGTTACTGCAATTGAGTGAGCCAAACTCTCCTGAACTGCTGCACGCGTCCTCCCCTAATATCCTTGTGGGAAAAACTGCTTTGATTAACTTTGAGTCATTTTACATTGCACTTTTCATGGATGCATCCCCAACATAAATCAGGGTTCACTGGCACTTAATTGCAATGGTTGTAAATAACTTTTGATTGATTTTGGGTTTCGCGGTTATTTTTTAATTGTAGATTTCTAATGAAAATACAGTGTTACATTACTAAATCTGAACTTTGTTGAAACATTTTAAAAAAGCATTGCTTTTGCAGTTCTTTGTTAAGTAGTTTACATTTGTGCTGGCCAATCACCAATCTTTAGTTTCAACGTAATTAGTTAAATTGTGATGCACCATAGTTATACTGCTTCATTTCTAGCGACAAATAAATATTTAACAGTATATAGGGGAAAAATAATTTAATCATTAGCAATTATAATAAATATTACATAAATAACTAACATTATTTTCAAAAGTCATGTGTATTTAAACATTTTTTATTTAATTTAGAAGCATAGCTAACTATGTGCTATCGTTAACCAATACCTATTAATCCTAGAAGGGGCTACTTGATTTTTTGACACTGATGCTACCCCTCTAACAGCAAGTGTTGATTCATTAACACTTACAAAATCAATTAATCCTTATTGTTTTCATACAGATAGCATTGCATGCTACCATTTGAGATCCTAGTGGATACATGACCTATGTATAGCAGTTTCGTTTTTCTACTATGGCTTTGCTGTCTTTTAGTTGATTTAAAGAAACGTGTTGGTAAAGCTTTCGTAATAATAAATATTTTTATATATATGTCAAGGTAATGTAATATATTGATATTTTATCTGATATATACTAGAAACATTTTTGTATATCTCACTTTTTTAAACATTTTGCAAATCAAATGCTATTAGAAAAATAATTTTCATTTTCCATCACAAAGAATTATTTTTTGAACCTTTATGTTCATAATGAAGAATTATTTTATAATAATCATCATAAACTTGGTTTTCTTGGCCATACAATGGTATATAAAATGCCATATCATAATAAAATCTGCGAGATGAAAATAGTAAAATTTCTGATTAGTAAAAATCACTCCGTTATAAACTGCTTGTTTAGAGCAGTGATGAGCAACCTTGAGCGGTGTGGCCCTCGAGAGCATTTTATGCAGCCCGCCAAGGTATGATGAACAAGATGGAAGAGTCAACTCCATAAATGCAATACACAGAGATTTTGAAGGTATTCATTACGCAAAATATGTATGAAATAGTATTGAAAGATTGGGCAATTTTTTACTTTTTATCTCTGGAACTATAACTTGCAACTATATGGCTCGCGGACATTTTTGTGGCAAATGTTGTTCTCTATCAGAAAAATTTTTGAAATCTATGCCTCACTGATCATATAAGATCATGGGATAGAAAAATATGGTATTTAATTGTTGCCTGATGGATGCTGTTTAACAAGACACGAGTATAAGTTTATTTAAGTATTTAGATAAATTGGAAGTTTAAATTGAAGGATGCAGTTCAAAATCACAATTAGGCAAAATTTTTTAATAAGGATCACTCTTACTTAATTTAATTAAAATCTGTCTGGTGGTTTAGGAGATGAAAGTTATGACAGATGGATGGACACAGGGGACATACCCATAATGCATTCTGCTGCTACAGCTTTGATGGTAAAGAACACCTAAAAAGAGTGCTGTAAAATTTTACTCAAAATTTCAATTTATAACAATAAAACACTTGATATTGAAACAAACCTTAAAAATCTAATTTTGACTTGGTTATCTCTGAATCTTGAGGTACAGTCCTCACCAAAAAAACTGCAGCATGAATGAATTTCCCCATGAATGCAGCCTTCCCAGCAACTCAGGAAAATAAATGTGGCAATGGTGTGCATGGTATGCACCCAACGTCTACCTAAGATTCATATACGACCTAAAAAAATGACCATGTCTCAAGCTCCTTTGTCAAATTATCCTGGGTTAAACTTGAGGCAAGAAGATGTCTTCATCTATTATTATATATTATTGCAATTATTCGCCTGCTCAAAAATTGGGTTTTAGGATGCAATCCATCTTCCGACAACATTCCAAGTTTACACCAAAATTCCCTGTAAAAAATTCCATTATGAATCGATTCACTCGTGTTCCTGATGATGAAGCCATATCCATCACTAAAAATATTTTATTAAAATCCAGCCTCAATCCCTTCATCGCACATAATATGAGGTGCAACCAAAAAGTTCCCGGACTGGTCGCATGGCGCGTCACTCGTTTGTGCCACATAGCTGCAAAACTTAGGATGAGTAGTATACTTCATTGTTAAGTTGTCTCCCAAGTTTGAAGGTGTTAACAAGCTGCATTTTATTTTTACGTGTTTTTATTTGCGTTAGTGTCATAGTGTTTCGGAGATTTTCTCAGCACGTAAAAATTACTTCTTTGAAAGAACGTGTTTGTGTGAAATTTTGTTACAAACTTGGGAAATGAGCATCTGAGACCCTTGCAATGCTTAATCAAGCATTTGGTGAGGAAGCCATGGGTAGAACCCAAACATATGTGTGGTATTCACGTTTCAAAAATGGACAAACATCAGTTGAGGACTCTGAGCGTTCTGGTCGTCCTTCAACAAGCAAAAATGATGAAAACATCGAAAAAGTGCGCAAAGTCATCCGCAACGATCGCCGGCAAAGCATTCGTGACATTTCTAACAGTCTTGATATCTCCTACAGGTCTGTTCAAAGCATTCTCACTGACGTTTTGCACATGAGGCGCTTTGCGGAAAAATTCGTCCCTCGGCTGTTTACACAAGACCAAAAAAACCATCGCATGAACTTTTGTCGGGACCTTCAAGAAAGCCTTGAAAATGACCCAAACTTTCTTTCTAAAATCATTACGGGTGACGAAAGTTGGGTTTATGGCTATGATCCTGAAACAAAACAACAAAAATCACAGTGAAAAAGTGCAAACTCCACAAGACCCAAGAAAGCACAACAGGTCAAGAGCAATGTGAAGAGCATACTCATTGTGTATTTTGACATGGAAGGGATTGTGCACAGGGAATTCATTCCACCAGGCCAGAGAGCCAAGCAACATTATTACACTGAAGTTCTGAGATGACTGAGGGAGAGCATTAGGCGGAAACGTCCTGACAAGTGTGCATCGCAGGACTGACTGCTCAACCCCATGACAACACACCAGCACACACTGCACTGTCTGTTCAACAGTTCCTGGCTAAAAACAACATGACAGCTGTTTCCCATCCTCCGTACTCTCCTGACCTCACGCCATGCAATTTTTTTCTCTTCCCAAAGTTGAAAAAAGTTCTCAAAGGACGCCAATTTGATGATGTGGAGGAGATTCAGGCTGAGTCGCAGGACACACTCGACAACATCCCCAAAAAGGAGTTCCAGGAGTGCTTTGCGAAGTGAAAATGCACTGCAATCTCTGCAAGAATGGACTGGAACAAAAAAAATCTGTCGCAGCTTGACTTTCGATCAGTCCAGTCATGGTTTATGGGTAAGTCTGCCAGTGTGTTTATGTTCGTTCCCAAACTACAGTTTTCTGAACTAGTGGTGTGTTGCATCAGTGGACAGAAAAAAGTCACAATGTTGATATACTGTTCAATCAGATCAGATACATGATTATAAAACTATTTTCGTTGATGTTTTGAAGTTTAAACAATACATTGGTTGCAATATATAATAGGATGGTAACATACATGATGGTAACAAAATTAAAGAAATTTTCCATATATTCATGAAATTTTGATGCTGTTTTAGGTTTAAACAATACCTAAGTTGCGATGAATAATATGACGGTAACGAAAATAAATTATCGAGGCTGGGTGCACTGCAAGCCATCCCCAAAACACATACTGACTTACCCATATGGGTAAAATTGAGAAGAAAACCAAAAGTGTGCTGGCAACCTGTGTACGGGTAAAAACATCCCAACTTATCCGTTCGAGTAAAACTGTTGAAAAAACAGAGTGTAGGGCCGCCTCGAGAATCCAAACTCTTAGACTCTAACCATCCCCTACTCCCAAATGTTTACTATTGGTTCCGATATGTAGATCACATTCTTTGTCGATGAACAGGAATCAACCACCAATTAAACTCATCCTTTACCCTTCTCAATTCCAACCACAATTCTATTTCCTTCACCCTCGAAACAGAAACCAATGGCTCCCTTACAATTTCTTAGATCTCTCCATTTCCATTGAAAACCGAAGACATCTTTGCAATCTATAGGAAACATTCTTATACCGATGACATGTGATCATAAATATCTTATTATTTATCATAGAATTACGTTTAAAAGACATTCTTAATCAGTGCATATACATGGATTCGATGCTTGAGTTACTTTCTCACCAATTTAACAACATAAAAACTTCCAGGAATGAAAAACTCCACATTACTGTAATGCTGGCTGTATTAGCAGACGGAACAAAGTTGCCGCCGTATGTTATATTAAAATGCATAACAGTGCCTAAGGAAGTACTACCAAATGGAATAATTGTTCAACGTCAAGAGCAAGGATGCTGATTTAATGAATGACTGGCTAAGCATAGTGTGGAATAGACGACCTGGGGCACTTTTAAGGCCGAGAGCAATGCTCGTCTTAGATGCGTTCAAAGGCCACCTTACAGAGGAAGTTCAGAATATCTTTCATGGTATGAATACTGACCTTGTAGTTATACCTGGAGGTATGACATCACAAATTCAAGTGCTAGATGATGTAGTGATGAAGCCCTTTAAGGATTACATAAAGTCATTTTATTCCGAGTGGCTTTTGGCAGGGGACCATGCATTAACTCCTACAGGGAAAATTAAAAAGCCCAGTATACCACTTCCCTGTAATTGGATCATTGCAGCATGGAAAACAATAGATCCTAATAGTATCTCAAGAAGGTTCAAGAAATGCTGCATATCAAATTCCATGGACGTATGGAAGACGACTTATTCGAAGTTGAATAAGTTGTGATGAATGAACAGGATAGCAAGAATAAGGGAAAGAAACAGAGGAGAAGGAGATGTAAGTAGTAAATTTACTTTTTTTTTAATTCATCCTCTTAATGTTAGCTTGTTATACATATATGTAAAAGTATTTTTGTAAGTGAACCTAATTTTTTTAGGTGTCGTCTTAAATTCAAGGTCATCTTCCTTTTAGGTAAATACAGTATGTTGTATATTATTTTAATATCATGCCTTTCTTATATTTTGTATGTTACTTGCCAGATAATTTGAATTCTAAATTTAGCTCGTGGCCGCAAAAGGTTGGACACCCCTACTCTATAGTAAAACATTTCTGTCTCAGCTGTTGCAGTGAAAAATGAGGTGCAATGCCACAATTAACTCCCAGAAAGAAAAACCAAGTAATTGGTTTACTGCAGTCAAATATGTCTACTAGGGAGATTGGATGACAAATGAATGACTTGCATTCAACCA
Source organism: Tanypteryx hageni (assembly GCA_028673005.1). Taxonomy (NCBI): domain Eukaryota; kingdom Metazoa; phylum Arthropoda; class Insecta; order Odonata; family Petaluridae; genus Tanypteryx; species Tanypteryx hageni. Next base: position 5,708,362 of record CM054112.1, read on the forward strand.
TAGAGCGGCTTAAAAACCGGTGGATATCAGAGCTCTCAGTTAATTGCTGAAAAGGATCGGGGCGACTAAGGTACAGTACAGCAGAGGAGGACAAGCAAATCATTGCATATTTGAGGGAGAATCCCTTTTCTTCCCCATCCAAGGTGCGAGCAAAGATATATTGTGCTGTAATAAAAGAGATACCGTGACCACTGTGAAGCGTGATTGAATATCGCCAGAAGATACGGAGTAAGACTTTCTGTGTTGATTATTCAGGACCATATTTTGTTATGCTTGTTAGAGGAAAATAACTGAGGTAATTGGAGGTCATATGCAAGAGCCTAGCAAGAGGAACGTCTGCCCTGGGTGCCTAAGGAAAGGGGCACAAAATGGGCAACATAAAATACACATTTCAAGTAGATATTTTGTAAAGTATAATTTAATAAGTAGTGTGACCACCGGTCAAAAATGATGGGTGTGTGTGAGTTAACTAGTAAGTTATAATACAATTTAAATCCAAAATTAAGGATAACATCTTTATATTTACTAAATAGTGAACAATAAATAGAAATTTGACATAACTGAATGTTCTAGAAAGTAAAAATAATTTTTGGAAAAATAAAATTTGTGTGGTAAATAAATATTAATGAAGATTTATTCATTGAACATTACACTACACAACTGTTATATGCCCAAAACTGTATTTATTTTCAGGAAAAATTATTTGAAATTTAGATTTATTTTTTACTTTTACAATGCTGGTTGCCCTGGAAGTTAAATTACTCATTGCCAAAATATCCTAAAATAGGCAGTTTTTCACATTGTTTCAGCACGGATTCGAATTCTCTCTTCATTAATATTCAACTATGTTTTTTTAGACTTACTAACGTCCAATTCCAGATCTTATATCCCGATTACAACATATTTTAAAATTAAATTTAAAAATGGCATGAAGCAATTCCTATGTATTCATTATGGAGGAAACGATTGTCTCTGGAATTGAACCAACGAACTTGAGAAAACAATGAACAACCGTTGCACACACATAGGAGTCTGTGCTTTCCAACCATAAGTTTCGCATTCCATTTTCACAAAAAAGGGAAAGGTACATATTAGACATAGAATGGGAAGAGGCTTGGGAGGTACTAAGGTCAATGGTCACTTTCCTGCCCTATCCCTCACCCATGTACACCATTGCCAGATATCACATTTTCTCAGGAGTTTGCCAGGAAGCCAGAATTCATGGGGCACTCACTACTGCTCTCATTTTATTGTCCATGAGTGGACATCCAATTTAAATTCTAATCTGGTCCACCAAGCTACTGACAACTTGCTATACGGCCCGCCAAAGAATTTGCAACTATCAATGCAGCCTGCCATGTAGAAAAGGTTGCCCACCACCGGTTTAGAGCAAATTTGGTTAGCACAAAGACCTCTTAGAACACACCAATTGTGCTAAGCGAGGGAAACCTGCACTAGATGGGAATCAAAAACTGATTGAACTAAGCTACAAATTGTTAGAGGTATAGAATATTCCTAATAGCCAAATTATCACTGATAGTACTGTAAAAAACTATTTGAACACTTCCATTCATGGAATAGGATCATTCATTTTTCTACTGTGTTTTGCTGTATGGTACAGCATTCTAACTGATATTAACAATATTATCAAATTAACCAATAGTACAGCTATATAAAGCAATGTGCACTATAGCTGATTGATATAGCAAAACAGTTTATGGAAAGTTAATGAAATACCGGGTTCAAAGCAGTGGTATAACAGACAAATTGCATGTTGCATTAGGACTACCTCAGCAACATTTTTGAGAAGATTGAATCAATTCAACTATCAATGCAATTGAATTAGTGCACATATTGGCCACATTATCAAAAATAATAACTAAGCCACAAGAAATGTTTCCTAAATGTACAATTGCCTAGATCTAGAGAATATAATGCACCCTTTGTCTGTAAGCACAGAACATAGTTTTTTAAGCTAAAGCTCATAAAGAATTCTCTTGGCTCAAGTACAGGCTAAGAAACATTACTAACTTACTGAAGAATAGAGCTGCATGCTGAAGGGGAAAAAAAATAATTGGACAATTTGAGCCTGTGAAAGCTTGTAAAAAAATTATTTTGTCTGGAATAACTCTGAATTGAAATACTCTTTATTTTTACAATCTTCTGTTTTCCAACACCAAAGATTGACAGTGCTACTACATGACGCAACATTAATAAAAAAATAAGACATTCTGAACCAAAAATGATCTTGAAGTAAAGGATGTCGAGGAACTGCTTGCCTCCCATGATGAGGAACTGACAAACAAAAACCTGACTGAATTGGATGCTCAAAGGGTTTATGAAGAAGTTAATGTTGAGACACATCCACACAGGGTCTTAACAAACAATATATTTGCAGAGGCTTTTCGATATTTTGACCTTGTAATGGCCATGCTGGATGAAAATGATCCCAACAGGGAATAAAGCTCTGCAAAAATAAGAATAGTAAGGAATGATATCAGCTGCTGTAAGGAAATTTATGATGATAATTATAATGCTCTACTCCAACTATCTCAGGACCAGTTCTTCGCAGTACAGCAAAGAAACTCCATGAAATTTCTGAAATGAGGTCTCATCTTCAGACAAAGAAACTTTAGTCTCTTCATCTAATAAATGCCATCACCATTTAAATTTAAAAACCTGAGGCGCAGGTCAAGTATCTGCTAAGTCAGGTAAATTACACTACTTCACATATTTTTGTCTAATAAATGTGTCCACTATAAGTTGTCTGAGAACCATTTTGATTAACGTCGCTTTTATCATCATCATGTTTTTCAAAAATGCATAATGATGTGATTCAAGGACTACCTGTATTTTCATAAAAGAAATTCCAAAATTAATAGCATTCTGTACCTTAATATTTTTTCCATTCCAATCCCGAGACCTTTCTCCTAAAACATAGGATGTGCCACTTGAGGAAGGATGAGACCCTGTTATCATTCCAAAAGTACTCGTCTTTCCAGCACCATTGGCACCAAGCAGACCAAAACAGTCTCCGGAATCTACTCCAAATGAAATACCTCTGACAGCCTTCTGTCCACCCCTCAACCAGCGAAACATGCCGTAATTTTTCTTCATCTTATGCACCACTAGAGTGTCTTTTCCTTCCTGTTTATATTGACCTGGGTTTTAAGAAAAATAAAATCAAGCTATGCGTATTAAATATGTAGTTTTTCAAGCTTTTCTTTTGGCACTATTGTATGAACTTAACCAAAGTATAGAATGAAACTTTATGTGAAGAAAGATTTAACTTAGGAAATTTTTATAATTAAATCTAATATAAATAGCTGCTTCTTACATAGGATATAGGAGGATATACCATATCTGCCCAAATATAAACCAAATTTTTTGTCAAAATCTATCATGAAAAAATCACCCCTCGGCTAAAATGTGAGCTCGAGAAAAAATTTGGGGTTCGGGTTTAGTCTCGTAGTCACCCATAGATGGCAGCACATCTCTCATTGCTGTCACATTCAAATGATAGTACTTTATTTTTCGTAGAGTAAATATTTGACCTACGATGAATATTAATGAATAAATAATAAAGCTAGAATATTGAATTTAGCAGTACCCGTGTTTTGTTGCCGTTGTTACCTGTTCTTTCATTTCTAAATGCTATTGGATATTTTCTTTCATTTCTCAGGGCTATGCATATGCATCATTAAGAATAGTTAGCAATTTGTATTATTTTTTATTATCCATTAAAAGAAGTTCCTATTAGTTTTACTTAGCTATTGTAGTCATTGCTATAGCCATTGTAATGTTTGTATGGATATTCATGGAATCTATTAAAATTACATACATTGACTATGTAGACGATTACGCAAAATGTAATGACAGCTTTTGATGCTCAACTGTTTGAATTACGGTAAAACTTTACATGGAACATTTATAATTATAAAAATGCAATTTCTTAAGGCAATGTAAATGCTAATTTCATTGGAAATAGACTTGGATTAAAAATTATCTTTGCGGGACCCTAATTGCTTTATTTTACCTTATGTGAAAATGAAGATGAATGAAATTATCGTCACTGAATGTGGAACATTATTCAACAATGTGAAATTATTAATTAGAGTAATATTTCAAATGTCAACAACTAAACCATTACCTACTCTATTCTTCGATCTTGAATAATGTATTTTAGGCCATGCATGCATGCCCAGCACACTTAAGCATAAAATCTGTGAAATTCACTTTTTTGTCAAAAAATGGTGGAAAGTTTTGAGGAAAGTTGGCTTAAATCTGGGGTCGGCTACTATTCAGGCAGATAGGGTAAAATCTAAGGCACTACTAGGAGGGCTTTAGACATGAAATTTAGCATTACAATAGGATGGTACATATAATTTTGAGGGTAGATTTTTTGACCCTATTGTTCCATTTCAATGCCCCATAAGAAAATCACAGAAATTGGAGTAGGGCATTATGAAATTGCATTTTCAAATTGGTGAAGATTGAGGTAAAAACTCAGAATATGACCAGATCTATAGCTGAAAAAATGAGATTTATTATTTTTTAAGTCCAAATTCAAATCCTTGCTGAATAAGGGGTAAAAATTTGCTTATAATTAGAAAAAAGTGATAGCAACCATTTAAACAAATCTTATGGTCATAAATTAGGTTCAAATGGATTTTCTCTTCTGAATAAGATTGCAGCTACTGATCTTCATCTTAGATTTCTTCGAACTTATGTTGTGATATCTCACAACCTATTTTTATGAGCACAAAGAAAACTGTTAATGTTGTATTATATGCATGCATGCATATGTTGGACTAGAGGAAATTCCAGAAAGCAGGAGAAAATTTTTGCCTAGATTGGGAAGTGAACCCAATCTTCCACTTCTACAATAAAGCAGAACGAGAGAGGAAAGATGCATGCATCATGCGTGCATACATGCGAGGCAGGGGCATTTTTTACTGTTTATGCAATCATATAAAAAAAGATAAATATTAATGGCTTAGTATAATGTCTAAGAACTGAAAATGACATGCCAGTAGTGATGCCAAGGAAATAAAGAATTTTTTATTCAACGACTAACTTCCTAACCAGTTATAATGACTTATTCATGTCTTTGTTGTAGATAATCCATTTCCCTTCATTTTCCAAATGTTGCATGCACACAAAAGAAAATTAAAATTACCTAGGTTTTTATGGCAGAAATTGTTTACTTCAATTGTCACAAACATTGTTTTTGTTGACAATTAAAAAAACACGGGAAAATGTTTCCAAGTCCAAAGTGAATTACGACTTTTTCATTTGATTGTCTTGATAAAGGCTATTCCTTTGAAAAAATGTATTGAACAAAACATATGCTATTTCATTAATTCTACAAAGTACTTGGAAGACTTTTTTGTTATAAGTGATATTGTATGAGATATAAAGAATAGTTCATTTTTTGTCACCAGCAAACTAGCACTCCCGATTAGGCCAAAAACAATTTATATTATTTTCTCAGTTTCTTTGCTTTTATGTCCTAAATACCAAATTTCATCAACATCCAGGCAATAGTTTCTGAGATGAAATGTGCGGACGGACAGACAGACACAACCAGATCATAGGATGTTCTTTTTTTACTTATCATAAAGAATGCCTAAAAATCCTCGTTTCAGATTAGAGCACTTCTCTCATATTGCAGGCAGGCTAGCCATCACACTTTTCATTTTTTACCTCCGTTATTATTAGCTCTAAAACATTTATCAGCCCAAAAGAATGACAACAGATGCAACTCTAACTTTTTAATTTCTGATTGAGAATCTATTTTTTATTTCAGGTAAGCATACAAAGATCCAAAATAATTATTAAAACATTAATAAACAACTTACTTTCTAATAGGAAATCCACTCTGTCTTTTTCTTTAAAAACATCTTCATCTTCTGCACTGCTTTCCAGCTCATCGGCTGAATCTCTCTTAAATTTAGTCATGAGGAATTCCACAAGCTTCTCAAAAGCATTTGAAAGAATTCCTACATCAATAAAATATAAAATTCCAATATAAAATGGACATAAAAGTGCCAAAATCAATAGCTCAATGGCCATTCCTTCAGGCTCCTTTTTTTGGAACGAAAGCCTTTCACTGAAGGAGCCCCAACCAAAGTAAGAAATTGACTTAAAGCAATTTCCTGCCTGCGTGCACAAATTATCTGTAGAAATAAAGAAATATAGGAAAAACTGTAAAGAGATCATAAATAAAGGCATAGCTAATTATAATATATGATTATATATAATTATAATTATAAATTTAAAATGTAAAATTTATTTTGTTTTTTTTTATACCAAGGAATTTGTGAACCACAAATCAAATTCTGTGACTAACATCACACTAGAAATAACAAGGAAAGCATTGGTAGGGTTTGATCTTTAAGCTATTAAATATAAAGTGCAATTAAAACAACCATAAAACAGTAGGAAAATGAATTAGGGCAACTCTTGGTTTTACTGACTGAAAATATAACTGATCGTCTCTTTAAAAAATAATCTTTTATATATATACATATATAACATGAAAACGAATAACACGAAACATCAGTTAACATGAAATGCATGCTCGAACCATTCCAGAGTCTATGCTTTTCAGTGTATATTTATTCGCTTAATGCGAAATGGTTAACACAAATTATTGGTTAACCCAAAAATAATTTTTGGTCCTAATAAAATAAATCCATGGAAATTCTTAGGATAACATGAAATGGCAGTTGAAATAGGGTTTTACCACAGGCTCTCAACCACCATTTTCCCAAAACCATGCTGAGATTTCCCATTAACACACCAGTACAGAAAATCTCACTACCTCACCTACCCATCCTCCTATACCTTTCTCTGTCATTGAACATAGCCATTAGTAAGGCAACGACTCCTAACTATGCACTTCCGATCACATGGCAACTCGTATGCACCCGTGGAGAGGGCCCACATGGAGAGTACCCTTTATTCTGGGCAACGGGTTTGCAAACTCAGCCTCTTATCGTAGTTATTATTGGTGGGTTTTTCCCAATACCTACTGGTCATGCCTCTCCGGATACCTATAAATCACATTCTTGAAATCTTATACCCTCAGTTGATTGTGAATTTCTGAGTGAAACCGTTTGCATATTTTAAACGAACTGGTGTACGATATCTTTCCTATTCATAAAGATAATTTTAAGTTTTCATTTTATATTTCTAATAAAATTAAATAGTCCATATTAAAAATGGCCAATAAAGTCCATAAAGAAAATGAACTACTGCTAAAAGTGAAAATGCAGTTCCCGGAAGTGGATGATGCCAGTATTAAATCCAAAACAGACATTTACAAAGAGATAGGAATCCCACTTTGTCGACAATTATTAAAAATCGTGAAAAATTAATATGTTTTCGAGAGAAGCAAGTTTGAACCAGAATGGAAGCGTCTACGTACAGCTAAGCACAATGATTTAGACCAGCGGTTCCCAACCTATTTCACTTGGCAAACCCCTTGAGCTAACCTATTTCTTGTCGCGAACTCCTTGGATTAAACCTTTATCTTTGCAAACCCCTTGAGTTGTTACAGTGTTGGCAGCAAATCCCTTATAATGGAGGGTAAACCTTGTAAAAACAAATCTTTCTGAATGCGTTTAATTCATGAAAAAGAAAAAGATTATATAGCACATAGTATGTAAACATTCACAATAAAATCAGAATCTCTGATATTGTAATCAGTTTCTAGTTAGTATCTTGTAAAATTCAAATATAATTCTTGAAGCGTAAGAATAATTGAAAACAAAACCATGCAACTAATTTGAAAGAAACTAAAATATCGGCAAGAATCGTAGAACCAAGAAAGTGAAAAAGATACCATTACCAAATTTTTCTCATGAACCCCTCAGATTTATTTCGCAAACTCCTAGGGGCATGCAAACCACCAGTTGGGAAACACTGATTTAGGCGATGCACTGCTTGTCTGGTTTAAGCAGGCAAGAACAAAGAATGCTCCTATTTCTGGCCCTGTTTTGATGGTGAAGGCTTTAAAAATGAAAAATATGCCTTTTGAAAAACATTTAGCATGAAAATCGGTTAACACAAAATTCTTAATAACACGAAAAGTTATTCTGGCACCATGCATTTCGTGTTAACCAATTTCCACTGTAATTACTCAATGTCTTCCCACTCTCCTGAAAAAATCTTGATAGAGCATGGTATGACTGGATCATCGAGCAGGAACACTGAAATTAATCACGCTAAGCAGGTCATGAGAGTCTATAGCCCCCGTCAATACATTACGGATGAAAATCACATCAGCAACTGCTCGCCTCATCTCAAGAGGGAACAACTTGAATTTCTTACATAAACTGTGATAATCCTTAAAAATGGGGCCATTATTTTTCAAGCAAAGCCATTTAATGGAACGCATTTGCACTTTCTCAATTGCAAGGATATGAGTGGCATGATGGAGATTCCAAATCATGCTGCTAAATTCTGAAATAAGCCGCACAATGGAACAATAAGATCTTACAATCGTTTCCGTAAAAAAATGCTAAAAGAATTGTTTTAAAAAATGCAGGAAGCAGAAAGCCCTAGAACAGATAGACCTAATGTGAGTTTTAAAAGTTAACTGGGAGTCAATAGTTACACCAAGGTCAGTGATGATATTAACACGTTCTAGTGGAACACCCTCAATACAATAATCAAACTTAGTTCTATTTTTCGTCAAAGTGAAAGAAATGACTCTACACTTAGAAAGATTGGGAAATAGATTCCATTAATGGCACCAGTTAGAAGCTATCCAAGTCATTTTGCATAGTTCCACAATCATCCCTAGAGGTAATCTTATTCGTTTTTACAGTCATCTCCACAAAGAAGACAGTTACAATTGAGACACTGACGCAAATCATTGATAAAAACATTATAAAGAAGTGGGCCGAGATTGGAACCTTGTGGCATACCAGAGGTATGGTGGCGAGACAGAACCATCAACAGCCACTCATTGGGATCTATTACACAAGTAGGATCAAAGCAACTGTAGTAAGTTTCCACAAATTCCAAAAGATCGCAATTTATAAATTATGTATCCATGGTCCACCTTATCAAACGCTTTTGCAAAGTCTATGCATATAGAATAAGTTTGATACCTTTAGATGCAATCTGATTTACATGCACCGCTAAATTGGTTGTTTTAGAGCAACATGAAAGAAAACCACCACGTTTGTTGGAGAAACTTCCGCTGCAGTGAGACAACAGTTTATCATAAAAAAGCTTCTCAAACACTTTTGAAAAAGTTGGCAAGATAGGAATTGGTCTATAATTGCAAACATTAGATTTGTAACCACTATTAAAAACAGGTGTAACTATCGCTTCCTTCTACTTCAGAGGGAAAGTGTGATATTGTAAAATTTTGTTGAACAGAGAAAACAGGGGGTAACTAAGTTCGTCAGCACCGATTTTCAGAATAATAATAGGAATAGAATCTTTGCCAAACTATGAAGAGCAGTTAAAGTTCTTGTGATGTTTAGATGTTACACGGAAGAATTTATCAGAAATATGCATTTATTTTTGAAATTTAATGACTTTTTTGTACTCTTTCCAGCCGTTGCCAAGGTGACTTGCATTGTTGCCTCCGATTCAATTAGCATCTATTAAGTCTTCAAATAGATGAAAGAATTATGTTATTCGGTTCATGCATTTTATGAAGCATCAAAATTATTGTTGTAGCAGTAGAAATTTTTCTCGGGTGCACAACCGGGTCAAAGTTTGATCCTAGATCAAACTTTGACCCGGTTGTGCACCCGAGAAAAATTTCTACAGTCAATCCACTGGGAAAGCACCAGATCCTATTGTTGTAGCAGCATCAAACTTAATAGATTGCAATGCAAATAACTGCAGATAATTATTATTCTGTAAACTGTGGTCACTTTTAAAGATCAACTAAAAGAAAAAAATCTTTTCTTTATTTAAATACTGGAATATTACTTTTTGCAAAATAAATAGTTGAATTAATTGTATATGAAAAATTGCATATATTTCAATAAAAAGAAAAAATTCTAAAGCATTAATAAAAAAAATTGAAAATTATTGCTGTGTAACATTTTCCTCTCCAAGATGACTTATAATCACGCAGATTTCTGAATGACTGCACAAAAGTTTTTGCAGGTATCACTAGTAATAATAATTCCACCAACCCTTCCTTGGTATAACATATTATTCCATATCGATACTCTGTAGAAAATCGTTTGTATTGGGAAAGGAATATTTTGTTGAACGCTACAAAAGTAAAGGTTTCTCCCCTTGGCAAAGATATTTAAAGCTAACCTGTTCTTGCATGAATTTTATGACTGACAAAGCTTTTTTTTCAGAAAAATGGAATGTGGTAAATCTTTCAGAAAAAATATATTTCACATCACATTGAACAAAAAAAATGTTCAAGGCCAAAAAAAATTGTTTTCACCACATTTTTTTGGATAATTGTTAGTTGATATGAATTTTCATGAAAATTATTTGAGCTATAGTAATTATCCACAACAAGGGAATATACAGATCTAAAAATTAGTACAATCAGCACTGTACTAGCACTGACTTGTTCTGGTGAAATTAAAAAAATGTTTTCTTACAATTGGCATAATAAACTATAATAAGTGTCAAATAATTTTTTCAAACAAATTTATTAATGAGAAATTTAAGATGCTAGGTTTTGTGGTTGCTGGATTTATGAGGTTGTACTGCACTTTTATATGTCTACATTATAAGATGTAATTTCAACATATAGCATTCCATGACCCAAGTATTTTCTATGAGACTCTTCCAAGAGAATGAACAAAAACTTTGACTTTTATTGAATATTTCAATTATGTATACCATCTCCACAAAAATATGCATTAATTTTACTCACCACAGCAACTTAAATCAACAAAATGCTCTGGTATTACAGGCAAAGAACATAGTGTTTCCTTCAAGTGAGTAGGCAGAGAAGAACATTTAGAGTTGTATGATGTTATAAATGAAAACTTTTTAAGGGCCAATGTGAGAGAAAAGTAAGGTATGCAAAGGCCAATAATATGAAGAATATAAGTCACTGAAGGTAAATCTAACAGCCCTTCCATTACAATCACAACAATTCCCATTATCCAACCTGAAAAAATAAAAGACATAGTAAACATATTCTCTCAAAAGTGATAAATTAAGGCTCAAAACAGGTCATTTATACATACTTACCCAAAAAAATAGATGTATTCACATAAAATGAAAGCCCACTCCCAATGGTGTTCTTAAAATAGCTGATTAAGTAAGTAAAAGGAATGGAACTGCATCCAAACAAGAGGAATATAACAAACAAGGAGCCTAAAAATGAACAAATGAATTTATCAAGAGGATGAAAATATTTTACTGCTTATTATATTAAGAAATATTAAAAAAATAATTCAGAGTAATTATAGGGTATTATTTTTTTCTATCAAATTTGGGTTAATTCTGGTTCAATTCAATAAAAAACCTTAAAATTTCATAAATTCGGGTTAATTTGGGTATAATTTAAAGAAATATTATTGTCATAGGGTTTTTTTAGCAACATCCACAGAAATTTTTAAACAACAATATTTACGCAAAATGGCTTTTTCTTCACCATTACCTTCTGGTTTAAACACTTTAAAATCTGGGTAATCTGATATCCAGTCCGAAGAACTTTTCTGTTTTCTACCTATATTTAAAAAAAATCTGATATGGCAACCACATGACTTTCAACCTATCTGTAATATTTCCAAAAATTCTAAATAGGTTACATAATAATAAATATTTTAAGAAACTGCGAGAAAATTTTACTTTACAAAGAACAGAAATAAACTTAAACCACAGCCTTCTGATATTGGATATAGCCAAAAAGCTCCAAGAATTAACAAAAGAAAAGGGAGCATTACTAAGACGTAACTAAGCATTAATTTTTAACAATAGTCATCGGTAAGTGGCATGGTGGTTGCAGCTAAAAATAAAGATATCTCTTAAACAATGCATTATATGGGAAAATGTTTCAAACAAAGGTTGTAGAAAATTAAATTTCCTACAACTATTATTCCAATATATATATCAAATATTAAAACAAATATTTCAAAATAACGGATGTGACAAGAGTAAACACCCACTTCTGGTTGACCGATTTTTACCAAAAACTAATCAGTTCTTGTGACTATCATAAAAATGTTAAATATAAAATTTCGCTACAACACACACACACACAGACATCATCGAGAAAATTGTCAAAATGTGTTCAGGGAGCCTCAAAAGATGTATTTTATATTTGTTTTAAAAAAATCCCTTCACAATCTGACAATCAACACTGCACTGTCACTTTATAGTTTTTCTTTTCGTCAGGAGAAAGTTTGGAACAACAAACAAAAAATAGAACATACAGTAATCCCTCCATAGTCACGGATTCAATGTTCATGTTAAAACATTTGTGCGGAATTTATTGTAGTAATTTTCAATGTTCGCTGAAGCACTTATTTGCACTCACCGACCACAGCACTTACTGCTTGCTAAGGCACATGAAACACAGCACGAATTCACTCAAAATCAAAACAAATACTTTGTATCTACATAGTCTATACTGCAACATATCTACATTATATCTACAATGGTGGTTCCACTGTCACCCTCACAGAGGATGACTAGGGATAGTGGTTTGAAAGATGCCCACGAGAAGCAATACTCTCAGTACATCTTAGTCTCCTTTTTATTTTTATGACCTTTCAACCATCTTAATTACTCAACCTATCAAATTCTTATCACCACAATTAGAGAAACTGTTGCACAAAATTAGGGAACCCATAAAATAACTATCTGAAAATACCATTTTGAATAAAATATTATTTTAAAAATATAAGGTAATATGTAAAACATTTCATTTCTTTTGAGACAATTTTAATTGCTTGTGGTTTTACACAATTAAAATTAATAAAAATTTTTTGTATGTATTAGATTTATAAATTTACATTTTTTAAAATTTCTATTTCGGGTTTCATCAAGTTTACCCCGAAATGACTAAATTGTAATTGGAGGGAAAAAATCAGGTTAAACCCGAAAAATTCATGCCTTATTTATACAGTAGGAGTGTGTAAGAGCTTCATGCATTGTGTAAATATGGAATAAAGATACTGACAAAAGAAAAAAGGTTGAGGAAATGCATTTACTCTCTCCTTACCTATGAATTGTTATCAATGATACCAACTACTATGCAAGCAAAAAAACTGTGTCTAATATACTCATAACATGAAGTGACCCAAAAGAAACAAAGTGTTTTACTTTCTCTCTCTTAACATCGTTTTTTTTAATAGAAAACTTCAAGCATTTCTTTCTCAAAACCTTAGGATAATGACTTGCAAATTGAAGACTATGAAATGATAAAAAAAATTAATGCTAGAGGATATGACATTCCAAGTAACGAGGAGCAAACGTTTTTTCGAAATTTGAAATGAATCTTGGATCTTTATACTCTTATTAGGCGATGGATATAACATTATGCCATCCAAAATTTACCAAAGATATTGCTTATGATACACAAGATTAAGAAAACAACCGTATTTACCCAAATCCAAGAAGAAGTTTTTTCCTCCAAATTTCAACTTGTGAAAATCGAGGGTCATCTTAAATTCAAGTCCAAAGTGGTATACCATCAATTCATCATGCGTCAATTTATCGCGTTTCAATTCATCACATGACAAACTAGTTGCGAATTAATACATCGCACAATTGTGCATTAATTCATCATGAGACAAACTAGAAGGGGAGATGCCTTGACTGGTGCAGGACAGGGGAGTGACAGGCAGTGTTGCGGTTTTAGCGCTTTTCGCGCTAGATTTAGCGCTTTTTGGGCTCGCCTAGCGCCTTCTTACTGTCTTAAGCGCGATGGCGTTATTTTGGAGCTTTTCACGATTTCTAGCGCCAAATATGACGCCTTTCTTGATTTTTCTCGAGCGTTATCCTACCGAATGCCTTGCATGCCCAAATGTCCAATCCAAAGTTTACGCTTGTTGAAATATGGCCCTATAAAGTGAAAAGGTTTCCCTTACACTACATGGCCAGATGGCATCTAGCTATCCTGGGCTTGCTTTTGAGAGTGAGGAAGAAATACCTCATTGTCTTCAGAAAGTCACGATTTGTAAACATTTCTGTAGGTTATGGGAGTAACCTCTCAAATAATTAGTTTCTGTTTTGTATCTTCATAGTGGCTGACTTGGACCTACATTTTCATCAGTTCAACTGGTTGTTTCATTTTTCGTGGAGTGTTATTGCTTCGCTAGTGGTATCATTGTTCTTGATGGAATTTTAAGTAACCCAGCATTCAGTGCATACCGTATCTCTCGTTTTCACTCCTCATTCTAAAGATTTCTTCAGAGAGAAGAAGTCGAGACATCCCCGGTTACGAAGGAGGTATCTGTGAAGCAGGGATCTCTTTGGTGTAGTTATGTGCGTATTGTGGAAGTAGAGTGAGACAGCTTTTTGCAAAAGAAGTGGAAGACAGTGAATTGCGAACTGAATTACCCTGTGAAGACTTCATTGAAGAGTGCTGATTTTGCTGTCGAAGATCTTTCCCGAGGCAGCAAGAGCTAAGCCGTAAATCCAGTAAGTCCGAAGGCTCATATCTTTTGAATTAAGGCTGAGAAGATAATGCAATTAAAAATAATGTAAGGAAAATCACTGGTAAATGTATGCAGAAAGTAATTGATCGGCTTGCAAAGAGTTGAAATCAAAAATGTTTAAATTTGTAATATTTTTAGCATTTTTTTCATTTTTAGAAGAGATATTTCATGAGTATAAATAGCGCACTCACTGTAACTTACCCACCGAATATTTTGACTTGAATTCTTTAAGGTCATATGATCGTGGTCGTGATTGTAGAAGACCTTGAGCAGTATCTTAGGCTCCTATTGCAATATAATTATTTTTTACTGTTCTTTTTATTTTAAAAATTGTTTTTCACTGAAATTTATATTTTGTAAAGTTATTTAATTTAAATAAATCTCTATTACGGAGAAAACAAATGCAACGATGATGATAGCGTCCCCTCTACAGAAAAAATCCTGATCTGTCGCAAGCATCCCCTTCTGCATAAAATCCTGAGAGTGAAGCTGTGGCTGCCAAGAATTATAGAAGCAACCGACCGAAAACATAGGTGCGGTAACTCCAATCGTTTCCACGTGGGATCCATTGTCCTGAATACGTTTAATAGAGTGTTTACGATCATTTCTCCATTTTGTTTGTGACAATTTAGATACTTTGAGCATGGGACTATTTTTAAATCTATTATAGATTATAAGATTAAACAATAGTGTGTAATTTTATCCTTTTGTGAAAATGAGTAAAAAATATGTTCAACATTTTCGTGTGGAATGGCTCAGAGGCACTAAATATAAGAACTGGCGTTGTAGATTATATGGTGATGATTTAAAATGTTTTTGTAAATATTGTAAATGCACGCTGTCAGCCTAGTTAAGTGAGATTGAAAGACATCGTAGCACAGCGAAACACAAGAAAGCCGAAGGGCCCTTTAGTTCTCAGCATCAAAGTGTGTTGCCATTCAAGAAAATTGGCGAAGGAGGAGGTGCAAAGGCAGAAAGTAGCGTAGCACTCTTCATAGCTGTACATTGTGCATTAAGGGTAGTTGATCACTTGAGTGACATTTGTAAAGTTCATTTTGCAGACAGTAAGGAATGTAAGGACTTCAAACTGCGAAGAACAAAATGTACTTCAATAATATGCAATGCTATAGCACCATGTTTTATGGAAGACTTAAAAGCTGATTTAGGAAATAAAAAGTTGAGTTTAACTATCGATGAAAGTAATGCCATTAGTGCTACAAAAATGTTGGGTAATGTAATTCCGTACTATTCAAATTTTAAGAATCAGATCGTGGTAACTTTTCTTGACATGATCGAGCTCAGTGAATGTAATGCAGATGGAATATGCGAAGATTTAAAAACATCGATAAGAAATGATGGATTAGATTTGCACAGGCTTATTGCACTTGGTACTGATAATGCATCTGTAATGGTTGGTATTAATAATGGTGTGTATACGAAACTAAAGACTGAGATTCCCCATCTGCTTTTTATCAAGTGTGTATGTCACTCACTCCAACTAGCAGTATCCCACGATGTCAATGAGTATCTGCCGCGAAACCTACATTTTCTTATTAAAGAAACGTATAATTGGTTCCCACATTCACCTGTTCGACAGGCTAAATATAAGAAGCTTTATAGTTTAATGAATGATGGAGTTCCTCCTTTGAAGTTAATTCAGTATAGTCAGACAAGATGGATGTCCATTGAAATGACCATTGTGAGAATTCTGCAGCAATGGTGTGAGTTTGAGAATCATTTTGAAATTGTTAGAAGAAACGAACGCTGTTATACAGCAGAAATCTTACATTCAATGTTTAATGATAAGAGAAATTTATTGTTTCTTTTATTTTTGAAAGAAAGAAAGTGCAAATGGTGAACAAGAAATTTGAAGCTGAAATGAATGACCCTTCAAAGTTGCTGAATGACTTGTTACATCTGATTGATTCTATGAGCTCAAAAGTTGTCATTCCAGGAATAATATTGACTACTGATACTGCAATTGAAAATAATTTAGACCCAAAGCCGTACTTGGGCTATGAATTCGAAAAGGAAATATCTGATTGTAAACTTACAGAAGAAGACCAAAAAAATAGTCGCGTTAGCTGCGGGAAATTTCTGGTCGAACTCATAAAACAACTTCGTCAGCGTTTGCCAGAAAATGTTAATGTCTTACAGTCAATGTCGTATTTAAGTGCACATCATTGCCTAAATCCCGTAAAGCATGATATTTTGGATCTAGCAAAAATGTTCTACAGCGATTCGAGAAAGCTTACACGCATTGATTTTCAATGGAAAAAATTACACCGCTTTAAATGGATTGAAACCTCTGAAACAACACGGCTTTGGGCAGAAATTACAAATTACAGAGATGCTACAGGTGAAAACCCATTTAAAGATCTTTCTTAATTTGCATTAACAGTGCTTTCATTGCCACATTCTAATGCTGATGTAGAACGCTTATTCAATCACATGAACATCGTAAAATCAAAGTTACGTAACAGAATGAAACTCCCAACTCTGAACTCAGTTTTGGCCATTAAGTATGGATTGCGACGACATGGATGATGCTGTCACAATTATGAGTTGCCTGCGAATGTTTTGCGGAAAATTAGCACAACTGATGTGAATGAAAGTTTTGCTGAGGCAGGAACTTCAGGAACTGCTGAAGAGCAAGCAAACAATGATGATGATGATTTCATTTTTGAAAGTGTATCTTAATTTTTATGCGATATTTTTAAGTAAAATAAGGTATTTTCAGTACATTTTTATTTTCTATTGACAAATATCAAACAATTTTATAAATGTATTCTACATGACTTTTTGAATTATTTATGTCTTTATTGAAATGTAAAAAATAAAATGATTCGTAGATTCTTTCGACATGTGTTCAAAATTCAGCATGGATGTGTACTAAATTCCATTCTGCTAAATCCCACTTTGTTTCAATTTGATGATGATTATAAGTCATTTCAATTGGAATTAAATTGTGTTCCGCACTAATGTCACCTTTTTTGCAATTTCTTTTTAAACTTAAAGAAAAATCTTAATAAATGTATGTAATAAATTTAAGAAAGTAAAGACAGAAAAATTCTGTTTTTAGCGCATTATTTAACGCCATTTATTTTGAGTTTAGCTCCTTTCTAGCTCTTTTTGAAGGTCGATCTAGCTCGATTTCAAATTTTCAAACGGCAACACTGGTGACAGGGAACGATGAATTAATGCACAGTGAGTTTTTCATGTGATGAATTGATGCGGGATGAATTTTTCGTGCGATGAATTGTCGGGCGACAAACTAACCTCAATGAATTGACGCATGATGAACTGACTGCAATGAGTTGTCGTAGAACCGTAGGAAGTATGATTATGCATTTAATTGATGTTTTCTTAAACAAATGATACATAAAATAATTGTATCTACTAAAATTTTTCATTTCAAACTTATGATCCGGAATTCAATTAATACATTATTAATTTTTAAAAATACATTTTTAAATCTTTTTCTCAAACAAACGTTTATAACAAACCTTTCAATTAATTAATAAATTAATATACCTATACTGAATGTGTGTGTTCAAAATATAAATCAAATACATTGTGAGAAATTATGTCATAAAATCTTTTTTCTGTTTTGACAGTCTGCTAAAATGGGGGCTCGTCTTAGATTCAGGGTCATCTTGGATTCAGGTAAATATGATACTATTTCTTACAAACTAAAATTTCAAGATATCTGAGAGACAAAACATGCCACAACCAGCAGTCGCTCCATAAATATAAAAATGAATCACTTATTAAATATATATGCAGAAAATATTGAGAAATAGATCATAAATATGAACGAGAAGAATTCGATCTTCATTTTAGAGTCTTTGCACTATGTGAACTTACCATTGAAATCAAATCCATAGGTGTATCCACCAGATATGGCCGGAAAAATCAACAAACTTAGCGAAATGCAAACGAGATAGATAGCCATGTCAAATGAGAGTGACACAATCCAAAAGAGAGATGCAGAAGAGGACATGGTCATCAACTGCAGGTGACGGGCACCACTCTCACCTTCCAAGATTGGTAACATTATAAAAGCAGATGTTAATATCAACAATCCATCGGCTGGCAGGGTTGTCCAAAGGAAAGCGTTCGTAAACTTAGTAACTTCATCCAACAAAATATTTTGCTGAAAGAAAAATAAAAATTCAATAAAACACACCACATGAGTTATTCATTAACCATTTTATAATATTATGCAAAAGTTAATATTTGTATTGGTAGTCATAATTTCAAAATATTACAATTTTAATGCTATAACAAGCAACAGAAATAAGGTCGATCATTGTTGATTATTATGGCTACTCCATTTGTTTTACTTAGGAAATGGACCATTGAGCAAGCAACTCATTTTGTAGTGGCACTGATATCACTTGAAGTTTTCTGAAGATGGCAATTTTCAATGAGTGGCACACACAGGCTGCTGCTAAGCAGTCAAATATACAGCCACCTCAAATATGGCATACTTTTCTAGGACAAATTCTCTCACCCAAGAGACCGACCTAATTTCAATTTCTGTTACAGTTTCAATGCTGAAACCCGAGTAAAACAGATTTTCGGTTTCAGTTTTGGCCATATTTGAATAGTTAGAGCCGTAACTTTGCACCATTGCTGTTTATAATAACACACATTTCACCGAAAAACTGCCCATGCATTTGCCATGCCGCCTCGGCAAAAAAACGCCAGCTCACTTGTTTGGTTTCTGAAAATATTTTAAGGTGGGATCGGACTTATTCAACAAAACGCCACCACATGCCAAGATACGCTGCACTGAATATTTCGGAATGCACAGAATAGCATTGTTTTGAATGAGATAGAATTTGATTTAATCCACGACTGGCTCCGCTACCTCTCTTCTTGGTCCTCAACGTGGTCGAAGTTTGAAAATTCACACTTTAGTCCCACTTGTGGTATGCTGTGCGGCATTCCAAAATATTCTTTGTTGCAAGACGAGGTGGAACATTTAGATTAACAGCAAAGGGTGATAAATCTGTACAGTGTGGAATATGGCAACATTGAAACATTAAATAACTCTCAGTGGGAATTAGCTAGCCACATTGTAAGTATTTTGAAGACATTCTATGAGGCAACTTTAGAAATTTATTCAGACTAAGCTTGCATATCTTTAATGATACCCATTACTGTGATGCTCAGTGGAAAATTACAAAGGGCGAAAGAAGTGGTGTGCTACAAATGAAAGCAGCTTTACATGATGCTATGAAATTTCGATTTGCATGTCTCAAAACTTCTCTAATTATCACTGCAGCAACAACTTTGGATCCACATTTTAAAGATGCATATTTAAACTCCACTGAGAAGCCGTGAAAAATGAAATTGTCATGTTTATCCAGTCAATTGCTATAGTAGGCAGTAGAATTAATAGCACAAATAATGATCAGCCCATAACATCCTCCAAATATCAAGTGTTTGAAACAAACATAAAGAAATCATCATCAATGAACTCTCCTGAGTTATCTGAATTTGGTCTCTAGGATTCACATGACAATCTTGAAATGTCTAGAGATACAAATATGTAGTTTACTGAAATTATACCGTTATATGAGCAAAATCTGTTGTCTTATCAAAAAGAAACTTGTATGCCATAGTCTACAAATGTATATGCTATATTGGCACTGCAGCCAGTACCCACAATTCAAAGAAGCTGCTTGTAAATACCTACAAGTGTAGCTAGTGAACAATTGTTCAGTTCAGCAGGGCAGACATATGCTGATTGGCGCAATAACCTATTGGGTGAAAATGTAGAAAAGCTATTGTTCTTAATGCATAACATACAAATCCTTGAATTTAACTATTAACAACCTTTTTAAAGTTCACTTTAAATGTTTAAATAACTATCAATCAATAATAAAAATTTAATTTGGCGCACATAAAATACATAGAATAGATACATTTTAGTTAATTTGAAATATATTTTTTATTTGAATTGGAAATAAAACAAAATAATGATTTCAATTTTACTTTTAATTATTAACATTTGATAAAATTCTAATATTATTAATTTTTTAAAAATATTTATTTATGCACATCCTGGCCAAAATTAATGCAACACCTCATGGTGTTCTACGGCGGCATCCGCATGAACTTAAACAAGCGAAGTCACTTTCGACAGAATGGCAACCCTGAATTGGTGAAGGAGTAGGAGAGGATCTGAGTGCTAAGGGGGTGAGGAAGCACTGACAGTGTATGTGATAAATTCGGCGTATGGTTTAAGGTTTCTCGGTTGTGGCAAAGTTTTCTTGTTGCATCCGAGCTTCCTACTGTCAGAACTCAGGAAGTGATCTTACAATTTAGAAAGCATGGAGAAGGATTAAGTCGAAGGAGAAAAAACATTAAATGCTATTTATAATCATCACTGAAACCTTTCCCTCTGTAATGCAAATTAAATACAAATAAAATGATAAATAAAAACTAACAACTGATATTCATCTAATATTATATCTTTATTTAATAATCAATCCACCCTCCTCTGTTCTGGATAACTAGTTCCAATCTCTTCGACATGGATTTAACAACATTCCCGCATAATCCAGCGCTTATGTTATCCAAATCTGCCTTAATAAACTCCTGAATTGCAAATAATTTCATTGGGTATCCATACCCAATTTGGGATATTCTTAGGAGAAACCTTAAGTACACCATCTGTCAGATTGGACCATACTCCCCTTCCTTGGCATCTTTCTCTCAGAGCAGGCTAATGCCGGCCTCTGGTAACATTCCTCTCTTCCTCCCACCTTCCCTACTTATCCTCGATCCTTTCCTTCTGGTCTGAAAAGCTGTTATCGATATTCACTTGCCCCTTCAAATCTAGGCCCATTTTTTCCAGTAATAATTTGTATATTATCAAGCCATCTCCTTCACTATTGGTTGCCTGTTTCAATTATCATACATTGTTACAGTTGGGCAGTTATTGCACGTTCATTTTATGGTGGCACTTGGTGACGCATGAGAGTGGAATGGAAGATTTGGGAGGGGATCCTTTAAGGTGAAAGTCTACATCATAGCCATGCGCAGTAGCACATTTTGGGTTCAGACTAACAGTTCAGAGAATAGGTCCCATGGCTAAACATGGCCTCCCCTATAGGTGGTCCAGCCTCAAGGATGGACTCGTCCTTCCGTGAGAGTGCCTTCTGCGCAGCATCACCACTAAACGAACATACTATACATTGTTGTCATATTGAGATGAAGAAGATTACATATCCTTCGGGTCAATACTATATTATCTTCTTTATAAAGAGACCTTTTGACACAATATAGATTGGTATCAGCGCGCATGTGTATAGTTTGTTCATGAGTGATTCTTCCAAGAAGCTTGCTGAATTCCGTCTGTCCTCAGTATCACCCGCTTAACCGCAGTGAACCATATTTCCAGTGTGAACTTAATGGTAGTGAACTATACTAGTAGTTGATGGTAGCTTAATAACTTTGGCCAAAACTAACAAAGGTGAAATACTCCTTTAGCCTTTGGCTAAAGGAGTATTTCACCTTTGTTATACTAGTAGTGTGAACTTATATTTAATTTAGCAGAAATAATATCGATTCTCAGTTGAAATGCCACCTCTCACTCCATGGATGAAGAATCAGGTGGTTGGCTTATGAGAAACCAACCTATCCTGTCGAGAGATAGCTCGGCGCTTAGGTGTTGCGCCTTCAACAATTACCAGAATGAAAACTAGGTGGGAGACAGAACATTCTGTTGAACGAAGAAAAGCTCAGGTGAGGCCAAGGTCAACCACCACAGAAGAAGATATTAGACTGCTGGAGTATGTCAGGGAAAATCCCTTCACATCCTCATCCTAAGCCCGAATTGAAACAAATTTCCAGGCAAGTACGAGGACGGCCCATTGGCGGATCTTGGCCACTGATCTGCAGTCAAGAAGAGCAGCGATAAAAGAAATTTTAACTCCTGTTCACATTGCTGCTTGCCTAGAATTTGCTAATGCACACATAAGGAAAGGAGAAGAATTCTGGGGCAGAGTGGTTTTTTCCGACGAGAAAACATTTTCGTCGGCATCTTCTGGGCCAGTGTTGGTGTATCAGCCCCAAAATACTTCATTTGATCCGAGATACATTCACGAGTGGGTAAGGAGTGGATGCTTTTTGGTTCATGCCTGGGCATGGATATGTGCAGATGGCCCAGGGGTATGCTGGAGGGTGGAAGGAACTTTGAACGGGGAGAAATACGTTCAAATTTTAGATAATATTATGCTTCCCTCAGTGACTTTGTTAATCACAGATGATTTTAATTATCAACAAGTAAGTGACCTTTGAAACTACCTTAATTTTAGGCATGATGTCTTCTATTCTGCGGAATTTAAACATTGATGTGCGAAGCTACGATTTTTCCTTGATTACCTTTTTTTATTCGGCTGTGTCTTACGTGAATGGCAAATGTGTGTGTGGGTTGCGCTGCCTGTCCACCCGTGTTAATGTCAATGCGTTGCATCCGAAGTAGATGTGGGTAGTTTGGGCTGTCATGATTTTCATTATTGTGGCAGATGGCTTCACCACAACGCCTGTTTTTCCATGAAGTCATGTGAGGGGGATGCGAGGAAAAACAAACAACTTAGATTTTTACTTTCTCCATGCATACCATGTCTATAGAGAAAATATTGTACAGTAAAACTTCGCCAAATGCGGCTTCCTGAAACACGGATTCAAATTTACACAGTACTCAAATGCTTGATGAGCTTCACCGACCGCAGGAAGTGATTCACTTTTACGCGATTTCCTTGAATGACTATTTTCAATAAAAGGTTTGCCCTGAAAAGATCATTAGTAAGAAAAAATTCGTACTATGATTATAGTGTTTTGTTAAGTCTGTCGGGGGTGCCGGTGGTGTAATGGTTAGGATGCTGGCTGCTACTAGCCTGCTGCTTGAAAAAGGCATCGGGTACGAATCCTGCGCAAGTAGGATTTTTCCAAGGTCGCCTGGCCCCCTGTTTGTGTGGTTTGAGGAGACCGCGCAAATTCAGCTGTTCCATCCTTCGGAAGGGACGTTAAGCTGTTGGCCCCCCTGGTGTTATTCGTAAGAGCAGGCAAATTCAAATGCAAATATAAGTCTGTTGGCACCCAATAAAAAATCATTCAGCGCTTTTAACTGCTTATTTATCTTCAACTCCAACCTGGAGATGAGGTTCCCTTTTTCAGTTTTTCATGTCACGCGAGACTTAGCACTTAACTACCATCGTTAAAAAGAAGTCACATAAGTAACGCTGATGGATCTCTTAGCCCCCAGGAATATTTCTGCTGGAAATATCTTTTCTCCCCGAAGATGCAATGCACACAAAACTCATTGCGGAGGTTGCCAAGGCTGAATCACTAAGGTATTGACGAGATGAATTCTGGATTGTAAGCATCCAGCGAGATATCCCATGTTTTGATCTACGGCGATAGACATTTGAGAAAATCAAAGTAAGCCCAATGGGAAGGAAGGAGAGGAAGGGGAATGCAACGGGGAATCGCTTGCCTTGGCTGTGACTTGGAGCATAGCATAAGCAAGCGTGTTTGCTCTTGTGTGTGTTGCGAAGTGTTTCGTATTAATTAATTATAGTTTTTTTAAATTGTAAGCCTGTGGCTTACAGGCAGACTCAGGTTTTGGGGGAAAAAGGTCGTTGGTGACGAGTCCCAAGCGCTAGACGTACGCACAGCAGTTCCACCTTGGGGTTAGTTTCGTAGGAATGAATGAGTTACATTGTTGCGCGTGAGACGTCTGGCGCGGTCGGGATATGTCGAGTGGGGAAGCTTGGGGATTCTCACGGCGGTTCCGTAAGAAACTTTTGTTGATTAGTTTTGTGAGCTGCAACCTTCCCCCCCTATTTCAGTGCATATAGCTCATGAGTGTATGTTTTTTGTGTTTTCTTTTTATATTAAGAATACGTTAAACGACCGGTTCAGCTCTCCTTTAATGCTGCTGAACTCGTATGGATACTGTCTCTATTTTTTCGTTTCGACACACTGTCCATGTAAACTAAATTTTGAGAGAAGATATTACGCATATAACAGGACCGTTGGAGCATTGAGTGCCCTGCTGCAGTCATTAGAGGGAGGAGCAGCGGCGGTTTAAAATAATTCTCAATATGGGCCCAAAAAGACCACCTGGAAGTGCTACAGAAGATCCTATAAAGAAAAAGAAGAAGGTGTTGCCCTTGCAAGATAAGCTGACTATATTAAATAAGCTTCAAGAAGGAAGCTCAGCTGTGTCATTAGCATGACAATACGACGTAAATGAATCTACGATAAGAACCATGAAGAAGACGGAAGAAAAAATTCGTTCTAGTATTTGTGCCAGTGCTTCTGCTAGTACCTCCTATGTTAGCAGACGAGATGTACTAATGGAGAAAATGGAAAAGAGTTAAACATTTGAATCGAAGAACAGGCGCAAAAACGTGCTCCTTTGGATGGGCCTATTATCAGAAATAAAGCCCTTAGTATATATGAGCATTTAAAATTGGAAGAAAGCGGTGAAGAATGAGGAGCCTTTACTTTTCAAGCCAGCAGAGGATGGTTTGATAGATTTAAGAAGCGATTTCAACTTTATTATGTGAAGATTGCTGGCAAAATTGCATCTGCCGATCGTGAAGCAGCAGCTAAATATCCAGATGTATTCAGTGAACTCACTGAAAGGAAAAATTACCGACCTGAGCAAGTCTTTAATGCCGATGAGATGAGTTAATTTTGGAAAAAAATGCCACAACGAACGTGGATTGCTAAAGACAAACGGTCGGCTCCTGGCTTTAAAGTAGCGAAGGACAGATTTACCCTTCTATTTTGTGGAAATGCAGCAGGAGATTTTAAGTGCAAACCAATGTTGGTGCATAGAGTGGAAAATCTGAGGGCACTGAAGGGCATGACCAAAAGTTCGCTCCCTGTATTTTTGAGGAGTAACAGCAAAGCTTGGGTTACTGCAAGACTTTTTGAGGATTGGTTTGAGAATTGCTTCGTTCGTGAAGTGAAAAAGTACCTGAAGGAAAAAAATCTTGCATTTAGGGTGCTCCTCGTAGTGGATAATGCACCAGGTCATTCGAAATCTCTTGCTGAGGCCCATCCTGTAAATTGAAGTTGAGTTCTTACCACCTAATACAACTTCACTTCTGCAGCCCTTGGACCAGGGTGTTATTGCAGCCTTTAAGTCGTATTACATCCACAGAAGTTTCGCTAACATTCTTTCAATGATGGAGACAAATCCATCCTTAGGAGTTAGCGATTGCTGGAAAAAATTTGATATTTCGAAGGCCGTTGAAATAATAAAGGAATCCTGGGATGAAGTGAGAAGTGAAACAATGAACCTTTGCTGGAAAACTCTTTGGCCTGATATCGTTTGTGACTTCCGAGGTTTTCCCGATAATACGGAGGACATTAGGGAAATAATTAATATCGCAAGACACATCGGGGGTGAAGGCTTTGAAGACATGGAAGAAAGTGATGTGGAAGAATTGTTAGAGTCCCATGCAGAGGAACTAACTGTTGCTGAATTAGATATGGTGACACAAACTTCGAGTGAAGGCGAAAAAGAAGAGAACGATTCGGAGCCTGAGAAGCCAAAGTTAACAGCAAAAATTTGAGAAGTTTTTGAAGTAGGCAGAAGATTTAAAAGAAGCATCACTGGAATTTGATCCTTCAGTAGAAATAAGCCTGAAGTTCAAGAGGAGTCTAGAATCAGCTTTAGCTCCCTACGTAGAACTTCATAGGGAGTTAAAAAAGTTCAAACAGATGCCTATCATGAAATTCTTCCAGTCAGCCAGCAACACCAGCCAAGGTCCGAGCACACTGAAATCACAAGACTAAGAGCAGACCATTTAATTAACCTTGGTGAGTTTCACTGTAACTTCGTTAAAATATTTCATTAAATTTTCAATAAAATATTTCTAGCGATAAATAAAAATTACACGAAAATTAATGCCAGTATGTACCGTTTCAGTGAGTGCCGGTAGTGCCACTAGTGTTATGCATCTGTGCAGAGGCCAATCCGGCATATCTGAGGACTGATCATTGGATTCGCTGTCGATATTAATCAACAAGTTTTTAATATGTATTGTTTCAGTTCTGTGAACATTAAGTTTAAATATTTCAAAACTTGTTTCTCAATATTTATCACTGCGAGCGATGAAAGTGTGTTATTTAAGCAAGCATTTCCAGGTATAAAGGGAAAACTATAAAAGTGAATGTCTGCCTAGTGTAAAATTACGCAAGAATTTAATTTTAATTTTTTAATAAATATTTTTTTAAATGCAATACTACTGTATATAATTAGTTGATGCAATGTTTACAATCTTTTTTAAAGGAAATATAAGCAAACTATGTCATTATTATTGAAAAAATGCCTTCAAGAGTACATTTTTCCGAACTCGGAACGGAACCCTTTTATTCCCATAAGACTAATGATTCCTCCAACGCGGATTCGCGCAATGCGACACCCTTGTAAAACCTAACCCCGGCATTCGGCGAAGTTTCACTGTATTCATGGAAATTATCGATTTCCGGATTTTGACAGAGATACATGTTTTGAGGTCCCATGAATACCTTTTGATAAATTTAGCGATGATGTGATGTTATCTGTGTGACAAACGTTTGAGAACACGGACTCTCAAATAGTTATCGTTATTGTTATTACCATGATTCACGAAATTTAACATCCACAACTTATTTAACCCAACAATGAACTGATAACTTTTTTACAACAGTCGGGATACCTGAAGTGGGGTATTGTGATGTCATATTCTCATTTTGCTCGAACATGTCCTTTAATATTTCAGTAAGAAAATGATTCATAACATTATATGTAGATGATATAATTATCTACAACTTATGTTTTTAATAATTTTCCATAGAACGCATAATTTAGTTCAGTTTTTTCGTATATTCCTCAGTTTTTCACAGTTAATCCCCATGAAAACGTTGGTAATTAAGATTTTGTATACAAATAAACATAAAGAATATGCTATATTTTACAAGTACTGTTGGAAACAATTTTCTATAAAATGCATCACTTAACAGATATTTAATTTAATCTGAATATAATAAAGTTCCAAACTTTCAACGAAAATCCCAATTGGAGAATCGTATGTAGTCTGACGAAAGCCATGAGTTGGTCACATCAAATATTTAATCAAGAGTGGGCGGGTGGTTAGCATCTCCGCACCGCCTGCAAATCCTCACTATGGAAGACACTTGCATTATAGTGGATATGTTAGCTCTCCTCCGCTCTACACTCACCACAATGCCCGCCCGCCTAGAACACAGCCTATAATAGAAGAAAGTGTTCGTGAATGATGTAGCAATAATTATTTAACTATTATAACTCTCGAGTGCACACCTACATGATGGCTAAAAGGTGGTTTGAAGAACAACAAATCACACAGCTGGTGTGGCCAGCTAGGAGCCCCAATCTCAACCCTGTTGAAAACATTTGGGCGTGCATGGCAAGGAAGATTATAAATGAAAATGTGAGAGCCCAAAACGCAGCTCAATTGTGGCAACAAATAGAAGAAGAATGGGAGAGCATAAGCGCTGGATTATGCGGGAACGTTGTTAAATCCATGCTGAAGAGATTATCCAGAACAGAGGAGGGTGGATTGATTATTAAATAAAGATATAATATTAGATAAATATCAGTTGTTAGTTTTTATTTATCATTTTATTTGTATTTAATTCACATTACAGGGGCAAAGGTTTCGGTGATAATTATAAACAGCATTTCAAATTTTTTCTCCCTCAACTTAATCCCTCTCCATGCTTTCTAAATTGTAAGATCGCTTCCGAGTTCCGGCAGTAGGAAGCTCGGATGCAACGAGAAAACTTTGCTACACAACCGAGAAATCTTAAACCATACCCCAAATTTATCACATACACTGTCGGCACTTCCTCACCCTCTCAGCGCTTGGATCCTCCCCTACTCCTGCACCTGTTCAGGGTTGGCATTCTGCCAAAAGAGACTTCGCTCCTTTAAGTTCGCATGGATGCTGCCGTAGAACACCACAAGGTGTTGCGTTAATTTTGGCCTGAACTGCGCATAGATAATTATAAAAATTAACTATAGAAATGCCCAAAAATACCTTTAAAATTTGGAATATAACATTTTTTGTAATACACACATTAAAATCATAGCAGTTTCAGTTACTGTTTCTGCTGAAACCATAATGTGAGTTTCGGCTTCAGTTCTGTTTACGGCCATAACTATAAAAATGACTTTCGGTTGATCTCTATCTCAGGCATTAAAACTTTTTATATCTCAAAAAAGAGCTCTAATTGCTAGTCTCATCTTTATTGTAAATCAACGAACCTCCTGTAGGAATATTTTTATGAAAAACAACTTCCATGCATTTTTATTTATGAATCAGTGCTATTTGTTAAGGAAAACTTCCATCTAAACCATCAAAATCAATCCGTCCACAACTACTCAACAAGAACCCACGACAACACTACAACGCCATCTCTCTCTCTCTTTGAAAAGGGTTCATGCTACGAATGAATGAATGAACAAATATTGTCAGTTAACATTATCAAGCTAATATGAAAACTATGCTTGAAAAAGAATAAGGCACATCCGTTTTTCCTACAAATTCATTTTTTTAACTTATTTGTAACTGTTGATTGAAATTAATGCCACGACAACCTGGATCAGAGTTTTTCAATTACCAGTATCACTTGAGTGAGCATTAAGCTCCACAGCTGTCAGAGCTGTACTGGCCCATGAAGTCATAGTGATTATCAGAGTAAAAATTTCATTTGGCCTGAAAAAAGTTCATGTCAAAACTCAAGACTGTTAATACTTGTAGGTTCCTGTATTGTGCCAAAAATACAACTCATTAAGGGAACTCAACTGCAACAAAAAATTTTCTTAATTAGTGTAATTGTTCATCAAAATAGATGGGTATACATGAATCATGTACTAAATTTAAATCCAGTTTCATGTAGTTTACTTGAGGTTTTCATTGGAATATAAATAATAAATGCCAAAGCTGGCTCATATCAATACATCAGTATTGCCAATTTTCAAATATATGAAAACGATGTACCTGAGTCATGTCATTTAACTAGGACTCCTAAATTAGCAGAAATAAAACTTGAAATTCTTCACTCTGTAATCCCAAGATAGAACTATTTAATCAAGTATTTAGAGTAAATTTAAAATATAATGAGAAAAATAACAAATTGGATCTTAGAACTCGATCAGAGCTCCCACTTCAGTAGGAACAAAAGCATCAAAATTTCAATTTCAATGAGCACCATGGCACCCTCAAAGGTTTATTTGAAAAATAAATCTAAAATTCACATAATTGAATGTTCCAGAAAGAGAAAATTGTTGTGGGAATACAAAATTTGTCTATCGTAATGTTTAACAAATAAACCTCCATTAATATTTCTTTGTCACAACTTTTGTTCCCAAAAATATTGTTACCTTCTGAAACATTCAATTACGTAAATTTTATATGTATTGTTTACTTTTTCTCTACATATCATATAAACATAATGGTGATCATCATTATCATCCTCATCATATGTAATGCTGTCTATCATGCTTTCAATCACATTTTAAAATTACTTAGAATCGTCATACGAATATGGTATTTGAAGCAAACAGTGACTTAAAGAATGAAAATTTAGTTTCCTACCATTTTAAATAGCCATCGAATCGGTACACAGATTCATTTTGAACATGAAAATTTTGCGTTTTTTTCGGGTTAATCTTTCGTCATCAAGGGAAATTGCATTGTTCCCCTCCTCTGCACCCTCCGGCGCTGTCAGTCTCCCTACTGTCAAATTTTCTAACTATTACTATTTTGTAATTAAATCAACATTGTTATAGTTAACATAAAGAAAATATTAAAGAGAGCCTTGTACTAAGAAGTAGTTAAAATTTTGATCTCAGGGTGGAGAGATGCTGTGATGACTGTTGTGATTCAAAATAAAAAGCTAGGAGACCCCATGAAAACTATTTAATTTTCACCCATCATCCTGAAACAAAGTGGAAACCATTTAAAATGTTTAAAAATTTATATTTTGGAAACAGTAGGTTAGAGAATAAACTTGTGAACAAAAAATATGTGCCTTGATAACAGTTATAATGTTATTTTCAGCTTAGGGAGGCATGTAGCACCACAGTTCCTGGAGCTAACAAAGGGTGGGGTTGATGCGCATAGGGGTAGCGACCCTAATAGTTCATATAAAAGTTGGTATCATTAATGTTTAATACATTTTTTTACTGCTTATGTATTTGGTTCATCCGTCCACCTATCCGTGTAGAAAATAACACAAAAATGACAAGTTACAAATGTCAAAATCCCAGGATAGATAGTTCTTCACTAGGCCTACATATGATATAAATTTGGTGGCTCTAGGATCAGTAGCTGAGAAATAATCGGAAAAAATCGCGATAGAGTAAATCCTGCTGCAAATGTAGGCAACCGACAATACAATGTATCTGTGATTCTTTACACTGATGGAAAGATAGCAGTCAGGAAAATATGTAATATGCTCTTCAATCCTTCCCTCACTCATTTAAAACATTGCAGTGGAATCATAGGACACTTCTTCGCTTATAAATAATGAGGTTTTTTTATCTTTTGCTTAAGATTAAATTATCTGCCAATGTTACTTCCTCCCAGTTTGCACCTGCCAACCCCTTCTTAAAATTAGTAAATGAGCCCTCAAGGGTAAAAAGGTCGAGATCTCTGGTCTAGACCACTTTAAATCACATTTGTCTTTACATTGCATGTTGTGATGACAATTTTTAGAGATTAAAATAAAAAATAAACTCCAATCAACTTCAGTAATAAAGTTGGTTTATTTCTTAATTATGGATTTCTACAAAGTAACGGTTGAAACAGTTGACTAAACCAAAAAATCTTCTATATTTGCTTCAGAATGTCTTATAAAACATTTTTCCTCAAAATAGGCTTCTGTGAAAGGGCGGTTGCTTTATATTTGAGTGTCTTATAGATAGGTAAATATGGTTAAACTATGAAAATGGAAACAAAAGAATAACATTACTCACAAGATTTTCTTCTGGAAATGGATGTATGGTGACTACAATGGAGTTGTTGTTTGAGTTTGTTAACAAACGGAGGAGAGTCGTGGTTATAAGGTTGAGAGATGTAGGACAGGAGTGGTACAAAGTAGTAGAAAAATACGATGTCACGCTGAAACCATCAAAAGTGGCAGAAACAACATAATCATCTCTGTAGATGGCCTCATCCTTCTTGCCGGCCTCCAAGAGGGAATCCGATACCTCATCCCACGTTACATTTTTAACAGATGTACCTTCTTCAGACAACAGTTTCATGTATATATCTTCAGCCTGAAAATAAGGAATGTTCTTAATTCCTTTTCTAAGCACATGGTAGTAATAAAACTTCACTTAAAATCAGAAACCAACTTCTGCAATTATGTACTCATACTGATACTTTAAGCAACAGTTTTAGATCTTTTCAATATCCATTTTCAATTACAAAATTACAACTCACAGCAAAATTGTAAATAAACATGGGTGAATGATTTTATGAAAATAATTTAGGCAAGAAAAATAAGCATAGTAAACTCTTGATTAATAAATAACGGAAAAGATTGCAAATTGCAAATGTAAAAACATTAATAGACAAAAATATAATTTAATAATAAATCTAATATATAAAAATGAATGTCTGTATATATGTATGTTCCTTATACGTTTTTACACCACTGAAGCTATCGAATTCAAAAGTTTCATGGGCCATCCTATGGAAAAAAGGAAGAACTTAGTCTAGGTTTGCAGACTGTGGGGTCACTTATACTCCATGGGGGCAAAAAAATACTATTTCCATAAGAATGCATGAGAAATGGTGTGGAGAAACCCCCAAATGCCATGCAACCCTTCACTGATGTGGATATAAATATACCTAAATATTAACTTACTATCACGGGAAATGGCTTATTTTACACACGAAGGACTGAATATTTAAATTCTGTTCATGTTTAGTCATATTACATTTTAAATCGCTCAAAATTATCCTTTAAACGAAAAATTTATTAACATTTTCCAGACGGCAACAAAGCTAAATTTCTTAATTGTTGTCCTCCTCAAAGGAAGATAGCCACTTAAAATTAATGCAAGGAAAGTCTACGCCATGGCGAGCCATAAATAAGAATAGCCAACACCAAGATAAAGGGTACAAATGGATTAAATATAGTCTATGATTATTTTAAATCGAGTCAAATGATTTTTAAGGAATATTAGAACATTGTTATCTTTCACCATCAACATTGAAAGATTTATCACAACATAAATCGATACATCTACTTACATTTGTTCGGTAACCAAGATGTTGTTTATTGCTTATGTTTTGGCTAATAGTATTGACATAATCCACATAATTTTATTGCTGCTTTAAAGGCTTCGGTGCATCTATCCATGTGGATATTAAGTAAGACGTTAATGCGTAAATATATTAATGTTAAAACTTTACAATACAATAGATAAAATATTAAATGTTAATGTAAACATCGCTTGCATAATTAAGGAATGGAGAACGAAAATTCAGGGCATATGGTGCACTCGAAGTAATTTCTATTTTAATAAAACTGCTCCACTATGCCAAATATTCTTGGAAAATCAGTCTGCCTTGATTATATGATGGATTCGCCATTGTGATACACCCACAAGCATAATCCTGACTAAAATTTTTCAATGGTTTCTTTAGGTGGTAGTTAAAATTCCATGTGAACCTCTTCTCCGAATAACACATTTGTGAAATTTGGGGGCACCAACAGCATGGGGCCACGAGAAATAAAAATCATTTGCTACTTAAAAGAAAATTCTTTCCAGAGCGAAGCCGGGTAACTCCAGCTAGTATAATATAATTATGATTTTTAAGCATAAAACTACTATTGACCCTATGATGGTCACTTACTAGGGTATTTATTGAAAAAAACATCTGCAAGTTCAGGACAATGGAATCAGTGGCATATGGTGAGTTTTGAAGCTAAATAAAGTCACGGAAGTAAAAGAGCATTTATTTTAAGCTGCACGAGGAGTATATCTGTTTTTAAATGGTAAAGTACTATGTGTATAAACAGTACAAGGAAAAATGAATTAAAATAAAATCATTTTAAAAGATGATAACAGAACAAAAAATGTACACAAACATAAAAGCAAATGAAAGCTAAAATCAGCAAAAAACAAAAGTGAAGAGTGGAATTACAGTCAGAGTGAGCAGACAACTGACTGCACATGTTAGTGGCCATTAACACTGTGTAGCGCCTGCTATCTCTCTATGGTGCAATCTTCTGCAGTCAGAAATACAGAGTGAGAGCATGCATGAAATGTCCTGCTTGCCTTCACCAGCTATCCTAAGTCATCTACTGGGTTTAAGCCTTAAGGAGAGCACAATGATTAACATTCTAAATAAAAAATGAATGATATTGTTCAGGCTATAAGATCCACCCTGGTTTTTTTAGAAGATTCTCCAGGAAAAAAAGTATTTTGGTTCACCGAGTCATTTAGGA
The DNA here is from genome assembly GCA_028673005.1 of Tanypteryx hageni. NCBI lineage: Eukaryota > Metazoa > Arthropoda > Insecta > Odonata > Petaluridae > Tanypteryx > Tanypteryx hageni. The sequence continues at coordinate 5,742,504 of CM054112.1, forward strand.
ATCGTATATCATTTCTAGCCGTAATTAAGCCGGCAACATTTACAGGAATTATTATGGCATAATAACAGCTAAATACAGTAAAACCATGATTATCTGACTCTCGTTTATCCAACTTTTGGATTAACCGACCAAAAAATAGATGAGCTGTCTAACCATAGTCAAAAAGCGTATGCATATGGCGGATGAATGCACTGAAAGTCGATTCACATGGGAGATCCTCGGGAGTCAGTTCACGCAAGAGATCACCTGACAGATGATTCACGTGGGAGATCATTACCGCTAATTATTTAATCCAGTAAAATAAAATGATGATTAAATATTAATCGAATAAAATAATAATCAATAAATAAAATAAGTTTCATTGTTCAAATAAGGTTTTTTTTAAATCTAGAAGAAAATCAACCTGAATTAAATTCTTATGAGGTGGTAACCCTACTGGCAGTTGATTCTCTTGGGAGACCACTGATAATTTAATTTTAGTATTTTTGTTACAATAATATTTTACTACATTATTTTTATTTTAAATTTCACTTTAAAATGGCCTGAGATGATGTGAAATACTTACATAAATAAATAATGCTCCTAAATGAGCACTGTTTATATTATTTATGAATTATCGGACTTTTTGGTTTATTCGACGGTCCTTCTCCCTCATGTAGGTCAGATAATCAAGGTTTTACTGTTTTGGATAAACTTAATTTATAATTGAAGATTGTCTTACAATTGAGTACAAAGTTTTAAATACCGCACAGAACACACAAATGCCAATTCTATGTCAACGAAAACATATTTATATGTACATATACATTACATTTAATTTATTAATACAACACATTTATTCTTATTCTTGAAGTTAACTATGTTTAAATGTGGATTTTCACCCCATAAGTACTGTTGGAAGGGGAGTTTTGACAAACCAACGTCATAACTTGTATTCAGCTGGGTAGGAAATTTGATATGTATGGTGTTCAAAATGGCTACACTAAGATTGCCTGTGTTGTACAGGTCTTTTTATAATTTAAACATATTTGATACTTTTTGTTTGACAATAAGATTGCCCGAGTTATATGCATGTCTTGTTACAATATAAACATTTGTTACTTTTTGATTGGTGCACCAGAGGCAGATGACAAGTACACCTGCAGTTTATAGTATAGCATAACCTCAATGAGGTCATGTGATTGGTCTAAACTTCATTAAGTCTTAACGTGAAGGGAGGATTAGTTATTATTTTAAGCAGTTTTAAATAAGTTCTCTCAAATTTTAGGATTGAAATAACAGATTGTGTATAGAAGAAAGGCACCTCTGTAAAAGCGAATGAATATATCTCAAGGTATAAGATGAAGTTTCGATAGAATTTTAAGCTAATGGTGGTGCATTCTGATGAAGAAACTAACAATTGTGAGGCTGGGAGGAAATATAATGTGATGGAGGCAAATGTGCAAAGGTGGAATAAAGCAAAACAGAAACTTGAAGGTGCTCACTTAACACAGAAATCATTTAGTGGACCAAATTGAGGTTGATTTCATGAATAAGAAGAAACTGTAAAACTTGTGCATAGTCAAAGAATGGAAGGAAAACCAGCATCATGAGAAATTATAAAACTGAAAGCTCGTAAATTAGCACGATCACTAAATATCCCATGGTAAGAATTCAAGGCTAGTAATGGTTGGAGCATACAGACAGGGGCACACAAAAATTTTGTACAGGGGCGGTCAAAATTTTTTATTTTATTTTAAATTAAATAAAAAATAATAACACAATGTATTAATAACAACATAATGATTATACTATAATTTTTATAAAATAAAAACAATGTGTCATATTACACAAAAAAGTAAATAAAATATACATAAATTAAATATACATAAAGTTATGACTAAATACTAAACTCTCAACACCTAGGTTGCAAACATAAATCATTAATAACCTCATCTGGAGATATGTCTATATCACTAGTATTCAATAATGCTAGTCCATTTAGTCTGTTGTTTCCTATCATATTTCTCATGCAAGATTTCAGTCTTCTTAGTGTGAAGAAGGATCTTTTGCTTGTACATGTGGTTATTGGCAGTGTACTTAAAATTTTTAAAAGTTTCTTAACATGAAAATAAAACTCTTCTTCATAAATTACGAAGGCTTCCATTATAGAGAGTGTCTCCATATCTCTAATTTTTACTTCCACAATTTTAGCTCAGCAAGCAAAGTATCTTCATTTTCTTGGAAACTGCTTTCGTGCGGTGCATAAAACTCACATAATTTTAAGAAATCATTGTTATCATTACTAATGTCATTTTTATTCAATAAACAAGAGAAATTGGCTAATATATTATGTTGTTTTTTGAGTCTCTGTTGAATTTGCATTATTAAATTATTGAAAAAAGGTAAAAATATGGTCCTACAAAACCCTTCAGCAGTTGACGCCTGAATATTGAGAAAACCGAGGTAATTTTATTTCATCTCCTTCCAAACGTGAAAAGAGGATTAAAGCCTTTTTAAAAAGTTCTCTAAATTCAATGTCTGAATTTGCTTTTATTTCATCTAAAACTTGAACAACAGAGTTGGCGCAAGACATAGCTTTTTTTAAATCGGTATTAATCGTCTGTAAATATCAACTTAATGTTTTTGTTATAGAAAAAAATTTGCTTATTGTCAACAAAGATATTATAAAATTGGCTTTTGTGTCAGCAACATTTAAAACAGAAGCTTGTAATGAAATGTCCCTGTCATTCCATTCAACGATTTCTTCTAATAATAACTGAATTGCTTCGAATAATTCAACCAGTACAGTAACTGCATTGCATCTATCAATCCACCTTTTGGCACACATCTTAACCAGTTTCTGCTTTTTTAAATCTGGACAACATTTTTGAATATTTGTTTTCAACGCATCTTGTCTCTTGGTGTATTGATGAAGTCATAAATTTTTTCAACCACTCCGATAAAATTACAAATTTCGGGTATGGTGCACTAATCAGAAATAGCTAAATTCAATGAATGTGAACTGCAATGTACATAGAGTGAGAGGGGATATTCTTATTTAAAGTGAGCTTGAACACCTTGAAATTGGCAACTCATTGCACGAGCACCATCGTATCCTTGCCCCCTTAAAAAATTTAAATTGAGACGAAATGATTTTAAAGAATGTAACTTTAAATGTGTGGCTAAAGATTTTCCTGTTATGCTAGCTACACGAATAAATTGTAAAAATTGTTCTCGAATAGTATCATTTTCAATGAAATGAACTGCTAAAAAACTGTTCGATTCCAGTGATATGTTGTTTCATCCGCTAATATACTGAAAATAATGGTAAAATAATTTTATTTACAAAGGAAATTATTTCATTCTGTGTCCTATAGCTTATACATGAATTTCTATCACCATATTTCAAATGGTTTTTTAATTCTTCATCTCCTGACTCAATACGTAGTCTCAACAAAGCTCGGAAGTTTCCTTCATTTTGCTTTGGAGGTTCATCAAAACATTTAACGGACCATAGTCTACATGGCCTCGTAGTGAAATTCCCTGCTTTCCACAAAATATCACGGTCTTGATTATGGACATTTGTTTTTTTTTAATTTCTTGTCTTTTAATATTGTCCAGCACTTGGCCAATTGGTAGCACTTTATTTTCTTTAATAAGTTTGAAATTCGTCACTATCTCCAAACTATTTTTGTGATATTGTGTGTTACAGTGATTGTTAAAATATGACAGAATGTTTCCAATTATTAAAAGGACGTGATACTAATTGGCCCGGGTTTAATGCATTGCATTTCCCTACATCGCCTACCGAAAACAGAATGCAGTATTTACAAAATGCCCCCTCCAAAATTTTCTAATAGCTCAACCAGTTCCATCTTTCAAACCATTGGTTTTGAAATTTGAATTTTTTATTTCCAAATTCTTTAATTGGATATTTGTATTTATTATCTGGAGTCCATATATTATTTAAAATTTCCAAAAGTTTTTGACTAGATAAATTAGGCTGGTTTAATTTAATGTTCAAATAATTAGCTATATCATTGATATTTCCTGATTTTGGTACTACTTGTAAGTTACTCCCCGAACTAGAATTTGATGCACTTGAAGATGGCGGAACAACTGCATTTTCATTTGCATAACTTGTTGAGGAAATTGCAGTACTTGTATCATTATATGTCGTCACTGAGATTGAGTCATCATTACTGTTTTCTTTCCGCAATCTTTTTACAAAAGAAAATATTGAAGTTGTTTTCTTTTATTTTGATCCATGGCCTATAAACTATAAAACAAATAAAATATAAAATAATAAAACAAATTAATAAAATACATGTGACTTGCTTCATACTCACTAGAAAAGACTCGAATGGAACGGGATTGGCATTCACAAACTTAATAAGGCAAAAATGGATTGAAAAATCATTCCATGTAACACTGAGACTGGTATTGCACTTGATAACAGCGAGAAAATGACATTAAAAAGTGAATTCAAAAATTACTTCATATAACACAACAGGTATTGCACTTGGTACCTGCGAGAAAATGACATTAAACAGTGAATTGAATGATCAATCCATTTAACACGTTCAGTATCACTTTAAAATGGAACACAGACAATAAGTTTCAAAAATATTTTCAATGTATTAAGAATGATGAGTCATCCCATGAATACAGAATGACTTCTCCGAACACTTCATGGGAATACATTAGGAAAAGGAAAAATGACAAATATATACGAGGTCATGAAATACAATGGAAAGGATCTCAAATCTAATAGCGATATTGTAAATGCATTTCAAGAGTACTTTAAATCCACATATGTAACTAGTAATGACTTTCTGAATGTATTTAGTGTGAGTGATAACATATATAACAATAACATGTTTAAATAAAATTAGTAAATCTGATATTAAGGAAGCCATTAAGAAACCTAAACCAAACAAATCAGCTAGGCAAGAACATGTCCCTGCATATATTGTCAAAGGATGTTCTGATATTCTTATTGGTGTTCTACATTATATCTATAATTTGTCACTATGTTCTGGTATTTATCCAAACGAATGGAAGCAAGCTAAAGGCTGTCTGACCTAAAAAAGGAAGATATAAATGACATTAATAGTTACCGACTTGTCTCAATTGTATCAGTATTCACCAAGATACTTGAATCCATACTGTATAAATACATTTATTTTGACATTAAAAATACTCTATGTGACAACTAATATGGATTCAGGACTGGTAGATCGACAGTTTCTAACTTTGTATACTTTAATGATTATGTAACTAGTAGAATGGATAAGAGAGTACAAGTAGATACAATACATACAGATTTACAGAAAGCTTTCGACACTGTCGATCAATACATACTTGTCAAGAAAATATGCTCAATCGGTATTTCTGGTAACTTATTGTCCCTGTTAAAAAGCTATTAATTTAAGAGAAAGCAGAATGTGGTATATAAAACAAGTCAATCTGAAGAGTTTTTTGAAAACATCAGGTGTTCCACAAGGAACTAATCTGGGACCATTATTATTTTTAGTATTCATAAATGATTTACCTATGTACGTACGAAATTCAGAATGCCTAATATTTGCAGATGATGTGAAACTTTTCCATGAAGTAGAATGTGAGGGTGACTGTTTAAAGTTGCAACAGGATATTGATAACATATACAAATGGTACATTGAAAATAACTTGCATTTTAATGTGAAAAAGTGTTGTATTATGTCATATTGTAGAAAGAAAAATAATTTTGATTACTCATATAGTATGGGAGGTGCCCTATTGAAAAGAACAACTGAAGTTAAAGATCTTGGTATTTATATTGATGAAAAAATGTGTTTCACAACACATAATTAATACTGTGGCCAGTACCAGCCCAAGCTACGGGTGAGCTGGGCTGCCGCCCAGGGCACCAAATCTTGTAGGGGCGCCATTACAATCAGCGAACCCTAAGTTTTATTGTCTTTCTCATTGTTCTACTCCTATCTTGGAAACAGACCAAGTATTAGCATGACAGAATTTTGGTGCTGTAGCAGTCAAGTGAGAAAGGGGCGCATTTATTGCTTCCTTTCCTCTTCCTTAAACTATGCTTTTCCTTTTGTTACTGAGGACAGGCACCCTGCAGCTTCGTACCAGCCACTCGGTGGTACGGTTGAGACATGCCAGTCTCAAATTATAAAAGCTCCAGGTTGTCCTTTGTCATTTTCACCCCATATATCGCTATGGAAATCACAATTCTTCATCTGCATAACCAACATTCTCCTAGAAAAAAACCCAAACTTGTACCCTTCCATATTCTTAAGAAAAGACTGCAGTATTGCCTCACAGTCATTTTCATTTAGCTCTGCGAAGAGGGAAGTCTGTGCAGTGTTCATGATTGCAGCCAAAAGAGAAATTAGGGCTCCTCTGTCTGTCAGAAGAGTTTTTGATTTTATTAAGCTTAAGTGAATACATCATATCCACCTTCCTGTAAAGAAGAAGCAGTGAAATATCCAGAAACTAAAGGGTGTCTGCAATTTTCTAATTATTATTTTGAATGATTTCTATTGATGAGGATTTTTACAGAGGAACAGTGGCAATCCTTTAAAAAAGGGATCAAATTTGCATTTTGTAACAATTTGCGAGTGATTCATATCTTGTATAGAATTTTTACTAATTATAAATATAGTTTAGGACAAATTCATAGATACTTATGCAATCAACTTTTACTTTACCATGTTTAATAAAATTTTAGATTCATTTCTAAGACACAAATAACCCTCAAAAATCACAATTTTCTCTTGTAACTCACGTGCACTAGTGTTTTGATGCTTTGTTCAGATAATAATTATAAGATATTTATACAATTTCATGTGGTATGCAAAAAGGTTAGCCGGAGAGAGAATAGAGTACACGCCGTCTCCTTATCAATCCTTCAAAGACCGAATAGGCTCCTACTGCTCATTTCTTCATTAGTATTCGAGCATAACTTCACTTTTCTCACATGCCTGATATGTCCTTGCACTTCTTCATTTGCTTGCACATCTCATTACGAATTTCTCTTAAATAACCCGTGTTTTTGCTATATTTTCTCTGTATTAATGTTTTTAAAATTAAATTTAATATCAACCTTTATCGACATCTAATGATTTATGAATAATACGAAGACACATTTTAATACAATAATAATAATAATATTAATATTTGTATTAGTCCAAGGATCATACAATATGATATAGGACAAGTCAAAAGTGCACAAATATATTACAATTAGATCCAGGGACTGGACAAGCTTGCATAGGGCAAGTCAAATTATTAAGACAATATAAAATATACACTAAGTACAAAAAGAGAACAATATTAAGATGATAGGAACTCATCTACAGTATAAAAACAGTTTACAGTAAAAAATTCTTTTAATTTAATTTTAAATGAACTGTGATTACTGATATTTTTTATTTTTATTGGGAGTTTATTAAATAATTTTGAACCTGCATATGCAGGGCTACCAGTCACAAGATTTAATTCATGAGCATTAATTCTAAAGTCACACATTCCTCGGGTGTTATAGTTATGTCCACTAGTTAATAAAAATAGCTCTAGAATACAGCTTGCTAAATCCTGGGTTACAAACAATATAAAAATTGCAAGAGAAAAATTGTGGGATGATTATGAGAAATTCAAAAGTACTAGAGAGAAAATTAATTGGGATACTTATAAATTAAACAAGAAGGAATATAGGAAATTAATTAAGAAAGCAAAAGCTAATTATATTAGTCAGTATTTAACTGGTAATGACTCAACTTCCATAGGAAAGAAAGTCTGGAAGATTATAAATAACTATAGGGGAACTTCAAACAAAACCATAAAACAGATTAAGCTACATGTTGATGGTGATGATAAACTCCTTGAAAATCCCACAAAAATAGCTAATATGTTTAACGATTATTTCATTAATACAGCTGATACCATGTTGAAGAATATTGGGAGACAAGCAGATGTTTTTATTAGTAACAAATATATTTCTGATTCAATATTTTTAAAGGAAGTAACTGACCTAGAGCTACTGAGAATTATTTCTAAATTTAAAAACAAACAATCCTTTGGAATGGATGGTATTCCTATGATAGTATTAAAAGCCTGTGCTCCACTTTTGGTTACAGTTTTGAGCCATATGATCAACTTCTCAATGGATCAAGGCATTTCCCCCCAATGTTTGAAGGTGAGTGTTGTAAGGCCTATTTTTAAAGAAGGATCTGAAACACTTGTAGGCAATTACAGACCTATCTCCTTGCTGTCAAGTTTCTCTAAAATTTTTGAAAAGATTATATTAGACCGTATGTTGAATTTTTTTAACAAAAATCAAATATTCAACCCTAACCAGCATGGATTTACAACGGGATTGTCAACTAAAACTGCCGTAGCAGAATTTGTAAATAGTATCTCCTTATGTCTTGACAAAGGAATCAAAACATGTGGTATTCTTTTAGATTTGAGTAAAGCATTTGATTGTGTACACCATCCTAGACTCCTAAAAAAACTTTATAATTGGAGAATCAGAGGTGATGCATTTAAGCTAGTAAAATCGTTCTTAAATAACAGATCTCAATGCACAAAGCTGGTTTCTTTCAGGAAGAACAGACTAGAAAATATTTTATCGGATTTTAAAGTAATAAAACAAGGAATTCCTCAAGGTTCTGTATTAGGACCTTTCTTTTTCTTGTGTTATGTTGCTGATTTCCCTGAGCTTTCCAATTGCAAATCTGTTCTATTTGCTGATGACACAACAATTATGTGCACCGGCCCTTCAACTTCTGAGTTGGAAATCAATTCATTTTTAAGTGTAAACCATATAATTCAGTATTTCAATTCCAATTACTTGTTAATAAATGAATCCAAATCAAATTTTATACTTTTTAAACCAAATAAAGGGTTAAATAATGATAATATAAATATTTTTGTTGACAATTCCCAGATTATAAAATCTAATTCCTCTAAGTTTTTAGGAATTTATATTGATGAAAAACTTAACTGGGATGCTCACATCGATTTCATATGTAGTAAACTTTCTACAAATATTTGTTATGTTAAAACTTAGGAAATTAGTAGATACCAAAGTACTTTTAACAATGTATTATGGGTTGATATACCCATATTTATCTTATTGTATACATACTTGGGGAGGAGCAAGTGCCTCACGAATAAATCGAATATTTTTGCTTCAAAAAGGGCATTGAGAATAATTGCAAATTTTAAAAGTAGGGAATCCTGCAGACCAATTTTCAAAATGTACAATATAATGACGATATACTCAATATATATATATATATGAATGTATATTATATGTCAAAGAAAATAATAAGGAAACAAATATGGACAAACATGATTATATGACTAGAAGGAGAAATGACTACCAACTAGAGTATCACAGGACAACCTTATACAAATCAAGTCCGTCTTATGCTGGATAGTATTTTTATAATAAACTTCCTAAGAGTATAAAGGTTATCAATAAATTAAGTAGGTTTAAACTTGAATTTAAAAAATTCTTGATTGAAAAATGTATTTACAGCCTTAAAGATTTTATGTAATTGTTACTTTAATGTATAATGACTTCAAATTTGTACATATTTTTTGGTGTTTGACTTGTCCTATGTTTGTATTTAACAAATCGACGGGATTAATAAAGAGTATGAGTATGAGTATGTTGGTCCCTATTAAGCTGTAGTTGTAAAAAGTCAGAATTTGCAACTACCAACAATATTGTATTATACATATATATTGAAGGTAAAGTCATCAGTTTTAGATTTTTGAAATGGGTCCTACAACTGGAGTATTTGTTGACCTGTACCAGAATCCTTATAGCCCATTTCTGTAATTTGAACAAACGTGTTATGTGGGGGGAATGTCCCCAAGCAACAATACCGTACTTGATTCTACTGTAGATGAAGGTATAGTAGACTGACAAAGCAGTGTTGAGATTAGTCAACTTCATTAGCCTCCTTAGTAAGTAGCAGCCAGATGCAACCTTAGTGCACAGTGAATCAATATGAGTTACCCAGTTCAGTGATTCATGAATGTGTACTCCAAGGAATTTAACAGCAGAGGAGGAGAGCAAGACTGATTGATCAATATGTAAAACTGCTGGAGTTAGAATCTTTCTTTGATAGGGGTGAAATTGAATAAAGGATGATTTACTTAGATTGAGAATAACATTGTTAGATTTACACCAGTTAACCATCTCATTAATTTCAAGCTGAGCTTCATGGGTAACATCAAACTGATTTGATAGTAAATGGTTGGTGTCATCAGCATACATATACAGTTCACCATGATTAAATCTAGTAGGAAGGTCATTGATGTACAGCAAAAAGAGCAGAGGGCCTAGGGTGGATCCTTGTGGCACTCCTCTGGTCATCTTAAGATACTCAGAATGGTATATTTGACCTTCAGCAATCACTCTTACTGATTGCTTTCTATTAGTAAGAAAGCTTTTTATCCATTCATTAGCAGTCCCAGAGATACCATAAAGGGCAAGTTTTTTTAAAAGAATGCAGTGATCAACTGAGTCAAAAGCCTTTTTAAAGTCATAGAAAATGCCTATAGTGTTCATGTGCTTATCTAGGCTGTGTAAGGTTGAATTGAGAAATTTATAGATTGCCATTTCAGTTGATTTCCCTTTCAAAAATCCATATTGATCAGGGGACAATACATTAAACCTAAGCAAGAATGATCTAATTCTATTGTACATAACTAGTTCAAAAATTTTGGAAAAAACCGATAGAACTGAAATTGGCCTATAATTTGCGACATCAGTTGGATCACCACCCTTCCAGACTGGTAGGACTATAGCAGTTTTTAACAAGTGAGGAAATACTCATGAGTATAATGATGCATTCACCATATGGGTAATAGGTCGGACTATACAAGATGAGACCTCTCCTCTAATTAAGGAGCTGGGGATATCATCATAGCCAGATGAGTGTTTAGCACAAACCTTACTAATTATGGCTGCGATTTCATTTTCAGCTGTTGGTTGAAGAAAGATGGTATTATGGTACACACACTCGATGCATTGAGCCATGTTACTGGTTTTATGAGTGTTCATGAGGGTATTAGTTATAGCATTAAGAAAATGATTATTCAAAATATTAGCAACAGAGGAAGGGTCTGATATTGTTTCCCCTGTGTTTTGTAAAATATTAATACTTGGGTATTGACTTTTACTTGACACAGACTGTTTAATTATATGCCAAGCAGCTTTAGTTTGATTACTATGTCGTCTGATATAATTGACATTACTATTTCTTTTAGCTTCAGCAATCTTTTTAGAATAGTGATTCTTACAGGAACGATAGTAATTATGATAATCAGCTGAACAATGGAACTTTAAGTCACTATGTAGTTGTTTCAATTGTACTGACAGATATTTAATTTCGGGGGTTATCCAACAGTTCTTTTTAGTACTACTCAACCTTTTAACAGTACGTAGGGGATAGCACAAGTTAAAATAATCTAAGAAAGTATTAATGAAATTTTCAAACTTCCCCTCTACTTTCTCAGCTTGATAAACACCTACCCACAACTCATGTTGAAGGAGTTGAATATATTCATTTCTAGCTGAATATGTGAAGGAACGTTTTCTCACATAGGCAGCAACAGAGGAGGTGTTTCTATCCTTTGAAAGGAGGGTTCCTACTTGGGCATAATGATCAGACAATTGTGTATGCATCACAGAACTATCTAAGACCGACAAATTAGAGAATATATTGTCGATTGTGGAGGCTGAATTATTACTTATCCTTGTGTACTCAAAAATAGTCTGTACCAAGTTATAACCCTTAAAAGTGTCTAGTAGCAGGCTTTTAGCATTACTATTCTTGCTTAGATCCATATTAAAATCACCACAGACAATAATATTATCATATTTACATACAATAGAGTCAAGAATACATACCAAATTGTTAATAAAAATAGAAAAGTCACCATTAGGTGATCTATAAACACAAACAATGGCAACCTTACGATCACCTATAGTAGTCACAGTACCACAGTATTCTAAAATAATATCACTACAGAGATTTCCCGCAATTTTAAGCTCACTAATTTTTGTACCCTCTTTGATGAAGATCAACACACCACCATTTTTGGCACTAGACCTGCAATAGGCACTTGCAGTAAAATAGCCTGGAATTTTAATACTAGGCAGTTCCAACTCATTCAGCCAGTGCTCAGATAGGCATATAACATGGGGGTCTAGAGATCCCAACACCAGTTCAAGTTCATCAAGTTTGTGTCTTAGACATTGTATATTCAAATGAAAAATTTTTAGTTTACTAATAGCTTCCGATTTGGTAGGCAATGCAATCTTGTTATCACTAGAAACCAGCTGAGAGTTTAGTCAAAAAGACTTACCATTCAAGTTACCAGCCTTAGATCTAGTAGTTATACCTGTTATTTTGTTAACAGCACCTTCATCGTTGATTACACTACTCTCGGCACTTTTAGGTTTAATAAATTTATTCACTATTACACCTTGAGGCCACAGTGAGGAATTTTTTAGTTTATTAAAATCAGCATAATCAATACCAATTTTAAAAGCCCTGTTTACACTTTTTCCTTCGATTTTTTCGCAAGATTCACATATGACATTAAAATTACTTTTAACATGATTAGTTACGTCATCAGAGGTGGACTCCTTGTCTAAGCGTCCTATATATACAGAAACAATACGTTTGGCTGCACGAAGACCTGTTGATTTTAGTTTAACTTCTTGCCCATTACCAATAGTGAAGAAATTTCGTCTCTTCTTCTTGGCTTTAACGACAACAAACCCATCATCATCGTCAGAAATTACGGTGCTACACTGCTGGTCTAAAGGTAAGCCATTTGTTATAGTGGACTTCTTCATTACCTCTGGACGCAATATTACGGGCGATTACGAAGAATCATTCACTTTTGTGCAGTTGTTATGCTCCCGTTTGGAATGTAAGCCAGGATTTGTTGTACTAGGATTATCACAATTATAATCACGGTCGTTTAAACTCGATTCAGTTGTCACCTTAGCACAGCTCACAGTCTTTTTGAGTTGTTTGTTGAAGTCAATATTTGATTTTAATCCACAGATTTCAGCTTTTAAATACGCAATATCAGCTGCCATTTTGGCAAGGATGTTTCCGTCAGAAGATCTACACGATAAACATTTCCAAAAAATAACCCACACTTTTATTTTTAGTGACTCGGAAGTTTTTATTTGTTGCTTAAATAAGTAGTTTCGTAGTAATACAATAGGAATTATTTCATTTGTTAAATCAATAATTCCATTTTCAGATTATGCCCTATAGCTACCAAAAAATTATCGGAACACAAAATCGTAAAAGAAGACAGGAAAAGATATTAGAAATAAAAAACCAACCTAAATTGTTGAAGTATATTATAAGTACCGTGACTACCCCGGGTGCTGCTGAGTTCTCAGAAAATGAAGAAAGTGCAACAGAGAAGTTATAAAACTGAAAAATCACTGAACCATGAGGAGAAAGGCGTTCAAGAACTTGTTTGTGTTAACAATAATTATGAAATTGACTGAAAATTTGTAACCAGCCCGATTTTGATTTAAATCTTGAGTTAGAAGCCACTCATAAAACATATTCTTCAAAGCAATATGATGATATACGTATATGGCCTGATAACTTATCTAGCTCTGAATTTGATCATATTATAATGATTGGCCCATCAGCTATGAGAAACGATTTCAATTATCCTAAAGACATATGTAATAGTAGTTTTTCAAATTGCATGTGTTATAGGAAAATTAGGTATGGTGAAACAATTTTACGAAGGTGGTTAGTGAATTCTGAGAGTTTAAACTCAGTGTTTTGCTTATGTTGTAAGCCTTTTGATCCATTGAGTAGAAATAGTTTAGCCAAGAAGGGAATGAGTAATTGGAAGCATCTAAGTAAATGCTTAAAATCACATGAAAACTCCCCGCAACATTCAAAAAGCCACAAAATTTGGTTTGAAATGAATTTACCTCTAAACAGTTGTAATACTTTAGATTAATATTTTCAATTACTTATACAGAAGGTAAAAAACATTGGAGAAGTGTGTTAGAGAGGTTAACATATATAACCTTATATTTAGCACAAAACAATTTAGCTTTCCGTGGATCTTCGGATAGCTTATTTACATCACATAATGGTAATTTTCTTGGTCTCGTGAAATTACTTGGTAAATTTGATTAAGTTATGAGCGAGCACATATGGCTGATAACAACATGTAAAACGTATGTGCATTACTGCGGCAAAACTATTCAAAACGAATTGACCAATTTGCTTGGAAATATTACCATGGAAAATATACTGGGATGAGCTAGGAAAGCAAAATACTTGAGCGTAATAGCTGAATGCACCCCAGACGTCAGTCACGATGAATAACTTTAATTAACTATCAGATTTGTTGATATTGATGAAATTAAAATACAAGGATATATTTTTTCTTTCCATCCACTCTCAAATGCAACAGGTGAAGAAATTTATGAATCAATTACGCAAATGCTAAATGTTTTTTAATTTGAGTTAGGCAATATCAGATGCCAGGGTTATGGCAATGGTGCCAATATGAAGGGCAAAAATAAAGGTGTTCAGGCTAGAATTTTAAGTTGTTAACCACGAGCATTTTTTATGCCTTGTAGATGCCACACTTTAAATTTAGTAATTGGGGACAGTGTGGCAAGATCAATTTTTTCTAAGAGGTTTTTTGCTGTAATACAAAGTATTTACGTATTGTTTTCAGTTTCGGTTAGTAGATGGGAATTGCTGAAGAAATACGTTAAACGCTTGACCCGTAAACCTGAAACCAGGTGGGAATGTAGAATTGACAGCGTTAAAAGCTATTAAAAATGAAATTTTAGAATTGAGGAATGCCTTAATTGAATTGACCGAAAACACATGCACTGAATCTATGGTTGTATCTGAAGCAGAATATCTTATAGAAAAAATCGAAGATTTTAGTTTTTTGATCACACTTTGCATGTGGAATGACATTTTATTTAATATCAATATGGTGAGCAAATCAATGCAGGGCACCAACATGGACATAAGCACTACAGCCATGCTTACGAAGAACTGTACTGAATTTTTAAAGAAATGCAGAAACTCTGGTTATGACGAAGCTTTAAAATCAGCAAAACTATTAGCAGAAAGATTAAATTTAAAATGTGAGTTTAGAAATCTCAGACAAGTAAATGATTTTAATGGCCAATTAGTACGGGAAAGCGAAGAAAAGAACTTTCAAAACAATGTTTTTAATGTAATATTAGACAATGCAATCATATTCCTGACAGAAAGATTTCAACAAATGGAAGCATTTCATGAAACTTGGGGATTTCTGTATAACATTTTAAAAAATGGGTATTATGATGATTTATTAAAAGAGTGCAAACAACTTGAAATCAAGCTTAGTAATCCTAATGAATGCGATGTAAATGGTGAAGAGTTGTGCCAAGAAATTGAGGCATTGATGACAATGTTACCTGAAAATGTACCCGACAATGGTTTGAGCATTTTGAAGATCATAAATTCAAACCAAATACAAGATATGTTAGCAAATATATGGGTAGTTTTGTGGGTTATGCTGACCATTCCTCTAACTGTGGCAAGAGGGGAAAGAAGTTTCAGCAAACTGAAGTTAATTAAAACACCTGCGATCGTCCATGTCGCAGGCAAGGTTGAATTCTCTAGCGATTTTATCAATCGAAAATGACACAGTTGCTAAATTGGATTTTTTAGAAATAATTTTGCTGATTTGAAATCTAGGAAGAAGATACATTAATAAAAATGTTTTTGGCATCAACTGATGAAAATATGAATTGATTTAACCAAATGTTTCAATTTTATTGTATTTAATTTTAATGTTTATGTAAGGTGATTTATCGTTCGATATCAATAAATGCATCTTTATGTGATATCTTTTGGCATTGTATGTATCATAGATACTTATCTATATGATAATTTAGATATTTTGTATTGTGATCATCATAAAAATAATGTGAATATAATATTGCCTTTAATGTATTATATTGCTCTGTTACAGCTCAGTATATATTGTTTCAGTTTTGGAGCTTAAAAATAAATTCATAAAAAATGCCTTATATTTTTTCTTATCTTTGGGGGGCGCACAAAGGCCTTTCCGCCCGGGGCACCAAAATGCCTCGGGCAGGCTCTGACTGTGGCTGTGTGCAATAAAATGCTGGGCTTCATAGCCAGGAGTACTAGTAATTTTCAGTCTGTGCAAGCTCTATGTATTTTGTACAATTCTTTAGTTAGATGCAAAATTGAATATGGCTCTGTTATATGTTCACCATATTTACATAAATATATAGAATCAATAGAACGTGCTCAAAAGCATTTTTTTAAGGTTACTATATTATAAAGTATTTCATGTATATCCTCTTATGAACAACTATGTGCCTTACAATTTGTTATTACATCAGCTGGTAATGCATACAAGATGCTTATTTATTTTGACATATTATACAATTACACAGTTAATGAAAAACTCGCAAAAACGTCATTATAAAAACTTCAGAGAATGAAAAAATGTGCATTGCTGTAATGCTAGCAGTGTTAGAGGATAGCACAAAGTTACCATCGTATGTTATTTAAAACACAAAACAATACCCAAGGAATTGCTGCCTAAAGGAATAATTGTTAGACGTCAAAGCCAAGGGTGGATGTCAGCAGATTTAATGAAGAATTGGTTGAGCATTGTCTCCAATGGATGATCTGGGGTGTTGTTAAGACAAGAAGCAATGCTCCTATTAGATGCATTAAAAGGCCATCTAACACAGGAAGATAAAAATGCCCTTGAAGGTTTGAATACTGATCTTGTGGTCATACCAAGAGGAATGAAGTCATAGCTAGAAGTACTTGATGTTGTAGTGATTAAGTTTTTTAAAGATCATTTAAAGTCTCACCTTTCAGAATGGCCTGTCAGGGACTCCAACACTAACCCCACAGAGAAGATTAAGAAGCCCAGTGCACCACTTCTCTGTCAATGTATTAATGATGCATGGGGAAAAATAGATCCAATTTAATTGCAAAAGTGATAAAAAAATTCTGTATTTCGAACTCCATGGATAGAATGGAGAATGACTTATTTGAGAAAAGACAGTATGGGTGGCAAGTAGAGAGGGAAAACAGCGATTATTGGCAATGGGGAAGTCAAATAATATAAAGCCTCAAAGTCTACTTGGGAAGGCTCCACTTTGTGGAAAGATTCCATTTAAATGAAAAAGCTTGTAAATTCCCACTAATAATTTTAATACACGACTGGTTTCACCTGTTACAGCATCATCAGGTTTCCCATGGTACAGAAGTGCCTTTCGTCTAATTCACAGTAGTATAATCATACAGTGGCGTATTCAGGAATTTTCCAAGGGGGGTGGGTTATCAGCCTCATCACTAACATCTTCACTGACATTTTTTTAGAGGTTCAGTAAAATACATTGCATAAGTAGATAATGACACGATAGATTGATCATAATTATGCATAATAAACCAATAGATATGATATAAAATTAAAATTCATCTACTTTTGCATTCTTAGTCGATTTACATAAGTTATAAAATGAGATTCTTATTTTGGCAATGATAAAATGAAAATCCAATCATTCGTGCAATCCTAAGTCAATGTCTTGATTTTGTATTTTTTAAATATTTTAATCTCAGTTTAAAAACGTTCCTACGTGTCAGTCATTCCTATGTTACACAAGTTAAGAAAATCGTTTTGGGATTAGAAATCTGCCTAATGGGCCAACCAAACTTTTACCATTCCGAACACAAGGTATGAGAAATTTAATCCTGAAAAAATGGCTACTCCCTCTGGAATTTCTTGAGATATCTTGTACAAGTAGGGACAAACTGAAAACATACAAGAAATTGTTTATGAAGGAGTTGTAAAAATTGAAAGGGAAAACTAGTTTTTTTAAGATCATCCTATTGACCTGCTGTGTTACACGAATAAGTGTTGTCTCCCCACTCCTGTTACATCAATTGTCATAACATTGTATTCAATATAACGTGCTAATTTTTCATAAAATAGAACAAAAAATAACGATTCTATGTTTAGCGATTTAATTTAAGAAAAATGCTTAGCTAAATGATGAGTGGCACGACATGTTGATGTTGAAATAAAATAAAGCCACTAACTTGCAAAGCATGATTGCAGAACCCAGCAAACAATGTCATCTATTGCTTTAACTTGGAATAAAACTTTTTGGAAATTCCATTCTAAAAATTAGCAATCTCACTAAATTTCACACAGCGGTACATTTTTGGAAATATGTTATATATATATATATATATATATATATATATATATATATATATATATAAACTAAAGGAAAAGAAAAGGTAGTGATGAGGGTGGCAACAAGGTGTTGAGGGAAACCCAGCGGACACTTACCAAGTTGAGGACCAAGCTGGCAGGCTGCTGGGGGCGTCGAAGAGACACGTAAAACACACGAACACAAAAACACACGCAAGCTTATCGGGCCCATGCCCTTCTTCAGCGAAAGAGTAATGTAAAGTGACACACTGGGCGGGGAATGACAGGGTGATGTGGGAAGGTTGATGATTGGAGGAGGTGGGGAGTAGAAGGGGTGGATAGCCAATAAAGAGGGAGTGTGGTAAGGGAAAGTGCGAATAGTTACAAGGTAACAAGGAGACATTGTAAGGGGGCTAATAGGGCTAGCGGAGGTTGAGGCCAGGCGGAGAGAAAGAGTCGAGAAGATGGATATGTGCTAGTTCCCAGTGTCGGAGAAGGGGGGCAGGAGTGTCATAGGGTAAAGCGCGAATAATCCTAACATTGTAGCAACTATTGAAGGGGACATTGTGGGTATTAGCGTGTAATGCAACTGAGAGAAACGCTATTCCGGTGACCGTTCATTCGGATGTTTAACGGATTGCTGGTGAGGCCTACGTAAAACGCGGGACAAAGGGTGCAGGTAAGGAGGTAAATGACGTTACGGGTGGTGCAGTTGTTTCTGGAGGTGATGGGGTAGGTGATGTTGGTGGAGGGACTCGAGAAAGAAGATGATGGTAGGTGGATAGGGCAAGTGAGGCAGCGAGGTTTTCCGCAGGGGTGGGAGCCTATTGCAAGAATCGTGGTAAAAGTGGGAAGTTCCTTCCTCCACAAGATATTTCCCAAATTTGGGGGCCGGCGGAAGGAGAGGAGCGGAGGATTGGCAAAAAGGTTGATAAAGAGGGACTGATGGGAGGAAGAGGTAAGAATTGGGTGGGCAGCATGAAGGATTGTTTTGAGAGCTTCGTGGATATCAGGAAGGAAAAGTGTCGTAAGAGTGAGTGGAGGGGTAGATGCAGGAATAGTGGGTGTGTGAGGATGAGATCCATTGTGGGTAGGCATCATCGCCCTATGGATCTGTTCACGGACCAAGACTGGAGGGTTACCACGTTTGAGAAGAGCATCCTCGAGGACAGAGTAATACTCTAGAAGGGATGCTCTATCGGAACAAAGCCTCCATCCTCGACGAGCAAGGGCATAGAGGTTTTGGTATGAAGGGGATGGCAGCTATCAAAGTGGAGGTATTGGAGGCTGTTGGTGGGTTTGATGTGAACACAGGTGCGGATTTGGCTGTCTTGAAGGTAAAGATCGACATCCAGGAATGTGATGTGGGAGGTAGAGGATTGGTGGGCGAAGGACAGTGAAGGATGGGAGGAGAGACGCGAGAGAAAGGAAAGGAGAGAGTCAGGTCCATGCGTCCAAATGAGGAAGACATCGTCGATGAATCTCAGCCACAAAAGTGGTCTGAGTGGAACGTTGAGGAAGAGTCTTTCCCATTCTCCAAGGTAGCAATTGGCGTATGAAGGCACCATTCGGGTGCCCATCACAGTGCCTCTAATTTGAAGGTAGTGACGACCATCGAAAGAGAAGTTGTTCAATTTGAGCACCATTGCTGCCAAGTCTAATAAGAAATGGGAGGAAGGTCTTGCGTCGGGTGGTCTTGAGTCCAGGAGTTTACTAAGGGCAGAGAGTCCATCATCGTGGGGGATGTTTGTGTAGAGGGAACAGACATCGATAGTGGCCAAAATGGTATTGGGTGGGAGAGGAAAGGGGAGAAGTTTGAGAAAGTGGTTAGTGTCTTGGATGAAGGAAGGGAATTGACGAATGAGAGGTTGTAGGTGGGAGTCAACGAAGGCGGAGATGCGTTCTGTAGGGGAATTAAAGCTGGCAACAATGGGGCGGCCGGGGATGTTGGGTTTATGGATTTTAGGGAGAAGGTAGAATGTGGGTGTGCGGGGTTTGTTGGGGATCATTAGAGCAATGGCGGAATCGGAAAGGCCTTCCTGTTTTCCTGAGGAATGAAGATAGGACGAAATTTGGTAGGAGTGGTGGTCTGTGGGGTTGAAAGTAAGGTGATGGTAAAAGGTTTTGTCAGAAAGTTGGCGCTCGGCTTCCTCGTTATATTTGGCGCGATCCATCACAACCGTGGTGGTGCCCTTGTCGGCAGGGAGGATGATGATATGGTCAAGATGTTTGAGTGTAGAAATGGCATGCCTTTCACGTCTGGTAAGATTATCTGTATGGTCGATAAGATTGGAAAAGTTGGGTTGGGAGATTCTGGAAAGGATATAATTGAGGTATTGTTTGACCGGGAGTAGGGAAGGAAGGGTGGGTGGAATGTATTGAGAAGGATGTTAAAAGATGGAAAAGGTAGGTGGGAGGCCGGGAGGGAGTTTTGGGTTGGCAGAGGTGAGAGAGTCTTCTTTGGGAGGGTTAGTTTTTAGACGTAGCATGTTGGCAAAGTACTGGACGTCGGCAATGAGGCAAAAATGATCAAATTTGGTGGTGGGACAAAAGGAAAGGCCGCGTGAGAGGAGTTCATTCTCAGCAGGGGTAAGTACGTGGGAGGAAAGGTTCAAGACTTCATCTGGTTGGCAAGATGAAGAGGTAGTGGCGGGAGTGTGCGAAAAATAGGAGCGCTTCAAAGGTTTGCGGGTTGGGAAAGTGTGGGTCTTTTTCAGGATATAGAGTGATGGTGGCATTGGGAATTCCAGGAGATCCCCAAGACAGAGAGTTTGGCCGATGAGTGGCGGGGGAGGAGGTGGTTTGTTGACCTCGCCATCTGTTATGAACGGAAGGGGAAGACCAAGTTTGAGGTGCCGGACGCAAAGCAGAGAGAGCTTACGGAGAAGTCTGTTGCGATGTGTGGTGATATCATTAGCCCCTTGAAGGAAAGCGGCACGAAAGTCGGATATGGATTGCGAAGAATGACGAAGATAAAGAACGAGAGATTTACAATTAGCGAAGTGGGTGTTAGAGATGGTGGTATAATGGTGTATGGTGGAACGGATAATGTGGATAGAGGCGAGGTGATACGTGAGGCGCAATAATCGTATATATATATATATATCATCATCATCATAGGTAGTCTGTCCGTAGACAGGTCCGTGATTATTCATGGTTAAACCTGGTTCTCCATATACTCCTATTTTCCGCTGTCCTCTTCATATCTTGATAACTCTCTTTCCCTTTCAAATCGTCTATTAGCTGATACCTTTTCCTACCTCTTTCCCTTTTCCCATCTAGTTTTCCTTCTAACACATCTTTAATCATACTCTCTCTC
Source organism: Tanypteryx hageni (assembly GCA_028673005.1). NCBI lineage: Eukaryota > Metazoa > Arthropoda > Insecta > Odonata > Petaluridae > Tanypteryx > Tanypteryx hageni. The sequence continues at coordinate 5,764,108 of CM054112.1, forward strand.
CTCATGTAATGTCCAACCCAGTTAGCCTTCCTCTTTCTGATAGTCTGTATAATCATTTGCTTCTCTCCTATTCTTTGTAGCACTTCATCGTTTTTCATCCTATCTGTCCATTTTATCTTCAACATTCTCCTCCAAGTCCACATTTCAAAGCTTTCCAAGTATTTGATGTCATTTTTCCTTAGCGTCCATGTTTCTGCCCCATACAATGCTATACTCCATACGTAGCATTTTATCAACTTCTTGCGGATATCTTCCCTTATATTCCCTGTAAGTAGTTGTTTCTTTCTCCTGAAAGCCGCTTTTGCTTTTCCTATTCTAGTTTTGATCTCATCCGTACATTTTGCCTCTCGTGTTATGATACTTCCAAGGTATTTATATTCTGAAACTTGTTCTAATGGCTTTCCCCCAATAGTTATGTTCAGATTCTCTTCTTTACCTGATATTCGAATGAATATATATATATATATATATATATATATATATATATATATATATATATATATATATATATATCCGATTATTGCGCCTTACTCCTTGAGGCTTTCCTCAATCGAGGATACCCTGCCGACTTAGTCCGCAATGAAATATATCGCGCCTTCTCCACCCCCTCCAGACACCCACCCTCGAAGACAGAAGTCCCTCTGACTCTCACTACAATCTTTCATCCGGGGCTGCACAAAGCCCTAAATAACATCCTCCCGGCCGCCCATCCAATTCTTCTTAACACGCCCACAACTACGCTACTCTTCCCTAAGCCCCCTATGATATTCTTCCGCTGACCTAGGAATCTTGGCGACCTTCTATGGCGCAAGGAACTCCCCACCAACCCTCCACCATCCCCCGCAGGGTCCTCCCTTTGTAAAAGACCACGTTGCCTCACTTGCCCCATCTTAGATACTTCTTCCTCATTTACCAGCCCTGTTACCCAAATCTCCTATCCTATCTTATCCTGCAGCACTTGTACCTCCAAAAACGTAATATATCTTCTTACCTGCACACAATGCCCTGCGCTCTTCGTAGGCCTCACAACCACACCCCTTAACATCCGCATGAGCGACCATCAGAATAGCGTCTCTCTTAGGTGCCCCCTTCCGGTGGCGGACCATGCGTTAACCCACTCCCTTCCCTTCAATAGCTGCTTCACAGTAAAAACTATTCGTGCTCTTCCAAGTAGTTTCCCCGTGCCACAACTCCGTCAATGGGAACTAGCCCATATTGACATCCTCTGCTCCCTCTCCTTACCAGGTTTAAACCTTCGCTAACACTCCCACTCCAATCACCCCTCTTTTTCCTTTCCCCTCCTTCCCCTTACCCCTCTTTTCCCGAACCCCTACCTCCAGTGTTACGCTTATTTTTAGTCTCCGCATTTCTCTCGCTGAAGAAGGGCGTGTGTTGCCCGAAAGCTCCAAATTACAAGCCTTCCTCTATCGCTGTGGATGTCCACCACTGTATGGTAAGTGTTCACTGGCTCCTTCCTATCCCTCTCAACCTTTCGCTGCATTTATTTCATCATATTATTTCTTTTTCCATATGTTATATATATATATATATATATATATATATATATATATATATATATATATATATATATATATATATATATATATGTAAAATTACAACCCATAACAACAACAAGGAGATCCTTCTTCGACCACTAGCAATGAATGACTGGAAATTATATGGAGTGAGAGTACATGCTGCATCAGAACATGTGAAACCTACAGCTTTCTTCCAAGCACTCTGTATTTGATGTTTAATTTTTGCGCTTCTATTTTCTATAATAATCCACTAGGTTGATTAGCCAAAAATACACTATCACGCGCTTTGATTTACTAGTCGGGCAGCAGATGCTTAAGGAACTCAAATCTTTTGCTTAGGTTGAGTCATGTTCTGTGTTTATGAAGTGGTTTTAATAAATTCTTCGTTTATCTCGGCTCATCCTCACAGCACCAAATTTCTTTCGTGAGAAGAAACTGAAGTGTCAAGCATTTTTTTCCCCATTAAGTGTCTTTCCCTCCAACCCACATTGCATTTCTTTCTCTCCTAAGCCTTTATGGAAAATAAGATAAAGAGCTAGGTATTAATAAAGAGAGAAATAACAAGCAGAGCTAAGGTATTTACATTCGACAAATAATAACATGGGTCACATTTAAGGCTCGAAAAAAGCTGGAATAGAATCTACCACTTAGCCAGAGAGAGGCACTCCCCCGGCCACCCTACCTCTCCGTCCACCACAGTGCCATGCACATGGGTCCCTTTCTCACAAGACTGCTTCAGTTTTGGAAGCCCTGATCACATAACTCATTTTTTAAAGAAAGTTAACTTGTAGGATGCCAAGTAAAACACTAATGAATTTTATTTACTCGTTCCAACATTCCCAATTATCTTGGGGCATCAATACCTTTTCCAGTGGATATTCTAAGCATACGTTGCTCATGGGGAAGGGGTTATAACCCCCAATACCCTCCCTGTAATCATATACTAATGTATTTGCATTGAAATCAGCATATTATTTTTCCTTATATTGTGGTAGCCCTGCTTTTTTGATCCATTCTAAACATCTTATTTTCTCATTCTATACGCACCCTAAAAAAGAAATTTGTTTTAAATCTGTTCAGCCGTTGCCTTCCAAATTCATAGTTACAGAAAAATTCTAACCTTGATAGTGTGGTAGCCCTGTTTAGTCGACCTGGTTGAAATATAATATTATGGTTATTTATTTATATGAAGATTAAATATACTATATTTGGTTAAAATCCGTTAGGTCAGTTCTCTATAAATACGTGAAGAAGAAATATTATTTAAATTTTAACTGTGGTAGCCCTGCATTTTAGCTCCGCTTTAAACATCTTGATTGAATTATGGTATGTTGTACAAATCTTATATCCAAATCCAAATTCCAAATCTACAATTACTGAAAGTTTAATATGTAATTGTGGCACCCCTGTTTGGCTGATTTGGTCTGAATATGAAAATATGGTTTTGTATATAAGTGTACATTATAAATATTAAATTTCGTTAAAATTGATGAGGACAGTTCAACACAAATACGTGTAAAAAGAATTTTTTTATTCCTTAAATTGTGGCAGCTCTGTTTTATCTGCACTAAACATCTTTATTTTGTTATTTTATGTTGCATGCCTTCTTCATACAAAATTTCGTTTAAATCGGTTTGGCCAATTCCTTCCAAATTCATTATTACTGAAAAGTTAAACTTTGCAATTGTGGCACACAAATACAAGGATGGCTTAGATTTATCAGATATGATGTTGTATTCTTATTTAGATAAAAGACGATCTGTAAAATACTAGAAGAAGGTGATGTTCAGTCTTTTCACCTGCATGGCACTAAATGCATACATTATTTTTAAAGCAAGCAACCCAGGAAAAAATTATTAGACTACAGTTCACTTCAAATATTATAGTCTACTGAATTAGAGTGGTTAACTGAAAAGAGTTTATACTCATCTTCCGGTAAGAGTGATACATTTGCCGCAATATCAGGGTTTGGTATAAGAAAACAGCTTGGGCAAAAAGAAAAAGTTGTGTAGCATGTAGCAGAAAAGATGATTGTCCTGTACGAAGGGCTAGTGCTGTGTGTAAAATGTGGAAAAGGATTGCATGGAGTTTGCTTGTCATTATACCAGCGCTAACATGAACATAATAGATATGTATGAGATATTCCTGTTCAAATGCTTTTTTTCTTTTTCATTTGAAAATTGCAGTTATGCATAAAATAGCCACCTTTTTATTCATTATTTGTTACTGTGCTGGCATTTTTGCAATGTTTTTTCCGAAAATATTGTCTTTATGATTCTGTGCTTAACCCCTCAAGTGTGGAGGAGATATAAATCAAAGCCACTCCGGAGGTCGGAGGAGATTTAAATGAATTAGCTAATCCAGAGTAAACTTATAAAAAAATGCATAACTTTTTACCTATTCATTGGATTCGTCTGAAATTTTTTTAGAATTTGCATAAAACTATGAGTATTTCTATTATATTTTTTGCATTTTTTTATATTTTTCATTAATTTTTTTTGGGTGAAATGGTTTGATGAATTATTTTAAGCATTCACAAAAGCGCTATGTCGTACCTGTTTATTCCAGGTTTACGGATTACTTTATGTATACTACTTTATCGTACATTTCCTCATAAGTTTATCAAAAAAAACCAATAAGATTAAACAAAGATGATAGAAATGCGAAGGGACAGGAGAGAGAGGTTTTGTATTTGCCCACTCAACAAAAAAATGCCAAAAATATAGGTTTTTACCTTAGTAATTTGAACACGATCTTCAATGTGATTCCCACTATCACTGTCTGAACTGACACTTTCTTCTGAATCACTTTCATGTGAGATTTCTGTCTCATTTTTATTGCTTGCCTTTTTCTACTGGCTAACGCCATGATAACTACGACTCTTTTAACCTCTAACAAATTAAACAAGTTATCACAGAAAAAATTAATAATAGCTGTCTCCATACAGTGTAAATGCTTCCCTCAGACTAACTTCTTCAGAGCGGCAAGAGAATATGTTTTGTGCTATCCAAGCGCTTCCCATGCACTCTGATCATGCTTTCGGTCAAGACGACTTGTTTGTGCAGTGATGTCAGATAAGTGTTTCTCTCACTCAATCTTATTATACTGTTCTCAAGAGATGCTGAACCAAGCACTCACAAGCATTAGCCCAGACCCGAAGGCCCTTATTCCTCCCTTTCTATATAGATCTCAAGTGCTGATGCAATAAGAAAAAAATATTCATCTTAAGAGTGAGAGACGTCACAGAGCAGATAAACATACGTAATACACAATTAAAAACACATAATACACAATTACAAACCAATTGCCAAAAAATAAAAACCACAAGATGCAAAGACGTCTTTCAGTCTGTCTGTAGAGATGTGAGAAACGTTCGGCATAAAAACGGTCATGGGATCAGTCTACATATTTGCACGTAGGATTTTAGCTTTCTTGCTCATCCTTTTCTATAATGGCTTATGCTGGTCCTTATTCTTCAGATATAAGTGAGGCTGATTGAAAGATCCACATTGTCTCACTGCCTTACTCTAAAAAAAGTTTGTGGATAGAGAATGAATGGCCAAGAGATTTTGTTAAGGGTATACAAAAGTGACGTGAAATCCTCATACATCTCGCCCACACTTCCAACTCATTTATAGATAGTCCTTTCGAGTCGAAATGAAGTTTGTTTCATCGTCAGTTTGAGAGATTTGGAAGGTTAAAAATTAAAAATTTCACACAGCAGGAAGAAAAATGTACCAAATTAATAATGGAATATTTTTGCAAATAAAGCATTAAAAATTAAAAGTTTAACATAAAAATAAATGCCAAACCTTATTCTATTAGAATATATGAACAAAAACTGATACTGTAATATTTGACCAGGCAAAAGCAAAATTAAGCCAAAATTATAGGGTCGGTGCAGAGCACGTATGACGATGGCATGTGACATTTATAGGTTTGGTGCTCTGCACGTATGATGATGTTGAGGGGTTAAAAGTGACTTAAGAAATACATTTAACATACTTTTCTACTTAAAAAAAAAAATTTTCAAATTGAAAATAAAATCTTTATATATAATTACTCAATGTCTGTCCGTCTGCCTGTGTCACCCCTTTTATCTCTTGAATAGTTTGTCATAGAGAAATGCTGTAAAAGCCATTTTGTTTCTGACAACTAGGAGACCCCAGGAAAGCTATTTTTATTTACGGAAGTGTCTCGAATTCGACTACAGGAGAGGATTATATTTTTCCATATGTTTACACTGGAATTTTGATTTTTAAAGATGCAAGGTATATTTCTTTCATTCATCAAAAATGTAAATATGGACCGAATTTCTCCATTTTTGTTTTATTCAATGGCTTAAACTATGAAATATCTTATTATTGCGATTTTTTGATGTTGCATGAAATAATTTCTCAGAAACACGCTTTCCTTTTCGAAATTTATGGCTTTTTCCTACTCTTTCCGGGCATTGCCAAGGCAACCCACATTGTTCCCTCTGATTGAGTTAACGTCTATTAAGCCTTCAAATAGCCAAAATAATTGCATTATCAAATTCATGCTGTTTATGAAGCATCTAAATTATAGTTGTAGTAATGTGAAACTTAATAGATTACAACGTTAATAATTAACGATTATTATTATTCAGTAAAATGCATGTGGGCTGTGGGCTTTTTTAACGACTGACCAAAAGAAAAAAATCTTCTTTCTTTATTTTAATACTGGAATGTGACCTTTTTAGTATGATAGAGACAATAAAAATTGCACATATGAATTATAAAAACAAACATGACATTCAAAATATCAGTTGTCTATTTTTATAAGGAGAAATTGGCTATTACTACTTTTAAACATGCAGATTTTTGACTGACTTCACAAAAGATTTTGTGGGTACCACTAATTTTTCTAACTTAGAAAGTAATAAAATTACTTCAAAGTAATAATATGTGTAACAGTTTCTGCAATTACTGAAAAAATGAGAAAGAAATATTAAGAAATAAGGTGTATATGATTTTTTATATAAAGTGATGCAAATTTGTAAAAATATCTGAGGCACTTCTGCACATACCCACCGAAATAGGCATGACACTAAAAGGATTAATTATTCCATTTTGGGGATCAGTGGATTCATGAGTGTAAAGGTGCATTTCCATGCATGCATTACGGACGTAGCGAACAACACATTGGGAATACTGCCTGTTTACATGTGTGTGTCGGCGATTGGATAGACAATTGACTGCTATGATACACGCAGTTGTTGTTTGGAGTTGTGAGTTGTGATTCCGCATGAAAAAAATGGATGATCGATTGGTTAGATGGCATTACAACATTTTACTATTATTACTTCTGAGGAGTCAAAGACTTAGGAGATGGTGGGTTCAACCTATTTTTTCGAGAGGAAGAAATCAAGGGGTTTACCGAATCTTGATTCAGAAAATGAGGCTTATGGACTCTGAATCATTTCACAATTATCTTCGAGTGTCAAGGTGCAGGTATGATCAACTTTTGTCACAAGTTGGACCTTCAATCAGAAGAGTTTCAGTTATGAGAGAAGCTATTTCTCTTGCTGAGGTAAGTGTAGTCAATTACCTAACTGAAGTCTTTATATTAAAAATAGAGATGTGCTCAAATCCACTTACCCCCCCGAATCCACCGAATCTCAATGGATTCGAAGATTCGAAAATTCAATGTGGATTCGACTGGATTCGAAAAACGCGGATTAATGTAGTTCAAGATCGCGCCACCATTTTTTGTTGCACTTTGCTAAATCACCGATCTATATTCAACCAGTTTCGTTGTAACTCACAAAAAATAGGTGAAACAAACTCACAATGGGGTCACTCTCATGCGGATAATCAATCATACGTGTTCCGTAGCCGTAGTAAAACATTTTTGATATTAATTCCATGGATAGCTCATAGGTTAGCAGTTATTGCCAATTTACGGATTTTTCGTCAAAACAAGTTCATTTTTTCTTACCGGCTGGCAAAAAAACATTACGTATGTTATAACATGTGATGTTGCATAGTATGAATTTCTGGATTAATTTAAGGAACAATTAGTAAGAGTTGAAACATATTTTTACTTACGATTCAGCATAAACAGATTCTTTTATGTTAGCTATCGAGGCTGTGTTACCACGCGTTTGTAACACTGAAATTGACACATTCTCGGCGTCCCTAGAAGCTCATTACAAGTGAAATCACGTCATTGATGTACCGGTTCTTATTATATTGGTTTTGTGATTCTGTACTTTAGTTTCGAATGTTTTAATTCAATCAGAATTATGTCGGAAGTTTGGGGACACTATACCATCTGTGAAGACGATAGAAGATACGCAAAATGCATGTATTGTGGCTTGCGCATTTCGAGAGGTGGGAAAAGCATGACCACCACAGCTTTAAAGAGACATTTGAAGCAACATGCCGGTTTGATTGAAAGGCAGAAAGTGAGGGAGTGTGGTCAACCCTTACAAATTGATGTGAGGGAAGAACTGAATGCAGAGGAAGTTGATCCTTATTCAAGTGCTTCAACTCCTTCCACTTCGAGTGCTTTCGTCACTCCATTAAGTTCCCCAAACAGTGAAAGCACGTTTTTTAAGGAACCAAAGTAATTGAAAAGTGAAGCCAAACAGCAAACATTGAAGGAAGCGTTCTATCGTTACCAGAAGTTTAAACCTGGCGACCGAAGGAGTGAGATGATTACAAAATTAATTGCACAGATGATATGTGTAGACAATCAGCCATTCAGTTTAGTGGAAGATAAAGGCTTCCGTGCTTTAATTTCGCATCTAGAGCCTCGATATACCATTCCAACTAGAAAACACTTATCTGCTTTTGTGATTCCCAATCTTTATGACCAAGCAAGAAGTGAAGTTATGAACTTATTGAACTCCACCCACCACGTGTCAATCACTACAGACATGTGGACTTCAACGGCAAACGACAGCTACATGAGCATAACGGCACATTTTGTGAGTGACATTCATGCATTGAAACATCTTTGCCTTGATGTTTTTCCATTCCTGGAGGTTTCGCATAGTGGGGATAACATTAAGAACTTTTTGGTTCAGTGTCTGGAAGAGTGGAAGATAGCAGACAAAGTCTCTTATGTTGTCTGTGACAATGGGAGAAATATTGTGGCTGCTGTCAATTCTTCCCCTTATCAGGGAGTTCCTTGTTTAGCCCATACATTTCAGCTAACTGTAAAAGATGGTCTATTAAACCAAAAGTCGGTCAACAATCTGGCAGATTTATCTCGGCAGATTGTAGGGCATTTCAAACACTCGTGCCAGGCAACAAGTGTGCTAAAAAAAATGCCAAAAACAACTGGGAATGAAAGTTCACAGAGTTATACAAGATGAACCTACTAGGTGGGATTCTACGTATTTAATGTTCAACAGATTACTAGAACAAAGAAATGCCATAACTCTAGCTGCAGCAGATACTAAACTTCCGACAGAGCTTTCAATGTTTCAGTGGGATTTGATGGATGATGTGGCATCACTGATGAAAATATTTCAGGAGGCCACGAAGACTGTCAGCGTGAACATGTGACAGCTTCTGAAATTATTCTGATAGTGAATAGTACCATTGAAGCAATAAAGAATGGAAGCTTCATATGAGCAGTAGTGCTGAAGAATGAACTTGTGTCTTCCTTGAAACTGAGGTACAATGACTTGGAAACAAATGAGGTTTATACCACTTCCACCCTCCTGGATCCACGACTCAAGGGTAGCTGTTTTACGTCTGCAGATAATTTGATCCAGGCCAAATCTAAGCTACTGGAGAGAATGAAGCAAATCACATTGAAAGATAAAAGCAAGGTAGGTATCAAAATGTGAATAATTTGACTAAAAATAAATCATTTATAATTTTATATATTACAAGTTTTCTATTTTAGAAATACATACATGCATCAACTGACTTTTTATTTTTAAAGAATTTCTGTTCTAGATATATGTATCTTAATTTTATACTCTCATGCCTTCCAAAAAAATGCATATTGTTTTTAAAATTCACAGTCTTGAGTGTTGTTTGTAAATTGAGCAAATTTAATTTCCCTTAAAATCTTTCCATTCCATGATATTTTTTCTTATTTTTTGTTTCAGAAGACAAGTGTTGAAGTTGAGCACAAACCAACTGCCAGTAAGCATGGCATGTGGGCTCATTATTCAAAAATCATGAAGCCCCAGTCTGAAATAGTTGAATATTTTGATGAAGAGCAACAGCTGAATTCGTATTTGAGAGAAGAAGTTCTTTCTCCTCAAATTGAGCCTCTAACATACTGGAGAAATAATACAGCATATCCAACCCTGAGGATGTTAAGTAGTGAATTTCTTTGTATCCCTGCTGCAACTGTATCATCAGAAAGACTATTTAGTACTGCTGGGCTGGTGTGTGACCAAAAACGTAGTCGATTAGACCCAGAACGCTTGAGAATGTTAATTTTCCTGAATAAAAATTTGGATGTCATTCAATAAGAGACATGTACCCAATTTATTTCATGACCCAGATTTTCTTTTGACATGCAACATTTTCGGGTGTTTCCAATGGAGGCTTTCCGAATATTTACCTTTTAATTTTGATGTTGAATAAATCAATTATTTTCATTAAACACAGATAAGAAAAATGCATAATTAAAATGAAGTTGGTTAAGGTAGATTCGATACAAGATACGAATCAAATCCCTTTTAGATTCAATTCGAGATTCGGATTCGAGGAAAATGTGAATTCGACCCATCTCTAATTAAAAATAAAGAAATTTGATTATTATTGTTTGAAACTGTACACATGGATGGAGTCCATGCAGCCTTCCAGCTGTAGACACCAAAATAAATTTGGTGTTCACTTGTACTTTCTCGCATAATGACCATCTTGAAATTTTCACCCATTACTCGCGTTGAAGTTGAAACTTTCTCAGCTCCAACACGTCGTTGTGGCCAACGTGCATAATGACTCAAGCAAGGCCTCTGATTGGGTAGCATCAGTTCTCAATGCTATAATGTGTGCATGGAAACACACCTTAATACTGAAGACAGTAATAACCTTACCTCCAATCTATAAGGCACAGGCTGATTTTGGGAGACATTTTTCTGAAAAAAGTGTGCCTTATAGCTCAAAAAATATGGTAAGTTTTGAGGTAAAAAAGTTATCGATGAAACACGCTAGGTAGCAGATATCAAAATTACTTTAAATAAAAATGAAAAGTTGGAATGATTGATTTTAAACATTTCTGTAATTTAAATAAAGAAATTTTTATTTAAGGAATCAAAGAATAAAATGAAATTTTTACTAACCTGCAAACCAGTCAACTCATTGCCAGAAGTAAATGCATAGGAATTTTTGTAATCAGAAATAGAGAACGTCAGTGGTGCTTCAGTATTAACTGAAATCCGTGGTATTGTAATTTTCATAATCAAGAGAATCAAAAACATTCCAAATGCACACTGAAATAGAAAAAAATTGAGTTTTAACTTTATTCACAACTACATAAGACATAGTCTGCCAAACGGATTTGATAAAAGGATTTGTATTAGGAGATTGAAAACACTGCATTTTATAATTGATAAGTATTTTGAAACGAGTAGCGCAGTGGCATACCTTATTTTTCAATAACTTTTATATTAACATGCTACTATATTTATATGTATTTTCAATGATAAAATTTTAGTTTAAAATTTAAGGAAAATAGAAGAAATAGAAATTTTCGAATGTAAGGTTTTCAATTGCTATTATCTTTGTATTTTGAGCGTAATTTAAGGAAATGTTATATTGTATTGTTAGGTTTTCATTTTTTACTATGAATTTTTAATGTAAATCTAAGAATTGCTACCATCTTGCAGTTGGGAGGACTTGCAATGATCTTGATAGAACATGATGTTTTAAAAAACTAAAATTTACAGACCTACTACATGATTTTGCCGACTCAAAAGCTCAGAAACAAACTTTTGTAAAAAATGTGTACAATTATATTTATTTTTCTGTAAATATGCGCTATTTTATATAATGGCATAATACCTATTTTGCGATTTTTTATCCAAATATGTGCTAAAGGTACAGATGATGATGCCATAATCTTAATACAAAATATCCTAATTTTCCATAATTTTAGTGTATAGGGTATTGTCTTAATGATGATTAATCTTATTGCTCATGCAGGGCAATCTGAGTCACGAAATTTAAAATACGAAAACTTGGACACGAGCCAACTGCCAGAGAATTTGGAAATTACAGATAGTCTCCATAATTTCATGAAAAATTATACATTTCTGCGAGAACTCATGGAAATCTTATATTATACTAGCAGAATTACCCGGCATTGCACAGGGGGGATGTACACATTAGAGAGTTATAAATATATTTTTTTAATTTCTAACAATAGTCTAGCTAAAACATGCTAAGCTTCTATCTGTTCTCATTTGGAAAAGAGTTTCGAACTGCTTCTTATTGTAATCTCTGTTTTTCTATGGATCTCTCTGTGAGTTCTGATGTTTCTGATGCTCTTGAAGCAGCGTGTCTTTGTGCTTCTGATTTGCTGCCAGTTAAACATGCCTTTTTTTTGGGTGGCATTGCAAATCTATAAACCATTTAAGAATTACTATAAAAATGAAGACAAACTAATCCCAACAATTAGAAGTAATTATGGTGATATTCTGTGAAAATTCCTAAAAATCCATGCAATTTTTGTACTCAAATATAATTTTTGATCGTTTAATCAAAAGACAAAATTGTATGACCTGAATAATATTATTTATACTATTAGGAGTAAATCAGTATGAATTTTACAAATCTAGGTCAATGACTGCATATTCCAAGGTATTTATAGTCTGAAACTTGTTATAAATACCTATGTTCAGATTCTCTTCTTTGCTCGATATTTGAATGACCCTGGATTATTCTGTATTTATTTCCATACCTTATTTTCTACCTGTTATTACTAGTCCATTTATCATTTTTTGGAGTTCCTCTTCTTTTCTTGCTACAAGTACTTGATCATCCATGTATTTTACTGTTCTTATAATCCTTCCTCCAATTTTGAAATCTCCTGTGCCTTCTAATGCTTCTTGCATAAGACTTTCTCCATATACGAGGGGGGACCAAAAAAAAACCGGGCATAAGTTATAAAAAATCGTGTATTTATTTTTACAAGTTTATATTTTAATGACCCTCAAAGTACTCTCCGTTTGTCTCAATACACTGGTCAATATGTTTTTTCCACTTCTGGAAGCAGTTCATAAACTCCGTCAAAGAAATGTTTTTTAAAGATTGTGTCGTTTTTTGTTTCACCTCATCTACGTCCACAAAACGTTTTCCTTTAAGGTATCTTTTCATCCTCGGGAACAAAAAAAAGTCGCACAGAGCGAGATCGGGTGAATACGGCGGGTGGGGAAGAGGGGTCATGCCGTTTTTGGTAAAAAACTGCTTCGCGGACAAGGCGGTGTGAGCGGGTGCGTTGTCATGGTGGAACCACCACTCCCCACTTTGCCACATTGCGGGCCGTTTTCTTCGAATAGCATCTCGCAAACGCTTCAAAACTGTTAGGTAGAACGCCTGGTTAACAGTCTGACTCGGTGGAACGAACTCTGAGTGGACTACACCTCTGCAATCAAAAAACAAATCAGCATCGTCTTGATGTTTGATTTCACTTGCCGTGCTTTTTTGGGGTGAGGTGAATCAACAGACTTCCACTGACTAGATTGCTGTTTCGTTTCGGGGTCATACCCATAGCACCAGCTTTCGTCACCTGTAATGACTTTGGAAAACAAGTCTGGATTTCCAACTTTTCTTTCAGTTCAAGACATGCATTAAGGACAACACCCGACGATGCCGGTCGGCAGACTGATAGTTGAGGTCCCCCACCATGTCTGCCTAGAAGCAGAACCCCATACTACTACCGCCCCGCCCACCACAGCATAAGTCCGGTTTTTTTTGGGTCCGCCCTCGTAAATTGAATTGGGTTGGTGATAGGCAGCAGCCCTGTCTTACTCTTCTACCGATATTTTCTCCACAGGTGTTCGCATTCTCCAACCTTACCTTTACAACTTGATTCGTATATAGATTCCTGATCAGACTCCTGTCTTTCCAGTATACACCTATATCCTTTAATATATTCATCAACATTACCCAATTTACTCTATCAAAGGTCTTCTGCCAGTCTACGAAACATCTTGACTGTACTCTATAGCCCTTTCTCATATAATTCTAACTACCCCTATAGCATCTCTAGTTTCTCATCCTTTTCTGAAACGGAATTGATCTTTCCCTAGCATTTCTTCTGCCTTTTTCTGCAGCCTTTTATTAAGAATCCTCGTGATGATATTCCAAGTGTGTGACAGAAGGCTTATCGTTCTGTAGTCCTTAAACTGCATTGCCTTTGGCTTCATCTTTAGAGGGATCATTGTTACTTCTAGGAAATTCTGAGGCCACTCTCATGTGTTGTAAACCTTATTAATTAATTTCGTGATCGCTTTTAGTCCTTCTGATCCCATGACATTAAGTACCTCAGCCAGTATTCCATCGCAGCCTGTCGTTTTCCCTTTCTATAGTTCCACTATCGCTTTTTCTACTTCGCTCTCCATAATACTTGGTCCTAAGTTGTCTTCTTCAGTGTTTTCATAATCTTCCAGTTCTATTTTTGCCGATCCTGTCTGCTTTCTGTATAGTTCCTTAATGTATTCTTCCTATACTTGTTCTACATACTTTGTTTCTGAGACATCTTCCCATCCGTATTCATAATTCCTTTACCATGAATTCCATTAAGCTTCTTATCTTCTAATTCCAGTTCCCTAGCATAGATCATATCGTATCATCCTAACTTCTCCACATGTTGTATTTCATCACATTTTTCATTTTTCCAATTTTCTCTAGCTTTATCTGTTACCCTTCTCAACTCATTGTTTATACGTCTATAGTTGACTCTACCTTCTAAAAGAGCAAGTAAAGATGCTAGAATCACACAGTAGGTGTAGAATAAGACAAAATGATACAAAATAATGGCCTTACCATAACAATTCAGTTTTTTGTGATGATCCTTGAAGTGATTTAAGTTTCCTCTGCACTGAGTAAAGGTATCTTATAAACTAAAATCTCTGGAGTTATTCATGCATATTTCCCATGCAATCCGAACGTATTCTTTTTCAACATCGTAAATATCTTTGAAGGCACTCAGGTACGTGCAGACAATGTCCCCTTTCTTTCTCTGTGTTGATCTGAATGAACGGCGACGAAAAAGAAAACAAAGCCTGGAGTGCATAAGGTTCTTTCTCCTCCCCAGGAAGTGTTGGGCAATTGAAAGATGCATTTCGTCTGGAGAGAGAGCCACCCATGGACAAATAAACATCTCCTCTGGTCTTCAAACCGAAACAGAGCTCATATCTATTTTGTACAGAGATTTTTAGAAGCCACAATTCTCCAGTCTATGCTCTTTGCGCTTACAGGTTTTGATCACTTTCTCAGCTGAACATGTCTGTCTTTACGTATATACGGCACACAATTGATATTGGTCACACCATATTTTTTTGGTCACTCTTTCTGGCCACACCATATTTTCTGGTCACCCTGGGGTGCCTCAGGCACCCGGTTGGGAATCACTGCTCCGCATTACTAGTTCTACAAAGTTTATTTGAAAACTATTTTAATTTGACAAAACATTTATGAGATATAACATAGTTCATTTTTGTCACCAGTAAAGTGGTACGCATGATTGGTTTACAGGGTTAATTTTTGTGGTTTTCTTATTTTCTTCGAATGTAAGTCCTTAATATCAATTTTCATAAAAATCCATTTGGTAGAAGCTGAGAACGAACATACGGATGGACAGACAAACTGATGCTAATAGACACTTATGCTAGAAGTGAAATGCACCTAAAAAGATAAAGTTCCCGTCATAAAAAAATGAAGTTCCCTTCAAAGTATGAAATAATAAATAAAGCAAATAAATACTGAAATCATACCTGCAACAGAAGCTGAATCCACATGGCCTTAGCAAACAGTAGTTTTTTAACATGCAATGCTTCTGCTTGCTGCATGACTAGATGAATTCCAGAAACTTTTTCAGTGTTTAGAGCTGAAATGGCAACAAAAAGAAAAAACCTTAAAACATCAATGTAAATTGTTAGAACAGCAATTCAACTAAAATATATTACAGAGCACAGTAACTCCTGATTTAACCACTCAAGCCCGGAGGAGATTTATTAAATCCCACCCGTACGGCCGGATGAGGTTTTTAAATTTTCACGATTGCATTGCAAAAACATTCGAGAAAATTTAAAAAATCATAACTTCATAAGTTTTCTCTCGATTTTTCTGATTTTTTGTGGATTTATGAAAAACATGAAATTTGTAAATGTCCATTTTTTGTATCATATTTTACAAACAAACATTGCTGCAGTAGAAGAGAATGTACACCAATCGCTGATTTTCCGGCGCGCGTTTGCCCTTTTTATATAACATTCAACACCGGGAAATCTATGAAAGATATTGATGTACAATCTTAATAAAAGAATAATTTAAATTAGTAATTATTTTATTCTACGAATCTACCCATCTAAACCAATTAGGTGAAAAGTTTTACGTATCTCAACTTTTTCGTGTCTTGACTGGAAATTTTGAAGTAAATGTAGTATTACTGATTTATTAGAAGACGATTTATTTATAATATAAACGTTTTAGTTATATAGTAATTATTCTTGGTCGTTACAAAAGTCGCATAGAAGAAATGATTAAATTCCGTTCATTGGAAAGGGAGACATGACCATCAGAAATAAATTTAGATGCAAAACACGGAAAACTTTCAAAAGTTAAACTAGCTTATGAGTCCTTGCCAAATATTTTTAGAAAATTTACACATGCGTAATTGGATTCATCAAGAAATGCCATATAGTTTAGTAAAATAATGTGTAAATATATGGAAGAGCTTCGCTGTTCGTGATTTTTGATGATGTGTCCTCTTCTTGCTCACTCGCAACATCGCTGCTTTGGTCCCACTAGATAGCACAACAGAGAAAGCCCTTATCTGAAGAGGAAAACAAACCCTACATCTTCTTTCAGAGGACAAAGAAAAGAAACCCAATTTTGTGGGTTCCCTTTCCTCAGGTATTTATGTGTCAACTTTAGAAACCGAAAGTCCATAGGTCAGTGGTAAAAACTGAAATTCTATCACAAATCTAAATGTATATTATATGTAAACAAATACATACAAATACATGTACACAATTCCTCTCCAAAAAAGAACAAAGGCTCCTTCTCAACTAACTTGCTTTGGGGATGCAAAAAATCTTAGTAATCCAAACCACCTCAAAGAGGACGAAATAACAGATATTGGTTGACGTTGATGCTCTCCTATGCAGCGAGGAACGAAGGATTGTGCTGTCATGAAAGCGAATGTTTACGGAAATGATTTTACTCAACCCAATTCCATTCTTCATGAATTGCATCATAAACATTTCTAATAAGACGTTTTCCTTTCTTTTTTTACATGCCGACGAAGACCTTTGTCGCATGACATAAGCCAAATGGCTCCACCAGGAAAAAAGGAGAAAAATCGTGCTCTCCTTTGAAAAGATACATAATTGCTACATTGCATTTCAAACATCAAGGAAAGGTTCCTTGCCGCATTAAAAAGCGATTTTTATACGGAAAAACACCGTCATATCGTAGCAAAATTGAAAATTCAATCGCAAAATTCAACGTTGATTATATATTTTTTAAAACAGGAAAAAAATACAGGACAAGCATAGATAGGAAGTACAAAGCTTCCTCTTTCAAAATATATAAAGGCTATTTAGATTTAAAGAAGTCTCTAGTGTCAAAGATAAAAGAAATTATGGCTGACGCAGGACATAATAGTACGTCTGACGGCCGATTGGACAGTTTTCACAGGACGTAATAGTATGTCTGACGGCGTTTACGCATTAAGAACAAGAATTTTTGCACCACAGATTTGACTCACAAGTGCAAAATTCAATTGTATGAACTTGAATTCAGTCAACTCCAATTACTACCATCATTTTAGATCATTGTACCAAAAAATTAACATTTATTTTTGGCAAACTTAAATAAATTGTTGCTGGACCCTTTCAAGGGTGTTTAAAAGATTTTTTTCATTGCATTGTGTCTGCACATATTGTGACCATATTTCAAAAAGGCAAAAACATTACTCGAAATTCACAAAAAAAAGGGACAAAATTTTCGCAGGATTTTTTAAAATGGAAGTTTGGTTTATTTCAATCAATACATCATTTGAAAGAATTGGACCAATTCTGTAGATAGGAAAAACATTGACACAAAAAAATATTTAGGTAATGATGTGTGGAGTTAAAAGAATTAAATTAACTTGGTCAAATTCCACATATTCAATTATTACCAACTACGGATGCAAGTAGGGTTGCCAAGTGTCGTTTTAACCTGGAGACTCTGAGTCTCGGGATTTGTATCTAGGCTTGGCATAATTTCTTTGGTTCAGTGAGTTTTTCTCGACTTCTAAAGAAATAAAATACATTATGAAATTTTGGGGAAAATTTTCACTTTTCTGATTTCAAAACACTGATGTAATATTTTTAACAATACATACTTCATTGTACAACAGGGTGAACAGATTTTCAAAATTAAAAAAAATGGCCAACACGTAAATTTCAATTCAACGAAACAAGTCATTCTAAAGCATAATCTCAACTGGGGCTAAATAAAAATTTAGCTTAACAATCCTGAAATATAGGTGGATAAACAACAAATTAATATGCTGTTTAAATATTTATTAATTTTTATTTGCAATTAATTTGCAGCTGATGTTGAAGGAGTTGGTTCTGAAGCTCGTATGCGAGTCTTGCGCAGACATTTTGTACTTTGCAAGCGAAGATATTTCTTGCAGAAATTTGGGATTGTCTGAAAGCAAATTGTAAAAGTCGTTGCATGAAAGTTCCCAAAAATAAGCTTTTGTCTCTATCATTGCTTTGATGTTTCCAACAAGAAAGCAGTTCTTTTCATCTGTCCACAGAGCGTTTGTGATAGAAAACATTCCTTCTCAGCACTTGTGCTGAGAATAGCTAAAGCAAATTCCAAAATCATTTGAATATTTTTAACGAAATTCTTTCACCTTGCACAAACCATCGTTTGACAGTTTCAGTTAAAGTCCTGTTCCATTTGGCAATTTTGCTTTTACTGATATTCATAACATGGTGGAATTCATCAGAAAAGCTCCTCTTCATCTATAACTTTCATGATATGTGTAGGATTAATTTTTTGTGTAACTTTGTATATTAAATGGCACTCTTGGAAGAACGGGACAATTGGCATCCTGTTTTAACTTTATCGGGACAACGGGACACTTAACTAAAAAATGGGAAGATCCCGTTAAAAACAGGATGTATGGTCACCATAATGTAATACTTGCAAAGCTCTATAATTTGAACTGGGAGAAGGAC
This sequence comes from Tanypteryx hageni, assembly GCA_028673005.1. Lineage (NCBI taxonomy): Eukaryota > Metazoa > Arthropoda > Insecta > Odonata > Petaluridae > Tanypteryx > Tanypteryx hageni. The sequence goes on from CM054112.1 coordinate 5,783,050, forward strand.
ATCAAGTCATCTATTCCCTCAGTTTCTCTGTTACCTTATAGTTGTGCTGTAATTCAGTGGTAAAATGGATTGGTTTTACTGAAAAGTTCTACTTTGTTTTCAATCCATAAATATTGCTCCTATCAAGCAGATAAGTGTTAAAGGAAGTGGTTTAATCTATAATAATAAAAGAAGCTGTCTGTGTGTGTGTGCATCTGTGCCAGTCGTAACTCTTCAGAAAATAAATGTAGGAGCCTCAAAATTTGGCAGCAGCTTCAGGTTGATCATAAGAGTTGCATTGCCTAAAATAATTCAAATCAGCTAACAGGGACCCAATGGGGTTCACATGGAACGGTCGGTCCAAATTTGTTTTTTTTAAAGACATCTCAGCAACGAATTGACCGATTTAGATGAATCTTTCACCAATATCAATGTTTTGATGAGAGATATTTGAACCAAAAATGGACAGAATCAGTCCAAAGGCTCGAAAGTAAGGGACAGTCCAAATTTTGCATTTTTTAACCTTTTGAGCACCAGGCAATTTTCTTGTAGCTATGCCGAATGTGCCAGGCGATTTTTGTCGAATTTACAGTAGTGTAGGAAACAAATTACATCTCCCTCAATTTTCAAGGTATCTTTTTGAAAGTTTTACAGAACATTCAGTATATATAGCTCTCTATTTAGAACATAGGAATTAAGGACTAGATATCATACTACTATTGTAAAAGGAATGTTTAACATTAAAATTACCATTTTAGAAAAACAAAATTAAAGTTTGAAATTAGAAATGTTGAAAAAAGTACTTAACTCGCATATTTGTCATATTTCTTGAAGCCCCAGTATGTTATTTGGCCCCATAAAATAAATTTAAGGTGAGAATACACCCCTATTATAAAAGCAGAAACACCCAGATGTCAAGTATATGTCTATTAAAATATTTATTATTGCATAAAGTAAGGGTGCCGGTGGTGTAGTGGTTAGGACGCTGGCTGCTACTCGCCCGATGCTTGAAAAAGTCATCGGGTACGAATCCTGCGCGAGTAGGATTTTTTCTCAAGGTCATCCGGCCCCCTGTTTGCGTGATTGGAGGAGACCGCGCAAATTCAGCTGTTCCGTCCTTCGGAAGGGACATTAAGCCGTTGGCCCCCCTGGTGTTCTTCGCAAGAGCAGGCAAATGCCGGCACCGGGTTTCCCTCCTCCCTTCTGTGTGTGTGTCCGGTGTGGAAGGCAACGGGAAACCACCACACCGTGTATGTATATACCCTAGTCAAAAAACCAATTAATTAATTAATTGGTAGGACCTGTCGTAAGACAGAACACGAATGAATGAAAGTAATACATCATATTTAATTAATTACTACAAAACTTTAAAAATTTAAGGTAAAATTTCTTAAAATTGCTCCCACAGACCAATGGTTCCACTTCAGTGGTAGGGAAGTGTTTAGAGCTGGGTAGATATTCATGTGACAAGTTGAAAAAAAATTACTACAGCTGGGTGGCTCCGTGCGTAATATGAGGCACAAAGTCATGTAAGCACCAATTAAGGTGTCTAGTAATACAATGTAAACAAGACTGATAAAATTTAAACCTATCCACTACAATTTAAACATGATGCTTTGCATTTGGTATACCAACGGCAGACGTAAAGTGCATGTGAGTTTCAGAGTGTAGAAAATTTATGAGAGCACTTGAGTAGTACACGCTTTGTTGAGTTTTAAAGATAAGATAAGATAAGATAAGTTTATTTGTTCATAAAGACATTACAAAATAATGCATAGAACACGTCAAAAACATTAAAAAGGGGACAAAAACACAAACTATCTCAAGCACCAGACGTAAAATCGCTAATATTGTAAAGACAATTAGTCACAAGGAGCTCATGAACATGCTTCTTGAATGACTGGAGTGAGCTAACTTCTGCAGCAGGCAGAGCATTATAAAATTTAATGCATCTTGCTTTTGGACCTTGAGAGCAAACTTTTAAGTTTTGTTGTATAACATGGAGATCATCATTTCTTCTTGTGTTGTAATTATGGAAATTACTGTTTTTCTCATATTCAGACATGTTTTGCCTCACATACAATACAGCATTATATATATAAATAGAGGGAACAGTCAAGAGTCCTAAACTTCTGAATAGGGGCCTGCAGTGTGCTCTGAATTGTGCATTGCACATTGACCTGACAATCTTTTTCTGGATCTTAAAAACCTCAATTAATTGGGAGGAGGAGCCCCAGAGGACAATGCCATAGGCAACACGTGAATAGAAATAAGCAAAATATACTTTTTTTAATACCTTGATACTAAGTGAGTGCTTCAAGACAGATAGTATATAATACACAGAGTTTAGCTTTTTACATAACTTGTCAGTATGATGAGACCATTTCAGTAGAGGGTCAATATAGACACCTAGAAATTTGAACTCCTCAGTAGAACTCATCATATCTTGGTCAAGGCAGGAGTATAAATTTCGGCACCGTTTATGCGAGGAGGAGAAAAACATAGCCAGTGTTTTACTTTCATTTAAGGTGAGTCTATTGCCCTTACACCACTCAGACATTGCCTGCAAAACCACCCTGCTACTGTCTACTAGTGTTTTGTCAATAGGATTGGAAACTAAAACATTCACGTCATCGGCATACATAATAACATTATTACACACATTATTCATAAGGTTCTCTGGTAAGTCATTAATAAAAATTAGGAAGAGGACAGGGCCTAAAATGGACCCCTGTGGCACACCAGAGAGTACTAGACTAGGGTCAGAGAAATATTTTTTGCCTTCCTTGAAAATGGAGACAGTTTGCTGACGATTTTTTAAGTAAGATTTTAGCCAGTTGTAGGCCACACCTCTAACACCTAGCTTATCACACTTAGCCAATAGGAGATCATGATTAACTGAATCAAAGGCTTTACTGAGATCAAAGAAAACCCCCAGAGTACTATTTCTCATATTCAGTTGTTCTATGATGCAGTTAATAGCAGAAAATAGAGCCTGCTCTGTGGATTTCCCTTTCCTAAATCCAAATTGGCAGCTTGACAGGATGTTACATTATTCAAGAAATTCCAGTAGTCTAGCACAGAAAACATATTAAAATATTTTGGAAAATTGTGATACAAGGGATATAGGTCTGTAGTTATTTATTTGGGTTTTATCACCCTTGTTTTTATAGATGGGAATTACTTTAGAGATTTTTAAAATTTCTGGGAAAATTCCTTGATTTAATTACTGGTTAATTAGGAACAAAAGTGGAGATATAATTGTTTTTCGACATGCTTTAAGTAGTTTACCTGGGATACCATCTAATCCAGCAGAGTTCTTGAGGCCAACTTTGTAGAGGTAAGTGGATAATTCCAGTTCATTACAGGGTCGGAGGTACATAGACTCAGTATTTGAGAAGTTGGTTCTTATGACTGGATTATGTCGAGTTGTGCCATCAGGAGTAGGTGTGAGAGGTAAATCAAGGAAGAATCTGTTGATAATATTTGCTAAGAGTGAAGGGTCTGTAATTTCATCTGAGTCAATGCCTTTTATCACTGGCAAGGACATCAATTTTGTGGAACCAGTAACTTCATTTATAATTTTCCAAGCTGCCTTGGTATGATTGGGTGCATTCATAATTTTTGAGTCATTAAAGGTTCTTTTACTAATTTTGATGAGATTCCTGTGCTGCTTTTTGAGAGCAGAATACAGCCTGTGGGTTTCCTCATTACCAAGATACTTATCATTGTAGAAAAGTCTTTTGATGTTGCCAGATAACATACGAATTTCAGGCGAGATCCAATCATGTGTAGAATTTGGCTTTGGTTTAGCTGGAACTATTGAAAATGCAACATTGAAAAGGTACAAGAATTTGTCATAAAATAAATTAAAGCTGTCATTAAAATAATTAGCATTAAAAATAACAGACTAATCTTGGCTGCTTAGAAGATAAGAGAAGAGTTGGAATTTGGAGTCACAGAACAATCGAATGCTTGGAGGAGGACTGGGGTTTGACACAGTTTCCTCTAAGAAGAACTTAGAAAGAATAGCTTGGTGGTTGGATAATAAGGGATCAAAAACTGAGGTGTATATTTTAGAGACATCATAGTTAGTGAATATGTTGTCAAGGAGTGTCTGAGATGTGGGAGTAACCCTAGTTGGATTGCTCACAAGAGCCTTCATGTTGTACAAATTAAAAATGTTTCTAAGTTTTTTCATTTGTGCTGTTAAGCAAGAGATTAACATTGAAATCGCCAGCAATTATTAAAAATGGCCTCTAAGCATGGTTTGTTATTGAAAAGAGAAGATTATCAAGTTTGTCACAGAAATAATCTAGGCAGCCGATAGGCGAACGATAAACTACGATAACAAGAAAGTTGAGGTTTGTGTAGCTGAAACTGATAGCTGCACACTCAAAGGATAGCTCTTGGTTTAAAAGTGTTAAGTCAAAAGAAAAATCACTTAAATTGATACTGTTTTTCACCAAAATAACAACACCACCATGTTTATGTACTGTTCGACAATAAGAACTAGCACAAGTATACCCTGGAATGGAGATAGAAACATGACACATCCAATGCTCACAAATACATAATACATCTGGATTTTCATCGTGTGATAACATTTCAAGCTCTGATAATTTATTACTTAGACACTGAATATTAATTAATAATACTGTTAGCTTACTAGAGCCTGAGTCATCTAGTCACATGGACTTAGGCTTAAGGGATCCAGTTAGTGATCGTGTCACCCTATCTGAGTGGGTGACTTGTGGATCAAGGGTACTCACTGAGTTGGTGATTGGAAAGCTCACAACTGGGGGTTTGCCTGGGGAAACATCTGGGGGTGCAACTACTGGCACATTAAGATCACTTACACTAGCATTAAACACTTTAGGGAAACGGAAACTGGAGATAACACTCCATTAGGCCAATTTTCACACTTTATAAGATCATTCAAGAGGGAAAAATCTGCTCCAATTTTGAAAGAGCTGCTCTTCTCACCGGCGTAAAGTTTTTCGCATACAACATCTTCGGTTCTGAATTTCGTTTTCATATAATTGATAATGTCATCGCATTGCGTTAAAGGTGTTACACGTTTTAGGTGTAGCCATGCACGTCGCTGAACCCCACTAAAATTACCTTTATGGATGTCACAATTTTGTCCAATAATTAAATTGGTGCGTCTACGGCGGCGTCGAACCATGGAAAAGCCATCGGTATCAGATAAGCTACCCTTCAATGGAATGGCACTAGAACTTGACGCAAATTGATCTGTCGATTTCTTGCTCAAATTAAAATTATCACAGGGTTTTTGACATGGAGTTGGGTGTTTATTTGCCAAGGGAGCTTCACGTACACTCGTTTGGGATATGATAGTTGGAAGATTGGTCACTTCAGGGGACTTTTCAATATTTTTCACATTTAACTGACGTACTAGGACCTCAGAGAAGCTATCACAAGGTTTTTTGGGGTGGAGAGGAGAGGCTACGGTGTCTTTCAATAAGCACATTTCCATTTTTAATTCACCGATCTCCATCGCCATGTTGAAAATGAGTCTACTTCTATCATGCCGGCAGAAAAGACACATCCAGAAGATGAATGGCGATTCGATGACCGCTTTAGAACATAGCTCACTCAAGTTTGCACACTTAAGATGATGAATTTTCAAACAAATACCACAAGAAATTACTTTTTCTTGCGGATTTATAACTTTTTGGCACGAGCTACATTGAACGCCATCATGAAGTGATGCCATCTTGGTTCAGTATATATATAAAGTGAAATAGTGACAAGTTATCATTTATAACTTTTAAAAAAGATACCCGAAACAAATGGCAGATCGCATAGAGAAAAAAGGAACTGCGGTAAGAGGGAATTAGAAGAAGTTAAGACAGAAATTTTAAGTTAATGGTGGTGCGCTATGCTGAAGAAATAAAAAATTGTGCGGCAGGGAGGAAATACAATGTGACTGAAGCAAATGTGTGAAGGTGGAAGCAAGCAAAAGAGAAACTTGTAGGTGCTAACTCAACATGGAGATCATTTAGTGGACCAAAATGAGGCCGATTTCATGCATTAGAAGAGGAAATTGCAAAATTTGTGCATATTCAAAGAATGGACAGTCAACAGGTGAAGTGGGATATCATTAAATTGTAAGCCCAAGAATTAGCATGATAGCAAAACATTCCACACCAAGAATTTAAGTCTAGTAATGGATGGTGTATGCATATGATGTGTTGCAATGGTTTTAGCCTGCGATGAAGAACTTCACTTTGCCAGTGTCTACCTTCGGACATCATGGACAAACTAATAGCTTTCCAGAGGCATGCAATTCGGTTGCAGGAAAGTCACAATTACCTTCTGAGCCAAATGGGTAGTGCAGATGAGACACCCATTTACTTCGACATGCCATTCAATTACACAGTCAATGAAAAAGGTGCAAAAAATGTCATCATAAAAATTTCCGGGAATGAAAAACTGCGCATTACTGTAATGCTGGCTGTATTAGTGGATGGAACAAAGCAGCCACCATATGTTATTTTAAAACGCAAAACAGTGCCTAAGGAAGTACTACCAAATGGAATAATTGTTCAACGTCAAGAGCAAGGATGCTGATTTAATGAAGGACTGGCTAAGCATAGTGTGGAATAGACGACCTGGGGCACTTTTAAGGCAGAGAGCAATGCTCATCTTAGATGCGTTCAAAGGCCACCTTACAGAGGAAGTTCAGAATACCCTTCATGGTATGAATACTTTTGGCAGGGGACCATGCATTAACTCCTACAGGGAAAATTAAGAAGCCCAGTATACCACATCTCTGTAATTGGATCATTGCAGCATGGAAAAAAAATAGATCCCAATAGTATCTCAAGAGGGTTCAAGAAATGCTGCATATCAAATTCCATGGACAGTATGAAAGTCGACTTGTTCGAATTTGAATAAGTTGTGATGAATGAACAGGACAGCAAGAATAAGGGAAGGAAACAGAGGAGAGGGAGACATAAGAAGAAAATTTACTTTTTTTTATTCATCCTCTTAATGTTAGCTTGTTATACATATATGTAAAAGTTTTTTTGTAAGTGAACCTATTTTTTTAGGGGTCATCTTAAATTCTAGGCCGTCTTCCTTTTGGGTAAACATAGTAATTAGAAGTTGATCCTTTTTCATAATTTTATTTATAAGTTCCTAACACTCTGAACAGATCTTTCAGATAATCTCCAGAACTATTATGCAGCTTGATGCAGGTTGATCATGTGCATTGCAATGCCAAATAAACATCATAAATCAGCTCATGGTGTCGAGGGATCCCCATGGACCGTTTTGTCCAAATTTTGGCTTTTTGAAGATTTCTCAGCAACCAATTGACCAATTTTGATGAATCTTCCACCAATATCAATGTTGAACCAAGAAACATAGAGACTTAAAATTTGGTACACATACTAAAGAGACGTTGTGGATATGCATCTCGGTCCCAGAACTTTAATTTCTTGGAGGGGAGGGGAGGGAGGTATCAAATTTAAGTCTATATTTACTTTGTTCATAGCAATTAAAGGGGAATATTGGTAACTTACCTTGAGAGTAGCTGAGTTTAAATGGAAATATTATGTGCATGAAAAATTCGAAACTCAGAACCCGAGGCAAAGCCCAGGTAATTATCTAGTTAGACATAAATATACGAAAGTGTTAACACATGACATTAAATTAGGAATGCCATATTTCTCGGCATATAAGATGAACTTTTTCCCAGAAAAATGACCCCAAAAACAGCATGCATATTATATGCCAAAGGTAAGATTATTACTGTTCTCAATACTAACACAAACGAACACACTCATCCCCAAAATGGAATAATTCATTGCAAAAACAATAAAATATACATTATTAATATTTAATAGTGAAAATTTTGTTAATATATATAGTAATACCTTATGCAACGTGAATTCCGAGGATGCATTTTCATTGTTATGTTTTAATACATTCCACTCACAGTGATTATAATTTCGGTGTTTTCAACGTTTTAGTTCCTAATTAGCAATTTGAATAGCGCGATTAATGTTACGGAACAGTAGAATTTGTGTAGATGTCATAGATATTATATATAGACATGAGTCCTCGAATCCACTTACCCCCCCGAATCCACCGAATCTCAATGGATTCGAAGATTCGAAAATTTGATGTGGATTCGACTGGATTCGAAAAACGCGGATTAATGTAGTTCAAGATCGCGCCACCATTTTTTTGTTGCACTTTGCTAAATCACCAATCTATATTCAACCAGTTTCGTTGTATCTCACAAAAAATAGGTGAAACAAACTCACAATGGGGTCACTCTCACACGGATAATCATACGTGTTCCGTAGCCCTAGTAAGACATTTTTGATATTAATTTCATGGATAGCCCATAGGTTAGCAGTTATTGCCAATTTACGGATTTTTCGTCAAAACAAGTTCATTTTTTCTTACCGGCTGGCAAAAAAACATTACGTATGTTATAACATGTGATGTTGCATAGTATGAATTTCTGGATTAATTTAAGGAACAATTAGTAAGAGTTGAAACATATTTTTACTTACGATTCAGCATAAACAGATTCTTTTATGTTAGCTATCGAGGCTGTGTTACCACGCGTTTGTAACACTGAAATTGACACTCCATTAAGTTCCCCAAACAGTGAAAGCACGTTTTTTAAGGAACCAAAGTAATTGAAAAGTGAAGCCAAACAGCAAACATTGAAGGAAGCGTTCTATCGTTACCAGAAGTTTAAACCTGGCGACCGAAGGAGTGAGATGATTACAAAATTAATTGCACAGATGATATGTGTAGACAATCAGCCATTCAGTTTAGTGGAAGATAAAGGCTTCCGTGCTTTAATTTCGCATCTAGAGCCTCGATATACCATTCCAACTAGAAAACACTTATCTGCTTTTGTGATTCCCAATCTTTATGACCAAGCAAGAAGTGAAGTTATGAACTTATTGAACTCCACCCACCACGTGTCAATCACTACAGACATGTGGACTTCAACGGCAAACGACAGCTACATGAGCATAACGGCACATTTTGTGAGTGACATTCATGCATTGAAACATCTTTGCCTTGATGTTTTTCCATTCCTGGAGGTTTCGCATAGTGGGGATAACATTAAGAACTTTTTGGTTCAGTGTCTGGAAGAGTGGAAGATAGCAGACAAAGTCTCTTATGTTGTCTGTGACAATGGGAGAAATATTGTGGCTGCTGTCAATTCTTCCCCTTATCAGGGAGTTCCTTGTTTAGCCCATACATTTCAGCTAACTGTAAGAGATGGACTATTAAACCAAAAGGCGGTCAACATTCTGGCAGGTTTATCTCGGCGGATTGTAGGGCATTTCAAACACTCGTGCCAGGCAACAAGTGTGCTAAAAAATGTCAAAAACAACTGGGAATGAAAGTTCACAGAGTTATACAAGATGAACCTACTAGGTGGGATTCTACGTATTTAATGTTCAACAGATTACTAGAACAAAGAAATGCCATAACTCTAGCTGCAGCAGATACTAAACTTCCGACAGAGCTTTCAATGTTTCAGTGGAATTTGATGGATGATGTGGCATCACTGATGAAAATATTTCAGGAGGCCACGAAGACTGTCAGCGTGAACATGTGACAGCTTCTGAAATTATTCTGATAGTGAATAGTACCATTGAAGCAATAAAGAATGGAAGCTTCATATGAGCAGTAGTGCTGAAGAATGAACTTGTGTCTTCCTTGAAACTGAGGTACAATGACTTGGAAACAAATGAGGTTTATACCACTTCCACCCTCCTGGATCCACGACTCAAGGGTAGCTGTTTTACGTCTGCAGATAATTTGATCCAGGCCAAATCTAAGCTACTGGAGAGAATGAAGCAAATCACATTGAAAGATAAAAGCAAGGTAGGTATCAAAATGTGAATAATTTGACTAAAAATAAATCATTTATAATTTTATATATTACAAGTTTTCTTTTTTAGAAATACATACATGCATCAACTGACTTTTTATTTTTAAAGAATTTCTGTTCTAGATATATGTATCTTAATTTTATACTCTCATGCCTTCCAAAAAAATGCATATTGTTTTTAAAATTCACAGTCTTGAGTGTTGTTTGTAAATTGAGCAAATTTAATTTCCCTTAAAATCTTTCCATTCCATGATATTTTTTCTTATTTTTTGTTTCAGAAGACAAGTGTTGAAGTTGAGCACAAACCAACTGCCAGTAAGCATGGCATGTGGGCTCATTATCCAAAAATCATGAAGCCCCAGTCTGAAATAGTTGAATATTTTGATGAAGAGCAACAGCTGAATTCGTATTTGAGAGAAGAAGTTCTTTCTCCTCAAATTGAGCCTCTAACATACTGGAGAAATAATACAGCATATCTAACCCTGAGGATGTTAAGTAGTGAATTTCTTTGTATCCCTGCTGCAACTGTATCATCAGAAAGACTATTTATTACTGCTGGGCTGGTGTGTGACCAAAAACGTAGTCGATTAGACCCAGAACGCTTGAGAATGTTAATTTTCCTGAATAAAAATTTGGATGTCATTCAATAAGAGACATGTACCCAATTTATTTCATGACCCAGATTTTCTTTTGACATGCAACATTTTCAGGTGTTTTCAATGGAGGCTTTCCGAATATTTACCTTTTAATTTTGATGTTGAATAAATCAATTATTTTCATTAAAAACAGATAAGAAAAATGCATAATTAAAATGAAGTTGGTAAAGGTAGATTCGATACAAGATTCGAATCAAATCCCTTTTAGATTCGATTCGAGATTCGGATTCGAGGAAAATGTGGATTCGACCCATCTCTAATTATATATATATATATATATATATATATATATATATATATATATATATATATATATATTAACTAAAGGAAAAGAAAAGGTAGTGATGAGGGTGGCAACAAGGTGTTGAGGGAAGCCCAGCGGACACTCACCAAGTTGAGGACCAAGCTGGCAGGCTGCTGGGGGCGTCGAAGAGACACGTAAAACACACGAACACAAAAACACACGCAAGCTTATCGGGCCTATGCCCTTCTTCAGCGAAAGAGTAACGTAAAGTGAAACACTGGGCGGGGAATGACAGGGTGATGTGGGAAGGTTGATGATTGGAGGAGGTGGGGAGTAGGAGGGGTGGATAGCCAATAAAGAGGGAGTGTGGTAAGGGAAAGTGCGAATAGTTACAAGGTAACAAGGAGACATTGTAAGGGGGCTAATAGGGTTAGCGGAGGTTGAGGCCAGGCGGAGAGAAAGAGTCGAGAAGATGGATATGTGCTAGTTCCCAGTGTTGGAGAAGGGGGGCAGGAGTGTCATAGGGTAAAGCGCGAATAATCCTAACATTGTAGCAACTATTGAAGGGGACATTGTGGGTATTAGCATGTAATGCAACTGGGAGGGGGCGTCTGAGAGAAACGCTATTCCGGTGACCGTTCATATATATGGTGTATTAATAGTAAAAATGCTAAATTGTTGTTATTCCTGGGTTCCCTGGATATTTGAAAATCTAATTCCTGTTTCCTGGGAAGAAAAATATCGCCAGGAACCAAAAACTCAATGCATATACTTTTTATGGCCCTTTCCCTTTTGTTGTTCTCTTCTTCATTTTTCAACTTTGTCTGTATTTCCCCCTTTGCCTCTAACCTTGCTAGGTGTTAAGGTGGCAACCTCATTTTACTTTTTGATGATTAAATGTCACAGGTGCTCAGTTCTCTTCCTAATATTTTTGAGAGTTCAAATAGATAAGATAAAGCAATTCTTCATTATGTGCTCAAGTCCAAATAGCAGATCATATGCAAGGTTAATGTATTTTTGACAGTTTGGATAGTTAGAAAAACATAATTAATAGCAGTTGTTTGTTGGTCCATTCAACTTCAAAATAACAAGATTTTACTGCATTATATTTCAGAAATAAACGTCTGATAGTAAGATCACAGAAAAGAAGATATGAATAAATATTAGCCAATAAAACAGATACTTTGACAAAAATTCCACTATATTAGTAATATAGTGGAATTTTTGTTATAGTACAGTCGAACTCATTTATAATGAGCATGGTTATAACGAGATCTCGGCTATTGCGAGCAAACAGAGAAGAGTTGGTTGGAAATGATGTATTTAATGAGCAACATTTTACGGTTAAAGCGATCACGGTAGTTAAGAGCTTCATGGGTATAAGGAGCAAATATTCAGGCCATTTTAACGAGCAGTGGCTGAACTGCCATACGAGAGACTGAGTTCTATTATTACTTTGCCCGTTTTTGACATTCTCCCAACTTATCTCTTCCCACATCCCTGCCGATAGCAATTTATAACCCTTTTAACGATATTTACAGACGACATTCATAATGTGTTTGGTTTGATTTCCATTCTCAGAATCTCTTTCAGTGCGGTACGCTACCCACAAAGAGCATAGTCCTTGTTCCAGTGGAGTAGCAGAAATCCCCGAAGACCCCTCATGGCGGGGGTGCTGAAGGCCTACGGGGGCTCTCAGGTACCTGGAAAAAGATTAGTGATCTACAATGGTTACCCGTGGCGGGGGAAAGACAATTCCGCAACACAGATGCCTCCTTTGAATAGAGCATTCCCTACGCTGCGGGTGCACGTCCCCAATGAGCTTTTTGCATTCTTTCCCCAAACTCTTAATCCTCTTTTCTGTCTCTTCCCTAATGTTATGGATTCTCAGAAGAACTAGGGAGGGAAATTATCTGGCAAACTAACCAATGAAAATTTTCTGCATCGGTATGAAACATTCAACTTTCGAACTCAATGGAAATGAAGAATTCAGTGCTACTTCAAATATTTGTGAGTGAACATTTCTTTTTAAAACTCGGGAGAAACACTTGGAATTATTAAAAACAATTTTGCTTTAGTTTTTTAGGTTTTGTTGTGGTGTGTTAAATTCAGTTCTTTATTTACCTAAAAATGGCAGTGGAGAAAAGAAAAATTTAGACAATCAGAGAGAAAGTGAACATTATTAGTGATTTAGAGAATGGAATAAGCAATGCGTCCATTTGCAAAAGATTAAAACTGAACTCATCAACTGTGTCAACCATTTGGAAAAATCAGGAAAGCATTACTAGTGCTTCCGAATAAGACATCATTGCGATAAAGTTGCGGAAGTGTGACAAAAGTGATCTTGATAAGGCTCTTTTGCGTTGGTTTACAATGAAAAGAAATTTCAACATTCCTATTAGTGGCCCTCTACTGAAACTACAAGCTGAAAAATTGGCTCATCAACTTGGATATGCCGATTTTGTTTGCAATAATGGGTGGCTTGACATTCATAAAAAGAAATAATATTGTTTATGGTAAGATAGGTGGAGAATCTGGTGATGTAAACGAAGAAGTGAGTAATGGCTGGATAGAAAATGTGTGGCCAGATCTAAGGTTTCTGTGAAAGTGACGTTTTTAATGCTGATGAAGGCGGTGTGTTTTATAATTTGCCCCCCTACATGACCCACAAGTTTAAAGGTGAGAAGTGTACTGGTGGAAAATTATCCAAAGATCGACTGACTGTTCTGATTTGTTCAAATATGATTGGAACTGAAAAAAGAAAACTCTTAGTAATAGGTAAATCCAAGAATCCAACATGTTTTAAAAACATTAAAAATCTTCCAGTAACATGCCGAGCCAACAAAAAAGCCTGGATGACATCATACATATTTGAAGAAGTGCGTAACCGGGCAAAGAGCTTAGAAAAAAAGATAGGAAAATTTTGCTGATTTTAGAAAATTGCCCATCATATCCCATTCTTCTCAACCTAACCAACATCAAACTGATATTTTTACCACCAAACTCAACTTCTGTCCTCCAACCTATGGATCAAGGTGTTATTAGAAGCTTTAAATGCCATTTTAGAAAACTTTTAATATTGGAAACTCTAGAATCTATAGAAAGAAAGAAAAAGATTCAAATTTCTGTTCTTGATGCCATCCGATTCATGAGCAAGGCATGGGATAAGGTCACATCACAGACTTCAATAACTGTTTTAAAACGGCAGGACTGAAGCTCACGGAAGTTGAGGAAGACACCAAAGAAAATGATGACAATATTCCGTTATTAATATGGTTGAAGAAACACAACTTAGATACTGTGTGGACAATTACGAGACCGTGGAAAACAACCTCGTGACTGCCAAAATGCCAACAGATGAGGACATTCTCGAAGCTGTAAAAGAAAACGAGGCTTTCAAAGACGACATCGAGGAAGAAGACGGAGGTGAGTGTCCTGTTAATGTAGTGTCGAGCACAGAGGCACAAACTGCTTTAAAAACACTTTCATTGTTTTATGAAACCAATGACATCGATCCCGAGTTTCGATTTTATCTTAGTAAAATGAAAGACATTGCTCATAACTTTCAACTTAAAGTAAATTTGAAACAAACGACATTGGGAGACTTCTTTAAAAAATAAAAATAGTGTATTATATCAAGACTTTTTAATGATGACATTATTTTTCTAGTGAATTAATTATATAGTGCATAAATATATCGAATAAATATTGTTAATCGTTTATTCGTAAGCTATGGTTATTCATTGTTGTCATTATCCCTTTTCTATCCATGTGCTAGTGCATGATAAATGTACTTCGTAAAAGTACAAGTAACACATATTATGTATTTACACAAACGGATATAACGAGTAACAGTAAAAACGAGCAACATTCATCGGTCCCTTGAATCTTGCTGTAACCGAGTTTCACTGTAGATACATAGTAGTATATATGTACTATTTGGATAAAAAGAGACCGTGTTATGTTGATTGTCAGATTCTGAAGATATCTCATTGAAATTTTTAAATAAAAACTGTAAATTAAAACTTTTGCATTTAATTATTATTCATTAAGTTGGAAATAAAACTGAAGTACATATTCTTTTAAGAATAAAGCTAAAATTTAAAGGAAATATAAAATATTAAAATTAAAGGGAAAGTAAAATCTTTTTAAAATGATAAATAGACTACAAATGATGATATACAATGCCTAGAAAAACCTCTTAAACATTCATAGATAACAGTATTAAATTCATTATTGCATGTACAGAGAAACAAACTCAGAACTACAATATGAGTGAATTTTCTTTTCCTTATAAACACTGTCTACCACAGGCATCACATGAAGTTTTCTCAATTTTGAGAAGACCACTGAATGCAATTCTGGTGAGAAACAAAAGAGGCCAATCTGATAGCTTACCTTCCCGACTTGACCTTGAACTAGAAGTATCCAATGCAGCATGCTTCAGTCTATTCTCTTCTGCCTTATTCTCATCATCATCCAACTTTCCCACTCTTTATGAAATTAAAGAAATTGAAGAATTCCTGTTAGAGATTGGTTAAAATACAAAGCTACTAGGTAGACAAAGATGAGATTAAAGAAATATTCCGAAATATATTCCGGAAATCCACGCACACAAACAGATTCACTCTGAATGACTCACAACATTGCCAAAGACAAAAAATAGCAGCATACAATTCCCTAGTTTACAGATTGCTCTGCATAGCACTCATCAACTCTGATTTCCAGAAAGAATTATCATTTGTTAAAAACAGTGCTTTAAGAAATGGTATTCCCAGTAAACTTATAGATAATATAGTAAGAAAACACAGGCACAAATTTAAAGTTCACAGTTCAACATCCCTACACATTTCCATTGCCCCCAAAAAAGAAAAATACATAAAACTAACTTTCTTTCCACCAGTACACATGGGATCTTAAAAAGATTTTCTAGTTTAACATTTCATTTTTGTCCAAAAATCATCTCCCTCAGTTACTAGGAAACCCATAAGATTCATGAAAAATCGTGCATTTACGAAATTAGTTGTGACAAGTGTGAAAAAATTTATATATGTCAAAAAAAGGAAAATCATTACTAGGTTCAAAGAACAATTCCTATTTTAAAAATGGGAAATTTGAAAAATCACACATTGCAACCAACATCTTTTCAACCCAACATTCCACTTCCTTGGACAATCTTCCACTAATAAATCCCATTTCCAGTCACTAACTTCTAGACACGGCCAAAATAAAGATGTTAACCTCAATCAAGACATGGGTCCAATAGCAGAAACTACACTAATTTTCCCTTTCTAATAGTAGTCGTTTCAATGGACTTCCTAACTCTCCCATCACAACAATGTAACTTTTTTCCCCCTCTCCCTTACCTTTCCTCTCTCACTTTCCCGTACAAGCCATATCTCTTCGTCTTTATGAAATACACTGAAGATGGCAAACTGAAGATGGAATCTTTGATTCCGAAATATGTATTTAGGCATTTTTAAAAAGGAAGTACATGTGTGTGGTTGATTGCTTGTGTTTTGTGCATGCGTGAGAAAAGGGTCCCTGGCGTGGAGTAGTTTCCCCTAAACCCAGAGTGTGTGACATTGCGTGAGTGTTCGATCCCTGGTATGGACTAATTTCCCCTAAAACTGCATTGTACCTACTTCCTTTTTATAATTTCATTATTAGAGCCCAGAACATGACATTTATAAACAATATGTTTTACACTTTCCTACATCAAGCACACTTTTTGCATGAGAGAAGAGAAATCACCCTGATCACCAGCCAGCCAAGCGCACACCCTTGCCTTCAATTATCTTTCAGTATTGTGAAACTATTAACATTATTGATATGCAATCTTTTTCAAAGAAAAATATCAGCTTTTATAAATATTTCATTTGCTCAATGCATGTCTCCAAACCAAATAGAGAAAAAGTTTCTCGCAGGTCCACTTTTTCATGTCTTGACTAAAAATTTGAAATAAATTTTCCATTTTGTATATTGTCAACTACTTTTCAGTCTTCATGTAAAGTGGTCGTAATTATTGCCCGATTTTAACCAGAATTGGAATCGGTCGACCAATTTTAGTAAAACGTCCCAATACGAAATTTTATTAAAATACGTCAAGCGGTTCCTGAGTTGAAACAAAGGAACATTGTTAACTACATAAAGGTGATGTAATGTGGTTGCAATTGTTGTCCGATTTTAACGAAAATTGGAATCAGTTGACCAATTTTAGCAAAACTCCCCAATTTCATCAAAATATGTCTACCGGTTTCCAAGTTGAAACAAAAGAACATTGTAGGTCTTCATGTAAAGTAGTCATACCTTTTGTTCGATTCTGACCAAAATTGAAATCATTCTACCAATTTTAGCAAAACTCCCCAATACCAAATTTCATCATAATATGTCCAGTAGCTTAAGAGTTTTAACATACGGACGGACAGACAGAATCAACCTCCCCTATATGCGTTCACCTCGTGCACTTCGTGCAAAGAACGCATAAAAAACAATAAAAATGCCTTACATCATGACCATATTAAATGACTAAGATTCAATGAAATACAGGCATCAATACTCTCTCACAAAATGTTTTCTCCTTAGACAAGGCAGGTAATCCCCTGTCTCACATTGCTAATGAACTGAAAATGGGGAAATCGAGTTTGAAAGATGTCAAGTAGGAGAAAATGAATGTGAGTGTTGTGAGACAAGTGTATCATTGGTCTATTTGATTTTAATAGAGCATACAACTTCAGTTCCATAGCAGATACTGGATCTGGATAAATTTCTTGTTATAATCTCCTGTATCAACATAATGAAAATAACCCCTAATGAAGTCTACATTCCAATAGGTTTCACTATTTACTGTTACCCGCAAGATGCACTGGAATGAAATTACTATCCGAACCAGAGACAAATCCAGTTAATTAGGTATTTTCCATATGGTGTTCACTCAAAGACTAAAGCTATGAACAATAATCTTGAATCCAAGGAGGGAAAAGACACATTACATTCATTACATTCTATTTTTATCAATGCCTATGGAATGCGACAGAATATTCACACAGCAATAATCTTCAGGCTGCAAATGGCATACAATGATGTTTCCCGACTTATATAATTTTAATACTTAACATTTTTATAATAAAGTTATATAATCATTCATTTTTTTTTTTACTTATGTCTGAAGTAGGTTAATGAAAAACTCCATTACCTGTAATGCATTCTCAATTAGGGTCAGTAAAAGTAAAAGTTACTCACTTCAAAAAAACTTCTTCCAGTGTAGTGACAGTTAGGGTTAAACCAGAAATTCCCAAACTTTTGCCTTGATGTTCCAACTGTACAAAGAGTGATGGAAAAGAATCCGTTGAATTTGTAGGAAGAGTGAAACTGAGCTCATCTCCTGAACCGTGGCCAGGTAAAGCACCTGGTACCGACTGCTTCACTAGATTGTTCACTTTTGATGAAATTTCTTGCATATTCAATCTTTTTCTTACATCACTATCAATCAGCAAGGTGAGATGATAACCAGTACCTGCATAAAACCAGAAAAAAGTTGCAATCGAAAGTTATAATTTAAAAAAAGACAGTATTAATCCAAAAGGATGACAAAGTTTTTTCCAAAAATTTCGGCAAAATAATTAGGGATCATCCTAAAATCAAGTACAAAGTTTTAAATGCCACATGGAACATCTTCATGCCGATTCTATATCCATGAAAACACATCATATATACATACACCATACATTACATTTAATTTATTATTACAATATATATATTCATATTCTTGAAGTTCACAATGTGTAAACAAGTGGCATTTCTCCTTGTAGGTACTCATAGGTGGAAGGGGAACCTAGGCCAGAATCTGTAATCGACTGGCTAGGAAATTTGATATGTATAGCATTGAAAATGGCTAGACTAAGATTGTTGGTTTTTTGCATGTCTTGTTAAAATTTTAATGTATTTTTTACATTATGATTGGTGCACCTGAGGCAGACAACAAGTACACCTGCAGTTTATAGTATAGCATAACCTAAATAAAGTCATGTGATTGGTACAAACTTCACTAAGTTTTAACATGAAGTGATGACGAGTAATTATTTTAGCTGTTTTAAATAAGTTACCCCAAATCTTAAGACTGAAATGACAGATTGTGTAGAGAAGAAAGCACCTCTCTAAAAGCGAGAAATCTATTGTGGTGATTCAAAGATACATGGCATAGAAAGCTTGCTCGCATGGCTTAGCTTTCAGTGTGAGTTGGCCTTTAGGCGGTTGTATATACGAGTTTGGACGTAAGTGTGTGGATCTTATTTATTTTAAGAGAGGACGGATGAACGGGGGGTCATAAGTCTAGCAGTCGTAAGTCGGGGGTCTGCTGTATATAGATGTAGAGTAAAAGAGAAGGGAATGTGTGGAGGAAGATTAGAAGGAAGGGATATAGAATGGAAAGTACATAGAGAGTAAGGGAGGTATAGAAACAGAATAGGATGGGAAGAAAGAGATTAAGAAGGAGATGGAGAAAAAGAGGGAGATCTATGGATTGGGACAGGAGGGAATGAGAGGTGAGACAAAAGAGAGGCAGAGAGAGGGAAGGAGAGAGAGGGAAGGAGAGAGAGAGGGAAGGAGAGAGAGAGGGAAGGAGAGAGAGAGGGAAGGAGAGAGAGGGAAGGAGAGAGAGGGAAGGAGAGAGAGGGAAGGAAAGAGAGGAAGGAAAGAGAGGAAGGGAGGGAGACAGGGATGGCTAGAGGGAGAGAGGAAGGGAATATTATTATTTAACATATCTTATTGATTTTTCATATCAAAATAAAATATATTTGGAATATCTGTACCATAATCCTGTCATATTTTATGGGTAATTATGACAGTATAAAAATAATAAGTGCTTTTCTAGGGCACCAACGTTTAAACTGAACTTAGAAACAAAAAAGTAGAGTAAGTTCACGCTTGTTGGCATAGTAAATACATGACGCGAAATGCAAATAATTGGTGCAAAACAGAAACAATGGTCATAAAAAATTCTGTCGCGAAGTGCAAATTCGCGAACCGCAAGCACGTGAAGTTCAAGAAGGTGGTGTATGTAGTTTGACACACAATACAAAAGATTTCATTTAATATATTTATCAAGAAATAATCACCAAATTATTAAATATTTGCTTTATTACTAACCATAAACCTTTTTAAGAAATAAACTAGTGCCATAGCATTTCACTTTCCCATGATCCATAATGGCAATGCGATCTCCAAGAACATCTGCCTCTTCCATGTAATGCGTTGTCAGAAGAAGTGTACGCTGCACTCTCATACTCTGCAAGAATGAATTTGCCAATCAGTTCAACTGGATAAAATCAAACTACTGCGTAAAATTTCTGCATATATTCAAATTTAAAAATATTGTTTTGATGCAAAGATCTAGAGAAAAATAGCCTTTCTATTTCAATAATATGCCCAATGAAAAGATATCAAGAATTTAATTGAGAATCAAAAATAATTTTGCATTACTCTCACTCACACTCAATGAATGGAAATGGGTACAAAAACTCAATGAATTAAAATAGGTACAGAAACTCAATAAGTGAAGAAAATATCACAAAGAATACCAAATTAAACAAACAAATTACCAGCAACAAATCCCATATCTGGCGCCTTGACTCAGGATCCATTCCAGAGGTGGGCTCATCGAGTATCAAGATCTGTAGGTCAATACAAACAAGACAAAATTTTACATTTAGAACAGAATGTGAAATTATCTTGCCAAAATGGAGAGGAAAACAATGTCATTCTTATTATTGAAAAATAAAATATTGCAAAAAGAGATAAAAATGTTTTGCATTAGGTGAGGAAATATGATTTACATATGTCGATAAATAAAGACAAGAGTTTGTGTGTCTGTAAGTCCACTCATAACTCAAGAACAACTACTAGGACAATATTGAAGACACTTTTACTTTTTGACCAGCAGTGTCTTAGCTAAGGTAATAAGCATAAAAATGTTTTGAACATAAAATATAAAATCCCATGAAATGGGCAAAGACATGTTATTCTATAAAGGAATTTAAATTATTCTAGGAGCTTTGTCCTTGGCCACTTGCAGGGCTTCACTCATATTATTTTCAAGTTAATTTAACATGAATTTAATAACTATTTTAAAAACAAAATATATATATCTGACCCTCCTGTAACACAGAATCACAAAGATGCAGTTTATTTTTTAATACAAAAAATTCAGATAACATGGATAATAGTTAGCATTAATGCTGTTCCGTCAGACTCATGATGTGGGATTCCAGATTGTAGAGCAAAGAAGAGATGTGTTGGAGGACCTTCTTTATAAGTAAATAACATTATTTGTAGATATACAGTTATCATCGATTATTTGGCAATCAATTATCTGACTTCCAACATTATCCGGCGGTCCTGACCAATCTGGCAAAAGTTGGAAGAAATTCAGCATTCGTCGGAGAATCACATCAATGGCAGTATCAAGCCAGTGATAGTGCACTGCATGGTGCCAAATCTCCCGAGGATAGTTTTTGTTGCAAACATTGAAAGTCCTGGGTTAGATTCAAGAAACTATCCCTCCCATTTGATTTGCATGGGAAATCTAAAATCCATTGTGCAGGGTAATATTCTCTTGCACATTAAAATATCTTAGAATTATAATATCGGAGTGGGATTTGTACTATTCTCTAAGGAAAGGAATGGAGATTTTAATTCTAATCGTAGAATTTTGCTTATCAATCATATTTCACATAAATACTGGCATTTTTATCACTCATTATGATAGTGTTGCCATGACTATTGTTGGCAGGGACGTTCCTAGGGAGGTGAGGGGCATCTAAAAATCATCAAGGTATAATTCACGCACTAAAATATATTTGTAAAAAATATTTTATATTTTTAACCCCTCAAGCATCGAGGACATTTAATTAAATCCCATTTCTGAGGTCAGAGGAATTTAAAAACACTGCAATTTCAATTCCTGAAAATTGAAAATTTTATAACTTTTTCATTTTTATTGAATTTGTCTGAAATTTTTTGAGGATTTTAGTTGAACATGACATTTATAAACAATACATTTTAAACTTTCTTACGTCAAGCACACTCTTTGCAGGAGAGAAGAGAAATCACTCCAATCGCCATCCAGTCAAGCACGCACCCATGCTTTCATATATCTTTCAGTATTGTGAAACTATTAACGTTATTGATATGCAATCTTTTTCAAAGAAAAATTTCAACTTTTATAAATATTTCATTTGCTCAATGCATGTCTCCAAACCAAATAGAGAAAAAGTTTTTCACAGGACAACTTTTCCATGTCTTGACTAAAAATTTGAAAAAAATTTTGTTTTGTATATTGTTAAAAGACATTTCATATAGCTTACTAAGTTTTAACCACTTGCCTGACTTGCCCGTGTCAGACACGGGCAGCTTTTTCTTACCGAAATTGACTTGCCCGAGCGTAGCACGGGCATCGTAATTTTTTACGCTCCGGTCCTGATTTGGCCGTGTTTTTCTGATTTGTTCCTCGTAGAAGATCTTCTTTTACTCAGTAGGTGTCTCTAGCATACTACTCACTAGTGACATCAGATGGAGACTTTTGTAACTATGTTTCCTTATTTATATTAGTATGCCAATTTTGCCGATGTCATTCCTCAAGTTCTTCAGCTGTTTTGGATAGACAAGTTGTTTCATTGGTCTAGTCGTTTTCTTTACTTGAAGTTCAACATTTACTGAATGATTTGTAATATCTATCTTCTGTTTCTTAGCTCATAGTTGATCATACCATACATATGTAGCGACATAGAATTTATATCAATTACTTTTCTAAAATCATTTCATCTGTCGAAACTTTTGTTGAAATATTATTATTTTCATATATAGTTCCCCGTTATGATGTCCGATTATGATTTGTAAATTCTATCTTCTGTTTCTTAGCACGTAGAATTCCATACATATGTAAGTACATAGAATTTATTTCAATTACTATTCTAAAATCATTTCATCTGTCGAAGTTTTTATTTATTGAAATATTACTATTTTAATATAGAGTTCCCCTTATGATGTCTGATTTTGATTTGAGTGATTTCGAAGAATTTTCTATTAGTGAATCGGGAAGTTCATCGGAAGGTACAGACATTTTTTCTGATATTGATGAGGATGAAACTGCTCAATTACTCGATGCAAGAGTTTGGTGTCCAATCCATTCCCATCATGATCCCAGACCACCTCCTCCAAGGTTACCTTTTACTGCTTCTCCAGCTGTGCATTTAGACAATGAAGGTACCGCTGGTATTCTTCAATATTTTGAGGCATTTATTGATGATAACCTAATTGAATTGATAACTGAGCAAACCAACCTGTATGCTGACCAATGCATAAAATCTTCTGTTTTGAAAACATTTTCAAGAAGTAAAGATTGGCAGTCTGTAAAATCCAGTGAAATTCGAGTGTTTTTGGTTTGATTATTCTTCAGGGAATTATAAGCAAACCTGTGGAAGAATGGTATTGGTCAAAGAAACAGACAATTCTTACTCCATTCTTTGCTAAAGTAATGTCATACCGTAGATTTGTCCTCATAAAACGCTATCTGCATTTTTCGGATAATAGTGTCTTTGATAAGGATACACATCCGAATGTCAAGCTAAATAAAATTTGGCCTGTGCTTGTTTATTTGAACAATAAGTTCTCAAGTTTGCTGACTCCTGAGAGGGACATTTCTATTGATGAAAGTCTCATGCTTTACAAGGGTAGGCTAGCATGGCTCCAATATGTTCCCCTAAAAAGAGCAAGATTTGGAATAAAAACTTTCATGCTATGTGAGTCAAAGTCTGGATATATATGGTCAATTATAATATATACAGGAAAAGGGTCAGTATTGAATGAGGAATATAGTAATCTACCTATATCATCCCAGATTGTCCTAGCACTAATGAAGCCCCTTCTAGGTAAAGGTTATTGTTTGACTACAGACAACTACTACACCTCCCCAGAGCTGGCTGATTTATTGATTGCTAAAGGAACTGATACCTATGGGACATTGAGAATTACAAGAAAAGAAGTTCCAAATGACCTGAAACAAAAAAAGTTGAAAAAGGGGGAATTTACTGCCTTTCAGAGAGGTAATGTAATGGTGATGAAATGGCATGACAAGAAGGTTGTTACCGTACTCTCTACGGTACATAACACCGAATTTGTTGAGCTGAAAAAGAGGGAAAAGGTGTTACGGAAGCCGAAACTTATTGTCGAGTACAATAATACAATGGGTGGAGTGGATAGGGCAGATCAGCACCTGACAAACTATCCCATTATAAAAAAAGGGGGAAAAAGTATCATAAAAAAATATTTTTCCACTTGTTAGATCAGGCCTCTTGGAACTCATTTGTGTTGTACAGGAAGAATGGAGGAACAAAAAGTAACCTGGAGTTTAGAATGGAACTTGTGGAAAATATAATTGAGAAGTACCACACAGAGGACATGAGATCTAAAGGTGGAAGGCCTTCGGCAGAACCACATCCTCTAAGTCTGACTGAAAGGCACTTCCCTGAGTACATTCCACCTACAGAGAAGAAGGAAAAGCCATGTAGGCAGTGTGCAGTTTGTTGTACCAAAAGGGATGAAAATGGCAAAAGAATAAGAAAAGAGACAAGGTTCCATTGCCAAGAATGTGATGTTGGACTTTGTGCTGCACCATGTTTTAAAAATTATCACACCATGAAGGAATTTTAGTAAATATTCAGAAAATAATTTTGTAAAAAATAATAAAAATTACATTTTGTAATCTAATCTATAGAATATTTATATTTCATGCAAAAAAAACTTTAAATTTTTACTTTTTGAAAAAATTCAAAATGTGAAAAATAAGAAATCAGTAAATAAGTATTTAAAGATTGTTGATTGAAAAATTTAAGTATGATTTTCTGTTATTAATTGTTTTTCCTAGTCATAAACATCTTGAGAAAGGAAAAATAAAAAAACCTGACATTTTCTGTGTCAAAAAATTTTTAAAACCTAACAGGCAAGTGGTTAAGTTGTATAGTAGTCATTATTCATCATTACAAAAGTTACATGGTGAAAATTGTTGTATTTCGTTCAGTAGAAGTGGAGATAGGACGTTGTATGTATAGGAATGTACATGTAATAAAAAAATTAGAAAAGTTTTTTAAAACTTTTAAGGCATTTGCTTTATCCAATTTACCATAAAATTTACTACAAGAAAATATCATAACTTGAACCAATCATTTATACTGATTTTTTTAGTAGCATTTACTTTGCTTGCAATCAGTTCGATCACACTAGGGAGAGACCTCACATCACCTTCTCACTCATCACTTCCAACTGCGAACGGAGCATTTCTCTACCTGGGATATTGGAACTTAAATTTTTTTTGAATGGCCTTCCTCTCAAACCTTGCTGCATAGAGACCTTGGCTGATATGACTGAGACGTGACAGACCTCATGTCCCACAGAAAAATCTATGGGAAAATGAGTGGCATTGCCATGATTATTAATTCCTAAAAATAAACACTATAAAGCACAAATAAATTTCTTAGGAGATATGATTCCCCAATTGGCATAGCGTGTGAAAAAACAATCACAAAATTTAATACATATTAAATGTTATAAGAAAGAAACCAAAATGGAGAATGACGATAAATAGGTAGGCCAAAGGTTCCTCTTTTGAAATATCAAGGTTATCCCGATTTAAAAAAAATCAGTGTAAAAAATAAAAAAGGTGAGTGATGACCACGACGTACTGAGTACGTCGGTCGACGGGATATGAAGTTTCCCCCCGTCGTATTCAGTATGTTGCTCGATGCTGAGGGGTTAAATATGTATATTTTATTGTATAATTTAAATATATATATATATATATATATATTTCTTAATGTTTTTTAAATGAGAAATCATTTCTGGAATTCATGAAGAAAAACAAGTCCTAAGTTAGGAAAACCAACAATAATTTGATCATTTACACCTGAATCATAGTGATCAATGCTCATTATTCTGTCGAAAATGACTCTGGAAAACTGCATGTATACCTGCAATTTGGATATGAATATGAACATACAGAAATCTCAAATGAATGGCAACATACAATACAGGTCTCTTTATGCAGGCTCACTTTATGCGAATTGTCATTATGCGACAAACTTATTGGTACCGGACTTTCTTTTTATGTGTCTTTGATTCGCTCTTATGCGGTTACGTGGCCAGTGCAAAACAAATGCAAGAAAGTTCTCCACTACACCACAAGGCAAACATTCAGTCTCATTTTCTTTTATGCTTTGCATGTTAGTACTACAGTAAAAATGATGAGAGTGCAGAGGATATTGTAGAGTGGAGATGAGATGGAGATTTCTTGTGATACTGTTTAAGCACACTTGAGAAGTTTTGTCTCCTTGCCCGCGGAACTTGCATTGGGCCAAGACAACTCTCCAGCACTACAACAGCCACCACTTGTGCTCATTTGCTTCCTTTTATTGGCGAGTATAATTTGCAGTGTTAATGGTTTTAATTGTATATTTAGCACATAAGAAGTCATTATGGAGTGAAAGAAGAGCGTCTTGGAGGGGAGTTAGGATTGCTTGTGGAATGTATTCCTATCTTTTACTTATAAATATGGGTTCTGTTTATGCGAATTCGCTTTATGCATCACTTTCCTGGAATGCAACCCCTGCATAAAGAGAGGGAAACCTGTATGTGAGATTAACTTAATACTAAAGTAGAATAAAAACTCACTGTTTATTGCTCTGCCTACTTTCAAAAATTCAACTTCCTCGACTTTCTTGCAGCAAACTCTGCCATCAGACCATTGTAATCACTGTATTTGAGAAGGAACCATTTAATGACCTGAGAAACTTAAGGATTTCAAATGCACTTTTCATTCCTAGGGGAATCAACTGCTGAAGCACACGCAGTTCTAAAGAAATGTCTGTACTGTCAATGTCAAATGAAACTTTATCACTCAATATGTTGTCCAAATTTATACACTGTTTTTTCATTTCGTCTTCTGTTAATTTTCCAAGTTTTTAAAAGCATATAGGAAGCCAAAATTATGTGCATACTCGTCCATTTGTTTGAAACTCGTTTTCAGTGACATGAGAGGCTGATCTATGATGACAAAAAAGTAGCTAGTTTCAAATGCCTTTTCAACCAAACACCATGAGTGTCGTCCATGCTTAGCAGCAATCTACATCAGCACTAAGCAGCGCAGGGTCCCTTTTAACACAGATCCCAAGGCGACCACCCCAATTCGCCATACAGGAGGCAGAAGTTGAATTAAAATCTAAAAACATACCTAACCCTGCCCTACCAACCAAACCTGAAAGGCATTCAAACAAGAGGTAAAAGTTTTATTAAAGCCCAAAACCATATCTAACCTATAGAAAGCACCTGGCGACACATTAAAGCAACCCTACTAGAATACGACAGTGAAATTTTGTAAAATATCTCAAAAATATGGTTGAGGTGAGGAATGGAGGTATGGTGAATGTGTTTTTCGAGACTGCATGTGAAATGAAATGAAATAATGAAAATAAATAGATAATATATTATGAAAGTGTAAAAATACATTAAATTTTGCAATGGGGTCTCCGTCCCCAAACCTCTGCTTATTCTAGCTTATGTATTTTTGTTTATGATAGTAAATAACATAGCTGTTCATTTTCCTGACAGAAACAGGTGCTGAGGACAATGTTGAACCATAGTAGTTCATTTCCATGCCACATAATGGTGCTAGTGGGATGTTGACTTACATCAAATCTAAGCCAAGTTTTTTTACCATTACTTGTTTAATAGTGAAATTACCTATATCATCACTTTAGTCAGTTAATGTTTCTACCTTAGGCCTTTTTATTACAATTATTAATACTATTTGAACTGCAGTAGATCAAGGTAAAGTATGATCCAGTAAATCTAAATTCGTTTTGTGGTGGTGGTGTGCAGAAGGTACTCTCACATTAGGATGAGTCCATCCTTGAGGCGGGACCGCCTATAGGGGAGGCCATGTTTAGCTGTGGGTAATAGATGCGTGACCTATTCTCTGGAGGGGAAAGAGGTAAGGGAGAGAGGAGCACAAAGGGAGAATTAGATGTCACAACAGCTTAGGTGTTTTCATGCCAAACCTTTTAAGGAAGATTGTTCTCGGTATCAGTTCCTCGAACAGGTGGTCAATAGACAAGAAAGCTCCTTTAGTGCAAAATATAAAAGGCCAACATTCTGTTAAACATATTATCTAGATCAGGCTATCTGATACAGTAGAAGGTCCAAAAACGCCTCCCTGGTGAGGTGCATCTTTGTGCTTGAAATTTCTTTGTCCATGAGGATAAGAAATTCAAAGAATTGAGACTGCGTGCACTCTCACACTCTGTGAGTGCAAAAAGTTCCTCAAAATTTTATCCACGCCATATGCAGGTCTAATGTTTAAACACATACATAACAAAAGAGGAAAGATGCACACATCATGCATTCACATATGCAATTTAGAGGAATTCTTTATGATTTATGCAATCATGTCAAAAAAGATAGCTATTAATGGCTTAGTATAGTGTCTACAAACTGAAATGCCGGTAGTGATGCCAAAAAAATATTCTGTCCGCTAATACAGCCAGCATTACAGTAATGCACAGTTTTTCATTCCCAGAAGTTTTTATGATGACATTTTTTGCATCTTTTTCATTGACTGTGTATTTGGATGGCATGTCGAAGTAAATGGGTGTCTCATTTGCATTACCCATTTAGGTCAGAAGGTAACTGTGACTTTTCGGCAACCAAATTACATGCCTCTGGAAAGTTATTAAATTTGTCCGTGAAGTCCGAAGGTAGATGCTGGCAGAGTGAGGGCTAAAACCATTATGACGCATCATACACACACACTGTTCCATTCGCTAAATTATTTGACTAGTGGACTGTATAAATCGTCTTTTATTTTACCAAAGGTGGTACAATCACTGAATCTATGTTTACATACAAACACACCTGAGTGGGCAGGCACGTCCTAGCGTCACCGTGTTCATGTCTCCACTCCCATATACCGTCAAAAGACAACGTTGCCACATTTCATCGTTCCACCACACGGTGCCCGTCACGGTGTCCCTGCCCGTCGACAAACAAACAAATACATACAGTGTCCCAAAATGCCGGCCACTGAAAAGGAATTACAATCTCCTTTTCTTACATAACAATTTCAATGTCAACAAATTATAATTCAGGTGCAATTGGGAAAGGGCAAAGCCTTGTAATAGGTCGCTTAAAGGTTCCAGATGGGGTACGGATAGTTGCTACCCGCACTAATCCGTCGGCGCCAGGATGGATTTCTTGAATCACTGCCAGCTTCCAACAGAGTGGAGGTAAGTTGTCTTCCTTCAGGATGCAAAGGGTTCCAGGTTGCACATTTGCACAGGTTGATGTCCACTTGGCCCTCTGCTGTAAGTGACTGAGATAGTCAGTCAACCATTTGCACCAAAATTGCTGGAGCTGCTGCTGTAGGAACTGCCATCTGGAAAGTAAGCTAAGCTTGACATCGACTAAGTCCAGTTCAGGAAAACTAGTGATAGCTGAGCCAATCAGAAAATGACACGGAGTAAGAACAGAATGGTCGTTGTGATCGTTTGAGAGAGGAATCAAGGGTCTTGAATTGAGACAAGCTTCAATCTGAGTTGTTAACATGGTCAACCCCTCGAAGGTTAAACATGCATTTCCCATGACTCGCCGTAGATGGTATTTGAAGGATTTTACTCCAGCTTCCCATATGCCACCAAAATGTGGTGCTCGGAGCGGAATGAAATGCCATGTAATGCCCTCTTCTTGAGCATATTTGTTCACCCTTAATTGGTGATCATCTGCTTGGAAAAGCGCTTGTAATTCTCGAAGTTCTCTTTAGGCTCCAACAAAATTTGTTCCATTGTAGCTGTAAACATTATTGCATCGACCTCGACGTGACACAAACCTTTTCAAGGCTGCCAAAAATGCTTGTGTGGAACTGTCGCTGACGACTTCGACATGAATGGCTCTAGTGGACAGACGTACAAATATGGCAATATAGCATTTACTCTTCACTTTACTTCTGAGAGTTCCAAATTTCACATACAAGGGTCCAGTATAATAGTCAATTCCACAATTAAGGAATGGTCTAGCGGGTTTCACCTTTGGGCTGGGCAATTGACCCATGAGTTGATGAGTTGATTCAGGTTTCAACTAGTGACATATTAAGCAATGGTACAAAATTCGTCTAATAGTGGCCTTACCATTCATAATCCAAAAAATTTGTCTTAATAATAGTAACTGACTGATGGCATGGAGTATATGTAGGTGTTAGCTTTCAACGATCAGTTTTGTTAGATTATGGGATGGAGGCAATATTATCTGATGTTTTTGATCCTAAGAAAGTGTGGTGAAGGACACGCTTATCAATTCGCCAATTGAGTTTACAGAAAACAGAATAGAAAGCATTTGGTGTACAATCAGCAGGGGGGGGTTAGGAAACATCCACGTATGTGCATGCTATAGGCCGCCAGGTGCAGACGCAGAAGAAATTTATGAGCTAGAGGCCCAAATCAACTCAATACAGATGAAAAATAGCAAGTCTTACTATAGTAGGGGGAGACTTCAATCTACCCTCGATAAATTGGCACAGTTGCCGCTTCACACCACCCGCTAGAAATCGTGAGTCATGCGAACAGACATCTTCAATAAACATTCCCTTATTCAGGTAGTCAGAGAACCCACGAGAGAGGACAATATATTAGACTTAATAGCAATTAATATCCCTGAACGAATTTCTGAAGTAGTTATTGAAGAAGGAATCAGCGATCACCGAGTAGTTCGAGTTCTCTTGAACATAGCATTCGTAAAGTATCGCAAGCCTAAGCGAAAAGTGTACATATTTAAAAATGCTAACTTTGCAGACTTTAAAGAGAAACTTATTAAACATTACGCAACTTTCAGAAAATTAGCAAGCACAAAGAACGTTGAGGAAACTTGGAAAGCTTTCTTATCAGTAATTAGAACAGGTATAAATACGTACATACCAAGTAAATATATTGCCGATAATGGAGAACCTAGGTGGTATAATCGGAAGGTTAGATGTGCTCTCAGGCGACAAAGAAAGCTTCACTCGAAACTTAAATGAGCCAAAAATAATATATCACAGGAGATAATAAATACAATTTCAAACAAGTACAGAAATTGTCTGACTTGGACTAAAAAGATTATGAGCAAGGCATTAATGAACTTAAAGAAAAAGATTCTACATCTACAGTTTACCCTGCAAGCCACCGCAAGTCTGTGAACATCTAAACGAAAATCCCAAAATCTTTTGGTCTTATGTTAGAGAAGTTCAAGATCTATGCCCAACCGTAGCACCATTAAGAAACGATAAAGGAGAGGTAGTTTACGATAGCATTGATAAAGGAAACTTGTTAAACTCATTTTTTCAAAGCGTATTTACGACCAAAGTGGACAAAAGGAAGGACGATCCACCCGAACCAAGCGAAGAGAAGATGAACGATATACTTATATCAGCGAACGGGATAGCAGAACAGCTCAAAATCAACAATGCAAATAAATCCCCGGGACCGGAAGATATACCAGCTAGAGTATTAAAGGAATTAGCGTTAGAAATAGCACCTTATCTCAAAACAGTTTTCAGCAAGTCACTTAGTCATGGCGTTATACCTAAGGAATGGAAATTAGCGTTTATAACTCCGCTACATAAAGGCGGGAAAAAAGACGACCGAGAAAACTACAGGCCGATTACGCTAACCTCAATATCTTGCAAGATTCTAGAGCACATCATCGTTAGTTCTGTGATGGACTTCTTAGATAGCCAGGACTTGCTCAGTAAATATCAGCACGGTTTTAGGAAGGCAAGATCTTGTGAAACTCAGCTCGCTCTGTTTGCACATGATATACTACGATCCGGTGATCGAAAGACCCAGCTAGACATGGTTTTTCTTGACTTCAAGAAGGCAATCGATAAAGTCTCTCATATTAAGTTATTGAAAAAATTACAAGTCTGTGGAATAAATCAAAAGATAATCGAGTGGATCAGGGACTTTCTCAATGATTGGGAACAAATAGTAGTCATAGATGGATTTAAATCAGATTCGGTCAGCGTGTCCTCCGGCGTTACACAGGGAAGTGTCATCGGTCCCCTATTATTCCTTATATACATAAATGACGTAGATAAGATAATTACAAGTAAAATCAAGTTATTCACGGTTGATACGGTAGTTTACAGAGATATTAACAGTTCTGCTGATCAAGCATTACTTTCTAACGACCTACACACAATTCTCGAGTGGTGTAAAGAGTGGCAATTAGAGCTGAACTTAGGTAAGTGTTCCGTCATGAGATTCTGGAAAAACAAAGAAATTGAGGGGATGAATTACAGTATAGAAGGCGTACATCTAAAATTAGCCAAATCCGTCAAACACTTAGGTGTCATTTTAACAAGTGGGACACACACATACGAAATATATCCGGGAAAGCTAAGCAGAAACTAGGATTCATCAAACGGATAGTAGGAAAAAGCGAAGAAAAAGTCAAAGAGACATGTTACTTTTCTTTAGTTAGACCGCTGCTAGAGTATGCATCGAGCATATGGGATCTGTACGAGAAAGGATTAATCGCCGAGTTAGAGAAAGTGCAGTGAAAAGCTGCTAGATTCATCAAAAATTGTTATGATACAAATAAAAGTGTTACAGGTTTCATACAGGACTTAGGATGGGAATCACTAGCTGAGTGCCGATCACATGCTAGGTTAAAACTTCTTGAAAGATTTAGAACGAGTACTTTCTCCAGCGACGCCGAAGAAATAATGAGAACTCCCACTTATATCAGTAGAATGGACCATCCTCGTAAAATAAGAGAGATAGCCTGTAGGACGGAGAGATACAAAGGCTCATTTTTCCCTAGAACGATAGCTGAGCAGAATAAAACTTGCGATCAAAAGTAACCTCGCGTAGGGGCGTAAACCCAGACCAAATTTTGGAGTTTTCCCCTTGGTGTTAATGCACACCCTGCCACACACCCTTGCGGTGGCTTGCAGGGTAAACTGTAGATGTAGATGTAGATGAAAGTTAAGCATGCTGCAGGCGCCCTCCGACTCAGAGTAATTTGTTATTGCATAAGAAAGGGTTTAAATTCTTTAACTTGCACTTGTTGTCAAGAGGCTGAGAATTCTTGAGCAGCTGGATCTCTGATGAATATGCTTTACTTTGAGAAATCCTAACACAGGTATGTAATGACGTTTGCAGTTTCTCTTTAGAAAGCGGACCAATTTTCTGATCCTCAGGGGGTAACTTGCAGTTGGATACATAACGAAGACAATATGATATAACTCTTTATAGCTTTGTTAGGTTAGAGATCCTCGAGATTATTTCATCATGATAAATTGTCATGGCCAAGCTGGTCACAGTCTTACATTGTTCTGACGTGTCGTGTGATGCCGGAAGAATGCCTGCGGTAGGCCATGAAATTGATGGTTCCATGAGCCATGCTGGTCTGTTCTACCACAATGAGTTGTGAATTAAATCTTTTGGATTGATTCCTCTTGATATTAGGTCAGCTGGGTTGTCCTGAGATGCGACGTGTTTCCACTCAGCTGTTGAAGTAATATCTTGAATTTCTGAGATTCTGTTCGCTATGAACGTCTTCCATCTTGTTGGTGCTGTGGAAAGCCATGCCAAAACTATCGTAGAGTCCATCCACAGTGAGCTGTGACTGATCTTCATGGTGAAATCCTTAATGATCTTACTAAACAATCGTGCAAGTAAAAGTGCGCCGCATAATTCTAGGCGAGGAAGAGAAATCGTCTTTAATGGGGCAACCCTTGACTTTGAGCAAAAGAGCTTGACAATGGTCTCCCCATTCTGATTGGTTGATCGTACGTAAATGCAAGCTCCATACGCACGTTCAGATGCATCCGAAAACTCGTGGATTTAGATGTCAACTGGTGTGCCTCTCACCAGAACTAACCTGTCAATCCAAATGTTGTCTACTACTGGAATCTGATCATACAAAGGCTGCCAGCACTGCAGTAATTCTGGTTTTAAATCATTGTCCCAGTTGAAGTTTTCTTGCCATAACTGCAGGAGAAAAATTTTTACATTGAATGACAATAGGGCTGAATAACCCTAAAGGGTAAAAAATAGATGCGATGGTGGAGAGAACCCTTCTCTTGGTGAAGGTATTCTTTCTCGTGTTCCACAATGTAGTCTTGAGTCCATTTGCAGTCAGAAATTGGTCTGCAGCAGGGTGCCACAACAGACCCAGTGTTTTAATATGATCATTGTCCAGTTGCAATGGAAGTTGCATTTCTCTGAGCTTCTCAGGGATACATTCAAGTAGGGCTGGATGGTTTGAACACCACTTGCGTAATAGAAATCCGCCCTCTTGCAGAATTTGCTTAAGCTCTTTCTGCACAAGTAGAGCCTCCTCAATGGTTTGTGCGCCAGACATACAATCATCCACATAGAAGTCACGTAATAAGACTTCTGCAGCCTTGGGGAAAGACTTGGCTTCTTCAACAGCAAGTTGTTGAAGGCATCTGGTTGCCAGAAAGGGTGTGCTGGCGGTTCCTCAAGTTACGGTATTCAGCTGGAACACACTAATGGGAGTGGTAGGCTCCTTTCTCCACAAAATTCTCTGAAGATTGCAGTCCTGAAGATGTACCAGAATTTGCCGATACATTTTTGTAATGTCGGCTGTAATGTAGGGTGTATCGAAAAAATCGAAAGTTTGAATTTGAATTAGGCACTATGCGGAAAAGTTGTGAGACTATGGTATTAACTCATACAAAACATTTCGGCTCGATCGGATAAATTTTTCTATCCCCGAACGAGCCTCAAAATTTCGAGAATTTGACTAAAATTGAGGTTTTTTATAATAAAGTTCGGAAGGACTTTCCGCATGTAGATTTTTGTACATGTGCAATCTAAATTCACTAAATACTAGATTAAGCCTAATCAGAGACATAATGAGAGGTTTTGGGTACTTTGGGGGATGCTCCACCCCCCCAAATAGTCTTAAAAATTTCGCTGTTTTTCACCCAAATGCGACATTTGTCAGTACTGGAGAGTGCAGCTCTTTGCCTGGCTCCTATAAGAATAAAGAAGAAACCGATTCAGAACTCACCACGAGAAGGTGGCTGCACATCTAGTTCCGCCCTAACCCATCCCAACCAACCAACCAATGATGGGTTTAATGCCTACAGACAATGACAATTGTATTGGTAAGTACCAAAAATGAGACTTGTGAAGGCTACTAGACAAATCGTTTGAAGAAACAAGTGTTTGTTTAAGAAGTGTCATTATCAGTGTCAATGCCTCGAAACTGGTTTTTGGTGTCAAACGATGGCATCACTTGCCTTGATCTTAAAGCATTTTAAACTAAGCAGACGCTTAATGAAGCTTTTGTGACCTCCTTAACTGTACGCTCCATGGCCTGAGTATGACACGGAAAAGCATCATACAATGATACCTGGGAAGGATCGTCGATAAAGGAGCGAATTTGCTCATTGGAAAAGCCACGTAAGACTGGTGACTCATAGATAGTTTCCCTTTTCCAGTCAATCATATCTTGAAAATTTTCCACTTGAAAGTTAATAGAGGGCACATTAAATGTGCGAGGGTGAGCATGAGCAGGTGTCTCAAGAGCCTCACTTCTTGCTTTTAAGATGCGAGACACGGCCAAAACGCGAACATCTCGCTGCTCATCTCCCAACATTGTAATCAAGATGTTTTCGGGGTGAGCGTAAAAAGCATTGTGTGCAATGACAGGATAAATAACTGCTTGATACTTCTTCGGGAAGAACCGTGTTTTGCTGATGCACTCCCAAAGGAGTCTGCTTCCATCTTTACAAGAATGTCTCGTTTTAATCGTAAACCACATGGGAGCATACACACTTAAGATGAAAGTGACAATTACTTTTAAGTTAGCAGATGGTTTAGTGGTGCTTATATATAATCTCAGTATTCTGTTTGCAGTTGTGACCCATCTGGCATGACTGATTGGACCAGGATCTCGCTTGGAGAGTTCCACTGGGCAATCACCTGAGTTGATTGCTTGGCATATCTTGTAAAGATATTGCTGGTATTTACTGAGTTTCCTGGAGTCCAGAACAGGTAAGTTCACTTTAATGGTTTTAAATTTTGTGACTGGCAGGTCCTTACAATCTGCTAACTGCTTTCCTATACCTTGAGTAATGAGAGATTTGTTTTCTGTTCCTTCTTCTATCAGAATTAACATCTTTGTTTTAAGCTCAAAATACAGCACTTCTAAATTTTCCCTATCTTCAGCATGCGTTTCAAGATCATCAATGAATTCTAATTCTCCCTGAGCAAAGTTAAATTCCTGTTGAATATCAGGTAATGCTTGCAGCCGTGTTCTGATTGCAGTCAGGTCTAAGCCTCTCTCAAATTTTCCCAAAAAAGTCAAAATGTGGGTCAATTGGCCTTCAGCAGGTTGATTCTTTTCTTACTTTCCTTTTCCATATTGAAAATAAGAAGACAAAGAATATAACAAATAAAGGAACCAGACTTAGTGTGCTTAGCTTACTCACGCCGTAACCGATGATTCATCTGTAGGCCGGCCGCTATCACGGGCCCTCTCCAGTTAGCTCGTTCGTGGAGGTGGTAGAACGCAGAGGGATCCACTGCCGCATCACCGTGCCAAGTTGACAAAGTCTCCGATGATTACTGTGTAGTTGGTTCCGCTCGTAGCTAGCTCCGACCCATCGTAGTTTGTTAGAAACACAGATCCGGCACGAAGGACCAAAATGTTCTGTTCGCTCAATTATTTGACTAGTGGACTGTATAAATCATCTTCTATTTTACCCAAGGTGGTACAATCACTGAATCTATGTTTACATACAAACACACCCGAGCAGGCAGGCACGTCCTAGCATCACCATGTTCATGTCTCCACTCCCATATACCATCAAAAGGCAATGTTGCCACACTTCATCATTCCACCACACGGTGCCCGTCAGGGTGTCCCTGCCCGTCGACAAACAAACGAACTAAAACAAATACATACAATGCCCCAAAACACACCATCCATTACTAGCCTTAACTTCTTGGTGTGGAATGTTTAGTGATCATGCTAATTCTTGGGCTTTCAATTTAATGATATCCTGTTTCACCGGTTTATCATACATTCTTTGAATATGCACAAAGATTGCAATTTCCTCTTCTAATCCATGAAATCGGCCTCGTTTTGGTCCACTAAATGATCTCCGTGTTGAGTTAGCACCTTCAAGTTTCTCTTTTGCTTGCTTCCACCTTTGCACATTTGCTTCAGTCACATTGTATTTCCTCCCTGCCGCATAATTATTTGTTTCTTCAGCATAGCGCACCACCATTAACTTAAAATTTCTGTTGTAACTTCTTCTAATTCCTTTCGATACATTCCCTCTTACTTCAGTTCCTTTTTTCTCTATGCAGCCTGTCATTTGTTTGGGGTATCTATTTTAAAAGTTATAAATAATAACTTGTCACTATTTCGCTTTAAAACTCAGCAAAGCATGTACTACTCAAGTGCTCTCATAGATTTTCTACACTCTGAAAATCACGTCAACTTTACGTCCGCCGTTGGCATACCAAATGCAAAGCATCATGTTTAAATTGTAGTAGATGCGTTTAAATTTTATCAGTCTTGTTTACATTCTATTACTAACCTTAATTGGTGCCTACATGACTTTGTGTTTCATATTACGCATGGAACTGCCCAGCTGTAGTAATTTTTTTCAACGTGTCACGCGATTACCTACCCAGCTCTAAACACTTCCCTACCACCAAACCATTGGTCTGTGGGAGCAATTTTAAGAAATGTGATCTTAAATTTTTAAGTATTGTAGTAATTAATTAAATACGATGTATTACTTTATGCAATAATAAATATTTTAACGGACATATACTTGACATCTGGGTGTTTAATGGTGCATTTAAAATAGGGGTGTATTCTCACCTTAAATCCTCATACTCCATTCTAAGATGATACCTAATATTTTTAATGACATTTTTGTGAAAAAACCTTGTCTTCCTTTCGGGTAATACCATATATGTAGGTCATGACGTTAAATGATCAATCTAATGAATCAAGCTGGTATACCACTAATTAAACCAAGCTCTTCGTAGTATGTAAGAGTAAACAGTGATATGTTCATAGGAGCGGTACATAAACAATGACGTGTGCCTGAGAGGAATTACCCAGCGAGAAATCCGTGTCAAATTAGTAAATAGTGGAAGATCTTTAAATGATGCATCTTTGCAACATTGTTGTCATATATTTGTGGGTTTTTTCAGAGGTGGTGAAAATGATAGAACATAGCAGTGGTGTGAAAACTGAGAATTGTGAAAAGAATTGATGCCTATTTCTTTTTAGAGGTGAAATGCAGACTGCTCACAAGTTTTGAGATACAAAGGTGAGGATGGAGTCTGACAGTGTTACTTTGTGCTACTGTAGGTAACAGGGTTGCCAAATGTCCGTATACTTATGGAGAGTCCGTAAAAAAGAGCAAAAATTGGACATATCCATAAAAATATTTAGATGTCTGTAAAAATGCTAAGAAATTTCCAGAGGTTTAAAGCAGTGGTAGTCAACCTTTTTAGTCGGCGTACTCCTTAAAATATTTTTGACGAAATTCGTGTCCTTAAAGTTAACAAACTCGGTTATTATTGGTTAGAGTCTACAAATATACATGTACTTTCTAATGATTTACATATATTTTATCCATGAGATAACTATTTGATTTTACTTCACTATTTTTTTACATTAGATATCCTTAATATTGTATCTCTTTGAAAGATCTCGCATATCCCCCGAGATATGCGTACTTTAGGTTGAATACTACTGATTTAAAAAATATGTTTATGTTAGATGTTCCCATTATGGTTATATTTTTAAAAGTAAAGCAACCTTTCTTTTTCAATGAGCACAAATTAAAAATATGAAACAAAATGCTCTGAATGAAAAATCAGGTAGTATTTGTGTTCCAAGAATTTTAACTGAACACATTTGAAATTTCCTGTTTTCCTAAGCCAGTTAAGTGCGCTAAAGTAATGTAAATATCATTTCTGTTGTGATGTATGAATGACCAAAGCCTTCACTCAGTATGAATGCCTCGCTGGCAGGTTTATGTGAAGATTGTGGAGGGCCTTCGGATAACATCAACTTTCGAGTTGAAAGATTCTTGACTTATAAATCAAGACTTTTCTGACCAATGATAATTATCATTGGTCAGAAAAGTCTCACATCTTTCCTTCCCACTTGTGCTCATGAAAAAGGCAGAGCCGGCCCCTACCTTCATCTCCCACTGCTTTGCATGGACTTTCTGGGTATCTCAGTGAGGCAACATTTACTGTCTATGTAACATTTTTTCTCTAATGGGGCTGGTCGATGATTAACTGGTAACATTTTACCAGCCAGTCCTGTATGACATATATATTTTGACTTGAAATAATTAATTTTGCTTTACCCTCTCGTTTTCTGTACCCACACGGAATGAAAAATTTTCCATTTCATATATTGTTAAAAGACATTTCGTATAGCTTATAAAGTTCTGAGTTATACAGTAGTCATTCTTCATCATTAAAGAAGTTACATGGTGAAAATTGAGCTATTTTTTAAGTAGAAGCGGAGATATGACGTTGTATGTAACAGAATGTATGCATAATAAAAAAAATTAGTTTTTCAATTTTAAGGTATTTGCTTTACCCAATTTACCATGAAATTTACAACAAGAAAACATCATAACTTGATGAATTATCTATACTGATTTTTTACTAGCATTTACTTTGCTTGCAATCAGTTCGATCACACCAGGGAGAGACCTCACTTCACCTCTTCACTCATCACTTCCAACTATGAAAATTTCCTTTGTCATGCTCTCCCAAACCAAGTTTTCTACACTATCTTCCTCTTGCTCATTGTCAATTTATGTTAGTACATCGACTTCTGTATAATCTTAAATACAATTATTACCATTGTTGCCTGAGGTAATGCTATCCTCTGAGTCACTTTTCATTAACGTTTCCATCTCCATTTCCTTACTTGATTCACTTTGACCTTTTCCTACTCATTGATGCCATGATTACTTAATTAAATAATTTAAAAATTAAAACTATAAAACAGCAATAAAATGCCTCTGCACAATGCAAAGGATTCCTTCAGACTAACTTCTTTAGAGCCACATGGGAATATTTTCCCTGCAACCTGAGCATAAGGACCCTTGCGCTCACTGCGAAATCCTTTTCGATCAAGAAATAGCAGCAGACATCATCAACGTGGCTTATTTATAAACAGACCTATGGCACCTGCAGACGTTTCTCTCTCTCTCTCTCTCATACTATATTGCTCTCAAGAATTGCTAAAGCAAGCACATGGCCTTAACCCCTTTGTGGTCCGGTGTGCCGAATTCGGCACATACCATTTAAAACATCATTAAAAAGTAAATATCGATAGTTTTTCATTTATTTTGCACGGGAACATTTAGTTACTCTTCTAGGAATCTATTACGCCTGGTGTCACCATCTGATATGAAGACATTGAAGAAAATTTCGATCGTAAAACATTAAAAAAACGTGGTTGTGCTATTACAATTCCATCGTGTGTAATTTGTTATCTTCTTCAATATTCAGGTATTACTGTCTTTTTATAATTATTTTTACTTTTTATATTGTTTTGAGAAAAAAATTATCAATTTATATTATGGTTGTATTGCAGAATTTGGTAGTAATTTAGAAAATTTCATACGTGCCGAATTCGCCACATTGGGCTTCAAGGATCATTTTGTGATAAGTATTTTTCATGCATAATAGATTCATTATGAATTACTATTTATAATACTCGTATTTTCGTAGTTTTCGAGATGATTGCAAACTAAATGTGTTACTCAGTAAATATAATTTACTTTATATTATGTTGCATCTTATAATGTATTGTTTTATAATAAATCATTTATTGTTTGCCTTTTAGAACATGAATCCAAGTACATTTTATGGAAAAACAAGGGATATGTTATCTTATCGCGTTGTTGTGCCTCCAGAGGACAGTGATGATTCCCTTGCCAAGGATAGTGTCGGCAATTCTGAGGAAGAAGGTTCAAT
Organism: Tanypteryx hageni; assembly: GCA_028673005.1. Classification (NCBI taxonomy): domain Eukaryota; kingdom Metazoa; phylum Arthropoda; class Insecta; order Odonata; family Petaluridae; genus Tanypteryx; species Tanypteryx hageni. The sequence goes on from CM054112.1 coordinate 5,823,919, forward strand.
TCCTGAAATCAATGATGTGGATGAAAGCTCTTCTGGGAAAGATTTTCCAGTTGAACCAAATTTACCAGCAGCAGATACAGGATTTGGGAGCAAAATGAAGAAACGTTTGCCGGTGTGGAAAACAATTTCTGGCCCAAGTAGTGCTAAAAACCCTCCTATCTGGCAAGGACCATATATACCACCATATGAGTCAGTACAATCTCCACTCCAATATTTTAATTATTTTTTTGATGATGATATTTTAACTGCTATTGTTGACCAGAGCAATTTATTTGCTATTCAGTGTGACCTTAGTAAACCTTTGAATATTACCAAAAATGAATTAGAACAATTTCTGGGTTGTGTTATGTACATGTCAATTTTTCATTTTCCACGATCTAGAATGTATTGGGGTCAGTATACCAAATTAGAAAAAGTAGCAAATGTTATGTCCAGAAGTAGATTTGAGGAAATTAAAAGTAGCCTTCATTTTAATGACAATACTTACATACCAGACAGAAACAGTCAATTATATGACAAATTATTTAAGATAAGACCACTCATGAATAAGCTGCTGACCAAATTTCAAAGCATCCCTCCAGAAGGCAAGTTATGTGTGGATGAGCAAATAGTTCCATTTAAAGGCAAGTCCAGTCTAAAACAATATAATCCCAATAAACCAAAGAATTGGGGGTATAAAATTTTCATATTGTGTGATACAATGGGATTAGTTCATAATTTTGAAGTTTATACAGGAAAAATTACACCTTTACCGGGTGTAGTTGATGTGGGAGCCAGTGGCAATGTTGTCTTAAATTTGACATCCATTCTAAATGATAATCTTAAGTTTAGAATATATTTTGATAATTGGTATACATCACTGAAGCTTCTTGTGGAGCTAAGCAGGAGAGGGATTCATTAACTAGGAACAATTAGATCTAATAGGATTCCTGTGTGTCACTTAATGCCTGACAGTGAAATAAAGAAGAAGGGCAGGGGGACAATGGAAGAGAAAGAAGCTTTGGTGGATGGTGTTGAAATAAGGGTCATAAAATGGTATGATAATAGACCAGTCACCCTGGCAACAACATTCAGCAGTGCCCACCCGGTAACAACAGTCACGTTGGGATAAGAAGAAAAAGGAAAAAATAGATGTGGACTGCCCAGAAAATGTCAGAGAGTATAACAAGTTCATGGGTGGGGTGGACCTATGTGATGCTCATCTCTCCCTTTATAGAATATTCCTCAAGTCAAGGAAATATTATCATAGGTTTTTTATCATTTTGTAGACATAGCAGTGGTAAACAGCTGGGGACTCTATAAGAGATTCTACAGTGATTCCCTTTGAATCCCCAAAAAAAATGCGATTTCCAGAATTTAAAATTAGAGTTTCTGAGGGCTTGATGGTGAGAGGAAAAGAAATGGTCAAAAAAAGAGGGGCAGGTCGTCTATTAGCAATGTAGAAGCAGAGTTTATGAAGAAGAAGAAAAAAGGTCCAGCTAATATGATTCCCGATTACAATGTAAAGACTGATGGGGTTGGTCATTGGCCAGAAGTAATGGAAGTGAGGCAAAACTGTAAAAAACCAGATTGTTCTGGTAAAACAGTATTTATGTGCTCAAAGTGCAGGGTACATTTATGTCTGAACAAAAATTCAAATTGCTTCAAAGATTTTCATGTGTAATAAATATATTAAACTTTTGTCAAGTGTTATTTATTTCCTAGTTCTCAGTATGTCTATTTATCTTAAATTTTAATGTGAAAAAAGTAAGTTTAATGAGGTAATCAATGTTTTCCAAAGGAAGGTAAAATCAGTGTATTGCGGGTTGCACAAACCTATTCTGCCAATAATAAATAATGAAATAGTTAAAAAAGTATAAAGCATTGTTTAACATCATGCCTTTAACTTGAATTGAGGCAAGAAATTTTTTTTTTCAATAGGAAAAATTGTTGTCCATAAAGGGTTAAGAGCCGAACAATAGTTTGGCTCTCCTCATCTTATTGTGCTCAATCAGTGATGCATAAGAAAATTCCAAGACAAAGAGAAATCTGTGGACAGATAAACAGAGTAAAAATCTCCTTTAAGTTTGCAGTAACATTCGTGTCGAGATACGGTTCATCTCAGCATTGGATAGGGGATTTTTAGAAGACGTGATTCCCCAATTCCCATAGCTATGTGAAAAATAAATCACAAAATTAAATTTAATGCATATTAAATGTTATAAGAAAGACAATAAAAATTGCAAAATGATGATAAATAGGTAGACCAAATGTTCCTCTTTTGAAATATTTCAAGGTTATCCAGATTTAAGAAAATTCATCTTGTCAAAAAATAAAAAAGGTAAGTGATGGTTGCGACGTACTGAGTACGTCAATTGATGGCATATGAAAATACCAACTTATCCATTCATATTGCTTAAAATGAACCAAAATATATTGCTAGTTTCGAGTAATTCAGCTTTAGATACTAGTAGGAGTGAAACTTGAATATTTCATATTTTAGTCACCTAACTTAAATGACAAAAATAATAAATTGTTCTTTTCCTAACATCACATTAACCATCCATATAAAACCACTGTATAAATATAGTTAGCTGAAGAATTGCTAAGCTACAACACAGCACTTTTAAATGTTTTATTTAAATTCGTTCAAATTAACATCCTTTACAACAGTATTACCTATGTTAAATACTGAAAAAAGGAATATGATACTTAAATGTGAGGGCTTTTAGAAAAATGCAAGAACAACTGGTCTTACAGGCCTATAATTAAAAAAGATTTCATCCAAAGTAAAAAATAAGCCAAGTGAACAGTTCCAAAGAATAAAATTATGTTCATGGCACAAACTACATAAATAAAGTCATCTAAAGTAGTATTCAATGTGAACTATTCCGAGAAGATCGCATTAATGATTATTAATAGTACTGCAATACAAATGTGATTATAATGTAATAATAATAAAATGCATGTATAAGGCAATATTATAAGAGGAGCGATAAGAATTTAATAATAATAATAAAATTCATCAAAGGCTTACATGTACCTTGATTTTCCAGACATATTTCTTGATGAAACTCATAGGGAAAACAGTTTTTAGAATAATCTTAAATAAATCAAGATAAAAAGTTTTTAAGATAAATAAAAACTTACTATCAATAATAACAATGATAAATAATAACCTACAATTATTAGCATAAATAACCCTTCAAAAAACGTAGGAAAGCTAGTATCAATACAAATCCACATTAAAATAAAGTTCTCTTACATCATCAACAATTACAATAGTTTGTTTAATCTCGTTGCTATGATTGATGCTTGTCTATCTTCCCACACAAATTCAAAAACACATTTATCACAGTACCAGCCCAAGAATCTGGTGGCCAAGGTGACAAAATCACTTGTTTTATGCAATGTGAGGTGAAGTGGTTCGAGCCCCGCAAGCAGCTTTGGATTTTTTTCTGATTAGACGGGCTCCAAAACGTATACAGTAAACTCTCGATTATCCATGCACGGGTTATTCGGTTTTCGGATTATCCACGCTGTCTCTCTCCTTATGCCTTGAAATTTTATTAATACTCTGATTGCAAAGAAATTCATCAATGTGAGACAACATTTTTATAATCCCATTATATTAATGTCTAAAGATTTTATTATGTGCAAAAATGATAAGTTTGTAAATAAATAGAATAAATAATTATAGATGATATTGCTTTTGTGATGCTAGTGAGTTTCATGACAATATCCCGGGAATCGGCATGTGACTTCAGTCAGTCAGTTGTTTCTTCGTCACTTTTACCGGTATGCCACAGTAAGCATGATCGGATTAAAGATTCTCCTACCGTTGTATCATCCTGTGTGCAGCTCATTGTATTGTGGTTTTTGTAGTGATAAACTTTTATCCCACCTCTTGTTAAAATGGCAGAGAAACGGAAGAAAATTGTTCTTCCTATTATAAAAAAACTCGAATTAATTGTAAGGCTTGATAAAGGAGAGACTGTGAATAAATTGGCAGATGAACATGGTATTGGCATACAGACCATTCGTGATATAAAGAAAAACAAAACTAAGTTGATGGAGTTGACTGCAGTTTCTGACAGTGGTGCTGGTCCCTCAAAACGTAAGAGTATGAAAAAATCAACCTACGACAAAGTAGATGCAGCCTTACTTCTGTGGTTTAATCAAAAGCGAGCTGATGGAACTCCTGTCTCCGGTCCCATGTGTGCACAGCAAGCGAGCTATTTCCATGAATCACTAGGGCTAGAAGGGAACTTTAATGCTTCATCTGGGTGGTTTACTCGATTCAAACAGCGATATGGTATATGCGAAATTGCCATTCAAGGAGAGCACTTGAGTGGTATCTTGTCAGCTGTTGATTCATTTCGATTAGAATTTCAAAAATTTGTGAAGGAAGAGATGTTGAAACATGCCCAGATATTTAATGCTGATGAGACAGGTTTGTATTGGAAAGGCCTCCCAACACGAACCTTGGCATTTCAGAAAGAAAGTCATGCTCGTGGCAATAAATTACACAAAGAGCAAATCACAGTGTTATGCTGTGGAAATGCGGCAGGCAATCACAAGCTGAAACTTACTGTGATAGGCAAGGCAAAAAAACCTCGCTCATTCAAATGCACTACTTTGGCTGCCAATTACTACAAACAGAAGGATGCATGGATGGACAGAAATATATTCACTGATTGGTTCCACAAGAATTTTGTGCCTGACGTTCATCCTTATTTAAGCAATGAAGGACTACCACCAAAAGCAGTGTTGTTATTAGATAATGCTCCCTCGCATCCAAATGCAGCTGTTTTAACTTCTAATGATGGTCTTATCTGCATAAAATTCTTGCCTCCAGATGTTACGGCATTAATACAGCCCATGGATCAAGGAGTGATCGCATCAATGAAGCACCAATATCGGACTGGTCTTCTAGAGACTCTAGCTAAAGAGGATGAAAAGTAACTGAAATTTTGGAAAAAAATGTCGCTTCTAGATGCAGTGCATGGTATTTCTCAAGCATGGGCCTCTGTGAAGCCTGTGACCCTAGTTCAGTCTTGGAACAAACTTCTTCCTGATCTTGAAGAGAACTTTCATGGTTTTTCTGAAGAGGAAGTAAATACTACAAACTCCAATTTGATTCAACTACTGCAGGGAATAAATGGTTTTGAGGATGTGGACTGCGAGAGTCTCAGTGAATGGTATGATTGTGATAAGTTTGAATCTGGATTCCAGCATATGAGTGACGAGGATATTGTCAATGCAGTAACGCAAGAGAAAGAAAAAGAAGAGGATGGTAGAGACATAGAATGCAGAGATGAAAGTGAAGGGACTGAAATTGAACACATCAAAAATAGTACAGCTCCTCAGTGTGTCGAAACTTTGTTAGATTATATGATTTTGATTACTGCGATGTCATAGCAGCCATAGCCATAGCTACAATGTTAGGATTATTCGTGCTTTACCCTATGACACTCCTGCCCCCCTTCTCCGACACTGGGAACTAGCACATATCCATCTTCTCGACTCTTTCTCTCCACCTGGCCTCAACCTCCGCTAACCCTATTAGCCCCCTTACAATGTCTCCTTGTTACTTTGTAGTTATTCGCACTTTCCCTTACCACACTTCCTCTTTATTGGCTATCCACCCCTCCTACTCCCCACCTCCTCCAATCATCAACCTTCCCACATCACCCTGTCATTCCCCGCCCAGTGTGTCACTTTACGTTACTCTTTCGCTGAAGAAGGGCATAGGCCCGATAAGCTTGCGTGTGTTTTTGTGTTCGTGTGTTTTACGTATATATATATATATATATATATATATATATATATATATATATATAACGATACAGAAAAAGAAATAATATGATAAAATAAATGCAACAAGAGGTTGAGAGGGATAGGAAGGAGCCAGTGAACACTTACCATATGGTGGTGGACGTCCACAGTGATAGAGGAAGGCTTGTAATTTGGAGCTTTCGGGCAACACACGCCCTTCTTCAGCGAGAGAAAAACGAAGAGTCTTCGTATTCTTATATTAGAAGCTGTGATATTTGCCAAAACATACCCTGATCTATTCTCATTTAACAAACAAGAACATCCACACTCCACCCACCAATATCAAAACAGTCATCACATTAGACATAATCTATCACTATCTGATAAAAGTCCATATAATATCATAACACTCGCATATAATAGGTTACCTACACAATTAAAATCAATAAGTGAAATCAGTATCTTTAAATCTCAAGTTAAAAACTTTCTCCTAAAACATCTTGCAGAATACCTCTCATAATTTGCATCTATTATATACATATGGAATGTAATTATTGTTTTAATCATTTGTATCTTTTCTTTGTTTATTGACTTGCCTTATGTTTGTATGATGGACCTACTGGGCCAATAAAGTATTATTATTATTATTATTAACCAAAACATTTAACTTATGAGGACACCATGTTATCTAAGAGTTGAACATTGTATTCCTTGGTTATTGATGTTTTTATAAAAATAAACTAACCTTGGAGTCTCCAACAAGAGCCATTCCAAGGGATAGTTTTCTCTTCATTCCACCCGACAATTTGGTTGCAAGTTCATTTTTCTTGGAATACAGCTCAAGTTTATTCAGCAAATCTCTGGCCTGATGTCTAGCTTCAGTGAAACTGCATCCCTTAGACTGAAAATATAATTTGAGACACCATACTTTAACCAAAAGAAAGGTGAATTATACCTCAACTACATCTATAAAGGATAACATTATCTCAAACCAATGCACTTGAACCTTAATTATATCAAACTTGTAAAACATTTACAGTATCCTGAAAAGTTTTTATCACCTCATAAGAAATATGCAAGTGGCAGTATGATTTTCATCATTTTATCGAAAATTCTGACCGTAATTAAGTAAAAAATGAAAAACTAATTATTTACCTTATGTATCTCCAATAGCTATAAAAAGGTTATGAAAAAACAAACATGCATTTTGGCTACAGCGCAGCCATCTTGAGGGGTGGTTCAACAAATGTGGACTCTAATCAAGTAAGATACTCCTGCTAAAGCAGCAGGAGAGGGAAGAGTGTTTTCTAAGAATTTTTCAGGGTTCTGATTTGCCTCGTCCTATGTCATTTTATGTATGATGCTTTTTATACGTGTTTTAACAAACTTCCCATCTATGTATGTATGTATGTAGATAATTGAGATTTCGCAGGAATCCAGCACATGCCCGCTGCAACTACCCCTCTAAATCAATTAGGGAAAAAGTTTAATCAGATTTAGCAAAAAGTTTATAATAAGATAACATTAGAATTTGAATCTGTCGTACATAAAGATTTATTTTACTCGCATTCGCATGAGGTGAACTGAGACTTCGTTACGAGTGTTATAACAGAATGCGAGTTGAGATTTGGCAGTAATACTTAAGTCACGCATTAAAAGTCATTGACAACAAAAAATCCCAAAAAAGTCCTGGGTTCGAATCCAGAAGCGTCTCTTCTCTGTTTGAATAACTAGGGAAGAGTTGAAATATAGCGTACAAGCCTTTTTTTCGATAAAATTTTAAAATATCTATAATAATAATAATAATAATAATTTTATTTACTGCAGTGACCCCTGTATGGGGCATTACATTGTCAAGGTCATAGTAAAAATAAAAGAACAGTAGAATACAATATATAGAAAAGTGCACAAACATGACAATACAGTACAAAAGACACCATTTGTGTAGATTATTACAATTTTTCAGAGATAAACTCATTGATGCTATAGTAAGCCCCCTTTAACATCATATCTCTGACATTTCTTTTAAATATAATTGCAGGCATAGATTTAAAATTAATAGGGAGTGAATTGTACAATTTTTTACTAGAATATTCATAATTTTTTTGGCTTGTAGCAAGCCCACAGTATTTCATATCAATATTAGTACAATATCTAGTTTCATATTTGTGAATATCACCACGTAAAATATTTTTGAAGCCAGAGTGAACATAACAGGTAGCTTCCAAGATATAGACAGAGGGTAATGTTAAGATATTGCTACATCTAAAAACATCTCTACAATGTTCTCTTGGTTTGAGATTATGTATGATTCTTATTGCCTTTTTCTGCATAATAAATATCTTTTTACTAGCACTTGATGCTCCCCATAATAGAATACCGTATGACATAACACTATGAAATAGAGTTAAATAGGCATATCTGAGGGTATCATAGGATACCTCAGTCCTTAGTCTTATTAAAAGATATATTAATTTTGCCAATTTATTTTCTAAATATTCAACATGCTTCTTCCAAGTTAGTCCAGGGTCCAAAACTATGCCTAACAGTTTGCCTGTTTCATTTCTGTTTGAGAAGCTTTTAGATGGATTAAAATGTATATGTTGGTTTTTGGTAGCATTGAGGCTTAATTTATTGCAGGCAAACCATGCCTCCAATTTCTCCATGGATTTTTTGATTTCCCTTTTGTTTTCCTCAAGATTTGAGTTTTTAACAAAAAAACTAGTATCATCGGCAAATTGGAGGGTATATGACATAATATTTCCTGGGCAGTCATTAACATATAATATAAAAAGAAGCGGACCGAGTATTGAGCCCTGAGGCACACCATGGATATGGTTCAAGTTTTCGGATTTACCATTTTTAGTTACCACAACATGAAGTCTATTGCTTAGGAAAGATTTGATTAAATCATGAATTTTGCCTCTGAAACCATAATGATTTAATTTGGCAAGAAGAATCTCATGCGATAAGCAGTCAAAAGCTTTTGTGAGGTCACACAGAATGCCTTCAATATGATGCTTCTCCTCAAAGCCATTTACTATAAATAACATGGCTTTAGCTACAAAATCTATAGTATTTCTACCTTTTCTGAAACCAAACTGCCTGTCATTTAGTATGTCCTGTATTTCAATAAATTTATTCAATCTGCTTATTATAGCCATTTCATACACTTTGGACAAGATAGGGCTTATTGCTATTGGTCGGTAATTTGCAGGATCATTTATTGGACCCTTTTTATAGATAGGCAACACTTTTGTTTTTTTCAAAGCAGATGGATAGATACCTGTCATAAAAGAGTTATTGATTAGTTTAGTTAAGGGTTTATTTAGAAATTCCCTAGCATGCTTTACAACTTTAGAGTTTATCCCATAAATATCACAGGTATTCGAATTACTTAGCTTTTGAATAATGGTATTTACTTCTTCTTCCGTTACTGGATGGAGAAAAAATGATTTGCCACAATTTCTAGCATTTTTGCGATTTATGTAGCTTAGTTTATCATTTTTAAGATAGGAGGCAACATCATTTGTATTTTGAGTAAGATTTTTATGCATATTTGTAGCAGATAATTCCCAATGCTTAGCAAAAACCTGCGGTGACAAGGAATTTTGCTTGGATTTTATACTTTTTACAGAGTTTATAATAGACCAACTTTGCTTAGATTTATTATTGGCTGTAAGTAACAACCTGTCATTAAAATCTAGCTTTGCTTTATTTATTGCTAATTTATATTCTTTCGTAAGTTTCCGTAATGATTCGTGTGTGCTTTGGCAGTTATGTTCAGATATTTGCCTCAAAATTTCTAAAATATTTTCTTTCTTTAATTTTAAATCATCTGTATACCAGGGTAGCCTTTTCTTTTTGTTTAATATTTTTTTAGTAGTCTTATAGGGAAAAAAGAACTCAAAGCTACCCCTAAAAATATTCCAAAATTTCATGAAATAACGTTCCGAATCCTCACCATCCTCATGGATTTCATTCCAATTTAACGTACTCAAGTGCTTACAAAACTTATTTATGTTACTTATATTTAAGTCCCTACACATCCTGATGGGGGTTTTTACTTCCAAAGTTTCCTTTGTATAGTTGAAAATAATGGGGTAATGGTCAGACAGTTCAGAGATTATTACATGAGCAGTAGAATTTACAATATTTGTCATAACATTGTCTATACAGCTGTTACTACTTGGCCTTGTGATTTTCTTGATGAGAAATTTGCAACCAAACATACTTAAGAGTAACAAAAGATCCCTCGTGTAACCATTTTTCTCATCCAAAAAATCGATATTAAAATCACCTATTACACAATACTTGTCACCCGTTTTCACAAAAAATTCAAGGACTTTGTACATGTTATCCATAAAAATATCTAATTCGCCATTTGGAGGTCTATAAACACACACAATATAGAAATTTTCTAATTTTATACCAGCCAATTCAAAATGACCTTCATGAGCTAGACTGTTTAGTGCACCAATTGGTTTCCATTTTATACTGTTCTTTGCATAAATTATAACACCGCCACGTGTCTTTTTAGTTCTGCTGTAAAAACCTGCAATACTGTAATCTGGGATGATATAATATTGTTCTTCATTTATTTTCAACCAAGTATTCAGAGAAACATACTATCTCAGGGTACTTTTCACTTGACAGAAGAACACTAACCTCATTTACTTTATTTCTTATTGACTGAACATTTGCATGCATTATTTTAATTGACTGGCTTTGTTTCGTTTGAAGGCATATTTTTGAAGGTTTACCACCGTGTTTATTACATTTTATATTTGTCATAGTACCTTCGTTATCTAGTCATAACAGAGATTTAGGCAAGGTTATTCCCGACTGCAATCGTGTTACTCTTTTTCCAGGTTGTACTGTAAGTGCTTTAATTTCACTGGCTAAGGGGGCTGGGTTTTGAATAGATTCACCAACACTGTCCACATCAGGATTTGTTTGCTTGGGATTTCTTTGTTGATTCCACCTAATAAAGGAAAATCTTTTAACACATGCACCTGAAGGCCAATTTACACTATTGTTTAATTCCTTTAATAAGCTGTAGTCTGCACCAATTTTAAATGAAGCACTGTATTTATTATACGTTTCAAGTTTTTCGCAGGTGAAATTTTCATTATTGAATTTCTTTGAGAGAAAAAGCAAAAGTTTTTCAGAGTTCACGTCCACATTAATTCTTCCCAAAAATATCCACGCTCGTTTTTTAATAGCAAAATTATCAATTTCACTGTTTGTACCAAAAACAGCGCTATCTCGTCTCTTACCTCGTGTTACATTTTCTGATTTACTTTCGTTTTTGGCAATATTTCGTGGCTTCCTTTTTGGTCGGACAGTGGTGAAACCCTCATCGTCAGTATGAAGTTCCTTTTCCTCTTCTTCCTTGGAATCGGGGAAGTGCTCTTTCATCACTACAGCAGCAATGGTGTTTGCAGCCTTAACAGGTTTTGAGGGAAGATGTACTCGTTCACTTTTTGGGATGACTTCACACTTATCACGCACTACCTGGGTGTAATTTTTATTTTCCTCTGCTCCAGCCACTTTCTGTTTTTCAATACTGGCCACTCTTTTCTCCAAAATAGCCATACTCTCCCGTAGCACTGCTATCGCTGAGGATTCACTAGTATTGCATAGCCGTCATCACTCTGTTGTTGCGTATCACACCGGCAGGTATTACACATCCACAGAATCGCACTATTTCCTTTTATCACTTTAACTTCATTATCAGTTAATCCTACACACTTTATGTGAAATAAATGCGAGCACTTTCCATTGCAAGCAATGCTTAAATTAATATTTACGTCATTATTGCATGAGCGACATCGAGGCCCATCGTATCCTTCCGCCATATTGCTTCCACCATCCATATAAGTTGAGATATCGATGAGGGATTTGCCCATTTGTAAAAAAAAAGTATGAAGATTAGTTTTCTTACCGTGAAAATTGAAATATTCGAAATCGCTAAATTTAACGTTTAAATAACATTTTGGAGAATTTTGGCATTTTAATGGAATAATACTATTCTGCATTTCACTTCACACATTGCGTGTTCTTATAGGAGAATCATTATCCCATGTTAATCCCCCGCTATTTCCTGAATTTGCGACAAATTTGTATTGCGATGAATTTACCATACGACAAATTTGCATGCAACTAATTTGCCATGTGATGAATTTGCCTTGCGGCGAAATTGTCATGCAACAAATTTGTCTTGTGACGAATTTGCCATGCGATGAATTTGCCTTGAGACAAATTTGTACTGCAACAAATTTTACATGCGACCAATTACCGCACGACAAATTGCCCGCAATGAATTTATGTAGAACCATGAGGATTAAGGAGAACCCGTAATGTTGGAATGTAGGTTCTCATTAGAATTTTCCCATCTGTGAAAACATCACTCTTCTAGCTCCAGTAGTTTGGATGCAATACAACTTCATTATTTTGAATTTTTTTAAACTGAAGCCATCTAGAGGAAAATATACTAAATACATGGAAACCCCAATCTGTGGAAAATTCTCAGATTGATAAGAGCTATTCAAAAAGAAATTTTCCCAATACTAGCAGCCTGTTGCAGCTACACTTGGAATTAATTTGTATTATTCTTACCACATCATTCAAGTGGTACGCCACCAAAATTTTGCTAAGTCAGTCAGAAGCCTGCACATTAAAAAATTACCTCAGAGAGGGAAATAATGATACATAGTGCATCCCTTAGCTTTTTTGAATTTTCTGCGATTTTACAGCAATATATTAGAATAATGCTGTCGTACAATGTCACACAGTTGCTCAATGTTAGTCTTATACCATGGCATATTAAAAGGGAAAAATTTTAAAATCTACCTTACCTTAGTTCCAATGATTAATGTTGCACACTTTATTATAGAGGAACTCACAAACAATCACGTTCTTTCAAGTGTCCAAAAAGATTGCTTTTAACTTCTTACAGGGCCTACTAAAAACCTGACGTCACAATGTCACACGGTTACTCAATGTTAATTTTATATCACAGTATATTAAAAAGGAAAAATTTTAAATTCTACCTTACCTTCCTGAATGTAGTCCCTCCATGAATGTAATCCCTCCCTGAATGTAGTCCCTCCCTGAATGTAGTCCCTCCCTGAATAGTCCCTCCCTGAATGTAGTCCCTATCTAAATGTAGTCCCTCCCTGAATATAGTCCCACCCTGAATATAGTCCCTCCCTGAATATAGTTCCTCCCTGAATGTAGTCCCTCCCTGAATGTAGTCCCTCCCTGAATGTAGTCCCTCCCTGAATGTAGTCCCTCCCTGAATGTAGTCCCTCCCTGAATGTAGTCCCTCCCTGAATAGTCCCTCCCTGAATATAGTCCCTCTCTGAATGTAGTCCCTCCCTGAATGTAGTCCCTCCCTGAATGTAGTCCCTCCCTGAATGTAGTCCCTCCCTGAATGTAGTCCCTCCCTGAATGTAGTACCTCCCTGAATGTAGTCCCTCCCTGAATGTAGTCCCTATCTAAATGTAGTCCCTCCCTGAATATAGTCCCTCCCTGAATATAGTCCCTCCCTGAATATAGTCCCTCCCTGAATATAGTCCCTCCCTGAATATAGTCCCTATCTGAATATAGTCCCTATCTGAATATAGTCCCTCCCTGAATATAGTCCCTCCCTGAAAATAGTCCCTATCTGAATATAGTCCCTCCCTGAATATAGTCCCTCCCTGAATATAGTCCCTCCCTGAATATAGTCCCTCCCTGAATATAGTCCCTCCCTGAATAGTCCCTCCCTGAATATAGTCCCTCTCTGAATATAGTCCCATCCTGAATGTAGTCCCTCCCTGAATATAGTCCCTCCCTGAATAGTCCCTCCCTGAATAGTCCCTCCCTGAATGTAGTCCCTCCCTGAATGTAGTCCCTATCTAAATGTAGTACCTCCCTGAATGTAGTCCCTCCCTGAATGTAGTCCCTATCTAAATGTAATCCCTATCTAAATGTAGTCCCTCCCTGAATATAGTCCCTATCTGAATATAGTCCCTCCCTGAATATAGTCCCTCCCTGAATATAGTCCCTCCCTGAATATAGTCCCTCCCTGAATATAGTCCCTCCCTGAATAGTCCCTCCCTGAATATAGTCCCTCTCTGAATATAGTGCCATCCTGAATGTAGTCCCTCCCTGAATAGTCCCTCCCTGAATAGTCCCTCCCTGAATAGTCCCTCCCTGAATGTAGTCCCTCCCTGAATGTAGTCCCTATCTAAATGTAGTACCTCCCTGAATGTAGTCCCTCCCTGAATGTAGTCCCTATCTAAATGTAGTCCCTATCTAAATGTAGTCCATCACTGAATATAGTCCCTCCCTGAATATAGTCCCTCCCTGAATATAGTCCCTCCCTGAATGTAGTCCCTCCCTGAATGTAGTCCCTCCCTGAATATAGTCCCTCCCTGAATATAGTCCCATCCTGAATGTAGTCCCTCCCTGAATGTAGTCCCTCCCTGAATATAGTCCCTCCCTGAATATAGTCCCTCCCTGAATATAGTCCCTCCCTGAATGTAGTCCCTCCCTGAATGTAGTCCCTCCCTGAATATAGTCCCTCTCTGAATATAGTCCCATCCTGAATGTAGTCCCTCCCTGAATATAGTCCCTCCCTGAATATAGTCCCTCCCTGAATATAGTCCCTCCCTGAATAGTCCCTCCCTGAATAGTCCCTCCCTGAATGTAGTCCCTATCTAAATGTAGTACCTCCCTGAATGTAGTCCCTCCCTGAATGTAGTCCCTATCTAAATGTAGTCCCTCCCTGAATATAGTCCCTCCCTGAATATAGTCCCTCCCTGAATGTAGTCCCTCCCTGAATGTAGTCCCTCCCTGAATATAGTCCCTCCCTGAATAGTCCCTCCCTGAATAGTCCCTCCCTGAATATAGTCCCTCTCTGAATGTAGTCCCTCCCTGAATGTAGTCCCTCCCTGAATGTAATCCCTCCCTGAATATAGTCCCTCCCTGAATATAGTCCCTCCCTGAATAGTCCCTCCCTGAATATAGTCCCTCCCTGAATATAGTCCCTCCCTGAATATAGTCCCTCCCTAAATATAGACCCTCCCTGAATGTAGTCCCTCCCTGAATGTAGTCTCTCCCTGAATATAGTCCCTCCCTGAATAGTCCCTCCCTGAATAGTCCCTCCCTGAATATAGTCCCTCTCTGAATGTAGTCCCTCCCTGAATGTAGTCCCTCCCTGAATGTAATCCCTCCCTGAATATAGTCCCTCCCTGAATATAGTCCCTCCCTGAATAGTCCCTCCCTGAATATAGTCCCTCTCTGAATATAGTCCCTCCCTGAATATAGTCCCTCCCTGAATATAGTCCCTCCCTGAATATAGTCCCTCCCTGAATATAGTCCCTCCCTGAATATAATCCCTCCCTGAATATAGTCCCTCCCTGAATATAGTCCCTCCCTCAATGTAGTCCCTCCCTGAATGTAGTCCCTCCCTGGATATAGTCCCTCCCTGAATGTAGTCCCTATCTTATTATAGTCCCTCCCTGAATATAGTCTCTCCCTGAATATAGTCCCTCCCTGAATGTAATCCCTCCCTGAATATAGTCCCTCCCTGAATAGTCCCTCCCTGAATATAGTCCCTATCTGAATATAGTCCCTCCCTGAATATAGTCCCTCTCTGAATATAGTCCCTCCCTGAATATAGTCCCTCTCTGAATGTAGTCCCTCCCTGAATATAGTCCCTCTCTGAATGTAGTCCCTCCCTGAATGTAGTCCCTCCCTGAATGTAGTCCCTCCCTGAATGTAGTCCCTCCCTGAATGTAGTACCTCCCTGAATGTAGTCCCTCCCTGAATGTAGTCCCTATCTAAATGTAGTCCCTCCCTGAATATAGTCCCTCCCTGAATATAGTCCCTCCCTGAATATAGTCCCTCCCTGAATATAGTCCCTCCCTGAATATATTCCCTATCTGAATATAGTCCCTATCTGAATATAGTCCCTCCCTGAATATAGTCCCTCCCTGAATATAGTCCCTATCTGAATATAGTCCCTCCCTGAATATAGTCCCTCCCTGAATATAGTCCCTCCCTGAATATAGTCCCTCCCTGAATAAAGTCCCTCCATGAATAGTCCCTCCCTGAATATAGTCCCTCTCTGAATATAGTCCAGTCCTGAATGTAGTCCCTCCCTGAATATAGTCCCTCCCTGAATAGTCCCTCCCTGAATAGTCCCTCCCTGAATGTAGTCCCTCCCTGAATGTAGTCCCTATCTAAATGTAGTACCTCCCTGAATGTAGTCCCTCCCTGAATGTAGTCCCTATCTAAATGTAGTCCCTCACTGAATATAGTCCCTCCCTGAATATAGTCCCTCCCTGAATATAGTCCCTCCCTGAATATAGTCCCTCCCTGAATGTAGTCCCTCCCTGAATGTAGTCCCTCCCTGAATATAGTCCCTCCCTGAATATAGTCCCATCCTGAATGTAGTCCCTCCCTGAATGTAGTCCCTCCCTGAATATAGTCCCTCCCTGAATATAGTCCCTCCCTGAATATAGTCCCTCCCTGAATATAGTCCCTCCCTGAATGTAGTCCCTCCCTGAATGTAGTCCCTCCCTGAATATAGTCCCTCTCTGAATATAGTCCCTCCCTGAATAGTCCCTCCCTGAATAGTCCCTCCCTGAATGTAGTCCCTATCTAAATGTAGTACCTCCCTGAATGTAGTCCCTCCCTGAATGTAGTCCCTATCTAAATGTAGTCCCTCCCTGAATATAGTCCCTCCCTGAATATAGTCCCTCCCTGAATATAGTCCCTCCCTGAATGTAGTCCCTCCCTGAATGTAGTCCCTCCCTGAATATAGTCCCTCCCTGAATAGTCCCTCCCTGAATAGTCCCTCCCTGAATATAGTCCCTCTCTGAATGTAGTCCCTCCCTGAATGTAGTCCCTCCCTGAATATAGTCCCTCCCTGAATAGTCCCTCCCTGAATATAGTCCCTCCCTGAATATAGTCCCTCCCTGAATATAGTCCCTCCCTGAATGTAGTCCCTCCCTGAATGTAGTCCCTCCCTGAATATAGTCCCTCCCTGAATAGTCCCTCCCTGAATAGTCCCTCCCTGAATATAGTCCCTCTCTGAATGTAGTCCCTCCCTGAATGTAGTCCCTCCCTGAATGTAATCCCTCCCTGAATATAGTCCCTCCCTGAATATAGTCCCTCCCTGAATAGTCCCTCCCTGAATATAGTCCCTCCCTGAATATAATCCCTCCCTGAATATAGTCCCTCCCTGAATATAGTCCCTCCCTGAATATAGTCCCTTCCTCAATGTAGTCCCTCACTGAATGTAGTCCCTCCCTGGATATAGTCCCTCCCTGAATGTAGTCCCTATCTGAATATAGTCCCTCCCTGAATATAGTCTCTCCCTGAATATAGTCCCTCCCTGAATGTAATCCCTCCCTGAATATAGTCCCTCCCTGAATAGTCCCTCCCTGAATATAGTCCCTATCTGAATATAGTCCCTCCCTGAATGTAGTCCTTCCCTGAATGTAGCCCTCCCTGAATGTAGTCCCTCCCTGAATGTAGTCCCTATCTGAATATAGTCCCTCCCTGAATATAGTCCCTCTCTGAATATAGTCCCTCCCTGAATATAGTCCCTCCCTGAATATAGTCCCTATCTGAATATAGTCCCTCCCTGAATATAGTCCCTCCCTGAATATAGTCCCTATCTGAATATAGTCCCTCCCTGAATATAGTCCCTCCCTGAATATAGTCCCTCCCTGAATATAGTCCCTCCCTGAATATAGTCCCTCCCTGAATATAGTCCTTCCCTGAATATAGTCCCTCCCTAAATATAGTCCTCCTCCCTATTTCTGAAGCCTGTTTTGGAAAAAGTTTGAGCCTCATTACAGACCTCAATTTTTAGCCTACTTTTCAGAATGGAAAAAGGCTATTAGTTTGTCGTTGTGCCTGGCTGTCTGTCCATCCCCCCCTATTAACTTTTGAACCAATAGACCAATTTTCATTCAACTTAGTGGAAATCTCTTGCTACATGGGCTTAGCTCCCGAGGATAGTTTTGGTTGCGAGGATTGAAGTTCCGGGCTCAATTCCAGGAATTATCCTTCCCATTTGAATTACATGGGAAATCTGGAATCCATCATGAAATACAATTTTCTCTTTCATATTAAAATATCTTAGAATTGTAATATCAGAGCGAGTTTTGTACTATTCTCTGAGGAAAGGAATGAAGATTCTAATTTTTGTTGTAGAATTTCGCTTATCGATTGTATTTATTTGAATTTCGCATAAATACTGGTGATTTTACTGTTTTTGTCACTCATTACGAGAGTGTAGCTATAGCAACAACTATTGTTGGACTCAGATTCGGTATATTCTAATACGTACACACGTTATTTTTGACACTCAAACACACGTGATCAATTTAATATTCTGTTCGAATGTATTTGTAGTATTTCATAATGCTAAATTATTAAATTTGGGAACACAATGAGCTAAATATCCGCAATGACTTCAAAGCTATTAAAGCCAATATAGGTATTATATAAATGATTACATGGAAAGTAGGCATCAAAGTTCTGTTTAGAACATCTTGTAATATTCTAAAGAACGAGTTGTAATATGTACCAGCAATTTTGTTACAGCTATCAATTTACAATGAAACGGTGGCATCATGTTTTGCGTATTATAGTTGCAGTCATAATTTAAATATAAATCAAGTGTTACTGGACTAAATTCGAAAATTTTGATTTTTGAATGTTATTTAAATTCCATTCGTATCATTCAGATGCCGTTGACAATGGCTACTTGAATCATGCCTGTATAAAAAAGTAATTATCACCAGATTTCCAGTTAACATATTCTTTCCATAATTTATTTTACCAGCATTTTTGTTACTTCCGATATTTATGCCTCGGAATATCACATCAAGGAATACATTTTGTAGATAGTTGAAACACCTTCAAGTTGGCCAATCAACGCTTTCAAAGTGAAAACTTTTGCAATTCCCGCTATTATGAAAATACAAATGTTAAGGCAACGATTCCAAAGAGTGAACAAAAAGAATTGAGTTACTGAGGCATATGTATCAAGAAATTCTACGTATAATAATCAAATCAAGTGAGGGCATTAATTGTTACTTATACTTACTGCCGGCGGTGATATTTTTGTTTGCTAATTTTTTGGCCAAAAAGGGGAGACTATATTTGGACTAATGCAGTAAATAAGAGATACTTTCCTGGCAAAAATTACTACACACAAATTTTAAAATTTGTTTTATTGCACATATTATGTACGATGAATGGTTACCCAAAAATTGAACTACGAATGAACATGCAACACTGCAAGTCTTATTCTAATTTGTGTGAGAGCTGAGAGAGCACCTATGGCAATGAAATTGAATATAAATATATTCCTTGGTCTATACAAAATTTTGAGGCATGGATACATATTTCAGTGGCAAAATAACCATTATCTGCTTAATTCTTAGCATGTAGGAATCATGTGGATTGGGTTACCACAGTTCTGAGGCATCAGATTTCAATGCGCTGAGGACTACGCTGATGATGGTTACTTTATAACTGAAATTCGTATTGGTATCTTACGACATAGTGAGAAAACTGACATAAGCTGAGTACCATGACAGGTAGGATGGAAGACTAGTGCCAGCATCGTAACCGTGAATTAGGCATGCTGTAAGATGAAAACTATACTATGGGACTGTAACCTTGAAATCCTGTTGAGTGAAGCATTGCTATGCAAGGGATACCAATACTTATTGTTTCAATATTTGATACTTAAATGCATATCTTTGAACTTACTCCAAATACTAAAAAAATACAACTTCCTAGCATACAACAATTTCTAAATATTATTTATTAGCTTTGAATTTTTAAACAATCAAAATATTTTAAGAAATAAATGTCAAGAAATATAGTAACTAAATAAACTGTATAAATTAAGAATCATTTTAAAACAATGATATTAACCACTCACCTGGGTATGCCGTATATATATACGGCATAGCCGGACGCTCCGGTGGTGGGTATGCCGTATATATACGGCACAGAGATTTTTAGCCTATTTGCTATGGGTATGCCGTTATATTCCGTCACGCAGCTTTTCTCACTCATAGCGGCATCCTTTTAGTTTACTGTCTTGCCAGTAGATGGACTTTCCTTCCCTATTTTAGAAAGCTATACATCTCGTATCCAAAGCCTGCATTTGCCACGAGGGTTGCATACCCCATGCCCCTGTTTTTTTGAAGGTCAGGGTTTGACGTCTTGGATTATTTCACGCCCTCATGCGAAAAATTTTGTTCGTCGCCGCTTGCATCTTACTTTCCTCGAACAGAATGCTACTTGTAAATCCTTTTCTATCATATTTAGCCTTTTCCACTGTTATGAGGTCGCTTTGTGCTCCCAGGACGGCTGAGTGGCAAGAAGGGTCGTTTTATGGCACCCTACTTTATATCCCCCACATTGACGGTTTTGCTCAAAGGAACCAATGTTTTTCTGTTTTTCCGCCTTTCCTTGTAATCCCCCAGAGTGGGTGGTCTGCAAAGATGTGCACATAGAAAAATTTCTTGACGCAAAATCTAGCGTAAAACCACGATCTAGAGCACGTAGTTGGGGGGAGACAACTGCAAATGAAATAAAAACTCTTCTTGGTATCTTCATACTCCAGGGAATTGTACTAAAACCGGAGTATGCTATGTATTTTAGTAAACGAGAGAGCATTGTAACTCCTTTTTTCTCGAAAGTTTTCAGTGAAAAGAGCATTGCAGTCAGCTTCCTAAGGTCAGCTGACCTGAGGAAGCCGACTGCAACGCCGGCGAAATGTCGTCTTGTGAAACAGCCGATCAACGAGGTGAGCTACCGAAAAACATGCAGCCTACAGCCGAACGCCGCGAAAGCCTTCGCACCATATATATATTTATTTTGTTTCTTTACATAATAAATGTAATTTTTTCTATTTCAATATATTGTGTTTTTTAATTATACATAAGGTTTGCGTCTTAACTTTTATTAGTGATAATATGATTTTTATGAATATTTTGAGTAATTATGTAATTTTAGACCGTTTTCACCCGATTATTTGTAATTTTCACGTAATTTTATCAATTTAAATTTTCCATTAAAAATTAATATTTATGCATAATTGTTCATTCTTGTGTGTTAAAAAGAGTCTAATGTTTTAAATAAAAAATATCCAATCAAATACTGAACATTACTACATTTTATAAATATAATTCAAAAGGTAAAAATTCGCCAAATTTTCAATTTAAATGCCCACCGCTGGTGCGGCATCAAAAAATTAAATAACCAGATGAGTGGTTAAGAAATGATGCACATACCACGGCAAAAAATACCAGATGCTCCCAAACAGTCAGCTCTGGAAATAGCATGCTTTGCTGTGGACAGAGACCCAAGTTTTCCCTTACAGACTCCATGTCCTTGTCTATATCATAGCCACCCATCATTACCTTGCCATCCGAGGCAGAGTAAATACCTGGAAAATACAATCATAATGAGTAAATAAACAGTATACCAATAACACTACCCAAAAACAAAAAACAGCACTGCATCAAAGACTGTAGAATTTAAAGATTAATAAATGCTACAAACTTATGAATTCTCTTTATGATACCATATTTACTTGCATAATTGCTCTCTTTTGCGTTCACAAGGAAAGGAAAATTATTTGGACAATTTTCAATTAAGTGTGAAAATCACAGTGTGAGTACTAATGCTAGTTTATATTTATATTCAAGAGAAAACATCAGTTTAATTTATATACAGTCATACCCTATTCAACACTGGGGATGCGTCCCTCAAAATGAGAGCGCTAACTGAATCAGAGTTATGTGGGGTCATTTTGGTACAGTACTTGAATAGATGCTTTCCTAAATCCTAATTTATTACCTGTTTTCAAAATATTAGTACTTTATCCACTCTTCTCTCTGATACTCTAAAAAATGTACTGTAAATAATTAATCCATGCACAATGTAGCAGATCTGCTGTGGTTCTTTTGATGATTTCGGCTGTTTTCTTCAGTTACTTTTATTGAAAATTTTCCTGCTACATACCGAGACTGTGCAATAAAATTAAATCACACCTCTTGTAAATTTTTTATTGTGCTTTCCGTAGTGCGACACATACTAAAAACATCATCAAACACATTTCTTCAGCCAGGTAAAGCAAATTTTGTACAGGCACCTCATTTTTCCTCGGAATTGTCATATGCAAAAGAAATCCCCAAAAAAGACCCAGACTTGTCTCCTGAAGATAATTTCTATTTACCATAAGATAACACGCAAAAAATCAATTTCGCGATGTGAAAGCTTTAATTTTTTTTCATAAAAATTAGAAACAATGACCCTCGATCTTCAAACTGGGACTATTTTAAATGAAAATGAACCAAGTTTTTATAGTATTATAGCCAATTGTCTCCCTCTGTATGCAAACTCTCTAATTCAATGCTTAAAATTACTTATTTTGGCAAAGTTGAGTGATTTTACAAGGATTTGTCTTGATAACCATGCCACTGTCGAAATTGAGTTCTCATTATTGTCTCAGTACGCGATTTTGTTATATTATAAATAATGTGTTCCGTACCGTTATATTGACAGGCTTTTATACTAGGAAAAATATAATTTTGAAAGTTATATTTAGATCTTCTTGAGTTAAGAGTGCCCACAAAAACGCATGGAGAAAGTAAAAAATCTTTCCGAGAACAAAGAGCCTTATAACAAATCAGCATTGTATGGGGCAGCGTTAAACGGAGTATTACTGTACAAGTTTTATTTTTCATTTACTGCTGTCTGAGTATGAGTAAATCATATTAAAGATTAAAATTCATATTAGAAGAAACAAGATTGGAAAGGTATACTCCATGTCGGAGTACACAGAGTTTCCAAATGCATTCTTTGAGATTTCACAATGTTCTCAATATACATCAAGTGGTTCCCGAGTTCAAAGAAAGGAACATTGTCAACTATTTGTAGGTCATATAAGGTGGTCATAATTGTTGTCCAATTTTAACCAAAATTGAAATTGGTCAACCAATTTTAGCAAAACTCCCCAATATCAAATTTCATCAAAATACCTCCAGCGGTTCCCTAGTTGAAACAAAGGAACATTGTAGGTCTTCATGTAAAGTGGTCATCATTGTTGTCCGATTTTGACCAAAATTGAAATTGGTTGATAAATTTTAGCAAAACTCTCCAATACCAAATTTCATCATAATACGTACAGCGGTTTCCGAATTTTAACATGTGGACAAATGGATGGACTGATGGAAATGACCTCCCCTATATGCGTTCACTTTATGCACTTTGTAAAAAGAATACATAAAAACTGATAATTAACTCTTCAAAATAGGCATAGTGGAAGAGGTGACGAGATAAATTACTCAAGAAACTGCTTTCTGAAATATTATTTCCAGAAACCCTTAATAACCTATGCCCATAAAATTCCAATACCTATGATAACAGAGGTTTCTTTATGTATTCCATTTTATTGCATCCCAGATAAGCATGCACATATTTTATTATTTATCATTATAATTCTATTTATTTATTTCCATAAAAACTGTATACATAACACATATAGAAAATAATCAGGAGCCATCATAAAAAAGAATTCACAACACCTATAAAATAGAAAAATCTGATTTGGCCACCACATGACTTTCTCCATACCTGTAATATTTCTAAAAATTCCAAATAGGTTAAATGATAATAAATATTTTAAGGAACTGCGAGAGAAATTTCAAGACTTTACAAAGAACAGAAATAAACTCAAACCGTAGCCTTCTGACATTGGATATAGCCACAAAGCTCCAACAATTAAGGAAATAACAAGAGCGGAGAGATGCACACATCATGCGTGCATACATGTGATGCAGAGGCATTCCCTATAATTTATGCAATCATGTCAAAAAAGATAAATATTAATGGCTTAGTATAGTGTCTTAGATGTTTCAAGTGGAGTTAAAGAGAAGAGCTACCACAGTTAAAAGTAAAATAATATTTCTTTTACACGTATTTCTAGAGAACGGACCGCATGGATTTTAACCTTTAAACACCTGGCATGCCCAGAATGGCATGCAAAATGGGTCCTGTTCGGTGCCTGGTATGCCTGTATGGGCATGCTGAGTTTGGAAGTTGCCCACAGATGTTGCATTTGTCATGGATGCGTGAAATTTGGGAGGGGTCCTCCTAGAGGCCTGCTGGAAGTGGACGAGGAAGCTCTTCTTTCACTTCCTCAAGGTCACAGAGCTCAACAGCTACATTTAACTGAGGTTATGGGGAAGGCAAATGATGCAACGGCAGTTTCGCCTTTTGTAAGGGAATTTATTGAAAAAGAGGCATCAACTACTCCCTCAAAAACTTCCCAAAAGGAAAGATCAAGTGCAAGTGGTGCCCCATTGGGTTGGTTAGAGACGAAAGAAAATAAACATTGGCCTGTAAAGGGAAATTGCATTTGATGCCGTGTATGCTCAAAGAAGGGAAAATACAACAGTGACAAAATGCAAAATACGCGATGTTGGTCTGGTGTTAAGTTCTATAAGGAAATTGGGTTTAGAAAGGTGTATACTAAGAACAACACACCTACCATTGCGATTTTCCATAAACCCACTTACACAAAACAGGTTATTCCCAATCACTCTTCCAATCATTTTTCTCGCAAACACACTTCTTTTCATTCTATGCTTCACTGCCTTCTTAGTTTACCCCTTTCTAAACCAAATTTCCTTATAGAACTTAACACCATTAAACAGAACGCTATCAATAATGGCTACCAAATTGGTTTAATGGATAAAATGATCTCCAAAAAACGTTTTCTTATTACCTCCCAAAAAATCGTTTCTTTTCCGTCTAATCTCAAACCCAAACCTCTTAGTTGGCGCAGACTCCCATTTCTAGGAAACATTTCACATAAATTGTCCAATCTTTTTCCTAAACTCAAACTTAAACCTGCTTTTTACTCCCCAGTTACTTTTTCCAAATTATTCCTTAATGCTAAAGACCCGATACAGTTGTCATTAAGAAGTGGTGTATATAAACTTGCTTGAAATGATTGCGGACCGGTCTACATTGGCCAAACGGTAAGGAGTTTTGACAAGAGGATCAAGGAGCATAAGCGATACTTCCGTTTAAATAATTTGAATTCTCAATTTGTGAAACATCTTTTAAACCTCAATCATCATAGTTCCTTCAACCCTAAATTCCTCCATTTTGACATTAAAGGTCGCAAATTGGATGCTCTCGAACAGCTAGATATAATTATTTGTGAAGACTCGCCCCTCTTAAATGAATACCTTTTCCACAATCATTCTCCTCTATTTAGCTTACCGAATATTTTGTAAATACTTTGTATTAACATTGTTGTCTTTGGCCCTTTTACCAAGTTTTTGTAACATTTTGCTACTATGTTGCTTTCGCCTTCTTTTCCCACTCCTTCCTTTCCCAACCGCTCATCCAATTACCTCCCATTCGTTTTATTTGTAACCCCTACTGTCTCCCCCCCTTCATTTTACCCTATATATATATATATATATATATATATATATATATATATATATGGAACGTTTTATATTTCATCACCTGATGATGCTACGATCGTAGTGAAACAGGTCGTTTTTAAATTAATAATTTGTGGAAATAACAAAGTTCTATTTCAATATCAGTAAATTCCACCGAATTGAATCTAATCTCATTACTGATAATTATACCAATACATTTTAAATTTAAAATTTTTTACTAATTTCACTTTTATGCTGTTATTTGTAAGGAATTAGTTCCAAATTACTTTTAAATGACTTAAAGAACATTTATTTATAATACAATAAACAAAAGAGCGCGATTTTCTTTAGCGTTACCGTTCTAGAATAAAGTAGATGGTATAACGTGGTCTAAATCAATGATTGAATTATTGGTAACATACTGAAAGTGCGACATGAAATTTTCGAATAACGTTCCAAAGGAACGTCAGCAAACTCAATCATTACATACTCTATGTTTACTTACAAGGTGATATTAGGACATACACAATAAATCGAATTATATTAATTTCACAATATGCCATAAGACATTGTTTGAGCTAATCAAATGAAGGAATAACGAGAATCCTATATCAAAGTTTTTTACATGTTTTTGTCATGCCTGAAGTGGACAGGTTCGCCCAACCTTCAGTTTTACCTTTATTAGAACACTCTGGAGCACGTAAAAATGATAGTAAATAAACATAATTAACTACAGACTCTACGAATCAAGAATAAATCATGTATGAATGCTGAGAGAAAAGTAGGGAACGATAACTTGATGGTAGTTCTACAAGAAGCATCAACTCCCAGCGAACTCATAGGCATCAGCTGCCATTGTTTCTAATTGTAAGTAGTAGCAGTACGTCACCACCAGGCCGGGCGCTGGTGTAGGGTGACATCATGTGTAAAATAGCTCATCATTGTGCTAACAAAAGGAAAGGTGAGTTACAATGTAGCAAATCATATACAGTGAAATGCGAGAATACACGGAATGAATTGCCCACGGATGTTATTATAAAAGGTTTTAAGAAATGTTGCATCAGTAATAGTTTAGATAGTAGTGAAGATATGGTGTGGGAGGATGACGATGACAGTGCCATGGCAACAGAGGATACGAAAGATACCGAAGATGATGATTCCGATAACAACATCGAAGAAAAATGGTCAAATGACGAAGAATTTCTTGGCTTTTAAAATGAATAAATACTGAATTGATTCTTTTAATATCTAATTAATGTATGTTTATAGAATTAGTTAATAAATTTTTACTATTATCTATCTTACTTTTCGTAAAAATCACCAATAAAAATATGAGGATACCCGGGCAGTAATTAATGTGCCAAAATTGTGGAAATATGGGGTCAAATGAAAATAGGAAGATTATGTACCCTCGTATAACATGCATCCTAATTTTTAACTAAAATATTTCGAAAAAAAGTGCATATTATACACAGGTATTTATGGTATCTCTTAAACAATATATTATATGGGAAAATGTTTCAAACAAAGATTGTAGAAAATTAAATTTCCTACAACTTTTATTCCGATACATTTTTACATTTATCAAATATTAAAGCAAATATTTCAAAATAACAGATAAGTGACAAGAGTAAACACCCACTTCCGACTGACCGATTTTTACCAAAAACTAATCAGTTCTTTTGAATGTCATAAAAATGTTAAATATAAAATTTTGCATTGGTCTGATTAATAGTTTTTGAGTTAGAGAACTCAAAGAAAAGCTGTCACATACACACTCATACACATACAAACACAGACATCATCGGGAAAATGGCCAAAACGTGTATAAGGGACTTCAAAATGTGTATTTCCTTTGAAATCTCGAAGTCGATTTTTTTCATGAAAAGAATACTTTCCCCTACACTATGGAGAAAGTAAAAAGTGGCCAATCACTGTACCCAAGTGCACGTTTTGAATAAATGTCAAGTAAACCTAATATGCATAAAATTATAATTTTTTTAAATTATAGGGCCAAAAAGAAAACAATGCACATTCCTTTGAGTATATATTAATTCAAAATATTGAAGTTCTAATATGAGATACTGCTGATCAAAGATGAAAAAATGCTTAAGTGGCCAATAACTATATGGTTTATCCTAATGCTTTTTATTTGAACGTTTGATCACTAATAGATCAAAAAATACAAGATATTTTCTGATCGAATGCAAGATAACTTTAAATGACCAAAATTACCATATTTACCCGAATCCAAGACAATCTCGAATCTAAGACAACTCCCCTTTTTCTGGACTGTCAAAACAGAAAAAAAGATTTTAACCCTTATACTGCCAGCCAGCCGATATATCGGCCCCTGGGGTATGTGCGAAAACTGCCACCGGCCGATCTATCGGCCGCGTTTGTTTATGCTCTGTCCCTCTCGTCTCTGTGAGTCAGATGGCTTTCGTAAACACTTATCCGTTATTTCTGATGCTCACTCATCTCTGTCAACGAAAATCTCAATAGAATTGCAATACTCGCTTTATTTTTCGACTGGAAGAACATCGGCTGTTTTTTCAACAGTAGCTCATCTGGTGTTGCTTAGAAAAGGTCGTAGCAGTGATTTATCTAGCCTGTAATAGTTACTTTTAGCCAATTGATATTTGATTTTTGGATACGGGAAAGGAGTTACTTCATTTCCAGTAATAATAGTTCATGTATTTCCGTATTTTAAAAATAATTTTCGCCAAGTACCACGAATAAACTAATATAAGTTTTAAATATTTTTTTGAACGAGCCTAAATATTCTCATTGGTTTTGTAATATACAAATATATTTAAATAATATGTACATATATTATATAATGTACACCATAATTTATTATTATTTTAGAATACATATAATTACATAAAATGTGTGTGGGTGATGGGTGCAATGTTTAATTAAATTAAATGTAATTATTGCAAAAATTATGCCACAAGCATAAAAATTTGTTTTCAGGTTAAAAACTAATAGCAATAACTAATATTAACAAAATTACTAACATCCCATTGGAATTTGGCAAACGTGGGGGTTTGCCAATCTCTCATATTTGTTTTCAGTCAGAATGGTTCTGTCTATCTGTACGGTTCGTTTGTTTTCTTCGTTTTGAAATTTATTGTTCTTTCTTTCTCCATTTGTTGATTTTGAATTGGCAACGTAGTTACTTACATTGACGTAATCGCGCCCGGCGATCTTTCACTGTTTTAACGGTCTCCACTTCGTTGGTTTTCTTTTTTCATTTTGTCAATTTCAAATCACCTCTGTCTTCGTTTTTTCAAACATTTTACTTAATATCTAGAACATTAGGTTTTTCTGTCCATTTGTACGGTTTGTTTGTCTTCTTTGTTTTGAAATTATTTAATCGCTCTTTTTCAATTCGTTGATTTTGAACTTGGCAACGTATGAGCTAACTTTGTAGTGATCGCGCCCGACGATCGTTACTATTCCTACGGTTTCCACCTCCTTGGTTTTTATTTTCCTTTGTTAATTATAATTTTGCCATTACCTCTTATTTTGACCTTAAGTTTTTACTTTTGCTTTTAACACAACGGTTGACAAATACATAGTCGTTTTTCATGTATCCACTACCCTCCTTTACGGTTTTGAATTTTGACTACAACGTTCACCATTCCAAATTGTTGAATTTTTAACCTTAATTAGCTCTCCAGATCCTGCTTACACACTTTGTTCGTTTATTGTTCTTTTTACCTTTCTTGTTTTTATACACCATTGTGATTCTTATTCTTCTGGTTTTTATACTTTAGACATGTCTTTACATAAAGAGACACCAGTTTTTACATTATCGACTAAGGATCTCAACCGTTTTCACAATTTACATACTAGAATTAATAACATAGCAGCAGACATTAAATTTTTGAAACTATGTAGAGAACACAAAGTTATACCCAACTTTATGAACATTTTTTCTAAACTGAGAAAAGATCATATCACATCCACATTAAAACAAATAGCCATCAACAAATGGTTTCAATTAGAAATTAGGAACCTATATGCTAAAAGGAGCTCTCTAGAAATTTCGGCCTATGAACTACACTTAAAAATTACAAAAAATTTACATCCTGTTAAATTTGAATTATGGAACCATTTTGAACATAACATGCATGAAACCAACACTCATAAGTTTCATATTAAATCCATAACTTTAGATAAAAAATTAAAGTTTCTTAAGAAACAAGGGGATATAACTATTGACAACATACCCAAAAAAACAAATCAACCCAGTATTACTTCACATACTTCTGATTTCACTGAAAACTTGTCCAATCTACCTTTTTCTCAGGATGAATTGTCTCTTTTAGATAGGGGTTTGAAATTTGCTTTCCCACCAAGGAATCCACCTATAGATAATTTAATCACAGACATTGAAAAATCCATTGAATTTTTCGATGAAAACTCCAAAAATTATATCCGACAAGCTTGTTCAATACAAATCCAACACAACTTGAACAAATTAAATAAGTTTCATCCCAAAAACTATTCCAAAACCATGAAACAACTCAGAGATAAAGATTGTTTTTACATTAAGGCTGACAAGGGCCATAAAATAGTGATCATGGATAAGACACAATACTTTGACAACGTCCAAATTATGTTGAACAATGGACCTTACATTAAACTCAAGAAGAACCCATTAAATTCCATGATTCAAAAAACCAAAGACATCATAAAGGATGTAAAACCATCATTGATAATAAATTAAGCTACAAGTTAAAAATTTCAAACCCAAACATACCTAAATTGTTCTGCCTCCCCAAAATACATAAAGATGACAAAGCCATGAGACCGATTGCATCAGGAATAAATAGCCCAACCTATAACTTGGCCAAATGGCTTAGTAGTGAATTTAAACAGATGTCCTTCCCCGACAAACACTCTGTTAAAAATACCTATGACGTGATAAGTAAACTAAAAGACATAACATTAAAAGAGTCTGAGATTTTGGTCTCCTTTGACGTCAAAAGCCTCTTCCCAAGTGTACCTCTGGAAGAAACATCCCAAATTTTAAAATCATTGTTACTAAAACAAATTTTTTCTGATGAAATTGTCCTCGAATATTTACAACTTACTAATTTATGCATGTCACAGAACGTTTTTTCATTTAAAAATGAAATTTACAAACAAACTCAAGGCACTTCTATGGGAAACCCCTTATCTCCCTTTTTAGCCAACATTTTCATGTCCTCTTTTGAAAACGATTGCAAAGAAAAATTTCATTACTTTCCAGATATATGGTTGAGGTACGTGGATGACATATTCACAATCTTTGATTTAAAGAAACAAAATGTAGATGAATTTGTTAATCAGTTAAACAACATATATCCTTCAATCAAGTTCTCTTATGAACTTCAAGAAAACAACACCTTGCCATTTTTGGACTTGCTTATCTTAAATAATAGACAACACATTGAGTTTGACATTTTTAGAAAACCTACACATACTGATAACTTCATTCCTAACAACTCCTTTCACCCTATGAACCAAAAAATAGCTGTGTTTCAATTTTTAACACACAGATTATGTAACATCCCCCTCAATAAAATCAGATATGCAAAGGAACTTAAACACATAAAACAAATTGCCGCTAAACTTGGATACGATAATAATTTAATTAATAAATTAGTGAGAAAACATAACTTTAATAAAACTTTGTCCAATGCCACTTCCCTAAAATTAGACACCAAAAAAGAGGACAAATTTGTAAAATTGCCTTATTTTCCACCATTAAACAGAGGCTTGAACAAAATTTTTAAACATAAGAATTATACCATAACATATACAAATCCTTTTAATTTGAAAAATTTACTGGGCAGTACAAAAGACAGAACAGAATCTTTGAACAAGTCCGGTATTTATAAAATACAATGCTCACACTGCGACAAAAAGTACATAGGACAAACAAGAAGGAAACTAATAACACGCTTCAAGGAACACATGGCTCACTATAAATATAATCGTTTTGAAAAATCAAGCGTTGCCAACCACATCTTTGAAACAGGTCATGGTATACACGTAAACGATTTAACACTGATAACTTCAGCCAATAACTCACTAAACTCGTTAGAAAACCTTCACATTTACAAAAACCGCGATACACTTATGAACACAGACACAGATTTCAACAAGACCCTATACAAATTGACAGATTTAAACGACACACTCGCCGAAAAATCTTTCCGCGTTTCGCTTGTTTCTCGGTCGTCTTCTTAATACTTTCCGTTTCAACCTGGCAGTTGGCTTTCAGTCACTGGTGAAACAGGTTCTACCCCTGACGATGCCCACCTTGTGGACGAAATGCATTGGGTTTGCAGCCCTCTAGTTGTTTTGGCTAAAGGAGTATTCTACTTTTGAAAATTACTAACGACAATAATTTTCTATGCACAACTTTTATAATCTAAATGTAAAAGTTGATCTTTTTTATAATTAAACTTATGAATAAAATATTTTTCCTAAATTTAAATGCAGTTAAAACAAGATAATTAAATTGTATTCTATATCCTGCATGTTTAAAGAGAATAAATAATAAAATTTAGCTTCAGAATATTAATATTAGCTTTTATATAAATTTCTAACCGAAAACGTACATATTCATCAAAAATCCCTGGCATTTTTTGCATATACCACTTGATGGAGGCCGGCAGCAAAAGGGTTAAGATCTAATTGCATATGATAGGTAATGAAATCTTAGTTTCCTTCGACGTCACCTCCTTATTCCCAAGAGTACCTATCAAAGAAACCATAGAATTCCTACAGACATGGTTATTAGAAAAGAATATTCCTAAGGAAGCAAGAAGTATATGTTCGTTATCCTCCCTGTGCATGCAACAAAGCTTCTTTAAAATCAACAACACCTTCTATCAACAAAAAGACGGTACCACTATGGGTAACTCCCTTTCTCCTTTCATAACTGAACTATTCATGATTAATTTCGAGTAGTCTTGTAAATCTTCCTTCCCATATTTTCCAAAAGCTTGGCTCCGATACGTAGATGACATTTTTGCAATCTTTGACACAGCAAAAGAAAGCATCTCTAATTTCATACAATGCCTCAACCAACAATTCAACACGATAAAACTTACAAACGAAACAGAAAACAATCAATCTTTACCTTTCTTAGATTTGCCCATTACAAGGAAACATAACAAACTGCAATTCAACATTTACAGAAAACCCACACACACCAACACATATAGTCACATGGACTCTCACCACCATATCTCGCATAAATTGGCTCCCTTCCACTCCATGATTCACAGACTACTAAACACACCTCTATCAAAAACAGATTTTTACATAGTACTTACATTTATTAAAAACTGTGCATTACACAACGGACTTAACTCACAAATCATCAACAAAATTATTCAAAAACACAGACAATATATTCAAATTAAATCATGCACCACACTCATGAACCAAAATAAAGAAAAAATACATAAAATTACCATATGCACCAAAACTAACAAAAAAATCTCCAATGCATGCTTTCAAAATTTGATCTTCACCCGGTTTTTGTCAACGAAAATAAATTATCCAACCTGATGACAAACCTGAAAAATAAAATTCCCAATCACCACAAATCAGACATTTACCAAGTCAATTGCAGTTCGTGTGATAACATTTACATAGGATAATCTAGACGCAAACTGGAAACCCAGTTCAAAGACAACATAGCACACTACAAAAACAACAGAATAAGCAAATCAAGCATTGCAACTCATATTCTTGACATTCACCATCCTATCACCACAGAAAACCTATCCTTACTCAAATCAATCGACCAATACAATAAACTCGATGCATACGAAAGCATCTACATACATAAAAACAAAAACAGAGTCATGAACAACCACTTAGGTCCCATCCCCCACTTAGGTCCCATCCCCCACTCACCTCTTTATACTCAGTTAACCATTCCAAATCATTTCACTTTTTCCCCCTCTCCCCAATGGTCACTCCTTGTATATATACCCCCTTCTCCCTCCTAAACCCCACACTACTGAAGATGACAGATTAGCTGTCGAAACATCAGTGTCTAGTTTTAATTTTTGGTTCGAGTTTACTGTGTGAGTGGCTTTTGTATGATTCTGCATGTGCGTGTCTCCATTTGACTTAGGTCCTGCGATGGTGTTTACCAGCAATTTGCAGCGTGAGTGTGAGTATTCTCTTCCTTTTTACGGTGAAGGAGTTTTTGTTTATTTACTATTGTATTGTTTCACCAGGTCTCGCAACCATCCCTTTTCATGTCCTTTGAATGCATCTAGTACAAGCATTCCTCTTTTTCTTAATAGTGCTCCTGGTGTTCTATTCCAGACAATGTGTAACCAATCTCTCAAAAGTTCTTTTGACATTCATCCATTTTCATGGCATCTAGATATTATTCCAGTAGACATTTCTTGGGTGTTGTTTTTCACTTTCGGATAACATACGGTGGTAATTTTGATCCCTATGCTAAAACAGCCAACATTACTGTAACTCGCATTTTTCGTTACCTGTCGTTTTTATTTTCACAAATTTTGCACAATTTTCATTGACAGTATAATTAGATGTCATGTTGAAGAAAACTAGAGTTTTATCAGCATTGCTTATCTCTACATGATCAGCCATTTTAAGGTAGAGAGTGACGTATTTAAAAGGAATGTAAGACAAAATCACAATTAAATAATTTATGGCATAAAATTGTTGAATGGATAAATTCCGGTGAATTATGCCATCATTGACATCTGCAACATGATATTCGCCAATAGACAAGGAAAGTTTAATTTACTTTAGGGACTTGTTTGCATAATAATCATTCACAGAATGTCATCGTTCAAAAATAAAATTGAATAGTTACCTACTTCATTAAATAACATGTCATTTGTATGCATTCGGCATATATTTCAAATGTATTCAATATAGGTCTGTTCGTTCATTCATTGAAAAGGTTTGTTACAAATTTTTGTTTGAAGAAAACAAACCATTAAAAAAATGTATTAAAAAAATAATACTGTATTAATTAAAATCTGGATAGTAAATGTTAAATAAAAAATTTCAGCAGATATAGTTATTTTATCTTATGTTTTATATGTACAAAAACGTAACTTTACTTTATACCCAAATTTAAGACGACCCCCGATTTTTGCAAGCTGAAATTCGGATTGGATTTGGGTAAATCTGGCAGCAAGAGTCTACTAAGGGACATTTAAATCCAGCATTTAAAGGTTAACCAAATATGTTATTTATATTTCAAAAATTAAATTTCGGAGCCCTATGGTTAATTACAATAAAATATGAAAAAGAAGAAACCTTCTTATATCCATAAAAATTAAAAAAGAAGTACACAAATACACACACTGGTTTAGGGGAAATTAGTCCATGCCAGGGATCAAACACACAATCTCACACACGTTTAGGGGAACTACTCCACACCAGAGACCGTTGTTTACACGTGCATGAATCATACAGACTAATAAACCAAAATTGTACTTCTTTTTTAAAAAGAATGCCTAAATATGCATTTTGGAAGCAATGATTCCATCCTCAGTAGGCTGATCGTAAAGATGACAAAATGGGGATGTGGAGAGTATATGTACACCTGGAACAGTAGGGAGGAGAAAAAAGTAGGGGATGGGGAAGAAATACAATAGATCATAGATTATCTAGTGGCCTAGGGGGGAAGGGGTCGCCGGATTCTCAAAAACATTGGATAATCACATCAAAGTTTTTATACAGCTTATATTTGAACCTTCTTTTACCAAATCGTTTTTTGTGTTGTGTTGTTTAGTGTTTTGAATTTGTTTACCATATAAAATGTTATAAATAAAGCATGGAATATTTAAAAACATAAATACAGTATAGGCGAACATCTACTTACGAACTTAATGCGTACCTGGAAATGTGTTCGTAAGCTGAATTTTCATAAGTTGAATTGACTTTTTCTATAAGAAACAATGTTAAATTC
This sequence comes from Tanypteryx hageni, assembly GCA_028673005.1. Taxonomy (NCBI): domain Eukaryota; kingdom Metazoa; phylum Arthropoda; class Insecta; order Odonata; family Petaluridae; genus Tanypteryx; species Tanypteryx hageni. The sequence goes on from CM054112.1 coordinate 5,859,154, forward strand.
ATTAATCTGTTCCTGAATGTTTAGAAAGTACCAGCTTTTTTCCTTATAAAGGGAATAAAAAGTGAACAGTCAGGATAAAGGAGGAATTATTTGGTTCAGCAGGGCTATTTGTAGGTGAGTATGCAGGATATTTTTCTGATGCCTGAGAAGTTGATGCTGAAGAAGATGTGCTGTTATCTACATTTTTGAAAAATCTGTTCAATGAAAGTTGAATTGAAGACGTTCTTTTCTTCTCTTCATAAAGGAGTTTATAGCTGGATAGCTCTCTGTGAACACCTTTATAAACTGTAGAACTTCTTTCTGCATTTGGTTCATTATCTTTTAATACCTTCAAAGCCTCATCGATTTTCTTTAACGAATTGCTGAGGACTTGAGAGCAGATAAAGCTTTTGTGGGAGGACAAGGAGTGCTGTCATCATTGCTGTCATCTTCCTGTTCTTTAACTTCCTTCTGCATTACTATGAGTTAATCATTTATAAGTTCAATCGAATGAGAGTCCACTAATTCATCCACATCTAAGGCATCCATTTCTAAATTTATACATTTTCCCATTTCTACAACTTGATGGATGATTTGCTCTTCGGTTTGTTCAGAATCCTGTGAATCATAAACAAACTGTGGGCACAGCTTGATCCAACAGTGATTCATCGTCGTATGTTTGATTTCCTTCCAACCATAACCAATGTTTTTAATTGCATCAAGGATGCTGTACCCTTTCCTAAAGTCTTTCAGGGTTAAAGAATCTTTTGCATTGGTAGCCGCAATAGCTTGAGCGATAGTTCAACGTAACTAAAACCTTTTGAAGGTTGCGATTACCGTATGGTCCATCGGTTGCAGTAAGGAAGTGCTGTTGGGAGGCAAGAAGACAACTTGGACGTTTGAGTCCAAGTTAGCTGATGCTACAGGATGACCTGGGGCATTATTGATGACCAACAAAATTTTAAAAGCCAAATTACTCTCCCTACAATAATTTTTTCAGCTGGAACAAAATGATCAAGAAACCATTGCTGAAATAGCAAGGATGTTACACATGCTTTCTTATTCAAAGTCCAAATCACAGGAAATGTTGCCTTGACTATGCCCTTGAAAGCCCTTGGATTTTCATAGTGATAAATAAGAAGTGGCTTCAATTTAAAATCACCTGTGGCATTTCCACCCAGAAGGAGGGTTAGACGATCTTTAGACATTTTGAATCCAGGAACTTTCTTTTCTTCAGTTGCAATGAAGGTCCTTGAAGGCATCTTTTTCCAGAAAAGACCTGTCTCGTCAACATTGAAAACTTGCCGAGAACAGCAACCCCTATCTTTAATTTTGTTGCCAATCCCTCAGGAAATTTTTTTACTGCCTCATGATCAGCATTTGCAGATTCACCAGATGATGAAAGGTTTTTCATATTTATCCTACGCTTGAATTTTGCAAACCATCCAGCACTGGCCATAAATTCAGCAGGATCACTCGCCGTTTCCCCCATATGCGATGTAATATCCTGAAAAAGGCTTCTAGCCTTATCTTGAATCAATTCAGTACTCAATCATTAGTTTTTTCTATTTTGATGCTGTATCCATTTCTTCAACAATGACACTTTGTTTTTACTGACAATCACAGACTGAAGTGAGCCTGCATTGCGAATGTAATCAACAATTTTTTGTTTGTCTTTTGAAATGGTTCCAATTGTAGAATGACTGACATCATAAATACGTTCAATGGAAGCAAACGATTCAACTCTTTCTGATCGCTTTATTATGTCCATTTTAGTTTCTATCGATAGCACTTGACGTTTTTTACTACTCATAGATGAAGCACCATCAGTATCACTACTTTTATGCTTGCTTTCCATATTTTTAAGGGTAATATAAAATAGAAAGGAATGTATAATGTCACTGCACACCAGTACAGATTCAAATGCAAAGGGAAACTCAAGAGGCATAAGCAGGAGCGTAACTATGTCTCCAAGGGTCGTGGGACGACCTAGTAAGAAGACCTCCGTGCATACATGCCGCTCCAGAACTACTTTTGCAGTGGAAACATGCCTAATAAATGACATTATTTTAAACTTTAACTTTTGTAACTTTAGAAGGCTTAAGTTTATCGATAACAGTTAACTTGAACATTAAAACATACCGTCACCAACACAAGAACCCTTGAAGCTCTATTGATTATAATGAAGCAAATTTCAGACGATAAAGGAAACATTACAAATAGAGTTTAGGTTAGTTAAGGTATTATTAAAATGTAGAAGCATTATTGCGTGGTCTTATCTTCATTTTTTAAGATATTTAAGTGAATTTTTCATAATTAGAAAAATGTCAATAATATCCAACAATGTGTTTCGATAAATAATAGAGCTCCATGGTTTTCTCGTGTTGTTGAGGAAATGTTCTTAGCAGAGTATTGTGATTATTCGAAATTCTGGAAAGTGTACTCACTCATGTTGAAAGGTTTTCCAGTCCCTTTTCTTAGCTACTTGACTGGGTATGTGATAATATCCTTCATTATACAGTACAGTCAGATTTAACTGTAAAAATTGTTTCCCTAAAGAACAAGAACTCACTACCATCTGCTGCCTTATAAGTAAATGTTTCGCCAATGACTGTCTATGATCGACCAAAGAAAGTCCTAAGCTTAAACGCAGATCCCCAACAGTCAGAAACTTAATTAAAAGGATCTGTTTACACTTATGTCATGAGTGACAGAATCAAGATGCAGAGCAGAGATAAGAATTCTCATATACAGGGTTGTTTGCGTCCACTTGAAGATAAAAAGAACAGAGCTCCTACGGTGGTCCAGATGTTTGTATCTGCGAGTTGTGTTCGTTAACTGAATAGGGAGTCAAAATTCCTTAGTACATGGAATGTTCGTAAATATGAATTGTTCGTAACTTGAATGTTCGTAGGTCGAGGTCCACCTGTACCGTAATATAAAATTATGAGAATGACAAACAAATCAGTTACATACAACTCAATATGTGTGGGTATGAATTTGCAGTGTTTCGCATAGGATTACATAAAAATATGGGTAAATGAGTATTACATAGAACTGGGTTGCATATAACTAGGCTTGGTAATTGACAACGTTTATTTTTCGTAAAATATGACGGATAAAATCGATGTTTATTTTTCCTACAATCCGGAGATGAATATCGACATCTATTTCAATACATTTTACTAGGATGTTTAGTTTTAGACTATTATATTTCTTAAAAAGTGATCAATACTATAGACGTTAATTTCAATACATTTTATAGGATTTTATCTATAAAGATTCTATAAATCGTATTCCTTCTAATTAAATTTAACTAACAGTGTGTAAATAAAAAGAAGGCTTCTTGTATGCTGCCCTGTTTGTTGTTATCTATATCTGGTGAATGTGTTGTTCGACTTCGATCACCAACCTGAATGTTATTTTTCGGAATAAATCAGAAAGTATATTTTACTCATTAATTCACGCTCCTTATTCATAAAATCTTGATCATTCATGGAAAAATTTGTGACGTGAATATAATCTAATGTATGAATTAATATTTTGATTTAAAAAATCATACCTTGTTGAGTAACAAATGACTATGAATGCAGGAAAAAGCTCCGAGTGCATATACGGAATGATGCTTCTTCAACAGTAATGCAAAAGAAGCTAGGCAAGAGGGACACTCGGAGGTAGGATTATATAAATTTTATGACAGGGTGCTTTTTAAAACAATTGGTAGTCATTTTTCATTTCAGGGAAAACTTTTCTTTTTGGATTTTGGTGGAGGTTGTCAGATCTTGTCGCACAGAACACAATCGATGTCCCCCAACTTTTCAGTAAATGAAATCCAAAGCACGTAAGAATTATCGGATCCAGTTGAGGGTAAACATGGAGTGTGATAAACTGATTATATTGTTTTGATCCTTAACTTTGGATTCCATGGCAGGGACATAAGTGACATCAGAAAGGAAAGTAGAATGAATTCTGAATGTAGTGTGGCCGTTTGGTATGACAACTATAGACTTCTCTTTCGTTTTGGATGTTTGGTGGTAAAATATATCAAGTTTGAGTGCGGCAAGGCAAATTTAAAAACATGATGCATAATTTCGTAGAAAATGTTGTGGTGTGTGTGTGTGAAAAATTGACACTTATCGATGACAATTCACTTGGTAGAGATGTGGTTAGCGTGTCTGGCTCCCAATGCTAGGGTCGCGGGTTCGAATCCTGCCGAGGGCATGGTTGTATGTGTTCGTCTTTGTTGAAGTTATTACGCTCATTGTAAAAGGCCGTTAATGGCTGTTTATGAGCTAAAATAAATAAATAAAATAAATAAATAAATCAAATATAAAAGTTTTTAAAATTTGATGTTTATTGACATTTACCGATTAAAATTGAATTCTACCAAGCCTATGTATAACCCAGATCTTCCTGTACTACTCGCGATCATCCCGAAATCTTTTGGCACCACGTGGTGCGCTATCACCAAACTGATACTGCCTTTGATGCGATTCTCTGGCAAATGCCGAATTACTTGCAACTTTCGCCGGAATGGTCAGGACTGCCAGATAATGTTGGGAGTCAGATAATCGATCGCCGAATAATCGATGATCTACTGTAGTTAAATTGTCATAATGGAGGGATTCAGAAGTCCGTCACAATGACCATAGCAAGAAAGGAAAGCAATGTAGTATTTACTATAAGACCCATGTCTTGATTGAGTTTAAAGTCTTTGTTTTTGAAAATGGCTAAACTTTCGGCCGCATCTAAAAGGTAGTTACAGGAAATGGGATTATGTAATTTAAGGTTTTCTAAGGAAGTGGAGTGTTGTGTGTGAAGGATGTGGGTTGCTATGCATGATTTTTCAAAATTTCCATTTTTGAAGTACGAAATATGTTCTTTGAACCTGGTAACAATTTTTCTTTTGGTCTGACCATTTTAAATCTTGTCACACTTATCGCAGCTGATTTGATAATTGCCAGATTTTTCATGAAGTGGGATCGGATCTTTAGGGTTTTCAAGCAATTGACGGATACTATGTACAGGCAAACGCACTATACCCAAAATGATTGCCCATATCAGATACGGGCACCATTCTACGCGATTAGCCTTTTGTGATTTTCCTTATCACGTAGTTCAGGCATCATTAATGAGAATGCGATAGCTGTATTGATGGTAGTGTCCTCTTCTGCCATTTTTTAATATTATTTCTCACTTTTTATTAGATCTCTGATCCTCCTGCCACTGGAAGGTTATGTTTTATTGGTTTCCTGTATAGTTTTCCGATTTTTTCAGTTCTTCTTTTATTTGGATTTATTAGTGTATGTATATTATTATAATGCTATTTATATCTAATGTTTTTTAATAAATAGTTTGATTTATCAGCTTCAAAATCTCTACCGGTTTACTACCTTCATCGTCTTTCTCATGCAGTTATTTTTTTGCATTTTATTGAATCCTCAACTTTCTTCAGGGTTATTCTGTAAGTTCTTGTATGTTACTTTATCATCCATAATACGTGTAGTGAATACTGTTACATAATAAGAAATGATTATTCCAACAAAATTTTGGCGGTAATCGATGCCACCTCATGTAATTTCTGTGCTGTTACTTTGCTTGCTTTTATTGGCTATTTATTATATATATGATTATTACTAGAAATTTGCATTATTTTATCTCCTTTACTTTTAGTGATTATTTCTACATATGAAGCGAATGATTTCTCTGCTAACAAATTTTGGCTGTAAACGATGTAGACTCGTGATTCTCTCTTACAGATAGTGTGTTTCCCTTTTATAGGGTAATTAGTCCCACATAGTCTTCAGTTTCATTTTGTGTAGGTTCCTGTTAAATTATTCTAATCATTTTTTTTATCTGTTCCATATAAAATATATGTATTTCTGTATTTCTTCCTATCATTACTCTTAAAGGGATAGTAAAAAAACCAAAGGATGAGATGTATTGGTCAAAGAAGCCAACAATACTAACTCCGTTTTTTTCCAAAATCATGTCTTATCGCAGATATGTTCTTTTGAAATGCTACCTCCATTTTACAGACAACGATACATTTGATCCCGTGAACTTTATAAGATTTGGTCTGTTTTCCAACATCTGAATACGTTTTCAAATCTCCTTTCACCTATGAGAGATCTATCAATAGATGAAAGCTTGATGCTTTATAAAGGTAGATTAGGGTGTACATACATGCTAATGAAAAGGACCAGATTTAGAATCAAGAGCTTCATGCTATGTGAATCCCATTCTGGATACATATGGTCTAGCATTATTTACACAGGCAAAGGCATGCAGTTTTGTCAAGAATATGATCATCTCCCTGTCTCTTCACAGATTGTACTGTCCCTAATGAACCCTTTAACTGGGTCGAGGTTATTGTGTTGTAACAGACAATTACTACACTTCTCCGGAGTTGGCAGACATTCTTGTAGCTAACAAAACGGATACCTATGGAACCATCCGTCTAAACAGAAAAGATATTCCCAATGAATTGAAGAGTAGAAAAATTAAAAAGGGGGATATTGTCGGATTTCAGAAAAGAAAGACTTGTGTCATGAAGTGGAAAGATAAAAAAGAAGTTTCGTTGCTCTCTACAGTGCATAATACTGAGATTGTTGAGGTACAAAAAAACAAAGGAACAAAAAAGAAGCGGTTGTGTTAGAATACAACAACACAATGGGAGGAATTGATAAAATGGATCAGAATCTTACCTACTACCCAGTCATCAGAAGAGGGGGAAGAAAATATTGTTAAAAAATATTTCATCATCTTCTTGATCAGACTATATGGAATTCTTTAGTTTTATACAAAAAGATGCAAACCCGCTTCGCTTGATGGCTAGCCATTTTCCAGAATACATGCCACCTACGGCTACGGAAAAAATGCTGCAAGACCATGTGCGGTGTTTTGTTCGAAACAAGATTTAAGAAACGTAAGGAAACAAGATTTTAGTGTAAGGATTGTGACGTAGGTGCTCTTTTTAAGAGACTACCACACATTGACGAATTTTTTAACTTTTATAATAATAATAAACATTTATTCAAATTCATATTTTGTAATATAAAGATTTTATTTAATAATTACTATATTTGTTTAATATTTACCATTTTATATACTTAAAATAAATTTTTGATATATTATATTTTTAACTGTTACAAAATGTGAGACTGATTACATTTCAATATGAAAATAAACATATTTTCAAAATTGTGATTTTTTTACTAACTAATTCGTTGTATAATCAAATTATGAAATAAAAAAACCTGCCAAAACCTGGGTCAAAATTTTCAAAAAAATGTCTGTCAAACGGTTAAACAATATGGGAAAACGTTTCGAACAAATGTAAAAAATTAAATTTCCAACAACTTTTATTCCAATACTTTTTACATTTATCAAATAATTTTTAAAAATCTGCTGTGGCCAACACATGACTTTCTACATATGTAGTTAATAATTTACAAGTTGGCAGTGCTGGAATCGCTATCAATATTGAACTGAAATATCTCCTTAACAAGTGGCTCTAAAAATATATGAAATACAAACATTGTAGAGCAGGGGTTGGCAAGGTTTTTCCGTTGAGTGCCACTCTTCACCAATATTCACTAACTGTGGCCCTTCTCGCATGCCATCCTTCAAATAGTTTTGTCCATAATGCTTACAAAAAGGTGTCTTATATTTTATCAATATAATGCGGTATCATTACAATATGAAATGTAAGTGAAGTTATTAGTGTAAGGGGAGTCAGCAAGTGCTGATGAGCAGACCACCAGTGATTTCCCTAAGAAATTATCAGACATCATTCAAGAGGGGTGCTCCTGTTCACAGGAAATACCGTATTTACTCGAATCCAAGACGACCCCAAATCTAAGACGACCCTCACTTTTCTGGACTATCAAAACACAAAAAAGGTTTTATGATCTAATACATAGGATTCCTGCAAAAATTAAAAATTCCAGTAAACTAGCAAAAATTTTATTGGGTCCCATAATTTTCTTGAATATCATAGGTCTCTATATTACATCAGTCATCATCACCCCCTATGCTCTCTTAATGCACTCAATTACTTCTGAATTTATCTGTTGCCATGATGCCTTGATCCATTGACAGAGCATTGAAATAATACGTTTCCTTTTGGTGTTATAGGGTGATCTTCATTCAATAACCACTCAGAATATAAACCTTTTAAATTATCTTTAAAAGACTTGTTGACAGTAACATCAAGAACTTTATAGGTATTATTACAAGGTCAGTATTCACTGCATTAATTCAATCTTTAACTTCAGGAGTTGTATCCTTTGAAGGCATGTGATACAAGCAACCCCCTTTTTCTTAATAGTGCTACTGGTCTTCTATTCCAGACAACGTGTAACCAATCTCTCTTTTGACATTCATCCACTATCATGTCATCTGACTATAATTCCTGTAGGCATTGTTTTTGCTTTAGGATAACATATGGTTGTAATTTTTATCCATGTGCTAAAACAGCCAACATTAATATAACTCGCATTTTTCTGTTACCTGTCATTTTTATTATTGCAGATTTTGCACCTTTTTCACTGATAGCATAATTAGATGTTAATTACAGAAATTCCTGTGAATTATGCAGCCATTTGTTTTGACATTTGCGAAGAAAAGTTCAGTTCATTTTCGGGAATCGTTCGTGTAATAATTATTCATGTAACATCATCGTTCAAAACTAAAATTCAATAGTTCTCTAATTCATTAAATAACACGTCATTTGTATGTATTCGGCATATATTTCAAACAGGTATTCAGGCATAGGTATAGTTTGTTCATTCATTGAAAAGGTTTGTTATTTGAAAGGAATGTAAGACAAAATCACAATCAGAGAATTTATGGCATAAAACCATTGAATAGGTAAATTCCGGCGACAGGCCGTCATTTGTTTTGACATCTGCGAAATGACATTCGCCAATAGACAAGGAAAGTTTAGGTCTTCGCTTTTGGGAATCGTTCACGTAATAATTGTTCACTGAACATCATTGCTCAAAAATAACATTCAGTAGATCTTTACATCATTAAATAACACGTCATTTGTTGTACGTATATGGCATATATTTCTAACTCACGTATTCAGTATAGGTATAGTTCGTTCAACCATTTAAAAGTTTTGTTACAAATTTTTGTTTGAGAAAAAAAATCATTTAAAAAAATATATTTAAAAAAATAATACTGCATTTGTTTTAATCTGGATAGTAAGTTTTCATTGAAAATTTTAAGTAGATATAATCATTTTATCTTGTGCTTCATATGTACAAAAAAATGTCGATAAATGTGTAAGCTTACATTACGAGGTGTGGCAATAAAGTTCCCGGACTGGTGCAATAGAAAGATAAAGAAACAAAGTAGGCCAAAAATGTTTTCTCTTTTATTCAACATAATTTCCTCCCACTTCAATACATTTTTGCATCATCCCAAGAGCTGTTTAAAACAGTCAGCAAAGTCATCTAAAGAAACCTTGTTCAGTTCAGCAGTCACACTTGTTTTGATGTCTTCAACATCCTCAAATCTTCTCCCCTTTAGAGCAGTTTTCACCCTAAGAAAGAGAAAGAAGTCTGCAGGTGCAAAGTCAGGCAAATACAGTGGGTAGTCAATCTCCACAATACCCTGTTTTGCCAGAAATTGCTTCACAACCAGTGCAGAAGGAGCAGGTGCGTTGTCATGCAACAAAATCCAACTTCCCTTTTCTCGAAACTGCGGCCTCACACTGGAAACACACCTTAACAACCTCTGAAGGACTTGAACATAGAATGCACTATTTACTGTCTGTCCTTGCAGAAAAAATTCCTTGTGGATCACACCCTGCTTGTCAAAAAGGTGATCAGCATGGTTTTGATCGAAGACTTCTTTAAATGAAACTTCTTGGGCCTTGGCGACGATTTTGATGTCCATGCCATACTTTGTCATTTCGTTTCGGGGTCGAACTGGAATACCCATGACTCATCGCCAGTGATAATGCAGTCGAGAAAACTGGGATTGCCTTCACAACTTTCAACAAAGTCCTGACTCGATGCGACTCTTCTCTGCATCTGTTCATCCATGAGGTTGTGTGGGATGAACTTTGCACAGACCTTCCTCATTCCTATATCTTTGTGAAGAATTTGATGAATCGTTTCTTTATTAATGTTTAGCTCCTCCGCCATCATTCTGAGGGTTCTTCATCGATCTCTTGCCACAATTTCACAGACCTTTGCGACGGTGTCTGCATTTCGTAAGGTGGATGGATGCCCGCTTCTTGGATCATCTTCAAAATCTTCACACCAGTCCTTAAATCATTTAAACTACTCAAAAACACTGGTACGACTTAAAGACTCTTCACCATACACTGCTTTCAACATTTCGTAAGTTTCTGTTGCGGTTTTTCCGAGTTTGATACAAAACTTGATATTTACTCGTTGCCCCATGGCAAAATCATGTCAACGGATAAAAATCACAACTGATTCTCTTAGTTGCTACTCAGAAACTAACTGTTACAGAGCTATGTGGTTCACTGCCCTCTGTTAGCAAGAGTTTGAACTATAAGATGTGTATATAGTTCAATTTAACACTGCTTGGTTTCAGCACTGCAGCACCAGTCCGGGAACTTGATTGTCACACCTCGTATACACGAATCTAAGATGACCCCCAATTTTTGCAAGCTGAAATTCAGAAAAACCCCTCATCTTGGATTCGGGTAAATACGGAATTTAATGTTTATTAGACGGACCTCTTCAGGAAGAATATGCCCTTGAGGAGGTACATAGCATAGGAAGAAAAATCAATGCCTGGATATATAGCTGCTAAGGATAGATTAACTTTATTGCTAGGGTCAAATGCTGCTGGATGACTTTAAATTAAAACCAATGCTTGTTTATCACAGCGAAAATCTGAGAGCGTTTAAGGTCACCAATAAAGGAAGTTTTCTAGTTGTTTGGAAAAGTAATGCAAAAGTTTGGGTTACCCCTCTTCTTTTTGAAGATTAGTTTTCAAATCGTTTCACCTCTGCTGTCAAAAAATATCTTAAGGATAACAATCTTTCCTTTAAAGCATTCGACAATGCACCTGGTCATCAACAGTCTCATATTGATGCTAACCCAAACATTAATGTCATTTTCTTGCTGCCCAATACGATGGCATTGCTTCAACCCATGGACCAGGAAGTAATTTCCTCATTCAAAGCCTAATATCTTAGGCGAACTTTTGCCAAAGCAATCGCAGCAACTAATAATGAAGAAGTATCTTTTTCCTTAAAGCAGTTTTGGAAATCATTTACAATTGCAAATGTGGTTAAGATCATTGGAGAGTCCTGAGATGAAGTTACAGAAAGAAACCTTCGTGAAGTTTGGAAGAAGTTGTGCCCTCAATTTGTGGTTGATGTTCAAGGCATAGAAGATCATGTGGCGGATGTTATTGGAACTATGATTGATATGGCAAACCAACTGAAGCTTGAGGTGGAACCTGAAGATGTTCAAGAGCTGCAAGACTCTCATACCCAAGAACTAACCAATGAAGATCTTCTCAGTCTGGCACAATATAGGAAAGAAGAAGAGTTCCAGATTTGACTCTGACAACCACGACAACAAAGAGGTTTGCTGAGGCATTAAAGCATTTAGAAGTTGCTATGGCTATCTTCAGTGAAGATGGCCCAACTTTGCACAAAGCTCCAAAGTCAATGCTAACATCTTAAATGATAATGCTTGCTACAGGGAAATCTATCAAGAGAAAAAGAAGGCATCACTGCAAACTTCTCTGGACAAATTTTTCAAGAGACCACAGCCATCTAGATCCTCTGAAAAACTTTGCAACTCTCAAGATGATGATTCCTCATCCTCCTTTGTTTTGCTTCAGTAATTTCAACAAGTGAGTTAAGCCAAGAGAGCATTGGGTGAGCAAAAACTTAATTTTTAAATTGCTTTTCATAATAAATTTAATGTTAATTTATTTGCTTTCTTCTAAATAAAATGTGGCTGTACTTCCGCAGGTAATCCAAACTTGATGGTGCTACAGCCACCTGGTTTACTCCTGAACTATTAGGCCAAATTGGGTGGAACTTTATCACAGAGTAATTACTCTGTGACTTTACCTTTACATTAGGGCAACAGTGCCATCTATCAGCCAAATTTGGTTCTTGAATTTCAAGTAAAATAAAAGGAGTCTAGGGGCCAAATTCTGAACTTTTTAGTGAAAATTTCGTGTCTTGCCTATCTCTGGAAGTTTACCATTTAAGTTTTTAAAATCCTAACTTTAACTGCAATAATATTTTAAATAGATATTTCTGGGAATCTTTGACTCTAGTGTTCTTAGTCAGGTACTAAAATCCTCATTTTTTTAAAAATGGGGCATGCATTGAGCAGTGTGATAGTGGTGGTTCAACGTACATAGATCAAACTGGACATTGCTATGAGTAGAGGGCAAAGATGTGATGATGATATGACCAAAGATGATTTGTAATTTGCTTTTAATTCTTGATTATGATGCATTATGTCGATATGCGTACTGTGAAATTAAGACAAGTTTTAGGTGGAAAATTACAATTATATGGTATATTTAAAAAAGAAATATTCTACATCATTACCCCAGGAGCAGTGAATATCTCAATTCAATATTGTCTATGGAAAATAGTGATCTGCTTTTTGTTGATCTGCTTTTTGTCGTAGTTTTCGGGAACATAACCTGACATATAAGCAGGGACTGCCTGTATCTACATATTTTTCATTCTTCCATTGCCATGTGACCTATGGAATCTGACTCTAGGGAAATGCACCTAATGTCAAATCAATATTTGCCCTGTAAAAAAAGGCTATTAGGATAATCTGTGAGTCATTTAGAGAACAATGTAAACCCCTGTTTATCCGACTTGAAGTATTAACTGTTCATAGCTGCTTTATATACTGTTTATGCCGGCATATAGGTCGACCTTGATTTTTCGAATTGTAAATACACGACTAGACATATTTTCACCATATAAGTCGACCCACCACTTTTTCACTAAAAAAACTTCGAATGAAGAATATGAGGAATTTTATGGTTTTTAAAGCCTAAATGTAACCTTTTCCAAAAAATGCAGTGTCGATTTTTAAGTTATTAAATCATTTGTTTAATTTAAGAAAGATCAGTCATATGCTGTATTGCCATCTATTGGCGGAATGTATTTCTACTTATCCTTCATTCCTGCAATTGCAAATAGATCGTTTATATTTTTGAGATTCGGTAGTAAAAATAAAAGTTAAAATTTTTATTTTTATTAACTATTAAAAATAATTATCTTAAATCTTCTAAAATAAATGACAGAATATGTAAACAATGGAACAGCTGATTCAAAATGGCGATCACCTACACTGTAAGATCAAATATTTTCATAAATACCAATGTTTTTAATCTGTTATTGAAGGGTCACATTTTATATTCAACGTATAAGTCGATCTTAAGTTTTCGGATTTTTTTTTGAGCCTAAAAGGTAGACTTATTTGCCAGCATATACAGTATGCTAATCTAATCCATGTCAAAACTAACTTGGGTACATATGTTACCCAGTCCCAAATCCACTCATATGATACGAGACCCAGAAATCTACTTGATGTTCAATGAGTTAGACTTGGTAAATCATTGAACATCTATAGCACCTCAAGTTAAAGATTCTTCAACAGGCTTCCAGAAGAAGCCATAGGTATAAATGTAGTAAAATTTACACCCATAATTTTTTGCTGGTTGATAAACAAAGCCTTTTTATTCATTCAGTGAATTTTTTTAATGTGAGATGGATATAAAATTTTAATGTTACTTTTGCACCATCCATGATATTGTAACTGGTGTTTCCTATGTTTGCTTGTACAAACCTACTGGAATAAATAAATATTATTATTGTTGTTAATTATTAACTGTTAATTTCCTTTGACCATTTTTGTAATTTTCTATTGATCACATGTTGTTATTTTTTGAAAAATTATTTCATGTATTAAAATGAAAAATTTTAATTCTTAGTTATTTGTTGTTTAAAATTATCATTTTACAAATCTTTTAAATAATGTCTGCTAAATAAATGGCAAACAGTTAAACAGCTGATTGAAAATGGTGGTTATCTACATCGAAAAATACGCTGAAGTATATAGTTCACATTTTATTTGTGGTGGGAGTAAGAAACTGAGAAAAGTTTTATTGTTAGAGCAAAAACTAGATTTACTTAAGCGCTATGAGAACAATAAATGAACACATGATATCGTTCATCATACAAGTCTTAACGATGCATTGCTACGAACCAACTATGTTACCATCATTTCTTTTCTGTAAAAATGAGTTACATAAAATATACAAAAATAAAAAACATAAAACATTAACCAAAGTATAGTCATAATAAAGGAATAAAATTAAAAATACGTGAATCAGATTAGGATGCTGGAACAGATCCCCCCTATTTACATTGTTTCTTATGAGAAACTCATGGCCGACTAACACGATTTCACCTTATATGAAATTTTTTAATAATGCATCTATCTTGTTAGTTGGGGTCTGGGTGTACTTCATATATAGAGAAAGCAAAAATACATATCAAAATTAGAAGGTAGTTTTGATAATAGCAACTTTTAAACTGGAGCAAAGGATTACAAAATGAAGATAGGAGATTTTTTATTTTTTTTTGTCTGTATTATGCATGGACACTGCTTCACATGTCATCTATGTTTTCATATGCAAATGTTTTCCCAAAATATAATTTTGATGTAGTTTTTGCATTATTGCATTGAAGATACCATAATATTTAAACTAAAGAGATAAACATTGATTTATTATTATTTTTATAGCAAAATATTTATTGAAATTAAATTTTTAATCAAAATTTAAAAATTTACGAAACTGTTAAGAGGCTAATAAAGAAAATCACTTAAATCTGAAAATAATTTGTGAATAACTCATCACTATTAAATTATTCATTTATTTATTTATTTATTCATTATTATTTTTATTTTTTCAGCTCATAAATAATCTCACCACACTGAAGAACTGAAATTTACGCTTGCAAAAGGCGCGATGAAGTGACAATTGGCTCGGGGAATCCCAGTATGTGCATGCTAGACACACTGAATGAACATAGTAAACAACGTAAATGTTTCAAAAAAGTAAAATGATACATTCTGTACCTACATATTTAGAGTATACAGCTTCTTATGCATACGAGTGCTAGGTATCACCATTATTCCGACGACTTTGACGCAGCACACACTTTTTACATGGAATGTGTATAATTATAAAAATGCAAATTCTTAAGGCAATGTAAATGTTAATTTCATTGGAAATAGAATTGGATTAAAAATTGGCGAGGGTGCCACTGCTTTATTTATTTATTTATTTATCATCACTGAATGTAAAATATTAATCAACAATGCAAAATTATTAATTGGAGCAATATTTCAAAATGTCAACAACTTAACCATTTCCAATCTTTTCTTTGATCTCGAATAATGTATTCTAGGTCGTGCATGCATGCCCAGCACACTTATACGGACATTATGTCGCCTCTCCGCGCTCAAGATGTTTCCTGCGTGAAGGAAAAAAACAAAAGAAGATATCCCAAAGCACATTGAACACATCAGAACGTAATATAATAGGGTACATACGCATCTACATAAATTATTTCCCTAATTTTCCTACTGACAATGACACCATTGATGTCAAAATGCACATTTAGGGTTATAAATAAATACTGGTGTGTCTGATTTTCTGTGTGTGTGTGAGAGAAAGTCCCTGATATGGAATCATTTTCCCACAAACTCGAATACAAAATATTTCGGTCCATGGAGAGAATAAGTTTTCTGTAAACCGGGCAGTTGTCTGTGTGTGTGTGTGTAATATCACTAGTATTTACTTATTTATATTTTTTTGGTGTATAAGGTGGTTAAAATTTTTAATATGCATCTATGTCGAAATGATTTTCAAAATTGTCTTTAAAGGTGCTCAACGCTCATCCATATTCATTTGCTTCTTGCGTGCATTCTTCTTCTGCATAAGAACATCATAGGAATCTTGCCGTGCCAACTATCCAACAGTTCTATGCTAACATTCTTATGAAAACGCTCCTTAATGAATTGATTACTTTCTTTTTTGTTCATTGATTTTTAAGACACCGGTTTTAAGCTGAATGGCAATTTCTAAAGTAAAAAGACAAAAAAAAGGTCAACTTACAATCGATTATATATGATACCACTGTGAAAATTGTAAAAATTTTCTTTTGTTATAAAAATGTTATTTTAACTTTTATCCAAACAAAAACTGAATAAAAACAAAAATATTGTCTGCCCGTTTATTTATTTTATAGATAACTTATATAATTCTCTTTGAAAATAAACCTTATATTATCATTACTAAGGAGATGCCTATTGAGATTCAATGAGAAAGGTTTTTGTGAAATAAAAAATGAACATAAATATACCTTGACTTTCTTTGGATGGCAAGAAAACAAACTTTCGTTCTTTTAAGCATTTGTTGTTTCAAGTTTCGGACTTATACGATGATTCTAAGTACCTAGTTTTAATATGCGAATGATTAATATTCTAAATTCAAATGTACTCCTTCTCGTAAATAACGCAACGACTGTTGTTTACATTGGCTGCTATGAAAAAAATTTCTCTCTCCTTCTCTCTCTCTCGTACTAATTGTAAGAGCATTCAAAGCATGCTTTCACCCATAAGGATTGAAATAATGATGGGATTTTGAGGTTTAACAATGTAATGGATTGGCATGGCAATATCCCATTAAAATGGCAAGATTTCCCCAAAATATGTGAATTAAATGTTTAACATGAGAAATTTCGAACCGTAGGCAGGAAAAGATGAACAGAATAAGAAACGTGATAGTTTTTTCTTTAAAATGGGCTACATCTGAAGATCATAAGTTAATTCTTTCTAATTTAGATCTCCAAAAGAATAAAAGCCTGCAAGTCAAAAAGTCGATTTTTACTTGTTATCATATGGGAAATGGAAAGGCCTACCTTGTGGTCGAACCTAGGACTTTTTTCAAGATTTCTTTTTGTCATCATCTTACAATATGTGGATCGATCATTCCTGCAAAATATCAAAAATTAATCTCGTTCCAATATTGAGTTATTCGCATTTTTATAGCGTGACAGAGGGAGCTACAATGGGACAAAGGGACAGAAGTAGCCTTTTATTATTGTTTGATTATCATTTTAGTGTAATTTGAGTACAAAAAATTATTTCAGTTTAAACATTTACTTATTGTTTAACCCCTCAAGCCCGGAAGATATTTATTAATTCCCACTCATATGGCCAGATGAGGTTTTTAAATTTTCATAAATTTTGTTGCGAAAACGTTCAAAAATATTTTTTAAATTCATAACTTGAGAAGTTTTCTCTCGATTTTTCTGAGTTTTTTTGTGGATTTACGTAAAACATGAAATTTTTAATATCCATTTTGCATATCATATTTTACAAACAGACAATGCTGCAGTAGAAGAGAATGTACACCAATCGCTAATTTTCCTAAACATATTCGCACTTTACATATAACATTAAGCTCCGGGAAATCTATGAAATATATCTATGTACAATTTTAACCAAAAAATAATTTAAATTAGTAAAAATTTCATTCTACGACTGTACCCATCTCAACTTTTTCATGTTTTGAAAGGAAATTTTTAAGTAAATGTATCATTGCTGATTTATTAGAAGACAATTTATTTATAATATAAACGTTTTAGTTATGCAGTCATCATTTTTAATCATTACAAAAGTCACATTGAAGAAATGCTTGCATTTCATTCATTGAAGAAATGCTTACATTTCATTCATTGGAAAGGGAGATGTGACATTGTATACATCAGAAATGAATTGAGATGCAAAACACAGAAAACTTTCCAAAGTTAAACTTTGGCTTATAAGTCCTTTCCCAATATTTTTAGAAAATGTACACATGCATCATTGGATTCTGCAAGAAATTCACCTCATAGCTTAGTAAACACTTCTAGTAATCTAATGTGTAATGATACGGAAGAGCTTCTCTGTTCGTGATTTATGCGGATGTGTCCTCTTCTTGCCCACTTGCTTCTTCGCTGCTTATGGCACAACTAGATAACACAACAAAGAAAGCCCTTATGTGAAGAGGAAAACAGATCCTACATCTTCTTTAAAATGACGAAGAAAAGGAACCCATAAATAATGGGTTCCCTTTCCTTCGGTATTAATGGGTCAACTTTAGAAGCCAAAAGTCTGTAGGTCTGTGGTAAAAACTAAAATTCTATCACAAAACTAAATGAATATTATATGTAAACAAATACATACAAATAGATATACATAATTCTCCACAATCTGCCTCCGAGAAGATCAAAGGAACCATCTCAACTAACTTGCTTTGGGTATGCAATAAACCTTAGTAATCCCAACCACCTCAAAGAGGGGAAAATGACCGAGGTTGGTTGGCATTGATGCTCTCCTATGCAGCGAGAAACAAAGGATCGTGTGGTCATGGAAATGCTTCTACTCAACCTAATTTGATTCTTCATGAATTGCATCATTAATATTTCTAATAAGCAGTGCATAGACAGACATAAGATGTTTTCTTTTCTTTTAATACATGCTGAAGACCTTTGTCCCATGATATAAGCCATATTGCTCAAACAGGAAAAAAGGAGAAAAATCATGCTCTCCTTTGAAAAAATTCACAGTTCCTACATTGCATTTTAAACACCAAGGAAAGGTTCCTTGCCACATTGGAAAGCGATTTTTAGATGGAGAAACAGTCATATCGTAGCAAAATTGAAAATTCCATCACAAAATTCTATGTAGATTATATATTTTTAAAAACAGTAAAAATTACAGGAGGGGCATAGATAGGAAGTCCAAATCTTCCTCTTTCAAAATATATAAAGGTTATATAGATTTAAAGAAGTCAAAAAATAAAGGAAATTAGGGCTGATGTAGGATGTAATAGTATGTCTGACGGCCGATTGGACAGTTTTCACAGGACATAATAGTACATCTGATGGTGTAAACGGGTTAATAATAGGTAACTTATAAGTAATTAGGCAACTATACTCGGCGAGAAACAATTTGGCCCCTGAGAAAGATGAGGGAGGGGGCATTAGCAGAGTAATTTTCAGACTATGGCATATTCAAGCCTTGCAACGTTGCCATTCTGTGCATTAATAGCATCGCTTAGTTTCTCAATCAGTAGTCTTTCGATTGTCAGCTTATGAGTATTGTGCGCTGGTTCTTTCCGAGTCTTGTTTTTCGATTATTGTTATAGTTTTATTGTTGCTATTTTGCTTATTATGTTTTTGTTGCTGTTTTGCTAGTTAAGTTTTTTGAAGTGGTTTCTATTTAAGAATTTTTTTTTCTTAATTGAAATGGCTGAAGAGAGTGGTGCTCAAGGAAAGTTTAAGCGAGGTACCCCAATCCGAGGACAAGCGAGGGAAATAATAGTTATTGTTCAAAATTATTTTGAACAAGAACTACAAAAAGGGAGCCTGCTTTTCTCACTGGAAAAAGTCCTTCAGAGAACTGCGAGTGCTGTAGGAGTGAGAGATTGGTGAAAATAATTTCAAAGGAAAGAACCTCAATCCCATTGATCAAGATATTTGTAACTCCTGGTAAAAAGAGGAAAGTAGAGTGCAGAGTTACCAACATAGACTTTTCAGGGGGATGCTATTCATAGACATATCTATGATTATTACAGAAGGAAAGAGTTCCCAACCTGTGAGCTACTTTTAAAGACATTAAAGGAAGCAAATTTATTACAAGGAAGTGAATTTTCATTGAAAGGAGCGCTTGCAAACCTAGGAGTTAAATGGAAAAAATTCAGTCAGAGGAAATTATTGCTTAAACATCATGATGTTGTTGCTTGGCATTTGACTGGATGAAACATGGGTGAATGCTTGTCACATGGTTAGCCGAGCATAGACAGATGAAACCACCACAAGATCGGTTTCTGCACCAGTAGGAAAAGATGGAAGGTTAATTTATTTTGCATGTGGGTAATTCCCGAGGGTTCATAACTAACTGCATGTTATTGTTCCAGTCCAGAAAAAAGTTAATTACCATGAGGAAATGATTGGTGAAACATTTAAGAAGTGGTTTAAAGAGTCATTGATCCCAAAAATAGAAGAAAACAATGTGATAGTAATGGACAACGCTCCTTACCATTCGATTCAACTGGACAAACCTCCAAATATGCCACATAGAAAGGCTGATATAATTATGTGGTTGAAGAATCATAATATTGATCCTCCTGAAATGAACAAGTGTGAATTGATGGAGTTAGTTGCACACCAGAAACCTATGTTTTCATTGTATGCGATTGACAAGTTAGCAAAATCTCATGGGCACCAAATCATCCACCTACCACCTTATCATTGCCATTTGAACCCCATTGAAATGATTTGGGCCCTGGTGAAAGGATATGTAGCCCAATAAAATAAAACTTTTAAACTTGGCGACGTAGAGAAGTTGACAAAGGAAGCAATAGACAGCATGACTGAAAATAATTGGCGGGATGTAGTTAAATATGTAGAGAAAGAAATTCACGAGGCTATGAAAAGGGATGGAGTGAGAGATTGTGTGGAGGAGCTGGTGATAGGTCTGGGAAGCAGTAGCAGCAGTACAACAGATGAGAGCAAGGAAAACAAAGATGGCACAAGAAATAAAGCTTTGTTTGAAGAATTTGGAGATTTTCCTTTGACAAATTAAAATGTAATACATCACTTTTATGCTACATAAATACAGGTGAATATGTTTATTTCTTGCCAATGCATATAATTGTTTGGCTAAAGGAGTATTTTACCTTTATTAATGCATATCAAGTCAATAAAAATTTCATTAATCATATTATTTCTTTGTCACACATTTTTATTCTCTCCCATTAACCCCATAACTTTTAAAGTAAACTCACTTTTGGATGATGTTAAATTTTTTACTTATAATAATAAAAGGAGGAAGAATTAGGAATTCTCAAACAATTTTCCAATATGGATGTCTACAAACTAGAATTTTTTATAGATTGACAAATTCATGAGATTTTATCATAAATAAATTCCAAGGTTGTGATTTAGAATAAAATACATAATATATTTTCATTAAGAAACTAAAATATTAAAGTTTCCATTCATAAATCTTCATATATTCTGGTTTATTAGACTTCCCGAGCAGAAAATCTACTATCTATGCAAAATGTTATTTAATGATCTGAATTTATTTTATACTCACATATATTAATTTACAGAAACTGTTTATTACATCTGATATTACATTCATTTTAAATAAAATGCCTTTCTAATTAAAAGAAAACTAAATCTTCGTAAATTCCGACGCATAACAATCGTTATGGGGGCATGTCCAGTTTTATCATTTGTTAAAACATTGATATATACCAACTCAATAGACATATTGAAATAGAATCTTCACTAAAATTAATTTCATTATTTCTTATGTAATTCATATGCATGACGTTGGGGTGTAACACCAACAGTATGCGATTTTGTCAGTGGTGTAGTGGTTAGGATGCTGACTGCTACTCGCCTGCTGCTTGAAAAGGCAGTGGGCACGAATCCTGCACAAGCAGGATTTTTTCCAGCCCCCCTATTTGTGTGGTTTGAGGAGATCGTGCAAATTCTGCGTTCCCTCCTTCAGAAGGGACATTAAGCCATTGGCCCCTTTGGTGTTCTTCATTAAGAGTAGGCTAATGCTGACACTGGGTTTCCATCCTCCCTTGTGATTGTGTTCGGTGTGGAAGGAGTTATGGCTATAATAATCCAAGAGGTTGATTAGCCTAAAATACACACGCACACTCAATTGGTAACCTATACATACAAATAGTAATACTCATTGTGCAGCACAACGTGTGACAAATGTTTGTTAAAATTTTCGCTTTAATAGTATTGTCCATTACTTCAAAACTGCATCAGGAAAATAAACGGAAAAATAACCTGATTTTTTGGCTAAATGTAGATATCATCATTTTGCTAATTATTTTAAAAGACTTTTCAAAAACTAATTGTGTAAATTGATTTTAAGTGAATAGTTTTACTAAAGAAAGTATTTGTTTGGCAGAATTTTAAGTTTTATTTACTGTTTCGTTCAAAAATAGATAACGGGCATGGCCTGTAAGCGTAAATTCGACAACATAGCTCCCCTTCTACTTTCTGAGTGTAGACAACTGAGAGACCAACTAGTTTCTCACAGACTATAATTTTCAAAGGCTTCTTGTTAGGCTGGTTTGCAAAGAAAACATAGCCTTATGAAATGGTCCTGTCTGTGTGTCCCCTACTAACAACTTTTGCATCAATGGACTGATTTTCATGAAACTTGGTATGAGGCTCGCGCTGCCAGAACCCACCTCCAGGCTATATTTTATTGGCGAAGATTGAAGTCCCGGTTTCAATTCTAAGAAAAATTTTCCCCATTTGTTTTACATAGGAAATCTCAAATCCATCATGCAGGGATGTTTTCTTTAATACTTTAAAAGAGGGATGGCCAACCTGTGGAACACGTGCCACTAGTGTCACGCGAAGCTCTTGTCAGTGGCACGCCTCACGATTTGGAAAAAGTAACTTTAAAATATTATGAAAGTGATTTTCAAAATAGTAATAGTAAATAATAAAATAACAAGATTGGAAAGGTGTACTCCATGTCAGAGTACACAGAGTTTCCAAATACGTTCTTTGAGATTTCACAATGTTCTCAATATTTTTTGCTCAGATGAGTATTTAACGAGAAGCTAGCATGATACATTGTGAAATACATGTAAGTCTTTATGTACAGTAGTCGTAATTATTGTCCAATTTTAACCAAAATTGGAATCGGTCAACCCATTTTAGCAAAACTTCCTAATATCAAATTTCATCAAAATACATCAAGTGGTTCCCCAGATGAAACTGAGGAACATTGTAAACTACATGTAGGTCTTTATGTAAAGTGGTCGTAATTGCTGTCTGATTTTAACCAAAATTGGAATCGGTCAACTAATGCTAGCAAAACTCCCCAATACCAAATTTCATCAAAATACGTCCAGCGGTTCTTGAGTTTTAACATGCAGACAGATGGATGGAAACGACCTCCCCTATATGCGTTCACTTTGTGCACTTCTTGCAAAAAATGCAAAGTTATATGTATGTAATTCTTTACGTAGCTGGAAAAAATGTTAGATAGCACCAAAGATGGATCAAAAAACTCCCCAAGGGGGCCGCGATTTTCCTGATAATTTTTAATAATTAAAAGTCAAGTAACTCATAAAATTTAATTACCATATAATTTTGAAAGTGAACATAAGTTCAATGCCAAATACTTAAATATAAAGTTATGTTGCCAAAAAAATCAAGATGTGGAGTACGTTTTAAGATGAATCCAGAGAGGGGGGGTCACTCTCCCTTGGATCCAACGCTGGGTGGCACGCGACACATTTTCGACATAATATGTGGCACATTACAGAAAAAGGTTGGCCACGTCTGCTTTAAAATATCTCCCAATTGTGATATCGGAGTTAGGTTTATACTGTTGTAAGAGGAAAAGAATGTAGATTCTAATTATTATTGTTGAATTTTGATAATGGATCGTATTTTCTTGAATTTTTGCTAAAACAGTGTTTTTGCATTTTAAATCGCATTTTATCAGATTGTTGCCATTGGAAACAATTATTACTGAGCTCGGCTTGAGCATAGATGACTAAACAAATCGGTTATTTTCTTTTCCACTATACTATCCTTCAGCAATGGACAGGTGCTCCATTTATATTATCATATAAACACAAACACTTATTAAATTCGTTTATTTAAAAAATACTTGCAAAACATAATTTCAGAAAGAGATTTTGACATTGCTTTTACTATTTTAAACCTGATAATGCTCAATTAATTTGTTTTCCAATTTTTCTCTATCATTGATAAACTATGAATTACGAATGATATTTATGGTATGAGAATTCCTTGGAACGACTAACACATACTGAAACATTTCCTGTCAATATAAGTAATCAATTCGGGATGTCAACATTGGAAAACCAGCCTGCATTAGTCCTGGTTTGGAATTATTGTTTTGCATTATAAATTTTCATTCTGAAGGTGTTTAATTCCTCAATAGTAGTTCACAAGCTTTTGAAACCCGTTAACAAACACTTCTAAAACTTTTTTTAAATTTAACTACTGGTTCTTGCGAATCAGTCCCTGCTCAGCACTGATCATATCCTATTTAAAGTTATAAGTCAATGTCATGTAAATGTGCCAAAGGCTTACCTGTAAGAATGGATATCAATGTAGTCTTTCCTGCTCCATTATGACCTAACAATGCAGTAATTTCCCCTTCAAGTATATCCAAAGATACACCATCAACAGCAACTTTCATTGCTCCACCTAACCAACCAGACCTTCCAAAAACTTTTCTGATCCCTCTTATCTGAATTCCAGCTCTTTTACCAGACGGAAGTGTTTCAAACTGGCCTTTATTCTTGCCGTCATACGTTTGATCTATTCCATCACTTCGGGCAAGCCGCTCATTTTCACCTCTATAGATATTTTTCTTTGTTGTCAAACTCTGCAACTTGGAACATACACCCTATAGGAGAATTGAAAAAATCCAATTAAAAGCAAATAGGTTAAAGTTATGAGTAATAAATCAAGACTATGCACATGGATAGTCTGATTTATCAAGTTTAAGTGAAAGAGCTTCTGTCTAACAGAATGAATTGAAATTCATTATAACAAAAATCTGCAGACAGCATGCTCCGACTTTTCACTGAAGTACAAAATATACTGTAATTACATAGAAGAAAAATATGAATCATTTATCTGTAACAACATTTTACACTTCTGCAAAACCTGACATTTCCTTGACAAAAAAGTCTTTTTAAACCCCAGTAGAGAGTTCAAATTTTTTGGTCATTGCATTGCATAGTATTTACCATCAATTTCTCAACACAATGTAATTTTTGGTTTATCAGTACATTATCATAAAAAATATGGCATTGAGGCTATGAATATTTATTCATAATAAGTAACAATATTTACGAAAGAATTAAAAATTCCGAAGTTGACACTTTTCACAATTATAAAAAAAATATATACCGTATCTGCCCAAATATAAGCTGACCCTGAATTTAAGTCGACCCCCCAAAAATTTCCACAATATTTGAGAAAAAAGAAAATTTCCTAGATTTTATGCTGAAGTGTGCCGGGCATGCATGCACATCCTAGAATACATTACTGGAGATTGAAAAAAGAGTGGGAAATGGTTTAGTTGCTAACATTTGAAATATTACTGCAATTAATAATTTTGCATTGTTGAATAATGTTCCATATTCAGTTACGATAATTTCATTCGTCTTCATTTTCACACAGTCAAATAAAGCAATAGCAACCTTGCAAAGAAAATTTTTAATCCAAGTCTATTTAATGAAATTGGCATTTACATTGGCTTAAAAATTGCATTTTATAATTATACATGTTCATATCGATATATTGTATATGGTATATCATATATAACTTCACACACGCGTTTTACCGTAATTCAAACAGTTGAGCATCAAAAGCCATCATCATATTTTGCGTAATTGTCTGCGTAGTCAATGTATGTAATTTTAATAGATTCCTTGAATGAGGTTTTAACATGCATATAAACATTACATTTAGTATAGCAATAACTACTCCAGTGTGTTTGTGCGTGTGTGTTTTCTTTTTAGGCTAGTTTTTGACAACAGGTCCCTGTAGGCCATCATCGTCCTGCAAACTTGTAAGTATAATTTTAATTTTCCTCATTGACGTGTGAGTGCTCTCTGGGTTAATTTACGGTTCAGGAGTTTTAAATTTTAATTCCAATAACTACAATAGCAAAATAAAACTAATAGGAACTTCTTTTAAAGGATAATGAAAAATAATACAAATTGCTAACTATTCTTAATGATACATATGCATAGCCCTGAGAAACAAAAGAAAATATCCAATAGCATTTAGAAATGAAAGAACAGGTAACAACAGCAACAAAACACGGCTACTGCTATATTCAATATTCTAGCTTTATTATTTATTCATTAATATTTATCGTAGGTCAAATATTTACTTTACAAAAGATATAATACTATCATTTGAACGCGACAGCAATGAGAGACGTGCTGCCATCTATGGGTGACTACAAGACTTAACCCTAACCCCAAAATTTTTCTTGAACTCGCATTTAAGCCGAGGGATGATTTTTTTCATGATAGATTTTGACAAAAAACATCGGCTTATATTCTGGCAGATACGGTACATATTTCTGTATTTTTAATTATCTATAACTCGAGTAATTTTTAATTTCCCTTGAGATTCGAGTTATGAAAGGTCCACTATAATTCGTCATGACTGCCTTAATTTCCCTTACAAGCATTAAAACGTCTTTAATTTCCATTATGAGCATTAAAGGTCCATTTAAAGGCAATAATGTCACCATGGTTTTTATACATTTCCTTTGTTGAAGAGAGGAAAAATTCACACTTTTTTCAGATTTAAAGCAGATATTTACCCTAATTCAGTATGTATTTGACTTCTGTCTTAAATAATAATAATAATAATAATACTTTATTCTCCAAAGACCTTACAAAAAACAAAGGTATAGGAGTTGTCAAATTACCAATATACACATAAACTAACGTATTAACATTTGTCATAAAGAAAATTGTTAATGCTATAATACATTTTATGTAATAAAAATTCTTTCACCTTCATTTTAAACATACACACAGTCATGGGTGCCTTAAGAAAACTTGGCGGATGATTAAATAATTTAACCCCCATAGTTCTGGGGCCAAAGGAAGTACCTCTGGTTCTCACATAGTTAACATGTAAACTATTACAATTTCTTGTACTATAATTATGAAAATTTGAGTTGAATTCAAAATCACTAAGATTCTTTCTTATAAAAATAATTAAATTACGAATATATACACATGGCATAGGTAATATGTTAAATCTTTTAAAAATGGGTCTGCATGGAGCATTATAACCTTCGAAAGCCATCAGATGAACAATTTTTTTTAATCTTAAAAATAGTGAGGGCATTAGTAGAAGACCCCAAAAAAGTATACCATAAAATATTTGTGCACAGCATAGACCATAGTTAATGGAAAGCAACACATCTGTAGAAACTGTGAGTCTTACGCTTCTAATGAGGAAGCAAATGGAACTAAGTTTACCAGCTAGTTTTGAAATATGAGTCTCCCAAAGGAGATTTAAGTCTAAAAACATACCAAGTAATTTTATATTTTGGACTTGGGACATCTGAACACCATTCACATGAAACAGTAGATTCACACTAGATTTGTTCTTGTCGGCAAAATAAACTGACTGGGATTTATCAACATTAACAGTGAGAACATTATTAAGACTCCAATTATTAAACACAAGAGTGATTTGGTTATCAAAATGACTTAAACTCACAGCTGAGTGAGCTGAAAGGACATTTGTATCATCTGCATACACTATTGTCTTTGCACTTGTTGCGTGATGATACCTCATGGCATAGATGAAGACTCACCCCACCCTGGGCGTTTCCTAGTAAAAGCGGTCAAGGTCGAACCGGGGCCCGAGAAGCAGACAGAAGGTTCGAGAAGCAGGCCCGGGCATATAAATAGGAGCCCGAGTTCCAAGAGGGAGGATTCCGGCCTGAGTCTCCGAGTGTATCACATGCTCATAGAAAATAAAGCATCGGAAAATTACTGCAAGTGTTGTTCCTTAGCGTCGAGAAACACAACATGGTGGCAGCGGTGAACAATCACATTGGCAGAGTGATTACGGAAAGCAACTACAGATGGCAGATCAAAAGAGCGAGAGAATGGAAGAAAGGACGATTGTGGTCACATCGGCAGTGGCTCCCCCGGCTCCGTTTTCTTTCGTCGCGGAAGAATGGCCCCGTTGGTCCCAAAGGTGGGAATGTTATTGGATGGCATCAGGCCTGAAGAGACAAGGCGACCAAGAACAAGTAAATATACACCATGGGAGAGAAAGCAGAGGATATTCTCCTCAGTCTTAAGCTGATTGTGGAAGAGAAGAAAAAGTATAAGAAAGTATACGAAAAACTTCAAAAACACTATCGGGAAAGAATGAACGTCGTATATATGAGGGCGCGATTCATCTAGCGGTGCCAGCGAGAAGGTGAGCTCATCGAAGAATTTATCGCTGATTTGTATCGCCTCGTGCAATATTGTTATTATGGATCCCTGCAGGAGGACCTCCTGAGAGATCGAATAGTAGTAGGTGTCTATGATGCAAAACTTTCACAGACAATGCAGCTTGATCCTGAACTGATGTTAGATGGGGCCATATGGAAAGTGCATCAAAGCGAGGAAGTGCAGCAGCAGCAAGGGGTGGATAGTGCGGCACAGGGAGGAACGCAGACTTCGGCGGCGCCGGAGTACAATGTTCACCACGTCCAACGACGAAGTCAAATGGCGACCTGATGGGGAAGGACTCGTGGACGGACGGAGGTAGGAGTGGACCAGCAACAGCGCCAGCAACAGCAGACAGTCCACCGATGCGGGCTCACTCCGCAACACGCATTCTCATCTTGCCCCGCTCGACAGTCTACATGTAATGCATGCAAGAAGAAAGGTCACTGGAAAGCGGTATGCCAATCGAAGAACTCCGTGCGTAGCATAGCAGTCCAAGAAGAGGAAGATAACATCTATTACCTGGGAAAAATTGAAGCACGCAGAGAACCTTGGTGGAAGGAGATTACGATGAACGGAGTAAAAATGAAGTTTAAAATAGATACCGGAGCAGACGTCACAGTCATTGGATCTTGCATACTTGACCGCGCGATACCCGGAGTTAAATTGAGACAAACATCACAACGCTTGTCCGGTGTGGGAAGAAAGCCATTTCGTCCGAAGAGAGTCTTCACTGCAAATTTGCAATGGAAGGACAGAACCTGGGAGGAAGACGTCTACGTGACCCCGGGAGGAAGAGAAGTCCTTCTTGGGAGACCGGCAATCCAAGGTCTGGGCATCCTGCATTGGATCGACATGGCAAAATTGGGTTCCTGCACACCGGAGGAGGTACTTCCAGCATTATTTAATGGACTGGGGTGATTGGAGCGGCCATACAGCATCCAACTGAAAGACAATGCAAGGCCTTATGCGGTGTCTATACCACGGAGGGTGCCCATACAGCTGTGGGAAAAGGTTCGACGGGAGCTGGAACGTATGAAACAAGAGGGCGTAATCTCGCAAGTAGACGAGCCAACAGAGTGGTGCGCTCCGATGGTAGTCATCCCAAAACCCAATGGCGCAGTAAGGATTAGTGTGGACTACACACAGCTTAATGCTAGCGTGCAGTGAGAGCGACATATTCTACCGGCAGTGGATGAGATTTTGACACGTCTTTCCCAGGCCAAAGTCATGAGCAAGATTGATGCCTGCAGAGGATATTTTCAAATCCCCTTGGAAGAAACATGCAAGAAACTCACGACATTCATCGCACCCTGTGGCAGATACTGTTTTAATCGCCTTCCTATGAGACTATCCTCATCAGGAGAACATTTTCAAAAAAGAATGGCCGAAACATTAACTGGGCTCGACGGCATCGTAAACTTACTGGACGACGTACTGGTTTATGGAAACAGCCAGGAGCAACACGATGAGCATCCCTATGCAGTACTCCAAAGACTTCAAGAAGCGGGGATGACTCTGAATAAGAAAAAATGCATTTGGAGCATCAAGGAAGTCTGTTTTCTAGGACATATCATATCAGCGGAAGCAGGTTTGAAGCAAGATCCAGAGAAGGTAGCAGCAATCAATGACATGGAGAGACCAAAGATGGCCGAAACTATGCGATGATATTTGGGAATGGTCCACTATCATTTAAAGTTTCTCGACCATCTAACTGACATGACACAGCCACTGAGGGAGTTACTTTCGGAAGAGGGAAACCTTCCATGGACAGTAGTCCACGAAAAGGCATTCGGTAACATCAAACGTCGATTAACAGCGCCAGCTTTGGCAATATTTGATCCCAACAAACCTTGCAGAGTGTCAGCGGATTCATCATCATATGGACTTGGAGCAGTACTGGAGCAGCAGCAAGGTGATGGTATATGGAAAGCTGTCAGCTACGCATCCCGATCGCTAACAGAAACAGAACACAGATACGCGCAGATAGAAAAAGAGGCCCTGGCACTAACTTGGGCTTGCGAGAGATTCACCACATACATTGAAGGAGCTCATTTTCAACTGTGGACAGACCACAAACCATTGGTAGCCCTGCTGGGTACCAAACCATTGAGTGAACTCTCAGAGAGACTACAGAGGTTCCGTATGAGGTTCCTGGGGTACTCCTATACGACAGAGCATGTTTCAGGAAAGTGGCTACATACCCCAGACACGCTTTCAAGAGCACCACTGATGGAGAAACCACCAGACAAGGACATCCTTATAGAGGCAGAAGTAGAACTCTTTATACAGGAGGTGATTGAAGAGATTCCTATGATACAATCGTCTACAAGAGGTACGAGAGGAGCAGAGGAAGGATGAAACTATGAGAAAGATTCTGGAGAAGGTGAAACAGGGTTGGCCTAACCAAAAGGGAGACATAGACCTTGATCTTCGAGGTTACTTCAAGGAGAAAGGCTTTCTCAACGAAACGCAAGGTCTGCTGATGCACAGTAGGCGAGTAGTAATCCCAAGTGCATTGAGGCAGGAGATGCTGTCCCGCATACACAGGGGTCACCTTGGGATAGAAAAATGTAGAATACGTGCCAGGGATGCGATTTGGTGGCCAGGAATATCAGCCGATGTGCGTGAAATGGTGGAGAATTGCAATGAATGCCTGGAGCGACAACCGCGACCAGTAGATCCATTGATACCAACCTCACCACCAGAGAGGCCTTGGCAGGAGATAGCGATGGATCTGGTGGCCATCAGAAACCAAAACTTCTTGGTAATGGTTGATTATTTTTTGCAATATCCCGAAGTATCAAGACCGGTTAGCACTTCAGCAGCAGCAGTCATCGGGAACATAAAGGCAGTTTTTGCAAGATTTGGGATTTTTGAAGAAGTCAGACCAGACAATGGGCCACAGTTCAGAAGAGAAATGTTTGAATTCGCATGTGACTATGGGTTCAGATTCGTGACTAGTAGTCCCAAATGGGCAAGGAGCAATGGACAGGCAGAAGCCGCAGTAAAAATTGTAAAGAATATTTTAGAGAAAGAAAGAGACCAAATTTAGGCCTGCTAGTTTATAGGACCACACCATTAGAGACCGGGTATCAGAACTTTTGATGGGCCGAAAACTACGTACTAATTTGCCAATGATCAAAGAATCATTGAAAACTAGGTGGCCCGATCTCAAGGACCATAGGAAAAGGATGGAAGCTGAGCAGCAGAAGACCCAGACAAGATATGACCGGAGGCACCGAGCCAAATCTTGACCACCACTACAACCAGGAGACAGGGTCTGGATAGACGACAAACACATTTATGGAAATGTAATGCAGAAATGCAAGGAACCCAGATCATATGACATAAAAACAGAAAATGGTACTATCCGGAAGAACAGAGCATTTTTGGTACCGAGCAAAATGGGCCATTGGGAGAATAATTATGGGGGACCTGGAATTTTGGCGATGGTACACCCAGCCCGTGAGAGAAAAGAATCAACGACAGGGGAAGACCCAGATCAAAGGGCGAGTGCTAGGAGTCAAGACGTGGCCAACATCATAAAGACGAGGAGCGGAAGATTGATTAAACATAAGGTCTGTAGAAGTTGACAATAGCCAATTATAATTATATTATTTTTTTCTTTTTTTGAACAAGGAAGGATGTTGCGTGATGATACCTCACGGCATAGATGAAGACTCACCCCACCCTGGGCGTTTCCTAGT
This sequence comes from Tanypteryx hageni, assembly GCA_028673005.1. Classification (NCBI taxonomy): domain Eukaryota; kingdom Metazoa; phylum Arthropoda; class Insecta; order Odonata; family Petaluridae; genus Tanypteryx; species Tanypteryx hageni. The sequence continues at coordinate 5,890,968 of CM054112.1, forward strand.
AAAAGCGGTCAAGGTCGAACCGGGGCCCGAGAAGCAGATAGAAGGTTCGAGAAGCAGGCCCGGGCATATAAATAGGAGCCCGAGTTCCAAGAGGGAGGATTCCGGCCTGAGTCTCCGAGTTTATAACATGCTCATAGAAAATAAAGCATCGGAAAATTACTGCAAGTGTTGTTCCTTAGCGTCGAGAAACACAACAGCACCAGGGATTTTATTGAGGCATTGATGAAGGTCATTAACATATAACAAAAATAATACAGGTCCAAGAATAGAACCTTGAGGAACTCCCTTAGTTACATCCATGGGTGTAGATATGTTTAAATCCATTGACATTAATATTAACACGCTTAAATCTGTTACTTAAATAAGATTCTAACCACTTCATGGGTATACCTTTGATTCCATACAACTCTAATTTCTTAAGGAGTAAATCATGACTAACCAGATCGAATGCTTTTGTAAAATCAAAAAGCAAGGCAGCAACTTCCTTACTATTATCCAAAGCACTCAAAACACTATTTACTGCTTCAAATATTGCAGAAACTGTTGACTTGTTTTTACAAAAGCCATGCTGAGAAAAGGATAACAGTTTGTGAGACTCAAGGAAAGAAATTAAATGCCTGTAGTAGACTATTTCAAAAATCTTAGATAATTGATTCTGCATAGATTTGGGCCTATATGAATTGATATCATGTATACTTCCTTTCTTTTTATAAAGGTACTACTTTCGAAGTCTTAAGCAAGGATGGAAAAATCACTTTCGAGGGAATAGTTCACTAAATATAAAAGAGGCAACTTAAATAAATGAAAACACTGAATTAAAATAAGATTAGGTACTTCCTCAATACCTGAACTCTTTTTTGAACCTAAATTAAAAACAATCAACTTGAGTTCATTGTCTAGGCAAGGAGAGAGATAGAGTGACTTTGAAAAGTTTGAAATATCAAGAAAATTAGCATTAATTAACTGCTGAGGACAAGGTTCATTAGTGAAATGATTACTGAATGTGGTTGCAAGGGATGAAAATCCAAAATAATTTTACCAGATTCATCCTTAATTCTAAACATCATTATTTTTAGATTCATTAATAATCTTCCAAATTTCAGATGATTTATTATTACAATAAAGCAATCTCTCATTATTGTAGTTTTGCTTAGCATTATTTAATTTCAACCTGTATTCCGTTTTCCAAGATTTATATTCGGTAATTAACTCGTCATAATTAGAAGATTTACAGAGGAGGGCTAGATCTTTAATAAACACAGATAATGCATGAATTTCATCAGTGAACCATCTTTTGTTGGCATTTCTTATCCTTGCATTCTTACTAACAACTGGAAAAGAGATATTAAAGTAGTGAATGAATTCACCATAAAAGCATTTAAAACTTAAAATGAAATCGGAGGAGGAATACACGTCAGACCAATATTCACCTTCCAATCTGAACAGAAAATGCAAAATATTCGACTTGGAGAAAAACCTCCGATTACACTTGCTAGAAGAGAAAAAGGATTTAAAAGGGAAAGTGGAAAGGAACGGAAAATGCTCAGAGATGTCAGTTTTGATGATCATAGATTGCACTTCATCTGGATTAAAGTTAGATACAATAACATCCAGAAAGGATTCACAATTACTTGTTACTCGAGTCGGTTCCAAGATATTCATAAACAAATTGAAAGATTAAGTAAACTGGCACTGCTACTATTTTTAAGTAATAAATTACAATCAATATCACCAGTGATAATTAAATTTTGATTATCCAAGGATTCATGAACTATTTCAAGAAGATTTTCAAATTTGTCCATGAACAATTGAAGATCACAAAGCGGTGATCTATAAATAGTAATAATAATGATAGACAGGTAGTTTATCTTTACAGACACAGTGACACACTCAAATTCACATTCCATAATTAAAAGTTTATACTGAAAATTAAGAAAATCAAAGGGAAGATGTTCTTTAAGCAATACAGCAACACCACCATTTTTTATATTGCTACGACAATATATGTCACCTATAACATAGCCAGGAATAGTAAATAAAGGCACTTCATCAATAGTGAGCCAGTGCCCATACACACAGAAAATATCTGGTTTCAAAGAATCGAGCAGAATCTCGAGTTCAAGTAACTTATTCCCTATACACTGCAAATTAAGAAGAAGCCAAGTGAGCTAGGCATTGGAATAGTTATCAACATTTATAGAATCACACTTAATTGACGAACCTAGTCACTGAGATTTAGGTTTACACAAGCCATTTTTACTTCGTGTTTAACACCAAGGCCAAGAGGTAAATTGGAATCGTTGACTGCACCAGGGGTAATGGAAATGACACCGGTAACATCATTCGGATCAGCAGCAGAGTCGTCTACATTGGGAATGGGCAACAAATGTTCGTGGGAAACTCGGCCATCATGAGGCAGGGTAATTGAACCCGAATCACTATAAGCCTTTCTCTTGGAAGGAAAATACTTCCCCACCAGAACATTAGTCGGCCAGATGAAACTTTCCAGCAGATCTTTTTGAAGAGAGATATCAGCGTCCACTTTAAAGGAGAAGGAGTAATCGTTGGACTAAAGCAATTCACAGATAAAATCATAACCACAGAATCTACCACTAAGGTATTGTAATATTTGATTAACTATAACTCCTGGTTTAACTCAACCTAAATAGAGCAAAAACAAATGAGGAACACCAGGAATACTCCCACCATTCACAGGATCAGAATTGTTCCCATACACTAGTATGTGTCGATGACGTACACTGATGAAGGTCACTTTGTCATCATCATTGACATCATTCTTCCTAGATTGTCTATTCTTCTTGCAAACAACTTTAGTGAATCCATCAGAGTCAGAGTAAGCAGGATTGCTCAATCAAGATGGGGCTGTGGATTGCAGCTAAGTTGAAGATCAACATCGCATGAAGGTGCTGTTTTCAGCCTTGGTTTATCAAATGATCCAGCTCCCTTGTCCATATGGATGACAACTTCAATCACTTTTAGTCGAGCACGAAGATCAACTAAGGCCTCAGTAATATTATCCGACATTAATAAATGTGGAACCAGTAAAAATGTAAAATTTACACGATGAGCAGATACTAACGACACTAGCTTCCGCCATATTGCTTAATAATAATATTAAAAAATTAAGAACTCAGTTTTTTCAGCTAGACAGCTGTTCTTTTCTTGAATTTGCATCCCAATTTTAATTAATTTTAAAATACATTTTTAGAAAGCCTTGCACTGAATCCCATTCTTTTCTTATGGCATATTTAAATGGAACATTGGGGTTAAAAAGACCCCTTTAATATTAACTTTTTGTGACTTTCGATTATTCTCGTTGGTTGGTCATCTGAAATAACAATATACCCGAAATTTCAGCCCTGTAGCATTTATAGGGGCAGATATATAAAACGAGAAAGATTTGAAAGAAACATATATATATATATATATATATATATATATATATATATATATATATATATATATATATATATATATATATAACAACTTACGGAAAAGGAAAGGTAAAATGAATATATGGATGTCAACAAGGTGTTGGGATGAGGAAACCCAGTGAGCACTCACCAATCAGACGACTTCAGGTTGGCGAGGCTCCGGGGATGTCGAAGCGACACACATAAAATAACACAAAAACACAGAAACATCACAAACGTAAAGCTTTCGGAACTACTCCTTCTTCAGCTACAGAGAGAGAACTTCCTCATCCCAACACCTTTTTGACATCCATATATATATATATATATATATATATATATATATATATATATATATATATATATATATATATTTATATTTATATTTATATATATATAGGAGTGGTCGGTGCTTACATACTGCAAGCATTCAAAAACTCACCATACACCAAGATATAAACTCATAAATAAACCAGCATTCGAAATACACAGAGCCCATTTACATAAAATAATTGTTTTCATTTTCAGCAAAAGTAATGCATCTATCCTGAATTTCTAAATTCTCTGTTGATTGGCATCGTGCCCAAGTTTTCCAATTTCAAGTTTCTTGGCTCAGATCATCCTTATTAAGCAAGAACTATAATCATCACTAAGAGAATACCCTATATGTTGACCTAAAAATTATGCAAACATTAGGATATTTTGTGTGTTATGGTTATGGTGTTATCATCCGTGCGTTTCGGTATGTATCGGGATAAAAAAAATAATTTAAAATTGGCAAATAATCATATGTATACATCGTTGGTTGAAATCAAATGGATTATAATGCAGTCTAAGCATTAAATCAATTCTCTTAAAGTATGGAAAATAAATTCTCATTGATAGGCATTGTAGTTGTTCTATGGCGGTCAAAATTTTTTATAGTTGAAAACAAAAAAATTGTAATAATTTTATGGTTAAAATCAAATTTTTAAACAAATTTAGCATGGATTTGAATTTTGTCTTCAAGAAAAATAAACTTCATTCTCTCATTCATAGTACGATGCATGTCCCGACTTTGTATCTCAATTTTAAATAATTTAAAAAAGCAATTTTATATAGCCTTGCACGGTTTTCAATGTTTTTCTCATGGGTGTTTAAACTGGACTTGGGAGTCGAAAACAACCCTTAAATATAACTTTTTCTGAAATTTCGGATTTTTTCCAGAGGTTGTAACCAATGACCTATATTCATGCCAAATTTCAGCTCTGTAGCACATCTATAAGTACCTTAAGTTTTATATGAGATATATATATATATATATGGATGGCAACAAGATGTTGGGATGAGGAAGCCCAGTGAACACTCACCAATCGGACGACTTCAGGTTGGCAAGGTCCTAGGGATGTCAAAGCGACACATGTAAAAGAGCACTAAAATAACACAGAGACATCACAAACGTAGAAGCTTTCCGAGTTATTCCTTCATCAGCTACAGAGAGAGATATTTTCAATGCATTCGTGAAATATCTTTCTATCTGAAATGTTTAGTTGTCCATTATTACAATGCATTGGAATCGTTTATTTTCTTCGCTACGTATTTAATTTGTTTTATATTTATATGAAGCTTTTCAAACAAATTTTCAATCTGTTATTGTTCTTGATGCTTTTGTTTCATTGTAGGCTTAGTGCAAATGCACATGAAAGTCTGAGTCTAAAAATGCAAAAGTCTGAGGTCACAATTTAAATGCTGAAAAATCAGAGAAAATCGAATACAAACTTAAAATATGAGCCAGCATGAATTAAACAACAGAATCAAAAGTAAGAATAAGAATCTTCATTTCCTTTTATGTGAAATAGTGTAAATCTCGAGTCAAAGTCTCGACCGTAAGATATTTTTCAACGTTAAGGACTGCAGGTTTACAAAACGTATTCCATCCGATTATCTGATAATCAAATGCAAAAACAAAAAATTGTAAATTGTAAATCTCGAGTCAAAGTCTCGACCGTAAGATATTTTTCAATGTTAAAGAGTCTACACATCGTTTTCCAGCCGATTGCGATAATCAAATGCAAAAACGAAAACTTTCGTGATATCGCACCCATGCCTTTTCGGGAGACAACTACTGGCTTAAATCCTGCAAGAGTTCTCGTTGAGTATTCAGGCGAAAGATCTGTCAAAATCGAGCTGAGCGTTCTTGATTTATTAGCATTTATACTGGGAGGTGACATCACTAGAGACAATGTTTTTGTCCTTCATGCGTTTTCTTGCAGGCTTAGTGCAAATGCACTTGAAGCCAGAGTCCAACAATGCAAAAATGAACAATGCCCTAGCATTTTTGAAATGTCGAAAAACCGGAGAAAATCGAATATAAACTTGAAATATGAGCAAAAACGAATTAAACAACATAGTTTATTTATTTATTTGTCCCAGCGGTAAGAATAAGAATAAGAATCTTCATTTCTTTCTGCGTGAAATGGTATAAATCTTGAGTCAGAGTCTCGATCGTAAGATATTTTAAAATGTTCAAGAATAAAGGTCTATACTTTGTATTCTAGCAGATTACGTGTTAATCAAATGAAAAAATCTGATGTGGTCACCACATGACTTTCTCCATATCTGTAATATTTCTAAAAATTCCAAATAGGTTACATAATAATAAATATTGTAAGAAACTGAGAGAAAATTTTACTTTACAAAGAACAGAAATAAACTCAAGTCATAGCCATCTGAAATTTCATATAGCCACAAAGCTCCAACAATTAAGAAAAGAAAAAGGAGCATTACTAAGACGTAACTAAGCACCAATTGTTAACAATAGTCATCGGTAGGTGGCGTGGTGGTGGCAGCTAAAAACATAAGATATCTCTTAAACGATGCATTATATGGAAAAATGTTTCAAACAAAGGTAATAGAAAATTAAATTTCCTACAACTTTTATTCCAGTATATTTTTACATTTATCAAATATTAAAGCAAATATCTCAAAATAACGGATAAGTGACAGGAGTAAACACCCACTTTCGGTTAACCGATTTTTACCAAAAACTAATCAGTTCTTCTGACATTTATAAAAATGTTAAATATGAAATTTCGCATTAACCTGATTAATAGTTTTTGAGTTAGAGCACCCACAAAAAGCTATCACATACACACACACTAGAGGTCTGCAAGGGCTCAGGCTAGCCCGAAGGCCCGAGACCCAGCCCGACTTTCAGGCCGGGCCTAAAAACCAATGAACATTTCGGGCTGGTTCAAGCTGGAGCTTCACTTTGGGTTACATTCGAGCTTTTTTCGGGCCTTGACCCAACTTTTAACTGACCATTACTTCATCCCTTCATTTCGTCATGGACATCCATTTTAGAGATTTTTACTCTCATCTTTCCAGAAATTGTCAGAGAGCTGGAAGGGCGGAAGTAATTCGTTCTGACCATATTCCGACCATAATTTTACCCTCTTGCGACTACTTAGTCATAAATTCTTTGAAAAAACGAAGAAAACCTTCAACCCTAAAACATGACTTAAAAACAACTTTGACGAATTGAAAAACATAAAACCTTTGCACAGAAATGCAAAGGTCCATAAAAAGAGGAAAGAACGTCCCATTTTGTCTCAAGGCTTACGACCTAATTCCGGCAGTGCACATTGTATGTACACATTACAACTTTGTCATAAAATTAGAAGAGTTCCCTATGTGTTTGATTTCTCCTTTGATAGAACTCTTTCCCTTTTTTGGAAACTACTTACTCAGTTGCAAAACGGCCATCACACTCTTTGGACGTGCTAAGCAAAAGCTCTACGAGATCATCTTGTTTCTAAGATTTTCTAGTGTGTGCATTTGTGTGAAACGACTATTATATTATATTGCCTTCCATATATGAGAATTCGTTTAAAATTTTATACTATAGTTAAAGTTTCTATTAAGGTGCTTTTCTAGCCCTAACAATGAGCGAGAAAGATATTAAGACAAAATTAGAAAGCGGTGAATATATTTTAATTGAAAAAGTGAATGCTAAATTGACGTCTGGAAAATATTTCGTGAAGTCTACATCACTGCAACAAAGGATAAAGTTGGTGCCATTCAGTGAATTAAATGTAAGTCAGTTTTAAAATACACTTTGGGAATAACTGGGAATTCGCATTTAAATCGCCATCCTTGCAAAAATATCATTGGAACAAGTACTATTACCCAATTTCTTCTTCGCCTCAACATTAAGTGTGCCGAAGCGAGTGAAAGATGGGATTACAAAATCGTGTGTTTCCTTATGTTGTAAGGATATTAGACCATTTGATATTGTTACCGGTGTAGGATTCTTAGATTATTTGCAAAAATTGATTGAAATAGGTTCGATTCACGGAAATGTTGATGTAAAAGATATACTACCTCGTCCTACAACGATTTCGAACCACACACAAAAAGAAGCGAATGATTTACGTCAAAAACTGGTCAGCATCATTCAATCATTGATTGATTTAAAGTTTTGTAGTGGCTCAACTGACATGTGGACCGATGATTACAAAAAAAATGTTTTATAACTCTGACTGTACACTTTGTTGACAAAGAATGGAATCTTCGTAATAATGTTCTTTTTACATGAAAGTTCTCTGAGGAAAGAAAGACTGGCGAAAATATTAGGAAAGATTTGAAAAGGAGACTAACAAAATTGGGACTTAAGCTGGATAGTCTTTTGAAATTAATTTTTGTTATTGATCAGGGAAGTAATATAGTGGCTGCACTTCAGCAATATATCAGGTTAAACTGCAATTCACATTTAATCAACACTATTTTAAGAAACACTTACAAAAAGGAATTTTTGGAATCGAAATTACCTCATTTTCATAAAATAATAATTGCTGTTAAAGAATTTGTTAGTTATCTAAAAAAAGTCTAAAAAAAGTCTGCTTTGGTAAATAAACTGGAATCTACCGTTCAATTTCTTCCAATAATAATTAGCTTAATTAATCACCTTCAAGTGGATACCACTGACTCCTTATCCGTAGCTACCTTAAAAAATAGATCATCGGAAATTTTGAAGGAGAAATTCGTCTTACATAATCTACATAGGATTGCTACGTTTTTGTGGCCAAATTTCCATCAGTTGAGGATGATTTCAGAGCAAGATCAAGAGGAAACAGTTTCGTTGGTACGAGAGTTAATAGAAGAGTTTAAGAGAGATGAACAATTGAGAGAGCATCCAAATATCAGTGCGAGGTTTACCACAACTGACAGATTACCCCAGTGTGGAGTAGCATGTGGTTCAAATTATAGTATTCCTGCCAAATTTGAAGACAAACCAGTTGTAGAAAAAGACGATAAACTCGACAGGTATACGAGATATAGTGCGACCCATTTGAATGTTAATAATGTGTTAGTTTGGTGGAAAATTCGAGAAAAAGAGTTTCCGTGGTTGTCGAAAGTAGCGAAGCAAGTTCTATCAATACCGGCCACAATTTCAACCAGCGAAAGGAATTTCAGTGCTGCTGGATGGATAATGAATGAGCGCCGAACTTGCCTAAGTAGTGACAGTGTTGACTCGATTTTGTTTCTGCACAATAACATGCAGTAAAACTCGAAGTTGCTTGTTACAGGAGGGGCATAATTTTCATTTTGGTGAGTAAATAATAAATATAATTAAATTAATATTGATTATTTTTATATAAAATAATTTAAGATAAGAGAAAATGTAAATTTTAAAATAAAAAGTAACGGATAAGAGGGAGGGAAGGAATGAAAGTGCGTATGAGTTGAAGAAAGAACATATCATAATTATTATCGAATAATATGTATAGGTTTATTTGGAGGAAATACATAAAGAGATGATATCGGTTATCCATAATCACTTAATATAATGTTGCATACAATATCTAAACGAATTATACTTGCGTCATCGGGATCAAGTCAGGCCTATTTCGAAGAATGTCGGGCCTAAAACAGGCTCAAAAAATATTAGTCTTTCGGGCTCGGGCCGTATATTAAATTGGCCAGGCCGGGCTCGAGCCCCAAATTTCCGGCCCATGCAGACCTCTAACACACACACTGACATCATCGAGAAAATGGTCAAAATGTGTTCAGGAGACCTCAAAACGTGTATTTCCGTTGAAATCTCAAAGTTGATTTTTTTCATGAATACAATACTTTCCCCTATACTACGTATATGAAGAAAGTAAAAGCAAAAACTATCCTGGTATCAAACCCATGCCTTTCCGGGAAACGACTACCCACAGAAAACCTGTAGCAGTTCAGGCTGAGTATTCAGGCAAAAGATTTGTCGAAATCGAGCCTACCGTTCCGGTTTATTCGCATTCATGCCGGATGCAGACAGGCAGGGATGCATGCAGATGCAGGCAGAGGAGTAATACGAGGGGTGTTTCCAAAGTTCTGGGAATTATTTTTTATTTTTATATGATTACCTATATTTCATCAATATTACACTGTAGTTTTTCAATATAATCTCCATTGAGATTTATACATTTTTGCCAATGTGAAATTTTTTTTTCTCGTTTCAAAAATTGTTCCAATGTGAAATTAGTTTTTTATACCACTTTCAAAAAAATATTGTGTCATGTCTTTTATCCATCTGTCTATAGCACTTTTCACTTCATTCAGTCTCTGAAAACGCACACCTCTGTGTGGTTTCTTCATTTCTGGAAATAAATGGAAGTCCCTACGGCAACAATTCCAATTGTAAATCACCCAAAACTTCCTTTGTACAACTAGCCGTAGAAGGCCTCGCATTATCTTGCTGCAACAACAGTCGCACATGCAGCTTTCCAGGATGCTTTTTGATAAGTGCTTTACTCAATAGCCCAAAAAGTAAATCTGAATAATATTGTGCATTAATCATAGAACCCTTTGGGAGATAGTCTACGAGAATTATTCCGTCGCAATCCCAAAATACCGTAATCATAACCTTTCCGAATGACGGCAAAACATGAGCTTTGATAGGGGGTCCTTCTTCTGCTCGCCTCCATTCTTTGGATTGACTTTTTGTTTCGGGATTAAAGTAGGGTATCCAAGTTTCATCGATGGTTATTAATCAATGCCAAAATGTGTTGCCGTATGCTTGCATTAGGTCTTGCAATTGTTGACAAACATTCACCCAACAAAGTTTCTGTTCAGGTCCCAAAAGTCGTGGCACCCAACGTGCCGAAACCTTGGTTACCCCCAAATGCTTATGCAGAATCTGATGAACTTGCCTGGTACCAATACCAATACTTTTACCAATTTCGCGAATTGTCACATGCCTGTCTTCCATTACAAGTTTTTCAACTGCAGCAATATTTTTCTCATTAACTGCAGTGTTTGGTTCTCCATTGCACTGACCGTCTTCTAGGCTTGGTCGTCCATTTTTAAATCGGTCAACCCAGCGATAAACGGTACTTTTTGATTTTGCAGACTTACCAAAAACGGCTTGCAAGCGCTGAACAATTTCTGATGATTTAACACACTCCTTCCACAAAAAGAAAATGATTGCTCTTTGCAATTTTACAGCATCTTCCAAGGGTACAAATGTAGAGTTCTTAAAGTAGCTGTTTATTTACCAAGTGACAGAAGCAAAATTAATAGCTTTATTGCTATGGAATGATAATCATGTATGCAATTGTTTTTAATTCCTATGATTCATTACGTGCTTTAAACTTAAGCAATAGAACCCAATTCCCAAAACTTTGGAAACACCCCTCGTACATTAGATTATAAATAGCTGCTTCTTACATGTATAGTATATATGGTACAGGATATATATTATTACTTTATATAATAGCTGTTGTCTGTAATGTTACGCTGATGTCATCAATGGCATGTTTTAACGTGTTTTAACCAACTTTCCGATTAGGTGGAAGCTTGAAATTTTGCAGGAATGTTTGATTCAGATATAAAAATTAAATGACGAAAAAAAACATGAAAAAAGACCCGGGTTCGACTTCAGGGGGGCGATTTCCATTTCCTGTAAGACACGTAAAAAGAGACTTTTTAAAGTGCGGGCTTTTATTCTTTTGGAAATTAAAATTAGAAAGAATTGATGTACGATCTTTAAATTTAAACTATGTTTTAGGAATATTAATGAAGTTATTTATTCTAATCATATTTTTCTGCCTACCGTTCAAAATCTCTCATATTAAACATTTAAATCACATATTTTGGGAAAATATTGGTTTTTAAACAGGATGTTGTCTTGCCAAACCATCTCATAGTTAAACTTCGAGAATCAATTGTTGTCTAAACCCGCATATGTGTAATATATACGAATGCATAGATTGCCTTAAATTTTCACGAAATTACGCAATTGTAATGGAACTGGGATTTAGTTCGGATTCTTTTGCTTACCTAAACGACTATATAGATGTAGAATAAGTGAGGGGGATGTGACGAGGGAGATACGAAGGAAGGGATATAGAATGGAAGGTACATAGAAAGTAAGGGTGGTATAGAATTAGTCATTTTTCCAGAGAAGTAGAAAGGAGAGGGAGGGAGGATGGGAGGGAGGGACAGACAGACAGACAAACGACTTTATTAGGGCGAAATTGAGACTATGTAGTCCCTTCTTACATTTAACCACAGATTTATTTAATGGTCCTTCGACCTGACGGGTGGGATTGAATTAAATATCTTGAGGGGCAGGCCCGTGCCTAGACAGCTGGGCACTGTTGTTCAAGTAGGAAATAGCCGCCACCCCCTACCGCCCCCTCTCCCCCCGATTAGTTTTTATATGCAAAATACATTTACTTACCTCTTTATACAATATAAAAAAGCATCAAAATAGGGTTTTTATTTATATTACCATATACTTACATAAACATTAATTATACCAGCATATACATAGAAACTCCTATCCAGTAAATAAATTCAATATCATTCGAGTCATGTACATACTTTGAGCTTGTGTATAGGCGAAATTTAAAATAATTTTTAATTTGATATTTTTTGGCTTCTTTTGTTTTGGCTGTGTTTTCTGAACAACGTGAACAATCGCTGGGTGTGGCCCTGTTGAGGGATTGACCAATACTGATAGGGACTGTATTTTGATATGACGTCTCCGAGAAGTGAAATGAAAGAGATATGATGTTTACGGCATATCTCCTCCCTGCCCGCAGATGGTTCTTCAGATCCTCGAGCAAATCGTTTTCATTCATGTGTGTACGTTTGTTGACACATGCATAGCAAAGGGAAGAATCATAATTGTGTCTTTTGAAATATCAGACAGTAATATAAGGTGAGGTTTGCTTATAAAACTATTCATAAACAAGTAACTCAATATCTTGACCATGGAGAGATTGCTTTTGAATTTAAATGCTGGTAATGCCACTGTGGAGACATCACCTGAGGCAGCATGAATAGACTCACAATCAGAATTTTTGTTGCTTTGGACATAATCGCATGTGGTTATTACGTGGTTAATCGTACCCAGCTGATTCAAATTCATCGAAGGTGCTAGTTATTAATTTCACTAATATATTGTGATGACTCTTGGTCTTGCATTTCATCCTTCATGGAGAGGTGGTCTCAGGAGTGAGCATGGCAGAAGAACAGACAGGGAGGTGAGGTCTCAGTTGAGAGAGAAGAAGAAGGAAAGGGAGAAGAGGAGGTCTCGGTTGCGGGACCAGAAATTATTTGAATTTTTGTATCTCTTAATTTTGTTCGAATCAGAATATAGTTTGTTTTCCTGGTATTACCTGATTTATGTATCTTTTGTGTCACCTAACTTGATCCTACATGAACCCACACCCACCCTCGAGAGACCTCGTGATCTGTTAAATTTGGCACCCAACTTGTGGCAGAATCCCGTAGGTGAACTGATTATTTTTATTTTGAGCTTAAATGGTGATTTGCTTTATCTTCTGTAAAATATAATTGTGAAACCTTGTTTAAATTGGACTGGACGGACCCTCCACGTAGTTAAGATGTTTTCATGCCATCTGACGACAGGTAGTCACGGCAGTAAACGATTGATAGTAGTTTTCCAGATATTGTTAGTGTATTTGCATTATATTCTGTGTGGATTAGTGTGTCAATATCCCATTCTCCTCATTTCCTTTACCAAGTATACCAAGTAGTCAAGTCTCCCTAGTGTGCATCTGGGAGTGAAGATATAGTACCTTTCACCCCATTCCTTTCGAATAGAGATGTAGGAATTAGAGATAACTCACATCTTTCCTGAGAAGTTGTGTGGAAAATGACCATGGAGGAGAACATGACGTCATATCAGAACAATAGGAGTGTTGAATTGGGGAGCTCATCAGACGAAGATTCCATCCTCAGAAATACTCAAATTAATGCTGCAATGCAGTGACTTCCGCTTAAAGACCAAGCGTCTACACCTCTTCCACCTGACAGCGAGGTTATAAAATCGCGATGTATGGTTAACGATGAATGTGTGGACTCAGACCTAAGATGTTTACCGATAAAAATGTCCGAGAAACAGGAGCAATTAATTCGTGAAATTCAAAGTAAGGCAGAACTAAAGTCTACGGGAGTTATGTCAGAAAGCGCATCCCATAGGGAGAGGATGGATGACCTCGTGTCGCGGCTAAATGGGATGGGGTAGACAAGCCATAACGGAAGAAAGCAGCCATTTGGCATCAAGAGAATTACATAGTTTTTTCTTTTCACCTCCCCCAACATATGTGACAAAACCCATCTTTCATGCTCGAGCAAATGAGCATCCATTAAGCTTTATTCGCAAGGTCTAGGAGTATTTAGGTTTTTTTCGAAATATTGCCTCAACAAGAGGTGGTTTTGGCTGTAAATATGTTAGAAGGGAGTGCTAAGGATTGGGCTGATACTTTATATCCCCCTCCGGAATGCTTCCGGGATTATAAGATAAGATTTCTCGAATGATACTGGGACTGGGAGTCTTCAGAGGCTTTAAGATAATATTTCTCGAATGATACTGGGACTCAGTATCAGCATAAATTGTGCTTATTGATGGGTGCATTTTATTCCCATTTACACGAGAGGATGTCTGATTATTTCATGAATAAGGTGAAAGAAGCAAAACATTGCAAGCTCCCGATGGATGATGAGGAAATTATCTGCACCCTCATTAGGAATTTTCCTCCAATGATCCAGAATTTGCTTTATACTGTGGGAGATTTGAGCATAAATAAAATGCAATCTTTTGAGTAGTTATGCCACCACGAATGCAATATATCGGGATTATCCACGCAAGGGAAATACTGGCAACCACACTCCTTACCAGGAAGAGCGAGAGCATTCTCGAACATGGTGAAGATCTCACCCAGTGGGCAACTCGCATAACCTACCCCCATCATCTCCCGTAGAGGAATACCAATCATCAAGGGTGAACCATCAGCCTAGTTTTCGAGAAGCAACACTTCCTTACAATTCCGGGAAAATACTTGGCACCAAACAGGTCATCCTGCGAGGCAACAGTCATCTGGACACTGCGCCTTTAAACTAGATAAGTTTGGGTTGACTGGATCATTAATGCCAAATGAAAATTTAGAAGTGGACCTACCAATTTTATTGGCTTTTGAGTTGGAAGAAAATCCGTACGAGGACTTGTTATGGGAAGAAGAGCGGAAGGTTGCGGCTCGTAAATGTCCTATAATCAGTACAGAGTGTCACAGAGTTTAAGTAGAAGCATTGTTAGACACCGGTAGCCAGGTTTCAGCTATATTTGAAAAATTTTGGAAAGTACTTTCCGGTCTAAATTTGCAGATCCCTATTCTTCCGATCAGTCGCTCTCACATCGTATGCGCAAACAGTAAAAAAACATCCCTTATCCGTAAACAAGTTATATTACTGCTACTCATTGGAGAGTGAACAGTTGAAATTGTTTGTATGTTGATTAACAATTTGGTAAAACCTTTAATTTTGGGGAATGATTTTTTGACAGAATATCAGGTGGTCATGGATTTTGACTTGCACAAAGTCATCATTAAATTTCCTTTTGAGAATGGTATCTATACTAACTTTTCCAAGAAAATCAATTTCTTTAGCAAGGAGCCTGGTAACACTGTTATGAAAGTAGATAGAGGGACTGAAATCGAATATCCCATTGCTGAAGCCACACGGCTTGATTCTAAGGACGGAGAGAGGTTAAATAGTTCAATTGGTGAATTTAGGGCAGTGATGGCGAACCTTTTCTAGCTCGCGTGCCAAAATTATCTTAATAAAAGAAAATTTGCCTCTTCGCGTGCCAGTACCATAAAAAATCTTATCTGTATATTCGTAGAATATAGCATGAATGTTTACGCAATTATATAGCAGGTCATCTGTAGAATGAGAAAAGAGATGGTATGGCTATTTTATGATTTTGGGGGAGGCTTTTTAATCCTTAAAATGAACAAAAGGATGTTAGATAAACTAACCTACGATAATGAAATTGAAAGAATCCAAAATTTGACATAATTTTGGTGTAAAAAACATCTGAACATTGTACATAGTTTATGCAGTAGAAAAATTCAGATTTATATTTTTTTAATTAAAACAATTCCCCTCCTCCCAAAATCATAATATAACCGATAGTAAATGAAACCACTCTTTCGTATCATTTCAATATCTGCATTTATTGGATTTCTGGAGTCATTTTTGCCATGCCGCCGTATGAGTGGCATCTTTTTTTTTCTTATTCCATTTTGTGGCGTGCCAACCAAAATCATTCCGCGTGCCATCCCTGGCACACGTGCCTTAGGTTCGCCATCACTGATTTATGGGGTTGTTTTCAGACCACCCTGGTCTTGCTCCTCACTTTGTCCACAGAATCAAACTTTACGATGAGACTCCCTTCTGTCAGAAGGCTTATCCGATCCCCTATGAGCATCAGGATGCCGTGGATGAGCAGATTCAGTACATGTTAAAGGAGGGTATTATTGAGAAGGCACCTAGAAATCCTAGGCAGTTAAAGGGATTTTTAGGACTATGTACCATTCAGAGATTAAAATTCATTGTTACAGGGTTAAGTTAACCATCATTACCAACCACCACATGCTAGTTTTTCTCAATAAATGTCACATGTCACTTGGGCAACAACCGCTTGGCACGGTGGGCATTAACCCTTCAGGAATTTGATTTAATCATCAAATATTGTCTGGGAAAACAGAACGTTGTCTCTGATTGGTTGAGTAGAAGGCTTGTTAGTAGGGATTTCCTAACAGACCTCAAGACAGAGCATTATTTAATAACCGTTATAGATTTGAAAATATCTGAATCACCAGAGGAGGATTTAAAGAATATTACTGCAAACCAAGCCAATGACATGGAAACACGAGATGTGTATGCTATCTTGAGTAATATGGGCCTTGATTCTGCCGTTGAGGGGGCATATGTGACATCTCTTGGTCCTGCATTTCATCCTTCATTTGTGGCCAAGGAGAGGTGGTCTCAGGAGCGAGCACAGCAGAAGATCATGGACAGGGAGGTGAGGAGATCTCAGTTGAGAGAAAAGAAGAAGGAAAGGGAGGTGAGGAGGTCTTGGTTGCAGGACCAGAAATTCCTCTTCTGAGCAAATACCTTCGTCTATTTGAATTTTTGTATCACTTAATATTGTTCGAATCAGAATATAGTTTGTTTTCCTGGTATTTCCTGATTTATGAATATTCTTTTGTGTCACCTACCTTGATCCTACATGAACTCACACCCACCCTCGAGAGACCTCATGATGTTACAATATAGTGCCCCAAAATCGATAACTTTGTTTAACAAAGGAAATGTATTACTGAGCCTAGTAATACAGATAGTGTTAAACGCTCCAAGTTTGATAGGCCCAATGTAGGCAGTGTCAATATAACTAAACAGGAAGACAATGAGAATGCCTCTGTGTCTGCTACTTCTCCAAGAGACATGAATGAAAGGAATTAAGGGACTTCTAAAACTAAATGTAGCTTTTATGGCAAATCTTACATTCAATTTGGATTTGTTTCAAATCAATTCATGCCTCCTTTGCAAGTTGGTGTTATTTGTAACATGATTACAACAGTAGTATGAAGTCTTCTATTTTGCCACATCATTTGCTACATAACCATGCAGATTAAAAGACAAACCAATAGATTGTTTCAAGTGAAAAGCTGCAAACCTAGCTCAATATGTAGGTAGGATAACATCGTTTGCAAAAGCTTCCATGAGAGCATTAACAGCTTCATATAAATTAGCTCTACTTACAGCAAAGGAAAAGAAGGCTCACAAAATTCCCAGTGCTTCAATAACAGCAGAAAATATGTGGGGAAGTGAGGCTGTGGCTGCTATCAAATCAATTCCCAAATCAGACCTATACAAGAAATGGCAGGTGATGTTCTACAGCAAATTACGCATGATATAAAGGCAGGTGAAAGGTTTGCTTTGCAGTTAGATGAATCAACGGGTGTGTCAAATGATTCTCAGATGATAATTTATGTACGATATTACAATGTCAAATCAAGTATTAGAGATGAAATATGAACTTGTAAAGTTGTAAAGGAACATACTACTGGTAAAGCACTGTTTTATTTACTGGATAATTTTATACAGAACAAGTGTGGACTAAAGTGGGAATGCTGTGTCAATATATCTACTGATGGTGTGCTGCTGCAATGACAGAAAGAAAAAGTGGCCTCTATGTGCTAGTTCAAAAACTTAATCCCAATATTAAATGGGTTCACTGCATCATCCAAAAACAGGCATTAGTGTAAAAGGAAATTAGTGCTCCCCTTCATGAAACATTGTGTAATGCAGTCAAAGTCATAAATTTCATTATAAGTCAGGCCTTAAATTCTCGTCTTTTCAAAGTTATGTGCGAAGAAACAGTATCCACTCACACAGCATAGCTATTTCATACAGAGGTACAGTGGTTATCGCGTGGATGAGTTATGACTTGTTGGAATTAAGATGTGAAGTTGAACGATTTCTTTCAGAAATGAAATCTGTAAATTGCATGCATATTATTGAGTGTGGCAGCAGTAATGAGACTTTGTGGGTTTTTCATTATGAGTAAGAACACCTTAAAATGTCATGGTGCAATGCTGATTCATAGTGCTTCATTTTCGCTTTTATAAGTAAACATAAAAACAATGGAATATTTTTTTCTAAATTTTTAAATTTATAACCTTTATGCCTCTTATAGTCTGAAGTGTCTTATTGTCTGATAGATATGATAAATAAATTAATAAATTGTTTTTATAAATTGCATGTGATTTTTTAATTGGTGGTTAAAATATAATATTGCACTAAACGCCATCATAGTTATTTTGTTATACAAGAAAACCTTGGTCATTAAAAGCAAGTAGGAAGAGGGGGTGGGATGGCTAGGGGGGTACACGACAATGTTGAAAATTAACAAGAGGTACATTTTACATTACCGAAAAAGTTTGAGAACTGCTTGGATATATCATATAAAACCTAAGGTACTTTTAGCAGTGCTACAGAGTTGAAATTCCAGAAAATGTTATATTTAAGCGGTATTTTTGACCCTAATGTCCAATTTTAAAAACCCATAAGAAAAGCATTGAAAACCTTGCAAGGCTATATAAATTGCTTTTTTAAATTATTTAAAATTAAGATACAAAGTCGGGACATACATTGTACTATGAATGAAAGAATGAAGTTTATTTTTCTTGAAGACAAAATTCAAATCCATACTAAATTTATGTAAAAAATTGATTTTAATCATAAAATTATTACAATTTTTTGGTTTTCAACTATAAAAAATATTGACCGCCATAGCAACGACTACAATGCCTATCAATGAGAATTTATTTTCCATACTTTAACATATAGGGTATTCTCTTAGTGATGATTATAGTTCTTGCTTAAAAAGGATGATCTGAGCCAAGAAACTTGAAATTGGAAAACTTGGGCACGATGCCAATCAACAGAGAATTTAGAAATTCAGGATAGATGCATTACTTTTGCTGAAAATGAAAACAATTATCTTATGTAAATGGGCTCTGTGTAGTGCAAATGCTATCGCATTGTAACCCTAGCATGTGCCCCCCTGTCATCCAAAATAGTAATAGTTCGAAAATTTGACAGTAGGGAGATTGACAGTGCCGGGGGGGAGGGGGAGGAGTTGAGAGGAGAGGATCCTTAAAGTGGTTTACTTTATGCTGAAATTAGCAACAATATGATTTCCCTTGACGGCGAAAGATTAACCCAAAAAATACGCGGAATTTTTGTGTCCAAAACAAATCTGTGGACCAATTCAACGTGTATTTAAAAGTCCATGGTAGGAAACAATTTTCATTCCTTTAAGGCATTGTTAGGTACAAATCCTATATTTGTATGACGATTCTAAGTAATTTTAAAATGTCATTGAAAGTAATGCGGTGTCGGGTCAAAGACAGCGTTACACATGATGATGATGAGCATGATGAACATTGTTGATGATGACCACCATTAAATTTTTATGCATTCTTTGCACAAAGTGCACAAAATGAATGCAAATAGGGGAGGTCATTTCCATCCATCCGCATGTTAAAACTCGGAAACCGCTGGACATATTTTGATGAAATTTGGTATTGGGGAGTTTTGCTAAAATTGGTCAAGTGATTCCAATTCTGGTTAAAATTGAACAAAAATTATGACCACCTTCCAGGAAGATCTACATGTAGTTTACAATTCATTGACATTTAATTAATAACCTTTAAGATCTGCTAGAACAGCGTATGTTATGCCGGGTACAGCTAGTATGTATAAATTTACCGGAACATATTATACTACTTATGCATTTTTTCTATTATGTGCCCCCCCTGTAGAATTTTTATGGATCCGCCACTGCACCAAATATACTAATTTTTAGTGTAACATAAAGTCCATTGTGTTAATAATGATTATACCGTACATACTCGTGTATAGTTCGACTCTGTGTATAGTTCAACCTCCGATTTCTCGGCAAAAAAATTAGATTTTTTCATATATCTCGTGTATAATTCGACCCTAGCTTTCTACTTACTCTTTTACCATAGATTTTCATCAGGATCAACATTTTTCGTTTCGATATCTCGAAGCTCACAATCGAGGTATATAGAACGATCTTGGTTTTCAACAGCTTTTAGTATCATAATAATACTATACTAATAATAAACTGTAAGCATCGTAAACCTATTGCACGATCTAGAGAAGAAAAATATTTATTACTTTTTTCTACGAGATGTGACATACGAATGGTGGCAGAATTTCTAGCAAATAGACGAAAATGAAGTTTATATAACGAAAATTAAAAACTTATTTAATATTAAGACAAAACCGACTGAAAAATAAACGGACGTAGAATTACGTACCACATTCCTAATGGTCAATAGATGACGTAACGCCTTTAGAACGACTTTGTAGTGGAAATCCTTTGGTGGGTTATCGAAGCAGTAGGAAGACTGGAATGTTACAAAGTTATTCATTTTTATCCAAGTTGTTGAAGTTCCATAAAGTAACGTTGTCAATGACACTTTCAATATAATTCATTCCAACTCATCTGTTGTTATAAGATGCAAGAAAGATATGCATAGAAATCAAGAAAACAATCGGTGAATATGAGATAGGCTTTAGTAATCACATAACAACATTACGACAACAAAAGGTCAGTATAATGGTTACATTACGAATTTTGGTTAAAATGCACTATAACCCACCACAGAATGTATAAAAAAATAATGAAAAATACTATTGGGTCGCAATCAAATCAGAATTTCGAGATAATACAGGACAGGTATATAAGTCTTCGAAAAAGAAAAAATGAAAAACACAACATAGTTCTAATGAAATTAGATAAAACTAAAGGTAAATAGGAAGTTTTGGAGCTATATCATAGAAGTTAAGTCAGCGAGGTGGGTGACCAAAAAATATCTTGATTTTTATTATGATATTTTTTAGATCCCTCAAAAGTATTACTCGTGTATAGTTCGACCCCCAATTTTTTGCACAAAAACTTGGTCTTAAAAACTCGAACTATACACAAGTATATACGGTAGTTATTGCTGAAACAGGGCGATCTAAACCATGAAACCTGAAATTTTAAAACTTAGACGTGAGCTGATTGCCAGAGAATTTCAAAATTCCTGATAAATGCCATAATTTCGCAGAAAATTATAATTGTCTTACTTAAATATTATTATGCCATTGATTTTAAACTATGATGTAAACATGGGATGACGCCATTATACTAACACACGAAATTTAATAAAACATGAAAAGTAGGGATTTTCATGTTGTGCTTTGTAGTTTTTCGAGAGATTTTAACTCCTTTCAATTGTTAAATATAATGGCGTCACACCAATTTTGCGATGTTTTAATCCAAATATGTGCTAAAGTCATGGATGATGATGCTATAATCCAAATACAAAATATCCTAATTTTTTCATAAATTTAGTGTATCGAGTACTTCCTTAATGATTATTATTATTATTATTATTATTATTATTATTATTATTATTATTATTATTATTATTAAGATCAAATTTTGAATGAAGTTTAAACACATCAATTTAGTTTAAATTTATCAAACTACATGTAACACTTATTTACAGAATATTGAATAGCTAGAGATATTTAATGACAGCATTAATATGATAATGTGTTGCATATCACAGTCGCCTTCTTCGCATAGTTATTTGGTGCTGAAGATGATGAGGAAGATGAAGTCTATGGGTTTAAAATTACTTACATCGTTAATTATATATAATATATTAATTAACTAAAAAAAATACTCAATTTGCGTATACATATACACCACCTTTTTGAACTTGGCGAATAATTGGTTCCAGAAAACTAACGCAAAATACAAATTTGCGAAGTGCAAGTCCTATTTTCCTATAAGATGCAATGTTATTATGAGAGTACAGTTCCCACTCAACATAAAAATTAATTTTTTTATGATAAATAATGCAGTTGAACAGAAAATAAAAGAAAATGTTACAGCAATGTAACAGCATCTTAAAGTGAAAAGAATTCTTTTAATTAACTTCAAAATGCATAATAGCAAATGAAAACACAGCATTACAAAGTCATTACACTTCTTTCAGCACTAGTGCAATATATCTACAGCACATTTTCGCATATGATTCTCTATCTTCTTTTGTTCATACCAAGGAAATTCTTTAATTTAAATTGATGAACTACTGAAATGGAATGTTGAGTATGTGATTGCACAGATATATTCTTGGGTTCTGCAATGAACATTTCCAAGCCGCAAAAAAACTAGCATTAAAAAGTGGTAACATTTCCTTTATTAATTACGTTCAAAATGCATAGCAGAAAATCAAAACCTAGAGTAAGAAAGCGAAAACATTTCTTTTAATTGTTCAAAATACGTCACAGAAAATAAAAACGAAGCATTAAAGTGGCAACATTTCTTTTAGTAATTGAATTCAATATAAGGGGCAGAAAATCTTATGTTACACGATGATAGCAATTCTTGGATTTACATGAAAAAATCCTAATAAAAAATGAAAACCTAACAAAAGAAAATAACTTTTTTCTAAATTACATTCAAAATATGTACAAAGATAATAGTAAATGAAAATTTTACATTCCAAAATGATGGCATTTCTTTAAATTTTAAACTAAAGTTTCACATCGAAGATAGCAGCATTGGCAGTGAAGTTCAAGCTGAGCTAATAAATAATTAAGTCAAGAGTTATCACATTCGTTTACTTCGAAAACTGCTAATAATGAGCATTATAAATATAATATAATAATAATAAGCCAAAGTTTAAACTGAACTATGAAACAAAAAAGTAGAGGGAGTTCCACTTGTTGTCATCGCAAATGCATAATTCAAAATGCAAATAATCGGCACAAAACAGAAGTAATGGTCATAAAAAATGTTGTCATGAAGTGCAAATTTGTGAACTGCAAGCGCATGAAGTTCAAAAAGGTGGCGTACTACGTTTTTTGTTTTTGATACGTGTTTTTTCGGGAAGTCTACCTGGGGATTTTGCAGGAGACTAATGCAATCAACTGATTAACTAGTGAAATATAAAACATTTGGAGAGGATGGAAATGCAATTGTAGGGAAGTAATTATGTGTTTGATACATTTAATTAATGTATAAGCTGGATTATCGATAAATAGCATGGTTTACCCTCAAATTAACCAGAAAGTGAGAATTAGGTATGCTTCAATTTTTATTTTAACTGCACAAAAGCATCTACTGTGTATAGCGCACACCCCTACTTTATGACCTAAAAATTTGGTCTTCAAACTGCATGTTACACACAAGTATATACCGTATTTGTATATAACAAGCTCTTTCAGAAAAATAAAAGCTAATAACAAGCTTTTCATCAGTACATATGATTACCATTAACATCCATGGCCACAGCAAGATTTGAACTTAATCATGTAAGGAAAGCTGAAATCTAATAAGGTTGGCATTGCAAACAATCATAGATTAGGTCTGTATGTAAGGAGATGGAGTCTTAAGGCATGAATTAAATCCATGGTCACAAGAATTGAAGAAAAAATGTCTTTTGCCAGAAGAGAAGTATAGAATAAGATAAAATAAATCTTACCATAAGTGGGAAATACCATGGCCGAGCCATTCCATACTTTCCAGGTCGAACCCTATCCAAGTACCACACCACCATTCCAGAAATCATAATCTCAACCATAAACATCATGAATACATTTCCCATAGTCAGCTCATTTAATCTCCCTCTTGGCTTCAACCAGAGGTTATTCCACCGCAAGCCAGCACCTAAAAGTTATTTAAGAACCAAGTATATAATAAATCATTTCAATCAATTAGGTTCAAAAAATTAGCTAACCTAATAATTACAGATAAATTGAAGTGTTAAATTATAGAGAAATGAATGTTTATTTTCAAAAGAAATTATTAATTAACCCTTTTGCTGTATTGGATTTAAATAGTTTTGATACTCAATAAATGTCATATATTCATGAAAAAATGAAATTCATACCTTTTATTTTTTCTGCTTTTTATGTTAGAAATAAGCAAAAAGTATACATGTATGGCATTAACACTAGAATGCCCAGACCAGGGGTGAGTAACTTGGATAGCAAAGCCTGGTATAGTGTTTTACCGCCATCTATCAATGATAACAAGAACTAAAAGCAGAAGTCAAGAAATTTTAGCGTAAATGTATACACTAGCTGGGCATTGGTAACACATTGGTTGGCTACACTGAATGGGCACCAGGGGATTCCCAGAGGAGCCATATTTGAAGCCGTTAATATTTCCCGTTTAGTTCGTTGACAGCGAAAGTGAAAAATAATGGTTGTAAGGAGGTGTGCAGTCAACGGCTGTGACAGTAGAAGACCCAGTGCACAACTGCATCGATTCCCATGAATAAAAGACAGGTAAGTTGTATTTTATTATGTTGTCAAAGAGTAAATGTGTCAATTTAATTATTACAATTTTTCAATTCTTTACTTTCGTTCGCACTTTATTATGACAGCCTTGTTATTACTATAGTCATCCCATAATTCACATTAGAAAAATAAAATTATTATTTGCCTCGATATGCCCCACTTTGTCAATTGATTGGTCTCGTGAAAACGTCAAGCAATACACATAGACAAATTAATATATATATATATATATATATATATATATATATATACACATATTCCGCATATAACTCTTTTCCCAACAATTTCATTAGATATGTAAATAACTATCAAATATTTAATGTAAAATGGAGGACTTTTTGGTACTATCCCTTAACTGCATATTATTATTATTATTCACATAAACGCTACAATTGGGAGCAGGTCCCGGTGGCAGCGGGTCTCCATCACAACTCAATGCATAATACCCAAATTACATAATAAAAATTGGGTTTACTTGATACAAAAATATAAGCTTTTTGATACCATTTAAGTTAAGTAAGCGAAATAATTTGTCGTGCTTTTGGAAGGAATTTCCAGAGATTTCTGTATAGAGGATAATTAATGCATTTATTGCCTCTTATCCCAATAATTTTTACTTACGTCATCGTAGACGTCCCAAAGAAAGCATAGTAATTGTAGAATCGTCGAAGTGCAAAAGAATTTTAAATATGATGCAGTTTTTATATGCTCGTCATTCATGTTACTGCGGTAAATCAATTGCAAAAATATACAATTCTTCTGAGTATTTTGAGCAATCCTCAATATCAGATCAGTTAAACTGTTTGTGAAAGTGCGAATGACAAGAGTAACATAAATATAGGTATACAGTAAAACCTCTACCTTACGAACCCCTTTATAGTGAAGACCTCCGGATAGCAAACTATTGACGGTGGTCCCGCCAAACTTATATACAAAATCCCTAATTATAACCTCTTTACTATGAACTTCCATATTACGAAAACTTCCGAACAACGAAAGAATGAAATTTTGCTTGCTAAATATTTTTTTCACCTACATACGTGCGGAAAACGATTGAAAACAGTCGCCAACACGCCAATTAGCATCAAGCTTACAACAAGCCAATCATAGCACGTTTTCTATCATGATGACGTATTTCCTGTGTTTCCGGCATTCTCGCGCCATTGACAATCTCGTCCAAGAGTTGTAGTGATGCCGCTATGCAGGCTTTTAGGGAAGTGGAGACTGCCGTTTTCCGAGAATTCACAAAGAATTTGAAACAGAAAAAAAATGATTTGTTTTTTAAAAAATGTTGATGTATTTTAAATAAATCTTTTAAAAAAGTGTTGTATTTGAAATCATTCCCGATTAAATTCATCCCCTAATCCATTTAAAGGAAATTTCAACATAAGATTGCAGCAATGAGGTATGTATCGTGGTGAGGTGGTTTCCATGTGATAGGTAATTTATTCGTCAGAGACGGAGCTCGAGTGTTGTTAAGAAGGTTAGTGAAAAATATTGATTGGAGTCTTGATTTGGAGTGCCAACGACAGTTAGTGCTTTCTTAAGAGGAAAATGCTGCTTTCATTCATTTCGTTTTGAACTATTTGCAACCCGCGCCATAGTAGTCAAATAGTAGTTTATTAATTGGTGTTAAGAAGTGGCATTGCTGTCAATATTTTTTTATAAACTTAGCGGCTCAACAGATAGGATAGGCTCAGCGAGTTTCACGAATTGCAACCTCGAAAAAAGTCATATAATAAAAAATTGCCGAGGATGTTTTCGTGCAAAACCTGCCAATCAATGCTAGAAAAAATAACATTGCATTTCAGTTATTTGGTGCTTGCCACTGTCAAACATTGCAAAACGAGATGAATGAAAGTGGCCCTTTTTCCCATAAGAAAGCATTGTGTCGTCAGATCTTCAAATCAATATGACTGGTTATTAAACATTGAGGGCGCATTTT
This sequence comes from Tanypteryx hageni, assembly GCA_028673005.1. Classification (NCBI taxonomy): domain Eukaryota; kingdom Metazoa; phylum Arthropoda; class Insecta; order Odonata; family Petaluridae; genus Tanypteryx; species Tanypteryx hageni. The sequence continues at coordinate 5,917,584 of CM054112.1, forward strand.
GAATATCGTCCACTTATGTGATACTTTTTCGTGAAAATGGGCGTATTTTAGTAGAGTTACGCCGTATCTGCGCATATGCCTTCATTTGGATAACCCCATTGCTCCCGTATAATCTAACAGCCAATGCACCCCTGAAGTAATGCAACACCCAATAACTTCCGATCAACAAATTTCCGAATAACGAATAGATGAAAAATTGGGTCCCTTGAATTTCGTTAATCAGAGGTTATACTGTATATGTAAGATATTCTTAACACTTTGTGGTCTGCTCACGTATTAGTACGTGTTTTTGTCACCAGTATCAGGTGGCTGCTCACATATTAATACGTGTTCATCTAGTCTCCGGTTTTTCATGCCACGGTGGATTTATTTGGAACTATTAGGAGCTATTTCTTTGATCGTACTCAGTCTAGAAGCTTTACACATTGTTTTGGTGAAAGTGTAAGGTGTTTTATGAGGGATATTACAGTTTTTTTAACCTGTGACATTTATTGTTACCATTACGCAATCATGGCTGCTGAGAACAGAAGGGGAATTTGCAAAAATGAAATTTTAAACGAAGTTTTTGCCGATAATTTGTCTGATGTCCCAAGTTGTGAAGGAACTGATGGAAGTTCTGAGGAAAACGATAATGAAATGCCAAGTGACAGTGATGAAGATATAATAATTACCAAGAAAACTGTTCGTGCACTACCTTTGCAGTATTCCAGTGATTCTGAAGTTGATGACAGTAATGGTGTGACTAACACGACGAGTGGCGATGTTTTATTTTGGTCGGACAACGACATTATTCCTGCTTTAGAAACATTTGCTGGCACACCAGGTGTGAAAATTACTCCACATAATCCAAAAAATGTGAGTGACGTAGTTAGTTTGTTTATTGGGGATGACCTCTTTTCGATGATGGTGGAGGAATCAAATCGTTATCATGAGCAAAATGCCCATAAATACAAAGAATCACCTAAAAGTTTGAAGTGGCACGATATAACCATTGGAGAAATGAAAAAATTTTTAGGTTTGGTTATCCTTATGGGGCAGGTGCACAAAGACAGAATAAGTGATTACTGGACACTGGACCCTCTAACAGAAAATCCTATATTTTCAAAGGTAATGAGTAGAAACAGGTTCTGCCAAATATGGCAGGCATGGCATTTTTCAAATAATGAAGATGTCCCAGAAAATTCAGGGAGGATATTCAAGGTTTTACCAGTTTTGAACAACCTTCTAAAGAAATTTACAAGTGTCTACAAACCTAGGCAGGAACTGTCACTTGACGAGGGCGTGATACCATGGCGAGGGCGACTATCTTTTCGTACATACAACCCTGCCAAGCTGACAAAATATGGAATATTAGTGCATATGGTATGTGAAGCGATCACTGGATATATTTGCAATTTGCAAATTTATACCGGTGAGGGTAATAAGTTGGAAGATACAATTCTGTCAGTTTTAGGGCCAAATACAGGTTTGTGGCACCATGTTTACATGGATAACTATTATAATAGTGTAAGCATTGCCGAAAAACTTCTCCAAAACGGAACAAGAATCTGTGGCACAGTCAGAGTAAATAGAGGTCTTCCTGAATGTCTGAAATCCGTGAAACTACAGAAAGGCCAGTCAGCATTCCAAAGAAAAAAAAATGTTCTCGTGCAAATTTGGAAAGACAAGCGGGAGGTTCGCATGATCTCTACCATTCATTCTTCACGGCTCCTAGAATCTGAGAAGAGGGACAGTAAAACTGGAGAGAGAATAAGGAAGCCGGAGTCCATCTTGGAATACAACAAGTATATGAAGGGAGTAGACCGTGCGGACCAATATCTGTCATATTGCACAATAATGAGAAAGACCACGAAGTGGTCAAAGAAGACAGTACTGTATTTGTTGAACTGTGCCCTATTCAATTCTTTTAGGGTGTATGTAGAGCTCAATGGAAAACAAATTATGTATAAAAAATTCCTGCATGAAGTAGCCAGAAACTGGGTGAGCCCATCTCAGACACACGAGCCCATCTCATTGCCATACACGAGCCCAGAAGAGCCCATCTCAGACACATGAGAGAAAAACATTCACATTTCTCCTACAAGGCATGCACCTAAGATGGACCCACCAGGAAGACTTTCAATGGACATGAAAAAGCATAAAGTAGAGAAAATAGTTAGTGCTGGGAGCAAGAAAATTCCTCAGAGACCATGTAGAGTATGTGCAGCCAAGAAAAAGAGAAGTGAAACCCGCTTTATTTGTGGATTTTGTTGTGTTCCACTCCATAGAGGGACATGTTTTGAACAATACCACACTCTAATTGATTACTCTGGTATATAATCTCTATGCATTTAAAATTTCATTAAAATATATCCAGTAGTTCAGGAGTTGTGTGTGTTTTATTGAATGCTTATACCATTCATGCGGTGGCACAGAAAATGGCCGGCCCCAAGGGCTGGTAAATTTAAAGGGCACCGGCACACAAAGTGTATAAAACAATGTACATTGACTTTAATGGAATTAACTGTTTTGTTTATCATAGATATCTGCAACTGAATCAGAATGTTTATAAATAATGTAATTGTCTAAGTGATAAGGAATTTCATCGTAATATTTAATAATATTTATTGCTAGCCAAGAACTGTTTTTATTTTGTACATATAAAACATACCATACATGTGCATGTGTGTGTGTGTATATATATACTTATTTATGTATTCATTGCCTAATAGACTGTTTCATTTCCTTTTCAGGGCTGACCAGTAGAGAATTTTTTGTCAAAATCCTTCACTAAGTGGAATCCCTGCTTACTTATTAAGCACTAAAACATCGATATGCAAGAGACATTTCGATCCCTCCTGGATCCAGACAAGTGAAGTGCAATACCTAGTATTCGAAACCAATCTTGTACCACTACTCCATCCTCTTATTATTATTATTTTATATTTGTAACTGCTTAAGAGCTAAGACATATGGTTTAAAGAGTTGATGGTGGGTGGTCAGGTCAACTATGTAATATTAGGTGTTTGGTGTACTTTGGACAGAAGTACTTCAACATGGAGTCCAATCTTGTTCTAGTTAATTTTGCATATAGTCCTACTAAAATAAAAAATGTTGAGTCTCCAGCACATCTGGAAGTACCTAAATTAATGTGTCCTTCTCTCATTTGCCTATATCATAAGTAAGAAGCAGCTACATATATACTATATTTACCCGAAAGGAAGACGAGCTTGAATTTAAGACGACCGCTAAAAAATTAGGTTCACTTACAAAAATACTTTTACATATATGTATAACAAGCTACCATTAAGAGGATGAATGAAAAAAAGTAAATTTACTACTTTCATCTCCCTCTCCTCTGTTTCCTTCCCTTATTCTTGCTGTCCTGTTCATTCATCACAACTTATTCAAATTCAAACAAGTCGTCTTCCATACCGTCCATGTAATTTGATATGCAGCACTTCTTGAACCCTCTTGACATACTATTGGGATCTATTTTTTTCCATGCTGCAATGATCTAATTAAAGAGAAGTGGTATACTGTGCTTCTTAATTTTCCCTGTAGGAGTTAATGCATGGTCCCCTGCGCAAAACCATTCTGAATAAAATGACTTTATGTAATCCTTAAAGGGCTTCATCACTACAACATCTAGCACTTGAATTTGTGATGTCATACCTCCTGGTATAACTACAAGGTCAGTATTCATACCATGAAGGGTATTTTGAACTTCCTCTGTAAGGTGGCCTTTGAACGCATCTAAGACAAGCATTGATCTCTGCCTTAAAAGTGCCCCAGGTCGTCTATTCCAGGGTTTCCCAAACTATCTGAAGTCACGGAACCCTTGGACTCTTAATCTTATTATTTCATGGAGCCTCGTGAATCTTTCGCAGAACACAGTTTGAGAAACCCTGGTCTATTCTACACTATGTTTAGGCTGTCCTTCATTAAATCAGGTGACATCCATCCTTGGCCTTGACATTTAACAATTATTCCATTTGGTAGTACTTCCTTAGGCACTGTTTTGCATTTTAAAATAACATACGGCAGCAACTTTGTTCCATCCGCTAATACAGCCAGCATTACAGTAATGCACAGTTTTTATTCCCGGAAGTTTTTATGATGACATTTTTGCACCTTTTTCGTTGACTGTGTAATTGGATGGCATGTCGAAGTAAATGGGTGTCTCATCTGCATTACCCATTTGGCTCAGAAGGTAATTGTGACTTTTCTGCAACCAAATTACATGCCTCTGGAAAGTTATTAGTTTTTCCGTGAAGTCTGAAGGTAGATGCTAACAAAGTGAAATTCTTCATCGCATTATGACGCATCATATGCACGCAGCATCCATTACTAGCCTTAAATTCTTGGTGTGGAATGTTTTGCGATCGTGCTAATTCTTGAGCTTTCAATTTAATGATATCCCGCATCACCAGTTTACCGTTCATTCTTTGAATATGCACAAAGTTTGCAATTTCCTCTTCTAATCCATGAAATCGGCCTCGTTTTGGTCCACTAAATGATCTCCGTGTTGAGTTAGCACCTTCAAGTTTCTCTTTTGTTTGCTTCCACCTTTGCACATTTGCTTCAGTCACATTGTATTTCCTCCCTGCCGCATAATTATTTGTTTCTTCAGCATAGCGCACCACCATTAACTTAAAATTTCTGTCGTAACTTCTTCTAATTACTTTCGATACATTCCCTCTTACTGCAGTTCCTATTTTCTCTATGCGATCTGCCATTTGTTTGGGGTATCTTTTTTAAAAGTTATAAATAATAACTTGTCACTATTTCACTTTAAAACTCAGCAAAGCGTGTACTACTCAAGTGCTCTCATAATTTTCTACTCTAAAAGTCACATCCACTTTACGTCTGCCGTTGGCATACCATATGCAAAGCATCATGTTTAAATTGTAGTAGATATGTTTAAATTGTATCAGTATTGTTTACATTATATTACTAGACACCTTAATTGGTGCCAACATGACTTTGTGTTTCATATTATGCACGGAACCGCACAGCTGTAGTCATTTTTTTTCAACTTGTCACCAGTGGCGTAACTATAGCTTTTGGGCCCCTAGCAAAAAATCTCTCAGGGCCCCACTTAATAACTGAATATTTGTTAGTGTGTTCTGAGTGTAATGGATATTAATAGAAATAACATAAATATAGAATTTTGATAAACAAAGTACTTATATTTATTATGAATAATTAAATTTATAAAGTATTATAAACAATGGATGCAAGGGTGAGGGCTCCCTTGGTCTTGGGCCCTTACGCGATCACATAACTTGCGTACCCATATTTACGCCACTGCTTGTCACACGATTACCTACCCAGCTCTAAACACTTCCCTACCACCGAAGTGGAACCATTGGTCTGTGGGAGCAATTTTAAGAAAGTTGACCTTAAATTTTTAAAGTACTGTAGTAATTAATTAAATATGATGTACACTACTCCCCCGTTATCCATGAATTCATGTATCCGCAAGTTGGTTTTATCTCCCATTACCCAGTATTCGCGAGCAAGGTCTCGCAAATCCGCGAATCTCTCCAACACGTTATTTTACATAACCACTTTAAGAACTGAGTTTTTTATAAACATTTTGTTTGGTAGCAATTAATAAGTAAAAATTTATCATTTAAGATTATTTATTGTACACATAAGAAATGATAAAATAAAAATTGTAAAAATAATTTTGACTTCCAATTAAAATCATTATTATTAAGTTTAGTTTTCCATTTTCTTTTGATTGGCTGTTTGCTTTCACTATCATTATTTTGGACATCAGAAGGAGTACAATCGCTTTTAGTATGTATTAAGAAAATTACTACACAATTCTTTTAAATCTTCGAAATCGTATTCACTTCGACTGTAAGAGCTTAATTTTTATAAATTCAAGAATTTCATAATCTTGCCATGTCCGACTTTTATTCAAATGTCCCATGCTATTTACTACATATGCTGTGACTTGGCAATAAATATGTATTAGGAAACCTCTTTACTTTTGATAGCAGTATCTCTCAGACAAGCGGTAATCGGTATATACTTGTAGTATCTGAGTCGTATTCTTTTACAGTATATAATGATAGTATTTCACATTTTAGTTTTCCTTTTAGAACTATCAATGTAGGTAACAGTTCGTAGTTCTCAAAGGAAAGGTAAAAATAACGCAGATACGCAAGGTTATTATTTCTTTTATCCCTAGTAAAATACGATGCTAATAGTAATTTACTCAATGCAATACGATTTCTTTCATAAAAAATGGACAAATTAAATTATTCTTCTTTAATTTCTGTATGAGGATCCCCAACCTTAATTGAGACAAACCAGAAGGAATGTAACTGATGAAATATTCTTCAAATTCATATAGGTGATATTATCTAGTAATATCACCAGTAAAAATAAGCCTAAACAGCGCATAAAATTTCTTGAAATTACTTCTTTTGTATGGTGACCCTATCCTAAGATATAATGTAAACATAAGCCCAGCAGAAAACTTCTGCCTAGGCAAACTAGGGGATTTGGATGGTACTTTGGAAAACGAGTGTCTGCACCTGCGAGTTCATTTGTTGTCCGCTGATGCTACAGGGGGAAAAGGGTTATCGTCACTGGAGCTATACAAGTACATCCTGGTAAAAGGCTTTTTGGACATTTATCCAAACGTGGGAATAGCGCTTCGGATGCTGTTGTGTACACCAGGGTCAAACTGTTCGGCAGAACGGTCGTTTTCAGCGCTAAAGAGAGTAAAGAATTATTTAAGATCTACCACAGAAGAGAACAGGCTTAATTCACTCTCTGTGCTGTACATAGAGTCAGAAATAACGCAGTCTGTGGACTATAGTGAGGTCATCCGTTCCTTTGCAGAGAAGAAAGTTCGTCGCGTGGCAATGTAATCTTGTAATTATATGTAAATGTAAAAATTATAATGTGTAAAAAAGTAAAGTTGGTACTTGTCTATTCAATTTCTAAGTCTGCTTGTCTATTTTCTAAAGTCAAAGTACTTTAAATAAATAAAGAATAAAGGTAAAGTTTGTTTTTTGCTAAATAACCAAATAGGGGACCCCGACTCTGTTAACTGCCTAGGGGACCCCGACTCTGTTAACTGCCTAGGGGCCCTGGGTCTCTATGTCTGGGCCTGCATAAGCCCCAGTATCCACGAATTCGGTATCCGCAACGTTTTTGCAGAACGCATCCCTCGCGGATATCGGGGGAGTAGTGTATTACTTGATGCAATAATAAATATTTTATCAGACATATACTTGACATCTGGGTGTTTCATGGTGCATTTAAAATAGGGGTGTATTCTCACCTTAAATCCTCATACTCCATTCTAAGACGATACCTAATATTTTTAATGGCATTTTTGTGAAAAAACCTCGTCTTCCTTTCGGGTAAATACGGTAGTATAGATATTCACTAATGTATTTCCAAACTGATACATGAAATCAATACACTTCCTTAAGCAGTTTTTATGGCATTAACGCCATTGATGCCTGTGTATTAAATCATCGAGTCACATCATCCTTTGCATATAAAGTCTAACAATTACTTTGACGTAATTCCTGAGATTCATATAATATTTTTAGTATAGGCATTGCTATGGCAGGGGTTGTTTCTGCTATTTTATATCATGTACATTGTGTGGCAAGAAATCCATTGTATTCTTTGAGCATAGTGTGCTTTATTTGATTTCTTTAAAACCTAAAAATTATTGTAAAATAATTAATGGCATTCATAAAATGCTTTGAGGTATTTGCGGTTGAAGTTGCTTGTTATTTCCATTCTGCCTGTTTCATGTCATTGTTCTATTCCTGTAATTTCCTTTTTAAAATTATAAACAAAATGATTCTTTGACTTGTCAATGTTAATCTGAATTTGTGTCTCCTGATTAAATAAATACATATCTAACATTCTTTGTTTTCTTATTTATTTAATGCAAATATCTCAGTAATAAATATAAGGAAGCCAATAAATAACGCGAAAAAGGTTAAAAAAAATAGCAATGGAAGGGGGGAGGGGGCTACGATACCTGAACTAGCAACAGCGCCATCTATCAGTTTCCTGTGTAACTATTTTGATTCAAATAACTGGCAGCGCCACCTATGAGCGGTTCTCCAAACTTAAAGGAAGAAGCAAACAAGGGGCCACGTAATTTTCCTTGTTTCCCACACCTGGCCCGGACTGATATTCCGCAATATCATGCAATCGACATACAATTTCGTCTGGTGTGTGTCCCCGGCGTGACATTTTAAATTGATGTCAATGCACATTTAGAAAATGGTAAGCGAACACAACAATACAAGTCAAAACATGCATGTGGCTCCTGCTTCAATACAACTGATGAGCCAGCACTTCATGCTGAAGGAGAGGGGTTGAGAAGGGGGTCCAGTCAGAGGGGAGGAGAGAGAAAGAGAGGGAAGCAGACAAAGACAGCCAAGGAGGCGACACAGACACAGCTACTTGTAAAACAATTGAAAGATTCCTCGAATGATCAAATATGGACCAGGAGTCGAAATGACTTGTATGTGCGGAATAGGGGTTAAGGTTTATTATTCGAAAACGACAACAGGTAGAGAAAATTTTTTGTGGTGCATACTCATCATGTTAATTGGTGAAAAGTCACAGGAGGAAAGAATCGTTGTAAAAAATTACAAACGCAGCTGCAAGTTTTCACAGCCCAGGAGTCAAAATGACACCTATAGGAGTTCTGGTGTTAACTTATTAAAATAAATTTTAGTTGTAAAAAATTTATTTTTTCATGCCAAAATGTTTAAAAGATATTTTTGACTTAAATACAATATACAACCTTAAATTAAGGAAAATAACTCATTATGACTTAGAGGCATTCCAAAAGCATGAACTGAAATAACTTTGTATTCCGTGCAGACAATTTCTTAGCCAAGTAGCTTAACAAGAAAGAAAGGATGTTTTCCAACTTCTTTACTTAGTTTTTCTCCATGAAATTTATTTACTACACAAAATTATTTACACGCAATTCAAGAAAAAATGACCAAACCCAATGCAGAAAATGTGTAAAACTAATAGTACCTTTCTCTCACTGTCGAGGCATCAGAGAGGATTGTGAAATTATCACTAATGGCCTTTTTTAATAACATTTATATGAACCTGCATACTATATGTATATATGTGTGTGTGTGTGTCATGGTAAATGTGCATAGTCTGGTAAATTGTACATTTCCCGGTTAATGTGCACATTTACCACCAAGCTCGGTAAATGTAAGTATAACATACTTTTACCGATTGGATTGGGGAAATGTACACATTTACCTAGAGACACTGTATGCAAGAATACTTCAGAAATCAGCAATTATTTAAAGCTAAACAGAATAACTGTATTCCCGAGAATGCAATACACCACCTTTTTGAACTTCGTGTGCTTGTGGTTCATAAATTTGGACTTCGCGAAAAAGATTTTTATGACCATTACTCCATTACTTGTGTTTCATGCATATTATTTGCATTTCACATCATGCATTTACGATGCCAACAAGCAAGAACTCCCTCTACTTTTTTGTTTTTAAGTTCATTATAAACTTTAGCATCCGAGAAATGGACATTTTTATTATTTTATATTAATAATGCTTATTATTAACAGTTTTCCAAGTAAACAAATGTGATAACCATAATTCTTTTGTAGCTCAGTTTAAACTTCACTGCCAATTGCGCTATTTTCGATAACAGTCAAAGTTGCTGGCATCTAGCGGCCAAATTAGAAATTATTGGCTAATGGAAAAGTGTCCTGCGCATTTAGTTTTTCACAACTTTTATGAGTATGACATTGAAATATTCGTTCTTCATGTATGAGGTTGCTGGTTTTTGACGAAATATTTAATGATTTAATGCTATTATCTTTGTATTTTGAATGTAATTTAAGGAACTGTTGGTTTGTTAGATCTTCATTGTTTATTATGAATTTTTAATATAAATCTAAGAATTGCTATCATCTTGTAATGTAATATTTTCTGCCGCGTATTTTGAACACGATTACTAAAAGAAATGTTATAACTTTATTAGGTATTGATTTTTTGTTATGCATTTCTAACATAATTAGTAAAAGAAATGGAATCACTTTTTAATGCTAGTGTTTTTTTTGCGGCTTGGAAATGTTTGTTGCAGAATCCAGGAAAACATTTGTGCATGATGTACTCAACATTCCATTTCAATAGTTCAATTTAAATTAAATCATTTCCTTAGAATGAACAAAAGAAGATCAAAAATCTCATGCGAAATTTTGTGGAGGTAAACTGTACAAGTGCGAAAAGAAGTGTAATTGCTTTGTTATGCTGGGTTTTTATTTGCTATTATGCATTTTGAAGGTAATTAAAAGTACTTTTTACATTAAAAGTATTTTTTACTTAATAATGCTACGTTTTTCATTTGCAGTTACATTTTCTTTTATTTCCTGTTAAACTGCATTATTTATGATAAAAAAGTTAATTTTTTAGGTTGGCTGGGAACCACTCTCTCGTAATAACATGGCCTCTTATGGGAGAATAGGACGCACTTCGTAAAGTTCAAAAAGGTGATGTACACACTATAAATTTTGGTCTATATTTTGCAAGAAATTGTAATATGTATGAAACATTTTACAGTGAAGTAATAATGCGAGATGCTTTATGTGCTCTCATTCACAAACACTCTGTCCCACTATCAGACGAAGTACATAAATTAATCAAATGCGTGATGATGCTATTAAAAACGATTTGCTGTATTTCTTCAGTTTTAATCACTATCAGTTACTAAAAATTTATTTATTTCTCTAAATCAATTTCAGAAATTAGCTCATTCTTTATGAAAGGAAATCATTTTTTTTAAATCGATAATTTTCATTAGAAAATCCCGTCTTCAGAAAGAATACGATTAAAGACACAGAACAAAAGGTGTTCTCAATCAATATGACTTAGTAGTGTTCAAGGTCACTAAGGCACCAAGAGAAGAAGGGAAATAGGGGACAGTTAGAGATGATTACGTAAAATGTTATGTTTATAATAAACTACATCAAAATTGGACATTTCAATTAAATACCTGCTGGATTTACAGTAGTGGGGTAAATAAATCTAGCCAGTCTCTGAGGAGTTGAGCCTGATGTACCCACACATGGCTGCCCGTGTGTATATGACCCTCCGTACAATGAACATCCTTTTTTTGTCCCACTAATTTCATTAAATGGAGGTTTTGCTGTGTGTGTGTGTGTGTGTGTATATATATATATATATATATATATATATATATATATATATATATATATATATATACACACACACACATATAACTGAGGAGACATTGTAAGTGGGCTAATAGGGTTAATGGAGGTTGAGGCCAGGCAGGGAGAAAGAGTCAAGAAGATGTATATGGGCTATGTCCCATTGTCAGAGAAGGGAGGCAGGAGTGTCATTGGGTAAGGCGTGAATAGCCCTTACATTGTAACAACTATTGAAGGGGTCATTGTGGGCACTGCGTGTAATGCAACTGGGAGGGGGCATCTGAGAATAACGCTATTCCGGTGACCATTCATACAGATGTTTAACAGATTGCTGGTGAGGCCTACGTAAAACACAGGACATAGGGTGCAGATGAGGAGGTAAATGATGTTATGGGTGGTACAGTTGCTTCTGGAGGTGATGGGGTAGGTGATGTTGGTGGAGGGCAAGTGAGTCAGCGAGGTTTGCCACAGGAGTGAGACCCTATGGCAAGAGGCATGGTAGAAGTGGGAAGTTCCTTCCTCCACAAGATATTTCCCAAATTTGGGAGCCAGCGGAAGGAGAGGAGCGGGGGTTGGTAAAGAGGGACTGGTAGGAGGAAGAGGTAAGAATTGGGTGGGCAGCATGGAGGATTGTTTTGAGGGCCTCGTGGATATCAGGAAGGAAAAGTGTGGTTCGAGTGAGTGGAGGGGTTGATGCAAGGATATCGGATGTGTGAGGATCGGATCTATTGGTGGTAGGCATCATTGCCCTAAGGATCTGTTCACAGACCAAGTCTGGAGGGTAGCCACGTTTGAGAAGAGCGTCCTCGAGGACAGAGTAATACTGTAGAAGGGATGTTCTATCGGAACAAAGCCTCCATCCTCATCGAGCAAGGGTATAGGGTATAGAGGTTTTGGTATGAAGGGGATGGCAGCTATCAAAATGGAGGTATTGGATGCTGTTGGTGGGTTTGATATGAACACAGGTGCGGATTTTGCTGTCTTGGAGGTAAATATCGACATCCAGGAATGTGATGTTGGAGGTCGAGGATTGGTGGGTGAAGGAGAGTGAAGGGTGAGAGGAGAGGTGCGAGAGAAAGGAAAGGAGAGTGTCAGGTCCATGCGTCCAAAAGAAGAAGACATCGTCAATGTATCTCAGCCACAAAAGTGGTCTGAGTGGAACGTTGAGGAAGAGTCTCTCCCATTCTCCAAGGTAACAATTGGTGTATGAAGGCGCCATTCGAGTGCCTATCGCAGTACCTCTAATTTTAAGGTAGTGGCACCCACCGAAGGTGAAGTTGTTCATTTTGAGCACCATTTCTGCCAAGTCTAATAAGAAATGGGAGGACAGTCTTGCATCGGGTGGTCTTGAGTCCAGGAGTTTACTAAGGGCAGAGAGCCCGTCATCGTGGGGGATGTTTGTGTAGAGGGAACAGACATCGATAGTGGCCAAAATGATATTGGGTGGAAGAGGAGAGGGGAGGTGTTTGAGGCATTTGAGGAAGTAGTTAGTGTCTTGGATGAAGGAATGGAATTGACGAATGAGAGGTGTAGGTGGGAGTCAACGAAGGCGGAGATGCATTTTGTAAGGGAATTTAAGTTGGCAACAATGGGGCGGCCAGGGATGTTGGGGAGAAGGTAGAATGTGGGTGTGCGGGATTTGTTGGGGATCATTAGAGCAATGGCAGAATCGGGAAGGCCTTCCTGTATTCCTGAGGAATGAAGATAGGACAAAATTTGGGTGAAGTGGCAGTCTGTGGGATGAAGTAAGGTGATGATAAAAGGTTTCGTGAGAAAGTTGGCACTCGGCTTCCTCGTTGTATTTGGCACAGTCCATCACAACCGTGATGTTGCCCTTGTCGGCAGGGAGAATGATAATATTGTCAATATCTTTAAGCGTAGAAATGGCATGCCTTTCACGTCTGGTAAGATTGTCTGTGTGGTCGATAAGATTGGAAAAGTTGGGTTGAGAGATTCTGAAAAGGATATAATTGAGGTATTGTTCGACAGGGTGTAGGGAAGGAAGGGTGGGTGGAATGTATTGGGAAGGAGGTTTGAAAATGGAAAAGGTGGGTGGAAGGCCAGGAGGGAGTTTTGGGTTGACAGAGGCAAGAGTCTTCTTTGGGAGAGTTGGTTTTTAGACATAGTGTGTGGGCAAAGGACTGGACATCGACAAGGAGGCGAAAATGGTCAAATTTGGTAGTGGGACAAAAAGAAAGGCTATGTGATAGGAGTTCATTCTCGGCAGGGGTAAGTACATGGGAGGAAAGGTTCATGACTTCGTCTGGTTGGCAAGATGATATATATATATAAACTTAAGGAAAAGGTAGTGATGAGGGTGGCAACAAGGTGTTGAAGGAAGCCCAGTGGACACACTTACCAATTTGAGAACCAAGTTGGCAGGCTGCTGGGGGCGTCAAAGAGACACACGTAAACTAACATAAAATAACACGCACGCAAAAAATGTAAGCTTTTCAGTCCCAAGACCTTCATCAGCAAAGAAGAGAGAGTAACCAAAAGTGACACACTGGGCGGGGACTGACAGGGTAATGTGGGAAGGTTGATGATTGGAGGAAGCAGGGAGTGGGAATGGTGGGTATCCAATAAGGAGGGAGTGTGGTAAGGTAACACACAAATAGCTACACTGTAACTGAGGAGACATTGTAAGTTAGGGTTAGGGTTAGTGGAGGTTGAGGCCAGGCAGGGAGAAAGAGTCAAGAAGATGTATATGGGCTAGTTCCCAGTGTCAGAGAAGGGGGGCAGGAGTATCAATGGGTAAGGCGCGAATAACCCTTACATTATAGCAACTATTGAAGGAGACATTGTGGGCATTGGCGTGTAATGCAACTGGGAGGGGGCATCTGAGAAGAACGCTATTCCGGTGACCATTCATACAGATGTTTAACAGATTGCTGGTGAGGCCTACGTAAAATGCAGGACTTTGGGTGCAGGTGAGGAGGTAAATGACATTACGGGTGGTGCAGTTGCTTCATTTCATTTTGCCATTTTGCATACGAGTGTGTGTTTGGTGAATCTAAGTGAAGGGTTTTGATAAAAATGTTTGCACCATTGGCTTACTGAGGGGGAAGCACACCTGGATCGTGATCCCTAAAAATAAACTTGAGCAAATTATATTTGGAAAGAGGGTATTGTTTAAAGTTTTCCTTTTGTGTAATAATACTGGAGAAGAAAAGGAAATTAAGAAAATAGATGTAATATTTCATCTCAGGACTTGGCTAAATGAACAATGACAAGCAAAGCTGGTAATTTAGTTATAACCTAAATTCAATAAATGGTTCTATCACTATATGTCCTACACATTTTGGTTGCATTGCTTAATAATAACCGCTAGTTGCGTGTGAGTGTAGCAAAATGTGAAGTTAGATTTTTAACTACGAGACAATTTGAACGTTTTCATTTGTTTCATACTTCATTTCATTCTCGTTTGCAATAACTGGAATAGTGTGCAATACTAATGTGCAGTAGTAGTATGAAACAGTAGCTGTAATGAGCAATAACTGGAATAAAATGTAAGTTTATAACTATTTCCTAAAAGTAATAGTCAGGTTTTGCACAGGCATCCTTCACTAATCGTTGTTTCCCTCAATCATTATAGTTTTATATTTAATTTAGATTCATAAAATTAATATTTTATTATAATATGTATTGATTTATAATACTTCAACTGTTTATTGGGCTTTAATACATTTTTCTCACATTGTGCTTAGTCCGTAGAAGAGCAACCCCTATTATAACAAATGACTTTCTTTCAGATAAACTGAGGGGGGCTCCAAAATATTTCAGACTAGGAGGCCCCAATTTGAAGTTCTACCACTGAATATAGGACTTCTTTGTGTGTAATATTATTGTCTTCATTTAAGAATTTACACATGGAATGCGGTCCGAGTGCAGTTTGCAATCTTGGGATGCCGCTAAATATAACAGTTAAGAAATCCACAAATATTTACTAAGGCTGCAAAAATGCTCGACTTCAATTATAGATGAATGTTGTTTTCAATACAACATTATTTTTTCATGTAAGCAAATAAAAAGATATTTCCTGAATATTTCTTCCAATAATTTTAATTTGAAAATTTTGCTTCATTTTATAGCAGCATTTTTTGTATAAAAAATTATAAAAAAGAATGAAGAAACTGCAGCAATTATAATAGTTTATAGGGGCAACAAAAATTTCTTTCATGTACTTACCTTTTCCTTCTAAGAGTGCAATAACATGGAAACCATAATGAACGCCAATGTTAGGAAACAGGCTGAGAAGCATTTTAAAAGAAAAACCCACTTCATTTTTTCCTATAATATCTGGCAGCATTGCAGTTAAAACCATTGCAATGATTGTTGTGACAATAGCGATCGAGTCTTCATTTATGTGAAAAGGCAAAAAATATTATTAGTAACTGATGTTATGTACAACTTCAGAACAACCACTGATAACTAAATCAATACAGAATTAATGAGATCGACTTATCACTAAAATTATCAGACACAAAAGTATCTCCAACATCTATAAAAAGGTTATGAGAACCATACATGCATTTTGGCTATAAAGGGGCCATTATCAGTGTTGATTCACCAAAAGTAGTTTGCACTTATGGTTTCCATGGCTATTAGAGATCCTTACTGCATCAAATTGATGGCAAATAAAATATCAGGAAAAAAAATATCTATTTCGCTCATCAGCTCAATAGAAGAAGATGTGATAAAATGTAAATATAAAAATTATAATTTAGTGATTTACTTTAAAAACAAAGTTATTACTAATTATTTCTTATTTACCTTTTGAGAAAAAAGCAGCAATAACAAAACAGCTGAGAATTGATGAGAGACAATATAGGAAGAGGAATAAAAAGATGAGAAAACCATTGCTGAATCTTAGAATTGGGGTTGCTTCAAATCCATACATGAGAAACATTGTTATGAATAACAAATCCACCAAAACCACAGCCAAAGAAGTTGCCAACCAGCCAAGCCATTGTATTCCCTTGCTCATGCCCATCATGCACATTAATTCCTGAAAGATAAATGATATTTCATTTCAGAAGAAGTTAAATTTCTTTGTTCTTGTAGAGCTAGCAAAATATTTAAATTCACTGGAGAAAATAGCAGCATAACTCTGATATATACTGGCAATGAAATCCAGGTATTACAAAACAAGCAAGGTGAAATGACTCATTAAGTTCTAAAGGCATGGTGTTTCAGCAAACAATAAAAGAAACACTGGTTCTAATAATGCCTACACTAAAAATAATTTAAACTAATTCAAAATCTATGTAATTAAAATATAAACAGTGAATACAATATTCATAATAAATTTCACTTCATGACATATTTACACCTTTATAAATCATGTGACTTGGATAAAACCAATCAAGACCTTTGTCTTTCCCCATAAATGAAAAATAATAAGAGCTATTATCATGCAAACCAAAATGAGAATAATACACAGAGTAACTAAAAATTTTTAACACTAAAAAGTTGTACTTTTTATAATTAAAACTAATTTGCAATGTCTATACTTTTTCCTTTCTCAATACACAGAACATACAAGTGAGCCCCGCTTAAAGTGGGAAATGCATTCCTGAGGTCTCTGCGTTAAGCAAAAATCCACGTTTGCCAGGGCACCATAACCTTTAGGCATCCACAGGCAAATAACTTCCAAAATGGTTTTTCTGGACCCACATTGTAAAACATATTTCTACCAAACTTTTAGAATGTAATTTATTAAACAAACTATAAAATTATCTAGTAAACAGTAAGACAAAAAAAGCTTTTTAGCGGTAAATGTACATAATTTCAAAATATTTTTCAGAACACCAACAAAGTTTTATTTAAAAAAAGAGTTCAGGGTCGACTGCTTAGCTTTTTTTCGCTTATTAGGTAAAACTTGTCGATAGCATTCAAATAGTCCGTCGCAGCTCCGCTTCATGGCACTCACTCGCGTGAAGTCATATTAATTCATCCCAAAGACTGAGTGCTTTATTAATAATGATATGTGTAAACACAGGCATAGAGCACTGATTCAAATCTTCTATCCATTTACCTAATAAATTTTCCATTTCCATTATTAATGAACTCTTGAGTGCAAAAACTTTGGTGGCTGTTAATGGCATAACACTCTCACCAGCCTTTAGTAATTTGTCTTTGCTTTTCATAATTGTCCTGACTGTAGACTCTGCCAACCCATAATCCCTACCAACTGCTGTAACACCATTGCCTGCCTTGACTTTTTCAATAATTTTTAATTTCGTTTCCAAACTCACTATGTTGCATGTTTTCTTTTTGCTACTTCCATCATTATCGCTTATACTTGACCTCTTCAGCATTATAAAATTTAACAGAGGGTTAAAGAATAAATTTAAGTTATAAATAACTCAGTGCACAGAGATAGTGAAATAGGTCTGCATTAAGACTACAACCGACAAGAGTTGCAACAGTCAAACATTTAGACAGATAAGACCAGCTAAACCTCAAGCCGCCATAGATCCTGACGATCCTGAAACATTAGAGGTGGAATAGTCGAAGAGAGGCAATAGCCAACTATCCTCTTGTAGCTCCGCTTATAGATCAAATCCATAGTAGTGCGTGTTGGGTTTTCTGCAATTTATATATTATTATACATTATATGCATTCAAATATTAATATCCCTCCGCGTGCACCACACATTTTTTCGTACCTATGAAAAAAGTATTTTTTAATGTATAGTGTTATTGTTTTATTATTATTTATAATGATATGTTAATATGGTAAATTAACATTGTAATAAAGTAATTGTCGAAAATTATAGATTTTAAAAATATAAATCATCAAAAACATTCCTTACGATCCAATGATGCCAAAGAGACATGAATCATATTTCTATTTCCGTTTTTCAAATGTTTTCTGCCTTAGGAGATATACTTTTTGTGTTATACTCATGAAATTGACATGGAAAATAATGAAATTGGCCACCAGACAATGCAATAATATGCAGCACTCCTGAAATATCACAATATTTAGGATACTTCATGAAATTTGATTAGTGCAAAATTTAAAAAATCATAAGATATTAGCCCGCAGTCGCACTGTGCATAAGATATGTATTTATATATACATATTTTTTTAAAATTTGAGTTTTAAATAAAATCCACATTATAACGAATCCGCGTTGGCCGGGGCTCCGTTAGGCAGGGCTCACCTGTAGTACTATGAGGATCCTTAAAATTCCCTTATGGCAGGCAAACTTTGAATTAAAATTAAATGTGATTAAACAAATTGCCATGGAAAACGGATTCTCAAGTAAATGAATTGATGACATTCTTTTCAATAAACAGCACAATGGCTAGTTTAAAAAATTTTCCTCCCTGCCCCACCTTTAGCTGCTGAAAAACCATTTAGGGGCAAATTAGCATTCTTAGGACTCACTAGCTACAAAACTGAAAATTTGTTTCCCTCCAATAAATTCACATGAGTGACATTTAGGCAACCTCATCTGACAACAAAGATAAATTTCATAAGATTTTAAGAACAGGAATTTATAAATACAAAGAAATTACTTCTTTATGAACAGCACATCTAGTTTATAACCAAAAGGTTCCAGTGAATGGTACAGAATTTACAACAAGTAGGGAAAAAGCAGCTGAAGCACACAGTAAATGAAATTTTTAAAATCAACATAGACCAGTGGTTCCCAACCTTTATCTGCCTCCTTTTTCTGAAAATACTTGCCACCATCCCTTATACATATAAATATTGCTATGCACAGTTAATAAAAAAACAAATGGGTCTGGAATGAATAAAATAAATTTTGATAAGAAGGAATAATAAACAGTGTTTTAAAAATATATCATTTGTGATATATTTAAAAAATGTTTAATACAACATCATTTCAATGGAAACCCTGAGCTTGATGTGACCCAGCTAGCTTACAAATGTCAGGTTCCATGTTTGATAAATACAATCTTAAATCATCTCTCTCATTTACATTTAATTGATTTCTCTGCTTAGCTAGCAGGTGCACTACAGCACCAAAACTCTGAAACTCTTTTCTACTAAATAAGACACTGGAAATGCTAGTATAAATAATTTTACTTCTTGTCAAACATGAGGTATATTAATCATAGTTTCATCCAAAATTCTTCATAACCAGTTTTGTTGAACTGCACCCTGGCCTCAAGTCATTTTGAAGATGATAATTCTTCATGCAAATCTGGACGTACTCTTTCCATATTGGCCAAAAACGGATTAATAATCCAATCATGTACTACAAGCTGTTTTAGATCCTTAATCCTTATCAAAATATCTTTCTCAAGTACATCGAGATGAGCATAATAAATTTCTAACTCACTATTCAAAAGTTTGTCCCTACTCGATTGCTACAATGATGGAAACTGGCCAAGTTCTCGAAAGCCAAGGTTATTTTTAAGCAAAGCCAATTTGCTGATAAAAGCCATAATAATTCCCTTTGCCGTGATGAGATTCATTTCATTTCCTTGAAACTTTGCATTAACGTCATTAATCTTTTAAAAATATCTGTTAGATAGGCCACGTCAAGTCGCAACATCTTGATTTCTACTGATAATTTCTCATCAATTGATTTAAGAAATTCAATTAGTGTGTCATATAGTTCGTAAAACCGCTTCAAACAACTGCCTTTTGAAATTCATCTAATTAAGAGAAGGCACTCATATTCTTCTTCATTTGTATGGCATAGTTGACAAAAGAAATGCTCATTCAAATGATGAACCTTGATTTTAGTAACTGCAGTGATTACAGCATACAATGCCTTGTGTAGTCATTTACTCAAATTTTTTGCAACCAAATGTTAATGATGGATAACACAATTAATGGCTAAGACACCAGGTATTGCATTTTCCAAATGAGATATAAAAACTTGCTGGAAACCAATCATAGCTGATGCAATGTCAGTTACACATGCAATAACGTTTGTGAGAGGAATATTTTTCTCTGAAAAACAAACACTCAACAAGTTGAAATATAGTCAAACATTTGGAATCTGTTGTTAATGATTTAGCAAAAAAAATTCTTCTACGACTTCCTGTTCCTTTTCATAGTGCACATAAGCAAGAAGTAAGGCCTCATTATCTCAAAAATATAGACTCATCAAGCTGTAATGCAAATTCTGTTTTCCGTATTTGATTGCACAACTGACTTTCAATGTCAGTAGCCATCTGGTCAATTCTTCTTGATATAGAACTGTTGCTTAGTGGAGTTAATGAGGTATTCTACTCCCATGTCTGATTGCTCGTATGGTCCAACAAGGCATTTCCTCTGCAGTTATAGAGCTTTTAGTTTTCCTTGCTCTGCAGCTTTGTGCCGATCCCAACGTTACGAAGCCTACGGCGTCTCTGTGCCCGGTAAGAGAAGCGATCGACGCTGCCCTCCTGTGAGCCTTCGGACGGTTGTTTCTCATTCCCTTCACACTGCTTTGGTGGGTTATATGACTGTGTTATTATTATGTGGTGATATTGAGTTAAATCCGGGGCCTAATCAGGGCTTCCCCTTGTGTTTTTATTACCAAAATGTGAGAAGTATTAAAAACAAATTGTCAGCTTGTGACTTGTATGCAACGGTTTTGTCACAGTTGGATGTCTTAGCTTTTACGGAAACTTGGCTCAATTCTTCCGTTAAGGACAGTGAATTTGCATTTTCTAATACCCACAAAATTTATCGCCGAGATCGATCCTCTAGGGGTGGTGGCGTGCTTTTAGCAATTAAATCAGGTTACTCCTCAAAACGAAGAAATGACCTAGAAACTTCCTGTGAAATCTTGTGGACTGAAATCTCTTTCGCACGCAATCCATCTTGCTCATCTGCCCATAAAAAAGTGTTCGTTGGCTGTTTTTATCGGCCCCCGTCGAGTGATATCAAGGTTTTAGAAAACTGCCTCACTTCAATTATGCGAGTGCTACCACTTGGTCCTGTAGTGTTACTCGGTGATTTCAATCTCTCCATACAGTGGGAGTCCTCTTTTAGAGGTGAAACTAAATCTCCCCATGACGAATTCTTTTACGAACATTTCATTACCGCTCTTGGGCTGTCCCAACATAATCTTTTTCCTACCAGAGATCTGGCAACGCTGGACTATATCGTCTCCTCAGTTTCTCCGCTTTCTCTCACTCCTGGCCGAAATATTTTCGACTCTGACCATGAGTCCCTTGACGTGGACTTCCGCTTACCAGGCAACCTCTGGCGACCCAAGGGTCCCCCCACCCTGTCCCGACCGTTTCCCGCTTGGAAGAAAGTTTGCTGGGATGATGTCAATCGCCGTCTAACTGCACTTTACTGGGGCATATTGGATTCCTTATCTCCCGATGAAGCAGTGAGCTACCTGCAGGATATTATTGCTGGAGTGATTAAGGACTGTGTTCCTTATGTCAAGCCCAAATCTAAACGTTTCCCTCCTTGGTATAGTAGAGACACTCTTTTGACCTTAAAAAACAAAAACCGAGCTTGGGAACTTTGGAAAACTCACCGCAGTTTAGAATCACGAAACACTTTTGTTAACTTAAGGCGCTTATGTAAGTCCCTATTAGAAAAAGACTATACTAACTGCATTAACAAAATCTCCTCTAATATCTCCTCAAACCCCCGGCAGTTCTGGGCGTTCGTCAATGGGCGTCGTAATAATAGGGAAATACCAGATATAGTTTTTAATGGCCCTCGTCTAGCTGTGGGACTCAATAGACCGGAACTTTTTAACAATTTTTTTAACGAATGCTTTGTTCTCCCTCGTAACATCTCCAGTGAGTTTGAAGACCCACACTTGCATCATGTAGCTTCTAATTTTACATTATCTGATTTACAAACTTCTCCATGTGAAGTCTATGAATTCCTATGCAAAATTAATCCACATCGCTCTATAGGCCCTGATGGACTAAGTCCTGTATTTTTACGCAACTGTGCTTCTTCTCTCTGTATTCCATTGAGTATAATTTTCAACAGATGCTACTCCTTAGGTCTCTTTCCCTCTCAATGGAAACGTGCGAATATTATTCCGATTCATAAATCAGGTTCCAAATCGGACGTTACAAATTACCGACCAATTTCTTTACTTCCTATTCTTTCTTCAATTTGTGAAAAAATTATTTTAAACCGCCTCTTTTATTTTACTTCTCCGCACTTATCCACCAAACAACATGGCTTTGTTCCGGGCCGCTCTTGCTTGTCAAATCTAGCTGTTTTCCAAAAGCACTCTGTGGAAGCCTTAGAAAATAATTCACAACTAGATACAATATTCCTTGATTTCTCTAAGGCTTTTGATTCTTTGAATCACAACCATCTACTTAATAAGCTTAGTCACCGCTTCAACTTGCATGGAAATTTCCTTCTGCTATTACGTAGTTTTTTAAATAACAGATATCAGCGAGTCATTCTTTCAGGCCATACTTCAAATTGGTCAATTGTTCCTTCAGGTGTTCCTCAGGGCAGTGTTCTTGCCCCCTTTTTGTTTAACCTTTTTATTGATGACTTATCATCTCAATTACGTCCCTCTCAAGCCGAAATAATTATGTATGCAGATGACTGCAAAATATTTAGGCAAATTCACTCCGCTGAAGACAGCTTAATACTTCAACAGGCACTCAACATCGTAACCAACTGGTGTTCTGATTCTTCTCTTCGATTAAACCCAAACAAATCCACCGTAATGACCATAACTCTTCGCAAAAATCCTCTAGAATTTAACTACACAATTGACTCTATTTTATTACCCAGAACCATTCTTCAGAAGGACCTAGGGGTATTAATTGATAATAAGTTAAACTTCACAGCACACATAACTGCAACAAAACGCAAAGCTATGTCCCTACTAGGAATATTATACAGATTTACGGACATAAAGGATGCAGCTTCCCTTAAATTATACTTTTCCACATTAGTCTTCCCAGTTGTGAATTATGCTTCCCTTATTTGGTCTATGGCTGCAGCCTCTAATCTTTCTTCTCTTGATTGGTACTAAATTTCTTTGTTAGAATAGTTAAATATCGTATACCCTCTCTCCGGACTTCCTCTAAGGAAGCCATCCTAACGGCCTTGTCCCTAGACCAATTTTCGGTATCTCGACAAAAATCTGACCTCTCCTTATGTTATAACATTTTAAACTCTAATATAGACAGTCCAGAACTCTTGGCCTCTTTCGGTTTACGAGTACCCTCTAGAACAACACGCTCTATGGATTTACTCCACATTCCAACCACAAGGTTATCTATTATTAGGCGCTCTCTTTTTTTCCGTCTTCCTACCCTATTTAATTATCTACCTTCCCACATAGATCCGTTTATCCTTTCCTGTAAATCATTTATCCAAGGTTCTAGAGCTCATTTACCTCATTCTCACCTCTAATTTCTTTGTGCTCTATCCGCAGTGTTATTTTCCCTTTTCTCTTTCGTGTTGTATTCTTATTATTATTATTATTCTCTGTTTTTTTCCTGTTTTTTATTCGCTTTTATTTATACTCATGGTGTTATATATTTCACTCTAAAATGGCGAATGCTGTATGTGAAATTTTTAATTAAATAAAAAAAACAAAAAAAACATCACTTTCATTATATCTCATCATTGTTCTAATAACGCCCTTCACAGCTGGTCCTCTCCAATATTATGCCTCTTACCACATTTTGCAATACGTAGTGAAATTTTGTATAAAGCAATAAGTGCTTTATGTCTTAAGCATGAATTTCATGGAATTACCTTTTTCAACTCTTTCCTTTAAAGCAAGAAAGTATGTTAAGTCCTTATGGGTTTTATCAAAAAGCTTCTTCATTACATGCTCACTTAATCTTGACAGTTTCATTGCCTCATTAGAAAAAACATGATCACAATACCATTTATACCCTCTTGCAGTGAGCTTTGGCGAAAAATGATGAAGGGTGTAAATGTACTAATAAACATCTAGCACCCCTAAAAAAGTCTTTAACGCCCCCTGGGGTGCATTACAGCCCATGTTGGGAAACATTGACATAGACGAACAAACCGAGAAAACACATACAACAAGACAGAATACTAAATCTATTTGCAAAAAAATCAAGTCCCTATTTCAGGGGTGCTCAAGACGTCAATTGTGGTCAACTTGATGATTTTCAACTCTTTTTAGGTAGAACTACAAAAATTAGTTGCCCTGCTCAAAAGAATTATTAGCAGTGAAGTCCCTATTTCAGGGGTGCTCAAGACATCAATTGTGGTCAACTTGTTGATTTTCAACTCTTTTTAGGTAGAACTACAAAAATTAGTTGCCCTGCTCAAAAGAATTATTAGCAGTGAAGTCCCTATTTCAGGGGTGCTCAAGACGTCAATTGTGGTCAACTTGTTGATTTTCAACTCTTTTTAGGTAGATCTACAAAAATTAGTTGCCCTGCTCAAAAGAATTATTAGCAGTGAAGTCCCTATTTCAGGGGTGCTCAAGACGTCAATTGTGGTCAACTTGTTGATTTTCAACTCTTTTTAGGTAGATCTACAAAAATTAGTTGCCCTGCTCAAAAGAATTATTAGCAGTGAAGTCCCTATTTCAGGGGTGCTCAAGACGTCAATTGTGGTCAACTTGTTGATTTTCAACTCTTTTTAGGTAGATATACAAAAATTAGTTGCCCTGCTCAAAAGAATTATTAGCAGTGAAGACAGCACTCGAATTGGACCAGAATGCACTGAAACGCCATTCCGGTTGTTAAAAATTTAAGCTAGAAGCATTCCAGTTGTTAAAATATTATAAAAAATTAAAAAAATAAATCGAAAAGAACATCATTTCTGAACTACTTAGGTATAATTTGGTTAATGAATTAATTTAAAATCAATGAATAAATAAAAAAATCAGATTCTACAAAAATTACTATTCGAATCTCGAACCAAATCAAAAGATCTTTCTAAAAAAGATTACATAAGACCTTGTTCAGGGTTCATAAAATGATTTTTTATTATTTAGCTTTTTATTGTGGGAAAACTCCCTTGCTTAACGATTTTTGCAAAATGTCATGTTTTAAAGAATGCAAGTAGAGATAATTATGTAAACTTCGTACATACAGACAGCTAAAAATACAACGCTTCACAATTCTGGTTTTTGGGTTCATCCGTCTTATTCTCAAAAGCAGTTTTGAAGCCTCAAAAAATACCTTGAAGAAACGAGATGAAAAAAATTATAAAAACCTCTCAAGTTATGAAGAAAGAGGCGTCGTTGAAAGTAAACACAGAACCAAATTCATTTGGAAATCCTCAACAGGGAGGGATTATGACCCTTTAGTGAATAGACGAGAGGTTTGCACCCAGATATTTCTAAGTAGTTGGTCAATAGGTGCCAGCTTTTTGGTTCCTCTGTAAAATGTATGTTTTATGATGGAAGGAAGTGACTAACCCAATGGGACAGGTGTCGAAGAATTTTCCCAAGGGAGAAGGACCCAATGTTTGACACAATGAAACAGTTTCGCATGAGAGTTCATAGCAAGTGGTTGTTAGACGTGCAATTATACAATTCAGTGCGCCTTGCAGATTGTTGGTGCTATATATATATATATATATATATATATATATATATATATATATATATATATATATATATATATATGTATATATGTATATATATATGTGTGTATATATATATATATATATATATATATATATATGGATGTCAACAAGGTGTTGGGATGAGGAAACCCAGTGAGCACTCACCAATCAGACGACTTCAGGTTGGCGAGGCCCCGGGGATGTCGAAGCGACACACGTTCTCCCTCTGTAGCTGAAGAAGGAGTAGTTCCGAAAGCTTTACGTTTGTGATGTTTCTGTGTTTTTGTGTTATTTTACGTGTCGCTTCGACATCCCCGGGGCCTCGCCAACCTGAAGTCGTCTGATTGGTGAGTGCTCACTGGGTTTCCTCATCCCAACACCTTGTTGACATCCATATATTCATTTTACCTTTCCTTTTCCGTAAGTATATATATATATATATATATATATATATATATATATATATATATATATATATATATATATATATATTTTGTGTTAATATAATAACTGTGGTGAAAAAGGGAAGTGTTTCAATTGCATCGGCATAGTGTTATTTTTTTCCAAGTTAGCTATTACACTTAATTAACTGTATTTGTTTTCGGACCAGCATATCTTATAAAATTATTTTTTTTTGTTGTAGGTAGAATTTTGAAAATATTTAAATTCAGTTGTTGCGAAATCACCTGAATCAGCATGGAATCTGGATCAAGCAGGAAGTTTAAAGGGATAAGTGCTAAATCAAATTTATGGAAAATTTGGCAAATGCACGCGCCATAAGCGCAATACTGTCAACTCAGGCTGGAATGGAGTATAATTAATATCATTGTCGTTTTACAAAAAGAATGATCATTGGCACTGGAGTTAAAGTGGATGCGATGGCAATCCGATCCCTCTCACTCGTATGCCTCATGTACAAGCGAATATATTGTCGACTTAGTGGAACAAGTCATAACTTGTTATAGTGCTCAAGAGCCAAAAAATGAAGAATACTTCAGCACATAAAATACTAGTAGAAGGTGCTTGCATTCTGCAAGCATATCATCTCACCTTGAAATAACATTCATTTTTCAGACAGATATTTCATCATTGGATATATTACTTTAATTCAAAAGATTTCAACTCCGCAGCGATTTTCGCTTTTCCCTTATGTAAAAATAATAAATTAAAACAATCCCCAAACTATGAAATTTGAAGAATTTTATACTTTGTCTATTATGGGGTACTAATGCTACACATTTCCGCCCATTTTAAAACTTCTAGAAGTGAAATAATATTTTTCTAATTGTTTCAATTTAAATATTTTTAACGGCCGCAATAAGAATTTCATGGATACAATGAAATGTTTATTCGTTTATGTAGACTAAACTCTAAATAACTTAAAAATGTTAGCTTTCTAACTCACCCCGAAGTATCTAACCATTTACATATTTGTTTAAACTTTAAGAATTTTTAACTGCCAAACAAATCAAAATATCCAAATTTGTATAATCCCTATTTCGTTTTTTCTAGTCGGTTTTTCACAAAATCTTACCTATGAAAAAAATTTCGAATCTCTAGCTCATATGGAAGTGCCTAAACATTAGTATCCTCCTATATCCTCCTCCTCCTCTGTAAGAAAAGTCTATATAGAATGATAGGAGGATACTAGGTGGTATTTTGTGCAAAACCGACTAGAAAAAACGAAAATCTTGAAAAAGTGCAACAATGCGGTCGCTAAAAATTCGCAATTGTTTAAACAAATTTTCAGGGTTCAGGCATTTCCGAATGTGCTACGAAGCTGAAATTTTTTTTTATAAGTAGAATTCTTAAAAAAACGAAATAGGGAATATACAAATTTTGATATTTTAATTTGTTTGGCAGTTAAAAATTCTTAAAATTTAAACAAATAGATAACTGTTTAGGTACTAAGGGATGAGCTAGGAAGCTGAAATTTTCAAATGTTTACAAGGTATTGAATTTGCACAAATTTACATTTCAATTTTACCATATATGAATTGCGGCGGCCGTTAAAAATTATTAAAATTTAAACAATTAGAAAAATATTATTTTACTCATAGAAGAGCTACAACTTTAAAATTTGGATAAAATGTGTAGCATTAGTAGCTTATAATGAAGAAAGTGTAAAAAATTTTAAATTGCAACATTTGGGGATTGTTTTAAATTATTATTTTTACATGTGGGAAAAACGGAAATCCCTGCGGAGGTGAAATCTTTAGAATTGAAAGAATATTTGTAATGATGAAATGTCTGTCAGAAAAATGAATGCTTTCAAGGTGATATGAAATGCTTTGAGTATGAAAGCACCAACTACTAGTCATTATATATAGACGTTACTTACAGAGTAGGAGGAGGAGAAGGATATAACATACATACAGGAGGATACTAATGTTCAGGCACTTCAAAATAAGCTGGAGATTCGAATTTTTTTTCATAGGTAGGATTTTGTGCAAAACCGACTAAAAAAAAAAATCTTCAAAAAGTGCAACAATGCGGACGCTAAAAATTCGCAATTGCTTAAATTTTCAAGGTTAATGCATTTCCGCATGTGCTACGGAGTTGAAATTTTTCTAATAAGTAGAATTCATAAAAAAACGAAATATGGATTATACAAATTTTGATATTTTATTTTGTTTGGCAGTTAAAAATTCTTAAAGTTTAAAAAAATATATAAATGGTTAGACATTACAGGATGAGCTAGGAAGGTGAAATTTTCAAGTTATGTGCAGAGTAATGCATTTGCACAAATAAACATTTCAATTTTACCATATATTAATTTCGGCGGCCGTTAAATATTATTTAAATTTAAACAATTAGAAAAATATTATTTTACTTCTAGAAATACTACAACTTTAAAATTTGGCTAAACTGTGTAGCATTAGTACCCCATAATGTAGAAAGTGTAAAATGTTTAAAATTGCAATATTTGGGGATTGTTTCAAACTATTATTTTTACATGTGGGAAAAACGAAAATCGCTGTGGAGGTGAAATCTTAATAAATAATAGAATCTTTGTAATGATGAAATGTCTATCTGAAAAATGAATGTCTTTTCAAGGTGATATGAAAGGCTTGCAGTATGCAAGCACCAACTTATGTTTTATCCTCCTCTGTAAGAGTCGTCGATATATAATGATAACAGGAGGATACTAATGTTTAGGCACTTCCAAATGAGCTGGAGATTCGTAATTTTTTTCTTAGGTAGGATTTTGTGTAAAATCGACTAGAAAAAACGAAAATCATGATAAAATGCAACAATGCGGCCGCAAAAAATTCGCAATTGTTTAAATAAATTTTCAAGGTTTATGTATTTCCGTATGTGCTACGGAGTTGAAATTTTTTCTATAAGTAGATTTCTTAAAAAAAAAAAAACGAAATAGGGATTATACAAATTTTGATATTTTAATTTGTTTGGCAGTTAAAAATTCTTAAAGTTAAAATAAATAGATAACTGGTTAGGTACTACGTTGTAATACTTCTATAAGTCAAATAATATTTTTCTAATTGTTTAAATTAAAATAATTTTTAACGGGCGCCGCAATTCATATACGGTAAAATTGAAATGTTTATTTGTGTAAATTCGCAACTCTGTAAATAATTTGAAAATTTCAGCTTCCTAGCTCATTAATATTTTTCTAATTGTTTAAATTTAAATAATTTTTAACGGCCGCCACAATTCATATACGGTAAAATTGAAATGTTTATTTGTGCAAATTCACTACTCTGTAAATAATTTGAAAATTTCAGCTTCCTAGCTCATCCTGTAGTACCTAAACAGTTATCCAATTGTTTAAACTTTAAGAATTTTTAACTGCCCAACAAATTAAAATATCAAAATTTGTAAAACCACTGTTTCGTTTTTTTAAGAATTCTACTTACAAAAAAATTTCAACTCCGTAGCACATGCGGAAATACATAAACCATGAAAATTTGTTTAAACAATTGCGAATTTTTAGCGGACGCATTGTTGCACTTTTTGAAGATTTTCGTTTTTTATAGTCGGTTTTGCAGAATATCTTACCTAAGAAAAAAATTTCGAATCTCCAGCTCATCTGGAAGTGGGTAAACATTAGTATCCTCCTATATGTTATCATTATATATTGACGTTCCTTACAGAGGAGGAGGAGGAGGATATAACATACTAGTAGTTGGTGCTTGCATACTGCAAGCATTTCATATCACCTTGAAAAAACATTCATTTTTCAGACAGAAATTTAATTATTACAAATATTCTTTCAATTCTCCGCAGCGATTTCCGTTTTTCCCACATGTAAAAATAATAGTTTAAAACAATCCCCAAAGTTGCAATTTTAAAAATTTTACACTTTTTTCATTATAAGGTACTAATGCTACACATTTGAGCCAAATTTTAAAGTTGTAGCACTTTTGAAGTAAAATAATATTTTTCTAATTGTTTAAAATTTAAACATTTTTAACGGGTGCCGCAATATATATATATGGAGAGATTGAAATGCTTATTTGTGCAAATGCACTGTTCTGTAAATAATTTGAAAATTGCAGCTTCCTAGCTCATCTCGTAGTACCTAAAAAATTATTAAACTTTAATGTTCAAATGGGGTTAAAACAACCCCTAAAATTTACAATTTTAAAATTTTCGATTTTTATAGTTGGTTATGAGAAAAGTTCTATAAACTTGCAAAATTTCAGCTTCCTAAACTTATTAGATTGGTCTACACACTGGATTGCGTTTTCCCATCCTAACTTATGGGAGATATTCCGGGGTCTCTGGAGTCGAACCCAAGACACTGTAAGCAAAAGTGCCAATAATTCCTAATAGATATTGCGGCCATCTAGCAACACTGAAAATTTCATTTTTCTAGCTTTTGTTTAGGAGTCAGCACGTCAGACAGATGGACAAACCAAATGCGTACACAGATCTTTTGAAAAAACTACTAAAAATGAAGAATGTAAAAACTCGCACCACAAAATGAAACGTTAGCATTAACAAGACAGAGCTATTAAATGCTCCTTTATCAATCAAACTATCTTACCTTAGCTCCTGATGCCTTTTCTTCAACAATTCTCTTAACAACTTGAATAAATAAAATTAAGAAACTAGAATATGTACAAATTGGCAAAACTTGATTAAAGATGGCTGCAATCCCCGAGTCCTGTATATATGGTGGATATGGAAATTTTTGGAACATGAACTGCAATGAAAAATAACAAAACTTTCATTAATGCCCATACCACTATTTTATGAAACAAATATAATTAATTACCAGATAAAATTATTTAAAATACTGTCAATAAACTTATGTTTTGGGTTTTAATGAAATACTGACAAAAAACTAAGAAATGCACAAAATAATTTCAAAAAACACGACTAAATTAAATTCTTATCTCTCATTCTCATCTTTCAAATTAAAAGAAAATTTACCATATTTATTACTATCAACTTTTAATTTCTAAACATTATGATACTTTTTCATATCATTATATATAGATGTTCCTTACAGAGGAGGATATAACATCATTATATATAGACGTTCCTTACAGAAGAGGAGGAGGATATAAAATACTAGTAGAAGGTGCTTGCATACTGAAAGCATTTCATCTCACCTTGAAAAAACATTAATTTTTCAAAGAGATATTTCATCATGAGGAATATTTCTTAAATTCTAAAGATTTCTCCTCAGTATCGGTTTTCATTTTTTCATTATGGAACAATAATGGAGTCAAACAATCACTAATTTATACAATTTTAGGAATATTATACTCTTCCCACATTGGGTTAATAATGCCACACATTTCTGCCAAATTTTAAATTTATAGCACAATTAGAAGTGAAATTACATTTTTCTAAATGTTTAAAATTAATTAATTTTTAACGGCCGCAATAAAAGACTCATGGATACACTGATATGTTAATTCTTTGACATAGACTAAACACTAAATAATTTAAAAATTTCAGCTCCCTAACTTGCCGCGTAGTGTCTAAACATTTACCTATTTGTTTAAAATTTATGAATTTTTAACTGCCAAACAAATAAAAATATCAAAATTTCTATAATCCTTATTTCGTTATTTTACAAATCCTACCTCTAGAAATAATTTCAGCTTCGTAGCACATTTGGAAATACATAAATAAATAATAATAAATAAAATAATTTCGAATCTCCAGCTCATCTGGAAGTGCCTAAACATTAGTATTCTCCTATATACTCCTCCTCCTCTGTAAGAAACGTCGATATATAATGGTAGGAGGATACTAATGTTTAGGCACTTCCAGATGAGCTGGAGATTAGGGGAAAACGAAAATCGCTGTGGAGGTGAAATCTTTAGAATTGAAAAAATATTTGTAATGATGAAATATGTCTGAAAAATGAATGTTTTTTCAAGGTGAGATGATATGCTTGCAAAATGCAAACACCTTCTACTAATATTTCATATAGGTATATTTCTCTTACACTTACAAATTTGAGAAATTAGCCTGAATTGCATCAGTCTTTTGGCTAATAGCTCTCACAATGAGTGTAAAAGGTAATTTAATGAGTTCAACGCTAGTCACTTCATGTATGATCTACAATCAATAAACTGGTCTTTCATTTATGTTATTAATGAGTCAATCTAAAGATGCAAAAGTTTGTTGATTTTGTTCTTAAACAGTTTAATAACTCTTTCCCAAAAAGGGAGTCTCTTACCAGGTACAAGGCCAACAGTCACAGATTTTCATCTCATCTTGTAATTATCTATTGGCCAACACCTGCGGGAATGTATAGTGCAGGGCTGGCGAATCTTATCTAGCTTGCGTACCAAAATTAACTTAATAAGAGAATTTTGCCTCTTAGCATGCCAGTATCATAAAAAAATTTTATCCGAGTCTATTATTACAATGTAGCATATAGAATGTCTTTTCCCACACTGGAAGAAATTTATATTATTTGATTCAAATGATATATTGAAAACAAAGTATGAAATATAGTTTTTATCGAATTATTTGAGTGAATCCCACATCTTCTAGACTTAACAAATAATATTAAACACTAACGAAAAATAAGGCCCATTAATGGATACTGTTATCTTTAGTGGAGGCGGTACTCTCTAAAAACATTAGGTATCTCATGAAAAATCATTATACGTGAAAATGATTTAATAAATTATCATCATCATCATGAGGTGTTCTGCCTCTAGGCAGGTCCCTGGCACCAGCGTTGTCTCCACTCATTTCTGTTCCTTGCCATTTCTTTCATTTCCTGATACCCTCCCCTTTCTTTCAGATCGTCAAACATTTTTATTCTTCTACGTCCCCTTTTCCTTTCACCTTCTACTGATCCTTCCAACACCATCAATAGTAAACCTTCTCCTCTCAAGATATGCCCTAACCAGTTACTTTTCCTCCTCTGAATTGTTTCAAGTAATCTTCTCTTCTCATTCACCCTTGTTAGTATTGCTTCATTCCTTATCCTATCCGTCCACTTAACCTTCTCCATCCGCCTCCACACCCACATTTCAAATGCCTCTAGTCTTTCTTTCTATCTTTTCTTTAGCGTCCATGTTTCACACCCATAAAGCAATACACTCCAAACATAGCACTTCACAAGACGTTTCTTCAGATTTAAATCCATTTTACCACATAGTACCCGTTTTTTCCTATTAAATGTTTCTTTTGCCATTGCTATTCTTGTTCTTATTTCTTTTTCACTTCTCCAGTCTTCAGTTAGCATGCTTCCCAAATATCTATACTGTTTTACTTGCTCCACTCTTCCATCCTTTATTGACACATTCATAATCTCTCTATCCCCTATTCTCATCACCTTTGTTTTCTTTATGTTCATTTTCATTCCATATTCCATCATCCTGTCTTCTAGCTTTGTAACCATTTCCTGAATATGCCTCGTTTCATCTGCCAAAATTGCCATGTCATCAGCAAACCTTATACAATTTATTATTCTACCCCCAATACTAATTCCTTTATCATTCCCTATTCCATTGTCAATCATTTCTTCAGCATATATATTGAACAGGGTTGGCGATAAGCAGCAACCTTGCCTTACTCCTCTTCCTAGATCATACCATTCAGTCTGTGCATCTTTTATCCTCATAGCTGCTTTCTGTTTCATATACAGCTCTTTAATTAACCTTCTATCTTTCCAGTCTACTTTTTTTGCTTTTAGTATTTCCATCAGTTTTTCCCAGTTCACTCGGTCGAATGCCTTCTCCATATCTATGAAGCACAGACTAATTCCTTTACCCCTTTCTATATATCTCTCTCCACTCATTCTTATCAATCCTATTGCATCTCTTGTACCTCTACTCTTTCTAAATCCAAACTGTTCCTCTGCAACATTTTCTTCCATTTTGCTAATTAGTCTCCTGTTCATAACCCTAAGTAGAACCTTTGCTGCATGTGTAATTAAACTGATTGTTCTGTGTTCACTGCATTTTCTTGTTCCTTGATTTTTCGGAATCGGAATCATAATTGTTTTGACGAAATCCTCTGGCCACATCCCCTTGTCATAGATTGCATTACACAACTTCACTATTTCTTCCAGTCCTTCCTCATTAAGACACTTAAATAATTCTATCGGTATCTCATCTACCCCCATTGCCTTCCCATTCTTCATATCCTTTATTGCTTGTAGCACCTCTATTTTCAATATCGAACCCCCTCTTTCGTCATTATTTATTTCATCCTGCTCCTTTGGTTTTTCATTTGATTTGTACAACTCCTCCATGTATTCTCTCCATCTATTAAGGACCTCCTCTTCCTTATATAGAACTTTATCTTCTTTACTTGCAATCTCTTTCACACATGCACTTGTTCTCCATCTATCCCACGTTACATTTTTTTTTTTTTTTACTTTCTTATACATCAAGTCATACATTCCTTTTCTCTCTAGATCTTCTATATCTGAGCATTCCTCCTCTAGCCATCTCTCCCTTGCTTTTTGGGTTTCTCTTCTTAGTTCATTATTCAGTTTCCTGTATTTCCTTTTTCCATCTTCATCAGTCCTGCTTTTGTATTGCCTTCTTTCTTCCATCTTTTCTATCATTTCCTTTGTCACCCATGGCTTTTTTATTCTTTTTCCTTTGAAAAACCCAATAGCCTGTTCTGCTGTTTTCCTTATAGCCTTCTTTATCCTATTCCATGCTTCATCCACATTTTCCTCCGACACGTTTTCTCTTTTGATTGCCTGAGCTAATTTTTCTCCTATTCTTTCTTTTCCTACTGTGGCTATATTCTCTAAATCCCATTTCCTAACTATCTTAGCCTTCTTAACCTTCTTCAAGGCTAGTTTTATTTCGGCCATGAGGAGCACATGATCACTGTCAATGTCTGCTCCTGGAAGTCCATATGCCTTTTTTACTCCATTTCAATATCTTTCTTCCACTAGAATATAATCTATTTGATATCTGGCTCCATCTCCTGGTGATTTCCACGTGTATAGCCTTCTCTTATGATTTTCAAACCAAGTATTTGATATAAACATCCTCTTCTCTTTACAGAACTCAACAAGTCTTTCACCTCTTTCATTTCTTTTCCCTAGTCCAAATTTTCCTACTACTTGGTCTTCTCTTCCCTCTCCTACCACAGCGTTCCAATCGCCCATCACTATCTTGCAACAGTTTTTACCTTCCTCCTCCATAATATTTTCTATCTTCTCGTATATTTCTTCAACAGCCTCATCTTCATGTTGGCTGGTCGGCATATAAACTTGTATCAACAGTAGATCTTTTGGGTGCATTCCTATTCTAAGACCAATTGCTCTATCATTTACAAATATCACCCTCTGTACACAATTTGCTATTTCCTTATTCAAAATTACCCCTACTCCATTCGTAAATAATAAATTCATAAATTATACGAATGAAGTAATGACGAAGATGTATCACATGAATGGACTGATTCGAGGTATCAACCTCCGTTTGTCAAATTCCAGTTAAATACTTTTCAGATGTTAACGATATAATAAAAATGTCAGATACTAAATTCTGTGCTGATGCCAGGGGCAGATTGGGCTGCCAAAACACAGAGCATAAACCCTGTGGGCCAATGACACCTTTGGGACGGTTCCTTCTCGGGTCAAGATGTTTTCTTTTCAAACTCGAAAGATATTAGATTTTCACACGCGTCTGCATGTAGGTAATTTTGGCATCACCACACAAAACACACAATTCTTTCTTGTTCTTTTCAATTGCACCATACCTTTCAGTCCACCAATCCTTAAAAATCTTTCGCTTACTTCACCAGAAATTTTTGCTTTTTTCCCTCAATTTCGCCATTATTCAAGGATAAAAATTTAAAGTGATATAAACTGCTATTTACAAAAACAAAAATTATCTAAATTCACTTGAAAACCCGAAGCTTCAACAACTAATAAAATAAAACGAAGTGCAAAGTGTTTACAATAGTCGCTGATAGGTGTAGTTGTGGCAGCTAAAAAATTTAGTTTTTAAAATATCTCTTCAACAATGCATTATATGATAAAAAATCATAATATAACTGATGGTAAACGAAGCCTCTCTTTCACATCATTTCAATATATACATCTATTAGATTTCCGGGATCACTTTTGCCATGTCACTGTATTAGCGAGTGGCACATTTCATTTCTTATTTCATTTTGTGGCGTGCCAACCAAAATCGTTCTGCGTGCCATGGGTTTGCCAGCCCCAGCATAGTGAATATAAAAGGAGTAAAACCACACAACCTGCAGAATATTATTCACTAAAAAGTATTTCAACAAATGTGTTAAGCATGACAGAATATCAAGAAATGACAGAATCATTAGCAACTCCCAAAACAAAACTAAATCCTCATGGCATTTGGTAAACAGACACTTAGCCAAGAGTGACCATAAAGTGAACATTAGCCTCATTGTAAATAATGTAAAATTATACAATCAAAGAGAAGTAGCTAATTGCTTCTTAAATTGTTTCCTTAATGAAACCACTATAAACGCATCCTCTACTAATTTAGGTGGAGCACAAGTTTATAATCCAAATAATAACAAAATTTTCTTATTCCCCAAAGGCAGAGAAGAAGTTCTTTCAGCTATAAAACCTTTATCAAATAGTTTCTCAGCTGGTATAGATGAGGTTCCAGCTACCATAGTTAAGAAGGCGACGGAAATAATCTGTGAACTTCTTTGTGATGTAATAAATTAATCCTTTTCTTCAGGTAAATTCCACGATTCACTTAAGATAGGGAAAAATCATTCCCCTATTCAGGATCAACAAATGATCCAAAAAATCACAGACCCATTACAACTGTACCAACCTTCTCAATAATCATAGAGAAAACTTTTATGAAGAGGTTAGTCAATTTTTTAACCAAGCATCAATTGCTTTATAAAAATCAATTTGCATATATTAAAGGTAAATCAATAGACATAGCTATTTTTAACTTTTTAACATTTGTTCATGACTTGCTAAGCATATCTGATGTCACTCGAGGCATTTTTTATGATTTTACGGAAGCATTCGATCTATTGGATCATTCTAAATTATTGAGTAAATTAGCTAACTTTGGAGTTACAGGCTCTGCACTTAACTTCGTCAGATCTTATCTTGAAAATAGACAGTGAAGTGAAAGTGAAAAATAAGCATGAGGAAGGTTCTATAAGGCTATAACTCTAAAATAAAAACCAGTGGCCGGTCATTTGATTCCCAGTCTTTTGACCCCTGATCTTTTGACTCTCGGAAACAGATGGAGGTGGAGGGAGAGAGAGTGAGAGGGAGATAGATGGAGTGAAAGGGAGATAGAGTGAGAGGGAAATAGGTAGATGGAGGTGGAGGGAGATAGAGTGAGATAGATGGAGTGAGATAGATGGAGTGAGAGGGAGATAGACGGAGTGAAAGGGAGATAGAGTAAGAGGGAAATAGATGGAGGTGGAGGGAGACAGAGGGAGATAGACGGAGTGAGAGGGAGATAGACGGAGTGAGAGGGAGATAGACGGAGTGAGAGGGAGATAGATGGAGTGAAAGGGAGATAGACAGAGTGAGAGGGAGATAGATGGAGTGAGAGGGAAATAGACAGAGATGGAGGGAGATAGAGTGAGAGGGAGATAGAGTGAGAGGGAGATAGAGTGAGAGGGAGATAGATGGAGGTGGAGGGAGATAGAGGGAGATAGACGGAGTGAGAGGGAGATAGACGGAGTGAGAGGGAGATAGATGGAGTGAGAGGGAGATAGACGGAGTGAGAGGGAGATAGACGGAGTGAGAGGGAGATAGATGGAGTGAAAGGGATATAGATGGAGTGAAAGGGAGATAGAGTGAGAGGGAGATAGATGGAGTGAGAGGGAAATAGACAGAGGTGGAGGGAGATAGAGTGAGAGGGAGATAGATGGAGTGAGAGGGAGATAGACCGAGTGAGAGGGAAACAGACGGAGGTGGAGGGAGATAGACAGAGTGAGAGGGCAATAGATGGAGTGAAAGGGAGATAGAGGTAAAATAAAGCTTTTAGTGTAATTATGAATTTGTATGGAATTGGCTTATCCAATTTCAGCCATGGTAAAAAACTTTCTGAATAAAAACATTATCTAAATGGTACTATATTTGAATGGAACCACTTAACCAGGGAAACCACAATTACAAAATAAAACTTTTCAAGATTTTTCGAATTTGAACAAATAAGCCGAATAAATTTAAAAAATTGTATGAAGGTGGTGTGTGACATAAAAAAACAAAATCGAGATTTTAATTATAGGTATGGGAAGAAGGGTTGCTATAAAAAAAAGAAAAGTAAAATTTAGTTCCTCAATACAAGTCATTTAACCGATTTTTAGTTCTTTTGATTTTTCTTGAATTCTTCTATTTCTTTCTTTGTCTGTATTTAATTTCTCAGTAACTTTTTATAATAAATCGTAAAAACGACGAAGGATTAACGTTGTTTAACTAAGGTGCTTGCAGATCGCAGGCTCCTTTAACT
Organism: Tanypteryx hageni; assembly: GCA_028673005.1. Classification (NCBI taxonomy): domain Eukaryota; kingdom Metazoa; phylum Arthropoda; class Insecta; order Odonata; family Petaluridae; genus Tanypteryx; species Tanypteryx hageni. The sequence continues at coordinate 5,956,164 of CM054112.1, forward strand.
CGTATACTTTATACATACTCTTATACGTAATAAAATCCACTTGCTCCAGCCTCACTTCATGATAGTTTGAAATTCAACTTAGTTAGTTAACCACAAGAACATATTAAACACGACCAGTTTCACCACGATCGTGGCTTCATCAGGTGATACATAAGGTACAATATTGAATAGGAGGGGAGGAAATTGGATTGGAAAATAGAGGAATAAGTTGATAAGCAAATCTTGATGGAGAGGGGGGGGAGACAAAGATATGATAATGTTTCCAAATTTGTGCTTAATAAAGTCTAAATGGAAAGGATAACAATGGGGAGAGATGTTGGAATAAATACATGAAACCAACCATGGCTATTTAAAATTAATTAGATAATGGGTATAAGCGAATGAAATCTGGGCAGAGGGGGAAGGGTGAAGAATGGATGACAGTTTGCAAATAGCTGTTAATTATCTAGAATTAATTAAAAATTATCCACTAACATCATCCTTTCTTCCCCCTTCCTCAGACTTCATTCGCTTATACCCATTATCTAATTAATTTTAAATAGCCATGGTCAGTTACATGTATTTATTTCAACATTTCTCCCCATTGTTATCCTTTCCATTTAGACATTATTCGTATACATTGCGAAGTGGTGTGGCTCAACATGAATGGACTTCTCTGTGCTTCAATGTATTACCTGCTGCTATATGTGTAATAACGCAATTCATTTACTATTGCATCCCGCTCAACCTAGTTTTGTACGCCATAATACCAATACCAATCACTTTTGATAGTATGTAACTCAGTAAGTTTTATTATTTTAATTATGTGGGAGTGTGACGAGTGTGACAGAAAAGTGAGAGTATGAGAGAGTGTGTTGGAATATATGTGTGTGTGTGTGTGTGTGAGAGAGAGAGAAAGAGAGAGAGAGAAAGAGAGAGAGAGAAAGAGAGAGAGAGAAAGAGAGAGGGAGAAAGGGAGGGTCTTGGGCAATGGCCGTGCCACGGAGCGAGGGTATGGAGGAGGGGGAAAGGACACTCGGTGGAAGAGCCCACGGGGGTTTGGGGATATGGTCGGGACTTCCGAGGCGGACCGTGAAGTGTAAGGACGTAATGTAGTGACGACCTTAATTATTATTAAAGTTTGTTTTTTACGCCAGTGAGTGGTGTTATTGTGTGCTTGTCCGTGTTGTTACCCGCAATTCCCACAAAATTGGGGGCTCGTCCGGGATGCGGGTCTACAGAGGATAAGTTAAGGAAGCTTAAAAGAAGAGAGTGAGTGCGCGTGGGGAAGCCGCGCGAGAGCACTTATCTGAAGGAGGTTTCGTGAGGAGACGCCACACGAACTTCACCTAAGGAAGGAAGTTGTGTGTGGAGACGCCACACATAATTTCACTAAGAAGCCGCTGCGTGTTGAGAGTTTCGTGTGGAGACGCCGCACGAAAGCACACAGCGAAGAGGTTTTGCGCGGTAAGAGGCTGTGCGAGAGGAAGCGACGCTTCGAGAGAGGGGAGGGAAGGACCCCTTCTCAACAGCGCGCCACGACGGAGCAAGGGAGAGGGAACACGGTCCCAAGCGGAAGACGGCGAAGGAGTAGGAGCGTTCCGAGGCCGCCGCTAAGGGTGCAGCCGTCGGGAAGCGTGAGGTTGACGGTGCAGCGACAAATTCAAGAGAGGTCAGCACGCAGGACGACGACATTAACCGAGGACGACACGGGTAAGACATCCACAACAATGGAGAACAGCGACGAGAATTTGCAAGGCACGGAGCTGACGACGCCGGCAGAGGATGGCGAAGTATTACGTCGACGTGCGGAGGAGCTGGCGGAGCTAAAGGCCCGTCTGAATGAAAGAAGAGTTGCCTTGGAAGAGGAAGAAAAATATCAGCAGCAGCGGTACTAGCGGATGCGGCAACAGCTGGCGGAGGACTTACGTTCGCGGTCTGCAGAGCAGCCAGCAACGTCCGCGCTACCGACGGCACCCTCCTTCGAGCGACTGTTGCGTCAGCAGCACCAGCCGGCCCCAGTGAGCAAGGTCGACCGGCTGAAGTGGCAGATAGAGGAGACTGAACGGGCGTTGCAGCTCGCCCAGCAGCAACATTGTCAGCCAGCAGCACTGACCGAGGAGGAACGGTTAAGACAACGGCTGGAGGCGATGCAACGAGAGTTACAGCTCACGCACGCCCCGGGAATTGGGATCGGTGTACCAGCAGCGGTAGAAAGGATTTCCCGGAGGGATGCAGCGGACACCTTGCCAAGGTTCAACGGGAGTGATCCGGCGTATCCAGTCAAGCCGTGGCTGGATTCTATCAGCGAAAGCACGCTGATATACGGGTGGATGCAGCTGGAGACGTTTGTCGCAGCGAAGAAGTCGCTGGACAGACCAGCCAAGACGTGGCTCACCGCTCAACGAGACATCGTCTCCTGGAGTGCTCTCAGCCATGCCATCGAGGCGGAGTTTGGCCGGAAGACGTCAGCAGCTCGGATACATGCACTCTTAATGAAAAAGAAGAGGAAGAAGGATGAACCTGTCCAGCAGTACATCCAGGAGATGAGGAGCCTCGGACGTCAGGGAGGCGTAGATGAAAGGGATGTCATCGACTACATCGTCAACGGCATCCTCGAGGACGCTCAGGCCCGAATGTTCCTGAGGAGTTCCAGGACATTCGAAGAGCTTCAGGAGAGGCTTGACGGTTGCCTCAGAGACTTGAGGTTGCAGAAGGATTTAGGTGAGCATCGAGGCTCGCAGCAGAAGTCAGCGGGAGCGGAACAGTCGTCGTCGTCGTCGAAGAGTAAGAAGGACGACAGGAAGAGAAGCAACAACTGCTTCAACTGCGGAGGAGAGGGGCACTTAGGACGAAACTGTCCTGACAGGGGGAAGGGCGTCAAATGCTTCAAATGTCAGAAGTTCGGACACAAATCGCCAGAGTGCGGAGAGAGGAGCAGAGATGGAGCATCTACCTCAAAGGATGGATCACCATCAGTCAGGCTCAACGAGTGTAGCGGCAACCGGAGCAGAAAACGGGTCTGCATCGGGGGAGTCGAGTCCGAGTGCCTGCTGGACAGTGGAGCCGACTGCAACATAATGCGAGAGGACCTCTTCCAGGAGATAACTGCCAGGGGAGCTTAAAAGGTGAACCTTGAGGAGGGAGGTAAGCAGCTACGCGGGTTTGGCGGCAGCGCAGTCATGATGGGGCGTGTTGTGCTGCCAACGAAGCTGGACGACGTGACAGTGCCGTTGGTGTATTGGGTCGCTCCGATGCAAGCCATGGACACCAAGGTGCTGATCGGGGACCCGCTGTTAGACGTGGCCGAGGTGTGACTGCGGAAGCTGGGGCCCATCATCGAGCCCATTCCCGGAGAAGAGTACGTCCAGATGATCGTCGCCGAGGAGGAGGAGACTAGGGACGCCATCGAGAAAGTGCCAGAGGGTTACAAGGAGGAAGTGAGGGCTATGGTCGACGGATATCAACCCACCGGACGAGACGAGGTGCCAGTGGAAATGAAAATTATCCTGAAGAACGAGACGCCGATCTTCAGGAATCCATGGCGCCTGGCCCCGAAAGAGAGAGAATAAGTCGAAGAGCAGATAGACAACTGGCTGGAGGAGGGCATCATCGTGCCAAGCAACTCGGAGTTCGTTTACAGAATTATTTTGTTATAACATTAAACGTAGAGGAAAACAAAAAGATTTTAGCATAAAAAAAACAACAAAAATGATTGTTTTTTTATCTGTAATGAAAAACATAACGAATCATTTTTTTTCATTTGCCAGCACTGGTGAGTAACACATGGCTTTCTCCATACTTAAGCATCCATGTGTAATTAATGGTTCCTTTAAATGTCTTCTATGTAATGAACTGAAAACAAATGTTTTGCAATAAAAACAAAACATGCAATTATAATAGAGCTAAATTTAATTGTTGAGACTACGGTGTTATAATTTCGTTCAATACTTCGACTCCTAAGCCGTAAGGGCTTAGGCATCAAAGTTTTGAGCGAGATGCACTTATGAAAAAAACAAACCACGGTAGCTGAATGCAGCAGCAAAAATTGTTCAATATACCAATAGCACTGTGCTTTCCATGTAATGAAATATTTGCTTAAGATATATCCGCAAATAGAATTTTAGACCAAAATTACTATTTTGTGTCTGATAAGACTACAAACATTCTCAATTGTCACCATTTTTTATGTTAGTTAAAGAACTCTCTGACAGATGGTGCTAGCATACATTGCTAAATTATGAATAAATGATTTTATTCTGAGAAAATTTTTCTTGCGTTCCTATAATCTCCCTCTATCTCCTTCCCACTCTATCTCCCTCTATTTCTCTTGCTTCTGTGATCTCCTTCTTGCTTCCTCTACCTCCATCAATCTCCCTCTTACTCTCTTTCACTCCATCTATCTCCCTTAGTCTCTTTCACTCTATCTCCCTCTCACTTTGTCGAGCTCTGTCTATCTCCCTCTCACTCAATCTACCTCCCTTGATCTCCCTCTGGGAATCGAAACTACTAGGAGTTTAAGGACTGGGAGTCAAAAGACCATAAAAACCTGGAATCTGGGAATGCCCCAGGGATCACTGTTAGGTCCAATTCTATTTCTTGTGGGAATCAATGATTTACCTGATTACTGATGGCTTTCTGAGATTATTTGGCAATGATACCAGCCATTCTTTCAGCCATAAAGACTTGGATACCCTTGTTAGCAATAGCAGGAAAAAAATCCAATCTATATCAGACTGGAGGTACAATAACAGACTTATACTAAAGAGGTAAAAATCAAACTTCCTCCTTTTCTATTCACCTTTAACATATTGAGGACAACCTAAAACATGATTTTCTTCTACGGTCTGAATTTTTTTGAGCATGAACAAACATTCTTCAATTGACAAAATTTTAGACTTTTAGGTTTTACAGGGCAGGGGACTCAAAAATATCCTTCAAAACTAATTAGGGCCCAAAAAATTCCAAAGGCCCCAAAAGGGTTTAAAATTTCTTTTGGGCATTTCAAAAAATTCATTATAACAATATTTAATTAATCCAACAAAATATTTCTTAGGGGCCCCAAAATTGGGCAAAGGGCCTTAAAAGGTGCCAGTCAAAAATATGGCATGCAAACAGTAATAAAATTTAAAATTGTTTTATTTTTTGAAAATGTTCAAAACAGTACAATCTAATAAAATTTTGACTATTTGTAATTTATTACAGTATGATATATCTCGAAACATTCAGGCATGCACATAAATGGTTCTCCAACACACGTTTTACAAAATAAATGTGCGCTTTCATTTCTTATCTGGTCCAACTCGGCTGTATACAGTGCATTCTCTGTGTCCATTCTTATCATATATTTCTCCCGGAATATGAAGCATGTTTTTGAGCCTGTTAATTGAACCTAGTTTTGAAGATTTTTTGTGTCCAGGTCTTCCAGCACTTATCCTCGAAGCTCTCGCCTCTATAATGAGCTGATTGACAAGGTTTTCTCTAAACTGTTTTTGTCTATACACTTTGATATTTTCATTTTTTTCAATTTTACAGCCCTTGCATAAAGTGTAGGCATTGACTATACTTACTTCCAGGATCCAAAACAAAATCTTTCGCCACCACCTATAAGTTTTCCGACTAAAACTATATTGCATAGAATTTTGATTTCCATGGTCCACAGCTCCCATCATGTGATGATGTTATGTTTTCTTACTATTTCCTTATATCCAGCTTTTGCTTGATGCTGTGCAACAATTGCCTGAAGAGCAACAACATATGGACATCCTTTCATACTGATCCGTTCTTTCCTACCTCTTTGATTGGCACGTAGAATCTGTTGCCTACATTTTTCTATGATGGTAGCTTCCTTTGAGCTGAGGCACCATTCAATTTCCAGAGAGCCAACAGGATAATAAGTAGTTATCACTGCGACTGGGTTTTTGCTTTTATCTTTCCACAATAAAACCATAACTTGATCACCTCTTTGATAAGCTATAATATCTCCATGTCATTTTTTTCGCTTCCGTTTTCAGAGCAGTACATTTAACTTTTGGTAAATTTATAGTACCTGTATGATGGAATTTTTGAGCTAGCAACTCATATGACAACTAAGGGCTGGCCATCTCCCCATGTCATTTTTTTCAAATGTTCACACATAAATATTGCAGTCCGCGTTACTGGACCTAAATCGGGTTGTGTCATAAAACTACAAGTAGAAGTTCCAAAATATGGTAATATATAATACACAAAACCTGTTTTACAATCAGCTAAATTCCATATTTGGTCGGTTTTAGGGGATAATATTGTATGCTGGAAAACCTGCCATGAAAAGCTATCATGCTCTCGTCAATAGCTACATTTTGATATGGAATAAAATATTCAGCATTTTTTTCATTTACATGATCTATAGTAGGCTGAATTTTTCCACTTTTTTCAGAGCAATGCCAGGTTCCAAAATTAATGCAAGACAAACATGTGAAATCCAATACAGTTGGAAAAAGCAATCTCTACTAAAAACTTTAGAAAAACCAGGCACACCTTTCATGTCATTTTTAGACCAGTAATCTTTCAGGTCGGACAAAGGATGCAAACCCATTTCTATCACTAATCCAATGAAAGCTTTCATCTCTATAATAGTCACATCTGCCCCTTTATGCCATATAGAACCTGCTTTCATTTCCTCTCTCTCAATTTTTTCTTTAGGATATTTATTAGTAGCATCAACCATCATAGTTAACAACTCATTTGTAAAAAAAGCTGAAACCATTCCTATTCAGATTCAGGTTTTGGGTTGCTATGAGGCCACTGAAAACCAGGTTGTGCAGATGCCTCAAAATGATTTACGTCAAATTTGGTCTCGGATTTTCACCTCCTGTTTCTGGATTTTCAATTTTATCCCATACAAATTCTACCGAATGGTGAATTTCCTCAGGAATACTATCCGGCATTTCAGCCTCAATGTCCAAAATTTCACCTGTGAATAAAGCTCCACTATCCATCTCTTCCTCGCCAACCGAATAAGGTCTAATTACTTCATTGACTTCCCTCATAAGTTCTTCATTTTCAGATTCTTCATCACTGGAGATGTCCATCAGACCCATTATTTCATTTTCTCCCAGAGATTTATTTTTCTGATGTCCTAATTTGCCACTGGGTCCTGCTTTTGGAGACGAATCCTGTTTGCGTTTATTTGCAGACATTGATGTTACAAATTATTTTATAATTTTTAAGATGGGCCTAAAAAAAGATAAATGTGTGAGAATATATATACAGTAGAATCCCAATTATCCGATGTAATCAGGACCGAGAGGACATCGGATAGTAAAAAATGTCGGATAATACAGAATAAACAGAAATAAGAAATAAAGCAAGATACAGGGTCACCTCTTCTGTTGTTCAACATAAGTAAGTGCAATTTTGTTAGCTCTCAATCCGTCATTATGACTAATTTTGGGGATTTTTGAGAATAAAAGAGACGTCGGATAACATGGAATGTCAGATAATCGAAGGTTGGATAATCGAGATTCTACCATATATATATATATATATATATATATATATATACACAGTACAGTACAGTACATATACAGTAAAACCCCTTATTTACACTTTTCTAGAGACCTGGGAAAAAAGTGTAAATTGCGGGAAAAGGAAAAATAACTAAACTGATTTTACTTTTAAACTCACTCATTTGTTACAGTAAGACTAACAATAAAAATCAGTGTTAAAAGAGCTAAGTTTATAAAGAGTATATCTATTTATTCATTTACTTAACCAGCACACTTTTTAATAATAGTAATATTAAAATATATACCGAATTACAATGCTAGTATAGTATGCTTGGGTTTCCATTATATCCTCCATATTACATTTGTCTGGAAAATTGTACATAGACATACCTTGGTATATTTACTTCAGGAACATCATACTTTTTCGAAGCTTGAATAGTGTTTGTTTTTTCTACCTCTTGAACTATGACTATCTTAAAATTCATGTTATAACTTCATCGGATTCCTCTGTTAACCTGGGATTTGAAAGAACCTTTTTTCTCAACATGATCAACATCCTTTTTGTCACCCATTTTTTAAAATAACGGATGGGTAAAAACTCGCTAAAGTAGGTATAAGGAATATGCAGATGCACTGATAGCTTCAATTCAATGACTAATGAGGAGTTCAGCCTATGACTGAAATCGATCTATTTTTGCCTCAAATGCTTTTCAAGTACATTGTAATATGTATGCCTGATGTATTTACAATGTAACAAGTATCTTGTATCACTTAACAGACATGCAGAATGTACGGTAATTTTTCGAAACACGATTTTACAATCTTTTAAAATTACTATTAATCGAATATAATATATATATATAATATAATAATATTTTAAAATTTCATTTTTTGGAAAAAACCTTTGTGTTATATTCTGGACAATATGGTAATTTAAATTACAAGAAATTACAAATTTAATTTCAAACTGTGGGAGCCAAGGGGCAGAATTTCAGTGGAAAGGGAAAAATATGATAGCGCCAAACTTGAACATTTTTTCAATAGCATTCATAATTGGTTCAAATAGTAAATAGCGTAAATAGCATTTCCATATCTAGGTGCGCTGTTTATGCTCTTCTAGTGTGATTTACGTATGAGGTTTTGAAGTTTTCACCCAAAAGAGTTAATACGTATTTCCGTTTCTAAGAACGCTGTTCCTGAGTATCATTGTAGCATCTGCTAAAGCGAGTGCTGCTTTAAAAAGAAAGAGTTAATATTTCTGCCTCTAGGGGCGCTGTTCCTATTCGGCCACCGTTTTTGAAATCTTCGTCCAAATTAGTTCTGATTTTTTGTAAAACTAAGCCGAACAATGTTAAAAACTATTGGGAATCGCATGCTAAATTCTTTAAAAAAATCGGAAATTCTAACGTAAAATGGCGTGAATAGTTAGAAAACTTAAAATGAAATAGTGTAAATACAGGGTTTTACTTACATTGTAATCAGGAAAATTGACGGGATCTAGAAAAATGTTGTAACTAGCCGGAAAACATACATTCCGATAATGTAAATACAGCGTTTTACTGTATATATATGTTACTGGCTTATCTAAACTTACTTTCAATAATGCCACAAATTGTTCTTTTATTAAAGAACACATTTATCCAAATGGGACAGTGATTGGAAAAAAAATTTGTTGCTGCACTACGATATTACATGAAAAATTAATTTATGTATATATTTATATATATACTTTATGTTACTCTTTCGCTGAAGAAGAGCATAGGCCCGATAAGCTTGAGTTTTTTTGTGTTCGTGTGTTGTACGTCAGCCTGCCAACTTGGTAAGTGTCCACTGGGCTTCCTTCAACACACACATATATATATATATATATATATATATATATATATATATATATATATATATATATATATATATATATATATATATATATATATGTATATATATATAATTTAAAACAATTATAACGGCCGCCGCAATATATTTATGGAGGTATTCAACTGTTTCATTCTGCAAATGCACTACTTTGTAAATAACTTAAAAATTTCAGCTTCCTAGCTCATTCCGTAGTGTCTAAACATTTACCTATTTGTTTAAATTTTAAGAATTTTTAACTGCCAAACAAATTAAAATATCAAAATTTCTATAATCAATATTTCGTTTTTTTACAAATCCTACCTCTAAAAAAAATTTCAGCTCTGTAGCGCATTCGGAAATACATAAAACTTGAAAATTTGTTTAAACAATTGAGAATTTTTACCGGCCGCATTGTTGCACTTTTTCAAGATTTTCGTTTTTTCTAGTCAGTTTTGCACAAAATCCAACCTAAGAAAAAAATTTCGAATCTCCAGCTCATCTGGAAGTGCTAAAACATTAGTATCCTCCTATGTTATCATTATATATCGACAACTCTTACAGAGGAGGAGGATATAACATACAAGTAGTTGGTGCTTGCATTCTGCAAGCATTTCATCTGACCCTGATAAACATTAATATTTCAGAGAGATATAGCATTATTAGAAATATTTTTTTAATTCAAAATTATTCACCTCTGCACCCGATTTCTATCTTTCCTTATTGAACAACATTTGATTAAAACAATGCCTTAAATTTGCAATTTTAAGAATATTATCCTTTATCTAATGTAAGGTGCTAATTCCACACATTTTTGTCAAATATTAAGTTGTAGCACATCTAGAAGTGAAATAATATTTGTTTAAATTTCAAAAGTTTAATGCGGCCGCAATAACACTTTATTGGAGCTTTTCAAATGTTTGTTAGTTTAAATGCACTGAGCTCCACTTAACTTTAAAATTTCAGCTTCCTAGCTTGCCCCAAGTACCTAGACATTTATCTATTAGTTTACATTTTAAGAATTTTTAACAGGCAAAGAAATTAAAATATCAAAATTTTTATAATTTTTTTATTTCGTTTTTACACAAAATCTACCAGTAAAAAGATTTCAGCTTCGTAGCACATTCGATAATACATAAATTTCAAAAATATATTTAAAGAATTGCGAATTTTTAGCGGTCAAATTGTTGAACTTTTTCAAAATTTTCTTTTTTTCTATGTATAATTTTCTACAAAATGATTTCAAAAACTCGAACCTACAGCATATAGTTTTCAAGATAAAAATTAATAAACTTTAATGTTCAAATGGGGCTAAAACAACCCCTAAAAATGAAAAATTTTAAAATTTTTCATTTTTATAGTTGGTTATGAGACAAATTCTATAATAATGCAAAATTTCAGGTTCCTAAACTAATTAGATTGGTCAACACACTGGATTACGTTTTCCCATGCTAACTTATAGGAGATATTCCGGGGTCTCTGGAGTCGAACCCAAGACACTGTAAGCAAAACTGACAATAATTTCTAATAGATATTGTGGCCATCTAGCAACACTGAAAATTTCATTTTCATATACATACATATAATACTAGTAGTTGGTGCTTGCATTCTGCAAGCATATCATCTCAACATAAAAAAACATTCATTTTTCATATTTCATCATTACACATATTTTTCTAATTCTAAATATTTCACCTCCGGAGCGATTTTCGTTTTTCCCTTATGTAAAAATAATAGATTAAAACAATCCTAAAAACTTTGCAATTTTAAGAATTTTATACTTTCTCCATTATGGGGTACTAATGCTACACATTTCTGCCAAATTTTAAAGTTGTAGTACTTTTAGAAGTGAAATAAATATTTTTCCAATTGTTTAAATTTTAAACATTTTTAACGGCCGCCGCAATATGTTGATGGGGAGATTCAAAAGTTTATTTGTGCAAATGCACTACTTTGTACATAACTTGAAAATTTCAGATTCCTCGCTGGTGAAATTTTTAAAATTAAAACAAATTTGTAATGTTGAATCATCTGTCTAAGAAATGAATGCTTTTTCAAGGTGAGATGATATGCTAGTAGAATGCAAGTACCAACTACTACTGTTATATCCTCCTCCTCCTCTGTAAGGAATGTCTATATATAATGATAAACACACATATATATATATAAGTACATAAATATGCATAATTTTTCTTTATGTGATGTCAATATATGTCGAGTTATATAAATGTACTTACTTTGATAATTGTTGCAAATTGTATTGTCTATTGTTGAGCATGTTATCCAAAAGGTAAGTGAATTCACTGGCAGACACAGATTTCGCTCGCTATCTCTCAACACTAACACGTCTGTCTACTGTGCGTAGCCGATTGCTTATGAGTCATTCAGTATCCTTCAAATTCTCATGAAATAAATCTGTCAACTAAATGCTCACAAACAATGTAGTGCGTCCTGGGCTCTGAGTTCCCCTGCCTCCCTTCTCTTTCTCCAGTAACATAAACCAGCTTACTTCATAAGATACACAAAGTAATCAACTCCAAAATAATGAGCAAGAAGTCCGAGATGAAAGATTGAAAAAAAAAATTAAAAAAACGTAACAATGTACACATCAGCCGATGCAAACAGATAAAAAAAAATTTTAAAATATTTTATTTTTCTCAGGGTATCACGAAACAAAGGCCGACCGTCTGCCTCTTTTGTAAGCGAATAACAAAGATATGTCCGCAACGTATTTAAGAGCCCGATAGTCAGGCTCGCCATCCAGAGTGGAGTATCAAATTAACCCGACTATTGGGCTCTCCATCCGCAATGTGTTAAGCCAACCAGACCATCTTGCTTACCTTCTGATTGATAACTCTATGTAAAAAATTAACAAGAGGGGTATATGTGCTCAACTCACTCAGGAATATTGTTTCTGGTTATGTACTCAAAATGGTCTCATATACCCTCACCTACGAATAATGTCATATTTTGGGCTCACTCCACCAAAGCAAATCAGGCCTTCATCCGACAAAAAAGAGCCTTGTGCTCCATGTTTAATCTGTATAGAAGGGAGAGCAGTAAATACTATTTTACTGACAATGGCATCTTAACACTTCCATGTTATCAATATTTTCGAATGTGAACTTTTTGTAAAGAAATATTTGCATATATTTGCAAAAAATGTATATTCCTACAATACTACCAGAAGAAAGTCTGATATTCATTTGCTTGGTCGTAACAGTATTCTGCATAGGAATAATCCTATGAGTAGGCTCTCTGTAATAAATATAATTTGCTTGGTAATGTGTCAGGTGTAATGCATGGTTACGGCACTGCTTTTAAAGAGCAGGAAAATCAAAAACTACAGTATTTAGCAGAATCAAAGATGACCTCAGAATCTAAGACCCCCTTTTAGCAGACTGTCAAACCTGAAAAAAGATTTTATGACATAATTTCTCATTGAATGTATTTGGTATTTATTTTGAGCACACGTATTCAGTTTAGGATAGTAGTTCTTTCATTAATTTAAATGATGTTTCAAATTTTTGTTTAAAAAAAGAATTATTTAAATGTATTTTAAAAATTAAGACTTTATTAATTGAATTCTGGATCATAAGTTTGCAATTAAAAATTTCAGTAGATACAATTATTTTATCACGTGTTTCATTTGCTTAAAAAACATCAATTACATGCGTAATCGTACTTCCTTAGGTTCTATGACAACTTGTTGCGGTCAGTTTGTCGTGCATCAATTCGTCTAAAAAAAATTTGTCGTGCGTCAACACATTGCACGACAAACTCATCATGCATCAATTCCTCTCTCAACAAACTCGTCACTATACACCATGACTGGTGAATGGCAGGGGGGAGACACTTTTCCACAAAATAGTTTTTCTTTATATTTCGATAATACCAGAATAATGCGAGACACATTGGATGGTGTGTGGCAAGGGGTGACATCCAACCAAAAGTGTATCCCTCTGCCATACACCAGTCATGGTGTCTCATCTTCCAATTTGTCTCTGACGAATGTCTCGCCATAAAATTGTCACATGACTAATTTGTCTAGTGATATATTGATACATGATGACTTTGTCGTGTGACGAATTAACGCGCCATGAATTGAAGCATGAGGAATTGATGCATGACAAATTGATACATGATCAATTGACTGCGAAGTATTGATTGTATACGATTTTGTACTCGAATTTAAGATGACCCACGAATTTTGCAAGCTGAAAATACGAGAAAAAAACCTCTTGGATTCAGGTAAACTCAATAATTATGACTGACTGTAATGCTATTTTTAACAAACTTTGTGAGTAGGTAGAAGATTGAAATTTGGTAGGAAAAAAGACCAGGGGTCAACCCCAGTAGATAATTTCTATTTCGCATAAGATAACACACAAAAATCCATTTTGCGATGTGTAGGCTTTCATTCTTTCACTCATAAAAATTAGAAAAATTGAACCTCGATCTTCAAACTGGGACTTTTTTAAAGGGAAATGAAAAATGTTTAGTATTCTTATCATCAATCGTCTCCCTCTATCTGCAAATGCTCGAATTTAATGTTTAAATAACTTATTATGGCAAAGTTTAGCAATTTTATGATAATTTGCCTTGACAACCATACCATTATCGAAACCGAGACCCCCCATTATTGTCTCAATTCTCATATGACCAATATATATATATATATATATATATATATATATATATATATATATATATATATATATATATTAACTAAAGGAAAAGAAAAGGTAGTGATGAGGGTGGCAACAAGGTGTTGAGGGAAGCCCAGCGGACACTCACCAAGTTGAGGACCAAGCTGGCAGGCTGCTGGGGGCGTCGAAGAGACACGTAAAACACACGAACACAAAAACACACGCAAGCTTATCGGGCCTAAACCCTTCTTCAGCGAAAGAGTAACGTAAAGTGACACACTGGGCGGGGAATGACAGGGTGATGTGGGAAGGTTGATGATTGGAGGAGGTGGGGAGTAGGAGGGGTGGATAGCCAATAAAGAGGGAGTGTGATGAGGTAGAGTCCGAATAGTTACAAAGTAACAAGGAAACATTGTAAGGGGGCTAATAGGGTTAGCGGAGGTTGAGGCCAGGCGGAGAGAAAGAGTCGAGAAGATGGATATGTGCTAGTTCCCAGTGTCGGAGAAGGGGGGGCAGGAGTGTCATAGGGTAAAGCGCGAATAATCCTAACATTGTAGCAACTATTAAAGGGAACATTGTGGGTATTAGCATGTAATGCAACTGGGAGGGGGCGTCTGAGAGAAACGCTATTCCGGTGACCGTTCATTCGGATGTTTAACGGATTGCTGGTGAGGCCTACGTAAAACGCGGGACAAAGGGTGCAGGTAAGGAGGTAAATGACATTACGGGTGGTGCAGTTGCTTCTGGAGGTGATGGGGTAGGTGATGTTGGTGGAGGGACTCGAGAAAGAAGATGATGGTAGGTGGATAGGGCAAGTGAGGCAGCGAGGTTTTCCGCAGGGGTGGGAACCTATTGCAAGAAGCGTGGTAGAAGTGGGAAGTTCCTTTCTCCACAAGATATTTCCCAAATTTGGGGGCCGGCGGAAGGAGAGGAGCGGAGGATTGGCAAAAAGGTTGATAAAGAGGGACTGATGGGAGGAAGAGGTAAGAATTGGGTGGGCAGCATGAAGGATTGTTTTGAGAGCTTCGTGGATACCAGGATGGAAAAGTGTCGTAAGAGTGAGTGGAGGGGTAGATGCAGGAATAGTGGGTGTGTGAGGATGAGATCCAATGTGGGTAGGCGTCATCGCCCTATGGATCTGTTCGCGGACCAAGACTGGAGGGTAACCACGTTTGAGAAGAGCATCCTCGAGGACAGTGTAATACTCTAGAAGGGATGCTCTATCGGAACAAAGCCTCCATCCTCGACGAGCAAGGGCATATGGGATAGAGGTTTTGGTATGAAGGGGATGGCAGCTATCAAAGTGGAGGTATTGGAGGCTGTTGGTGGGTTTGATGTGAACACAGGTGCGGATTTGGCTGTCTTGAAGGTAAAGATCGACATCCAGGAATGTGATGTGGGAGGTAGAGGATTGGTGGGTGAAGGACAGTGAAGGATGGGAGGAGAGACGCGAGAGAAAGGAAAGGAGAGAGTCAGGTCCATGTGTCAAAATGAGGAAGACATCGTCGATGTATCTCAGCCACAAAAGTGGTCTGAGTGGAACGTTGAGGAAGAGTCTTTCCCATTCTCCAAGGTAGCAATATAATATATATATATACACGTACGTATTGTATCTTAATATGAGCCATCAAGCACTTAATGTGCCGTCGGGAGAGAGATATACCGATATAAGGAGGGAGGGATGGAGAGGGGTAAAAGGACGTAAATTTCCCATCATTCCAGCTTTTTGTATGGCAACGAATAAGGCTCAAGTGCAAATTTATCTCATATAGGGCTTTTTCTGGATGAGTAATTTTTTCTATCTCCATATACGAAGTATAGAGAAAGAATTGTTTTCATGAAAAAAATCAAATTCGAGATTTCTACAGAAATACGTTCTAAGGTCCTCTGAACACGTTTTGACTATTTTCTCGGTGATGTCTGTGGGTGTGTGTACATGTTTGTGTGTGTCTGTGAACAGGTTTTTGTGGGTGCACTAAGTCAAAAAATATTAATCAGATCAATGTGAAATTTTATATTTGACATTTTTATTAAAGGAAGACATGCTGATTAGTATTTGGTAAACATCGGTCTATCGGAAGCGACTGTTTACTCTCGTCACTAATCCGTTTTTTGAAATATTGGCCTTAATATTTGATAAATGTAAAAATGTACTGGAATAAAAGTTGTAGGAAATTTATTTTTCTACAATGTTTGTTCAACATTTTCCCATATGATGCATTGTTGAAGAGATATTTTGAAAACTAAATTATTAGCTGCAACTGCCACACCACCTACCAGAGCCTATTGTAAACACTTTACCCTCCTTTTTATTTTATTAATTGTTGGAGCTTCAGGCAATATCTAACATCAGAAGGCTATGGTTTGAGTTAATTTCTGTTCTTTTTAAAGTCTTTAAATTTTTCTCGCAGTTCCTTAAAATATTTATTATCATTTAACATATTTGGAATTTTTAGAAATATTACAGGTATGAAGTGGTGGCCACATCAGATTTTTTGAAATGTTTGCTTAGTATTTGATAAATGTAAAAATATACTGGAATAATAGTTGTAGGAAATTTAATTTTCTACAATGTTTGTTCGAAACATTTTCCCATATAATGCATTGTTGAAGAGATATTTTTAAAACTAAATTATTTAGCTGACACAGCCACACCAACAACACCACCAACAAATGGGTTATTATCTTTTCCACTTGACTACCCTTCAGCATTTGACAGTTGATCCAAACATATTAGCGAACAAACAATAATATTTATTAAATTCGTTTGTTTAAAAAAAACCTAAAGTTGTACAATCTTCAGGATATTAATCTCATTAATACAAGTCCAAACATGAGCCAGTTGCTAAACCATAATAATGTGATCTTGACTCAACTCAAAATATGATTCAACACAGGAAATGAATGAATGTTACTTTCAAATCCATACAATTTTACTCAACCTCAATTTATTTTAAAGTATAAGAGCAGGCGTTTTCAACCAGGGGTACAACAAGATTTTTGAAAGGGTACACGAAAGAGTTAAGGGTTTTAATTTGTTCTCTTACCATGTCTTTCATGTATGACTTAATAATCAAAAGTTGCAATGTTACAACTAAGAATAACGTTATAAAAAAGAAAAAATGCAAAATTTCATTATAAACATGAGTTATCTATCTTCATACAAGTGTTATTCATTTCATTGTCAATTTAAAATGCACTTGGAGTATGTAACAATTACATAATGCTCTAAAGGGTACGTCAGGAAAAAAAGGTTGAAAAACATATATTAGCGCTTATGTTAACACTCATATTTACTTTGAAGGGGAAATCAGCATCTGCTACGTTCATAGATCGCTGGATGAATGCCTTATCCAAAGCCAGTTGCAATTTTGTAAAACAATTATCGTTGTAGTAGTCTATAAAAGAAAGGCACATTCATTTTGCTGTATTTGCTTAAAAATAATTACTTCCAAATGATTTTGTACAGGGTACCTGATATTTGCATTGGTCCAGACTCGGGAGAAATCGGAGTTAGCCCATCTGTATTCCAATACCCTTGGCCAGGTCTTATTTTATAATGGAAATTGTGAGGTTGAACAACATTCGTAGGCATTTCTTCAAAAACGACTCCAAATATATTTGGAGTATAAGAATCCCCTTTTAATGATATGAATTTAACTTCCATGTCGTCTTCATTATTGCAAGTGTAGGTTTCTGAAATATTTCGGCAATTCGATAATTTACATTCTGAGAAAAACGACCAATATTCAAAATATTACTCACTTGTTTTCCGCAATGTTGAGTTAACTCTTTTGATCATACTGCGGGTGAACTCACTATCAGGACTGAATATTATATTAAATTCTTCACAATTCAAGTCTAACTCTGACTCTGGAGGAAATATTACAGGAGACTCAACAACATGAGCTTTAAAATCCGATAACTTTCCTCGCAGAAGAGCAATCAATAAAAAGGATATAATTGGAATGACAACTTCCAGAATAGTAACAAACCAATGTCTTTTTCTAATGAGATAGTTTTTCCACAGTATAAGTCGATATTTCCGAAGAAAATGACCCATTTTCGTTTACTGCAAACACAGACGGGAAGTTCACAAATATCTACCGAGAAATTTGTTTGTTACACCAGACACCTAAGGTAATACAATGATTCTAATGATTAAGAGAGAACATTTCTACGAATACAAACGTTTTTATTTGCTATAATATCATAAAGATAAGGAAAAGTACGAGCTTCTTGACAGATAACGTCAATTACGCAAAATAATAAATAACAAGAAAGTAACGATTATATTCCAGAGTCACCAACCTCATAATTTGCAATATAACATTAGATCACGATAATCGAAAAGTATCAAAGGGACAGAACTTGATTTAAAATTCAAACAATATTTTACTTAAAAATGATTTAAAATCGTTATGATGACAAGTGAAATAAAAACCTAAACATAAAATAACGAACGTCGATGAATTCTACATTTTATATTCAGTACAGAGGAATTAAAGACGAGTGACATAATTTGAATACGTTATTCTTTCACAAGACATTTATGATAATTGTAAAGATATAGTTTCATAACAATCTCTCAGGGGATTCATGAATTGAGGTTTAAATTTTTATTTACAGTTAGATGTAACACTGATACCGCGGCCCGTTCAGGGTCACCTTACGGCATATAAGCAAGTAACTAAAATGCCTGCAAAAACTGCAGGGAGTCCTGAAGACTCTGCTGCCATGACGTTGGCGTCTGTGTCCACAAAGATGGCCGCGAGTCCTGCTTTTTCCGAAGATCCAACAAAGTTGCAGGTCTGTGAGAGAATAATATCATCCGGGATTACAGGTGAGGCCGATGTGATTAAGCCCACTTTTGCAAATGTGACCAGGGGAGCAGATCATAACATCATTTAATAACAGCTTTAATTTATTTTATTCTAGATTTCTTTATTTTTTCAATTGTGCATTTCCTCTTGTACCAATCAAGCCCAAATTAAAACATAAGAACAGCTGGATTACCCCCGAGATCCAGGCTTTATCTCAGGATCTCAAATTGTTAGCCTACCATGACAAGTTTCATGGAAATTTAGAAACCCATGTACAGTACTCTAATCTTAAAAGACAATACAAAGGCTTAATAAAAAATAGTAAAAAAACCTTTAATGACTCTAGGTTCCTGAAAGCTTCTAATCGATCAAAAGAAGCGTGGAAAGTTATAAATGAAATCACAGGCCCTAAGAAAACAGAGTCTTTACCTCTTGTAAAAGATTGCAATTCTGATGTAGTAACAGACCCAATTGAAATATCGAATGCTCTCAACAATTATTTTCTGAATTTGCTTTCAACTTCATATACCATCAATCCCCCCACCCTGCTAAATGTAGGTACTCCTACCTATATCTTCAAGCCAGATACAATATACCTCCAGCCTTGCAATGAGCAGGAGTTATTTGGATATCTTTCAAAAACTGGAAATAAAAATTCTGCTGGCCTGGATGAAGTTTCTGGTAAACTCCTTAAAGCATCTGGGCAGGCAATTATAAAACCATTATTGTTCCTCATCAATCAATCCTTAAGTCAAGGTATTTTTCCTGAAGCACTGAAAACTTCTAAGGTAATTCCCATTTTCAAAAACAAAGGCAGTAGAAGCCAACTTAGTAACTACAGGCCTATATCACTTTTGTCTCAATTCTCAAAAGTTTTTGAGTATGCTTTCAGCAAAAGGCTACTACAATTTCTTGAGAGATATAATCTTTTGTCTAGTTCTCAATTTGGTTTTAGAAAGGGGAAATCAACAGAGAAAGCTCTTTTCTCAGCATTAAATTTTATTGTTGAGGAACTCAATTTAAGCAACAGAACTCTGGGAATATTTTTTGACTTAAGTAAAGCTTTTGACACTGTAGACCATAAGAAGTTGCTAAGTAAATGTGCATATCTTGGTATTAGGGGTGTGGCAAATAATTGGCTGGTAACATATCTCACTGGTAGACATCAAGTGGTTTCCATACATAAGGAGGGTAGAAAATATTTATCTGAGCCTAGACCTACACACTCTGGTGTGCCCCAAGGATCTATCTTGGGCCCTATTCTTTTCCTAATATTTACAAATGATTTACCCAGTAGCCTTATGCTTAATCAACAAAAAAAAGTAATCATGTATGCTGACGATATTAATGTTTTGTTAACTAAACCTAATGATAAACTCATATTGGACTCAAGTGTTGATGTAATGCATAGAATGTCTGTGTGGTGTAAGCAAAACAAGCAGATTCTAAATAATGAAAAAACACAGGTCATGTTTTTCTCTTCTTGTCTACAGCAATCTAGTGACTTCTACCTGTGTCATGATCAAAATCACATTAAATCCACAGAGGAATTGAAATTTCTAGGGCTACACCTAGACCCGACTTTAAGATGGCAAGTACATATAGATAACATATGCAAAAAATTAAACTCAGTTTTCTATTTATTTTCAGTACTAAAACATACAGTAAGCCTTGAAATTTTAAAAATCCTGTACTATGGGCATTTTTACTCAAGAGTCTCATATGGTATAATCCTCTGGGGGTCCTCTTCACATGTTATCGAGGTCTTAAAAATCCAAAAAAGGATAATACGCTTAATGATTAATGCTCCTTTTAGAGCTTCTTGTAGACCCATCTTTAAAAAACTAGGTCTGTTGACCGTAACTTGTATGTATATTTACCACGTAGTATTATATGTTAAGCAAAATATGGCTGAATTTAATAAAAACTGTTCAGTTCACAATTATGATACTCGGAGAGGTAGTGACCTACATGTTTATCACAACAAACTGAAAGTTTGCAGCAAAGGTCCTAAAGCAATGTGTATAAAACTATATAATAGATTACCAGCTGAAATTAAGATAATCAGGAGTCTGCCTGTATTTAAAAAAACTGTTCTTGACTTCCTTATAACAAAATGTTATTATAGAATTGATGAATTTATGTAACTTATTATTATTATTATTTTTTTTTTTCTTGACGTGTCCTATGCATTATATACTATGTAGTGTCTCTTGGACAAATAAAGTATTGTATTGTATTGTATTGTATTGTAAACTACTGTTATAGTTCAAAAATCTCTACCGTCACAGTCGGATTGCATTTATGATGGGTTTGAAACAGTTAAACGCAAGAGATACAGAAGGAAGAGTAAGGACTTGCTCAATGGTTGTAATGCAGAAGCAAAAATCTGTAAAAAAATTTTAGGGTGTTCCTCGGCGTACTTGGTTGCATCTGGGAAGAGTGAACCCTAACACGACGAGTGACGACATTCTTAATTTCTTGAAAGATAAATCTACCTGTGAAAACTTGACATCTCTTAGTCAAAGTTTGTCATTTAAGATTAGTGCGAATCTTTCATTCTATGATGAGCTTTTAAAAAGTGATCTTTGGCCTGAGGGCGTGCAAGTAGGAAGGTTTCTCTTCCTACGAAATTACTCAAATCGCAGTGTCACCCATACGAGAGAATCTGAGAAAGTTCCCATAGATTCATCGTTCCCTGCCCCAAATTCCCCGGCCAGCAGTGCAGTGATCCCCAGTGAAAACCCTTGTGAAATTCCTATTGAAAGTTCCAACTCATTTATGAGTTCTGTCACTGAAAGGCCAAACTGGTGATTCCTGTGACAAGCGAGTTACCCGTGGACAACAAGGCATAGTGAAGCCTAAGAAAATGTGACTAGGTCCCAAATTTAATAATGATATCTGTGGATCACATCCAATTAATCTCTTTTATATAAATGTTCAGTGTTTAAGGAATAAGATATGTGAATTGGAACATCACCTTAGCTCTAAGCAATTTGATGTGCTATGCTTTAGTGAACACTGGCTTCATGATGATGAAGCTGATTTATACCCAATTCATGGTTTTTCGTTATCTGCAATATACTGCCACAAAATTTTCAAGAATGGAGGGGCTTGTTTATACATTTCTGACAAATTAACTTATACATCTTTAGATTTAGCGTGCATTTGCATTGATATGCATTTTGAAATTGCTGCTGCCCTTGTTAAAGATCACAATACTATTGTTGGATCAATCTATCGATCACCTTCTGGTGATGTTAGTATTTTTTGTAATCGATTTGGAATGGTCCTCAATCTTCTCCAAAAATTCAATGTCTCCATTGTCATTGGGGCTGACCTTAATGCTGATATGCATCTTATGAACAACAATAGTATCATACTGAGTAACCTTTTCAGTTCATTTAATGATGATCTCCATGTTATACAACAAAACTTAAAAGTTCGCTCTCAAGGACCAAAAGCAAGATGCATTCAATTTTATAATGCTCTGCCTGCTGCAATCAAAGAAGTACCGTATTTAATCGATTGTAAGCCGACTTTTTTTTACCTTTTCACCATCTCAGAAATTGCCACTCGTCTTAGAATCGGTGTCAAATAAAATAGTAATTGAATTTATTTCTTCAGTTACATTATAATGCAAGATATAAGGGTTTTAAAGAATACGCAAACTATCTACTATAAAGAAGAATAAAAATGACCGAATAACTAAGACGAAATAAATTACGTAAATAATAAGAGGCGCGTCAAAGTTGTAATAATTGTGGTGGCAGTGCACGTATTCGTAGGCTTTCACACTCCTCCACTAACTAAAATATTTCATTGTAGTGTTACCAACTTGACGTATTTTCCGCTAAATCTAGCTTTTTATCTAGATACCGTCTGGGGATTAGAAAAATGCTAGGGGATAGCGGATTTTTCGACTTAATTTTCACCAAAATGATGTTTCAGGTTTTTTTAAATAAATAATTTCATCGTTAAATGTAACAAAATAAGTACTTATTATTAATTACGAAATGAAAATCTGCCACATTCATACTTGTTGGAATATCGAGATAAATAGTCCTAATTGACCAAAAATATTTTTTTTCCTTGCGTGGACTTGTGAAAAGTGGGGGTCGGCTTAGAATCAGTGTCGGCTTATAATCGATTAAATACGGTAAGCTCATTCCAGTCATAGAAGAAGCATGTTCATGAGCTCCTTGTGACTAATTGTCTCTACAATATTGGCGATTTTATGTCTGGTGCTTGAGATAGTTTGTGTTCTTGTCCCCTTTTCAATGTTTTTGAATGCATTATTTTCTAATGTCTTTTTGAAAAAATAAACATTATTATTATTATTGTGCCAATCATGAGCCAACAAGAAAGTCAGCATGTTTTGACAATATCATTAATACTTATGATAAAAAATACTATAAACTAGAAGTTTTCGATCCTTTAATCTCAGACCACAGTGCCATTACATTTACTGTAAATACACAAGTTAATAACAGCTCTACAAAGATCATTTCCAAAACCTTGTACTCCAGGCCAATCACTCCATATGGTGTTGAAAACCTTAAATTTCTTTTATATTCTATTGACTGGGTGTCCTTACTCTGTTATGGGGATGGGCTTTTAAATTTCACAGAGTTTTTTGACATATTTATCTAAACTTTTCAACATTCTTTTCGACTAAAACTTATACAACTAAAATGTGCAAAGACTCACAAAAATAACTGGTTTACCTCTGAGCTTGAACATTTAAGAACTAATTTAATACTTGCACATCGTGCCTACAAATCAATGAAAACAGTAAGTTGTGTTAAAAAATGGTTTAAATAAAATAAAAAATTAGGTAGTATCCTTATATTTTCTCTAAACATAACAATTTTGTTGACCTATTGTGACTTTGCAATGGGATTTATTTATTTACAATCGTTGCAGGTTGGCTACTGGCCAGGTGGCAATGCTACATCAATTATAGTCATGTATTTTAAATATTATGTGAAACCCAATTTATCAAAGAATTGTAAACGTGTTAAAACATGTATTGTGCTCATATGCATCAGTCCAAATAATCTCAATTATTTTAAAAATTATTCGATCAATAATCATATTCCTTTTTCATCATGCTTCAATAGCCTGTACCCTCGGAGCCGAAGTTTTTGAGGTTCATGGTAGGCCTTCACGGTTACCGTAGCGGTCCCGGGGCCCACAAAGTCCCCACTGTACTTCACCTTACCAATCATTCACCTGACTTTCTCCGGCTCCATCGTCACCTTCCAAAAATCATTTACTTTTTTCTTAAATTGTTTGACCGATTTAGGAAAGGGCTTAAAGATTTCCTCGGGTAACTTATTCCACGATTTAGAAAGGGCTTCTTGGCAACGTCAGTTTTTTGCGGCCTATATTTGAATTTGTATCTATGGTAATTTTTCCTAATGTAGTTAGGATTCTCTATCACAATTAACAAATTTTCCCATGCACCTTCCTTATTAAATATTCAAATATCCCACATAGCCTACTTATTTTCTTTCTATTTTCCAAT
Organism: Tanypteryx hageni; assembly: GCA_028673005.1. Taxonomy (NCBI): domain Eukaryota; kingdom Metazoa; phylum Arthropoda; class Insecta; order Odonata; family Petaluridae; genus Tanypteryx; species Tanypteryx hageni. Next base: position 5,980,486 of record CM054112.1, read on the forward strand.
GGTTCCGAACCTAGCGAACTAATCATTTCTGCTACGTTTTCAGTCTTCTTATGCTTCCCCAGCACGTATCTGGCAGCCTTTCTTTGTACATTTTCTATGTTTTGTATCAGCCCCACTTGTGCGGATCCCTTACATTCGTAGAATATTCCAATTTTGGTATTATAATGGATTTATACGACAACTCTTTTGTGGCTTTGCCGCTCCCCTTGAGGTTCCTCATCACCCAATGTAAGGATTTATATGCCTTTCCCACAACATGATCGATATGCAGTCCCCAACTGAAATTAGCTGATATATGAGTATTTATTCCTAAATATTTACAGCACTCACTTTTAGGAATGTTGTCACCCATTAGCTCAATTTGCATACATTCCTTAACTCTTCTTTTAGTAAAGGTTTAGTTATAAGTTTACTTTTTTCGACCTTTATGTCCATTTTATTAATTTATATCCAGGTAGCCACTTTCTCTAATTCCTCTTGTAAGCTGCTCCTATCATTCTGACTTTTAATCCTCCTATATATTATGCAGTCATCAGCAAAAAGCCGTATATCTGAAGTTATTTTTTCATGGAGGTCATTGATATAGTAAATTAGGAACAATAAGGGGCCTAGGGCACCTCCTGAGGGACTCCAGATGTGACAGGTATTTCGTTTGAGTACAGTTGTCCTACTCTGACCCTTTGTGTCCTCCCAGTGAGGAATTCTTTTATCCAACTTTTTACCCTTTTATCTATACTTAGCTTCTCTACTTTCTCGCGTAAACGGTCCTATAGTACACTGTTGAATGCTTTTTTGAAGTCTATGACTACTGCGTCAATTTCCTCCCCTTTGTCTAAAGTGTCAGCAATATCCTGACAGAGTCTAGTAGTAGAGTCTCAAACAAGTATCCTTTCGGAAACCCATGTTGGTTTCTAACAATAGTCGTCGGTAGGTGGCTTGGAGGTGACAGCTAAAAAATAAGATATCTCTTAAAAAATGCATTATATGGAAAAATATATCAAACAAATGTTGTGGAAATAAAATTTTCTACAACGTTTATTCTAGTGCATTTTTACATTTATCAAATATTAAAGCAAATATTTCAAAATAACGGATAAGTGACAAGAGTAAACACCCACTTCCGGTAGACCGATTTTTGCCAAAAACTAATCAGACATTCTTACTTTTAGAAAAATGTTAAATATAAAATTTTGCGTTGATCCGTATAATAGTTTTTGAGTTAGAGCGCCCACAAAAATCTATCACATACAGACTGACAGACAGACACACAGACCTCATCGCGAAACTAGTCAGAACGTGTTCAGGGAACCTTAAAACATGTATTTCCGTTAAAATCTCGAGTTCGATTTTTTTCATGAAATAAATACTCTAAATAATAATAAATAAATAATAATAAATACTCTAAATATATACTAATAAATACTCTATACTTCGTATATGGAGAAAGTAAAAATATATCTACAAATTTTAAAATTTTAATGATGAAATTTGAGAACATATTTTTAAATATTTATGTTTTTGTCATGTGAGGCTTTAATTTAGGTTATTAAGTTCACGAATGCTTTTTTACAAATTTATGATGCCAAAACCGTATTCTCTTTCGTAATCGACGATGGAGGGTATCAACTATTCTTAAATTTTTCGAAAAAACGCTTTAATATATGATTTTTAGGCGCGTTTCGCTTAGAAGCTAACAAGATGGAAAAGTACACTCCATAAATGTGAAACAGAGATTTCAAAGGGAATCTTGATGAGAAATACGTATCGAGTGGTATCGAAAAATTATGCGCTTCGTGAATTTTTATCTCCATAACTATAAGTCGTAATTATATGTTCTCGCGGACTTTTATGAGGTAAATAATGTCCTTTATCCAAATAAAGTGTGTAATGTATAACTCACCGATTGCCGCGCTTGAAGCGCAGAAATAATCAATATTACATAAATATTTTGAGCAAATCAAATTTGATAATTTATTATTATGCTTAAAAATAAGTTGCACGCAAAATTACACACGATCCTGACTCAACTTGAGTGAAGATACATTCGGTAATTGAAAACTGTTAAACAAACTTACCGATCTGAATAATACGCATCAAACAAAATTGTGCTTAAAATTGCATACAATGTTTCTTACTTAGCCTGAAAGAAACATCATTCCATAATGAAAAGCAATAAAAAATATCTGGAAAACCCTTACGAATAAATAAGATTATTGGTGTGCTTGGAATATTACGTAATCGTACGCTTAAATAGTGGATTGGCATGAATGATAGTTCCGTATCGTGTACTTTTCCAATCGAAACCATTAATTCTATTCTATCATAGGAAAAATGACAATTTTCAGGATTAAAAGAAATTATTTGGGCTAATGCGGCACGGATTACTATTTACTCTTAGTCAAAAATGAGAAAGCATCCATAAATTGTATATGCTTTCTAATTTTAAAAAATTCTTATTGGTAATAGAAACTTGAATGTTTGAGTCTTCACTTCAGGAGAAAATTAACTTTTACGTTGGGGAGACTGCGAGAAAATTCAACATTACGTGCAAAGAACATTTGAAGGGCTTCCAGAATAACTCAACCCCCAATTCCCACTTTGTCAAGCATTTGTTAATTTGTAAACATACTAGTACGCAGTTTTAATTTGAAAATTTGTCACTTTGCCGTAAAATGACTGAAACTTAACTCTTTAGAGCAATTATAAATAATAAAATGTAACAAAGATAACAATGTAGTGATGTTAAATGAGTATTTGTGCCTTTCCCCTTCACCTTTCTTACTGGCCGTCGTTAATCGGGATGAGACACCACACACCCTCCCCTCCCCACCTCGAGCCAATAGTGCTCTCCTCATCTCTTATTTTCGAGACTTCCCCTCTCCCGTGCCTAACCTATATACGGTGTGGTTTTGGTCCCTTTGCCACCTGATGGTGATGCTAAGCGTCGAAACCAGGGTCGTGAGTTTTCTAAATAAAAACTTTGATGCTATGAATGTTAATTTTCTCGTGCTGTTTGTATTTGTAATAGGTTTAAGAAAATAAATCTAAAAACCATCAGATCAAAATTTTGTCGTATATTTCTCAAGAAATCTTGAGATTCTCATTAAAATTAAAATACACACGAAAACTTTGAAAAATAAAAATATAAATTTAATAGAGTCCACCCTGCCTGGCCCAGGCAAGACGGACTCTAGAGTCCAAGGTGCCGCCTAGAGTCCATCCTGCCTGATGACTGGTTTAGGCGAGATCATTCTACCTAGGTGAGATGGACATTCTGCTTATAGTCCACCCTGCCTGCCACACCAGACGGTAGATTTCGCGTGATTCTTTTGGAGTTATGAGAAAATATCCAGTAACTGAGTGTAGTACGGGAATATAAATCCAGTAAACAACGTGTTAATGCTACGTATTGTGTTTACATATCTATTATATATAGACGCTTCTTACAGAGGAGGAGGATACTAATATTTAGGCACTTTCATATGAGCTGGAGACTTGAAATTAGGCACGATTATACGAGTTTGCTCACAACAAACCAGAAAAATCGAAAATTTCAGTTTTTTAATTTTAGGGGTCGTTTTTATCCCATTTGTACATTAAAGTTTCATAATTTTTATCTCAAAAACTATTCGTCATAGATACGCGGAGTAGAGTATACAGGCTCTTATGGACTTTTACACCCAGTTAACATAACCGTCATAATTATGAACGCATTACTTGCAAAACGCTAGAAAGTGACACATTTTTAGGTGACCTAAGTTAGGGAGATCTGTTTGCAAGTCACTGCCATCAAAAGAAGCTTTAAAGTTTATCTGATAACTGCTAATATAATTAATTTCCATGACGGGGGCTGCGTTCGCTAACTTCCCTGCCCCGTGATCAAGTCGGTTGATCGGGTGGGTCTGCCTACGCTAAACGTAAACAGTCACCTCCCCGTCGGTTTATCGCGTTCGACAGTTTTTCCGTTATACTATAACCGTGTTACCAAAGTGATTATAAAAAGTGTGTTATTTGTCGTTGCATTGTTATTTGTTGACGTGTTATTAGTTGTCGTCGGTTCAGAATTGCAAACTTTTGATTTAAAAAAATATCTCTAATAATGAAGTATCGTCTAAAAATTAATTTTTTTCAAGGTGAGATGAAATGCTTGCAGAATGCAAGTACTGACTACTTCTAACATATCATATATCAGGAGGATACTAATTTCCAGCAAAAACAGCAAGAGCTAGAAAGCTGAAACTTTCAGCGTTTGTAGAGGTTAGGAAGAAACCTCCAGAAAAATGGGACCTCTCACCTAAGTGACATGGGTTCGAATCCAGAAATTCCGAATGTTGCGTTTCCCCCCATAAGAAAAGCATTGCGCCATTTTTGTAAATTAATTTCGGGGACTTGCCAATAAGTTGGGGAAATGAAATTTTGAGTATTGCTAGATGGCTGAAATATCTATGAAGAACTGGTATCGGTTTTGCTTACAGTGTCATGGGTTTGACTCCAGATTTCCCGTAATATCTCCCATAAGTTAGCATGGGGAAAAGGTATTCTAGTGTGTAAATCAATCAAAGAGGAATAGGGAGCTGAGATTTTGCACAAATATAGAATTTTTCTTAGAACCAACCGTAAAAATCGAAAATTTCAAAATTATTAATTTGTAGTTATTTTTACCCCATTTGCACATTACAATTTAATAAATTTTATCTCGGAATATATGTCTTAAGTTCAAGCTTTTGCAAGAATTTTGTAGCAGATTCTATATTGAAAAACTAAAATCTTGAAAAAGTTCCATAATTTGGCCGCTAAAAATTCGCAAATGTTTAAAAATATATTAAGGTTTATGTATTTCGAAATGTGCTACCAAGCTGGAAGTTTTTAAAGGTAGAATTTGTAAAAAAAATGAAAGAGGTATTATATAAATTTTGATATTTTAATTTGTTTGGCTGCTAAAATTATTAAAATTTTAAAATAGGTAAATGTTTAGCTGCTATAGGGCAAGCTTGAGAGCTGAAATTTTTAGGTTATTTAGAGATTTGAGCATATGCACAAGTATACATTTGAAAATCTCCATGAAGTTGTTATTGCCACCGTTAACAATATTTAAAATTTAAACAATTAGAAATATATCATTTCATTTCTAGATGTGCTATAACTTTAAAATATGGCAAAAATCAGTGGCGGCATTTCAAGTGAAGTTAGTGAAGTGCCACTTCACCTATAATTTATGAATGTTTTTCAGCTCATAGATATAATTCGTTTACTTGGAAATATAAATTTCAAATCAAAATATTTCAAATTTGCCTTGCATTTCGTCAGAAGTAAAGCCACAGTTCCATGCTCTCCTTCAAAACGTTATTTCACAAAATCTGATTATGAGCTATGTGAGTAGACGCTATCCACACCGATTGCCATTATTTGAGCTGCACACTCAGCGGCCTCCCAGTTGCGCGCGCAGTATCGAAGTCGAGAAACTTATTCGGCTCCTAGGCTGCACCGTTGACGTCGGATACCATGGTAACGATGCACGCACCGACTGCCTAACGTTGACCTTGGTTGGCTAGGGTGCAGCTCTTCTCATCCACGTGCTTTCCAGCTTCACTCGCCCAGTTAGGACAAGCCTGTGTATATTATAACTACGCTGGCCGTTGACGTTGAGCGCCCGTTATTTCAGTGAACCCTGAGAGTGTGCGTGCTATTGTGAAGTGCATTCAAAACGACGTTTCAATGCCAAGGGGAGATCAAAAGCTTCTTATTCCTGAGTGTTAAATAGTTTAGTAAATATGAATCCTTCCAATGACGCAGTGTGTGTAGTAATAGAAACGCCCTTTTTGCGATGGAGGGAGGACGATAAAAAAGATCTTTTACTTCTTGGGAGACCTACACCTCTTATCAGCGTGAGTGCAAAAAAGGAGATTAAATGTTCTGGAAAATCATACAACCAACATTTTAAAAGTTCGTGGTACAATGAATATCCATGGTTATGCGGAAGTCATTACTTGCAAAAACTATTTTGTTTGCCTTGCCTGCTTGTTGGAGTCAAGAAGCACATTTGGAACAAGGTAGGATTTTGTGACTGCTTGAACATTAATCGTGCTCTTCACAAACATTCAGATTCATCTGAACATCTTAAGTGCATGTTACAATTTAATAATCTTGAAAAGAATAGGAATACCATTGTCGACGCCCTGAAGGAAAATTCTCGGCTCAATGCAATGAAAATGTTCGATTAAACAGGTTCTTTATGCACAAGATCATTGACGAAGTCTTGTATCTAAGCAAACAAGAACTTGCATTCCGCGGACATGACGAAGGAACTTCTTCTCTGAACCAAGGAAATTTCAAAGAACTTTTATCCTTGATGATTTCAAGAAGTCCTTTAGAAATTCAGTCACTCTAAAAATATTAGTGGTGTATTCACTGGAGAGTCTAAGACAATACAAAACGAATTAATTGAATGTATTTCAGACTATATTCAAGAGTATGTTAAAATGAAATTAGTATTGCGGACTTCTTTTCTGTCCAGATAGACGATACTACCGACATTACTCAAAAATCACAATGTTCAATCATATTGAGATTAATTAATTCAGATGCTGAATTGGTAGAACGTTTCCTAGGATTTCATAATGTCAGTTCTGACCGAACATCAGAAACTCTATTCAATTTAGTAGACACAGTTTTAGGGCAGTTTGATTACAGAAGCAAACTGGTTTGCCAGTGTTACGATGGCACCAGCGTGATCTCTGGGCATTTGAATGGACTTTTAAAAAAGCAATAGAAAAGGCTCCCCAAGCTGTATTTGTCCACTGCTTAGCGCATTGTCTGAACCTTGTAGTGCAGCAGAGTTGCAAACAAATTCCAAATGTCGCATATTTTTTGCTAGCATTAGCGGGATACCCTCTTTTTTCCATCATTTGGCAAAACGAACTTACGCAATGGATACAGTCATTGGAACACGTATACCAACAGTGAAACGTACACGCTGGTCTTCAAATTATAACTTCTCACAATCAGTGTGACTGTCGAGGAGTGGGATGGATTAAAAACTGTTTTCGAAAAAAATCTGGCCGACATCGAGTCAGGAGAGACAGCCGTTCGTCTTTCGAAAGGGTTTCTGAATGATATACACGATTTTGACATTGCATTCTTAGCTCTAGTTTTTAATGACATTTTCTAAGTAACTATTCATTAGATGTTTTGCAAAATAAATCCTTGGATATCAATTTCTGTGATTCCAAAATTAAAAGCACCTGCAATATAATTGGCAATAAGAGGAATGAAGAATGCTATGCCAAAATTTTTGAAACGGCCAATAACAGAAGTGACCTATCAGGAAGGAAGTACAGCAACTTATCGGAAGAGAAAATGGTTCTGACTTACAGAATGTTGTACTATGAAATAATAGATAGCATTTTAATGGAGATGAACACTAGATTTCAAGACATTTATAAGCTAAGTTTTCTTGGCGTATCGGATATTTTAAAATTTGAAGAGTACTCAACAATATTCCCGAATAATGCACTTTCTTCTTTGCAAGAAACATACCCAACTCCATTTAAGAAAATTCCGCGACTGAAAACTGAACTTGAACTGCTCTATCAAGATGTTAAATATATGAATGTTCCCCTTACAAGAGTGATTTCACTTCTTCGTGAAAATTAATTAAATAAGGACGTATTCCAAGAGACGTACAGACTTTTTTCTTTAATTCTGGCTATACCTTCGACAAGTGTATCAGTGGAAAGAAGTTTTTCGTGCTTGAATAGAATTAAGACGTACCTATGAAATTGAGTGTCACAGCAGAGGCTGTCTTCAATGACGAATATTTCTATCCAAAAAGCTCATATGGAAGTGCCTAAACATTAGTATCCTCCTATATCCTCCTCCCCCTCCTCCTCCTCCTCTGTAAGAAACGTCTATATAGAATGATATATAACATATAGGAGGATACCAATGTTTAGGCACTTCCAGATGGGCTGGAGATTCGAAATTTTTTTCTTAGATAGGACTTTGTGCAAAACCGACTATAAAAAACGACAATCTTGAAAAAGTGCAGCAATGCGGCCGCTAAAAATTCGCAATTAATTAAACAAAATTTCAAGGTTTATATATTTCCGCATGTGCTCCGGAGTTGAAATTTTTATGTAAGTAGAATTGCTAAAAAAAACGATATAGGGATTATACAAATTTTGATATTTTAAATTGTTTGGCAGTTAAAAATTCTTAAAGTTTAAACAAATGGATAACTGTTTAGGTACTACGGGATGAGCTAGGAAGCTGAAATTTTCAAATTATTTACAAAGTAGTGAATTTGCACAAGTGAACATTTCAGTTTTACCATATATGAATTGCGGCGGCCGTTAAAAATTATTTAAATTTTAAAAAATTAGAAAAATATTATTTTATTTCTAGAAGTGCTACGACTTTAAAATTTGGCTGAATAGTGTAGCATTAGTACCTCATAATGGAGAAAGTGTTAAATGTTTAAAATTGCAACATTTGGTGATTGCTTTAAACTATTATTTTTGCGTGGGAAAAACGAAAATCGCCACGGAAGTGAAATCTTTAGAATTAATAGAATATTTGTAATGATGAAATATCTGTCTGAAAAATTATTGTTTTTTCAAGGTGATATGAAATGCTTGCAGTATGCAAGCACCTTCTACTAGTATGTTATATCCTCCTCTGTAAGAAACGTCTATATATAATGATAGGAGGATACTAATGTTTAGGCACTTCCATATGAGCTAGAGATTCGAAATTTTTTTCATAGGTAAGATTTTGTGAAAAACCGACTAAAAAAAACGAAATAGGGATTATACAAATTTGGATATTTTTATTTGTTTGGCAGATAAAAATTCTTAAAATTTGAACAAATAGATAACTGTTTAGACATTACCGGATGAGCTAGGAAGCTGAAAATTTCAAGTTATGTACAAAGTAGTGCATTTGAACAAATAAACATTTGAATCTCTCCATAAACATATTGCGGCGGCCGTTAAAAATGTTAAAATTTTAAACAATTGGAAACATATTATTTCACTTCTAGAAGTAGTAAAACTTTAAAATTAGGCATAAATGTGTAGCATTAGTACCCCATAATGGAGAATGCATAAAATTCCTAAAATTTCAAAGTTTGGGGATTGTTTTAATCTATTATTTTTACATAAGGGAGAAGCGAAAATCTCTGCGAAGGTGAAAACTTTTGAATAAAAAAATATTTGTTATCATGAAATATGAAAAATGAATGTTTTTTTGTTGAGATGATATGCTTGCAGAATGCAAGCACCAACTACTAGTCATTATATATCGACGACTCTTACAGAGGAGGATATAACATCTAACATATATATAACATATAGGAGGATACTAATGTTTAGGCACTTTCAGATGAGCTGGAGATTCGAATTTTTTTCTTAGTTAAAATTTTGTGCAAAACCGACTAGATAAAACGAAAATCTTGAAAAAGTGCAACAATGCGGCCGCTAAAAATTCGCAATTGTTTAAACAAATTATCATGGTTTATGTATTTCCGCATGTGCTACGGAGTTGAAATTTTTTTTGTAAGTAGAATTATTACAAAAACGAATCAGGGATTATACAAATTTTGATGTTTTAATTTGTTTGGCAGTTAAAAATTCTTAAAGTTTAAATAATTGGATAACTGTTTAGGTACTACGAGATGAGCTAGGAATCTGAAATTTTCAAATTATTTACAGAATAGTGAATTTGCACAAATAAACATTTCAATTTTACCAAACATGAATTTCGGCGACCGTTAAAATTTATTTAAATATTAACAATTAGAAAATATTATTTGACTTCTAGAAGTGCTACAACTTTAAAATTTGGCTAAATTGTGTAGCATTAGTACCCCATAATGGAGAAAGTGTAAAAATGTTTAAATTGCAACATTTGGGGATTGTTTAAAACTATTATTTTTACATTTGGGGAAATGGAAATCGCTGCGGAGGCGAAATCTTTTGAATTAAAACAACATTTGTAATGTTGAAATGTCTGTCTGAAAAATGAATGTTTTTTCAAGGTGATATGATATGCAGGCAGTATGCAAGCACCAACTACTAGTCATTATATATCGACGACTCTTACAGAGGAGGAGGATACTAACGTTTAGGCACTTCCAGATAAGCTGAATATTCGAAATTTTTTTCTTATGTAGGATTTTGTGCAAAACCATCGAGAAAAAACGAAAATCTTGAAAAAGTGCAACAATTTAGCCGTTAAAAATTCTCAATTGTTTAAACAATTTTTAAATGTTTATGTATTTCCGAATGTGTTACGGAGCTGAAATTTTTTTAGAGTTAGGATTTGTAAAAAACGAAATAGGGATTATACAATTGTTGCTATTTTAATTTTTTGGCAGTTAAAAATTCTTAAAATTTAAACAAATAGGTAAATGTTTAGATACAAGGGAACGAGTTAGAGAGCTGAATTTTTAAAGTTATTTAGAGTTTTATTTATATAAACGAATAAAAATTTCAATGTATCCATGAATTTGTTATTGCGGCCGTTAAAAATTATTTAACTTTAAACAATTAGATAAATGTTATTTCACTTCTTACTGTGCTACAAATTTAAAATTTGGCATAAATGTGTGGCATTATTAACCCAATGTGGAAAACGTATAATATTTCTAAAATTGCAAAAGTTAGCGATTGTTTTACTCCATTATTGTTCCATAAGGAAAAATGAAAATTGGTCCCGAGGAGAAATCTTTTGAATTAAAGAAATATTTTTCATGATGAAATATCTCTCTGAAAAATTAACATATTTTCAAGGTGAGATGATATGCTTGCAGAATGCAAGCACCTTCTATTAGTATTATATATATGCGGTGAGGGTGATGTAGTGGTTAGCGTGCCGGCTTACAAAGTTCCGGGGTTAAAACCACGCTAATGGAGGTTTAATAAAAAAAACTATCATCGGTACCTGGCAGTAGGCAGCAGTACTGTCAGTATAGTATAGAGCCGAAATCAAATTATGTTGGCTGGTTTTATATCCAATAGAGCTGTAGGCGTGATCGGGAATATTTGAACGGCTGCAGTACTGCGATGTGGAAAGGAAGAGGGGAAACTACCACATCACAGTCCCTAGTAATGATTATATGGTGGGACAATATGAGTTCTCTCGAGGTAAAACAATCCGGAGGTAAAATAGTCCCCAAATCGGATCTCCGGGCGGGGAATGCCTCGAGGAAAACATTTGTCGAAAGTAATTTACGAATAGGAATTTGGAACGTAAGAACTATGAGAAAGGCAGGAAAGCTAGAAAACTTGAATGAAGAAATGAGAAGAAATAGAGTTGACATTATAGGGCTAAGCGATACTAGATGGGAGGGAGAAGGACAGTTCGACTCGGAAGAATTCACGGTAGTTTATTCTGGAGGAAATAGTGGGGGAAGAGGAATAGCTCTGGTACTTAGGAAAGATGTGATGAAAAGTGTGACAAAGATAATAGCAAAGAACGATAGACTGATGGCAATAAAGCTTAAAGCAGTCCCAGTGGACATGCTGATAACCCAGGTATTTAAGCCAACGTCAGCTCATGAAGATGTAAAAATCGAGGAGATTTCTGAGGAAATTAATGACATTTGCGAAGAAGACGGAAGAGAAAAGTAAACTGCATGATAATGGGAGATTGGAACAGCAGAGTCGGAGAAGGACAGGAAGAAAATGTTGTCGGGCAATACGGACTTGGGAAGAGAAACCGAGGAGGGGGGAACTGGTAGAATTCTGCATCACTAATGGCCTTGTAGTGACTAATATGTGGTTCATAAACCATAAACGAAGGTTATACACATGGAAAAGCCCAGGAAATAGAATGAGATGCCAAATAGATTACATCCTAGTAAAATAAAGATTCAGAAACAACATAAAGACCGCCAAGACATTACCAGGAGCAGACATTGATTCAGATCACAGTCTTCTAATAGTGGACGTAAGTAAAAACTCAAATAAATAAGAAAAACGAGGAGAGAAAGACAGACTTGGGACCTAGAAAAACTGAAAGAAAGGCAGGATGTAGTCAGCATGAAGTTGGAAGATCGCCTAAGAAATTTGAAAAACAAACCAAAGACCATGGATATAGAATGGGAAGAATTTAAAACCTCTATAAAGGATACCTTGGATAAAGAGATTGGAAAACAAGAGAAGAAAATCAGAAAACCATGGATCACTAAGGAAATGCTTGAGAAAATGAATGAGAGACGAAAATGGAAAAACGTTAACAGTGAAGAAGGTAGAGCCAAGGATAAATGTATAAACAATGAGATGAGAAGGGTAACAGATAAAGCTAGAGAAAATTGGATAATAGAAAAATGTGATGAAATACAACATATGGAGAAGTTAGAACGGTACGATATGATGTACTCTAGGGCAGTGGTCTTCAAACTTTTTCGCTCGCGTACCCCCTAAAAGAATTTTGAAGACCTATGTACCCCTTCACACTTTTTTGAAGTTAACATCTATTATTTTTTATGATAAGTTTTAATATTTGCAAAGGATGTAATTTTCGGCGTATTATAAATATTGACATTTTTAAATGCATCCATTTAAATCTAAATACCATAGCGATTTGACACGCACCATCAACCATTTAAGAAGTTCAAGAACAATCCCTTTAACAGTCGGAAATTTTACACGTTCTTTTTCTCCTTGAACTCGTATTTCTATCCCTCTTTCCCCACAAAATTTTATCCTAAAGTAATATATTTCCATGCTTGAAAGTGTTTTACTGGTCATACATCTCTGCAAAACATGTGCATAAATTGAAAATTTTTAATTTTTTTATTTTATTGACCATAAGGCTCTAATTTTGAAGTTGTCTTTTGGATTGAGTTATCATTATAATTATTATTAGTACACAATTGAGGAAAAACAGTATAAATATATCACAAATTTTATTAAACAATTATTAACCATACAAAGTAAAATTTTATTGGCAGTGTATTTCTTATTCTTATTGCTAGAATGAGACAGGGTTCAGCATCAATTCTATTTCCATTTTTCCTTTTTACTGATGTACATACATACATAAATAGGTAGATGGGAATGGAAGATGTTTTGTTACAGCAATGTCAGCCAATTCTTTGAACTCCTTCCGGGTTATATGCCAAAAGTCACATAGTCAGGGCCGGTGTAGGAGGTGCAGTGCACTCTCCAGGTAGGATACACTCTAGAGTGCATCCTGCCTAAGGCAGAAAGCACTCTAGAGTCCGTTATACCTAGGTAGGGTTCACTCTTGTCAGGCAAGAATCACTCTAGAGTACCTGTTTTAAACTAGGTACAGTGCACTCTCATTTTGTAATTATTTACTTATGAAGGTACGCCGGGGACAAAAAACTAAAATTTCTTAACTCGTAATAAGATTGGAGGCCTGCTGGAATTGCGTAGACATCCGCGACTATGTTTGCGAAAATATTTTTGAAATGGCCATGAAATAACGCTTTAAAATCGTAAATCGATTTACGGTAGAACTTACCCCATTTACTTCTCATAGTCACGATCTTTGCATTACGAGTTAAGGAAATTTTGTCCCCGGGTGGACATTATTTAACATTCCATGAGGAGAATCGAAAGAATATGCAGAATGGCAATCTTTTGTATTATTGATTAGTTTTATTATCATGGCTGTTTCAATTTTTAATAACAGAATAGAGTTTCAAACAAGATAGAAAGAAAATTGCAGATACTGGAATTTGCTAGTTCATAAAAGGACTTTAATGATTCACTATAATAGACTTCATTGGTTAGGTGGAGAAAACGTATTTATTATATAGAAATATTCAGTATTCATACGTATCCTTACTGTAATTCAAAAACTTATTTCAGATCACTCGGCTGCATATGTATGTTGTAGCGATATAAAGGACTATTCTTACAAATGAAAGAAGGAAAGAGAATGCTCCTGTAAGTTTAATAATACAGTCATTATGTGACTTATTCTGGAAGGTACTAGATATTGTATGAAGTAAATAAAAAGGTAAAATAAAAGCATGCAAATGTAATATTTTTAACTTGAGCCTAAAAGTAAAAGAAATCATTACTATCCTTCCAGTTAAGTCAAAATAATGGTAATTCTTTTCTGAAGAGAAATAGGTGTCCAATAATATATTTAAGATATTTTCTTTAGGATAATTCAAACTTGAATATGTCGTGCTCGTTTTTTCTTATGGTATTTATTGTATCTATCTATCTGTTGTGATTCAGTTAAATATTTGGGAGTTCACATATCTCACGATCTTTCATGAGATTTGTATGTCAATCGAGTTAAAGCTGCGGGTAATAAGCGATTGGGTTTCTTTCGGCGAATATTTCGTGATAGAACTGAAAAAGTCCCGTGAAACGTTATTTTTCTTTAGTCAAGACCCCTGGTAGAATATGCGCATGGGATCCGTACGTAAGGGGTCGTATGACTGCGTTACAGAAACTCCAGCTCAGGGCAGCTAGATACGTCAAAAAGCGTCAAAAAAGATTGCCGAGTGTCCTATCTCCTGAAAGACGTAAGCTGGAAATCTTTGGAAAGTCGACGAATAAAAGCTGGGGTCCATCTTTTCAAGAAGTTAAGATCACAGGAATTATCCACGGAGGTAAAACAGAGAGAGTTCAGTGGCCACATTAAGTAAGAATACAGGATTCCGATAAAATAAGAGAAATTGATTGGAGAACAACGAGATATTACGGACTACTTTTCACAAGAGCCATTAGGGAACATAATGTAGTTAAGGTTAAATCAGTAAGTTGGATGATGGTGCATACCACCCCCTGTCACACACCTTTGATGGTGAATTGCGGGGTACTACGTAGATTTAGATGTAGATGTACTGGAAAGCTCTAGCCTCGAGCCTAAGTAACGAATTCCACTTCTATGGATTTTTAGAAAGATGGGAGAACAAAAAGTGCATTTAAAGAAAACTCGTAAAATTGAACTTGTTGTATAGTACAATTAAAAAGCGGCTTTTGGGACAACCTTGACCATAAATTGGCGAATACGTGTGTGAACTGACCTATACGTGGACTGTGTTGAGTTCTGCGTAAGTCATTGACCTTGTCGTAGGTCTGGTTGGGTCATTGGCCTGGTTGTGTGTATGATGTAGGTGGGATTTTGTTAAAAAGCGGGGATTGGGACAACCTAGTCTGTGAATTGGCGAATAGTGAATTGGCGAATACGTGTGTGAATTGACCGTGTTGAGTTCTGCGTAAGTCCTTGTCGTAGGTCCTGGTCATTGGCCTGGTTGTGTGTATGATTCAGGTGTGATTCTGTGTGAGTTTAGCGATGATGTTGTGAAATGATGTTATATTGTGTAAGGTAATGGTATTGGTTTTGCGTTAGTGTGGTCATTGGCCTGGTTGTGTGTATGATTCAGGTGTGATTCTGTGTGTGTTTTGTGATGATGTTGTGGAATGATGTGATATTGTGTAAGGTAATGGTATTGGTTTTGCGTTATTGTTGATATTCGCATGGAAGTTGAATGACCCTTTCGCTTCTGCGTCATTCGTTGACCCTAATTTTCGCAATGTTTACATGTTTGAGGTGTGTATGTGTAAAGATGTGATTTTGCAGAGTCATTGACCTAGTGGTAGGTCTGTTTCGGTCATTGCGTGTTTTTATATTCGAATGGGGGTGATATTGTGTAAGGTAATGGTATTGGTTTTGCGTTATTGTTGATATTCGCAATGTTTACCTGTTTGCTATGAGTTAGTGCGATATGGTGTAGCCAAGTTAAAGTTGAATGACCCTTTCGCTTCTGCGCCAGTCGTTGACCCGTGGAGGGGATAGGGCCTTCGATTATTTACATCTGCGTATGTTTTGGTTTCTCCTCAGCGCGTGTCTTCGGTCGGTCGTTTACCATTCTAAGCAGGTTTTCGACAAGCTAAGTAGGTCACCAACTTTTAGGTAAAGAAATACCGGTTCTGAGTGGGGTGGGGAGGGGAGTAGGATTGGGATAAAGACCTCAAATTAAAAAAGGGAAATTAAAAGATCTGCGGTTGCTCCAGCGTGTCGAAAGAGAAAGTTATGTTTAATACCTGGGTGTTGGCTAAGGATAGGATATTGGCCTCTGGTTGTTTTAAAAACCTACGGTCAGGGCAGATTTTATCAAGTAAATAAAACACGAGAAAAGTAAAAAATCGATTTATTTAACAAAAATAATATACAAAGTTAGTTCTTTACAAACATTGCTCCATACTCATTCTATATTTATTATTAAATAACCTCCATGTCGCTTCATTGGTTATAGCCTCTTTTAATAACGACTTCACCAGTCCACTTTTCACCAAATCGTCTTTCTTTGCTTCGATAAGTTCTTTTCTGAAACCATTATCCAATAATTGAATGAGTCTTAACGTTATTATCACGTCAATGTTTTCATTTATTTTACACTTTAATGAAGACTTTTTACCATCTTCACACTGCATAAGAAGAGGTGGTAAAACATTGCCACATATCTTCCTTTCTATGATTAACACGAAACTTAAAATGTCTTCTTTTACATCAGAGAGATCTCTTCTGTCAACTCATCTTCAAAAGACGCACGAGTTCCAAGGGAAAGTTGCAACAAATATTCACCTGGCAATTCCAATGTTGCTAAAGTGAAGGCATAGCTGCGGAGACGTAAATAATCTAAATTTTGAATTTCGTGAGTTTCACTTAATATCTGAGAGGTACACTTCTGGTCACCCTGAGTTGTAATCTTAACGACTGTAAGCAATATTGCGTATTTTCCACTCATGGTTGTCTCGGTATAACTCTAGACACGGTAGTAGTTTACCACACACCAGCCGTTAGCGCAGTACCATCGTGGTCGCTTGACGAGTCCATTTATATCCGACAAAAAAAAGAAATGGATTCACAAAAGCTGACCTCGATTCATGAGGAGTAGAGAGAGCCAATAGTATCCGAGAAATCTGTAAGGTTCGGAGATAATATAAGCGTGAAAATTTTGTATGTCTATTCGTTTGCGAGCAGAGAAGCAAGAAAATGTTACTGGGAGACCATTGCTAGAGACAGAGAAAGATTTAGATTAAAAATTAATTATTTAGGACCTATCATGGAAAGTATTCTTTCGGAAACACACAGAATGAATGTGCAGAAACGAATTGGGAGAACTCCGCTAGAGATAGAAAGATTTCGATTAACAAAAAATATTTTGTGATCCATCATAGAAAATATACTTTCGGAAACAAAATGAATATGCATAAACGAATTAAAAATTAATTTATTTGGACTCGTCATAGAAAATTTACTATCATAAATTATGTACAAAAACAATTTAAAAATTGATTGGAATAGTCATAGAAAATAAACAAAAACCATCGATGTGCTTGACATAATTCATACGATTTGGGATGTGAGGTAATATCAAATCAAGACTCACTTTAGAGTAAAGCTTTGCTGAAGAAGTTTAATCAAAATTACAGTGAGTCAAATTGAAGGAAGATATGGATAAGATAAGACGAGCACATTGTGAGGCGCAACAGGAGTTGAAAAATCGAGCCAACACCGTGGTGAATGTGAAAAGTGGAAGAACGAACAGGATATTAAAGCAGACGATGGAGAGGATATGATTGAAGACGTGAGAAATCAAGCGATTGAAGAATTCTGCTGGTGGAGAGAAGACGATGAATATTTTAAAACGATTAAAAGGGATAATCATATTGAATTCTGGAAGTAGTTGCTGTACTTTTTTTAAATAAATAAATAAACTGATTATCTCAAACATGTGTTTTATTTCCATGAAACTTGGTACGAGGCTTTTAAAACCGGAGCTAAATTTTTATTTCCCAAATTTATTACGTCTCAAATCAGGAGACATTCTAAGCGGAATTTCGTTAACATAAAAAAGAGGTCAAACTCACACTCTTCCGAGGTGAAAGTGAAAGCATTATGAAACCCGGTACGAGGCTTTTAAAACCGAAGTCAAATTTTTATTTCCCAATTTAGAAACCCATGGGAACGAGTTTTCTATTACGTAACCGTCAAGAATATCGTATTAGAACCATGGATGGAGGACTTGTGATAGATGATAATTTATCACGTCACAAATTTTTAAATTTTTATTTCCCAATTTCAAAACCCATGGGAACGAGTTTTCTATTACGTAACCCGAGGTAAAAGTGAAAGTATTATGAAACCCGGTATGAGGCTTTAGAAACCGAGGTTAAATTTTTATTTCCCAATTTAAAAACCCATGGCAATGAGTTTTCTATTACGTCACCGGGAGCGTGGGGTATTACATATATACAGTCAAACTCGGCTATAACGAGCGCCACGGGACCGTTTAGTTTTGCTCGTTATAGCCGTTAAACTTAATATCCGTGAAGGCAAAAGCATGCATGCGTATGGTGAAATAAGACATAAGAAGTAAAAGTGAATATATAAACAGAAAGGTTATTTAGTAAATTTATGAAAAAACTTAAAAATGAGAATAAACTAGAAAATTTAAAGTAAACATACGTACATATAAAATTTAATCACAGCTGCATCCTTAATCACTACCCAAGTCGCACTTCCTCATTTTCTTGTTCGTTGTTCGGTTGATCTCTAGTGCATATAAAATCGCTTCTTTGTTTTTCCATAAGGTTGAAACCGTAGACGATGATAAATTAAATTTTTTACACACTTCAACATTTTTTACCACGTTCTAACTCTCGAATAATATCAACCTTTTCGCGAATAGACAAACACTTCCTTTTATGTACGGACATGTTACTCGTTCAAGGGCAAATCTCAACTGATTTTTGTGATCAACGCTACGAACTTTCTTTGCAAAGTGGGATTTCCCATCTTTACGTGGGAAAGGGTGTTGGGTGCATTCGGCTGAGCGACGGGGGTGGGCGCCATTGTACATGCCCTCAGCCACTTACCCCCTTCCAAACACAACCTCCTGGCTGTAAAAGAGCTGGGGGTTGGGAGGAGAGGACAAAGGACCTCCGCGAGTGCCACTGTACCTGCAAGTTGGGAATTCTTGGTTTGGACGAAGGGATTATTTTTTAACAACAACGCCGCGGTCTTTAACCTCCCTGATGGATAGGGTGTAGAGGCTGGACTCAAGAACACAAGGTTACATATTTTGGGTCACTATGAGGATTTAAGGGGCTGACCGCCACCGCGTTTGAGACAATGAGAAGTGGTCAAAGTTTGCTCGATATATCCGTGAAGCGTGCTCGTTATATACGAGAAATTTTGTATCTAAATGCTCGTAAACTTATCTTGGAGGAAGCATTTGCTCACTATAGCCGTGAACTCGTTACAACCGTGCTCGTTATAAACGAGTTTGACTGTATATATATATATATATATATATATATATATATACATATATATATATCGAAGGATATGGTAGAAATCTAGCAGAAATCAAAGCTCAACCTTCGAAGACACTCGTCTTTTTCCGCGCTGATGTAAAACAACGTTTTATTTTCATTCGAGTGAAGATACAGTTGTCAGTTGCAGATTACTCAACAGTTCAGAAGCGTCTCAATATTGGTATTGACCGTGAGGTTCGATTAAGAAATCATTTAGAATTATGTAAATTTAATCATCCAACAAGAATTGTTCTGCCTGAAATTAAAGATGGTAAAGTACCGCATATAGAATTTAAAAATTATCAAAACAAACTTCGAGTTCCCTTTGTAATTTATGCTGATATCGAATCAATATTACTACCCATTCAAGGTCGTCCTGGAGATCCGACAAGTTCCCACACGTTTTCATATCAGAAACATGAAGCAATGAGCTTTTGCGTTTATGTTAAATCATCTTTTGCGGCAGATATTATTCCACAGAAACCATACTTATATCGAGGAGTAGATGCAGCATATAAATTAGTAGAGTACTTAGCTTATCTAGCAAACAAAATTTCAGATATTTATGCTAGGAAAATTGGAATGATAGAATTAACGTCAATACAAGGAGAAAATTACAAAAACTGCGCTGATTGTCATATTTGCGCAGAAAAAATTGAAGAAAATAGCAAAAATTATAAAGTTAAAGATCATTGTCATTTGAGTGGGGAGTTTAGAGGTGCTGCTCATCGAATATGTAATTTAAATTTTAAGAATCCGAATTTCATTCCTGTGTACATACATAATTTGAGTGGATATGATTCACATTTTATTATAAAAGAACTGGGAAATATTCCAGGGAGGATACAAGTGATTCCCAATACAGAGGAGCGATATATTAACTTTATAAAGTATATTGGGAACATACAGTTAAGATTTGTGGATACATATAGATTTATGCCCTATAGCTTAGAGTATTTAATGTCAATTCTCCCAGCGACAAAATTCGTAGAGACATCAAAACACTTTCATGGTGAACAATTTAAATTAATTACAAAAAAAGGTGTTTTTCCATATGATTTCATCGATTGTTTTGAAAAATTAGAATTGCCATTTCTTCCTCTGATGGATTCTTTTGTAAATAAATTAAATGAAACTGAGCTTTCTATTTCTGACTATGAGCATGCTAAAAAAGTGTGGGAGACTTTCAATGTTAAAAACTTAGGGGAGTACAGCGATATATATCTGACGGGTGACGTTGTGGGACTCGTCGATGTATTTGAGAATTTCCGCAGTGAATGTTTGCAATCATATGGTCTGGATCCTAGTTACTATTTCACATCCCCCGGACTTGCTTGGGAAGCCGCCCTCAAACATAGTAAAGTAAAATTAGATCTACTGACTGATTACGATATGATTATTATGATAGAGCGTGGAATCAGGGGAGGTTTGGCCCAATGTGTTAAACGATATTCGAAAGCAAACAATAAGTACATGCATGAATATAATCCTAGAGAAGAAAGTTCATATATAGCATATATAGACGCAAATAACTTGTATGGGTATAGTATGTGTAAAAAAATGCCTTATTCGGGATTTAGATTGGTTGATCCAAAAGATATAGGAGACATTGAAGAGATTGATGATGAAGGCACCGTAGTATATTTGTTAGATGTAGATTTGGAATACCCAAGTTACCTTCACGATCAGCATAACGAATTTCCCCTTCTACCTGAAAATGATAAACCGCCAGGTTCAGATCAGAAAAAACTTCTAATAACATTATTCAATAAGAAACGCTATGTATTTCACATTTCTCTGTTGAAAAGAGCATTACAGCTAGGGTTAAAATTAAAAAATATTAATAGAATAATAGAATTTCAACAATCTAATTGGCTTGAGTCATATATAATAAATAATACTGAAAAGCGAAAATTGGCTACTAACGATTTCGAAAAGGAATTCTTTAAATTAATGAACAATTCAGTTTTTGGGAAATCTATGGAGAACGTACGTAAAAGAATAAATATTGAATTGATCTGTGACATGAAAAGATTGCACAAAGTAATAGCAAAAAGTAATTTTCTAGATCGAACCATATATTCGGAAAATCTGGTAGCAGTACATATGGCGAAAGAAAAAATTGTTTTTGATAAACCCATTTATGTAGGAATGGCAATTTTAGATTTATCTAAAATTTTAATGTATGATTTTCATTACAACGTAATGAAGTCCATGTATGATAAAGAAAATCTAAAATTGTTGTATATGGATACAGATTCATTTATTTACGAGGTAAAAACGGATGATTTTTATGAAGACTTGATAAAAAATATTTCTTTCTTTGATACTTCAGACTATCCAACTTATCACAAATGTTATTCTTTGGCAAATAAGAAAGTGTTGGGTAAATTTAAAGATGAAGCCTGTGCAAAATCAATCTCTGAATTTGTAGGATTGAGAGCAAAGATGTATTCCATTATCATCGACGGTGAGGAAAAAAGCGTGCCAAAGGCGTTAAAAAATGCGCCGTTAACAATAAAATAAAATTCAAAGATTATTTGGACTGTTTGAATGAATGTAAAGAAAAAATGACATCATTTAGACAGATAAGATCTAAAAAACATGAGTTATATTCTGTAGAAGTGAACAAACTATCGTTATCACCTTTTGATGACAAGAGGTACATTTTATGTGATGGAATCAATACATTAGCTCATGGTCATTACTTAACTCCGAATGACGAATGAAAATCATTTTTTTTCTATTTAGTTTTTAGTATTGATATTTTTTGTACTTTTTATGTGAAATGTGCGCGCAATTGAAATCATTTTTTTTCTATTTAGTTTTTAGTATTGATATTTCTGTACTTGTTATGTGAAATGTGTGCGCAATTGAATTGCGCTTTATTCTATTGGTGATGGAAAATTATTTCCTAAATTTGAATAAAAACAATTGAATATGAAACAAATCTTTTATTTATTTCAACATTTGATTTACATCTTCCCATGTATTATAACAATTGTCGAATCCCAACCATTTAACGTACGCCTTATCACCACGTCTCTTCAAAATCTTTTCCACTAAGTAAACATCCTGGAACTTTGTTTTCTGCAATTCCTCTTGATAAAAGCCACCTTTAATAGGTTGATTATTTTGGTCTCTGAGAATATAAGTTGGTGGAACCGTATTTTTTACTTCATCTATGACAAATATCTCTGTAGACCAAGAAGGCGTAAAACCTTTTTCAAATATTGCCTTGCTTTTTGATATGCGTACATTGTCCCCCTCACTAAATTTGACCTTTTTAGCGCTTTTTCTTTTTTCCTTTGATAAATTCTTGATAATATATCTCCTTAGTGACATCAGCAGGTTTCATCTTGATCGTTCTATGTACCCTATTATTATACTCTTGAACTAAAATAGGTAATATTGTTAACCATTTGTGGTTACCTTGTAAACTAAATCGTTTCCACATTTCAGTTTTAAGAGTACGGTTCCATCGTTCTACTATTGAAGCTTTCATTGTGCTAAATGTGCTGTAATGGTTAATTCCATGTTTTTTCATCAAACCAATGAATTTATTGTTGTAAAACTCTTTCCCTTGATCAGTTTGAATATTTCTCGGTTTCCTTTGTTTGAGAATCATCTTCACAGCCCGCGAGACATCTTCTGAGGTTTTTCGTATCACAGGAACAGCCCAAGCGTATTTTGATAAGGTATCTATCATGGTTAATAGGTATTTGTATCCACGATTTTCACGTGAATAAGGAAGCATTTCTACCAAATCAGCTTGCCATAAGTCGTCCAAACCTTTTATCAGAACTTTTCTTCGTTCATAATTCTTCCTCGCTGGTTTGTGAAGTTCATTGACAATTCTACGTCTGATATCCATCTTCACGTCTAGGTTGACTGCATAATTATTCCGTGAGCGTTGAAATGTTTCTCTATTAATACTGACGTTTTAAAAGCAATCTTCTCAAATAACCCAAATCGACAACGTCTGTTTCTTCCACAGGATCTCTCACATTAGTCAGAGCATGTCCGCGTGCATCAAATTTATTCTTATTTAGCGTGATAGTGTTATTTGCAACATGATTTAGATGGACTGTTGAGCTTTCAAGCAAAGTCTTAAAATTAACAGCGTCACTTTCATCTTGAGGGTTTGATACGTTTGTTATTCGATGACTTTTCACATCTATCACCCCGCTATCCATAATAACAGCATTCTGTAATTTTGTAAGCAAGGTCTTATAATTAACTGCATCATATTCATCCTGAGGATCATTCAAATCCGTTATTCGGGTTTTCTTTGCACTCGTCGTGTCTTTTGCTATTGTTATAGCATTTTGAAGCAAAAAACGTTCATTTACTATATCACCCTCATTTATTGGTTCTTTCGCACTTACGATTCTTCATCCACCTGCTGAAATATAATGTCTCGTCGCTCCTGGTATTCGAAAGTCCACGTACTCTTTTGAGACAGCATCTCTAGGTTGAAGAGATTTGCCTATATTAGATATGCGACGATTGTCAGCATTTATTTGATGTTCAGTCAATGAAAGTGTGTTATCTCTCAAATATCCTTTTGTGACAGCATCATTGGTGTCTATAGGAGAAGCTAAATTTGTTAGACGATTTCCTAGCATATCATACGAATCCATCCTCCTTCTTCTCCTCAAAGAACGTCCAAACTTATCCACAGGCATTATTCTACTGCGAAAGTAAAATCGCTATCATATCTTATATAATGATATCGCTATCTCTAAGCTCTTCTATGATGGCGACGATTTCATTGTCGTGACCTGAATGCCCCGAAGCCTTAGATGAAAGAATTAATTTAAGTCTATCCACAAGTTCATTCGGGTCATCCCAATACTCAATGATAGGTTGTGAAACATCCATCCCTCGGCCTGCTGTAGAATTGGGGAACAATTTAGATATAATTTTTACGTACTTAGATCCTCGATTACTGTTTATCTTCTCCCGACTATTATATCCTCGTTTATGAGCATTGGCATCTATTAATATTTGACGATAATTTTCCATATCCTTAGGCTTAACTTCATCCATTTTTGGTTTCGTCATAAATAAAAGCTCAAGCAGTCCCGGTGTCTCAACATAAGTCTTATCTCTCACGATGAGGTTTTCATCATCCATTTCAACAGGTGAATCTCCAATAAACCAATCAGTTCCGCTATATCTGACTCCAAAAGTACGATCTAATCTCTTATCATTGCTCATAACCAATTTAATGTAATTACTAAAAAGAGTTTTGTCTGGAGATTTTTCATCGGACTGTTTATTTACAGTAGGTTTGGAGATATTTTGAGATTTGGTTTGTCGCACGAGGTCATTTAAAGGATCAACAATTGGTTTAAATGACTGTGATAAAAAATCTTGTTCTGATCTCTGTGCTCTTTTTAAATTATTGTATTTCTCTCGGATATTATCACTTCTTTTAATGATTTCACGAGTCAGATCCTCGTCAGTTTTTCTCTTTCTTTTATCTTGAAACATATCGGTTTAATTACCCTGTAAACACTTAATGAACCTATGAAATGTGGTGTGGTTTTATAAAAGAATCAAACATTTTTCTATAGCATCCCTTATTAATATCACATTCTTTATCTATTACCATAAAGCCATATTTATCTCTCCAACACTCCATGCATATGTTCTTAAATTGCGCAAAGGTCATATCCGTATTTACATGATCATCATAAATATGCTTGAGATTTAATTCATCCTGCTTAAAAAGTATAATCAAATTTATATTATCCCGTATCAATTGCTTCGGAACTTTTGAATAAGTCTGAGCAAGATAAAAACAATCAACCATCTTGTGCCGACCACTGCTAAAATATATTCTCATATTATCTTCCTTTTCACAAGAAATGTCATCAAATATAAATACAGAGTGCGGTCTTACATCATCTATATTTACAACTCCTTTGTTGTCTTTGAAAAAGAAGTGTCCAATTTCAGGAACTAAGGGAAGAATATTTTGCAGAAATAAATATTTTGGTTGATTCAACGACTTACTGTATAAATACACGTTTTCATACTTTAGTCCATTTGTCTCTGATTAATTACTACATTTGTTTTACCAGAATTAGATGGACCGCAAACAATGCAGCGGATACTTTCAGGAAGCAAGGGACCATGCCTCTCGTGCGGTTTACATTCATCAAACGAGAATGTACCTATCGGGAGCTTTTCGCACTGTTCCTCTACCTCCATTATAATGATATTCTTTCCACCGTGAGTTTAAATAAATAGCAAAACAAACTTTCTACCACATTAGTATGAGTCGGTACGCGTCTGGAAAAGGACTGGTGAATAGTGTCATTAATAAGTTACCATTTGAGCTTCATTTACCAGGGTACCAATTCTGTGGTCCAGGGACGAAATTAAAACAACGTCTTGCAAGAGGAGATCAAGGTATAAATCCACTAGATGCTTATTGTAAACAACACGACATAGCATACTCTAAATCTAATGATTTATCTGATAGACAAAAAGCCGACCTCGAACTAGCCGAAAAGGCTTGGCAACGTGTAAAATCAAAAGACGCGAGTTTAGGTGAAAAGATATCTGCAGGTATAGTTACGAATATAATGAAAGCAAAAGTGAAGGTGGGAAGTGAAACTAGAATGTCTAACTGTTTTGGAAATATCATGCGGAGAGCTCGAGTAGCAATGAAAAACTTGAAAAATAAAAACCTCAATCAGGCTGCTAAATTAACACTTAATGTTATTCGAAGGGTTATGAAAAAGAAAAGGAGTAAATATACTACGCCTAGAGTTATACCAATTCCAAAGACTGGAGGAATTATCCCACTAATACCTTTATTTGCAGGGTTGTCAGCATTAGGTGGTTTGGCAGGTGGTGCATCAGGTATAATAAAAGCTGCTTCTGAGGCAAATGCCGCAAAAAAGAGATTGGAAGAATCGAAAAGACATAATGCTAGAATGGAAGCAATAGCGTTGCGTGGGAAAGGGCTCTATATGAAACCATATAAGAAGGGATTAGGCTTATACATTTCACCACCGAATAAAAAAAACTTTTAAGTAGGTTACCTAAGAGAGCGCTCTCCAATTTTGATCTAATTCACTATGTTAAGAAGTTAAATATTCCAAATTTTCGAGGCGTATTTATGAGAGACGGATTGCCTTTACAATCGCCGTGGTCTAATGAGAGTGATATTGTAAATTTGGATGACTCTGATGGGGCGGGAACACACTGGGTGTGTTACAGAAAAACGGGCAAACATGTTGATTACTTTGACAGTTTTGGAAATCTTCCACCGCCTACAGAACTCCTAAATTATTTTTAAAATAGCACGATTCATTATAACAGAGATAGATATCAGAAAACAAAAGCTGTAAATTGCGGTCATTTATGTTTAAAAATTTTTAATAAAGATGCAAACATCTGGAATTGTAATTAGTCATGTCTTGGGCGTTAACGTTTACGGGTAAAACATCCATTCTTAATGCTGATTATTTTCTCGAGATCGCCTTGGATGCTGATAAAAATTATAGCATAGAATGTGTGAGTTTAGAAACTTATTATACAATACCTAACGTGTTCGATGGGAACAATATCTTCCACTATGGAAGCGGAAATTCTGTGGTAATACCAACAGGAACATATGAAATTTATGATTTAAACGAATATTTACAAAGTGTTTTAGGAAAAGATGCAATAAAGATCGAAGCAAATAATAATACTTTACGTTCAGCATTGACTTGTAACTTTGAGGTGGATTTTACTAAACATGGTTCGATAGCATCACTTCTCGGATTTGCGAAGAGAAAATTGGAAGCAAAAGTAAGACACATATCAGACAATATTGTAGACGTTTTTCACGTTAATGACATTCTTATCGAATGTAACATTGTAGAAGGTTCGTATAAAAATGGGGTGAGAATGTGCATATATTACATCAGTGTTTTCCTGAAGTTCCACCGGGGTATAAAATAATCGAAAGACCCAGTGAGATAATTTATTTGCCTGTGAATACCAGAACGATAAACAACATCACTCTCAGATTGTTAGATCAAAACGGAAATCCAGTAGACTTCCGCAACGAAACTATTACAATTAGATTACATTTAAAAGAAAATGGGTCTTGATTTTACCCGAAGTCCTTATAATCGCGGTGAGATGAGATGAGATGGATTAGTACACCACGTACTGCTAAACCGTTCTAATCTAATAACATACAGTTTCTAGAATCTCTCGGGTTCCGTCTGCATCCGAAATGGATATTTTAAATATAGACTCCAGTGCGCGTTATGATGAATGAATAACTTCCATCGAGTACCATACTCATCATCCTTACACACAATCAAAGTTCGATTACAAGAGGCATTCAAGTTTTTCTCAATAATAAAAGTTTCCCCTACGATGTATTTGATTTAAATTTTAGCAAGGGGCAGATAGCTGAGCTTTACAATATGTACGCAAAATTTCAGAAATCATATTATGGAAATGAACCAAAACCTTTGTTGTCACGTGATCAATTCGTTAATATCGCACCTATCGCAGTCAGTCATTGTTCGAAGCAAGATGAATCAACCACTTCAGGTGCTGTAGACGTTAGAGTAGACTTCGAATCAGAAACAAATTTCCTATCTAGAACTTGCGCTCATTGCTTAGTGATCAGTGATGAGTCATTTTGGTATGATCCACTGACTGGCTCAGTGAAATTTGCAGGATGATAAATATAGTGCGATGATACTTTCCACCATCAGTTGCAAAGATGAATTCAGCTATTGTTGACTTCAATCTTGGCAAAGATGCATCGGGACGTTTTTTGTTGCAAGAATTATCCATAATCTCATTAAACACCTTTGCAAGTCAACATTGGATTTTTAAAACGCCTAAGTTGGAAAATCATTCAAATAGCGTCAATGTATGGACCACGCAAGAGTATCATGCTATATATGAGCATATTGGCGATGTGGAATATGATATGGCAGAATACATATTGAAGGAATATACAAGGCCATTCGATTACATCTTTACTAAAGGAGTGGAAAAGTGCAAATTTCTAAGAAAGGCCATCCATTCGCAAATTAAAAATGTCTATAACTTAGATGACTTCGACTGCCCTGCATTAGAGAAGCTGAATAAAAGAATTGGTACTGAATGTATTTACCATTTTCGAATAGATATGCCAGATATTTGTTCCCACAGTCGGGCATTTTCTCTCGCTGAATGGTGTCGTCTCAATTTAAGTGACATTAATTTATTGGAAAGAAGTGCACGCATAAAGACATTCAAGGAATGGAAGAATACATCGGTGACTCCTGAGAATATCGCCGAAGCCGGAATGGTGTACTGCTGCGGAACATACGATACAGTTCAATGTGTTTACTGCGGATTGCGGATGACACAGTGGCGTGATGGTGATGTACCACTAGATGATCACAGAAGAGAAAAACGCAATTGTATCATGTTTGGTTTTTCATGTTGTGATGAAACTGATTAAGAATCCATTTTTTGTCAAGATGATATTGATTGAATAAAAAAATAAATCGATTTTCAAAATTTTATCATGTTTTATTTACTTGATAAAACCCATCCCGACCGTAGAGGTCAATAACCTATCCTTATCCATTTTATTTCACCACCCAATCAACCTTCGACAAGTTAAGACCTGCTGATCCCTCGACAGAGTTTCTCATACGTTGAATAATTTAGATCTGAGATTCGATAGAAGACAGAGGTGTACATAAATCTTCTACGCATCAGGACGCTCTCCAAAGGTAATGGATATAATTAATATTGATATTATTAGTATATTATAAATCTAAGAAAGTATCGATTTGAAAACAATTACTTTTCAGTTATGGAATTAAAACAACTGGCAATTATACATAAAGTTGGGTCAGTTATTCGGACCTATCATGAACATAATTGGATGTGGGTCAATAGACCAGATCTGAAATTTATACCTATTGATTACATTGAATTGTATCATCCGCTTGATATGGAAGAGATGACGACTAGATGTCACGAATTACAAAAAATGGAAGAATGGTATCAGAGGGAACGACATCAAGAATGTCTCCAGCACTATAATACGGGTAATATTCATGTCGATGGGCCGCCTCATTTGAAAAAAGATTGTAATTTGTGTCGTGGATATTGATAACGTGTTAATGATTGTATTTATTCATTGTCAATAAAAATTATCTGCCTGCTCGATGTTGTTTTATTTTGAATCATTTCAACCGTCCCCACCCCACTCAGAACCGGGTTTTCTTTACCTAAAAGTTGGTGACCTACTTAGCTCGTCGAAAACCTGCTTAGAAGGGTAAACGACCGACCGAAGACACGCGCTGAGGAGAAACCAAAACACACGCAGATGTAAATATTGGAAGGCTCTATCCCCTCCACTGGTCAACGACTGGCGCAGAAGCGAAAGGGTCATTCAACTTTAACTTGGCTACACCTTATCGCACTAACTCATAGCAAACAGGTAAACATTGCGAATATCAACAATAACGCAAAACCAATACCATTACCTTACACAATATCACCCCCATTCGAATATAAAAACACGCAATGACCGAAACAGACCTACCACTAGGTCAATGACTCTGCAAAATCACATCTTTACACTTCATCACACACTTCTATCATACCCACGACAAGGCCAATGACCGAAACAAACCTACCACTTGGTCAATGACATTGCAAAATCACATCTTTACACATACACACCTCAAACATGTAAACATTGCGAAAATTAGGGTCAACAAATGACGCAGAAGCGAAAGGGTCATTCAACTTCCATGCGAATATCAACAATAACGCAAAACCAATAACATTACCTTACACAATATCACATCATTCCACAACATCATCGCTAAACTCACACAGAATCACACCTGAATCATACACACAACCAGGCCAATGACCCAGACCTACGACAAGGACTTACGCAGAACTCAACATGGTCAGTTCACACACGTATTCGCCAATTCACAGACTAGGTTGTCCCAATCCGCGCTTTTTAACAAAATCCCACCTACATCATACACACAACCAGGCCAATGACTCAACCAGACCTACGACAAGGTCAATGACTTACGCAGAACTCAACACAGTCCACACGTATTCGCCAATTCATGGTCAGGTTGTCCTAAAAGCCGCTTTTTAATTCTACTTTGTATGACAAAAGACATCTCCATTTATAAAATTTGGATTTTGTCTGTACATTGTTCAGAATTGAACGTTTAATGGTTTTTTACACGTTTCATGCACTTATAAAGCAAATAAGCCCATCAGTTTAATTCCTGTCTGTCTGATTATTCGTTGTGCGCGCAACACGTAAAAATGGCCAAACATATTTTAAGGGAAATAATCATTTATTTAGGGTAGAGTCCTACCTACATATTAGGCTACACGTCAAAACCAAATATTACGCAGAAGCAGAGTAATTAAATAAAAACTCTCTTGAAGCCCCACCCCTTTGTCTCTCCTCGGCTTCCCTCTCCTCGATTCTATCCCTCTCACCCGGCGCTCTGGGCAATGAAGTCTGCCCTTCCCGCTCATCAGACCCGGGCAACAATAATACATTTTAGACTCGATAGAATTCGGTCGTTGGGATCCAGGGTATTTACAGTGTTATAATTGAATAAACACAAACATATGAAATAGGATGCAGCAGCACCGTATGTAACTGCTATGGATGTTAGATGCACTGAATCAGTGAATACCGGACTAATTTTGATTATCTTTTTTAGTAGGGAAGATAAATTTCCATATTATAATATCCCGTTGAAGATCAACGGGCACCTCCGCTAGTCTTTAATAAAATACCGTTATATTAAAGTTAGGTCTCTCTCAAATCTCAATGAGTATTGAATCTGCGCACGTGCAAAGAAAATAACTCACTAGAAATACATTACATTATTTTTTAATGCTTCAAGGAAATTAGTCACATGATAAAAAACACTTAACTACGATAATATGTAAAATGTAACTAAATTGCAGTTAAAATTGCGTAAAGCTGAAAGATTTTGTTTAAAATGTAATGAACGTAAAGATGAATCAAGGACAGCGCGTGAATGCTTTAAAGTTGCGTCTTTTTAAACAGTGTTTGTAACTATGTTCGCGTTGAACTGGCGGCACATGTGTGTCTGAATTACAGATGTTCAATTGACGAGTAGAGCTATTTATGGGATTTTTTATGTGTAGATCACTCACAGAGCATTTTGGACGAGTGAATTTAAGAGGCACTGGAACTCTTCGGAATTTTCAGCATTTCTTTTTCGAATCTTCTGATTGTTGATTTCAGGTAAGTCATTCAATCTGTTTTATATTATTGCATTAAAGCAAATTTTTCTGAATACCGTGTTCTTGTTTTTTTATTTATTTCCGATTCTTTTTTTGTGGTTCTTGTCTTCTTATGTTGTCATTTTTTGAATTTTCTTTATATTAGTTTTATTTTCAATTTAATCTTATTTTTCATGATTTTGATATTTTTTCATCAAGGACATATTATTACACAAAATAAATTCCTGCCAATGAACGATTTAACTAACTGAATTTTTAGATACCCTCTCTCAAAAAGCAGAAAAATGGAATCTAGTCTAAATCAAGGAAACTCGGATGCTTCCAGCTGCATAAATGAACACGAACGACATTCAAAGAATCAAAGAAAGGAGTCTAATTATGAGGAAATAAAAACTACTTGCTTCATTATGGTTATCCCGAACGAATGAAAGCTAAGTCTGGTATGAAAAAAAATTTCTGGGACCAAGCAGCCATATTTATTATGCATGAAAATCAGCTCTATTTGAAATATCGAAAAGCATGCCAGTCAGAACAAAGACAGGTCCTGAGTTATGTAGGGTAATCCAAAGCAAGAAAGACAGAGTAAAGTTGGTTAAAGCAGCTCATGAGGGCCTTGGTAAAACAAATGGAGCCAAAGCTTTAGCTGGTCATGTTGGAAGGGAGAAGACATTATGGAAACTCAGATTCCAAGGTATGTTGACCAAACATGAATCTTGATGTTCGAAAATACGTGAATACCTGTGAACACTGTCGAAAGGCTTCTTCCAAATTGCAGAAAGTAGCTCCCGAACTACATCTAATTCCCATTCCATCCAAAGTTTGGCATCAAGTTGGTGTCGACTTGTATTCTTTGCTTCAGACTAAAGAATGCCATGTGGAAATTTCTCAAATTGGATAGAAGCAAACCTCATGTTTAACAAAACTGAAGAAGAGGTTTCTTGGTTTCTTTATGAGTTTATTTGCAGATATGGTTGTGATGGAATCCAAAGGGGAAGGGAAGAGAATTTTGTAATGAAGTAGAGAAAAACTTGCATGCACTCACTGGAACCGAGCAAAGAATAACCTCGGCTTACCACCCCCAGGCAAATGGACTGGTAGAACGTTCCAACAGAACAATTCAGGGGAGTATGTTAAAAGTTCTGCAAGCGGGGCAGACTGAGTGGCCAAAAGTTCTGGATGGTATCCTCTTTGCTTTTCGTACTGCCCGCCACCGCTCAACAGGAATAACACCATATGATAATTATGTTTGCACGAAAACCAGTTTTGCCCATGCAGTGCTTTTTGGATGAAAATGAGGAAGATATTTCTGAAGAACAACCAGTTGATTTGACTATAGAAGATTGTTTCCTAGATGCAGCAGATGGTCAAGATCATCTTTCTCGTATTAAAGCCGTACATCAACTTCTTTTAGGTGAAGCTGCAGGGAATATTAAGAAAGCACAAGCTCGACAAAAAGCTGATTATGAAAAGCGCCACCGTCACAAAACTCCTTTCGAAATTGTTGACAAAGTTTTGGCATTTAATCTTCGTAGAGCAGAGAGAAAAGGAGACAAAGGTCAATTACCTTATGAAGGGCCATACATAGTTGCTAACTGCATTCCAGAAAAAGGCCTTTATGAATTGGAGACTGAAGATGGCAGACTCTAAAAAGTAAAGCAACACGGTTCAAATCGGAAACTTTTCCTGGAACGAAATGTAACTGAATTCGCAGCAGTTGATGAAGCAAGTGAAGATGTATCCAATTCTAAATAAACTCAAGTCTTAGGCCTTGTACAAAGTAATATTCCATTCAGACCCATTACAACTGAATGATGAAGACAAAAATGCAGAGAGTTGAATATTAAATTATAATCAACAAATGAGGAATTGCGTCATAAGGCTGACAACCTGGGAAAACAAAAAAATTGACGAAATTCGTGGGGATGGAAATTGTCTCTTTCGGGCTTTAAGTAAAGAGCTTACTCTTACAGAAGAACATCACAGAAAGATGCGCACTGGAGCATTGGTCATTTTAAAGAACAAGAAGTATAAAAAGGCATTTGAAAACATTATTGGAAACAGCATCCAGGAATACCTTGCAGAAACAAATATGGAAAGAGAAAAAGTATGGGGAACGGAAGTAGAACTGTTGGCATTAGCGACACTACTGAATACTCCGATCGCAGTTTATTATCGCTCACGGGGATCAAAATCTAAGCCACAGTGGTACTTCTATAATCCTATACACCAATTAGGAACAGAAAAATCAGGATGTTATCTTTAAAATACTGCAATGTGTATTTATCTCAAAAATTCAGGAGAACATTTCAATCGAGTTCTTTCCCTGGTGTAGTTTGGTTAGGTATTACTTCAAATTTTTAATGCTGTTATTAAAAATTTTTATTAGTTGAATATAGTATCCGTTGGATTTAATTTGATTTCATAAAAAAACGCAGTTGTTATTTTAAAAGAATTATTTTTTGTAAGTAGTGTCACATTAAATGGAAAGTGTTCCTTACCTGAGTAGAGTGTACTGTGCCTGCAATTTGGTTTCAAATAAAAAAGCATTCGCTATTTTAAAAGATTTTTTTGTTTTTAGTGTAAAAAGTATGGAGAGTGTTCCCTACCTGATTAGAGTGCACTGTGCCTGCGGGTATAATCCACTCTAGAGTCTACTGTACCTAAAGCAGGATTGACTCCAGAGTGCATTGTACCTAGGTACAGTAGACTCTAGAGTGAATTCCACCTAGAGTGCACTGTACCGGCTACACCGGCGCTAGGTTTTTCAGCGACCGTCTGCAAAATAGCTGTGAGCGCCCTTTTACAAAAAAATCGTCGAAAAAGATACGTTAAACATTTAAGTGTAACATGAATAGAATATTAGAATAAATAAATAAATATAAAATTTTATTTGAAACAAGTTTATTAACAAAATTTTTATTTTTCTTGATTTCATAGTTACAAAATTAGAAATAATTTCCTTTACATCTAATTCAGCACATACATCATTTTCAATCGCTATTAATGCAATGTTTACAAGCCTCTCTTGTGAAATACTCGTTCGTAAATAAGTATTAATTAATTTTAATTTAGTAAATGATCATTCACTGCTTGCTACACTAACAGGAATGGTCAATAATATTCTTAAAGCAATCGTTAAGTTAGGAAAGGATAAATTATTAGATACAATAAACTGAAGAACACCAAAGGGTTCTGAATTTTTAATTTAACTTTACTGAAAATGGCTTTATAAGCAACTATCTCGTCATAGAGTTCTGTACCATTTATATCTTTGTTATCACAGTATTTTAAAAGACTCTCTAAATCATCAGTTTTTTCTTAAACTTTCATTATCAATTTCTGAGAAATTATGTAAGAAACTGAAATGATCACTATGGATTTTCAGTTGTTCAAAACGTTCATTCAACTATGCCCAAGCAGTATCCAAAATCGTATAAAAACATTGCCTCTGAATCTATCTTCTGGCGTTTGCGGTGATTCGTCATGATGTTGATATTGAAATTGACGTTTCTTTTTTCTTCGGCAAACTTCAACTATGGATTTAAATTTCGGTTCTCCATCCACATCTTCACTAAGTTTTTTTGCCGTTTCAAGAACATCCTTGTAATTTGAATTTGATCGATATTCCAATACGAATGATTTTAAATTGCCGATTGATTCTAAGACAAGTGCAATGTTCATATTTTTGTCTTGAAGTCGTTTGCTGACAGGATTATTCTATTAAGAATATCATACCAAACGTAAAAGGCACGAGGATTTGTGTTTAAGGGCAAACTTTGAAGCCCATTTCTTTTCCCTTTCATATTCGCCCCATTTTTTACCCTTGATCCCTCATATCCTCAATGGGAATGTTCCATTTTTCCAATAATTTAATTATGGTTTCGTATAAACCGTGGCCGGTAGAGTCATCAAATTCCACAAAACTTAAAAAGTTTTCCGATTTCGACTTTTCCATCGGTTTAGAAAACAAAACGTATGATAATACTCATCTGTTCTGTTTTACGTGCGTCAGTTGTACAGTCCAAGATCACTAAATAGTATTTAGCCTTTTGAATTGACAATAAAATTTTAATCCTTATTCCATTGCCTAAAATTCGAAATATTTCATTTTGACTGTCTTTACTTAAATAGTGAACGCAACCTTTTTGCTTTGCCATAGAGCTCTTTCAACGTGGGTTTCCATAACCGGGTCAAACTTAGCAAACAGTTAGACTAATTTTAAAAAGTTTCCGTTATCCTTTTGATATAATGTCTCTAATGATCCTCGAAATGCTAAATGTTAGCCACCAAGGAATTTTACTATTTCATTAAATCTTTCTAAAACATTTGACCAATTTTTTTTTCCATTTCGTACATGTTTTGTGTTTGAAAGTCAATAGTTATTTTATTTTTCAGGTTCTCCTGAAGTTCCTTCCATTAAAAAAATATTTTCATGTGAATCATAATGGTCTCGTGTCTATGTAAAGTTTTGGATATGTTTCCCCAGCCATCACATCCTTTTACGAGGCTACTACTCTCAGCAGGTGTAAAAAGTTTACAAGAAAAACAGAAAACAGTATTTGCAGTTAACGAATAAATAAGCCATGTCCGTGTTACCAACTCTCCGTTTTCCATTTTTCAATTATAATATGTATCGATAATTTACGTCCATTCGTATCTCTCGGATATATTAAATTATTCTTTTGAATAGGTCCCATTTCTGATAAATTTATTCGTAATTTGTCTTCAATATTTTGCTATTTTTCTGGATCTTCTAAATTTCCACTAAAGAGCCAGTTCTTTTCATACCAAAATTTTCGAACATATTTCGCTGTTTTTTCTCTCAACTTGCGCACGACCGACGTTAAACTTACTGGTCTATAGTTCTTAACCTTAGTTTGCTTTTTCCAATCTGAAGGTAAATCATGGTTATTTAGTGTTATGTAGCACAATGTCGTTATATATGGAACTATTCCTTCCACACCCAGCTTCAGTGCATCCATCGACGTATTATCTGGTCCCATCGACTTGTTTTTTCTTTGCTAACTAATGAGTTTCAGTATTTCGCAATCTGTTATCTTAATATAGTCCATTTTGTTTGCGCCTACTCCCAATTCCTACGATTCCTACCATTTCTTGAAGTATCCAAGTTTATGCTAGTGCCATCACTTTTCTTGAAAACACTAGAGTACCACTTATTTAGTTCGTTAGATTTGCCCACTTCGTCCAGTATCACACTACCCATGCCGGTTTCAATCACGACTATATCTTCGCGATTGTCCTTTTTTCTTCTAATATATTTATAGAATTTATTTGTATTGTTCTTTTTTAATGTACCCAATAAATAATTATCCCTGGCTTTCGCCTTCTCCCTATTTAAATTACGAAATAGCATTTTGTATTTTTCCAAGTACCCAGGTCCTAAATATTTTTCTTTATACTCTTTTCTAACTTTTCTCTTTAGCCTTCTTATGTTTAAATTGTAATATTCTGGATCGTTATTACTTTTAAGCATTTTTTTAAAACAAACTTTATTAGCCCTTGTTGTATAATATCTTTGAATGCATTCCATGAATCATTTAAACTCCCCCCATTTCCCGCCCACCTAGGGAAATGGTCCCTTAAATGGTTTCTGAAACCTTCACTATTTCCTCTTCTATAATGCCAAATAAAATTCTTGCTAGATATAGTTGCATTGGTCGTAAGCCATTCTAATTCTATAAGCATTGTCGCATGGTCACTTAAACCTGAAATGATCTCAGGGCATACGCATGGTTTATACGGTCTTAAAAGAAAGACATCGAGTATATTTCCTCCCCTTGTTGGCTTGTTTACCAAATGCGTGAACCCCTCCTCTTGTGTTAAACGATTAGCAATGCTTTGGGCCCTCCCATCCCCCACTGCGTCCCCATTCCACCAAACGCTCGGGAGGTTTAGGTCCCCGATATTATAATGTGACTACCTGGTCTTTCTGAGCATATATCTGCCAGAACTTCCAGCGCAGGGGTATGAACCTGTTATGGGAGAATAGAGACCCAGGTTTTACACGTAGTTCGCACGGATCTGTGTTCACTGAGAAGCGCTGCAGTCACAGCCAGAGCCCTGCATACCCGCAGTTTACCCGACCCGACCCGCGGGTACCCGCAACGAAAGTTGCGGGTCGGGTCGGGTATAGAGTGCTTCCATACGGGTACGGGTCGGGTTCGGACACAAAAGGCACCGGTGCGGGTAAAGAGCGGGTACGAAAACTAGTTTTCATTCCAATTCAATTTGCTTCGCCAATGTAGGCACAGGAACTATCCACATGCCTTTTACTCTTAGTAAAGCACAACCTCGTGGTCTAAAGTAGCGTTATATAGGAAGATACACATTTGCAATTTATGCAGGTCGGCAGATCGCAGGCTTTGTGCATCATGTGTCAAGGAAAGTGTCTGACGAAAAAACGATTCCTTTTATTGTATAAATAGATACAAAGTTGCAATTGGCAAGCGATTGTCGATTACGTTTAGTATAAGAGAATGTAGGGAGGGGAGTGAGAAAGAGTGAATAGGAGAATTATGTAGTACAATGTAATTATGACGGATTGGTTTGTGCGAGAACTCTCCCTTTTAAACAGTTAGTTTTGCCCATTCATGCAAGTAACATATATTTTCGTGAATTCGCTTTTGAAGAGGCGTGGTTACATATAAGAGTGTCTATCAGCATTCTTTACATGTTATTTAACGTTCAAATATATAATATTTTTTCGTCAAATAATCGCGTGTGAGTTGTATTATTTTATACTTTGTTTGCGAGAGAAAGGAACGACAGTTATTTTATGAAATTACACTGGCGAGTTATATGTGATTTCGGCTTTTGTGACAGAATATCAATCACCACATCCTTAAAAAAAACCAATACCAGCTGATTGAACGGTATGTAAAATTCTCAATTATAAGTTAATGCATCATTCAATTATAAATCTCAATTTTAATCGAAATATTACTTTTATCTACCCTTCAGATTTGAACAATGAATACTGATCAGATAAGAAGGAAGCTTTTGAGGTTAGAGTACACCCTAAGAAGAAAAGAAAAAACGTTCTGTGAAATTTAAATGAAAAGGGAGAACTGATTTCGAAGACAATCGCTTGCAGTAGTTATAAAATGTTTATCGTTATGATAATAGGAAGCTGGAAACAACAAGTTTATTGCGACACAAGTGTGAAAATAACAATGAAGGCGTGTTTAAAATTACAAATTTTCTTGTGCCGAAAAAAAGCGATTTACCAAAATTATCAGCTGAAAAGAAAAAAAAAGCTTTTAGATGGCTGTGTCGAACTTGTAGTTAGAGATTTCAGACCTTTTGAGATAGTGTCAGGAGATGGGTTTAAAAATTTATAAAATTTCTGTTTTTCTTCACCCCCTTCTAAAAAGTGTGTAAATGCTAAAAACTGAAGAAAAGTATGAAATCCATGAGAAAGTTAAAGTATTGATGACATTAAATATAATCCGTGTACGCTTGTAGAGCAACCGATCAAAAGGTATAAAATGTTAGACACCTTAATGGATACAGACACAGTAAATGATCATACTTATCCAGACCAATTGACTGCATATATTGACTTAAAACTATCTGACGACATTACAAATAATTTTGATTTGATGAAATGGTGGGATAAGCAAAAGAATTGTTTGCCAAATTTACGTATTTTAGCGAATCGTATTTTTGCAAAACCAGCGACCAGTGCTCCATCAGAGAAGTGTTTTTGATCGGCGGGACATGTTGTTAGTGAAAGAAGAAACAGTTTAGGTCCCGCAGACGTGGATGATATCCTATTTTTAAATAGTCATTTTAAATCTCAGGGTAGATACTATTAATTAATGTTTCCATTTTTCAGTTAAATTATTTGAAAAATTTGTAATTTTTGTAAAAATAAATCTTAGATACTTGAAATATATTTTTTCGATCTTAAAGATGAATTTGATGGAATGATATGATCCGAAGATCTTATGCAGACAGGCATAAGCTTCTCGTTTCAAAAATTGTTAAAGATGAATGTTAATGTACAATTGCATTTCATTTTAATTTATACAAAATAAATGACTGACTCAAAAATATTTGTATTTTTTCACGATTTCTTGCTACGGATTTGTGTCTTGAGAACCAGACAGTTATAAAATATGTGGAGCTTCTGGTCCTCAAGATCTCTCTGCAGTAGGATTGCAACAAATCCATCTTGCGAAGCGTCGATGTGCAGCTCCGTCTCTCGTCTCTGATGATACAGGCGCAGCACTGGTGCCTCCACTAGCGCTCTCTTCAACTCCTGAAAGGCCCGTCTCTCGGTTTCCGAGAAATAAAAGTGAACGTCCTTTCTGAGTAAGTCGCTGAGTGGCTTGGCGATCTTCGCGTAGCCTTTAATGAACTTCCGGAAATAACCGGCTAGGCCCAGGAACCGTTGAACCTGTTTCGTCGTCTTCGGGTCAGGAAAATCCAGCAGATCAGCTGTCTTCCTCGGTGATGGCTTGATGCTGCCTTTCTCGACAACATAGCCAAGGAACTCGATATTCGTCGCCATCAGCCGGCACTTCTTCCAGTTGATCTGTAGCCCGTATCTCGCTGCTACCTCTAGAGCTCTGCTCTAGCGCTCCAGGGCTTCTCCGTGGTTCACTGCCGGTACCAGAACGTCGTCAAGGTACACCAGAGCTACATCCTACTTCACTAGATCCCTGAAGACATAGGCAATGTACCTCTGGAACACAGCTGGTGAGTTGCAAAGCCCGAATGGAACCCTCTTGAACTCGAACTGTCCGGAGGGCGTGACGAAAGACGTGTACTTCTGGCTCCCGTCCTGCGACCCTCACATGGAAAAATCCATTTCTTAAGTCCAAAGTAGAGTACACCTTCGCTTCAGCCAGCCGGTCCAATAGATCCTCGATGAGGGGCAACGGATAGTGCTCTTTGACCGTTACCTTGTTTAACGGCTTATAGTCCACGCAGACACGTACCCTTCCATCCCTCTTCCGCGCGACGACCACTGGACTGGCGAACTCCGAGTTGCTTGGCACGATGATGCCCTCCTCCAGCCATTTGTCTATCTGCTCGTCGACTTCTTCTCTCTCTTTCGGGGCCAGGCGCCGTGGATTCCTGAAGATCGGCGTCTCTTCCTTCAGGATAATTTTCATATCCACTGGCACCTCGTCTCGTCCGGTGGGTTGATATCCGTCGACCATAGCCCTCACTTCCTCCTTGTAACCCTCTGGCACCTTCTCGATGGCGTCCCTGGTCTCCTCCTCCTCGGCGACGATCATCCGGACGTACTCTTCTCCGGGAATGGGCTCGATGATGGGCCCCAGCTTCCGCAGTCGCACCTCGGCCACGTCTAAGAGCGGGTCCCCGATCAGCACCTTGGTGTCCATGGCTTGCATCGGAGCGACCCAATACACCAACAGCACTGTCACGTCGTCCAGCTTCGTTGGCAGCACAACACGCCCCATCATGACTGCGCTGCCGCCAAACCCGCGTAGCTGCTTACCTCCCTCCTTAAGGTTCACCTTGTAAGATCCCCTGGCAGTTATCTCCTGGAAGAGGTCCTCTCGCATTACGTTGCAGTAGGCTCCACTGTCCAGCAGGCACTCGGACTCTACTCCCCCGATGCAGACCCGTTTTCTGCTCCGGATGCCGCTGCACTCGTTGAGCCTGACTGTTGGTGATCCATCCTTTGAGGTAGATGCTCCATCTCTGCTCCTCTCTCCGCACTCTGGCGATTTGTGTCCGAACTTCTGACATTTGAAGCATTTGACGCCCTTCCCCCTGTCAGGACAGTTTCGTTCTAAGTGCCCCTCTCCTCCGCAGTTGAAGCAGTTGTTGCTTCTCTTCCTGTCGTTCTTCTTACTCTTCGACGACGACGACGACTGTTCCTCTCCCGCTGACTTCTGCTGCGAGCTTCGACGCTCACCTAAATCCTTCTGCAACCACAAGTCTCTGAGGCAACCGTCAAGCCTCTCCTGAAGCTCTTCGTATGTCCTGGAACTCCTCAGGAACATTCGGGCCTGAGCGTCCTCGAGGATGCCGTCGACGATGTAGTCGATGACATCCCTTTCATCTACGCCTCCCTGACGTCCGAGGCTCCTCATCTCCTGGATGTACTGCTGGACAGGTTCATCCTTCTTCCTCTTCTTTTTCATTAAGAGTGCACGTATCCGAGCTGCTGACGTCTTCCGGCCAAACTCCGCCTCGATGGCATGGCTGAGAGCACTCCAGGAGACGATGTCTCGTTGAGCGGTGAGCCACGTCTTGGCTGGTCCGTCCAGCGACTTCTTCGCTGCGACGAACGTCTCCAGCTGCGTCCACCCGTATATCAGCGTGCTTTCGCTGATAGAATCCAGCCACGGCCTGACTGGATACGCCGGATCACTCCCGTTGAACCTTGGCAAGGTGTCCGCTGCATCCCTCCGGGAAATCCTTTCTACCGCTGCTGGTACACCGATCCCAATTCCCGGGGCGTGCGTGAGCTGTAACTCTCATTGCATCGCCTCCAGCCGTTGTCTTAACCGTTCCTCCTCGGTCAGTGCTGCTGGCTGACGATGTTGCTGCTGGGCGAGCTGCAACGCCCGTTCAGTCTCCTCTATCTGCCACTTCAGCCGGTCGACCTCGCTCACTGGGGCCGGCTGGTGCTGCTGACGCAACAGTCGCTCGAAGGAGGGTGCCGTCGGTAGCGCGGACGTTGCTGGCTGCTCTGCAGACCGCGAACGTAAGTCCTCCGCCAGTTGTTGCCGCATCCGCTAGTACCGCTGCTGCTGATATTTTTCTTCCTCTTCCAAGGCAACTCTTCTTTCATTCAGACGGGCCTCTAGCTCCGCCAGCTCCTCCGCACGTCGACGTAATACTTCGCCATCCTCTGCCGGCGTCGTCAGCTCCGTGCCTCGCGAATTCTCGTCGCTGTTCGCCATTGTTGTGGATGTCTTACCCGTGTCGTCCTCGGTTAATGTCGTCGTCCTGCGTGCTGACCTCTCTCGAATTTGCGCTGCACCGTCAACCTCACGCTTCTCGGCGGCTGCACCCTTAGCGGCGGCCTCGGAACGCTCCTACTCCTTCGCCGTCTTCCGCTTGGGACCGTGTTCCCTCTCCCTTGCTCCGTCGTGGCGCGCTGTTGAGAAGGGGTCCTTCCCTCCCCTCTCTCGAAGCGTCGCTTCCTCTCGCACAGCCTCTTACCGCGCAAAACCTCTTCGCTGTGTGCTTTCGTGCGGCGTCTCCACACGAAACTCTCAACACGCAGCGGCTTCTTAGTGAAATTATGTGTGGCGTCTCCACACACAACTTCCTTCCTTAGGTGAAGTTCGTGTGGCGTCTCCTCATGAAACCTCTTTCAGATAAGTGCTCTCGCGCGGCTTCCCCACGCGCACTCACTCTCTTCTTTTAAGCTTCCTTAACTTATCCTCTGTAGACCCGCATCCCGGACGAGCCCCCAATTTTGTGGGAATTGCGGGTAACAACACGGACAAGCACACAATAACACCACTCACTGGCGTAAAAAACAAACTTTAATAATAATTAAGGTCGTCACTACATTACGTCCTTACACTTCACGGTCCGCCTCGGAAGTCCCGACCATATCCCCAAACCCCCGTGGGCTCTTCCACCGAGCGTCCTTTCCCCCTCCTCCATACCCTCGCTCCGTGGCACGGCCATTGCCCAAGACCCTCCCTTTCTCCCTCTCTCTTTCTCTCTCTCTCTTTCTCTCTCTCTCTCTTTCTCTCTCTCTCTCTCACACACACACACACACACACACACACATATTCCAACACTCTCTCTCATACTCTCACTTTTCTGTCACACTCGTCACACTCCCACATTTCTGACAAAATAGTTTTACGAAGTGTTATGTAAATGCTTTTATGTTTTCTCAACAGATACCTGCACTGCATACATCTCCTAGGAAGGAAGGAGGGAAATTTTTCTCGGTTTTTTGTGTGCGAGAAGCATTTTGAGCGGAAGTTTTTCTCGTTTTTAGGTGTCAAGCCTCGCTTGCTTCAGCTAGCTGTTCCATCCATAGCACGGTTTGATTTTGGTACGTGTCTGTTTTTTCCAAAAATATGCCGTAATTTCAGATTAAGTAATTGAAATTTCTATTTAAAAGTATTTGTGGTTATTCGTATAGCGTTTTCTTGCATTTTTTTGTGTTCTTTGTCGTTAAGATAGTTCTTTTCTCCAGAACGCATTGAAAAGTATTTGTTTTTCGATCCAGAAATTTAAATGTCCATATCGAAAGTTTTCCTTTTTATTTGATTAATACATATAGATCTTAAATGGCTTAACTGTGACACCTGATCTTCAGCAAATACAGCTGTGCTTATAATAGATAATAACTAAACAAACAAAATGGGCATTTTGTTGTCCAATGTGATATGATATGTTTCATTTTACAAATGGTAATGTAATCTTCATAGAGAATTTGTTTATAAACCACAAGTGACCATAAGTGGATTTGCCTTATGTTAGATTTACTGCAGCATTTGAAGCAAGCCCATTGCCTCCTGCCATCAATTTCTTTAGGTTTAGCATGTAGGTAATTGCTAGACTTAATGATTGATATTTTTAGAAATCCATTTTCATTCTTCATGCAGGTGGAACAGAAAGAGAATTGTGTTACAGGGCCCTTGGATCTTCAAGTGATGTTGGGTGTTGCTGTGGTAAGTTACATTAAAGTTAATTAATTTCTAACCCTATAGTGGAGCTCAAATAGTCAAATAAATTACTTTTTTAAATTTGCAGGATATGCCAGTTAACAATGTGGATGCTGTGAGCCCGTCTGAGCATGCTGAAGGGCTCCCTTCAGTGAACAATGGTGAAACATCAATCAATAGGGA
This sequence comes from Tanypteryx hageni, assembly GCA_028673005.1. Classification (NCBI taxonomy): domain Eukaryota; kingdom Metazoa; phylum Arthropoda; class Insecta; order Odonata; family Petaluridae; genus Tanypteryx; species Tanypteryx hageni. The sequence goes on from CM054112.1 coordinate 6,024,926, forward strand.
GTAACCTGAAGGCATATCATTCAGTTTAGATTCAAGTGATATTTCTCCCAATTTATGGCAGACTAGTTGTTACAGCAGAATTTTGTAATGAAATTTGTGTTTCTTGTGTACATAATTTTGATGTCTGTTATTATTTCTGTGAAAATGTGTCTGTGTGAAGTGATAATTCATTATCTGGACTATGTAATTATCATTTTGAACGAAGACTTACATGTCATTATTCGTGACCTTAACGGAATATTATTATTAGTTGCCTGTGTACAACTGTGTAATGCAAAGAGTAATACATGTAATGGTTCTGTTATTCCCCAGTACTGAATTTCTTATTTTTAACTGTTTGTCTTGTTCCGTTTTTGCTTTTTCGCCAACTTTTAGGTAAGCATATCTTCCCTTTCAATGGCACAAGAAAGGGTGCAGCATTCTCATGTTTTGCATATTATAATTACTTAAGATTTCCGTACGAAGACGGGATTTTCACCATCCACAAATTCGTTCTTAATGTGAAAGTTCGACGTTTCCCGTCATTTGCGTGAGTTTCCCTAAATACGAGTACGTTTCGATGCATTACAGGTATTAACGTCATAAAAGTTGGTTACAATTATTAATTTTTGTGTGCTGTATTTATGCACAAATTTCTCACTTTTGTAGTTTGATGACTACGTACTCTCGCTGTGTGATATACGCAAATAAATTTGATTTATTAAATGCAATTCAACATTCTTTCATTTTCCTCCAATTCTTCTATCCATCAATTTTGAGCATTTGTTAAGATTATTGTATTAAAACGGGAGGGGGTGAGGGACATCCCGTGTTGACGTCACGATACCGAGAGCCGTGGTGACGTCACAATAGCGAGAGCCATCGTGAACACGTAGTTCCAAGTTTTCCCGGTACCACTACGTATCGCCTTAGGTGAAAACCTGGGCATTGATTCATAGCATTAAGTTTCCGGTCTTTCCGTAGGGGTAGTAGTCTTTGCTCCAGCGTAAACATGTCGTTAGGCTTCCTATATGTGGACGTCCGCCAGAGAAAGGCCAACTTTGTCGATTCTATTGTAAGCGAAGGAAAATCTCCAAAGCCAGTCAATTTGGATAAAAACCTCGATAAAAAACGGAGTAAAAAGCCGGATAAAAACCGAATAATTGCCGATAAGTATTTCGGTTACCAAGTAACCATCATCAAGGATGAAGAACTTTAGAGTGGGCAACCGGTGGAAAGAATAGTCCAGTGGCACACTCTAAAGTGACTGTCTGTGGTTCATACCTTCCCGTGGTATATGTAATTTCTGAGTTGCCTTCCAGTGTGGCTTTACTCAACGTCGTATTATAAATAAAAATTATTGTCTTTTTATAGGCACCTCACCCATATTATTTTATGTTCGCCGTTTTTTAGGAGGGACCATATCCTCTTCACCTGTGGATGCCAATGCTCTCTTATGTTTATCCCAGACCGACACTTTATTTTTTGCGAGATCGCGAAGAACGTCATTCGTTTTATTTCTTATACCTGCTCGATATTTTATAGCCAAGTCTCTAGCGAATTCCCTAATTGGTGTAACTTTGAGTGTCTCATATAATTCTGTATTTTGACTCCACGTCCTGCATATACGCCTTAAAATATTTCTCTCCGCGATCTCTAAATCTTTCCAGGACTTTTGCATTAAGAAGCCTGTCCAGACTGGTGCTGCGTATAAAAGTGTTGGTCTGAGCATGGTTTTGTATAGATGTGTTTTTAATTCCCTGGACACGTCGATCGACTTAAAAATCGGGGAGAGCCTAGCTCTCTTCCCTGCCGCTGCTAGATTGACTTTTTTAACATGGTCGTCAAACAAGTTTTTCGTCTATCGTTAATCCTAAGTATTAAATGTGTTTCGCCCAGGGAATTTCCACACCTTCAATTGTGATGTTCTTCGGCATATCGGCATCCTTTTTTTTAAGAGGATTGCTTGTGTCTTCCGGGGGTTGATCTCGATTCTCCATTTTTATAGTAGTCGATTAATGTTTTTGTTTGCCTCGTGGCATATCGTGCAGCCATTTCCGGCTGGAAGCTTCGCGTTATTATTGCACAATCGTCCGCGTATAGAGCAAAGGTGGAGTTCTAATCCCCCTCGCTGGTTGGTATGTCTCCTGTGTATATCGAAAACAGTAGTGGCCCTAGGACAATCCCTTGTGGAACACCAGCTGCAATCTTCTTAGTCGAGCTTATGGCACCATTCCATTTTACCGTGAATGGCCTGTCGTTAATATAAGATTTTAATAATTTCACCTACCAGCAGGGAAATTTAGCTACTAGTAATTTGTACAGTAGGCCTAGATGAATGTAGAGGCTTTCTGTAGCGTCGAGTTTGGTATTCGGAACTTTTTTTTAGCATTTTGAGATTATCTATATCTAATGGGTGGTTGTTTTCGAAGATATGTTTCACGACAGCAGATTTTTCTGTGTCCATGTTTATAATGTGCCAAGTGTTCATTAAATCTGATGGATAAATTTCTTTTTGTTTGACCTATATATGTACTATTGCAAATGGGACATAACACTTGATATACACCCGCTTTTTGTGACGCATGTATTTTATCTTTTGGGTTACCTATTAGGTTTTTAATGTTGTTTGTATTATGAAAGGTTGATTCTTATCCGACATTAGGGTTGGGAAAAAATGGAGTGACACAATTTTTTCTTTTTCCTGTCATCGATTGGGGCAAGCTTTGTAGTTATCTCCTTATTTAATGTTTTCGATTGTTTCTTGATGATATGATCAATCAATTCCTGTGTAAAACCATTTTCCAGGGCCGTATTTTTAATTCTCTTTCAAAACTTTTTTGATTTAATGGTGTAGTTAGAAGTCTATTTGCCATGCTACATATATTAAATTCAAGCCGTCCGTTGTTTTTAATAATCAAAATGCTAAAAAGTGTAGAGACCTGTTTTCTTCTGTTTCAATGGTAAAATTTATAGAATTGTAGAAGGAGTTGAATTCTCGGACGAAATGTTGTATTGTTTCGTGTCGAATATGGCAAAGATACCATTGACGTAACTACACAGTGTTGGGGAAATATTTTAAGGTCTTTTTATAACGGCGTTCAAAAAAGTGGAGGAAAATGTTTGCTAAAGGTGGTGAAAGAGGATTGCGCATAGAAGTTCCGTTAGTTTATTTATAGAATTGATTGTTAAAAACGAAGTAATTTGGTTCCATGAATAATTTCGTGAAGGTAAGGTATTCGTGGATTATGTTTTCTTCGATATATATATATATATATATATATATCCATTTTGAAGGTTATCCAGGGCAACGTCAATGGGGACACTAGAAAAAAGTTGTTCCAAGTCAAATAATACTAGGATTTCGTCTTTATGTATTGTTTTGTTTCCGATCTGTTCCAATTGGCTGTGGGTGTTTTTAATACCGTACGTGTCTTCTATGCTTAATTCTTTTAATTTGTGTGAGCCATTTGGCAAGTTTGTAAGTGGGTGAGTTCATTGCTGCAATTATGGGTCTCATTTTTTACGTAGTTTGTGTATTTTGGGTAGGCAGTAGAGTTAGGGGATTGTAGGGTTTTCTCTTTTCAGAGAGAAGGCTAATTTTTTGTCCAGTGTATTGTTGCAACGTTTCACTTGTGTAGTGAGTTTATTGATGGGATTTTTAGGGATCTGAATACAGGGACCTGTTTCAATGGTTTTGATCGTTCTTTCCATGTAGTCGTCTTTATTAAGAATAACGGTGGTGTTCCTCCTATCAGATTTATTGTAAACGCAATCTTTTTTCTTTAAACCTTGAATGGTTTTATGGTCTGAGACATTTTTCTGAAGGTTATTTGTTGGGAGATTTTTCATGTTCCTCTCGAGGGCAATTTTACAAGCATTTCTAATGTATTGTTTAGTCATCTCGTTGCTGTTTCCAATGCTACATTCAATGTCAATGATTAGGTCGTCCATTGGAGGTCTGTTATAAGGTGAACAGTGTTTAAGGCCTTTGTTTAGTAATCTAATCTCGTCATGGTTAAATTGAACGTTGGAAAGATTTTTAACAAAATTTGTCTTTTGCGGAAGCGTGGTGGGGCTTTGTTTCTGAAGTGACTTAAATTTCATGTTTGTACCTCTAAGTTTGGTTTTAATTTTATGTTGATTGACTTCATCCAAATGTTGTGAGTATTCATTGAAGATCTGAAACTCAATGTTATTAAAAAATTTTGTGATTGCAAGGTGTAGGTTGTAGACTTGAGTTTCGAGGTAACTGCGTTTAGCGAATTTGGGTCGAATTTTTAAATTGAGCCAATATATTCGTGCTAGTTTTATTGCTTTGGATGCGTTGAGGTTTATTTTATTATTAGATAGAGAAAACTTCAAAATGCTAAAAAAAGTCCCGAATACCAAACTCGACGCGACAGAAAGCCTCTACATTCATAAATACAGACACACATTTATGAATAACAACTTGGGATAATTACCAGCGTTATTTTTAAACTGACCCCGCCCCTTCCTCCACCACCCAGGTCATCTACCCTCCTTTCCCCTCCCCCTGCTCACCAATCAGGTATAAATATAAACTCACAGCCCTTCACAGTCACTTGAGAGCGTGCCACTGGACTATTCTTTCCACCGGTTCACAGTGGGGCAGGGAGCAGATATGGGAGGACAAAATTCAGCTCGCTGAAACTATCTCTTGGATTGGCAATGTATTTATAGAAAAACGTATAATACAGCGTTTGAAGCTCATTTCGTACATTATTGTGGAATATTTCAAAATTTTGGGTTAACATATGTGGTAAGGTGGGGACGTGGGTGCCCCACTTTGGTTCTCGCAAAAAACGTGCCTGGTTATGAAAAAGCGTCGCGAATTGGGCACTTTTGTTATCTACTATAGCTTCTTTAAAAAGAAAAAAATCAATTTATAGGAATGATTATCAAGATTTAGGGAGAAACACCCAAATTTGCGTTCAGAAAATTTTGTTTGGGGACGATATTCTGCTTCCATTCATATTAAAATAAAATTAGAAAGAACAAAACAAAATAAATCCAAACAACAAAATAATATAAGGAAACAATAAATAAAATACAACAAAATCACATTTCTCCTCTTCTAACTCTTCATTACGTAGAAGCGTGAAGTCCGAATCAGGAGGGTTCAAGAGATTTAGGACATCAGGGGGAATAGATGAAAATTTCTTATTTGGAGTCTTCCGCAATTCAGTTATAATTGGATCGAACGTAATTAGGATCATATGCAGTAAATCTTCATTACATGCTAACCTAGAAGACATCCTAGTGTGGCTTTCTCTGAGCCTCCTTGGATCTTTGTTTCGAGCCTCCTGAGCCTCCTTTGAAAATTGTCCGATTGGGAGCGGAAGCGCACTGATTAGATCAGCTTCATGAATGAGGAATTTATGCAAAGACGGTGGCATAAGGTACCATCCGTACAAGTCGTTATACAGTTTAGCAACATTTAGTGCATATTCCATGAATTTTGGCACATTGATTTCAAGTGGGCTCTCCAAAGCCTGCAAGATTACTGAGAATTTCTCAATCAAAGTAGAATAAAAACCAGTGATTTCAGCACTAAGCGGTTGATTAAAAAAACGCCGCGCTCTGTTCCCATCATTTGATGAGCCACTCCCTTGTTTCGGCTGGTCTACAATCAGCCCTGTCCTCTCTCTGAAATCGGCTGAATGCAATTTTTCCGCTGGGCAACACGCTCCTTGTCACCTTTGGAAGATATTATCCATTTCTTCCCTTCCAGTCTGTATGAAATGTGAAGGAGGCATTCAAAGATTCGAATGAGTGAGTACAAAGGTGAAATCCCATATTGAAGAGCATCAAGGTTCACGTGTTTGCTCTGAGATCGATCGCGGTCAGTCAGATCTGAAGACTTGGCTCTGAAAACATTACACGCCTCAGCAGACACAGTGTCTGTCAGAGCATTGCAGACCTTGCCGTTCATCATAGTTAGGTGCAATTCGTGAAGCACAAGAAATGTTTTGCTATCCGGTATGCTTGATGCATATTCGATAGCAACTATGGCTGAAATTTGTTCCTGATTGTTATCTTTCAGAGGGACAGGTAACTCTGTAGATTTTGGGGACCCCTGGGCGTCCATTTTGCCACACAATGTTTTTATTGCCCTCAGGCGTTTACGTGATTAGCTGGAGTAGGACAAGCGATATCATGACAAGCGAACTGTCACTGAAGTCAGGCGAGGGAACAGCTTGCTTACAGCGATTGGTCAGAGCCTCCATCCAATCCCCACTTCCAAATCATGGTGAGTTTGTCATCTGAAAATCTCTCCAGAGAACCCTCCAACGTGCTCATGAGTCGGGAGACCGTTAGATCTACCGGTCATTGAAGTCGAACTTCACCACCTCTTTCAGAAATTGTAACGCCTTCTGGAAAAGTGTTGCATGTTTTCTCTGCCTCTTGAATCTCCTTGTATCTTGGAAAAACATCTGCATTGTGCTGTTTCAGTGTGTCCCGAATAGTTGGCATTGGGCCCTTGTCAGATTCGCACCTACATACAAACTCAAAACTTCATCTTCAGAGAGAGGTACCATCTTCTGTTTGGAATTTTTTGGATTCCCAAGCTTTCTTAATCTTTGTAGCTCTAGTTGGAGTAGCTAGGGCCTCCCCAAAAACTTACGCGGCATCCCGTTTTCCCTGAGTGCGTAGACCTACTGAAGTGGAATATATCAGTTCCTCCACACAAATATTTCCTAATGTTTCAGTGGCCCTCCTCCTCTTAGACCTCTCACTAAGTTCATCAAAGTTGCCCCGGGGTCGACCTGGCCCTATAAATTGAAACGTATCGTCATATCATCGAAAGTAAACAAATGTTTCTCAAGCGATTTCCCTTGATAAACTTACAAAAAACTATTACGCAACTAATGAAGATGAATAGAACTAGATAAAAATAAGTATCGTGTATACCTGAGACTCCTGACTCTAGTAACGACGCAGTTTCTTCTGTGACCTCAGCAGGGATGGATGTGAGGATAGTGGTCTCCTCGTCTAGCCATTCCTTGTTGCTTGAAAGAAATATTTCAAACATCCTATTACTCTTCTGCCATCTGTCGTAAATCTTAGAAATGAAGGCACTTACGCGCCTCCTACTCATTTCTAGATTGTCAACATTGTACTTCGAGAGGTCGCACGTCCTACAGAGAGTCAGATAACTACATATGAGCCGTGACATCAGGACTAAACAAAATTCTTGCCGCCAATGCCTTTCCTGAGCATCCCTGTTTAGCCAATGCACGCGAATACACCGACTAAATCTCTCTCTCACTCAGTCTCTCATTCACTCACTCAACGCACACATAAGCACTATCTCACGCGCTCGCACACAGTTTCACACGCACTTACAAACTACACACACACAACACACACACCACACACACCACACGCACAACACACACACAACACACACTTACACACCCTTACACATACAGAGGATAGAGAAAAAGAGAACGGGGATGTTATGCACAAAGGCGACCTATGAATTTTCTGTTACCCCCATTGACACAATTTTCACAAGCCATCATGTATAGCTTGATCGTTTTATGACGGCACCAACGCAGGCAGGACGAGTCCGTCCCCAAAACGGGGCCGTCTGTAGGGGAGGCCGTGTTTAGGGGAAGGCAGGTGCGCCTGCCTGCCCCTAAACACCTAGGCGATGCGCACATGAGGGGAAGAAGGAAAGGGAGGGGGGACACGTAGGAGTAATGAAACGTCCCAGGCAATTCGATATGTTCCCGCCAAATCTCTTTACAAAGACGCAAAGGGGAAGCGCTCAGGAAGAATACGTACCCCTTCCCTTCCAGGGCACATTGCCGGTGACGGATTCGTCCGAACCCAAACTGCGCATCTTCTATGACGTCGACTTTCCCCTTAAAGCTGCCCCTTCCCCTTCCTTAACGTCCCCTCTCACGCGTCGCCGACTGCCACCAAAAAACGCGAGAGCTATATTGTTGTGCTGGGGCAAGATTCCTACCTTTCAACATGATTCCACAAGCAATGAGTCTTATCCGTCCTAGAGGCAGATCACTTCTCGTGGAGAACATTGAGGAGATCACGGCGCCTCTTGATTGATGCGCGCGAATGGCCATTGACGACTGAGAAGTAGCAGCAGGTGCATGCGCGTGCGCAGAGTACTCTCTACTCACCCCTCCACTACCCCTTCACTCCCGGACAAGACACAGCTAGGTATACGAAATCGAAACGAAAGAATCGATACGTTACTTATATGATGTATCGAATGAAAATTATCGATACCAAAACAGTATCGGACCGAAAGTACCGATATTAGTAAGTATCGAATCGGAACAATTCAAATTTTACATTAATTCAATATAAATAAAGGCACATACGTCTATCAGTAGTTATCAAATCAAAACAAGCAAAAAAATTACATTTATTGAACCAAAGGAAAGGCACATTCGTCTATGGGTAGGAATCAAATCAAAACAATTAAAAATATTATATTTATTGAAAAAATTAAGGCACATACTTCAAAGTACAATAAAATTTACACCTCCTACTCCTTCTTTGTGCAATCTTCCAAAAACATGAGCTTTTCCAGGCGGCTTCCCGTTAACCAATTCCTGGGTTGCGTTACGGTTGCCCCCGCCTTAGAAAAGAGACGTTCTGTAAGCACCGATGTAGCAGGAATTGTCAAGTACACTCGTGCGAGCTTGTAAAGATTGGGGAAAACACACTTCATATCTTCCCAGATCTTCAAAGGATCAGAAGAGAGAGGAGAAACTGGATTTGATAAATACACAGACAGCTCATCTCTTTCCTCAAATGTATTTGTTTTCTTTTTTGCTTGCCATTGGCGAATACTTTGTGGTGGCTCCAAAAGTCATACGCGGATTCTGTATTCTGAGTAGAATCACTGTCTGAGTCACTGCTTGATTCTTCACTTCTAATCAAGGAACGGATATTAGATTGAGCCTTTGCACAAACCTTGATATCAATAAAATCTATGTTTTTAAATCGCGGATCAAATAAATTGGATATAGCTAACAGACGAGACTCCGCAATACGAGCGAACCTGTGATAAATTTCGCTCAGCAGTTTTTCTTTTACCTGTCTAACAACGTCATTTTCCGCAGTAATTCCAATAGATTTCAACTGTGCTTTTAAGCAATGGATAAGTAGAATCACTTTGCTCAGCGTTACCATTTTCCCCCGCAATTTCATTGGTAATGTAATCCAATGGTTGAAGCAACTTAACATGTTTTAGAGTGTCAAGCCCAACGGAGGTTAATGCTAATGGAGCCTTCAGGTTTTCATGGAGACTGTGATGCACAAATTTTGACAACGCAACGTATGTTTCTAACATATAATACACAGAATTTCATCTTATGCTTTCATCTAAAATCTACTTAAGAGGGGTTTTATTAACTTCTATCTGTTTAGCACGAAACAAGTCACAATTTATAACACTTCTTCGAAAAAACTTCACAACCTCTCTTACCTGGGTAGTGATTTTTTGTACATTTTCCACAGATGTTACCTTTTCTACCACCAAGTGAAGCGTGTGTGCAAAACCGGGAAGGTGTTTCCCCTTGCCGAGAAACAAGTTAACTGCAGCAACAACATTGGAAGCGTTATCAGTGACTGCACATACATACATGGGAGTGGTAAAGTTTTTGTAGCTCGACGTTTTCCTTCAGAAGACCTATACACGTCATGCTTCTCAAAGTGGGGCGTCTGCGCATGACGTGTCGATCATGTTGACGGTTTTCTCGCCGACACATGAAGTATATGAACCAGAAAATCAAGTGAGGCTGATAACCGTGGAGTAGAACGATTCCACTGTGAACGGGTACTCATTAAATGACACCCTTAAAAATGACCAAACCAACAGTTTGAAAATACTGTGATTTCGGCTTCATCTGATGACGTTGTTTCCGCTTCCAGGAAATTATTAGTGGTGTTTTCTGGTGCTCTATGTTCTTCTATGACCAACGCGCAGCATGAAAAGCGATTTAGATAACTTTCGGAAAATCGAATTTTATCTTCCCAGACGCGCTCCACGCCCCACTGTGCGGTTGCCCACTCTGAAGTCCTTCATCCTTGATGATAGTTACGTGGTAACCAAAATAAGTATCGGCAAATTGTTCGGTTTTTATCCGGATTTTTACTCCGTTTTTTATCATGGCTTTTATCCAAATTGGCTTTGGAGATTTTCCTTCGCTTACAATTTTACACCAGCCAGTGTAGCTCGCTTTCTCCTTTCCCAGCATTGTCGATTCTTGTTTCGGAGATATCAGCATTTTTGTGAAAAATGTCGATGACTAGTAAAGTGCATAGAATCATTCTCTGGTTTATTAAGAATAACCGTATCGAGATATTATATCCACTAATGAAGTACGAATAGAACTTATTTTTAATGTCGTGAATTTGGCTTCAATTTTCCCAAAACAATATCTTTAAATATCTATATCTACATGATGCCCTACAAGTCAACTTTTTGGTGGATGGCAGGGAGTGCAGTGCACAAAGGGTCCATAGTTTTCCTACGTTATCTTTTCCTATTATGCTCTCTTATTGTCCTAGGGAAAAACGATCCTCTATATCGCTCCGTTCTACGGTCGATCTCGCGAATTTTTTCCTCGTTTTCCTGCCTTCCGAGATACGTCGGGCTTCGGATACTACCTCATTCTCTAGTCCCTGCGACATATATTTTTCCAGTAGTTTAAATCTAGCCTGCAGCCCACGTTTCTCTAACGATGTCCATTTCAGATTTTCTCTTAATGATGTTACGATTTGTTTACTATCGCAATTTGTCTTTACAAATCTAGCTGCCCCTGCGCTGAACTTTTTCTATCTCGTTAGTGAGTCCCTTTTCGTAGGGATCCCAAACAGCTGACGCATATTCAACCTGCGGTCGAATCAAGGATAAATAACGTAATTCTTTCACTTTTTCGGAGCTATTTCGAACTATTCTCCCTATTGAGGCCAGCTTTTTGTTAGCGGCACCTACCAATCGGCTATTGTGGGTCCTCACGAGAGATAGATCGTGACTCCTAGATATTTAATCGAGTCTGAGACTGGAATCTATACTCCGTCCAACGAATAATTAACATCCAACGAGATATCTTGGTTCTCCAGGAATTGATGACGCAGCTTTTCTTTTGGTTGATTTGTAACTGTCATTCCTTACACCATGCAGAAATAGCTTCTAGATCATTTTGGAGATACTGGTGGTCTTCCGGATTGCGTATTCCTCTCTAAATGACGCTTTCGTCCGCGATAAGCTTAATGTTACCTCTGACTACTGAACTGATATCGTTTATATAAATTAGAAGTAATAACGGAATAACTACCTTGCGGAACGCCAGAAAAAACCTTCACTAATTTCGAGGATTTCCCATCTATAACAACGCTCTGCTTCCTTTGATTTAAAAATTCATGGATCCAACTACCAATTTTGGAATTAACGCCTAAGGTTTCTAATTTCGTTATTAACTTCCTTTGAGGTACCTTATCAAAGGCTTTCCTAAAATCTAAGAAGATAGCATGGGCCTGCGTATTATTTTCTCCACTTCTCAGTTCACAAAAAGACCGAGCCGAGTATCCCAAGTATCCCGTGTTGACTATCATCTAGCAATGAATTACTATCAAGAAATCGCATTATGTTGGTAACGAGTATATGCTCGAGAATCTTACGCAATATCGAAGCTACGGAAATCAGCCTGTAATTTTCTGGGTTTTCCTTGTCGCCGACATTATGAATTGGGGTAACGTGCGCGCTAACTTCCAGTCTTTAGGGACCTCTCCGCGGGAAATGGATTTCTCGAATATTATCCGAAGAAAAATTGCTATTTCTTCAGATAATTCTTTTTAAACGCAAGCAGGAATTTCTTCGAGTTCAGTGGCTTTGTTATGCCCTTACAAATATATAAAACTTTCTTTGAGGCTTATGGTGCCTCACGACTTTCAACTTACACTCTGCATATACGGCCAAATGATCGCTTATTCCATCTTCAATGGTGACTTTGTTTATTCTTTCTGGGACGTTAGTTGCTAATAAATCTAATATATTTCCCGATCCCGTTGGCTTTCTGACTAATAGAAGGAGAGAGTGCTCTCAGTGTATCATCTGTAATATTCAATAAAAAGTTTATTGTTTAACATAGGAGTGTGATTTTTATTTTTTTCACTAGTAATTTATCAAAGAATACCGCTATATTCATAACTCCATACCGAAAAAGTGGACCCTTCTCTGGCGGACGTACACATATAATATCCATTGCTTTTTTGCGATTTCTATGAAGTAGTTTAATGCATAGCATTTCACAGTCGTCCCTCAGCTTGCTTAATAGCCCTCTATTTACACAAAGAAAGACACCTCCAACTCTTTCATCTCTATCCCTCCTATACACTATAAATTCCTCCGGTAATATTTCATTAGAATATGTCCTTGCTCAACCAAGATTCCGTACCTATGGCGATATCCGGTCTACAAACATCAATTAAGGACTGAAATTCCATCCGCTTGTTTTTAATGCTGCGGCAGTTAACCTGAACAATCTTTAAGCCCTTACCTGCACACACATGAGAGCTGAAGCCCACAGAAACACTTCCAAACCTCCGTCCTAGTTTTCCTGTTGGATACAGGATTTCACGACACTGTTTATAAGTCTCCCGAACTTGAAGGAACCTCTTCTGTTAAAATGCAGCCTATCACGACTCAAGTCCCCTTCACAAATCCAGCAATTAGGATCAACAAAAAACAGCCCGTTTACTGTACACCCAGTCATTCCCTATATAGTCTATTATTCTTTTTTCCATATCACGTCTTCTAATTATTTCACTAATCACAATTTTGTGATTATTTTCTACTTGCACATATATGGAGTTAGTCTGTTTTTTCTGAATCGTTTCAGCATTAAAACTCTGCCTACTGGGTCCACAAAAATTTTACCGTTCCGAACACAAGGTTTAAGAAACTAAATCCTGAAAATATGACTGCTCCCTCTGAAATTTCTTGAGATATCTTGTACGCGTACGGACAAAGTGAAAACACGCAAGATATTGTTTATGAAGATTTAGAAAAATTGAAAGGGAAAGATAAGAATAAACTGTATAGTTTTTATTAAAGATCATCACAGTTTTTTATATTCCAAACTACATTATATATTGAAAGAAAGTTAAAACTCCAGCCAAAAACAAGTGGTATTAGCCCGATGCATTTCGCCCACTAAGTGGGCATTTTCAAGAGCAACGTTCCTTCGACAGCGACCAAAGTCGACTGTGCCGGAGTGGAGAGACTAAGGATGGAGAAAGAACGAAAGGCAAAAGAAAGACAAAAAGCACGGGTGGAGTGAGAACAAAAGAAAAACGAAAAAACAGAGGCGCGTGTGTATTATCTCTGGTCAATAAGTCTGTAAAGTGTCTTGTTGAAGTCAGTGTCACTGTTCATCAATGTATCTCGATTCTTGTAAATGTGAAGGTTTTCTAGGGAATTTAAAGAGCTATTAGATGAGATTACCAGTTGTAAGTCCTTTAATTGAATGCTGTGGCCGGTTTCGAAAATGTGATTAGTGACACTGGATTTCTCAAATCGTCGCCCTTGAAAATGCCCACTTAGTGGGCGAAATACATCGGGCTAATACCACTTGTTTTTGGCTGGAGTTTTAACTTTCTTTCAGTTTACGCCAAAAAATTTTTTGAGCCATCTTTGAATATTACGAGCTGTTCCGGCTCCTTGGCTTATGTGGTTTCTTGGCAGACGTGGGGGTCTGTCAATCTCTTGTTTTTTCAGGCAATTCCTTGAACCCTTGATCGGCTTTGGAGGCCATCGTGGTATCTTGGCAGACGTAGGGGTCTGTCAATCTCCTTTTGGTATCCGTCAGAGAGTTTTGTCCTCCTGCACGGCTCGCTCGACCCCACAGCAACGCTCGACTGGTTCGATCACGCTTTGCGATCGTCCTTTTTATTTACGTTTTTACCGTACACGTTTGCGGCCACGCCCGCACTGTCAGTTTTATTCCTTGCTCCTATAATTTTATTCTATTCTTGACTAAGTTTTTCAACGTTGCCTACTTTTATATACTATTTTATCGAGATACATGTCACAGATCAGTGATTATTCTTCTAATTTACGGACTGAAGAGCTAAATCGGTTTCACAATTTACACACAAGGATTAATAATATAAGAGCTGATATCAAGTTTTTGAAACAATGCAAGGAACACCATATAACCCCTAAATTCATGGACATTTTTAAGAAAATAACGAAGAACCACATCACACAGAAAGTACAGCAAATAACCACTAACACATGGTTGCAATTGGAAATTAAAAATCTTTATGCCAAAAGAAGTTACCTCAAAATAGAGGCCTGCAACTTACATTTAAAAATAACCAAACACTTAGACGAGGTCGGCCTTGAAGCCTGAAACAACTTTGAACACAGGATGCATGAGACCAATAACCTTAAGTTTCACAAGAAAACATCAGCACTAGACCATAAACTAAAGATACTACTCCAAAAATACAATGTCAATACAAAAAACAAAATTAAAACAAGAGATAAAACCACACAAAGATTTGAATTTGTAGAAAACTTGTCGCAAACTTCCTTCTCTAATGAAGAATTGTCTCTCTTGAATTTGGGTTTAAAGTTTGCTTTTCCTCCAAGAAAACCTCCGATAGAATAAATAGTCACAGACATCGAGAGATCCATTGAATTCCTTGATGAAAATTCCAAAAGCTACATCAGACAAAATTGTGCCATACAACTAAAAGACAACATTAACAAGTGCACAACTTTCAATTCAATTCAATTATAATAAATCTATGCTATTTGTGATATAAAAATAACCAATTTAATGTATTAAAATAATAATATTAGAAGTAAGCAAGCGCAAATTTTACATTTTAGTTTAAAAAACAGTGTAAACTATCAGGAAAAGGAAAACTGACTTCCTTATAAACGTAGATTTAATCTACAGGATTTTTTTTGCTAACTCGTCAATAACTTTATCTGTTGTTGATGTAAGGTCACGGTGGATATTTAAGACAGCCAAGCCATTAAGTCTCCTTTCTCCAGTGGTATTCCGCAAATACGTTTTAAACTCCGCAAGGTAGAGAATGAGCGCTCAATTGTGCATGAAAAAACCGAAAGAGTTGCTAGTATTGTTAATAACTTAAAAATATTTGGATATATTGTAGGATTACAAATTTTCAACCTATCAAGATCATTTAAAGGTAGTTTTTCTTCCTTAAAAATTCGGCTGTACCAAAGTGATAATCCCGCAAATGTTTCCTGTCGTAGAAACTGCATCTCTTATACATATAAAATTCTATTAATTTTTGTAATTTTTTCCATTTTGTGGTAATATTTTATCATTTTTGGGGATTAGGCAGTGAAATCCCTCCAAAATAGATTTATGCTTTAAGTACCTGATGTTGATCTGGGAAATGAAATTATCCAGAATAGGTATAAAAATAATAATAATAATAATTCTTTGGTGAATCTGCATTTACATTAAAACGTTTAATTTGCCTTGCTGAAACCCTTGGCAATGTCCTGTTTTTCTGCTAACTTATAAACTTCTTCAAGAAGGATATCAAATTCTTGTTCACAATTTTGCCGCAAACTTTTTAATTCCTCAGTTACGTCATCTGCAAAAGTTAAAAGCCTGTACCAGATCTAAATTTTTTCTTGCAAAACTTAGCAGAGCGGCAATGATAAGCTGAAAAGTTTTTTAGTATAAATAATGATACGATAAACTCAATTTGGTTAATTGCACAAATTAGATGTTTAGCATTGGACGAAGTGTCCCTAACTCGCCACTTACAATCAGAGGTAGTATTTAAGGATTTTAAAACCAAGTAATTCAACAAAAGCTGTCACAGAATTATACTCTTCTATCTATCTTGTTGCTCACAATTGTTTTTAATTTTCGCAACTTGTAGAAGACTCAATATTATCCTCAATTGCTGATTTTAATACAGCCTGACTTTTTGGTGCATTGAAAAAATCATACACTTTACATCTACATCTACAAGTTACCCTACAATTCACCTAGTAGGTGGGTGGCAAGGGGTGCAATGCACCAAATCCTACCTAAAGATTGTCTAACGCAATTCGAAATTTCCTATTGTGATCTCGTATCGTCCTCGGAAATAACGAGCCTAGAT
Source organism: Tanypteryx hageni (assembly GCA_028673005.1). Classification (NCBI taxonomy): domain Eukaryota; kingdom Metazoa; phylum Arthropoda; class Insecta; order Odonata; family Petaluridae; genus Tanypteryx; species Tanypteryx hageni. The sequence goes on from CM054112.1 coordinate 6,041,072, forward strand.
AACGCTCCGTCCTACAATCGATCTCATGTATTTTATCGTCTCGATCATTTCTACCTATATACATTGGTGCCACAATTATTCCCACTACCTCCTCTTTAGACTTTCCGACCTATATTTCTCCAGAAGTTTCAACCTCGAGTCCAATCTACGGTCCTCCAGTGATACTCAGTTCAAATCGCTCAATAAAGAGGTGACACTTTTCTTATGTTCGTACTTTTGTTTTACAAATCTGGCTGCTCTACGCTGTACTCTTTCTAGTTGAATTATGTGTCCCTTCTCGTACGGATCCCATATGCTCGCTGCGTATTCCACTTGCGGTCTTACCAGTGTTAAGTAGCATGTTTCACGTACTTTCTCTGTGGTGTTCCGTACTATTCTACCTATGAATGCCAGTTTCTTGTTGGCCGCGCCTTTAACTCGACGAATATGCATGTCCCACGAAAGATCTCGACAAATGGTTACTCCTAAATATTTTACATACTATGCTTGTCGAATGCTCATTTCATCTATTTTATACTCGAAACCTAAATCTTTGTTCATACTTTTCCAGAACGTGACTGCTGAAGATTTCGTATAATTAATTTCAATTTGCCATTCTTTGCACCACGCTGAAATGGCTCTTAAGTCTTCACGTAGTGACTGATGATACTCCTGGTTTTTTATTTCTTTATATAGAACAATATCATCGGCGAAAAGCCTAATCTTACTACGAACAACCGAGCAGATATCATTTACATAAATTAAGAAGAGCAGAGGGCCCAATACACTTCCCTGAGAAACACCCGAAGCAACTTTAACGGGGAACGAGTATTTCCCAACGATGACAACTATCTGTTCCCTATTCGAGAGGAAGTCTCTCACCCAACTGACAACTTTCGGATTGATACCACATTGTCCTAACTTCGCAATTAATTTCCTATGAGATACTTTATCGAACGTCTTCCTGAAATCAATGAATATGGCATCGACCTGAGTATTTTTCTCTCCGCATCGCAACAAATCGTTCACGAACAGATCGAGCTGCGTTTCGCATGATCTACCTCCCCGGAATCCGTGTTAGCATTCGCTAAGCAATGAATGATTATCTAAATAGCGCATTACAGAGATAAAGGCTATGTGCTCAAGTATCTTGCACGATAATAAAGTTAAGGATATCGGCCTATAATTTTGGGGGTTCTCTTTGTCGCCAACCTTATGGATGGGAGTAAAGTGTGCTACCTTCCAATCTTCAGGAACTTCTCCTTCCCTAATGGATTTCTCGAATATAATTTTCAAATAGGGCGCGATTTCAGCAGTTAATTCTTTTAATACACGTGAGGGAATTTCTTCCGGTCCAGGAGATTTATTTGGCTTAATTGAATGAAGTTGGAGCGCGATGCCATTTTCCGAAAATACTAAATCTTCCATCGAATCGCCCTGATGCATAGGAGTAGGGGTTTAACATTCATCGTCGTTACGAGTAAAAGCTTTCTGAAAGTGTTGATTTATTAGTTTTGTTTTCTCCGTACTATCGTGAGCTACGTTTCCCGGTTTCCGATCGCAGTGACGCAATAGTGGGGTATCTACCTTGGACTACTCTGACGTAAGACCAAAATGCTTTCGGGTTCTCTTTCAAGTTATCTTCTGAAACATTCTTTTTGTAATTGTAAAACGCATTACGCATTGACACTCTGGCTATGGAGCGCGCCTCCTTTTGTTGCTTTGCTGCCTTAACGTTGTAATCTGTTCGACCGTAGCTGTTGAGGATGTGTTATTTACGCGAGAGTGGAGTTTTCTTTGCTGTCGGAGAGCGCTCCTAACTTCCTGGTTGTATCATCTAGGTTCTGCACTATCACGCTTCAGTTTGCTTGGAATAAATTTATCTGTACACTCTCGCATCATATCTCTGAACATGCACCAGGAATCGCAGAAATTAGTATATTTATTTCGCAGAAAAGACCTAAATCTTGAGAAATCGGCTTTGGCGAATACATAAAGCTTTCTTTTAGCCTTAACCTGTTTCTCAATATTTAATTGAAATTCTACGTACACTGCCTTGTGATCGCTTATTCCCTTAGTTCCCATGCAATGACGTATGGGAGCGATCTCACAAGCGGTGCTAATATCTAAATTCAAGCTATGGGAGGCACAGTGTACATACAGCACTGTAGGAACAATTTCCCTAATATGTGCCTGGTCACCATAGTAAATACATGGCTTTCATCGACTCCGCGCCATCGTACTTTTGTCCTCACATTTTATTAATATCAATTCCAAATAAGTGTAAATTATCAATTATTGGCGTAGCAATACCTTTCACATTAACGTCCACTAATTGAACAAATTTTAAGAGAGCTTCGTTTATCTACTTCTACGAAGCGAACATACAAAGATAATTGTTCCACACCCCTAATATCCGTAGTAAAGATCATCTTTACTATCGGCCTACAGAGGATGGAATCATTGGTTCCGAAATACGTATTTAGGCATTATTTTTTAAAAAATAAGTACAATATATTTTAAAAATTTTTTTTTGTTTGCGTGTAAACAAGGGTACCTGGCGTTGAGTAGTCCCCCTAACCCCGGAATGTATGAGATTGTGTGTGTTCTGTCCCTGGTGTGGAGTAATTCCCCTAAACAGGTCGTTTGCCTGTAAACATGGATCCCTGGCTTGAAATAATTCCCCTTCTTTTTCAATTTTTATGGTTATACGGCGGTTTCTCCTTTTTCAATTATTGTAATTAACCATAGGGCTTCTAAAGTTAATTGTTATCTGCATCTTTCACTTGGAATAAAACTTTTTGGAAATGTCATTCTAAAAATTAGCAATCTCACTAAATTTCACATAGCGGTACATTCGCGCAAATATTTTATATATATGTTGAAGTACAAACCTTTAAGGCAATGGATGTTGGTGTTGAGTCCAAAGTACGCTAACGAGGAGATCCTTCTTCGACCACTAGAAATGAATGTCTGACGAAACAATTATTGGAAATTATGTGGAGTGAAAGTACGTGCAGCATCAGGACATGCGAGACGTACGGTGTTCTTCCAAGATCTCTGTATTTGATGTTTAGTTTTTGCGCTTTGATTTACAAGCCGGGAAGCAGATGCTTTGGTTGTGTGGATACGTGGTGTTTGCGCCATGTCCGGTATTTATGGAGTGGCTTTATTAAATTCTTCGTCTATCTCGGCTCATCCTCACACCACCAAACTTCGTGCGTGAGAAGACACTGAAGTGTCGAGCATTTTCTCTCCACTATGTGCCTTTCCCTGCAATCCACATTGCCTTTCATTCTCTCCTAAGCCTTTATGGAGAATGAGATGAATTGCTAAGCATTCATAAAGAGAGAAACGATTAGCAGATCTAAGGCGTTTACATTCAGCAAAAAATAACATGAATCACAAGGCCCGAAAAAAGCCCGAATAGAATCAACCACTTAGCCCGAGAGAGGCACTCATTCGGCCACCCTACCTCTCCGTCGGCCGGAGTGCCGTGCACATGGGCACCTTTATCACGAGACTGCTACAGTTTTGGAAGCCCTGATCGCATAACTCATCTTTTAAAGAAAGTTAGCTTGAAGAACGGCGTGTAAAACACCAGTGAATTTCATTTACTCGTTCCGACGTTCGAAGTTATCTTGGGGCGTCAATATCTTTTTTGGGGATTTTCTAAGTATACGTTGCTCATGAGGGGGGGGGGGTTACAACCCCCTCCTGGATACGCCACTGCTTCCATATCTCACGAGGACGTTCCACATATGAAACGTGTTAGCTTCTCTCCTAAGATTGGTTCCAATAACTTTTTATTACGAAATAATGCCTTAACCCTCGCTGAGTCTCGCTTCGACAAATCTCGTTAATGATCTTTTAACACTAGGTTTTCCTTTTTTGCTTTCGCTTTTTTTTCTTATCATCAATCGCTCATGCTTGAATTTTTGTGACTTTCATTAATTTTTAATTTACTTTCCGAAAAACTGATGAAAATCTGCGTATCTCACTCACCTTCGGCGTTCTGGGATATCATGCCTACTTTTACCTGCGCGGTCATGCTGACCGCTGCACAGTGGGATAAACGGCCATCAAAAGCGGACAAAGTCATTTTTTCAACTTTGCAGTCGCAGTTGGAATCATGTATTTTCAAACATAAATAAGTCCAGAGTCTAACACTCAGTAAAGGTTTTTGGACTTAAACTACGTTTAAACTTCATTTTAGGCCACAAACTTTGGCCGATCTGTTGATGCCTCGTCTGGCGCGGCGCGGTCGTGTTTTATGCCTGATGTTCAGTGTGATGTATCTCAGAAAATCACCAGTGCTGTGATGTGCTTTATCTCCCTGAAGTTACTTTATGATATAGGGTTCTCATAACCATGATCGGTTTTGCAAATGGCATTTACGTCTACATTGTCGTGATGCATTATTAAAACCTGGATTGAGTGGTATGTGAATTGATATCGCTGCGATTTGATTAGGCCTACAACTTTTTCTCCACTTTACTCCAGTGAAAAATTTCACGGAGCAGCTTCTACATATGTTTACAATTTCTCCTGAAAAAATTAGCCTCAACTTTGAGCTATCTTGCGAGTTATGACGTGTCCGCGTCCGGCTGCTTGGCTGGCCTGGCGCGCGCTAAAAGCCTGCGAGGGGATTGTGTGATGCAACTTGTCGATAATACTGCGAGGGTGTAGGCATATAGCATTATTTTCTGCGCTATAACGACTGTTGCCCACAATATGTCATGCAAAGTGACTCGAAGAGAATTCTTTAGTTTTATGCGTGAACATAGTGTACAAGGCAAGAAGGGTGAGAAATCCTCATTCTTGCAAGATTATATCGTTAAACAATTTAAAAATCACCAATGTTATAAATCCTGCAAAAACAGCATACGCACAAACGTAAGTCGACGCTGTGGAAAGATTATTCCGAGGTGGAATGCTAGTCATAGAATTGTTGATCGATTTCTGGAGAAAAACGCCTCGTGGCTTGACGAGATGGAGACCTTCAACTGTACGAGAGCATCTGCTCCTGAGCCAAGCAAATCATCTGCAGGCATGAGATGACTTTTAATTTAATTTCGTGCGTTTTTAGGAAATCACGTATACGTCTCTAGTGATGTACAAGGAGAGACCAATCTTTGATAGCATACATACATTTTACGTTGGTTTGGGTCGCCCGGCGAAGCTGTTCTCTCAGAGCTCTGTGAGATCCAAGCGGAGGAAGGTAGAATCGCTCCGAAAATCAACCTCTGCTTCTGCGTTGGGATTTGCAACAAGAATGGCTCTTCGGTCGTCTGGGGAAAGTGACGCAGCAAAGTTGTTTCATGAAATAATACACCCGACTAAGCCAAAAATGATTAAACAAGCATGGAAAACATTCCAATTTGGACTGTCTACCTTGCACGCACGGATTAGATTTTTCGAATGTTTAATCCATATTTCTTACCAACTGGACTTTTTAAAGTGGAAAAACAAAACTTAGGAAGAAAAAGAAAAAATGAATGCCCGCAAAAAGGAAGTTCAGAATAAATTCCGGTCAGAAATGGGTCTTTTAGTGGATATCCCGAAATCATCAGGCTACGGGACCACAAACGATGGAAACACAGCCACAAGATTTTTTTAAATCCTTCAGTGTCAGCCTGGATAACTGGGGTAGATGAGAAGCTTATCAGGCGCTTTGCAGTCATTTTTCAGACAATCTGCAGCAGATATTCCATTAATAATGAGTGTATTCATCAGTATGCTGTCGACACTGCTCGACTTTTTGTGTCCCTGTAGAGCTGGTACTACATGGCAGCATCTGTGCATAAGATTCTGCTTCATGGCTCGGCCATCTTGTCCGAAGCTTTGCTGCTGATTGGGCAGATGTCAGAAGAGGCTCAAGAGGTGCTAAATAAAGACCTCAGGCGCTTCAGGGAGCACCACTTGAGAAAGTTGTCACGAACGTCAACCAATGAAGATCTTCCGAACATGCTCCTAGTATCGTCGGATCCTTTAATTTCGTCGCCCAGAAAACCTTTTCCCCCGAGAAGCGCGCTATGGCTCAAGAGGCCATACTTTTCCAGCTGCAGCCATCAAAAGTGACTGAGGGTGACAGCTAAAATACTGACTCTGAGTCACACACTTGCATCGAAAGTACCGATGAAAGTGATGGAAGAGTTGGTGTTTATCCACGATTGACTGTTTTTCCCGTTTTGTCTAAAAACTGTCAACCGCGTGCTCCTAATTTTTTCCCTAAGAACCATCAATAAAATATTCTGTATACAAAAACGATCTCTGCTGTTTATTGGTCAACTGCATCACGAAGAACATCATCCGAAAAGTATTGCATTAACAACTTATTTTTGGCTCAATTATATCACCCCTCCCCCACCTATGTTACCCCATCCATCTTACTTTCTGCCATCAGAAAAATAAAACTAAGGCAAGGCCGAAATTTTCTATCCATTGCTAACACAATTAGTGAAAAAATTTCGAAAACGATTGATTTTAGACTTTTGTCCGCTTTTAGAGGCCATTCATCCCACTGTGCGCTGAAGCAAAACTTGCCCAAGTTACGATGATTACACTGCTTTCAAAGAGTATGTTTTTTAATATAGTCTACGAAGCACTGTTTCTCTTCTGCCGCTATGAGTGACGGATTGTCGAGCTGACCGCAGACGCACATGCGTCTGTGAGGTCACGCGAGAAAGGTTCGTACATGCCAATGAGAGACTTGGAACGGCGTCTGAGTGCCTTTATTGGTCTTTTGTACGCTCGCCGGTCTTACGGGGCGAACACAAACGTTCTAGATTTTTGTTCTCGGGAAGGTTTTCCTGGGATTTTTACTCAAACTATGCCACACAATCTTTTTTGGAAATAATGAGGTTCCTTTGCTTTGATAAAAAAGCTACACGGTGGGAACGGCTGCAAACATACAAATCTGCACTAGTTTCAGTCATTTGGGAGAAATTTATTGCTAATTGCATTCTTTGCTACAAGCTCTCTGAGAATATCACTGTGGACGAACAACTTTTTCCCTCTAAAGCTAGATGCCCATTTACGCAGTACATGGCAAATAAGCCGGATAAGTTTGTCGTAAAATACTTATTAGCTGTTGATGTCAAGACTAAATATGTTGTTAATAGTTTTCCTTACCTTCGAAAAGACGAGATGCGACCCGCAGAACGGACTCTTGCTGAGCACTTGGTTTTGCGTCTTATCAACCTATACATAAACAGAGGAAGGAATGTTACTTGTGATAACTTCTTCAGCTCACTGAATTTAGCAAAACTGTTGAAGAAAAAGAGCACAAGTCTCGTAGGCACAGGCAACCAAAGCAGAATAAAAGTCCATTACTCTATGAAGTCTACAGGTGATCCACTCCACATGACGGTCCTGTACAAGTACAACGACATTACATTACATCTTACCAAGGTAAAGTGAGCATATACATCCTCATTCTCAGCACTCTTCATCCTTATGTGGGCATAGACGGGAACCACTCGAAGAAAATTCTCGACACAATATCATTTTACAACACTACTAAGTGTGGTGTTGGCACAGTGGATAAAATTGCGTGCAAGTACACGGTGAAATCAATGAGTCATAGATGGTCTGTGCACGTACTTTTCAATGTGCTCGACCTCGCAGGCATCAATGCGTACACCCAGTACGAGGAACTTACTGGTGCAAAAATATCTCGGAGAAAATTCATTAGGCAGCTTGCTACAGAACTAACAAAGCCTTACTAGTTGTCCCGGAAATTAGTGACTCCTTTACTCACTCTTACAATGGAAGAAGAAGGCGAAGAAAGTTCTCGTCGCCAGGAATGCAAGGTTGGTAGCTGCAACATGAATAAAACAAAAGACAGATGTCAAACATGCAAAAAAATTGTCTGTGGAACGTGAACGGCAAAAGTGACAAGAAAGCGTGTTTGTGTTCAGTGTGCAGAATAGCTTTTGTAAATGGAAAAATGTAAACCAAAAACGGAAGCCAAAGCGGAAGCCAAGAAACGGAGCCAAGGTTTTATGGTTTCTGCAACTTTTGTATTTCTTTCGATTATGATTATATTATTAACATTTATTGTATATTTATGTAATATCATACTTTCCTAAATTGTGGATATTTTTTCGTTCCTTGGTTTCATCAATGCGGCTGGAATGAGTCCAGGAGATGCGTCTTGTCTCATTTCTTATCTGTTTTCCGTAAGAATCATATTCTAATATTTACTTATATTATCCATAAAGTTTCTGTAATTCTTGTTGCTTGACATGTTTCCTAATTTATAAAGGAAGAATAAATCATTTAAAATTTCTCTGTAAACTGTCTGAAATGATTGAGCATCTTAAAAGCCCGAAATTTACCGCTTTAACGTGTAGCGGTCAAAATTAGCGCTCAGTGAAACGGAGGTAGGCGGGTTGCCTGGTGAAGCTAGCGTTAATGTTTCATGGAGACTTTTAGCCTTCTCATGACTTACGGGCATATTATTCCGTTTTGGACATTCGATTAAATTTAAAATAATTTCTCCCTCTTTTCCGTTATCATCAACGATGGTGTGTTATCTGTGCATTACCTGACAGTGTTGAAGATATAGCTGTAAGTTTTTCCATGCATTGTGTATACTTACTCAGTGAAGTAGAAGTCGCGAGTTTTAATTCTCGAACAAATAACCTCATTTTCAGAAAGCGTCTCAACCAAGCAACTTTATTCCTTTCTCAAAATTTACCAATTCTTTCAGAAAAATGTAAAAATGGCATCATCAAGTTATTGGGTGGGGATTGATGAATTAATAGAAAAGTTAAAGAATTCACTTTGATCGTAAGGCCAAACCGAATCATTACTACTTTCCATAGCTTTGCTTTTTTCACCAGACTGTTGTCACTTTCGGTATTCTCTTTACTGTCATTTATTTAGGGAAACCTTTGAAATTGCTTGTTTGAATGTGGCTGGACCAATGCCGGGTCAAGAGAGGGGCAAAGTGTAACGCTCACGGGGACCTATATGAAGGGGAAATTGATATTTAACTTTTGTAATTAAAAATAACGAAAACGCATTAAATCGTTAAATTTGAATACCATTTAAATGTAAAAATATCTTTAGAACTTGAGAGCGTCGACTAAAAAGCGTAAACATTACCGCCAGATGCAAAATTCACGACTTCACATTTTTCATTTAATTCATGGCTGCACACCTTCGGGATGCTATCCATATTTTGACATAGCCTCACGTACTGCTAAGACTTTGTCTTTAACATTCGCAACATGCAAAATCAAATTTTTTAAACTAAACTAATAAATATTGTTAAATTCTTCGATGATGGGAATGGGAATCAGCCATACAATTTGAGTATTATTTTCGTTTAACATAAAATTAAAAAACAAGAATTTAAAAGATAAAGCAATATGCAGTTTATCTGTGTCAGTTTGACTTAATTGGCGTTACTAACTAACACTGTGATAATCCGTAGTTCAAAATATGCTCCTTTGATTGAAGGGTTGCTAATTTATTTAGCGATACGAAGATCTTGTAACTCTTAGATTCGATCGTGATATTTTTACTTAATGTCTCCACAAGTTAATAAGGAACTTTGTTCTAGAAACATATATTAAACGATAAAATAAGAACTTAAGACATTTATTTTGAATATTTATTTTTTGTAACTTCACAAAAAGAAATACAATTTCATTGAAATTAAGTAAAAGAAAAAGTGAACAACCTAATCCAGCATGTCAATATCGGAGAAGTTGAAATAAATTTCGCATTTTTAGATATTTCCAACTCAGATATTTGTACAATTTTGTGTTACAAAGATGTTTCCAAAATGTAAACATATCAGAATGAGCACCCTATTCCGCGCAACCTGTGTGGTCGATAATCTTCACATTGGCGATATTGACGTCGTATCCGCTGATGACATTGAAGAGGGTTTTCTTCACATCTTCGTTGATGGTGGGTTTTCGGCCCAGAACGCTAGCGACCAACTTGCGTTCGAAAGCCTTTGTAGTTGCATTGAATTCTGGTTTGCATGAAATGTATACGGCGTAGTTATCGTAGTCGGTGGCGATCAGAGTTTGTTTGTAGATTCCTGTGGATAAATTGGTAAATGACATGTATAAGTCCTTTAAACTAAGCACTTCCAGAAAAAACATATTACCAATTAAAAAATATACATACACAACTCAAGAGTATGCATGAAAGTAGGTAACTGTATCACCGAAAAATTTATTATCACTAAAGAATTCTGACAATGGTGACCAAATTTTATTTAAACAAAGCATTGAAAAATGTGGAACGATAAATATTGAAATATGGAAATGCCCATCGAGAAGGAAAGGTTACACTCGCTTATGTCAGCAGATGATAAGGTGCACATTGAGCAAACTAAAAAGTACTTATAATAAATATATGAAGCCAAAGCTATTGGATAGTCGTGCAGAATGAGGCCTAAAAATAAACACAGCAGAAACCGAATAACTGGCAGTGAATAACATAAAAGAATTACAAGAGTAAAAGTAGTGAGTGCTTGTAAATACTTGGGTACTGTAATAGAGAAAAGTATAGGTATAGTGCAGGATGATTACAAATGATTTTCCCGATTTTATTTATTGCGAAAAAACTTACAGAGATACAGTGAAAAGCAAGCAATTCTTGCATAGCAAAATTCAAGCCGAACGAATAAAACGAAAACCTTGTATTTTTCACAGTTATGATATTTCAATACGACTCGAGTTTTGGTCCCATATACACTCTTCAGATAATAATGACCTAACGATTATGTATCACATCGAATCCCGGGTCCTATTGAAATATAAAAGCTGTGGAAAATACAAAGTTTTCCTTTTACTTGTTCATTTACGCCCACTACCGTGAATTTTAAAACTCAAGAAGTTTTGATCAAGCTATTTATTGTTTCCGCTTTCTTCACGATGATGTTACAATATTCGTGAATGACCGATTTCCCGTTACTTGGCCGGCCCGTTAACCCGATCCAACCCTCCTCGACGTTTTCCTCTCAGGCTATGCCAAAAATGAAGTTTATTTTCCACTAATACAAAAAACTTTGGATAATTTGAAGGAAAGGATACATTGAGAGGCTGTTGGAAAAGCACAGCATAATATCCTACGAAATGTATGGCAGAAAAAAATACAGTTTTCAAATCTGCATGGCAACAAACGGAACACATATCGAATTTCAATAGCTTGAAAAAAATCTTTTAGAGTTTTTCTATATTAACATAGCTTGTTTTATACTTTATCTTTGTAAGTTTTTAAATAATAAATCTCTTAAATCGGGATAATTATTTGGAGTCACCCTGAATACATGTAGATGTCTATTGTAGAGGCAATTCTACTGTCGAGTGGAAGGATGGAGTTAGTTAACGTAATTCTAAGAAAAAATTGGAAATGGACTTTTGACGTTGATCCAAAATACAGATAATTCCTAATGAAATAATAAGTAAATGATAGCCGTTCATGCAACAGTTATGGTTTGCCTGGAAGAAAACTCTCAGATAGTATGGACTTATGAGGATAATGGCACTAGACCGGTGGCCTTGGAAGGTTTTTGAGTGGTTGCCTACTGGTAGAAGAAAAAGAACAAGAGTGAAATATAAACAAAATATAGATGTGATGATGGCCAGGAGGAATCTTAACTCTAGTGACCGGGAAGATAACTAGAAAATAGGAGTGGCATAGAGCTGGAGAGAGCCCATAAAATATACATACAAAAATTATTATAATTAGCAGATATTTCTAAAAGTAACGCGAATTTCTATGAAATGCGAAAGATGAAAATACTGTAATTAATACTTTTCATTTTGAGAGAAAAATTCCAACTCACCTTCGTATTTATCATCATCGGATTTCTTCCATACTCCCAAAAACATGGAGGGCTTGTCTGCCTTGTAAGTTCTGCTATATCCTTCATAAGAGACCTCTTTGCTGTCCTTTCCCACTGCCGTGTACTTCACGTTAAAGCCAACCTCATTGCCTGAATTTATGTGGACTAAGTTGTACAGGGGACATTTTTCTTCGTCGTGTTCCTCGTTGCCGATGCATGCGATGACGTGCCATTTTCCGGCAAACTGCGGAAAAAGAAAATAATTTTCCCCCGATTGCAGTTTTCCTTATGGATCGATTGACGTTTGGGACGCCAGCGGTTTTAAATCGTTTGCATTTTACGTCTCGTCTGACATTTTGTAAAAAAAACAGTGCCCCATCATGATAAAAACAAAAACCTTACCTTTTCCAAGAAGTTGATCATTACGTTAAATGCGTTTTAGTATTATATTAATCATTAATGGAAAATTTTAAGGACACTAAGTATTAAAAAATGTTTCTTGAGAAGAATTTTTAAAATAATTATTTTCGAAACTCTGGGTCTCACTTAGACGACGAACGAGTCCCGCAAACGGGACGCGTTCCACCGGTTGAGAAAGACTGTGTTAGACTATGTTCTTAATTTCCGCCGACCATTCTAACGCCCAATGGCGAATCTATTTGAACAACAATTTTTCCCAGCGTCTTCACAATCTTACCTAGTAATAAATTATTTATATTAAGAATTTTAGTATATGAATTGCTGTAATTAGTGAGTTAAATTATAGCAATTTAAATAAACCTCTCTATAAGAGAAAACACGGATATGTCATAATTTATTTTATTGACAGGGAAAAAATTAATTAAAATATTTTCACAAAAGTCGAAATGATTATTTAGACATGAAATACGTACGGTCTCTCTTATTGCCACTTAAAACGAATTATGATGACAATTTATCTTTGTTAAAGATAGGCTAGTCTACGGCAGTGGTGCCCAAACTACGGCCCGCGAAGCTATGCGGCCCGCCAAAGGATTCGCAACCACTGATGTGGCCCGTCATTAGAAAAGTTTGGGCACCATTGGTCTACGGCATAATCTAACGGCGTGGGCGCGAGGGTTAGACCAGCCAATACCGGTTCATTCAATGATGCGAAATTGAGGATATTATTAGTTTTGGTCAAGTTTTGTGCAAAGAAAATTTGGACGTTAAATTAAATCGCCTAGCTCGTTCATGAGATGGGAAAATCCTAGAATTTTGTAAATTGAATTTATAAGTTTCAATAAGACATTTCAATGTGATGATAAGATGTACTTTTTTCTAATCTCTAAAATTTGAGTTATTTTTATGTGTATTAACAATGTGATCACAAGGTATCATTTTTCCTCGAATATAAGAGGAATAGTAAATTTTAGGAAAAAGCTTAGGCCAAATTGTTTTCAGTTCATTTCAGAAATAATTCGGACTCAATAGTACTTCGAATTAACGAAAGAATTTAATGAATAAATAAATGACAAATTTTAGGATGAGAAAATTCTCGTTATTTCTAGAAAGCGGTTCTCCCGCAACGGAAGTCTCTTTTATTATCCCGGTGCCACCTTTGTGGTTGGACCACGCAGCTCAACCTCCACTGATGGTACCTTTTGAATGCAAATGTGTGCGCCACACTTGGCGGTTCGGCCGCAACAAGTCCGATGCGACCACAGCATACCGCGTTCCAAACGCTGCCGGCTGCACCGTGCCTCTCAACAATTCGAGAAATACGTCAGAAGACTCGAATGACACATTTTAATAATATTAAAAGAAATTGTCCGCATATAGTCTCAATTTTCAAAATTATCCTTAATACACTCTTTGCATGCCGGGAGAGTGAATCCGCCACCCTTTCTTCTTCCTTTTATCTAATGCATAGGCAATGGATATAAATTAGATGTCACTCATTGAGAAAGGAAATTCAAACTGACTGACTCATTCCATCGCACATTCTTAAATTTACGGTGTAGCCGCCGGTTTCAACCGCAAGTATGGAGCCGGCCTAAGAGTCATTTTGTCCATCGGTGCTACACGCGCTCAAATAAATTATTTCTACGATAAGCGATAGGAATGTTGCAGGATTTCCATATTGTACTTCATATAGGAAGATTTAACTAAATGTCAGTATAAAGGACGTCGATTAAAAAATCCACTTAGCCGAAAAACAATAAAATTATCCAAAGTCAATGGCCGCGGAAGAAAGAGATTTTCATGCCTCTCGAAACATTACTTAATCAGAAGAAAGCCTCCTTTGGTAATCGGGGACGCGCAGCCTCTCCCTGAGAGAGAGATTCTCACCTTTTCCGCATCGAAAGGAAATTTGCCGACCGCCCACGGGCACCTGTCCTTCATCACCGCCCGGGCGCTCACGGCCAGCAGCGCCGCAACGGCCAACAGACGGAGGACCGGGTGCATGATCGGTTCTCCTGCGGAAATCGGCAAAGACGAGAGAGAGAGAACGGTATCGGACGACGTCTCGATGTCTTCGGGAGAGTCACCCCTTCCCGCCCCGTCTTTATATAGGCGAACCGGGGCCCGCCCCCACCGGCCTTGAACGATGCCACTCAACCCGCCGAGCCCTCAGGACGGAAGAAGATGCAGATGGAGAAAAGGACCGCTTTCGCCATTCGCCGCTTAGCAACAAGGGCCATCTTCCACCCACCTATCCCCTCCCCCCAGGCCCTCGAGACACACCTTTCTCACCTCCCCCTAACGCTGCCCTCGTCTGTCAATGTCACCCCTGGAACCACTCCACCCGCGAATTCGTCGCTTCGCTTCGGAATTTCCATCTCTCGATGTGAGCGTTGCTTAGCGTTGCCGAGCGGTCTTTAATGGCCTCCCGAGTGAGGATGATTGCTGCTATTGATGAAGTATTGCTGGCACGCGGAATAGGGAATTTGTTTTATGACTACGTATTTATGATTTCAAAAAAATTCAAACGAGCTAGTTAAAAGAGAACGTCTATTTAAATCGATCATTAAATTTGTTCTAATCGGTTTCATTTGTAATATTTAATACATCTCGCCGTGGCTGAAGGAGCGTCAATCCTGAAAATATTTTCACCATGTGTGTATATATGCATAGGATATATTCACTTTCGTCCTCTTGTTCTATTTAGGTGGTAGAGGATGATAATCCTTAGACGCCAGCTAAGGCCAACTAGACCATAAGTTCTATAATAAGCAAACTTAATTTTTCTCAGTATTTTTTCGTTGGATAACAGAAAATACTCGTAAAAATGATATTTGAGAGTAAATATTCCTTTTAAATAGGTTAATAAAAATTCTATTGAAGAGTTTTTATGAATAGACATGCATAAATTGGAATAACAGGATGACATCAATATTTCCCCTTTTTGTGTATTTATTCTATTTTAAAGAAAAGAAAATTTGTGAGGTCGCAGTAGATGATTAATTCATCTTGTTTAAAATATTGGAAGGTACTTTATAATTACTGCCAAAATAGGCAAGAAAGGTTTTTTTTTATTCATTCTCTTCACAGACGCGATATAATCAATTTATTTTAATATTTTAAAATATAAAATGAAACGCATTTGTGTATTCTTTTAGGTTATAATGCTTTGAATTTCTTAATAATAAAACAATTTTGAGTCTAAAATAATCTCACACATTTTCATTATCCAGATTTTGTAAAAAATGGTCTCATCGGATGACGCTGCAGAAATTGATCTGGTGAAGAATTCCGAGGTATGACGTAAGCGATGACGAATCATTTTTGCTTGCAGAACATTTTTTCTCTCTTAGATTCACAGAATGAAGGAACTTTGGGGCCACCTAAAAAAGAAATCGTAAAACAATAACGTTTTCGGAATGGGTAAAGTATCTCTCTGACAGTAAAAATGTCGACTAACATAAATTTATTCTCTAGTAATAATATAAATAAACAATGGAAGAATAAAAAACAAATTCATATATGGTTAAGATTTAAAAGAAAAAATACTACAGTTAAATGACGAAAACCTTACATTGGCGACTCAAGTGCTGCAATGTCTCCTAAAATTACACCGAAAGGACCCCGATCATGTAGAATCGATCGCCACATTTATGTACTTCGCAATTTCTATCAGAGTACCATAACGACGCTTATTATTAGTCACCTTCACAGATCCCTAGGTCATTTTTATGGTTTTAGTATGCGCCCCGGTGTCAGGATCGACAAAATGAAATCTATGGTTCACTATTTGATGCTCAAAAGCAATGGCCTTGATGCCGCCGTAGGCCCGCCATCGCTCGGATAATACTGTCCTTCCAGATAGAATAGATATTTTGAAAGAAAGGTGCTATGGTCGGGAACGTTTATAATAAAATATTCCTTCGTTTAGCAACAAATTCCGCCAAAGATCCACTGCCGCGGCAGCACTCGTCCGGTGTTGTATTTACGACAAACTCTCATCTATTTCGGCCGTCATCGCCTCTAAACACCAGATACGAACTTCTCTCAATTAATTGTTCCAAAACTACAACTGTTGGTTCGCTCATCTCTAATTCGGCCTTACCGAACCTCGCCGATGAGATTTTGGACATAGGGGCAAAGAAACTGGGAAAATTATATAAATAGTTTACGTGACCTAATCGGGAGTGCCACTTTACTGGTGACAAAAAATGAACTTTTCTTTATATCTCGTGCAATATAATTTATAATGAAAAAACTTTTACCAAAAATTGTGGAACTTGTGAAGTAGCATATGTTTTGTTCAGTATCGAAGGAGTAGCGGTTTTCAAGAAAATCAAACTTTAAAGTCGTAATTTACTTTGGACTTTTCCCGTATTTTTTAATCGCTGTCAACGAAAACAATCTTCGTGACAACTGATGTAAACAATGTCTGCTGTAAAAACCTAATTTGTTTAATTTTCTTTCGTGCGTACGCAACATTTAGAAAATGAAGCGAAATGGATAATCTACGACGAAGAAATGAACGTACATACATCTATTTTAGTCACGTATAGGCAGCTTTTGTAAGCGAAAAGAAATGGGTAATTTACGACCAAAGAATGAACGTGAACATACAGATTACATTACCACTATTCGAGTGAGGTCTGTTTTTAATAATTGTCGATTGTTTTATTGATTACAATTAATTAGGAAGTTAGCCGATTAATCGAAAATTCTATATTTCCTTGGCATCAATACTGGCATTTTAGTTCGTAGACATTATACTAAACCATTAATATTTATAATTTTTGACATGATTGCCATGTACGCACGCATAAGGTGACTGGATAAGCTGCTAAACATGCAAAACTTGGTACCACGAGTTGTGTGAAGAGGCTGCTGGACATGAACGATTTAAGTGTGGAAAATGTGTTTAATCCGTAATTAATACGAATGACTATGGT
This sequence comes from Tanypteryx hageni, assembly GCA_028673005.1. NCBI lineage: Eukaryota > Metazoa > Arthropoda > Insecta > Odonata > Petaluridae > Tanypteryx > Tanypteryx hageni. Next base: position 6,058,238 of record CM054112.1, read on the forward strand.
AAAAAGATGTAATGCGTTGTTTATGTATAGTTTCTAACTTTTATAATACTAATTTTCAGTGCATTTTTACAAGAAAATAAGCGATCCAGATAGATACACCTCCGATCCTAATAGCCCGCAAAATTTTTAAAACTACATATTTTTTTCATTATTGTGTATTTTGTGGTGTATTTTAAAATTGATGTTTAAAACTTAGCATTATATTTTTTAATTCAAAACACTATAATGCAATGAAAAATAATTACTGAATTCAAAAATAAATATTTGGCCACTTGTAATTCCTGATTATATTTGGAACGACCCACCCTACCGTAAGACTTTATATTATCTAGAAACGACAATTTGTGGTATTGAAAACATTGTTACTTGTTTGTTTCTTTTCAGACCAGAAAAATATAAATAATTTTCCAAATAACAATTCAATCATGGAAATGATTGGCAACGGAGATTTATCAGCTGTCGAACTCTCTGGAGAAGGCGACCAGTTATAAGTAGGCTTGGTAGGATTCGACGCTTATTTTTTTAAATCGAAGATTAAAATCGACGTTTATTTTCCCGAGAGATTTTCGGTGAATATCGATGCTTACAATTACTACTTGTTTGAATTAGACGTTTATTTTTTTGATAACCGACCTTAATTTTCTCGAGATATTTTCGACGAATATCGACGCTTAAAATTACTACTTACATATATGGCAGGCAGTTTTCGTTTTCCGATTTTTTGATTTAAAATTTAATTTTTATTTTGTAATTCTTAAATTTTTAAATGTTAATATTAAAGAAAACACTAAATAAGGAATTTATTAAAATATAATGTTATCTTTTACTTACAATAAAAGTAGATGATAGAAAGTAAACAAGGTAAGTAGCATATTTAAATCGTTAATTTGATCTTTTACTCATTAAATCGTGACTTTTAACCAAGAAAATCACCACATTTGAGCTGGTGTAGAGGCAGGATGGACTCCACTGGCAGGGTAGACTAGAGTCTATCCTGCCTGGAGGACTCTAGGCGGCATCTTGGACTCAAGTCCGTCTTTCCTGAGCTAGGCAGGGTAGGCTCTTAAATATATATTTTGATTTGTCAAAGTTTTCGTGTATATTTTGATTTTAACGAGCATCTCAAGATTTCTCGTGAAATATACAATAACAAAATTTTGATTTTGATAGCGTATAAATTTATAAACTATTATTACAAACAAATAATAATTGAACAAAAATACCATGTTAAATAATAATTCATTATATTAAATTTATACAGATTGTAAAAATTATCTATTTTGTTTTTTCTTTTTCCATTGAAAAATATTATAGGAAGCGTAAACAATTCACAGATTTGTCGCACATACTCATTCTTTGACAAACAATTTCTAGAAATTGAAGATTTTCACCAATTTTGTGTTGATGTCTTAGTATTAAAAGTTCTTTTAGCTAATTATAACTTTTATGTATTTTTTTCTGTTGATTTGTCAATATTATTTTGTAGAAATATAATAAATAAACTGATGTGGGCAACACATGACATTCTCCATATTTATATGGCAAATTACATGATGTTAGCTCTGGGATCGTTGTCAATATTTACTCCGGTTGACAATTAAGAAAATAAAAAGGAGCATTACTAACAAAGACGTAACTAAGCGTCAATTGTTAACCCCTCAAGCCCGGAGGAGATTTATTGAATCCCACCCGTACGGCCGGATGAGGTTTTTAAATTTTCACAATTGCGTTGCAAAAACGTTCGAGAAAATTTAAAAAATCACAACTTTATAAGTTTTCTCTCGATTTTTCTGATTTTTTGTGGATTTACGAAAAACATGAAATTTGTAGTTATCCATTTTTCGTATCATATTTTACAAACAAACATTGTTGCAGTAGAAGAGAATGTACACCAATCGCTAATTTTCCGGCGCACGTTCGTGCTTTATATATAACATTCAGCACCGGGATATCTATGAAATATATTGATGTACAATTTTAATAAAAGAATAATTTAAATTAGTAACTATTTTATTTTACGAATCTACCCATCTAAACCAATTAGGTGAAAAGTTTTTCGTATCTCAACTTTTTCATGCCTTGACTGGAAATTTTAAAGTAAATGTTGTATTACTGATTTATTAGAAGACGATTTATTTATAATATAAACGTTTAAGTTAAATAGTCATTATTCTTGGTCATTACAAAAGTCACGTAGAAGAAATGATTCCATTTCGTTCATTGGAAAGGGAGATATGACGATGTTATACATCAGAAATGAATTTAGATGCAAAACACGTAAAACTTTCAAAAGTTAAACTGGCTTATGAGTTCTTTTTTAGAAAATTTATACATGCGTAATTGAATTCAGCAAGAAATGTCTTATAGTTGAGTAAATACTTCTAGTAAAATAATGTGTAAATATATGGAAGAGCTTCGCTGTTTTTATGACGTGTCCTCTTCTTGCTCACTCGCTTCATCGCTGCTTTGGTTCCACTAGATAGCACAACAGAGAAAGCCCTTATCTGAAGAGAAAAACAAGCCCTACATCTTCTTTCAGATGACAAAGAAAAGGAACCAATTTTGTGGGTTCCCTTCACTCAGGTATTTATGTATAAACTTTAGAAACCGAAAGTCCGTAGGTCAGTGGTAAAAATTAAAATTCTATCACAAAACTAAAGGTATATTATATGTAAACAAATACATACAAATATATATATACACAATTTCTCGCAATTCCTCTCCAAAAGAACAAAGGCTCCTTCTCAACTTATTTGCTTTGGGGATGCTAAAAAACATTAGTAATCCGAACTAGAGCCCTGCACGGGTATGATATTTTCCACCCGTACCCGACCCGTACCCGCAGACTACTAACCCGTACCCGACCCGTACCCGCAGACTACTCACCAGTACCCGACCCGTACCCGCAGAATGTTAACCCGCACCCGACCCGTACCCGCAGGCTCGCACCCGCACAGAAGGCCTACTTGTCCCACCCAACCCATATTTTTTAACTGTCTGGTGTATTGGGTCGCTCCGATTCAAGCCATGGACACCAAGGTGCTGATCGGGGACCCGCTCTTAGACGTGGCCGAGGTGCGACTGCGGAAGCTGGGGCCCATCATCGAGCCCATTCCCGGAGAAGAGTACGTCCGGATGATCGTCGCCGAGGAGGAGGAGACCAGGGACGCCATCGAGAAGGTGCCAGAGGGTTACAAGGAGGAAGTGAGGGCTATGGTCGACGGATATCAACCCACCGGACGAGACGAGGTGCCAGTGGATATGAAAATTATCCTGAAGGAAGAGACGCCGATCTTCAGGAATCCACGGCGCCTGGCCCCGAAAGAGAGAGAAGAAGTCGACGAGCAGATAGACAAATGGCTGGAGGAGGGCATCATCGTGCCAAGCAACTCGGAGTTCGCCAGTCCAGTGGTCGTCGCGCGGAAGAGGGATGGAAGGGTACGTGTCTGCGTGGACTATAAGCCGTTAAACAAGGTAACGGTCAGAGAGCACTATCCGTTGCCCCTCATCGAGGATCTATTGGACCGGCTGGCTGAAGCGAAGGTGTACTCTACTTTGGACTTAAGAAATGGATTTTTCCATGTGAGGGTCGCAGGACGGGAGCCAGAAGTACACGTCTTTCGTCACGCCCTCCGGACAGTTCGAGTTCAAGAGGGTTCCATTCGGGCTTTGCAACTCACCAGCTGTGTTCCAGAGGTACATTGCCTATGTCTTCAGGGATCTAGTGAAGTAGGATGTAGCTCTGGTGTACCTTGACGACGTTCTGGTACCGGCAGTGAACCACGGAGAAGCCCTGGAGCGCTAGAGCAGAGCTCTAGAGGTAGCAGCGAGATACGGGCTACAGATCAACTGGAAGAAGTGCCGGCTGATGGCGACGAATATCGAGTTCCTTGGCTATGTTGTCGAGAAAGGCAGCATCAAGCCATCACCGAGGAAGACAGCTGATCTGCTGGATTTTCCTGACCCGAAGACGACGAAACAGGTTCAACGGTTCCTGGGCCTAGCCGGTTATTTCCGGAAGTTCATTAAAGGCTACGCGAAGATCGCCAAGCCACTCAGCGACTTACTCAGAAAGGACGTTCACTTTTATTTCTCGGAAACCGAGAGACGGGCCTTTCAGGAGTTGAAGAGAGCGCTAGTGGAGGCACCAGTGCTGCGCCTGTATCATCAGAGACGAGAGACGGAGCTGCACATCGACGCTTCGCAAGATGGATTTGTTGCAATCCTACTGCAGAGAGATCTTGAGGACCAGAAGCTCCACATATTTTATAACTGTCTGGTTCTCAAGACACAAATCCGTAGCAAGAAATCGTGAAAAAATACAAATATTTTTGAGTCAGTCATTTATTTTGTATAAATTAAAATGAAATGCAATTGTACATTAACATTCATCTTTAACAATTTTTGAAACGAGAAGCTTATGCCTGTCTGCATAGGATCTTCGGATCATATCATTCCATCAAATTCATCTTTAAGATCGAAAAAATATATTTCAAGTATCTAAGATTTATTTTTACAAAAATTACAAATTTTTCAAATAATTTAACTGAAAAATGGAAACATTAATTAATAGTATCTACCCTGAGATTTAAAATGACTATTTAAAAATAGGATATCATCCACGTCTGCGGGACCTAAACTGTTTCTTCTTTCACTAACAACATGTCCCGCCGATCAAAAACACTTCTCTGATGGAGCACTGGTCGCTGGTTTTGCAAAAATACGATTCGCTAAAATACGTAAATTTGGCAAACAATTCTTTTGCTTATCCCACCATTTCATCAAATCAAAATTATTTGTAATGTCGTCAGATAGTTTTAAGTCAATATATGCAGTCAATTGGTCTGGATAAGTATGATCATTTACTGTGTCTGTATCCATTAAGGTGTCTAACATTTTATACCTTTTGATCGGTTGCTCTACAAGCGTACACGGATTATATTTAATGTCATCAATACTTTAACTTTCTCATGGATTTCATACTTTTCTTCAGTTTTTAGCATTTACACACTTTTTAGAAGGGGGTGAAGAAAAACAGAAATTTTATAAATTTTTAAACCCATCTCCTGACACTATCTCAAAAGGTCTGAAATCTCTAACTACAAGTTCGACACAGCCATCTAAAAGCTTTTTTTTTCTTTTCAGCTGATAATTTTGGTAAATCGCTTTTTTTCGGCACAAGAAAATTTGTAATTTTAAACACGCCTTCATTGTTATTTTCACACTTGTGTCGCAATAAACTTGTTGTTTCCAGCTTCCTATTATCATAACGATAAACATTTTATAACTACTGCAAGCGATTGTCTTCGAAATCAGTTCTCCCTTTTCATTTAAATTTCACAGAACGTTTTTTCTTTTCTTCTTAGGGTGTACTCTAACCTCAAAAGCTTCCTTCTTATCTGATCAGTATTCATTGTTCAAATCTGAAGGGTAGATAAAAGTAATATTTCGATTAAAATTGAGATTTATAATTGAATGATGCATTAACTTATAATTGAGAATTTTACATACCGTTCAATCAGCTGGTATTGGTTTTTTTTAAGGATGTGGTGATTGATATTCTGTCACAAAAGCCGAAATCACATATAACTCGCCAGTGTAATTTCATAAAATAACTGTCGTTCCTTTCTCTCGCAAACAAAGTATAAAATAATACAACTCACACGCGATTATTTGACGAAAAAATATTATATATTTGAACGTTAAATAACATGTAAAGAATGCTGATAGACACTCTTATATGTAACCACGCCTCTTCAAAAGCGAATTCACGAAAATATATGTTACTTGCATGAATGGGCAAAACTAACTGTTTAAAAGGGAGAGTTCTCGCACAAACCAATCCGTCATAATTACATTGTACTACATAATTCTCCTATTCACTCTTTCTCACTCCCCTCCCTACATTCTCTTATACTAAACGTAATCGACAATCGCTTGCCAATTGCAACTTTGTATCTATTTATACAATAAAAGGAATCGTTTTTTCGTCAGACACTTTCCTTGACACATGATGCACAAAGCCTGCGATCTGCCGACCTGCATAAATTGCAAATGTGTATCTTCCTATATAACGCTACTTTAGACCACGAGGTTGTGCTTTACTAAGAGTAAAAGGCATGTGGATAGTTCCTGTGCCTACATTGGCGAAGCAAATTGAATTGGAATGAAAACTAGTTTTCGTACCCGCTCTTTACCCGCACCGGTGCCTTTTGTGTCCGAACCCGACCCGTACCCGTATGGAAGCACTCTATACCCGACCCGACCCGCAACTTTCGTTGCGGGTACCCGCGGGTCGGGTCGGGTAAACTGCGGGTATGCAGGGCTCTGGCTGTGACTGCAGCGCTTCTCAGTGAACACAGATCCGTGCGAACTACGTGTAAAACCTAGGTCTCTATTCTCCCATAACAGGTTCATACCCCTGCGCTGGAAGTTCTGGCAGATATATGCTCAGAAAGACCAGGTAGTCACATTATAATATCGGGGACCTAAACCTCCCGAGCGTTTGGTGGAATGGGGACGCAGTGGGGGATGGGAGGGCCCAAAGCATTGCTAATCGTTTAACACAAGAGGAGGGGTTCACGCATTTGGTAAACAAGCCAACAAGGGGAGGAAATATACTCGATGTCTTTCTTTTAAGACCGTATAAACCATGCGTATGCCCTGAGATCATTTCAGGTTTAAGTGACCATGCGACAATGCTTATAGAATTAGAATGGCTTACGACCAATGCAACTATATCTAGCAAGAATTTTATTTGGCATTATAGAAGAGGAAATAGTGAAGGTTTCAGAAACCATTTAAGGGACCATTTCCCTAGGTGGGCGGGAAATGGGGGGAGTTTAAATGATTCATGGAATGCATTCAAAGATATTATACAACAAGGGCTAATAAAGTTTGTTTTAAAAAAATGCTTAAAAGTAATAACGATCCAGAATATTACAATTTAAACATAAGAAGGCTAAAGAGAAAAGTTAGAAAAGAGTATAAAGAAAAATATTTAGGACCTGGGTACTTGGAAAAATACAAAATGCTATTTCGTAATTTAAATAGGGAGAAGGCGAAAGCCAGGGATAATTATTTATTGGGTACATTAAAAAAGAACAATACAAATAAATTCTATAAATATATTAGAAGAAAAAAGGACAATCGCGAAGATATAGTCGTGATTGAAACCGGCATGGGTAGTGTGATACTGGACGAAGTGGGCAAATCTAACGAACTAAATAAGTGGTACTCTAGTGTTTTCAAGAAAAGTGATGGCACTAGCATAAACTTGGATACTTCAAGAAATGGTAGGAATCGTAGGAATTGGGAGTAGGCGCAAACAAAATGGACTATATTAAGATAACAGATTGCGAAATACTGAAACTCATTAGTTAGCAAAGAAAAAACAAGTCGATGGGACCAGATAATACGTCGATGGATGCACTGAAGCTGGGTGTGGAAGGAATAGTTCCATATATAACGACATTGTGCTACATAACACTAAATAACCATGATTTACCTTCAGATTGGAAAAAGCAAACTAAGGTTAAGAACTATAGACCAGTAAGTTTAACGTCGGTCGTGCGCAAGTTGAGAGAAAAAACAGCGAAATATGTTCGAAAATTTTGGTATGAAAAGAACTGGCTCTTTAGTGGAAATTTAGAAGATCCAGAAAAATAGCAAAATATTGAAGACAAATTACGAATAAATTTATCAGAAATGGGACCTATTCAAAAGAATAATTTAATATATCCGAGAGATACGAATGGACGTAAATTATCGATACATATTATAATTGAAAAATGGAAAACGGAGAGTTGGTAACACGGACATGGCTTATTTATTCGTTAACTGCAAATACTGTTTTCTGTTTTTCTTGTAAACTTTTTACACCTGCTGAGAGTAGTAGCCTCGTAAAAGGATGTGATGGCTGGGGAAACATATCCAAAACTTTACATAGACACGAGACCATTATGATTCACATGAAAATATTTTTTTAATGGAAGGAACTTCAGGAGAACCTGAAAAATAAAATAACTATTGACTTTCAAACACAAAACATGTACGAAATGGAAAAAAAAATTGGTCAAATGTTTTAGAAAGATTTAATGAAATAGTAAAATTCCTTGGTGGCTAACATTTAGCATTTCGAGGATCATTAGAGACATTATATCAAAAGGATAACGGAAACTTTTTAAAATTAGTCTAACTGTTTGCTAAGTTTGACCCGGTTATGGAAACCCACGTTGAAAGAGCTCTATGGCAAAGCAAAAAGGTTGCGTTCACTATTTAAGTAAAGACAGTCAAAATGAAATATTTCGAATTTTAGGCAATGGAATAAGGATTAAAATTTTATTGTCAATTCAAAAGGCTAAATACTATTTAGTGATCTTGGACTGTACAACTGACGCACGTAAAACAGAACAGATGAGTATTATCATACGTTTTGTTTTCTAAACCGATGGAAAAGTCGAAATCGGAAAACTTTTTAAGTTTTGTGGAATTTGATGACTCTACCGGCCACGGTTTATACGAAACCATAATTAAATTATTGGAAAAATGGAACATTCCCATTGAGGATATGAGGGATCAAGGGTAAAAAATGGGGCGAATATGAAAGGGAAAAGAAATGGGCTTCAAAGTTTGCCCTTAAACACAAATCCTCGTGCCTTTTACGTTTGGTATGATATTCTTAATAGAATAATCCTGTCAGCAAACGACTTCAAGACAAAAATATGAACATTGCACTTGTCTTAGAATCAATCGGCAATTTAAAATCATTCGTATTGGAATATCGATCAAATTCAAATTACAAGGATGTTCTTGAAACGGCAAAAAAACTTAGTGAAGATGTGGATGGAGAACCGAAATTTAAATCCATAGTTGAAGTTTGCCGAAGAAAAAAGAAACGTCAATTTCAATATCAACATCATGACGAATCACCGCAAACGCCAGAAGATAGATTCAGAGGCAATGTTTTTATACGATTTTGGATACTGCTTGGGCATAGTTGAATGAACGTTTTGAACAACTGAAAATCCATAGTGATCATTTCAGTTTCTTACATAATTTCTCAGAAATTGATAATGAAAGTTTAAGAAAAAACTGATGATTTAGAGAGTCTTTTAAAATACTGTGATAACAAAGATATAAATGGTACAGAACTCTATGACGAGATAGTTGCTTATAAAGCCATTTTCAGTAAAGTTAAATTAAAAATTCAGAACCCTTTGGTGTTCTTCAGTTTATTGTATCTAATAATTTATCCTTTCCTAACTTAACGATTGCTTTAAGAATATTATTGACCATTCCTGTTAGTGTAGCAAGCAGTGAATGATCATTTACTAAATTAAAATTAATTAATACTTATTTACGAACGAGTATTTCACAAGAGAGGCTTGTAAACATTGCATTAATAGCGATTGAAAATGATGTATGTGCTGAATTAGATGTAAAGGAAATTATTTCTAATTTTGTAACTATGAAATCAAGAAAAATAAAAATTTTGTTAATAAACTTGTTTCAAATAAAATTTTATATTTATTTATTTATTCTAATATTCTATTCATGTTACACTTAAATGTTTAACGTATCTTTTTCGACGATTTTTTTGTAAAAGGGCGCTCACAGCTATTTTGCAGACGGTCGCTGAAAAACCTAGCGCCGGTGTAGCCGGTACAGTGCACTCTAGGTGGAATTCACTCTAGAGTCTACTGTACCTAGGTACAATGCACTCTGGAGTCAATCCTGCTTTAGGTACAGTAGACTCTAGAGTGGATTATACCCGCAGGCACAGTGCACTCTAATCAGGTAGGGAACACTCTCCATACTTTTTACACTAAAAACAAAAAAATCTTTTAAAATAGCGAATGCTTTTTTATTTGAAACCAAATTGCAGGCACAGTACACTCTACTCAGGTAAGGAACACTTTCCATTTAATGTGACACTACTTACAAAAAATAATTCTTTTAAAATAACAACTGCGTTTTTTTATGAAATCAAATTAAATCCAACGGATACTATATTCAACTAATAAAAATTTTTAATAACAGCATTAAAAATTTGAAGTAATACCTAACCAAACTACACCAGGGAAAGAACTCGATTGAAATGTTCTCCTGAATTTTTGAGATAAATACACATTGCAGTATTTTAAAGATAACATCCTGATTTTTCTGTTCCTAATTGGTGTATAGGATTATAGAAGTACCACTGTGGCTTAGATTTTGATCCCCGTGAGCGATAATAAACTGCGATCGGAGTATTCAGTAGTGTCGCTAATGCCAACAGTTCTACTTCCGTTCCCCATACTTTTTCTCTTTCCATATTTGTTTCTGCAAGGTATTCCTGGATGCTGTTTCCAATAATGTTTTCAAATGCCTTTTTATACTTCTTGTTCTTTAAAATGACCAATGCTCCAGTGCGCATCTTTCTGTGATGTTCTTCTGTAAGAGTAAGCTCTTTACTTAAAGCCCGAAAGAGACAATTTCCATCCCCACGAATTTCGTCAATTTTTTTGTTTTCCCAGGTTGTCAGCCTTATGACGCAATTCCTCATTTGTTGATTATAATTTAATATTCAACTCTCTGCATTTTTGTCTTCATCATTCAGTTGTAATGGGTCTGAATGGAATATTACTTTGTACAAGGCCTAAGACTTGAGTTTATTTAGAATTGGATACATCTTCACTTGCTTCATCAACTGCTGCGAATTCAGTTACATTTCGTTCCAGGAAAAGTTTCCGATTTGAACCGTGTTGCTTTACTTTTTAGAGTCTGCCATCTTCAGTCTCCAATTCATAAAGGCCTTTTTCTGGAATGCAGTTAGCAACTATGTATGGCCCTTCATAAGGTAATTGACCTTTGTCTCCTTTTCTCTCTGCTCTACGAAGATTAAATGCCAAAACTTTGTCAACAATTTCGAAAGGAGTTTTGTGACGGTGGCGCTTTTCATAATCAGCTTTTTGTCGAGCTTGTGCTTTCTTAATATTCCCTGCAGCTTCACCTAAAAGAAGTTGATGTACGGCTTTAATACGAGAAAGATGATCTTGACCATCTGCTGCATCTAGGAAACAATCTTCTATAGTCAAATCAACTGGTTGTTCTTCAGAAATATCTTCCTCATTTTCATCCAAAAAGCACTGCATGGGCAAAACTGGTTTTCGTGCAAACATAATTATCATATGGTGTTATTCCTGTTGAGCGGTGGCGGGCAGTACGAAAAGCAAAGAGGATACCATCCAGAACTTTTGGCCACTCAGTCTGCCCCGCTTGCAGAACTTTTAACATACTCCCCTGAATTGTTCTGTTGGAACGTTCTACCAGTCCATTTGCCTGGGGGTGGTAAGCCGAGGTTATTCTTTGCTCGGTTCCAGTGAGTGCATGCAAGTTTTTCTCTACTTCATTACAAAATTCTCTTCCCTTCCCCTTTGGATTCCATCACAACCATATCTGCAAATAAACTCATAAAGAAACCAAGAAACCTCTTCTTCAGTTTTGTTAAACATGAGGTTTGCTTCTATCCAATTTGAGAAATTTCCACATGGCATTCTTTAGTCTGAAGCAAAGAATACAAGTCGACACCAACTTGATGCCAAACTTTGGATGGAATGGGAATTAGATGTAGTTCGGGAGCTACTTTCTGCAATTTGGAAGAAGCCTTTCGACAGTGTTCACAGGTATTCACGTATTTTCGAACATCAAGATTCATGTTTGGTCAACATACCTTGGAATCTGAGTTTCCATAATGTCTTCTCCCTTCCAACATGACCAGCTAAAGCTTTGGCTCCATTTGTTTTACCAAGGCCCTCATGAGCTGCTTTAACCAACTTTACTCTGTCTTTCTTGCTTTGGATTACCCTACATAACTCAGGACCTGTCTTTGTTCTGACTGGCATGCTTTTCGATATTTCAAATAGAGCTGATTTTCATGCATAATAAATATGGCTGCTTGGTCCCAGAAATTTTTTTTCATACCAGACTTAGCTTTCATTCGTTCGGGATAACCATAATGAAGCAAGTAGTTTTTATTTCCTCATAATTAGACTCCTTTCTTTGATTCTTTGAATGTCGTTCGTGTTCATTTATGCAGCTGGAAGCATCCGAGTTTCCTTGATTTAGACTAGATTCCATTTTTCTGCTTTTTGAGAGAGGGTATCTAAAAATTCAGTTAGTTAAATCGTTCATTGGCAGGAATTTATTTTGTGTAATAATATGTCCTTGATGAAAAAATATCAAAATCATGAAAAATAAGATTAAATTGAAAATAAAACTAATATAAAGAAAATTCAAAAAATGACAACATAAGAAGACAAGAACCACAAAAAAAGAATCGGAAATAAATAAAAAAACAAGAACACGGTATTCAGAAAAATTTGCTTTAATGCAATAATATAAAACAGATTGAATGACTTACCTGAAATCAACAATCAGAAGATTCGAAAAAGAAATGCTGAAAATTCCGAAGAGTTCCAGTGCCTCTTAAATTCACTCGTCCAAAATGCTCTGTGAGTGATCTACACATAAAAAATCCCATAAATAGCTCTACTCGTCAATTGAACATCTGTAATTCAGACACACATGTGCCGCCAGTTCAACGCGAACATAGTTACAAACACTGTTTAAAAAGACGCAACTTTAAAGCATTCACGCGCTGTCCTTGATTCATCTTTACGTTCATTACATTTTAAACAAAATCTTTCAGCTTTACGCAATTTTAACTGCAATTTAGTTACATTTTACATATTATCGTAGTTAAGTGTTTTTTATCATGTGACTAATTTCCTTGAAGCATTAAAAAATAATGTAATGTATTTCTAGTGAGTTATTTTCTTTGCACGTGCGCAGATTCAATACTCATTGAGATTTGAGAGAGACCTAACTTTAATATAACGGTATTTTATTAAAGACTAGCGGAGGTGCCCGTTGATCTTCAACGGGATATTATAATATGGAAATTTATCTTCCCTACTAAAAAAGATAATCAAAATTAGTCCGGTATTCACTGATTCAGTGCATCTAACATCCATAGCAGTTACATACGGTGCTGCTGCATCCTATTTCATATGTTTGTGTTTATTCAATTATAACACTGTAAATACCCTGGATCCCAACGACCGAATTCTATCGAGTCTAAAATGTATTATTGTTGCCCGGGTCTGATGAGCGGGAAGGGCAGACTTCATTGCCCAGAGCGCCGGGTGAGAGGGATAGAATCGAGGAGAGGGAAGCCGAGGGGAGACAAAGGGGTGGGGCTTCAAGAGAGTTTTTATTTAATTACTCTGCTTCTGCGTAATATTTGGTTTTGACGTGTAGCCTAATATGTAGGTAGGACTCTACCCTAAATAAATGATTATTTCCCTTAAAATATGTTTGGCCATTTTTACGTGTTGCGCGCACAACGAATAATCAGACAGACAGGAATTAAACTGATGGGCTTATTTGCTTTATAAGTGCATGAAACGTGTAAAAAACCATTAAACGTTCAATTCTGAACAATGTACAGACAAAATCCAAATTTTATAAATGGAGATGTCTTTTGTCATACAAAGTAGAATTAAAAAGCGGCTTTTAGGACAACCTTGACCATGAATTGGCGAATACGTGTGGACTGTGTTGAGTTCTGCGTAAGTCATTGACCTTGTCGTAGGTCTGGTTGGGTCATTGGCCTGGTTGTGTGTATGATGTAGGTGGGATTTTGTTAAAAAGCGCGGATTGGGACAACCTAGTCTGTGAATTGGCGAATACGTGTGTGAACTGACCATGTTGAGTTCTGCGTAAGTCCTTGTCGTAGGTCTGGGTCATTGGCCTGGTTGTGTGTATGATTCAGGTGTGATTCTGTGTGAGTTTAGCGATGATGTTGTGGAATGATGTGATATTGTGTAAGGTAATGTTATTGGTTTTGCGTTATTGTTGATATTCGCATGGAAGTTGAATGACCCTTTCGCTTCTGCGTCATTCGTTGACCCTAATTTTCGCAATGTTTACATGTTTGAGGTGTGTATGTGTAAAGATGTGATTTTGCAATGTCATTGACCAAGTGGTAGGTTTGTTTCGGTCATTGGCCTTGTCGTGGGTATGATAGAGGTGTGTGATGAAGTGTAAAGATGTGATTTTGCAGAGTCATTGACCTAGTGGTAGGTCTGTTTCGGTCATTGCGTGTTTTTATATTCGAATGGGGGTGATATTGTGTAAGGTAATGGTATTGGTTTTGCGTTATTGTTGATATTCGCAATGTTTACCTGTTTGCTATGAGTTAGTGCGATAAGGTGTAGCCAAGTTAAAGTTGAATGACCCTTTCGCTTCTGCGCCAGTCGTTGACCAGTGGAGGGGATAGAGCCTTCCAATATTTACATCTGCGTGTGTTTTGGTTTCTCCTCAGCGCGTGTCTTCGGTCGGTCGTTTACCCTTCTAAGCAGGTTTTCGACGAGCTAAGTAGGTCACCAACTTTTAGGTAAAGAAAACCCGGTTCTGAGTGGGGTGGGGACGGTTGAAATGATTCAAAATAAAACAACATCGAGCAGGCAGATAATTTTTATTGACAATGAATAAATACAATCATTAACACGTTATCAATATCCACGACACAAATTACAATCTTTTTTCAAATGAGGCGGCCCATCGACATGAATATTACCCGTATTATAGTGCTGGAGACATTCTTGATGTCGTTCCCTCTGATACCATTCTTCCATTTTTTGTAATTCGTGACATCTAGTCGTCATCTCTTCCATATCAAGCGGATGATACAATTCAATGTAATCAATAGGTATAAATTTCAGATCTGGTCTATTGACCCACATCCAATTATGTTCATGATAGGTCCGAATAACTGACCCAACTTTATGTATAATTGCCAGTTGTTTTAATTCCATAACTGAAAAGTAATTGTTTTCAAATCGATACTTTCTTAGATTTATAATATACTAATAATATCAATATTAATTATATCCATTACCTTTGGAGAGCGTCCTGATGCGTAGAAGATTTATGTACACCTCTGTCTTCTATCGAATCTCAGATCTAAATTATTCAACGTATGAGAAACTCTGTCGAGGGATCAGCAGGTCTTAACTTGTCGAAGGTTGATTGGGTGGTGAAATAAAATGGATAAGGATAGGTTATTGACCTCTACGGTCGGGATGGGTTTTATCAAGTAAATAAAACATGATAAAATTTTGAAAATCGATTTATTTTTTTATTCAATCAATATCATCTTGACAAAAAATGGATTCTTAATCAGTTTCATCACAACATGAAAAACCAAACATGATACAATTGCGTTTTTCTCTTCTGTGATCATCTAGTGGTACATCACCATCACGCCACTGTGTCATCCGCAATCCGCAGTAAACACATTGAACTGTATCGTATGTTCCGCAGCAGTACACCATTCCGGCTTCGGCGATATTCTCAGGAGTCACCGATGTATTCTTCCATTCCTTGAATGTCTTTATGCGTGCACTTCTTTCCAATAAATTAATGTCACTTAAATTGAGACGACACCATTCAGCGAGAGAAAATGCCCGACTGTGGGAACAAATATCTGGCATATCTATTCGAAAATGGTAAATACATTCAGTACCAATTCTTTTATTCAGCTTCTCTAATGCAGGGCAGTCGAAGTCATCTAAGTTATAGACATTTTTAATTTGCGAATGGATGGCCTTTCTTAGAAATTTGCACTTTTCCACTCCTTTAGTAAAGATGTAATCGAATGGCCTTGTATATTCCTTCAATATGTATTCTGCCATATCATATTCCACATCGCCAATATGCTCATATATAGCATGATACTCTTGCGTGGTCCATACATTGACGCTATTTGAATGATTTTCCAACTTAGGCGTTTTAAAAATCCAATGTTGACTTGCAAAGGTGTTTAATGAGATTATGGATAATTCTTGCAACAAAAAACGTCCCGATGCATCTTTGCCAAGATTGAAGTCAACAATAGCTGAATTCATCTTTGCAACTGATGGTGGAAAGTATCATCGCACTATATTTATCATCCTGCAAATTTCACTGAGCCAGTCAGTGGATCATACCAAAATGACTCATCACTGATCACTAAGCAATGAGCGCAAGTTCTAGATAGGAAATTTGTTTCTGATTCGAAGTCTACTCTAACGTCTACAGCACCTGAAGTGGTTGATTCATCTTGCTTCGAACAATGACTGACTGCGATAGGTGCGATATTAACGAATTGATCACGTGACAACAAAGGTTTTGGTTCATTTCCATAATATGATTTCTGAAATTTTGCGTACATATTGTAAAGCTCAGCTATCTGCCCCTTGCTAAAATTTAAATCAAATACATCGTAGGGGAAACTTTTATTATTGAGAAAAACTTGAATGCCTCTTGTAATCGAACTTTGATTGTGTGTAAGGATGATGAGTATGGTACTCGATGGAAGTTATTCATTCATCATAACGCGCACTGGAGTCTATATTTAAAATATCCATTTCGGATGCAGACGGAACCCGAGAGATTCTAGAAACTGTATGTTATTAGATTAGAACGGTTTAGCAGTACGTGGTGTACTAATCCATCTCATCTCATCTCACCGCGATTATAAGGACTTCGGGTAAAATCAAGACCCATTTTCTTTTAAATGTAATCTAATTGTAATAGTTTCGTTGCGAAAGTCTACTGGATTTCCGTTTTGATCTAACAATCTGAGAGTGATGTTGTTTATCGTTCTGGTATTCACAGGCAAATAAATTATCTCACTGGGTCTTTCGATTATTTTATACCCCGGTGGAACTTCAGGAAAACACTGATGTAATATATGCACATTCTCACCCCATTTTTATACGAACCTTCTACAATGTTACATTCGATAAGAATGTCATTAACGTGAAAAACGTCTACAATATTGTCTGATATGTGTCTTACTTTTGCTTCCAATTTTCTCTTCGCAAATCCGAGAAGTGATGCTATCGAACCATGTTTAGTAAAATCCACCTCAAAGTTACAAGTCAATGCTGAACGTAAAGTATTATTATTTGCTTCGATCTTTATTGCATCTTTTCCTAAAACACTTTGTAAATATTCGTTTAAATCATAAATTTCATATGTTCCTGTTGGTATTACCACAGAATTTCCGCTTCCATAGTGGAAGATATTGTTCCCATCGAACACGTTAGGTATTGTATAATAAGTTTCTAAACTCACACATTCTATGCTATAATTTTTATCAGCATCCAAGGCGATCTCGAGAAAATAATCAGCATTAAGAATGGATGTTTTACCCGTAAACGTTAACGCCCAAGACATGACTAATTACAATTCCAGATGTTTGCATCTTTATTAAAAATTTTTAAACATAAATGACCGCAATTTACAGCTTTTGTTTTCTGATATCTATCTCTGTTATAATGAATCGTGCTATTTTAAAAATAATTTAGGAGTTCTGTAGGCGGTGGAAGATTTCCAAAACTGTCAAAGTAATCAACATGTTTGCCCGTTTTTCTGTAACACACCCAGTGTGTTCCCGCCCCATCAGAGTCATCCAAATTTACAATATCACTCTCATTAGACCACGGCGATTGTAAAGGCAATCCGTCTCTCATAAATACGCCTCGAAAATTTGGAATATTTAACTTCTTAACATAGTGAATTAGATCAAAATTGGAGAGCGCTCTCTTAGGTAACCTACTTAAAAGTTTTTTTTATTCGGTGGTGAAATGTATAAGCCTAATCCCTTCTTATATGGTTTCATATAGAGCCCTTTCCCACGCAACGCTATTGCTTCCATTCTAGCATTATGTCTTTTCGATTCTTCCAATCTCTTTTTTGCGGCATTTGCCTCAGAAGCAGCTTTTATTATACCTGATGCACCACCTGCCAAACCACCTAATGCTGACAACCCTGCAAATAAAGGTATTAGTGGGATAATTCCTCCAGTCTTTGGAATTGGTATAACTCTAGGCGTAGTATATTTACTCCTTTTCTTTTTCATAACCCTTCGAATAACATTAAGTGTTAATTTAGCAGCCTGATTGAGGTTTTTATTTTTCAAGTTTTTCATTGCTACTCGAGCTCTCCGCATGATATTTCCAAAACAGTTAGACATTCTAGTTTCACTTCCCACCTTCACTTTTGCTTTCATTATATTCGTAACTATACCTGCAGATATCTTTTCACCTAAACTCGCGTCTTTTGATTTTACACGTTGCCAAGCCTTTTCGGCTAGTTCGAGGTCGGCTTTTTGTCTATCAGATAAATCATTAGATTTAGAGTATGCTATGTCGTGTTGTTTACAATAAGCATCTAGTGGATTTATACCTTGATCTCCTCTTGCAAGACGTTGTTTTAATTTCGTCCCTGGACCACAGAATTGGTACCCTGGTAAATGAAGCTCAAATGGTAACTTATTAATGACACTATTCACCAGTCCTTTTCCAGACGCGTACCGACTCATACTAATGTGGTAGAAAGTTTGTTTTGCTATTTATTTAAACTCACGGTGGAAAGAATATCATTATAATGGAGGTAGAGGAACAGTGCGAAAAGCTCCCGATAGGTACATTCTCGTTTGATGAATGTAAACCGCACGAGAGGCATGGTCCCTTGCTTCCTGAAAGTATCCGCTGCATTGTTTGCGGTCCATCTAATTCTGGTAAAACAAATGTAGTAATTAATCAGAGACAAATGGACTAAAGTATGAAAACGTGTATTTATACAGTAAGTCGTTGAATCAACCAAAATATTTATTTCTGCAAAATATTCTTCCCTTAGTTCCTGAAATTGGACACTTCTTTTTCAAAGACAACAAAGGAGTTGTAAATATAGATGATGTAAGACCGCACTCTGTATTTATATTTGATGACATTTCTTGTGAAAAGGAAGATAATATGAGAATATATTTTAGCAGTGGTCGGCACAAGATGGTTGATTGTTTTTATCTTGCTCAGACTTATTCAAAAGTTCCGAAGCAATTGATACGGGATAATATAAATTTGATTATACTTTTTAAGCAGGATGAATTAAATCTCAAGCATATTTATGATGATCATGTAAATACGGATATGACCTTTGCGCAATTTAAGAACATATGCATGGAGTGTTGGAGAGATAAATATGGCTTTATGGTAATAGATAAAGAATGTGATATTAATAAGGGATGCTATAGAAAAATGTTTGATTCTTTTATAAAACCACACCACATTTCATAGGTTCATTAAGTGTTTACAGGGTAATTAAACCGATATGTTTCAAGATAAAAGAAAGAGAAAAGCTGACGAGGATCTGACTCGTGAAATCATTAAAAGAAGTGATAATATCCGAGAGAAATACAATAATTTAAAAAGAGCACAGAGATCAGAACAAGATTTTTTATCACAGTCATTTAAACCAATTGTTGATCCTTTAAATGACCTCGTGCGACAAACCAAATCTCAAAATATCTCCAAACCTACTGTAAATAAACAGTCCGATGAAAAATCTCCAGACAAAACTCTTTTTAGTAATTACATTAAATTGGTTATGAGCAATGATAAGAGATTAGATCGTACTTTTGGAGTCAGATATAGCGGAACTGATTGGTTTATTGGAGATTCACCTGTTGAAATGGATGATGAAAACCTCATCGTGAGAGATAAGACTTATGTTGAGACACCGGGACTGCTTGAGCTTTTATTTATGACGAAACCAAAAATGGATGAAGTTAAGCCTAAGGATATGGAAAATTATCGTCAAATATTAATAGATGCCAATGCTCATAAACGAGGATATAATAGTCGGGAGAAGATAAACAGTAATCGAGGATCTAAGTACGTAAAAATTATATCTAAATTGTTCCCCAATTCTACAGCAGGCCGAGGGATGGATGTTTCACAACCTATCATTGAGTATTGGGATGACCCGAATGAACTTGTGGATAGACTTAAATTAATTCTTTCATCTAAGGCTTCGGGGCATTCAGGTCACGACAATGAAATCGTCGCCATCATAGAAGAGCTTAGAGATAGCGATATCATTATATAAGATATGATAGCGATTTTACTTTCGCAGTAGAATAATGCCTGTGGATAAGTTTGGACGTTCTTTGAGGAGAAGAAGGAGGATGGATTCGTATGATATGCTAGGAAATCGTCTAACAAATTTAGCTTCTCCTATAGACACCAATGATGCTGTCACAAAAGGATATTTGAGAGATAACACACTTTCATTGACTGAACATCAAATAAATGCTGACAATCGTCGCATATCTAATATAGGCAAATCTCTTCAACCTAGAGATGCTGTCTCAAAAGAGTACGTGGACTTTCGAATACCAGGAGCGACGAGACATTATATTTCAGCAGGTGGATGAAGAATCGTAAGTGCGAAAGAACCAATAAATGAGGGTGATATAGTAAATGAACGTTTTTTGCTTCAAAATGCTATAACAATAGCAAAAGACACGACGAGTGCAAAGAAAACCCGAATAACGGATTTGAATGATCCTCAGGATGAATATGATGCAGTTAATTATAAGACCTTGCTTACAAAATTACAGAATGCTGTTATTATGGATAGCGGGGTGATAGATGTGAAAAGTCATCGAATAACAAACGTATCAAACCCTCAAGATGAAAGTGACGCTGTTAATTTTAAGACTTTGCTTGAAAGCTCAACAGTCCATCTAAATCATGTTGCAAATAACACTATCACGCTAAATAAGAATAAATTTGATGCACGCGGACATGCTCTGACTAATGTGAGAGATCCTGTGGAAGAAACAGACGTTGTCGATTTGGGTTATTTGAGAAGATTGCTTTTAAAACGTCAGTATTAATAGAGAAACATTTCAACGCTCACGGAATAATTATGCAGTCAACCTAGACGTGAAGATGGATATCAGACGTAGAATTGTCAATGAACTTCACAAACCAGCGAGGAAGAATTATGAACGAAGAAAAGTTCTGATAAAAGGTTTGGACGACTTATGGCAAGCTGATTTGGTAGAAATGCTTCCTTATTCACGTGAAAATCGTGGATACAAATACCTATTAACCATGATAGATACCTTATCAAAATACGCTTGGGCTGTTCCTGTGATACGAAAAACCTCAGAAGATGTCTCGCGGGCTGTGAAGATGATTCTCAAACAAAGGAAACCGAGAAATATTCAAACTGATCAAGGGAAAGAGTTTTACAACAATAAATTCATTGGTTTGATGAAAAAACATGGAATTAACCATTACAGCACATTTAGCACAATGAAAGCTTCAATAGTAGAACGATGGAACCGTACTCTTAAAACTGAAATGTGGAAACGATTTAGTTTACAAGGTAACCACAAATGGTTAACAATATTACCTATTTTAGTTCAAGAGTATAATAATAGGGTACATAGAACGATCAAGATGAAACCTGCTGATGTCACTAAGGAGATATATTATCAAGAATTTATCAAAGGAAAAAAGAAAAAGCGCTAAAAAGGTCAAATTTAGTGAGGGGGACAATGTACGCATATCAAAAAGCAAGGCAATATTTGAAAAAGGTTTTACGCCTTCTTGGTCTACAGAGATATTTGTCATAGATGAAGTAAAAAATACGGTTCCACCAACTTATATTCTCAGAGACCAAAATAATCAACCTATTAAAGGTGGCTTTTATCAAGAGGAATTGCAGAAAACAAAGTTCCAGGATGTTTACTTAGTGGAAAAGATTTTGAAGAGACGTGGTGATAAGGCGTACGTTAAATGGTTGGGATTCGACAATTGTTATAATACATGGGAAGATGTAAATCAAATGTTGAAATAAATAAAAGATTTGTTTCATATTCAATTGTTTTTATTCAAATTTAGGAAATAATTTTCCATCACCAATAGAATAAAGCGCAATTCAATTGCGCACACATTTCACATAACAAGTACAGAAATATCAATACTAAAAACTAAATAGAAAAAAAATGATTTCAATTGCGCGCACATTTCACATAAAAAGTACAAAAAATATCAATACTAAAAACTAAATAGAAAAAAAATGATTTTCATTCGTCATTCGGAGTTAAGTAATGACCATGAGCTAATGTATTGATTCCATCACATAAAATGTACCTCTTGTCATCAAAAGGTGATAACGATAGTTTGTTCACTTCTACAGAATATAACTCATGTTTTTTAGATCTTATCTGTCTAAATGATGTCATTTTTTCTTTACATTCATTCAAACAGTCCAAATAATCTTTGAATTTCATTTTATTGTTAACGGCGCATTTTTTAACGCCTTTGGCACGCTTTTTTCCTCACCGTCGATGATAATGGAATACATCTTTGCTCTCAATCCTACAAATTCAGAGATTGATTTTGCACAGGCTTCATCTTTAAATTTACCCAACACTTTCTTATTTGCCAAAGAATAACATTTGTGATAAGTTGGATAGTCTGAAGTATCAAAGAAAGAAATATTTTTTATCAAGTCTTCATAAAAATCATCCGTTTTTACCTCGTAAATAAATGAATCTGTATCCATATACAACAATTTTAGATTTTCTTTATCATACATGGACTTCATTACGTTGTAATGAAAATCATACATTAAAATTTTAGATAAATCTAAAATTGCCATTCCTACATAAATGGGTTTATCAAAAACAATTTTTTCTTTCGCCATATGTACTGCTACCAGATTTTCCGAATATATGGTTCGATCTAGAAAATTACTTTTTGCTATTACTTTGTGCAATCTTTTCATGTCACAGATCAATTCAATATTTATTCTTTTACGTACGTTCTCCATAGATTTCCCAAAAACTGAATTGTTCATTAATTTAAAGAATTCCTTTTCGAAATCGTTAGTAGCCAATTTTCGCTTTTCAGTATTATTTATTATATATGACTCAAGCCAATTAGATTGTTGAAATTCTATTATTCTATTAATATTTTTTAATTTTAACCCTAGCTGTAATGCTCTTTTCAACAGAGAAATGTGAAATACATAGCGTTTCTTATTGAATAATGTTATTAGAAGTTTTTTCTGATCTGAACCTGGCGGTTTATCATTTTCAGGTAGAAGGGGAAATTCGTTATGCTGATCGTGAAGGTAACTTGGGTATTCCAAATCTACATCTAACAAATATACTACGGTGCCTTCATCATCAATCTCTTCAATGTCTCCTATATCTTTTGGATCAACCAATCTAAATCCCGAATAAGGCATTTTTTTACACATACTATACCCATACAAGTTATTTGCGTCTATATATGCTATATATGAACTTTCTTCTCTAGGATTATATTCATGCATGTACTTATTGTTTGCTTTCGAATATCGTTTAACACATTGGGCCAAACCTCCCCTGATTCCACGCTCTATCATAATAATCATATCGTAATCAGTCAGTAGATCTAATTTTACTTTACTATGTTTGAGGGCGGCTTCCCAAGCAAGTCCGGGGGATGTGAAATAGTAACTAGGATCCAGACCATATGATTGCAAACATTCACTGCGGAAATTCTCAAATACATCGACGAGTCCCACAACGTCACCCGTCAGATATATATCGCTGTACTCCCCTAAGTTTTTAACATTGAAAGTCTCCCACACTTTTTTAGCATGCTCATAGTCAGAAATAGAAAGCTCAGTTTCATTTAATTTATTTACAAAAGAATCCATCAGAGGAAGAAATGGCAATTCTAATTTTTCAAAACAATCGATGAAATCATATGGAAAAACACCTTTTTTTGTAATTAATTTAAATTGTTCACCATGAAAGTGTTTTGATGTCTCTACGAATTTTGTCGCTGGGAGAATTGACATTAAATACTCTAAGCTATAGGGCATAAATCTATATGTATCCACAAATCTTAACTGTATGTTCCCAATATACTTTATAAAGTTAATATATCGCTCCTCTGTATTGGGAATCACTTGTATCCTCCCTGGAATATTTCCCAGTTCTTTTATAATAAAATGTGAATCATATCCACTCAAATTATGTATGTACACAGGAATGAAATTCGGATTCTTAAAATTTAAATTACATATTCGATGAGCAGCACCTCTAAACTCCCCACTCAAATGACAATGATCTTTAACTTTATAATTTTTGCTATTTTCTTCAATTTTTTCTGCGCAAATATGACAATCAGCGCAGTTTTTGTAATTTTCTCCTTGTATTGACGTTAATTCTATCATTCCAATTTTCCTAGCATAAATATCTGAAATTTTGTTTGCTAGATAAGCTAAGTACTCTACTAATTTATATGCTGCATCTACTCCTCGATATAAGTATGGTTTCTGTGGAATAATATCTGCCGCAAAAGATGATTTAACATAAACGCAAAAGCTCATTGCTTCATGTTTCTGATATGAAAACGTGTGGGAACTTGTCGGATCTCCAGGACGACCTTGAATGGGTAGTAATATTGATTCGATATCAGCATAAATTACAAAGGGAACTCGAAGTTTGTTTTGATAATTTTTAAATTCTATATGCGGTACTTTACCATCTTTAATTTCAGGCAGAACAATTCTTGTTGGATGATTAAATTTACATAATTCTAAATGATTTCTTAATCGAACCTCACGGTCAATACCAATATTGAGACGCTTCTGAACTGTTGAGTAATCTGCAACTGACAACTGTATCTTCACTCGAATGAAAATAAAACGTTGTTTTACATCAGCGCGGAAAAAGACGAGTGTCTTCGAAGGTTGAGCTTTGATTTCTGCTAGATTTCTACCATATCCTTCGATATATATATATGTATATATATATATATATATATATATATATATATATATATATATACAGTCAAACTCGTTTATAACGAGCACGGTTGTAACGAGTTCACGGCTATAGTGAGCAAATGCTTCCTCCAAGATAAGTTTACGAGCATTTAGATACAAAATTTCTCGTATATAACGAGCACGCTTCACGGATATATCGAGCAAACTTTGACCACTTCTCATTGTCTCAAACGCGGTGGCGGTCAGCCCCTTAAATCCTCATAGTGACCCAAAATATGTAACCTTGTGTTCTTGAGTCCAGCCTCTACACCCTATCCATCAGGGAGGTTAAAGACCGCGGCGTTGTTGTTAAAAAATAATCCCTTCGTCCAAACCAAGAATTCCCAACTTGCAGGTACAGTGGCACTCGCGGAGGTCCTTTGTCCTCTCCTCCCAACCCCCAGCTCTTTTACAGCCAGGAGGTTGTGTTTGGAAGGGGGTAAGTGGCTGAGGGCATGTACAATGGCGCCCACCCCCGTCGCTCAGCCGAATGCACCCAACACCCTTTCCCACGTAAAGATGGGAAATCCCACTTTGCAAAGAAAGTTCGTAGCGTTGATCACAAAAATCAGTTGAGATTTGCCCTTGAACGAGTAACATGTCCGTACATAAAAGGAAGTGTTTGTCTATTCGCGAAAAGGTTGATATTATTCGAGAGTTAGAACGTGGTAAAAAATGTTGAAGTGTGTAAAAAATTTAATTTATCATCGTCTACGGTTTCAACCTTATGGAAAAACAAAGAAGCGATTTTATATGCACTAGAGATCAACCGAACAACGAACAAGAAAATGAGGAAGTGCGACTTGGGTAGTGATTAAGGATGCAGCTGTGATTAAATTTTATATGTACGTATGTTTACTTTAAATTTTCTAGTTTATTCTCATTTTTAAGTTTTTTCATAAATTTACTAAATAACCTTTCTGTTTATATATTCACTTTTACTTCTTATGTCTTATTTCACCATACGCATGCATGCTTTTGCCTTCACGGATATTAAGTTTAACGGCTATAACGAGCAAAACTAAACGGTCCCGTGGCGCTCGTTATAGCCGAGTTTGACTGTATATATGTAATACCCCACGCTCCCGGTGACGTAATAGAAAACTCATTGCCATGGGTTTTTAAATTGGGAAATAAAAATTTAACCTCGGTTTCTAAAGCCTCATACCGGGTTTCATAATACTTTCACTTTTACCTCGGGTTACGTAATAGAAAACTCGTTCCCATGGGTTTTGAAATTGGGAAATAAAAATTTAAAAATTTGTGACGTGATAAATTATCATCTATCACAAGTCCTCCATCCATGGTTCTAATACGATATTCTTGACGGTTACGTAATAGAAAACTCGTTCCCATGGGTTTCTAAATTGGGAAATAAAAATTTGACTTCGGTTTTAAAAGCCTCGTACCGGGTTTCATAATGCTTTCACTTTCACCTCGGAAGAGTGTGAGTTTGACCTCTTTTTTATGTTAACGAAATTCCGCTTAGAATGTCTCCTGATTTGAGACGTAATAAATTTGGGAAATAAAAATTTAGCTCCGGTTTTAAAAGCCTCGTACCAAGTTTCATGGAAATAAAACACATGTTTGAGATAATCAGTTTATTTATTTATTTAAAAAAAGTACAGCAACTACTTCCAGAATTCAATATGATTATCCCTTTTAATCGTTTTAAAATATTCATCGTCTTCTCTCCACCAGCAGAATTCTTCAATCGCTTGATTTCTCACGTCTTCAATCATATCCTCTCCATCGTCTGCTTTAATATCCTGTTCGTTCTTCCACTTTTCACATTCACCACGGTGTTGGCTCGATTTTTCAACTCCTGTTGCGCCTCACAATGTGCTCGTCTTATCTTATCCATATCTTCCTTCAATTTGACTCACTGTAATTTTGATTAAACTTCTTCAGCAAAGCTTTACTCTAAAGTGAGTCTTGATTTGATATTACCTCACATCCCAAATCGTATGAATTATGTCAAGCACATCGATGGTTTTTGTTTATTTTCTATGACTATTCCAATCAATTTTTAAATTGTTTTTGTACATAATTTATGATAGTAAATTTTCTATGACGAGTCCAAATAAATTAATTTTTAATTCGTTTATGCATATTCATTTTGTTTCCGAAAGTATATTTTCTATGATGGATCACAAAATATTTTTTGTTAATCGAAATCTTTCTATCTCTAGCGGAGTTCTCCCAATTCGTTTCTGCACATTCATTCTGTGTGTTTCCGAAAGAATACTTTCCATGATAGGTCCTAAATAATTAATTTTTAATCTAAATCTTTCTCTGTCTCTAGCAATGGTCTCCCAGTAACATTTTCTTGCTTCTCTGCTCGCAAACGAATAGACATACAAAATTTTCACGCTTATATTATCTCCGAACCTTACAGATTTCTCGGATACTATTGGCTCTCTCTACTCCTCATGAATCGAGGTCAGCTTTTGTGAATCCATTTCTTTTTTTTGTCGGATATAAATGGACTCGTCAAGCGACCACGATGGTACTGCGCTAACGGCTGGTGTGTGGTAAACTACTACCGTGTCTAGAGTTATACCGAGACAACCATGAGTGGAAAATACGCAATATTGCTTACAGTCGTTAAGATTACAACTCAGGGTGACCAGAAGTGTACCTCTCAGATATTAAGTGAAACTCACGAAATTCAAAATTTAGATTATTTACGTCTCCGCAGCTATGCCTTCACTTTAGCAACATTGGAATTGCCAGGTGAATATTTGTTGCAACTTTCCCTTGGAACTCGTGCGTCTTTTGAAGATGAGTTGACAGAAGAGATCTCTCTGATGTAAAAGAAGACATTTTAAGTTTCGTGTTAATCATAGAAAGGAAGATATGTGGCAATGTTTTACCACCTCTTCTTATGCAGTGTGAAGATGGTAAAAAGTCTTCATTAAAGTGTAAAATAAATGAAAACATTGACGTGATAATAACGTTAAGACTCATTCAATTATTGGATAATGGTTTCAGAAAAGAACTTATCGAAGCAAAGAAAGACGATTTGGTGAAAAGTGGACTGGTGAAGTCGTTATTAAAAGAGGCTATAACCAATGAAGCGACATGGAGGTTGTTTAATAATAAATATAGAATGAGTATGGAGCAATGTTTGTAAAGAACTAACTTTGTATATTATTTTTGTTAAATAAATCGATTTTTTACTTTTCTCGTGTTTTATTTACTTGATAAAATCTGCCCCGACCGTAGGTTTTTAAAACAACCAGAGGCCAATATCCTATCCTTAGCCACCACCCAGGTATTAAACATAACTTTCTCTTTCGACACGCTGGAGCAACCGCAGATCTTTTAATTTCCCTTTTTTAATTTGAGGTCTTTATCCCAATCCTACTCCCCTCCCCACCCCACTCAGAACCGGTATTTCTTTACCTAAAAGTTGGTGACCTACTTAGCTTGTCGAAAACCTGCTTAGAATGGTAAACGACCGACCGAAGACACGCGCTGAGGAGAAACCAAAACATACGCAGATGTAAATAATCGAAGGCCCTATCCCCTCCACGGGTCAACGACTGGCGCAGAAGCGAAAGGGTCATTCAACTTTAACTTGGCTACACCATATCGCACTAACTCATAGCAAACAGGTAAACATTGCGAATATCAACAATAACGCAAAACCAATACCATTACCTTACACAATATCACCCCCATTCGAATATAAAAACACGCAATGACCGAAACAGACCTACCACTAGGTCAATGACTCTGCAAAATCACATCTTTACACATACACACCTCAAACATGTAAACATTGCGAAAATTAGGGTCAACGAATGACGCAGAAGCGAAAGGGTCATTCAACTTCCATGCGAATATCAACAATAACGCAAAACCAATACCATTACCTTACACAATATCACATCATTCCACAACATCATCACAAAACACACACAGAATCACACCTGAATCATACACACAACCAGGCCAATGACCACACTAACGCAAAACCAATACCATTACCTTACACAATATAACATCATTTCACAACATCATCGCTAAACTCACACAGAATCACACCTGAATCATACACACAACCAGGCCAATGACCAGGACCTACGACAAGGACTTACGCAGAACTCAACACGGTCAATTCACACACGTATTCGCCAATTCACTATTCGCCAATTCACAGACTAGGTTGTCCCAATCCCCGCTTTTTAACAAAATCCCACCTACATCATACACACAACCAGGCCAATGACCCAACCAGACCTACGACAAGGTCAATGACTTACGCAGAACTCAACACAGTCCACGTATAGGTCAGTTCACACACGTATTCGCCAATTTATGGTCAAGGTTGTCCCAAAAGCCGCTTTTTAATTGTACTATACAACAAGTTCAATTTTACGAGTTTTCTTTAAATGCACTTTTTGTTCTCCCATCTTTCTAAAAATCCATAGAAGTGGAATTCGTTACTTAGGCTCGAGGCTAGAGCTTTCCAGTACATCTACATCTAAATCTACGTAGTACCCCGCAATTCACCATCAAAGGTGTGTGACAGGGGGTGGTATGCACTATCATCCAACTTACTGATTTAACCTTAACTACATTATGTTCCCTAATGGCTCTTGTGAAAAGTAGTCCGTAATATCTCGTTGTTCTCCAATCAATTTCTCTTATTTTATCGGAATCCTGTATTCTTACTTAATGTGGCCACTGAACTCTCTCTGTTTTACCTCCGTGGATAATTCCTGTGATCTTAACTTCTTGAAAAGATGGACCCCAGCTTTTATTCGTCGACTTTCCAAAGATTTCCAGCTTACGTCTTTCAGGAGATAGGACACTCGGCAATCTTTTTTGACGCTTTTTGACGTATCTAGCTGCCCTGAGCTGGAGTTTCTGTAACGCAGTCATACGACCCCTTACGTACGGATCCCATGCGCATATTCTACCAGGGGTCTTGACTAAAGAAAAATAACGTTTCACGGGACTTTTTCAGTTCTATCACGAAATATTCGCCGAAAGAAACCCAATCGCTTATTACCCGCAGCTTTAACTCGATTGACATACAAATCTCATGAAAGATCGTGAGATATGTGAACTCCCAAATATTTAACTGAATCACAACAGATAGATAGATACAATAAATACCATAAGAAAAAACGAGCACGACATATTCAAGTTTGAATTATCCTAAAGAAAATATCTTAAATATATTATTGGACACCTATTTCTCTTCAGAAAAGAATTACCATTATTTTGACTTAACTGGAAGGATAGTAATGATTTCTTTTACTTTTAGGCTCAAGTTAAAAATATTACATTTGCATGCTTTTATTTTACCTTTTTATTTACTTCATACAATATCTAGTACCTTCCAGAATAAGTCACATAATGACTGTATTATTAAACTTACAGGAGCATTCTCTTTCCTTCTTTCATTTGTAAGAATAGTCCTTTATATCGCTACAACATACATATGCAGCCGAGTGATCTGAAATAAGTTTTTGAATTACAGTAAGGATACGTATGAATACTGAATATTTCTATATAATAAATACGTTTTCTCCACCTAACCAATGAAGTCTATTATAGTGAATCATTAAAGTCCTTTTATGAACTAGCAAATTCCAGTATCTGCAATTTTCTTTCTATCTTGTTTGAAACTCTATTCTGTTATTAAAAATTGAAACAGCCATGATAATAAAACTAATCAATAATACAAAAGATTGCCATTCTGCATATTCTTTCGATTCTCCTCATGGAATGTTAAATAATGTCCACCCGGGGACAAAATTTCCTTAACTCGTAATGCAAAGATCGTGACTATGAGAAGTAAATGGGGTAAGTTCTACCGTAAATCGATTTACGATTTTAAAGCGTTATTTCATGGCCATTTCAAAAATATTTTCGCAAACATAGTCGCGGATGTCTACGCAATTCCAGCAGGCCTCCAATCTTATTACGAGTTAAGAAATTTTAGTTTTTTGTCCCCGGCGTACCTTCATAAGTAAATAATTACAAAATGAGAGTGCACTGTACCTAGTTTAAAACAGGTACTCTAGAGTGATTCTTGCCTGACAAGAGTGAACCCTACCTAGGTATAACGGACTCTAGAGTGCTTTCTGCCTTAGGCAGGATGCACTCTAGAGTGTATCCTACCTGGAGAGTGCACTGCACCTCCTACACCGGCCCTGACTATGTGACTTTTGGCATATAACCCGGAAGGAGTTCAAAGAATTGGCTGACATTGCTGTAACAAAACATCTTCCATTCCCATCTACCTATTTATGTATGTATGTACATCAGTAAAAAGGAAAAATGGAAATAGAATTGATGCTGAACCCTGTCTCATTCTAGCAATAAGAATAAGAAATACACTGCCAATAAAATTTTACTTTGTATGGTTAATAATTGTTTAATAAAATTTGTGATATATTTATACTGTTTTTCCTCAATTGTGTACTAATAATAATTATAATGATAACTCAATCCAAAAGACAACTTCAAAATTAGAGCCTTATGGTCAATAAAATAAAAAAATTAAAAATTTTCAATTTATGCACATGTTTTGCAGAGATGTATGACCAGTAAAACACTTTCAAGCATGGAAATATATTACTTTAGGATAAAATTTTGTGGGGAAAGAGGGATAGAAATACGAGTTCAAGGAGAAAAAGAACGTGTAAAATTTCCGACTGTTAAAGGGATTGTTCTTGAACTTCTTAAATGGTTGATGGTGCGTGTCAAATCGCTATGGTATTTAGATTTAAATGGATGCATTTAAAAATGTCAATATTTATAATACGCCGAAAATTACATCCTTTGCAAATATTAAAACTTATCATAAAAAATAATAGATGTTAACTTCAAAAAAGTGTGAAGGGGTACATAGGTCTTCAAAATTCTTTTAGGGGGTACGCGAGCGAAAAAGTTTGAAGACCACTGCCCTAGAGTACATCATATCGTACCGTTCTAACTTCTCCATATGTTGTATTTCATCACATTTTTCTATTATCCAATTTTCTCTAGCTTTATCTGTTACCCTTCTCATCTCATTGTTTATACATTTATCCTTGGCTCTACCTTCTTCACTGTTAACGTTTTTCCATTTTCGTCTCTCATTCATTTTCTCAAGCATTTCCTTAGTGATCCATGGTTTTCTGATTTTCTTCTCTTGTTTTCCAATCTCTTTATCCAAGGTATCCTTTATAGAGGTTTTAAATTCTTCCCATTCTATATCCATGGTCTTTGGTTTGTTTTTCAAATTTCTTAGGCGATCTTCCAACTTCATGCTGACTACATCCTGCCTTTCTTTCAGTTTTTCTAGGTCCCAAGTCTGTCTTTCTCTCCTCGTTTTTCTTATTTATTTGAGTTTTTACTTACGTCCACTATTAGAAGACTGTGATCTGAATCAATGTCTGCTCCTGGTAATGTCTTGGCGGTCTTTATGTTGTTTCTGAATCTTTATTTTACTAGGATGTAATCTATTTGGCATCTCATTCTATTTCCTGGGCTTTTCCATGTGTATAACCTTCGTTTATGGTTTATGAACCACATATTAGTCACTACAAGGCCATTAGTGATGCAGAATTCTACCAGTTCCCCCCTCCTCGGTTTCTCTTCCCAAGTCCGTATTGCCCGACAACATTTTCTTCCTGTCCTTCTCCGACTCTGCTGTTCCAATCTCCCATTATCATGCAGTTTACTTTTCTCTTCCGTCTTCTTCGCAAATGTCATTAATTTCCTCAGAAATCTCCTCGATTTTTACATCTTCATGAGCTGACGTTGGCTTAAATACCTGGGTTATCAGCATGTCCACTGGGACTGCTTTAAGCTTTATTGCCATCAGTCTATCGTTCTTTGCTATTATCTTTGTCACACTTTTCATCACATCTTTCCTAAGTACCCGAGCTATTCCTCTTCCCCCACTATTTCCTCCAGAATAAACTACCGTGAATTCTTCCGAGTCGAACTGTCCTTCTCCCTCCCATCTAGTATCGCTTAGCCCTATAATGTCAACTCTATTTCTTCTCATTTCTTCATTCAAGTTTTCTAGCTTTCCTGCCTTTCTCATAGTTCTTACGTTCCAAATTCCTATTCGTAAATTACTTTCGACAAATGTTTTCCTCGAGGCATTCCCCGCCCGGAGATCCGATTTGGGGACTATTTTACCTCCGGATTGTTTTACCTCGAGAGAACTCATATTGTCCCACCATATAATCATTACTAGGGACTGTGATGTGGTAGTTTCCCCTCTTCCTTTCCACATCGCAGTACTGCAGCCGTTCAAATATTCCCGATCACGCCTACAGCTCTATTGGATATAAAACCAGCCAACATAATTTGATTTCGGCTCTATACTATACTGACAGTACTGCTGCCTACTGCCAGGTACCGATGATAGTTTTTTTTATTAAACCTCCATTAGCGTGGTTTTAACCCCGGAACTTTGTAAGCCGGCACGCTAACCACTACATCACCCTCACCGCATATATATAGTACTAATAGAAGGTGCTTGCATTCTGCAAGCATATCATCTCACCTTGAAAATATGTTAATTTTTCAGAGAGATATTTCATCATGAAAAATATTTCTTTAATTCAAAAGATTTCTCCTCGGGACCAATTTTCATTTTTCCTTATGGAACAATAATGGAGTAAAACAATCGCTAACTTTTGCAATTTTAGAAATATTATACGTTTTCCACATTGGGTTAATAATGCCACACATTTATGCCAAATTTTAAATTTGTAGCACAGTAAGAAGTGAAATAACATTTATCTAATTGTTTAAAGTTAAATAATTTTTAACGGCCGCAATAACAATTTCATGGATACATTGAAATTTTTATTCGTTTATATAAATAAAACTCTAAATAACTTTAAAAATTAAATCTAAACATTTACCTATTTGTTTAAATTTTAAGAATTTTTAACTGCCAAAAAATTAAAATAGCAACAATTGTATAATCCCTATTTCGTTTTTTACAAATCCTAACTCTAAAAAAATTTCAGCTCCGTAACACATTCGGAAATACATAAACATTTAAAAATTGTTTAAACAATTGAGAATTTTTAACGGCTAAATTGTTGCACTTTTTCAAGATTTTCGTTTTTTCTCGATGGTTTTGCACAAAATCCTACATAAGAAAAAAATTTCGAATATTCAGCTTATCTGGAAGTGCCTAAACGTTAGTATCCTCCTCCTCTGTAAGAGTCGTCGATATATAATGACTAGTAGTTGGTGCTTGCATACTGCCTGCATTTCATATCACCTTGAAAAAACATTCATTTTTCAGACAGACATTTCAACATTACAAATGTTGTTTTAATTCAAAAGATTTCGCCTCCGCAGCGATTTCCATTTCCCCAAATGTAAAAATAATAGTTTTAAACAATCCCCAAATGTTGCAATTTAAACATTTTTACACTTTCTCCATTATGGGGTACTAATGCTACACAATTTAGCCAAATTTTAAAGTTGTAGCACTTCTAGAAGTCAAATAATATTTTCTAATTGTTAATATTTAAATAAATTTTAACGGTCGCCGAAATTCATGTTTGGTAAAATTGAAATGTTTATTTGTGCAAATTCACTATTCTGTAAATAATTTGAAAATTTCAGATTCCTAGCTCATCCCGTAGTACCTAAACAGTTATCCAATTATTTAAACTTTAAGAATTTTTAACTGCCAAACAAATTAAAACATCAAAATTTGTATAATCCCTGATTCGTTTTTGTAATAATTCTACTTACAAAAAAAATTTCAACTCCGTAGCACATGCGGAAATACATAAACCATGATAATTTGTTTAAACAATTGCGAATTTTTAGCGGCCGCATTGTTGCACTTTTTCAAGATTTTCGTTTTATCTAGTCGGTTTTGCACAAAATTTTAACTAAGAAAAAAATTCGAATCTCCAGCTCATCTGAAAGTGCCTAAACATTAGTATCCTCCTATATGTTATATATATGTTAGATGTTATATCCTCCTCTGTAAGAGTCGTCGATATATAATGACTAGTAGTTGGTGCTTGCATTCTGCAAGCATATCATCTCAACAAAAAAACATTCATTTTTCATATTTCATGATAACAAATATTTTTTTATTCAAAAGTTTTCACCTTCGCAGAGATTTTCGCTTCTCCCTTATGTAAAAATAATAGATTAAAACAATCCCCAAACTTTGAAATTTTAGGAATTTTATGCATTCTCCATTATGGGGTACTAATGCTACACATTTATGCCTAATTTTAAAGTTTTACTACTTCTAGAAGTGAAATAATATGTTTCCAATTGTTTAAAATTTTAACATTTTTAACGGCCGCCGCAATATGTTTATGGAGAGATTCAAATGTTTATTTGTTCAAATGCACTACTTTGTACATAACTTGAAATTTTCAGCTTCCTAGCTCATCCGGTAATGTCTAAACAGTTATCTATTAGTTCAAATTTTAAGAATTTTTATCTGCCAAACAAATAAAAATATCCAAATTTGTATAATCCCTATTTCGTTTTTTTTAGTCGGTTTTTCACAAAATCTTATCTATGAAAAAAATTTCGAATCTCTAGCTCATATGGAAGTGCCTAAACATTAGTATCCTCCTATCATTATATATAGACGTTTCTTACAGAGGAGGATATAACATACTAGTAGAAGGTGCTTGCATACTGCAAGCATTTCATATCACCTTGAAAAAACAATAATTTTTCAGACAGATATTTCATCATTACAAATATTCTATTAATTCTAAAGATTTCACTTCCGTGGCGATTTTCGTTTTTCCCACGCAAAAATAATAGTTTAAAGCAATCCCCAAATGTTGCAATTTTAAACATTTAACACTTTCTCCATTATGAGGTACTAATGCTACACTATTCAGCCAAATTTTAAAGTCGTAGCACTTCTAGAAATAAAATAATATTTTTCTAATTTTTTAAAATTTAAATAATTTTTAACGGCCGCCGCAATTCATATATGGTAAAACTGAAATGTTCACTTGTGCAAATTCACTACTTTGTAAATAATTTGAAAATTTCAGCTTCCTAGCTCATCCCGTAGTACCTAAACAGTTATCCATTTGTTTAAACTTTAAGAATTTTTAACTGCCAAACAATTTAAAATATCAAAATTTGTATAATCCCTATATCGTTTTTTTTAGCAATTCTACTTACAAAAAAATTTCAACTCCGGAGCACATGCGGAAATATATAAACCTTGAAATTTTGTTTAATTAATTGCGAATTTTTAGCGGCCGCATTGCTGCACTTTTTCAAGATTGTCGTTTTTTATAGTCGGTTTTGCACAAAGTCCTATCTAAGAAAAAAATTTCGAATCTCCAGCCCATCTGGAAGTGCCTAAACATTGGTATCCTCCTATATGTTATATATCATTCTATATAGACGTTTCTTACAGAGGAGGAGGAGGAGGGGGAGGAGGATATAGGAGGATACTAATGTTTAGGCACTTCCATATGAGCTTTTTGGATAGAAATATTCGTCATTGAAGACAGCCTCTGCTGTGACACTCAATTTCATAGGTACGTCTTAATTCTATTCAAGCACGAAAAACTTCTTTCCACTGATACACTTGTCGAAGGTATAGCCAGAATTAAAGAAAAAAGTCTGTACGTCTCTTGGAATACGTCCTTATTTAATTAATTTTCACGAAGAAGTGAAATCACTCTTGTAAGGGGAACATTCATATATTTAACATCTTGATAGAGCAGTTCAAGTTCAGTTTTCAGTCGCGGAATTTTCTTAAATGGAGTTGGGTATGTTTCTTGCAAAGAAGAAAGTGCATTATTCGGGAATATTGTTGAGTACTCTTCAAATTTTAAAATATCCGATACGCCAAGAAAACTTAGCTTATAAATGTCTTGAAATCTAGTGTTCATCTCCATTAAAATGCTATCTATTATTTCATAGTACAACATTCTGTAAGTCAGAACCATTTTCTCTTCCGATAAGTTGCTGTACTTCCTTCCTGATAGGTCACTTCTGTTATTGGCCGTTTCAAAAATTTTGGCATAGCATTCTTCATTCCTCTTATTGCCAATTATATTGCAGGTGCTTTTAATTTTGGAATCACAGAAATTGATATCCAAGGATTTATTTTGCAAAACATCTAATGAATAGTTACTTAGAAAATGTCATTAAAAACTAGAGCTAAGAATGCAATGTCAAAATCGTGTATATCATTCAGAAACCCTTTCGAAAGACGAACGGCTGTCTCTCCTGACTCGATGTCGGCCAGATTTTTTTCGAAAACAGTTTTTAATCCATCCCACTCCTCGACAGTCACACTGATTGTGAGAAGTTATAATTTGAAGACCAGCGTGTACGTTTCACTGTTGGTATACGTGTTCCAATGACTGTATCCATTGCGTAAGTTCGTTTTGCCAAATGATGGAAAAAAGAGGGTATCCCGCTAATGCTAGCAAAAAATATGCGACATTTGGAATTTGTTTGCAACTCTGCTGCACTACAAGGTTCAGACAATGCGCTAAGCAGTGGACAAATACAGCTTGGGGAGCCTTTTCTATTGCTTTTTTAAAAGTCCATTCAAATGCCCAGAGATCACGCTGGTGCCATCGTAACACTGGCAAACCAGTTTGCTTCTGTAATCAAACTGCCCTAAAACTGTGTCTACTAAATTGAATAGAGTTTCTGATGTTCGGTCAGAACTGACATTATGAAATCCTAGGAAACGTTCTACCAATTCAGCATCTGAATTAATTAATCTCAATATGATTGAACATTGTGATTTTTGAGTAATGTCGGTAGTATCGTCTATCTGGACAGAAAAGAAGTCCGCAATACTAATTTCATTTTAACATACTCTTGAATATAGTCTGAAATACATTCAATTAATTCGTTTTGTATTGTCTTAGACTCTCCAGTGAATACACCACTAATATTTTTAGAGTGACTGAATTTCTAAAGGACTTCTTGAAATCATCAAGGATAAAAGTTCTTTGAAATTTCCTTGGTTCAGAGAAGAAGTTCCTTCGTCATGTCCGCGGAATGCAAGTTCTTGTTTGCTTAGATACAAGACTTCGTCAATGATCTTGTGCATAAAGAACCTGTTTAATCGAACATTTTCATTGCATTGAGCCGAGAATTTTCCTTCAGGGCGTCGACAATGGTATTCCTATTCTTTTCAAGATTATTAAATTGTAACATGCACTTAAGATGTTCAGATGAATCTGAATGTTTGTGAAGAGCACGATTAATGTTCAAGCAGTCACAAAATCCTACCTTGTTCCAAATGTGCTTCTTGACTCCAACAAGCAGGCAAGGCAAACAAAATAGTTTTTGCAAGTAATGACTTCCGCATAACCATGGATATTCATTGTACCACGAACTTTTAAAATGTTGGTTGTATGATTTTCCAGAACATTTAATCTCCTTTTTTGCACTCACGCTGATAAGAGGTGTAGGTCTCCCAAGAAGTAAAAGATCTTTTTTATCGTCCTCCCTCCATCGCAAAAAGGGCGTTTCTATTACTACACACACTGCGTCATTGGAAGGATTCATATTTACTAAACTATTTAACACTCAGGAATAAGAAGCTTTTGATCTCCCCTTGGCATTGAAACGTCGTTTTGAATGCACTTCACAATAGCACGCACACTCTCAGGGTTCACTGAAATAACGGGCGCTCAACGTCAACGGCCAGCGTAGTTATAATATACACAGGCTTGTCCTAACTGGGCGAGTGAAGCTGGAAAGCACGTGGATGAGAAGAGCTGCACCCTAGCCAACCAAGGTCAACGTTAGGCAGTCGGTGCGTGCATCGTTACCATGGTATCCGACGTCAACGGTGCAGCCTAGGAGCCGAATAAGTTTCTCGACTTCGATACTGCGCGCGCAACTGGGAGGCCGCTGAGTGTGCAGCTCAAATAATGGCAATCGGTGTGGATAGCGTCTACTCACATAGCTCATAATCAGATTTTGTGAAATAACGTTTTGAAGGAGAGCATGGAACTGTGGCTTTACTTCTGACGAAATGCAAGGCAAATTTGAAATATTTTGATTTGAAATTTATATTTCCAAGTAAACGAATTATATCTATGAGCTGAAAAACATTCATAAATTATAGGTGAAGTGGCACTTCACTAACTTCACTTGAAATGCCGCCACTGATTTTTGCCATATTTTAAAGTTATAGCACATCTAGAAATGAAATGATATATTTCTAATTGTTTAAATTTTAAATATTGTTAACGGTGGCAATAACAACTTCATGGAGATTTTCAAATGTATACTTGTGCATATGCTCAAATCTCTAAATAACCTAAAAATTTCAGCTCTCAAGCTTGCCCTATAGCAGCTAAACATTTACCTATTTTAAAATTTTAATAATTTTAGCAGCCAAACAAATTAAAATATCAAAATTTATATAATACCTCTTTCATTTTTTTTACAAATTCTACCTTTAAAAACTTCCAGCTTGGTAGCACATTTCGAAATACATAAACCTTAATATATTTTTAAACATTTGCGAATTTTTAGCGGCCAAATTATGGAACTTTTTCAAGATTTTAGTTTTTCAATATAGAATCTGCTACAAAATTCTTGCAAAAGCTTGAACTTAAGACATATATTCCGAGATAAAATTTATTAAATTGTAATGTGCAAATGGGGTAAAAATAACTACAAATTAATAATTTTGAAATTTTCGATTTTTACGGTTGGTTCTAAGAAAAATTCTATATTTGTGCAAAATCTCAGCTCCCTATTCCTCTTTGATTGATTTACACACTAGAATACCTTTTCCCCATGCTAACTTATGGGAGATATTACGGGAAATCTGGAGTCAAACCCATGACACTGTAAGCAAAACCGATACCAGTTCTTCATAGATATTTCAGCCATCTAGCAATACTCAAAATTTCATTTCCCCAACTTATTGGCAAGTCCCCGAAATTAATTTACAAAAATGGCGCAATGCTTTTCTTATGGGGGGAAACGCAACATTCGGAATTTCTGGATTCGAACCCATGTCACTTAGGTGAGAGGTCCCATTTTTCTGGAGGTTTCTTCCTAACCTCTACAAACGCTGAAAGTTTCAGCTTTCTAGCTCTTGCTGTTTTTGCTGGAAATTAGTATCCTCCTGATATATGATATGTTAGAAGTAGTCAGTACTTGCATTCTGCAAGCATTTCATCTCACCTTGAAAAAAATTAATTTTTAGACGATACTTCATTATTAGAGATATTTTTTTAAATCAAAAGTTTGCAATTCTGAACCGACGACAACTAATAACACGTCAACAAATAACAATGCAACGACAAATAACACACTTTTTATAATCACTTTGGTAACACGGTTATAGTATAACGGAAAAACTGTCGAACGCGATAAACCGACGGGGAGGTGACTGTTTACGTTTAGCGTAGGCAGACCCACCCGATCAACCGACTTGATCACGGGGCAGGGAAGTTAGCGAACGCAGCCCCCGTCATGGAAATTAATTATATTAGCAGTTATCAGATAAACTTTAAAGCTTCTTTTGATGGCAGTGACTTGCAAACAGATCTCCCTAACTTAGGTCACCTAAAAATGTGTCACTTTCTAGCGTTTTGCAAGTAATGCGTTCATAATTATGACGGTTATGTTAACTGGGTGTAAAAGTCCATAAGAGCCTGTATACTCTACTCCGCGTATCTATGACGAATAGTTTTTGAGATAAAAATTATGAAACTTTAATGTACAAATGGGATAAAAACGACCCCTAAAATTAAAAAACTGAAATTTTCGATTTTTCTGGTTTGTTGTGAGCAAACTCGTATAATCGTGCCTAATTTCAAGTCTCCAGCTCATATGAAAGTGCCTAAATATTAGTATCCTCCTCCTCTGTAAGAAGCGTCTATATATAATAGATATGTAAACACAATACGTAGCATTAACACGTTGTTTACTGGATTTATATTCCCGTACTACACTCAGTTACTGGATATTTTCTCATAACTCCAAAAGAATCACGCGAAATCTACCGTCTGGTGTGGCAGGCAGGGTGGACTATAAGCAGAATGTCCATCTCACCTAGGTAGAATGATCTCGCCTAAACCAGTCATCAGGCAGGATGGACTCTAGGCGGCACCTTGGACTCTAGAGTCCGTCTTGCCTGGGCCAGGCAGGGTGGACTCTATTAAATTTATATTTTTATTTTTCAAAGTTTTCGTGTGTATTTTAATTTTAATGAGAATCTCAAGATTTCTTGAGAAATATACGACAAAATTTTGATCTGATGGTTTTTAGATTTATTTTCTTAAACCTATTACAAATACAAACAGCACGAGAAAATTAACATTCATAGCATCAAAGTTTTTATTTAGAAAACTCACGACCCTGGTTTCGACGCTTAGCATCACCATCAGGTGGCAAAGGGACCAAAACCACACCGTATATAGGTTAGGCACGGGAGAGGGGAAGTCTCGAAAATAAGAGATGAGGAGAGCACTATTGGCTCGAGGTGGGGAGGGGAGGGTGTGTGGTGTCTCATCCCGATTAACGACGGCCAGTAAGAAAGGTGAAGGGGAAAGGCACAAATACTCATTTAACATCACTACATTGTTATCTTTGTTACATTTTATTATTTATAATTGCTCTAAAGAGTTAAGTTTCAGTCATTTTACGGCAAAGTGACAAATTTTCAAATTAAAACTGCGTACTAGTATGTTTACAAATTAACAAATGCTTGACAAAGTGGGAATTGGGGGTTGAGTTATTCTGGAAGCCCTTCAAATGTTCTTTGCACGTAATGTTGAATTTTCTCGCAGTCTCCCCAACGTAAAAGTTAATTTTCTCCTGAAGTGAAGACTCAAACATTCAAGTTTCTATTACCAATAAGAATTTTTTAAAATTAGAAAGCATATACAATTTATGGATGCTTTCTCATTTTTGACTAAGAGTAAATAGTAATCCGTGCCGCATTAGCCCAAATAATTTCTTTTAATCCTGAAAATTGTCATTTTTCCTATGATAGAATAGAATTAATGGTTTCGATTGGAAAAGTACACGATACGGAACTATCATTCATGCCAATCCACTATTTAAGCGTACGATTACGTAATATTCCAAGCACACCAATAATCTTATTTATTCGTAAGGGTTTTCCAGATATTTTTTATTGCTTTTCATTATGGAATGATGTTTCTTTCAGGCTAAGTAAGAAACATTGTATGCAATTTTAAGCACAATTTTGTTTGATGCGTATTATTCAGATCGGTAAGTTTGTTTAACAGTTTTCAATTACCGAATGTATCTTCACTCAAGTTGAGTCAGGATCGTGTGTAATTTTGCGTGCAACTTATTTTTAAGCATAATAATAAATTATCAAATTTGATTTGCTCAAAATATTTATGTAATATTGATTATTTCTGCGCTTCAAGCGCGGCAATCGGTGAGTTATACATTACACACTTTATTTGGATAAAGGACATTATTTACCTCATAAAAGTCCGCGAGAACATATAATTACGACTTATAGTTATGGAGATAAAAATTCACGAAGCGCATAATTTTTCGATACCACTCGATACGTATTTCTCATCAAGATTCCCTTTGAAATCTCTGTTTCACATTTATGGAGTGTACTTTTCCATCTTGTTAGCTTCTAAGCGAAACGCGCCTAAAAATCATATATTAAAGCGTTTTTTTCGAAAAATTTAAGAATAGTTGATACCCTCCATCGTCGATTACGAAAGAGAATACGGTTTTGGCATCATAAATTTGTAAAAAAGCATTCGTGAACTTAATAACCTAAATTAAAGCCTCACATGACAAAAACATAAATATTTAAAAATATGTTCTCAAATTTCATCATTAAAATTTTAAAATTTGTAGATATATTTTTACTTTCTCCATATACGAAGTATAGAGTATTTATTAGTATATATTTAGAGTATTTATTATTATTTATTTATTATTATTTAGAGTATTTATTTCATGAAAAAAATCGAACTCGAGATTTTAACGGAAATACATGTTTTAAGGTTCCCTGAACACGTTCTGACTAGTTTCGCGATGAGGTCTGTGTGTCTGTCTGTCAGTCTGTATGTGATAGATTTTTGTGGGCGCTCTAACTCAAAAACTATTATACGGATCAACGCAAAATTTTATATTTAACATTTTTCTAAAAGTAAGAATGTCTGATTAGTTTTTGGCAAAAATCGGTCTACCGGAAGTGGGTGTTTACTCTTGTCACTTATCCGTTATTTTGAAATATTTGCTTTAATATTTGATAAATGTAAAAATGCACTAGAATAAACGTTGTAGAAAATTTTATTTCCACAACATTTGTTTGATATATTTTTCCATATAATGCATTTTTTAAGAGATATCTTATTTTTTAGCTGTCACCTCCAAGCCACCTACCGACGACTATTGTTAGAAACCAACATGGGTTTCCGAAAGGATACTTGTTTGAGACTCTACTACTAGACTCTGTCAGGATATTGCTGACACTTTAGACAAAGGGGAGGAAATTGACGCAGTAGTCATAGACTTCAAAAAAGCATTCAACAGTGTACTATAGGACCGTTTACGCGAGAAAGTAGAGAAGCTAAGTATAGATAAAAGGGTAAAAAGTTGGATAAAAGAATTCCTCACTGGGAGGACACAAAGGGTCAGAGTAGGACAACTGTACTCAAACGAAATACCTGTCACATCTGGAGTCCCTCAGGAGGTGCCCTAGGCCCCTTATTGTTCCTAATTTACTATATCAATGACCTCCATTAAAAAATAACTTCAGATATACGGCTTTTTGCTGATGACTGCATAATATATAGGAGGATTAAAAGTCAGAATGATAGGAGCAGCTTACAAGAGGAATTAGAGAAAGTGGCTACCTGGATATAAATTAATAAAATGGACATAAAGGTCGAAAAAAGTAAACTTATAACTAAACCTTTACTAAAAGAAGAGTTAAGGAATGTATGCAAATTGAGCTAATGGGTGACAACATTCCTAAAAGTGAGTGCTGTAAATATTTAGGAATAAATACTCATATATCAGCTAATTTCAGTTGGGGACTGCATATCGATCATGTTGTGGGAAAGGCATATAAATCCTTACATTGGGTGATGAGGAACCTCAAGGGGAGCGGCAAAGCCACAAAAGAGTTGTCGTATAAATCCATTATAATACCAAAATTGGAATATTCTACGAATGTAAGGGATCCGCACAAGTGGGGCTGATACAAAACATAGAAAATGTACAAAGAAAGACTGCCAGATACGTGCTGGGGAAGCATAAGAAGACTGAAAACGTAGCAGAAATGATTAGTTCGCT
This sequence comes from Tanypteryx hageni, assembly GCA_028673005.1. NCBI lineage: Eukaryota > Metazoa > Arthropoda > Insecta > Odonata > Petaluridae > Tanypteryx > Tanypteryx hageni. The sequence goes on from CM054112.1 coordinate 6,102,233, forward strand.
AGGTTCGGAACCATTGGAAAATAGAAAGAAAATAAGTAGGCTATGTGGGATATTTGAATATTTAATAAGGAAGGTGCATGGGAAAATTTGTTAATTGTGATAGAGAATCCTAACTACATTAGGAAAAATTACCATAGATACAAATTCAAATATAGGCCGCAAAAAACTGACGTTGCCAAGAAGCCCTTTCTAAATCGTGGAATAAGTTACCCGAGGAAATCTTTAAGCCCTTTCCTAAATCGGTCAAACAATTTAAGAAAAAAGTAAATGATTTTTGGAAGGTGACGATGGAGCCGGAGAAAGTCAGGTGAATGATTGGTAAGGTGAAGTACAGTGGGGACTTTGTGGGCCCCGGGACCGCTACGGTAACCGTGAAGGCCTACCATGAACCTCAAAAACTTCGGCTCCGAGGGTACAGGCTATTGAAGCATGATGAAAAAGGAATATGATTATTGATCGAATAATTTTTAAAATAATTGAGATTATTTGGACTGATGCATATGAGCACAATACATGTTTTAACATGTTTACAATTCTTTGATAAATTGGGTTTCACATAATATTTAAAATACATGACTATAATTGATGTAGCATTGCCACCTGGCCAGTAGCCAACCTGCAACGATTGTAAATAAATAAATCCCATTGCAAAGTCACAATAGGTCAACAAAATTGTTATGTTTAGAGAAAATATAAGGATACTACCTAATTTTTTATTTTATTTAAACCATTTTTTAACACAACTCAGAGTTGCATAGTCAATTTTAAAAGCACTTATTAATTCAATCATCCTTAGCTTCCTGAAATTTAGGAATATGTTTTTGAGGACACTGTGAGTAGAAGGGTTGATTCTGCTTTTTATCAGATCTTGCTCCTGATGAAAACTCTTTTTTCTGGCATGAGGAATTATAGCATACATTTTCTTCTGGGCTCTTCTCATAACACAGTGGATCAGGTTTGCATAATGGTTCCTCACATTCTGAATAAAAAGGAGCTGGCATTTTATCAATCGGAGTTGTTCCATCACAAACCATTCTTGATGGAGCTGGAGGAGATTTAGAAGTTGGACAAATTTTGCTTCCTATCGATTCATGTGATGATTGGGGAGAAGGAGTACTTGAAGTTTTTCTAACCTTTGGGGACACTAAAGTTTTCAAAGCAATATCATTAGGGCATATTGCAGGTGCTAAATGTCCTGACATAGTTTTTGTACAATGAGAATAGTAAGGCAAAGGAATTTGCTGAAAGCACATAACAGGATCTCTTTTGTCGCAATCAAAACGGCCAGGAGTAATGATAATGTTTCTAATAGATTCACATAATTCTTCATAAGTCAATACTTTTGCATTTGGTATGGTTGCAGGATAAACTACTTCTGTTTTTGGCTCTTTATAAAATAAACTCTCAAACCAGGACTTCTTATTTGGTGGAAGGAGTTTATTTTCGCTGCTTGACTGTAATGGTTTTGGAATATAAGGTCCTGGAATATCTTTTGGCTGAAAACTTTGGGGATTGGCATTAATCCTAGACACAAGTGGATGGAAATGATGTTTCTTTGGGTAAGATTTTTTCCATCGATTCACTTCATCTTCAACCTGCTTTGGTGTTAGAGATATTGGTTCTCCACAGTATTCAGTTGGCTCTGCTACTTCTCTAAATTTCCAAAGTTTTATCCACCATTTCAGCTTAGGTTTCTCATGAGGCACCTATATTTTAAAGTTTATAAGAAATACATTTTTAAATTATGAGATATAAAACTTTGGTATAAAAACTGCTACAAAATATTTAAGGTCAATTTGAGGAGGATTTAACTTAATTATATTAAATGATCACTTTGAAATTAACGATTTTAATTTTTGGCACAGTTATACATGAATTCAAGTAAATAACAGTCCTCTTTTCCTTTTTCATATACCAAGTATTACCTACCTATATAGAGGATGTATAGTGATAATAAAAAAAATTACTTTAATAAATTTGATAATGCTCTATTGAATCACATGTATGCATGATTACGAATGAAAAACTTTTTCATATTTAGATGTTTGTGTTGAAATAAATATTGCACTAAAAATTATTATTTTCTATTATCAGTTTAGCTTCTTTTATTTTACTTGAAAATGTCTACAGTATAAATGCTTCCATGCAACACTATACATCCACATCTACAGGTTACCCTGCAATTCACCTAATTGGTGGGTGGCAGGGGGTGCAGTGCACCATAACCTACCTAAAGATTGTCAATCGCAGGTTGAAATTTTCTATTGTGATCCCGTATTGTCCTCGGAAAGAACGACCCTAGATAACGCTCCGTCCTACAATCGATCTCACGTATCTTATCGTAACTGTCGTTTCTACCTATATACGTTGGTGCTTCAATTATTCCTACAACCTCGTCTTTTAGACATTCCGATCTATATTTCTCCAGAAGCCGCAACCTTGAGTTCAATCTACGATCCTCCAGTGGTACCCAGTTCAAATCCCTCAATAATGAGGTGACTCTTTCCTAATGTTCGTACTTTTGTTTTACGAATCTGGCTGCTCTGCGCTGTACTCTTTCTAGTTGAATTATGTGTCCCATCTCGTACGGATCCCATATACTCGCTGAGTATTCCAATTGCGGTCTTACCAGTGATAAGTAGCATGTTTCGCGTACTTTTTCTGCAGTGATCCCTACTATTCTACCTATAAAAGCTAGTTTCTTGTTGGTTGCGCCTATAACTCGACGAAAGTGCATGTCCCACGAAAGATCTCGACAAATGGTTACTCCTAAATAATTTACATACTCAGCTGCTTGAATATTTATCCCATCTATTTTATACTCGAAACCTACTTCTATGTTCTTACTTTTCCAGAACGTAACTGCGACTCATTTAGCGTAATTAATTTAATTTGCCTTTCTTTGCACCACGCTGAACTGGCTCTTAAGTCTTCGCGCAGCGACTGATGGACCTCTTGATTTTTTATTTCTTTATATAGAACGGTATCGTCGGCAAAAAGTCTAATTTTACTAAAAACTACGGAGTAGATATCATTTACATAAATTAAGAAAAGTAGAGGGCCCAATACACTTTCCAGAGGAACACCCGACGAAACTTTAACCGGGGACGAGTATTTCCCATCGATGACAGTTATCTGTTCTCTATTCGAGAGTAAGTTTCTCACCCAACTGACAATTTTTGGATTGATACTATATTGTCCTATTTTCGCAATTGATTTCTTATGAGATTATTTATCAAACGCCTTCCTGAAGTCAATGAGTATGGCATCGAACTGAGTATTTTTCTCTCCGCATCGCAACAAATCATCCACAAACAAGCCGAGCTGCGTTTCGTATGATCTACCTCACCGGAATCCGTGTTGGCATCCGCTAAACAATGAGTGACTATCTAAACAGCGCATTACAGAACTAAACATTAGGTGCTTAAGTACCTTGCACGATAATGAAATTAAGGAAGTTGGCCAATGATTTTCGGGGTTCTCTTTGTCGCCGCCCTTATGGATGGGCGTAACGTGTGCCACCTTCCAATCTTTAGGTACTACACCTTCGGTAATGGATTTCTCGAATATAATTTTTAAATACGGCGCGATTTGATAAGCTAACCCTTTCAATACTCGCACGGGTATTTCCTCCGGCCCAGGAGATTTATTTGGTTTAACTGAATGAAGTTGGAGCGCGATACCATTTTCGGAAAATATCAAATCTTCCATCGAGTCGCCCTGATGCATAGGAATAAGAGTTTCACATTCATCGTCATTAGGAGTAAAAGCTATCTGAAAGTGTTGATTTAAAATGTTTGCTTTCTCCACACTATCGTGAACTACATTTCCAATCTCCGTGATGCAATAGTGGGGCATCTACCTTGGACTACTCTGACGTAAGACCAGAATGCTATCGGGTTCTCTTTCAAGTTATCTTCTGAAACCTTCTTTTTGTAATTGTTTAACGCATTACGCATTGACACTCTGGCTATGGAGCGCGCCTCCTTTTGTTGCTTTGCTGCCTTAACGTTGCAATCTGTTCGACCGTAGCTGTTGAGGATGTGTTATTTACGCGAGAAAGGAGTTTTCTTTGCTGTCGGAGAGCGCTCCTAACTTCCTGGTTGTACCATCTAGGTTCTGCATTTTCACTCTTCAGTTTTCTTGGAATAAATTTATCTGTACACTCTCGCATCATATCTCTGAACATGCACCAAAATTCTTCCGCGCCTACACTATCTGTTACCTCGCAGTAATTAGTATATTTATTTCGCAGAAAAGACCAAAATGTAGTGAAATCGGCTTTGGCGAATACATAAAGCTTTCTTTAGCCTTAACCTGTTTCTCAATGTTTAGCTGAAACTCCACGTACACTGTCTTGTGATCGCTTATTCCCTCAGCAACAGATACCCTATTCATACGCTCAGGAAGATTAGTAGTCAATGAATCTAATATATTATTAAATCTCGTGGGAAATCTCACTAACTGATACAATGAGTGTTTGCTGAAAGTTTCAAGTAAAGCCTCGCACGATTCACGCTCTCTACCACCGGGTTAAAAGCAATTATGCCTCCAATGAATTGACGGAAGATTGAAATCGCCCCCGATTATAATGGCTTTTTCTTTATTAATCGAACTTATCGTCGCCACTTGTTTCTCTAGATAATAAATAGTTTCCACGCTCGCATTTGGTGGTCTATAAAAGGCGCATATATTTACAGTTTTATAGTCGCTCCATTTTACACTACACCAAACACTTTCGACCTCGTCGTCATTAATCTGTATTGGGTAGTACCACATGTGACATGTGGTATAATTGAAAAGTAAAACATTTCCATTAAGCCAGTAGGTATTTCACTTACAAGAAAAAGTATTTAAAGGGATAATTCTAAATAATCAAAAACAGTCAGGATGTAAACAACATTGAATGCATTAAAAATATGACAATTTACTGTGAAAATCTTCTGTTTGCCTGAAGCATTTCTTTTTTTTAGTTGTCCCAAACGTGCTTGAGTTCCCTTGATTTCTTTTACCGATAATATGAACATGGTTATATTTGTACCCCTCAGATTTACTGATTACACAATTGGCGCTAAATATAGCATTATTTCATAATACAATATAATTTTATATAGAATATAAAAGTCCCATGAAAAAGTTTTTACAAATCACTGATTTCCTTCATCATGATGTTGAATTTACAAATGCTTTGACTTTTTTGATATATCCCAAACACAGCTTTTCATTTCAAAATTCTAGTTAATGAAAATAATCTTTCTAGCCAGAAGAATACTTGCAGTTTGTTAAAATTGATTGAGAATACTGTTCTCATTGGCACAATTACACCATTCCATGAGAAGCAAATGACTCAGGTCAGGGCCGGCTTCATGGGTGTGCGATCGGTGCGGTCGCACAGGGCCCCGCGCTTGGAAAGGAGCTGCGTCTCAAAATTGTTAAAAATCGTAATTCTCACGAAACATCTAAAAACAGGCGAAAGGGTGGGCTCGTCCAAAGGAGGGCCTTAATGAAGATTGTGCTGGAGAATTTTTAAGAAATTACTATCCTTTCAAATTCTTGTATTTTTCATGCAACCAGTACAGTAAAAGTGGAAGATTCAAACCCTAGAAATGCTCGCCTTGTGAGGCCCCATGGAGCCCGACCCCAACCAGGGAGTGTCCTTCTTCTGTTAACCTTTTGTATACAGTTCTCATCTGGGAACAAAAACTTGAGTTGGGTACGGAAGCACCATTCTGCGACATGACCAACCCCAATAACTCTTGTGGGCCAAGAGTCATTTTCAGCGTTAATATATATTTCTCTTTTGTAAGTAGAGGCTGCACCGAGGGCGGGCCCTCAGAGAGCCAGAGAGAGACCCGGACCTCTTCCATATTTGTAGGCTCCTCACCCCTTCCCCCTCCCGTATGATTCTCCTATGACCTATGCTAGAGACGATTGACTATGGCCAATTTTTGTACCCCCCGAACTTTGGGCCCGAGCGAAATGGCGCACAAAGGTTTTTAGCGGGAAGAAGCAGGTAGAAGGGCGTTGATTATCGTAGGGGAATAATAAGTGCAGTTATAATTAGGTAGGCCAAATAAAAAGTCGGCGCGTTACAATAAAACAATCTCTTTAATGTTGTATGCATAGATTATACATGAATGCAAGATTATGTAAAGAAAAAACGTTTCAAATAATGAAAACTACAAATCATTTTATAATTCGTGCTTGTTAAAGGACCTAAACGCAGCAGACGGTGTGAGGAAAATGAATTATGCATATTGCCTTATTAAGTGAAAGTAGCTGTACCAGTGCGAATGATTCGCACGTAGAAAAAATAAAATGTTTAGTAAACAAATATTTATTTACATTTTCTGACATTTTCAATTATTTCTTGCAATCATAATGTTTATAGCATCTTAATAAGCAATAAAAATTTTACTTTTAATAAAAAGAGGAGATTTATATCAATGCCTGTTCATATGCATTCAAAAGCTGCCTTTTTTAAAAAGATCCAGTCGGTATGCGGAAAACGAATTATACATGTTGCCTTATTTAGCGAAATACTAAAGCTGTAAGTTACATAAAGCACATAAATGCAATCTATTAATTTAGATAAAAAAATCAAGAAAAATCATCAAGAAAAATTGTTTAAAGCAACCAAACATTGGACTGGATACACATAAATTTAACCTCAATGATATTCTTGAAATACTCCTTTAAACATTAGACTTATTATCTTTTATTTACGGAAATTAAATCGGGTGGTTCAAGTATTCTTTCTATTTGGTCGTAGTCTGTTACTCATTTATCCTCTGATTCTCGCCAATTAAATGTCTCGATCCCAATTTCCCCTCGCAAACCGAATTTCTAACCCTTTTCTCGTCATCTACGGAGGATACATAAAAATTAATCCTTTTTAATTAGAAACTTTGTCAAAATCCTATTCTTCGGCAAACGCTGGCTGGCCAAAGTGTTTGCCAGCGTATTTTCCGCAGAAATGATCCGACAATGTTGATTTCTCTCCATTATATTTCTTTGATATATTTCGGCGACCATTGTCACCTGCGAATGATTTGATTCCTCCTGGAAGGGCATTGTTCGCGCGTCTGATGTAGTCCGATGACATGTTTGACAGTGAAAAATCAGCTTTCATTTAACACTATTTGTGCATTTGTTCAATTTTCAATTAGTTGTCGATTTAAATGTGTTTTTAGTTATTATTAAGAATTAATTCTTGTTATAGATGAAGGTAAAATAGAAAAGGAGCTGCAAGATAATCAGTTTGGTTTCAGATGAGAAAGAGGGAGAGATGCTATAGGATGTATGAGGATGATGATAGAAAGAGCGCTAGAAGTCAATAAACATATTCATTTTAGTTTTGTAGATTGGGAGAAAGCTTTTGACGGAGTGAAATGGGATAAAATGTTGTGTATTTTTAATAAAATAGGAATAGATTGGAAAGATAAAAGACTGCTTAAAAACCTTTACTTTGATCAAAAGATTAGAGTCAGGGCTGAAGGAGAAGAAACAGAAAGTACTTAAATAGGGAGGGAAGTGAGGCAGGGATGTCCTATTTCACCGGCGATATTTAATATTTATGCAGAAACAATAACAGAAGAAGCATTGATGGAAGAGAAAGGATTTAAGATAGGTGAAAGTATTACCATCATTAAATATGCTGATGATCAGTGATTAATAACAGAAGATGAGAAAGAACTTCAGAGGAGGACAAGCTGACTAGTGGAGGTTGGCCAACAATATGGAATGAAGATCAATGCTGAAAAACGAAAGTCATGGTGGTTTCAAAGGAACATAAAGAATTAAATATAATGGTAAATGGCCAAAAATTGGAACAAGTAAGTAGTTTCAAATATCTGGGCAGTATTTTAGCGCAGGATGGCTGTAGTACACAGGACATCAGAAGTAGGATTGCAATGGCTAAAGCAGCATTTAACGAGAAGAAGGAGTGTCTCACAAGCAAGAAAATAAATTTAGAAACAAGGAAGAAATTAGCAAAATGCTACATATGGAGCATAGCTCTTTATGGTGCAGAGACGTGGACGGTAAGGAGAAAGGAGGAAAAGTATTTAAAAAGTTTTGAGATGTGGATATGGAGGAGGATGATGAAAGTGAAATGGACGGAGAAGAAGAGAAACGAAGAAGTATTAGAAATGCTGGGAGAAGAAAGGATGCTAATAAAAACAATCAGGAAAAGAAAAGCAAATTGGATAGGGCACATATTGAGGAGACATGGTTTACAAAGGACGATCTTAGAAGGCAAAATTAGCAGAAGAAGAGGAAGAGGGAGAAAAAGAATAGAAATATTAGAGAATATAAAGAAGGAATATAGTTCATATAGAGATATAAAAGAGGCTTCTAGGGAGAGAGAGAGAGATGGAGGCAGCGATTCAGCTGAAACCTGTCTTTAGACAGCAGCATGATGATGAATGATAGATGTCATTGTTAACTGATCACGAAATTGAGGATAAACGAGCCATAATCAAAATGTCAGAGCGGAAAAGTGAGTATTAAGTATATTCATATATTATGTATTAATTTCTCAATAATTTGTTCAATTTTTAATAATCCCGTGAATTACATAAGAACATTTAATATTTAAATTTATAAATGCCGTTTTAAAACTAGTTAAAATGGGATCATGTAAACGAAACTCACTAAATTTTAGTATAAAACAAAATTAAAAATTTTTATACTTAAAATGAAAGCTCTCATTTTCTGAAGATACTGCATTAATTAAAGTTTATAATCAGCCAATTGAAAGAAAATACGGGAATCATATATTTTGTGGCAACAAAACTACACCATATCGAAAGCAAAAGCATGTACTTTTTTGTTCAAAATATTGGATAAAAGGAATTTCAGTGGAGATTTGTTTTACTAATATATTAAATTTTATCTTAGAAAAATTTTTTTTTTAATTTTTTGTATTTACTTATATTATTGATTTTAAAAATAAGGGTAATTTTTTTCTTTTATATTAAAATTATGTCGGTTTGGCCTATTCTAATTATTATCTTTTTTTTAATTGTGTGGGATGGCAAGCAAAAAAAATAATTAGAATTATAGGCCGCCCATTATTTTCTTGCAATCGGCCCTGCAAAATATGAAGCTGGCCCTGACTCAGGTAAATCCCCGAATAGGACTGAGAGCAATAGCTAGTAACTGTTTGATTTTATGCCCAGGGCAATCTTCTTCCGTAAAGGTTGTTATGAGTCCAACAATGTATAATAAAGTGTTTTATAGGTCATAACTATATCAACTACCTAGCTGACTCATCTCCTATGTTTAACTATTAAGTACATTTTTGATATTTTTATTAAACTAGAGATTTCAAAATTGGAATGTTGCTTTTCTAGGAATAATTGCTAGTTTATGAAAGTCTACGGCTTGCCTCAAACACTCACTTCACATATCTATGATTGATGATAGGCAGCAATGAATTAATAATACAAGCAACAATCATGAGATATTCAATCACTTTTTAAAATGTGAAGGAAAAAGAAGAAATAGATTAGAAGCAGATATTTCTCTTTAAAAATATTAATGATTGTGAATATTTAGAGAGAGTAGCTGCATAATAACTAATGTATATTTCTGCATAAAGAGAGATTATCATTAGATTGATGCATAAAAATAAAGGTCACATAAGCAGCTGATTCCATGCTTACTGGGCTATATTTTGGTAGATCATCTAAATATGGTGATTCGCTGCTTCCCCATGTTGGCTGAGAGTTAAATGCTGCAGTACCATGTAAATAAACACTTGCCATACACTCATTTTTATAAAGATGAGAGTTAGAATACATATTGATTGGACCTAATGATCTGAACTGCAATGGATAAAGTATAGTTTAAAATTTTAATTAAATTCCCATTTCTTTAAGAAAAATGCTATTTTATTATCACTTCTGCATTCATCAAGCCTTGGCACACCTCACACACACACACTTCACATAATCAACATTCATTACTGCAGTATGACCTATGATTCAAGAACACCTCAATATATCATTATACATGTCTATCTTTTGCCAGTATAGCACAGATTCAAACTGTAACTATACTTCCATGAATGATGTGATAAAGTTTCAAGAAGAAAAATTTAAACAGGATTGTTTAAATATATTTATCTCCTCACCTGCAACCTATGTTCCACGTTTTACATAGGCCTCACCAGCAAACCATTCAACATCCACATGAACGGTCACCAGAATAGAATTATTCTCAGTTGCATTACATGCCAATGCCCACAATGTCCCCTTCAATAGTTGTTACAATGTAAGGGTTATTTGCACCTTACCCGATGCCACTCCTGCCCCCCTTCTCAGACAATGAGAATTAGCCCATATACACCTTCTTGACTCTTTCTCCCCCACCCTGGCCTTAACCTCTGCTAGACCTATTAGCCATCTTACAATGCCCACAATGTCTACTGTTGTTACAATGTAGTTGCTCCCACCTTACCTTACAACACTCCCTCACTATTGGCCATCCATCCTTCCCACTCCCCATCTCCTCCAATCATCAACCTTTTCACATGACCCTGTCATTCCCCACCCAGTGTGTCACTTTCAGTTACACTCTCTCTCCACTGCTGAAGAAGGGCATACTTGTGCCCGAAAAGCTTATGTTTTTCTGTGTTTTTTTCCGTCTCTTTGATGCTCCCAGGACCTTACCAACTTGGTCCTCAACTTGGTAAGTGTCCACTGGGCTTCCTTCAACACCTTATTGCCACCCAGATTACTGCCTTTCCTTATCCTTAGGTTTATATATATATATATATATATATATATATATATATTTACTTAAGGAAAAGAAAAGGTAGTGATGAGGGTGGCAACAAAGTGTTGAAGGAAGCCCAGCAGACAATTACCAAGTTGGCAGCCTGCTGGGGGCATCAAAGAGACAGAAAACAAGCACAAAAAAAAACACGTAAGCTTTATGGGCATATGCCCTTCTTCAGCAATGGAGATAGAGTACTATATAGCACCTCAGCCACATGGAGCTAGGGATACGGAAAAAGTATCGATACTTTACTCATATCAGTAATTTCCATTCGATACCAAGTACTTTTGTACTCAATTCTTTTCTTTCGATTTTCTAGTGATATTGGTACTTTCGGTCCAATACTTTTGCGGTATCGATACTTTTCATTCGACATTACATATGAGTAAGGTACCAATACTTTCATTTCGATTTCGTATCCTTAGATACGAAAAAAGTATCGATACTTTACTCACACCGGTAATTTCCTTTCAATACCAAGTACTTTTGTACTCGATTCTTTTCTTTAGATTTTCTAGTGGTATCGGTACTTTCGGCCTGATATTTTTGTGGTATCGATACTTTTCATTCAATTTGTCATATGAGTAAGGTATCGATACTTTTGTTTCAATTTCGTATCCCTACATGGAGCTACTATGTATTTATTAGATAATAAATTCCCTGAATTCTCGCAGAGTATTTATAATTTTCCATGAAATTAAAGTATTTAGGTATCTGTATCTTTCAAATTCTCTGGCATTGACTCATGTCCAAGTTTTCATATTTCAAGTTTCATGACTCATATCACCCTGCATGAACAATAAGAATAATCATCATTAGGACAATACCATGTATACTAAATGTATAGAAATATTAGGATATTTTGTGTTAAGATTATGTCATCATCATTCATGTCTTTAGCATGTATTTGGATTAAAAAATTACAAAATAGGTATGACACCATTATATTTAAAAATTGAAAAGCGTTAAAATTTCTCAAAAAATTACAAAACAACATTAAAATACTTATCACGTTTTACTAAATTTCATCTGTTAGTATAATGACGTCATCATAAGTTACATCATAGATTAAAATCAATGGCACGATAATATATAAGTAATATATAGCATATATATGTATAGGTCAGGTTGGAGAGTGTGGTCATGTCTGGTCACACCTTCATGATGGTTTATCGTGTTACAAATTTTGGCTCAAAATTTGAGAGTGCTTCTCTTATTCTAAAACGGTGTTTTAAATGTGGTTATCAAAATTGTGTTATTTGTCATTGTATTGCTATTTGCTGTTGTGGTATTAGTTGTTCTTGGTTCAGAGGGGGGAACTTTTGTATTAAAAATATATCTAATAATGAAATGTCTGAAAAATTAATGTTTACAAGTTGGAATGAAATGCTTGCAGAATGCAAGCACAAACTATATATATATATATAGATCCTTTCATTGGATTTATTATATATATCATTAAAATTGGATATTCCATTTGATGAAAACAAGAATTGCAAATAGTGAATATATGCTTGACATATTCTGAGAGTTATACTGGATTAAAAGCATATTTATTTAATCTTGTTAGTTCAATAAAATAACTGTTATAAAGTAAACCTTCCTCAAACGTGGCTTCCTGCAATGAGTAATGATTTTTATGCATTACCTAACATGCAATAAACATCTCCAAATGTTAACATTGATTGACCAAATTTTAATAAATTACCAAAATTAAAGTTTTCAACTAGACTTTTTACAGTTTTATTCATTATACTAAATAAATGTATATAAGTCATATTTTAAATCGCAATGAAAACCTATTAATAATAATAATGTGGTGTCATAAATGTCTTCTGAACACTGGAAATTTCCCTCTGATAGCCAGATAATCAAATTAGCTATACAGTATCGATATATATATTTCCATTTTTCCTTAAAACTTTGACCATATTGGACACCTCTGCTTGTCCAAAGATTCCATAAAAATACGTATATGATACGTGAAAGAAATGGGTAGACCTATACGCCGAATATTGTCAATATTTAATCTTAAATAAAACCATTTTACCGTTTAAAAATCATAGTACTGTACATCATTAAATTAAATATAATTATATTTCTATTTCTGATTGTATTTATTTATAGAAATTTCTTATATCCTTTAAATATTTTATTTACTTGACTTCATCATTGTTGAATTTCAATCTACAGTGATTACATATATAAATACCGAATAATGTTTGACAACATGTGATGCCTTACAAAGTCTTTCATTGTCATCATCTGCATACAATTCACTAAGAATTACCGTATTTTTCAGCATATATTTTCCAGAAAAATTACCCCCAAAATCAGCCTGTATCTTATACGCCGAAGTTAAGATTATTACTATTCTCAATACTGACACTAACCAACACACTCATATTCAAAATTGAATAATTGGCAGTCATTCGTCGCAAAAACATTAAAATATACATTACTGATAACACAGCCCAACACACATTTTGGTGCCTACTATTTTTTAACTGTTTCTAGGTAATTTTTGGGTGTAGAATCCAAAACAACTGTCAGATTTAGTCTATCAGATCTAGTTATTGAGGTACGCTATATTGACCTCTTTTAGAAAAAAAACATCTTTTTTTAACTCATGTACATTTCAGGTTATAAGTATTAGTATTTGCGACAAAGGCTCATTAAAAAACAAAGAATACAAAGTAAGGTATTTAATTCACAATATAGATAAATATACATTCATGGCTTATCACTTAAAAATTTTCTTTTATATGATTTTCTAGCATGGAGTTTAGTAGGAAAGTCTTGCTGCAGACTCCAACAGTAGTCGGCAATCATGTGGGTATCCCATCTTCCCATCTTCTTCCATCGTCTTAATGTCCTGATGAAATCTTTCCCCCTGTTCTTCATTGTAATCACCTAGGTTTTGTGGGAATCAATCTAAGTGGTTGTGGAGGTAGTGAAGTTTTATGCTCATGTTACAACCGAGAATATTAAATTTAGAAAGCATATTTTCCACTAATTCTGTGTAATTCTCTGCTTTATGATTGCCAAGAAAATTTTGTACTACTTTAACAATTGAGCACCAAGCATTAGATTCAATCTCGTTCATTGCTGCGGTAAATTGTGGATCTTTTATATTCTGTCTTATCTGAGGGCCATCTAATATGCCTGCTTTCAGTTTTTCCAGGTTAATCCCAGGAAATTTACGTATTAAGCACCCAAAGCAAAGTCCATCTCGATTTACGCCTTCAAAAATTGCTTCATAAGTCCCAACTTGATATGCAAAGGTGGAAATATGATTTTCTCTCTCGCAACCAAAGGTTCGTTGATTACGTTTTCTTTTCCTGGAACCATGATGTTTCTTAGGGGCCAATTTTTGTTAACCCAGTGCTGATCCTTAGCTCTGCTGTCCCAAAGACATAAAAAACAAGGATATTTTGTGTATCCACTTTGCTGTCCAAGGAGGAAGTTTACCATTTTTAGATCGACACAAATCACCCACTGATGTTCTTCATACTTAATTTTTTTCAGGACTAGTGATATTGTCTCGTATTCCTCTTTCAAGGTGGTAGAATGACCAATGGGTATTGCGCCATATCTGTTATGGTTGTTCAAAAGAACACATTTTATACTACGTTTTGAGCTATCAATAAAAAGACGCCATTCGTCTGCTGTGTATTCTGATAAACCCATTGCTTCTAAGAGTCTTCTTATATCATTACAGAATACTAGGTTATTTTCCTGAGAGAAAAAGGGCAGCAGATCCTTTTCTCTTTTACGATAGAATGTAATATTAGTACCCGGATTAAGCAGATTCTTTTCTTTTAATCTGGAGGCAAGTAATTCTGAAGACTCCTTGGAGAGGTTCAGGTCTCTACTGAGATCGTTCAGTTCTTGTTGATTGAAACATTGGGGCTTGTCTGAATCTGCTTCAAAATCACTATAGTGATCACGATAGCTATCGTTGTCTGATCGCACATATTCACCTTCATCAGACGTTGATGGTTCGGTTTCGTCTTCCGAGAGTCTAGGCAGACTGCTGAATGATGGAATGGGGATTTCGTCGGAATGCGGTACCGGTCTCTTTGCTGAATTAAGATCAGGATATGTCCATTTGTGTCTATTGTTCCGATTAATGCCTTTGATATTTACGATATAAAAATAGCAGTCATCGTAATGGTTCCTCGGTTCCCTCCAAACCATTGGTATTCCAAACTTTAGGCACTTTCTCTTTCCAATTGTCCACTGTCGCAAATGTTCAACGCACGTTTTACACACCAAATGTGGAGCCCAAGCTTTATCCTGGTCTCCCAAGTGGACGCCGAAATAAGCAAGATAACACCGTTTCACAAAGTCAGAAATAGGTTTTCTGCTTTCTTTCAAAGTGTATTCGCCACATACGTAACAAAAAACGTCGGGGTGATTCACACAGCTACGTCTGCTTGTGGATGCCATGGTTTTAATTAATTGTTTTATGACTAAAGAACGCCGAAAACAAAAACAAACTGAAAGCACAACTGCAACTACGTAAACACAATCGTAAACTGAACAGGGTACGGCAGTGCTAGACACGAGGTAATATGGGCGGATGAGTTCGTGGTGGAGGAGTGGGGGTTAGGCAGGTATAAAAGGTCGAAGTTTTACGGCCATCGGGAATACCAAGTAACTCTAATTGCCTAATTATATAATCAAGTTTTAGGTACCACGTTTCCTGTAAATATACCATTATTTCATTATTTGTGCCTGTTATTAAAACGAAAATCAATTAGCCTGTATCTCAAAAACTAGAGCTGCTACGAAAAAAGCCAGGTATTTTTGGAAACAGCACATCAAATATATCCAAAATCAGTTCTCAGTTTTCCGGCACCAAGGAAAAAATTTAATTTTGTTGGCTTGTGTAATTAATAGTGAAAAATTTGTTAATATATACAGTAATACCTTATGCATCGTGAATTTCAGCGACGCATTTTTATTATTGCGCTACATTACGTCTGTTTGCACTAATTACAATTTCGGTGCGCTTTTGACATTAGTCATGTGTTTTGGTACTTAATGGGCTCGTTGAATAGCGCTATTTATGCTGCGGAACATTATAATTGTGGTAGGTGTGATAAAAATTTTGTGAATACCTAGGATAAATAATGTTACGTATATCGAGATCGCAATGGCTACAAGAATGAAAAGATACGCCTACACTATTGCATATAGGCTTCAGGTGATTCATATGCAAAAACGCCCAGAAATCGAACAGCAGCATGTCATTTCTGCCGACCACCCACAGAAAAAATGATCCGTGAATGGATAAAAGGAGGAAAAACTGAAGCTGATTGGATAAGAGAAACAAAGTCTTCGTAAGGTTGGTCTAAAATGGTCACAACTAAATGAAGAAGTAATGAATAGTAGAGCGGAGGAAGTTTGGTATTGCTCGGTACGATCATAATCGTAATGTACGAGACAAAAAAGTTACAGAAGAAAATTGACTAGTTGACTGTACGTATCGTTATTACATATGCATTTCATTTATTATTCATCCCATTATATAGAAATATCATCTTGAGCTTAAGTTTAAGTAAGTACTATCGGTAAAGGGTATCTATATGTGCGACGTGTGCGGTGCACTCCTACAGCTTATTTAATACGACTGCCGAGTTCACGCAGGGCACATTTAGCTATACAAGTCCCAAGCAATTATTTATGTTTTATATTATCCCTATTTGTTTTACGAATTAAATCAATCTAAAACTTTATATTTAACTATTATCACGCCATAATATTTTCTGTAAATGTTGCCAGATACGTATTTAATTACTACTGGAAATGACACAGGACGTGGCTCTTCCTAAATGCCTTGGTGAACCAAAATATTTTTTTCCTGCAAAATCTTCTAAAAAATTGAAAAATATGGTAATTCATCTTTTTGGAGTTTCCTTATTCCAGCCATTCTCTAAACAGTTAAAAAACAGCGGCTTCTAAAACATTAAACAAACATTTGACAATTGAAGAATGGTTCTTGTATAGCATTTCATGATACACAAATTGATAGTATGAGATTATAACAACTAAATCACAGAAAAAGTTTTAACTTGGACAAATGAAACAATGTCCTAGATTTCAAAAGAGGGCCACCCCAGTCAGCAGCTGGCAGACACTCAGCGTTTATGATGCCTATGCTGTCCCATATCCTCCAACGACATCACCAGCTCTTTGCAGATGACAGCAGCATGAAGTTGTGTCTCCTTTTCATGGGTGTTATCACGTAATTGCAAAATATCTGCCATCAACTCTATTATATAACCTGTTGTTTACATAAATTTATAAGCACATAATATGAGCAATAAAGGAAGAAACATTGAGCATTTACCCTAGTGAGAAGATAATTGATAGTAGCTCAATAACTTTGGCTAAGATTAATAAAGGTGAAATACTCCTTTAGCCAAACAATTAGAGGGTTACAACACCCAATGCATTTCACCCACAAGGTGGGCATCGTCAGGGGTAAAACCTGTTTCAACAGTGACTGGGAGCCAACTGCAAGGTTTGAAACGGAAAGTATTAAGAAGACGACTGAGAAACAAGTGAAGCGCGGAAAGATTTTTCGGCGTGTGTGTCATTTAAATCTGTCAGTTTGTATAGGGTCTTGTTGAAATCTGTGTCCGTGTTCATAAGTGTATCGTGGTTTTTGTAAAAGTGAAGGTTTTCTAATGAGTTTAGTGAGTTATTGGCTAAAGTTATCTTGTTAAATCGTTTACGTGTATACTATGACCTGTTTCAAAGATGTGGTTGGCAACGCTTGATTTTTCAAAACGATTATATTTATAGTGAGCCATGTGTTCCTTGAAGCGTGTTATTATTTTCCTTCTTGTTTGTCCGATGTACTTTTTGTCGCAGTGTGAGCATTGTATTTTATAAATACTGGACTTGTTCAAAGATTCTGTTCTGTCTTTTGTACTGCCCAGTAAATTTTTCAAATTATAAGGATTTGTATATGTTATGGTATAATTCTTATGTTTAAAAATTTTGTTCAAGCCTCTGTTTAATGGTGGAAAATAAGGCAATTTTACATATTTGCCCTCTTTTTTGTTTTCTAATTTGAGGGAAGTGGCATTGGACAAGGTTTTATTAAAGTTATGTTTTCTCACCAATTTATTATATAAATTATTATCGTATCCAAGTTTAGCGGCAATTTGTTTTATGTGTTTGAGTTCCTTTGCATATCTGATTTTATTGAGGGGGATGTTACATAATCTGTGTGTTAAAAATTGAAACACAGCTATTTTTTGGTTCATAGGGTGAAAGGAGTTGTTAGGAATGAAGTTATCAGTATGTGTAGGTTTTCTAAAAATGTCAAACTCAATGTGTTGTCTATTATTTATGATAAGCAAGTCCAAAAATGGCAAGGTGTTGTTTTCTTGAAGTTCATAAGAGAACTTAATTGAAGGATATATGTTGTTTAACTGATTAACAAATTCATCTACATTTTGTTTCTTTAAATCAAAGATTGTGAATATGTCATCCACGTACCTCAACCATATATCTGGAAAGTAATGAAATTTTTCTTTGCAATCGTTTTCAAAAGAGGACATGAAAATGTTGGCTAAAAAGGGAGATAAGGGGTTTCCCATAGAAGTGCCTTGAGTTTGTTTGTAAATTTCATTTTTGAATAAAAAAACGTTCTGTGACATGCATAAATTAGTAAGTTGTAAATATGCGAGGACAATTTCATCAGAAAAACTTTGTTTTAGTAACAATGATTTTAAATTTTGGGATGTTTCTTCCAGAGGTACACTTGGGAAGAGGCTTTTAACGTCAAAGGAGACCAAAATCTCAGACTCTTTTAATACTATGTTTTTTAGTTTACTTATCACGTCATAGGTATTTTTAACAGAGTGTTTGTCGAGAAAGGACATCTGTTTAAATTCACTATTAAGCCATTTGGCCAAGTTATAGGTTGGGCTATTTATTCCTGATGCAATCGGTCTCATGGCTTTGTCATCTTTATGTATTTTGGGGAGACAGTACAATTTTGGTATGTTTGGGTTTGAAATTTTTAACTTGTAGCTTAATTTATTATCAATGATGGTTTTACATCCTTTAATGATGTCTTTAGTTTTTTGAATCATGGAATCTAATGGGTTCTTCTTGAGTTTAATGTAAGGTCCATTGTTCAACATAATTTGGACGTTGTCAAAGTATTGTGTCTTATCCATGATCACTATTTTATGGCCCTTGTCAGCCTTAATGTAGAAACAATCTTTATCTCTGAGTTGTTTCATGGTTTTGGAATAGTTTTTAGGATGAGACTTATTTAATTTGTTCAAGTTGTGTTGGATTTTTTCAATAATTTAATTAATAAATTAGTGAGAAAACATAACTTTAATAAAACCTTGTCCAATGCCACTTCCCTCAAATTAGACAACAAAAAAGAGGACAAATATGTAAAATTGCCTTATTTTCCACCATTAAACAGAGGCTTGAACAAAATTTTTAAACATAAGAATTATACCATAACATATACAAATCCTTATAATTTGAAAAATTTACTGGGCAGTACAAAAGACAGAACAGAATCTTTGAACAAGTCCGGTATTTATAAAATACAATGCTCACACTGCGACAAAAAGTACATCGGACAAACAAGAAGGAAAATAATAACACGCTTCAAGGAACACATGGCTCACTATAAATATAATCGTTTTGAAAAATCAAGCGTTGCCAACCACATCTTTGAAACAGGTCATAGTATACACGTAAACGATTTAACATTGATAACTTTAGCCAATAACTCACTAAACTCGTTAGAAAACCTTCACTTTTACAAAAACCACGATACACTTATGAACACGGACACAGATTTCAACAAAACCCTATACAAACTGACAGATTTAAATGACACACACGCCGAAAAATCTTTCCGCGCTTCACTTGTTTCTCGGTCGTCTTCTTAATACTTTCCGTTTCAAACCTTGCAGTTGGCTCCCAGTCACTGTTGAAACAGGTTTTACCCCTGACGATGCCCACCTTGTGGGTGAAATGCATTGGGTGTTGTAACCCTCTAATTGTTTAGCTAAAGGAGTATTTCACCTTTACTAGTGAGAAGATTGATATTTAGTGCAGGTTGAGGTGAAGATGGATTCTACTGGCATCACGTTTAGCTCTTCCTGTGTCGGTGTTAATCATGATCGTGATGAATGATGAAGAAATAGAAAAATTTATATGTAGTGTGGACCTTTTTTTAAAGAAAGGAAATCTTTGTAATATTCACCGCTATAAGAGTTTGAGATGACTTTTTCTGTTTGATTCCATATGGCAGATGCTAGCAAAGCTGGGTAGGTGCTGATTGAAAGAGGTGTTAAATCTAGCTGCAAGTCTTGGCATAAATAATTTCACTGTATTCAAAGGCTAGGTTGACCGATTTAAGACACACTATAATTTTGTTTATAAAGCTACATCAAGTGATGGCAAGAGCATTAATGTAGACATTACTGAAAAAGGGAAAACAGTCCAGCTATTGGATGAATTAAAATATTATGCAACCTACTACATTTACAATGCGTATGAAACAAACCTGTTTTATAATTGGAAACCAAATAAAACTCTTATCATGCGAGAAGAATTGTGCCATGTTTTAAGAAACTGCCTAGTAAGTGTGATTCAAATAACTAAGCTTGAATGATTAGTGAAAACTTCAAAGAACTTTTAATAGGACTGGATGCACAAATGAGAGCTAAAAACCGCAAAATTATACTTTTTCCTGATCATTCATGAGGCTCACTTCATTTGAGAAAGATTGTTGCTTTTACCATCCTAATTGTATGAACCAACTTCTGTCACTTGTTCCGATGTTTTTAATGCAGATACAGAAAGCAAACTCATCTGGAAGGCTATGGCACTGATAGATACTACAAGCTGAAGTTGAACACATTATATGTGCTATACTTACAGCAGAAGTCAGGTGCTTAAAATATCAGCATCTGCAGTGAATAACTGCTTAAAATGTGGATTTACAATTAATGAGTACCATAAAGATGTTGCCATAGATGGTGTTGTCATGTTGAATGAGAATGAAGGAAACACATTCAACCAGCAGTGGTACAATTTGAGGAGTGAACAGCATCTGACAGTACACTTGAAGCATTTAATATACAGACCATGGACACGGTGATAGATGTACAGTTGAATAGGATGAAGAAGAAGAAGAGATGAAAGGGGTTGAAGATTTTGCACCTATTACATTTCTGGCTGCACTCTATGGATAAGCAGCAAGGAATAATAATAATAATATATATTTGTCCAATGATCATACAATATGATATAGGATATATCAGAAGAGATAATATACAGTACAATGAAATAATTCATATCCAAAGTATCGATATACAATTAAAAATATAAAAATAAAGAAATCAATATACAATATCATCCTCTGCTTATTCTCTGGTCATCGGTAAAAATCTTTGATTTATAACACATTTTTTCTAACAGCAAAGATCTCAATTGGTTTTTAAACATGTTAATACTTTCTATGGTTTTTAATGCAGTAGGCAATCGATTAAATAGATGGAGGCCCATTACATAAGGGCCATTTGTTGCCATCTTACAATTCTTTTGTGGTGTGTAAATACTTAAGCAATTTCTGGTATTGTGATTATGAATATCCCTATTTGATGTAAAACTGCTTCTATTGGTCTTCACAAATACTAGTAAAGATAGATTAAACACTTGGTATTGGGAGGATATCAAGTTCCTTGAAAAGTGGGCGACTAGGTGTATAATTAGGTTGGCCAGCAATGTAGTGAATAACACGTTTTTGTAATTTAAAAACTTTGTCTAGTTGTGCTGAGTGGCCCCAAAAAATAAGCCCATATGTTACCCATGAGTAGAATTCACTATAATATAATATATGACTTTTAGAGTCTTTATACTTATAGTACCTATGATAGATTTTATCATGAAGCATACAGTTTAGTTTTTTTAGTATTCTGTCTGTATGGATATCCCAGGATAAATTTTGTGATATGTTAACCCCTACAAACCGAGTATGACTAACTTGTTCTAGTGATTTATTACTTATCCTAATGAGAAGACTATTATCGCTTTCATAATTTTTGATGAACTTAATCATCTTTGTTTTATTGCAGTTTATGCTAAGATGATTATTGGTACACCAATCATTTATTGCACTTATGACTGTTACCAGAACCTATTAATGAAAACAGATCATCTGAGGAAATAAGTAGGTTTGTGTCATCAGCATTGACAATTGCTTTAGTGTAAATGTTATTAGCAAGGATAGTAGGAAGATAATTTATATAAAGGAGAATAGAACAGGTCCAAGAATTTAGCCCTGTGGAACACCTGAAGATGGAATACTTGTGTTATATATATATATATATATATATATATATATATATATATATATATATATATATATATATATATAGCTCCTTTATGATCAAGGACAACCTATTGGATTCTGTCACTGAGGTAAGATCTGAACCAGTCATTAGCTCTTATGCCATATCTGTTAAGTTTTTTGAGGAGCAGTTCATGACCAACAGTATCAAAGGCTTTTGATAAGTCAAAGAATATGCCAAGCATTTGTTTATTGTCATTTATTGAGTAAATAATAAAATTAATCACTTCATATATGGTAGTAATTGTTGGTTTCCTTTTTGAATCTATGATGCGAAGGGGATATAATACTATGTGCATTAAGAAAGTTTTCAAGACGTTTATGAAATACCCTTTCAAAGATTGTAGAGAATACACTTTGAATAGCTAAAGGTCTATAGTTGGTGAAGTTGTTTGGGCCACCTTTTCCTTTGTATACTGGTATGACTTTGGATAGCTTCAGTTTAGAAGGAAAGATGCCAAGTTTAAGCGAGTCATTGATAAGAAGGAGAAGAGATGTAATGATTATATTTTAATACAAGTGCTGGAATTTTGTCAAGTCCTGTTGAACAGTTATTATTAAGGGCGGATATTATACTGATTACTTCCTTTTCATTTGATGGACTAAGATATAGTGAATTTTCGAGAGAGGGTATGTTCAAGAGTGAGTTAGAAATGACAGGATGATTGTTGAAGATCTTGTTGAATTCTTTGCTAAAGATTTCACAAAGTGATGATGGTGTGTCTCTGTCATTGTTAGATAAGCCTAAGTTTGGAAGTATTCTAGTGGGTTTGTTGCCCTTGCATGCATTTATAATGTTCCATATCTCCTAGGATTTGTTTTTTGCATTAGTCAGCTTAGTATCAAAAAATAATTTTTTGATATCATTTAAAAGCTTTTTGTACTCCCTTTTCCACATTGTCAGTTGCTTGGCAGTTTCATAATTACCAGAAGTTTTATGAGGAAAGATGTTTTAATTTTCTTGAGCACTCCCTTATTTTGTTGGTAACCCAATTTTTGTCTTGGGGGTTATGAATATTGTACGCATTTTTAGTTAGTGGAAAAGCATGATGAAAGTGGTGAAGAAATTTATCATAAAAATATTAAACCTATAGTCAAGATCTCTACATGAAAATACTTCTGACCATAACTCATTGTTGAGAAGGTGTAAGAAACAGGAAATATTTGAATTTGAAAAGATCTTTTCAATTGTGTATCAGTAGTACCCGAGGTAAGGATTTGATTTATAATAAATCAGGCCTTTACAAAGCTATAATCTGAAATAAAATTTTCAATAACAGATGCATCAACATGTTAAAAATCGAAATTGGTTAGGATATTATCCAGTAGTGTGTTAGATCTTGGTTTAATTCTAGTTGGGACATTCACAATGGGTGTGAGATTAAAGGAGGTAAGTAGATTGACAAAATCAGCCTTTTCTGGACTTTCTAACAAGAAATTACAGTTGAAGTCGCCTGTGATTATGACATAATTGTTTGTAGAAACTTTGAAGACCATATCTAGCAATTGACATAATCTGTGAAGAAATGAACTGAAGTCGCTGGATGGTGAGCGATATATTGACATGACTATTATTACAGTGATTCCAATATTTATCTTAGTACATGAACATTCAAACTCACTGTCAACATTGAACATTTTGACTTACTATTAAAATTACTGTAGTTTAAGATATGTCCGACAAATATTGCCATTCTATCATTTTGTTTTTCACTTCGACAAAAGAAATTGGCCTAACTGTATCCTGGGAGACCAAAGATAATTCTTCTTCTTTTAGCCAGTGCTTACAAACATAGAAGATATCTGGATTGGTCTCACCTAATAAAATTTCCGTTTCACCTTCTTTATTACGTAAACACTGCACATTAGCAAGAAGGACACCAATGGTAACTCGAGCAGTAGATGACAGTGGCGGATTATCACACAGGCGTATGTCTCGGGCCCCACATGCCCAGGGGCCCCCAAACTGACAAAAAAAATCCGCTTATCATCTTTCATTTATCTTCACAACGCAGTCTTTGAATTTTCCTTCATGACTTTACGTGTAACCACGATTCGTCTTCCAAGTAGAGTCGATCTGGGTTCGATTCGATAAAAAACCGACCACCTACAAGTCAACTCCTGTGTGTAATCGCCGCTTAAGAGCTGTGGACACCAATGGCGGATTTATGGTGGTCGAACATGGTGCGCGTCAGGGGCCCCGTGAAGTATGGGACCCAATGAAATATGGGGCCCCGTTATGTCTGGCAGTACTTCTCAACTTGGGTTACCCGGAACCCTAGGGTTCCGCGAAAGATTGGGTTTCTGTGTGGATGCACGAAAATGGGGAAAAAGGCAAGATTTCCCCACCGCTAAGTCACCCTAAATCTTGAATTTCTCCCTCACACTCATTGTCAGTGGCGGATTCAAGGGGGGTCGGTCTTGATGTGTGACGGGCTCCTTGAAGTAAGTGGCCCGAAAAATGCTCGTGTATATAATCTCAAAAACATTAAATGTCTTTATTTTAAAACCAGTGGAATCTCTCTATGATTCCATAGGAAAACGATCGCAAAGAGGTGTCACAAAAGAGGGTAGTCGTTAGGAGCGTTTTCACTATATATTTAGATTGCGGAGCCCCAGACTGCTTAGCGCCAGGGGCCCCCAAATGCTTAGCGCCAGGGCCCCACCAATATTTAGCGCCAGGGGCCCCAGGAGGCGTAAATCCGCCACTGGTAGAAGAACCAAGTCACTTTTGATTGGGTTTGATAATACCAGAACACAGTTGGGTAATCACTCGTGAGGATGACTCTCCTGGAGAATCATTTTCATCAATTATGTTTGCGACTTCTTTGCCATCATTTTCACTTATATTGCTGGTTGGGTCTTCATGAGCAGGGGATACGTTACGGTTTGTAGATTTATAGAAAACAAACCGTCTCACTACTACACCACTAGGACAATTATTGCTTTTAAACATTTCTTCGTGATGTTTATAGTCAGCCTCTATTTTGAAGGAACAGTAATAGCTATTTGAGGAAATTCTATTGCAACTAAACTCACTCCCTGGAAACTTTGATTTTAGATACGATATAACATCATCTTGGGCAGTATCACGCTGAATACAACTTAAATAAATCCAAGTACGGCGGGGTATACCTACAAGGAAGTGTTTATCAAGATTTGATATTAATGACAGTGTAATCGTGGCATATAATGAGATTGAAAATGTGTTGTATAGATGTAAAAGAATGGAGATAAAGACACCAAGTCTTTTTTTAAGAAACAATAATGTAAATATATATTATATAAAGCTCATTATTAGTCGTACTGTAATATTTATATTAAATTATTTGGCATAAATATGGTAATCTATGTAATATTTTTCTTGTTCAGGATAGTGAATTTTAATTGTATAGATTTCACATTTTTTAAAACATTCCCTTCAAATACGTAAAATTGAAGATTCCTGGTACAATGTTAAAAAGGAATTATAAACCAAATTATTGATTGATTTAGAAAACATTATTTTAACATTATATTTTTTGATCTTGGAACCTATCCCTATTTTTCGAATTTAATGATTGCCCTAATGCGGATTCTCACAACATGGTGTCCTAAAACATAACCACTCGTTTGGGGGAAATTTTACTGTACACTGATTTTGCACACACAACTGGATTGCCATAACTAGTTAGTTTTGAAAAAAATTTTGTTGAAAGTAAATTAACGTAATTCATGATAACCATATAAAGGCAAATCAACTTTTGACATAACTTTAAAGCCAATCGCATACTTTATATAAATATATTTAAAATTGAAGAGAAATTTTTTTAATTAGACACTTCCAGTTATAACAAATAATAATAAAAAAGTTCTTATAAAGAGAATATATGGATAGCAAAAAAACATCAGAAATCAAATAAAAGGTATTAATTCATTTTAATTCATTAATAACAGATTTGTTATGAAGAATTCTAACCTGATTCTTTTCTGGGTCTACCTCCATTAATGAATTCTCATCGGATGACATTCTTGCACTTTTTCTCTCATCAAAAACAAGTTTGCAATTCAAAGGTACTTGAGGAGCATGAATATAATGTGATGCATCTGCTATGCATGTTCCAGGTGTTTGTCCTCCACCTAAGCAACCTATTCCAGCTGTGCTTCGCTGCCACCGCAAATGGAACTAAAAATATTTAGAATTTGGACTGATTAAATGTGCTCTTTTCTTCTTCTGCAGATTAAATTTTGTCATTAATGGATTTGTTTTTTCTTGCGTAAGTAACTTGAAAAAGGTGCATTTTATGCGAAGGTACATAGTTCGAAGCAATAACAAAGACATTTATTTCTTTAACTTTATCGGCGACATAAGACTTTAAATGGGAAGTCTCTCAGGACGGGAAATCGTGTGATATTGGATGAGAGTGGACGAGAGCAGTGGGATAGCTTCCCGTCACGCCGGATGGAGTTCACCACTTGCGACTATTGGAAACAAGTTGGAAGTTATTGGAGGGCGAACTATCCCGTAGGGAAAAGGCCCCTCGGTCCAATTCCTTCCCACTCACGCCGCAAAGAGTGCAGCACCTCTCGTTCTCTTTCCTCCTGTCGCGGGGGATCTCGTAAAGTGCGCACTTCTCTCGATTCATTCATTAGAGCCTCCACAAGTCTCCCTCGCAACGCTCTGGGCAGAGGAGAAGGAAAAGCTTAAAAATCCGGAACGAGAAGTCGTTTTACCTGTAAATGGAGTGAATCCTTCCTTTCCTCACCTATTCTACGGTTAACCACCTCCCCTTCTCGCATTTATGCCCTAATGCAGTAAGTCCCTTCAACGCTGTGTCCTAAATCTCCCTAATTGAATCACATTAGGGGCCGTTCACAAACTACATAATGCGATTTTCAACTTTTTCTACCCGCACCCTCTAACACTCCCAAAACAAAACTTTCCCTCTTGACAAATCGTAACACTTTGTTTGACCCCCTCCCCTTTCTTTCCTTGAATTACGTAGTTCGTGAACGGGATCTAAGGTCATGCAAATAACCACACGGAATATGTGAAGTAACAATGGTTGGTTCCTTTTATTAAGATGTAAATCAACCAAGAATAAAATGTGACTACCAATAAGTTATTTCTAAAAAAATCTGATTTGGCCACTACATGACTTTCTCCATATCTGTAATATTTCTAAAAATTCCAAATAAGTTAAATGATAGTTTTAATTAAATTGTAATTTCAACCGCTGGAGCTAATTTTAACTAACTCCAATAGTTTCCTTGCATGTTGCAAATATGGATAGAAATTCTTTCAGTTATTACAGTAATATAAATACTTATAAGGGTACCTTAAAATACTACGTTAATGCGTCCAAAAATGAATTTCAGCAAAATAATGTCGGTAGGAAGAGTATACAGAAGACGTTGAACCATCAATCCCTCCACAGATACAAAGTTATTAAGATGTTCAGAACGGAATAGAATAAATTATAAACGTGCCGAGGCAGCCATTTTATAATTAAGAGCAATATAAACGAAAAATAAATCATTCGTTTAACCCTTTAGCTGCTTTTATGACATATGTAGTGTTTTGTTTGAATATAGTCTTGTAGTGATAAATACTTTAAATTTAGCAATTAAATGTGGTGAGTGGTAATAACAATATTTTAGTTTATAACTTGAATGGAATCTGATGCCAGTTTTGACAACTACCACTTGGAAATGGACGAAAGGATTATTAATGCGCTTTCCGACCGGAAAGAGAATACTCAAAATTAAAGATCGCCATGATTATAAATGTTGTCCAATTAAAAACACATATGGATTGCACAAGCTATAAATAAATTATAACATTAAAAATTAACAAATAACGAAAACATGTTACCTTAATGAATGATTGCCTTAGAATAGTTTTAATTCCAAGTGAAATTTGCTCCATGCTGGTAATTTAAAAGTAAATAACGTAACAATAATGAGTGGTAAACAATATCGCATGGCAAATTGTCTAACTTACAAACAAATTTATTCTGAAAAACTAATTTCTAAATATAAGGAAAATAAAATTGCATAGAAGTTTATTTCCTTTTTTGTTGTTGGCTAATATACTTATAGCATATTTTAATAAACACGACAGCATATTAAATGTAAATATAAACATATACATGAAGATTTTATCGTTAGAAAAATTCTATGCATAGTGTTGCGCTATTAACGCGCCGGAGCTGTATTAATTTAAACAATGTACGAATATAGAGCAATATTATAATTAAAACAATATTTAGAAAATGTGTGCATGACGGTTGATTATCGAAAGAATATTTAAAAACATTGTGTTAATTTTGTTTGGTATGTCATTATTCCAAGGCTATTTTGACTTGTGAAGCAAAATTACGTTCAGTAACCCATAAACAACTTAGTTTTTCTTCGGATAATATCGCTGGTGCAAATACAAAGTGATCATTTTCCGATTCATTCAATTCTCCGATATGACAAAGGGGAAGTCGAACCCTACTTCTGCAAATCAGATAAGAAGTAGCAAAGCCTCCGAAGTACTGACGGATCGATCCGGCGATAAATTTTTGAGGCTCTGATGTCTGCAGAGGGGAAGACGGCTTAAACAGATTACCGAGATGATGCAATGCCCACGTCTTCGATATACTTTTCCTCTGCCCTCTCCCACGCACGACCACCAAATCCCTCGCTCTCCTCCCACTTCCCTCTCTGTTCGTCCGGCACTTCTTCTCGCATGGGGCATCCATCTGCCCTTCTCCTCTAATCATCTTTCGTTTCCAATGTGAACCGTAAATGGCAAAATACGGTTTTCCTTTTGCCTACTACGGCATTTCGGATGATGGTATGACGACGAAGTGCGTTTCTTTTTCCTCCTACCGATAACAAGGAGATGCCAAAACGTTTGGCAACATTCATGAATTTCGCAGTTTAAACGATTTTGGTACTAGATTGGGTCAGGACGTTGATGGAATTATTACTAGTCGATATCTTGATGATATTTGAATGCTTATTTTTCAATCTGTTATCAGTTATAACGGAATAGTTATCGATATTTGACGCGAACAATTAATTTTATCTTACTTTAGATTCGAAAATTTTCATTTGGTTATCAATAAAGTTAATTCAAGAAAATATTTCATTAAGGGTGATAAAATGAAATTCAGGACATATTTATCATTGAAATGGATCAACAAGTATGATAAAGATTGTTAACTAAATATTGCGCTTTTAGAAACTCACTAATACGATGAGGGCAAAGGTTATAATCACGTACAAAGCAAGCAGAATATCACAAGACGAAGCATGAGGTCTCAGAGTGGGAAGCATAGGCAAACGGGATAACTCTCGTACTTGAAAACCAGAGATTTTCCACCACATATGCATCATAGGTAACTTTTCGATGCATGCCAATAAACACAGAATTTAAGTTTATTCTCATTTAGAGCCTACATATTGGACTTTAGCTTTCCATTTAGTTTTTACGCCTCATTCTCCTTGAATTATGAAGTTATATTATGAAAAGGTGCACTTTATTCATAACTATTGATGTTCCGACCCTGCGCGGTCCACGCGCCAAGCTATAAAGCGGCCTTCCGCAATTTTTTCTCGAAATGATAATTACTTTTATTATATTTTATTTGGCAAAAAATAATTACTCTCTAAAAGAAATGATTTAAAACACCACAATTGAAATAGGACAAGAATTTGCATTTTAAATAATTTTATTGACAAATTTAAACAAATATTTTTATTAATGAAAAATAATTCCTACTTTGTAAGTATTAAGTACCTAACTATTAAGTAAAATATATAATTTTCTTTTATCACCTACTTTTGAGCATCCTACATAAAATTGCCCGTGTGCATAGCAAGGGATTCGCAGATCAATCTCTACTATTTTAAATAAATGTCCTTGAGCTTTATTTAGGCTGATTGCAAAACTAAGCCGTTTTAGAAATTGAAACCTCTTAAATTGAAATGGAAAGTCTGATGGTGCTATTGGAATCCTTTGAAAAAAGGATAAACTTTTAATTATCACTCGATGGTTGAGCATAAGTAAAACTCGTTCACACCTTTTATTTACGGCTCAAAATTTATCTCATCAAAACATTGATATTATAATTATATATTATAGTGAAGGTTTCATTAAAATCGGTCAATTCGTTGCTGAGATATATTTTTAAAAACAAATTTGAACCGGCCCTTACAACCCTTCGACCCCGTGGACCGATTTTATCCATTTTCAGCTCGAAAATGTCTCAAAGAAACATTGTTAGCGGCGGAGAATTCGTCAAAATCGGTAAATTGGTTGCTGAATCTAAAAAAAATCGAAATTTGGACCGATCGTTTCATGGGGACACCTCGACCCTGCGGGCCGATTTAAATTATTTTTGGAACTTCAACTCTCATGATCAACCTGAAGCTGCTGCCATATGTTGAAGCTCCTACCTTTATTTTCTGATGAATTACGACTGCCATAGACACAAACATACACAGAGCATCTTCTTTTATCATTATAGATATAAAAACGAGATTTTGAACTTCCCGAGTGTGAATGTGTCTTGCGAAGAAACCCTAAACTATGCGATAAACACTAATACGAGGTGATTGATGTTTTTCCAAAACCTGCCCAACACAAAAAGAATCTTTGGAAAATACAGGAACATAACACGAAAACGCTTATTAGATAGTGCAGCAAGAAAGACAGGCAAAGATATAATTATATATACAAATAATAATTTGAAGAGTATTAAAGCATTTCCTTCGTAGTAATATTTTATTGAGTCCCTAATGAAATTTGATAGTGATAATTATACTCAAAACTTTTCAGCGTGATTTTGCATTTTTATAAACATAATTACAATATCAAATTTATCTCGAATATTTGGAAAATAAAAACAATACATTTGTGTCGTTATGAATTCTTCTCAATTATTTCGATTCACGGCTTTCCTCTTCTGTGGCATCAAGAAGGGATTTTTTCTTTCGTCGAATACTATCTTTTTCGATTTTCCGTATCGGGGCAGCAGAAGCCCAGCCTCTCTCTCTCTCTCTCTCTCTCTCTCTCTCTCTTTCTGCTTGGAAGAGAAAGAGACAAACTCTCTTGATTTAGAAATCCAGAGAACATTTACGGAGTGCCCATGCCTCTTGTTCTCTTGAGTGCAGTTCGGGGGAGCGAAAGAAGAATGGGTGAGCGTAGCTGCAAATGGACACCAGTCGAAAGAGAAAGGGAATTCTGTGTCGTGCTAGCCGTTAAGAGCTCTCGGACACTATTCATCTAACGTGACTACAAATTTAGAGAAGCGCCTTCTTACAACAGAAGTAAATTTATTCGATGGCTAGAAGGAGGGCAAGCTCAAAATTAGTGATCAATATCATTTATAAATTTTTGGAATAGTAATGTTTCACTTCGTGCTTGTCAACATTTGTGTGTGTATATATATATATATATATATATATATATATATATATATATATATATATATATATATATATATACACACAGCTTGTTGATATGTGAAACATTTCAAACTTCCGGCGCTGGCTGTGAGCGAGGATTCAGTCTCATAAATACCATAAAACTAAATCGCGAAACAGATTAAAAGAGGTACATTTAGATTTGATAATACGCATTAAATTTCACTCGTTAAGTGACGGAGAATCGAATCTCGACGCAATTTTTGAGCATTGGAAAAATTCTAAAGACAGGAGAAAAAAGATTCTAGACCAGGAATATGTATCATCTTGCTCAAGTTCTCATGTCAGTAACAACGAATGAATTTTTTAATAAACAGTTTTGTATATGGTTATTAAATAAATAGCTTATAACACTTGATCAAAAAATAATATGATATTTCTAGATTTTTCCATAATAAAGTTGAATAAATTATTTTTATTCCTAAATTTGTAATGAGAAAATAGGTCGTGGAAACTTGTAATTTTATACGTAATGAGTATTTAATGTCTTATTTTGTTTCCCAATCGAAGGGTATCTTTATTTCGTTTAAGTACATGAAATGTATCCGTACCATTGGATTTATTGCATAATAAAACTTATACTATTATTCTGCAGATTGACAGAAGGGAAATTTTTCATTTACATTGCAGAATTATAGCTTTATATAATCATAAAAAATTATATTAACTAAAAATTCCTTTTATCCTCAGTGCTGTGGTGTTTCTTTTTCCTAACTTTAGTACAAATAGGATAAATGAATGCCGTCAAGGTAGCAGTAGTTAGAATCCCGTGACAATCCCTTATTTTGATCAAAATATAAATAAGTTTATGTTTAATTCATTTTTCTTTAAACTAATCCATGTCCATCTAATCTAATCCATGTTCATTTCAGTTATCTCAAAATGTAATTTAAAAAAACAGCTTGCAGGCAGATAAGTCTATATACATTAGTTAGATTATTGAATATGGAGATTATCTAGCCAAATTGCTCAGTAATCATCTTTGAGTAGTTTTTTCTATAATTGCTTTGTAATATGTGATTCAGGAATTATTTTCTGAATTTTATCCATTTCTTTTGATAAATTTGTTAAAACAGCCAAGAATGCTTTCCATAAAGCGATTTTCATATTTATAATATTGATGGTGTAGTGGTTAGCGTGTCGGCTATCTATTGCAAAGTTCGGGGGTTCAAACCCCTCGAATGGAGGTTTTATAAAAAAAACTATCATCAGTGCCTGGCAGTAGGCAGCAGTGCTGTCAGTATGGTATAAAGCCGAAAACAAATGATCTTGGTTGGGTCTATATCCAATACAGCTGTAGGCGTGATCAGGACGATTTGAACGGCTACAGTACTGCGATGTGGAAAGCAAGAGGGAAACTACCACATTACAATCCCTAGTAATGATTATATGGTTGGACAATATGAGTTCTCTCAAGGTAAAACAATCCGGAGGTAAAATAGTCCCCCAATCGGATCTCCGGGCGGGGACTGCCTTGAGGAAAACATTTGTCGAAAGTAAATTACGAATAGGGACTTGGAACGTAAGAACTATGAGAAAGGCAGGAAAGCTAGAGAACTTGAAAGAAGAAATGAGAAGAAATAGAGTTGACATTATAGGACTAAGCGAAACTAGATGGGAGGGAGAAGGACAGTTCGACTCGGAAGAATTCACGGTAGTTTATTCTGGAGGAAATAGTGGGGAAAGGGGAGTAGCTCTGGTACTTAGGAAAGATATGATGAAAAGTGTGACAAAGATAATAGCAACGAACGATAGACTGATGGCAACAAAGCTTAAAGCAGTCCCAGTGGGCATGTTGATAATCCAGGTATATATGCCAACGTCAGCTCATGAAGATGAAGAAATCGTGAGATTTATTAGCAAATTAATGAAATTTACGAATAAGACGGAAGAGGAAAGGTAAACTGCATAATAATGGGAGATAGGAACAGTATAGTCGGAGAAGGACAGGAAGAAAATGTGGTCGGGCAATACGGACTTGGGAAGAGAAATCGAGGAGGGGAGAAACTCGTAGAATTCTGCATCAATAATGACCTTGCAGAGACTAATACATGGTTCAAAAACCATAAACAAAGGTTATACACATGGAAAAGCCCAGGAGATAGAATGAGATGCCATATAGATTACATCCTTGTAAAACAAAGATTCAGGAACAGCATAAAGAACGCCAAGGCATTGCAACAAGCGGACATTGACTCAGATCACAGCCTTCTAATACTTGACGTGAGTACAAAGCTCAAACAAATAAGAAAAACCAGGAGAGAAAGACAGGCCTGGGATCTAGAAAAACTGAAAGAAAGGCAGAATGTAGTCAGAATGAAGTTGGAAGATAACTTATGAAAGTTGGAAAACAAACCCAAGACCGTTGATATAGAATGGAATAATATTAAAACCAGTATCAAGGATACCTTAGACAAAGAGATTGGAAAACAAGAGAAGAAAATCAGAAAACCATGGATTACGAAGGAAATGCTGGAGAAAATGAATGAGAGACGAAAATGGAAAAACGTTAACAGTGAAGAAGGTAGAGCCAACTATAGGCGTATAAACAATGAGTTAAGAAGGATAACAGATAAAGCTAGAGAAAATTGGATAAAAGGAAAATGTGATGAAATAGAACAAATGGAGAAGTTAGGACGGTACGATATGATGTACGCTAGAGCACTCGAGTTAGAAGATAAGAAATCTAATGGAATTAATGGTATGGGAATTATGAATACAGATGGGAAGATAGTCTCAGAAACAAAGGATGTAGCACAGGTATGGGAAGAATATACAGGAACTATACAGCAAGCATGCAAGATCGGAAAAATAGAACTGGAAGATGAGGAAAACATTGAAGAAGATAAATTAGGACCAAGTATTATGGAGAGCGAAGCAGAAAAAGTGATTGTGGAACTAAAGAAGGGGAAAGCCACGGGCAGCGATGGAATACCGGCTGAGATACTTAATGTCATAGGATCAGAAGGACTAAAAGCGATCACGAAATTAATTAATAAGATTTATGGCACGGGAGAGTGGCCTCGGGATTTCATAGAAGTAACAATGATCCCTCTAAAGAAGAAGCCAAAGGCAATGCAGTGTAAAGATTACAGAACGATAAGCCTTCTGTCACACACATCGGAGATCATCACGAGGATTCTTA
This sequence comes from Tanypteryx hageni, assembly GCA_028673005.1. Classification (NCBI taxonomy): domain Eukaryota; kingdom Metazoa; phylum Arthropoda; class Insecta; order Odonata; family Petaluridae; genus Tanypteryx; species Tanypteryx hageni. The sequence goes on from CM054112.1 coordinate 6,137,032, forward strand.
ATAAAAGGCTGGAGAAAAAGGCAGAAGAAATGCTAGGGAAAGATCAATTCGGTTTCAGAAAAGGACGAGGAACTAGAGATGCTATAGGAGTAGTTAGAATCATATCAGAAAGGGCAATAGAGTACAGTCAAGATATCTGCGCATGTTTCGTAGACTGGCAGAAGGCTTTTGATAGAGTAAATTGGGTAAAGTTGAGGACGTTTGAGGAGAGCGTCCTCGAGGACAGAGTAGTATTGTAGAAGGGAAGCTCTATCAGAACAAAGCCTCCATCCTTGACGAGCAAGGGCATAGGGGATAGAGGTTTTGGTATGAAGGGGATGGCAGCTATCAAAGTGGAGATATTGGAGGCTGTTGGTGGGTTTGATATGAACGCAGGTGCGAATTTTGCTGTCTTGAAGGTAAAGATCGACATCCAGGAATGTAATGTGGGAGGTAGAGGATTGGTGGGTGAAAGAGAGTGGAGGATGGAAGGAGAGGCGCGAGAGAAAGAAATTGAGAGAGTCAGGTCCATGCGTCCAAATGAGAAAGACATCGTCGATGTATCTCAGCCACAAAAGTGGTCTGAGTGGTACGTTGAGGAAGAGTCGTTCCCATTCTCCCAAGTAACAATTGGCGTATGAAGGCGCCATACGGGTGCCCATCGCAGTGCCTCTAATTTGAAGGTAGTGACGCCCATCGAAGGTGAAGTTGTTCATTTTTAGCACCATAGCTGCCAAGTCTAATAAGAAATGGGAGGAAGGTCTAGCGTCGGGTGGTCTTGAGTCCAGGAGTTTACTAAGGGCAGAAAGTCCATCACCCTGGGGGATGTTTGTGTAGAGGGAACAGACATCGATAGTGGCCAAAATGGTATTGGATGGGAGAGGAAAGGGGAGGTGTTTGAGGCGTTTGAGAAAGTGGTTAGTGTCTTGGATGAAGGAAGGGAATAGACGAATGAGAGGTTGTAGGTGGGAGTCAACGAAGGCGGAGATGCGTTCTGTAGGGGAGTTAAAGCTGGCAACAATGGGGCGGCCGGGGATGTTGGGTTTGTGGATTTTAGGGAGAAGGTAGAATGTGGGTGTGCGGGGTTTGTAGGGGATCAATAGAGCAATGGCGGAATCAGGAAGGCCTTCCTGTTTTCCTGAGGAAAGAAGATAGGACTAAATTTTGTCGGAGTGGTGGTCTGTGGGGCTTCCTCGTTATATTTGGCGCGATCCATCACAACCGTGGTGGTGCCCTTGTCGGCAGGGAGGATGATGATATGGTCACTATGTTTGAGTGTAGAAATGGCATGTCTTTCACGTCTGGTAAGATTATCTGTATGGTTGATAAGATCGGAAAAGTTGGGTTGGGAGACTCTGGAAAGGATATAATTGAGGTATTGTTCGACCGGGTGTAGGGAAGGAAGGGTGGGTGGAATGTATTGGGAAGGAGGTTTGAAGATGGAAAAGGTAGGTGGAAGGCCGGGAGGGAGTTTAGGGTTGGCAGAGGTGAGAGAGTCTTCTTTGGGAGGGTTGGTTTTTAGACGTAGTGTGCTGGCAAAGGACTGGACGTCGGCAAGGAGGCGAAAATGATCAAATTTGGTGGTGGGACAAAAAGAAAGGCCGCGTGATAGGAGTTCATTCTCGGCAGGGGTAAGTACGTGGGAGGAAAGGTTCAAGACACCATCTGGTTGGCAAGATGAGGAGGTGGTGGCAGGAGTGTGCGAACAATAGGAGCGCTTCAAAGGTTTGCGGGTTGGGAGAGTGTGGGTCTTTTTCAGGATATAGAGTGATGGTGGCGTTGGGAATCCCAGGAGATCCGCAAGGCAGGGAGTTTGGCCGATGAGTGGCGGGGAAGGAGGTGGTTTGTTGACCTCGCCAGCTGATATGAACGGAAGGAGAAGACCAAGTTTGAGGTGCCTGACGCAAAGCAGAGAGAGTTTACGGAGAAGTCTGTTGCGATGTGCGGTAATATCATTAGCCGCTTAAAGGAAAACGGGGTGAAGGTCGGATATGGATTGCGAAGAATGACGAAGTTAAAGAACGAGAGATTTGCAATTAGCGAAGTGGGTGTTAGAGAGGGTGGTATAATGGTGTACGGTGGACGGATAATATGGATAGAGGCGAGGTGATACGTGAGGGCTAGGGAAGCGCGGCTAGGGGGAGGAAGGCCTGAAAGAGGAATTCTGATGGTGAGGCATTTGGGGGTGAGTACAAGTGCAAGGCAGGAGTTGAGGAAATCAATCTGGCAGTTGAGGGTGATGTGTCTGCGGAGATGATAACGGAGACGGGTCAATTCCATGGTGGATTAGAAAGATAAGAGAAAAAGACGACAGGAGAGAAACTTAAAGATATAGAAAAATAAGGAGAAAAAAGGACGGTATATATATAGACTTAAGGAAATGAAAAGGTAGTGATGAGGGTGGCAACAAGGTGTTGAAGGAAGCCCAGCGGACACTTACCAAGTCGGAGACCAAGTTGGCAGGCTGCTGGGGGCGTCGAAGAGACACGTTGAACACACGAACACAAAAACAAAAAACACGCAAGCTTATCGGGCCAATGCCCTTCGTCAGCAGTAGAGTAAATGAGAGTGACACAATGAGCGGGGAATGACAGGGTGATGTGGGGAGGTTGATGATCGGAGGAGGCGGGGAGTAGGAAGGGTGGATAGCAAATAAGGAGGGAGAGTGATGAGGTAGAGTGCGAATAGTTACAAAGTAACAAGATATATATATATATATATATATATATATATATATATATATAGACTTAAGGAAATGAAAAGGTAATGATGAGGGTGGCAACAAGGTGTTGAAGGAAGCCCAACGGACACTTACTAAGTCGGAGACCAAGTTGGCAGGCTGCTGGGGGCGTCGAAGAGACACGTTGAACACACGAACACAAAAACAAAAAATATATATATACTAGTAGTTGGTGCTTGCATTCTGCAAGCATTTCATCTCACCTTGAAAAAACATTTATTTTTCAGAAAGACATTTTATCATCACAAATACTATTTTAATTCTAAAATTTTCACTACAGCAGCGATTTTCGTTTTTCCCACATGTAAAAATAATAGTTTTAAAAAATGCCCAAATGTTGCAATTTTAAAAATTTTACACTTTCTCCATTATGGGGTATTAATGCTACACATTTTAGCCAAATTTCAAAGTTGTAGCACTTCTAGAAGTAAATTAATATTTTTTAATTGTTTAAATTTAAATAATTTTTAACGTCCGCAAAATTCATATATGGTAAAATTGAAATGTTTATTTGTGTAAATAAGCTACTCTGTAAATAATTTGAAAATTTCAGCTTCCTAGCTCATCCCGTAGTACCTAAACAGTTATCTATTTGTTTAAATTTTAAGAATTTTTAACCGCCAAACAAATTAAAATATCGAAATTTGCATGATCCCTATTTCGTTTTTTTAGGAATTCTACCTATAAAAAAATTTCAACTCCGTAGCACATGCGGAAATACATAAACCCTGAAAATTTGTTTAAAAAATTGCAAATTTTTAGCGGCCGCACTGTTGCACTTTTTCAAAATTTTCGTTTTTTCTAGTCGGTTTTGCACAAAATCCTATCTATGAAAAAAATTCGGATCTCCAGCTCATTTGGAAGTCCCTAAACATTAGTATCCTCCTATATGTTATATGTTATACTAAAAGTTGGTACTTGCATACTGCAAGCAATTCATTTCACTTTGAAAAAACAATCATTTTTCAGACAGACATTTCATCATTACAAATAGTCTTTTAATTCTAAATATTTCACATCCGCAGCGATTTTCGTTTTTCCCACATGTAAGAATAATAGTTTAAAACAATCTCCAAATGTCGCAATTTTAAAAATTTTACACTTTCTTCATTATAAGGTTCTAATGCTACACATCTTAGCCAAATTTTAAAGTTGTAGCACTTCTAGAAATAAAATAATATTTTTCTAATTGTTTAAATTTTAATAATTTTTAACGGCCGCCACAAATTATATATGGTAAAATTGAAATGTTTATTTGTGCAAATTTACTATACTATAAATAATTTGAAAATTTTAACTTCCTAACTCATCCCGTAGTACCTAAACAGTTATCTATTTCTTAAAACTTTAAGAAATTTTAACTGCCAAACAAAGTAAAATATCAAAATTTGCATGATCCCTATTTCGTTTTTTTATGAATTCTACTTATAAAAAAAAATTTAACTTCGTAGCACATGCGGAAATAAATGAACCATGAAAATTTGTTTAAACAATTGCGAATTTTTAGCGTCCGCATTGTTGTACTTTTTCAAGATTTTCGTTTTTTCTAGTCGGTTTTGCACAAAATCCTACCTAGGAAAAAAATTTCGAATCCCCAGCACATATGGAAGTGCCTAAACATTAGTATCCTCCTATATCTTATATGTTATACTAAAAGTTGGAGCTTGCATACTGCAAGCAATTCATTTCACTTTGAAAAAACATTCATTTTTCAGACAGATATTTCATCATTGCAAATATTCAGCTTCGTAGCTCATCCCTTAGTACCTAAACAGTTATCTATTTGTTTAAACTTTAAGAATTTTTTTCTGCTGGAGATTCGAAATTCTTTTCGTAGATAGGATTTTGTGCAAAACCGACTAGAAAAAACGAAAATCTTGAAAAAGTGCAACAATGCGGCCGCTAAAAATTCGCAATTGTTTAAACAAATTTTCATGGTTTATATATTTCCGAATGTGCTACGGAGTTGAAATTTTTTATAGGTAGAACTCCTAAAAAAACGAAATAGGGATTATACAAATTTCGATATTTTAATTTGTTTGGCGGTTAAAAATTCTTAAAATTTAAACAAATAGATAACTGTTTAGGTACTACGGGATGAGCTAGGTAGCTGAAATTTTCAAATTATTTAGAGAATAGTAAATTTGCACAAATAAACATTTCAATTCTACCATATATGAATTGCGGCGACCGTTAAAAATTATTTAAATTTAAACAATTAGAAAAATATTATTTTACTTCTAGAAATGCTACAACTTTAAAATTTGGCTAAAATGTGTAGCATTAGTACCCCATAATGGAGCAAATGTAAAATTTTTAAAATTGAAGCATTTGGGGATTTTTTAAACTATTATTTTTACATGTGGGAAAAATGAAAATCGCTGCGACGTTGAAATCTTTAGAATTAAAAGAATATTTGTAATGATAAAATGTCTGTCTGAAAAATGAATGTTTTTTCAAGGTGAAATGAAAAGTTTGCAGTATGCAAGCACCAACTACTAGTATGTTATATCCTCCTCCTCCTCTGTATGGAACGGCTATATAGAATGATATCATTATATATCGACGTTTCTTACAGAAGAGGAGGATATAGGAGGATACTAATGTTTAGGCACTTCCAGATGAGATGGAGATTCGAAATTTTTTCTTTAGGTAGGGTTTTTTGCAAAACCGACTTGAAAAAACGAAAATCTTGATAAAGTGCAACAATGCGGCCGCTAAAGATTCGCAATTGTTTAAACAAATTTTCAAGGTTTATGTATTTCCGTATGTACCATGGATCTGAAATTTTTTTAGAGGTAGTATTAGTAAAGAAACGAAATAATGGTTATTGAAATTTTGATATTTTAATTTGCTAGGCAGTTAAAAATTCTTAATGTTTAAACAAATAGGCAGATGCTTAGACACTACGCCGTAGGTTAGGGAGCTGAAATTTTTTAATTTTTAAGAGGTTAGTCTTTGTAAACGAATAATCATTTTAATGTATCCATAAAATTGTTATTTTGTCCGTTAAAAATTATTTAATTTTAAACAATTAGATAAATGCTATTTCACTTCTAATTGTACTATAAATTTAAAATTTGGCGGAAATGTGTGGCATTATGAACTCAATGTGGGAAAAGTATAATATTTTGAAAATTCAAAAATTAGTGATTGTTTTACTCTATTATTGTTCCATAATGAAAAAACGAAAACCGGTCCAGAGGAAAAATCTTTAGAAATAAGGAAATATATCTCAAGATGAAATATCTCTCTGAAAAATTAATATTTTTTAAATGTGAGAGAAATGCACCTTCTACTAGTATATATATATATATATATATATCATTCATTCATTCGTGTTCTGTCTTACGACAGGTCCTACCAATTAATTAATTAATTGGTTTTTGACTAGGGAATATACATACACGTTGTGGTGGTTTCCCGTTGCCTTCCACACATATATATATCAGGGGCGTATATTCAGGGTGTGCTAGGTGTGCGGTGCACACCCACGGATTCGCAGTGTCACAGATATTATATTTTTGCATTTATTCCCGTTAAAGACTCCCCTAATCGTTTTCTGCCTTCGCGTGATTCCTAAAATCAAATCCAATATACAATGTTTCATGAAGAGGAGAAGTTTCGGCGCGTAAACATTGTATCACATTCACGTTAATAGCCCGGGTGTGCGGTAAGTAATACGAGCAGCTTTGAGCCCTTTAAACATACGTACAGATGGCGCAGCGGGTCAAATTCTTAGCCTCCTTGTGGTTTTAAACCGTCCAGAAGCCGTGGCAGGGTGTGCGCTGAGACAACAGCACCCAGAAGTAGTTAGCGGTTGTGATTGGCTATTGTGTGAACCAATCCAATTCAACGTTGTTACTTGTCATGAGATGCTGTTTTTGTTTTCTGAGTTTCGTCTGTTTTGCGTGCGTGGGGTAAGGTGTGAACCGACGTGTTTATGACACCGATTTAGACAAGTTTTTAACATATATTTATAATTTTTTAGATATAATTTATAACTTTTTGCCCATATTTACAATGGTAAACAGTGTTGACGATGTACTGAATGCCCCGTTTTCTGCCAGAGCTTTTGCGGATTGTATGAACATAGTCGAAGAAGGTAAGCCTCGTCCTCCTCTTCCAAATTTACTGTGCAAGCACAAAGATGCAAAAACTGAGTACATGAGACATTTCTCTGTTTCACAATACGGTCCAGTAGAATGGTTAACTGGATGTGAAGTGCGTTCAAGACTTTTTTGTTGGCCTTGTTTATTATTCTCCAAAGAGAAAAGTGTTTGGAATAAGCACGGGTATTCCGATCTTAATCATTTAGCTGCAGCAGTGCAAAAACATGAGCGCTCCCAACCACATGTTCAGTCATTTTTAAATCTTAAGATGTTTGGAAAACAAAGAATTGACACTCTCATTGACAGCCAAAGAAAAGTTGAAATTAGTCGTCATAATGAACAAGTAAAGAATAATAGAGACATTTTAAAAAGATTAATTGATGCTGTATGTTATTTGGCTAAGCAAGAGCTTCCTTTGAGAGGTCATGATGAGTCTGAAGATTCAGCCAACCGAGGGAATTATATAGAATTTTTAAATGTGCTCCGTGAGTATGATCCTCTTTTAGACAGTCATTTAAAGGCATCGACTATATTTCGAGGAACTTCTCCCACAGTACAAAATGATATCATTAACGCTATATCTGATGTGGTTAAAGATGCTATAAAGAAAGAAATTTCTTCCGCTACATTTGTGGCCATTCTTCTGGATGAAACTTCTGATGTCATGTCGAAATCGCAGCTATCAACTGTTTTTCGTTTTGTCCATAATGGGCAAACACACGAAAGGTTTATCGGATTTACAGACGTAAGTGATGATAGAACGTCTAGTGGTCTTTTTAAACATGTTGTAAACAGAGTTGAGGAATTTAATATTAAGGACAAGTTGGTCGGCCAAACTTATGATGGTGCCTGTGTAATGAGTGGACATATTAATGGGTTGCAGAGTAAAGTTATCGAGGCCTATCCTTTAGCAATATTTACGCATTGCTACGCTCACGTTTTGAACTTAGTTCTGAAGCAAAGCCTCTCGAATATCAAGGAATGTAGATTGTTTTTCCAAACTATCAGTGGATTGGCAGCATATTTTTATAAATCATAGAAAAGAGTAAATGCTTTGCAAGATTTTGTTGCTAAAAAATTACCCTCCGTCGCACCAACCAGATGGAACTTTACTTCCCGTTTATCAAACACAGTAAAACGCCACAGAAGTCAACTTATTGAATTTTTTGAACACATTGTGGAGAATTCTGGGGAATGGGACGTGGATGCTGTAATCAAAGCTCGTGGTTTTTTGTATTTCTTGCAAGATTTTCAAACAATTTTTCTGTTAGAAATTTTTTCTGTTCTGTTTGGCTATACTGATGTTTTGAATAATATATTGCAAACATCATCCTATGACATATTGTACTGTTGTAAAAAGGTGCATGATACTATGAAACAGCTTAGGAATGACAAGGATTTGATGATATTTGGGTTTCTGCAAAGGAAAAGCATACGGTTGAGTCGTCGAAGCCTAAAAGACGAAAAGGATCTATAGAAGAGGAGAAGAGCGCGTGCCTTCGATTATACCAGAGAATAGTCGACTGCATGTGCCTGGAGATGGAAGAAAGATACTCTTCACTTTCGAAACTTGAGTTTTTTCAACTCCTTTGTAGCGAAAGATATGATCAGTATGCGAAAACTTTTCCTGATGGTATTCTAGAAAAATTAAAGGATTTCTACGGACCAGTTTTTGACTACGTTCGCCTAAAAAATGAACTAAAAGTGCTCTTTTCTTCTGATGAATTTGCGAGGAAACCAGTGCATCACCTATTAAAATTCATGCAAGAAAATCAGCTTCAGGTTGCATTCAAGGAGATTTATAAATTAGCGGAACTTATCATGACGATTCCGAGTTCTACTGCTACAGTCGAGCGTTCTTTTTCGGCTATGAAGAGAATAAATACGTGTTATAGAGGAACAAAAACTCAGGAAAGGTTATGCGGCCTAAGTTCACTCGCCATTGAAAAGACATTGCTGGTGGAACTGAAGAAAAGACCTTCATTTTATGATGATGTGCTAACACAATTCCTAAGGCAAAACAGGAGATTGGAACTGGTGTATAAATAAGTAAGTAAAATGAGTTTTTTAAGCCTTTCTTTGATTCAATCGGGAAAATAATATTTTCCCAAGTGATTACTTTTTCAGATTTCTCTGCATATTATATAGTTGTACATATTTAAAAATCGTAGAAAAATACAGATAATTCGTGCTTCACTCTAGTATTTGCCAATGATATCCTAATCTTCTCACAGCGAAGCTTTAACCCTTTTCACATAAACGGCGCGCGTGATGCATAATTATATCAGTTACTGAATTAAAGTATTCAAAATTATTCTATGATTAATTGCATTAGACCAATTAAGAAGAGCGCTGCTGCGCTATGCTCTCTTAAAACTTTCACACGTCGATAAAAATGCAATCGTACGCTCAAATTAACACGTGAATTTTGTAGCGCGGGTTGCATAACCCCCTCCCCAATAAAAGCACACCCAACCTAAATGGGCACGCGACGCCACTGATATATATATATATATATATATATATATATATATATATATATATATATATATATATACACGAGTAGTTGGTGATTACATGCTGCAAGCGCTTACAAAAATCACCATACACCAAGATCTATACTCGTAAATACACAAAAGCGATCTCCAGGGCAACAGCACTTCAAACACGTGGAGCCTATATGGATTAAATACTATATAATAATATTATATAATATATTATATAATATAATATAATAATATTATATAATATATTATATAATATAATATAATAATATTAAATAATATAATAATAAAAATTCCTTGAGTAATATCTGTATATTTATAATTTTCCGTGTAAATAACTAATAACTATACGTAATTTCCAAATTCTCTGGCAGTCGGCTCGTGTGCAAGTTTTCGTATTTCAAGATTCGTGACTCAGATCGCACTGAATGAGCAATAAGAATAATCATCATTAAGACAATACTAGATACATTAAAGTTATGGAAAAATTAGGATATTTTCTGATAAGATTATGGCCGTGTCATCCAGGTCTTTAGCAGGTATTTGGATAAAAATATCGCGAAATAGGTATGACGCCATTATATTTATCAATTGAAATGAGTTAAAATTTATCGAAAAGCTACGATACACAACATTAAAAAACTTATCTCCTTTTATCGCCACTGCTATCTGGGTTGCTTCTCCGATTGTGATCCCTTATAATCCTAGAGAAAAACAAACCTATTCGCTCCTTCCTACAGTCGATATCCTAAATCGTCATGTTTGTGCTTTCAGTAATACGTGAGAATTGCAATTATCTATGGTACCCTAATCACATTGCGTGATGCCATTAGTGTTTTGGGTAGAGTAAAATCTTACATATTTTCGGAAGAAAATATTATTGATGATGTTTTCATAATATGTATGATATTTAAAATTAGAGTTATATGCTAATGTGAATAAACTTGATTTTAATTCCATTAAAGAAAAATGAAAAACATATTTCCGTAATTCGAACTTTCTATTACTCAAATAATTTTTGCTTTACTTTGTGATTCGAATTATGGAAGTTCCACTGTATATATACAAATATTTAAAAATATATTTCCATAACATGAATTTTCCATTATTCGAATAATTATTACTTTTCCTTGAGATTGGAGTTGTGCAATTTCAACTGTAATTCGTTATGACGGTATTTATTTCAATTAAAAGCATTAAATCACTGAAATCGTAACGTATAATATCAGATCCTATTAAAGCATTGAGGTCGTTGCCATTGTATTTAAAGATTTTAATGTTGAAAAGAGGAAAAAAATCCCCCTTTCCGATTAAAAGCAGATATTTAAGCTAATTCGGTACGTATTTGAATTCTGCCTTAAAAAATTATAAACTCCGTTCTTTCAGATAGGTATTCCTTTCTCGAATTCGTATCCCAATTTTAAGTAAATTAAAAATGCATTATTAGAAAGCCTTACACTGAATACCATGCTTTTCTAGGGGTATTGAAATAGTACATTGGGGTTAGAAAGACCTCTTCAATACTAACTTTTTGTGATTTTCGAAGTTATTCATCGGTTGTACAACTCAACCAACCTGCATGCCAAATCTCACAGTTATCGCCTTTCTAGGAGTACCTAAGAGTTTTGCGTCAGTGACAAAAAAAAACAAAATCTTCAAAAAGTTCAACATAGCGGCCGCTAAAAATTCTAAAATTGTTTAAACACATTTTCAAGGTTGATGATGATGAAATATTAAAAATGAATGTTTTTTATGTTGAGATGATATGCTTGCAGAATGCAAGCACCAACTACTAGTATGTTATATCCTCCTCTGTAAGAAACGTCTATATATAATGACAAGTAGTTGGTGGTTGCATTCTGCAAGCATATCATCTCAGCATAAAAAACATTCATTTTTCATATTTCATGATTACAAATAATTTTTTAATTCTAAATATTTCACCTCCGGAGCGATTTTCGTTTTTCCCTTATGAAAAATAATAGACTAAAACAATCCCAAAACTGCAATTTTAAGAATTTTACACTTTGTCCATTATGGGGTAATAATTCTACACATTTATGCGAAATTTTAAAGTTGTAGTACTTCTAGAAGTAAAAAAATATTTTTCCTATTGTTTAAATTTTAAACATTTTTAACGGCCGCCGCAATATGTTTATGGAGAGATCCAAATGCTTATTTGTGCAAATGCACTACTCTGTACATAACTTGAAAAAGTCAGCTTCTTAGCTCATCCCGTAATGTCTAAACAGTTATCTATTTGTTTAAACTTTAAAAAATTTTAACTGCCAAACAAATTAAAATATCAAAATTTGTATAGTCTCTATTCTTTATTTTAAGAATTCTACTTACAAAAAAAAATTTCAACATCGTAGCACATGCGGAAATACATAAAACTTGAAAATTTTTTTAAACAATTGCAAATTTTTAGCGGCCGCATTGTTGCACTTCTTCAAGATTTTCGTATTTTCTAGTCGGTTTTGTACAAAATCCCACCTAAGAAAAAATTTCGAATCTCCAGTCAGCTATGAACTCTCCAACCGCCTGGCGGTTGACTCAATCGCATTGCCAGCTTTGCTTCAAATGTGAGACTAGGCTGTTTACACTCAGCTCATTTTACTCTTCTTTAGCCCCTTGTTACAAAGAGGAACCAACCCCTCCCTACAAGCGGGAACGCTTGTTGCTAGGGAGGGTTTCCAGCGAATCAAGGCTGGTGATGGGTCGCTTATAGCGGTCCCACCACCTAACCTTGATATCGCCCAACTGCTGCACCTCTTTGTGCCTCGATGCTGCTGCCTTGCAGTAGAATTTCTTGGACATCCTCGGCAGGAGGACGTCCAGGGACTCCACATTTCCGTCTAAGTGCAACCGGCTGACGCTCTCGTGTCGACAACGACCGAGTATCAGCCGGAGTGCACTGTTCTGCACCAATTACAGCCTGTAGAGGGTGGTCTTGGGCACTCCAGACCAGACCGGCGCTGCGTAAGTGATGATGGGCCTCACGCAGCTCAGGTAGAGGCGTCTCTTGGTGCCAGCCGACAAGACACCCGGGCGCAGGATCGGACGAAGCCTCGCCAGAGCCCCGAGTGCCTTGTGGCGGACGCGCTCAACCTGAGGCTTCCAGAGAAGCCTCCGGTCTAGCACCACTCCCAGGTATATGACTTCTGGGCTCCAGGGGATAACCCCCCCCCCCCATCACTGACAAATCGACTCCAGGCGGCGCTCCTCTTCCAGGGTGGAAGATGATGACCTTGGTCTTTCCAGGGTTTACTACAATGCGCCATCGACGATACCAGGACACCAGTTCGTCGACGGCGCACTGCAGCGTCTCCACGGCCGCGTACTTTTTGGAAGACCGCGACAGGATCGCCGCATCATCCGCGTACAGGGCAAGCGTAGTGTTCCACCCAAGATCCCGAGGTGGATCTTGGGTGAAGATGTTAAAGAGTATTGGCCCCAGGACGGACCCATGCAGGACACCGGCGCAGATTCGCCGCAGTCCCGATCCGACCTGAAGCCAAAACACCCTGAACGTCCTGCCCTGTAAGTACGACTCAATGAGCCGCACTAACAACGCAGGAAACTGGAGTGGATGCAACTTCAACAGGAGAGCTGGGTGCCACACGCGGTCGAAGGCCTTCGAGATATCGAAGAAAGCCCCTGCGACCGCGTGGTTCCTGTTGAAGGCATCAGTGATAAAGTGGGTCACCCTACCCAGTTGCTGGGTAGTGGAGTGCCCCTCCTGAAAGACAAACTGCTCGTCCGGGAGAATATTCTTCTCCCGGACGATATCCTGCAGCGGCTTCCGGACAAGACGCTCAAAGGTCTTCCCAAAGCCCGCCAGGAGAGAGATTGGCCGGATGTCTCCGGGGCCAACCTCCGTCCCCGGCAACTTCTTGAGACAAATGATCTTTGCCCTCTTCCAGGCAGACGGAAAATATGGAATCCCGACACAATCGTTGTAAATGGCGGCCGGGAATTCTACTGCTGCGACAGGAAGCTGTCGCAGGACGATGTTGGGGATGGCATCATCCCCGGGAGCCCTCCTCGTTCCAAGGCGATGGATCACTGCAACGATCTCGCACACCTCGAAGCGAGGGAGCTCCGCAGCATCGAGCAAGGGGTCGCGGTCAAGCGTCCCGAGCTCCCGTGCGATGTCCTCTTCGAACTCGTCCGACTCTGCTGTGGCCGGGTTCGGGCAAAATACCCCCGCCAGATATTCGGCCATTAACCCGGCTTTCTCCTCCGGAGTCCTCGCAACGGAGTCCCCCTTGTTGATCAGGGGTCCCTCCGCTGAGCAACGCAAAGCCTCCTACAGGTTTTGCAGATGGACTGGTCCTCCAGGGAAAGCGTGGAGAGATGTAGTTCCCACGCGTCCGAGCGCACGTCTTGCAACATGTCTCGGACCGTCCTGTTGAGGGAGTCCATCTGGATCCTGAGGTTCAACGTACGGTGGCGCTGCCACCTCCGCCGCACGCTGCTGTGCAGCGTGATCGTCTGCTTGACGACACGAGGCAAAGCAATGCGTATACCCCCGGCTACGACCACCTTCGGGATCGCAGCGTCCATAGCCTGCCGGACGGTGGTGGTGAGGAGGTCGACCATACGGTCTGCCTCCCCGCACGTCCTTGGCGGTGTTGGGTCGACCGGCATCCTTTCCGCAATGAATTCGCGGAAGTGCTGCCAGTCGGCAAGTTACACAGAAGTAGCAGGGTCGGATTATGTTCAGAGGACATATCGCACACGGAATGCATGCTGAGGGACGCCCTGATATTGTTGATGACAGCAACATCGAGGACGTCCCTCGAAGGAAGATAAGTGGGCTCGGTCGGCGCGAGCACCGTGAGCCCCTCCTCATCGGCTAGATCTTTCAGCCGCAGGCCCCTCGGATTGGGGACTCTGGAATGCCAACTGGTGTGCTTGGCATTCAAGTCCCCAAGTGCGATCGAGGGGCAGCCATTCCCGACGACCTCCAAGACCTCATCCGGATCCCACGCCCTCCCCGGCGGATAATACACCGAGGAGACCCTGATCCATCCGGTACAGGTCCTGATGTCGACGGATACAGCCTCCATCGACCCGTAGTTCCGCGCCGAAAGCGGACGATGTTCTACGGATCGATGAACTAGCAGTGCCGAGCCGCCGCGCCCCGCCCCCTGGCGGGCTGGTTGACCCTGTCTACGCGGTATATTGCCCATCCAGGTATCTTCCACGCATCCGCCGGGCGGAGGTGCGTCTACGCTGCACCCCCTAGTCCCCATTGTTGGGGGCCGAGATGCGCTCCTTGACCAGCTCCTCCAGGAGAGAGAGGAGGAGCTGGCCGGACGTTGAAGAGATATAACTTCTCAGCGCCCCACATATCATCGCCACCGCCCGCCAGAAGTCGGGGCCCTCCACGGACCGAACCGACTCTGGCGCACTGCTCTGCGGCTTGCTGGTCTTGACCGAAGCTTCGGGGCCCTTGGGAGGGACCACTTCGACCGTTGCGGTTGGCCGACTTACGACCACCCGCTTCTCTGATACGGCCTTTTCGACTGCCAGAGGGGCCGCGGCGGGGCCTTTCGGGGCCTCACTCTCCGCTGTTGTCGCCTCAGAAATCTTCGCCTGCTGGGCTTTGGCCGCCCTGCCGCTCTCCTTCCTTGGGGCGGAGGCTGAGGGCTTCTTTTGTTCCGTCTCCTCCCGTCTGACAACGGGACCTGGAGCCGGTGCGATTGCGGCGGGTTTAGGGTCCGCCTGCTTATCCGGCTCAGCACCTGGCTGCTGAGCCACAGATGGGGCACTAGCCGAAGGTGTCGGCTTGACAGTGCCCCCAGCCACCGCGGCATAGGGACGGGAGGCGTCCACTTTTGCCGAGGGGGCAGCCTTCATTTTGAGGAGAGTTGGTGCAGTCTTCTGCTGCCCCTCCTCATATCTTGCCAGCGCTTCCAAGAATGCCGGGCATTCCCGGTGCGAGGCATGGTGATCGCCCTCGCAGTTTGCGCATATTGCAGGCTCAGAAAGCGGCTTTGGGCAGTCGTCCCCCTTGTGGGGACCAGCGCACCTGAAGCAGCGCGTGTCGCATCTGTAGGCGAGCGGCACGTGGCCGAACCTCTGGCAGTTGAAACATATCAACGGCCCTCTGTTTCCTCTATACTGCTCGATCTTCACCGAGCAGTGACATAAAGTTTTAATAGCCGACGCTGGAGGGGCCCGTGGAGTCCTCTCCAGGTTGGCAACAAATCTCCCTATTGGGATCCGCTTCCCCCCCTCCATCGCAGTCATCTGCCGGACGCCACGGACAATAAATCCCTTTGCCGACAGACCTGCTGCGATGTCCTCAGGGGAGTAGTCCTTCCCAATATTTTTAATCAGCAGACGCGTTCCCTGGACCGTCTGCAGTAACTGAGTATGGTACTGGACCTTAGCATCGTCCAGTACCTTCGTCGCCGCCCGGTGGTGCTCAGGCGTGTGGGCGACTATTCGAGTGGAGGCCCTGTGGACCTCTAGCTCAAACTCATCGCCGCACACCTTGCTGAGTTCAGCGGCTATGGTCTTATGTGAGAGGATCCCATATACCGTGATCGGCGATACGCTAGCCCTTTTTCGAGCTCCCTTGTCGGGACCTTGTCCCTCCGGAGTTATATTCTTACACCCTCTGCAGGGGAACGGGAAGGTTTCTGCCTCTTGGCTCTCCTTTTGGTAACTTGGGTGAACTCACCATCCTCGTCCGTGCTGACGACTGCATCAGCACCGAGAATGGGGGAGGACCGGTCTGCCAGAGAGGCAGTGGAGGGGGCAGGCGCTTGTCCCCCGGTCATTTTTCTCTTGCCAAGTACTCCGTCCGTCGAGTCCATAGACTCAACCGGAGTAACGGCGGGCTGATGGCCCTGAACAGGGCCTGAATTGCCGGCACTGGTGGCGGCGGTTGCGGGCTTCGAATGACCAGAGGGGGGAGCAGGGTTCCCTCCCGGGACGTCGAAGCGACGGATTTGCCTTCTTTCGAGGCGTTCTCCTTGGTAGGCCTCGGTTTGGGTACTACCGCGGGTGTGACCCCGCTGGCGCCTACCGAGGTTGTAACATGCTGGCTCTGGGCCGGAGTTGAGGGAAGGGCTTCGAAAGCAACCGGGGCAGCATCATCCGGTGCCTTCTCGGCACACATCTCCCTGTACTCCGCCGGGGTAATTCTCCCAAAGGAGGAGTCGCTTGAAAGCGACGACGACCGGGGGCGAGCGGAACCGATATGGAGGCTCCCTTCCATAAGGGCAGCCGGCTCAACAGACCCTTTCGTGTCACTTTCCATGGGAGGGATTATCCTCTCCATGAGGAAATTTCTAGGCCCTTTTCAGGGCCAAGAAAAACACAGGGAGACTGAACTCAGAAGCCCAGGCTCCACCGTACCCGTAGACGACAAGTGCAGCTGAGCAGAAGGGACTCGTTAGCCTTCCCCTGACTTGCAGACGACCGTACAAAGCGGAAAATAAACCCGAAACCAGAGTTCTGCGGAATAGCAAAAGCGCCACAGTCACGAGTGGTAGTCGCAAGTACTAAAAAGCACGTAACGTGCGAAGAAACGATATGGATATGCCTAAGCTACCAGTATCGAATCAGGGCTCTCGGCGAGCATGAATCTCCAGCTCATCTGAAAGTGCCTAAACATTAGTATCCTCCTATCATTATAAATAGACGACTCTTACAGAGGATATATATATATATATATATATATATACATACTAGTAGAAGGTGCTTGCATTCTGAAAGCATTTCATCTCACCCTGAAAAAACATTCATTTTTCAGACAGACATTTTATCATTCCAAATATTCTTTTAATTCTAAAGATTTCAACGTCGCAGCGATTTTTATTTTCCCACATGTAAAAATAATAAATTAAAAAAATCCCCAAATGTTGCAATTTTAAAATTTTTATACTTTCTCCATTATGGGGTACTAATGCTACATATTTTAGCCAAATTTTAAAGTTGTAGCATTTCTAGAAGTAAAATATTATTTTTCTAATTGTTTAAAATTAAATAATTTTTAACGGCCGCCAGATTTCATATATGGTAAAATTGAAATGTTTATTTGTGCAAATTCACTACTGTGTAAATAATTTAAAAATTTCAGCTTCCTAGCTCATTCCGTAGTACCTAAACAGTTATCCAATTTTTTAAAATTTAAGAATTTTTAACTGCCAAACAAATAAAAATATCAAAATTTGTATAATCCTTATTTCGTTTATTTAAGAATTCTACTTACAAAAAAATTTCAACTCCGTAGCAAATGCGAAAATACATAAACTATGAAAATTTGTTTAAACAATTGGGAATTTTTAGCGGCCGCATTGTTGCACTTTTTGAAGATTTTCGGTTTTTGTAGTCGGTTTTGTCTAAAATCCTACCTAAGAAAAAATTTCGAATTTCCAGCTCATCTGGAAGTGCGTAAACATTAGTATCATCCTATATGTTATATATATGTTATATCCTCCTCTGAAGAGTCGTCGATATATAATGATATATAACATACTAGTAGAAGGTGCTTGCATACTGCAAGCATTTTCTTCACCTTGAATTTTTTTTTAATTTTTCAGAGAGATATTTCATCATGAGAAATATTTCTTTAATTTTAAAAATTTCTCCTCTCGACGGGTTTTCGTTTTTTCATTATGGAACAATAATGGAGTAAAACAATGACTAATTTTTGCAATTTTCGAAATATCATACTTTTTGCACATTGATTTAATAATACCACAAATTTCTGCCAAATTTTAAATTTATAGTACAATTAGTAGTGAAATAACATTTGTCTAATTGTTTAAATTTAAATAATTTTTACCGGCCAAAATAACGGTTTTATTGATAAACTCAAATGTGTATTCGTTAACATAAACTAACCTCTAAATAATTTAAAAATTTCAGTTCCCTAACTTGCGGCGTAGTTTCTAAGCATTTAGCTATTTGTTTAAATTTTAAGAATTTTTAACTGCCAACCAAATTAAATATCAAAATTTTTATAATCCTTATTTCGTTTTTTTTACATTTCCTACTTATAAATGAACTTCCAGCTCCGTAGCACATTCAAAAATACATAAACCTTTAAAAATTGTTTAAACAATTGCGAATTTTAAGCGTCTGCATTGTTGCACTTTTTCATGATTTTCGGTTTTTCTAGTCGATTTTGTACAAAATTCTACCTATGAAAAAAATTTCTAATCTCCAACACATCTAGAAGTGCCTAAACATTAGTATCCTCCTATATGCATGTTGTATCCTCCTCCTCCTCTGTAAGAAACGTCTATATATAATGATATAGGAGGATACTAATGTTTAGGCACTTCCAGATAATCTGGAGATTCGAAATTTTTTTCTTAGGTTGGATTTTGTGCAAAACCGACGAGAAAAAAACGAAAATCTTGAAAAAGTGCAACAATGCGGCCGCTAAAGATTCGCAATTGTTTAAACAAATTTTCAAGGTTTATGTATTTCCGTATGTACCACGGAGCTGAAATTTTTTTTAGAGGTATTATTAGTAAACAAACGAAATAATGGTTATTGAAATTTTGATATTTTTATTTGTTTGGCAGTTAAAAATTCTTAAATTTTAAAAATATAGGTAGATGCTTAGACACTATGCCGCAAGTTAGGGAGCTGAAATTTTTAAATTATTTAGACGATAGTGTATGTAAACGATTAAACATTTCAATTTATCCATGAAATTGTTATTTTGGCAGTTGAAAATTATTTAAATTTAAACAATGAGATAAATGCTATTTCACTTCTAATTGTACTATAAATTTAAAATTTGGCAGAAATGTCTGGTATTATTAACTTAATGTGGGAAAAGTATAATATTTCGAAAATTGCAAAACTTAGTGATTTTTTTACTCCATAATTGTTCCATAATGAGAAAACGAAAACCCGTCCAGAGGAGAAATCTTTAGAATTAAAGAAATATTTCCCATGATGAAATATCTCTCTAAAGAGTTAACGCCAAAATTAATTAGAATTCTTTTTCTTACCGTCAAATACTCAATATCGTGCGAATTCGCTCATATTTTTAATCTATACTCGAGTTTTGGTAAATTTTTTAACATTTTAAGACTTAGGTCTGTTATTAGTCTTCCAGACCTGTTCCTAAAAACTTTATGGTAAATATGTATTTTAGTTTCCCTTATTATTTTCGTAGTGAACCTATCGTATTATATTGTCCCAAGTTATTTATAGGAAAAATTTAATAATATAACCTGAATTCCGCAATTATACGCACCTCAACATCGGGTTGGGTAAAAAAGGTTGAGTTAGGAGATGGTTTAATTTTTTATTACTAATTTAGAGTCTCAATAATTGTGATCGGGAACCGTATCGGGGAAGTGTGATGGCTCATTCGAGAGCTTATATTAGCCAAAATATATTTACAGGGCTGTTTTTAGTCATCCATGACCAAAACAAGCGGGCATTGGTATTAGTCCTTTTACAACAAATTTATCTTTATATTCCTCTATAACTTCTGTTATTGGTTTCATTTTTGTTTCTTTACCCCTCTTTATTACTCTTTTAATCTCGTTAAATATAAACACGATTCTAATAGCAACTATGTATTTTTGTCTTGTAGGACTAATAACAGACCTGTTCCCATTTCAATACTAAGATTTCATAGTTACGGGTATTTTTTCCCGGTAATTTCAGCGTGTATGCACTTATATATAGTCTTGAAGATGGAAAATAAGATTAAAACATGCTCAAAATGACCGAAGATATTAATTAAATGCAAATAAATCGACCGCAATATTCATGTTATTTATATTTATTATCTATATTACTAAAATCCTATTTCAGTTTATCTCCCTCTCTCTTCAACGCTCTATACATATAGTAAGGATATAGGTACAGAGATTTTGGTCTACTGTGCATGGCTTCAACATTGAATCATCCCGTACGCTGTGGTTGAGTTTGATATTTCTGGTGTTGAGTTTTGCATTTATTGAGTTATTTAATCAATCCATATAACGCAATATGGTTGTTTCTTGGCTTGCGTATAATTGCAAAGACAGATATGTGAAAGTAGGACCGATTACATTCCATAGGTATGTTTAATGAGAAAGATAAATATCTGAGACGTTTCAGGTTGAGATTCTCAAAATAACTTGTATTGATGCAGTTTTCTGATGTTATATTGCTTCTCAACCTATCGGAATATTATGGGTAAATCAGCTGTTTGTGTAATCCAGTACTTTTAATGGATAATCGTGTTTTCGTTATAATATTAATATAAGAACATGAAGTACGTACGAATAGTATATAATCTTGCTGAAAAATATTGATGTATGGAACTCAATTTTTTACTTCTAATACCGCATTTTAAAATACTATAATTGTATCATAATTTCATTAATATGTTACCGGTTCTTTAAAATGCATATGTTAATTTGTAAAACCCAAAACCCACGTGTTACGCAAAAGAGTACTTGGAAATGCATTTATTATTGAAGATTTAGGTCAATGATGTCAAATCGTTTATTTATGAAGTTATTATTTTATAAAACTTTCGTATAAATACTAATGAAGTTTTTAAGGTTTTATTTAAGGAGCAATAAAATGAAAGAAATTGTTATAATAATTTTCTTTGATATTGTAAAATATTGTTAATGTTATTTATTTCCATGTTCCATAGTAAATAGAAAATAATTATTAAAAGTGCATCATTTCATATTTACAGTTGTATTTCTCGTCTTTAAATAAGAAAAATCAAATGTAAATTTACTGTATCAAATAATTAGTAGTGTAATGACACTTGATATAATGTGGGAAAAAATAAGTTATGAAATCCTCTGCTTCCAAAAGTTGAATTTATTAATTAATGTAATCTGAAAGCTATGAAATGTTCTGTATTTGAATATTTCATTGCTAAATAGCGTAAAAAATCAAAATATCACAGTTAAAATAAGATTGCATAAAAATATATCGGTCGATCATATTTAATGTAAGTAGCTTTTATTCATTTTCGCGTGTAAATCTTAATGAACCGTATTTTTAATCTTACACCCCGGATAACAGAATACAAAAACCGGGCAAAACACGGACTTTTAAAATTTAACTTCTTAAGCACAAAAATTGTACTGTGGCGTTATGTCAATAAAGGAAATATTATAACACTAAATTTTCGAAGTGAATGTTTTTATTACTTAAGCATTTGCGCATAAAAATATCATAAAATGCAACAATACTTAAAATTTAATGCGTTACTTTGACTTGTTATCCGAAACAATAATTCTGAAGATGCAGAATAAATATGCAAATAATATATAGGAAAATACAACTTTTTATACATAGCTTGAATAATATATACAATAATATAAACTCTAAACCTAAGTTTATCAATTAACTTTGAAATAAAAGGGGTGCATTATTAAAGAATAATAATATGACATTATATTATTACCGCGGTTTTCGGAATTTGTGAATTTAAAGCAAAATGATTGAGTAAAGCGTCAAAAATGATATTTAACATTTGTCGATATAATTAAGGATAAAACGTTAACATCAAAAACTGCAATACCGACTCAAATTCTGTAGACGAATTCTTAAATGTTACTACTAATTCTAAAAATATTTCCCAAAAATTAATGTAAATAACAAAAAAACGTACAATTGAAGGAAATAATCAAATTCCGGGCAGATGTTACAATCCTGCACGGACGACACCGGACACCTTAAATAAGAGGACATGTCCGGGAAAAACCGGAAGGCTGGTAAGCCTAAATGAATATGGCAGAAGAATACATATTATTCTTTGATATTCGATTATACTCCGCATTCAAATAATTCATCTACATCTCACAATTATAAAATTGGCATTACATCAGATCTAAATTTAAAAAATCTAATTTCAATAATTAAAATGAACTTATGATTTAATGTGGTAAAAGTGTTAAATTCTACGCTTGCATAGGAATTTCAAACTAAAAATTAAAAAGTCGCATACAAAGGTTTTATTTTATTTATAGTCATAATTGCATAGGATCGCAAAATCTATTATGTAAATTAAGAATGAAATGTGCATGCGTCCGTCACAAACTTGACAAAAGAAATGTATTTAAAATTTCTATTTATTCATTATCTTGAAAGTTAAATTTAAGCACAAGCATTAGATTTCTTATTTATTTTGATTTGGAGCAGAATCTATTTTAAAACTCCTTAATCCAAAAATTTAAGCGACACTGCATATAAAAATGGGCGGAACAAATCCGTCCCTTGCCTCAAGTCACGTGACTCGAGTAAGGCATATGTTGGGACCACTTTCTCTCTACTGCGCAGGTAGGAAGCGCGCTCTATATGGCTATATATCTAAGCCATTTTTAATATCCGGAAATTTCAGCTCTCCTTTTATCGAGTAACTCAACTAATTTTCTTAATTTGTTATTTAAAACCATACATGTATCCCTAAAAAATATATTCATTAAACTCATGTCGCATCAGGACGTGAAAATACAATTAACTGAAAATGTTAATAGAAAAGAAAATCAAGTAATTAAAAAGGTATGTACATTCTGTATAAAATACCCATATTCAATTAATCCCATATTCAAAACATATCCACTAGAAACTAATCTAAATCCAATAGGTACATAGTAGTAGCAAAAAAACAGCGAGCAAAGGGGAGGCGGGATGGGAAGCAGGGAGTGTGTGTGTGTGCGCGCGCGTGTGCGTGCGTGTGTGTGTGTGGGGGGGGGGGAGTGTGAGTGTGGGGCCGCCCCTACGTGCGTCAACCATGTTGAATTCGTCCGCTACAACCCTGATCCTCCTCATTTCTGCATATATCTACAGTGGAAACTCCTTTATACATTTCTCACATGTACGTTTTTCTCACTTATACGTAATATTCACGCGGCACCGAACACTTCTTCGTATAAAAACGATTCTTTTGTGCGATATTCGTTTGCACGTTTTTCTCACTTTTACGTTGCAATTTATGTTCCCCGGTGGCCGGGTCTATGAAAATTCACCGACAACAATTCATCGAATCATAATTCATCGAAAACGCAATTGGTCGAAACACAATTGATCGATACACAATTGATCGATACACAATTGATCGAAATGTAAATTCACCGAATGTATTATTCATCAAAAATTTCAATTCACCTTATGGAGATTGAAATTATGGATAAATAATTAACAATAAATAAACAAATTAAGCTCACGGGGAGGAGACGAAGGGGGGAGGCTAAATATTTCAAAACGAAATACTGGCATCTTTTTTACATAAATATTTATGGTCTGGATATGGACGGCAATAGACTTGAAAATATAAACTAATTCTTGCGAGGATACGAAAATTTATAATTAAAATATTGCGTGTAATTTACCACAGATCCGTTAGTTAAATTTCGCACTTGACGATGAATTGAAACTCCACGAGTTTCCAATTCGACCCCATTCTCCGTGCCATAAAGGTGCGTGAAGCGCATACGAAGTATTATATTCTGTTATTTTGGAAATGGAAAAGCAAGGACGAGGAGAAGGGCGTTATGATCCTCAGAGGGTGTTATGGTCCTACGCAAGGCAAGGAGGTCGCTCGCATGCCGTTCCGAGTTTCAATTTAAGATATCTCTCCATCTCCCTCTCTCTCCCTCCCTCTCTCCCCCTCCTCTTCCCTCTCTCCCTATCCCTTTCCTTCTCTCTTTCCCTCTCCCTGTCCATCTTTCCCTCTCCCCCCTCTCTCACCCTCTCCCTCTTTCTCTCTTTTCTCCAACTCTATTTTGGCAGGTGGGATATTCACACCGCACACGAGATCTCGTCCCGAGAAAAATCTCGAAAACATTCGGAAAATGTAGCAGACAGCCGAACCCTTCGCTCTCTGCCCCTTCAATCTTCATTACTTGACCCCCGCGGCCATCTTCTTTCCCTGGCGCCATATTTCATAGACCCCCCTTTCCGTGGACGTCGCGATTTATAACCGACGAGGGGCCATAATTAATGGAGGGGAAGAGAGTGGGGGAGTAGAGTAAGGACGGAGAGATAGAGGAAGGAAGAAGAGAGAGTAAGGAGAGGGAGAGAGTGGGTGCGAGGCAGAGGGAGGGAGATAAAGGGATGGTGAGTAAGAGAGGGAGAGGAGGAGAAAGATAGGTAGGGTATGATATCTCTCCTCCCGAGACGAGAAGTGATCTCTCTCCCCATTTACCCTCCTCCTCAATCCCATCCCACTCACCTCCCATCCTCCGCTCCTCAAACCTCCCTCACCTCCTCCTCACCTCCCACTCACCTCCCCATCAAATCCCCCTCACCTACCATTGTCCACCCCCATAACTCCCCCTCACCTCCCCTTCAACTCCGCCTCACCTCCACCTCACCAACACCTCACCACCACCGCACCTCCCCCTCAACTCCACCTCACCTCCCCTTCACCTCCACTTCACCTCCCCTCCGTCTCACCTACCCTCCACCTCACCTACCCTCCACCTCACCTACCCTCCACCTCAACTCCACTTCACCTCTTCTCCACCGCATCTTCCCTCCACCTCAAATCCCCTGACCAACACCTCACCTCATCTCACCACCTCCATTTTCCCAATCACCTCCACCTCACCTCCCCCTCACCTCTCCCTCATCTCCACCACGCCTCCCCCTCACCACACCTTCACCTTCCCTCCGCCTCACCTACCCTCCACCTCACATACTCTCCAACTCACCTCCTCTCCACCTCACCCCCACCTCACCTCCACTCCACTTCACCTCTCCTCCACCGCACCTTCCCTCCATCTCACCTCCCCCACCCTACATCTCACCACCCCCTCTCACCCCTCTTTCCTCCCTTCAACACCCCCCACCTCCCCCTCATCGACCTCTCACCGCCTCCTCACCTCCACCTCACCTCCCCCTCTCCGACGCCTCGCCCTCCCCATCATCTCGCCCTCAACTCCCCCTCACCTTTTACTCACCTCCCTCTCACCTCCCACTCACCTCTCCCTCACCACCTACCCATCGCCCCCCAGCCTCCCCATCACATCCCACTTAACTGTAACTCACCTACAACTCACCCCCACCCACTCAGCTCTTTCTAACCTCCCACTCACCTACCCTTGACCTCCACCTCACAATCCCCGTCATCTCCACCTCAGCTTCCCCTCACCACCCCCTCACCCTCCCCAAAGCCCTCCCCATCACCTCCCATCCACCTCCTCCTCACCACCCCCTCACCACACCCTCACCCTCCCATCATCTTCCCATCACCTACACCTCACCTCCCACTCACCTTCCACTCGCCTTCCCCCACGCCCTCCCCATTACCCGGCACTCATTTCCCCATCACCACACACATCACCTCCCTTTCACCTTCCCCATACCACCCCATGACCCCCCCACAACCTATCCATGACCTTCCTATCACCTACCCCTCACCACCACCCCACCTCCCATTCACCTCCACCTTAGCTCCCCTTCACCTCACCTACCCACCACCTCAAATACACTCCACCTCACCTTCACTACACCTCACCTCCCCTCAACTTCACCTCCCCTCCACCTCACCTCTCCTCCATCTCAACTCCACTACTCTTTTCTTCCCCTCTCCCTCACCTCCCCTCACGTCTCCCTCACCTCCCCTTACCTCTCCCTCGCCTAACCCTCCCCTCCCCTTCACCACCCCGTCTCATTCACACACCTCCCCCTCGCCCCCCTCACCACCAATCCACCTCCCTCTCACCTCCCCTCACGTCCATCTCACCATCACATCACCTCTCCATCACATCCACGTCACCTCCCCCTCATCCCCCCTCAACTCATTTTAACCTCCCCCTCATCCCTTCACCTTCACCTGACCTCCTGTTCACCTCCACCTCACCTCCTCTCCAAATAACCTCCCCTCCACCTACCCTCCTCTCCCCTCCGCCTCCCCTTTCCTTCCCTCCACATCACCTCTCCTCCCATTCATCTCACTTCCACTCCCCTCCACCTCACCTCCGACACCTCCACTCCACCTCAACTCAACCCCCCTTCACCTCACCTCACCCTCCACCCCACATCACCTCATCACCACCCCCTCGACATCACCTCAACTCCCCTCTCCTCAAATTCACCTCACCTTCCATAACCACTACCTAGCCTCACCCCCCGCCCTTCACCCACCTTACACTCCTACCCCTCCACTCCTCCTTAACTCATCTCCCCTCCACCTCATTTCCCCTTCCTCCGTCCACCTCACTTCCAACTCACCTCCCCTCCGCTTCCCCTCCACTCTACGTCACCTACCCTCCACCACACATCTCCTCCCCACTTCACCCACCCTCCACGTCATCTCACCTCACCTCCCCTCCACCTCACATCACTACCCCTACACCTCACCTCACTTTCCCTTCACCTCACCTCACCAACCCTCCACCTCACCTCCCCTCCTCCACACATCCCTTCCCACATACCTCGCCTACCCTCCACCACATATCTCTACTCCACCTCAACCCCCCTCCACGTCATCTCACCTCACCTCCTCTCCACCTCATCTCCCATTCCCTCCACCTCACCTCAACACCCCTCCATCTCACCTCACCTCACCTCCCCTCCACCTTATCTCACCTTCCCTCCACCTTACCTCACCTCCCTTCCACCTTACCTCACCTCGCATCCACCTTACCTCACCTCCCTGCCACCTTACCTAACCTCCCTTCCACCTTACCTCACTTCCCTTCCACCTTACCTCACCTCGCTTCCACCT
Organism: Tanypteryx hageni; assembly: GCA_028673005.1. Taxonomy (NCBI): domain Eukaryota; kingdom Metazoa; phylum Arthropoda; class Insecta; order Odonata; family Petaluridae; genus Tanypteryx; species Tanypteryx hageni. The sequence continues at coordinate 6,164,047 of CM054112.1, forward strand.
TACCTCACCTCCCATCCACCTTACCTCACATCCCTTTCACCTTACCTCACTTCCCTTCCACCTTACCTCACCTCCCTCCCACCTTACCTCACCTCCCTTCCACCTTACATCACCTCCTTACTTACTAATGCTCAGAGGTGACTGACGTGTTTTACGGTCGCTCCGCTCTTCTCAACTTGCACTCTCCCCGCTGCGATGGCCCCGAAAAACAACCCCGCGAAGAGGGACTTGGAGACGGATAATGGTGATATCCGCTCAATGATTGAGACGGTGATGTCCTCTGTTTCATCATTTAAAGAGGAACTAAAGGTGGTGAAGGACCAAGAGGGCTCCAAAAAGAGGGAATCGCTAATATCGCTTGAGGAACGGTTCGATGCCTTTCACCAAAAAGTTCTTGGCGATATGAAGGTCATTTTGAGACGTCTAGATGATCTCAGCAGTCGGCAGGAGGACTTCGACAACCGACTTGATGCCCTTGAGCAATACTCAAGACGTACGTGCCTACTGATCCATGGCATCCAGGAGAACGAGCGCGAAGACTGCTTACAAATCGCCGGTGAGTTTTTCAAAATCCGCCTAAAAACGGAAGTCTCTCCTACTATGCTCTCCCGCGCACATCGTATCGGGCCGCCTAGAAGAAACTCAGATTTTCCCCGACCTATCATCGTGCGCTTCCTGTCCTACCAAGATAGAGAGAAAGTATGGCGTAAAAAACGGGAGCTGAAGGGATCCTCGTTTCTTGTCACCGAGTCCCTCACACAAAAACGGAAAAGTCTCCTTCTTTCCGCCAAGGAAATCGCCGGCCAAAGATCTGTTTGGACCCAAGACGGGAAAATTATAGCTTTATCCCAGAATGGTACTCGTTTCCATATCACAAACGAGAAGGAGCTACAGAACCTGCAGCGGGAATTTTCAAAACCTAATTTAAGGAGTGAACGCCGTAGTTAGTATTCTTCTTGAGTAAGACTTTGTGCACCATTCTGACGATACTGTTTAAAGTTGAATACACGTAGTAATAATATTTATTTTCATTACCAATCCGAGTGCCTATAAAACATTAATTCTCCTTCCACGAGTCGCGCGTCCTTATTTCCTGAGATCCTGTAGTATCTGAACTCCTCGATTCCCAACGCATCCTGAGGTTTCTGCATCCCTGTTCCTGCACTCCCGGTGTTCCTGTTTCCTGACCGAAGAAAGAAGTTTCCCCCGTCGTGCTCCCTTCCCCCTCGCCTGTGTTAAAAGTCTGTGTCCCTTCACTTTCAGTGTACCCAAATAGCTCGCTCCTCACATTGTAGTAGTGCTCCCAATAGTGTTTTTTATTTCCCTCTCTCGCCCATTTCCCTAAGCTCCCAAGTGCAGTGTGTGTGCTCCTTTCAGTGTAGTGCTTGCGTCATGCAAAGTGTAGTGCTTGTGTTTCCTTCAGTTTAGTGCTTGTGTCTCCTCAAAGTGTAGTTGTACTTGCTATCCTATAAATTGCCTTTTTTGCACATATTTTTATTAATTATCTGGCTTATACGCATCCTCCTGCTCTGCACCTTTGATTACTTCCTGACCATAAAAACTCTTTTAGTTCTTTTTTATCCTATCCTTTTTCCTTTTCCTCAACTTCCTACTATAACTGAGATGCCCTCTTCCCGAGAATTCTTGCCTATTAACCGAACGCTTACACCTATCGTATCCTCACAGCACGACACATCCCAACCGCCCCCGCCTTTTTCCTTAAACCCAAAAGCATCTGAATTTTTCCCTTCACAAACTCCCCTCCCTTGCTCTCCCGCTAAGTGTCTCAACTTTCACGATTGTCCTTCTCTACCTGTTTCTCTCATTTCATCCTCTCCCTCCCCCAACTCTTCTCTATTGACCTCCCGAGGACACCTGCTTAACCCACATGCCCCCGAGTTCTGTCTCCCTCGCCACATTACTCTCTCCCCCCTTAACCCTGAAGCTTCTGAATTTGTCTCAACTACCTCACTCACCACCTGCCGCGACGCCTACAACTCAAATCCCATGAACCCAACACAGGTCCGACCCGTGACACGAATTTCCAGGTATCATATCGACACTCAATCTCTCCTTTCCAACGAACTTAAACCACATCCTCGCTCACTAAAAATTATCTATATCAACGCCCAAAGCATTCAGGCTCACTTGGACGAACTTCGTTTAATTTTATCTAAGACAAATATTCATATCATTGCCGTGGCTGAGACTTGGCTTAAACCTGAAACTGACTCCTCGCACGTAGAAATTCCTGGCTTCAAGCTTTTTCGAAATGACCGCTTAGGCAAAGGTGGTGGTGGTGTAGGAATTTACGCCAGAAATGACATTCAATGTAATATCCTCGCTCATAGTGAACCTAAGTACTCTAAACGTCCCGAATTCCTTCTACTTGACGCGCGAGTTAACTCCGTAAAAATCCTCATAGGAATCGTTTATCGACCACCTAAAATAGGACACCTCTCCGATATAGAAGAAACTCTATCCAAACACATTCAAGACTTTCAACATTTAATAATCACTGGTGATTTTAATGCTAATTTACTCGTACCCAACCATGAAAGTAACTTTCTCTTACAGTCTTTCGAGTCCCTAGGGCTAAACGTCTTGCCACTCCAGCCAACGAATCATACGGCAACCTCCGCCACTTGGATTGATCTTGCGATTACGGCAAATCCCGAGAAAATAATTAAATACGGACAATTAGCAGCTCCCGGTATCTCTTCGCACGATATGATTTACATTGCTTACTCCCTACGTTGTCAAAAACGTAAGCAGAAATTCATAAAGGTTCGCGACTATAAATCTATTAATGAATCACTATTAACATCAGATGCGGCGCTCCTACCCTGGCATTTAATCGAGCACCTAGCAAGCGTTGAGATGCACGCCAATAGTAGATCAGATGGTAGGTTAGGATGTAGGCAGCTTACCGGTACGGAATTAATTGAGAGCACAATAGGGGAAAATGTAAGAAATCCGTGCGGTAACAGAATTATCGAAGGCATGGGGATAAACGATTTTCCATGCAACAATTCCGTAGATAATGCGTGCGACCTTAACAGCGCTATAAACCCGACGTTAAGTAACAGTAGAATACATTCCAAGCGTAGAAATAGTCGACATAGTAGGAAGGATAAGGAGGCAGTAAATAATAATAATTATAATCTTAATAATAATAACAGTAATAATAGCTCAGTAGAGCGCGAGGAATCGTTACGTAGTCATAGCGAGAAATTAAAAATCATTACGGTTAATTGTCGCAGCATTCGCAGGAAGGAGGCCGAATTTGAACATCTTATTCGCAGTCTGCGTGCTGATGTAGTTATAGGCACTGAAAGTTGGCTTACGGCAGACATAGCCAGTCAGGAGATCTTTCCTCGTGACTATAGCGTATACAGAAAAGATCGATGTATCCGGTCGGGAGGTGGAGTCTTTATAGCAGTTAGCAATAAATACGAAAGTTACCCAATACAGATTAACGACGACGAAGTCGAAAGTGTTTGGTGTCGTGTAAAAGGAAGCGACTCAAAAACTATAAATATATGCGCTTTTTATAGACCCCCAAATGCGAGCGTGGAAACTATTCATTCTCTGGAGAAACAAGTGGCGACGCTAAATTCGTCTAATAAAGATAAAGCCATTATAATCGGGGGCGATTTCAATCTTCCGTCAATAGATTGGAGGCATAATTGCTTTTATCCCGGAGGTAGAGAGCGTGAATCGTGCGAGGCGTTACTAGAAACTTTCGGTAAGCACTCATTGTATCAATTAGTGAGATTTCCCACGAGATTTAATAATATATTAGATTTATTTGTTACTAATCTTCCTGAGCGTATGAATAGAGTATCTGGTGCTGAGGGAATAAGCGATCACAAGGCAGTGTACGTGGAATTTCAGTTAATTATTGAGAAACAGGTTAAGGCCAAAAGAAAACTTTATGTATTCGCCAAAGCCGATTTCACAAGATTTAGGTCTTTTCTGCGAAATAAATATACTAATTTCTGCAATTTAACCGATAGTGCAGACTCGGAGGAATCCTGGTGCTTGTTCAGAGATATGATGCGAGAGTGTACAGATAAATTTATTCCGAGCAAACTGAAGCGTGATAGTGCAGAGCCTAGATGGTACAATCAGGAAGTAAGAAGCGCTCTCCGACGTCAAAGAAAACTCCACTCTCGCGTAAATAACACATCCTCAACAGCTACGGTCGAACAGATTGCAATAATAAGGCATCAATACAAGGAGGCGCGCTCCATAGCCAGAGTAGCAATGCGTAATGCGTTTAACAATTATAAAAAGAAGGTTTTACAGGAAAACTTGAAAGAGAACCCAAAAGCATTTTGGTCTTACGTCAGGGAAGTTCAAGGTAGGGGCCCCACTATTGCGTCACTGCGGTCGGAAACGGGAAACGTAGTTCACGATAGTATGGATAAAGCAAACCTATTAAATCATCACTTTCAGAAAGCTTTTACTCGTGATGACGATGAATGTGAAACCCCTATTCCTATGCGTCAGGGCGATTCGATGGAAGATTTGGTATTTTCGGAAAATGGCATCGCGCTCCAACTTCATTCAATTAAGCCAAATAAATCTCCTGGACCGGAGGAAATTCCCGCGCGTGTAATGAAAGAATTAGCTGCTGAAATCGCGCCGTATTTGAAAATTATATTCGAGAAATCCATTAGAGAAGGAGTAGTTCCTAAAGATTGGAAGGTGGCACATGTTACGCCCATCCATAAGAGTGGCGACAGAGAGAACCCCGAAAATTATAGGCCGATATCCTTAACTTCATTATCGTGCAAGATACTTGAGCACATAGTCTTTAGCTCTGTAATGCGCTATTTAGATAGTCATTCATTGCTTAGCGGATGCCAACACGGATTCCGGAGAGGTAGATCATGCGAAACGCAGCTCGGCCTGTTCGTGGACGATTTGTTGCGATGCGGAGAGAAAAATACTCAGGTCAATGCCATATTCATTGATTTCAGGAAGGCGTTCGATAAAGTATCTCATAGGAAATTAATTGCGAAGTTAGGACAATGTGGTATCAATTCGAAAGTTGTCGGTTGGGTGAGAGACTTCCTCTTGAATAGGGAACAGATAGTTGTCATCGATGGGAAATACTCGTCCCCCGTTAAAGTTGCTTCGGGTGTTCCTCAGGGAAGTGTATTGGGCCCTCTGCTCTTCTTAATCTATGTAAATGATATGTGCTCGGTTGTTCGTAGTAAAATTAGGCTTTTCGCCGATGACACCGTTCTATATAAAGAAATAAAAAATCAGGAGGACCATCAGTCTCTGTGTGAAGACTTAAGAGCCATTTCAGCGTGGTGCAAAGAATGGCAAATCGAAATTAATTATACTAAATGTGCCGCAGTCACGTTCTGGAAAAGTAAGAACAAAGATTTAGGTTTCGAATATAAAATAGATGAAATGAGTATTCGACAAGCTGAGTATGTAAAATATTTAGGAGTAACCATTTGTCGAGATCTTTCGTGGGACATGCACATTCGTCGAGTTATAGGCGCGGCCAACAAGAAACTGGCATTCATAGGTAGAATAGTACGGAACACTACAGAGAAAGTACGCGAAACATGCTACTTATCACTGGTAAGACCACAAGTGGAATACGCAGCGAGCATATGGGATCCGTACGAGAAGGGACACATAATTCAACTAGAAAGAGTACAGCGCAGAGCAGCCAGATTTGTAAAACAAAAGTACGAACATAAGGAAAGCGTCACCTCTTTATTGAGCGATTTGAACTGGGTATCACTGGAGGACCGTAGATTGCACTCAAGGTTGAAACTTCTAGAGAAATATAGGTCAGAATATCTAAAAGAGGAGGTAGTGGGAATAATTGTGGCACCGACGTATATAGGTAGAAATGATCGAGACGATAAAATACGTGAGATCGATTGTAGGACGGAGCGTTATCTAGGCTCGTTCTTTCCGAGGACAATAAGAGATCACAATAGGAAATTTCGAATTGCGTTAGACAATCTTTAGGTAGGATTTGGTGCATTGCACCCCCTGCCACCCACCAACTTGGTGAATTGCAGGGTAACTTGTAGATGTAGATGTAGATGTAGAAGACATAGACGATAAAGTTCAGACTTTTAATTTATATATGTCTCAGCTACTTGAAAAGTTTGCCCCTCCCAGAATCATTCGGGTCTCTAAGCCACATGCTGCATGGCTAACTCCAGAAATAAAATCGATTATGTCCCGCCGTGACAGCATTTATCGTGATTTTAAGAAATCTAAGGATCCTGATTTACTATCGCGGTATAAATCATTGCGAAATAAAACAAAACAACTTATGAGCAACGCTAAAATTAAATATGTACACGATTCAACCAACTCTGCACGAACACAGTCCTCGATATGGAAAAAATTACGGAACTTGGGTGTTGGTAAAAATAAAGATATGCAACTTCCACCAAACCTGTCCCTTGACGAGCTTAACGCTCATTTCACTAAACCTCCCACGACCATAGATGTAGGCCTAAAATCTGAAACTATTGAACGTATCCGTAGCCTCAAACCCAATCACACCTCAAATACAATCTTTGAATTTACACCACTCACACAACCACAGGTAGCTAAATCACTTCGTGCAATTAAGTCAACTGCAATAGGAGATGACGGCGTATCTATAATACTAATAAATAAATTAATTCCTATCATTCTCCCCATTATCACTCATATCTTTAACTGGTCTATTCTTCAATCTAAATACCCTACTTCATGGAAATCAGCTCTTGTCCGTCCTATCCCCAAGAAAAACAATTCTCACGAAAACGCTGATTTCAGACCAATTAGTCTCTTGCCTGTTCTCTCCAAGGCGTTTGAAAGACTTGCACATGAGCAAATAACTCATAACTCCTTTCAAAAAACAATCTCATTGACCCGTTCCAATCTGGTTTTCGTAAATCGCATAGCACAGCTACCGCACTATTGAAAGTAACGGACGACGTCCGCAAAGTAATGGATCAGAGAAAAATCACCATTCTAACACTATTGGATTTCAGTAAAGCCTTCGACTCCATCGACAAAGACATCCTACTATGCAAACTTGAACTTTTGCACTTCTCACTCGCTTCTCGAAACTGGTTTCGCTCATATCTAAATGGCCGCTCTCAAAAGGTTATTACTCATGATTTATCATCTCGTCCCTTAAATGTAAATAGAGGCGTTCCGCAAGGTTCTATTCTTGGCCCCCTGCTATTCTCTCTGTACATTAATGATATCTCAAATGCCCTCACTCACTGTAATTATCACCTATATGCTGACGATCTCCAAATCTACTATCACTCTCGCGTACCTGAATTTCCCGATGCTGTCGCTAAAATCAACTCTGATCTAGCTTCTCTCTCTCTTTGGAGCTCAAATAACTTTCTGAAGATCAACCCCGCAAAAAGTCAATCTATTATTATCGGTTACCCCAAACTATTGGCTTCCATAGATCATAGCGAATCTCCTCTTCTATCGCTTGAGGGGTCCACATTGCATTTTAAAAAATCAGTAGTCAACCTCGGTGTCATAGTAGATGAAACTCTATCTTGGGCTCCTAATACCAATAAAATCTGTAGTACCATCAACTCCTCCTTGCACTCTCTCAAAAAACTCAAAAACTTATTACCTAATTCCTTACGTAAACTCTTAGTGACCACACTCCTATTTCCTCACTTTGACTATTGTGATGTTGTTTATAATGATCTCTCCTGTGAATTGGCATTAAAACTTCAACGCACACAAAACTCCTGCATGAGATTCATCGGTGACCTTAAAAAGAGCGACCACATTAGCGAACATTACAATAATCTTTCATGGCTCAAACTTGACGCTCGAAGGAACTTACATACCCTGATGCAAATGTACAAAATCCTTACTTATAACAAACCTGACTACCTCTCTTCCCTCTTCAATGAAATCAACACAGTACACAAGCGGGATACTAGAGGCAAGAATAACCTCCTTATTCCTCATCACAGGACGAATATCTACAATAAATCCTTTCAAGTCTCCGGTTGCCGACTCTGGAATAACTTAGATGAGAATTTTAAAACATCTCCCTCCTTAAACTCATTCAAACGCACCTGTGTCACTCACTTTCTTAAACAACAAAGTAATCCTTAATCATCTCTTTACACTCCCCATAAATTATCCTTACTCATGTTTTTTTTTTTTTGTATTGTCTTATATTATTTTCTATTTCTTAATATAATTTTGTATTGTTTTTATATACTTTGTGTATTGTTTATATGTATACATATGTATGTATGTGTGTGTGTGTGTATGTATGTATGTATATATATATATATGTATATATATGTATATGTATGTGTATATATATATTCTTTCTTCTATTGTTTGTATTTTTTTTGTTGTTTTTATTTTTTTTGCTATTGTTTTATATTATTTTATATTGTATTATATTATTTATGTATTTTATATCTTTTCCTGCTTTCTTATAATATGCATGCCCCAACAACATTCTTTATATTCATTCATTGTATATATTTCATGTATATTTCATCTCATTCTGCATACTTGTATATTTCTTGTTTACATTACGCTATTACCTTTACGTGTACTTTTTTATGACGGTATATAATTACGCTGTATATACGAACTCTCCCACTGTACATACTCCTTCCTATTTAATGTTGTAGTTTTGTATTACCAAATGTACACTATCTAGGGTTTTCGCAGGTTTTTCACACCCCCCTTCTTAGTGGGTGTTTTCCTGCGTGGGTTTTGCTAGGGAGGACATGTCTGTTTTTACCTAGATTTTCCCCACAAACACAAATCTGTATTCAATTTTATCTTTTTAATTTGTATGATTTAGGTACATAATGTTTATATAGTGTATTTTGTTATACCTTATTTTATTCTTTTTCTTGTATTTATTATATTGACGAAGGGTTAAATGTAAGAATGGACCTTCTGGTCTAAATTTCGCCCGAATAAAGACGATTATCTATCTATCTATCTATCTTCCACCTTACCTCACCTCCCATCCACCTTACCTCACATCCCTTTCACCTTACCTCTCCTCCCTTCCACCTTTCCTCACCTCCGTTCCACCTTACCTCATATCCCTTTCACCTTACCTCTCCTCCCTTCCACCTTTCCTCACCTCCGTTCCACCTTACCTCACCTCCCTTCCACCTTACCTCACTTCCCTTCCACCTTACCTCACCTCGCTTCCACCTTACCTCACCTCCCATCCACCTTACCTCACATCCCTTTCACCTTACCTCTCCTCCCTTCCACCTTTCCTCACCTCCGTTCCACCTTACCTCACCTCCCTTCCACCTTACCTCACCTCCGTTTCACCTTACCTCTCCTCCCTTCCACCTTTCCTCACCTCCGTTCCACCTTACCTCATATCCCTTTCACCTTACCTCTCCTCCCTTCCACCTTTCCTCACCTCCGTTCCACCTTACCTCACCTCCCTTCCACCTTACCTCACTTCCCTTCCACCGTACCTCACCTCCCTTTCACCTTACCTCACATCCCTTCCACCTTACCTCACCTCCCTTCCACCTTACCTCACCTCCCTTTCACCTTACCTCACCTCCCTTCCACCTTACCTCACATCCCTTTCACCTTACCTCACCTCCATTCCACCTTACCTCACCTCCCTTCAACCTTACCTCACCTCCCTTCAGCCTTTCCTCACCTCCACACCACAGAGAGAGAACTCTCTCTGTAGCTGAAGAAGGAGTAGTTCCGAAAGCTTTACGTTTGTGATGTTTCTGTGTTTTTGTGTTATTTTACGTATGTCGCTTCGACATCCCCGGGGCCTCGCCAACCTGAAGTCATCTGATTGGTGAGTGCTCACTGGGTTTCCTCATCCCAACACCTTGTTGACATTCATATATTCATTTTACCTTTCCTTTTCCGTAAGTTGTTATATATATATATATATATATATATATATATACATATATATATATAATTGTACTAATGGTGTAGTGGTTAGCGTGTCGGCTTTCTATTGCAAAGTTCGGAAGTTCAAACCCCTCGAATGAAGGTTTTATAAAAAAACTATCATCAGTGCCTGGCAGTAGGCAGCAGTGCTGTCAGTATGGTATAAAGCCGAAAACAAATGATCTTGGTTGGGTCTATATCCAATACAGCTGTAGGCGTGATCAGGACGATTTGAACGGCTACAGTACTGCGATGTGGAAAGCAAGAGGGAAACTACCACATTACAATCCCTAGTAAAGATTATATGGTTGGACAATATGAGTTCTCTCGAGGTAAAACAATCCGGAGGTAAAATAGTCCCCCAATCGGATCTCCGGGCGGGGACTGCCTTGAGGAAAACATTTGTCGAAAGTAATTTACGATTAGGGACTTGGAACGTAGGAACTATGAGAAAGGCAGGAAAGCTAGAGAACTTGAAAGAAGAAATGAGAAGAAATAGAGTTGACATTATAGGACTAAGCGAAACTAGATGGGAGGGAGAAGGACAGTTCGACTCGGAAGAATTCACGGTAGTTTATTCTGGAGGAAATAGTGGGGAAAGGGGAGTAGCTCTGGTACTTAGGAAAGATATGATGAAAAGTGTGACAAAGATAATAGCAACGAACGATAGACTGATGGCAACAAAGCTTAAAGCAGTCCCAGTGGGCATGTTGATAATCCAGGTATATATGCCAACGTCAGCTCATGAAGATGAAGAAATCGATGAGATTTATTAGCAAATTAATGAAATTTACGAATAAGACGGAAGAGGAAAGGTAAACTGCATAATAATGGGAGATAGGAACAGTATAGTCGGAGAAGGACAGGAAGAAAATGTGGTCGGGCAATACGGACTTGGGAAGAGAAATCGAGGAGGGGAGAAACTCGTAGAATTCTGCATCAATAATGACCTTGCAGAGACTAATACATGGTTCAAAAACCATAAACAAAGGTTATACACATGGAAAAGCCCAGGAGATAGAATGAGATGCCATATAGATTACATCCTTGTAAAACAAAGATTCAGGAACAGCATAAAGAACGCCAAGGCATTGCAACAAGCGGACATTGACTCAGATCACAGCCTTCTAATACTTGACGTGAGTACAAAGCTCAAACAAATAAGAAAAACCAGGAGAGAAAGACAGGCCTGGGATCTAGAAAAACTGAAAGAAAGGCAGAATGTAGTCAGAATGAAGTTGGAAGATAACTTAAGAAAGTTGGAAAACAAACCCTAGACCGTTGATATAGAATGGAATAATATTAAAACCAGTATCAAGGATACCTTAGACAAAGAGATTGGAAAACAAGAGAAGAAAATCAGAAAACCATGGATCACGAAGGAAATGCTGGAGAAAATGAATGAGAGACGAAAATGGAAAAACGTTAACAGTGAAGAAGGTAGAGCCAACTATAGGCGTATAAACAATGAGTTAAGAAGGGTAACAGATAAAGCTAGAGAAAATTGGATAAAAGGAAAATGTGATGAAATAGAACAAATGGAGAAGTTAGGACGGTACGATATGATGTACGCTAGAGCACTCGAGTTAGAAGATAAGAAATCTAATGGAATTAATGGTATGGGAATTATGAATACAGATGGGAAGATAGTCTCAGAAACAAAGGATGTAGCACAGGTATGGGAAGAATATACAGGAACTATACAGCAAGCATGCAAGATCGGAAAAATAGAACTGGAAGATGAGGAAAACATTGAAGAAGATAAATTAGGACCAAGTATTATGGAGAGCGAAGCAGAAAAAGTGATTGTGGAACTAAAGAAGGGGAAAGCCACGGGCAGCGATGGAATACCGGCTGAGATACTTAATGTCATAGGATCAGAAGGATTAAAAGCGATCACGAAATTAATTAATAAGATTTATGGCACGGGAGAGTGGCCTCGGGATTTCATAGAAGTAACAATGATCCCTCTAAAGAAGAAGCCAAAGGCAATGCAGTGTAAAGATTACAGAACGATAAGCCTTCTGTCACACACATCGGAGATCATCACGAGGATTCTTAATAAAAGGCTGGAGAAACAGGCAGAAGAAATGCTAGGGAAAGATCAATTCGGTTTCAGAAAAGGACGAGGAACTAGAGATGCTATAGGAGTAGTTAGAATCATATCAGAAAGGGCAATAGAGTACAGTCAAGATATCTGCGCATGTTTCGTAGACTGGCAGAAGGCTTTTGATAGAGTAAATTGGCTAAAGTTGATGAAGATATTAAAGGATATAGGTGTAGACTGGAAGGACAGGAGACTGATTAGGAATCTATATGTGAATCAAATTGTAAAGGTCAGGTTTGAGAATGTGGACACCTGCGGAATAAATATCGGTAGAGGAGTAAGACAAGGCTGCTGCCTATCGCCAACCCTATTCAATATATATGGAGAACGTCTAATGCAAGAAGCTTTAGAAGGCACAGGAGATTTCAAAATTGGAGGAAGGATTATAAGAAGAGTAAAATACACAGATGATCAGGTACTTCTAGCAAGAAAGGAAAATGAGCTACAAAAAATGATAAATAGACAAGTGATAACAGGAAGAAAGTACGGTATGGAAATAAATACAGAAAAATCCAAGGTCATTCGAATATCGGGTATAGAAGAGAATCTGAACATAAGTATTAGGGGAAAACCTTTAGAACAAGTTTCAGATTATAAATACTTTGGAAGCATCATAACACGAGAAGCAAAATGTACGGATTAGATCAGAACTAGAATAGTAAAAGCAAAAGCGGCTTTCAGGAGAAAGAAACAACTACTTACAGGGAATATAAGGGAAGATATCCGCAAGAAGTTGATAAAATGCTACGTATTGAGTATAGCATTGTATGGGGCAGAAACATGGACGCTAAGGAAAAATGACATCAAAGACTTGGAAAGCTTTGAAATGTTGGCTTGGAGGAGAATGTTGAATATAAAATGGACAGATAGGTTGAAAAACGATGAAGTGCTACCAAGAATAGGAGAGAAGCGAATGATTATACAGACTATCAGAAAGAGGAAGGCTAATAGGGTTGGACATTACCTGAGGAGAGTATGATTAAAGACGTGTTAGAAGGAAAACTAGATGGGAAAAGGGAAAGAGGTAGGAATAGGTTTCAGCTGATAGACGATTTGAAAGAGAAAGAGAGTTATCAAAATATGAAGAGGATTGCGGAAAATAGGAGTATATGGAGAACCAGGTTTAACCAAGAATAATCACGGACCTGTCTACGGACAGACTACTTATGATGATGATGATGATATATTAAATCTGCACAAATAGACGTAGATAAAATGAATGCTCCGGTCGTACATACGTATATTCGGAATATGGAAAATTAAGCAAAATAAATATTACTATTACGGAATGGAAAGAGGTGTAGAGTAAAAAAAAACGAGAAAGAGAAGAGGATAAGGGATGAGGAATGAGGAAGAACGGGGAATGAAGTAGGTTGAAGAAGGAGGATGAAGGGGGATAAAGGAAGAAGGGGGATAAGGGAAGAAGGGGGATAAAGGAAGAAGGGGGATAAAGGAAGAAGAGGGAAGGAAGGAGGATGGAGAATGAAGGATGAAGAATGGGGTATGAAGGAGTAGGGAGAATGGGGAATGACAGAGTAGGGAGAATGGGGAAAGAAGATCGTTGAAGGAAGGGGGGAAGGAATGAAAGAGGAGGGAGTAATAGGGTCTACGTATGTACCGTTGGCTCGCCCACGGAGGGACGGATAGAGAAGGCAAAGGGTGAGCGAGGAGGGTAACGAAAGAAGGGATGCGAGGGGAGGAGTTTGGGGAATGGAGGGATAAGGGGATGAGGGAGGAGGGTGAAGGAGGAGGGCGAGGTTGAGAGGGGAGAAATGGAAGGGCGGCATTCGGGGAAAGGGAGGCGAGTTAAACTAACCGTAAGTGATCCGATTCCTCTGCTAATTCCTCGGCGAAACGTTCTAATGGCTTGAACAAATATCCCGTTCGCCTCATTAAATGTGCACTTTGCGGAAGAAGAGGGGAAGGCCGGAGGAGAGAGATGGAGGGGGGAGAGAAGGAAGGGGGAGAGCGGGGGAGAGAGGTGGGGGAGAGAGAGAGAAGGAGGGAGAGAGTTAAGGAGGGGGAGAGAGTGAAGGAGGGATAGACAGAGGAGGGAGAGACTGTCTCCGCGCGAAAGAAGAAAAGGGAGAATTGCGACTGTGGCGAAGGATAATTTAGAGAGGATGATAGGAAGGCATGACGAGTGGGGGAAGCGACTGAATGGCAGAAATTTGCCCAAGTGAGCCATATTCAGTTGTTTTAGAGTAGCTTAGGAGATTCTTAAGATGGCTACGTCTACTCATAATTTTTTTGCTGATTTGTACTTTGATTGTGCAGTTAAAGAGATTTGTTTTTTTGCAAGAAATTTTTCTTTGGCTTACAAACTCAGTTAAGTGAATTTGTCATACTTTACTGTTGACAAGCAGTATTATTGGGATGATATAGGGCAACGATATTAAGCTCGAGTCACGCGTAGAGAATTTACACAATCTTCGAAGTAAGACACTGTGTATTATGATGCAGCCCAAATTCAAATCATACCTCATAATATTTTTTAATAAACCCAGAAGTTTAAGAATATATTACCATAACCTGCATATCCTTAATTCATTTTTCCTCCCCATGTAAAAGGGAGGGTGAAATAGGGGAGAATTTAGGAGAAAGGAGAGAATAGGATACGGATGGGGTGAAATTGGGGAGAATTAAGAAGAAAGGAGGGAATAGGAGAGGGAGGGGGTGAAATAGGAGAGAATGGAGGAGACACGAGGGAATTGGAGAGGGAGAGGATGAAAGGAGGGGATTTGGGAAAGATGTTGTTGAGATGTTGAGAAATATTAATAAAGGAGATGGTGGAAGATATAGTAAGGGAATGGGGAAACAATTTATTTGCAGTATCATCACTGCAAATATGATGATTTGGATTTATAGAAGAAGCTATTAAAAGCAGACATAGATACGAATGAACCGCTTGTTGTAATAGTCGAGTGGTGTGGACTCCCGTGGGCACAACGGCAGGCATACGGGTGATTGGAAGGTAGGAAATGGCAAAATGAAATGAGATAAACAGAGAATAGGGAATGGACGAAATGATGCTTTGTTTAAATGGAGAAACATCTGACAACGAAAAAGGGTCTACAGTGGGGAGCTATAAATCATTTTGTTTGTCGTGGAAGCTCTCCCTGGAGATAAAAGTTTGTAGAATGGAGATTTCGGGGTGATAGAGAGATTAAACTTTCAAAAGATCAAAGGCCATAATTACCCCTATAGAATAGGATTCAAATGGAAAAAAGACGACATGATGAATTTCTTTGTTTCTTCAGAATTTTTGTTATAAAAAAATCCAGGGTATATTATAAAATATAACATTTTTATGCTTTAGCAGTTTAATAAAAATAACCTTTGCAGGTCGTCATAGAATTAATTGATGATTTCTTAGTCATTAGAAACATTTTTAATTTACCGTAAATACTTTGATTTTTTTATAGAAATCTCTGTACGCATTAGTCTGTTATAATAATTATAATTTATTGAACGCAAACAGGTAATCCCAATTACATGCGTTATAATAAAAGAAAGGGAAAGCAGAGATAATCATTAAACATTTCCAAGAGTTTTATATAATATCCTCTTAAATAATCCCAAGGAATCTTGGAAAATGTCACAGTCAACAGATAGTGTTAAAAACTCATTTGCCGATCTCATTATTCACGACATAGGCTCGAACCGGCTAACCTCCACCCTTCGGAAGTGATCCCGAAAGAGTAAGGTAAGCCTAGTTCTTCGAGTCGGGACATTAATATTAACTAAGCCAAGTAAATGCTAAGAGTCAATGACTCCTATTACTATATTACGGAGAAAGGTAATATCGGCAACTTTTCGTCGGACACTAAAAGGTGTAAGTTTAAACATCTTACATAAGTTGGGGTAGTCATTCTTGTTAAAAACAGGACCATTATTTTTTAAACACAGCCATTTAACAAAGCGCATCTGTACTTTTTCAATAACCTGGTCATAAGTAACATGATGCGGGTTCCAAAGTACACACCCATATTCCAAAACAGGCCGAACAATGGCACAGTAAGATCGTACAATAGTGCTGACAGAGAAATTGGGTACATAGTTTCGCTTTAAAAATCCCAAAAGACGATAAGGTCTCAAACAAAGGGATCGAATATGCGAGCTAAAACTCAGCTTGGCATCAATTGTGACGCCCAAGTCAGTGATTACAGTTACACGCTCAAGAGGAACAGCATCGATAGTATAGTTATAATTAACAGTATTTCTTTACAGAGCAAAAGGGATAATTTTACATTTAGAAAGATTAGGGTATAAATTCCATTCACAACACCAATTAAAAGAGATGTTCAAGTCATTCTGTAAGATATTACAATCATACAATGATTTTATCCTAGTAGAAATCTTACAGTCATCTGCATACAAAAGGCAGTCACATTTCAGACAACTAGGTAGATCATTAATGAAAACATTAAAAAGCATAGGGCCAAGAATAGACCCTTGTGGCACACCAGATGTTACTCTAACAGAAGACGAGAGAAAAGCTTCAACAGCAACCCTTTGAAACCTGTCGCACAGGTACGACTGAAAAAGTTTCAGCAAGTCCCCACCTATTCCAAAAGCCCTAAGTTTATATACAATAAATCCATGGTCAACCTCATCGAAGGCTTTAGCGAAATCAATACACACAGAATCAGTCTGAAAGCCTGAACTAATTGAAGACGCAACTGAGTTTACGTGCGCCACTAAGTTGGTTGTAATCGAGCGACATGGGCAAAAACCGTGCTGTGCTTCCGAGAAGTTTTCCTTACAATTCGACAAAACTTTGACATTGAGAAGCTTCTCGAACACCTTCGAAAAGGTGGGCAAAATGGATATTGGTCGATAATTACAAACATTTGATTTGTCACCATTTTTAAAAACAGGTACAATAATCGCTTCCTTCCAACTCTGCGGAAAAGTATGATATTCTAAAATTTTATTGAACAAAATAAACAGAGGGAGACTAAGTTCAATTGCGCAGGTTTTTAGAATAATTATAGGTTAGCGGTCAGTACCAGGCGAAACATTATTTTTCAACCCCAGGAGCGCCTTAAAATGTCCTCCCTTTTGAATGCAACATTAGAGATAACATCCATAGTATATGAGTCTAAATCCTTATCATTTTTACACGAAGGGGGCATAGGTACATTGAATACACTAGAAAAATGTTCAGAAAATAAGTTACAAATTTTTTCTCCGTCATTAGCAGTGCGGTCTTGAAAAAATACAGAGGGAGGAAGGCGCCGACAACCCCTTTTTCTCCTCATATGACGCCAGAAAAGCTTAGGCTCCTCTTTTAAGGACGAGTCAATATCGGTAAGGTATAAGTTATATTTCAAAAGTTGTACATTCTTATACGCCGTACGGTGGTATGAAAATTCGATGTAATTCGATTGATGTTTGGAACGTTTCCAACGGCGAAACGCTCTACTCTTAGCTTTTAAGGCAGTAATCAATTCACCATCATACCAAACGGGGTATTTTAGAGGATTGACTCTAAGTAATGGCACACAATCTGAAATACAACCATCATGTAGTAAATAAAATAAATCACAACATTCGTCAGCAGAATTAGCACCGTCGAGTAAAACCCATGGACAATGATGTAATGCGCTCTTCAAATTGTTCTCATCCAGACGCTTCCAGTTAAACTGCGTCCGTTGGGACTTTTTCTGACGCCGGATCAAGTCACACTCAACTTCAAGGAGTAGAGGGACATGATCGGACAGCAGGTCAGAACAACGACTAAGATTTAACACACGGCTAGAGCACTCACTCAGCTTCCCATTTGATTGAAAAAAGAGATCAAGGAAGTTACTATTACACGTGGGAAAGTCTATTAGCTGCGTAAGCTTAAATTCATTTATCCAATCACGAACGGTATTAAGTTGAACACTGCTATTGCCGTTATTTTTGACTGACGGGCAAATAATGCTACTAACATGATCAGTGACCCATGATATATCACAGAAATTAAAATCACCTAATAACAACAGGGAGTCACGGTCAGCTAAATCACCGCGCAACAACTCCAAGGAAGCATAGAGTGCTTCGAGCTCGCTTTGGGATACGGGTGGTGGCAGGTTAACACAGGCAATGAGTAATCTCATGAGTAGCAGAAGCCTTAGCGTGAGTTCAACCACAACGATTTCGAAGGCAGTTTCAAGGTCACGACTCCGTTTGACGGGAATATCACCAGCTACGGCAATAAGAACACCTCCCCTTTTTTTTGTTCCCGCCCTAAAACACTGTTTCTATCTCTACGAAAGACACTGTAATTATCACAGAGAATTTCCCTGTCAAGGATATGCGATTGCAACCACGTCTCAGAAATGCAGATGACATCGACGGCACTTAATGATGGAGAGGAAAATGCAAGATTAAAATCACTAAGTTTCTTGCCGCCTATAGAGCGAGCATTTTGATAAAAAATGCTGAGATTAGTTGGTCCAGGGTTAAGTTTTACATCACCAGATGTACACAAACAGAGTAATATGAGTAAAAAGATACACGAAGGGATGCGAATGGTACGAGAAAGTCTCCGAGGACTCGAAGTCGAAGGAAGACACGAACCGCTATCACAGTGCAATACAGTAAAAACCGAAATTCGGCAATTACAGGACACCATGCAGTTTTCTATAGCTGTTACTCGACACAGAGCATGCTCAGAACTGCACTTGTAAATTTCGATTCCACGAGCGGTGCACAAGAACAACTGAACAGTCAAAAAATAGATAAAAATGCGGAGCACAAAAAGACCGTGCACACCCCGATCCGCCATATGATTAACATAGTCAAAATACTATAACTGTAGTTAATTTAATTTGAGGTTTTATATTAGGAAATAACATATCGTATTAACAGGTTTAATTTTTTCTTCCTAATTTCTAGAAGCGATGATTTTAAAATCCCGATGCAATCTTCGAATACCATTCTCCCTGTAAAATTCTAAACGACAATTATTACCGAGGGCAAATTCGGTGGAAGACGAAAATCTGAGGAAGAGAAACAGCGCTGCACATCCTGAATTCACAAATTCAATGTGCTCTATAGTTTTAATATGTATCTTTTTCTCTTTATATTTGGAGATTGCGAAAGACTGAAAGCTCTTCTCTACGATGTAGCGTAGATGTTTAACATAAGCTTCCGGGAAAGCACTGAACGTTTGGTATTCTGTTGTTGTTTATCTTGAGATTGTTACTGTGTTTATTGTTTCAGGTAGCTGAAAATCAGAATAATCCAGGTAAAACAATTGTGTAAATAGTGTCTTTCGAGTTTTGGTGTAAAGTAGTACACATTGTTTTTTCAATGAAATATACAATTATATTGGGAACATGTAATAATAATGGGGGACTGTCAAATATCGGGAATTACCGTAAATTTTATGAAGTTGTATTGTATGGCTATTGTTATAGGCAAATATAAAGTTTTTTCGTGAAATACTTAACAGATATTTATAAAAAAAGCAATTTAAAACGGACGAATTAATGCCGAACCTGATCACATCAGATTGGTAGCCGAAGTTTGCCGAGTGTTTAATGACGTCAGTGAATGCCACAAGCATGTTAGCCGATGCTAGCCGTGCTAGAAGCCTTTGTGAAATTCACGAATCAGCTTAAAGAACGCATATATATTAAGAACATACAGTCATTATAAATCAAATTTAGTAAGCAGGTTTAAAAATATCGTCTAAGCAACAGTATTAAAATTTATGAAAATTCTGCAATTCCTCTTAAAAAGTCTATTTTCTTATTCCGATCGTAATTTTCAATTTGCACTTAAAGCCGTTTTTTTACGTCCTTGTATTTCTTCTTTTTGTTCACTTTACCCCGATCAAATTGAACTTTTTCTTTCTTCAAAGTTGAAATTAATTTCTATATATTCGGATACATGCAGGATACGGAACTTTGGAGTGCCTTGTGCTATCCCTCCACATTGCTGTTCGTTCGTGGCATAACTTGGTCAGTTCTCGTATGGACATTCCAAGTGTCTACTGGAAAATTGGAGTCATTCTTCTTCTTTTATCACCTCGGCCTCTTTTGCACCCAATATAATTCATTTCGAAATAAGTCACTAGTTCTTGAGAAAGATCCTCGTCATCAACAAGCTCCACAAATCCATCTATAACATCTTCAATAGAAATGCTAGAGACATAAAGTACATAAACTTTAAGCTAACATCTGTAACTTAACGGTATCAACCACTTTCCGGTAAATATTCTGGGCAAGGTGAAACAGGCAACAAGACACTGAAGCAGTCGGAAAAGTTGAGAAGAATCCGTTTATATGGGATTTTTCGAAGTCCATCATCAAACTTTCAGGATTCACCTCTGGACATAGTTCTAATACCTTTCTGAAGAGTCGAGTGTACGTCTCTTTTCTCTTGTTTGGAAGAAGTGCAAATAATCTTGGAATGCTGAATGACCCAACCTGAACGTTAAGAACGTACAACTGATATTATGTATTTGGGCAGCACTTAAATATTCCGTCACCTGTCCAATGTTTTATTTGTTCTAGGCCAGGGGTCGGCAAACTTTTGAGACGGAAGAGCCAAACCTGTCCCTCACAACAATTTCAAAATTATTCGAGAGCCATAAATATATTTTTTTAAATAAGAAAAATTTAAAGTAATATTATAAAAAGTTATAATATTAATTATATCTTTATTGAATGAAGAAAAAAATCACAAAAAATCACAAAAAATTACTCTCATTGGTTTTAATCAGTGTGAGCAATGAGCTTGCATTTCCTTAGAAAGTTTCTGTATGCCCGGTTTGTAACTAGTCGTTTTTAATTTAAGGCACGATTCCAAGTTGGCATTAGTAATTTCAATTTACATTTAATGAAATTCATGTTAGAAAACGATTGAACACATAAATATGTAGACCCGAAGATACTGAGAACACCAAGTGCAAATTTTTTCAATGAGTCCGGATGTCCGGAAGACTATTCCAAGTATTGAAAATCATTGAGTCTGCCTTCTGTAGGTCTTTTATAGCAGTCTGCTTGTGCTGTGAAATCAGACTCTATTTTTCTTTTTCCAGTTCTTCTATTTCAGTACCAAGACGTACAAATTTGGAGCTCCATAAGTCTTTGCTTGTCAAGTCCAGCAATTGTATTTCAAAATTAGCCGTGTCAATATCAAACGGAGAAAAATTTAATTCCTTCACATTGGCATTAAAAGGATTTGTAATAAAAGCTAGAGTCGCTTTATCATTTCTAAATTCCTGAAACCTTTGAAGAAAAGATTCTCTAATGTTTAAAACTTCTGTCATGAAATAATCTTTGTGAATGAGGGCATTGTTTTCTCGGCGATGTTGAGACAAGTTTGGGAAACGAACTAAAGTTCCCCTCTCTAAATCTTCAGCGAACAGAATCAATTTCTTTTCAAACGAAATAACTTCTTCTAGCATTGAAAAAGCAGTATTTCCCTTGCCTTGTAATTTACGATTGAGCTGATTCAGTTGTGATGTAACGTCCACCATAAAGTACAATTTTTGCAACCACTGATCTTCTGTTAATTCTGGATATTGAACACTCTTGTTGTCGAGGAATAGTTTGATTTCATTTATGCAAGATGCAAAACGCTTTAACATGTCGCATCTGGAAAGCCATCAAACCCTGTTGTACTGGAGAAGATCTGTATACTCGCACTCCAATTCACTTAGCAACTCTTTAAATTGCCGATGGTTAAGTCCCCTTGCTATAATGGTATTAATAATCTTAATTACCAATTCCATAATTTTACCAATTTCTTCTGGAAATGTTTGTGCACAAAGTGCTTCCTGGTGGAGTATGCAATGGAAAGTAATCACTTCATGATTAATTTTTCCTTTTAAAATTGATACAAAACCCTTTTTCGCTCCCGTCATACTTTTCGTATCATCGGTTGCAATTGACACAATTTTATTGAGTGGGATATGATTTTTTTCCATGCATTCAAGGACGGCATTTTCTATGTCCTCTCCACGCGTTTGGCCCTTGAGTGGCAATAATCCCAGAAGTTCTTCTCTCGGACCCTCAGATGATATATGGCGCACAAAAAGGGAAACTTGGGCTGTGTCCTTGATGTCGCAAGACTCATCTACCGCAATTGATAAAGCTGAAGCTAATTTAACGTCTTCGACTTGTTAGTTGGTCACATTTGAGGACACTTTAGTCGGTATGTTTTTAATGTTATTTAAAATCTCTGCTTTGTTTTTGAAATCCCGAAAAAGTTCTTCAGATGCATTAACAAAGCAACATTTTACATTTTATTTATTCACCATCTATGAATGGTTTTCCTCTCTTAGCGATCTCCTGACTCACTACGAAGATTGCAATATTAACATTATTGGCAGACTGTATCCAATAATTAAATACAGAACTTGATTTTTCAACATTTTTCTGAAGTTCTTCAACTCCTTCTGGCAAATGTGGCATGTTTTGTCGTGAAGTGTCTCTTCAAATTTGACTTTTTGTTGTGCGCCAGTTTTTCTTGGCAAATAGGACAGGTTGGAAGGCCATCTGAGTTCGAGATAAACGCGAAAGATTCAGTCCATTCAGTTTTAAAGTCACGATGCTCATCTATTGTTTGTTTTAGTTTTTATTTCGTAGCCATGTTGAAAGCACCCTAAACAATATATTTTATTTAACACGCTATATAAATACATTATATAAAAATAAAATAAAAAGAACTAAGTGATTATTCAAAATATTAAATAACAATAATTCGAAAATATAATAAAAATAAATCTCACCAGTAACACGTTTTATTGTAACAGTTGCACGTGAAATAAAACACGCCGCGGTAAATACCCACCGTCAACGTATCTAAATATAATAAAACCAATATTATTTATATATATTTGAAATAATTGCCTTTATAATAATAATAATTGCCAGGTTGCCTTTATCAACAATACCTTGTAACTTGTAATAAACTTGGATGAGAAGATTAACGCAGTGCCTGGATGCACCCAGCCAAAAGAGAATACTAAGTTGCAGAAACAGCAAAGCGACACGGACTCCACGTTCGCGCAACTACACAAACTACACAAAAAACAACCACACGTGCCTCCCCTAGATTCCCCGCTTTCACATTTCGCCATTGCCAACGTTGCCTTGCCCAGTAGAGGGCGCCCGTGCGCTCACTTATTAGTCACTTTGTTTGGCTGCCCTGCCTACCATGTGCTCAACCATCCCCTCCACTCCCTCTGTATACCCCCTCCACGCTTGCTTTCCCCTCCCTAACGTCACGCTTCGCGCATCTTAGTGCCACGAAGTTTTGCGAGACCTATAAAACAAATGAAATCACCATTATGTGAATAAAATCCTTTAAAAATTTTACAAATGAAATTATGATAGTTTTATTTTCAATTTTACTTCAGAGCCACATGTGCGCACCCAAAGAGCCGCATGTGGCTCGCGAGCCGCAGTTTGCCGACCCCTGTTCTAGGCCATCCGATCCCTTTTCTGTTGCAAACACAAGTAATCTATTTTCATCATCACTATCAAATTGTAAGAAGAGTTCGCGAGTATCTAGAAATTTGAATTCATCAGGAATTTCGTAACCAGTCCTATTCTGAGGGATTGGAGGGGCACACACGGCAGCTTGATGCCAATTTCTTATATTTTGATTTAATTGTGAAGTAGACGGTAGCTCCGACATTTCACCATCTTCCAGGTTTGCAGTTGTTGCAGCAATAAATGACCGAGATGATACGTGGGAAGAGATTGCGGCAGCATTCAAGTTATCAAAAGTTTTGTGAAACTTTGGTTTAGCAGCAGAGGAACTATGATGATGTTCACCAACCCGTTTTATAATGGCGTAGTTTTTATTATTCGTCCAAGTGCGCACCCGAGCCTTGCAAGACAATTTCGCATTTCCAGTATGTCTTCGTCTCATCTAATTCTTTTCTGTGCATCGTAAATATAATACTTTTCCTCAAGTTTTCCCTTCCCTGATGCTTTTAATGACGTGCGATATGGTGGACGGAGATTCTAAAAATAAAATAAGCTGAAATTATAAACAAAAAAGTATAATATAATAAACAAAATAAATAAGATAAAATAAAATAAAATGCGCTATTTTATTTTCACGAAATATATATATGAAGAAGTACTAACCTGTAACAAATTACAATGAATTCAGGAATATACGGAAGCACCAGAGTAATCGTTCTACCAATGCAACTAAGGGAAGACTGGTGGATTGGGATAACAACTCATATAGTAAAAAGATGATGTTAATAAAAATTAAACTTTTTTAATAGTTTAATCACTGTGATTCTAACAACAGCGCGTTAGTCTACGTTAATTAATAAACAATGGGTGTAATGGTGAGTTGAAATGAGATGGAAGCTTTTAATTAGATTAACGTAAAGTTTTTATTTTGATATTATGAGTATAAACTCTTCAGTGTCTAGCGTGGTTCAGATAACAGCGATCTTAAAAGTATTTTAGGAAGAGATTTTAGAAAAGGTTTAGAGGTTTTTATATACATAAGTAATGGGATGGAGGGAGGATAGGAGGGTTGCATGACTAATAGGCAGGAGGGAAAATATACAATCGGTAATGAGATAATTGGAATACAATCATAGTATAGAAATTACAAAGTAATATGACATTAATTCATTTAGTTGTTTATAACAATAATACGGTTGACACAAAAAATATTTCTCTCCAGCGGTTCGAACCGCTTTTTTTCGCTCCGATTTTTTGGAAAAATTTCAAGAGAATTCATAATTACTCTTTATTTATTAATGTTATTTTTATATAAACCAAATTAATTTGTTTTCTCCCAAAAATGTGCTCATATATATCGGGCTTCCAAAATTTACATTACAGAAAGAAATCTAGTACAGTTTTCAAGCACCTCAGTTTATTCGGCAACTTTTGAAAAATGCTCAATAAAATTCATAAAGATTATAAAATGACATATAAATAAAGGAAAGATTAATTTTAAATGCTAAAGGAACGATCGTAGTTATTTTTTTAAAAGTCGATATTGATTTGATATTACAACTCCAATATTCGTTCGATTTTAATGCACAAAGAGTACATAACCAAACTCCCTCGAAGCCTTTTGAAAATATAAATATTACCTATTTTCTCAACAATTCTTTTAAATTTGTGACGAATTTGTCTTGCGACGAATTTGCCATGTGATGAATTTGTCTCCAATATTCGTTTTAATTTTAACTTACGTTAATCAATACTTTTAACAAATTCAGATTATAGGCAATTAATATGATTAATATTTATGCCTACCATACACTAGTTTTGAATAAGTGTTACATTTAGTGCTGATTTACAAAAATAATGAAGTCAGTGGGTGTGAATTTACAGGGAGTGAAATTGCCAGGGAGCGAATTTATAAAGAGGGAAAATGACCGGGAGTCAAATTAAATAGTACCCTTCTTTCCTCATTCATCCATTGCAAAATTCTGTTGTGAAAACCTGTTTGGGAACATTATATTAGAACATTCCACATTCAAGGTCCCAGAAGCAAACCCTTAATTGCAAGAGAAGTCAATGTGATATGAAATGTGTCATTTACTAAGAAAGAGCCCAAAAATGGGGCTTGATATAATTCAGCAAGAATTCTGCATCAGTAATGGCCATGTAGTGACTAATACATGGTTCAAAAACCATAAACGAATGTTATGCACATGGAAAAAAACAGGAGATAGAATGAGATGTCAAATAGATTACATCCTAGTAGAACAAAGATTCAGAAACAGCATAAAGACCACCAAGTCCTTACCAGGGGCAGACATTGATTCAGATCACAGCCTTCTAATAGTTGACGTAAGAAAAAAACTCAAACAAATAAGAAAAACGAGAAGTGAAAGACAGACTTGGGACCTTGAAAAACTGAAAGAAAGGCAGGATGTAGCCAGCATGAAGTTGGAAGATCGCCTAAGAAATTTGGAAAACAAAAAAAAGACCATGAATATAGAATGGAAAGAAATTAAAACCAGTATCAAGGATACCTTAGACAAAGAGATTGGAGAACAAGAGAAGAAAATCAGAAAACCATGGATCACGAAGGAAATGCTGGAGAAAATGAATGAGAGACGAAAATGGAAAAACGTTAACAGTGAAGAAGGTAGAGCCAACTATAGATGTATAAACAATGAGTTGAGAAGGGTAACAGATAAAGCTAGAGAAAATTGGATAAAAGGAAAATGTGATGAAATAGAACAAATGGAGAAGTTAGGACGGTACGATATGATGTACGCTAGGGCACTGGAATTAGAAGATAAGAAGTCTAATGGAATTTGTGGTAAAGGAATTATGAATACGGATGGGAAGATAGTCTCAGAAACAAAGGATGTAGCACAGGTATGGGAAGAATACATTAAGGAATTATACAGCAAACAGGCAGGAGCGGCAAAAATAGAACTGGAAAATGAGCAAAACATTGAAGAAGATAAATTAGGACCAACTATTACGGAGAGCGAAGTAGAAAAAGCGATAGTGGAATTAAAGAAAGGGAAAGCCACCGGTAGGTATGAAATACCAGCTGAGGTACTTAAAGTCATGGGAGCAGAAGGACTAAAAGCGAACACGAAATTAATTTACAACACGGGAGAGTGGCCTCGGGATTTCATAGAAGTAACAATGATCCCTCTAAAGAAGAAGCCAAAGGCAATGCAGTGTAAAGATTACAGAACTATAAGCCTTCTGTCACACACATCGGAGATCATCACGAGGATTCTTAATAAAAGGCTGGAGAAAAAGGCAGAAGAAATGCTAGGGGAAGATCAATTCGGTTTCAGAAAAGAACGAGGAACTAGAGATGCGATAGGAGTAGTTAGAATCATATCAGAATGGGCAATAGAGACAGTCAAGATATCTGCGCATGTTTCGTAGACTGGCAGAAGGCCTTTGATAGAGTAAATTGGGTAAAGTTGATGAAGATATTAAAGGATATAGTTGTAGACTGGAAAAACAGTAGACTGATCAGGAATCTATATGCGAATCAAGTTGTACAGGTCAGGATGGAGAATGCGGACACCTGCTGAGTAAATATTATTAGAGGAGTAAGAGAGGGTTGCTGCATATCACCGATCCTATTCAATATATATGGAGAAAGTCTAATGCAAGAAGAATTAGAAGGCACAGAAGATTTCAAAATTGGAGGAGGGATTATAATAAAAGAAAATACGCGGATGATCAAGTACTTGTAGCAAGAATGGAAGAGGACCTCCAGAAAATGATAAATACACAAATAATAAAAGGTAGAAAATACGGTATGGAAATAAATACAGTGAAATCGAAGGTCATTCGAATATCAGGCAAAGAAGAGAATCTGAACGTAAGTATTGAAGGAAAGACTTAGAACAAAGAGTACGAGAGAAGCGAATGATTATATATACAGACTTAGAAAGGAAAAGGCAAACTGGGTTGGACATTACCTGAGGAGAGAGAATATGATTAAAGACGTGTTAGAAGGAAAAGTAGATGAAAATAAAAGAAGTAGGAAAAGGTTTCACCTGATAGATGATTTGAAAGGGAAAAAGACTTATTAAGATACGAAGAGGACAGCGGAAAGTAGGAGTATATAGAGAACCATATTTAACCATGAATAATCACGGACCTGTCTACGGACAGACTACCTATGATGATAATTATACAGTCTAGGAGTTGCCCGTCGATACATCGTCTTGTTGGTTAGATTAAATATTTTCTTAGCAGTTAGCCTTCTGACCTCAATATTTCGCCGACGGTTTGACCGTTTTCAATTTTATAATTTTCCTGCAAGTCGATACGTTTAATTTGATGCATCAAACGTTAAGGTGGCTGTTACCTTTGCTTTAAACACCTCATTTTCTTGCGCTATTAATTCGTAATATATATAATCTTATAAATATTTTAGAGTGTATGTTTGTGTTATTTATACGTTTTTACACCGTGGAAACTATCGAATTCAAAAGTTTCTTGGGCCATCCAATGGACCAAAGAAAGAACTTGGTCTAGGTTTGCAGAGGGTGGTGTCTCTTATACCCCATGGTGTCAACAAAATACTATTTCCATAAGGTGTGTAGAAACCCCAAAACGCCATGCAACCCTTCGCTGATGTGGACTTAAGTATATATCTAAATATTAACACACATTCACGGGAAATGCCTTATTTTACGCACGAAAGCCTGAATATTTTAATTCTGCTCGTTTTTTGTCGCATTGCATGATAAATCGCTCGAAATTTGTTTTTAAGCGCAAAATTTATCGGTGTCGATGACCATTTTCCAGGCGGCAACATAGCTAAATTTCTTAATTGGTGTCTTCTTCAAAGGGGTATAGCCAAGTAAAGATTAATGCAAGGAAAATCCACGACGTGGCGCGCCACAGAGGAAGAATAATCAACGCCAAGATAAAGGGTACAAATGGATTCATTCCTAAATATAGTCTATGAATACTTTTAAAGTGAGTCAAATTATTTTTAAGAAATATTATAACATTGTTTAAGTTTAAGCCTTAAAACTTTATTAATGACATTCCTTGACCATGTTGCACCTGTAAATACCATTCGTATTTCCAAACCCCGCATTTACTGACAATATTAAAAGAATGGTAGTGCATCGCTATTCAGTTTTCCGACTTTCTAAAAGAACTAAATACGATGATATTTTCGATAAATATAAATGCATTAGAAGCAAACCAAAACAGAGCATCAGAAATGCAGATGTAAGATTCATTCATTCAATATCAAATTCGAATGAATCACCTTCGGTTATCTTGAAAAAAAAACTTATGTCGATTGGTATTGGAAAACAAAATGAATTTAAACTGCTTCTATAATTATCATTACGCACGTTGAATTCTAAATTTTATACGCCCCCGAATGTTATTGATGATAATAAAAAGAAAATCGATTGATTCGATTACTGTTGCAGCGAAAACCTCAAACAAGGATTTTCATCATTTCAAGTTCATCCCGGTCTCTTAATTCCAAGGACTTCATGCATTTCGAAAATATAAATCCAAGGCTATCATGGCATTCCTACTATTTTCATCATTAAGTTGATACATATTATTACACCAATAATAAGCAGTATATTTAATTGCTCCCTCTCTCAAGAAAAATTTCCAATATATTGGAAACGTGCTTTCATAAGACGAAATCGAAATCAATGACTTTTGCCAAATCAGCTTTTCTCCTACCGTATCAAACATCTTAGAAAAATCAGATTCATATCCATCCTTTATCTCCTATCCTCAATCTCTCTATTCTCTGCTCAACGCGTCATGTCACTGTATATCGTGGATATACAGTGACAGTGCTTCGGAAGTGGCGGTGAATTTGTAGTGAAAGAATATCCATCTATGCAACGGAGACATCGCTGGTTAGAACGTGGACTTTCAAACCTCTATTACCTCAGGGTCAATTAAATAATAGTGATTTTAAACAACGAGTGGCTCACTAAAGACTTCCACGGAATCACGTGGGCTGAGGGGGACACGGAATATTCAGATCTAAATTAATTCTTCTCCTTCATACGAGAGATTTTTTATTTAATTTTCAGCAAGGGGCAGGAAAAGTGTAAACTCCTTAACAAAATAATAAAGTATAGAGAAGTGCTGGATTTGTCCATTTTGTAACAGGTATTGAATTACACGCAATTATCCGTGGGTAACAGCGACCTTTTATTATCGAAAATTAATCACAAGCAACACAAGAATGGTCCCAGGTCGGTAGGCTCAGGCTTCTCCCGTGCCGGTCTTTCCTTCCTGCTAATAATGACCACCATCACATAGCTCCTCCCCTGAAAAAAGAGATCATTAGTGCTCAAAACGGCGTAAATCTTCGACATGCACTGCCCCAACTGTCTTCCCCTTCAGGTTTTGGAGTTCATAGATCGTCGGCGACGGTCCTCGAACCACCTTGAATGGCCCCACGAACTTCGGCTCCAATTTTGCTGACCGACCCTTACCCGCGTCTGACAATATATGATTTCTTTCCCAAACTAGGTCGCCGCGCTTTAAAGTGACTTCCCTTCGGCGCAAGTTAAAATATCGGGCCTGTCGCTCGCTTGCTTCTCTCATGAGTTTTTTCGCCCTCTCATGTGATTTTTCCAAGATCTTCCTTAGAACTTGGTAATATTCCTTCGGTTCAAATGGTCTGTTATTCCCTTCTCTCAATTCCTTGTAGGGCTCATTTGGGCCGCGCAATTCACGACCGAGGTTAAGGCATGCAGGAGATACACCGGTCGATTCGTGCTGCGCTGTCCGCACGGCGAACATTCAATTAGATATGTTTTCGTCCCACGTACGCTGAGCCCCCTGACAATACATGGATATCATTGTTTTGAGCGTGCGAATACACCTTTCGGTGGGATTGGCTCTTGGATGATAAGGGGCAATATGCGCCTGTTTGATCCCATACGCTACACACGGTCGCCTAAGAACCCTGGATTTAAACTGTGGCCCATTGTTCGTCAATAGGACTTCTGGACACTCCCAGTGGTTAATTGTGCTACTTAACAGGTGATCGGCTACTACATCGGCCCTCACAAATTTTAAAGGAATAGCAATTGGCCATCGTGTACTCGTGTCCATAAATACCAATATGTACCGATTTTCTTTCTTAGACCTCGGTAATCTATATCTGACGCGACCACTGCCCAAGGCATCACCATACTTCTGGGTTCCATCCTTCTCCCTGGGAGGCGTTGTTCGACCTTATACTGCTGACACTTTAAACATGCTTTCACGTATCGTCCCACGCCCTTCCTCAGACTCGGCCAGTAATAAAACCTACGCAGGCGGTGGTAGGTTTTGCTACTTCCCAAGTGCCCTGCGAAGGGCTATCATGATTCTTAATAAGAAGATCCTTTCGCTGTTTATTCAGAACTACTAGTCAAACCCCTAAATTGTCGTTCTCGTTCTTTCGCCAAAATAGTTGGTCATCAATAAGGACATAATGTTTGAAATATTTAGGGTGATTTTCGACACCTTTATATGTTTTCAAGTACCAATGGTCTGTTAACTTTTTCCCCTCCCATTCTGGAGTCCCAACGAAGTATATTCTTGAGAGAGCATCGGGGACAACATGCATGTCCCCTTTTCGGTGTGTTATTTTAAAATCAAATTGTTGTAACTGGGTTACCCATCGCGCGAGCCGGCCCTTTGGATTTTTCATGCTCAGTAACCACATTAACGATGCATGATCGGTAATCACCTCAAAATGGTAGCCCTCCACGTATGATTTAAAACGGCTTACAGCGAATATTACAGCAAGTGCCTCCCGCTCCGTCACGCTATATTGGCGCTCCACCACGTT
Source organism: Tanypteryx hageni (assembly GCA_028673005.1). Classification (NCBI taxonomy): domain Eukaryota; kingdom Metazoa; phylum Arthropoda; class Insecta; order Odonata; family Petaluridae; genus Tanypteryx; species Tanypteryx hageni. The sequence goes on from CM054112.1 coordinate 6,195,359, forward strand.
GAGAGTTCGGGAGGAGTATGCTATAACTTGCTCACCCGAGTCGGTCTGTTGGCACAAAACAACACCAACTCCATCCTCTGAGGCATCACATTGTATAATGAAAGGGCGATTAAAGTCAGGGCAACTTAAAATGGGGGCGTTAATCAGACAATCTTTCAACTTCTCGAATGCAGTAATTTGACTCTCCTGCCACTTCCACACCTACCGTTTCCTCAATATACTCGTTAGGGGCTCAGCTATTGAGGAAAACCCTGGTATAAACCTCCTATACCAGCTCACGAAGCCTAAGAATCGTTTCAGTTCCGTAACATTTTTTGGGGCAGGATAGTTTTTAACGGCTTCTACGCGTTCCGGATCAGCTTCTAATTTACCGTGTCCGAAAAAAGAACCCAAAAATTTAAGATTTCATTTTATGAAGTTACATTTGTCACGGTTAATTTTCAAACCGGCATCCCGCTGTAATTTACAAAACTTCCGGAGTATTACCAAATGTTCCTCGTAGGTTTCGCTTGCAACAATAATGTCGTCCGAATAACAAAAGATGTAAGGCTCGAGTTCGGGCTCAAGGACACAATCCATCAATCTTTGAAATGTGGCCCCGGCACTATGCAGCCCGAAGGGCATTACACAGAACTGAAAGAGCCCCTTACCAGGGACGGTAAATGCCGTTTTCTCTCTACTATCGGGATTAAATTCCATCTGCCAATAACCTTTCTCTAAATCTATTGTGCTGACCCATTTTGCACATTTTAAATTATCCAAAATAGCAGATATATATGGAAGCGGATAAGCATCCTCACGGCTAACAGAATTTACTTTGCGAAAGTCCACCACAAACCTACGCGTGCCGTCCTTCTTTGGGACTAATATGATCGGGGACGACCACGGGCTTTTTGACGGCTCGATCACACCGGCGGAAAGCATTTTATCCACCTGAGCATTAATTTCTTCCTGTATTCGGGGCGAAACCGGGTACTATCTTTCCTTAGTGGGAATCGCGTGACCAGTGTCGATATGGTGGCGGATGACGTCTGTTCGTCCTCGGGCATGTTCGAATAATTGCATTTCCTCGTCCAAGAATTTATCGAAATTTTCCGCCCCGACTAGATCATCACGAGAGTGACTCATCTCTTTCGCGATTACATTGCGCGCACGATCGCCGTCGTGGATTAATAACGGAGCGCAAAGCCCATCCGGAAATGTAATGGACCTTTGGTCGAAATTTACTGTTGGGACGACACCGCGCGAAAAAGTCCGCTTCAAGCAGCACGGAACACGTGAGCCCCGGCAAAATATAAAAATCATTATTCCACACGGTCTGTCCTATCGCTACTGCGGCTCCAACCTTCGGACCCAAATCTACTAACCGCCCGTCTGCTAATTCGACCCGCTTTCCCGTATTAAGAGCTCTAGGACGGTCCGGTTTCGTAAGTAATGCCGCATTTTCTTCATTGATAAGTGAAATGGACGCCCCTGTGTCCAAAAGGGCCAACATTTCTTTCCCTGCTAGTTTTACTAAAACAGACAATCGGTTGCCTCTATTATTTAGGGAGCCTACTCGCTCATCGGCATGCATGAACTTTCTCGCGGTTTCCACCCACTCTCGCCACTCGCCCTCGTCACTTACCGGGCTAACTTCGCGACCCCTCATGCCCGTCATTAAGGGGTCGCTTCCTCGTTTAAACCAACGATGCTACATTAGCGCGACGTTCCGGTTCAGCTGGTTCACGACGTAAACGGCAATCACGAGAAAGGTGCCCCATTTTACCACACCTCCAGCACAGCTCCCGGCCGTCCCTTACACTCGAATGTGGTTTTGGGTTTGGCCTTGCCCGGCATCGAAACGGGTCATAACCAAACTCGGGATACACCATCTCCTCGGGACGGGGCGGGGGAGGTATAATTTACATCGCTCGTCTACTTTCCAGCTCACCACCGACACGCAAAAGGTGAGAGAAGCTACTAATCTCCTGTGGCGCAATTTTCGAAAGGTAGTATCGATGGAGATTATCTAAACTGAGCACTAGTAGTTCTCTTTCTGTTAACGGTTTTTCCAAGCGAGCATTCATGGTTCTTAAGGTGGTGACGTAGGTGTTTAGCTGTTCACCTTCGCCTTGCGTACGACTAAACATATTTTTCCTAAGCCTAATATCATATCCCGCGGGAAGGTACGCTCTCCAAATTTCTACTTTAAAATCATCCCAGCAAGATATGCTAAATTTGTTTGCCCTGAACCATTGTATTGCTTTTGCTCCAAGGATTTCGGGCACTAATTCTCACATCTCGTCATCAGACACCCCTTTGCAATCCTTAAACGTGTCAGCCTGTTCCAAAAAGAGAGCCACGCTTTCGCCCTCGCGCCCGTTAAATATTAGGCCCCAACGCGATATATCATTCGCGAGTCGCCTAATACGGTCCTCTCTCGAGGAAATATTCTGATTGGGAAATTGAATCAATGCTCTTAATAGACGCGATATTTCGTCATCCGGACTAACAATAGTCGGATTACTATTACCTGCAGGAGCGCCTCCGCTTGCCTCATCTAACCCCGGTAAAGCTTCGACCGACACCTTTTCTTCGGCCTCGATCTTCCTCACGTGATCCCTCACACGTTTTCGGAGGTCATCCAACGTACCAGAGTCGTCAATTTGGAGGCAGTGGCACCACTGCACAATCTCGTCTTTTGAAAGGCTAACGATCCAGCTCGTTCCTGCAGGGACAGCCATTACGCGTAAACCGTTAATTATAAATCCTGGCCCTATGCAAAAGGAAAAGAGTAACAGGCGACTATATCTTCTCTCCTCGAGGCCCGTCGAGGCATTTAACTACAGGTAAGGGTTGGGCCGTGGTAAGGAAACCGATGGGATTGGAAAGAGCGACAATCTAAATTAATCGTAATCGTCCTGCCACACAAGTCACACAAATCAACACAGAATCGCTGGCCCCACTTTGGGCGCCATGTAACAGGCATTGAATTACACGCAATTATCCGTGGGAAACAGCGACCTTTTATTATCGAAAATTAATCACAAGCAACACAAGAATGGTTCCAGGTCGGTAGGCTCAGGTTGCTCCCGTGCCGGTCTTTCCTTCCTGCTTCCTCCGGGATCTCTCTTCCTTCCTACCTAGAGCCGACTGCCCCCTCTCCTCTTGATGTCTGTTCTTTCTCCGCCCGACCACCTACGACGGTGCTGCCATATCCTCGAAAAGGAAAGTGGTCACCGCCAATTTTGAATAGGCTAATAATGACCACCATCACAATTTTAGGGTGTCCTTCTCTACGAAAATTAAAGAAGATAACGGTAGATATTTGTGGCAATATGCGCCATCTTTGCGAAGGATTCGAGTGAAATTAACCTTTGGACTACCTGAGTCCTTTGATGATTCCGAGTCAGATAATGATTGAAATTGCATAAAGGAAATTTCTCAAACAAAAACGCACCATAAGACATCCAGGTCTTCGAGGATACGCATCAGAACACTATAAATCTATTCAGACGATGAAGAATATGATGTTCGAAAAGCAGTGTTCCGGTGATTTGAAATGAGTCAAAATGAAACAGCATGGAACAGGTTGATCAAGTTTATTTACAGTGAACAAATACAATCATTATCATGTTATTATAAACACCAATAACAATATTTTTCATAGGAGGAGTTCCATCGAAACAAATATTTCCTTTATTGTAGTGCTCGTAGCATAGTTGATATTCTTCACACCAATGCCAATCTTCGTATTCTAGTAATTCCGGAAATGTATTCAATATCTGATGTATATGAAGATCTTTTCCGGCGACTCCTACTGATCTCTGATCCTGTGATTTCCGCCTCCTTTGAGCTTCAAAAAAATGCAAAAGTTTTGACCGCTGATGTTCGGGGGCTTCTACTTATAAATCAGACGGAGAGCGATAAGGACTCGGAGGAAGAGGGCGAATCAGATGATGAATTTGAAATATTTCGTTTCTATTAAAATTAATTTCTTTATTAGAGATATTTATGTATTTCTTATTTCCTATTCCTATTTCTTATATATTCCATAGTAATAGAATATGAATAGAATAGAAATAGAATAGGAAAGATACTTATGAATATATTTGTGTTATTTTTCTTTTAATTTTTAAAAATTTCGAACATTTAGTACCTCTATGGAACGTTAACTGTAACAAATATGGTAAAATTGATGGCAAAAATGAATTTGGGAGGTCAAAAACCTTACACATAGACAAAAATAACCATATTGTGGTTCATAATAAAACAAATATGATTTTTGGCCAGCTTTTTTCGATTTGGAACCACTGTGCGACGTTTTGTACAATTTCACGGTCTTTTGAGTCCATAACTGAAAATAATTAATTTCAAATCAATAATTGCTTAGATTTATAATATACTAGTAATTTAAAATATAAATTAGATCCAATACCTCTGTCAACAGACAAAGTAATTACTAAAAAAAACTTGCGAGTGCTAAAAAATATTGTTACCACTTGTGAATATGTTTCCTTACCATGCAGTAAAAGTGTCTCTTCAATTTATTTTTTTTATTTCCCACCGCAAGGTTTTATTCATCAATAAGAATTTAAAAAACTATCTCGCAAGTAAATAGCTTAAGGAAGAGTTTATTGCAAATGCATGTGAAATACATGAAATCTAAGCGATCATTTCCAATTTCATTTTTGTTTCTACCTATTTCGAAATATTACCAAAAAATTATTATTAAGAAAAATTACTCGGCAAATAAGTAAACGTTTTAAATAATAGTTCATTGCATATGCATATGAAATAAATGTAACGAATCACTTCGAAGCGATGGCAGATACGGGAATTGCTAACATATAGTCAAAGGGAGAGGGGTACTCTCATTTGAGAACGTGCTACAGCGGCCGCGTGGGGGGAAGGGAGGGGGAGGAGCATAGGGAAAGGGGAGTGGCCAGATGAATAATAGAACGGGAAATAAAAATCGAATGGGTCCATCCGACGAGGGTGTCCTGGAGCCAGTGAAATTGAATTGGGTAGGGCATAAATATGCGACTTACATTTTCAAAAGGATTTTTAGCTGATTTTTATTCTTTCGAATGTTTTATTATCTTCAGAAGCTGGTCGTAATAAATGGGAGCGTATAAAACCAAATAAACGGATTTTCTAACCGTTTCCCAACTGCGATTCAGACATACTAAAGAAGCGCAGAGGAAGGCGTTTTCGTGAAGAAGATTCTTCATCGCTATGCATTCGGCGAGCGACACTTCGCTTGGACATTTTCCTTAGCTTTAAACTACTTTATTAAAGGCAGCAGGCCTCGATCATTTAGAAATTTTGTCATAAAACGATTGTTTGAAAGATAAAGTTATTAAAGATATGCATTTCGCGATGGATAATCAAATTGTGATTTATAAAAGTTTTGCATATATGAGGTGAGTAAAAAATAGATATCGTGTATTCTTGTCATTTTTGTGTTTAAAATGGGCTTATATGCAGACTATAACTACTGAAAATTTCCACATATTTAGAATCTACAGACAAAAATATTTCCAATTAAAACTATACGCCCCCACCTTCTGGGATGGCTTTAATGACATTTCTTCCTAAAAACAAAAGCTAAATTTGTGTTAACAACACTTTTTTAAAATTAATATAGAAAAATCTTCGTGGATGAGGTGGGAATATTATTCTACATATTCCTAAAAATGGAGTTTCGGTTATTTTTTAATATCCAAAATCCATATATAACTAATTGAGACTAATTAGGAAGTAGAAATAAATTAAAATGAATTAATCAAATTGTCAAAACAAATTGCAGAGGATTTCTGGTGGAAGATTAACAAGTTAAAAAAGAACCGCAAAAGCAGATTTTAAAAGCGCTTTTCATTGTTTTTTAATGCGCTTTGGAAGTCCGTATATCTCCCTGTGAACTTGCTTAAATTGAAATTGCGACAAAGCCGTAAACGATAGGAAACTGAAACGTAAGATGGTAGAATTCTGTACTGCTGCCATTTGCTTTTCTTGAGATTTAAATTTTGAAATATATATAAGTTCGGATTAGAGCTCTTTTAAAATTTTGTTTTTTTTAGATATCTCTATGAGATGGACAGCTGAACTTTTCGGCGTACATTTACCCATTAATGCCGCTTATTCTTAAAGAGTTTGAGAAAAACCCAACTAGAGATGGTAATTTATTTTTAACATAGAAATTTCTTGTACTGTTTTATTAATTGTTGTCAACTAAAATAATCTTTGTAACTAATAAATTAGACAATATCTACTATAAATACCTATTTTATCTCGTGTTCACACAGAACCTAGTAAGTGAAAGGAATTGGATTATGTAAGACAAAGAAAAGAAAGTAAATACGTTAATTTTCCTATCGTGCGCACAAAACGCTTTGTAAGTGAAGAAGGGAATGAATGATTTACGGCGAAAGAATGAACTAGAACCTGAAGATCACATTACAATCACTCAAGTGAGATGCTGTGTTTTAAATAGTTTTCGTTTGTTTCACTTATATCTCCGAAGGCGAAAAAATGGAATGCTGACATTTTAATATGCACTTCCACATCCATGCCATTTATTCTTTGAAAAGTTTACAGAGGCGGAGAGAGACGTTCCAAATTTTAATACGAAATGGACTTGGTTCGATACTAATATGTCATGTGGAAATATCAATTATCGAAAAAGGTATATTTTTATGTAAAATATATTTTACATAATTTTAATACAAAGTATTACTTTATTTCCTTAAGATGGAATTCCGCAAAATTAAGGCTTGCTTTTTTAATTACATTGTAAAACATATGTTTATGTAGAATGATGATCCGCCATACAACGCTAACATAGCAATAAATCTCTCTCTTTAAACGCTAACCTCACCTTCCCGTTATAAAACAAACGAGGATATGTGTCGATATATCCACATGAAAAATTAAAAAAGCGGTAATTTTATCCATGTTCATGGATAACATTCTACTTTTCTTTAGAAAGTTTACGTAAAATTTCTGAATATTCAACATTCTCTCTCTCTTTCTCTCTCCTTTTCCGCTCTATTTTCATTAGCAACTTTGTATTAAAAACGAAACGTAAAACAAAAAATAACTCAAAAGTAATTTAAAACATAACCACCACACATAAACAATTGTAATATGATCTTCATCTCTTTTAGAAAGTAAATTCAACATATTTACGATTCACTTTTATTATTGTAGCGACGTGTTTACACTATTTTTTAATCCTGATAAGATAAATATGGTTCATATCTGTCACCATCCAAAACTATCCTAAAAATCTCACAATAAGCTTCCCAACTACTTAAGTACAGGAAAGATTATTGTCCTAATTGCCTATCAACATATTCAAATCGTTAGTTTATTTACTAAAGACGATTTCCGCAGCGCTCCTAACAATCAGCTGCTGCGCCCCTTTTGGGAGATTTGATAGCTGCTCTAAATTTCCGGAAAAATCTTAAACTCCTGAAAGTTGGAAAACCAAAATAAAGTTAACTTCCTCCCCGAGTTTTTTTCTATTCCTTATCAGCCAATTTCTTCAAATAAGTTTCAGAAAAATCCAAATTAATAAAGACTCGATGGGAAGTCAAAATTAAAATCGCTAAGCGGATGCCATCACAGATTACTGAAAGGCAAACCATGTAAAAGCCAGCTCGCTCTTTTTGTGGACGGTTTTTTGACTCAGGTTGACGTTTTCATTGACGTGAGAAAGGCGTTCGATAAAGTACTTTATCAGACATTAATAACAAAGATAGGAAAATATGGTATCAATCAGAAAGTTCTGAGCTGGTAGAGAGACTTCCTCTTAAATAGAGAAAACATGGTAGTCGTCAATGGAGAGTCCTTATACACCGTTAAGGTTCATCATGTGCTCTTAAGGAAAGAGTATTATAGACCCTTTAATATTCTTAATTTACATAAATGATATCTGATATGTAGTTCCTAGTAAAAATCATACTTTTCGCAGATGGTACCGTCATATATAAAGAGATAAAAAACCAGGCTAACACTGCAGGCAGATTTAAAGGGTATTTCTGCACGGTGCGAAGACTTGCGAATTGAAATTAATTACCTACATTTCTGGCAAAGCAAGAACAAAGATATTTCGAGTATAAAATCAAGCAGCTGTGCTAAATATTTAGGAGTAACCATTTTTCGTGACTTTTTCTGGGACATGCACTTTCGTCGGCTTACTGGCGCAGCACAAAAGAAATTGGCTTTCATGTGCAGAATATGATGGAATAGTAGAGAAAAGTACGAGAAATGTGTATGTGTAATTAATACATCTTCGACAGCCACGGTTGAACAGAGAACAACGATAAAGCAGCTATACAAAGAGGAGAGATAGAGCAGCGATGCATTGTGCATTTAATAATTATAGAACGATGGTCTTACACGACAATTTCATTGAGAACCCAAAAGTATTTTGGTAGTTTGTCAGGAAAATCCAAGGTGGAGGTCCCACTATTGCGTCACTGAGAAGCGAAACAGGAAACGTAGTTCATTATAGTGAGGAGAAAGCAAATTTGCTTAACGAACATTTTCAGAAAGCTTTTGCTGCGATTAGCGATGGATATATGAACCTATTCCTGTACATCAAGGCGACTAGATGGAGGATTTGGTCCTTTCGGTAGAAGGTATACCGCATTAAATTCGCTCGATTAAACAAAATAAATCTCCTGAGCCTGAGCGAGTACTAAAAGAAATTTACTAGAAAAAATTATTTGAAGAACTAGTTAATTTTAGTTTTGTTCTTTCCTGAGATTTCTTCAAACTAGTAAAAGGAAACTCTAATTCTAAAACTTTGCTAAAGAAATCATTTTCAAAGTTAAAATGAGTAGTAACTTTTTAACACTCTTATAGTAATCACTGATCATTTTGATGGTTTAATAATTTCTTTTAGATTTAAAATTTTCATCTTTCTTTGCATCTCTCTGATATAAATAAAAATTTTCTATTAAATTCCAAAACTTAAGCGATTAAACTTATTTTTGAATGTACTCCTTTTCCTATAGACCTGACAAAGCAATTTAATACTTATAGTAGATTGCTCTCTATTAGAAACTTAAAGGAGTTACTGGGAGAAACGTGTATGACCACACTCAGGAGCGGCCCGAGGACGTTTGGCGCCCTGGAAGAGGTATCACTTCAGCGCACCCCTGCGTTTATGTTTGTTGAGTTATTTACAAAGTAAATGTTAATTCATTCATCGCTCTGTAAAAATTATTTATGATGAAAATTTCAAAGCAATGCCTTCAAGATTCTAGCCCTGTTCCTCGATATAAATTGATATCCAATATTTATTCACTTGCAAGTAATGCTTAGATAAATAGTTGGAAGAGCGCCCGCAAAACTTTGGCGCCCCGGGCAACCGCTCGGCTCGCCCGTAGGTCGGACCGACCCTGACCACACCACACAAGGAGAGTTCTTTAGACAAAAATGCACACACCTGGAATTTCAGCAAGAGATTGAAGTCACACTCTACTCTGACTCTAATAATTCTCACTCTCACTCTAGTTTTTTTCTAACTTCCCAGAAGAGACCAATCAATCTGGCCAAGATTTAAATGCCGGCAGACCCTATTGGCGGTAGCGAGTGTGATGAATATTGCTTCGGATACTACTTCTCAAACAACTCGAGACTTCTTTTCTCGAAAGAAGTTTTTCTACTGAGGTCTAAAAGGCAAAATGCGATGCAATGCCGTCATGTTGGGAAGCCTATTTGAAAGTCCAAACAGGATAAATTGCTCTGAATGGTATCCGTGTCACCGGAATGTATCCATTAGACATCAACATTTTCTCGGATGCTGACTTCATTGCAGCTGAACGAGAAGAAGGAAGGATATGCAATAATCCAGCTCCTTTTTGTGTTGAGAATCCTCCACAGCCTTCGCCAATATCCCCCTCAAGCGTTCCAGACACTCTAGTACCTGTTACTGGTCCTTCGAGTCGAATTTCACCAACTGAATCTCCACATGACATACACCCCGCGCCCAAAATAAAAAGGAGAACTTCAAACCGTAAACGTAAGGCAACGCGAGCCTCTATCATCACTGCATCACCTTACAAGGATCAACTACCAGATTATTTTTTAAAAATCTCTCAAAAGTTGTTAAACTCAATTCACTAAGGCAAAGAAACCACTTAGTTATAGGAGTCGTGAAACAGGAAGGAAACAAATTCGAAGACAACCGTCATCAAGTGAATCTGAGGAGGATGATCCTGCTAGTATCTTCATCCCTGATGATCAAGATAGTGATTTCGAATTGCCTCCGGGACAAACCAATTCTTATTCTGTTTATGCATATTGTCTCTTCTGTTCTGGCCTCTTCTCCGAGGACAGAAGAGTAGAGCTGTGGATAGAGTGCATTTCATTTGCCTTGTGACCTCACAATGAATGCGCTAGGGTGGAAACAGATGTACGTATATGTCTGTGATTTAGCCGATAATGTTTTCATTTAATGATATTATTACCTTATTTTTGTACGATTTATATAATTTCTCACAAATTACTTATATTTTTTTATTATTTCCTTTTTATCTCTATTTATATAATCAACAAATACATTTAATAATATTTTTTCCTCCTAATTTTTTGAAATTTCTGATGGGAGTCCATATTCGGACCAGCCTTTCTCGGTAGGACGAGTCTGACCTTTTTCAGAAAAATCTGTTTTGTTTTTAATGGTCATTTCAGGAAATTTTAACAATACGGCTTGTAGCCAGATAAATTTGCTAATGATTCATGTTTTTACTTAAATGTTTCATAAATCTATCTTTGAATAATATAAAAAATAAGAAAGTGGTAGCCCATATTCGGACCTTCTCCTCTACTTATTAAGATCAAATTTACAAGAAAAAAATCCTTTTCATCCGCATCTCGCAGTTTGCGCTTTACATAAAGACATTCATATGAAAAACGGTATCACTGGTAAGACTTTATTTTCGATTTCTGCCTTTGGTAGTTTTGCACCAAATATAGGTTCCGTCATACACAGGTTTTAATCTGGTTCAATTAGAAAGAGTGCGTCGCAGAGCAGCCATATTCGTAAAACAATTATATGAACATAAGCAGAGCGTTACAACACTATTAAAGAATTTGAACCCGGTATCGCTGGTGGACTGCAAATTGAACGCTAGGTAAATGCTTCTAGAGAAATATAGGTCGGAAGGTTTAGCAGAGGAAGCATTAAGGAATAACTGAAGAACCAAGGTACATAGGTGGACACGATCGTGATGATCAAGTACCAGAGATCGATTGTAGGACAGAGCGTCATCGAGACTCGCTTTTTTCCGAAGACAGTGCGATATCATAACAGGAGAGTCAAACCTGCGAGAGAAAATTACAATCCCTGCAACCCACCAATATGATGAATTGCATGGTAACATGTAGAATTAGAAACAGTGAATTTTAAATTAATGAAAAATTACTCGATGGCTACCGCTACACAGTGCGCAGATGAAACGAGAATTTTACGAGTTGGGTCGTGTCGGATTGGATTGATTTGGTGATGGAAAATACACCAGAATGGGAGCATCGGAAGCTACACTAATGTAGTTAAGTTCGCTCAGTCCGCGCTTTTATTTTACACATCCGCTCATTCCACGATTTCATATATGTCCGCTGATTCCTCGGAGACGTTTTCTTACAATCTCAATAATCTATCTTTACTCTTCAGACGCACGAATTAATACAATAAATTTCAAAAGAATGATGCTGTAAATCCATTTTGTTACGATAATTTATCTCCAGTAATGGTCGCAACTGTGTCACTTGTAGAATGGGGTGCGTCTGTTTCGGTCTCAATTTTTATAAATACGATTCGTAGCTTTCGTTTCTTGTTTGCATCGCTCTATACACTTGCCTTTTACTTCAAATTGACTCTTTAGACGACTCCATATCTCCTTCGATACACTCGTATAGTTTTTTGTAGTGTTGTTATCCATCTCAACTCGTCATTCGGTCGGATTTTCGCCGCCTGCCGACGCCGCAAATCGCCTCCTCTTCCTTATCCCGCTCTCCGCTAACTAACCCCTCCATTCTACCTCCCTCCCCATCTCACTACCCCCTACCTCTCCTCCTCCCTCTCCCCCTCCCTCCTCCCTCTCCCCCTCCCTCCTCCCTCTCCCTTCTCCCCCTCCCTCCTCCCTCTCCTCTTCAAACCGCCGCATCGCATCAATCCTCCGGCGGCGGTCATCAATCACTGGGCCACTCCAACCCACGACGCAAATTGTAAATCGCGGTTTCACCTTATTTTACGCCCTATCCCAGCGCCCTCACACCCTCGTAGCCGCCATTTTCTGTCTCGTTAGCGCCCCTTCTGTCTGGGGACGCGCTATCTTGGCGGAAATGAAGACGAGTTGGTGGACAAGGTTCTGGGAGGCGCTGATGCTGCCTCTTGTTCTTCTTCTCGCCCAAGGGATTGAATCCCGTTTGGCCCCGACAAGACCTCCGCGGTGAGACGAAATTTTAATCCGTTGACACGTTCAGGGCGAGAGATATACGTTTTTGTGCGTTCTTTGCACGAAGTGAACGCATATAGGGAAGGGCGTTTCCGTCCGTCCGTCCGTCCGCATGTTTAAACTCGGGAACCGCTGAACGTTCTTCGATTAAATTTGGTATTTGGAAGTTTTGCTAAAATTTGTCGACCGATTCCAAATTTGGTTAAAATCGGTTAAAAATTAAGACCACTTTACATGAAGACCTACATTATTTACACCGTGCCTCTTTTTCAACTCGGGAACCGCTGGACGTATTTTGATGAAAATTTGGTATTAGGAAGTTTTACTCAAATTTGTCGATCAATTTCAATTTTGGTTAAAATCGGACGATAATTACAGCCACTTTACATGAAGACCTACATTATTTACACCGTGCCTCTTTTTCAACTCGGGAGCCGCTGGACGTATTTTGATGAAATTTGGTACTGGGGAATTTTACTAAAATTTGTCGATCTCAAAGAACGCATTTGGGCACTGTGTACTCCGACACGGATTACACCTTTCCATACTTTTTAGCATTTAGTCGCAATGAAATAGTGATCGGCTACAGCTTTCACTGTCACTTGCCCTTCAGAGTAAACTGGAGACGTTAAGAAAACATAGAAAAAGAATCAGTGGCCACTCGTTGCTTCCCTCCGACATTCTATGCTTACGATGAATAATTGATAATAGACGCGTTGGAGCATGAAAAACGAATTAATTTACAAAATAGCTTATTTTACTGTGGTTTGTGGATAGATAATATAGTTTTCTCAATCCTACAAAAAGTTTGTGTTAACTGATGGGAATTTCGAATGTAAAGTATTCGTTGTTATTAGTAATTCAATGATCGTTTATTGTAAAAGACAGACTCAGTGTTGGTGAATAGCTACCCTGAATATTAACAAAAGAGGTTAAGAGATCGAGAAAAATTTAACGTTTCCATCCTTCTTACTTTGTTTTAACCTAATTATTCTACTCTTAGTTCACCATAGAGCTTTTAAAGCTTTCCAAAAACAGTACTAATTGAAATATGCACTCCCAGAAATTGATTGAATTTGAACGCCGTTAGAAGGCCGTAAACATTGTGTACAAAACTCGCAGCTCATTGGTATATCCAATGGTGACATTTATATTTGAAAAATAACAAAATTTTAGCCTTATTTAAAAAAACAGAATTTCAAGATGGGGAGAAGAAAGGTCCTATAGTATCCCTCGAGTGAATATATGTAAGTACCTATAATGATCGCTGGTCAAAGGTGATAAACGAGACGCCTACTTCACATATTAGATAAGGTCAGAGGGTTTAGTGCTAGTGGAAAATCTCTCCTACTCAGTCGCTTCGTTATCTCCAAAATAATTAATATTTTCTTGTCTAAAAATCTTTATCACATTATTATAAATTTGAACGATAACAAATAAAATTCGATACGATAATATTCGACATTTGACTACTCAGAAATCAATTCAATTCCTAAAAAATTTGGAGTTCTCGTCTTAGGAAAGTGAATCCTTTCCCTTTTTTGGAATCAAAAGCCGCCAACGCGCTTCTTCCCGAAATTCCCTCAACTTCCCCGTGCGTCTCTTTCCATTCTCGCAAACATGTGTCACGTCTACATCCTGACTGGATCCAGAGTTCTTTGAGATGGAAATGTAAAAAGCACAATCACAAATGGACTCTGGGATTCGTTGAGTTCTCTTTTGCTTCTATTCCACCCGTAGTAAAACATAGGCGCAGCATTTTTCTAAATCATTCATATTCGCCACTTGGAACATCACTTTCACCTTCACCATCTCCAGCGGAATTTTCAGATACTGAATATCTCGTTCTTAAAATCTCACTTTGCTACGATTTTGAAGCATAAAACATTTTTATAAGAAATTTATATAGCTTAAGACTCGTCCTATATCGTAAACATGAAAAAAGTTTTTTCTCCTCAACAAATGATACAAACAATAAAATGTATCTCTGTCACCGAATTTATTTTTTCTCCATTTAAATTTCATGTATCTGTGCACTGGAGTCTCGAACTTTGATTTTCTTAACGAATTGATTTGAAATTTTTGGATACTGCATTACATTATGCGACCAAGATCAAAGATCATTGATAATAACAATAAAAGGCGATGAGGATGCAACATACGCTCATTGGATTATTACTTTGGTTTGAGAACAACCTAATTCCGGCATAAACTTCAAGGAAAATTTTTCTAAAGCGTGCAATTAGATCCTCATTTCATGAAGTCGGGTAAAAATTGTCCGCAATATAAATTACTCTGCCCGGTTCCCACGCATGGGGCGTTAACTGATACTCGAGGGGACGATTCATTACATCGTAGGGCATTCATTATATTTCACCGCGTCCACGACGAAGGGATATAATTCACCCGAAGAGAAAGAATGAAGTATGTGGCGACTGATACCCGGAGCAAACCAACCCTCCCCTTCCCCCCCCCCCCCCGTCGCATCCTCCCCGCGTCAAAAAAATTAAAATTTAAAAACGGCCATCGCGCACAGCAATCATCCACCGGAGGGGCGGCGAGAAAGAGAGGGGCGGGAGGGAGGGGAAGAGGGTGGGGGAAAGAGAGGGGAGGGGGAGAGGGTGGGGGAAAGAGAGGGTGGGGGAAAGAGAGGGGAGAGAAAGGTTGTAGGGGAAATAGAGGGGGGAGGGAGGAGGAGAGGGTGGGGGAAAGAGAGGGGAGGGAGGGGGGAGGGAGGGGGAGAGGGTGGGGGGGAAGAGAGGGGAGGGAGAGGCTGTAGGGGAAATAGAGGGGAGAAAGAGGAGGAGAGGGTTGGGGGAAAGAGAGGGGTGTAAGAGAGGAGGAGAGGGTGAGGGGAAAGAGACGGATGGGAGGGAGGTGGAGAGGGTGAGGGGAAAGAAAGAATTGGGAGGGAAGAGGAGAGGGGGGATGGCGGGGGAGAGAGTAGGGGAAAGAGAGGGGAGGGAGGGCGGAGGGTAGAGTGGGGGAAAGAGAGGGGTGGGAGGGAGGGGGGAAGGGGAAATGGGGGAGAAAGGAGGAGAGGGAGGGGAGGGAGGAGTGGGAGGGGGAGGATGGATGAGGGGAAGAGAGGAGGAGGGGAGGAGGGGGAGAAGGGGGAGAGGGAAGTTGGGAGAGGGAAGGGGGAGAGGGAAGGGGGGAGGGGAGGGGGAGAGAGGGGGGATGTAGGAGAAGAGGGTAGGGGGAAAGAGAGGTGTGGGAAGGAGGGGAAGATGCTGGGGGAAAAGAGAGGTGTGGGATGGAAGGGGGGGAGGGTGGGTGGGAAGTGTTAGGGGCCTAACGGTATGTCATGCGTCACAGGAGTAGAGCGAAGCGAGCATCGGAGAGAGAGAATAAGTTGGGAGAGAGAAAGCTAATGTAGAAAGAGGAGGGAGAGAGGGAGGAGAGAGAGAAGAGGCAAGGAGAGAGGAGGGGGAGGGAGAGAGGAGAGGGAGGGAGAGGGGAGAGGGAGGGAGAGAGGAGAGGGAGGGAGAGAGGAGGGGGAGGGAGAGATGGGAAAGATGAAGGAGGGAGGGAAAGAGGAGGGAGAGAGGAGAGGAAGGGAAGGGAGGAATGGAAAACAACAGTCAGAATGGATTAACAATCTGTACCTTCTCTCCTCCTCCGTCCTTTTTTTCAAATTTAATAAACATGCGACCCCTGCGTAATCAACTTTCCCACTCATGCACAACGTTGTTTTGTCATGGGTAATATCCCGCGGTTAACTGCCCTATAAAATATCCGAACGATGCATAAAAAATGAGGCCTCGTGGAAGGGGCCCAGGGGTCGCAGCGCGCTTTATAAAGGGGAGAGCGGTTGAAGGGAGATATTTCGAATCTCCTCCACCGGCGAGTGGACCGACCCATCTCCCTCCTCCTCCGACCTCACCCTCCTCCCCTAAATTTCATTTCCCGCTCGTAACATAATCAGAATCCACATTCTTCACCCCGCCTCCTCCTCCCTTCCGCTCTCCCTCCCTCGCCAATCTCCCTTCACCCCTCCCTCCACACGGCCGCAGAATTGCATTAGCGCAAAGGTTTCGCCTGTAAGGGAATATGTGCCTCCGACGTCGGCAGCGGAAACTCTGTTTGCTGCCTGCGCCCGGGCGCCGACGCCCGATTTATCGGCCGAGCGAAAAACTGCTCGAAAGAGGGGTGGGGAGAATGGGAAGAGGGAGGAAAGGAGGGGAGAGAGAGGGGAGGACGAGTCGCGCCGTATGTGCTCGGACCAACGCTCGCTCATGCGTTCCCATGGAAATGAAATCCGCTCGCATTAAACGCGGGATGCGGTTTAGTTTTTTTATTTTTTAAACGCCGAGAAAAAATATCTCCCTACCAAGTCCACCTAATTCGGTTGCGAAATAAGGCGTCATTTTTGCGAATCTCATTCGTCCTAGTCGATTTCAATCTGAAAAATCCGAGAGAAGTGAGTCTTCCAGAGGAGAGAGAGAGGAAGAGAGAGAGGAAGGGAGAGAGGAAGGAAGGGAGAGAGAGCGAAAAGAGTGCAATCATTCACATTTTGGGGATAAGTGAGTGTCAGATGAGAGAGATATAACAGAGAGAGATGAGGGTGGGAGAGAGAGGAAGAGAGAGAGGAAGGGGGAATGAGAGAATGATGGAGAGAGAGAGAAGAAGAGAGATACGGATAGAGAGAGAGGAAGAGAGAGAAAGAGAGAGAGAGGAAGGGAGAGTGAGAGGAGAGAGAGAAAGACGGAGAGAGAGAATAAGAGAGAAAGAGGGAGAAAGGGAGAAGAAGAGAGAGGAAGGGAGAGGGAGAGGAGAGAGAGAAAGAGGGAGAGAGAGAGAGAGAAGAAGAGAGAAAGAGGGAGAGGGAGAGAGGAGAGAGAGAGCGAAAGGAGTGCAGTCACTCGCTTTTTGTGGAGAAGTGAGTCTGCCAGAGGAGAGTGATAGAACAGAGAGAGAGAGGAAGAGAGAGAAATAGAGAGAAAAATGGAGGGAGAGAGAGAAGAAGAGAGAGGAGAGAGAGCGAAAGGAGTGCAATCACTCGCATTTTGGGGAGAAGTGAGTGCCAGAGGAGAGAGAGGAGGGACGGAGAGGAGAGAGAGAGAGGAAGGGGGAGAGAGAGAGAAGAGAGATCCGGATTGAGAGAGAGGAAGGGAGAGAGGAAGAGAGAGAAAGAGAGAGACGGGAAGGAAGAGAGAGAGCGCGAAATGAGTGCAATCACTCGCATTTTGGGGAGAAGTGAGTGCCAGAGGAGAGAGATAGAACAGAGAGAGAGAGGAGGGAGGGAGAAAGAGGAAGAGAGATACGGATAGAGAGAGAGAAAGAGAGAGAGGGGAAGGAAGAGAGAGGGGAAGGGAGAGTGAGAGGAGAGAGAAAGAGGGAGAGAGAGAAGAAGAGAGAGATGGATAGAGAGAGTGGAATTGAGAGAGAGGAAGGAAGAGAGAGAGCGAAAGGAGTGCAATCACTTGCATTTTGGGGAGAAGTGAGTCTGCCAGATGAGAGAGAGAGGAGGGAGGGAGAGGGAGAGAGAGGAATGGAGACAGGAGAGAGAAAAGGGGGGAGAGAAAGAGAGAGGGATAGAGAGAGAGAGGAAGGGAGAGAGAGGAAGGAAGAGAGAGAGGAAGGGGAAGAGATAGAGAGAGGGAGTGAGAGAGCGGTCGATCGATCGTTTTAGAGCACCGTCCAAAGCAAAAGAGGAAGAGAGGAGGGAGAAGTGGATTGGAAGGAAGGAATTGGAAGGGGAAAAGACGGCGGAGCGGTGGAGAGAACGAGGTGTAGAGGAGCGTAGAGATGGAGAGTGAGGGGAGACACTATGCTCAGTTCGGAGACGGAGGGCGTCCAGGGAAAAGTTGGAAGAATAATATGCGAGGAAGAGAAAGAGAGGGAGGAGAGGAGGGAGAGGGTGGGAGGTGAGGAGATTAGGGGAGTGGGGTGCGGTGGTCGCTAATCGGGTCCTTCCTCACGCCAACGAATGAAAACGCCGTAAGGAGAGAGGAAAGATGGAGAAAGGAGTGAATTAATGTGGAGAAGAGTGTATGGGAGGGGTTTAAAGGTGGAGGGGAGAGATGGAGGGGGAGTGAAGGGGAGGGAGAGAGAAGAAAGAGTGGGTTTGAGGCTGGAAAATACGTTTGAAATACGATTATATCACCGATGGTGACTGTCCTGACATGGCGATGAGAATTATGCTGGTGCTGTAGTGTGCTTAGAAAGAGGCGACTTGTTCATTCTTTATTCGACTGCGTTGCGTGACACCGCTATTTTTTATTCGCATTGCATCCCAGTGCCTTGTAGTATGACTAATGCTCCTAAGGTAAGTGATAATTACCGCTTGTAATGCAGTCGAATGACGGGTTGTGCAGGAGTTCGTTTTTATTATCGCTTTTTGAGACAATTCGACGTTAGAAAGTTAGAAAATTTTAATCTCATGCATTTAGTTATTCTGCTGCTTAAAAATTTCGATTCTAGGTTTTGAGACTCTTAGACGGAGGCTGCACCTCCAACATATATTTGTATCACCACACAAGGTCAGCCAATGGTACAGCATTGGATTTATCGTAAACATCGAAAACCGAGGAGTGGGTTGCAAGACCAGTGAATAAATATTAATATTCAATGCATTAACAGCAGAATCATATTGGAATTGACAGAGAAAGAAATGGTCCTATATAAATTCCGATATCTTAATATATATTGCTTGTTATTACGAGATAACTGATACTATTGCGCGTTCCACATTTAGCAGTATGTTGTCTTATAGGCTATCGCTCTCTCTCTCTCTCTCATCCATTGTTTTCCTATAGCTCACTCCTCTAATCCCGCTCAGTTGCCAAATTTGTTGTGATTATGGTGATAGTGTCGTTTAAATAAAATTATGACGCTTAATCGTAGTAAATTTTATGCTGAACCTGATTACATATATCTTAATTTTCTAAAAATGCGAGTAAGTTATTAAATATGAGAAAAACTAAAAATGTGAACACAATAGGTTTTTTATGTATCTTTAAACATACAACGTCATATCTCGGCTTCTACTACTTCAATAAGGTCAATTTCTCTTGCCATGCCTCTTGAAAAATTGTTTATTAATCTTACATAAATGATAAATATATAATATTTATCAAACGTCTTTAAAATTTTAATAACATTGTTAGTTCTCCAAAATCATATCTTGGGGCATGAAAAAGTCAGTCTGCGAGAAGTTTTTTTCCTAATTGATATAGAGCAGGGGTGGGAAACCGGCGGCCTTCAGGCCACGTGCGGCCTTTTGTGATACTCAGTGCGACCTTTTGCATACTTGTCTGAACATACTCAAACTCATATATGATTTTAGCATGAAAGTTACAGAAAGAACAAACAAAAGATATGTATTTTGCATCTACAGAATATTTGCGCTAAATATTGTTTTAAATGATACATTACATATAGTTATTGGTTTTGTGAATTCCATTCGAGCAAATGCTTCACGGCATCGCCATTGCTTCAATATGACGATGAAACATTTAGTGTAGATATTCCAAACCATTAAGTGAGCTGGTTGTCACAAGGCCAAGTACTAGAAAATCTTTTAGCTTTGCGAAAACAAGTCACGAACTTTTTCAAAGAACAGAATGAACCTTGTGAAATTTTGAAAAAAGGATTTCTGCAGAAATGTTGCATTTTTGTGTGATTTAATGTGAAAAAAAATCATTTGCATACTTCTCTACAAGGTAAAACTAAATCCATAAATGAAATGTTGCAACAAATTCAGACATTTCGGAATTGATTTTATTTTAAATTGGCCTCATCAGATCAGTAGTTTCAGCCGAGCATTTTCCTGAACTGGCAAAGGTAATCGATAAACAAGATATGAATAAAAACTTGCAAAATTGGAATATGAATGAATATATAGGTGTTTTAGACTCCTTGATTAAAGAATACAATGACAGATTTAAAGATTTTGAGAAACATAATGACACACTGAGATTAGCTTTTCAGCCACATCTGGTTGATGTCTCGAACGCACCTGAGGATTTGCAGATGGAGTTGATTGAGCTCTCAGAAGATAAAATTCTGAAGCCTCTATTTTACAGTAAAAAGGATCCCATTAAAATATGGAAGAATGCAGTTGAATACCCACGACTGCGTCAATATGCACATCGTTTCCTCTCTTGTTTTAGCACAACCTATTGTTGTGAATCAACATTTTCACATATGGCCGTTAGGCTCGCACCCGCTCCCGTCTCCTCGGTGGTGACCGGGCCCAAGGGAAGCTTGGGGGAAAAGAGAGGGCTGTTAGTGATAGGGAGTTCCAACGTCCGGCGTGTGGTAGCGCCTATACTGCCAAGGGCCCACCGAAAGGGAGATCATGAGCGGTTGTTCTCCAGTCGGTTCGGTGCCCCAGGTGACGAGGGAGTTCAGGACGCCGGTATTGGGCACGGGTTGCTCCTCGCTTCGGGTGGTGGCCCATGTTGGGACTAATCACTCTTCGAAGCGCGGGTCCAAGGAAGTTATAAGTTCTTTTAAGGACTTGGCCACTGAGGTTGCTCATGTCCGAGAGGAGTCGGGCGCTGATGTGAGGCTTACTATCTGTAGCATTGTTCCTCGGACAGACTGCGGTGCTATGGTTTGAAGCCGAGTGGTCGGGCTGAACCGTAGGCTGTGCGACTTCTGAAGGGGCAATGGAGTGGACTTCGTTGACTTGAGACCGGTCCTGGACTCATGTAGGGCATCCCTAAACGGTTCTGGTGTGCACTACTCTGCCGAGGATGGAGAGTCGGTAGCACGTAGGGTGTTCGAGCATGCTAGACCTTTTTTAGGTTAGATTTAAGGAAGGGTAATTATTTAGCAAGCGTTGAGATGCACGTCAATAGAAGTAATACATCCGACTGTCGTACCACTATAAACGCAATGTTAATTAAAAGCAGAATACATTTTAAGCGTAGAAATAGTCGACGTAATAGGAAGGACAAAGAGGCAGTAAATAATAATAATAATTCAGTAGCGCGCGAGGCATCGTTACGTAGTAATAGCAATAAACTAAAAATCGTCACGGTTAACTGTCGCAGCATTCGCAGGAAGGAACCCGAACTTGAGCATCTTATTCGTATTCCGCGTGCTGATGTAGTGATAGGTACAGAAAGTTAGCTAACGGCGGACATAGCCTGTCAGAAGATCTTTCCTCGTGACTTTAGCGTTTATAGAAAAGATCGATGTATCCGGTCGGGAGGTGGAGTCTTTATAGCAGTAAGTAATAAATACGAAAGTTACCCAATATAGATTAATGACGACGAAGTCAAAAGTGTTTGGTGTAGTGTGAAAGGGAGCGACTGTAAAACCGTAAATATATGCGCCTTTTATAGACCACCAAATGCGAGCGTGAAAACTATTTATTATCTAGAGAAACAAGTGGCGACTCTAAGTGCAATTAATAAAGATAAAGCCATTATAATCGGGGGCCATTTCAATCTTCCGTCAATTGATTGGAGGCATAATTGCTTTTATCCCGGTGGTAAAGAGCGTGAATCATGCGAGGCTTTACTTGAAACTTTCGGAAAACACTCATTGTATAAGTTAGTGAGATTTCCCACGAGATTTAATAATGTATTAGATTTATTGGCTACTAATCTTCCTGAGCATATGATTAAGGTCTCTGTTGCTGAGGGAATAAGCGAACACAAGGCAGTGTACGTGAAGTTTCAGCTAAACATTGAGAAACAGGTTAAGGCTAAAAGAAAGCTTTATGTATTCGCCAAAGCCGATTTCACTAGATTTAAGTCTTTTCTGCGAAATAAATATACTAATTTCTGGGAGGTTATAGATATCGCAGACGTGTAAGAATCCTGGTGCATGTTCAGAGATATGACGAGAGAGTACACACAGGCCCGGACATAGAGACCCAGTAGGGGATTTCTCTAACTCGTTAGCTGCTCTTACCGACGTCGCTAGTTTGTTAAGCTTTCGAACGTTATCGACTTTTGGTTTTCTGTAAGCCATGCTTAACGATTTATCTCGGTTAAGCATCGTCGGTAAGCTACCGGGGCATCGAGCGCCCCCCGATAAGCTTATCGACGGTCGAGGTATTGTGTTTACCTTCAGTGCTTGACCCAGAAATACAGTATAATCTGCAGCAACGAGGAATTGAAGAGTGTAATTGATTTGTGAACTTGAATTTCAAGGTGAGTAAACTTATGAAATGTTTACTATAAGAATTTGATAGTTGAATTTGGTGTTTTGTGTTTACGTACCTACTTGAATTTTATGGCATTTAAAACTAAGAACCAGTTTTGAGTTGAACGAAATGTAAGAAAACATACGTAAGTGTGATTGGGAACAGTGCACACCGAGGATTGTACCATTTCTTTGATTACTTCAAGGAAAGCTTTGTGTTTGTGAAGTTAGGTTCCTTGAGTTTACTTACAATGCGTCACACCATTTATTATTTCTTTGGCAAGATGGCCCTCTACTTCCTGGCTTGGGAATTAATGATTCTCTAAGAGAGAGTGAATCATGTTGATCGCCGTCTTCATAGGAGGACTCTAAGGGATACACAAAACCCATACGAACTACCTCGAAATGAATTTTTGAGATCATTTCGAATAAGTCCGGAGTTAGCCATGCATATTACTGATTCTTTGCGCCCTTTCCTGGAGCGTGTGCGTACAACTGGTTTGGCCTCTGAAATACAGGAGAATAGGAGAATTTAAATCCTATAAAAGTAAATCAATGTAATACAGAATTACTTTCATTTAGTATTGGATAACACCCAAGATAGTACTTTATCCGAGTAATATAATAGGAGAAATTTAGACTATTATGCATTGAAGGAACTTGTCTTATTAAAATAAAACATTGTATAATAGACATAACAATATTCTTTATTTTTTAAAGGTTTTTTGACAGCACTGCAATAAATTTAAACAGTAAGAGGCTATAATAAATCATATGATCACTCATATGTTTCAAAAGACAAATTAGTGTATGAGCAACAGATGTTTTAATTGCATATAGAGCAAAATATTTTAAATAAGTAAAAGTGGAAATTAATATTCAAAATCAACTAGCAATCAGAATAATACATTCTACTCAACAGAGTAACAGATAAAGATAATAGAATACATTAAATGAAAGGAATAAAATTTCATTAATGATTTGAAGAGTTGGTGATGATTAAATAAAATAAAAATATGAATCACTGCTGAAAAGTCTACAGAAGATTCAAGTTTGAAAACAAACAATAAACAGAAAAGAATAAGCAATAATAAAAGCCAACTGCAGCATGCAGACTTTTTCAAATAAATTCACAAAATATTCCTAAATTACTGCTGAACAAACATCATATTCACACTCATGTTCAGAATGTAAATTTCCATTACAAACAAGTTAACAACAAATGAGGGTAATATCAATATCTTCTCGCCAAAAATAAAATAATAAAAATAAATGTTATAAAAATATGAGTATTTACAGGAGCATTAAAAAATCATTAGAACAATCTAATAACAGCACAAACATTCGCATGACATCAGGAAAGGCTGTGGCATTTCTTACTCTATTTATAACAATGGAGTGCATGAAACTTCGGTCAATAGGTTTGGATTGCTATTATAGATTGCATGATCAAAAAAATAATGCAATATGCACGTATATTAAATATATATATAATAATATACACAATAATATATACATTATATTATTCTTTTTTCAAGCGCATCGGCTATTCGATCGAGGGATTTAGCCTGTTCTTGGATGGCTTTTGCCATCATTGCATTTGCCTCGGCCTGCTGCTGCACTGCTTTTGCCAATAGCTGCAGGGAGAAAAATGATTTCACAATTACTGAGTAAGACCAAGTAATTCTTGTTCAGTCAGATCAAATATACACTGTAGCTTACCTCCATGTTGTTTTCATTGCGATGTGCAAGGGCAGTGAAGGTCTCCCTTGCATTTTCAAATTGATTGGCCAGCGTTTTCTGGTTTACTCCTAAGTGAAGTTTTAATGATGTTATAATATTTGTTAACTTTTTTATATTAGGGTGGTTCTTATTATGGTCATTTATTGAAGTAAATTATTAATATTTCAAAAAGTATTGAAACAAGAAACACTATGTATATATGTATGTCATGGAAATATTATTTCACTACACATCATGTTCTACATATACTTACTCTTCCTCTTCACTACCGATGGTGTTGAGATGGTAGTGGGCATAGGACTACCACTAGGTTGTGGGATCTGCTCCACAATCACTTTTTCTGCCATCACTGGGGTCACAGTTTTGTCACCGACCACTGTTGGAAAGTTGAAAGTTTTTATTTTGTTTTAGTAAACAAAACCTATAAATATTAATTTCATGATATGAAAAGTCGAAATATTTATATTCAAATTCAATGTTAATATACATATTTTTTATGATAAACTGAGAATGTATGTTCTAAATAACAGATGAATCTGATAAGATAAGAAGTGGGAATAAGTGTAAAAATAGATTATGTTTATGAGATTGAAACTAGACAAAAAGACATGATCTCATAAGCCCATTTCCAATTCAAGTGAAAGGTTGAGAATGATGCACTACTTACCAAGAAAACCATCCTCTGATGAGTGGGCCAGGTCTAAACCTTCTTGCAATGTTACTAATACTGGCCTCCCAGTCATTAGAACTGGTGGAACACAGAGCAGGCTCTCATCTCCCTCTGTCAAGTGCTCCACCGCTCCTATCTGAAATGTTAATATGAAGTGCTGCGTGAGAGGTCTGCACAGAATCAGAAAAATACGAAGCAAATGCTGGGATTGATAAGGTTAAAACATCTTTACCTGCTCCTCAGGAAATGAATCTGGACATTCCGCCATGCCCTCCGCATAATCCCACCCCATTACTCCCAAAACCTTAATCTCGAATTGAGATAATTCAGGGACTGAGATTTCGTTGTTGCCCGTTGATTTTCTCCCTATACGAAGTGCCAATGTTCTTGGAAACCTTGGACTTCAGGTCCCTCCAACACTGAAACAAGGATACACATAGTGTGGAAAACTCCAGTGAATTAAGGCATTAGCTGCAGTGAACAATTCATTTACCTCCTTCCAGGATTTCACGTTTTTAATTTTTGTTCCAGGGTTTCTGAGGCCATTTAAAATTGTGGCTAATTCCTCCCAGCTCCCCATTAATGTCTTCCTCCCATGTATGGACACAAATTGCCCACTTGCCACATGGGGGAGCTCGAGGAAGTAGTCCACCATGTCCTCTAGTTGACGGTCATTGCGGCGTCCCTGTCTCGATTTTTTTCTCGGTGGCTGACTGACTTCATTTCTGCATTAAAACACAATCCCAATGAAAACGCACAATCCATCCTCTACCATAACCACATCTCTATAGTTTCTAAATATTTTGTTTTTAATTTACTAAACTCTATATTGGCAACTTAAGCACTTATTAATGCTTTTGACAATGAATAATACAATAATATATGCAATAATGAATACAGTTTACACATTAAATGACATAATACACTAAAGTACATATTATTTACTCACCCACGTGTTTCCGCCATTCTTCTGAAACAGGTGAACTTGTGGACTTGGGCGCGTGCACTCTTTTCTATCGCCGTGTAGTCTTCTTTTGTTTAAGTTGAAGCTTGAAACTTACCTCGTTCGTGATTGGCCAAGAATTATAGCCTCGCTGAAGGGCGCCACTTAAGCAGCTTATTTCCTTCGGTTGCTATCGAATTGCTTGTATCGTATTTTGCATCGACAGCCAGTCGATAAGACAAGTTAGGGAAAGGTCTTTTCGGTAAGCGGTAGGCGATGCAAGAGTGGAGTTTCGTTAGCGGTGGACTAACGACATTTCATTATCGAGTTAAAGAAAGCCCCTACAGGGCCCCTAGGCAGTTAACAGAGTCGGGGCCCCCTTTTTGGTAATTAAGCAAAAAACAAACTTTACTTTTATTTTTTATTTATTTAACGTACTTTGACTTTAGAAAATACACAAGCAGACTTAGAAATGAAATAGACATGTATCAACTATACTTTTTTACACATTATAATTTTTACATTTACATATAATTACAAGATTACATTGCCACGCGACGAACCATCTTCTCTGCAAAGGAATGGATGACCTCATAATAGTTCACAGACTGCGTTATTTCTGACTCTATGTACAGCACAGAGAGTGAATTAAGCCTGTTCTCTTCAGTGGTAGATCCTAAAGAATTCTAATCAGTCCGGTACGATGCAAAACAAACAAAGAACACAAACACAGTGTTGCCACTTGACTTGCCAAAAAATTAACTATGGTCAATTATTTTCTATTTCGTTCGGAAAAATTGACATATTATTTTCCGTGTCCTGTGTCCTCAATGTGTACCATTTCGGCACATGGTCGGGGCCCCCGCCAAGGTTGGGGCCCTAGGCAGCTGCCTAGTTTGCCTAGGCTGAGGTTTGCCGCTGATTGCACAGATATATTTATTTCAAGCAAACTGAAGCGTGAAAATACAGAACCTAGATGGTACAACCAGGAAGTTAGGAGCGCTCTCCGACGGCAAATAAAACTCCAGTCTCGCGTAAATATCAAATCCACAACAGCTACGGTAAAACAGATTGCAACGTTAAGGCAGCAATACAAGAAGGCGCGCTCCATAGCCAGTGTCAATGCGTAATGCGTTGAACATTTACAAAAATAAGGTTTCAGAGAATAACTTGAAAGAGAACCAGGGGGCATTTTGGTCTTTTGTCAGAAAAGTCCAAGGTAGAGGCTCCATTATTGCGTCACTGAGGTTGGAAACGAGAAACGTAGTTCACGATAGTGCGGAGAAAGCAAACCAATTAAATCAACATTTTCAGAAAGCTTTTGCTCCCAGTGACGATCATTATGAAACCCCTAATCCTATGCATCAGGGCGACTCGATGGAAGATTTGATATTTTCCGAAAATGGTATCGCGCTCCAACTTCAATCAATTAAACCAAATAAATCTCCTGGGACGGAGGAAATACACGCGCGAGTATTGATAGTGTTAGCATATGAAATCGCGCCGCATTTGAAAATTTTATTCGAGAAATCCATTACGGAAGGTCTCGTTCCTAAAGATTGGAACGAGGCACACGTTACGCCCATCCATAAGGGCGGCGACAAAGAGAACCCCGAAAATCATAGGTCAATTTCCTTAATTTCATTATCGTGCAAGATACTTGAGCACATAATCTTTAGTTCTGTAATGCGCTATTTAGATAGTCACACATTGTTTAGCGGATGACAACACGGAATCCGGAGAGGTAGATCATGCGAAACGCAGCTTGGCCTGTTCGTGGATGATTTGTTGCGAGAAAAATACTCACTTCATATTCATTGACTTCAGGAAGGCGTTTGATAAATAATCTCCTAAGAAGTTAATTGCGAAGATAGGACAATATGGTATCAATCCAAAAATTGTCAGTTGGGTAAGAAATTTCCTCTCGAAAAGAGAACAGATAGCTGTCATCGATGGGAAATACTGGTCCTCCATTAAACCTTCGTCGGGTGTTCCATAGGGTATTGTTTTGGGCTCTCTACTTTTCTTAATTTATGTGAATGATATCTACTTCGTAGTTTTTAGTAAAATTAGACTTTTTCCGATGATGCCGTTATATAAAGAAATAAAAACCAGGAGAACCATCAGTCGCTGCGTGAAGACTTAAGAGCCATTTCAGGGTGGTGCAAAGAATGGCAAATTAAATTAAGTACGCTAAATGAGTCGCAGTTACGTTCTGGAAAGGTAAGAACATAGAAGTAGGTTTCGAGTATAAAATAGATGGGATAAATATTCAAGCAGCTGAGAATGTAAATTATTTAGGAGTAACCATTTGTCGAGATCTTTCGTGGGACATGCACTTTCGTCGAGTTATAGGCGCGTCCAACAAGAAAAGCTGGCTTTCATAGGTAGAATAGTACTGAACACTGCAGAAAAAGTACGTGAAACATGTTACTTATCACTGGTTAGACCACAAGTGGAATAAGCCTCATGCATATGGTATACATACGAGAAGGGACATATAATTCAATTAGAAATAGTGCAGCGCAGAGCAGCCAGATTCGAACATAAGGAAAGCGTCACCTCATTATTGAGTGATTTAAACTCGGTTCCACTGGAGGAACATAGATTGAACTCAAGGTTGCAGCTTCAGGTGAAATATAGATCGGAATGTCTAAAAGACGAGGTTGTAGGAATAATTGAAGCACCAACGTATATAGGTAGGAACGACCGTGACGATAAGATACGTGAGATCGATTGTCGGACGGAGGGTTATCTAAGCTCGTACTTTCCGAGGACAATACGAGTTCACAATAGAAATTTTCATCCTGCGATAGACAATTTTTAGGTGTGTTATGGTGCATTGCACCCCCTGCCACCCACCAATTAGATAAACTGCAGGGTAACATGTAGATGTAGATGTAACTGTGGTTAAAAAATGAAGTGTTTCAATTGCATCGGCATAGCGTGATTTTTTCCAGGTTAGCTTTTACTCTCAATTAACTGTTTTTGTTTTCGAGTCAGCGTATCTTATAAATGATTTTTTGTTGCAGGTAGAAGTTCGAAAATATTTAAATTCAGTTGTTGTGAAATAATCTGTATCAGCATGGAATCTGAATCAAGCAGGAAGTTTAAAAGTATAGGTACTGGCTCTAATTACGGGAAATTTGTCAAATGCGTGCGCTATAAGCGCAATACTGTCAACTCAGGGTGGAATGGAGTATAGAGCCAGAATATTTTGTTATTCATGTTTTCTTCCCTTTCATAAGGTCGCGAGAAATTTTTTTTTAAAGATTTAGTGTAATGGAAATTTTTCAGTTTTGACTGGAAAAACACTGACTGACTTTTAAATCTTGTAATATATCGTTTGTTCGTATTATATCTGAATAAAATCTTATTATTCCCATTTATTTACAGATGTATTCGGTGAAAATATGTTTACGTATATTGTAAATTGTAAAAATAGTTTGCTACCTCTAATACAAAATTACATCCAAAACACGAAAAATTCGTATATCTAGCATACAAGAGGATCAAAAACTGAATATCGAATATAGAGCCTTCTTTTTTCACAGAGCATGTTATCGTTTTAATTCCCTAGAATCCGGTCATTCTGTATATTATTTTGCTCGCTGTCTTCACTCGATCGAATGAACTTCTATTTGTTCAGATCCTCCCCCAGATGAGTTTCCCTTCTCCGCTTTCTTTGAAT
Organism: Tanypteryx hageni; assembly: GCA_028673005.1. Classification (NCBI taxonomy): domain Eukaryota; kingdom Metazoa; phylum Arthropoda; class Insecta; order Odonata; family Petaluridae; genus Tanypteryx; species Tanypteryx hageni. Next base: position 6,224,968 of record CM054112.1, read on the forward strand.
CCCCTCCTGACACATCATTCGCCCACCTCATAGCCGTCATAATCTTTCCACCGTGGTAATATTATCAAGACCTTCAGCCATTTTCTCCAATAATTCTTGCAACAAGCATATCATGTCATTGGCTTTGTTTATTCAAAAGAATCATTGACATATTTGACGCAATGAACGGAATTTTTTTTTCGCAGCAATCGGACCCTGTCAATGATGGAGTTCTTTTCCACATGTTCGAGGATTCATTTAAACGTGCGGCCGCTGTTGAAAGATTCGAACAGTACAATGTTTCCTTTATCTATCGCATGGAGGAGAGTAGGAAGACTAACTCCACAATCTGCTGTGCAGATCATATGTTTTAATAGTAGCCTTGACCATAGAATTAGATTAGTATAACTTAGGACCCAGGTAACTTTACTCTTCATGGGCAAATCAGACAAAAAAAAATCAAACAGTCATCTAGACTAGGGTTTCCCAAATCGCGTTCCGCGAAGGCTTCACGAGGTTCTATTAAATAATAAGAATATGAGTCCAAGGGTTCCGCGGTTTCAGATAGTTTGGGAAGCCCTGATCCAGATCGTCCGAGTGGCGAGCCAGAACACATAGAGATGATGCTTATTTTTTCCTGGAACGCGTACGGGTTCTCTGTATAGCAGCATCGGCTTCATCATGAATTTGCTTGCTACGTTCCCGGAGACGGGAAAGACGAGACGATCCTCATCCTCTTCAACTGCTAAGATCTTTCTTGCTTTGACAAGAGGTTAAGAGGCGTCATCTTCCAAATTTCCTTCTGCATTTAAGACCTGTTTCTGCCTTTACAGCTTCTCCTCTATAAGGTTATACGTAGCGGCGCCTTATTCTCCGCAGCGCCACGGTCGGCAGATGCAGCTACTTCAACGCCATCGATGCTGTCGCGTCTTTCGAAATTTCCAGACGAACCCCTTTCGGCTTGGATTTGCGGCCGTAGGACGCAGGAATATAAACAAACGCACAAGAATATCGTGAGAAAAACAAACCCGACTAAGAAGCACCAGTAAAGACAGCATCAAACTGCATACGACGCCAAGGATAAAACTTGCGAACAAAAACATTTGTATTTTTTACATAAAATTTATATCAACTGCATACATTTTAAGAAGTTTAAAAAGACGCGCGAATAATCAGAGCCGAGAATACAGAGGGGCACCTGAACCGGAAACAAGAAAATTATGGGTAAAGGGATTTTTTTTAATTGATCATAAATGGCAAATGAAATGCAAAAAGCTAAAACAAATCTAAAACTCAGTTTGCAAGTTAATAAATAAACTTTTCATTCAAAATTACGACTCAGAAGAGTTTTCATTTTAACTAAAAACAAACATTCATAAAATTACTGAATATTAAACACTTAATATTGTTTCGTATCTCAATTTTACACCGCGCTCACTTTTGGTACAGAAAATTTTAATTAATAATATGATCATTCTTACTGCCATGGCGGACTGCGTTAGAATCTTCAGGTTTACACTATTTTTAAAACGTTTCATTTTTGAACGGGCTTAAAAATAACACAACAGTGTGAATGCAAACTTACTTTATCTCCGTATTAGAATAAATTAATTACTTATTATATTTATATCAAAGCTTGATAGTGAATTCATTGTAATTGCATTCGACCTCATTCAATTATAGTGAAAAATCGTGTTTAAGACGAGACAAGCGACATCGACATCGGAGTGTTTTTCTTACGATTACCATTGGCATTCTTTAACTTCTCTTTCCATGAGCGTTAAGAGAATGCGAGAGGCAAAGCGTACGCGTGTTCAAGGCAGAGAGATCTTTCTAGAATCACCTCGGTAACCGCATCCACAGAATCACCGTTGAGTCTCCGGATGAAGGCTCCGGGACTCTAGAACGGCTGCCAAAAGGCCCATAAAAGGCCCTACTTTCCCCTGATTCTCTTCCTTCCACTTGTTTCCTCTCTGTTTTTATCCGCTTGAACAATTACCATCGCTCCGACGGCACTGCTGCGCATGAAAAAAACCTTTGACGGCAAACATGCGAGAAGCGAAATTGCGAAGGGCGAATTTGGACATTTTTTATGTCTCTCTAGAGAGAGGGATGGAGGGATTGTAATTTGTAAATAAGAGAACCAATCTTCCTTTCGTAATCGGATGAACGAGGTCGTGTACATTTAATTCAGTTTCGATTTGATTAATTTTAATGTATTCTGCACCGAAATATCCGATAAAAGCCGTAACAAAAGTAATTAAAATGTGCAAAAATTTTAAACTTGTGACCTGATACTGAAAATTGAAACTTTTGTGTGCGATTCAAACGGTTCTAATCAGAAGCGAAAAAATATTATGGCGTCATAAATATGCCTCGAATTTTAAAAATGGAACTGGGATAATCAAATTCCGCATCGAGGAGATAATGTTCATTAGGTTAAAAATGAAACTATTATTCTCGTTTATTTATAACATTCATTGCAAAATTACGTTACCGCGACACAAAACTGGTTTATTGGCTTATTTATCTACGTTAACCTCACTGATTATTATTTTCCTTCAGCATGATTTTTTCCTTTGATAGATTTTAAAATTTCAGAAACATCTAAAAGCTAAAAAGAGTATTCTATGAATATATAATTGTATTTACGACATAAATAACCTATATGTACAAGTCAATTTATACAACATAGGAGCACTTTATTGCGCTCGGCCTCTACTGTGTTTCTTATAATCAAAATGTTCGAAATTCGAAATATGGGAAATCTGAGCCACAGATATTATGGCTACAAATGTTGAACTGCCACATTCACACACATTTTAGGTTTAAAATGTGTCGACTCACTCTAGATCATTTAAAATCGAATCATCGAGCTCTCTTTATGGAAGGAAACTGATTGATAATTTAGATACACTTACAATTGGCGCGAAAAGAATCGGAAAACCAGATGCGCATTTTGACCACAAAACAGTCCACTTCAGTGGCGATTCAATGATAATAAATTCTAAGAGCGTCAATGAAATCTACCTTTCGACGAATCTCCAAAGAGGACAACTGTTTTCCGTGGCTGTTTGTGCTATCTAAATTGTAAATTACACTTCAATAAAGATAAAATTAAGATGCTAAATAGCTCTGAATTAAGAGAACTTCTCCGATTCCTAGTTGACTCATCGCTTTTAGTTAAAACTTATACCAAAATTATCTGGCGCTTGAACGTGGCTTCTAAATTTATAAATTGTCTTTGTGAATGAATAGTTTAGGAACTAAAAAATTAGCCCTCTGTTCAAAGATTCATTCACTTATCACTTGACCTTCATCGCCAATAAAGTAAGTTGGCAACGTACAACCCGCGGGCCATCAAGAGCAATTTATGTGGAGCTAAGGTAAGAAATGACCGACGAACTCATCACAGAAAAATTAACATTTTTACTGATTAAAATTATGGTCAAGAAACTTGTTAAATTTAACCACTAAATACTGTTCATATTTCATTTCCAGTTATACGGTAAGACAGAATCTCATAACGACTTCAGATTCGGCCCACCGCGATATTCGCAACTTTCGATGCGGCCCGCTAAAGCACTCGCACCTAAGAATGCGGCCTGGCATGTAAAAAAGGCATCCGACCTCTCCTGCTCTATAACTACGGTATTTTATGGTTAAATTACGTGGTGTTATTTTTCCAATACTACACGTAGCTTTATCGTAATGAGGACATGCATTTTTGAACAGCGATATAATGGTTTGGATGACTATCACAGATATTGCGAATCTTTTCTCCGAAATATTTTCGGAACCAAAGTTATTAATTCCACCGTAACTTCAGGATTGCTTTTCACTTCCAATGAGTACGGCGCAGATTTGACACAAATCTATGCTATGAGAAACAGAGGGGAAAGGAGAGAGGGAGGGAAGGAGAGAGGGTGGGAAGGAGAGAGGGAGGGAAGGAGATAGATAGATAGATAGATAATCGTCTTTATTCGGGAGAAGGAGGGAAGGAGATAGGGAGGGATGGAGAGAGGGAGAAAAGGAGAGAGGGAGGGAAGGAGAAAGGAAGTAAAGTAGAGAGGGAGGAAAGGAGAGAGGGAGGGAAGGAGAGAGGGAGGGAAAGGGAGAGGGAGGGAAGGAGAGAGGGAGGGAAAGGGAGAGGGAGGGAAGGAGAGAGGGAGGGAAACAGAGGGAGGGAAGGAGAGAGGGAGGGATAGAGAGAGGGAGGGAAGGAGAGAGGGAGGGAATGAGTGAGGGAGGAAAGGAGAGAGGGAGGGAAGGAGAAAGGAAATAAAGTAGAGAGGGAGGAAAGTAGAGAGGGAGGAAAGCAGAGAGGGAGGGAAGGAGAGAGGGAGGGAAAGAGAAAGGGAGGGAAGGATAGAAGGAGGAAAGGAGAGAGGGAGGGAAGGAGAGAGAAAGAGAAGGAGAGAGGGAGGAAAGGAGAGAGAAAGAGAAAGAGAGAGGGAGGAAAGCAGAGAGGGAGGGAAAGGAGGGAAGGAGAGAGGGAGGGAATGAGTGAGGGAGGAAAGGAGAGAGGGAGGGAAGGAGAGAGGAAAAGGAGAGAGGGAGGAAAGGAGAGAGGGAGATAAACCAGTATTTCCCTTGCGTTCGACGCCCTATTTCGATCGCCAAAAGGACAGAGGGATGCGTGCAGCACGGAAGGAAGGGCGTATGCCTCGCTCGATCGAGCATCACCAACTGCCGACACCCCTTCCTCTCTCTCCGTCCCTTCATAACCCTCCTTTTATCACCCTTTTCCCCCTTCCTCTCCCCATAACATCGCCTTAATCGCATAAAACGTCGAGGGCAGGGATTGAATTAAGCTGGTCGGACTGCATGCGTCTCACAGGGCAGAGGAGGGAGGGAGGGAAAGAGAGAGGGAGGGGATAGAGGGAGGGGGGAGAGATGTAGGGGGGATATGGAGGGGGAGGGAGGGGGGAGAGATTTAGGGGGGATATGGAGGGGGAGAGGGAGGGAGGGAGTTAGGGAAGGAGGGGGACAGAGAGGAAGGGAGAGAGGGAGGAAGAGTGGGAGGGAGGGAGGGAGAGAGGGAGGGAGAGAGAGGGAGGGTGGGAGAGAGAGAGAGGGAGGAATGGAGATATGGGGTGAGGAGTGGGAAACGGGTCATAGACAGTCCATGGTAGGGTGCAGAGTTTGGAAGGCGAAATACAATCGAAAGGGGGAAAGCGTGTCGTCTGACCCGAGAATCGCGAGACAATGTCCCTCGCCTTTGGCCGCACGCCGCCATAGTAGATGATTCCCATCGGCGATTAAGTTCCGTTGTGCGCGCGTTCTGTCTTAAAACTTTCTCTGCCACCTACATACCACCATCCCTTAACCTCCTCCAGATCTCATGATTTCTCTACTCTTCGCATTCCTTGGCCCAAAATATCCAAAGGCTGTTGAATGTGGATTTTATAAATTAAAGATTCCTTTTTTCATTTTTATCTTATAACAAGGATTTAAAATCCGAATGTGTTTTTGTCTCGTTGGTGTGATTAGAGGAGACCGCGCAAATCAGCGCTCCTTCCCTTGGAAGGAACGTTAAGCAGTTGGCCCTCTTGGTGCTCTTCTTATCACTAAAAGCGCCGGAGCGGTCAATCTGATCGTTTTTGAAATTGCTCGAATTAATAGTAGCAAAAAGTTCCTATTTTGTGACTTTTATTCATTTATGAAGTTTTACTCCCAAAAATTACGTTTATGGCCCCACTTAATTGGTTTTTGAGACATTGTCTCGCATACCTAAAAGCGTCAAGCGGTCATTTTATTATCTTATTATGTTACTCTTTCTTTTTACACCTTTCGCTTACACCTTGCATGAAAAAACCGCTCGTACCGCAAGCGCCTCTGCTTCACATCCGGCAAAATGCGCCTGCCTCGTTCGCAAGTGACGACATGTTCTGTTCGTTACCGCCCTCCACACCTCCCCGCATGCCGCGCAGAGTTTTCAGTTGCACTGAGAACTTGTGATACATAGGAGTGACTCGGCAGTGACAAGCATTGTCCCGGCGACGCGGTATTATTCCCGAAGAGATAGTTCAGGCATTGCAAGACCTGTCAAAAGACTAGTTTGATGTGGATGGTCCTGACCCTGCGCCCTCTGATTCTGATTGGGAAGATTTTCTTTCCGGCAGTAATTCAAGTGAAAATTCTGAGAGCAATAGTCATGTGTTAGACGACAATACAGAGATTAACGCTTCTCAACAGGATCTCGAGAAGGATGAATCTTCGCACGTAATGAAACATGACTCCCGTAAGTTATCTTTTTATGTGGCTACGTATTACTCACGTTGTAGCAGTAGGCGTGCGTCACAATTTTTACAATCGCGGGGATGTCATACGGTTTCGCACATAGCGATTATTTACACTGCAGTATTACTGATCCGTAGATATCGGACAAGGCCTGACTCAAGGAAGAGGACGTGGGCGAGGTAGAAGACGGGGAAAAGGACGAGGAGGAGGAGGAGAACGCCGTGTTTGTGGACGGGGAAGAACAGTTGCCACAGCCCTTGTAGTTGGAACGAGGTTGCTGAGAAGGGATGGTCAGACGGAGTGGATAGTGATACCCAGTGGCGTCAACACGACGGGTAGACTAGCGGGTCAAAATCTGTTGAAAGAAAACCCGGGACCATCACCACACGCTAAACGCAACGTGAGGAATGATAGCGTGGCAAGCGCGTGGCGTCTGTTTATTGACGAATCCATTCTCCGGCACATCAAATTCTGCACGGTGGCGGAGGCAAAAAATTCATTTTTAAGCTGGCCGAAGTATTGCGCTAGGAGTACCTAAGAACAAGAAACAGAGGAACCTCACGAGATCCTATACTAGCAGCACCTTCTACTCCCGCTTCACTAAATAGAAAACAACACCAGTGCCAGATTTCAACATGCAGAGGCAACAAAACTTGTGAGAGGTGTTCTAGGTGCACAGTGCACAGCTAGATCTGACAAGGTGATTACATATGCTCTGTACCAGGATAATTAATAATATTTCACAGGAATAAACGGTAATTACTACTCTTATCAATCTTTCATATTAAATATTATAAATTTGATTTTTGTGTCATTGACTTTGCCATATTTGTAATACTCAACCATTAAAACAACAATGTGGGTGAATCAAAAAGTTCCCGAAATTATCATATAAAAACAAAAGAAACTCAAAAAGAACCATTTATTTTGGAGTTTTTTGTCAACACATTAGCCATTTAACTCTAAACACTTTCACATTCGATGTCGCCATTGTTCCAACCCATTTCTGTAGAAATTTAGATCGTTTGAATGAAACCAGTTCAAAACTGCTGGTTTGGCCTCAGATATCGATTCCCAGCAAACTCCCTTGATGTGCTCCTTTAATTTGGGAAACAGAAAAAAGTCCGAAGGAGCCAAGTCTGGACTGTAGGTTGGGCGAGACAACGTTTCCCAGCGCAATTCTCGAAGCACAGCTCTTGATACCGTAGATGAATGTGCTGGAGCATTGTCATGGTGAAACAGAATTCGCCGATGCAGTTTCCCAGGTCTTTTTTTATAAGTTCAGTTTTAAAAAACTTGTTCGTAATAACCTCCTGTTACTACTGTCCGTTGCCACTCAAAAAATCGACCATGATTACGCCTTCGCTATCCCAAAAAACAATTGCCATAACCTTCTTGATTGATTGTTCAGCTTTGAAATTTATTAGTCCACTTGACCCCCTTGGTAACCGTTATTTAAATTGAATTTTGCTTTCCAGATCGTACTGGTAGATCCATGTTTCATCACCAGTCACTATTCGGCGAAAGAAATCTTATGGGTTTACATCAAATCGGTTGAGGAACTTAACTGCATGGTCAGCTCTCTGAGTTTTGCGTTCAGGGCGCAACGCTTTCGGTACCAATCTATCAGAAAGCTTGCTTAATCCTAAACTGTGTTTTAGGATTGATTGAGCTGAGCCATATGACATGTCCAAACCTTTGGCTATCATTTGCACTGAAACTCGTCTATCCTTTTCCATAATTGATTGGACGGCGACCATGGTTTCTTCGTTGATCGACGTTGATGGTCTTCTACTTCGATAGTCATGTTAAATGTCTTCTTGTCCAAGCTTAAACCGTTTAATCCATCCATAAACTGCAGTTTTCTTAGATGCATCATCCCAGTAAACTTTCTGCAAAGCCTGAATAATGGCATTCGATTTCCAGCCAGGTTTTGTCAAAAACTTTGTTTACTCGAATCTCAAACTTTAAGTTATCCATACTCATGAATTAATGGGTTAGAAAACTGCTTTTATATTATAACAAATGAATGAATTGTTACGAAATATTGAATTGTTATAGCTAAGATAATGATAGTTTTATGCCACTATGCTTTGTTATTATTTGGAATGCAGGAACATTGTTACTGAAACTTTCCGGGAACATTTTGATTCACCCGTAGTTGGTACAATTACGCACAAACAAGGTTAGTACCTTATTTGTATTTAATAAATTTCATAGCTGCCAATAAAGCAATATTTACTTAAAAACGATATTGAATGAGAACTAACGCATCTAAACCCAAGAACCCACAAAATAACCAAGCGGTCAAAATTACCGCTTTCAGCGCTTCTTGGTATACAGAGAGTTCCGGCGCTTCTAGTGTTAAAAGAGTAGACAATTCTAATAGCGGCTAATCCGGGTTTCCCTCCACCCTTGTCTGAGTGTGTGTGCTCGCTGTGGAAGGAGTACTGGCTATAATAATCCTAGAGGGTGATTAGCCAAAAATTCCATACAAACAAACAATCCGAGTGTGTTTTTTCATCACAATTGAATAATTCGTCAAGCACATAGTTAATAATTAAATATTTATCCTTAACATGTAATATCGGCATTAATCTGAAATATATTGAGTTGCTAGGAATTACACATTTCGGTGAGAAAATATTACTACTTCAATTGGTTATATTTACACGTATATGGCTATAATGTATCAACACTTATTCACTGGAAAATTTAATAATGTAATTTTTATGAACCAATAATAAATAAAGAACATTATTGCGCATTCTACCATTGACGCTAGGGACCCCATCAAAGAATATGCACGTACAATTAAGCAAGAGTTGATGATGAGATGCCTCTCGCTTCTATAAATGAGCAGCAAAATTATACATAAAATTCTACTAAGATTAGACTCTCAAAGAAGGTTATTGAACCGGGGGAGGAACAGGGCCGGCGTGATATCTTTGGGGGCCCCTATGCAAGTACGATTTTGAGGTCCCCCCTTCTTTTTCTATAAGGTGTTCTAACAATGGCCGCCACGTGGCCTTGGCTTGTGAGACGGCGTCGACATGCGGCTCTTTATCTAGAATCGGCAGTCCCTATTTCGTATAAATCTCTTATACCTACTCGTTTTTATTAACTTCACCTGAGATATTAGGACCTCTCTCTATAAAAAATATTTAAATCGTTTTTACGTTTTGATATTTTAATTATATTTTGAAATTTAAGAAGCGATCGATTGCTCAACTAGTCACACTATGCGGCAGGAAAATGCAATACTTGTGTAAATAAAGAACGCCATATTGAGTTTGACTGTAAGATCAGAGTTGTTGAAACTGATTTCATAAAAATCTCGGATATGAAAAGAAAAACTATTCATGAAACGGGGGAAGAAAGACTAGTGAGATTAATGAGGCAAAAAGAATACTACAAGAAAAGAGAGGGAAACATCGGAGCAGAGAAAGAATAGAGTGGAACGAATGAAAAACAAGGCAAGGACAGAAAGATAAAATGAAAATTAAAAAAGTGTCTGGAACGATTAGAAAAGTTGAAAGTAAGTTATAAATTTTGTGTAAATAAAGAAACAAAAGAACGACGAGAAGCACGTTTTGTTACGCGGAGGGAAAATTAATCACGACGTTGGGCAAACGAAACCGAAGGGGCGCGATGTAATTGTCTAAACAATTTAAGTTTAAGTCAATCTCTACATCTTAAAAATTAAATTCTTACTCACAAATGTAGTAGTTTTACGACGGACATTCACAAATTTGTTGTGTTTGCAAGAAACATCAATTCCTGTGAAGCTATTTCTCATTATCGGTTTTAAGGAACAACAATAGAGTTGATTTGCCTAACGTATTGCCACTTGAGCTTATAGAGCAGACAAGTTTTTGTTATGCAACCGGTGTAAAACATTTTACCAAATTAAACCAAAAGAATGCCATTCCAGAGATTACTGGAACAATATGGATCCTGGAATTATATCAGATGATCTATAAAGTTTGTAAGTCATAGAAAAACGCTTGATTTCCCGTGTAATTCCTTTTATACAAATTATAAAATACGATGGCAAATTTGGAGAATATGGTTCAATATTAGCTACAATATAAATTTCTATATTGAATAGTAATATTTGATGCAAATTCAAACATAACAATTTGGTCTCATTGTCATAATTATAAATTAATTTCAATAAAAGTAAAATAAAAATATATAAAAAACTTTTTTAATTTATACTCTTTTTTATAAAGCGCACTGAAAAATATAAAATAAATTTTTGGGTCCCAGAAAATATCTGGATCTTAAGGAAGATTTTCAGTAGATAAAATCACGAGTCTCTTTAAAAAAGATGCATGGAATATGTTGATTAAACAATAATTTTTCAGGGTAATTATAATCAACATTTTCCTTAAGATCCAGATATTTTCTGGGACCCAAAAATTTATTTTATACTTTTCAGTGCGCTTTATCAAAAAAGAGTATAAATTAAAAAAGTTTTTTTATATATTTTTATTTTGTTTATTTTTATGAGACGGTAGGATATGGATGCCTCAGATGCCTCAGGCGGTGAATTATTGTCCTAATGTCCTTGTTACAACTTTTAACATTATGTGACAAGTAAAATGTTAAATTAACTAGTATAATTGTCCGTCAAAATAATGGCGGTATTTTAATCATGTCTATTTGCAGTAGTAATTCTTTGGTAAAACCTGTCATTAGCGGAAAAAAGAGATAATAAATTTCACGAAATATGGAACTAAAAGAACGCTATTGTTCTTATGAATTTTATTTTACGAATGAAACCACTAACCTGATAAATAATTGTCAGCTAAACGCTGAATTCACTAAGAAGTAGCAGAATACAATCAATGTATCTTCAATGAATGGCCTAGCAAAGCCAAGGGGAAGGAAATCTTAACCCTCTGCCATTAAAAACTTCTCAAAACGTCCGAATCTTAATCTTCCTCTGCCGCTAAAAACGTTTCAAAACGTCCGAAACTCGACGCTTCCAGTTTTTCCCCGTGACACGTCACTTGGCAAAGCCTTTGGAAAATGTAAAAAATCGACGTCACACAATTGCCACCTCTCTTAACAGCAGAAAATTTAGTTTTTGGTCATCAGATACTGATTTTCGTATTCATATCTGACAGCGGCGGATCCAGAAAATGCTTTTAAGGGGGTCGATATACCCGTTACATACATGCATTTACAGTAATTGAAAATTTTTGGGAATAAATTTGAAACAGAAAAAATTCTGCTATGACAGGGAATCGAACCCGGATCTCCCGCTTGCCGGGCGGATATTCTACCACTGAACTACCTTAGTAAATAATCTTTCCTGTTTCTGAACGCGGGTGTTTTTCTTAGTTGGGTCCGGGCTAGCCAAGCTAGTATCAACCAGTCCCAACGGACGTCCTCCAAGAGAACGTCGAAGAAAACCCCTCCCTCTCAAATGGTGAGATTGCCAAAGCCAGAAATTGATGGAATAGCAGAATTTTTCTGTTTCAAAGTTATTCCCGAAAATTACAGCTTATGCCATTCTGCATAGTTTCCTATTTTTTCGGGCCTTAAATGTGACCCATGTTATTATTTGCTGGATGTAAACGCCTTAGCTCTGCTTGTTGTTTCTGTCATTATTAATACCTAGCTCTTCATCTTATTTTCCATAAAGGCTTAGGAGACAAATAAATGCAATATGAGTTGGAGGGAAAGGCACTTAATGGGGAAAAATGTTTGACATTTCAGTGTCTTCTCACGAAAGAAATTTGTTGCTGCGAGGATGAGCCGAGATAAACAAAGAATTTATTAAAACCACTCCATAAACACAGAACGTGACTCAACCTAAGCGAAAGATTTGAGTTCCTTAAGCATCTGCTGCCCGACTAGTAAATCAAAGCGCGTGATTGTGTGTTTTTGGCTAATCAACCTCTTGGATTATTATAAAAAAGAAGCGCAAAATTAAACATCAAATACAGAGAACTTGGAAGAAAGCCGTTGGTCTCACATGTTCTGATGCAGCATGTACTCGCACTCCATATAATTTCCAGTCACTTTTCGTCAGTCATTCATTGCTAGTGGTCGAAGAAGGATCTCCTAGTTGTCTTTAAGGTTTGTACTTATGCATACATATATAACATATTTCCGCGGATGTACCGCTGTGTGAAATTTGGTGAGATTGCTAATTTTTAGAATGAGATTTCCGAAAAGTTTTATTCCAAGTTAAAGCAACAGATGAAATGTTTCCTGGGTTCTGCAATCATGCTTTAAACCTTAGTGACTTTATTTTATTTCAATACCAACATGTCGCGCCGCGCATCATTTATCTAAGTATTTCTCTTAAATTAAATCGCTAAACATAGAATCGTTATTTTTTGTACTTTTTATGAAAAATTAACTCGTTATATTGAATACAATGTTACGACAGTTGACATAACACAGGAGTGGGGAGACAGCGCTTATGCGTGTAACAGCAGGTCAATAGGATGATCTTAAAAAACTCGTTGATTCTTACCTTTCCCTTTCAATTGTTACTACTCCTTCATAAACAATTTCTTGTATGTATTCACTTTGTCCCTTTTGTGCAAGATATCTCAAAAAATTCCAGAGGGAGTAGCCATTTTTCAGGATTAAATTTCTCATACCTTGTGTTCGGAATGGTAAAATTTTAGTCTGCCCATTAGGCAGAGTTCTAATCCCAAAACGATTTTCTCAACTTGTGTAACACAGGAATGACTGACACATATGAAGTTTTTTAAACTAAGATTAAAATATTTTTAAAATACAAAATCAAGACATTGACTTAGGATTGCACGAACGATTGGATTTTCATTTTATCATAGACAAAATAAGAATCTCATTCTAAATACGTAAATCGACTAAGAACGCAAAAGTTGATGGATTTTAATGTTATATCATATCTATTGGTTCATTATACGTAATTATGATCAATCTATCGTATTTTGTTGAACCTCTAAAAAAAAGGTTATTGGAGATGTTAGTGATGAGCCTGATAATCCCCTCCTTGAGATATTCCTCGATACGCCACTGGGTATTACATAATACATATCCTGAAATCAACGCTCAACTATTGTAGTATGGAATACAAATTCTTTTTCAGTAAATTATTATTATTACCGCAAAACAGCACATCTCTATGTATTCCTAGACACTGTATAACCATTTTTCTATCAGAAATTCTTTCAACTTGCGTTTAAGTAGATCAACCGATTGTATATCTTTTATACTGGTTGGTAGTTTGTTATAAAAATATTTGCCAGCATTTGCTGGAGAGACTTTAAACAGATTAGTTCTGTGGTACTCCATATGGTAATCTGCCTTTCTTCGGGTATCATGTTTGTGCTTGTACAAATTTAAATTGCACTCACATTCTCTTACACATATGATACATTCATACATATATAATGCATATAATGTCATTATTCTCAGTTTTTTAATATAACCTACAGGATTCCCTGCTTTTTAGATTAGCTATACCAATTATAGCCCTTATTTCAATTATAAAAACTCTAGTTACCCGCGTCGCTATTGATCCTCCACAATAGTGTGTACAATATTACAAATAAGGATATATTAATTCATAATATAACTTCAACAACACTTTGGTGCCCACTAATTTGCGTAGTTTTGTAAGTACAAAGATACTGGAAGATATTTTTTAGTATAAGCAATATGCTCCTCCCAATGAAGATTCTCGTCAATATAGATTCCCAAAAACTTTGAAGATGCAACTTGTGTCAATTGGACATCATCAATAAAGGTACCCATTCCGTCATTACATAGTCCTCGAACAGATTGAAAAAATATAAAATTAGATTTTAACTCATTTGCTTCAAGGTTATTGTCCTGAAAATATTGAATAACAGAATTTACATTCATATATGCATCAATTTCCAAGTTTGATGTTAAGGACCCTGAGCATATGTGTCGTGTTATCAGCATAAAGAATTGATTTACAGTTTGGGGGTTCCATAAAATCAGTAATATAACACAAGAATAAAAAAGTCCCCAAAGCAGATCCTTGTGGAATGCTCTGCATAAGTTTTCTAAATTTAGAATGGTTATTACACATCTTATTGCCACTTTTAGATACTAACGTCGTACATTGTAATCTGTTTGTAAAGTTTTGTTTTAACAAGTCAAAGGCAATGCCCCTGATCCCCAGGGATATAGTTTGTTCAGCAGCCTAGGGTGCTGGACAAAATCAAAAGCTTTTGTCAAGTTCAAAAATATACTGCACGTTTATAACCCTGGTTAAGACATATGGTTACTTGATTTACAAATTCTGCAACAGCAGTTTTCGTGGACAGACCTGATGTGAATCCATGTTGGTTACAGTTAAAGAATTTGTGCTTACTTAAAAATACATTCATTCTGTTAAGTAAATCCTGTTCATATATTTTCGAAAAAGATAATAATAGGGAAATTTTCCTATAATTATCAGCATTGTCCTTCTTAAATATGGGCTTGACTACACATATTTTTAAACACTGGAGGAAAATACCTTTGGCCATTGAGAAATTGATAATATGCCGCAAGGGGGTCATTAAATGAAGGGCACATACTAGGGAATCCAAGCTCGAGTATCGAGTACCCGGGTAATCGGAATTTGGAAGCCTTTTTCGAGTACTCGACTACCCGGGTAATTTAATCGAGTATCGAGTTGCATATTTTTTATGAAAATTTTACAATTTTCTAACATTTGAACCAACAGGAAATGACAAAACTACGCGTAATTAAACACAGGTGGCGGGGGCGCAGCAAGGGGGGGGCGAGCGGGGCGACCGTCCCGAGCGCCGTAGTCAAAGGGGTGCCGAACAGCCACTTTATTTAATGCATAAATCGAGACTTTTTAAAAATTGGATATTTTTTGTATTTAAACTCCAAAGTGGTCCACAAGCCGAAAAATGTGACAGAGACAGATTCACTTCAAGCCGAGCCTAACACGGTAAGAAAATATTGTACTTTTTCAGCACACACGTTCCGTCTTGTCTTCAGCAGGCAGGCAAAACGGCGAGTAAACACTGAGTGTTGGTGGCGGCCTTTACAAAGGCAAATAAATCTTTCAGAGTTAGAGATACCCAAATCATGATCGTTGCAAGTTGCGTATCTGAGAGGAGAATCGCTCCTATTAAATAAGACCTATCGCCACTCTTTTGAGAGTTTTGTTTACGCCCTCGGAGGTGAAGATACTCTTTAAAAAATGGATGAAACGAATGATGATGCTGCTGCATCTTCAAAAAAGAAGGAATATTGAATTTTGTCAGCCGAGAAACATTGAATGAAATATTAGCGAAATGTGCTGCAAAGGACGGATTTAGCATTAAAGGAATAACGTCATCTGAAGCCATTAGATCTTTGTAAGAAAGCGCAATTACATCATGCCAAAAAGCGAAACAACGGTGATGAAATACAAAATGAAATTCTAAGAAGAAACAAGGAAGAAATGAAAGCAGCTTTATCGCAACAACAAAAATCTGAAAAGAGATTTAGTCTCACCGTAGACGAACGGAGTGACATAAATATCAGAAGACACATGAATGTTACAGTCCACTCAGAAGCAATGTCGCCATTCGTTCTTGGGCTGGTTCCTATTGAAGGTTCTTGTGATTCTAATTCCACCATAGCTCTATTCAAAGGAAGACTTAATGAGTTTGTAATCGATATGGATTCTGATGTCGCCGGATCAACTCAAGACGGAGCTGCATTAATGGTAAAATATGGAAGGAATATTCCGGCATTGGCTCAGTTATGCTACAACCATTGAACCCATGTTGGTGTACTTGATATATTTTATAAGAAAACAGTCCAGCCTCTCACTGGTGACGAAGAAGAGAATGATAAAGATGAAGAATTCCAAGATGATTATGATTACGCTGATCAGGATGAGGAGCAATACTGAAATTGATACGTATGTTGTTGATGGCAGTTTGAAAATTGAACCGGAGAGTCACAGTGAATTTCTACAGTCCGTAGAGACATTGGAATGATACTTGTGGAGACACGAAAATTTATGAGATTTTTCAAAAAATCTGCTGTAAGAAGCAGTGTTCTTCAAAAGCATGTGCTGGCACAAGAAGGTAAGAAACTGCGATTGTTACTTAATTGCAAGACTCGATGGAACTCCATTATTCCGATGGTGAATCGTTTTTTTTTTAATTGAATGACTGCATAAACAAGGCTATGATGGAGATCGGCAAGCAAAAATTAAAAATACAAATATCAATGTTTTAAAGAAAATATCGGAAGTTCTGCAACCTGTAGAGCTTACTGTCCAAGAGTTAAGCAAAGAGGAAAGCAATTTACTGAAAGCTGAAGGAGTTTGCATCTTTCTTTTGAAGAAATTACAACAAGCAGATAGTGACCTCGCTGATGATGATGGATGCCTTAAAAAAAGAATCGATGAAAGACGAAACAAAGTTATTGTGTCGTTGTTGCTTTTTTTTGCAAAGTGGCAATTGTCCTAATTCCCACTTTAATGATCATTTTATATAATTTTCAAAAAATGTAATCAATTCATTGGCAAAAGATACATATGATAGGTTGTTTGGTGAAGATGAACATGAAATTGAGCAAGAAGAACCAGCTACGGAAAATGAAGGTTCTGCTAGTTCTGTCAATGGTGAGATGCAGAAAACAATACAAGCTGTTATGGCTATTCCTAAAGAAACTTCAACAAAATCAACATTGGACAAGGAGCTTAAAATGATCGAAGGAGATCATGGCAAAAGAGGATATTGCACAGAAAAATTGTTCCAAGCTTTTATAACAATTCAACATACTTCAACAGCTAGCGAGAGAGTGTTCTCTGTAGCTTCAAACTTCATTACTAAGATCCAAAACAATTTCAAAATGTATACCTTAAATGGATTTGTATTTCTAAAATATTATTTCATTAAAAAAAATGACCTTTTTAATTATATATTTTTTTAAATTACGATACCCGGGTACCCGGATATTTCACAAAAGAATTACTCGATTACCCGGGTAGTTCAAAATCCGAGTATTTTGGATTCTCTAGCACATACTTTAATCACTGACATTGGAACACCATCTATACCACTGGAGTGTTTATTCTTAAATTTATAAATAACACAAAGTAACTCATCATCTGATAAAGAGTGTTACTGATACATTTACACTGGATTTGTAGTCATTAGAGCGTCCATTATTCCTTCCTGTTATTTTGTTAGCTGCATTGATAAAATGGTCATTAAATATGTTAGCAACTACAGCTGGATTCACAATAAGTGCAATATAATTACTATTACTAGTAGAGAGCCCGCAGTTCTACTGCGGGAAATTTTGAGAAACGTCAAAAAAATATTATAATAAACGAAGAACGAACAGAAAGAAGAATCAAACGTAGGGAGAGAGAATTGCAAGATGAGGACCAAACAAATAAGATCAGAGATAAAACCGTGAAGTAACAGACGAAGAGCAAAGATAAAAAGAATAGTAAAACTTAGATAGTGTGACAAACCATTTAGTTGCAATGCTTTAAATACAATTTCCACCTTGTTTTCTCCCTCTCTCTCTCTCTCCCTTCCTCCCATGCTCTCTCCCTCTCTCTTCCTCCCATTCTCTTTCCCTTCTCAGGTTCTCTCCCTCTCTCTTCCTTCCTCCCATTCTTCTGTCTCCCTCTTTCTTAAACCCATTCTCTCTCCCTTCCTCCCATTCTCTCTCTCTTTAAATATAAGAAGGAACTATATAGTCTCAATTTCGCCCTGAATAAAGTCGTTTGTCTGTCTGTATTCCTTCCTCCCATTCTCTCTCCCTTTCTCCTATTCTCTCTATCTTTCTTCATTCCATTCTCTCTCCCTCTCTTTATTCCTTCCTTCCATTCTCCCTCTCTCTCTCCCTTCCTCCCATACTCTATCCCTCTCTCTCCCTTCCTCCCATTCTATCTCTCGCTCTTCTTTCCTACCATTCTCTCTCCCTCCTTCTCATCCTTTTTCCATTTTCCCGCCCTCTTCTCTCTCTATCCCATCCTCCCATTCTCTCTCCTTCTCTCTCTTCCATCTCCCGTTATCCCTCCCTCTCTATCTTCCTTTCCCTTGCTTGTCTTGTAATATTTGAAACTAAAGAAATAGCTTGTTATGCCATTTCTTATTTACATGGATAATTAACTGACCTTGAGATATTTTCAATATCATAGGCTTACGATTTTGAGTTTGGCAACAATATCGGTCGCCATGGAAAGGAAATTATTTTCATTAAGAAAACTCCAGATTTTATAGTTTAAAGCTCAATTTTGGAAAAATTCGATCCGTATTTGAAATTTCACCGTAGTTATATGAAACTCCATTATTTTCTTCGTTCTCTAGTTCAAGTCCTGACTTTGTACAATGAGTTTTAATAATTTTAATGTACAAATTAAAAATAGTCTACACTCATCTCCATGTTTTTAAATGGTGAAAATGAAAACCAAATATTTTTTAATGAATTAGTCGAATAAATCGGTCTAAAAACAAACCTAACACCCTATACTTGTTATTGCACCTTCCAATTGACTCTACGTTATGTAGTTTGAGTTATGGATACATACTTATACTTGACCGGACACCGCCTCAGACACTCGATTATTTTTATATATAGTATGATTATTTTGAGTTCTTCTATATTCGTTTATGATACGAGTTGTCTGTGCTTGCATACTGCAAGCGCATAAAAATCAACATACACAAAGATTTAACTAGTAAATAAACCAACGCCACAGCATTTGAACCATCCATTTAAATAAGATAATACTTTTCATTTTCTGGGAAAGTATGACATCTATCCGGAAGTTCTAAATTCTCTGGTAATCGGCTAGCATCCAAGTTTTCGAATTTCATGCTCCATGGCTCAGATGGCCTTTTTTAAGCAATAACTATAATCATCATTAAGACAGCCTATATGTTACACAAAAAGTCATGTAAAAAGTAGGATATTTTGTAAGTTAAACGTCATCATCCTTGCCTTTTGTACGTCTCCGGATAAAAAAAATTAATTTAAAATTATCACGTCATCATATATATACGTCGTTGGCTGAAATCAAATGGATTGTAATAAGCATTAAATAAATTATTGAGGTATGGAAAATCAATTCCCATTGAAAGGCATTGGAGTGGTTGCTATTATAGTTCATCATTTTCATTGTTGAAAATTGAAAAACTTGTCATAATGTTATGATTAAAATCGAATATTTACGCAAATTCTGCATGGATTTAAATTTGTTCTGCAATAAAAATAAACTGCATTCCTTCTTCCACATTATGATATTCGTCGCGACTTTGTATCTTAATTGTGAATAATTTAAAAAAGAAATTTTACATAGACCTGCACAGTTTTTAAAGCTTTTCTTATGGGTTTTTTAAATTTAATATTGGGGTCAATAACACCCCTTAAATAAAGTATTTTCTGGAATTGCGGATTTTTTCTAGAGGTTGTATCAAATGACCTATATTCATGCCAAATTCCAGCTCTGTAGCACTTCTAGAAGTATCTTAGGCTTTATATGATATATCCTATATATATCCTATATATATATATATCCTATATATATCCTATATATATATATCCTATATATATCCTATATATATCCTATATATATTCTATATATATCCTATATATATCCTATATATATCCTATATATATCCTATATATATCCTATATATATTCTATATATATCCTATATATATCCTATATATATCCTATATATCCTATACATGTGTGTATCTACGTCTACAGACCACATAAAAATGTCTAGTTCATTGAATAAAGATTCGAGAAAGAATTATAGATCTTATCTTATGGTTAAAAAATAAACGCTATGTTTCTCGGAGAGCCATAAGAATTTTAGGAAAATAGATGCGCATTTCAGGTACAAAGCAGCAGTCATCAGTGATGATCCGCTTATAGTAGATTCTTAAATAATTCTTTAGAATCGGCTATGGCTGAATCACTGGGAATGGCTTTATAGCAGAAAAGCGCATCTGATTGTCTCAGCTTTTTTGTGGAAAATGGATTACAGATTACCAGGCATGCACAGGAAAATATTTTCGAAAAGGTTTTATCACAATAAAAGGAAAAGAATTTAAAATATATTGAACAACAACAATAAGATACAGTGGAAACCACTTTATACGAAAACTGATAACACGAAATATCGGTTAACACAAAATACATGCTCGGCCCGTTGCGGCGCCTATATTTTCTGTGCATTTTATTCGCTTAACGCAAAATACCGTTTAACACGAAAATTATTCTCGGTCCCAAAAACATGATTCTATGTCAATTCCTTCTGATAACACGAAATGGAAATTGTGAGAGGCTTCACTGCCTTCTTCTATCAACTACCAATTGATATTGTCGCCACATCCACTCGATTATAACTTTAGTCGATATTGAAAATGATATCCAAGTGATGTCTACACCAACTGCTGTGGTTATCCGTATGGGGCATAAAACTGTTTTCCGTTATTTAGTACAACCAGATGGGGGAAAATTGTGAACATGTTGAAGCAGTTTGTAGACCAGAACATAATTTTTAACGCAGTGCAGAAGATAATTACTTTGCTGAAAATAGATACTAATGCTATTATAATAAATTATCTAGTTCCTTTTAAATTAAATTACTATTTTTTTAAAATATTAGAGATTAATATTATCATAAAGGATGTTACACCAAGTAATTCATTCGACTGAAATAAATTCGTGTCATTAATAATTGCGCAATTTCACCTATCATTGATATGTATCATGGATTAGCCTATGTCATTACCTCTATATTTTAGCAATGAAAATTTTAGCATCAAAAATTTTAAACTTGTAATTTTGTAACTGTTTGTGCTGGTCCCCGACATTTCGTGTTAACGGTTTTCTACTGTATAAGTTCCGATACAAAAAGGATACTTATTGTAACAATAAGCGGTACGTAAAGGAAAAATGCTGAACTCCCTGTTAATAGAAGCATGTGGCATGTAAGAGAAAGCGTCCAAAAGCGGCGAAGTTTTGGAGTTATTAAAAATCTAAGTTGATGGATATTGTGAACAGCAATCGTCATTGCAATCCTTTCCTGTTCTTCAAAAGACCACCTTTAATTCATTAAAATGATACACTCTCTATAGGATTAGCACTTTATTTTTTGTCAACATTCACTCTATCAGTGGCCTCCATTCGTAGGGCCGCGAGCATCAAATCGCCCGTGAAAAAAATTTTTGGTGTCCGCTAGATTTTAAAATAATCGTAACCTAAAAACTGCAGTATTTAACAGTGCTCTGCTATGGAATTTAAAAAACTGTATCTATTGTTTATCATGCGTGTGTATAATGATCATACTACTGTAGTTTGATGATTATATACCCAATTGATCTTCACACACAAATTAATATGGCGTTAAAAACTTCTTCAAGTAACTATATTGCCAAAATAAATGGCGATTACAGCAAAATTTATATGTTCTCCATTCATCTTTATACCTTTTTCTTCCCAGTGAATATTTCAGTAGATATGGTAAAACCTGTTGTCTCACCCCATTTACAGTCTAAGAGTCACTTGTTTCTTCATATAGCTTAACTGACGATGTCGCATTTTTTTATATATCCTTGATCCAAGTTATGTAGGTTTCTTCTACTCCTTGTAATGCTTTTTACCCAGGCGAGCTTCGGATAGAGCTTTTTCTAGTCCATGAACCACGTGCAGAGAGGCAATTCTGGCTGTTTATTTACCTGACGACTTGAATATGGTCCATCATATTATATCCACTGCGAAATATGGTTTGTTTTCTAGGTTGGGCGGAATCAAAGTTGTTTTTAAGGCCTGAAGTATATATTTTAGTAAATATTTTGTAGACAGCTGGATGTGGGCTAATTAGGCGGTAGTTATTTAAATCATCTTTGCGACATTTTTTGTGTGATTACACGATTCGAACATGCTCTTCTTCCTAAAGCAAGATGTATAAATTTCAGAAAGTATCTTGTCCATATTGATCCAGCCTTGTATATCTTTTCCCTTTTCCAAGTCTCTTCTGGAAGAGTATCTGGAACCTCTTCGGTGGACGTATTTCCTTGTTCATTTAATTCATGATTGTCTAGTAGGTCTTTATACAATTCGGCGTATAATTCTTTTCCACGTTTTAAAATTAATTTGCTTATGGGCAATGGAACCGTCTTCTAGCATCAATGCCACCGGTTGTCTCTTACTAATCAAGAGATGTTGCTTCCTTTTTATATCTTCGATATTGTTTTCTACCGTTTTCATGATTATCTCATGAGTATATTTCTTCACCTCATCTTCAACGGACTTCCATATAGTTTTTATACCAGTTCTGTGAATTGGACTAATTCTTTGGGACCACTAGTAATCGCCATTTCCCTTTTTTTCTTCATCAGCAGCCTTGCTTTTCAGATAACTTGTCATCTGGCTTGACTTTAACAGTTTCGCTTATTTCTTGAGAGGTTTCGTTATGTATAGGCTGGTGCATTCAGCAAAGTCGCCCCTTTCGTTCGTTTCTGTTACCATAGCAACATTTCTCAACTGCGCTCTCAACTTCCTTCTCCTACCTTTGCAATGTAAATTACCCGTGATCACTTTCAGATGGAAGCACCCTTTGCCATATAGTTCCACTTATTTTATTTCCTAATCCGAGTATTTTGAAGTAGGTGCATAACTATTTGCAGTCGGTAGCTAATTTTTGTGTGAAGCTTAATTCTAGCAGCTCGCTCGGATAAACTTTCTATTTCTTTATTGTTTTTCAATTTTCTTTTTAATAATAAACCCAACTCCTACCTGTTCTCAGTCTTTTCCACCGTAAAAATTAAAATATGACTGTTCTTCAATTTCACTTTCTCTGAGAATAATAAAAGAGTAATCGGTGTTTTGCATCCTTTTTTCTGAAAACTTAACAGAAAACGCAATCAGTTCAATACTTTGTCAATTAAAATGAACTTTTCATTTGGGCGGTCCATGGCACTGCTTTTTCCCATTGTATGTTTATTACGGCTTCGTTTTGTTCCTCATGGATATCCTCGAGGAGAAAACTATCTTCACCATTCAATCAATCGCTCTCTCCCTTCCGTTTTTTCCCTTCCGCTAGTTCCCTCTCCCCTTCCTAATGACGCGCATTACAAAACGGACCGTTTTTTTGCTTAATATCCTTGCCTCGGAGACTCCGTAAGAGTGTCTTCGCACCCACCGCCATCTCTGAAAAACGCTCATTCACTTCGCATAATGACTTTTTAGAAGTTTCGCATCCCGAGGCATAACGTCGAGGTTATACATTCCCTTGTCACTTGCTTTTGTTATTTTTTACTCGCTAGAGGATGAACTTTCGGGAGTTCTTGATGCTCCTGTATTAGCATAGTTCCAAAAGGGGATAAAAAAATCAAGATTTATCGTGATGAGAGCCACATAAGTCAAGCGGAGCTTTTTTTGAGGGAAAATAGTTCCGCATCCATTAAATTTGTTTTTGCGTGAACGGGGAGGAAATAACACGTTAATGCAAAATATTCTCGAATATTATGTCGCCATTTGGATGATTTACACGTTTTGCTTGAATCGGGAGTTTTTAATAGTTTATTGGACTTTTGCCTAAAAACATTAATATCTTGTAAATGGTATGAAATTGTGGAGAGAAAGCTTTTAGGCCCTGCAGTACTGTACATTGAACTCTTAAATTTTCAATTACTATTAATTGCTAAGAATAAATGAAGGTGAGTAAAATACGCGATTGCTTTGAAATAAGTTTATATTATCACAGGTGAAATTTTCAATTATCAGAACCATTTCTTTTCAGAAATATGACTCGCCGATATTTTTAGCCATATTGACAAAAGTTTTATACCCAACTAATCTTCATTACATCAATTAATTCGACGAAATAATAAGTCATTTTCGATTTTTTTGGTTTAAAAATGAACTTATCTGCATTGGAGATGTAACCAGTCGTAAATCATAAGAAGAATGAAGAATTATGACGAATTTCCTTAAATGATTCATTGAGTGTATATTGATAAAAATATATACTCTCGATTTGAGTTCAAGAGTTCATTTTTCCACCAAAGAAGACTGACAATTAAGAGAAGAGAAAAGGGACGTGTTCCTCACCAGTTAGAGGTTTAGAATTTCCATATTTGAGTATCTATAGTAGCTAACTAAAACAATATAAGTTGCATTTTTATTCGTTTAATTTATTTGCGGTAAACAAACTTAATTATAAATTAAATTTAGTATATTAAAAATAGATATTTAATGAAATTGAAAAAATCACGAGAGAAAGAAGTATAAGTTTAAGTTTAGGTAAGTATAGGTTTAAGTGCAATTAACGCATTTTTAACGACTAGATTGATTTACTTAAAAGTAATATGCAGTAGCGGATTTGAAATAAGGCCAAAGTAGGCAATGTGTAAGGGGCGGCGAGATATTGGGGCGGAAATAAAAACAAGATTTCTGAGCGGAATTAAAAAAATTATTATTGCGCAGACTTTTGATAAATTGAACTATTATGATTCGCAGACGAACGTGTGGACAGACAAATCATATACACGAGCGATTATTATAGGAAAAAGGCGTCAAAAAGGGGGCGGAAAAATATTTTGCCTAGGGGCGGGGAATTTCCAAATCCGCCATTGGTAATATGTTAAAACCCAAAAGCTCTCCGAGATGACCCATCAATCGGCAATTGATTTATTACTCTCTAAGATCCTAGATTCCCACAAAGCGGTGACCTCGTCTTTACGAGCGAAAAAATATCTAAAGTTGCAATAAAGTGAGGGAGCGGCTCGATATAATTAATCAGTTCCATGATCCTTATGACAGCGGCAATTTTGAGGTCGATTCCGATTGGACCGCAAGATGCGAGAATCAATTGACAATCAAATTTCTGAGGTGCATGGTGGGTGAGTGTTAGGCAAATAAGGTAGAAAGGAGGAGAGAGCGAAGAGGAGAGGTTTGTCAAATGGCGATACTGCGGCCGGGGCAGAGGGAGGTAGGGGGAGGGAGATAGGGGGAGGGAGAGAGGGGGAGGGAGAGAGGGGGAGGGAGGCAGGGGGAGGGAGAGAGGGGGAAGGAGAGAGGGGAGGGAGAGAGGGGAGGGCGAGAGGGGGAGGGAGAGAGGGGGAGGGAGAGATGGGGAGGGAGAGAGGGGGAGGGAGAGAGGGGGAGGGAGAGAGGGGGAGGGAGGCAGGGGGAGGGAGAGAGGGGGAGGGAAAGAGGGGGAGGGAGAGAGGAGGATGGAGAGGGGGGAGAGATAGAGGGGGAGGGATATAGGGGGAGGGAGAGAGGGGGAGGGATAGAGTGGAAGGGAGAGAGGGGGGAGAAAGAGTGGGAAGGGGGAGAGGGGGAGAGAGAGAGGGGAGGGAGAGAGGGGGAAAGAGAGACGGGGAGGGAGAGAGGGGGAGGGAGGGAGAGGGAGAGAGGGGAAGGGAGAGGGAGAGAGGGGCAGAGGGGAGCTGGAGGACGGATTAAAGGGAGGGGGATATGGAGGAGAGGTGGAAAAGGCCGGGACCAATGGGCTTGAGAGCTTCAGCGGCGGATGGAGGGGATACAAATTCATTAGGTAAACGGATTACCTCGTTCCCCCAAAAGCAGACCCAAAATTAAACGATTAGTTAAACTGATTTAAGGACGGACCAAGAAATCGAATTACCAGTTATGTTAATCGCGTTTGGGACGGCCGTGGCTCGGAATCATCGTCGGATAGAGGGAGGGAGAGCGAGATAGAAATAGAGAGAGGAAGAGAGGGAGAATTAGAGGGAGGAAGAGCGAGTTAGAGGGAGGGAGAGGGAGAAAATTAGAAGGGTGAAGAGAGAGAGAGTATTAGAAGGGGGAAGAGAGAGAGTTAGAGGTAGAGAGAGTTAGAGGGAGGAAGAGAGTGAGCTAGGGGATGAGACGGCATCCCGTAAGATTTTATAAATCTCCACTCTTTTAGAGTCGTATAGCGGAAGGTTAACACATCCTTCATGCGTTATTTAAATATTCTCCGAGAACCGATTCCTAAATCGTATTATCCATTAACTTTGTCTCGAGAGAGAGAGAGCGAGAAAAAGAGAGATAAAAATGGAGGGAAAAAGGACTCCATCCAAAGCCGAGACGCTTCTCCTCTGAAATTTTGTTATTCTTGAGCCCGTTGAGGTCTGCCAAGGTTCGGAATTCGCCGCTCAAACAACATAGCAAAAAATATATACCTCTCTCGCTCTGCGATTCCTTATTTGTGTGATGCTTCTCATTTCCTTGTGTGTGAGAGAGAGAGAGAATAGGACGGTCACGAAAAAGAGGATTCCAGTCGGAGATTCTGATCACCAAAAGGTCGTACTCGAGATGTAAATTAAATCTTTCTCGATTGAGATTATGTTGCAGAAATTCGGATCTCGAAAGCGGTGCAAGGAGTTGCTCTGGATTCGCTCAAAGAGCAACGCTATGAGTTGCTCCAGATGATGAATACTGCGCTCTCGTATTTGTTTCGGAAACAGAAATCGAGCCTTTACCTTGTGAATTTTGTGACAGAAAACAATTTTGGACGCATATTCTCGAGGGATTATGTCCGCTGCGACCTCTTAGCTTACACAAATTTAGAGTCACTGTGATTAAAGAATGGTAATTCTACAAATTGAGATTTCGATTCATCCTTAGTCACAGGAAAAAATAAACACGGAGAAGATTTCATTTCACGCTAATATTTCACTCATTCTCTAAATTACTAATGCTATGTAATTGATAAAATAATTTATATGAGCAATATTACACCAGCCGTTGATCACAGAACGCAGTATAGATCGCATAAATGGAGCGAAAGCCAAGAAACAAAACCTACATTATATTTTAATGGATTATCACAAAGTATTGGCTACGTTTGCAATTTCCCGTTTCTAGTTGAGAAGGCAAAACATTATACGGTCAATCATACTCATTACAAACACTAAAAGCGTTGAATAGATGTATTCGTTAATTACTGTAGTCAAAATGGACAATAATACACAGGACGTAACAAAATAACAAGAATGACCTAAAAGAGAAACATTCTCTGGATTGAAAGCGGGAGAAAGGTTGCGCGCGCATGTCCAAGCATCTCTCTTCTCGCCCAACGCATCGCATTAATCATTCAAAATCGCCCGTTTCCATGACACCCTCACTCGATCCATAATCAGACTCACAGAGCAGGCGATACTCACACACACGTAAGAGGTAGGGAGGTGGGGAGTAGCGGAAGGGGAGGGGAGGAAGGGAGGTTCTGTGAGGGAAGGGGAGATGAAAGAGAGAGAGGGGACCGAACCGGAAGTGAGAAATCTTAAATCAAAAGTGGCGAATTGCCAACGCGGAAAAGATTTTGATTAAAGTTTAGTAGGCCGTATAAATCTTCATTAAATTCATAAATATACATCAAATATGGAAAATCACATTGAGCATTGTGAGCAAGTAAATTTTATGTTTTGAAAATGAATTTAGATTTTATTTTTGCTGTTTTTAATGAATGAAAAGTTTTCATTTTAACGCATGAGTTTCTGTGAATTGAATAAAAACTTCCTCTGCCAAAAATCAAAGTGACCTAATTGAGTGAAAAATGATACCAGGATACAAAGCAGGATAATGGACTAAAATTAATATTATTAAATCCTCGCGAATCGTTGAGGAACGAATCAAGTGACTGCGTTGGTGAATGGTTTACAGTTGAGAGATGAGTTATCCAGAATCTTCTCTTTTGTTTTCTGGATTTCTAACAGATTTATTTACCTTAGCGTGGAAATAAAGGCGATGGATTAATTTCTCGATTAGGGTGGTTTAGACGGGAGTTGCAGTTGAAGATTCGGTGATTGCTTCATTAGAAGTTGTTTTGGCGAACACGTTTCAATTGCAGAAAAACTTGCGTCGTTGTATTTCTCCTTGGGATCTAAACGACTATATAAATGTAGAGTAAGAGAGAGGGGGATGTGGGGAGGGGGATTGGAAGGAAGGGATATAGAATGGAAGGTACATATAGAGTAAGGGAGGTATAGAATTAGAAAAGGAGGGGAGGAAAGAGATAAAGAGGGAGACGGAGAAGAAGAGGGAGAGCTATAGATTGGGACAGGAGGGAATGAGAGAGGGGGGAGGTGAGACAAAAGAGAGGGAGGGAAGAGAGAGGGAAGGAAAGAGAGAGGAAGGGAGGGAGAGAGGGACGGCGAAAGGGAGAGAGAAAATATTATTATTTATTTATTATTATTACTTCATTTTTTACAAGGGGCTCATCATTTAGCATATCTTACTGATTTTTCATATCGAAATCAAATCTATATAGAATACTTTTATCATAAACCCGTCATATTTGACGGGCAATTACGCTAGCATTATAATAAAGACAAACAAATTTAAAGAAAAAACAACTTCTTTAGAGAGGTATGTTTAACATTTTACGGGTACATATTAGGAGCTACCCCAGAGATGTTTCAGCAAATAAAATACTAGCATAAGGCCGCTTCATTAAATGGGTTTACCGTCCAACCGCACATTTTCGTGTCATGCTAAATATATAAGAATGGTGCGGGTGAACTAACATGTATTGAAATGAGGAGACTTTATTGAAGAATCATAATTTTGGGTGATAGAAACATACTTAGAAATTGAAGGAAATGCCTCGGAGAGCTAAAAAAAAACTTAGTGAAATGGCAATGTTATTTGGAAGAAAATTAAATAGAAAACGTTTTAATTATGATGTTATAAAAGATAACCGACTCAAATGTAATTTGAGAGAGCGATATTATGGCTAAAGATATTGAAGAGGCCGTCTGATTGATGATGGCCCTCTGATTGAGGAGGGCCCCACGATTCAGAGTACGGTAAAATTCGAATACTATGGCAGAGATAGAGGAAGTGGGTCTGTCAGGGAAGGGGCGACTTAAGAGAGAGGATTAAAATATCGATCTAAAAAATAAACGCATGAAATGTCAGGATGTGAAAGGGAGAGGAGGAAAGGAGAGAGGAATGGAAGAAAGGAGAGAGGGAAGGGGCGAGGAAGAGAGGAAAGGAGTGGAGGAGGGGGGAGAGAGAGGGAGGGATAGAGGAAAGAAAAGAGGGAGGGAAGAGGGTAGAGAGGGAGGGAGGAAGGGAGGGAGAGAGGAGGAAGGTAGGGAGAGAAGGGAAGAGAGGAGGAAGGACGGTAGGGAGGGAGGGAGAAAGGAAGGGAAGATGGGAGGGAGGGGAGGGGAAAATAAAAGGAGGGAAGGAGGGATGAAGGTAAGTAAGGAGGGACAGACAGACAGACAAACGACTTTATTTAGGGCAAAATTGAGACTATATAGTCCCTTCTTACATTGAACCCTTTCGTCAAGAAGAAAGAAGGGAAGACGAAAGGAAGGAAGGGAGGCAGTATGTGAGAACAAATACGCTTTTGAAAGAATAAGTGCGGCTCTTAACACGCGTAGGCGAGTTTGCTCGTGTGACGCACAGCGTGCGTTCGGAAGTAGCGTCCCAAGGGGAACAGCGTGACTGGATAAGGAAAGACCCCTTGCGAATATAAAAGACGAGGATCCGATCGATAATATTTTCCTCCCTCCATTTCCCCACCATCTCTCCCTCTTCCCCTCTCCCTCCTCCTCCCCTCTACCTCATCTCCTCTCCCTCCTCTTCCTCTCCTCCTCCTACCCTCTGCCCGCTAAGATGGTAATGGAATTAGGTCCAATAACGCTGCGAGACCACGGAAGCGAAAAATGTGGGCATGGAGCCACGTCTAAACCACGCGTCGATGGATCCAACGACCGGATTTAAATAATTTCGCCATCCTTTCTCCCCACTCTTCGCCGGCTCTCGCGGATCTTCGTCTTCTTTTGCCTTTTTGCGCGATGGAACGCCGGGGAAGCGCTCTCGCTATAAGGGAGGAAGAGGGCGCGTCGGTCGCCGAACGAGTCGGGACTGCAGACGGCCTCTGAATTACTGGTGGACCGCCTTTTGCCCCTTATCGGAGGAAATCCCTCTCCTCCAGGTAGCACCGTCGTTCCTAGAGACGACTAGATCTCGCACTTCGATTTTTAGAAAGTATTCCTCTAAAAGTGACGAATACCTCAAAACGGAAAGTAAATACTATGCGACGGCTCAAACACACTCAATGCACTTTGAAATGTGTTATTAAGACAGCGGGAAGTAACAGCCAAAAAAACTCCGAAATTTTCTCCGTCAATTTGCTCTCGTTTGTGATTCCCTTAACCATGAGACGCCTGTCGGACGATGGATCTAAAAGGCGCCATTTTCGAACACAAACGGATTTTTTTATTCCACTTGACATCTGCGTTCCTCGATCGTGCTCGAAATGTACCCATTCACATACGGTTTTCGATGAAGTTGTTTTCTGACACGCCGTTGCCTCAAGGCCGATTCTCCCCACTCACAGTCAGTCCGCAGACAGGCTATAACGTGCAGTTTGTCCATCGGCGTTGTTAACTGCGTGTGTGAGAGGACTGGGTTCAAGGCGATTAACTGAACTGAAATCTTTAGTCCGGTCAGATATTTTTCCTCAGTCCGCACGCGAGTTGTATAGAGAACTTATTACCACTGTGTACTTGTATGTTTACATGCAAAATGGCGCATAAAAAGTGTATTAGCCCAGAGTTTTTAACACATTATAGATAGCTATAAAAACAACGTTTGATTGCGGAAAGTGAAAGATAAACTTTACGCGAATAAAAATCTTCGCGAAAAAGCGTACACAAAACTATTGGATTATTATAAAACGCTTGATCCATCTGCAACTAAGGGTGCGGTTCGGAGTGAAATTAATACCTCGCGATGCGCAAAGAATTTAATAAAGCAAAATGTCCCGTTTTTGCAGCCACTCCTTAACCCAAAACCTTTTTTTCTTCTTTGACCTTTATTCAGTAAAACCATCAAAGCACAAACTTTCCTACGGGAGAACACCATTGGACTGATGATAAGAACTCCGAGTGTGTGGTGAAAGATGCGGTCGCCTTCAGGCCGTTACCTGTAACTATCAGGGCTGCAGGCAATGATCAAACTCAAGTGTGTGTCCCCCTCCGTTATGGCCTCGAGGCCATGCCTCGTGACCTTCCGGCCATCTGCATGCGAATGGTACCTTTAAGGCTTCTCCAGAGATTCGACCTCGAGGCTTCGGGTTTAAAGTGCGATATTCGGGCATCGGATTGCATTTGAGAAAGCTTCGAATTTACATAAATTAACCGATGCTTATGTGGAGAGTGAACTGGACAACATTTAGACGGGTTAACGTTGTTTCTTAGGATAACATTTAGTGAAATCGGAAATCCTTTTTCTGCCGATTTTAAAAGCAAATTGCGCTTATATCACGAAAGTTACTATATCCGAGCCGAAGTAACAAAAGTTGCCGAAATCTTTAAATAAAGCAACCAAATACAATCACGGAAGTGTATAAACAAAAATGTATGAAAAAATAATTAAAATAAGTTGTTGGCCATGAATTTCATATAGGTACGACTTTGTTCAAATATTTTAACGTCACATTTTACGAAGAACAGTACATAGTTTTTCATAAAAGATTTTTACTAAATCTTTGGGTTGAGAATTAGTACAAGATTGTACGCCTTATTTGCACAGATAAATACAGATTCAATCGTCGATATCTCGTGGAAAACTGACGGGTCGCATTTCCTCTCTCGCTTTTCATTGGTCATTCCTTTTGCTCTTTTCGCACTCTCTTTCAATCCACTAAACTCCGAACAAATTTTCCGGTCACATTTCCTGGCTCCATTCCATTTTTCCCATTCTCCGCTTTATTCACAAACACTTACCTCCATTTTATCGTTTCCCTCACTTTTAGTTCGAATGAATACTTCACCACATTCTTCTTACTGCTTTTGCTCTATTGTCTGAGATTCGGGATCCGAGTTTCTTTTCGGTAAGTTAGAGCTGTCAAATAATAACGGTCGAAAACGTTCTCTTTAAGCATGGCGTGTGTTCCTCGCCTTCGTGCGCTTCTTCCCTCGGAACTATCCCTTGTCTCGTTCACTCCTTTGCTCACTTTTCAGACAGCGTTATTTCCAAAGGAATTCATGGTGCGATTTAAGAGACCAACCTTGGAGGAATAACATCGGAAAATATAGTAATATAAGAAAAAAACCAGATTGATAAACATTAGAACATTATTTTGGTCCATAGGGAAGTTTGACTAGTGTACCGAGCCCATTGTCATTTTTCTAAGCGGTTGAATCCGATAAACAAGTGCGAGTGGATCTCGACGCGGGCGATTCGAAACCCAAAGAGCCACAGGAAATATTACTCAACCGTGAATGACGAAACAACCCTCTCGCAAACCATCCGCTCTCATACCCTTAAAACGCCGTCAAACTGCGAATCCACCTTATTTTTTTCATTTCCCCCCTCAATTCTGACAAAATTCCATTCTCGCGTAACTGTGGTAGCGCGGAACGAGCAGGTAGGCAGAGAGGGTGGCAGGGAGGGAGGCAGCAGCTCGATTTAATCCGATTCTGCTAACTCGATTCCCATTTTACCTCGATCCCACCCCTTTGGCGCCCCACCCACACCCTCTCCATTTCATCCCTCCTTCCACTCCGGTCGAATTTGCATGCCTTCCTACGGGCGAGATAACCACGCCCCCCTCTACTCCCCCTCCTCCCTCTCCCTCCGCTGCTCATCTCGTAAAGAACGGCAAAAAATTTGACGCCGCTCAAGAGTGTGAGGGGCCGAAACCTATGTCCCTTTACGCTCGCCAATAGGGACTTGCGTGGGTGGGCGTGGCTTCGCTACCAAAGGGCCAATCGCCGATCATTAAAACCGCCGCTCCTCCTGGCGCATGCGCGAGCGCGACCCCCTTTCCCCCACCTCCAACCCTGCACTCCATCCCGCCCCCGACGCGTATTCGAGAGGCCTCCCCCTCCCCCTGATTCCCACTCCGAAGTGTTTTTTGCGGATGCGATTTTTTCGAGAGACCCAAAAGCATGGCGGGGACACATTCTCGCGGCCGCCGACGGAGAAGACGCGCCGAGTGCATAAGGACGGAGGCTCTCCAGGAATCACCCTGTGTCTGTGTCGAGGTCGCATTCGGGCTGTGAATACGAAGAAAGAGCCGCGAAGGGTGGTGACCGAGTGACTCGGAATAAAACGATTGGAGAGAGAGGGAGAGAGAGAGGACAATCCGACGAGTGGAGTGGGCGCACAGTACGTGGAATGGAAACATTCTCGTTCCGACGATCGAATCCTCCAATACTTGACTCATTATTTCCGGGAAACCGATCAGAAATTCAGCACACTTAATATTGGAATTCGTCGAAAAATTCTCACTCCCCGTTAATTGTAAAACGAAATTATAATTTCCATGTGCGTCGGTTACTTCGAATGTCAACGCGAGACGGCAAATGCTCAGTTTTCAAAGATAAAATATGTGCGTGAAGCAACAGATTCGCACGTGTTAAAATGTTTGTTTTCTCACATCGCTGAAAAGGTGAAGTTGGAGCGCGTATCGAACCATCGTTCGCCCCGATCGCATCGGAAGTAGAAGGAAAGAGTCTCTCGGAAGAAGCGAAGGGTCACGCGGATTCCTCCCTCCACGGCGGCACGAAGGATCGTCCGGTCGAGTGGACAAGAGAGAAGGCATGAGCGGCGAACGCTGAGCAGGGAGCGGCGTTAGGTCGATGGAGCAGCTGACTCAATTCGTGTCGAAATCGTTCGAAGGGGGGGGCGGGGCGGGGAGTGGGGGGGAAGGGGGGAGGATATTCCGGCTGAGGTGGCCCACGCCAGAGGCCCTCAAAGACGAAGACGACGAGGAAAGCTACGGAGAGGAGGAGGAGGAGGAAGACCTGTCGTTGAGGAGGAGCCGGGAGGGGGTGGGGGAGGCGAGGAAGAGAAGCGGAGAGGAGGACGTGGGGGCGGGGGTGGGCGCGAGCAGCAGGCCGGAGGAAGAGAAGGAAGAAGATGAGGAGGAGGAGGTGGAGGTGGAGGAAGACAGCGACGATGGCGAGGCGGCGATCATTCGCGTGGCGAGGTCGGAAGCAGGAGGCGTGGCTGAGGAAGGTGAGCACCTCTCCAACTGGTGTCCCCTCGGTGGCCATCGAATCGCCCTCCAAAAATAGCATCTAACGTTAGCCTTAATCTTGATAGCCTTAATCTCAGCGAAAGTGGAATTGGATGCGTTTTAAACTGGACGAGAAATGAAATCGCTTGCACTAGTTGTTAAAAATAGCGCAAATTGCCGGATTACTTTAAAAACTCTCTGAAAATAAATCCGCTTCCTTTGGAAAAATACAATGGTCATTTCTCTTTCTCTCTCTCTCTCTCTCTCTCTCTCTCTCTCTCTCTCTCTCTCTCTCTCTCTCTCTCTTCTCTTGGGGTTCTAATGGGCACTAGCAATAAGAAAGATTAATATCATAAAATATTCTTTTGACGTGCAATCTTATAATTCTATTCGATTTCATAAATCACTTCTTTCTTCAATTTTTGAGTGAACCTAATTTTTTATGAAAAATGTATTAATTTGAAACAAAGCATTATTTAGTTCATTTACTATTACTTAGATGTTAGCCATAATGTATCACTTGGGATAAAAAATATTTAAATTACTTACAGAATAAAGTATAATACGCAACCACTTTGTTTGTATGGAATTTCTGGCTAATCAACCTTGAGAATTATTATAGCCATAACTCCTTCCACACCGAACACACGCATGGGAGGAGGAAACCCCGAAGAGCACCAAGGGGGCCAACTGCTTAACGTCCCTTCCGAAGGACCGAACGCTGACTTGCGCGGTCTCCTCAAATCACACAAGTAGGAGACAGGACGATCCCAGGTTGAAAAATCCGACCTTCGCCGGATTCGAACCTGGGACCGCTGCATGGTATACCAACGCTCTAACCATTCCACCATTAATAATACGCAATCATGACTAAGAAAAAAACTGTCACACAAATCAAAGATCTATTTTTCGGTTAACCCTGATCATTTATAATTACTGCATTAATCTTTGATGAGAGCTGCGGAATTTGCAAACGAACGGCGAAATTATATCCATAGGAATAAATTTATATATATATATATATATATATATATGTATATATCTACCACAACAGACAAGAGCGTGGAAATCACATGACCAGCTAAAAGTTTAATTTTCAAAGCAACTGTGTCTATTTCTCCACGTTTCCATATAAATAACATCGCTGATAACATGTTTGAAATGAAATTTGAGAGCTACATAAAAGAGGTAAAAATAGAACCAATATCGTAAAAACGCGTGGCTTAGCATTTTATGATAAATTTCTTATTAATTTACGTGCACAAACTACTACATTATCGATTCAGCGTTGGTGTGCACATCGTATGTCTCTGCTTCACAATTTTAGTCATTACTACAATTATGTGCGACGGACAGACAGACACATCGAAATAATTTTGCATAAGTGATTGCATCCATTCTCTAAAAAATTCCACCTTTTTTATGACTTTTGTTTCGATTAAAATTCCAATTTCAGTTAATTCGCGGGCAGATAAACAGATACGATTAAATATTTTTATCATCGGTCCCAAAAAGGAGGTCAGATTTTTTAATCGATGGTTTTTGTAAGGCATTGAAATTTTCAAACTAACTCATAAAGTTTCAAAGATATTAATTAAATTTTTGAATTCTTCGTGAAAAATATTTGGACAATACCAGATATACGAAAATTATTAATGTTTTGGTATTGCTTAACCAGCCATTTTTAAAATTAGTTTTATGGTCGATTATTTGCTTATTTTTATAGAATATGTATAACATCGAGATATGATTTTTGTTTTACATCAATGATAAATATTTTTTCATATTTAAAATTTAAATAATCATTTATAATAACTCTAACGATGACATACTGTATACAAATTTGAGAAGTAAAACTTATTTTCGTTTCACATTGTAACTTTATATTTTTGGATGTGATATTTTCCTAATATAGAAAGAAATAAAAACCTATTTTTAAATGGATTAAGATCAATTCTGCTGATTTAAAATCACGGTAACATCAAGCTTTTAACTGAAAAAAAAGAAAATGTTATTTAGTTCGTCTGTTCGTCCCAGTTTCACTAAATATACAACAGAATATACTTTAGAACATAATATCCATGAAATAAAGAAGTATCGGCGCCAATGCATCTCAGGGAAAATGGGAGTCTCCTTCGAAAAGGAAGTCAATTGGCGTAGATAGGATCGACTGTATATATCCCAAAGCGGCAATCGAATCGCTTGGAAACATTGGATTTGCGGAGGAGAGATCGCTTAAATGTCGCCGTGGGATTTCTCCCAAAGCCCCAAAGGGAAAGTCCCTTCGATAGAGACGCGCAAACCAAAGCGCGTTAGTAGCCACGAGAGCTATATAACGAAGAAACGCTCGGGCTGGTTAATAAATTATGCAAACACAATCCACCGACTAGGACGAGTAAAAAATACATAAAACAGATGTTTCACTGTCGCCTCGTTATCGATTTATATTAATGATAGGTAATAGCTTATTTAAAAGTACTTATTTTTAATTCCCAACTATTGAATTTGTGATGCTATGCCACATCACATGTAGATATATCATGGCTAGTGTAATTTAAAAGATGATTGTTACCATGGGAATTTACTCAATTTTTGTATGCACCGACGCCGTTAGAATCCATCATTGAGACGTGCAACGCCAGCGTAGAAATTTTGGATATCTTTTCTCCTATTCGGTGCGTTCTAAATAAGACCGCAGACGAATGGTTTCGAGAGAAAATCTATTAAACAGAGCAGCGTTGTCCAACACGGTCATCACTCGCCATATGTAGCTAATCGATCGCGTGTGTGTG
Source organism: Tanypteryx hageni (assembly GCA_028673005.1). Classification (NCBI taxonomy): domain Eukaryota; kingdom Metazoa; phylum Arthropoda; class Insecta; order Odonata; family Petaluridae; genus Tanypteryx; species Tanypteryx hageni. The sequence continues at coordinate 6,261,952 of CM054112.1, forward strand.
ACGTGTGGCGAATTGATGCTATTCATCAGTTATAAATATTTTGTTGAGACGCTCAGCTTGCAAAAATTTCATGCCAAAATTCAAGATATCGGTTAAAGAAGAGGGTTGGCAATTGTCACACTGAAAGTTTTATATAAGTAGTGGAGGGCGGGTGAATCCCGCGCATCAACATTACTCACGGAGGGAAGCACCAACACTGGTCTGCTTGGTGCTGCGATGTAAGATTCGTAAGGCAAACTTTCGTCACCTTTTGAAACCGTGCCAAGCACATTGTTCAGAGACGCCATTGAGGATAGTTTCACGTACCTACTTGTTACTTATCGTACTGACAAAAGTCGTGATCTGTGCAGTGTTCGACAATTCTAAAATGTTTTCTGTTTTTGAGGTAAGTAGAGCACATCTGACGATTAATTTAACATATCGTTCCTTACATTTCATTAACAATTTGATAGTATACAAAGTTGAAATATGTGTGAATGCACTGACGGGGAATGGCGCGCACTATCACAGAAACTGCGCGGATCCCCCCCCCCCCCCACCCCTTCCCCCTCCGCCCCCGCCCCTAGGTGGGAAATTCCTAGTTTGTGACGAGTTTGGACGAGAAGGAGAACTCTGGTGCCGGTGCACTTCCTGCAGGTATTGGTCTCATGCAGACTGTAGCGGGTGGGACGTTCCTGATGGTTATCAATGTGCCATGTTTGGAAAAGTAATGTTCAGTAATGTAACGAGATGAGTTTTTAAAGTAATTGCTTTATATTGATTAAATATGTGTCTTCTTTCATTAAATAATTGGAATTTTCTGCTTTTTCCCTAAAAATGTGTTTTTATGTATTCGGTTATCTTAATGCAAAATGATGTTCCGTATGATGAGTTCTACACATGCTTATTCAATTTGTCTTCTTTCATTAAGCATTTGAGTTTCCTGCTTTTTTTTCAAGAATTTTTGTTTTTATTTAGGTTTCCTAATGCTATTCACGGTGCGCTACGCTATGCGCAGATTTGCCCCACGGGGTGGGGAATATCGCGCATTGTCAATTTTTTCTTTCGATTTCATTTTTGTAAACCCCATAAATGCTGAGACAAAATTCAGTATATATCTTTGATCTCAAATACCTACTAAAATAATAACTCCTAATTTTTCCAGATATTTAGCTTCACAGATAGCATCAAAATCTTGGCATTTTACTTAAGTGCGCGGTATTCCCCCATCTTCCTATAATAATGAACACATTATCTGTATTATGGTTACTTGTCAGTACATGCATATATATTAATACTCATGTTTTTTCTGGATAAATGATATGCAAATAATTAATAACCGTTAATAATAAATAATTTGTGCCGAAGAAATGATAAGAGAGATATGGCAAGATGTAGAAACGGGTAAAATTGGGAGGCAGCTTAATTAAATCAGCGACTTATGCAGGTGACAAAGCGTTGGTGAGTTAATCTGAAAGGGGCCTTCAGGTACTAGGTAGTTCCTTAAATGAAAGGGCAAAAAAAGCATTCGGGATGAAAGTTAATGAGAGGAAAGCAAAAATCATGATATTTTTAAAGAATTGGGATATCCAAGTGCATTATAGTGGATGGGGAAAGAATGAAGCAGGTGGGATTTTGACTCATTTATCTAGTATTCTGTCACGGGATGGAAGAATGGATGGAAGATGAGGACAAGAATAGCAAGAGCCAAGGAGGCATTCACGAGAAGACAGGAGTTGTCAAAATGCAGTCTGAAATTAAAAAAGAGGTTTGTGAAAATTCTTAGACTGAGTGTGGCGTTATATGGCTGCGAGATCCGACCAATCAGATAAGAAGATGTGAGCAGATTAGAGGCATAGAATAGAGAAAATCAAAATAAGTTTAGAATAGAGAAGGGGAAGAGGGGAACTTAATTATTGTGATAAGGTAAGGACAGAAGTAATGGATGGGTCATATTTCAAAAGGAAACGGTCTACTGAATGAAGTCATGGTAGGAAGAAAGACTGAGGCATAGAGACAGGTAGATGAAAAGTGTATTAGATGCATTAAAATAAGGGATTGTGCATGAGAACATGAAGAGAAAGGCCTTGGGTAGGATAAATATAATTGGGTGAGCATAAAAACTACCAGAATTTAGAATTACGATGAAAGAATGAACGAATAAATAATACAACCTGAAATCTATTTTATTTAGATTAAGCATTTTTCTTTTTAATGTTTCATATATTTTGTATTATTATAAGCCTTCTGTCACACACATCGAAGATCATCACGAGGATTCTTAATAAAAGGCTGGAGAAAAAGGCAGAAGAAATAATAGGGGAAGATCAATTCGGTTTCAGAAAAGGACGAGGAACTAGAGATGCTATAGGAGTAGTTAGAATCATATCAGAAAGGGCAATAGAATACAGTCAAGATATCTGCGCATGTTTCGTAGACTGGCAGAAGGCCTTTGATAGAGTAAATTGGGTAAAGTTGATGAAGATATTAAAGGATATAGGTGTAGACTGGAAAGACAGGAGACTGATTAGGAATCTATATGAGAATCAAGTTGTAAAGGTTAGGTTTGAGAATGTGGACACCTGCGGAATAAATATCGGTAGAGGAGTAAGACAAGGCTGCTGCCTATCGCCAACCCTATTCAATATATATGGAGAAAGTCTAATGCAAGAAGCTTTAGAAGGTACAGGGGATTTCAAAATTGGAGGAAGGATTATAAGAACAGTAAAATACGCAGATGATCAAGTACTTCTAGCAAGAAAGGAAGAGGAGCTACAAAAAATGATAAATAGACTAGTGATAACAGGTAGAAAATACGGTATGGAAATAAATACAGAAAAATCCAAGGTCATTCGAATATCGGGTAAAGAAGAGAATCTGAACATAACTATTGGGGGAAAGCCATTAGAACAAGTTTCAGAATATAAATACCTTGGAAGTATCATAACACGGGAGGCAAAATGTACGGATGAGATCAAAACTAGAATAGGAAAAGCAAAAGCGGCTTTCAGGAGAAAGAAACAACTACTTACAGGGAATATAAGGGAAGATACCCGCAAGAAGTTGATAAAATGCTACGTATGGAGTATAGCATTGTATGGGGCAGAAACATGGACGCTAAGGAAAAATGACATCAAATACTTGGAAAGCTTTGAAATGTGGACTTGGAGGAGAATGCTGAAGATAAAATGGACAGATAGGATGAAAAACGATGAAGTGCTACGAAGAATAGGAGAGAAGCGAATGATTATACAGACTATCAGAAAGAGGAAGGCTAACTGGGTTGGACATTACATGAGGAGAGAGAGTATGATTAAAGATGTGTTAGAAGGAAAACTAGATGGGAAAAGGGAAAGAGGTAGGAAAAGGTATCAGCTGATAGACGATTTGAAAGGGAAAGAGAGTTATCAAGATATAAAGAGGACAGCGGAAAATAGGAGTATATGGAGAACCAGGTTTAACCATGAATAATCACGGACCTGTCTACGGACAGACTACCTATGATGATGATGATATTTTGTATTATATGATGATAATGATGATCTGCTCGGTACAAGTTTGGTTAGCCGCAAAATCCTGTTAACAACGCTGAAATAGAGTAGATGACATTGTATGGGGAAAGGGTGAAGCATTTCCTATCTTATTGAATATTCAGGCTATTTATATAAAATAAAAAGTTAAAGACACCTATTATTTAATATTTATTTCCCTTGTTTGAATTTAGTAATAAATGGTTGATAATGTCTCTGTGTTTTTGCACTCGGAATTGATCAAAGCCGCGCATAATTTCATTTGCTATTTAAAGAGTTTAAATTAATCGTATTAAGTTAACATTCTAATGATACAATATTTCTAGTTCATGGAAAATATTATTATTTATAATTAAGTATTTATTTGATGCGGACAAGATTAGAAAAATAATTCATTTAGAAAAAATTCGCAACTGTGTGAGAGATAAATATTCTAAACGCTGTCTATCAACTTTTTTCATAAATTACTACCCGTAAAGAAATACATGCATAAGGTACTTTATACAGTGCATATATCGTATAGAGAACTAAACTTCGACTGACTTGGTCTGTTCTCGCTACACGCGCAGGATTTCACTGCGTCGAAGGGACCGTTTTCGCCGTGAAACTCTGCCGTCCGTATTACAGTCAAGCGTTGTTGATCTTTGAATTACAGGCGCACGGAATACTGATTTTAAAACGACCTCGAGTATAAGACGACTCCCCTTTACAGAAGCTAATTTTGAGTAAAATTGGTTTATAAGGAATTCTGAAGAAAAAAAAATTAAAAAAGATTATTGGAATTATTTTTTGTTTAAATATAAATAAAGGACCACAACGAGGAAGGGCGCCTGGAAAGGCTACTTTGAAAATGGCATCGTCCTACAAAGCGTCGTTAGAAGAGAGGCCAGCTTCCAAGACGTCTCAGAAAAGCAGAGGCAAAGGCAAGAAACCAGTCAAAAAATATCTTATCAATGATTCTCAAGCATCTTGTAGCGGCTTGAAACAAAAATCTAAGAAAAAACACAATAAGATGAAGAAATGTCCTAATCGGGATTGAGTGTGAGGAAGATTTTGACTCTGAGGATTCGATACCACCAAGCAGCACAGTGCTGGTTTTGCAACGAAAAGGTTTCGGAAGATGTAAAAGGGGAAAATTGGGTGCAATGTGTTGCTTTTCAAAAGTAGTGCGATGAGGCATGCATTGGGGCCGAGAAGAACATCTACGTTTGCGACTATTTCAAGTAAATAATTAATTGCAAATACTTGTTAAGGGTATTCCATATTAGTAACCCCTTTTTGTTCATAATCAAAAAGGCATTTTCTTATTTTTTCTAGTGACTTTATTTGCTATTTTTAAAAATTGTACCGTTAGAAGCAATAGACTTAAAGTATATTCAAGTATTCATAAGTAATTTCATTATAATAAATAAAAATACATCATTCAAAAAATGGTATTCCATAATTAGCTAATTTCCCCTAATTTTAATAAAAATACACCGTTAACCCGAAAAACAGCTTATTTTCGGCTTACATCCATCAACTCCAGATGCAAATCTTCATATTTTTCAGTAACTTATCTTCATCGGTAATTTTCAAATGGTATAGCAAACTAAAAACTTCATTATATCCAGGAAAATGTAATTATTTCCTGTATGAATGAAATCCTAAATATATCAGCGAGGAGGTTTTAATCGGAAAGTCACCTTTCTTTAAAAATAATATCGCCAAAATAACCGTCGATCGAGAGATAAAGACGGCGTGCCGTCTTCGGGATTTCTTTTACAGCATCACATCCCGGTCCTGAATGGGGATCCATAGGCGATATAACTAACACCTGTAAAAAATGGAATTACATTTACGGTTAGGCTGCCTCAACCTTCGTTTATTTTAACCTGGCAGGCGCGAGCCGGCCTCGCGCTATAGCAAATCCGCTTAAAACGGGGTCGCGTAAAGCGAGGTACGCCTGTGCATAAAATTAAATAAAAATTAATTTGTTTACGAAAATAGGTAGGATTTCGAAGAGTACCGTCGGATGTTACTATCTTGATAGCAAACGCAGGAATGAAGGTGACGGTCAGACGTCACCGAAATTGGACCGGCAGGTAAATTGAACCGGTTAGGTTAACCCTGCTTGTACCGTCAATTGCTGCATTCTGTCGTTGAATTTATGAAGTACTACAAAGAATCGGCTACCATGCAAGCGCTGCTGAGTTGTAGTGTGATTCTCTTTTTCCTACAATTGGACGTTGATTTCTGTAGTTTTATCTAATGCTTGTGTCTGAACGGAGATATGTTAAGGCAATTATACATGTTTCTGTTTAAAAGACAGTTAACCTGTGAAGATAATGCTCTAGGAATACAGTTTTATAAATCTGTTCCTGCAGCGTGTTAAACAAAATGGCCAGATTCCCCCATATTGGACCGGCGGGTGTCTCCCATATTGGACCATTTAAAGCGATTTCATATTGTTGACCGAGTAATATATTAATTTCCAAATTTTTGTTAAATACTGTCATATTAATACTAGTTACTGGACAGTGTTAATTTTTTAAAGGAATATAAAAATAAACCACGTGCTACAGAATAAAACTAGGGAAATCGTTCATACAGTGAGAATATTAGAGACATTCCTATGACAAAATTAATCTTATCTATAAATCTGTGGATATATCTCTTATAGTACGAAGAATATGTTTTAGCTTTTTCTATATATTCGTTGGTTTCAAAGTTTTAATTATTTGTTTTTGAGATTATTTCCTACAGAGAACGAGTTTTTTTGTTATTTCTCAGTAATAAGTTGCAAGAAAACAAACTGCAAAATAGATACTTTCTGAAATGGCGAAAGGTAGAAAAGTACGAGATATGGAATAGTGAAAACATAGAAAGAGCACTATCAGCTTATCAGCATGGCAGAATTGGCCTTAATGAAGCAGCCAGAACTTACTGCGTACCAAAAGCAACATTAAAGAGAAACGCAAAAGATATAAATATTTTTGCTGTCGCAGAGAAGAAAGCAATGGGGAGAAATGTTGCTCTCTCTGAAGACAGAGATGGAACTGGTGAATCATGTATTGCGATTTGAGGAATGCATATTTGGAATAACACCTAAGGATAAAAAACTGGTGTTTCATATATGTGAAAAGAACAATTTAATACACCAATTTAATACAGAAAAAGATTCAGTGGGAAGAAAAACGCCTTTATGGCCAGACATCCTGAACTTTCTTTACAGCAGCCAGAAGCAACATCTCTACAGAGAGGAGGTGGCTTTAATAAGGAATAAAAAAAGTCTAATTCATTCATGTGCCTTTGTCCAGGACAAAAAGTTTATAGTTGTTAAATGTTAATTCTATTAGACATTCTTGTCAGTGGTCCAATTTAGAAAACCTATGGTTCAATTTTGGCGACCATTTTCCTAAATTGGACCGTTTGCAGTTTTCACAATTTTTTTTTAATTTCACCTAATTGGGAAACTAAAATTTTATGACACATTCTTATTTGTTAAATGCTAATGTTGAATTTTTACCAAGATATATAATAAAAATGCCGTACTTAATGAAGTAAATCTTAAAACTGGTCCAATTTTGGCTACTCTCCCTTAATAAGAATTTATATACTACAGTTTGAATTGCTTGAAATTTGGCTTTGGCTCTTCATGAGCGACGTATATGCGAAGCTACATATATCGGGGCGACGTTAAGCGGGGAATTGCTGTCACACGAAACGCGTGCGAACAAAACCCATTATTCAGGAAAGTTAAATGGTTACGTATTCATGGCGATCGTTTTCCTCTTAGCAGTCTTCAATTCAATTATATTCTCACTATGTTTCTCTATTGTCGGAAATGGTTATTATAATTGCGATGAGAAGAACTGCAATAAAACAGGATGTTTTGCCATTACGAGACGTTTAATGGAGCAATTTATATGAAACCGATACAAGGTGAGTGGCTAACATTGAACACAATGAATATTTAGTTGTCGTAATCATGTAAACACAGCATTAGATGTTGCTCAGAAGTAATTCTCCGCAGATAAAAGAATAAAACAGAAATGTGAAGCCAAGATACAAGCAAAAGAAAAATGAGGTATTCATTTCTTTGTGACTGCTTAATTTCTGTTCTGTTCCCGTTCCCAACGCATAAACTGTACTCGAGGAGTATATAAAAGAGATGGTATTTTTTTGTAGAGTATTTTTCTTTATGTTTGCTGGTTTTGAAGATTTAAGGACTAAAATAGTACATTTTAGCATAAATTAGATGGCTATAAAATATGTACTAAAATGCGCTGACCAGCAGTACTCATGTACTCTTTATAAACTTACAAATTCAGCGGAAATAAAGTGGATCCTTTGGAGAGTCGTGAATAACAAGAATGTACCTGAAAACGCCTTTAACCCTATTCCTAAGTCCATCCTGTTCTCTTCTTTTCTGTAGCCTTGCAGAGCATTTGCAGATCAAACTGTTCTTGAAAATATTTGCATCAGACATTCTCATGAATAGCAGGTCAGTTTTGATTGTCGTTTCACTTTCAACAATTAAAATTTGAGAATGGGTTTAAAATTCTGATAGAGACCTTGAACAAATTAATGGCTTAAATGATGTTGAAAATGTCAAGAGAGAGGAAAATTATGGATGAATATGATATATAGTTGATATTTAGTCAGATTGTAACCCAGTAATAAATGCTTGAGAAGATGATTTTTGAGGATGGTCTCTCTGGTCACGCACTCGTATGTAACAATATATGTAAACAGTCGATTGACTCTTCAAGTGGCATTATTAGAAACTCTGTATAAATAAAAATTGAGAAGACGCACCTGTGAAATGTGTCTACCCTGTTTGCTCCATCCACAAATAATATGCCATTAGTACCATTATTGATATTGAAAAAAGTACAAACAGGTCCAATTGGCTATGTGGTAACGATTCAGTGGTACAAGTATAAATACTAAAAAATTTAGCTATGTTAAGTCATGCAAGCTTGTTCATCACAGAAAACATTCCACTGAAGCAAAACGCAAAGAGGGAGTTTAGAAAAGCCTGCGAAAAACAGAGTGAAGACAATCATCATCATCATAGGTAGTCTGTCCGTAGACAGGTCCGTGATTATTCTTTGTTAAACCTGGTTCTCTATATACTCCTATTTTTCGCTGTCCTCTCCATATCTTGATAACTCTCTTTCCCTTTCAAATCGTCTATCAGCTGAAACCTTTTCCTACCTCTTTCCCTTTTCCCATCTAGTTTTCCTTCTAACACACCTTTAATCATACTCTCTCTCCTCAGGTAATGTCCAACCCAGTTAGCCTTCCTCTTTCTGATAGTCTGTATAATCATTCGCTTCTCTCCTATTCTTCGTAGCACTTCATCGTTTTTCATCCTATCTGTCCATTTTATCTTCAACATTCTCCTCCAAGTCCACATTTCAAAGATTTCCAAGTATTTGATGTCATTTTTCCTTAGCGTCCAAGTTTCTGCTCCATACAATGCTATACTCCATACGTAGCATTTTATCAACTTCTTGCGGATATCTTCCCTTATATTCCCTGTAAGTAGTTGTTTCTTTCTCCTGAAAGCCGCTTTTGCTTTTCCTATTCTAGTTCTGATCTCATCCGTACATTTTGCCTCTCGTGTTATGATACTTCCAAAGTATTTATATTCTGAAACTTGTTCTAATGACTTTACCCCAATAGTTATGTTCAGATTCTCTTCTTTACCCGATATTCGAATGACCTTGGATTTTTCTGTATTTATTTCCATACCGCATTTTCTTCCTGTTACCACTAGTCTATTTATCATTTTTTGTAGCTCCTCTTCCTTTCTTGCTAGAAGTACTTGATCGTCTGCTTATTTTACTGTTATTATAATCCTTCCTCCAATTTTGAAATCTCCTGTGCCTTCTAAAGCTTCTTGCAGTATAATATAGATAGATATAGACAGATATTAGCTACGTTGGCACGAATTATAATTGCAGTCTTTTGATTACAGTGCCTTGTTCTAATACCATAGTGATAGGATAGTCATTATTTTATTCTTCGTCGCATTAGACTATACCTACGTCCTCTGGAGTGCCATTGTCGATTGCGTTTTGTGAAAGAGTGTGGTCTACTTTTGAAATAAGATATAAACAGAGAGTTTTGTATTGGTAATGGCAGAGCGTTCCAGAGTCTGCTCGTGGTAACGTAAAAGTATTATTGTAAATTACTGTCCTGCAATGGGGGATTTGGAATTGATTATTTCTTTACACGATGCTTATATCGTGTGCAGTGTTCATGGGTGAAAAATGTTACTTAATACAAAGAGGATTAAACGTGGAAATGGTTCGGAAGAATTAGATCAAAAGATGGAGACGTCTCCTCGCATCAAGTTTTGTCCAAATAGTTTTATGAAGGAGTTTTGAATGTGATATGATTCTGAAACCGCAAATGAAGCTCACTTGCTTTTGTAAAATATTCATATTTACTATACTATCTATATAAATTAATGCAAATAAAATGCATTTTCAAGAAAAATAATTGTATCGAATTATTGTATATGCTCAAATATAATTGTATTTAATTTTCTTTTAATTTAAAATCCCTTATATGGACGCTATATGGAATTTCATGTATCTTAAGAATAAATAAAACCAAATATGTAAAAATTCCACTATATTACTCAAAACACGACCAGTTTTCAACGTCATCATCAAGAAAAATACTGCATATTTCACAGATTTATATGCTGTGGGATGGTAAAAGTAACCAATGTATGAAATTCCTTTCTCCCTGATTTCATACTTCTTACCATCCCACAGTAGGTATATAAATCTGTGAATCATGGGATGTATTCACCCGATGATGACGTAGTTACGTTGAAACCTGATCGTGTTTTTGTATTATATATTTTACATAGTTTTCGATTTATTTATTCTTTATTTTATTTATTATATCTGTATACTGATATTTAAGGAAAAAATCGAATATAATTTGCGGTCGAGCAGCTTATTTTTGCTTTACCTGAAGGATTTCGTGTGCCGCGTTTAAATTATTGTTTAGGAGTCTAACACTTAAATATTTTTATCACAGACCTCATCTGGTGTTTGGCTAGAGACGACTAATGCATTACCAAGCAGATTACATCGGTACTTCACGTAACAGCGGTTCGATAGAGTGCAGCGAAGATGTCGCGAAGAAGATAAAATCATCGTGAAAATTATTCTTATTCATTCACTCCTGTACCGGCGTCTATTTGAGAAAGGAGGAAAAGTTGTTGTGCAGTAACTCTCTCGGATATTCACTGAATGTCTTTCTTAATCATTGCCGCAGTATGCTAAATTGATTTTACATAGAGAAATATGATTTTTCCCCCAAAAACGTGTCAGGGATACACATAGCCAGTGCATATGGCATAAAGGGGAAAATTTGTTTGAATTTTGCTTATATGGTTGTTTCATGGCAGAGATTCGTTCACAACTTAACCTAGATTTGTGACATACTTGAGGAAAGTTTTTATGTAAATTCATTGGGTTATAAGAGGGAAAAGAGTTTTAGTTAAACAATTCTGATGGATAGGCTTTTTGAGGAGTTGAGCTGCAAAACGTTTTGCGCAATCCAGTTATTGAGAGAAGCGAGCTCTGTAATTATGTAGTAAATAGTACATTTTTTGTCTGATGTTGACGAGTGTGTGTATATTTGAGGTCATCTGCAAACAGGTGGCGTTTGCAGCACGAGATTTCGAAATAATTGTAATTAATGTATATTAAGAATTGTAAAGATCTTACAATTGAGCGTTGAAGGATGTCTTTCTTGATTCGACGTCATTTGAAAGGGAGTTATCAGAAAAGCCTTTCTGATGTCGACCGTTTAAATAAGAGCAAAATAATTTCAACGAAGATGGATAGAAATTTAAGAGAATTAAAAGATTGATGAGAATTTCTTCATCGATCGAGGCGAATGCTTTGCTGAAGTCTAACGGTTTCATTGTCGCGGTTTTCCTTCCGTTCATTTGGCGGCGTATATCGCTGGTGATTTTTAGGAATGCAGTGGTCATATTGATTGAGTTAGGATATCCTGATTGCTGGGGTCAAGTAAGTCGTTCATGTTGATGCGTAAAGTGATTTTTTCATGTATTAATCTTTCAAGAGCTTTAGAAAGAGCCGTTAGAAGGCTGATAGGTTTGATACGAACGCACTTGGGTTAATTTACATTGAGATTTCCTTTAGTACGGTAACCAACAAGTAAGTATTGGAAGAATAATAGTGTACATTTTCTGAATTATCAGGGAAGATCTGTCGTCTGCACCTTGTGCTTAAGATTTTATTCTGCAAAAAGAGCTTAGAATTAGAACTTAAAATCGCAGCTTAAGAAAGTTGGAATTGACTGAGTAAGGCGAAAAAGTTTAGTTTTTAGGCCATTTTCGATAGCAACCGTTAAGCTGCATTGAGCGCGAGGATAGAAAATTCTGCTGACAGAGTTTTTTTACCGATGTCAAAATTTTTGAGGTTTTTCCAGGTGGAAGTTTGCGACTGCTTTTTTCTATTTTGTAAAGATTTGTAGCGATTGAATGCTTGAAGGCTCTTTTATTTTCTTTAAATATTGAAAAGCGGTCTTGCATTTTGACATCAGTTGCAGAGAGAGAAAAAATGGCAAGTGGGAAAGAGGCAAACAAAACACGGTCGACATTGCACCATTTGTGACACACATTTTGTCCCGCCTATACATCAACTTTAAAATGAATATCTCAGGTTTATTTTTCATTATATTAATAACAATATTATTATAAAAATGTTTGATTAAATTCGGATTAGTTTATGTCAGTTACATAAAAAATATAAAAATGTCAGTGAAAATTCCAATTGCAAAACTCTTCTCTCAATAGAAAAATAGTTAATCATTTTTATTTGTTTCAAATTAAAACAAACAAAGTTTATTTATAAAAATGACTGAATTGATTCTCCAATGTGTGTAGATTTTCAGGTTATGTAAAAAAGACAAACTACAATTTTGACGGTCTTAAAAGATTTTCGTTTAAAAAATGCTCGTCTCACAAAGGTTATTCATCACTAGTAGGGAAATGGATCAAAAGGACAAATAAATAGATGCTTTGCATCCTTCACCCTGTAAGAGGACACGTCAAATCTTTAAGCAGATCCAGATTCTAAGAAGGATGAGGATGGGCGTGTGTGTGGGAAGGGTCGCGAGAGAAAACAATTCGAGATGGAGTGGGTGTTGGGGCGCCAGTGTGGGAAGAAACGGGGGTGGTTCCGAGAGGAGATTGAGATAAGGCGTTAAGGAACAGGGAGGAGGACAGGGGGGAAATGGGGGGGCTAAGGGGAAGAGGAACAGAGGGTTACCCGTGGGTAAGGGCGAGGAGGCGGTCCCTCTCACGGGAGGCATTCACGCTGACAACGCGTCGTATTTCAATAGCCCCTGGGGAGGACTGGGGGAAGCGAAAGGGGAGTGAGCGAGGGTTTGTTTGGGGAGGAGGAGAATTAAGACGGGAAACACACGTGAGAGATCGCTCCTTATTTGTTGATTACGCTCGCACTACGGCCTCCGAGGGCCGCATGGAATTAATTCGTAAAGTTCGCGGGGGTTCGAGCGATACCCTAAAATATTTCCTTAAAAAATGGACCCGAAGATTCAGTTACGGCGTTAACAGGTGCTTAGTGATTTGTGAATGACGCTTTCGAGAGTGAGTTTAGATAGAGATCAAGTCTAAATCTGAACTGCTTAATCTGTGAGAGTTTAATGCAACTCAAAATGAATGCGACGAGTCTATTGCGTGTATTTATCAGTGTATTTAGCCGCGAGAACGAATTAGATGAAAAATATGTATTTATTATCCTTTAGATAGATTTAATCTTGCTATGATGAACTACTGTGAAAGTAGTCTGATTCGCAAAATACTCGAATGTGATTGTTTACCTGGTATTCTTCATTTTAATGGAGTAAATACCTGAATAAGAAAGTGTAAATTTTTACAAACTATAAAATAACATGTAGTCGGAACTTTTGAATGCGCCCTATGGGTATCTTTCGAAAAATTTGCCGAATAAATAGAAATTCGTTCAAATACTAATAATAGAAATGCTAGTTTTGACATCTCTTTGATTTAAGAAATCGCTTTTAATCATAATAAGGTATTATTTAATAATGTATATTTAATCTCATTCTCTTAAACTGCTTTCGCAAACCCTCTGACAAGTTCTATTTTGTTTTAAAAACGAATCAATTTCCTCGACAATCAAAGCCGGTATACCAATGGAGGTAAACTTCATTTTTAATAAACTGGGAAGCCTTAAAAGTTCCTACAACATCTCTTGTCGGCGGAGACAAAGTGCTTTTCAATTCCCTATAATTGAGATAAGTGTAAACCCTGGATAAGGATACATAAGGCCGGCGCGAAAGACCCCTAAGCTAATGCATCGCATCGCTTCAATCGACTCCAAATTGCCCCTCGCACACTCACTCACCCGAGACCGTGTTCATTCCGTCCCCACGACCCCCCACCGCCCCCTCCTGCACCCGCACCCCCTCCCCGCCTACCTCCCTCCGACCCTCCACGGCTTTGCACACCATCTCACGCCCTCTGCAGGGACACCTCGAAATCTGGGATTAATTTAATTCCATTACGGTAATGAAGATACAAAATGGACTGCGAGACGGGAGGACCATTCCACCCCTCTCATTCATCCCTTTAATTTACTCCGCACTCTCCCTCCCTCTCTCCCTACCATTCTCCCTCCCTCTCTCCTCCCCTCTCTCCCTCTTCCATCGCGCTCCTCAATCCACTCCCTGTCGACCCCTCCCGCCGCCCTCTCTCACCGTAAAAGACCCGTTTGCCTCTCTGCCCCTCTCTAATCCTCTTCCTCCTCTTCCCAACCTCCATTCAATCTCCTCTTCGCACTTCTACCTCCCCTCCCGATAGAACCTCCACGTTACATCCCTCTCTCTCTCCCCTCCTCTCCCTTTCCTCCTTCCCCTCCCCCCATCCCTCTCTCTCCCCCTCGCTTCCGATCCAAAAGCCACATCATTGGATTCGTTCATCGTGAACATATTTTTTAGAATCTACTTTCGGTGAAGCACCATTGAATTCGGCTGCGTTGTAGCCGAAATGCGCACCTGGCTTTTATTATTACCTTGTTATGGATATTGGAGATATCTATGACTATTACTTATTTTTTCAAGTTTTGATTCATAGGTGCTTATCTTTTAATATGTTTCAAGCTACAAGACCAGCTAATTAGTAATAAATTGAATTATCATATTGTATTACAGGAAATCGGGTTAATGTTTAAAACTAGTCTACTCTAGTTTCAAATATCCTTCCGCCTATTTTGATTTTCATTTTTTCGGAGATCCGTTAAAACACATCAAACGCAATTGTTATATTTGCCAGCCAATGCGATAATCAGAGATTAATGAGCAAAATAGCTGAGGACGGTATAAATTCTACTATGCTTATCCCCATAGTGTTTGTTTGGTCCTTCTCTAAAAATCTGCTAATCGTACTGTATGTTGCGCATTTCCAGCTGATCTGTCAGGCATTTCTCCCGAAATATTTGTCTCGGTCAATATCCTTCAATACACTCAGTAGAGTATCGCATTTTCTTTTGCTATCTGGTTCACGGACTAATGAGCGTGCTTCTAGTAAATTGTAAATGGAGAAATGCCGATATAATCGTTTTGCTCAACTTGAATTCCAAGCTACCTAATAAATACTTAATTAAATTTAAAAATAATTTTTCACCAAATTATAAAAGAATTTATGCGAAAGAAATTGATGATGTAGAAGTCTCATGCAAACAACTTTCATTTGAGTCGGTCAGAGCGAAATTGATTTGAGTTAAACTGAATGACAAAAATGAAAAAAAATTGAACAAAATACAATTCATATTCATACGAAACAAAACTTTAGACCCTTTCTGGGTACATTGTTGCAATTTACACTGCTTGGCGCAATAAACTGATTTTTCTATTGAAAAACGCAAAAACCTTCCGTATCGCATAACGAAAAGAAATTGATTTAAAACAATTTCTCTCTGAGAGACTCGTTTGCAGAGAGTAATACATAGCACAAAATTTCAAGACCAACAAAATCACATTCCATATACAACGAATTCAAAGTAATAATTTATCTGCATCAAAGACGGAAACCTACATAAGATGTTAACACTGTATGTAAATGCATAAAAACTGACGGTTCTGAATAATTTTTTCCACCGATAATCAATTGAATAAATGAATAACAGAGGAGCGTAGTCGAGCCGTGCGACACTTGGCCTCAATGGCAATTGATTGGTGATCCAATAGTTTGCCCGGCGACAAAGGGGCACGCGCACCTCCGAAGGAAAGGACGACGGACGAAAAAGCAGATACGAAAGCCTCAGACGAAAGATCTCGCCGCGGGCCACAAAAAAATTTCTCGACTAAAATTTCCATCGTCGCAATGAAATACATACATGAAATGTTGATCAGCTGATCGAACGGTTTTTCATCCTTTGGATCCGAATCGTCCGTTTCCCATTCTTCCCTTTCATCGACTCATCCCCCCTCCCCCTGTTTCCTCCTCCTCTTCTTCCACCTCCCCTCCTTCTCTCCTTCAGACGCAGTTCTTTATGTGGCTGTGCGCATTGATGGCGCTATTCCCACCCTATACCACCCAAACTCCTTTCCACCTCAAGGGCCTCCCCCCACCATAGCCTGAAGAATGGAAGAGAGAGAGAGAGGGGGGGAGATGGAAGGGGGAGATGGAGGGGGGAGATGGAGGGGGGAGATGGAGATGGAGGGGGGAGATGGAGATGGAGGGGGAAGATGGAGGGGGGAGATGGAGGGGGGAGATGGAGGGGGGAGATGGAGGGGGGAGATGGAGGGGGACGGAGAGAGTCAATCTAGCAAATTGGATAGGTTTGGCAAGGATGAATGGGAATGAGGGTTGCGAGAGGGGGTTGGAAGGGGTCGATTGGGGGGCAGAGAGGTGAGTGCGTGTCCCTCGGGGGCTTACTGAAGGGCCTCCGAAGGAATAGAGAGAGAGGGGCGAGAGATTGGTCGGAGGAAGGTGAGGAGGGCGCAAACAAAAGACGATCGTCATGCCAACCATCCGAAAGAGAGATAAATTCCTTCTCGCCTTTATTGTCTCCACTTAACTCACCACCTCTCTCTCTTTCCTACTTTTCTTGGCGCCCTTCCCTCAACTTCTATATCTCTCTGTTTTCCTTAGTTTATCTCTATATATATACTTCCCTTTTCACTTCCGACTTTAACATATGGCGTAGTATGCTAAATTTATTTTGTGCGTGACAAAGCGTTAAATGGAGGAAAAGATTCAATGGTCTCAATCTCGCCCTATCCATGTCTTGCTCTATCTTACTCTATAAATGTTTCCCTATTTCTCATTTGATGATTATTGAGTACCTACTGTGAAAAAAATTAAGAGCAAAAGAGGGTTATTGGAAAGTAACTGGCTAAACTAAACAAAAGTTATAATTATACAAAGGTTGATATATGGGGGTGATTTAGTAACAAAGTCACAAACGAGTGTAACTTCGGATTTATTCATTGTACGAGTACTGGCTCTTAGATAGTAGCACTAGTGCGCCTGGAACAGTACTCGTTGTTTCGTGCGCGCCCATCAGATGAGAGTGAGTATTGGAAGCGTAAACATGCTTTTTGTGCTGCAGGAGTGCAGTGTTGAGGAGTAACGTGCTGTTGTGCGTTTTCTTTGGGCCAAAGGACATTCGGCAAAGGATATTCACAAAGAATTGTTTCCTGGGTATGTCTATAATTGTTTGTCACGCAAGGCTGTCCATAACTGAGTGGAAAAGTTTGCGGAAGGACGTTCCACGCTGCAGGACAACACCAGATCTGGAAGTCCCGTTCAACTCGCGACCGAGGCAGTTGTGGTCCAAGTGGAAGTACGTCCAACAGGCATATGTCAATTGATGATGTAGCGAATGCTGTGGGATTTTCCTATGGATTATCTCACATAATAGTGCATGATCGCCTTAATTTTCGAAAAGTTTGTGCGCGATGGATTCCCAGGGAACTGAATCCGGAAAATAAAACATTCCGCATGGAACTTGCTTTTGAAAACCTTAATCGGTACCAGGTAGAGGGAAACGCTATGTTGCAAAGGATTGTGATGGGCGATGAGTCGTGGGTCCACAGCCTCATACCGGAGTCGAAACAAGCGTCAATGCAGTGGAAGCATTCTGACTCACCCAGACCAATATAGTTTAAGGCAGTGCCGTCAGCAGGCAAGTTAATGATGACGATCTTCTGAGACTGTCACGGCGTTTTTCTCAAGCATTACCAAAGTGAATGTGAATGCTGCACCCTACTGCACATTGCTGCACGACCCTCAAGACGCAATTCGCCGAAAAATGCCTGGACCCTTGATAAGTGGCGTACTGCTGTTGCACGACAACGCAAGACCACATACAGAAAGAGCAAATCAAGATACCATCCGGGATTTGGGATGGGAACAATTCAGCAACCGCCCTACCGCCTCGATCTTGCCCCCCGCGATTTTCATTTGTTTGGGCCACTCAAACCACCTGGGCGGCAAACGTTTCTCTGACGATGCCGAGGTTAAATGTAGCGTACGACAGAAACCGACATATTTCTACGCTGAGGGATTCCAGAAGCTTGTAAAGCGATGTGACAAGTGTTTAAATGTACTTGGAGATTACGTTGAAAAATAAATACATCCTTTGGGAAAATGTTCTGCTTACTTATTTTTACACATAAGTTTGTGATTTACTAACTCACGCTATTTACACCCAATGTTCAATTTTTCCATGTCTACATATTTATTCCATTTTAAATGTCCATCGTCCAATGTGAGAGAGAAGATACGTTTCAGCAATGAACAAAGTGTATCAGCATATGCCAGTTTAGCGTTGTCACCCTTACTTTACAACTCAAAATGGCCTCCTAACAATTCCTTTTTCCACTTCCGGAAGTACGAAAATGACACCTGTAGATAAAATATGACGATTGAGGTGGATGGAAAATGACCTCGAGCCATATTCAAAAGCAATTTTAAAGTTGAAATAGTATTTTCTATTAAGCGGTCGACCTTTTGGAACTTAATGAATCTGACGACGACTCAGCAAAAGCGAGAGGTCATCGCTTATGAAACAATTTCAGCGATGAAAGCTAGACTCGTCACAAGTAAGCCAACTGTCGAAAATCGATCAATTCCTACCATGTCTACACTTTGTCTTGACAAATATCCAATAGATTTGCGTTTTTCTTTTCTCTCGTGATTTTCCAGGGAGTGCTGAACTGTAGAGAGAGATCAGATCCAAGAGTGCGACATTATACTCCAAAATGGGTTTCGAATAAAGGATCTGATAAGAAAGCGGAAGACGAATTTCCTAAGGATTAAAGATGGTATCCAAGGGACACGTGAAGGCAGATGAGAAAGGATTCAGTTAATGGAAGGTTATAAGAAGAAAGAGTATTGTCAAGAATCAAGGAATGTTAAGGAGGATAGGAAGAAGTGGGGAACATAATTATGGACTAATCTACAGACAAATTGCTCACGATGGTAATCACAGAAAAATAACGCTGTAACTTTCAAGAAAAGATTTTATTAAAAGTGTGAACGGTTTTGCTACAATCGTAGCATTATCAGGTGACATGGTAATTCCAGTAGTTCAATAAATAGGAAGGGAGAAAGTGAGGGAAGAAAAAAGGGAGAGGGTTAACGAAACAGTAGGAAAGGCAGTTAGATGTAGTATAAATGGTGGTTAGGAGAAGTAAACGTTAGAGAGGAAGGACAAATTAACATCAAAAGTTACAACTCGCAGACAAAATCGTTAGGTAAAAAGTCATGAAGAATAATGAATGAATTCATTGATGACTAACTTAACTGCAAATGATAATTTTTTAACTGTTTACGGCATCCATTTTTTTGCCTTTTATGTTCAGAATGGAGTAATCTAGGGGTAAAAAACCTCTATGTTTGTGGTCCACATGTTTATCCGCGAACTGGGAATTTGTATTCTTTAAATCAAAGCACAGCTTATGTCCACATATCCTCTTCGCGAAACTTCTTCCCGTTTGGCAGTAGTTTGAACAGATGAGACGATTTCACCGCTAACTATAAAACTTACGTTATGAAAAAGGACTATTAACCAATCTGCAATGAAAAAGAAATGAAAATAAATAGAAGAAATGGGTTTCATCCAAGAGAAATACTCAGAATGGTGTTTAATAAATTACACTGTCCAACAAATTTAAACTTTTTTCTGTTCTCTGAATGAAATTAGTTAATTTTAGTAAATTGAGGGTAGTTGAATTCAAATCTACAAACCAAAATGTTCTATCATCTACCATTTTAACAGGACATTCAATTAAAGTTTTAACTCTTAAAATATAAATTTATTCACATTATAGACATTTGTTTGCATTACAACACTGTTTAAAATGTCTTTTTGGCTCTTTTTTGCTTGTGAGTACTTTCTGGAGTTTATCTGATGATTATCCAACAATATTCAGCCAGAATGCTGCAAATCGATCTTCCGGCGAATCTTTTCTCCATTTTTGAAATTTCTTGATGAAATCTCTACCCACGTTCGTCACTAACTGCGCCAAGGTTTTGACGGAAAAGGTCCAGATGGGAGTCAAGAAAATGTATTTTTAATGACATATTACAGTCCATTACTTTGAAACAATTCAACATCTCATTAACAATTTCCACATACCGCATTTCCCGGCGTCAAGGACGCTCTGAATTAAATGTATAAATTATACTTAGTTAAAATAGTAAATAAACAAAGTATCATAAAAATATAATATATGCGTAATCACAAAAATATAGTGACACTTCGGACAGTATTGACGACCCTGATTATGACAATGATGCCAGTGATATGGACAACACCAGTGAATTTTCTGGATTTGAGGATACGGATGACCGAAATGTTTTTCCTTATATGTAGAGGTAAAATTTGTATTGCTTTTAATCATTATTCTATTGTAATTTACCGGTAATTCTAATGTTTGTTTTGTCATGTTCGTGTTGTACTTTCACAAATGGTAACAATGTGCAAAATATTTTCAGGATTTGAAGATTGAAATGACCTTTCTTATTTGTAACAATTGTATTGTGTACATTTTAATCTTTATTCTATTTTTATTTTGTTCTGTTTGGGATGTCATGTTCGTGTGGTATTTTTACACAGTGTAACTGTGCAATAAAATGTTATTCCGTATTTCTAATACTTCCTATTGTGGTGTTAAGTTTTTCCTATGTCTGGGATTTAAAAAAATTGCTGTATAAGCCTACATCCAATACCATAAAAACCTTGATATACTGCACCAGCTGTAGCCCCAACCGGTAGGCTAGGTGTAAACTTAGGGACTAAACTTACTGTGTCTCTGTATTGTAAAAGAAAAAATTCAGACCATAAGTGGTCAAGATGATCTATATGTCGCTCAGCCACCCACAAAACATCTTGGTAAAGTAGGTGAAAGTGCTTCATCTCGGAAATTTATTCCTCAAGTATATAAATGCTTCCACTTCCCTGCTCAAGGCTTTTACAAAGTTTTTCATCAAACCAAGTTTGATGTGAAGTGGTGGCAAGAATAGATCTTGAGGATTCACTAGTGGTTCGTTCACAACGTTCTTTACTCCTGGAGTCAGATTCTGTCTTTGGGGCCAGTGTTTGCGTACAAAATGGTTGGTTCTGTCACGACTGTCCCACTCGCACAAAAAGCAGCAATACCTTGCTGCATTCCAAGGAGTAGGCCAAGTACCCACAGATATGCCACTTTTATTTGTTATAGTCAATGCATCTGAGCAACACACGCATATTCTCATGCGATTCCTTCATATGCACAGTATGCGCAATAGGAACAGAAGGATAGATATCATCATTATCTAGAAGAACTGCCTTTAAACTTAATATGGACGAATCAATAAAAAGACGCCAGTCTGCTGGATCATGTTGATGTCCCAAATCCTGCATTAAACTGTCTACACCATTGCAATACACTATATCATCACTTCTAGAGAAAATTGCTTGAAATTCATCTGTCGCTTCCTAAATGAAGTTATGTTTGTCCCTTTTTCTAGGAGATTCCAGCCTTGAAGTCCATAACCTAACAGTTCAGCCTGACTTTTCAGTAGATTTAGATCTCTCGCGAGATCATTCAGCTCAGCTTGTGTTATCAAGTGAGGTGCAGAAGAAGTAGATGGCAGAAAATCTGGATCCTCGTGACCTCTATCAGCTGCTACTTCATTGCCTGAGACGCTATCTTCTTCGTCAAGTCCAATTTTTTGTGGCCTAGGAGCTGGGAGGTTCTTATCATGACGAACTGGCCGCATAGCTGATGCCAAGTTAGGGCATTGGATGGAATGTTTTAATTTTGAAGAGAAACCCCTCACATTGGTTAAACAAAAGTAACAGTCATTAATGTGATCTTTCTGTTCTCTCCGCATCATCGGTACAGCGAACGGCATAGATGGGCGTGAACCTTGCAACCATTTTCTTAAATTGATCGCACAAGAACCACAACAACAACTGTTCTCTCCACATCATCGGTACAGCGAACGGCATAGATGGGCGTGAACCTTGCAACCATTTTCTTAAATTGATCGCACAAGAACCACAACATATGTGAGGCGCTCAGGGTTTGTCCTGATCCTCCACTTTACAACCAAAGTACAATTTATAGGCCTTCTTAACTAGAGGAGTGTGTGCCTGTTTCTGAGCTTTCACTGCGAGTTTCCCGCACACATAACAAAAAAAATCTGGACCGTTCACACATGTTCGAGACATAATAGCTCTTATTGCATAAAAATAGCTAAAATAAACTTTATTCCTATAAAAACAGATGTTTAAAAACACAGTTAAAGTTAAGGTACTGCTCAGTCAACCGCCATAACATGATTCATGCAGCGAGTAGCGCAATAGAATGAATATAGTTATATATAGATGGCAGCACAAGATGGAATTACTGGATGAATAACAAGATGAATTCACTAGCTGGCAGCACAGAGGGGAAAAAACAAATAAGAGCAGACAATCACAGGAAGCCAGCCTAAATTACACTAACCCGCGAGATTAACGTTAGGTACCTAAATCAAAGGAAATAGATGAATTTAGAAAACACAAGGAATGCCATTTCTGAGCAAATGGTAGGTTATAGAGAAAAACTAATTACATATTCGCAAATTACTTGTAAAAAACCACTAAAATCACCTATTTTTGTCAAGAGGGCAAAAACTGTGTTGTGCAGTGTTATCAGTCTATTCTTACAATTATCGCATATTTGTATCTTCGTATCAATTTCCTATTTATTTGTTTATATTAAATTAACTCATAAACAATCGTTTAGGATCTTTTACAATACACTTAAGCAAACAGAGACGAACCCGTATAACCATGACCAGGCAGGATTTAAACCCGCGACCATAACATTCGATGCCCGCCCCTCAACCCTCCACCGAGGCCATCAAATGCTCAAATCATAATCAAGATAAATGAAAAACATCTTGTTTTTTACACAAAAAACATCTTTCATTTAAAATACAGTCTATTCTGTTATTCGCTTCATTGGAATGACAAAGCTACTAAATATATCGTTGACGGTTGATCATAAAATATCAAGAATTCTTCCACTCCTATATTATCACACTACAACAAAAATCTAAAAGAATATTTATCAATAACATCTAATAAAAAATAAGCACTTAGAGTCTTTAATACATTCTCCTAACGCTGTCTATATTTTTTAGAATTGCATTTTTATTTATATTTTAATTATGGAAGGATAAATGGAGATTGACATCGATTCAAATGCGATCAAAATCGACAGAATAAAGCGTCACGCACCGGCGACCATTTTCAGATTTCAACTAATTTGTTTAACTATTTCGTATTTTGAACCTATTTGAAGGAAAAATGTCTTGATGATACAGCTTTTATGCTCCAAGTATCTTTTAAATGTTTAGTCAAAAATCAAATCATCATCGCGCATATTTGTTTGTTTAACTGTATCTATATATTTAATAAATTATATTAATGCGAATAAAGCAGTTTTCAGCCAGATCGCTCTGACCTCACTCTATTCTATTTTCGACTGCAATTGTTTGCCTCAACGCCGTTCGATGACATGACTGTATTTATTTTTTATACGCAACGAATTCCTACGGTATCAATCTCATTCCCGTGTATTTTTAAGCTAAATTTATTCATTCGCATTCAAATATTACTTTTCTTTATTATTTATAAATTATTTTTCGATTGAAAGTTTCTGACTATCTCTTATGAAACCAATCGCTCATTAATTTACGCTAACCTAGATCGCCAAAGAATCCCTAAATAATCGGAGGATAGCCTTTGAATCTTAAACCTCAGGGGGAGCCGGTGGTGGATGTAGTGGTTAGGACCCTTTCTGCTAATCGCCTGCTGCTCGAAGGGGCAGCGGGCACGAATCCTGCGAAGGTAGGAATTTTTGCAAGGTCGCCCGGCCCCCTGTTTGTGCGGTTTGAGGAGACCGCGCAAATTCAGCGTTCCGTCCTTCGTTGGCCCCCTTGGTGCTCTTCGTAAAGAGTAGGCTAAAAGCCATCACCAGATTTCTCTTCTCCCTAACTATCCGGCAATTCGTTGCACTACCTCTTATATACCCATTGTGCGTAGGTAAGAGGTGAATCAGCTTTGCGTAAAACATCAATCTCAAATCCCACCGCTCTTCCACAGAGCGGTCGTTGGGACAGCCGAAATCCGAGCCGCCGGAGGTAAGGAAGGAGGCGTCGTCGGAAGGAGCGTCGGGAGGCGGGAGGAGGACGGGGGAGGCCACGACGGCCTCCGAGGAAGACGAGGAGGAGGAGGAGGAAGGCCCGAGAAGGAGGGCGGCGTCGGGTGAGGCCCGTCGACCCGACGACCGCTCGGGCCCCGTCGAGACCCGCTCCGAAAGGGCCTCCTCCTCCTCCGCCGCCCCCCAGTTCTCATCCTCCTCCTCTTCCTCTTCGTCCACCTCCTCTTCGCCTCCCTCCTCCGCCGTGCAGCCCTCTGGCGGAAGCTCCAAGAACAAGCAGAGGCGCAGCAGGACCAACTTCACCCTGGAGCAGCTCAACGAACTGGAGAGACTATTCGACGAGACGCACTATCCGGATGCGTTCATGAGGGAGGAGCTGAGTCAGCGGCTCGGACTGAGTGAGGCCAGAGTTCAGGTGGGTGTGCGCCCTCCGCGAGAATGGAAGAGCGCTGGCCTCTGCCTGAAGGGTACCTCGTGAAGCGCATTCCGCGAATGTCCCTTTCCATGTTTTCATTATTAGTTATTTCAATCGGTCTAAAAATTGAATAATATATTATAGCAGACAGTGCAAAGGTAAATTCCAGATTCTTGACGCTTCGGACGAGTGACCCGCATACAGAAAATAAATTTCTTTGCGCGGTCTCTGACCGCTGTTAAGAGAGGCGCAGTATCAAAGAAAGTCTTGCTTTCGGGGCGAAGGATTTTCACCTCTCAATTTAAGATCTCATTTAATATATAATCTGTAGAGATTCTTTCCCGAGCTGCTTTTTTGTTTTATACTAGCTGATATCACTGGCGTTTCCCAGAAAATTATTAATAAATGTGTTTTATTTAATTTATTTTAGTCGAATGTTTTAAACTGCCTTCTTGAAGTCGGTTTTGTCTCTGTTCTGAATATTTTGCTGCTCTGTGATGATGTAATTATTTTAGAGTTTGACTTCTATTCATCTAAACGTAGTCTCTTTATTGGAGGCATTATGACTGTAGATTTTCTGTTTTTAGGGTGTTAAAACTTTTGAACACTTTATGGCTTATAACAGACAGACAAACAAGAAATACTGGGGTGCAAACATGCATCTTTCTCTTCCTTTGAATATAAAAGAACGTCATGACAAATTTGATAGTTGTATTCCTTTCCATTTTCGAGTTTTTAGACTAAAAGACATATAAACAAACTTTAAAAATTATTATTATCGATTATTTCTATTTTGAGAAATATAGCAGGCCACACCATGAGTCAACTCTATTCAAACGCTTCGAATAATGATGATGGAGTTGTAAAGCGAAGGCAATTCTCCGAAGCCAGTCAATTAGGATAACATCTGGATAAAAAAGACGGCTAAAAAACAAGACAATGGCCGATACGTATTTCGGTTATGACGTAACCATCATCAAGGGCTTGAGAGCGGGCAAAGTGGTGGAAGTCCATTGTCACGCTCTATGAGGGACTGTACGTGTACATTTACACCTGGTAGGTGGGCAGAGGGAGTGGAGGGGGACATAGACGACAAAGGTGATGGGGAGGGGGCGAGGTCAGTTGAAAAAGAACGCTGTTGATAACCCCAAAGTCGTTTTTCACCAGTGTGTGTCTATGTTTATGTATTAAATGGCTTATCTGGCTTTTTATCCCGCCTTTTATCAAGGTGTTATCCTAATAGACTGGCCTCGGAGATTTGCCTTCGCCTTACAGTTTTACAGTAGCCAATTTAGTTCGCAATTTCCTTCCTCTTCGATGACAGTGTTATGATACCAAACAAAATTTCTAAATCTCAGAATGAATTTCTGCAAAGAAAGCAACGTTGTTCTTTGTGTGGCGTTCTACAATGGAGGAAAGGATTGTAGGATTGGTCGGCAATCAACAGATCGATCTTCCAGCCGCAGGAATCGTCTGCTTCATTTTCCCGTCAACTCCGATGCAAAAATTGCCTCTGCAGTTATTTAAAATTACGATATATTTTTGAAAGGATCAGACATTTGGAATATATATATATATATATATATATATATATATATATATATATATATAACTTACGGAAAAGGAAAGGTAAAATGAATAAATGGATGTCAACAAGGTGTTGGGATGAGGAAACCCAGTGAGCACTCACCAATCAGACGACTTCAGGTTGCCGAGGCCCCGGGAATGTCGAAGCGACACACGTAAAATAACACAAAAACACAGAAACATCACAAACGTAAAGCTTTCGGAACTACTCCTTCTTCAGCTACAGAGAGAGAACTGATCCCTCATCCCAACACCTTGTTGACATCCATATATATATATATATATATATATATATATATATATATATATATATATATATATATATATATATATATGGTGTAGTGGTTAGCGTGTCGGCTTTCTATTGCAAAGTTCGGGGGTTCAAACCCCTCGAATGAAGGTTTTATAAAAAAAAACTATCATCAGTGCCTGGCAGTAGGCAGCAGTGCTGTCATTATGGTATAAAGCCGAAAACAAATGATGTTGGTTGGGTCTATATCCAATACAGCTGTAGGCGTGATCAGGACGATTTGAACGGCTACAGTACTGCGATGTGGAAAGCAAGAGGGAAACTACCACATTACAATCCCTAGTAAAGATTATATGGTTGGACAATATGAGTTCTCTCGAGGTAAAACAATCCGGAGGTAAAATAGTCCCCTAATCGAATCTCCGGGCGAGGACTGCCTTGAGGAAAACATTTGTCGAAAGTAATTTACGATTAGGGACTTGGAACGTAGGAACTATGAGAAAGGCAGGAAAGCTAGAGAACTTGAAAGAAGAAATGAGAAGAAATAGAGTTGACATTATAGGGCTAAGCGAAACTAGATGGGAGGGAGAAGGACAGTTCGACTCGGAAGAATTCACGGTAATTTATTCTGGAGGAAATAGTGGGGAAAGGGGAGTAGCTCTGGTACTTAGGAAAGATATGATGAAAAGTGTGACAAAGATAATAGCAACGAACGATAGACTGATGGCAATACAGCTTAAAGCAGTCCCAGTGGACATGTTGATAATCCAGGTATATATGCCAACGTCAGCTCATGACGATGAAGAAATAGATGAGATCTATGAGCAAATTAATGACATTTACGAAGAAGACGGAAGAGGAAAGGTAAACTGCATAATAATGGGAGATTGGAACAGCATAGTCGGAGAAGGACAGGAAGAAAATGTTGTCGGGCAATACGGACTTGGGAAGAGAAATCGAGGAGGGGAGAAACTCGTAGAATTCTGCATCAATAATGACCTTGTAGTGACTAATACATGGTTCAAAAACCATAAACGGAGGTTATACACATGGAAAAACCCAGGAGATAGAATGAGATGCCAAATAGATTACATCCTTGTAAAACAAAGATTCAGGAACAGCATAAAGAACGCCAAGGCATTGCAAGCAGCGGACATTGATTCAGATCACAGCCTTCTAATACTTGACGTGAGTACAAAGCTCAAACAAATAAGAAAAACGAGAAGAGAAAGACTGGCCGGGGACCTAGAAAAACTGAAAGAAAGGCAGAATGTAGTAAGCATGAAGTTGGAAGATAACTTAAGAAAGTTGGAAAACAAACCAATGACCGTTGATATAGAATGGGATGAAATTAAAACCCGTATCAAGGATACCTTGGATAAAGAGGTTGGAAAACAAGAGAAGAAAATCAGAAAACCATGGATCAGGAAGGAAATGCTGGAGAAAATGGATGAGACGAAAATGGAAAAACGTTAACAGTGAAGAAGGTAGAGCCAACTATAGGCGTATAAACAATGAGTTGAGAAGGGTAACAGATAAAGCTAGAGAAAATTGGATAAAAGTAAAATGTGATGAAATTGAACAAATGGAGAAGTTAGGATGGTACGATATGATGTACGCTTGAGCACTCGAGTTAGAAGATAAGAAATCTAATGGAATTAATGCTATGGGAATTATGAATACAGATGGGAAGATAGTCTCAGAAACAAAGGATATAGCGCAGGTATGGGAAGAATACATTAAGGAATTATACAGCAAACAGGCAGGAGCGGCAAAAATTGAACTGGAAGATGAGGAAAACATTGAAGAAGACAACTTAGGACCAAGTATTATGGAGAGCGAAGTAGAAAAGGCGATAGTGGAACTAAAGAGGGGGAAATCCACGGGCAGCGATGGAATACCGGCTGAGATACTTAAAGTCATAGGATCAGAAGGACTAAAAGCGATCAGGAAATTAATTATTAAGATTTACGACACGGGAGAGTGGCCTCAGGATTTCCTAGAAGTAACAATGATCCCTCTAAAGAAGAAGCCAAAGGCAATGCAGTGTAAAGATTACAGAACTATAAGCCTTCTGTCACACACATCACGAGGATTCTTAATAAAAGGCTGGAGAAAAAGGCAGAAGAAATAATAGGGGAAGACCAATTAGGTTTCAGAAAAGGACGATGAACCAGAGATGCTATAGGAGTAGTTAAAATCATATCAGAAAGGGCAATAGAATACAGTCAAGATATCTGCGCATGTTTCGTAGACTGGCAGAAGGCCTTTGATAGAGTAAATTGGGTAAAGTTGATGAAGATATTAAAGGATATAGGTGTAGACTGGAAAGACAGGAGACTGATTAGGAATCTATATGAGAATCAAGTTGTAAAGGTCAGGTTTGAGAATGTGGACACCTGTGGAATAAATATCGGTAGAGGACTAAGACAAGGCTGCTGCCTATCGCCTACCCTATTCAATATATATGGAGAAAGTCTAATGCAAGAAGCTTTAGAAGGCACAGGATATTTCAAAATTGGAGGAAGGATTATAAGAACAGTAAAATACGCAGATGATCAAGTACTTCTAGCAAGAAGGGAAGAGGAGCTACAAAAAATGATAAATAGACTAGTGATAACAGGTAGAAAATACGGTATGGAAATAAATACAGAAAAATCCAAGGTCATTCGAATATCGGGTAAAGAAGAGAATCTGAACATAACTATTGGGGGAAAGCCATTAGAACAAGTTTCAGAATACAAATACTTTGGAAGTATCATAACACGAGAGGCAAAATGTACGGATGAGATCAAAACTAGAATAGGAAAAGCAAAAGCGGCTTTCAGGAGAAAGAAACAACTAATTACAGGGAATATAAGGGAAGATACCCGCAAGAAGTTGATAAAATGCTACGTATGGAGTATAGCATTGTATGGAGCAGAAACTTGGACGCTAAGGAAAAATGACATCAAATACTTGGAAAGCTTTGAAATGTGGACTTGGAGGAGAATGCTGAAGATAAAATGGACAGATAGGATGAAAAACGATGAAGTGCTACGAAGAATAGGAGAGAAGCGAATGATTATACAGACTATCAGAAAGAGGAAGGCTAACTGGGTTGGACTTTACCTGAGGAGAGAGAGTATAATTAAAGACGTGTTAGATGGAAAACTAGATGGGAAAAGGGAAAGAGGTAGGAAAGGGTTTCAGCTGATGGACGATTTGAAAGGGAAAGAGAGTTATCAAGATATGGAGACGACAGCGAAAAATAGTAGTATATGGAGAACCAGGTTTAACCAAGAATAATCACGGACCTGTCTACGGACAGACTACCTATGATGATGATGATATATATATACATACAACACATACATAGCAGCTTGCCAACTTAGTAAGTGTCCACTGGGCTTCTTCAACACCTTGTTGCCACCCTCATCACTACCTTACCTTTTTCTTAAGTTTATATATATATATATATATATATATATATATATATATATATATATATATATTAACTAAAGGAAAAGAAAAGGTAGTGATGAGGGTGGCAACAAGGTGTTGAGGGAAGCCCAGCGGACACTTACCAAGTTGAGGACCAAGCTGGCAGGCTTCTGGGGGCGACGAAGAGACATGTAAAAAACACGAACACATAAACACACGCAAGCTTATCGGGCCTATGCCCTTCTTCAGCGAAAGAGTAACGTAAAGTGACACACTGGGCGGGGAATGACAGGGTGATGTGGGAAGGTATATATATATATATATAACAACTTACGGAAAAGGAAAGGTAAAATGAATATATGGATGTCAACAAGGTGTTGGGATGAGGAAACCCAGTGAGCACTCACCAATCAGACGACTTCAGGTTGGCGAGGCCCCGGGGATGTCGAAGCGACACACGCAAAATAACACAAAAACACAGAAACATCACAAACGTAGAAGCTTTCGGAACTACTCCTTCTTCAGCTACACATCCCAACACCTTGTTGACATCCATATATATATATATATATATATATATATATATATATATATATATATATATATATATATATATGCCTACGGAAGAGGAAAGGTAAATGGGATAAATGAATGGCAACAAGTTGTTGGGATAAGGAAGCTCAGTGAGCACTCACCAATAAGATGGCTTCAGGTTGGTGAGCTGGTGGGGATTTCGAAGTGCCACACGTAAAACGAACACAAAAAACATGGAAGATTTTGAGGACGATCCCTTCTTCAGCACAAGAGAGAGACAAGGGTAGTGCGAAAAAGTGGAGGGTACGGAGGGGGTAGGGGAATGGCAGAAAGGGAGTGAAATTCTAGCAAAGGTTGAGGCCAGGGAGACTGAAGAGTTTAAAATTTGTGTGTGTGTGTGTGTGTGCGCGTGTGTGTGCATGCATACGTGCGTGCTTGTGCGTGTACGTGTGTGTGTACGATGGTGTTCAAAAAGTTTTAGAAATTTTTAAAGGAAGATGAAATAAAAGATTTAATCTTCATTATTAAACTTAGTTTTTCTCTTAGTTTAATACACTTATCCAAAGAAGAAATTAGCTTTCGAAGTCCATTATTAAAGAACTATTTTGGAGTGATATATATTCTGGTTTTTACTGCCAATTTGAGCTCTTCTAAGGAAGAAAGTCTTATTCCTCTGAGTGGTTAATTCAATTATGGAAACAGATAGAAGTACGATAGCTGGGTGCTAGGTTGGGAGAGTAGGGTGGATGAAGCAGTAACTCCCAGCGAAGATCGGCTATGATATCCAAAGAAAGCATGATAGTGTGAGGCCTGGCATTGTACTGCTGCAGCAAAGGTCTTAGATGAAGCTTTCCTGTCCGTTTTTTAAGCAGTGCTTGGCGCACTTAACCTTTTAATAGCCCTGAATAGTACGCTGCATTAACAGTGTCTACTTTAGGAAGGTATTCAATGTAAATAATCCGTTTTCAGTCCCAGAAAACAGTGATAATAACCTTAGCAACAGGAGTAGAGTGGAGGTCCATCAGTAGGCCGTCATCATTCCATCGATTGAGTTTTAGTCTCAGGATTTAAGTAAGGCTGCCAAGATTCATCTGTGGTTATTGTTTGTTGCCAAAAGACTTCGCCGTAATTGTTTGCTAGCTACAGCAGCTCGGGACATGTCTCTATACGGTTGATCTTTTGGTCAGGCCCCAACAGCCTAGGTACCCATCTGGCGGAAACTTTGCTCATGCCCAAGTGGTTATGTAGGATCTGTTGAACAAAGTCAAGACCAATGCCGATGGTTTTGCAGATCTCTCAAACGGTCACTCGTCGGTTTTCCAACACCAATTATTCAATACCTCCAATGTTTTCCTCATTAACAGCAATTGAAATCTTGCCTGTCCGATGGTCATCTTCAAGACTCTGCCGGCCACTCTTGAATGATCCTACTCTAAAGTAAACTGTGCTTTTTGACTCAGCAGCATCCCCAAAAACATGCTGCAGAGGCCTCACTATTTCTACTGCCTTCACCCCTTCCTTCCACAAAAAGAAAATAATGCAACGCCAAGATTTCATTGCGCCTTCCATTATAGGTTAAGGGCGCTCAACAATACGGTCACTACAATACAACCAAAGAATCGCAACTGAATTGTTTTATCGAACTTCAGAGATTACACATTTATCTACATTGTAATTAAGTTTTGTCTTAAGTGGTTGAAGCATTCTTGTTTCTCAACAATATTCCTAGAACTTTTCGAAAAATCCTCGTGTGTGTGTGTATAATATATATATATATATATATATATATATATATATATATATATATATATATATATATATATATATAGGCTGCCCCACGGATAATGACCGCTAATTTAAAAAATGAAATCAGTTTTAACCCCTGACCCACCTCTAATGCAGCGGTAACTATCCCTAAGAGAAAAAATAAAACGATGTTCACAAAAATAAATTCCTTTGGGTTTTCGACTCCTGCCGCTCGCCAAACCCCTGCGGTATCTACAATTCGTCGGTGGTCGCGTAAAGAATTACCGAAAACGTCGTTGTGCAGCATGGTTCACTTTTTATGTAATTATATGTGTTTGTGTGTGCGTGTGTGTGTGCGGGTGAGGTTAATAAAAAAGGGAAAATAGAGTGCGGAAAGATTTATATAATTTATGAAAGGAAATTGCAGGATGGAAAATATAATGTGGATGAATCCGACATTGTCGATAAAGTCCCCTTCGAAAGGCGATGTTTCATGGAACAGCTTGAATTCCTAGTTGATGCTTGGATTTGGATACCATAGGATTATAAATCTCGAAAGCAACACTAAAAAACAACATGCGCTGTTGTTTTTAAAGGAACGGAGGCAATTGTTGGAAAGTCTCACCAATGAGTTCGATAAAACCGACGCAACTCGTAGCATCGCAAATCATCCTATCAGAGTCGAACGGAGGGGGGCGTCGAAATTTCCTTCTCGGGGAAGAGAGGCTGGCAATAATAAATTCGAACCAATCGGCCGATCCGAGGGATCCAAACTCTAAAATGAGAAAGAGGAATGGAATCTAATCGAGTGGAGCCGCTAACAAAGCCAAGAGCGTAGCATTCCGATGGAGTGGAGAGCCTGCTAATTGAGGAGGAGGAGAACGCAGCGATGAGACTCACTTCTACTCCGCTTTCGCAGAATGGAACGTAAGCATCGCATAAACGATCGCCCCTCGATAAGGGCTATTAGACCAATTGGGCCCTCTTTACGCCTCCGCCCTCCCTCTGCCCCTTTGGTCCTTCTTGTCCCTCCTAGATAATCTCCTTCGTGCAAGGGAGCGATGTCTCCTGGGGAGAGTAGGAAAGAGTAAGGGATAATAATAGGGGAGGGAATAGGAGGGGCGGGGGAAGGGAGGAGAAGTTAGGGGAAGTGTAGTCTCCATCGCATTGCCATCGAGCGCATTTCCGAAAACGATCCCTTTAGCTCTATATAGATCGGGAATAAATGCGGCGAAGTTTGCGCAGATCAAGACGAAGGGAAGATACGCTCGGCGAGAATAAAAGCGCTGCTTCGGAAAGGCGAGGCGGGAGAGTGGAGAGAGTGGCAAGTGGATGGAGGGGAGGAGAAGGATTGGAAAGCGTCAGTTGCCTCTTTGGAGACCGGCGCTTTTTTCATGAGCAATTTATCAAGAATCGCTCAATTCTTCATATTTTAGGATATCAATGCTGAGCATAAGATAGTATTCGATGAAATTTTATTTAATCCCACTGCTTGGCGATTACAAATGTTTACTTGTCCGTGGTTTGTGAGAGTGTGTACAAATAACTATAGCACGAGATCGCTTGCGGTTTGCATTTGGAATAATGATGAGAAGAGAGATATATATGAGAGCGAGATGAGACAGGAAAGATAGGAAGGGTTGGAGGAGATAAAGAGGGCAGGAGAACATACGGGAGAGGAGAGGGTGGGAGGAGATGAGGGGAGGGTGGGAGGAGGGAGGATATAAGAGGGTGGAGGGAGGGGGGTTATGAGGTGTGGTGGGGGGAGGGAGGAAATGAGAAGTGGGAGAGATAAGAAGAGATGAGGAAGAGGATGAAAGGGGAGGAAAGCAGTATGGAGGGGAAGAGGCAATAGCGGTCTATAGAACCGACAAATGGATTGATGGTTTGGAAGAATTCGGCCATTACTTCGATTGATTGGTACATGCGAATCTTTTATTCCTCCGCCACTGAGAGGCCATCTTTGGACAGCCCCACACCCCATTTCTCTAATTTGGAGCTATTACTATTTTTGCCCGATCACAGGGTGACCTCCGATATGCAGTCACTTCTAATTTCAGAAGTCGCGCAAAAGCAAAAAATTTGGGCTATTAAAATTAATTTTTTTATTTTAAAATACAGGAATACCTCGCTTTACGCTATAGGTAGGGTCCTGAAATTTTCGCGCAAAGCAAAATTCACGCAAAACGGGATCTTTATGTCAATGTGATAGGTTCCATGGACACGAAAACTAAAGTGTAGGGGAAAGTAGCCAAATATGGAATAGTCTCCTAGCGTGGAATACCACTACATTTCAAGTCTGGTATGTGGCAGCACCAACTTTACTGAAGGAAAGAGTCGGCCAAGTCATTCTTGTACCGAGACCAGTTGATTATATGTCGCCATTCTGTATTTTTCGTTGCTTATTGAAGTTCATTCAGTGCGTTTCAAAGAATTTAAATTCATTGCCCTATTTTTAGGTTTACTTATTGAATCCTTTTTCAATCTTGGTATTTACATTAGGCATTTGAAGTGTTCTTTAAACTGTTGGTGTAGAAACTGTGGGTATTTCATTAGTTTCGTTGTTACACGTCCTCGAAATCCAACATGGCGAGGTTCCAAATATGGACCACTTAGGGTTCCTAATATGGAATAGTATTTCATACTTAGACCCTCATTTTGAGGAAATATGAGTAATTATTTACATTAACTACTTCTCGAATTTCCGCACAAAATTGGTTTCGATAATTTGTATTTGATGTGAAACAATGCCCAATTGTCGTTTTCAAACGGAAAAATGATAAAGCGGCATCGTTTTACACATACTGAAAATCATTGAAAAAAAGAGCAGACAAGAAATGGTTAAAATTCTTTCTGTCCCATTATAAGGACAAAATCTCGTTAAGAAAGCCAAAGGTAACGTCTTTTATGCATTTGTGGGCTCTGAATAAATTTCTCCCGTTCCTTCTATTGTGAGGAATAAAAGACCACAACGAGGAAGGGCGCCTGGAAAGGCTACTTTGAAAATGGCATCGTCCTACAAAGCGTCGTTAGAAGAGAGGCCAGCTTCCAAGACGTCTCAGAAAAGCAGAGGCAAAGGCAAGAAACCAGTCAAAAAATATCTTATCAATGATTCTCAAGCATCTTGTAGCGGCTTGAAACAAAAATCTAAGAAAAAACACAATAAGATGAAGAAATGTCCTAATCGGGATTGAGTGTGAGGAAGATTTTGACTCTGAGGATTCGATACCACCAAGCAGCACAGTGCTGGTTTTGCAACGAAAAGGTTTCGGAAGATGTAAAAGGGGAAAATTGGGTGCAATGTGTTGCTTTTCAAAAGTAGTGCGATGAGGCATGCATTGGGGCCGAGAAGAACATCTACGTTTGCGACTATTTCAAGTAAATAATTAATTGCAAATACTTGTTAAGGGTATTCCATATTAGTAACCCCTTTTTGTTCATAATCAAAAAGGCATTTTCTTATTTTTTCTAGTGACTTTATTTGCTATTTTTAAAAATTGTACCGTTAGAAGCAATAGACTTAAAGTATATTCAAGTATTCATAAGTAATTTCATTATAATAAATAAAAATACATCATTCAAAAAATGGTATTCCATAATTAGCTAATTTCCCCTAATTTTAATAAAAATACACCGTTAACCCGAAAAACAGCTTATTTTCGGCTTACATCCATCAACTCCAGATGCAAATCTTCATATTTTTCAGTAACTTATCTTCATCGGTAATTTTCAAATGGTATAGCAAACTAAAAACTTCATTATATCCAGGAAAATGTAATTATTTCCTGTATGAATGAAATCCTAAATATATCAGCGAGGAGGTTTTAATCGGAAAGTCACCTTTCTTTAAAAATAATATCGCCAAAATAACCGTCGATCGAGAGATAAAGACGGCGTGCCGTCTTCGGGATTTCTTTTACAGCATCACATCCCGGTCCTGAATGGGGATCCATAGGCGATATAACTAACACCTGTAAAAAATGGAATTACATTTACGGTTAGGCTGCCTCAACCTTCGTTTATTTTAACCTGGCAGGCGCGAGCCGGCCTCGCGCTATAGCAAATCCGCTTAAAACGGGGTCGCGTAAAGCGAGGTACGCCTGTGCATAAAATTAAATAAAAATTAATTTGTTTACGAAAATAGGTAGGATTTCGAAGAGTACCGTCGGATGTTACTATCTTGATAGCAAACGCAGGAATGAAGGTGACGGTCAGACGTCACCGAAATTGGACCGGCAGGTAAATTGAACCGGTTAGGTTAACCCTGCTTGTACCGTCAATTGCTGCATTCTGTCGTTGAATTTATGAAGTACTACAAAGAATCGGCTACCATGCAAGCGCTGCTGAGTTGTAGTGTGATTCTCTTTTTCCTACAATTGGACGTTGATTTCTGTAGTTTTATCTAATGCTTGTGTCTGAACGGAGATATGTTAAGGCAATTATACATGTTTCTGTTTAAAAGACAGTTAACCTGTGAAGATAATGCTCTAGGAATACAGTTTTATAAATCTGTTCCTGCAGCGTGTTAAACAAAATGGCCAGATTCCCCCATATTGGACCGGCGGGTGTCTCCCATATTGGACCATTTAAAGCGATTTCATATTGTTGACCGAGTAATATATTAATTTCCAAATTTTTGTTAAATACTGTCATATTAATACTAGTTACTGGACAGTGTTAATTTTTTAAAGGAATATAAAAATAAACCACGTGCTACAGAATAAAACTAGGGAAATCGTTCATACAGTGAGAATATTAGAGACATTCCTATGACAAAATTAATCTTATCTATAAATCTGTGGATATATCTCTTATAGTACGAAGAATATGTTTTAGCTTTTTCTATATATTCGTTGGTTTCAAAGTTTTAATTATTTGTTTTTGAGATTATTTCCTACAGAGAACGAGTTTTTTTGTTATTTCTCAGTAATAAGTTGCAAGAAAACAAACTGCAAAATAGATACTTTCTGAAATGGCGAAAGGTAGAAAAGTACGAGATATGGAATAGTGAAAACATAGAAAGAGCACTATCAGCTTATCAGCATGGCAGAATTGGCCTTAATGAAGCAGCCAGAACTTACTGCGTACCAAAAGCAACATTAAAGAGAAACGCAAAAGATATAAATATTTTTGCTGTCGCAGAGAAGAAAGCAATGGGGAGAAATGTTGCTCTCTCTGAAGACAGAGATGGAACTGGTGAATCATGTATTGCGATTTGAGGAATGCATATTTGGAATAACACCTAAGGATAAAAAACTGGTGTTTCATATATGTGAAAAGAACAATTTAATACACCAATTTAATACAGAAAAAGATTCAGTGGGAAGAAAAACGCCTTTATGGCCAGACATCCTGAACTTTCTTTACAGCAGCCAGAAGCAACATCTCTACAGAGAGGAGGTGGCTTTAATAAGGAATAAAAAAAGTCTAATTCATTCATGTGCCTTTGTCCAGGACAAAAAGTTTATAGTT
This sequence comes from Tanypteryx hageni, assembly GCA_028673005.1. Lineage (NCBI taxonomy): Eukaryota > Metazoa > Arthropoda > Insecta > Odonata > Petaluridae > Tanypteryx > Tanypteryx hageni. Next base: position 6,299,624 of record CM054112.1, read on the forward strand.
GTTAAATGTTAATTCTATTAGACATTCTTGTCAGTGGTCCAATTTAGAAAACCTATGGTTCAATTTTGGCGACCATTTTCCTAAATTGGACCGTTTGCAGTTTTCACAATTTTTTTTTAATTTCACCTAATTGGGAAACTAAAATTTTATGACACATTCTTATTTGTTAAATGCTAATGTTGAATTTTTACCAAGATATATAATAAAAATGCCGTACTTAATGAAGTAAATCTTAAAACTGATCCAATTTGGGCTAATCTCCCCTATTTTAATGCGAGTGTGGTGTTTCGGTTTATATTTAAAAATGCATTTCTCTTAATTTTTTAAAATAAATAGTTATTGGTAACGTTTGCATTTTATACTCGGTTCTGAATTTGAAATAATACAGAGAAATGTTAATCCTGTATTTGATTTTTCTTGGAGCAGAGGTTGAATGCATACAGAAAACCTTAGCGAACAAAACTATTTGTAATTTTATGTCTATGATTCAATTTTGGTAAACGTCTCAAAAACTGGCGAAATCGATATAAAGCTAACTACAGGATGAAAACTTTTGTGTTGGATAGCGAATCAGCCTTTTGGACTATTATCGAAAAGTCTTCTCGAACTAAATCAAATGAAATATAACTTTTGATCTATATACATATATGATGCTGAAGGATAGTATTAAAAATATAATATTACCTTTCATTCGTTAATAAATTCTTAGAAAAATTGGATATAATTCCATCTATCCACGGTTTTCAGTATAAATAAAATTTAAAAAAAAAGAATTTTTAAATGTAAATAAAATATTTCGATATTAATCTGAATTAAACGTTTGAGTAGTGATAATAAATTATACCAATGCACATGTAATGGCGATTGTTTACTATAACACCAAACCATAAAATTAGATTGTTCTTTTGTGCAATTTCCTAAGACAGTAATCTCGTAGCCAAATGCTTTATTTTTTATATTTCCTTTCGATTGCAGGTGTGGTTTCAAAATCGTCGCGCAAAATGCCGAAAGCACGAGAGCCAGATGCAAAAAGGTGAGTTCGAAGGTTCCTTTTGGGAAATATTTGTTTTCAAACGATTGGTATCTCAATGTTATCTAAATGTGTTTCAAGAATATATTATACAAAAATAAGACGATTATTTTATACAAGTCTTTCTTTAATGCTAAAAATACAAAACCAATATGTGTGCATAACGTGAATTTGGCCAAACTACATATGAATAATTTTAATTTTGCATTTAGAATCGTGAAGGAGCAAATAAGCACTCCTATGTCTTGAAATAGATTCAAGTCAATAGCACAACTGACGAAACACCGTCGTCCAACCAGTTTTACAGATAAAAATACAAAGTAACAAAATTAGATACAAAGACGATTTAATGGCAAGAATGCTTCCTCAATAAAGGAATTGAGTTCACGTTACATCGCAACACCGAATTCCCAGAACAAACTCCATCAAAAGAAGCATTCATCAAAATGTTATTCCCCTAATAAACTGTCTTTGAGACGAGATCAGAATCAAACAAACTCGCGATCAATTACAATCCCTTCTTGAAAGAGAGAGAGAGAATAAAACTTTTGCGTCACCACAAAACCAGAAAGGGATCCTTTTAAATGGAAACCCAATTAATTTAGGAGGAATCTCGCGGGATAATGGGGAGGACGGGGGGGGAAGCGGGGGAAGGCAGGGGACGGGTGGGGGGAAAGGCAGGGGATGGGTGGGGGAAAGACAGGAGGTGGATGGGGGAAAGACAGGAGGTGGGTGGGGGAAAGACAGGAGGTGGGTGGGGGAAAGACAGGAGGTGGGTGGGGGAAAGACTGGAGGTTGGTAGGGGAAAGACAGGAGGTGGGTGGGGGAAATACAGAGGGTGGGTGGGGGAAAGGCAGGGGGTGGGTGGGGGAAAGGCAGGGGGTGGGTGGGGAAAGGCAGGGGATGGGTGGGGAAAGGCAGGGGGTGGGTTGGGGAAAGGCAGGAGGTTGGTTGGAGAAAGGCAGGGGGTGGGTGGGGGGAAGGCAGTGGGTGGGTGGGGGGGAAGGCAGTGGGAGGAGTAGGGGAGAAGGGGTTAACACTGCGACCCGACACTTTGGGAAGTCTGAAAGTCTTCTCCTTCATTCTCACATTAGGTTGCCACATTAAACAAATTAATTAATTAAAGGTTTCGTATTTCGTTCTTGGATGGAGCAACGTTTCAACCCGATCCGCGGGATTAAGAAGGAGGAGGAGGCCTCAAGACTTTCTCTCCCTCCCAATCCATCTCCTCCCTTACTCCGTATTGCCCTAGGGATTATCCCTGAAAGAGAATAAAGAGCCGCGAGTGTGCTGCCACCAGCGTGAGACGGCAAAAATGTGTTTTCGGAGAACAAGAGAGAGAGTGGAGGAAGAGATTAAAGGGGAAAAGAGAGGGGGAGGAAGGAAGAGGGAGAAAGAAAAGGGGGAAAGAGAGAGAGGGCGACTGAAAGACAGAATGGAGCATTCAATTAACAAATTGAACGCGGCGATTCGTCCCCTTAGCAAAAGATACGGGATCGTTGGAATCGCATCGCTCACCTCGGAAGGCGTTTGACGGATGGAGGCTGCAAATTGTTCCGCCTTTTGTTAATTTCCTAACACGGTCCTTTCTCCTCCCTCCTTCTATGCCTGCCACTCAAAAGAAGAAAGCCTCTTTCATTAAATGAGCTAGAAAGACAGTGTCTGCGGAAACTCGTGGGATACGTGATGCGTGCATCTCGCTTAAGCAGTCCCGTTTAAAGATAAGTATGCGATAAAAAAACAATTTAGGATATACTGGCCAGTTATTTTGCACAATACACAAAATACATAAAAATGCTTTAAAAATGGCCAAATCAACAGTTCATAACACTCAAATTCAAAAACAAAAATCCATCAGATAATCTTTTGAGTTCATCGAAAACATCAAGCATTTACCATTTAAAAACAATGAAATATAAGTCTCCTCTGGCGTCTCTTCTCTGTTCTATTCCTTTGGGGCCCACTTAAAACATTTTTGGAAGATTGGCTTCACAGAAAAGAAGTTTCCATAAAAACTTACAATGAATATAATTATTTTACCTATTTATTCATGACACGCACTGCATTAAAGACAGATAAACTATTATCAACGCAAAAGGAGACCATTTATCCCCGCCTCTAGCAATCTTTTCCTGATCTTCTTTGAAGAGTTCAAATACTTTCCACCGACATGGATTAGTTACATCGATGACGTCTCCGTCGTGTTCGATAACTCATTAAACAACGTAGACTTCTTACAATGCAGTCAATATACCACAATCGAATTCATTAAGGGAGTAGAAGACAATAACACTCCGATATTTCTTGATATACTCAAACCAAAGAAAGAGGACAAACTAGATTTTGCCGAATACATAAAATCCAGATAAAAACATCTACATCTGCATTCATTCAATAACAAACATGAAATGGCAACCTTCCATACAATGGTGCACACAGACTGAGTAACGTACTAGAGCCCTGCATACCCGCAGTTTACCCGACCCGACCCGCGGGTACACGCAGCGAAAGTTGCGGGTCGGGTCGGGTATAGAGTGTTTCCATGCGGGTACGGGTCGGGTTCGGACACAAAAGGCACCGGTGCGGGTAAAGAGCGGGTACGAAAACTAGTTTTAAAACAGGAATTCTCCACATGCCTTTTACTCCTAGTAAAGCACACCCTCGTGGTCAAAAGTAGCGTTATATAGAAAGATACAAATTTGCAGTTTATGCAGGTCGGCAGATCGCAGGTTTTGTGCATCATGTGTCACGAAAAGTGTCTGACGAAAAAACGATTCCTTTTATTATATAAATAGATACAAAGTTGCAATTGGCAAGCGATTGTCGATTACGTTTAGTAGAAGAGAATGTAAGGAGGGGAGTGAGAAAGAGTGAATAGGAGAATTATGTAGTACAATGTAATTATGACGGATTGGTTTGTGTGATAACTCTCCCTTTTAACCAGTTAGTTTTGTCCATTCATACAAGTAATTCGTGAATTCGCTTTTGAAGAGACGTGGTTACATATAAGAGTGCCTATCAGCATTCTTTACATGTTATTTAACGTTCAAATATATAATATTTTTTCGTCAAATAATCGCGTGTGAGTTGTATTATTTTATACTTTGTTTGCGAGAGAATGGAACGACAGTTATTTTATGAAATTACACTGGTGAGTTATATGTGATCTCGGCTTTTGTGACAGAATATCAATCACCACATCCTTAAAAGAAACCAATACCAGCTGATTGAACGGTATGTAAAATTCCCAATTATAAGTTAATGCATCATTCAATTATATATCTCAATTTTAGTCGAAATATTACTTTTATCTACCCTTCAGATTTGAGCAATGAATACTGATCAGATAAGAAGGAAGCTTTTGAGGTTAGAGTACACCCTAAGAAGAAAAGAAAAAAACGTTCTGTGAAATTTAAATGAAAAGGGAGAACTGATTTCGAAGACAATCGCTTGCAGTAGTTATAAAGTGTTTATCGTTATGATAATAGGAAGCTGGAAACATCAAGTTTATTGCGACACAAGTGTGAAAATAACAAAGAAGGCGTGCCTAAAATTACAAATTTTCTTGAGGCGAAAAAAAGCGATTTACCAAAATTATCAGCTGAAAAGAAAAAAAAGATTTTAGATGGCTGTGTCGAACTTGTAGTTAGAGATTTGAGACCTTTTGAGATAGTGTCAGGAGATGGGCTTAAAAATTTATAAAATTTCTGTTTTTCTTCACCCCCTTTTAAAAAGTGTGTAAATGTTAAAAACTGAAGAAAAGTATGAAATCCATGAGAAAGTTAAAGTAAGTATTGATGACATATTTATAATCCGTGACACCAAATCCGTGTACGCTTGTAGAGCAACCGGTAAAAAGGTATAAAATGTTAGACACCTTAGTTCAGTTTACGGATACAGACACAGTAGATGATCATATTTATCCAGACGAATTGACTGCATATATTGACTTAAAACTATCTGACGACATTACTAATAATTTTGATTTGATGAAATGGTGGGATAAGCAAAATAATTGTTTGTCAAATTTAAGTATTTTAGCGAATCGTATTTTTGCAATACCAGCGACCAGTGCTCCATCAGAGAGGTGTTTCTGATTGGCGGGACATGTTGTTAGTGAAAGAAGAAACAGTTTAGGTCCAGCAGACGTGGATGATGTCCTATTTTTAAATAGTCATTTTAAATCTCAGGGTATATACTATTAATTAATGTTTCCATTTTTCAATTAAATTATTTTGTAAAATTTGTAATTTTTGTCAAAATAAATCTTAGATACTTGAAATACATTTTTTCGATCTTAAAAATGAATGTTAATGTACAATTGCATTTTAATTTATACAAAATAAATGACTGACTCAGAAATATTTTTATTTTTTCACGATTTCTTGCTACGGATTTGTGTCTCGAGAACCAGACAGTTAAAAAATATGGGTCTGGTGGGACAAGCAGGACTTCTGTGCGGGTGCGAGCCTGTGGGTACGGGTCGGGTGCGGGTAAGCATTCTGCGGGTACGGGTCGGGTACGGGTTAGTAGTCTGCGGATACGGGTCGGGTACGGGTGGAAAATATCATACCCGTGCAGGGCTCTATAACGTACCATTTAATTCCAACCCACAGAACACGGATACAAGATGCAAACCTTAGACCAAATGGCCATAAAACACAGAATCTCTGCTAAAATTAAACAATGAACTACTCACCAGAAACAAAAAAGGTGACAAAAATACGTTAAACTTCCATATTTTTCATCGCTCACTAAATAGAGAAAATATCTAACGGCACCTATTTTTCGGTCGAGCACACCGGCAACATTTTGGGAAACATGGAAGATGAGATTTCAAGCATCGATAAGTATCTACAAACTTACATATATTTCAATGTTTCATAAATTAAAAGTAGTTTTGGTCATCCAAAGATTGTTTTTTAATTTTTTACGAATAAACCTCCATTTAATAACTCTTTTCCACTCAATATTTATTCGCCTAAATCTATTTTTACTTTCTGCAAAATTCAATTATATGAATTTTATATTTTTGTTTACTTTTCAGTGCACACAAAAGTTGGTTTCATCAGTTTTCATTTAATTTTTTATCTTAGTACTTAATTCACGTATACTCGTCATATTTGATTGGCAATTGCGACAAACAAACACTTAACGATACACAATTTAAAAAACCATGTTTACTTACGGGGAGCACTGTCGCGTGACCAACATTATTCAGAATGAATCAATACAATTATTTTCATTCGATTATCTCAAATATCTATGAACACTTATGTTTCCATAAGAATAATCAATTACGACAAACATTGGAATCTTCTTGCGTTCTAGCATTTTTATTCACGGCCAATATGATATGGGAAGCTCGCGTGTTGGATCCGAAAAAGCCATCAAGATTCTAGCTCAGGAGGTTTTGTATCAAGGCAAAGACGGAAAATACACAGATAATGTGATTTATAAAGAAATACTGTAAAATTAGCGCGTTATTTTTCTGCAATCCTCTTACAATTGCATAAAGATTAGAATAATTAGCTAAAATATAACCAATTGGAGCCGAAGGTGTTCAAATCCTCCGCAGTTTCTGAGAGTTGATGGCACGTAGTAGGGCCGGAAATCTACTAGTTGATATAATTCTTTTAAAGGGAATATACAGATTGTTATTAAACCGTCGATGTCAACAAAAGATGTAATCTTATTATGACGTCATAATTCCAAAACAGCGCTTTATGGAAATTGCTATACAATTATTCTCTCTCTTGTTAAATCACCTTTTGGTTAATCACCACTGCACTGTAGCCGAAATACGTCTTTTTATACAAAGATTATATGGCTACCTAAGATATGTAATTTTTTTTTAAATTTTTGATAATTATCCTTGAATTTGTTCCAACCGCAAGACGAGCTACACATTCATCTAGTTAATTAAGAAGCTAGCGGCATTTATTTTGCCCGCTCATACTATACGCTGAATAATGCAGTACAGTGTGTTCAAATTGATAGATAAATAATTCTTTTTTAATTCTCAACTCACAACGAAAAATAAGTTCTTTATAAACTGAGATCCCTGAAAGGAGATATTGTTTCCAACTAAGCGACATTTATATTTTCCGCTCCGCACTGGAAAAGCAATTCAACTTTATTTTTAGCCTACTTTTCAGAATGGAAATAGACATAATTTTGTCGTTGTGTCTGTCTGTCCGTCCCCCCTCTTAATTTTTGAATCAATGTACCGAGTTTCATGAGACGTCGTCGAAATCTCCTGCTACTAAAACCGATCTCCCGAGGATAGTTTTTGTTGCAAAGATCGAAAGTCCGGGGCACGATTCCAGGAATTATCCTTCCCATTTGCTTACATGGAAAATCTGAAATCCATCGTTCAGAGTAATTTTCTCTTGCACATTAAAATATATTAGAATTGTAATATCGGAGCGGGATTTGTATTATTCTTTGAGGAAAGAAATGGAAATTCTAATTTTGTTCGTAGAATTTTGCTTATCAATCGTATTTATTCAAAATTGGGGTACTTACATATAATCCGTAGGACCCTTACGTGACGTCGTAAGTGACGGGAAATGGAACTACGTGGTGTTTGCTCTTCTTCGGGAACCCGTGGAGGTTGTTTTTTTCCGAACTGGGTTGGGTTGGCTGATTCGTCATATTTTCATTTAAAATGTTTAATAAAATGAAAACTTTACTATAAAAAAGTTTGTTTTTCTCCAACCGGGTTGGGTAACGTTTGGTTGGTTGGTTCGGTTTATTTTCATAAAAAAGTTGAATTAAATGAATATGTTATTATATAAAAAACTGGACTTGCGTGGAGGTTGTCATTTCTACAACCTGGTTGGGTAAGGTTGATTCGTTCTATTTCTATTTTAAATTGTTAATAAAATGAACACTTTAACTATATAAAGAACGTTTGCTTTTTCTCCAACAAGGTTGGGTAACGTTGGTTGGTTGGGTTAGTTCTATTTAGGAGCCCTGCCTAAAAGAATGTCACCCTCTCCATGCCAGCGGAGATACACGTACTTCCATTTCCCGTCATCCAGGGTAATGGTCCTGAGGATAATACGTGATTTTGCGTAAATACCGGCGATTTTGCAGTTTTATCACTCATTACGAGAGTTTTGCCATTAAAACGACTATTGTTGGACTCGGATTCGGTATAGTTTAGTTTAGTCGATACACGCGCTATTGTTGCCACACAAATAGGCGTGATAAATAGAATTTTCCGTTCGAATGTTTTTGTATTGTTTTATAACGTTAAATCATGAAATTTGGGAACACAAAGAACAACTCATAGCGGTGATTTTAAAGCTATTAAAGCCAAAATAAGTATTAAAAAAATATTATGGGGAAGTAGGTATCATAAGTTCTCTTTGGATCATCTTGTTTGTAATATACATTTATAACATTTAATGCTAGAAACATAACCCACAAATAACATGAAGACACTTAGTAAAACGCGTTGAATTCCCTCCAACTCGTCATCCGCAGCTGCAGGCATGCTGCTAGGCGGGGGCCCTTCTGCCCCTTCCTCCAGCTCCAACTCCGCCCCGGGGGCCGTGGATTCCTGCAGGGTGGCGCCATTCTCGGTGGTGCCCCCAGCTGCTGCAGCGGCTGCGGCGGCCGTGGCGGCGGCGGCGGCTGGCCTCCGGCTGCCCGCCCACTCTCTGCCACCTCCTCCTCCACCCCCAGGAGGCCACCACCACCACGCACTCTCCCACCTCCACGCCGCCGCCTCGCCATCGCCGTTCTCGCACCACCACCATGGGGCGTTTCACTCCTTGGACCCTACGCTGCTGTCCGTTGCGGCGCACCAGGTGAGCACCGCGTTGCGATGAGGATTCGAGTGAAATTCGCTATGCGACGTTCGTTGCTAAAAATATAGACCCGAAGAAGTAAAATCTATTGCGTTTCGGTAAAATCGGAAGTCGAACACAAAATAATTAGGCGTAGAAATGAGTCCCGCGATGGATCGTGGCAGGACGGTATGCAGACGGACGGACATGGGCCTTGGGGCGAATTTTCAATTCGATGAGTTGACGCGTCACGAACAGACCGCGACGAATTGTCATAAAACCAATTCCGATGTATAAGATCATCATCATCATAGGTAGTCTGTTCGTAGACAGGTCCGTGATTATTCTTTGTTATACCTGGTTCTCCATATACTCCTATTTTTCGCTGTCCTCTTCATATCTTGATAACTCCCTTTCCCTTTCAAATCGTCTATCAGCTGAAAACTTTTCCTACCTCTTTTCCTTTTCCCATGTAGTTTTCCTTCTAACACGTCTTTAATCATACTCTCTCTCTCCTCAGGTAATGTCCAATCCAGTTAGCCTTCCTATTTCTGATAGTCTGTATAATCATTCGCTTCTCTCCTATTCTTCGTAGCACTTCATCGTTTTTCATCCTATCTGTCCATTTTATCTTCAACATTCTCCTCCAAGTCCAAATTTCAAAGCTTTCCAAGTATTTGATGTAATTTTTCCTTAGCGTCCAAGTTTCTGCCCCATACAAAGCTATACTCCATACATTTTATCAACTTCTTGCGGATATCTTCCCTTATATTCCCTGTAAGTAGTTGATTCTTTCTCCTGAAAGCAGCTTTTGCTTCTCGTGTTATGATGCTTCCAAGGTATTTATATTCTGAAATTTGTTCTAATGGCTTTCCCCCAATACTTATGTTCAGATTCTCTTCTTTACCCGATATTCGAATGACCTTGGATTTTTCTGTATTTATTTCCATACCGTATTTTCTACCTGTTATCACTAGTCTATTTATCATTTTTTGTAGCTCCTCTTCCCTTCTTGCTAGAAGTACTTGATCATCTGCGTATTTTACTGTTCTTATAATCCTTCCTCCAATTTTGAAATATCCTGTGCCTTCTAAAGCTTCTTGCATTAGACTTTCTCCATATATATTGAATAGGGTAGGCGATAGGCAGCAGCCTTGTCTTACTCCTCTACCGATATTTATTCCACAGGTGTCCACATTCTCAAACCTGACCTTTACAACTTGATTCTCATATAGATTCCTAATCAGTCTCCTGTCTTTCCAGTCTACACCTATATCCTTTAATATCTTCATCAACTTTACCCAATTTACTCTATCAAAGGCCTTCTGCCAGTCTACGAAACATGCGCAGATATCTTGACTGTATTCTATTGCCCTTTCTGATATGATTTTAACTACTCCTATAGCATCTCTGGTTCATCGTCCTTTTCTGAAACCTAATTGGTCTTCCCCTATTATTTCTTCTGCCTTTTTCTCCAGCCTTTTATTAAGAATCCTCGTGATGTGTGTGACAGAAGGCTTATAGTTCTGTAATCTTTACACTGCATTGCCTTTGGCTTCTTCTTTAGAGGGATCATTGTTACTTCTAGGAAATCCTGAGGCCACTCTCCCGTGTCGTAAATCTTAATAATTAATTTCGTGATCGCTTTTAGTCCTTCTGATCCTATGACTTTAAGTATCTCAGCCGGTATTCCATCGCTGCCCGTGGATTTCCCCTTCTTTAGTTCCACTATCGCCTTTTCTACTTCGCTCTCCATAATACTTGGTCCTAAGTTGTCTTCTTCAATGTTTTCCTCATCTTCCAGTTCAATTTTTGCCGCTCCTGCCTGTTTGCTGTATAATTCCTTAATGTATTCTTCCCATACCTGCGCTATATCCTTTGTTTCTGAGACTATCTTCCCATCTGTATTCATAATTCCCATAGCATTAATTCCATTAGATTTCTTATCTTCTAACTCGAGTGCTCAAGCGTACATCATATCGTACCATCCTAACTTCTCCATTTGTTCAATTTCATCACATTTTACTTTTATCCAATTTTCTCTAGCTTTATCTGTTACCCTTCTCAATTCATTGTTTATACGCCTATAGTTGGCTCTACCTTCTTCACTGTTAACGTTTTTCCATTTTCGTCTCATCCATTTTCTCCAGCATTTCCTTCCTGATCCATGGTTTTCTGATTTTCTTCTCTTGTTTTCCAACCTCTTTATCCAAGGTATCCTTGATACGGGTTTTAATTTCATCCCATTCTATATCAACGGTCATTGGTTTGTTTTCCAACTTTCTTAAGTTATCTTCCAACTTCATGCTTACTACATTCTGCCTTTCTTTCAGTTTTTCTAGGTCCCCGGCCAGTCTTTCTCTTCTCGTTTTTCTTATTTGTTTGAGCTTTGTACTCACGTCAAGTATTAGAAGGCTGTGATCTGAATCAATGTCCGCTGCTTGCAATGCCTTGGCGTTCTTTATGCTGTTCCTGAATCTTTGTTTTACAAGGATGTAATCTATTTGGCATCTCATTCTATCTCCTGGGTTTTTCCATGTGTATAACCTCCGTTTATGGTTTTTGAACCATGTATTAGTCACTACAAGGTCATTATTGATGCAGAATTCTACGAGTTTCTCCCCTCCTCGATTTCTCTTCCCAAGTCCGTATTGCCCGACAACATTTTCTTCCTGTCCTTCTCCGACTATGCTGTTCCAATCTCCCATTATTATGCAGTTTACCTTTCCTCTTCCGTCTTCTTCGTAAATGTCATTAATTTGCTCATAGATCTCATCTATTTCTTCATCGTCATGAGCTGACGTTGGCATATATACCTGGATTATCAACATGTCCACTGGGACTGCTTTAAGCTGTATTGCCATCAGTCTATCGTTCGTTGCTATTATCTTTGTCACACTTTTCATCATATCTTTCCTAAGTACCAGAGCTACTCCCCTTTCCCCACTATTTCCTCCAGAATAAATTACCGTGAATTCTTCCGAGTCGAACTGTCCTTCTCCCTCCCATCTAGTTTCGCTTAGCCCTATAATGTCAACTCTATTTCTTCTCATTTCTTCTTTCAAGTTCTCTAGCTTTCCTGCCTTTCTCATAGTTCCTACGTTCCAAGTCCCTAATCGTAAATTACTTTCGACAAATGTTTTCCTCAAGGCAGTCCTCGCCCGGAGATTCGATTAGGGGACTATTTTACCTCCGGATTTTTTTACCTCGAGAGAACTCATGTTGTCCAACCATATAATCATTACTAGTGGAGATGCTCGCCGAGAGCCCCGAGTTCTGATTGGCCATTGATTTAGTACGATCAAACTCTACGCACATCGTACTTACGAGATTTTCGCGACTGTCGATTGTTTACGGAAAGCCCCAAGTGCGGCTTTGCTGTAGATTAGTGACTTTTGCTCTGCTTTTTGGGCCGTGTCTGCCAAGGGAAGGCTAACTAGTCCCTTCTTTTCACTTGGCAGTCTTCGAACTGCCTGAACTGGCCGTCTGAGGCTAGTTCTCGCTGTTTGTGGCCCTGAAATGGGCCTCCCCCATGTCTTTGGCCATCATGGCCATGGACCTAACCAGGTCTTCGGTGTTGGCCGCCCTTAAAGAAGGGGACTCCAAGTTTCCAGGTCGTGTCCGCATGGCGGCTCGTCTCTAGGGACTCCGGCTCTGCTGGAAAAATCTATCAACTGCCCGAGCGGGCTTATTGGTTCGGCTGCCCTTGATGAAGGGAGCCTCCTTATTGACCGGGTCGAGCCGCCCAGCGGCTTCGGGAAAGTCACCCCGCAAGGGCTTAAGTATCTAGTTAGATCGGCTCCAGATGCTGCCGCCCTGGAGACCGAAGAAGCTGATCCCAAGGCTAAGCGGGAAATACTGCACGGGCCTCTACTGGAGGAGTGCAAAATCCAAGTTCTGTTCCCCTTCTGGCAGAGGGTAATATCGCCGTCGTCGGCGCCTCTGTCCCCCTGGGTAGTGTGGAGGATATCCTGCCCTCCTCTGCATCGGGCTTGGGGGTAACAGGGGCCTCTAGTGTGGCTAAGAAAAACGGCCCTTTGCAGGGCCATAAATCCGCAGCCCCAGAGGCGATGGAAGCCACGGAGGGTACCCGTGGCAAACGGAAAATGGCAGTTACGAAGGACGTCGGCCCCGCTGACGCCTCGTTAGCCGACCGCTCGGCATCTATCCTCGCCTCGTCCGACGAAGATAGCCACGACCACGAGTGAGGGTTCACGGAGGTTACCCGCCGCAGGGCAAAGAGGAAGAAGACTTCCTCAAATGCTAACGGCGGAGCCGCTGGAAAGGCCCAAAAGAAAGGTCAGGCCGGAAATTCCGGCAAAGGAGCGAGGACACGATTGCGCGTATCACCGATAGTGGTATACGGCATCGTGTCTCATAAGGTCATCGCCAATGAGCTGAGTAAGGTCATTGGCGATGACTATGAGCTGGAGGTCCGTCGGGCCACCACCAGAGTGGTGGTCCATTCGACGGAACACCACAGAGCTGCGACCAAGGTGCTGGACGACGCTGGCGTCCAGTATCATACCCAACTCTTGGAGTCGGTGCAGGAGATGAGCCTTCTCCTGAAGGGAGTTGGGCGGGGTTATACGCCAGAGGACGTGTTGGCGGACCTGACTGCGAAGGGGTTCGTGGTCAGGAACGTCCGACAGATGACAGCGATGGAGGACGGCAAAAGAGTCCTCATCGGCCGCTTCGTTGTCAACGTGGAGAGGACTCCCAGATCTCCTCTCCCAAATGAGATAAAAAAGGTTTGCCTGTGCTCGATTCAGGTCGAGCACTTCCGCGGCAGTCGCGGTCCGCTGACATGCTTCAACTGTCAGCGGTTCGGCCATATGTCGCATGCGTGCCGATGCGACACAAGATGCTTCAAGTGTGCGGGTCCGCATAAGGGGGATGATTGCCCCAAGCGACCTGACGATCCGGCCAAATGCGCCAATTGCGAGGTCGATCACCCGTCCTCGTACAAGGAATGCCCCGCATACGTTGAGGCACTTGAGAGGTACGAGGAGGGCCAGCAGAAGAAGGTGCCGAAATCGGCACCCAAATCTGCACCGGCCCTCATTAAGGCCAAGTCTGCTCCCGCGGCGAAGGCGACCGCCACGCGGTCCTACTCCACCGCGGTTAAGGGTCCGACTCCCTCGGCCCCCGTCTCTGTGCAGGTTCAGCAGCCCGCTGCTGTACCTGCCCCAGCTCCCGCCACTTCTTCTTCGGGGTCGCCCTCCGTGGCGCCCCCTGTCGCTCTCCCTGAACAATGGGAGCTAGCGGCTCCTCCCTCCAAGTCCTTCCTAAGGAAGCAAAGGAGGAGGGCCGCCCAAGAATTGGCATTAAGGGAGAAGCAGATGGCCGAATCGGTCATGGAAGTGGAGAGTGTGGCCGTTGCAGACGGCCCCGCCACAACCACGACCCCCATGGTCGAACCGATTAAAAAGGCTGCCGCGAGGACGGTCCCCACCGTCCCTACTGCGGAAGTGGTGATCCCGCCTGAGGGTGCTGCACCAGCCAAGACTCGTCTGCCACGTAATGTCGAGCCAGAGGTAGCTGGGTCCGAGGTGGACCCAGACTTCTGGTCCACGGTGGCCATGATTTGCAGGTCGTTGAGGAGATACATCTCCTCAACTCCCGGACGACTCCTCCTGTCGCTGCTGGAGGAGTTGGTGAAGGAGTGCTCCTCGTCACCTAATAATTGCGACTAGGGGGTGCTCCGTCATAATGCAATGGAACGCACGGGGAGTCAAGGAGAAGACGGAGGAACTCCGTGCGTTCCTGCAAGATAAGAACGCCATAGTGGCCGCAGTCAATGAGACCCACCTCCGCCCATTGGACTCCTGGAAGGTACCCGGCTGGTCGATCTACCGTGCCGACAGGCCCGGCCAGCCGACCGGGGGCCAGGGGCGGGGTGGATCTGCATTATTGAGCCATCGATCTGTAAGGCATCGCCCGTGTCGGGAGCGATCATACAGGTCGATGGAGGCCGTGTCTGCCGACGTGCTGACCGACTCCGAGTGGATCAGGGTCCCCTCGGCATACTATCCGCCTGGGAGGGCGTGGGACCCGGACGAGGTCATGGATCTCGTCAAAGACGGCTGCCCCTCAATTGTCATCGGCGACCTGAATGCCAAGCTTGCCAGCTGGAATTCGAGGGTCGCCAATCCGAGGGGCACAAGACTGCGGGACTTGGCAGACGAGGAGGGGCTGACTGTGTTGGCCCCCACGGCACCGTCAGGGCATCCCTGAGCATGCATTCACTCTGTGATTTGTCCTCTGACCACAATCCGACCCTGCTGTTTCTGGGGAACTCTCTGGTGCGAGTTCCACCACCGCAGCGTCTGGACCTCGCGAGGGCCGACTGGCAGTACTTCCGTGAATTCATCGCGGAAAGGCTGCCGGTCGTGCCGACAGCCTGAGACGAGTGATGAGGCAGACCGGATGGTCGAACTCATCACCTCCACAGTCCAACAGGCCATGGACGCTGTGGTGCCTAAGGTGGTTAACGCCCGGGCTGTCCGCATCGCCCTGCCTCGAGTCGTCCGGGAGACCATCACCTGGCGAAACAGCGTCCGACGGCGGTGGCAGCGCCATCGGACGCTGGGTCTTAGGCTCCAGCTGGATGGTCTGACCAGTACCGTCAGGCGCATGTTGCAATACGTGCGCTCTGACGTGTGGGAGAATCATCTCCGCACCCTCAGCCTGGAGGACCATTCGGTCTGGAAGACCTGTTCGAGGCTGTGCGGACCTCAGCGGCGCGATCCCCTTATTGTTCAGGGGGACTGCGTCGTGAGTTCCTGAGCAGGGAAGGCTGGATTGATGGCAGAATACCTCGAGGGGGTGTTCTGTCCCAATCCGGCCACTGCAGAATCGGATGCGGTGGATGAAGACATCGCAACGGTGCTGGGTTCGCTGGATCGGGATCCCATGCCGGAGGCGGAGCTTCCTCGATACACGAGCGGCGAGGTCGTGGCACTGGTTCGCCGTCTCGGGTTGAGGAGGGCTCCGGGGGACGACGGTATTCCCAACGTCGTCCTGAGGCAGGTCCCCGTCGCAGCGATAGAATTCCTGACCGCCGTATACAACGGCTGCGTCAGGATTCCATACTTCTCGTCTGCCTGGAAAAGAGCAATGATCGTGTGCATCCCGAAGAAGCCGGGGACGGAGGTTGGTCCCGGAGACATCCGGCCAATCTCGCTCCTGGCTGGCTTCGGGAAGATCTTTGAGCGTCTGCTCCGGAAGCCGCTGGACGTCATCCTCCTGGAGAAGAATATTCTCCCGGACGAACAGTTCGGCTTCCGCGAGGGGCAATCCACCACCCAACAGCTGGGTAGAGTGACCGACTTTGTCACCGACGCCTTCAACAGGAAGCAGGCGGTCGCGGGGGCCTTCTTTGATATATCGTAGGCCTTCGACCGCGTGTGGCACTGTGCGCTCCTGTTGAAGATGGTTCGACTCCAGATGCCAGTCTGGTTCGTGCGACTTGTGCAGTCGTACCTACAGGGCAGGACATTTCGGGTGTTCTGACTCTAGGTCGGATCGGGACTGCGGCGAAACTGCGCCGGTGTCCCGCAGGGATCCGTCCTGGTGCCAATCCTCTTCAACGTCTACACCCACGACCCCCCTAGGGGGTTCGGGTGGAACACAGTCCTCGCCCTGTACGCGGACGACGCGGCGCTCATGTCGCGTTCGACCAAGAAGTACGCGGGAGTTGAGAATCTGCAGTGCGCCGTCGACGATCTGGCCACCTGGTATCGTCGATGGCGCATTGCGGTCAACCCTTCCAAGACAGGAGCGGTCATCTTCCACCCTGGAAGGGGAGCGCCGCCTGGAGTCGACCTGTCGGTGATGGGGGAGGTAATCCCCTGGAGCCAAGAGGTCACCTACCTTGGCGTCGTGTTGGACCGGAGGCTTCTTTGGAAGTCTCAGGTAGAAAGCGTCCGCCGCAAGGCGCTCGGGGCTCTGATGAGACTTCGTCCCATCCTTAGCTCCCGCGCCTTGTCGGCCGACACACGGAGACGCCTATACCTGAGCTGCGTACGGCCTATCCTGACCTACGCAGCTCCGGTTTGGTCCGGAGTGCCCAAGACCTCCCTTTACAGGATCCAGGTCGTGCATAACATCGTACTCCGGCTGATACTCGGTCCTACCCGATACGAAAGTGTCAGCCGGTTGCACGAAGACGGGAGCGTGGAATCACTGGACATCCTCTTGCCAAGGATGTCCAGGGAATTCTACGCGAAGGCGGCAGCCTCCCAGCACCGAGAGGTGAATGCGCTCGGCGAGATCCGGGCTAGGTGGTGGGACCGCTATAAGCGCCCCATCGCCAGCCTGGACTCGCAGGAATCCCTCCCTCCCAACAAGCGACCTCGCTTGGAGTGAGGGAAATTTTAGTTGCCCTTAAATAGTGGTCAATCGAGAAATAAGCTAGTTTTTACCGCTAAAATCACCATTTAAAGCTAAGCTGGCAATGGTACCTGCCAGTACAGAAAACGTACTGGATCATATACAGCATCGGATTACTAGGGATTGTAATGTGGTAGTTTCTCTCTTGCTTTCCACATCGCAGTACTGTAGCCGTTCAAATCATCCTGATCACGCCTACAGCTGTATTGGATATAGACACAACCAACATCATTTGTTTTCGGCTCTATACCATACTGACAGTACTGCTGCCTACCTAATCACCTAATAATTTATAGAGAAGGGGAAAAAATAAAAGGGAGTTAGGAGAGAAAGGAGGTTGGATTCCTAGCTTTAAACGAAGAAAGCAGACTTCAGCAGCTTAAGAAATGGAACAACCTGCAGAGTTAGGACTTAAGTGATTTTTCAGTTACTATCTTATTCGCGTATTTTTGCTTCGATACATTTTTCAAAGCATCAGGTGCCATGCACCATATTAAAAGATTATGTACAATGATAATTAATAAGGTCACTATCAGGGGTAGTCTCTTGCGCCATTCTTTCATAGATATAATTTTTTTAAATTGTTCCACTCCCCTTTCTCACCATACCAATACAGAGTTCTATTTTATTGTGTATTATTAGTCTGTATGTAATACCCAGTCGATAGATATCATATATGTTTTAATACGATTTCTTCCGCCTCCTTTCCCTGTGGCCGCCATGTCATTTTATATTGGTTAATTCCTAGGGTATTATTGTGTATGTTTTTCCAAGTCGATGGACACCTATATTGCCTACTTTGGATTTTACTGGTGGCGATTAATATTTTCCGTTTATCTGTTTATATTTACTGTAGTTTCCATTACTCATTAAATTGTTCATATTACAGTTAGTATAATGGGCCCATTCAATTGTTCATGATATGGGAGGTGTAACTTACCAGTTCAATTGTTCATGATACGGGTAGTATAGTTGACCCGCTCATTACTTTATACGTCTGGTGCTACTGATTACACCAATTGTTAATACCTAATGCTGTACACAGACCCTTTCAAATTTTAATAATTCGGGTTTTACACATTACCTCTTCAATTGTTTTTACTACTGATTACTATAATTCTGGTAGTTAAAACTAACCGTACCATATCATATTCCACTGATGGTACAAATTACACCTTCAATTGTTAATATAATTGGTGGCACGGTGTACCCGTTTTATATTTTGTACTTTTGGTGGTTCAAGTTACCCATTCAATACTTTATAATTCCCTCGGTTAAATCCACACGTTCAATATTTTATACTTCCGACGGTTCCATTCACTCCTTTAACTGTTTATATTCATTGTGATTCACGTTAACCATTCAATAGTTTACAATACTGGCAGTTCACATTATCCGTTAAATTGTTTATACTTCGGACGGCTACCCCATCTTGCCGGCACAACATCCTGTTGCCATAGCGTCCGTTCGGCATAAAGTCCTTTCGGCATACCGTCCGTCAGCATACCGTCCGGCTAAGCAAAAAATCAATTTGTAAACCAGAAAATGGTTTTATAAAATTTTAAGAAAAAAGCACACGAATGCAGCTCGATGACTCGCAATTTCTTGTGATAATTGGAAGACGTTTACTAAAAATATACGGTATATACTTTGATAATCCACGCACATTTTTCTAAAAATTTTGCAAACTAAAATTCAGTTGAGAGAAATATAACGAAAAGGAGAAGAATCAAAATTTTCCCAACATTATTTCCGAATACATTTCACCGGAATTATTATATGGAATAGGGATACTATGTGTCATTAACACTAAATCCATTAAATTTTAAACATTCGAGCTAAGATTTAATAACTTTCAGCTACTGCATTCAATATTTATGGTAATAATATCCATATGAACAAAGAAAATATCTCAGAATAATTCTCCTGATTTAAATTACTCCAGAATAAAATATCACAATATGTGGCAGCGCTGGAAATATACTATTTCGCCAAAACTTATTTTTTAGGGGCACCTTAAGGCGAGTAGCTATTGATTAAAGAGAAGAGCTTCCGATCAAATCTCCGAGGATAACGAGAAAACCGGATTTTATTAAAATCGGGCATTGTTAATTTCCACCTGCAGCCCAGTTGCCAAGTTTCTCTTCCTCATTTCTTGTTCGGTTATAGTCACTGAGACTATTCTCTACAAGGAAATAATGGACTGGTAGGATTGCGCAAGGATTAAAATGTTTTACTTCTCACATAGGTATACAAATTATGACGAGAGAATTATGCCTGGACAGGGAATTACCCAGGTAATCAAGTGCGCATTGAGTGAAAGTTAGAAAAACCAGTGTCAGTGGATAAATTATTTCTCTCCAAAAGCCATAACAATATTGCTTTAATGGATACGCGAGCTATACAATTGTAACATTGGAAATGTTAAGAATCGATGAAGAAAATTCAATGTATTCTGTCACATGCTTATACTTTTGAGTAAAAAGAATATATATATATATAAGTATATCATCATCGTCATTGGTAGTCTGTCCGTAGACAGGTCCGTAAATATTCATGGTTAAACCTGGTTTTCCATATATTTCTATTTTCCGCTGTCTTCTTCATACAGTCAAACTCTTTTATAACGACGTCACGGCTTTAGCGAGCAAATGCTACCTCCAAGATAAGTTTACGAGCATTTACATACAAATATTTCACGTATATAACGAGCACGCTTCACGGATATATCGAGCAAAGTTTGACCACTTCTCACTGTCTCAAACGCGGCGGCGGTCAGCCCCTTCATTCCTCATAGTGACCCACCTTGGGTTCTCGAGTCCAGCCTCTACACCATATCCCCCGGGGAGGATAATGACCGCGGTGTTGTTGTTAAAAAATAATCCCTTCGTCCAAACCGAGAATTCCCAACTTGCGGGTACAGTGGCACCCGCGGACGTCCTTTGTCCTCTCCTCCCAACCCCCAGCTCTTTTACAGCCAGGAGGTTGTGATTGGAAGGGGGTAAGGGGCTGAGGGCATGTACAATGGCGCCCTCCCCCATCGCTCAGCCGAATGCACCCAACACCCTTTCCCACGTAAAGATGGGAAATCCCAGGTTTAATCCGTCTCCTCATTAACTCTTCCTGGAATTGGTATGCTCACAGTTTGCAAAGAAAGTTCGTAGCGTTGATCACAAAAATCAGTTTAGATTTTGCCCTTGAACGAGTAATATGTCCGTACATAAAAGGAAGTGTCTGGCTATTCGCGAAAGGGTTGATTTTATTCGATAGTTAGAACGTGGTGAAAAAAATGTTGAAGAGTTTAAAAAATTTAATTTATCGTCGTCTACGGTTTCAACCTTATGGAAAAACAAAGAAGCTATTTTATCTGCACTAGAGAACAGCCTAACAACGAACAAGAAAATGAGGAAGTGTGACTTGGGTACTGTTGATCAAGCACTGCAGGAGTGGTTTAAGACGCAGAGAAATGCTGGTTTCCCCATTTTAAAGGTACAGGCAGATAAATTTGCAAAACAGTTAGGAGAACTTCACATGCAATAACGGGTGGCTTGATCGTTTTAAAAATCGGCATAACATTGTTTATGCGCATGTCAGTGGAGAAGCCCTGTCAGTAGATTCAAAAACGGCAAGTGAATGGGTGAAAAGTGTTTGGGAGGAGTGTCGAAAAGGTTACAGAGAAGAAGACATCTACAATACCGACGAAATTAGACTGTTTTACAACATAATGCCTGATGCAACGTTTAAATTCAAAGGTGACAAATGTGTTGGTGGCCTAAGACCTAAGAATCGTTTAACACTTTTAATGTGCGCAAACATGAATGGGAATGACAAAAAAAAACTTTTTGTTATTGGTAAGTCACAAAAGTCACGTTGTTTCAAAAATGTAAAGAAGCTTCCCGTTTAATATGCAGCTAATAAAAAGGCAGAGGAAAAATATAAACATTTTACTCCTTGTCGATAACTGTCCTGCGCACCCACATATGCAGGAGTTCTCCAATGTAAAACTGGTGGTTTTGCCTCCAAATGCAACTTCTATTTTGCAGCCAATGGACATGGGGATAATTAAAAGTTTTAAAAGCCATTTCAAGCTATTTTATGTTCTACAGTTGATTGAAAGGAGGGAAAGAGGTTTAGATGGCAACGTCTCTGTATTGGATGCAATTCATTTGATGACAGATGCATGGGACAATGTTTCACCTACAACGATCATAAACTGTTTTCGAGAGTCTGGTTTAATATCGGGAGAATTTTCGTTTGATAACCATAACGTTGATGAAGGTGATCTACCTCTATCAGAATGGCTTAAAGAAAATAGAATTGCGAATTTTGACCATGTAAATGGCATTGACAATTTTGTTCATGTTGATTTGATAACCAGTGGAATTCCTACGGAGAGTGAAATAATAGAGACAGTACAAAACACAGCAGACAGTGATGAAGACAATGTTGAATGTGTCGAAGACACAAACCTGACGAAAGCCGTGCCAACTTACTCTCAAGGTCAGGATGCCGTGGAAGCATTAAATGATTTTTTTGAAAACATTGACATTTCCGATGGTGTTTTTAGTGCACTAAGTGTAATAAGAGGAAACTTAAGAGACTTCAAAGTGAAATCTATGAAACAGGCTACTATTCAAAGTTATTTTTGTAAAAAGGGGAGAGATTAAGGATGCAGCTGTGAGTAAATTTTTTATGTACAAATGTTTACTTTAAATTTTCTAGTTTATTCTCATTTTTACGTTTTTTCATACATTTACTAAATAAACTTTCTGTTTATATATTCACTTTTACTTCTTATGTCTTATTTCACCATATGCATGCATGCTTTTGCCTTCACGGATATTAAGTTTAGCGGCTATAACGAGCAAAACTAAACGGTCCCGTGGCGCTCGTTGTAGCAGATTTTGACTGTAGTCTGTATAACCATTCTCTTCTATTCTACGTAGTACTTCATCGTTTTTCATCCTATCTGTCCATTTTATCTTCAGCATTCTCCTCCAAGTCCACATTTCAAAGCTTTCCAAGTAGTTTATATCATTTTTCTTTAGCGTCTTCTTGGGGATATCATCACTTATATTTCCCGTAAGTAGGTGTTTCTTTCTTCTGAAATCCGCTTTTGCTTTTCCTATTCTAGTCCTGATCTCATCCGTACATTTTACTTCTTTTTTTATGATGCTTCCAAGGTATTTATAGTCCGAAACGTGTTCTAAAGGCTTTCCTTCAATATTTATGTTCAGACTCATCTTTGCCCTATGTTCAAATGACCTTGGATATTTCTGTATTTATTTCCATCCCGTATTTTCTACCTGCAATTACTAGTCTATTTATCATTTTCTAAAGTTCATCTTCCTTTCTTGCTAGAAGTACTTGATCATCCACGTATTTTACCGCTCTTATAATACTTCCTCCAATTTTGAAATCTCCTATGCCTTCTAACGCTTCTTTCATTGGAATTTCTCCATATATATTTAATAGGGTCGGCAAAAGGCAGCAGCCCTGTCTTACATCTTTACCAATATTTACTCCGCAGGTGACCGCATTCTCCAACCTGACCTTTACAACTTGATTCTCATATAGATTCCTGTTCAGTCTCCTGTCTTTCCAGTCTACACCTATATCCTTAAATATCTTCATCAATAATACCAAATTTACTCTATCAAAGGCTTTCTCCCAGTCTACGAAACATACCCAGATATCTTGACTGTACTCTATTGCCCTTTCTGATATGATTCTAACTACCACTATTGCATTTCTAGTTCGTCGTCTTTTTCTGTAACCTAATTGATCTTCCCCTAGCATTTCTTCTGCCTTT
This sequence comes from Tanypteryx hageni, assembly GCA_028673005.1. NCBI lineage: Eukaryota > Metazoa > Arthropoda > Insecta > Odonata > Petaluridae > Tanypteryx > Tanypteryx hageni. Next base: position 6,322,659 of record CM054112.1, read on the forward strand.
TTCTCCAGTCTTTTATTAAGAATCCTCGTGATGGTCTTCGATGTGTGTGACAGAAGGCTTATCGTTCTGTAGTCTTTACAGTGCATTGCCTTTGGCTTCTTCTAGGAAATCCCGAGGCCACTCTCCCGTGTCGTAAACCTTATTAATTAATTTGGTGATCGCTGATAGCTCTTTCTAATCCTATGACTTTAAATACCTCACCCGGTATTCCATCGCTACTTGTGGCTTTTACTTTCTTTAGTTCCACTATCACATTTTCTACTTCGCTCTCCATTATACTTGGTCCTAAGTTGTCTTCTTCAATGTTTTCCTCATCTTCTAGTTTCATTTCTGCCGATCCTGCCTGCTTCCTGTATAGTTCCTTAAATCAGTGGTTTTCAACCGGTGTGCCGCGAGACCTTGAAATAAATTGCTAATCTGCGCGTCTTCCATCGATTATATACTTATATTTAACAAATAAACTAACGCACAGTATTAACACTAGTTTAATCCAGTCCAAAAGTATCACCGCTTTGGAAGGCGCGTAAACAGTAAGCCCTGCAACAACTTTGTCAGTTATGTCATAGTAACCGAATCCCTTGTGCATAAGTCATAGACTTGATTGGTTCTCGTTGCTCTCTAAGTCTCTACGATGACGTATATAGCATGCTCCGCCTGCGGTATCCTTCCTGGCTGTCCACGACTCTGGCCCATTCCTTTATCAAATCAGTACTAGGCTAGATTCGTGGCTGCCTTTACTACAATTTGGTGTACGTGAATGTATGTTTCCTCACTTTATTCTGTATAAAATAATTTTTATTTAGTGTTTTGTACAATACCGTTGGTAGAAAACTGTTTGATATTCGGGGTTCGTCCAATTATCATTGCTAAAAATTATAAAACTTGCGCCTCTAAAAATGGACAGATTTATTACAAGAAAACGTAACGGTGAAAATTTGAAGAACATGTTAAGGAAACCCCCAATTTCAGCGGGATCAAGCCAAGTACGATTTCTTAGGTTTTTCGCATGTATATGGTCAGTTATTTGAGTCTGGGCTTTTCTTGGTGTGGAGATAAAGATTGTCCTATTCCAATGTGTGTTGTGTGGTGAGCAACTATCAAACGAAGCCATGGTTCCCAGCAAATTGAAGTGGCGATTTCACCACAAAACATGCACACCTTGAAGGAAAAGATTTGAACTATTTCTAAAAGTTGATGGAACTGCATTCTAAACAAGCTAGTTACTTCGAAAAAACGTTCAAGTGTCTGATAGTGTTCAAGTTGCTTCTTATCAGGTAGCAGAAATCATAGCTCAAAAAAGGAAGCCCCACACTATACCTGAGCCACTTATTTTGCCTGTGTGCAGTGCGATAGTTAGGATAATGCTCGGTGATGAAGCAGGACAAGAAATTTCCTAAATTCCACTTTCTAAAGATACAATTCGAAGGTTAGAACGTGTCATCTAACATAGAGGAAAACGTTTCTAATATGCTTAAAATGTCAGACTTGGCTTTGTAGGTAGATCAGTCGACCGATATTAGCGGCAAAGCAAAACTATTAGCATATGTTCTCTTCATTTATGAAAATGAAACAATTAGTCAATTTCTGTGCTACAGAAAATTCCCACAACACATAAGAGGTCAAGATATATTCGATACTTTGACTTCTTACTTAGAACGTTTGGAAATTTCATGGAAGTTATGTGCAGGAATTTGTGCCAACGGTGCTCCATCCATGTGGCTTTGTCTCACTTGTAAAACATAATTCAACTACAATAACTAGGTACCCATTGTTTTTGCACAGGGAAGTCCTTGTTGAAAAGACATTAAGGAGTTAATGGCTGTCAGGGGAAGAGTGTTGGCTCGTGTATATGAACTTAAAGAAGAGATGTTACTGTTTTTTGAAACAGGAAAACAGTAATTTTTGTGAATATATAAGCAGTGAAATTTGGTGCGCCAAATTAGCATATTTCGCAGATATATTTAGGCATCTGAATAGTGTGAACACTAGCATGCAAGGGCGGAATGAAAACATCGTGACTTCTACGGATAAGCTACTGGCATTACAGAGAAAAATAGTTATCTGGAAAAAGAGAGCTAGAGAAGGTAATTTCAAAATGCTTCCTCTGATTCAAAAAACTCATACGAAAAAAATTGTTGCTCTCGTGGTGTAGCTAGAGAAGGTAATTTCAAAATGCTTCCTCTGATTCCAAAAACTCATACGAAAAAAATTGTTGCTCTCGTGGTGTAGAATTCAGGAACTTTAGAGCACAATATCGAGCGAGTTACTTTCCATCCTTGACTACAGAGAAATACGACTGGGTAAGGAACTTATTCACAACAGTGGCAACTGACTTAAGTATGCGTTTTTACTCTCTCCGAAGAAGAAGAGTTAGCTTCTCTTTCAACTGATCGCACTCTGAAAATCAAATCTACCGAATTGTCTCCGGGTATATTCTGGATATCAGTTAGAGAAGAATATTCAGAAATTGCGAAAAAATCTTTGGCAGTTTTCTACATCCTGGGTGAGTTGGAGTTCTAGATACTTACAAACATTAAATGCAGAAAAATGGAATGGTTCTACTGTGTTGAAGAGAAAATGAGAGTATGCAGACCATTTAGTCGTGGGTGACTTCAACGCAAAGGTAGAATAACAGAAGGAAGATGACAGGTCCGTTCCAAAATAGGGCTATGAAGACAGAAATAAACGAAACTTATAGACTTTGCAATGAAGTTCTCTCGGGTTTCCAGCCGGGTTATTTGGTTTCCCAGCGTTTCTATGGCTGCCTCTGCCATCATCCTCAGGGTGATCTGAGATACCGTGGAGTGTTCATCCAGGGTTTATATTCATGTCGCCACCGTTGGTCTTTCCACTCATTGGCTGATGGGTTGGCCAATCAGCACGTTGCTGTGCTAGCCGTGCAAGGGTGGGGTCCTACGCCCTGCTCAAGTTGAAACCGGTGTCTCGGTTTAAATTTTGTGGGGTCATTCGGATTGCGATGGCTTCTTTCACTAGACAGTCCCAGTATCCATGGCCTCTGGTGACTAGCCTTATGTCATCGAGGTGAATTTTATGCCCGTTCAGGAGGTAATGCTCTGCGACCGCCGATTTTTCCGGTTATCTCAATCTGATGCACCGGTCGTGCTCTTTTAAGAGGGTCTGAATGGTTCTCCCCGTTTGTCCGATGTAGTGCTTCCCGCACTCGCATTGAATCGAGTATACGCCCGGTGTCCTCAAACCGATGTCATCTTTCACTTTTCTGAGGAGGCCCCTGATCTTGGTAGGAGGTTTTTGTATGGTTCTAATCCCATGCTTGGCCAACATTAGGGATATCCTCCCCGAAACTGTCGAGGCATACGGGAGGCAAGCCGTGGCCTTTGGTTTGTCCTTCGTTTTGGCGTGCGTCACGATCGGGTTTTCGGCCCTTTTCAGGGCCCTCTGGATGTCACTCTCCTCATAGCCATTTTGTCGGAAGGTCTGACGTAGGTGGCTTAGCTCCGCTTTGAGGCTCCCCTTGTCTTTTCTGTATGCACCAACCTCTGAATAATGAACGCCTCCTTTAAGAAGAGTCCAAATATATGATGCTTTTGGAAGGGACACAATGGTACCTAAAATGAAATTGTTTTCATACCAGTCAATAAAAGACATGTGCAAGAAGACTATTCTATCCTCAATCAATTTAATGCTGTAAAAATCGTCTGTCCGGTGCATTGTGAAACGAAAGACTCTATGACTGAAGTGAGAGTGAGACAAGGAGATACCATGAATATTAAATTATTCAAAGTAGCACTAAAGGTAATGATCAAAAAGCTATAATGAAAAGAAAAAGATATGAAGGTGATTGGAGAACATCTGAATCATCTGCGTTTTTCTGAGGACTCAATACCATTCTCAGGAAGCCCGGAAGAGCTCCGCTGAAAAACTGTGGAAACTAAGCGGGCAAGGCAAAAGGCTAGACTCGAACTAAATCTTACAAAAACAAACTTCATGTACAACTCTTTCACAAATACTGTCAGTTGAGTAGAACTCGAGGAAGTCACAAACTACGTTTTTTTGGGGCAACTTATCGCTACCGACAAATCGCTTTTTGGAGAAATGGACCAGAGTGGATTCGGTCGAAATGCAAACATCTTCAATTCAAATATGCCAGTCCTGCTAAAGAGGAGATTTTTAATCGATGTGTTCTGTCCGTTATGACTTACGGATGTTAATCACGGGCTATGAAAACCAGAATAATTCAGCGTCTATAAACAACGCAGAGGAGCATGGAGAGATGTCTTCTAAGTTTTACCCGATGATAGCACAAAAGAAATGATTGGATAAGAAAGACGACAGGACTCTGTAGCGTAATTACGAGCGTAAAAGCGCTAAAGTGGTAGAGGGTGCAAGATTTGCACATACAGCATTATTGGACGGATTCCAAGAAACATTAATAGAGCGAAATATCAATCATAAATATCTAATTAGCGCAGAGGGGGAGGTGTGGTTTTCTCAAACAGAGGGCAATAAAAATACTGTACAGCCATGGTAGTCTTCCGCTGGAAGAGGTTGCCATTACCCGACTACGCATAGGTCACTGTTGGTGGACGCATAGTTACCTATTGTGATCTGAGGAAGCCCCAGTTTGTAAGACATGTGACACTGCACTAACAGTGTCACATATTTTATTGGACTGTATGTAATTCAGGAATGAGAGAGAGTGAGAGAGGGTGCATGTACCTATGAACTGTTCTGTCACTCTGGGAGATGATCCTCAATTAGTAAATAGAACCATCTTATTTCTGAAAGAGTCCAGAATTTTATCTTTTATATAGGTTTACATAAATAAGTTTTTAACGATTTCAATATTGGATAGGATGTGGCCTGTATATAACTCTCCTATCCATTTCTATAAATTATAAGATTTTAGCGACCATAATAGGCCCTATTAGAGCCTTGTGGTAAGTTTATTTATTATATTATTGTCGTGAGACCCTTATATAGTACAGTCTCATTGGCATTTTATTTCACAGATTGTGGGAGGCCCTTTTACAGTCTCTCTCAATCTGTTTTTAAGTAATTTATTATTTATTTATTGGGAGACGAGACTAGATATATTTTATGTTGTCTCGTCAAAATCATTTGTGTTGTGTGGCATATAGACCTATCATGATAATGAGTGAGTTTTTAGAAGAAGGTACGGCGATAATAGCCCACGAGGCTGATTCGCCATACAACGCACAAACAGGGGCGGAGTGAGATGTAGGAAGAGGATGACACAAAACCTAAAGCATTTGTAGGACTACAGATCTGAAATTTTCCATAATGATAGGCTTATAGAGCAATGGTTTCCAAACTGTGGGACGCGCCCCTCGGGGAAGGCACGATGGATAGGTCAGGGGGGAGGAAATATTTGTCAAGGATTAACCATCCAAATCTTGAGACCTACAATATGCAGCCGATAAAATCTAACCTCTATTCGGCTAGGACGTGCAGTTTATTTGTTTGTTTTTCTAACGATGGTTATATTAATGGCATTTATATTTATTGTTTATGAACTGTGATTGAACATGGTGCAGAGGGAGGGAGCACAAAAGCAGCTTACTTAGGTTAGGGAGTAGGGGCGAGGATTTTAATTTTTGTATTGGTATAAACGACAGAAAATTTCCGAATTTTGAAATATTTTCATTTTTAGGGTAGTTTTTCAACCCCATTTTTTCATTCCTACCCACCGTAATAAAAGCATGGAAATCAGTGCAGAGCTTTATAATGTTGCATTTTTTTAATGAATTAAAACTAATTGTAAGATACAAACTCTAGAAATATTTATAGCTTAAAGAATAACGTCCATTTCTCATGAATAAAAAATTAAAACGCGTGTCGAAGTATTGCAAGCAGTTGTTTTAATCGAAAAAGAGGGAACATTTTCCAATATATTACAATAAAAATATTAACTGCAATGGGAACGAGTCCAATGCCTTCAAATGGGAGTTAATAATCTTATATATCATTCTGACTATCACGCTCATCCATTGGTTCAAATTCCACCAATCACATTTAAGGTTCATTTGCATGCACTGTGATACGATATTTACTGTAATCGTAGTATATAAATTAGTACTAATGCTACTTAACAAGATAATAAATATGTAAATTATATTTTAAAATCAAATTTAATATAAATTTCAATTAAAGTATATTAAAGTTGATACATTGTAGCAGAAATGTCGTTGAAACAAACGAGTGTACGTGTTGAATTTTAAGTTTAAATATTATAAATCAGGGAAACGAAAAACACAAAGTATTATTCCACATATAAAAAGGAGTTTTACTTTCGACTGCTTTTTTTACAGGGTAACACCATCAGGTGAACAGAAAACAGAGACCATTCAAATATATAGGAAGGCTCGAGGGGGAGGAAGTGGGAAGAAATTACGGGATTGGCTCTGAATGGTTAAGGAAGGGAGGGGGAAGGAAGAATAGGAGTGTGGGTCTGTGGGGAGGGACGGTGGTGGTGGTGGGGGAGGTATAGGTAAGGGGTATCCAGCAGGGGGGAATGTGAAGGGTATAGAAACTCAATAACCACATGACAATCATTATCAGACAAATATTGTAAGATTTCTATCTGCTCCAATACATCCAATTTCGGGTCTTTGGTCATAAAATGTAACACAGTAGGTACAAAATCACTAACATATTTAAATGCCAACAGGTGATTGGCAAAGTGGGACTGATTCCGATTATAAAAAAAACAACTTTTGTGTTCTTTTATCCTAATATTGAAGTTCCTGCCAGTTTGACCAACATACCATTACAAATGTTACAGCTTAATTTATAAATACCGCTTCTACAATTAACATCAATTTAACTCTTAGGGGAAGGCAGAAGATTCTGAAGGTTACACCTAATGTAAAAAGCTGCTCTAAAATTTACTTTGGGACAGCTGGAACTCTCCAACCTCCTGGGGTTGGCTTATTCGCATTCCCAGCTGTGCTTTTAATGCGATTCTAGGCTAATTTCACTATCACAATTTTCTCTTCTTTGGCCCCTTGTTACAAAGAGGCACCAAACCCTCCCTACAAGCGGGGACGCTTGTTGCTAGGCAGGGTTTCCAGCGAATCAAGGCTGGCGATGGGTCGCTTGTAGCGGTCCCACCACCTAACCTTGATATCGCCCAGCTTCTGCACCTCTTTGTGCCTCGATGCTGCTGCCTTGCAGTAGAATTCCTTGGACATCCTCGGAAGGAAAACGTCCAGGGATTCCACATTTCCGTCTAAGTGCAACCGGCTGACGCTCTCGTATCGGCAACGACCGAGTATCAGCCGGAGTGCACTGTTCTGCACCACTTGCAGCCTGTAGAGGGTGGTCTTGGGCACTACAGACCAGACCGGCGCTGCGTAAGTCATGATGGGCCTCACGCAGCTCAGGTAGAGGCGTCTCTTGGTGCCAGCCGACAAGACACCCGGGCGCAGGATCGGACGAAGCCTCGCCAGAGCCCCGAGTGCCTTGTGGCGGACGCGCTTAACCTGAGGCTTCCAGAGAAGCCTCCGGTCTAGCACCACTCCCAGGTATATGACTTCTGGGCTCCAGGGGATAACCCGCCCCCCCATCACTGACAAATCGACTCCAGGCGGCGCTCCTCTTCCAGGGTGGAAGATGATGGCCTTGGTCTTACTGGGGTTAACTACATTGCGGCATCGACGATACCAGGACACCAGTTCGTCGACGGCGCACTGCAGCGTCCTCACTGCCGCGTACGTCTTGGTAGACCGCGACAGGAGCGCCGCATCATCCGCGTACAGGGCAAGCGTAGTGTTCAACCCAAGATCCCGAGGAGGATCTTGGGTGAAGATGTTAAAGAGGATTGGCCCCAGGACGGACCCCTGCGGGACACCGGCGCATATTCGCCGAAGTCCTGATCCGGCCTGGAGCCAAAACACCCTGAACGTCCTGCCCTGTAAGTACGACTCGATGAGCCGCACTAGCCGCGCAGGAAACTGGAGTCGATGCAACTTCAACAGGAGAGCTGGATGCCACACGCGGTCGAAGGCCTTCGAGATGTCGAAGAAAGCCCCTGCGACCGAGTGCTTCCTGTTGAAGGCGTCAGTGATGAAGTTGCTGGGTAGTGGAGTGCCCCTCCCGGAAGCCAAAGTGCTCGTCCGGGAGAACATTCTTCTCCCGGACAATATCCACCAGCGGCATCCGGACAAGACGCTCAAAGATCTTCCCAAAGCCCGCCAGGAGAGAGATTGGCCGGATGTCCCCGGGACCAACCTCCGTTCCTGGCAGCTTCGGGAGACAGATGATCTTTGCCCTCTTCCAGGCAGACGGAAAATATGGAATCCCGACACAACCGTTGTAAATGGCGGCCAGGAATTCTACTGCTGCGACAGGTAGCTGTCGCAAGATGATGTTGGGGATGGCATCATCCCCGGAAGCCCTCCACGTCCCAAGGCGACGGATCACCGCAGCGATCTCGCGCACCTCAAAGCGAGGGAGCTCCACAGCATCGAGCAAGGGGCCGCGGTCAAGCGTCCCGAGTTCCCGTGCGATGTCCTCTTCGACCTCATCCGACTCTGCTGTGGCCGGGTTCGGGCAGAATACCCCCTCCAGATATTCTGCCATCAACCCGGCTTTCTCCTTCGGAGTCCTCTCAACGGAGTCCCCCTGGATGATCAGGGGGTCCCTCCGTTGGGTAACGCAAAGCCTCCTACAGGTTTTCCAGATGGACTGGTCCTCCAAGGAAAGCGTGGAAAGATGGAGTTCCCACGCGTCCGAGCGCACGTCTTTTAACATGTCCCGGACCGTCCTGTTGAGGGAGTCCATCTGGATCCTGAGGTTCAACGTACGGTGGCGCTGCCATCTCCGCCGCACGCTGTTGCGCAGCGTGATCGTCTGTCTGACGACACGAGGCAAAGCAATGCGTATACCCCCGGCTACGACCACCTTCGGGATCGCAGCGTCCATGGCCTGCTGGACTGTGGTGGTGAGGAGGTCGACCATGCGGTCTGCCTCCTCGCACGTCCTAGGCGGTGTTGGGTCGACCGGCAGCCTTTCCGCAATGAACTCGCGGAAGTGCTGCCAGTCGGCACGAGCTAGGTCCAGACGCTGCGAAGGTGGTACTCGCACTGGCAAGTTCCCCAGAAGTAGCAGGGTCGGATTATGATCAGAGGACATATCGCACACGGAATGCATGCTGAGGGACGCCCTGATGTTGTTGATGACAGCAACATCAAGGACGTCCCTTGAAGGGAGATAGGTGGGCTCGTTCGGCGCGAGCACCGTGAGCCCCTCTTCATCGGCAAGATCTTTCAGCCGCAGGCCCCTCAGGTTGGGGACTCTGGAATGCCAACTGGTGTGCTTGGCATTCAAGTCCCCAAGTACGATCGAGGGGCAGCCATTCCCGACGACCTCCAGGACCTCATCCGGATCCCACGCCCTCCCCGGCGGGTAATACACCGAGGAGACCCTGATCCATTCGGTACAGGTCCTGATGTCGACGGATACAGCTTCCATCGACCCGTAGTTCCGCTCTGGAAGCGGACGATGTTCTACAGATCGATGAACTAGCAGTGCCGAGCCGCCACGCCCCTGCCCCCCGGCGGGCTGGTTGATCCTGTCTGCGCGGTATATTGCCCAGTTAGGAATCTTCCACGCATGCGCCGGGCGGAGTTGCGTCTCGTTCACAGCGGCGACGATGGCGTGCTTCTCTTGTAGGAACGCCCGAAGCTCTTCCGTCTTCTCCTTGACACCTCGGGCGTTCCATTGCAGAAGGACGCTGCACCCCCTAGTCCCCATTGTTGGGGGCCGAGATGCGCTCCTTGACCAGCTCCTCCAGGAGAGAGAGGAGGAGCTGGCCGGAGGTTGAGGAGATATAACCTCTCAGCGCCCCACAAATCATCGCTACCGTACGCCAGAAGTCGGGGACCTCCTCGGACCTAACCGACTCTGGCGCACTGCTCTGCGGCTTGCTAATCTTGACCGAAGCTTCGAGTCCCTTGGGAGGGACCACTTCGGCCGATGCAGTTGGCCGACTTGCGACCAAACGCTTCTCTTTTATTGTCTTTTCTACTGCCAGAGGGGCCGCGGCGGGGCCTTTCGGGGCCTCACTCTCCGCTTTTGCTTCCTCTGAAGCCTGCTGGGCTTTGGCCGCCCTGCGCCTCCCCTTTCGTAGAGCGGAGGCTGAGGGCTTCTTAGATACCGTCTCCTTCCGTACAACGGGACATGGAGCCGGTGCTATTACGGCGGGTTTTGGATCCGCCTGCTTATCCGGCTCAGCACCTGGCTGCTGAGTCGGAGATGAGGCACTAGCCGAAGGTGTCCGCTTGGCAGTGCCCCCAGCCACCGCGGCAAAGGGACGGGAGGCGTCCACTTTTGCCGAGGGGGCAGGCTTCATTTTTAAAGTTGGAGCAGTCTTGGAAGCCTTCCCCGGAACCGACTACCTGACAGACTTCTGCTGCCCCTCCTCGTATCTTGCCAGCGCTTCCAAGAATGCCGGGCATTCCCGGTGCGAGGCAGGATGATCGCCCTCGCAGTTTGCACATTTGGCAGGCTCCGAAAGCGGCTTTGGGCAGTCGTCCCCCTTGTGGGGACCGGCGCACCTGAAGCAACGCGTGTCGCACCTGCAGGCGAGCGACACGTGGCCAAACCTCTGGCAGTTGAAACATATCAACGGCCCTCTATTCCCTCTATACTGCTCGATCTTCACCGAGCAGTGACACAGGGTTTGTATTGCCGACACTGGAGGGGCTCGTGGAGTCCTCTCAAGGTTGGCGACAAATCTGCCTATCGGGATCCGCTTCCCTCCCTCCATCGCAGTCATCTGTCGGACGCCACGGACAATAAATCCTTTTTCCGAAAGACCTGCTGCAATGTCCTCAGGGGAGTAGCCCTTCCCTACATTTTTGATAAGCAGACGCGTCCCCTGGACCGTCTGCAGTAGCTGGGTATGGTACTGGACCTTAGCATCGTCCAGTACCTTCGTCGCCGCCCGGTGGTTCTCAGGCGTGTGGACGACTATTCAAGTGGAGGCCCTGTTGACCTCCAGCTCAAAGTCATCGCCGCACACCTTGCTGAGTTCAGCGGCAATTGTTTTGTGAGAGAGGATCCCGTATACCGTGATCGGCGATACGCGGACCCTCTTTCGAGCTCCCTTGTCAGGACCTTGTCCCTCCGGAGCTGTACTCTTCCCCCCCTCAGCAGGGGAACGGGAAGGTTTCTGCCTCTTGGCTCTCCGTTTAGTAACTGGCGTAAACTCACCATCCTCGTCCGTGCTGGCGACTGCATCAGCACCGAGAATGGGGCGGATCGGTGGAAGGGGCAGGCGCTTGTCCCCCGGTCATTTTTCTTTTGCCGAGTACTCCGTCCGTCGAGTCCATAGACTCGACCGGAGTAACGGCGGGCTGATGGCCCTGAACAGGGCCTGAATTTCCGGCACTGATGGCGGGGGTCACTAACTTCGAACGACCAGAGGGGGGGAGCAGGGTTCCCTCCCGGGACGTCGAAGCGACGGATTTGCCAACTTTCACGGCGTTCTTCTTGATAGGCCTCGGTTCGGGTACTATCGCGGTTGTGACCCCGCTGCCGCCTTCCGAGGCTGTAAAGGGGGGGAGCGGGGCTCCCTCCCGGGACGTCGAAGCGACCGATTTTTCCCTTTTTTGAGGGGTTCTCCTTGGTAGGCCTCGGTTTGGGTACTACCGCGGGTGTGACCCCGCCGACGCCTACCGAGGCTTTAACACGTTGGCCCTGGGCCGGAGTTGCGGGAAGGGCTTCGAAAGCAACCGGGGCAGCAGCATCCGGTGCCTTCTTGGCGCACATCTCCCTGTACTCCGCTGGAGTAATTCTCCCAAAGGAGGAGTCGCTTGAAAGCGACGACGACCGGGGGCGAGCGGAACTAATTTGGAGGCTCCCTTCCATAAGGGCAGTCGACTCAACAGACCCTTTCGGGTCACTTTCCATGGAAGGGATTATCCTCTCCATGGCAAAAATTTCTAGGCCCTTTTCAGGGCCAAGAAAAACACGGAGGCTGACCTCAGAAGGCCAGGCTCCACCGTAACTTTGAACGACAAGTACAGGTGAGCAGAAGGGACTCGTTAGCCTTCCCCTGACTTGCCGACGACCGTACGAAGCGAAAAAACAAACCCGAAACCGGAGTTCTGCGGAATCGCAGAAGCGCCACAGTCGCGAGTGGTAGTCGCAAGTACTTAAAAGCACATAATAGTGCGAAGAAACGATATGGCTATGCCTAGGCTACCAATATCGAGTCAGGGCTCTCAGCGAGCATCCTACTTTGGGCAGCAAATTACTAATTTTATATGATATTTTTCCTACAAACGGATTTTTACACTCACGGGGGGTTTATTGAGAGCCAATCCCGTAATTTCTTTCCCCTTTCCTCCCCCTCGAGCCTTCCTATATATTTGAATGGTCCCAGTTTTCTGTTCACCTGATAATGTTACCCTGTAACGAAACCGGTCGAAATTAAAACTTCTTTTATATGTGGAATAATACGTTGTCTTTACCATTTCCCTGATTTATAATTATGGAATCATTCCACCAAGTCACGCTGAAGACTATCACCTTCAACTTGAAATATTTTAAATAAGTTCGGGAAAAGTACTGCCAAATTATTGTTGCGCATGCAAGTACTTAAAGAAAAACTTGTAAAACAAGTGAACAAGGGCAAAAACTTGTACTTGACCATTTGAGGCTCTATAATTACTATTTGGAAAAATATGTATATGTAAAAAGAAGTATCTTTTATATTTCACTAGTTTTAAAGATCGTCCATATGACGGGCAGGCAGCGCCGTCTTAAGGCATTTGGAGGCCTTGGGTCCTAACTTTTTTGAGGCCACCCTTCCATTTGCAGAGCATGTCTCATTTATCAATTTTTTTCATTTATTGTAAAATGATAGAACGGTTACTACCTATCTGATTTCATGGAGAATAACAATATATAGTACTACGCTATTTAGGGGGTGGATGGCTGAGAGGTATAAATAACTACCGGGAAAATTAAAATAATAAATAAACAAAAAGCATAAGGTAAACTCAAGATTTCATATTAGGTATATCTATGTATTAAGTGCGTTTTGTCAGTGTATCAGAAAAAACCGATGACACTTCATATCTATAATATTCATTGAACATAGAGGAAGATTACATTAAGCAAAATGTAAATTATATATCAGGCAAATATCATGGGGCTTCAACCACACCGTCATGGTGGAGCTCCCCACATCCTTCATTATACTGTCTTCTGCCACTTACATGCTCCACATATATATATTCCGAACCCATTTTATGGCTTCGGATACCATTCTTTCCTTGGCCTCAGCTGCCACTCGTCCTTTCACTCCCAGGCCCCGGAGGATCCCGTCGTTGCGCGGGCACCACACCCCCAGTGCTCCAACGATGATGGCGTCGAGGGTGACAGGGATTCTGTACGCGTGTTTCGCGCGGAACCTCTCCGCCAGCTCCCTGTATTTCTCCCTTTTCCGCTGCCTTGCTTCGATGAGTGTGGCGTACCTGTTCTCGAAGGGGATTGTTATATCCGGTCGCAGCGCCGAATCGGTCCCCGGGATGGCCCGATTCGTCCTTAGCTCTCAGTCTCGTGGGAGGGCGTCGACGTGGTGTTGGATGATGGCGTCGTGTCTCAGGGTCCAGGCGGCGGCATGGGGCAGGCAGTGATTTAACACATGAGGCAGCGTCTCGTCGGTGTCGCCGCAGCGGTGGCATAGGGCGTCTCCCGTCCTCACCCCTCGGAAAGCCCCCTTTAAGTGGAGCATCTTGAGGAGAGCCCGGTAGCGGGTGTAACGACCCGTTTTGAGAAAGTGGTTACTCACCGCGGCCTTTGTGGTTGCCTCGAACACTTTTCCTTGGTCGGTTTGGCCAGCCAAGCGCCTCCTGTATGCTTCCCTTGTCGCCGCCCTCAGGATCTCGCATATGCGCCTCGCCGCCTTCTAGGGGATGATTATGCTGTCCGAGTGCGGGGTAGGGTTGGAGACCCTCAGCCCCAGCTCATTCTTGGCTTACCTCCACTCCCAGGTCATTCTCACCAGGGGTCCGCCTTCTTCCAGGCTGCGTAGAGCACACCGTCTGGTACGGGTGCAGTATTATTGGCGACCTCCAATCTGCGCTGAACTTCAGCGGGAAAAAACGGTCGCTGAAGGGCAGTCATTTCGACCTCGGAGCAGCGAGAGGAGAATTCCGGCACGATGGACGGTGGCTCTTGCCACTGGTAGCAGCCCGGCGGCGCATTGAAATGTCGGCGCACCACATCTGCCGGAATTGGACAGAGATCTATGTCGGCGCCTATTATGTCCCTGATCGCTTTCGATTTATTGATTTTGTAGATGAATTGGAACCGTCGTTGCTCGATAGGAGCTTGTGTTTGTCTAGGTGGCCCTCGCCGCCGAGGGTGCCTCCCTACTTCGCCAGGCGGCCGCACCACTGATTGTGAGTCTCCTCACTTCCTCCGTCATGGTGTCAATTACCCCGTTAAGCTAACCCTCCTCGCCCTCGATGAGGTCCAGTTCCACCAGCCATCTCTCGGGTCATCGAACTTTGACAAATTATCTCTTGAGCTGCAATTGGCTGAACTTCTTTTTCAGACGAGTTCCCTTCTGAGCTGCAGGCAATGTAGGGAATGTGCTAAGCGTCGCACGCACAGTAAAACATCTTCGTGGAATATCCTCACTCCCTTATCTTTTCTCCTCTTACAAGGGGGTAGGTCGTCTTCGTTACCGGTGGACGCCCTAGGTCTCTTGTGAGCGTCCCATGGGTTGACAGTCTGGTTTGCGATTGCTCGTAGAAACTCCGCTTTGTTCTCTTGGCGATCGTAAAACAGTTGAGCAGCGATCTTGATTTTGTCGCCCAAGTGTTCCACCTCAGTGAGGTGGTAAAGAACCACGATTGGTATATTCCATCCTAGGTTAAGGATGGAGCGCAGACACCGGCGTTCTGCAATCTCCAGTCTGTTTAGACCAGAGGTGGTGAGTCGCCTATTTAAGGCAGGAGAGGCGTACAAAGTTCCAGGCCTAATGACAGTGGGGTAGATGCGACGCTTCCACTTTTGTGAGACGAGAGGAGACCGTAGTATAGGGACAAGCTGGATTCTGGTGCCAACAGCTCTTGAGGCAGCAAAGCGGCCGTGTCGGGTGAAGTCGAATTTGGAGTCGAGGCTGACTCCAAGGTATTCGGCCTCTTTTTTCCACTCCACTTCGATGTTGCCCACGATGATTAGATCGAGTTCCTCTGCGCGGAGGAGAGAAGACGAAGGAATTGGTCTTGGAGGCGTTAATCTCTATCCTTCATTTCTCGTACCAGTGTAGCTGTCAGTAGGTCGCCCACTGATGGTAGCCAGCTGCAGTCTTGGCTCGTCTGGATTGCGAGACTATTGCCGCGTCATAGGCGTAGAGGGCTAACATGGCGTTCCAGCCGAGGTCAGTGGGGACGTCGACGGTAAATATGTTGAAAAGGAGGAGTCCCAGCACCGATCTATAAAGAACACCAGCCGCAATGGTCTTCAGAGAAGAGAGAGTCCTACCACATGACGCGGATAGTCCTGCCACGGAGATAGAACGAGATGAGTCTTCGTTGCCAAAGCGGGAAACCGAATCAGTTGAGCTCCTTGAGGATGCCTTCGTGCAACACCTTGTCGAGCGCTTTAGAAATGTCAAAAAAGGCAGCTGCAGCACACCATTTTCTGTTGAACGCCTCGGTGGAAGATTCCACCACTCGAACTAGTTGTTGCGTGGTCTCATGGGCTGCTCTAAAGCCAAACTGGACTTAGGGGACGATGGAATTTTCCTCGGCGTGCTGCAGGATGTCGGTCAGGACGACTCTCTCTAGAAATTTCCCCAGGCCGTCTAGGAGGGAGATGGGATGGTAGCGGGATCTATCCGATGGGTCCTTAATCGGTTTCGGGATTCAGACGATCCTAGCTTCTATCCAGGTGGTCGGAAAGTCAGCTAGGCGGAGGCAGACTGTTAAGAGCAAGGAGAGTAAAAAGCCAACAGACCGTGGAATCTGTCGCAGAATCTCATTCTTGATATCGTCCTTCCCCGGAGCTTTGTGGCAGCGGAGGTGTCGCAGTGAAAATTTAACCTCCTCTTCGGTGACTGCAGGGAAAGCGATGTTATCTTCAGCTTCCGGAGCGAGAGCAACTATGTCACATCCAGGATGCTGTTGAAAAATATTCTGCATAAAGCAAGTCATGGTCTCCCCATTCTGTTGCGGAGTGCAGGCTGGACCATCTGGGGTGCTGAGGAGAGGTTCAGCAGATGGTGTCGCCCAAAGGTTCCTGGCGAACTTGTATGTGGAGTCCTCATCGCCAGAGAGGGAGGCCAGTCTCTTATTCAATACGTCTATCTTGTAGTCCAGGATGAGATCCCTGGGGTGCTGCACTTTTCTGAGTCAACGAAGGAGCTGGGGGCAGCCGGTTCGGGCGAAGTCTCGCTTAACCATGTTCTTGGCTCGGATCGCGTTGAGGATGAAGGGAGGGAGATCCACACGGTTATGCTGGCGCCTGGCTTCTTTAGAAATGACGACGACCGCAGCCTCAGAAATTCGATTGCTAATGCCCTCCGCTAGGACATCAACGTCCTCTTTGGTGTCCATCTGCGGCAGTTCCTCCAATAGCTGATCGGTGAGGTGGGTGCGGAATTTCTCCCAGTCCGCCCGGGCAAGGTTGAATACTAGTTCTTGCGTATTTTGTAGGGGGCTTGTTCCGAGATAGATGATCACCGGATTGTGATCTCTACTGACACAGTGGAGCGCGTGGAGCTGAATGGAGGGCCGCAGATTGTGATGAACAGCGAGGTCCAGGATATCTCCAACTCCGTTGGAGTTGAATCTGGCGGGCGCCAGGTGGGCAACGACAGCGGTGTTGATTACTTCCGCTCGTAGTCTTAGCTGCATCTTCTTCCCGTTCTCGTTGCTCGAGTTCCATTCCGGGTGCTTCGAGTTAAAGTCCCCAGCAGCGATGGTAGGATCTCCAGACCTAATAACGCCTCTAGGTCAGAACAGAGCATCCTAGTGCCAAGTGGCAGGTAGCAGGAAATGATCTTCAGGGGGCTCGTAGTAGTATTGCCTTTCTTTCTAGGGCCCATAATGGGCACTAGCTATAGAGACGAACTGTGCAAGCGCGTTTGTAAAGGCTGAGAGCCGCTGCTGCAGAGTGGAGGCAATGGTGGCAAGCGTTAAAAGAAGTGCTGACATCGGATCTCCCTGCAGTGGGGAGTCAACTGGTAGGCTGATCCACTCGAAGTTGATTCTGCCTCCTTCGCTGTCTGAGAGGGGTGGCCAAGTCTTCCGTTGATTCACGACGGATGGCCTTAGTCGGCGGTAGGACAGGAAACTCCTCAGGCCGTTGGAGTTTGGGCGTCGGACGGGGAGCGCTCTCACTACCCCAAGCGTTGACCTTGCCAAGGGATGTATTACGTTGTTTTCTTGGTGGCTGTTGCCAACTCGTTGCTGAAGAAGCAGGATTCTTTTCCTCTCCTTCATATCCTGAAGCTTCTCGAGGTAGATGTCGCATTTCTATGTGGAGGGAAAGTGTTCTCCTCCACAGTTGCAGCAGACCGGCCTCACCGTTGCGGGAACTTTGCAGTTGATACCCTCATGAAGGCCAGCGCACTTGTAGCAACGCGGGATGGACGTGTAAAAGACGCTGCTGTGTCCAAATCTGCTACATTTGTAGCACATATGGGGAATTCGATGTTTGAATGGACGAATCCGGACTTTGTATTGACCCAGTGACATAATACCGCAGATCCGGTTCGGTTTCCATGCTTCAGTCGGGGGGATCGACGCAACGTATAGGTCAGTGCGCTTTTTGTCCGCAGTCAGGATCTGTTGGACGCGGCGAACGTCGATGCCTAAGTCTACGAGGTCCTATTTAATGTCCTCAGAAGCGAGCGAGTGGTGCGCCCCGTGGATGACAAAGCCCGTGTGTCTGTCATCTTCGGACCCCCACATAGAAGACAGGGCGTCTGCTTCCTGAAGCCTCACCTTCACGCGGTCGTAATCATCCTCAGTGCAAAGTGGAATCCTCGCCGATTCTTGGGTAGGCGTAATGAGGAAATGTTGATCGGTGACGATGTCCCGCAAGTCCTTGCGGTGGGCGCGAAAAACAAATTATCATACAAATGTATGTTCCCAGATGATTCACCTCTTGCACCAGGAGGCACTGTAGTATTTTGACGCATTTTTTTAAATTTATACCATGCACATTTCTGTTTTATTTCTTTTCTCCAAATTTTGAGGCCCCTCCCTAAAGTGAGCCAAGGCCCATATGGCCTCCCCCTTAAGAGGGCCATGCGAGCAGGGATATATTGTTTATTATTTAAATTAAATTCTCGTACTTATTATTGCATGCATGTAGTTAAAAAATTGGACGGTAGGGAGACTGGCAGCGTCAAGGGGCGGAAAGATGGCGAACCTCTACGCCAGGGGTTCCCAATGCGGTTCCCGCGGGCGACATGGCACCCGCAAAGGTACACTGAGGCGCCTGCCGAGGTTTTCTCAGGTGTCCTCCCTAAAAAATTAAGCTCTTTTGACATATAGTGATGAGCGTCCACAGATTCTAGAAAGTACTAATCTAAAAAGACTTCACGTCTTAGGGGCGTGGGGATTATCAGGTGTAGTCGAGCTTAAAGACAGAGTGCAATAAACCGATCATATTGTTTTGTCCTGTACCCGTGTCAGCTCAGTATGGATCCTTTAAGACGTAAGGGATCTTAGAAAGGGTTTGGAATGCCGAATAAAATGTGGCTGTTTGGTATGAAAATTTTCGATTTTCTCTATTGTTTTAGGCGTTTGGCGTTTAAATATAGCAATATTAAGTGTGACAAAGCAAATTTAATAATCCTGATAATTCACAGAAAATTTAGTAGAGAAATAACGAGATTCTATTCTATTATAAAAATAGATATGTACGTAGATTTAATAGTACCTTCCTGCTACGAACCATTGTTGCATTGACCGCAAAATTTTAAATCCTCTTTAATATATGTCTCTGCATTCATGTCCTCCAATTAAATATTATAGAGCGTCAAATTATCGAAGAATGTTACTTTCTTCATAGCGCTTGGATAGTTTGGAAAGAAATCGAAATAACTGGGATTGATGCCGTACTATACCCTGTTTGATATATCTTCGCGGCTGAGAGAGAGAGAGCAAAGAAGAGAATTTTTCAGCACGTGATCTTACGGGAACCAATAGGAATGAAGTAGGCGGAGCCTTCCCCGTCGAGAGCTCATTCTCTCTCTGGCCTCCGCTGTGCATACATCGAGTCTCTGAGTGCTGTGTTGCCACGTGCTAACGCCTTCATTGTCCGAACAGTCAACCCCCCCCCCCCCGTCCCAGTAGCTCACAGCTGGCATCTTTCTCTTTCTTCTGAGCTCTCTCTTTTTGTGAGCTCTGCGCAACGTTTAGTTTAGTAGATATGGCAGGGCCGAGTTTGAGTTCTTCAGCGAGGAGATGACTCCTCTCTAGAAGGTGGGGAAATGTCTCTCAACCTCCAAGCAGCGGAAACACACGAGACATCCCGAGTACGTACGAAATGCCAGTCGCAAAGATAAATAAAATCGAATATAGCCACACAGCTAATCCGGTGGTGAGCAAAATTTCTACATCCAAGCCTCTTAAGCGTTATAAGGTGCTATTGCATATTTTCGACATTGATTTCTCGAAGCCAATTACGCATTCACAAAAACCCCGAGACAGATGTCTCCTTATTCTTGATGTAGAATATACTGATCGCGTTTCATCAAAATCCGTGACGCGAAGGTCTGCTTGCAGGAATAACGTTCTAAAACCAAAATACACCAAAAACATGGAATTATATCATCTTAAAAGCATGAGTTATCTATTTAAAAAAAGAGATATTCGTTTCGTTATCACTTGAAAATGTGTTTTGGGGTGCGTGGTCGTTAAAAAAATGCTGAAAGGGGTGAGTCAGAAAAAAAGGAAGTTTTCGGTGATGCAGCACAAACAACAGTCCAATGAGAAAACAAATTCAGTTTTAAATTCTAATTTAGTTACTGTTTCACTCAAATAACTCCATTGAACGAAGATTTAATTTAATGCTGTGAATCGAGTTTTATATGGTCGCAATCAAATTATTTTTATATTTACACCAATTTCAGTTCCAATTCAAAATTACTACATAAATAAGCATATCCATCGCTCACTGTCAAAAGTTATCAACTCTCACAGATTAAATATTAATTCTATCATTATTATTAAATATTGATAATTTAAAGGTTGGTGAAAGTTATTGGCAAAAATTATTCCAGATCTCATTCTTTGGACGACTTAACGCAACACAAAGATATGATTCAAAATAAAATCAAATAATTACTTGTTATTATGCAAGCAAATGAAATATTAAATTGTATACACATATCAACTGTAGCCGTCCTCAGTGGTAAATCAGTCATTGTTGATTCCAAAACATTTAAGGGAGTCGTCGTGATTGTTAATCGTATGTTGAATCACAGTAATATGAAGTAATACATAAAAAAATATTTTAATATTGTAACTAAATAATGTCATACAATCATTATTCACGCAAATACGGTAAAGTATGGTGGTGAAAATTATGAAGTAGTGCACAGATTACCAGTAAATAAATTCATAACGTGAAGTCACAGAAATACGAAGTAATATAAAGAAAAATATTTTAATATTTAGCTAAATGACGTCATACAATCATTATTCACGCAAATAAGGCAAAGTAGGGTGTTGAAAACTATGAAGTACTGCATAGATTATCAGTAAAAAAATTCATAACGTGAAGTCCGCTGTGTTTGAGATATTCAAGAAATATAGCGGATTTCACTAAACGTTATTGACAAATCGATAGTAAGGCTTGAATTTAATTTGCTTCCAAATGCTCTTTCTATGGCAAATAAAATATTTGATTCTGGCTGAGTAACAAGCAGAAATAAAGGCTTAAACTTATGTTTTCGAGTGATTTCTTTGATTTGCACATAGGGTAGTGAGGAAACTCTCAGAAACGATTTGAGGAATCGAATCTCGGACTGCCTTTCCGGTCGCCGCCGTTCTGACGGCCAAGCGACTTCCGTTATTCTTCTTCTCGGCATTGGGACGCACGAGAGTGATCAGCTCAATAGATTTGATCGCGAAGCGCATCTCACGCGCCTAAGACAAAAACGAAACGCCATACGGAGCGCCGTGACACGAGCGTGCACGTCCGCTCCTTCAAATCCCCGGCCTTCTTCTCTTTCGCAGTACGCCGCCGCCGCCGCAGCAGCCGCCATATCTTCCGCCTCCGGTTCGGTGACCACGGCCTCCACCGTCACGTCCTCCGCCGCCACGACTTCCCCGCCGCCCCCCGCCACGCCCGCCGTCCCGGCCTCGTCTCCGTCGCCCCCTTCCCGCCACCCCTCCCTCCTCTCGTCCCGGGGCGGGGGCGAAGGCAGGGGGGGCGGCAGGGGGCTCCTCGGCCCCTTGCCCCCGCACCCGGTCCTCCCGCACCCATCACACTACCACCCCCCTCGGACTCGCCGCCCTCACCGCCGCAGCCGCCGCCGCCCACGCGGCGCACGCCTTCGCGCACGCGCAGGTGCAGGCCGCGCACTCGCAGCACGCGGTGCACACGCATCAGCAGCAGCAGGACAGAGTGATGCGCACCAAGAACTCCAGCATCGCGGATCTGAGGTTAAAGGCTAGGAAACACGCCGAGGCGCTGGCGTCGCTTCAGAGGGAGAAGAACGCAGTCTGATCCGCGAATTGAGCGCGTCCGAGCGAACAAAGACTTCGCTCCGACGGCGGCGACAAATGACGCCCGAAGCGACGGAATTCGGAAGGGAGATGCCAAACGAAGCGAACGTTGACCCGCGCCGGACGGCGTAGACGACCGGAAATGTAGATGACGCGTGAAGTACTAAATCGTGCTCTTTCTGTTGCCACGGACATTCCGATTTGTTTCCTCAGAAATCGACCGTAAATGACCGATTCCCTGACGCAACCCACGTCGTGGAGGTGCAGATAGATATTATTTTTTTGGCGGTCCGAGGAGGACTCCGACCTTCGAAGAAGGCAGAAATATTCCCCGTTCGCTGTGACTGCGGCTTTTTATGTTGCAGTTAAAATCATGACATATGGGTTGATCGGAATGAAACAGTCCTGAAAGCGATTCATTTTAGAGATCGTCGCACATGCATTCCGTTAGCACTAATCCTGCACCACTTTTCCACGTAGTCGCCACACATGGCACGTGTTCCGACGAGGAACCGACTTTTCATCGATAGAATTTCACGTCCTGCGCTTCGTACCCCTCTCCCTCCGTTTACTAAACGGCACAAGTGTTGACAAAATGGCGTCCACCGCCGTGATTCTTCAAAAGACCGAAACGGTGAAATCCTCCAGAATGACTCGTTCGCCGTCTTGCCACCGGTCGCGCCTGTGCTCCGGCGTCCTCTCCTCCTCGTTTAACGTCCAAACGAACGGCCATCAAAAACGTTTTCGCGACATTCTTCCACGCTCCGTCGCTTAGCGGCGTTCTTTCCCTCTGTGCCCGAGAGTTGCCCATTAATTTCGAGCGTTCGGAAAGAAACGAACGACGCGGCGAATTCCTTCTCGAGAACGCGTTTCCGAACGAACTGCCGCTGCAGACGCCCCGACTCGGCTCGCGACTCTCCGAGTTCCCGACGATGGGCATGCAAAGATTTCTATCGCGTCACAATCGATAGCACTTCCCCGACATAAGAACCGCAATTCAAAATTCCCTTTCAGTACGATGCCAATGATAAATAAATATAGTTCTGAGTGTCAAATTGGTTGATTTCGATAAGCTTAGAAGATATAAAACAAAATACCAGCATAATTAATTTCCTCCAAAGCGAGAGAGCAGATCAATCAAGGAACAGACAACATGATGAAGTCACCGGCATTAATGAAGCTGTGGAAGACGATACCGACCCGTTAATTGCAATTTTGAAATTACGAGCGATGCAGCGTTTGATTACATTGCTACATCGGGGCTGATCCGCCATTTGCAAAAAAGCAGCAAGTTTGAATATATTTCAAAAGAATGCCGTCATAAATCCGTGAAGAACGATATATTCACTATAGTAATATTTTCCAAAGACAAAATTAAATCCGAGAAGTAAAGGGATTTCTCCCAATGGCTGTATCAATATCTGCATCGAATAAGTAAATGGGTTCGGCAGATTCTTGGAATTCAGAGCCGAATTCAATTAAACCTCTGACGTTACTGGCGTTTGGTTCTGTTAAAATTGCAGTGAAAAATACTTCCGTGGTTCAAGTTAAGAAAATTTAGGAGAATGTTTGTTGTCCCTTGGATGAAACCCTACGAAGACTTTTAGGAAATGATACTGTGATAAACTAATTGTTTGTGAATTTTATGAACCGTTTTATTTGGCTTTGACCAATTTAGGCTCATACCTGGTGCATGATTCGTGATTGATCGTTCGGATATTAAGTAATTGTCACGTTAACTAATTTACACTGCCTGTATTATATATGTTTCATATGTATATAACTATCATAGAACTTTAAGATGGTCTATTTACTTCCTGTAAATCTACACTAATTTGAAGTTTTACGCATTTATTTTTAAATCCGTTGCAAATTAACTAATGTTAATAGAGAAAAACCAGATTGTGTTCAAACACAAAAAAGTTTAAATTATATGTATGATTCGATTCTCCGAGCAATTCAATCTACTTTGAGTCGAACTCATGACAATTACGGTTATTGTCCTTGCAATGCATTTACTGATGTCATGATGCACTTCACATAAACGGCTTTATGTTTTCTCTCATATTTCATGCAAATTGACCACTCTTGAAACCAACATTGATGAAAGATTTTTCCCATGTAAAAAGTTTTAGAAATGTTGTATATGTCTATATATGATGTAAATAAAATATATATGCACAGTATTTTTGGAAGTTAAAATTTGTCTGCCTGCAATAAATTTTCTGTGATAGCATATGCAGAAATATCAAAACAAACGCAATTGTTGTTCTCACATTTTTTCCTAATATAGAGAGACTAAAATAAATTAAATTTGGTATAAATTTAATTTAAATAGCAATATTAATAATAACATGAATTTTATAATGACAAAATGCTTCAGAATATGACTAAAATAAAGATAATTAATATATACTTACACTATGAGTACTGGAAATCAAAGGAGCATTTGGAATTATTTCAGTGATAAATATTATGAAATAGCAAAGACAATATAAGAAACGGAAGCGCAAGGAGACAACATATTAGAGAATTTATATATCGAGAGCATCCGTGTGGAATAATAAATAAATAATAACCGTATTTTTTCTCATTCTGGAAAATTAACGCTAAAGTTAATTTATTTAAATAGAGATTTAACGGAACAAGCAATTACAATTTTCCCCACAGCCTTCAAAATTTGTTCAAAATGATTCTGATAACATTTCAAGTCAGAAAATATTTGTATTTTTCATTAAAGAAGAAAGTGCGAAGATAAAATAACCAGATAAATCTTCAGCACGTGAGAAGTACAAATAAGATGATTTCTCTGAATGGCGATTAGCAATAAAGTGAAGGATACGAATAATATGTCGATTGGAGAGGAGGCGGAGAAGAGAGAGATAGAAGAGAGGGAGAGAGAGAGGGTGTCACGCGCCGCTGACTAACACCACGAAGGGGTATGGTGGATGGTGCGAGCGATGGTGAGAGGGGAGAGTCGCTTCTAGGGTGGATGTCCAGAGGGGAGCGGTAGATGGCGCACTAATCTGATCAGAGCCAATAAAATCGGGTTTGGTTGGAATAAGGGGAAGCCCCTCCTCCATGTCAGAAAGCTCTCCTACGCTGCTGTCGCCATCTTTTGGGATTTCCCGGTGTTAGTTGAACAGAGAAGTTGGTGCTACAGAGGGCAGGAAAGCATCGTAGCTGGATGTTCTACTGCAGAGGTGGTCAAACTTCGGCCCGCGATGCCATTATGAAAGCGAACCGAAATATAAAATGCAGATAACTCCATATTTATAACTTAAAATTATGGCCGGAATGCCTTTTTCAGTGATGTTATGGAATAACAAGTTATTTATTATTGATTTTCACTAACAGGATCTTTCGCATTGTCTCAAATCACTTCCAATACGAACCCTAACGTGGCCCGCAGAAGCGTTTTCATCTGCTAATGCTGCCTTACAGCGTGAGGCAAAGTAGACAACAATTTAAATCAAATGTTATACCTTGGTCTGCCAAGTTAACTTTCTTAGTGGATATTTTTGAATTTCTAAATAAGTTAAACTGCGGCATACGAGATAAAGTAGCAAATATCCTGTCTTCTTCAGGTAAGATTAATTCACTGAGACAAACATTAAGTATTCGGAAAGAGAGTAAGATATATTGCCATGTTCCCGATTACTACTGCAACAAATAATAATAAAGAAAACATAGCGCGCTGGTTTCATCTCGAAATATTGGAAAAGAAAATTCATAGGTATTTTCCAAATATATCTATTGACAGCTATGGCTGATTAAGAAATCCTTTAAAACAAGCAGAATCAAAGCAATCGCAGCTTAGACTCAAAGAGGAAGAGGAGTTAGCTGATATCAGCAACGATAGCACTTTGAAATAAAAATATACGGAAGTGGTTCTTGACATTCAGCAAACAGATTAAGAGTAGTTTATCCAATGTTCCACCTAATGTTGAAAGGAACTGTACAAATAATCAAATCCAAATGTTCCAATAAGAAAAATCAATTAATTTTGATACTTTTCTGATTGCTATTTCATAGCAATTCTAAATTTGAAATATATTAATATAAATATATTTAAAATTGTGCAAATTACTAGGGACCCTGCCCCTACGCGCTACGTGAGTCAACCCCGCCCTCGCTCGCTAAGCTGAACATAATTTTTAGGGATAGCTGCTATAAAGACGCATAGTTTTTGTACATAAAGATTTATTTTTCTCCAATGTACCGTTTCCGAAATATAAATTTTTAAATATTTTAAATGTCCACCATTTTGTTTCAGGATAGAGAGAATGAAAATTAAATAGTTTTCCTGGGGTCTCCTAGCGTTTTATTTTTAATCACAAAGATTATCACGACATCTCTCCGCCCTGCAATTTTAACGATCAACTTCTTAGCGCAATGATTTCTTTAATAATTTGTTTATATCCACAATAACAACATCGATTTAATTACAGAATAGTAAAAATCTGATGTGGGTACCTCATGACTTTCACAATACCCGTAATTTTTCTAAAAATTCATAATAGGTTAAATGATAATAAATATTTTAAGGAACTGCGAGAAAAATTCAGAGTACAAAGAACTGAAATAAATTCATACCGTAGCCTTCTGATATTGGACATAGCCACGAAGCTCCAACAATTAAGAAAATAAAAAGGAGTGTTACTAAGGAGTAACTGAGCATAATGTGTGTACAATAGTCTCCGGTAGGCGGTGGCAGCTAAAATATTAGTTTTTAAAATACCTCTTAAACAATGAATTATATTGGAAATTGTTTCGAACAAAAGTTATAGAATATACAATTTCCTACAACTTTTATTCCGACACATATTTACATTTATCAAATATTAAAGCAAATATTAAAAAAAACGGATAACATATGGAGAAAGTAAAAGCGGATGAGACAAGAATAAATATCCACTTCCGGTTCACTGATTTTAGCTAAAATCTAATCAGTTCTTGAATTTCTAATACAAATGCAAAATATAAAATTTTATGCTGATCGAATTATTAATTTTTGGGTTAGAATTCCGGTCACAGACATCTGCTGCTGAGCAGAATTATGTTCATACCCGAAACTATAGTCTCGGGGACTAACTTGTAGTAAATGTTGTTCTCTATCCAAATAAATTTTTTAATCTATACCTCGCAGATAATATAAGAGAATGGGAGAGAAATGTATGGATTTTAATTGTTGTTTGCTCATAAAACCGTCTTCGCGATCGATGTAAACAAAATATGTGATGTTTTGCTCGGGATTTCCTCTATTTTCATCTCCGAAACCGTAACTCGTAATTACATTGTCTCTGGAACTATCTTGTAGCAAATTTTGTTCTCAATCCGAATAAATTTTTTAATCTATACCTTTCAGATCACATAAGAGCTAGGGAGAGAAAAGTTTGGTATTTAATTGTCGCTTGAGAGATGCCATTTAACGAGATACGAGTATAAGTTTATTAAAGTAATTATGCAAAGTGGAAGTTCTAACTGACGGATTCAATTCAAAATCACAACTGGGCGATAAATTTTAATAGTGGTCACTCGTACTTAATTAAATTAAAATCCGTCCAGCGGTTTAGGAGATGAAAGTTACGACGGACAGACCAGACGTGCCCATAAGCCGGTCAGCTATTACCTCTTCGCTGTTAATGAACGCCTAAAAATTGCATAAACGTCCAACATTGTGAACGTTAATTGTTGATGTATTAGTGTCATTCCAATTCCGTAGCGGTAAAATATATTGAAAGCTTTTCATTATATTTCTGTGATTGGAAAATTTTTGCTTAAGGCTAGTCAGAAAATTTTCTAATAATGGTAAAAATACATTATTTCTATAGTATTCTTTACGTGATTCAACCGGAGAATCGATACCTGGCCGTCCTCAAAGCTTTGGTTTTTCAACTGAAAAATCATATTTATGTGCAATTCCACTAGATTCTGTGAAAAGGTTTTCAAATTCCGTTACATCATTTTTTATTCTAATTAAAGTTGAAATAAGATCATAAGCAGCCAATAACTCTCGATTGCAAAGATCGACAGAGAACAAGGCTATAACTGAAAACATGATTTAAATAAACCATACTGATGGTAGTTTAAAAATGTTTAATGGTATATAAAATTGCTGTGCTTTTGATGATGCAATACTATTAGTCCAATTTACTATTGTTTCTAATGCATCAATCACTGTATCTTGCAGATCCAAAAACATTGAAACTGAGTTATGACGTTCAACCCATCGAGTGGCACACAAATGTATAAGTTTTTCTTTTATTGTTCCTGGGAAAACTTTTTTAATCGTCGCAAATAATGCTTATTGTTTATTCGGTACATTAAAAAAGATACAGCTCTCCTAAAAGAGCCAAACACTGCTTAATCGGGCGTACATCACAAACACTACCAATAGTTAAGTTGAGACTATGACTCGAACAGTGGACGTAAAGTGCATTAGGAAATTTCTTGTAAATTTTAACTTGAACACCATCTACAATACCACCCATTACTGGCGCGCCATCATATCCTTGGCCACGAAGCTTTTTAAGATTAATTCCAAGTGATGATAACGTTCTTAGAATAGTATTTGTTAGCCCTTCTGCAGTAACATCTGGGGCTGGTGTAAATATTATAACCTATTTGCATAAATTTGATTCTTCATTTTCGAACATCAAGTATCTTATACATATAGAGAGATGCTCAATGCCAGCAATATCAGCCGTTTCATCGGCAAGCAACGCAAAGTACGGTGCTTCATTAACTTCTTTTACTATTTGCTGTCTTATAAAATTTCTGACTGTTTTGATAATACCATTTTGAAATCAAGGACTAATATAAGGAGCATTTTTCGGGACTTTTTCTAAGCTTGATTTAAAATTTTCATTGTATCTAGCACAAAATCTAAGTATTGATCGAAAATTACCATCATTCTCATGTGGTTCATCATCACATGATCACATATCCCGAATCTCTGTCCTCTCAACGGAATTCCTTGTCTTCCACATAATATGACTGTCTCAATTATTGGAATTAGCAAATCCCTGTCATTCTCCACTTGTCTACGGCGCTCATGGTCTATTTGTAAATCTACTGAAATTATACCATTATTTTCAATTTTTGATGAGGTTGTTGCTGTTATGATGCAGTCTTTGTGATAAGAGGCGACATCATACGAACGAAAACGTTCAAGGGGACGCTTCCATGCATCAAATTTGAGATTAACTAACTCTCCCAATACTTGATTACTTATTGTTTGTATCATTTTTTGCCAAAAAGAAATAGTACTTACAATAAGCACCATCAAGACTCTTCGAACATGACAACCAGTGAAATCTGTCACACCAACTTCTTCGAAATTTCAAATTTTTTGGTCCTTTTGTGGGAAATCTATAAGCCTCGTCTGGAATTTTGAACAAACTAATTGCCTTTAATTTTTCATGAGGCGTCATTGAAGCCCCTTTTTCAAAATAAAAGCCAATGTCATCATTTTGTAGTTTCATATCTAGTGATTTTAGGAAATGATTTTTGTCAGATACACTCTCACTATCTACTATCTGAATTCAAGAAGCAATCGTTGGAACTGTGTTGTTTCCTGGGCAATAAAGATCCACTCTTAATAGGCCGTTAATGCTCTTTATTGTTTGAACATACAACGTATCCGTGGGAAGCAGGGACTCGCCCCGGTGCTCGGATACGCTCCTTTAATTCCTCTCGTCCCGTGTCCGGAAGATTTGAGACCCGGTGACTCAGCATCGAGAACCTTCGAGGCCCGCCTTCTCGCACAAGCCCCATTGAACAGAACATGTTAGGTGTTCGAAATCATTTATCTCTATGCAATCTTTCTTGGGAACTTTTTAAAAATAACTTAACAAATTATTCTTTCGTTTGCTCATTCTGAATCCCCAAAAATATTTGTTTATTGAAAATACGACAAGAATGACAAACAAAAATGAACAACCATGAATCTATTTAATAGTAATTTAAAATATTGAATAACCTGAATAAATATAATATTGTATACTATGGAATAGAAAATGAAAATATTTAAAATCATAAAGAAATATGAAACAAGTATAAAATATTCTCCGTAATGAATATTATTTAGCAAGATATTAAACGAAAGAAAAAATACTTAGGTTTCGATAGTAAAAATAAATAAATATTATATTCTTATTACGGTCTAGTGTACAATAAAAACCAATAAGTAAACTATGGAAAATATAGAGAAGACACCTATGCACAAATAAAGTAATACAAAGAAGCAGTGACAAACGAGAAATAAAATCAAGGGAATAATTTACAGAAAATTAGGGAGAAACGTCTTTACTGAATCTTTTACAAGTCCTCTCACTATAACGTTTCGATTTCCGTCGTGTAATCTAATAGGCTTGTAATTCATCTTCTTGTTTGACTTTCAGACCCATTATCGGACATATCGCCAGCCACACCATTTCACTGTTCAATATAAAACGGCTACTATTACTTTGATGAAAAGTCTGAAATAAATAGAATTTCGGGAAAAGTGGACCATGCCAAAAATATTGCACTAAAGAACTTATTGCCGAGGCTGAAAAACCTTGAAACTTACAAGAAGATTTCCAAATCTTCCTCAAAATTGGACACTGCAAACGCTCTTTTCTTAATTCCTCCAATAAGTGAGTCCTCATCAAATGTCAAATGGATTTTCTGAAGTTTATTAACTATGGAGACGGGAGTCTTATCCAACCGATATCTCTTCGAAGGGTCGGATGAGATTTAATAAGGACTGACCACAGTAAATTGAGTGTCAGGAGTAGCACATAAATACCATGATCACTTACTGAGTTACGAGCGTGCATTCACTACAACGATTATAACGCAAGAACAGGGTAATAACACAACTACATAAAAAGTTGTTCACACTTTTGCGTTGATCACTATACACTCATTCGCACGCAGTTTACCACCACTCGAACTGAGTTCTGATTTCTAAGAACAACATTCCCACTTTCGGAGCTTTATTCGACGACTTATGATTAACTTCTGGGTTCTTACGGTCACGGCTACATTGTGCGCAAATTCCGTCACTTTTTAATTGGACAATGTTACGTGATGCCTATCGTTCTATCACTATCGTTACATTATAGGCACTCAAAGCCTATGTTCGGTATATATAGATATGACGCGTTCTTCTTAGAAAAAAATAGACCACGCATTATCTCTAATCGCACCTTATGAGGATTATAAAAATTAATTTCCAAGTATCAAAATAAGAATCGAACGAACCGATCAATAAAATTAGCCTCTTAAGCGGGGTAAGTGACTTAAGTCATAGATTGAATTCGCTTCCCTGACGGGGAGCGTGACTATATCCGCTTAACCTCTTTAAACGAATAACCAATCTATTACATTAGTCGGAATTACTTTCCGTGCGGGTACCCCTGGAAAGTATGCAACCGAGAATAATATGCTAATTCTTATTTTCGCTATATTTACGTTAAAATAGTAGTTAAATTAAAATAACATCTTTTATAATGTCTTATAATAAAAAACAAAACTCTTTGTAAAAATATCATTTCTGAAAAAATGATTAATTAAAAAAAAGTTAATATTATAAATTTATAGATTGAATAATTTCGTTAATAGGTATTGCAAAATATCAACAATCATCCTCACGGAACACCATATCATACCAAAAAGAATAATAAAACGTCAAATTCAAATTATTTGAAAGGAGAGAATAATTCCCCACCAGCTGAAAGTTGAGAAAAATTAATTGCCCAGTTAAGGGGTTAATATCTTGAAGTTTGTCTCATCTCTTAAGAGGGGTCCAGACCCCATGGACGTGCCCCCCCCCCCTGCGTACGCCAATGACATATATATATATATATATATATATATATATATATATATATATATATATATATATATATATATGGATGTCAACAAGGTGTTGGGATGAGGAAATCAGTTCTCTCTCTGTAGCTGAAGAAGGAGTAGTTCCGAAAGCTTTACGTTTGTGATGTTTCTGTGTTTTTGTGTTATTTTACGTGTGTCGCTTCGACATCCCCGGGGCCTCACCAAGCTGAAGTCGTCTGATTGGTGAGTGCTCACTGGGTTTCCTCATCCCAACACCTTGTTGACATCCATATATTCATTTTACCTTTCCTTTTCCGTAAGTTGTTATATATATATATATATATATATATATATATATATATATATATAATTTTATTTTATTTAAAAATAGTTAATTACGATTTCTCAAATTATGTTAGGCATTCAATCAATTTAGCGTCATGGAAACATAGTTGTTAAATTCTATTATTGACATTATTCTCAATAGCGCATGAAGAGCATGCTTTGAATGAGGGAGTAAGAGAGAACGCAATTGTGAAAATCTTTTATTGACTTTATGCTCATATGCGTTTTTATATAGCAACAAATATGTTCTTGATTGTATTCAGATTTTTTCTATTGCTTTAATTTTTCAAAGGTAACGGTCTGGAAAATCAAGTGACATATTGGACGTTTAAAACTATCAAATTATAATTACAACGGTATTACTGACTTTATTTTAATAGACACGTTATTTTAAAATATAAATATTGACAATGAGCCTTGTATTTCGTAGTTTATCTTTCAATTTTGTATTTATAGCTTCACTAAGTTCTATATTTTTAACTCTTTAAATTTTAATTTAATGTTTTATTAATTCCCACCCGACATTTTTGACGTGAAATTACACTAGAGTATAGTATAATCTTGTTAAATTAAATCTCCATTTTTAAGGGATATATAGTACGAAATTTTTCGGAATCCAATACAATTATGGTCTTACTTGAACAGAATTTAAATTAACTGAGCTCAAAGTATCTTATTCTTTTTTCATGTGAGCAAGACCAAGTGTGTCAATTCTATTCTCAGTTTTAAAATGCTTCTTTATAACATCCTGCACCAACTCCTCTGAAATGAATAACTATAAACAAGCTCGAATGAAACTGGCGTCAGCGAAAAACTTCATTTTCGAGGTGCTAAAGTAGATTTGCATCCACAATATTATTAGTTAGTTAGATATTCATACATACATACATATTCATGAGTAAATTCCACAGGGTTGAGCCTGACCTCATTCTTGATATTCATACAAAGATTTTTGTTTAATGAACCATTTTTCATTTAACAAAATGATTTGATATAACTAACTTTTTATAAACAGAGAACAACCGAGGAAGGGCCTCGAATTATGCCCCA
Organism: Tanypteryx hageni; assembly: GCA_028673005.1. NCBI lineage: Eukaryota > Metazoa > Arthropoda > Insecta > Odonata > Petaluridae > Tanypteryx > Tanypteryx hageni. The sequence continues at coordinate 6,355,589 of CM054112.1, forward strand.
CACCTAATATGCTAGTCTGTCGAATTTTGTTGAGTTTCTCTTAAGATTATTCGTAGACAGTAAAATTATTATTTTTATGTACACATTAAAACTCCCAACAGATTTAGCAATAATATTATCAATGAACAATTTGAAAAAACTATAATCGATAATGTAAATTCATTTACGGCAAAAGCAACTTACTCATGCAATATTCTTCTAAACTTATGACACTAGATCATTAAAATGGGAGCGAAATTATATATTTTAGCAGAATATAAATTTTTTCTTTTATATTTGGCTAAAGATGATATAAAATATCGGCGAGTGAATGAATTAATTTCATTATTCTCATATAAACCAATTTATCCACTAAAGTTGAATGAATACACTTGCGAAGTAAAAGTCAATTAATAGATGAGATGCCAAAATGACGGTTACCAAAAAATATCACAAATAGAAGGCATTATCGAAAATTCTACATTTAGTTTAGCTTATTTTAGCTAAGGCGCATGACTCTCGAATAATCTACGATTAAAATCGCACAATAAGTTTCAAAAATATAAGAAAAAAGTCACTGCGCTGTTCTCTTTTGTCCACACCAAAAATAACAAACCTAAAGCAACGCAGCGAACGGAATCAATTACTCTCCATTGAATAAAAAATTCTATTTTTTGCCTCGCGTCGGTACAATGCGATTGCGTGATTCGAATTTGCGTAAGTTCCCCGGAGAAAAATCCAATTGCAGATGTTTGGATATTAGCAGCCGTTTAATTGATAATAATCGCCGCCACGACCCGCTTCTCCTCTCCGAGAGCGAAACGCAAATTGAAATCTCCAAAACCATCGGCGTAATTCTAGGGTTGAATAGGAGGAGGAAGGGGAAAAAGGCGTCAGAGGGCGCTTCGAAGGAGGAGAGCCACATACTAGTGAACAACTTTTCCCCTTCCCCCACGAGATCGCTCCTCTAAATCTCTCGGAGGGTAAGGGGGAGGGGAAGGAGAGAAAAAGGGGTTGGGGAGGGGAGGCCTGGAAGGAGGACGCATGGAGGGAGGTGGTAGCAGAAGGGGAAGGTTAAATTAGACGTGCTTTAGCGTCAGCCATTCGTAAAACTTGCCACTATATTCGCGTTATGTTTTTCAAGAGTGTGGGTTATTTATTAGGAAAAGGCTGAGAGGGAAAATGGAGAAGTGAAAGATAGAGAGAGAGAAAGAGAGATTGAGATAGAAAAAGATCGATATAGAGAGAGAGAGACAGAGAGAGAAAGTGAGAGAGATAAAGGGACAAAGAGAGATAAAGAGAGAGAGAAAGAGAGAGAGAAAGAGAGACAGAGGGAGAGGGAGAAAGAGAGATAAAGAGAAAGAGAGAAAGAGAGAGAGAAAGAGAGAGGGAAAGAGAGATAAAGAGAGAGAGATAAAGAGAGAGAGAGAGAAAGAGAGAGAGAGAGAGAGGGAAAGAGAGAGAAAGAGAGAGAGGGAAAGAGAGATAAAGAGAGAGAGAGATAAAGAGAGAGATAGAGAGAGAAAGAGAGAGATAGAGAGAGAAAGAGAGAGAGAGAAAGAGAGAAAGAAAGAGAGATAAAGAGAGAGAGAGATATAGAGAGAGATACAGAGAGCGATGCAGAGAGAAAGAGGGAGGGAGATAGAGAAAGAGAGAGAGAAATAGAGACAGAGGGAGAGGGAGAAAGAGAGATAAAGAGAAAGAGAGAGAGAGAAAGAGAGAGGGAAAGAGAGATAAAGAGAGAGAGATAAAGAGAGAGAAAGAGAGAGAGAGAGAGGGAAAGAGAGGGAAAGAGAGAGAAAGAGAGAGAGAGAGGGAAAGAGAGATAAAGAGAGAGAGAGATAAAGAGAGAGATAGAGAGAGAAAGAGAGAGATAGAGAGAGAAAGAGAGAGAGAGAAAGAGAAAGAGAGAAAGAAAGAGAGATAAAGAGAGAGAGAGATATAGAGAGAGATACAGAGAGCGATGCAGAGAGAAAGAGGGAGGGAGATAGAGAAAGAGAGAGAGAAAGAGAGACAGAGGGAGAGGGAGAAAGAGAGATAAAGAGAAAGAGAGAGAGAGAAAGAGAGAGGGAAAGAGAGATAAAGAGAGAGAGATAAAGAGAGAGAAAGAGAGAGAGAGAGAGGGAAAGAGAGAGAAAGAGAGAGAGATAAAGAGAGAGATAGAGAGAGAGATAGAGAGAGAAAGAGAGAGAGAAAGAGAGAGAAAGAGAGAAAGAAAGAGAGATAAAGAGAGAGAGAGATATAGAGAGAGATACAGAGAGCGATGCAGAGAGAAAGAGGGAGGGAGATAGAGAGAGAGAAAGAGAGATAGAGAGAAAGATGGAGATAGATAGAGAGAGAGAGAAAGAGATAGATATAGAGAGAAAGAAAAAGAGAGAGATAGAGAGAGAAAGAGAGAGAAAGAAAGAGAGAGAGATAGAGAGAAGGGAAACTGCGGCGGGGCAGTCGAGAATTTATGAGCCTTTTTTCGCTTCAGCAGCTACGCTCTTATATGGTTCATGCGACCCCTTTGAAATTTGCATCCCTGGGAAACGAGGTTTTGTTGGTCGGAGGCGAGTGGGGGAAAGGGGGAGGGGAGTAGGGAAGCGAGGTGGTTGTTTGTAAAGAGAAAGGGGGAGAGAGAGATAAGATGGAGGGAGAGAGGACGAGTTGAAGAGGGGGAAGGCCACTTTCAAAAATAGCATACCAAGGAAGGGGAAAAGAGGCGACTTTGAAAGGGCCTCTCTTTAGAGGAGTTTTTGCCTCGGCGAAGAGGATTATGGGAGAGAATAATCGCCTGCTAAGAGAGCTGCATTTCGTAGAGTATGTTATTCCGCGCGACCACGCCAGGAGTAAAACTATTTGATTAAAAGCAAAATTATTTAAAGTTTTCAACGGTCGTTTTTCGTGGTTATTTATAAAGTGTATCAAGTAGTGGGAGAGTATGGGAAGAAGGGAGGGAGAAAGGGGAGGGAGAAAGGGGAGGGAGGAGGAAGAAGGGGGAAGGAGGAGGAAGAAGGGGGAAGGGAGGAGGGGGAGGGAGGAGGAAGAAGGGGGAGGGGGGGGAGGGAGGAGGGAGAAGAGAGAAGGGAGAAGAGAGGTGGGAGAAGGAGGAGGGGGGAGGAGGAAGGGGGGATGGAGAAGGAAGAAGGGGGAAAGGAGGAGGAAGAAGGGGGAAGGGGAGGAGGGGGAGGGAGGAGGAAGAAGGGGGGATGGAGAAGGAAGAAGGGGGAAAGGAGGAGGAAGAAGGGGGAAGGGGAGGAGGGGGAGGGAAGAGGAAGAAGGGGGAGGGGGGAGGGAGGGAGGGAGAAGGGGGAAGGGAGGTGGGAGAAGGGGGATGGAGGAGGGAGAAGGAGGGGAGGAGGAAGAAGGGGGAAAGGAGGAGGGAGAAGGGGGAGGGAGGAAGAAGAAGGGGAAAGGAGGAGGAAGATGGGGGAAGGGAGGGGGGTAGAAGGGGAAGGGAGGAGGAAGGAGGGGGAAAAAAGGAGGGAGAAGGGGGAGGGAGGAGGGAGAAGGGGGAAGGGAGGATGGAGAAGAGGGAGGGAGGAGGAAGAAGGGGGAAAGGGAGGAAGAAGGGGGAAAGGAGGAGTAAGAAGGGGGAAGGGAGAAGGGAAAAGGGGGAGGGAGAAGGGAGAAGAGAGAAGGGGGAGGAAGAAGGGGGGAGGAAGAAGGGGGAGGGAGGAGGGAGAAGGGGGAAAGGAGGGAGGAAGATGGGGGGAAGGGATGATGGAGAAGGGGGAGGGAAGAGGAAGAAGGGGGAAGGGAGGAAGAAGGTGGAGAGAGGAGGGAGAAGGGAGGAGGGAGAAGGGGGAGGGAGAAGGAAGAAGGTGGAAGGGAGGATGGAGAAGAGGGGAGGGAGGAGGAAGAAGGGGGAGGGGTGGAGGAAGAAGGGGGAGGGAGGAGGAAGAAGGGGGAAAGGAGGAGGAAGAAGGGGGAAGGGAGGAGGGGAGTAGGGGGGAGGGAGGAGGGAGAAGAGAGAAGGGGGAGGGAGGAGGAAGAAGGGGGAAGGGAGGAAGGAGAAGGGGGAGAGAGGAGGAAGAAGGGGAGAGGGAGGAAGAAGGGGGAAGGAGGAGGAAGAAGGGGGAAGGGAGGAGGGAGAAGGGGGAGGGAGAAGGGAGAAGGGGGAGGAAGAAGGGGGAGGGAGGAGGGAGAAGGGGGAAAGGAGGAGGAAGATGGGGGGAAGGGATGATGGAGAAGGGGGAGAGAAGGGGGAAGGGAGGAGGGGGAGGGAAGAGGAAGAAGGGGGAGGGGGGAGGGAGGAGGGAGAAGGGGGAAAGGAGGAGGGAGAAGGGGGAGGGAGGAAGAAGAAGGGGAAAGGAGGAGGAAGATGGGGGAAGGGAGGGGGTAGAAGGGGAAGGGAGGAGGAAGGAGGGGGAAAAAAGGAGGGAGAAGGGGGAGGGAGGAGGGTCGAGGGAGAAGGGGAATGGTGATTGGGGAATGGAGAATGGTGGAGGGAGAAGGGTGGAGAAAGAAGAGAGGAGGGAGAAGGGGAGGGGAAAGGAGGGAGTGGAAGGGAGTGATGACTATGATTTACATTAACTGTTACCATTTGCAAAAGAGCGGCTGATACTTATACGGCGATTCCAAATACGTATTCTTCGCATTGTTCCTTAAAATAAGTGTATCCCTGTATTTACTCGGGTTCGGTTTGCGCATTTTCACATATACGCGATTTTATTATTACGACCATTTTTCGATATACGAGCCGCGTAATCGCATCAACGCGATTCGTTGTGCAAACGTTATGTAGGTACCCTTAATTGTTATATTATTTATTAAATGTTTCATAAATTCTTGCCTGTCTACTGTTAACCTTTATCGTCCGTCCATACATATATTTTTACGCTAAATAGCCAATATGGATTCAGACGTCGCTAATATCATGGAATCGGCTTGATCGTAAGTAGGACGACGTAATGTGCAAGGAAGTTGAGAACGTAGCATGGAAAATTCAAGATGAAGTTGTAACAACCTTGAGAAACCGTTGTTATAGATCATAAATTCCACTACAAATACCAATGTTTGAATTCTCAGCTTATTAGCTCGATTTTCCGACTCAGTCGAAACGAAAACATCCACAGATTCGTTATTTTTGCTGCTTTAACATCTTCATTCAGTTGCATTCAGTATTTCTTCTTTGGTCGTCGGCGAATTACTGACTCGTACGTCAGCAGACAATAGCGAGTTCTCATTCTCTCTACAAATATATGATTTCATGTTTTAATTTATAATTCATTGAGATCCTTAAATTTAAGCATGAGTTTGAAGCATTCTAAAAATGCATATGAATACAGTGAAAGCTAAAATATCAAGAAAAGCATTTTTTTTGGACTCGAAAATTGAGGTTTTAATACATTTTAAACTTGGTAAGAAGAGTGTTGATAATGTTCATGATTTTGGCATAAGCGAATCGAGTATGTGAAGATGCAAACAAATTAAAAGATAGTGCTAAGAATGTAACTACTTTTAAGTGCTACTAGAGTGCTGAAATCTCGGCTTAAGTTGATTGAGGATTTAGAAAGAAGTCTGAAAATTTGGATCTGAAGAATATGCCTATTACAGTCTTGGTTATTCGAGAGAAATCTAAGTATCGTTTTGAAGACATTAAGTAAGAATTTGGAAAAGGTTCTGAACAGCGAGGATAAGATTCGCGAAATATATTATAGGACGGAGCGATATAGAGGATAGTTTTTCCCTAGGACGATAAGAGAACGTAATAGGAAAACTAGGGATCTTTGGTGCACTGCACCCCCTGCCATTCACAAAAAAGTTGAATTGCAGGGTATCATGTAGATGATAATTTAACATTTCAAGCAAGTCATGAATGGTTGACGAAGAAAGCAAATGGTGAAGGCAAAATGACAATCAAGGAATATTGGCGCAACTTCAACACAAAGATACGCTGTTGATGTCATTGGCGAATTATAAGTCGAAATCCTACAGCCATGTATGAATGGAGTTTGGATGCATATTTGTTCTGGGGTCGCTCATAGTGGCTTCCCTTCAGACGAAATCGTTTCCCAGGGCCTAACCATCGCTAAACAAATAGGATGAAGTTAAAGTAAATAATCTGCGGAAATTGCTTAACTCACAGAATGAGAACAGTTGTATAAAACTCCTTAAGCCAAAAAAATTGTAGGGTAAGCCCTATGCATTTCGCCCACTAAGTGGGCATCTTCAGGGGAGAACCTGCCTTGGCAGTGAACAAGGTTCAACTGCGACAAAGTTAGAGGAGAGGTTTAAAACGAAGAACGAAAAACAAATGAGGGACGAAAAGAATTTTATGCGTCAAGTTCGGTCAATTTGTATAAAGTTTTGTTAAAATCAGTATCTGTGTTCATGACATTGTTTCTGTTTTTATAGATATGAAGATTTTCTAACGAGTTAAGTGAATGATTGGCTGAAGTTAACAATGTTAAGTCATCTATGTGTATACTATGTCCAGTTTCGAGGATATGAGTGGCTACACTTGATTTCTCAAACCGATTGTGTTTGTAATGGGCTAAGTGTTCTTTAAATCGTGTTATTAGTTTACGTCTAGTTTGTCCTATGTACAGTAAATTGCAATGTGAACATTGTATTTTATAAATTCCGGACTTGTTCAAATTCTCCGTTCTGTCCTTAGTGCTATCTAGTAAATTTTTCAAACTATGTGGGTTCGTGTATGTTATTGTGCAACTCTTATGTTTGAAAATTTTATTCAAGCCTCTGTTTAATATGGGACAATACGGTAGTTTTATATATTTGTTGGCTTTATTGTTGTCAAGTTTGAAAGTGGTGGAGTTGGACAACGTTTTTTTAAGATTGTGTTTCCTTATTAATTTATTGATTAAATTGGGATCAAAACCAAGTTTCTTTGCAGTTTGTTTTATATGTTTGAGTTCTTGAACATATCTATCTTTGTTAAGGGGGATGTTGCACAATCGGTGTGTTAAGAATTGGAAAATAGCTGTTTTTTGATTCATGGGATGGAAGGAGTTATTTGGAATATAATTGTCAGTATGTGTTGGTTTCCTGTAAATATCAAACTCTATTTGTTGTTGGTTATTGATGATTAGTAAATCCAGAAATGGTAAAGTATTGTTCTCTTGAAGTTCAAAAGTAAATTTTATGGATGGATATAAGTTGTTTAATTGATCCACGAAGTCTTCTACTTTTTGTGTTTTAAATCAAAAATTGTAAAAATATCATCAACATATCTAAACCAACATTCAGGAAAATAATGGAATTTGTCTTTGCAAGTCTTTTCAAAATGTGACATAAATATGTTGGCTAAAAAGGGGGATAAAGGATTTCCCATGGTGGTACCTTGTGTTTGCTGATAAATTTCGTTGTGAAATTGAAAAATGTTTTGTTGCATGCATAAGTTAGTGAGCCGTAAGTATTCGTGGACAACTTCATCAGTAAAATTTTGTTTTAATAAAAGAGATTTTAAGATTTGGGATGTTTCATCTAGGGGTACACTGGGGAAAAGACTTTTCACGTCGAAAGAGACCAAAATCTCTGATTCTTTGATGGTTGTATTTTTTAATTTTTTGATCGAATCATAAGAATTAATGACTGAGTGTTTGTCAAGGAATGACATATGTTTAAATTCATTGTTTAGCCAAATAGCTAAATTGTAAGTAGGGCTGTTGATCCCTGATGCAATAGGTCTCATAGAGTTGTCGTTCTTATGGATTTTAGGGAGACAATAAAGTTTAGGTATGTTAGGGTTGGAAGTATTTAATTTGAAACTTAATTTTTTGTCTATGATATTTTTACATCCTTTGATGATAGTATACACATAGATGACTTAACATTGTTAACTTCAGCCAATCATTCACTTAACTCGTTAGAAAATCTTCATATCTATAAAAACAGAAACAATGTCATGAACACAGATACTGATTTTAACAAAACTTTATACAAATTGACCGAACTTGACGCATAAAATTCTTTTCGTCCCTCATTTGTTTTTCGTTCTTCGTTTTAAACCTCTCCTCTAACTTTGTCGCAGTTGAACCTTGTTCACTGCCAAGGCAGGTTCTCCCCTGAAGATGCCCACTTAGTGGGCGAAATGCATAGGGCTTACCCTACAATTTTTTTGGCTTAAGGAGTTTTATACAACTGTTCAACTTGGAGCCAAAGTGATTACGAGCTACCATCTACTGTTCACAGAATGAGGATATGATAAATTTAAAGAATTGATTGAACATCGATTGAGTGAGGAGGACATTTCAAGTGTAGAACCTGCATCCAAGGTTTTGAAAACAAAACTGCTTTCTGAAGCTTTCCGTTTAATAGAATCAGCTTTTGACATTTTAGACGAAGATGGCTCTGATATTGAAAGTAGCTCAAAAGTAGGAAAGGGCATTTATTAAGAGATAACTTGCTGTAAACATCTCTTTATAGGGTTGTCCGTCACTGCATTCTTGACGAAGTTTGAGAAAGACAGAGAAGCTTTATCACATGAATAAGGAACCTACATCACTTAGAAGCTGACTCAAATGCAGAGAAAAGCCTCTATTGACAATCGTGCACTATCCTCTTCCTCCCTCCATTAATTTTCTAACATTTCCAAATTGTTAACCTGGGTGGGTCCCTTAAGTTCACTTCAAGACGAATTTTGGTGAATACAATACTATAATTTTTGCATACATACATATATATACAGGGTTATCTAAAATGATGGACCTCTTTTTGAAACGTATTAACCTTTATGAGGAGGGAGATATAGAGATGGGATTTTCTGTAACATGTTTGCTAACTCAAAATACATCTCTTACCAAGTCTCAATGTGCGCACCATTCGCAGCCCTGCAAACATCTAGGCGGTACTCAATTTCGTGCCAGGTTCGTTGAAGCATTTCCGTAGTGACTGCCGCTACAGTTGTGGTAATTCTCTCTCGCAGATGATGTAAATCTCGGATTTGCTTTGCGTAAACGATGTCTGTTACAAATCCACACAGGAAAAAATCCAGTGGTGTGAGGACTGGACTTCTTGGGAGCCACGGCGTTGGTCCGCCTTTTCCAATCCACCAATTAGGAAATCTGACGTTCAGGGCAGTTTGTACCTGAAGACTAAAGTGGGGTGGAGCACCGTCTTGTTAAAACAAAATTTCAACTCCTTGTTTTTGTTCAATGTCATAAATTTGTGAAAAGACAAAAATTCCAGCATATCCAGATAAATGTTACCCGTGATAGTGTTTTCTGCAAAAAAGAAAGGTCCTATGACACGGTCGTGCATAATGTCACACCCCACATCAAGTTTCTGGGAGTCTCGTACACGCTCGCCAACATCATGTGGCCGTTCCTGTCCCCAGATGCGACTTGTGCCTGTTAATGTGACCATTGATATGAAACGTTGTCTGATCTGTGAATATCACTCGCCGTAGAAAACTGTCATCGCCATCAATTGCATTCTGAATCACATTTGCAAATTCAGCTCTTTTCGGCCGAACTCCGTGTTTGATTTGACGCAAATCTTGAATTTTGTAAGCGTGCAAATTTAGCCGCTTGTGCAAGATATTTTGGATCGTCGTTTTAGGCATACCCAGCTGCAAACACCGATGAGGAATAGACTTCTTTGGACTACGTTGAAACGACAGCCTTGTGCGTTCAATGTCCTCTTATATCGTCCGCGGTCGTCCAGTAAATTTGCGTTTTTCCATACTTCCAGTTTCTTTAAACTGGTTTAACCGCTTTGCCGGTAGGTCCTCTTCCATATGTATTTATAAGACGAAAATTGCGCTGTACTGTTACAATGGATTTGCTTTCGGCCAACTAAATGACGCACTGTGCTTTCTCTAGCACGCTCGTCATCGTACTGACCAGGGGTATGAAACTCTTATGGGAGAATAGATTCCCAAGTTTTACACGTAGTTCACTATGATGATACGGGGTCCACTAAATGCGCTGCAGTCGCAGCCAGCTCTCTCTCTCTCCCCCTTCCCTCCCCCCTCCCCCTCTCCACCTCCCCCTCTCCCTCTCTCTCTCTCTCTCTCTCTTCCCTACATTTCTCTCTCTCTACCACATCACCACAACGCCACAAGTTCCTTGTGTATCATAGCGGAACTGTGGCCATTTTGCTTGATATAAGTTCGCCATTGCTTATTGAGGTGTTGACAGTTACTCTGATTTTGTCAAGTAGATATATAGTAGATATGCATTCAACACTGTTTAAGAAAACGTGACGGAATGAATTTGTTCTGATCTCCAATTAACAGGTAAGCCTTAAAAATAGCATATCTTTATAAAAATTCTTACGAACTAGTTCTACGAAGTCAAAGTGTTATGTGAATTAACTAGTTCTACAAAGTGTTATGTGAATGCGTTTTGTGAGAATGCTTTTATATTTTCTTAACAGAAACCTGCAATGGATAGATCTTCTAGGAAGGAAGGAAAGAAATTTCTCTCGTTTGTTTGTGTGCGAGAAGCATTTTGAGAGGAAATGTTTCTCATTTTTAGGTGTTAAGCCTCGCTTACTTCACCTAGCTGTGCCACCCATTGCCCTGGGCGTGAATATGGTACGTGTCAGTTAACAAAATAAGCCGTAATTTTAGATTCAGTAATTGAAATTTCAGTTTTAAACTTCTCGCGGTTATCAGTAGATTGTAGTGAGTTTGAAAGTTAAACTGCAACATAGACGCCAGGGGATAGACTTGTGCTTGTAATAGAATGAAATAAGTATATCATAGTGATGTCTCATTGTTTTAATTTGAAATATGTTGAATTTACATAAATTGTTAACTTGTTTATTTCTTGTTTCTCATTATGCATTTGTTTGTAATCCTAGACTTGAAGATAATTCTTTGTTTCAAAACGTATTGAGAAATACATATATTTTTCGATCGAGAAATTGAAATTTCCATATCAAAAGTTTTCCTTGTTATTTGATGAATACATATAGATCTTAAATGGGCTAACTGCTGCGAACACCTAAACGTCAGCAAATACAACTGTGCTCAGAATAAATTATAAATAAAGTGGACATTTTCTAGTGCAATGTGATGTGTTTAATTGTACAAATGGTAATGTGATCTTCATAGTAAAATTGTTCATGAAACCTAGTGGGCCGTAAGCGCATTTGCCTTATTTTACATTTATTGCAACATTTGAAGCATGCCCATTGCCTCCTGCATCAATTTCATTAGGTTTAGCAGGTTTAATGATTGATATTCTTAGAAATTCATTTTCATTCTTTTTACAGGTGGAACAGAACGAGAATGTGTTCCAGGGCCGAAGAAATTACTTTACAATAGATTTTTGCTTGATCCACAAATTCATTCTTGACATTAAAGTTTGACGTTTTTCGTCGTCCACGTGAATTTCCTTTAAATACGTTTCACGCATAAAAGGCATTTACGTTATAAAATTCGGTTACAATAATTCATTTTTATATCTTTATTGTATAATATTTATGTACAAATACCTGTTATGTAATTTGATAATGACTTTGTACTCTCGCAATGTGTGATATACGGTAATAAATTTGCTTTCTTATATACACTTCTTTCATTGAAGTCCATTTCTTCTGTCCGTGCAATTTATATTTGCTACGATTATCGTATTAAAACGGGAGGGGAAGAGGGTGCTCGACATCCTGTGATGACGTCACCCTAGCCTTCGTTAACACTAGTTCCAAATTTTCCCGTTGACCCATCTATTGTCGCCTTCCATGGAAAACCTGGGAATCGTTTTATAGCATTAAGTTTCCGGTCTTTGCGTAGTCTTTGGTACTGAGTAACTGCGGCAGTGCTTATTACGGCTGAAGCGTCTCACGCGCACAAAGCATGCGCCATAAGGTGCGTCTATTCAAGGAAACTGTTTGAGTTAGTTGTTCATATATATATATATATATATATATATATGTAAACCGGACCACTTTTCTTCCTCGATGTCTTCTAAATTTACCAAATTGGGATATGTTGTAGGGCTCGTGGAGCTGTACTTTAGTTAGAAACAGTTTGCCCCTGTAAGGCGTGGTTGCTTTCAAATGAGGCATATTGTTTCCCTCTTAGGGAGGAACTTCCGATTTATTACGCAGAGGCGGAGGCCGCCGAACACTTGCCAGCCGATAGAGTCCTGATTGTGTATTGTGATAACCAAGCAGTAAACTATTGTTTAACTAACGGAAAGAGCATATTTTTTACAAATAATACGTGCAGAGGATTGCATTTGCATTTAATAAAGAATGTGTCACAAGTTGTGGCATGGGCGTACGTTCCTTCGGAGCTCAATCTCGCCGATCGTGCATCTAGGACGGTACTCCCTTCCTAAATGCCAGACCGGCTCGCCATTTGTGAGACCTTGCGGCTCTGGTATATAGGTCGGTGTACCTGAAGAGAGGGACTAGTCTGGAAATTGGGATCCGAGGAGCGTGCGCCCATCATCATCCCATTAAGAACGCCTTTGAAATTTCTGTGTATTCCATTTATGGAGTATACTTTTCCATCTTGTTAGGCGCGTTATGCTTTCAGCATAAGCGCCTATTAGCGTCGGTTTGTCCGTCCGTCCGTCCGTCCGCATGTTCGTTCTCGGCTTTTACCTAACGGATTTTTATGAAATTTGATATTAAGGACTGACAGTCAAATACAATAAGAAAATCACAAAAATAAATTACGTAAGCTAATCAGAATTACCACTTTACTGGTGACAAAATATGAACTTTCCGTTATATCTCGTAAATTTTTGGTCAAATTAAAATAGTTTTAAAATGAACTTGTAGAACTAGTAACGTAGAGTATTTCATTTTCTTTAAATCTCCTCTACTATTTTAATTTGACCGGTAGAAGCTGAGAACGAACATGCGGACGGACGGACAAACCGGCGCTAATAGGCGCTTACGCTGAAAGCGAAACGCGCCTAAAAAAAGGGTCGAAAAAAATGCGAATCCATTGTTAAAATATTCATAGCTCACCAATGGCAATAAGTATTCCCGTGCATAAGACGGAATGCGCTGCTTGCCCATCCTAGGAACCATTGCGATAAACGAATTTGCGAAACAAAATATTTCCAAAATGCTTTCGGTCGTCAACGTCTAAAATAAATAATTAATGAAATAAGGAAAGTCATGCTAAGCAAAAGGACACCAAAGTAATTGTTTATAATGACTAACAAGTCTCTTAATTCCAAGATTTCGCGACGAAATTAAGCGAACAATTTGCGTATCGAGAATGTGGCGTCATTTTTTGCTGGTAGGTGATGCAAACATACAGCAGCGTTATTTCAAACAGTTCGACATTCATTATTCCTGTATTATTTATTCCACAAATGTAACAAAATGTCTACAATTTCTTCCAAGTTATACACGTCTTGAACACTGTAATGATAATACCAGTTGTATTTTTATATCAGAGTTCTGATGACGTGAGTGAAGATATTCCAACCCCTTCATCCAGTCACTCACCAACGGAAACAGTTTCTTCTAGTGGAGAGGAATTTTCTGAAGATGATATTGACAAATTGAACATAACACTTCCCTTAGAGAGAGAAACACCGATTAAGGGAAAGAAAATTAAATACACGAAATGTCGAAAGGGCAAGGAGGAGAGAGTCGCCAAAGCCGTGAAGGCAGCGTTTTCGAGTTCATTTTCAAAATCAAAGGAAGATGATGCTCCGGCGGAGATACTGCGACAGATTAAAGAGAAATATGCGGAAAAATCAACAAATGGTACCGAAATGGTTCAGATCTTGATTCTTGTACCCAAATCGTGTACTCTGAGAAAGACTGGTGTGGAATTTGGTGCCTCAAAAAGAATGGTTGCCAAAAAACACGAATATGGAGGTATTTGCCGTTGGATCGCTATAAGGTCGTAACTGGGCAAACTTTGAAAAACTAACAATTAAGTTTGGGTAACGTAGCTTGAATTGACAATACTGCTTTTTAAGGTTGCACAAAACAAGACTTTCGTGAAGGTGTACTCTTTTGCCGTCGTTCATTTTCACAGAGACGAAGTCCTTTGCATCTGCCATTAGACGACTATTTTCGTTTTCTTAGAAAGCTCTCACTAGAGCAGTCGTGTCTTCAGGCGGTGTTTTTCCGGGTTTAGGGTTCGGTGATGCCAATATTCCACTCTTAAAAACCAAGCAGCCCATTCCGTCTTCAGCGCGGGAATGCTTATTACCTTACGGGCAGACAGACAACGACAAAACTATAAGCCTATTTCCATTCTGGAAAGTAGACTAAAAATTCAGGGACATATTCTAGAGGATAAAACAAGACTAAAATGCCCTATGACAATATTTCTGAAAACACTTTATTTCGGAGTTATGATTCAATTAAACTTTAAAGTCATCCAAGTCAGTACAAAATTAAATGAAATTATACTTTCAAACAGGCATACAAACAACGATGTTTCAACAGATGCGTGGGAAATGACTACAGTGGCACAAATTCATCGTGTACTTGTCTGTCGATCCTCTTGTACCATTTCAATAATTTCTTCCTCAATGTCCTCTCCATACGCTTGAGACCGCCCTTGCCTTGTGGCACGGCGAAATGACCAACGTTCCCTTAAACGCCTATCTACTCCTGCAAATGTCTGATGGTTTGTCAATCTTCTATTGGGAAACATTCGCGATACAATCGCCTTGCATCAAGTGAATTTCCCCCAGCAAGACCATACATGAGGTGCATATCTGCGTACTGAGAGAACTCCATCGCAATCACACTACTGTAACAGTACGAGCTCCAGTGAAGAATTAATGAGTCAGGAAACAACTGGTAAACAGCGGAAGGAAGAGTTCTACTGAGAGAGGGGAGGGAAGGTTGAATACAAGGGTACACGAAGCTCACTAATGCGACAAGCCGAGGTCTGCCTTCAACTTCATCCCTTCATTCGGTGGCTGGACTTCGACGAGAGCAGACGTGCTTTCACTTTTGCTCCCGCTGCTTCGCTCCTACCTGCTGTATCCCGTAGTATAGCCTTTGGCTCACCATTAGTTTTTAAGAGTAGCTGTAGCGATAAGTACAACCTTTAGTTATTTATAGTTATTGTATTATTCTAATATTATTGTGTTCTTAGATTATTATTACTTCGTTTTAATTACAAACTTAACGTAAATTTCCATAGTCTACCCTTATCATTTAAGTTTGCATCCTTAGCAGTGAATTTCCCAATAGTGCAGCCTCCTTAGCTCTAAGTGCTCCCTATTTAGTTTATTTTAGTTTTTTAACGTATTTTACTTTATTTTTAGTCTACTTCCTTATTATATCTCTCATTGCCAAATTGAAATCGATATTTTCATATCGAAATCGAATTCTGAAATAACTAAGCTTATTGAAGGCAAATTTATCCTCAACCTTCGTCGTATATCTAGTATACTCCTGTTTACTACCTTTCGTGATATAAAAATATTTTTTACTTGTTTCATTTCCTTCAGAATTTCATAAATCGTCTTTACTTTATACTGTATAATACCACGTTTGTTAGTGTGTATGTGCTTAACCTTTATTAACGCCTACTTTTAGAAAAAGTTATTTTGGTTAATCTTTACTATATAATATAATTTTCATCTCGTAGATGTAAATTTTAGTGTTAATTCAAAGCAAAGGTTTACTATTTGAGTAGTTTCAGCACTCTCCTTTCACTTCCTTTTAGCCTAGTTGACCTTGACTTATAGCGTGCACGTTGAAAAATCCTAAGTTGTATGACTCCCGTCAAGTAAGACCCCCACTGCGTGGCTAGCCGAGCTTAGGACTCTTATCGCCAAATTCTTTCTCTTCTTTGTTTACTAAAAGACAACGTTTATCTTGCCTCAGACCAAGTAACCTATTCAACTTTCGCACCATAGAAAGACCCGATTCGCTTTTTTTATATAAAGAGTAACTTTCCAATCCTAGCGCTTCTATTTCCTTTTTAGTCCTCAAGTACGCACATTAAGTAAATTCAATTAACTTAGTTAGGCATGGCTTCCCATAGGCCTTCTGTTGCTCTTTTCAAAATCTCTGTTGAGTGTGAGCTGCTCCAAGCACGCATCACAGAACTCGAGAGGATTGTGGCGAAGCTTCTCTCTAAGGTTAAGAAGTTGGATGCTGCTCCGAAGGAGGGTGAAGATGCGGGGACCTCCGAGTCGCCTTAACGTACCAAGGTGGTACCTCGAGCTAGCTCGAAAGCGAAGGCTGGCTGGGTCGTCGAAGAGAGAGCCGTAGGCGACACTAACCCGGAAAGGGTGGCTTCATCTTCCGAGCCCGACGGGTGGAAGGTGGCTACCAAAGGTCGCGGGAGAGTGGGGCGGCCATGGCGGGGAGACGGGAAGGCGGAAGCTGACTCTTTCCCCGTCAAAAACAGATTCGAGGCGTTATCGGATGATGGCACGACGAATTCTGTGGCCGCATCCGCTCCCCCCGATTCGAGGGATGCCGCACCTAGGGAGGTCGGGTTGGAAGGGGGGGAATCTTAGTGATAGGTAGCTCGAACGTCCGGCGTTTAGTGGCACCGTTGAGGGAAAGGGCCCGCCGGGAGGGAGATGAGCGGGTGTTCTCCTGGTGTATTCCTGGCGGAACAGTGCCACAGGTGACGAAGGCGGTTCGGGCGGCGGCAAGTGGCACGGGATGCCCCAAGCTGTGGGATAGTGGCGCATGTAGGCACCAATGACGCAGAGGATCGGGGTTCTGAGGAGATATTGGATTACTTCGGAGATCTGTGCTCTGAGGTTCACCGACTCCGACAGGTCATGGGTATTGAAATGCGCCTGACCGTATGTAGCATGGTCCCGCGGACCGACCGGGGTTCGACGGTTTGGAGCCGAGTGATCGGCTTGAATCGGAGACTCTGGAGGTTTTGCGAGAGCATGGGAGTAGATTTCGTGGAACTCGGGCCGGTTCTCGAATCGTGTAGGGTGCCCCTGAACCGATCGGGAGTTCACTATACTGCCGTGGCAGCCCAGAAGGTAGGTGGCAGAATCTACGAGCATTGTAGAGCTTTTTTAGATTAGAGAGTAGGCCAGTGCGTAGGTCAATCTCGGGGTCATCAAATAACTGCACTAATTATCAGAATAACTTTATTAACTCGGATAGTAGGTCAATACCTAGGTCGACGTTGGGACTCAATAAACTCTGCGCTAACAATAGCAATGATAACGCCGCTCTTAGAAGTCGCACCATCCATAACACAGAAAATTTTCAGAAACGGCCCGAAAGCGACTCATTAATAATTTTAAATATAAACTGCCGTAGTATCAGGAATAAGACAGCAGAATTTCAGAATTTATTAGAGGAAACTGAGGCAGATGTAGTGATAGGCACAGAGAGCTGGCTAACTTCGGATATACACGACCGAGAAATTTTCCCCTTAAGATATAATATTCACAGACGAGATAGGGTAAATAGGAACGGAGGTGGAGTTTTTATAGCGGTGAAAGACACGCTTATCAGTTCGCCAATTAAGTTTACGGAAAACAGAATAGAAAACATTTGGTGTACAATCAGCAGGGGGAGTTTAGGAAACATTCACGTATGTGCATGCTATAGGCAGCCAGGTGCAGACGCAGAAGAAATATATGAGCTAGAGGCCCAAATCAACTCAATACAGATGAAAAATAGCAAAACTCTTATTATAGTAGGGGGAGACTTCAATCTACCCTCCATAAGTTGGCGCAGTTGCAGCTTCACACCGCCCGGTAGAAATCGTGAGTCATGCGAAGCACTAATAGACAACTTCAATAAACATTCCCTTATACAGGTAGTCAGAGAACCCACAAGAGAGGACAATATATTAGACTTAATAGCAATTAATATCCCTGAACGTGTTTCTGAAGTAGTCATTGAAGAAAGAATCAGCGATCACCGAGTAGTTCGAGTTCTCTTGAACATAGCATTCGTAAAGTACCGCAAGTCTAAGCGAAAAGTGTACATATTTAAAAATGTTAACTTTGCGGACTTTAAAGAGAAACTTATTAAAGATTACGCAACTTTCATAAAATTAGCAAGCACGAAGAACGTTGAGGAAACTTGGGAAACTTTCTTATCAGTAATTAGAACCGGTATAAATACGTACATACCAAGTAAATATATTACCGATAATGGGGAACCTAGGTGGTATCATCGGCAGGTTAGATGTGCTCTCAGGCGACAAAGAAAGCTTCATTTGAAACTTAAATGCGCCAAAAATAATTCGTCACAGGGGGTAATAAATGCAATTTCAAACAAGTACAGAAATTGTCGGACTTGGACTAAAAAGATTATGCGCAAGGCATTAATGAACTTCAAGAAAAAGATTCTCTGTGAACGTCTAAACGAAAATCCTAAAATCTTTTGTTCTTATGTTAGAGAAGTTCAAGATCGACGCCCAACCGTAGCGCCATTAAGAAACGACAAAGGAGAGGTAGTTTACGATAGCATTGATATAGAAAACTTGTTAAACTCATTTTTTCAAAGCGTATTTACGACCGAAGTGGAGAAAGCGAAGGACGATCCACCCAAACCAAACGAAGAGAAGATGAATGATATACTTATATCAGCGAAAGGGATAGCAGAAGAGCTCAAAATTATCAATGCAAATAAATCCCCGGGACCGGAAACGATACCAGCTAGAGTACTAAAGGAATTAGCGTTAGAAATAGCGTTTATAACTCCGCTACATAAAGGCGGGAAAAAAGACGACCGAGAAAACTACAGGCCGATTTCGCTAACCTCAATATCTTGCAAGATTCTAGAGCACATCATCGTTAGTTCTGTGATGGACTTCTTAGATAGCCAGGACTTGCTCAGTAAATATTAGCACGGTTTTAGGAAGGCAAGATCTTGTGAAACTCAGCTCGCTCTGTTTGCACATGATATACTACGATCCGGTGATCGAAAGACCCAGCTAGACACGGTTTTTCTTGACTTCAAGAAGGCATTCGATAAAGTCTCTCATATTAAGTTATTGAAAAAATTACAAGTCCGTGGAATAAATCAAAAGATAATCGAGTGGATCAGGGACTTTCTCAATGATCGGGAACAAATAGTAGTCATAGATGGATTTAAATCAGATCCGGTCAGCGTGTCATCCGGCGTTACACAGGGAAGTGTCATCGGTCCCCTATTATTCCTTATATACATAAATGACTTAGATATGGTTATTACAAATAAAATCAAGTTCTTCTCGGATGATACGGTAGTTTACAGAGAGATTAACAGTCTTGCTGATCAAGCATTACTTTCTAACGACCTACACGCAATTCTCGAGTGGTGTAAAGAGTGGCAGTTAGAGCTGAATTTAGGAAAGTGTTCCGTCATGAGATTCTGGAGAAACAAAGAAATTGAGGCGATGAATTTCAGAATAGAAGGCGTATATCTAAAATTAGCCGAATCAGTCAAATACTTAGGTGTCATTTTAACAAGTAACCTCTCGTGGGACACACACATACGAAATATATCCGGGAAAGCTAAGCAGTAACTAGGATTCATCAAACTGATAGTAGGTAAAAGCGAGGAAAAAGTCAAAGAGACATGTTACTTTTCTTTATTTAGACCGCTGCTAGAGTATGCGTCGAGCATATGGGATCCGTACGAGAAAGGATTAATCACAGAGTTAGAGAAAGTGCAGCGAAAAGCTGCTAGATTCGTCAAAAATTGTTATGATAGAAATAAAAGCGTTACAGGTTTGATACAGGACTTAGGATGGGAATCACTTGCTGAGCGCCGATTACGTGCTAGGTTAAAACTTCTTGAAAGATTTAGAACGTGTACTTTCTCCAGCGATGTCGAAGAAATAATAAGAACTCCCACCTATATCGGTAGAACGGACCATCCTCGTAAAATAACCTGTAGGACGGAGAGATACAAAGGCTCATTTTTCCCTAGAACGATAGCTGAGCAGAATAAAACTTGCGATCAAAAGTAACCTCGCGTAGGGGCGTAAACCCAGACCTAATTTTGGAGTTTTCCCCTTGGTGTTAATGCACCCCCTGCCACACACCCTTGCGGTGGCTTGCAGGGTAAATTGTAGATGTGGATGTAGATGAAACATCACGGACGCCACTTTGAACATTTATTGTATTATGAACAGTCGTTATGTTTGTATGCCTGTTTGAAAGAATAATTTCATTTAATTTTGTACTGACTTGTATGACTTCTTTAAAGTTTCATTGAATCATAACTCCGAAATAAAGCGTTTTCAGAAATATTGTCATAGGGCATTTTAGTCTTGTTTTGTCATCCAGAATGTCCCCGAATTTTTTACACTTAATATTGAAACACCCTGTGTGTGTGTATATATATATATATATATATATATATATATATATATATATATATATATATATATATATATATGAAGACGTTTATAAGTAGAATAAATCTTTTCACGAACTTAAACAACACCTATTATATTATTTTCAATGGGAAAAGTATTTTTGATCTACGCTACGATATCCAGGAATGAAACACTCGTGTAAATCCGAGGATACCTGTGTTTCAAATGGTGAAAAAATTCGAGAAAATCAAGTTAATATGATTGATAGCATAGGAATCGTAGAACTTTTATATTAGGATTGCTTAGCACACAAATTTACGGCATTATGCAGGTGTTTTGCACCTTAAAATAATTATTACAACAATTAAAGTGTTTGCATATATTTGCGTCCATTTAATAGAATTTTCTTCGCTGCTATCACAACAACTCCCTTTTAAATCATATTTGGATAGCATCACGCACTAGAATATTTACTCCGAAAGAAGATTTCACTAATAATTTATTTTCTTTTTCGCTCTCTCCTGCGCGAACAATAAATTCCTGATTATTCATCGAGATTCGTGCTCGAAAAAATGCTCAAATGAAGAATTTTGAATTAATTCGGCCACGAAAAATGAGCAGTTGACTATTAATCGTCTGAAAACCTATTTTTGTGAATGAAGGTGATATCCAGGCTCGAGATGGCAATTTTAGTTTAATTTCACTCACAAATTGACAGCCACAGATGGCTCGAAGTGACTGCGGCTCCTTTGCACTCATTGTTCGCCTTCGTTAAATTACCGTATTGATATGCTCAAGAATTAAGTCACGTGATCAAAGGACTATTACGGTTGCACTTCATTTCATTCAACAGAAATTCTTAATTCATTCCGTCATAGATTCAAGAATTGTATTAATGAATTATTGTGTATGAAATTGTTTACCTGAATAAATTTTATCGTGTGAAAATGTTCTTAATTCATACGTAGGTATATAAACAATGGTGGATTATTGGTTACTATATCGGCTTAACATAACAAAGTTCTAGGGTTCTATCAATAATAGAGCCGAAAACAAAGGGTGTAGAATGGATCTACATCCAACAGAGATGTAGGCGAAATCAGATCTATTTCAAGGACTTAAGTACTGCAACATGGAAAACAAGGCGGAAACTACCACATAACTATCCCATAGTAATAATTATATGGTCGGACAATATGAGTTCTCTCGGAGTTAAAGATTCCAGAGGCAACATAGTCCCCCATTCGGATCTCCGGGAGGGGACTAACTTCAGGAAAGCATTTATGAATGGTAAATAATGTATAGTCGCATAAAATATAATAACAATGAGGAAAGCAGGAAAGTTAGAAAATCTAAAACCAGAAACATGATTGGTATGAAAGTGTCTAGTGAAGTTAAGATGAGAAGGAAAATTCGACTAGGGAGAATCCAAGGTGGTTTAATCTGAAGGGTATGGCGGTGCAAGAGGAGTAACCGTGGTAATTAGAAAAGGTATGATGAGAAGCGTGATAAAGGTAAACGAGCGGTAGGTAAATAGCAATAAAGATGAAGGCAGTCCCAGTGGACATCGTGATAATCTAGGTGTAAAGGCCAACGTCCACTCATGAAAAAAAGAGATTGAGATGTTATTTCTGACATTTACCAAGAAGAGGGAAGATAAACTGCATAGCAATGGGGAATTGAAGAAGCATAGTTAAAGAAGGATCAGAAGAAAATATTGTTGCCAAATAGGGAATTCAGAAAAGAAACCGAGGAAGAAAAACTCGTAGAATTCTGCATTAATGACGACATAATAGTAGCTAATATATGGTTTAAAAACGAAGATTGTATTCATGAAATAGCCAAAGAGATAGAATGAGATGCCGAGTACATAACAAACTAGTAAAACAAAGATTCAGAAAATACTGCGAAGAAATTACCAGAGGCGGACGTAGATTCAGATTGCAACCTCCTTGCGGTAGATGTAGCTACAAAGCTAAAAAAAAAAACAAGGAAAACGAAAAGAGAAAGACAGAATTGGAATATTGACAAACTTAGATAAAAGCGAAATGTATTCAGCATGAAGTTGGAAGTGTCTTACAAAGTTAGAAAACAAACTCAAACTTTGGATATAGAAGGAGATGAAATTAAAGAGAGCCTAAGAGAAAGTATGAATAAGAAGATTGGCAAAGAAAGAAAATCAGAATACCACGGAAAACTATGGATATTGTCGAGAAAACGGATTAGAGGAGAAAGTGGAATAACGTTAACTGTGAGGATGGTAGAACTAACTATTGATGTAAAAACAACAAGCTGAAAATGGTGACAGAAAACTGTATAACAGAAAAATGTGAGGAAATTCAACGGATGAAAAAGATAGGAAGGACGACATAACGTGCACTAGGAAGTTAGAATTTTAAGATAAGAAGCCTAATGGTATTCTTGGAAAAGAAATGATTAACTCAGAAGGAAAGATAGACAGAAAACCAAAGGCATGGGAAGAATAGATTAAGGAACTATACAGTAAGTAGAAAGATCAGGCAAATGACACTGAAAAAGACAACTTGGGACCAAGTATTATGGAGAGTTAAATGAGAAAAGCGATTCAAGAGCTAAAGAAAGGAAAAGCTTCAGGCAGCGATGGGGTATTGGCAGAAGCACATAAAGTCATGCCACCGTAAGGACTAAAAATGACTTCAAAATCCATTAACAAAATTTACGACTCAGGAGAGTGACCCCAAGATATGCTAGCTGCATCAATGATCCCTCTAAAGAAAAATCCGAAGACTATACATAACGATAAGTCTACTATCGTATGTGTATATCATCACAAGAATTCTTAAAAAAGAGGAAAAAACATAGGCCGAAGAAATGCTAGGAGAAGATCATTTTGTTATCAGAAAACAACTAGGAATCAGGGATGCCCTCGGAGTAGTGAAAATCATATCAGAAAAGGCATAGAATAGAGCCAAGATCGCTGCGTGTTTCGTCGACTGGCAGAAGGCATTCGATAGAGGGAATTTAATAATAATGATGAAGATGCTGATGAACATATTAAAGCAGTGTTTCTCAACCTTTTTTTGTTTGCGTCACCCCATTTCAGTTCTGCGTCACCCCGTTTACTGTTCCATTCCTTCAAGTCATCTTTAAAGATAAATTAGGCTTTATCTGCAACATAAAGATCAACATTTTTGCATTCAAAGAAGCAGAGGCAGGTATTCTTCTGGTTTTATTTATTTTTATAAGCCAGAATATGATACACTGTGAATTTATCAAATATTTGCGTCACACTTCAATAACTCTCGCGTCACCCTGGGGTGTGATGTCACCCAGGTTGAGAAACACTGTATTAAAGGATATAGGTGTAGATTGGAAATACAGGTGACTGATCAAGGGGACAAGGTCAGATTGAAGAAAACTAATACCAGGGGAGTAAATATCGGCAGAGAGGTAAGACAAGATTGTTGTCCTTTGCCGGCCCTATTCAATATATTTGGATAAATTTTATTACAAGGAGCTCTAGAATACACAGAAGACTTCATAATTACAGGAAGGATTATAAAAACAGTAAAATATGCGGATGATCAAGTGTGTACTCCTAGCAAGAAAGAAAAATCCATAAAATTATAAATGGACTCGTAATAACAGGCTGGAAATACAAGATGGAAATAAATACAGAAAAATGCAAGATCAGGCGAATATCGGGAAAAAAGAAAACCTGATCGTAAATTTGGGTGAAAAATGGTTAGAACAAGTTTTAGACTATAAGTACCTTGGAAGCATAATAAGAAGAGATACAAAATACACCAGTGAGATAAGGACAAAAATAGAAATAGCGGAAGCCATTACCAACAGCAAAAATATATAGAGGTATACGCAAAAAATTGATAGAATGGACTATCACTTGAGCGGAAACATGAACACTTGGGCAAAATTATATATAATACTTTAAAAACTTCTAAATCTGGTTAAAGAGAAGAATGCTGAAAATAAAATGAATAGATTACATATATGAAAAACGAAGGATTACTAAGAAGAATAGGAGAGAAGCGATTTATTATAGAGACTATAAGAAATAGGAAAGCGAACTGTATCAGACATAACATTAGGAGAGGGAGCTTGATAAAAGACGTGTTGGAAGAAAGGAAACTGGGAGGAAAAAGAGGAAGAGGAAAGAAAAAGTTCCAGGCGATAGATGACTTGAATGGGAAAGAGAGGTATCAAGAAATGAAGATTAAGGAAAGCAGGAGTATGAGCAGAACCAGGTTTAATCAAGAATAATCAAGGATCTGTCTGCGGAAAAATTACTTATAATGATGATATAAACCATAATCGTGTACTTATTTAAGAAAAGTTAACAACGTCACGCAACCAATCTATCTTATGGCCGAAGGTCACGTTGACTGATAATTATTATTATAAACTAACAAAATAATCAAAATTAAAATATTCGTTAAGGTTCCTGCTGCTCGAAACGTATCGTAAGTTATTTTCAAAAAGCTATCTGGTTTGTATTGGTTTTGAGAACTTGAAGAGAAAGGTTTTGGATAACACATATTTGGTAGGGTGTGCCTAAAACCCAGTGCCGTAACTAGGCCCTGGCGAAGGTGGCATTTGCCATAGGCGCCGCTTGCAATAGGCGTCAAATATTCCTGCAAAAATACCAAAAGTTTATTTTTCCATATATAAGTATTGATTTAATACTCAGATGTTAAAGTTATTGCTGATACAAACGTTATTATACTTTATTAAAACGCAAAAAATAATATTCTGCATAATCAATGTGTTTTCCCTAAAATTGTGCCATAGGCTCCACTTCTCCCAGGTACGTCACTGCTAAAACGTACCGGAAGATAGAATTACAATGTCTCTGGTTTCTCTTGCTTAAAATTGGTCATAATAAGATACTATATGTTATGATGAAAGTTATAAGAAGTTGTATGTATATCGTCACTTGTTCCTCTTGAAGTTCTAATGAGGCATTTGAAGACCATCTCTAATTTCTCTAACTTTTAAAATATTATTTCATGAACTACAGCAGCATGGCCATAGGAATCATGTTCATCCTCTTTACCCATTCCCTTATTTTAATGCATCAAATATTCCTTTCCTTTTCCTAGCTCCATGCCTCTCTTCTAACTACTCTTGTTAAACTTGTCCCGAACTCTTCCGTGCTCCTTCCAGCCTGAGACAGACTACCATCTAAATTAGTAAAACAGATTTCTGGTTATATGTCTATCTATTCAATCCACTCCTATTCTCTCAAAACTTTCATTAGCTTAAACCATAAAACTCTTTCCGAGGTCTTTTCGAAACCTACGAAGCATTGGAATACATACTGGTTGCATTTCAGTTCCTTTCTACCAACGTCTTCATCACCATTATGGCGTCTCTAGTGCAGCGAGAAACCCAAACTGATCTTCACCTATATAGATCTTACCTTACTGTATTCACTGCCAGACCACAGCAGCTCTGTACGAATCACGAGTTAAATTTATATTTGTAAACCCTACCATATTGCTTGGGATATTAATTGGGGTGTTTTTCCGTTGCCTTCTACAACGGGGTTTTCAACGTGGCACTATCAATTAATTGGTCCGATCCACTTGGTACAGACGCCTTTTGCAGTACCCTCTCTCAAGTACAGAAGCTGCGTGGACTACTTTAGTATGGATATATTACCTATATACCTTAGTGGAATGACTAGCCCTACCAGGAGCAGTCTAGCTCTCAAAGTCTGCTAAACTTTCACGTCCTTCAAACACGCCATGGTTGCACTCCAAAGATGGGTTTGCCTACATATCTTACACCAGCGTTTCTCAGCCGCCAGTCCGCGGTCCCGTATTGGCCCGTCCGTGATTATCCATTTTTCTCATAAAAGTTTTATAATGGACAGCACTGGTTAATGAAAGGCTTGTGTTTTCAGTTGTCAAAGTGTAACATTGTGAAATGATTGGTGGTTTAGAATTGATTTTTACGGGTCCTTGGTGGATTATTCAGATAATACGCGGCGAACATTCTGTTATTACACCGGTCCGCGATGAACTTTCGATTGAGAGCCGCTGACTTACACTATAGTTAAAAAATATATTTCTCGGGTTTTACCCAATTTTGGGGGATCGAATTTTTATTCAGAAACGAATGCTTCCTTTGGCCTGAGGCGCGACAATGCGACGATTTCTCGAGAAAAAAACTCGAAAGGGACACACCCCTGCCCTGCCGGATGCAAAAACGCTGGTTGCCATTGGAAAAGAGCATTCGGACCGCATTAATTCCTCTTTCGCACAGCGACCGTTTCGCTAACTTTAGGAATGCAGTCTAAGGCCGTTCTCTTTTCTTAAACTGCTTCGATCGCACTCTCTCGGCGAGCCGCATCGCAGAGATAGCGCTCCCCATCCCTCAGCTTCCTCCGCTTTCCTCCCCCCCCCTCTTCCCCTCTCCCCTCCCTATCCCCTCCCCTCCCTCCACACCCCTTCTCATCTGCCGGCGACGACGTATATCATCGGGCAGACAGGATTATGGGCCGCATGAATTTTGGATTATCTAAGATTGAATTAAAGTGCCGTTAAACAGAATCCAATGTTTTTGATCTAATAGAACGATCAAACCACTGTAAATCACTTCCTGGGAAGGAGACATAAGGGGCAGGAGGGAGGAAAAGAGGGAGGGGTAGGGAGGAGAGAGCGTACGGGGAAGCGAAGGACAAAAGAAGCAAGAACCGCGCGTCTACTGCAGACGATTTAGGAAGTAATTAAGTGCGTCGTGCCGACCGTGGGTTGCAGATTAATTTTAACGGAAACGTATTAAGACCACAGCGACAAAAATATTGCCTTAGTCATAAAGCAAAAAGATTTCCTCAGTCACAGCTGCAAAAACCGAGTTTGGCAATGCAGACAAACGAAAAAGCGAGAGAAGGCGTTAACTTAATAAATGACGTAAATATATACAAAATATGAATATTTCATTCAAAAGAATATAAATTTTTGTTTGAACATTTGCACCAGTAATCGAAAGTGATGCCGACAGCTAGATAAGTGAAATTTCATTTCTTCATTTAAATTGCACACTTTTGAGTGAATTCTGAAATCAGGATTAATTAGTCTTCATTTCGAATAAAAATTAGCACCCTTTACATACGTGCAACACCTTTTGCCTGCAAAGGAAAGAGACGCCACACTTGGCGTTTTATTCCACTAATTGGACATGCAAACACTTTTCTGGCACAGCTCTTTTTAAAAGAAAGAACACGTCCAGACCAGGACTATTATAGGCTGCTTTCTCAACGTTGACTTGTCTAAATGAATACATATATTGACAGGAAGTTCAGTAATCGACTACATGGCAATAATCCAATAAAATGCTACTAGAAACATCGAAAACGCTACTGCTTACTAGAAATTCAAGGAAAAACGATTGAATAACAAAACTGTGTTAGAAATCTTTTCTCTTTAATACAAGCCCCGCTCCGATATCGCAATTGTAAGACATTAAACTGCCAAAGAAAAGTCCTCTGAACAATTGATTTGAGACTTCCTGTCTAAATCTACTTTTGGAGAGTACCAAAGGCGTAACTTGCGGGAGTGCAGATCCATACATTGGGTGGGCTAGAGGTCATAAATAATGCTTATAAAGAATATTCACAAAAGTTTATGAGAAATTAATTGACCAAGGCCTTTGTGACGGATTTCTCTTGCTATCAACATAGGCTGTTTTAAACGATGAGGTTGAAAACTTATAAACACCAAGGAACTATTGTATTTTATAATGCTTAAATACAGACTGGCATCAATCTATATCAATTTACGTGCAGCTGTGCTGACATATTTGACATTGCCAGTAATTGTGTCGTCAAATGAAAGATCTTAGTCAAAATTAAAAATAATGAAAAGATACCTACGCACTTGTATGCCCAGAAGTAGATTAAAGTAGTTATTCAGTAAGTAAATATTCAGTATAAAACCCAGAAGATAACAAAATGAAAACTGATGCGATGATAGCAAAATTTTCAAGAGAACAGACACGATTTTTAGGATTAACATCAAATAAGAAAAAACTACACACTCGGCTAAAATTAACCAAACCAAGACTACCGCTTTACTGGAAACAAACAAGTTAGGAAAGTGTACAGGGTATCACAAACGGGCGCATTTCGTGCGATGGAGTGTTTGGCGCTAGGTAGAAAGTAGGGAAAATTATTTCTTATGCCTGTGCGCATAAAGCTTAAACTGAAATTTGACATTTGAGAAGGAGAAAAAAATCCTGTACTCGACCGGGCATCGAATCCGGGTCTCCCACTTGCACGTTAAATGCTTTAGTGCTGAAGCAATTCTCAAGTGCGACCATCGGGGAGTTTCATTGCGGACACAAATAACTTCCCATTCCAATGAGAGAAGCTCGACCCAGACACCATTACTGCTCATCTACCACATATATTATCACGACTTATAGAGAAGAGGTTAGAATACACATGCAGAATTAACACTAGCTCCGTAAAAATTAATAATTAATAAAGAAAGATATGAGCCGGATGCATTCCTATATATCTAAAGGAAAAATAATTCAGGGGCGGTCGGTAACCTATGGAGTAGGGCAAGCAACTTTGAAGGGATGAGAGGTGGGGGTGGGAAGGTCTCCCACCCAAATATTTTTGGGAAATTGCAAATGAAAGAAAATAAATTAAATATATTCATTAATTTTTTATTATTACTAAAAACATACTTTCACTAGTAGATAAAATCTAATCTCCGCTCCTTTACAAATTCATTGATAATGAATTCAATGAAATTCCCGCGGGATCGCAGGGTATTAAGCAGCCACCTTCTATTGCCACTAACGCAAGGCATGTCAGCCTTTCATTCCCCATACTGTTTCGTTTGTGATCTTTTATTCGTGCTAAACCTGAAAAGCTAGATTCGACGCTCACTGTTGTATTTGGCAACATCAAAACTAATGCACAGAGCTTGTATGTTTCTTCAAAGGTAAATTTCAGCTCAATTGATAAATAATGGAAAATATTTTTTGCAGTTTTTTAAATTAAGTCAGACGAGATACATATTACAGAAAGGTCACTTTTTAGCTTAATTAAATCAAAATGCTGACCATAGCATGATTTCGAAGAATTAAAACATTCAAGAGGAAATCTCTCCGCATAATTTTTAAAATTTTCGGAAAATAAAAGTTAAAAAAACTTAATTTTTCTAAGGGAGGCAAATCGGGTCTGCAACTGCGTGATTAGGACAAATAATTTCACAGAACAAGTGTTTATAATAAATGTCAGTTTCATTTCGACGTTTCTTACGAGGCTCTCCAACGAGCTGAATAACATGTTTATACACGATTTCAAAGTTTTTTCTCTGTTCATTCATGAATGCAATAGCACATTCAACTCTTAAAGCACATTGAGTTATATCCATACCACGCTTCTGAAGTATGTCAAATAAAACACCAGTATGGGAAAAAAATTATGTAGTGGAATTCCAAGTGAAATAAAAAATCGAAGTCTGTTAAATTACGAAGTCCCTGGCACTTGGTAACGGATTCTTCATCCCAATCACTAGGATTGTCTCTAATTGTTTCAAATAGTTCAATCAACGAATCACGAAAATCATGCGCAGTGTTTACAAGTCGCGATTGTAAACACCAACGTACTGTACTGACTCTAGGGAATCGCTTGTGAACCACTAAATCAAGCATTTGCGTTATTTTAGGAGAATTGGAGAATAACGCTGCATACTCATTCAAAGTTAGGAAGAAAACTCTGCATACGCTGATCTGATTGAATACTTGATTGAGGGCCAGGTTGAGGCGATGCACCGAGCAATGAACAAATAAAGCGCAAGCGCATTTCTCCTTCATCTTTGCCTGCAGGTCATTGAGCTCTCCTGGCATTACAACAGCGCCATCATAGCCCTGACCCACCAATCTTTTACCACAGAAAAATCTATCTAGCTGATTATCAACATGAACAGTGTTTGCCTTTCTATCAGCACTCACATCCGTAAATCCCACAAAATTTACTAACACTTAACCTTCTACATTACAATATCAAAACAGTTGATAATTGCGACTTGTTAGTAACGTCTAACGTTTCATCAACCAAAATATAAACAAATTTTGATAAATTTATTTCACGTTGAATTTCATTTAAGATGACGATCCCTATAACCTCGATAAAATCGTTTTGAATTTGTTTTGAGAGATCAATGAAAACACAAGCGTTGTTAAAATGTTCGCAGAGATGAGCATTATAGTCTTTCAGGAACATAGCAAACTCAATATAATTATCTCGATTCACTGAACTCTCCGTCTCGTCGTGGCCATGAAAAGCAAGTTCCTGCTTGCCAAGCAGACATACAATGTTAATTAAAGATCGTAGCACTTCCCGATTTATTTTTACTTTCTCGTTATGATTTAGAGAATCTAAACGGCATTGACTGTTCAACAAAAAATCAACCCTAGACTTACCAAAGTTGTGTAAATCTAGACACGCACGCATATGAGATTGACTCGTACTATGCCGTCTTATCGCATTTTTCCGATTATTTAAATCAGCGTAGCCACCAGTGTTCCATACACTTATCTCGACTGACATTAAAATGCTTGACCAACAAAACAGCCTATTTATTGTAGAAAATCCAGTAATCCAGGGATTTACATTATAAGTAGTCACGTGAAATCGACCAGTTATACTTCCCATAGAAGAAGTTAGCTGCGGGATCTCAGGTGTAGGCTTTCCAGTTTGAGCAATTTCGTTTTTAGTTGCAAAATCTTGATTACTTGAAAACGACTTCACCAACAATTTTTGTATTACACACTGTTAATTAGCCACACACATTTTTGGGATAAAAAGTAAGTAGTGTTTAATTAAAGGAACACGCACTAAAAATAAACACCATATAAACCACGTGGAGGCAACAGAACTGGTAAACAAAGAAACATCTGAGTATATATAAACCATTAATTTCCCGATAGATAGACAAAGAAAACCGTACTTTCATGTCACCAACTCCATTGTATTATTGGTAGAAATTTCCAGCGGCACTGAGAAGCAGCTCAAATTCTGCTTACTTTTTCACCAATGGGCACACATATGCCTCTTTCCCCCACTCTCTCATCCACACACATATAACCACTAAAGAAGCAGAACCGGAGCTGCTTCTCGCTGCCCCACTCAATAGCAGTTGAGTAATGCCAAGCGCGATCGAGTTAGTAGAAATTCTTTTCAATTACGAAAATGTGTTTAGCAATTTTGAAATAGTAACCAAATTTATTTAAAGCAAATAAAAATGTTTGCTCTGTTGTTGTTTTACCAGTCAAGCAGCAATTGCGTTGTTTGCAATGACCGACCGCTCCTGAAAAATATAAGTACAACTTGAATAGATGACTAGAGAGAAGGTCCACATAGATTAATGAGCTACGAAACCTAAATAACTTAGACTCTTGAGGCGGCATTATGAAGTGTAGACTTTCTAAAAAAAAGGCTGATCTTTTTAAACAGCAATCTAAAAGAAAAGCTGCAGCAAAATCATTTTCAATAAACTGCGCCGCGCATACGGTACGCCCGCTGTGGGAGTGCTGTGCGACGAGTGCTTAGTTTTCCAATTTTGCACCGCGTTTTATTTAGTGTATTGTGTCCAATAGCAAGTGATAAAATGAACAATATTCTTATTGGTGATGTTAGCGACAGTGAAACACTGCTCAGTGAAAATGTAAGTAAATTTTTGCAATAAATTTTGCTCTAATAGAATTTATGAATTTAATATACCTTACACAGGAATATTTATGTATTTTAATTAATTTGCAGAAGTTTCTATCGGTGAGACAGCTTTCGTTGTTAGCGGAACCCTTTTACCTTTTACTCTGCCCTTCGTGAATGGGCGAATGTTTTGTCTTGGTGAATTCCCTCATACTTATTAATTTTTCTAACAAATAAGGCATAATGAATTATTTTAGGAATAAAAAGAGGAGAAAGATATTGGTGATGCGATTCCGAGCACGAAAGCAAATAAATTTGTCACCACCTATACAACGTAGCCATGGATTTTGAGAGGAAAAAAGATAGTCCAATACAGATTGGGAAGTAAAATACTTTGCGTTTCTAAAGCCATATTCGCTCGAGAAAATAAGAATTTGCGCAAAGTGCAAAACGGAACTTTGTTAAGGAAAGACATATGCGGTGCAATGGCGTCTCAGTACGCACGAGTTAAAAGTAAAGAATAAATGTAGTGATGTGACTTCGTGCAGAGAACTTGTGAGAACAACTCGGAATGAATTGATTCAACAACAAAAACCAATAAAAGTGTTCCTTTCCCGTGAGGATGAGCTGTAATTAGATAAATTCGAAGCTCGTTACTGCATTGGCCAACACAGATTGTGAAATCATCAAAACGTTAGTATTTGTTATCTAACTTGATGATCGGTTATTTTGTGACATTGCTCTGAGTAATGATACTGCGCAGCGAAGATTTACAGAACTTGGAAAATATATAGGTAGCGAAATTTCAAATAACATGTCAAATCGTCTATTTTTTAGTTTTTAAAATAATGGTATAACAAAAACTAATCAAATAGTCCTATGTTCATGTTTCACTGGCAATGAAAAGTGTAAATTCCTGGAGAAATATTTACGTTTGGTTTCTCTTAAAGAACGTCCGAATGAAAAAATATTTGTGAATCTGTAAAATCCCATTTTGATTCGTTGAGAATTTCATTTTAAAACTGCAGATGGAGCAGCGGCGATGCCGAGTGAGAAAAATGGAGTGATGAGATTCTATAAAAATGATTGTGACATTTTCTTCATTTTTCATAAAATTGTGACCAA
The DNA here is from genome assembly GCA_028673005.1 of Tanypteryx hageni. Lineage (NCBI taxonomy): Eukaryota > Metazoa > Arthropoda > Insecta > Odonata > Petaluridae > Tanypteryx > Tanypteryx hageni. The sequence goes on from CM054112.1 coordinate 6,388,507, forward strand.
AACTATGGAAGGACTGTTGTTAAGAAAACGATGAAAAATATTAATGTACATGAATTATTCTAAAAAATAAATTTAGATCGCTGTGTAACTCCGTCAACGAGAAACAATGTGCTCCTCGACTATAATGCGATTCGTTAGTTAGCACTAAAGACCTAAAGCCCTAAAGACGTATTCAGTGGCAGTTGCCTTCAGTGCGGGCGACGTGAATGAACGTCTTTCTCATATCCACGCAGCGCTGCGGCGGTAAGTGCTGTCGACCATCTTCCGCGACACATATTAACAGCCTGCTATGATAGTTTACAACGAGAAGTCCAAACAGGACTAATGCAGGCTGGTTTCCCAAAGTTGATGTCCCGAATTGATTACTAATATTGACAGGGAATGTTTCATTGTGTCTTAGTCATTCCAAGGAATTCTCATATGATAAATACCATTTGTAATTCATAGTCTATCAATGATAGAGAAAAATTGGAAAACAAATTAGTACAGCATTATCATGTTAAAAATAAAGCAATGTCAAAATCTATTTCTGACCTTATATTTTGTATTATACATAGCCCTGCATAGTTATCAATGCTTTTCTAATGGGTGTTTAAAATTGAACTTTGGGGTCAGAAACACCACTTAAATATAACATTTTCTGAAATTTCGGATTTTTTTCCAGAGGTTGTAACCAACGACCTATATTCATGCCAAATTTCAGCTCTGTAGCACTTCTAGAAGTACCTTAGGTTTTATATGATACTAGTAGTAGGTGCTTGCATTCTGCAAGCATATCATTTCACCTTGAAAAAGCATTCATTTCTCAGACAGATATTTCATCATTACCAATATTTTTTAATTTCTAAATATTTCACATCCACAGCGATTTTCGTTTTTCCCTTATGTAAAAATAATAGATTAATACAATCCCCAAACTTTTCAATTTTAAGAATTTTATACATTCTCCAGTATGAAGTACTAATCCTACACATTTCTGCCAAATTTTAAAGTTGTAGTACTTCTAGAAGTTAAATAATATTTTTTCAATTATTTAAATTTTAAACGTTTTTAACGGCCGCCGCAATATATTTATGGAGAAATTCAAATGTTTATTTGTGCAAATGCACTAATCTGTACATAACTTGAAAATTTCAGCTCCCTAGCTCATCCTGTAATGTCTAAACAGTTATCTTTTTGTTTAAATTTTAAGAATTTTTAACTGCCAAATTAATTAAAATATGAAAATTTGTATAATCTCTATTTCGTTTTTTTACAAATCCTACCTCAAAAAAATCTCAGCTCCATAGCACATGCGGAAATACATAAACCATGAAAATTTGTTTAAACAATTGCGAATTTTTAGCGGCCGCATTGTTGCACTTTTTCATGATTTTCGGTTTTGCACAAAATCCTACCTATGAAAAAAATTTCGAATCTCCAGCACATCTGGAAGTGCCTAAACATTAGTATCCTCCTATATATATGTTATCATTATACTAGTAGTTGGTGCTTGCATGCTGCAAGCATTTCATCTCACCTTGAAAAAACATTCATTTTACAGACAGACATTTCATCATTACAAATAGTCTTTTAATTCTAAAGATTTCACCTCCGCAGCGATTTTCGTTTTTCCCACGTGTAAAAATAATAGTTTAAAACAATCCCCAAATGTTGCAATTTTGAAAATTCGAATCTCCAGCTCATATGGAAGTGCCGAAACATTAGTATCCTCCTATATATATGTTATCATTATATATCGACGTTTCTCACAGAGGAGGAGGAGATAACATATAATATACTAGTAGTTGGTGCTTGTATTCTGCAAGCATATCATCTCAACATAAAAAAAATATTCATTTTTCATATGTCATCATTACAAATATTTTTTTAATTCTAAATATTTCACCTCCGGAGTGATTTTCGTTTTTCTTCTATGTAAAAATAATAGATTAATACAATCCCAAAACTTTGAAATTTTAAGAATACAAAAACCTTGAAAATTTGTTAAAACAATTGCGAATTTTTAGCGGCCGTATTGTTGAACTTTTTCAAGATTTTAGTTTTTTCTAGTCGGTTTTGCACAATGTCCTACCTAAGAGAAAAATTTCGAATCTCCAGCTCATCTGGAAGTGCCTAAACATTAGTATCCTCCTCCTCCTCATCCTCATCAAAAGGGTTAAATGTAAGAATGGACCTTATGGTCTAAATTTCGCCCGAATAAAAACGATTATCTATCTATCTATCCTCCTCCTCCTCCTCCTCCTCTGTAAGGAACGTCTATATATAATAATAGGTACTACGGGATGAGTTAGGAAGCTTAAATTTTCAAATTATTTTCAAAGTAGTGAAATTGCACAAATAAACATTTCAATTTTACGAAATATGAATTGCGGTGGCCGTTAAAAAAATATTTAAATTTAAACAATTAGAAAAATATTATTTTACTTCTAGAACTTTGAAATTTGAAACCAACTAAACTAACTAAACTAAATTTGAACATGAAGGAAAATTACTCGGCCCCACCGGGTTGGATAAGTTACTGGAAGTGTTTTTGGTTCCTCCTCACGTTCACTGTGTTTCCCCCTCCGGTGGGGATGCGTTCATCTTAATATATACCAGTGGTGCCGAACCCTCGATGATTTTTGTTATAAATTAAAGAAATTATTAAAGTCTAGCATTTCTCATTCTTACTTATTTCCACATTTACCAAGGTACATTGGTAAAATTGCACATTTACCGGAAAATGTACGGATAATACGTATTTCTGGAAACTTATACTTACATTTACCGAACTTGGTGGTATATGTGCACATTTATCGGTAAATGCATACATTTCTCGATTACGTACCTTTACCGTAACATATATATCCTATTTGTGTAAGAAGCAGCTATTTATAATGGTAAACGAATTTAATAAATGTTACTATTTATAAAATGTATATAACAACTGGCCATTAGTAAAGAGTAATCGAGCGGAAAAGAAAACAAGATGGAAAAGTATACTCCATTAATGGAATACACAGAGATTTCAAAGGCGTTCTTATTGGGACGTTATCGAAAGATTGAGCGATTCTCGAATTTTTATTTCCGAAACTATAAGTCTTAATTATATGTTTTTGGAAACTATCTTGTAGTAAATGTTGTTCTCTATCCAAATAAATTTTTTAATCTATACTTCATAGATCATATAAGAGCATTGGAGAGAAATATATGGATTTCTAGTTTTTGTTCGCTGAGAGAACCGTCTTCGCGATCGATGCAAACAAAATATGCGATGTTTCGCTCGGGATTTTCTCTATTTTTGTCTCCGAAATTATAAGTCGTAATTACATTGTCTCTGGAACTATCTTGTAGCAAATTTTGTTCTCAATCCGAATAATTTTTTTAATCTATACCTTTCAGATCACATAAGAGCTAGGGAGAGAAAAGTTTGGTATTTAATTGTCGCTTGAGAGATGCCATTTAACGAGATACGAGTATAAGTTTATTAAAGTAATTATGCAAAGTGGAAGTTATAATTGACGGATTCAATTCAAAATCACAACTGGGCGATAAATTTTAATAGTGATCACTCGTACTTAATTAAATTAAAATCCGTCCAGCGGTTTAGGAGATGAAAGTTACGACGGACGGACCAGACGTGCCCATAAGGCATTCCGCTATCACCGTTTCGCTGATAAAGAACGCCTAATAACCCATTTGTTCACTCGTCTATGCTCAAGCCGAGTTCGGTAATAATCGTCTCCATGGCAACAATCCGATAAAATGCGATTTAAAACGCAAAATCGCTATGTAATTAGTAGACATTTAAGAAAATACGATCAATTATCTAAATTCGGCGATAAAAATGAGAATCTACATTCTTTTCCTCTTAGAATAGTACAAACCTCGTTCCGATATCACAATTTTAAGCTATTTTAATGTATTAAAGAAAACCTCTCTGCACGATGGAGTTCAGACTATGTAAAACAAATATGGAAAAAACGTTCCTGTGATCGAACCCAGGACTTTAATCTTCGCCAAATAAAATATAGCCTGGAGGTGGGTCCTGGCAGCACTAGCCTCATACCGAGATTCATGAAAATCGGTGCATTGGTGCAAAAATTGTTAATATGGACACACACATATGCATACATGCATTCATGTATGTATGCATGTATGTATGTATGTATGTATGCATAAAGGCATATATACATACACACACACGCACGCGCACACACACACACACACATACATACAGACAGGACCATTTCATAAGGTGATGTTTCCTTTGGAAACCAGCTTAAAAATACCACTACATGCTAGATAACGGCATATTCATGGATATTGGAACATCTCTTCCCACACTACTCCATGGGTAAATTTCACTGCGACAAACTGCCTCTCTGCTCTTATTCTTGAGAGGTTTCATATTGTGACGTTTTTCTATTAGTAGGTAATGGATAAATAAGTATATTCAAATGCAGATTTATTTCATTTACTACAGTTTAAATCCGAAAATAATAATAAGCTAATAAATTTTAAAAAAGGTTTTTATTATTTATAATATTTCCTTTTATAAAAATTCACAAAATGATTTATAATTTAAACCCGTTTAGTAGACTGCTTGTAAGCAAAAAATAAGCACTTAACTATACAAAAACTGATAAATTGATTACTTATCATATGTATCTCTACTAGCCACAACAAGGTTATAAACAGCCAGGTGCGCATTTCGGCTACAATGCAGCCGTCATCAGTGGAAATTCGCCAAAAATAGATTCTAAAGCAGCGGTCGGCAAACTACGGCACGCGGAAAGCTTTTAACCCATCATGCGCGGAGGGCATTTAAGTCAAAGCCATGCCGGAGGTCGGAAGAGATTTCAATGAATTAGCTGATCCGGAGTAAACTTATGAATAAATCGTATGTGGCCACCACATGACTTTCTCCATATCTGTAATATTTCTAAAAATTTCCAAATAGGTTACATAATAAATATTTTAAGAAATCGCGAGAAATTTTTAGACTACAAAGAACAAATAAACTAAAACCATAGCCACATGGCTCCAACAATTAAGAAAAGAAAAGAAGCGTTACTAAGATGTAGCTAAGCGTCAATTGTTAACAAAAGTCGTCGGTAGGTGACGTGGTGGTGGCAGCTAACAATATAAAATATCTCTTAAACAATGCATTATATGAAAAAATGTGTCAAACAAAGGTTGTAGAAAATTAAATTTCCTACAACTTTTATTCCAATACATTTATCGAATATTAAAGCAAATATTTCAAAATAACGGATGACAAGAGTAAACACCCACTTCCAGTTAACCGAATTTTACCAAAAACTTATCAGTTCTTGTGACTTTTATAAAAATGTTAAATATAAAATTTAGCGTTGACCTGATTAATAGTTGTTGAGTTAGAGCACCCACAAAAAATCTATCACATACACATAAAACAACATCGAGAAAATTGCCAAAACGCGTTCAAGGGGACCTCAAAACGTGTATTTCGGTTGAAATCTCGAAATCGATTTTTTTCATGAATGCAATACTTTCTCCTACACTACTATATGGAGAAAGTAAAAATGATCCTCTGCATTGTATATTTAATGTATCGCCCAGAAAAATAAGTAAGAGGATGAGGGAAAAAGGTCACTAATTCAGATCACTGTTGATTTGGAAAGTTTGTATTGATGCCAATCATTTCACAAGATAGCCAAGTAGAACACTATTGATTTACTTTTTCAAAGAAGAACTTATATGACCATCATTTACCATTAAAACCATTTTCTTACAAGGATTTTCAGTTTTTAAAAATGGATATTACCTACGCGAAAGTTTGGGGTTCCATGAGGATCGGTGAAAAATGGGGAATGGGGAAAAAGACAAGATTTCGCCACCGCTCATTTACCCTAAATCTTGAATTTCTCCCTCACACTCAGAGGGGGGGGTCGTACTTAGCGTGCAACAAGGGCCCCTTGAAGTAAGCGGCCCCGAAAAAATGTCAGTGTATATAATCTCAGAAATGATAAATGTCTCAATTGAAAAATCAGCGGAACTTCTCTAGAAAAACGATCGCAAAGAGGTGTCACTAAAGAGGGAGGCCGTTAGGAGCGGTTTCCCTATATATTTAGATTGCAGGGTCCCCGACTGCTTAGCGCCAGGGGTCCCAGGAGGCGTAAACCCGCCACTGTTGTTGCTTTATCGTAGATTTCTACATCTTCCTCATAAGATAGGAAATAAACTGATGTGGGCAACACATGACTTTCTCCATATTTATATGGCAAATTACATGTTGTTAGCTCTGGGATCGTTGTCAATATTTACTTCCGGTTGACAATTAAGAAAAGAAAAAGAAGCGTTACTAAGACGTAACTAAGCGTCAATTGTTAACAATAGTCTTCGGTAGGTGGCGTGGTGGTGGCAGCTAAAAATATAAGATATCTCTTAAACAATGCCTTATATTGGGAAATGTATCAAACAAAGGTTATAGAAAATTAAATTTCCTACAACTTTTATTACAATACATTTTTACATTTATCGAATATTAAAGCAAATATTTCAAAATAACGGATAAGTGACAAGAGTAAACACCCACTTTCGGTCGACCGATTTTTATCAAAAACTAATCAGATATTCTAACTTTTATAGAAATGTTAAATATAAAATTTCGCATTGATCTGATTAATATTTTTTGAGTTAGAGCCCCCAAAAAATCTATCACATACAGACAACTGACAGACACACCCACAGACATCATCGATAAAATAGTCAGAACGTGTTCAGGGAACCTTAAACATGTATTACCGTTGAAATCTCGAGTTCGATATTTTTCATACAACGTATATGGAGAAAGTAAAAACATTCAAATAAGGATAAAAAAGATGCTAAAAGCGCGCAGAGATATGAGAGAGAGAGAAGGTTTCGTTTTTACCCAGTCAACAAAAAAGACAAAAATATAGGTTTATATTTACCTTACTAATTTCAACACGATCTTCAATGATTCCCACTATCATTGTTTGAACTGAAACTTTCTTCCGAATCACTTTCAAGTAAGTATTCCGTCTTTTTTTATCACCAGCTATTGCTTATTGCTTGCCTTTCCTACTGGTAGACACCATGATAACTTTGACTCTTTTAACCTTTTAGAAATTAAACAAAAGTAATCACAGAAAAAAACGAACAATAGCTGCCTACGCGCAACGTAAATGCTTCAGACTAACTTCTTAAAAGCGGCAAGAGAATATTTGTTGTACGAACCAAGAGCTTCCCATGCGCTCTTATCACGCTTTCGGTCAAGACGGCTTGTTTGTACAGTGATGTCAGATAAGAAAGGGAGAAGGCCCTTTCTATATAGCTCTCAAGTGTTGACGTATAAGAAAAAATATTCATCTCAAGAGTGTGAGACGTCACAGAGCAGATAAACATGCGTAATACACAACTAAAATCACACATAGTACACAATTAAAAACGCACAAACGTAATACACAATTACAAACAAATCACAGAAAAGATAAAAACCACAAGAATCCTCGTTCAGAGCAAAGACGTCTTTCAGTCTGTCTGTAGAGATGCGAGAATCGTTCGATGTAAAAACGTTCATGGGATCAGTCGGCATATTTCCACGCAGGCTTCTAGCTTTTTTGCTCATCCTTTTCTATAATGGCTTATGCTGATCCTTATCCTTCGGAGATAAGTGAGGCTGTTTGGAAGACCCACATTGTCTCACTGCCTTGCTCTAAAAAAAGTTCGTGGATGGCCAAGAGATTTTGCTGAAGTAAACAAAGTGACGTGAAATCCTCAAAAATCTCGCCCACACTTCCAACTCACTTATAGATGGTCCTTTCGAGTAGAAATGAAGTTCGTCTCATGGTAGGTTTGAGATATTTGGAAGGATAAAAATTCAAAATTTCATGCAGCAGCAAGAAAAATGTACCGAAATAATAAGGCATTAAAAATTCAAAATTTAACCTAAAAATAAACATCAAACCTTACTCTATTATAATATATTAACAATAATAGATACCATAATATATGATCAAGCAAAAGCAAAATTAAGCCAAACGTGCAGGGTCGGTGCCCAGCACGTATGACGACGTTGAGGGGTTAATTGGCACGATATTTCAGAGAAGGATTACAAATATGTATTTTTAAATGAATTCTACCTTTAATTCAAGTGTAATACGTATTGTAGTTATACCGTATTACGTTCAGGATGTTTTGTTATATAAGAAACACTTTTCGTAAGGGTTTCGGATGAAATTAATATTAGGGTGGCACGCGCGGAGTGTCACAAATTGCGAGTATCGTTCGACCCCTGTTTTAAAGGAACGCCTGTGTTGGTATTTTGTTGTTGATTTTTGAGAAAGAATCTTCGGGGTTTTAACCCTGGATTCACCTCGCTTCCCCCTCCCAATCCGCGTACACATATAAACAACGAAAATAAGAGCACATGTGTTCTTATTAGAATCTACTTTCGGTGAATTACCACTGAAGACGGCTGCATTGTAGCCGAGATACGCATCTGATTTTTCATATCCTTGTGGTTATAGGTGACACGATATTTTTATATTTTTTCATTTTTAAGTGCTCATTCTTAATCTACTAGCGTGATTCCCCGTCAAAAACGTCGGTTATGAATGACTTAACCCTTAAGTTTTAATACAATTTTAATTTAAAAAATCTTATGTGGCTACCACATGACTTTCTCCATACCTGTAATTTTTCTAAAAATTCCAATTAGGTTGCATAATAATAAATATTTTAAGAAACTGCAAGAAAATTTTAAACTTTACAAAGAACAGAAATAAACTCAAACCATAGGTTTCTGATATTTGATATGATAGCCACAAAGCTCCAACAATTAAGAAAATAACAAGCAGGGATGTGCACAGGTTTCCCGTGGTACATAAGTGCTTTTCGTCAAATTCGCCGTAGTGTAATTATATATTAATGTGTTTGCTTTGAAATCAGAAAATTACTATTCCTTATATGGTGGGATCCCTGTTTTATAGATACGCTCGAAACATATTCATTTCATTTTGCCATTCTATACTAGCCCTACAAGCGAAATTTATTTTTGAAATCGGTGCAGCTAAACACTTTGAAACTCGTAGTTACAGAAAAATTCTAAGCTTGATATTGTGGTAGCCCTGTTTAGTCGAACCGGATAAAATATGCTATTTTGGTTATTTATGTATATGAAGATTATATGTACCATATTGGATTAAATTTCATGCTGCTTGTCTCTATAAACACGTGTAAAGATATAATTTTACTTTTTACTGTGGTAGCTTCTTGATTTCATTATGGTATGTTGTACAAATCTTATATACAGAATTTAGTTGAAATCCGTTCAGGCAATTCCTTCCAAATCCGTAATTACTGAAAATTTCAATTTGTAAGTGTGGCACCTCTGTTTGGTTGGCAAATATGCTACTATGATTTTGTATATATGTGTACATTACATTTTTTAAATTTTGTTGAAATTTATGTGAACAGTTCAACACAAAAACTTGTAAAAAGAAATTTTTTATTACTTGTGTTGTGGCAGTCGTGTTTTCTATATTTACATTTAAAATATTGACTTTGTTTTTATAATTTGCACACCTTCTTCATTCTAAATTTCGTTGAAATTGGTTTTGGCAATTCCTTCCAAATTCATTATTACCGAAAAGATTAATTTTGCAATTGTGGCACCCCTGCACAGTCAATCTGGTCAAAATATACCATTTTGATCCTATATTTATGTGAAGATTTTATGTACCAAATTTGGTTGAAATCTGTTCAGCCAATTCTTCCCTTATATATGCGTACGGACGGACAACACGAAGATAATAGTGCTTCGCAGCAGCATTGACGGAAAGCACTAAAAAGGAGCTTTACTGAGACGTTACTACGCGTCAATTGTTAACAATAGTCGTCGGAAGGTGGTGTGGTTGTGGCAGCTAAAAATATATGATATCTCTTAAACAATGCAATATATGGGAAAATGTTTCAAACAAAGGTTGTAGAAAATTACGTTTCCTACAACTTTTATTCCAATACATTTTTGCCTTTATCAAATATTAAAGCAAATATTTCAAAATAACTTATAAGTGACATGAGTAAACAACCACTTTCGGTTGACCGCTTTTACCAAAAACTAATCAGTATTTGTGGCTTTCATAAAAATGTTAAATATAAAATTTTGCTTTGACCTGATTAACATTTTTTGAGTTAGAGCACCCACAAAATAGCTGTCACATGCAAACAGACACCATCGAGAAAATGGTCAAAACGTGTTCAGGGGACTTCAAAACGTGTATTTCCGTTGAAATTTCGAGGGGGATTTTTTTTATGAATACTTTCCCCTATACTACGTATGTGGAGAAAGTAAAAACAGTTATGAAGGCAATTCTGGAAAATCTTGACTCGGCACAAAATTCAAACAATCAATTTCCGGGAATCATTAAAAATTTTCCCGGGAATCGAGAATAAGAAATAATATGTTAATTCCCGGGAACCGGGAACGGGAATTCCCGGTTCCAAAACTCTAGTCACGCTATAAAAATGTAAATAACTCGATAAAAGATTTAGATATATTTTTGGAATTTGGTAGGAATGCTATATTCGCATATTTTAAGGTGATGACAAAAAAAAATTTCGAATAAATTGGTTCGACTCCAAAGAAGACATTTCCATTTCCCATAAGATAACACGTAAAAATAGACTTTTCGACGTGAAAGCTTCTGTTCTTTTTGAGATCTAAATTTAAAAGAATTAACCTACGATCTTCGGATCAGAACCATTAAAGAGAGAGTTTCTTATTCTGTTCATCTTTTTTCGCCTACAGTTCGAAATTCCTCATGTTAACCGTTTAATTCACATATTTTGTGGAAATCTTTCCATTTTAACGGAATGTTGGCTTGCCAACCCATTGCATTGTTAAACCTCGAAATCCTACTGTTACTTGAAAGCACGCTTTCAATGCCTTTCATACGAGAGGGGGATAGAAGGAAGGAGAGGGAAATGATTTTCATAGAAACGAATGTAAACAACATTCGCTGCGTTATTTACGAGAAGGAATACATTTGAACGTAGAGCATTAAGCATTCGCACATTAAAATTACTAAGAATCATGGTACAAGTTCAAGGCTTGAAACTACGAACGCCTAAAAGAATGAAAGTTTGTTTTCCCTTTTCCTGTTTTAATACGCGTCGAATCGATCAACAGATCAGTTTTTAACGCGATAATTTGACGCATTCTTAGTGATTCGCATTGTTGCCGGTTTCGTGTAATTGGGTACCAAAAGAGCTACGTGTCGCATCTATTCATGAAATTTCATTTTAAAAACTTTGCCGTTGAATTTCAACGGGCATCTTCCTAGTAGAGAATATTAACATTTTATTATTTACTAGCTGAAACGCCCGGTTTCGCTCGGGAAAGATTTTCTTTTAAGTTACGAATGATTTTTATTATTTATTAATTGTGGTAGCCTTGCTCTTAAGCGAGCGTGCGTGCGCGCGTGCGTGCGTCCGTGCGTGCGTGCGTCCATCCGTCCGTCCGTGCATCCGTCCGTGCGTGCGTGCGTACGTCCGTGCGTGTGCCTGCGTGTGTACATAATAAATATTATAATTTGGTTAAAATTGATGCGAACAGTTCATCACAAACACTTGTAAAAAGAAATTTTTAATAACTTTTATTGTGGCAGCCCTGCTTTCTATATCAATCCTAAAAATCTTGATTTTTTAAATGTTGCATAACTCCTTCATAAAAAATTTTGTTGAAATCGGTTCTGATATTCCTCCCAAATTCATAATTACCGAAAAGTTTAACTGCAATTGCGGCACCCCTAATTAGTTATTCGGGTCGAAATATGTCATTTTGGTCATGAATTTGTGAAAATTCTATGTACCAAGTTTGGTTGAATTCAGTTAGGCCAATTCCTTCCAAAAGCATAATTACCGAAAAGAGTTATTTTGCAATTGTGGCACCCCTGTTCTGTCGATCCGATCCAAATATGTCATTTGGGAATGAATTTATGTGAAGACTCTATGTACCAAATTTGGTTGAAATCGGTTTAGCCAATTCCTTCCAAAAGCATAACTACCGATAAGTTTATTTTGCAATTGTGGCACTCCTGATTGATCGATCCGGTCCAAATATGTCATTTTGGTCATGTATTTATCTGAATATTCTATGTACCTACCTAATTTGGTTTGGTTCAGCCAGTTCTTCCCTGATATATATGTACAGGCAGACGGACATTGCCGAAATTTGGACCGACCGTTCCACGGGGACCCCTCGAATTCGTGAAATTTGGATGGGCCCTTACATTACGATCCTTGACCCCGTTGACCGATTTTATCCATTTTAGGCTCGAAAATGTATCTCATCAAAACATTGATATTATTGGAGAATTCATCCAAATCGGTCAATTGGTTGCTGAGATATCTTAAAAAACCGGCATTTGGGCCAACAAAGGGGACCCTCGGGCCCCCGTAGGCCGATTTGAATTATTTTTGGCATTGCAACTCTCAGGATCAACCTGAAGCTGCTGCCAAATTTTGAAACTCCTATGTTTATTTTCTGAAGAGTTATGGCTGCCACAGACATAGAGACAAGCATTCTCTTTTATTTATAGGATAACTATAACATTTGAGCATAAAATAAATACTTATTTATGGGAAAATAACCTTTTTGCATGTTATGAGGGAACGTTTGGCATTGTATTGCTGAACTAGTTTCTAACTTTTTCTGTTATACTATTCATTTTTTCACTCCCTCTTCTAGTTGTGGCCATTTAGGAGAGAGCTTACGAAAATTAGGCTTTCCTATCATCTTCAGTTTTTCCTCCGTTTTTTCCATTCACGGATCATTTTTTCTATGGAAAATGGACCGAAATGACATTCTGCTGCTCGGCTTCCGGGCGTGTTGAATCACCTGAAAAAAGTGTAGCCATATCTTTCCACTCTTGTAGGCATATCTTTCTGCTCTTGTAGCCATTGCGATATCAATACACCTAACGGTATTTAACCTAATTATTAATAAAAATTTTGACATTATCGGATATCTAATGTTCCGTGGCATTGATCGCGCTATTCAATGGAATCATCGCAAACGCACCGACATTGTTATTGCTGTGAGCGGACAGTAGAGGTGAGCGAAAAACAATTTTTATCGAGTTTCGACCGAGCCTAGTGGAAAAGTAGCCTTTTGAATGGACTACCTAGAGAGAATTTTTTTTTTTATCGGTCAACATCTACCGATTCCGCAAGGCACCCCTTGTTTTCTACCGTTACGATACGCACCAAATGGTCCGAGGGATGCTGATCTTCGCTTGTTTCGGCCTTCTGTGGCCCAAACAATCCAGAATTCACCAGGGGGAGGTGGTTGTCCCACCCATATCCAACCCAACCACCCTATCATGCGGACACGCGGATACTGTTCCTTAAAATTAGTACCAATCTCGGCATTATGTGGCGAGATTCAAGCCGACCTAGGATTAATCCTTCCCGGCTTTCTGGGCTGCAAACTTTTGCTGATACTTACATAAGTAATTGTACATATCTCCATAGCCTGAGTATGGCAAGGGAATTGTGCGATTCCGAAGGGACACTCTCTGCTGTTCACCAATTCCCTGATATCTTCATCTGTCATTTGTTGGGTGACCGGTGGCTCCGATAAAGAGCGACAGGCTTACAAGTTCACTATTTTCGTGTATTTTTATAGTCTTTAGCTTCAAAGTTCTAATCGGGTATTTTAAAGTCACGAATAGGGGCGCCGCTCTTCTCTCGTCTTACCTGCAGTATGTAGTTCACTCCACTTTCTCTTACACTCGGCGTTCATCATAAATCATTGCAAGTAGAACGTTTTCGAGATGACCAAAAACCCCATTGCGCTGTATCACTTTATGTACCATATTCCTGGTCTGCCGTCTCACTCGCCGAATTTTTCGTCTGTCCACAACGTTCGATAAGTTTTCTTCTATTACGATGCCCAAATATTCCATTGTGGTGCTTACTTGCTTGCTTTCCAGCCGTATCAGATACACCAATACGGTCACAGGCCGTAACCAACGTTTTTAACTTTCTTCCTTTCAGATTGTGCAATGCTTGCTTACAGTGGTCTGATTGTAGGACTTTCCTCGCAGTCACTCTCAGATTTGGTCTCCGAATCGGTAACAGAAGAGCTTTCTTCGTCTTGTAAAATTTGTGCTGTAGTCTTTTCTTTTGCCAATATTTTGTGCTTTCTCTTTCCTCTGTTCAATTTTTTGTAGCATTTTAGTGGTGGCATGATCAATTTCCCCGATAGTCATCAATCTGAGTGACCTCTGGTCGAGGAGTAAAGGCTGTTCCCTTAAAAGGCATCTTACGGTCTTTCGGGCAAGTGCATGAAGTGAAATATTTACATTTACAGAATGACATATCAAACAAAGTATTCAGCGCCTGGTTTCGGAAATCCTTCCCAACATCATCGCTGCTGCTGTGGCATTTCTTTACATTTTTATATTTTTCATTGTGCTCACGAATCATTTTTACTATACGTTTATGGGATATGACTGGAAGCGAAGCAGAATCCCATTTCTCCTCCACCTTCTTTGCCACTGAATAAGCTATTTCTCAAACTGAATGATGAAAGCCTTTTCTTTCAAAATGTAATGCTTCATTACGTCCGTGTGCATGGGCAAAACTCGAGGGCTCATATCTTGCCCCTGACGAACAAGTCACACTGTCAATACGCATTTTCCGTTTCTTTGAACACTTGGGAATGGTGATGCGATGAGTGACTAAAGCACAGACCTTTGGTAATGTTTGGTGATTATTTTCACCAACTCTTGACCAGTAGGTAAACGATACACAGTATACACAGAGGAAACATTCGACACGAGCACAGCGAACGAAAGCTTAAATCATCATGGCGACAGCTCTTGCACTCGTTCGGTAGAGTGAATAAAAAATAAGCCAATGCTTACACTTAAGATTTCTAACACTTTTAAGCAAATGCTTGATTTGGGGTGAATAAAAAAAATAGCATTTACTTTTACTAGAAAGAATAAGCTTTGCTTTTGCTTATTTTTATGATTTTTCTTAAGCATTTGCTTAAAATTGGGTGAATAAACCCGAGCTTTTACTTAATGCTTTAAGCATATGCTTATATTTTTTAAAGTGAGGTCTATGGCTTGCTAAGATATTTTGAAGTACTCTATTTTCATGATAATTTACCCTTAATAGTACTCTATTATCATGATAATTGACCTAAATAAATATATTCATAAATTGAGCAGAGGTTATGGTGACATGAAAAGTTTAAAAAATACGAGAAAAGACGTGTTTCAACGACCAACGGTTATAAAAATCAATATCGTTTCTTTGAAGAAAATGTGAAGTTTATTTCAAATGTTTCTAGAAGAATATCAATAGGCCCACCATTTCTTGCAATAAATGCTTGTACTATTTGTTTTAAGTTAAACTTATTGAATAAAAATGTACCCATGATTTGTGATACTATTGAATTCAGTTATAAAAGAAATAGTTAAAGAAAAATAAATTAATTAACATTTTTAAAAATATTACACAATATATTTGTTACTAGTTTGACATACAATTAATACTTTAAATGTAAACAAAAAACAAGTGAGTGAAGAATTGTAAAGTGCTTTATTCCGTAAAATTTAAGCATTTGCTTAAAACTGAGTAGCAAATGCTAATAAGCAAAAGCAAACTTTTATTCACACAAAATGAAGCAAATGCTTATAGCATTTGCTTATGCTTTTACAGTTTACTTGAAGCATTTGCTTAATTTTTATTCACTCGAGCCATATCAGAGTTAGAGTATGTATTCCCTCGAGCTATTCCCCTCCCAATAACCGGCGGGGTAACCCGAAGATTCCCGAATAGCTGCAATTGGGTGAACTGCGTCAGATTAGATATTTGGACTTGCGCGTTAGCCTGAATCGGCGAGACAAACCGAAACAAGCGAAGAGCTGCCTCGGGTCGTTTCTTGCATATCTTAACAGTTGAAAACAAGGGGTGCCTGGCGGAATCGGAAGATGTTGGCCGATCAAAAACGTATTTTTCCCTCTTGTTAGTTTATTCTAAAGGCAACTTTTCGGGCAAGGCTGGGTCGAAATTCGAAAAAATTGTTTTTCGCTCACCTCTAGCGGAAAGTAATGAGGCGTAATAATGAGAATGCGTAAACGGAATTCACGTTGCATAAGGTTTTACTGCATATATTCACTATTTTTCACAATCAATTATTGTTAATGTATATTTTAATGATTTTGCAACGGATGACTATCAATTATTTCATTTTGGAGACGAGTGGGTTCGTGTCACTACTAAATAAATTAATAATCTTACCTTCAGTCTATAAGATGCAGGTTGATTTTGGTTGTAATTTTTCTAGGGAGGGAAAATACCTCTTATAGCTCGAAAAATACTGGTACTTTATCCTAGGTGGACAAAACCCAAATGCATTTCTCATGAAATATTTCATGCAAATGTTTATAAATAATCTAAGAAGTTTTATAAATGTATTAAATTAGCACTTATAAAATATCCGGTTTATTTCTCATTCCCACGTGTTAAAACGCTGCACATTCTGGATACAAAAGACTGTTCTTTTCGCTAATTGTCAAAAACTTAAACATTTGCAAATAGTAAATTTAAAGATTGGTTTTCATTACAAAATATAGTTATTGTTAGAATAATTAAAAAATACCCGAGCCATTTTGAATAGCATTTCTGAAATATGTAGTTGACATTTTATTTATTTCTATCTCTATAATTAAAATTTTAACTTCCTCAATTGTAAACAGTTTAGAGAATTCGTTAATTTATTCAAGATGTCCCCTTTTGCAAAACAATGGGCACTTCATTAGTTGATATATTTTATCAACCCCCTATATAATGGGTCGAGTGAATAAAAAATAAGCAAATGCTTATGCTTAAGATTTCCCTCACTTTTTAAGCAAATGCTTAATTTGGGGTGAATAAAAAAATAGCATTTGCTTTTGCTAGAAAGAATAAGCATTTGCTTATTTTTAGGAATTTTCTTAAGCATTTGCTTAAAATTGTGTGAATAAAACCGAGCTTTTGCTTAATGCTTTAAGCATATGCTTAAAAATTTTTAAGTGAGGTAAAGGGCTTGCTAAAATATTTCCAAGTACTCTATTTTCATGATAATTGACCCTAAATATAAATATGGTAATTTATGGTGACACGAAAGGTTAAAAAATACGAGAAAAGTTTCAACGTTATAAAAATTTATATCGTTTCTCTGAAGAAAATGTTAAGTACCTATATTTCAAATCTGTTACTCGTAGAATATCAAGAGAGACGTGGCGGGGTACTGTCTTCCAAACAGAAGATAGAAATATTTTTAAGGTACTTAAGTGATGTAAGATAGAAATATTTGTGGCGTCCAAAATCACTATAAAGGCAAATGACTGGATAAAATTACTATAACTAATTGAATAAAAATACACCCATGATTTGTGATATTATCGAATTCAGTTATAAAAGAAATAGTTTTAAAAAATTATTAATTAACTTGTTAAAAAATATTACCCAATATATTTATGTTTTTAGTTTGAAATTCAACTATGTAAAACTTTAAATGTAAACAAAAACAAGTGAAGGAAGAGTTGCAAAGAGCTTTCTTCCGTAAAATTTAAGCATTTGCTTAAAACTGAGTAGCAAATGCTTATAAGCAAAAGCAAACTTTTATTCACTCAATATGAAGCAAATGCTTTTAGCATTTGCTTATGAAGCAAATGCTTATGCTTTTGCTTAATGCTTTAAGCATTTGCATAGTTTTTATTCACTCGACCCATTATGCTTGGTTTTGTCAAGTGTAATGCTCGACTGTGGCGCCTCCCTGAAAGAGCGGGGAAATCGAGAACTATTTACGACTGACTGTAATGCTACTCTTTAACAAAATTTCCGAGTAGGTAGAAAACTGCAATTCGGTAGGAATGTTTGATTCTCATAGCAAAAGTTATTTACGAAAAAAATCTCTAAAAAAGGCCCGCGTTCGACTCCAGTAGACAATTTCTATTTCTCATAAGATAACACGTATATCAATTTAGTGATGTGCAAGCTTTCATTCTTTTGATCACAAAAATTATAAAATTGACCCTCGATCTCCAAACTGACATCGTTTTAATGGAAAATGAATGAAGTTTCTTATTCTGTCGTCAAGAGAGAGAGCGCGACAGATGCATGGAAATAAGGGTGAGGGTAAAAAGACATCAATTTCCCATCATTCCAGTATTTCGTATGACAATAAGGCTCAAGGGCAAACTTGTTCTCATATACACCTTTTTCTGGACGAGCCACCATCGTGAACCAGAAATGGAAATAATTTGAGTTTTTTAAAATTCACAATTACAAGGTAAATTGAAAAATAACAGCCGTTTTATCACCGTGAATGATTTATAATGAAATTTTAATACCCTAATTTTTTATTTAATACTCCTATATTAAAATTTTTTAAAATACAAAACAAGCGTATTCAGAAATATCTTAAAGATATTAAGACCTCACTTTTTAGCCTACTTTCCAGAATGGAAATAGGATTATAGTTTTGTCGTTGTCTGTCTGTCCCCCAATATTAACTTTTGAACCAATAGCCCGATTTTCATGAAACTTGGTGGAAATCTCTTGCTACATGGGCCGAGCTCCCGAGGAGTTTTGTTGAGAAGATTGAAGTCCCGGGTTCGATTCCAGGAATTATCCTTCCCATTTGATTTACATGGGACATCTTAAATCCATCGTTAATTTTCTCTTGCACATTAAAATATCTTAGAATTGTAATATGGGATCGAGTTTTGTACTATTCTCCGAGGAAAGGAATGATGATTCTAATTTTTATCTTGGAATTTGCTTATCGACTGTATTTCTTATAATTTCGCATAAATACTGGCGATTTTTCAGTTTTTAAAACTCATTACGAGTGTTGCCATATCAACTATTGTTGGACTCAGATTCGGTATATTCTAATACGTACACGCGTTATTTTTGCCGCACAAAAACACGTGATCAATTTAATATTCCGTTCGAATGTATTTGTAGTATTTTATAACGCTAAATTATGAAATTTTGGAACACAAAGAGCTACATATCCGCGATGAATTTAAAGCTATTAAAGCCTATTAAATAAATGATTACATGGAAAGTAGGCATCAAAGTTCTGTTTAGAACATCTTGTAATATTCTAAAGAACGAGTTGTAATATGTACCAGCAATTTTGTTACGGCTATCAATTTACAATGAAACGGTGGCATCACGTTTTGCGTGTTATAGTTGCAGGCATAATTTAAATACGTATCAAATGTTACTGGGCTAAATTCGAAAATTTTTATTTATGAATGTTATTTAAATTCCATTCATATAATTCAGATGCCGTTGACAATGGCTACTTGAATCGTGCCTGTATAAGAAGTAATTATCACCAGATTTCCAGTTAACATATTATTTTCATAATTTATTTTACCCGTTTTTGTTACTTCCGATATTTGTCTTGGATTAGCACATCAAGGAATACATTCTGTAGATAGTTGAAGCACCTACAACACCTCGGTTTGATTTACTTAAGTAATAATTTTATTATGCGATTGCATTATATGCAATTAACAGCTGCGCAAACTGGTCTGACCAGCTGACAGAATTGCCTACGGCCCTAAGGATCACTACGGATTGACGGGTAACGAAGATAATTTCTTTCGTCGTAGTGACATTTTCTCTAAAATAACGATAGGTGGTACCACTAAATAGGGGAGGTGGTAATATGGACCGGGGTTGTAATACGGATCAGGGCCTTATTTCTCCGGTAAGTGCTGTGATCTGTCGGGAACAGAAGTAAACACAACAATTAGTGTCCTCTAACGCCACCAGGCAGAACTCGTGTGATTCGCATGTTTACTTTAGCTAAAAAGTGGAAGTGTCTGTTTTTGTTCATCTAATAAGTTTTTCAAGGTAAGATTAATTTTTTTCTCATACTAATTGACAAATGTAATATGTTAGTTATAGAGGCATAATTAGTCATAAGGTTGAGCTTGAAAATGCTTTGTTTAGTTAATTGAAGACATCTTTCACACTCCGAGATTTTTAGGTTATTCTGGAAGAAGGCAAGAGGTGGCAATATGGACCGGGGTGGTCCATATTACATCCCCTCTTACTTCATCAAGTTTTAATCTTTCCCTTTTTGTTTCTATGTGTTAAAACTATGCCAAGGAAGAAACTGGGAAGAGAAAATAGGGGCCTAAGGCAGAAATGGCTTCCGGAAGATATGGTTAATGCCATAGAAGCTGCTCATTCAAAAAAGAAGTGTTAATGAAGCTGCTTGTTGTTTTAATGTCCCCAAAACAACAGTATTGACGAAGTCAGATCTTGATGCAGTTTTTAGCAAATCAGAAGTTGAGTAGAAAGACTATTTTTCCTCCAGAACACAAGGCAAAACTAGTTGAATATTGCCTGCTTATGGAAAAGAAATTCTATGGGCTTACTCGAAATGATGTTTGGTGCATTGCGTATCAACTGGCAGTAAAAAATAACCTTGTGCACAAATTTAGACAAAATATCGCCGGTCGAGCATGGTTTGACCATTTCATGCACCGTCACAGGGGCAAGCTATCGGTTAGAAAACCAGAAGGAACTTCACTCGCTTGTGAAGGTGATGAAGAAAGTGATGATGAAGACTTGGATGAAGTGATTCCTCCCCCATCCAAAGAGGCAGAAGCATTAGGAAAAAAGCAGAGGAACTAAGAGGTGTCTCACCAGAACCAGATCCTTCAATAGCCGTAGATCCATCAACTCCTGGCCCCTCCACACCTCAAACCTTCGTCACTCCAGAAGATATATTTACGATTCCGGTTTTGCACAAGAAGAAGTCAAATAGAGGCCACAAATCACTTTCAGCAACTGTTCTGATTACCTCTCCATACAAGAATGCTTTAAAATTGTCAATAGATAAGAAGCCATCTGCTGGAAAAGCATCTTCAACAAAAAAAGGCAGAAAAAGGACGAACCAAGGACTAAGTCAAGTTCAAAAAAGCCTGCGATGCAGAAAGATAAAAAAAATGAACAAGTGAATCGCAAACTATTTAGCAAGAGAAAGAGAGACGAAGATTCGGAAAGTCCTCAGCTCATCCTCAAAAAACTTAACTTGAGAACAAAATGTTGTAGAAGCTCCTGGAAAAGAGGATGCTGTATCTTTTGTTCTGAGACCTTTATGATGTCAAAACCACATGAACTTTGGGTTCAATGTGTGATATGTCAAGAATGGGCCCACTCCTTATGCACTGGATGTGACAGTGATGTTTTTATTTGTCATTTTTGTGGAAATTACTAAGAAACTTTCATTAGAAGTCAAATTTACATTAAATTTCATTATTTAACCATAATTTTTTTCAAAACCGTTCATACAATTATTTATTTTCTATTGTTTCTAATTTTCTGTTCCCATTTTCAAACTTTTTTGAAATTTTTTTTATTTTCCAATTTTTTATTTTTTTTTGCCTAAATAATTTTGAAATTTTACATGTAATTACTACAAAAATGAAAAAAACTTATTTTAATGTTAAAATACAAAATCTGTAAAAAAATCAACTATTTTTTACGTGTTTTTTACTTTTTCAGCTCTGGTCCATATTACCACCCCAATTTCTAAAACCATGTTTTTGACAAAATTTTGTAAAATTGGCATAGCTTCAAAATAGTTGAATTTTCACGCTAAAAAGTACTGATACATTATCTCAGATCTTTGAGCTACCATTTTCATCTTTCGTTCATGCAATTTTTACATTTTTAATATGGGTTTTCATCGAAACAAAAAAGTGGTCCATATTACCACCTTCTTCCCTATTAATATTTGCATATTTGTGACTCAGGGATGGGATGAAGTTGGCCAATCAACACTTTCAAAGCAAAAACTTCTGCAATTCCCGCTATTATGAAAATATAAACGTTAAGGTAAGGATTCCAAAGAGTGAACAAAAACAATTGAGTTATTGAGGCATATGTATCAAGAAATTCTCCGTAAAACAATCAAATAAAGTGAGGGCAATAATTGTTACCTATACTTATTGGCGGCGGTGATATTTTCGTTTTCTAATTTTTTGGGTGCGAATATAGTCCCCCTACCCCTTGCTTTTCTTACTAATATTTTGGCCAAAAAAGTGGGAACTATATTCAGACTAATACGGTATTTAACTATAAAAACTAACAAAAATCTGATGAGGCCACCACATGACTTTCTCCATACCTGTCATGTTTCTAAAATTTCCAAATAGGTTACATAATAATAAATATTTTAAGAAACTGCAACAAAATTTTCGACTTTACAAAGAACAGAAATAAACTTAAACCATAGCCTTCTGATATTGGATACAGCCACAAAGCTCCAACAATTAAGAAAAGAAAAAAGAGCGTTACTAAGATGTAACTAAGCGTCAATTGTTAACAAAAGTCGTGGGTAGGTGGCGTGGTGGTGGCAGCTAACAATATAAAATATCTCTTAAACAATGCATTATATGAAAAAATGTGTCAAACAAAGGTTGTAGAAAATTAAATTTCCTACAACTTTTATTCCAATACATTTATCGAATATTAAAGCAAATATTTCAAAATAACGGATGACAAGAGTAAACACCCACTTCCAGTTAACCGAATTTTACCAAAAACTTATCAGTTCTTGTGACTTTTATAAAAATGTTAAATATAAAATTTAGCGTTGACCTGATTAATAGTTGTTGAGTTAGAGCACCCACAAAAAATCTATCACATACACATAAAACAACATCGAGAAAATTGCCAAAACGTGTTCAAGGGGACCTCAAAACGTGTATTTCGGTTGAAATCTCGAAATCGATTTTTTTCATGAATGCAATACTTTCCCCTACACTACTATATGGAGAAAGTAAAAATGATCCTCTGCATTGTATATTTAATGTATCGCCCAGAAAAATAAGTAAGAGGATGAGGGAAAAAGGTCACTAATTCAGATCACTGTTGATTTGGAAAGTTTGTATTGATGCCAATCATTTCACAAGATAGCCAAGTAGAACACTATTGATTTACTTTTTCAAAGAAGAACTTATATGACCATCATTTACCATTGAAACCATTTTCTTACAAGGATTTTCAGTTTTAAAAAATGGATATTACCTCAGTGAACAGACATTTACTATTGTAGGCTGTACATACTGGTAAACACTACCATTGTAAATACACTGCAAATACATGGGCCAACCCTTAAATTACATAATTTATCCTAAAAATATAACTTACATATTATGATGCTATTTTCTATACACTACATACAACTTTTTATCAAACTTCAAATCACAAGAAACTCGCATCACAACAGCTTAGCTACAAACTGAGCATCTGTTAAGGAAATTCCTCGCAAATGCCCAAACCACACAGCCCAACAAAACAACTTAAACAAGTTACCTTACTAGCTTTTATAATATATAATCTGTAATGTAATCCAACAATCAAATTATGTTGGGAATTACACAAAGAACTTTTAATGATTGCACCAAGTAAAATTTTCCAGTCAGTAATTGAATCTTCTGGAAGCACATTTTTATACCAAGGACTTTGAGTAATAAAAGTAAAATTTAAAACTAGGTGAACCTAACATTTTTCCAAATATATCAAATGTAATTAACGACTTATATGGAAAATAAACATTACTTAATTTTTACTTAAGATACCAGAACTATCTTTAAAGTAATATTTTTATAAAGGTATTATGCAATATACCACTTTTTATGGCAATCAATTACCTTAAATACATATTACAGTAATTACATTTAAATAACTGCCATATTACCTTACACAACAACTTTGCAGGTTTACTTATGCAATACCTACAACAACAACTGAACTCCTCAAAGACAAGCCCAATCAATAAGTCAATAGTTTAACTTTTATTTCCATTTCCTAAGTCAAAAGGCAAAGTTATTAAGTTGCAAAGAATTTTTCTTTTGTAATATCAAACAAAAATCATGTTCCCATATTTTAACTGAAGTCAGGAATAATAATAAAATAAAACTGATCAATTTCTTTAAATGGAATGCTTACATTTTAAACCACATGGACCAAACATACACTTCTATAGCAGCAAATACAATTATTATAACAGCCACATAGAAATGATATATGCAGAGCTACTGTTATGAAGTAAGCGATAGGTTTGTATCACAGTTAGTGTCATATTTAAACAATGAGCAAGAAGCATTCATATAAAATCTATTTTCATTTCAATTACTCTATAATACAATCATCCATGAAATATTTACATTCACAGCACTTATATTAATATATTAATAGCAAATGATGATACATTATGTTGTACTAAAAATCACTTAAGATAAATTCAAAGCTCATTCACATTTTGTGACTTGTACACCAAACTAAACAGGTTACAATTAGGTTGCCTTTTGTAAATTTAAGATGTTGATAATAAAATTAAGATACACACACATGCATACCTTTCTAAATAAGACGCTATGCGCAAATAAACTGCCATGGTTATTTTTAGGACCTTAATTATAAATATTAAACAAAGAACTTTACAGCAGACAAAAATGGAAGAATAATTTTAAAAGAGAGTTGTGGGACCAGGTGACTTAATAGGATAACCACCACTTACAAACATGAAAATTATTAGAAAAATATGTCATGATTTAATGAATAACTATTTTTGCGATGACAGAATTAACAACTGATATGAAGTCGAGCTTTTTAATTCTCTAACTATTATTTCCAGAATTTGTGTATGTCAAGGCTACATTTTTACAGTAATCATTTGAAAAACAAAAAAATGACCGGGCTTCAAAACCTACTAAATATAATTTATGACATTCAATCATTGATTACAAATATGCAAAATTTTTAAAAATAAACATTTATAATATGTAAAAACACTTTTTGATTTTTTCATTTGGTAAAACTACCATAATAATGCATTCTATAAGCTTTAATCAACAATTACTTTGATGTCAACAAGGCAATACAACCTAAAATTGAATAAGAGAACCAGCTCCTCGACTATATTGCTTTGCATCAGGCAGTGGTAATCTCAAATGGACAAATTAAGTCACCCTTTACAAATTGGCATTTTGGTCAGTAGCTAACTAAGACAATTCCTCTACCATAAATTCAAAGATATTAAACCAAAGACTTTGGATCATGCTTTTAACTAAATGAAATAAATTTCACTTTATTATTGCATTATAACCATCTCAAACCAAAGTACTGTTCTCTTCAACACACACAAATGTAATGCATGTGTGTGTGTATGTCAACAACTGATGGGGCAATATTATACTAGTGGAAAACAGAAAGAAGAATGTCATAAGAAATCCAAAAATGAACTAGTCCTATACAAATTAAGCAAATGGCACTTCAATAATCAAGGTAACATTTTACAATAGAATATTTTTCAGCACCACAGGGCAGTATTTTCTGCACACTGTTACTCTCAAATACAATGAAGTAGGCTCGAGTAAGAATCACTAGAATATATCGTCACACTCATTCAAGGCCATACATGACAAAATAAAACCTCAACATCACAACACTACTCAATTGCGGAAATACACGCTGACACAAGACTTGCAAAATACTTATTACATCTTTATCGTTAAAGTCATTCTCACAAGCTAAAATAAGAAAAGAACCACAAGAGACATTCACAGAAAGGCAAAGACAAACAATCTGCACACATGCACACACACATACACAGGTACAAATATGCATGCATTAACATACACACTTAAGGAATCACAGGTAGCTAAAGCCGTAGGAGTCCCTGACCCCTCAGAAAACTGATATGGCTCAAACATCTCACAGCAAGGAATTGGAGTGTTGACATGTACATTTTGGTATTTTAAAAAATGAGAGACTTCAGACAAATCACAAACTACTAACATCCAAATGGACCAGAGTGATTAACTTGCCTGTTCACAAGTCTCATGGAGAGACCTAAGGGTTTGGAGGAGGCCCAAGAGGACTTTATCAAATCATGAATCAAAAAAGATTGTCCAAATTCAATGTAGAAACATCATTCTAGCAATGCCTTGCCATCTTTAAACATTAAGATAATCACAGCACCTCCCCCTATTTCGTCGAGTTTAACTCTTTCCTGATAAGGCACTTAATGTAAGAATGAAATAGTTAACCAATGACCATCCAACATGGTTTCCATTTTTCCGGCACCAGATTCAAGGAAAAGGCCATTTCAATTAAAATATTTCAATGACTAAGAAGTGGCAAGGAAGTGGAAGATAGAAAGTTTGGATGTGGTTGCTATGACAAGGGCCAAAATAGCACAGGTTACCTCATCCTCTTAGTAATGTCATCAATGATACTCAAACAACTGATCTTTAAGGTTAAGGGCTCAGGGCAACAGTCCACAGCATAAACAACAATATCGTTACACAGGCAGACAGAGTAGATGGGAGTAATCCTAAGGGACACCCATGACAACTGCTACAGCTTTTATTAGCATGCCTTATTTCTAGCTTATCTTTAAATCCTGCTTATTATTAGGATATATTCTCCCCTTCACTAATAATCACAAAGTTTTAAGCTCCAAATTTGCTTAATTGTAGGCTTTGTAACTTGAGGTCAACCTGACAATATTATTAACAAGATTCCACAATAGAGAATAAAAATTTTCTATCAATAACCAACTGAGAAAAATGGATACATATGCATATCCTTTTCAGAGTGAAATTTCATCATTAAAAGTCGGAAAATTCTAACACGCATTCAAATAAAAAGTAAAACAAAAACACTTATTGGAAAGTTATAGAAAAAATCTTTCCGGATGATATTTCCAAAATTTTAAAACTTTCTGATTATTATGAAAATGAATTTAATGTATCACAACTACACAACCTTATCAATTAGAACTTATGCCAGCTCAAAAGGGAAGAGGAGATTTGGCAACTACCTTTAAATAAAGTAGAAATTGAATCCGCACAAGCAGCAAAATTCAATTTCAAACTATTAACTTAATTACAATATTACTAGGCCCAAAACAAAATTAACGGGGAAATTCCCCTTTTTATATTCACTAAATAATGAAACAGAACAATTATCATCTAACTTACTGAAAAATTCTTTTCGAAACAAGTATTAAAGTCAGCATAAAAATACTATTCCATACTCTTTTTAATGCCAACTTGAAACTAACAAGAGGTGACATTAAGATCATCTGCATGTACAATTAACACTAAGGATAATTTATCCAAAACTGCCCAGCCATTTTGTTTGCCTGCATTAATCTCAATTCTCCTCCTCAAACTGGCCTTCTTTATACAATTACCCCAATTGAAGGAAAGAAGCATTCCCAAAGTAGAAGCATCTGAACCACCTATAAATTGCCTCTTCTTCCAGACAATACTAGTGTACCTCCTCACATATTACTGTTAGCAGATAACACTTAACAAATAACTACAACTTTAAATTAATGCCCCCCTCCCTCCCACAATTGTTTGACAAACTGACTCATTTCTCATCTGCTCCAATTAATTGACTCACACCCAAAGAATCACACTGTTTTCTCACATCGATCCTCTTCAAGTGACAGCCAGGAAAAAAAATTCTCTCTCTCTCATAAGGCGATGATGATGATGATGATGATGATCTGCCAATCTTTTGGCCCCTTTTACCCTGCCCTCCCACCCAACCGTTTGACGCAAATCAAGAGAGAGGGCGCCCTCTCCCTTGTGCCAGCTCAATCCCATATGCCCTTTTGCCCACAGTTTGGGCTTGGGCTGTTTTCAATTCCCACCCACCCATTGGCTGCCAGTGGTTTCACCCACCCCACCCACCCAAAGTTTTGGCACCTTTCCCCCAAGCTAGGGAGGGAGGGAGGATCAGCTTCTTCACATAAATCTCCTGGAATAAAATAGAAAGAAAATTTGAATTAGATGGAAATTAAGACTAATCCTACATTTTTCACAAGTTGAATCTGAAGTCCCTCTGCACTTTAAGCAATCAGGATTGAATTGTTGGCTGCCTTTGCAAACAAAACGATGCATGCAGATACATGTCTATGAGCACTATGGGGTCATCTCCTATTACCTTAGGATGATGCACACTTTAAATGACTTGTGTCACCTAGGCCAGAGCAAAATAACTTTGGCCAATCCCGTGAAAATCACCAAACACTGTAACTGATGGGATAAAGTGATCTTAACACCTTGCGTACCAGTCACGAGAATTCTTGTTTCATGTGCCAGCCATTGCATGCATACTGCTCACGAGAATTCTCGGTTTTCGAGCAGAGGTAACATTAACACCATCTACTAGATTTTCATGGACTTTTAACTATCCAATGCTATTTTTACACTTGGCTAATGCGTCCGAGATTCTTTTAGTTCTACTTTTTTCTGTTTTCATAGCAGATTTAGTTATTTGTATGTCTTTTAAATACCCTTGTTTACATTTTCAGTTTCCATAATGCACGCAATGAAAGGCATTGCTATCTTCGTGAAGGTGATATTTTAAATGAATTATGTGTCTGTCAGATTGTCCCAGTGTGAACAACAGATATTCATCTAGTTCAAATGAAAATTCTAGTGACTCAGATGCATATCTAACTAGAAACTGTAGTGTGTTCTGTTCACAAAAAAAAGAAAGGAAACACGATATTTCTGTCAATTCTGTGGAGCTCCTTTGCATAAAGGCAGCCATTTCAAAAATATCATACCCTAAAAAAGTACTAAATGTAATCAGGAGCCTACACAGCAATTTTCAGGAAAATAAAAGAAGGACGAGTCAAATAATGTTTAATTTTCCAATTTCATGCATGAATTTTTTGGGGTTAGTACAGGGAATTACCGCATTTACCCGAATCCAAGACAACCTCAAATCTAAGACGACCTCCCCCCCCTTTTCTGGACTGTCAAAACAGAAAAAAGGTCTAATATATAAGATTCCTGAAAAAATTAAAAATTCCACAAAACTAGCAAATATTTTATTGAGTTCCATAATTTTCTTGAATATCATAGGTCTTTATATTACATCAGTCATCATCACCCTCTATACTCTCTTTGTCAATGTCCTCACTCTCGCTATCTTTATCACTCCAAACTTTGTCTGTAGACTCCCACAAAACATCTTCACTTTTATCAATGGCATTGGATAAGCAGCACTTCTTAAATATACTACCAATTACTTCTGTATTTATCTGTTGCCATGATGCCTTGATCACATTGGCAGAGCATTGAACTAGTAGGTTTCCTATTGGTGTTATAGGGTGATCTTCACTCAATAACTACTCTGTATATGAACCTTTCAAATTATCTTTAAATGGCTTGTTGACAGTAACATCAAGAACTTTAAGCTGTGATTTCATTCCTCCAGGTATTATTACAAGGTCAATATTCATTGCATTAACTAAATCTTTAACTTCAGGAGTTGTGTCCTTTGAAGGCATCTGATACAAGCATCCCTCTTTTTCTTAATAGCGCTCCTGGTCTTCTAATCCAGAAAATGTGTAACCAATCACACATAAGTTCTTTTGAAATTCATCCATTATCATGACATCTGACTATAATTTCTGTAGGTATTGTTTTTGTTTTAAGATAACATCTGGTTGAAATTTTAATCCATCTGCTAACAGCCAACATTAATGTAACTCATGTTTTTCTGTTACCTGTCATTTTTATAGCAGAATTTGCACCTTTTTCATTGATAGCATAATTAGATGTTAATTACAAAAATTCCGGTGAATTACGCAGTCATTTGTTTTGACAACTGCGAAATAATATTCGCCAGTAGACAAGAAAAGTTTAGTTAACTTTTGGGAATCCTTCGTGTAATAATTATTCACTTAACGTCATCGTTCAAAACTAAAATTCAGTAGTTCTCTAATTCGCTAAATAACACATCGTTCATATAGTAATAACATATTTTTAAAACTTCTTTGGCAATTGTATGCATATCATTTCTTTTAAGATAAAATATTCCTTATTTGCTTGTATAATTCACGCACCCTTGCTTCTCGATGTGGAATCAACAAAAATAATTAGAGAGTGAAAAATAATTTTTTTCTCTCTTCTCACACATTTCTCGGCACTTCCTTTCATTTTGAGGCCATAAAATATGATTGCGGGTAAGTACAAAAAGATTGTAGAAACTACAGTTAAGCACACACGTGTGACCCAGTGGCATAAGAGGGATACTACAACATAATCTTACGAAAGATATCTTTCGACTAACAGCTGGCCAGTAATACTATTCATTATACAATGTAGCATGTTCTAAAGAACTTCACATTCAGTTAAGGGTAACATGAACTACATTTCATCCATTGACACAAAAAGATATACAGTAAAACCTCGTTATATCAAAGTTCAAGGGACCACAAAAATACGACTTTGAATTATCCGGGTTCGAAATGAACTTCAAAAAATCGACATTTCTTATGATCTGCTACTTGGACAGTAATATCGCAATAGAAAAGACTCAACCACGTGCAGCCTAAAGATTACGAAAATGCATGCTAAAAAGATTGGGAAAACGCTTGTGTGAAATACTGGATAGATAATACCGTATCTGCCCGAATAGAAGCCGACCCCGGATTTAAGCCGACCCCTCGAAATTTTCCAACATATTTTGGCAAAAAAGTATTTTCGTAAATTTTATGCTTAAGTGTACCAGACATGCACGCACAACCTAGAATACATTATACATTACATCTATATAATCATATACGTTCCATGTAAAGTTTTATTAGGTATTATTACTGTTAATTATAAATAAAGTCAACGACGTTGATCACACCTTACAATCAAATGTGAGTATATTTATTTATCTTACTGGAATTCAAACTGTTGCGCATCGAAAGCTGTCATCGAATTTGGCGTGATCGTCTACTTAGTCATTATATGCAATTTTAATAGATTCTATGAAAGAGGTTTCCAAGTTTTATTATTATTGCTGTTAATTATCAGATGAATTACAGTTAACGCCGTTGCTCACACCTTCGAATCAGACGTATCTTACGTTAGCGGAATTCAAACAGTTGCGCATCGAAAGTCGTCATCGAATTTTGCGAATTGACTAAGCAGACGATATAAACCTCTAATAAGACCGGTGTTGGTATCTTAAAAACTCGTTGCAAATTATGATCAAAACGAATTTGCTGTAGCGTGCAATTATACTATGAACCTGGTGGGTTGTTAAAACTCGATTGTTTTATATACTGCCCTTTCCTTTGGATAAGAACCCACTCACTTTTAACTACGTGTTAAAATATACAAATAACATTCAATAGCAATTTAAATTACAGCTCCGGGCAACAGGAGGTATGCTATGGAAACAAGACATTTTTCAGCGATGGCGTCGTACGAGGATGCCAAATTTTTCCTCAGGCTCGCATTTAAGCCGAGGGTGATTTTTTTTCACGATAGATTTTGACAAAAAGTATCGGCTTATATTCGGGCAGATACGGACCTTCACGTATTAATTCTCTCCAATTTTGTTACAACTTTCCATGCTGTCTGTATGGACAAAAATAATTAATTAATTAATTCTTTATTAGCTTTAGGCAATTTCATACATTGCATTTTAATTTTATTTCCATCCATATTACACAGCTGTAATAAAATATACGCGCTCTCAAAATAACATGGTCGTATATGTTATGACATGATGATTTTACAATTTTGTACTTACGAATTCTTTTCTGCAATACATACTCAATGCATTCTCCCTTTGGGACTGCTGAAGAGGGGATTTAAATCCATGAATTGCATTATGCAGGCAGGAGAGAGGGGTAGGCGTCAAGCTTAGCGTAGCGCACCGAGTTTAAGGGAAGGGAAAACTAAAAAGGCAAACATAGGGATGACGTATTTTATGGATGATCTCTATTGTAATAAACCCCTCAGCATCGCCTGCATACTGGGCATGCAGGACAAAAACTTCATACTGGGTACGCTGTGGAGATCGCTAGATATCTTTAATTTTTTGATGCAATAAATTTTCTTAAATCTGAAAAACCTTGATGTATCTCAAAACAGTAACCTTGGACCTTCCTTTTGTCCTTAATTCTACAATTTTTACTGTTTTCTTTTTACTTATATTATACGTAAAATTTTGTGATTGAATTTTTTGTTTAGTTATGTAAATTGCAGGTTCTAAAAACCCCTATTCAATGCTGAGACTAACCAAACTTCTGCAAGAAAGCTACTGTGTGGTGAAAGGGGATGCGGGCACTGTTTATTTGCTTTGTGATGCCTCTAACTCTTGAGATGAATATTTTTTCTTTTGCATCAACACTTGAGAGCTATTGGAAAGGTCTTCGGATCTGGGCTAGTGCTTGGTTCAGCATTTCTTGATAACAATATAATGAGTGAAAGAGAGAAACACTTATCTGACATCAATGCAAAAACAAGCCCATTCCAAGATATTTACGATGATTGACCGAAAGCATGACTCGAGCACATGGAAAGCTCTTGGATCGCACAAAAAATATACTCTTGCCACTCCGATGCCCAGTTTCTTGAATGCGAGTTATGGAATCTATAGGCCTATGTAGTCAATAAGTTATGAAAAATTCTTAAAAACAGTTTCTGAAATGTTCAATACCAGTTATTGGTTCCATAAGCATTTCCATAACTTATCGATACATAAGCATACGGATAAACGATTATGAGTTCCACAAAAATCTAAGATGGAGGATGTTTTATGAAATGATAGGCCTTTCTAGTGTTTTGTTCCTTGTAATATTGTTTATACAGTGTTCATAATAACAGAAAGTGTAATTACAACATTACAATCAATAGCAGGATTTTGTCTAGGTTAGAATCATACAATTTGAGATATACTATGCTGAAATAGCAGGCATGTGATTATTTACATTAGTGTGCTATTTCCTTTATTATCAATTATGTTTGTTTTAGTGAATTGGTTAGGTTATTTTAATTCCGACTTTATAAATTATTGTTATTTATTTAATTTGCCATTTGTCTCATAATTTTATGTAGGATACGTTTTGTTCGGTATTCTATTTCTTGCTAAGTTATTGCTTTTGGGTTATTGGTATATAAATTTTTGCGCTATTTTGTTTATTGCATAATGTTGTATCTAGTACCCACTAGTACCTGGCTAACAAAAGTATGAGTCTCGATTACTTGAACAATATAATGCACTGATACTTTACAAATGCTGTATTGAATGAGACTTGTAACACCTGAAATAATATTGCAAAGACTGAATTCTCCTGTAACAAAGCTTTATTTTATGTTCCCTGATTTCATCTTACCAGTGTTCAATAACTTCAACAAGCAAATGCAGTCTCAGCCAACTTAAGGCCATACCTTACACACTGCAATTAGTATGACGCTGAAAACAATTTTGGAGTGCTACATAAAGATGATTACCTCAAAGTAACACCATTAAAAAGTGATTAAACATAGGGTTCAAAATAATTTTTAAACCAATGGAGGAAATATATCATGGAATAAAAGTACAAATGGAACTACTAAATGCTAACTCTATTGAAGGTGAAGATATTAGTGACTTCTGAAAAAATTGTTTGGAGTTTTTCATTGAAAGTGTTTCACAAATTTATAAAAGATTATTTGGATTAGAAGCTTTAAAATCTTTAGAAATGTTTAATCCTAAAGTTGTTTTTGGAAAATAAATCCTTTAGTTAATTTCATTTAATCTTTTAAACATTTGGCACATTGCGAAATTAAAAAAACTGATAGTGAAAGGAGGCTATTAAAAAACTCTTTAGAGAGCCTAGAAGTCCATTCTGGTATGAGCCAAGAAGAAGCTCATTCTAAGGCTGCAGTGAGGAATTGCTTATCTTCAAGTTGTATAACGGTTTGCATATTTCCATTTAATGCAATATGTGATTAGATGTTTTCCTTTATATTTCGTCCAAGATTTTGTATACGTTCGATTTAAAAACGTCACATTGTGTGCACATTGTTTATAACATTTCCCTATTATGATTTATTCAAATTAAATTTTACAAAAGAAAATGAAGTGATTACTTAAACTTTATTAAACATCGTGTTCATATGAAGGCACCACTGAATAAATATTTATTTTCCTTAAAATTTTCATTTGATTGATAATAACAAATACCTCATTAAGATAGTTTTTCCAAACGGGCAGTCTAATTACAATTATGTACACCTTATATAGCTCCTTTGGTTCTACAGATTTTCACAATCACGGTGTATCACGATTAGTAAACACCGAAAAAAGTGACGATCGATATTCCCAAACGATAAATATCTATTCATTTTCTGCTATATGACATTTGTCACCATCTAACGGCTATACGAGATGCACGTTATTGGACCAATTACTATTGAGACATAAGTTACGGAGAGAAAAGAGTCTAGAAACCCGACTTGAGTTATGAGTTCCATAAATTTATGGATCTCATACTTATCGGTTCCATAACGTAATCTTTATGCAACCGGGCCTGAGGGAAACATTTACGCTGTATGGAGGCAGTTATTGTTTGTTATTTTCTGTTGTAACTTTTGTTTAATTTCTAAGGGATTAAAAGAGTCGAACTTATCATGGCATCAACTGATAGAAAAATGCAAGCAATACCTGGTGATGAAAAGTACACTGAAATCTTACTTGAAAGTGAATCGGAAGAAAGTATCAGTTCAGAGAGTGATAATGAGAATAACATTGAAGATCGTGCTCAAATTACTAATGTAAAAATTTATATTTTTTGGCATTTTTTTGTCGAGTGGGTAAATACGAAATCTCATCTCTCCTGTCCCTGCATGCTTCTAGCATCTTTGTCTATCCTTATTTGAAGTTTTTTCCCGAAAAACTTACGGGAAAGAGATCTACAATATAACAGTATACTTGTAGTAATCCGAGAACCTGCAATAAAGAAGGTCTAGTGATGCAAGGGTAAGATGATTCTTCTATTTCTATCATCTACGATTTTATTTCATGCTGACTATTAAATAAGTAAAAAGAAGTTACCTGTTTGGAGGCAATGTATATTTCGTTTGCGAGAAATGGAGAACAAAAATACGATGCATTTTTCATGTGTGCGCACAAACTTTCCACTTAAACACACAATATGGGTCAAGGTTTTGAATTAAACGAAATGTTCACGAGTCACCAGACCAGATCATGACTTCGAATTTCATTGTAGATAGTATGCAAAATCCTATGATGTTGGCCGGGGACTGCTCTTAGCTTTGAAGTAAACACTATTTCGAATTATCCGAGATCAAAATAATGAGGTTTTACTGTAATGGAAAAAACTCAAAATGAGGATCTTACAGGCCAAGGCAAAATACTGAAAAAAATTGAAAATGTTTTTTATCAGGCAAAGTGTTGGTGTCGACTTTAAGCTCAAATAACTAGAAGCTTATAATTTTTGCCATCTAAATGCTACAAATTAAAATATTATACATTTTAAAAACTTTTCTGTGTAATGTTTTTAATTATACTTTAACCAAAAATTTTTTTCCTAATCATAGCCATTTTATTTACTCTCTCGAAGAGCAACCTACTGGTCAGTCCAATATTTTAACTTAATCGGCAAATTGGATATCTGTTTACCTTACAAATAATGTAAAATGAAGCTCAATACCTTTTGTCTTCAAATATAATTATTCCTGATCTTATCTGAATTGAAATATTTTATCTATGCTTTTATGTTTCAGTTGCTTGTTTATCAATGTCTCAATCTGAAGATTCATCTTTGTACCTATACAATGACCTTACGATTCGTAATGAAAGGTCTCATAAAAATGTTGCATATAAAAAGCTGGTACATGGTTTCTCTTCTATTCATCATTCCAGTTATACTCTAAACAAAATATTTTTATTGATATACAGTAAAACCCCTTATTCACTCTTTTCTGGGGACCTGGGAAAAGTGTAAATTGCAGGAAAGTGTAAATTGCGGGAAAAGGAAAAATAACTAAACTGATTTTACTTTTAAACTTGCTCATTTGTTACAGTAACACTAACAATAAAATCAGTGTTAAAAGAGCTAAGTTTATAAAGAGTATATCTATTTATTCATTTACTTAACCAGCGCACTTTTTTTTAATAATTCCTTAAGGATTCTTCTAACTTTTATTTAGAGGCCTTCATGTACTTTCTTTTTTTGCTGTGTGGCCCGCATTGAATGGCGTCATCTTTGACAATTTTTCGGTTTTTAACAATCGTGTTAAGTGTCGAAATCGGTAATCCAAGTTGTTTGGGCAGTGATATCCACGTACTAGCGTACTTGTCAAATTTTTTTAAAATTGAAACTTTATCCTCCATGGCTAAGGCTTTCCTGTTTCTCTGTGACATCCTATAAGAAGTAAGGGTACCTTCAACAATAATTATTCAGGAAAATGAACAAAACAGTTTCTCAATCAACAGTCCGCAGAATGCCACTGGTCCGTGAATTATCATTACGAAAAATTCCATTTCGCGAAATTCCATTTTTCTCATAACAGTTGAATATCGGCAGCATTGATTTACGATTCTTTCTCCGAAATCAGGAAGAAAATAAGTTATAAGTGTTGACACAGTAATTTATTAAAGAGAATAATTAATAATAAAATTTTTAAGGCATTTACAGGATTGTGTACATAGTTCCATTAAGAAGCCAAAATATGGCAGCACATCCCAGCATCAAATCAAGGCATATCTTAGTTATTTTACTACATTGGCACTTTTGACCAGCACGTAAGCTAGTCTTTTCAATGCAGTCAACATAAACTTTGGGTTGTATGCGGTGAAATATCAATAAAACAAAAATAAGGTCAAGTGAAATGTGCATAAAATGCGGGATGGTAATTTTTACGATGCATGTATGTGTGTGATGCATGGTGAATCAGCTTCGTGGGCTATTATCACCATACCCTTTCTCTAACAGCTCACTCATTGTCACGAAAGGTATAAATGCCAAACAACACAAATGA
This sequence comes from Tanypteryx hageni, assembly GCA_028673005.1. Taxonomy (NCBI): domain Eukaryota; kingdom Metazoa; phylum Arthropoda; class Insecta; order Odonata; family Petaluridae; genus Tanypteryx; species Tanypteryx hageni. Next base: position 6,425,400 of record CM054112.1, read on the forward strand.
TTTAGATGAGACAATATAAAATAAATCTAGTCCCATGTCTCATCTGGTGAAAAAAATAATAAATTAGTTAAAAACAGATTGAGAGAGATTGTAAAAGGGCCTCTCACAATCTATGAAATAAAATGTCGATAAGACTGTATAAGGGTCTCACAAAAATAATAAAATAAATAAAATTACCACAAGGCTGTAAAATGGCCTATTGTGTGTGTATTGCAGGAAACTGTAGTACACCAATGAATGGGATGAAAACAGGACCTTCAAAATTAAATGTAAATCATGGGAAACCATATATAGCAGTAATGTATATTCGGGAGAACACTGTAGTTGTCGAGAGGATTCACACCGTGTTTCATATGTTTTAGCGAATAAGCAGTGTACTGGATGTACTGCGGTTGGCGAGCACAAATAAGTGAATTTACCTTCTGCAAATACTGGAATTTGCTACAATAATTTCTGCGTGAATATGGAGAGATTACTGTATCTCCGACAATCCATACAAGCTCAATTATACCATGCATTCATCATTATATATGAACTTCAAAAATTGAAACGATCTGCACGCTCAGTTGATTCCTTCCGTAGGGGTAGTCTTTGATTCCTGCTATAGGTAATTACATCTCGTGTTTATTTACATAAAAGCTTTAGGAAAGTTTGTCGCGGAAAAATTAAAGATCATAAATGCACTGCTAGGAGGTGCAATGAGAGTCACAACCATGAAGTGACAACTAATTTCACCTCCAAATCAAAAGCTTGATGAATCATCTTTGCCAGAGCACTTGCAGTATGATTCTCAGCCATCCGCGTTCCATGAAATCTTACGAATGAAAAAATTGATCGTAATCGATTCAGGAATCAACACTAAAAGCGGCAAGGTTTTGGTGCAGCCTAGATGGAGCACCAAAGGTCGTAATACAAATTAGGTGACTTTGTATTTTTTTGCTAACTGCATATTTCTTCTCTCTTGGTTCATCCACTAGGATGAACGTTTACAGTCCCTGCTGGTTCCAATATCATCTGCCTCTTTATGCATTTGCCATTTCCTGCAAGTCACTCACTGTTTAATGTAGAGTATAATTTTTAATAAATGGCTCATTCTTCTTTTTCAGATTTGCCAACTGGAATCTACATTGTGTATCTGAAATTTCCAATTTTTTATTCCATATAAAGAGTCGGTAACTTGACAGGAATCTTACCTTTCAATTAATCTGTACTCTTAATATTTGTTTCAATTAATAATAATTTGATATTTATACACTGCCATTTAGTGTTTCAATTTCAGACTATCCCCATTTAAGGTATTACTCGATTTAAGGTACAAAAGATGTGTTAAATGGGGATTCCACTGAATTAAGGAAGTTGGTATTTTTCTCTCAGAGATACCAACCCAGTGGTTTGTTTCCCAGGGTTTTTGCCTCATTTCAACATTTCACCATAAAATGAATCACTCTAAGAATTTTGTGAATCCAGAAGACACCAGCACTCATACTCAAAATATCGAATGTTACTGGTCAGTAATAAAGATCAATAAGAAGAAGGGTAGGAAGAATGTCAACCGATTCTTTGGAGGCATATTTCATAGAATACATGTGTAAAAGCAAGCATGCTATGATTTCATTGCCACTATAACTGTTTCTACCCGAATGAAGTATTATTGAAATGATTTTGTGGATTTGTTTTGCTTGACAAGACTCCTTAAAAGCCGCTAGATGTTATTTTTGTATAGTCCGTGTTAATTGTACTTAGGTATGTCAATGTTAATTGTCCTCCAAAAGGCCTCTTTTCAGAGCTGCCTGTGAATCCTTTAGGTGGTTTTGAATTATACTTGGGTATGTCAACCATAGGCATTTAAATGCAGCAGAAACCGTGGGAAACAAACCACTGGGTTGGTACCTTTGAGTGAAAAATATCTACTTCCTTAATATTTGCCATAGAAACCAGTTTAAAAGACGTGCAAAGTTGGACAGAGTTAAACAGAGATGCATTTTCATCAGAAATGCAATAAATTTTTTTGACTAATTCGTGCTTAACCCTTAGAGTGCCGGGGAGCGCGATCGCGCTCCTCTTATCTCTCGCGAAAAGTGCCAGGAGCACTATTGCGCTCCTTCTGCAGTCGCTTGATTAGATATTAGTAGTTCACTGTTTTCTCACAGATGGCACTTGATGACAGTGCAATTATGATGTCAAACGTATCTAATTCAAAACTTGACCACTGGCGTTTCTCTGCTTTTTTCGTATACATGCTACGTGTTTATGAACTTGACCTAGTTTTGCAACCCTTAAAAACTCAAAATGGCGTCAACCTCTAAGAATGTGTTAAATACTGATGACGATATAGCTAATTATGTCAATTCCCTTGGTGAAGATGAGGATTATTTGGAATCTAACGAAGAAGAAGAAAGTCCTACAGGAAGTAATGTACACAGTCCCATAGTTTCGGAGTCAGAAAGTGAATGTAGTGATATTATTGTTCCTTGGAAACGAAAACGAATTCCAGTTATAAGTGTAAGTTCAGATAGTGATAGCATTTCTGAAAATATTGAAAAGGATATCGATGATAATTGCAATATTCCTGTTTTTATGGAAATTCAACCTAACCATGAGACACCATTCCAGTCTGTTCCTTCCTTCCTTGAAACACCTGGTGCAAAGCATGCTCCTCCCCATGATGCCAAACCTATACAATATTTTGATATGTTTTTCACTTTGTCTTTGTGGAACCTAATGGTGACTGAAACTAACAGATATGAAAATCAGTTTTTGGGCTCACAGCAGCAAATATCACCCAATGCTAGAGTTAGAGAATGGAGGCCTGTAAATGTCCTGGAAATGAAAGCATTTGTGGCTGTACTATTGGAAATGGGAATTACTCGCAGGCCTACCATATTCTCATACTGGGTTAGAAATAGTAGAGCCATTCCATGGTTTGGGAAAATGTTCTCTAGAAATAGATTTCAATTGATCTTGAAATTTTTTCACCTTGTTGACAATAAAACTGTTTCAACCAGGTCACCAGAATTATGATCCCTGTTCAAAATTTAACCCCCTTGCTGAGCATACAAATAGGATGTTCAAATTTCATTACACACCACACCAGTACCTCAGCATTGATGAATCTTTAGTAGGCACAAAATGTCATTCAACCATAACACAATATCTTCCTAATAAGACGCACCACAAGTGGGGAATAAAATTTTGGATGTTGTGTGACTGTTGTAAATTATTGTTTAGGTTTTTTCTGCTATCAAGGTGCAAAATGTGAGGTAGATAAGGCTGAGATTAAAAGGAATGGCCTTGGTCATGTAGTAGTGACCAAGTTGCTCCAACTAGGGAACTACCTAAATAAGGGATATCACGTTGTAATTGACAACTTCTTCACCAGTATTGCTCTGGCGAAGTACCTGTTTGAAAATGCAACTTATCTCACTGGAACAATAAGGTCCAACAGAAGGGGCCTTCCAAAGGATATTAAAACAGGGTATGATGTAGGACAGGTGAAATATTTCCGTAGCGATGAGATTCTTTTGTGTGGATTTAGAGAAAAAAAATCTAAAAAAAACAGTGTTGCTTGTTTCAACCCATGCCGTTACTGAGAATGAAACCTTGCAAAGAAGACGATATTCGCAGGAAAGACAAAGAACAAAGCCAGCAATAATAAACCAGTATAACAAATTCATGGGAGGAGTAGATGTATCAGATATGATGCTCTACACCTACCTAGATGAAAGAAGAACATTAAAGTATTGGAAAAAGGTGGTTTTCAGTATCTTTGCCAGGATGGTGTTAAACGCTTACATAATATACAAAGAGAACACCTCTGGCAAAATGATGTCTCGCCTCCAGTTCACTTCATCCATTATAGATGCAATTGAGGGAGAATGGCTAGCAGACAAGAGGAAAATGTCGGTTACACCTGTACCAACGAAACATGCGGATGGTGCTTTATTACGAAAATTGCCGGGCCGGAACTTAAGAAGGTGTGCGGTATGCATAAACATAGATGGGGGACCAGTAAAACGGTCTAATACTGTGTGTGCCAAGTGTGGGAAAGGGCTTCATGGGCTGTGTGTAGGAAAGCACAACTGTTAGTGATTGGGGAAACGTATGGTGTACCTACGCATAATTTTTTTTTGTAAGAAAAAAGTGAAAAATTTGTTTTGCAATATCGAATGGACCTAGGAAGGTGATTTTTTTTGTTTATGCAAACAATATGCTGGATATTGAGGATATATTATCAATAACTGATCGAAGACAAAATTATACTGTCATTTCTGTATTAAAAGTTAACATTTATTTTATTTTAACATTATCTATTATGTTAATATTTTAAAACAAATGATATTTTATAATACGATCTTCAAATAATATATGTCAAAGATGAAACAAAATGTTATAAAGGTTTCCTTGATTTTTTTAATATATAACTTGACCTATGTGTGATATATAATTTTTTTCCTAAACTATTGTAAAATCTGCAGAAACACTTCGGCACTTTTAGCATAGTTACTAGGAAATTGCCTGGCACTCAAAGGGTTAATCATCCCTGCGGTCAGGGGTTATCCCACTGGGAAGGGTGAGGAAGGAAGGGTTCACAGAGCTGAGGACTTAAAGGATCTTGCCCACTAATGACGTTCCAAGGGACTGACCACCGCGAGGTCCCAACACCTAAAAGAATGAAAATTCATTTTCATACCTTTGATTTTCAAATATTCATCGAATCTGTGTGGAAATTCATCTTGAACATGAAAATTTCATGTTTTTTTGGATTAAAATCTTTTGTCATCAACACAAATTGTATTGTTGATTTCAGCATACAGTGCAATACTTAAAGATTCCCATCCTCTCCACCCTGACACTGTCAGCCTCCCAACAGTTCAATTTTCTAACTATTACTATTTCATAATTAAATTGATATAGTTATTGTTGATATAAACAAACTATTGAAGAGAACATTGCCCTAAGAAGTTGACTGTTAAAATTTCTATCTCAGGGAAAAGAGATGCTGGGATAACTGTTCTGATCAAAAAGATCAAGCTATGAGACCACAGAAAAACTTTCATTCCTGCAATCCTGAAATGAAATGGCGGCCATTTAAAATATATAAAAATTTATATTTTGGTAATGGTACTTTGGAGAAAAAACCTTCATGGACGAAAAACATGCCTACTGATAAGAGCAATCCTGAAAAATCATTTTCAGCTTAGCTTAGTAGCACCGAAGTCCCTGATGTGAGCAGAGGGCAGGGTTGATGCACGTGGTGCATAGGGCACAGCTCTTAGTAATACAGTAAAACAGCACAGTAATTACGTTATAGGAATACAAGTTTTCCCGCTATTTACAACATTTTTATATGGGTCCCATCAATTTTCCTATGATTCCAATGTAAGTAAAATCCTGTATTTATGTTATTTCATTTTAAGTTTTCCCGCTATTCGCATCATTTTACGTTAGAATTTCCAATTTTTAAAAAAGAATTTAGCATGCGATTCCCTACAATTTATAGCGTTTTTTGACTTAGCTTTGCAAAAGAATCCAAATTCTTTTGGGCAAAGATTTCGAAAATGGCAGCCAAGTAGGAACAGCACCCTTAGAGGCAGAAATATGAACTTTCTTTTCAAACATCACTCGCTTTAACAGATGCTACTCAGGAACAGCGTACTTATAAATGAAAATACGTATGAACTCTTGGGTGAAAACTTAAAAGCCTCGTATGTAAATCACACTAGCAGAGCATAAACAGCACATCTAGATACGAAAATACTGTTTATGCTCTTTACTCTTTTACGAAGTACGAATGCCATTGAAAAGATGTTCAAGTTTGGCACTATTATGTTTTAACCCCTTCCACTCAAATTCTGCCCCTTGGTTTAATATTATTATTATTAAAAAAGTGAGCTGGTTAAGTACATGAATAAATATATATACTCTTTATAAACTTAGCTCTTTTAACATTGATTTTATTGATAGTCTTACTGAAACAAATGAGCAAGTTTAACCCCTCAATGCCGGCAGGCATACTATTACGTCATGCAAAAACTGTCTAATCAGCCGCATGGGCGCACACATAGGGGGGGTCCACCCCCTCATAGGGGCATATTTTATCCTGAGATGAGGGTGAAGACAAGACGTTTAAAGTGTTCTCAGGAATGCTTTTGCTCCAGGAATGAGTGCGTGAATATGGGGAAGACGGAAAGAGGGAAGGAAGGGAGAAGGGAAAGTTCCTTTTCCAAGAAAATATCGGTGTTTAAAGTGACTGTTGGTCAAGACAAAATCTTTTTGCTGAAAATATCCTATTTCCATGAGAAGGGGTTTCAGTTGAGAAACGTTCATCCCTTTCTGGGTCTTACGTTCTCCGTTTGGTCTTTTGGAGACTTCCTGGATCCCTGCTGTGTGGGAGGAGGTTCAGGCGACCAGGAGAATGGCCGTTTGTGTAAAATATCCTATTTCCACTAAAAGGGGGACAAAAAACTGCAGCTGAGACTCTCAAAAGAATACAATTGGAGTCTCCAATTTGGAGAAGTTGGTTAGTTGGAAAAGAAGTCTCGATGAGTGAGGAAGTGTAGTGATGAGTGTATATGGTGTGGAAAAGTGCATTTTTCGGAAGAATGGAAGCATCCAAGCAATATTGAGGCTACAGATCTCGAACATCAAAAAATTGGGTACTTTTCCAGAAAGCTCTCCGCGGCCTTTTTTTCACATTTTTTTGCACATCCTGAATTTTGGCAACCCTGTGGAGTTTCCACTGGGAAGTCTAAACTCACCATTGAAATTGGATAAGTATTTAATGGAGAAATTGTGAGTGCGGATTCCATGCAGATAAGCTGTTTTCCTCGAATCACACCAGCATTTAATTCATCTCGTTGGCCTCGTGGTTGGTGAAATTCGAATATATAAAGCAAAGTAGGCTGCTTTGATAAGTGTTGTCCGTGAAATTACATTAGTGATATGTAGTAAATAGCCGTATAGTAGTGGCCTTTAAATATGTTATACTACATTATTTCATTTCTAATTAGATAGTTTGCTGCTGTTACGGAGAGTACCGGCACTTATTTTATCCAAGTAAAGCACTGCTTATAGACGTAAGACAGGCTACTCGCATTCTAGTGCAAATGAAAAAGTGAGAAACTGTCCTTTTAAAACTCTTTGGTTTACCCCTTACATAGATAAATATGAGTAGTAAAAAAAACTAATATCAATATTATCATTTGTGAAGAAGTCGCGGGGAAATGTGCATAGTGAACAAAAAGATGGTGAGAAAATTAATTTCAGCAAACATAGTGACCTCATCGATAGTGCATCATTGCAAGAAAAAGAGCCGTGTTCGTCGGTCGCACTGGTTACTGGATGTACTATGGAGACAGATGCGGACAATAAAGGTAACCCTAATGATATAGCAAACTTTTTGAAATCAAAAGAATATTGTTCTGGTAAGAAACTCCTGGAAGTTTTTAATAGTTTATGGTCACCAGATGCTAAATATAAATTTCCTGTCAAGAATATTAAAGGAAAAAATTTAAGGTGCCAAGCACATTGGCTTGAAAAATGGCATTGGGTATGTTATTCGGAATTAATGGATGGTCTCTTCTGCAAATATTGTGTGCTATTTTCTCCATTTAGAGTAGGAGTGCATAGGGAGCAAAATCCGGGTAAATTTGTTTCAGAAGCTTTCAACAAATGGAACCATACCTTAGAATATTTTGAGAAGCATGGCAAATTGTCATATCATGCACGAAGCTTGGAAATATTTTACAATTTAAAGAAAATTGATGAGAAAAAAGTGCTCCCGATTGATTTGATTTTAGATAAAAACAAAGCAGCGGAAGTAGCAAAAAACAGGGAAATACTTGGCTCAATAATAAAAACTGTCCTATTTTGCGGGAAGCAGGGGATCGCCTTACGAGGACATTTAGATTATGGCCCCTTAAATGTTGAAGAAACCCCTGAAAAAAATGAGGGAAATTTTAGAGCATTACTTAGAATGCGTGTGGAAGCAGGAGACGAAATTTTAAGGAATCGTTTTAAAAGTTGTGGGAGAAATTCCTACGTTAGCTGGAGAACACAAAATGAAATCATTTCTTCCATAAATGATATAATTTTAAGGGATATTGCAAATCGCATCAATAAGAGTAAGTGTTTCAGTATAATAGCAGATGAAACTACTGATGTTGCTGGGATAGAACAGTTTGCTCTTGCTGCTCGATTCATTGAAAATGATACATACTGTCCAAGAACAGTTTATACAATTTATACCGGTTGTCAGTAGAACAGGACAAAGTCTTGCCACACATTTGATAGATTCTTTGCAATATTTCAAAATTAATTTAAAATTTCTCAGAGGCCAAGGATATGATGGGACTAGTGCAATGAGTGGACAGTTCCAAGGAGTTCAAGCTCATATTAAAAAACACTTCCCCTCTGCATTATATGTGCATTGTAGCTCACACAGTTTAAACCTAGCGATTTCAGATTCTTCTAATTTACCCAATATCAGAAACTGTGTGGGAATAGTGGGTAAAATCTATAATTTTTTTCACACTCCATTGAGGCAAAATGTTTTAATAAGAAATATTGAAAAACACTGTCCTCATTCTAGAAAAGAAAAATTAGTTCAAATGTGTGGCACGAGATGAATTGAAAGACATGATTCGATACTAGTTATGGTTGAATTATTTAATGCTATACAAGCATCACTGAATGAAATGACAGAGTGGAATGATAACGATGTTTCCGTTCAAGCTTCTCTTTTAAATGTATCGATTTCTAAAGCTGATTTCATCATTTCTTTGCTGACTATAAATAAGGTATTTGCTCTTACTAAAAGGTTGAGTGAATATTTACAAACAGTTAATATTGATTTGAAGAAGGCAATGAGTTATGCTGACTCGATCATTGAAGGACTTGAAAGTTTAAACGTTAATTCTGAATCAGTTTTCAAAGAGATTTTTGAAATGGCCATAAAGCTTCTGGAATTTGTAAGAGGTGAGGAAGAAATTAAAATTCCAAGATGTCCTACGAAGCTATCAGTGTACCGCAACAATATTCCAGCTAAATCCCCTGAGGAGTACTACAGACGGGCTATATTCTTACCCTTTCTAAACAATGTAATAAGTCAAATAAAACAAAGACTTGAAAAACATAATAACATTTTAGCTAAATTTGGATGCTTACCGACTCAAAATTAGGATGATGAAACGGAAAGTGATTTTCTCAAGTTAGCAGAATTTTATTCGAAGAGTGATGATCTTTTTTGCGACAATAAGGAAAGCATGCTTGGTGAACTTAAACTATGGAAAAATTTTATACGGAACAAGAAATTATTTTCTTCTATTGAAGGGTTCATTTATTGTGACAGAGAGTTGTATCCTCGTATCAAACTGCTCCTACAAATACTATGTACACTTCCCATTAGCACCTGTACCAGCGAAAGCAAGAAACCGAGACGATTGGATTTTACCATTTGAGGTAAGAAATGTTATTTTTAATGAAGTGCAGTAAGGCCTCCAAAGGCGAACCACCTCTCAAAGTGACTCCTATTTAGTGGAACATTTTCAAGAGTGCAATTATTTTCTCTGAGATGACTACTCTGACCTGTCCCCTTTAATCTGATCACCGTCTTCCCAGACCAGCAGATTCTAGTAGTTAACCTGACCACTGTGTACCATTAAATGACTTTTCTGTTTTCTTTCATTTGTAATTTTGAATATTATCAAACTCAGTGAACCCAGTTAATAATTGCGAGAGTATTTTTCATTTTAAAGGGTAATGTAGATTTAATATAAAACAATTAAAAATTAGATTATTAGAAATCGAATGTTTTGAATATATTTTCTTCTTATGTTCCTGATTTTCAGTCAATTTAAACGACAAGGGAAAAACGATGTAAACCGCTCCTAAGAATCATATTTTGTGTATTCCTCTGAAAATACTGGTATTTAAAATAAATTAAGCGCATGACCAAGACTATTGGATTTCGCTGTTTGGGAAACAAAATAGGACTTTGAAATAAAATAAAATTGTATATTTGGTTTGTCATTTATGTTATTTTTGCTTATATTTTCGAAGTTAAAATATGGCGTTGAAATATGCCTACTTCTGCTGATAACCCTGGACCTTTAGTCTATATTTCACTGTAATAATATACTCGGAAAATTTGAGATATTACACTGTAATATATTTATTCTAATTGTGTGTTTTACAGTAATAATGTACTATTTACAAAGGGAATTAATTTTTAAACGCAAGTTGTGTAAATAAAATAAATAATAAAGGGTAACCTTAAACTTTTTTTATGCCTGCCAAATAGATCGGACCCCCCCCCCCCCTAGAAAAAAGTGTGTGTGCGCCACTGATCAGCCGTCAGGCCTACTATTACGTCCTGCGGCAGCCATAATTTATTTTATCTTTTGATGCTAGAGACTTCTTTAAATCTAAATAACCTATATATATTTTGAAAGAGGAAGCTTTGTACTTCCTATCTATGTTTGTCCTGTATTTTTTTCTCTATTATAAAATATATAATCAACGTTGAATTTTGCGATAGAATTTTCAATTTTGCTATGATATGATGGTGTTTCTCCATATAAAAGTCGCTTTTCAATGCAGCAAGGAACCTTTCCTTGGTGTTTGAAATGCAATGTAGGAACTGTGTATCATTTCAAAGGAGAGCACGTTTTTTCTCCTCTTTTTTCCTGGTGGAGATATTTGGCTTACGTCATGCGACAAAGGTCTTCGTCGGTATGTAAAGAAAGAAAGGAAAACATCTTATGTCTGTCTATTACAAATGTTTACGATGCAATTGATGAAGAATGGAATTAGTTTGAGTAAAAACATTTCTGTAAACATTCCCTTCCATTACCACGCGATCCTTCGTTCATCACTCATAGGAGAGCGTCAACGTCAAAACAGCTGATTTCAAAATCCAAGGCCGACATTCTTCCGATAATTTAGCGCCACGCCTCAAAGAGAGGAATTTTGTGAGAAGAATATCAACTGTCATATAATTTTAAAGACCTTTAGAATTTTATTTTAATCTCGACGAAAATTGCGGGGAATTGAGTATATCTATTTGTAAGTATTTGTTTACTTATAATATACGTTTAGTTTTGTGATAGAATTTTAGTTTTTACCACGGACCTATGGATTTTCAGTTTCTAAAGTTGACCCATAAATATCTGAGGAAAGGGAACCCACCAAATTGGGTTCCTTTTCTTTGACATTTGAAAGAAGACAAGGTCTGTTTTCCTCTTCAGATAAGTGCTTTGCTGTTGTGCTAGCAGGGCCAAAGCAGTGATGAAGCGAGTAGGCAAGAAGAGGACATGCCAGCAAAAATCACGAAAAGCTCTTCCATATATTTACACAATAGATTACTAGAAGTGTTTACTAAGCTATAAGGCATTTCTTGCTGAATCCAATTACGCATGTGTAAATTTTCTGAAAATATTTGGGAAGGACCTATAAGCTAAAGTTTTCCGTGTTTTATACAACGTCATATCTCCATTTCCAATGAACGAAATGCAACCATTTCTTCTATGTGACTTCTGTAATGACTAAGAATGATGATACTGTATAACTAAAACGATTATATTATAAATAAATCATCTTTTAATAAATCAATAATACTACATTTACTTAAAAATTTCCAGTCAAGACATGAAAAAGTTGAGATGCGTAAAACTTTTCACCTAATTGGTTCAGATGGGTAGACTTGTAGAATGAAATAGTTACTAATTTAAGCTATTTTTTATTAAGATTGCACATCAATATCTTCTGTAGATTTTCCGGAGCTGAATGTTATATATAAAGCGCGAATGCATGCCGGAAAATTAGCGATTGGTATATATTCTCTTCTACTCCAACAATCTTTGTATGTAAAATATTTTAGGCAAAATAGGTATTTGAAAATTTCATGTTTTTCATAAATCCACAAAAAAAAATCCAGAAAAATCAAGAGAAAACTTCTCAAGTTATGATTATTTTAATATTTTCGAACGTTTTTGCAACGCAATCGTGAAAATTTAAAAACCTCATCCGGCCGTACGGGTGGGATTTAATAAATCTCCTCTGGGCTTGAGGGGTTAAAAGGAAAATCAGTAGCTATTTTTCCTTTACCCTCAATTTGCACTTTACAGCAATTTACACTTTTTTTCTGTTCCCTAGAAAAGTGTAAATAGGGGTTTTACTGTATTATATAATGCTAGGGGCTCTGCCCCTTCATGCATCAACCCTATGCCTTACGCTGTTAGATGAATTCATCCACTGCCTGTGTGCACCCCACGAACCTCCTTTCGGCATATATTTAAGGTAAAATATTATCATCACCATCACAGGTATTCTGTCCATGATTATTCATGGTTAAACCTGGTTCTCCATATACTACTATTTTCTGTCCTCTTCATATCTTGGTAACTCTCTTTCCCTTTCAAAGGTGAAACCTTTTCCTACCTCTTTCCCTTTTTTCATCTACTTTTCCTTCTAACATGTCTTTAATCATATTCTCTCTCCTAAGGTATGTCCAACCCAGTTTGCCTTTCTCTTTCTAAGTCTTCTCTCCTGCTCTTCGTAGCACTTCATCGTTTTTCATCCTATCTGTCCATTTTATCCTCAGCATTCTCCTCCAAGTCCACATTTCAAAGCTTTCCAAGTATTTGATGTCATTATTCCTTAGGGTCCATGTTTCTGCCCCATACAAAGCTATACTCCATACATAGCATTTTATGAACTTCTTGCGGATATCATCACTTATATTCCCTGTAAGTAGGTGTTTCTTTCTTCTGAAAGCCGCTTTTGTTTTTCCTATTCTAGTCCTGATCTCAATGTATTCTACAGTAAAACCTCTTACAAGCCTCCCTATAATGAGAACCTCCATATAACGAACTCGGATATCGGTCCTGCCCCTGGATCATGTAAAATGCATAGAAGCCTCCCTATAACGAACCTCCGAAACTACCAAACTCCCATAGAGCGAAGGCTGAACCTGGTCCCCAAAGTTTAATCCACCTCCGTGTAACGAAATGTCGACAAAAACAAAATCGTAAACATTGGCTGTCGCTGGATCGTCTCCATGCAAAAACAGCGTCACCCTAATGCCGCATGCCTATCTCTCCACTCTTGCCGAATCACCATCCCTAGTTGGGAACGGCCAAATGAGAGAATGGATCATGCCTGCCAATTACTCTTTAAGCTATCGCCATCGCAAAGTGCAGTTGTTGGATTATTATTGTACTTAAAATGCTCATCCGAACCTATCGCTATCTCTTATGTGTAAAGTTCTTCCCGGCTGTTTTTACTCAAATGAATAACAATTGTCTTAACACTTGGACGACTGGAGACAGAGATTTCCATCTTTCACTTATGGAACGTAAACAACCGCAGATGGAGATCCCCGTCTTTACGTCATCTTGGTATATATCACTCGCATTTATTTAATTTTAAAATAAATTATTGTTTTTCCAATGTCTTAATGATCAGGAAGTCTTATAGAACAAATGGAAAAAATCAATACAGTTTTTTTTCCTTTAGATGCTCTTACAAGTAGGAATTAAACTTTTGTTATTTTTTCTCTGTGACAGACACGGAAAGAAATAATGCATCAATTTCATTTCTTCAAATTTTACTAATAAATAGTATAATTTCGTCTTTCCATTTTTGGTGGCTTCAAGGAGACCGTGAGCTTTTTATGCAGAAGAGAACAGAAGGGTGAAGAATATTTTTTCTACAAGGGAAATGAATCTGTTTACAGTCCAAAAACAGATGGGAATGCATTCTTTTGAAAGATGCCTATTTTCTACACCGTTGGAATAAGATGACAAACCCACCACATTACGAATGAATGACCTTCGGTTGAGGACTACACTTGGGGCATTGGTTTAGGAGGGTTATGTCTGTCACTGGATGGAAAACACAATATGACCCTCTACTAAGGAGGGAGAAGGGAAGACAGCTTTTTTGACCACCCAGACCTGGAGTATGGGAGGTGATTTTAAAAATGAAAATATCATCTCGCAAACCAACTTGTGAGATCAGTTGTTTCTGCAGTGAATTGAATGTGTTCTTTCTCATTATCTGCCAGGCATTTTCAGTTTTATTATACAAATAATTTTCTAGAAAAGTTCGTTTTGTGTGCATAAAATTATTTTTGACTTGCACAATTTTAATTAGGAGTATTTTGATATAACACGGTAAATGGGTCTTTTACAAATGTTCTGCAAAAACAGTGCATACTAAAGATCATGCCAATCATTTACTTATTTCTAATTTTTTTATACTTATTATTTTTTCGGGTTAGTGATCAGCATAGCTGGAAGTAGTGGCAAGAATGCAATGTCAACAGAGAAAATTTTAGATTTGTATGCAGATGTTTTATCAGATGTACCGAGTGACTGCAAAGAATGTGAGGATGTTGATAGTGAACTTCATTTAGGACTTTCTGCTAAAGCAAAGAAAAGTAAAACTTTCCCCTTTGAGTATAGCGATAGTGAATCTGAGGAAGAGAGCCATTTTTTCTCTAGTGGGGCTGGTCGATGATAAACTGGTAACATTTTATCAGCCAGCCCTGTATGACATACATGTTTTGACTCGAAATATTTAATTTTGCCTTACCTTCTCATTTAGTGTACCCACACACAATGAAAAATAGGATGCATAATAATCGTTTTCGCTATTTTCTGCTAATCGGGTGTTCCCAGATAAATTTTACACTAACAACATTCATGTTCTGTCAGGGAGATTATTCTGAAATGAGTGATTATTTAAAGCTCAACAGAATAACTGTATTCCCGAGAATGCAATACGCACTATAAATTTTGGTCTATATTTCGTGAGAAATTGTAATATGTATGATACATTTTATAGTGAATTAATAACTTGCATATTTTCGTTCACAAATACTCTGCCCCACTATCAGACGGAGTGCATAAATTAATCGAATGCATATTAAGATAAAAATCATTATCTCATCTTGCACTTTTATTAGTAGCGAGACATTAATATTGACTATTATTGTTTTCATAGAATGCACTATAATGATAATGAACATATTAATCTTTATGTATTGTTACACGTATATTCAATGGTTTGGCAGTGCTTGGCTTGATCAGATGAGCCCCATGATTAACCCCTCAGTGCCGATCTGTCCATAGTACAGACCTTGGTTTCTTACCATATCACCATCTGTGCGTGGTACAGACCCATGCTGCGCTGCTTTTAATTTGCTATATAGAGATAAGTTTTTTATTTTTTTCGAATGGCTTTCACATTATTATATAGAAAGGTTTTTACCTTAAGAAGACGTTGAATACAATATTTTTGTAACCATTTTAGTTACGCAAAACTAAATTACATCTGCTCCACTGGTTAATACGAGTAAAAATGATTTGCTCTATTTCTTCACCTTTAATCTCTACCAGTTACTAATAATTTATTAATGTCTCTAAATCACTTTCAGAAATTAGCTCATTTTTATGGAAGGAAATAATTTTTTTAAAGTCGATAATTTTCACCAGAAAATCCCGTCTTCAGAGAGAATACAATCAAAGATACGGAACAAAAGGCAAGTGTCCTCAATCAATAGGAATTAGTAGTCATCCAAGTTGCTAAGGCTCCGTGAGAAGGGGAATAGGGGACAGCTAGAGATGATTCACTCTCGTTTTCACAAATCGTATCCATGCGATGTTATTCGTAAACAGTTGAGTGCCACAACGTGTGCTTGGAAGAGATAAAGTGGGAAGAGACTCTCAGCTACCACATTGTAAGGAGAACGAAGCAGCAAGCTGAATATTTACAGAGAACTCGACTGCATTATTTGAATGGAGTTGAAGTTCATGGGAACTATTCTAACACGAAAAGCAGTGATTAAGAGTTAAAACATTTGTGGTATAAACCGTTATTACTTTAAGCAATAATGCATAAACTTATTGAAATAGAATTATGTAAAAAAATAAGCTATATAAGTAACATGTACAATGGCGTAGATATTCCAAAATTTTCACGTAAATCCGATTATTAGGTAAAATGTTGTTTATATGAACTACATCAAAATTGGCCATTTCAATTAAATACCTGCTGGATTTACAGTAGAGTGGTAATAAAATCTAGCCCATCTCCGAGGGGTTAAGCCTGATGTATCCGAGCACAACTGGTCTGCTCCTGTGTGTATGCGACCACCCGTATCCTCCCTACAAAAAACCTCCATACAACGAAGATCCTTTTTTTTCGGTCACACCAATTTCATTATATGGAGGTTTTACTGTATTTGTTTCCTTTCTACCCAAATTGTTATCCCTGTTTTAGATCAGTTACATGTATGCATTATGTTAAGTAGCATGGAGACAATGTTTCCTATAAAAGTCTCCTCAATCCTCTTATCTCCTCCCCATCCACATTACCCACCTCATCACCATTCCAAAAAGGTTTCTCATGCAATCCCCTCCCCTTGTTAACCATACTGATATCTCTACCCCTCCAGCCTCATTGTAAAAACATTTGGATTACAATATAAAACAAGGTTAAAGATAGAAGGGTACAGTAAGCAAGGCATTTTTCAGTTTTTTATTCTCTACGGAAATAAAAAAACTGCAGAAGGCTACGTCCAACCATTCTCAATAAATAAGGAAAAAGATTTTTTTGGAAATCCAAAGAAAAATTTTATTTAACCTTAAAAATTTTGCATTTTCAGAATTTCTTTGTAAGTTAGGACCCAATGAGAGGTTTCATGCAAAATTTCAGAATTCTAGGTCCAGCAGGTTTTCATCAGTCAGTAATAACTGTCCATATAAGATATTAGATACCTGGTAGCATTCATAAATGTCTTCTTGAATTGTTTAAATTGTGGCAGCAACTCCAGTTTTTATGGAACTCAAATTTATCATGTGTTGAATGAGAATCAATTTTAGGAAAGACAATACTCCAATGGTAGAGAGCACCCACAGTGCAAATGAAGGATTACCACTGCATTTACTATGATCAAACATTGACGCACTGCTCTGCATAAATCTTGAAAGGCACAAACGCATGCTTGGTTCAGGGAATTATGAAATATATTGAAAAAAGTCTTATATGATTTAGACTTCAGTAAATCAGTATTTATCCTACTATCCATTTATGCAAAAGACTGTGAAGTGGCCCAAAAAGTTTTTTTTCCTGCGCAATTTTTAATTTTTTCATATTGTACAAAAAACAACAAAAACTCTCAAGCCAAGGTGATTAGACATGTTACATTAAGTGACAAGGAAAATGATAGCCAACCATTTTTCCTGTCATCTTCAAACGTAAGAGTCAAGTCCTCAGGTTGTGCACCCCCAAAAAGAGCACAAGTGTAGCTTAAATTTCCAGCAAGCAAAGCAGACAGCACCACTACAAGAAGATGCAGAATGTGCCCAAAAAAGTGAAATAAGATGGTTCTGTAAGAAAGGTGCCCTGGGAACAGATAATACCGAGAGTATGGGAAACTTTTGCCTCTAAAAGGGAATATGAACGGCTCATAACTACTAAGATTAAAAGATTCCAATTCTGCACAAGTCCCCTAGCAACTTTCTTAATTTTGTGCAAGATGCCACTAAAGTGCAGGGAAAATCGTACTCTGATAACGAGTTTATCGAATTGATACTGGAAAGTTTAAGTCCCATCGCCCAATCCACCTTAATTTGAGCTAATCATCCCAAACCTTACGGGAGCTGGAATCCCTGTTGACTCATGCGACCAAGGGCATGATGAACTGTCTAGAATATGCAGCAGTCCACATGGCGTTAACCTCACAGAATTCACTCCCTTCTCTCACTATACCACTTGTATCCCCCCTGAAATCACTTGTTCCTCTCGTAATAAGCGCAGACATTCCTCCCGCAACTGCAGAAGAAGAGAGCGAGAAGATCGTTCCACGAGACCACGAACTAATCAACCGGCTATTTCATTAACCAACATCACCGAAAATCTTCAATTGCCACTTGTTAATTGCGATGTTCATTCCGCAAAGATTCAAGTACTGCTAGATACCGGCTCTTCCCTGTCGCTGCTCAACTACAAGACATGGCGAAAAATTCCCCGCCGCGGACACTTTCAGCAGTGCCTGATCAAATGTCGGAACATCACCCCACTCCCCCTTGTCTCGACGAGATGCATTAAATTGAGAGCTCGTCTTCAAAATCTTTCGTGGAGGCATACGTTATACTCGTGCGACTTACCCACGCAAATGATATTGGGCCAACATTTCATTAAAAGAATGTGAATAGTGCTTTTTCACGGGTTCTCCCTTGAATGCCGCTCAAACAACAAATACTTTTTCCACGGCAATTCTGTTACTCCATCGGCTTCACCCATCATTCCCTCCCGATCAGCTGTTAGCAACCGATGCCAGAATATGGCTCCCATTAGAAACAGAACCCATTTCGCACTGGGAAATGCCCATCCGGTATATGAAGACGATTCCACCATTTCTTCCCATGAAATAAAAGGCCGTGTCGATGCTTACTCTGACGTCATCTCGGCCAGATGAAGTTAATATAGAACTGCTCACTTAGACCCTGGTCAGATCACATCCCTACCAGTACTCTCCACCCAAGACAGCCATGATCAAGAAACATGTCGATAAACTGCTGAATGAGGGAATTATCAAGCCATCTTCCTCTAATTGGAGTTCTCCGACTTTCCTAATTCCCAAGACGGATGAATCGGAGCGACTCAGGGTCGATTACTGCAAATTAAATAAACAACTGACGGCGGACAACTTCTCCACTCCCTCAATAAAACATGCCCTACAGTATTTGGGTTCCGCTAAATACTACACAATTCTTGATTTTGCTTTCCACCAGATTCCCTTAAGTCCTATCTCCAAGGAATATACTGCCTTCATCATGTCTTTCGGCCTATATCAGTATAATCGCCTTCCCTTCGGTCTAACAACGTCCCCACAGGTATTCTCAAGGCTGATTGACAAAGTGCTAGGTGATTTAAAACTGTTGTATATATCCCTACATTGATGATGTGTATTTATTCCAAGAGCCTCCCAGAGCACGTCCATCACGTCAAGCTGGTGCTGGAGAAACTAAGAGCAGCTGGGCTTACTGTCCATCTGGAGAAGATGAAATTGGCTCAGAAATCAATTACCTTCCTCGGACATCGAATCTCCAATGGCGAACTTACGACTGATCCAGAAAGAACTCATGCGCTATCCAGCTTCCCTGCTCCCACATCAGTTAAGGAGGTTTCGCATTTCCTCAGTATGTGCAGTTTTTATTCCAAATTTATTCCAAGTTATGCGGAGATTGCTGCACCTCTCAATGCCCTCCGAAAGAAAAATGCCATCTTCCAATGGTCCAGCTCCCATCAAAACTCATTTCTCAAATTAAAACTGTCTCTTTCTCCCCCTGTACTCTATCTTCCTAACTTCGAAGAAGAATTTCATTTATTTGCAGATGCCAGCCAAGTTGCACTAGGTACAGTCCTAAATCAACAGATTAACGGGAAGCTTTAGCCCGTTGCCTATGCTAATAGGACCTTAACCAATTATGAGCAGAAGCTCTCCTCCTATGAGTTGGAATGTCTTGCCTGCTGTTGGGTCACAGATAAGTTTCGGTCCTACCTCCAAACGAAAATCTTCCATCTATATACCGACAATGAGACAATTACGTGGCTTTTCAAACATTCTAAACAGATAGGGAAAATTGGTAGAATGGTTTTAAAACTGTCTTCTTTCCTCTTTGTAATTTACCATGTCCCTAGTTCCAAGAATAGGGTGGCCGATTGCTTGTCCAGGGTGAACCATCAATCAAAGGAAAAGCTCACTCCTTGCTCAATGCTCCTCCACAAGATCCCCTTATCATTTACCAGTATCTGTATGCATCAGAATTCCGACCCACAGTTGAAACAGCTGATTGAGTCAATTAGACAGGGATGTCCACATCCAAACTAATTCCTGAAAGATATTTTGTTGTATCATGCCACCACTAGATTAAAAAAGGGATGTGTAGTGGTTCCACAGGCCCTCAGCTATGTTATTTGAAAATTTACATTGTTTGCCTACTGCAGGGCACATGGATGTAAGACTTGTGAAAGAATATGTAGGGAATTTTGGTGGAGAAATATGACGGAAGAAATAGTGCAGATGGTTAAACGTTGTCATGAATGCCAAACCTTTATGTAAAATTTTGTCATATTCAACATAGTGTATGGTTCTAATTTAATAAGACCATTTAGCATATAGCATATCAGTTGTTGTTCTTGCATCAAAATTATGGTTCGCTGCACCTCCCTCCCTCCCCCTCCCTCCCTTCCCCCCTCCCTCCGCCTCCCTCTCTCCCCCCCCCCTCTTTACGTGTTTTTTTCGTCATTTAATTTTTATATCTGAATCAAACTGCGAAATTTCAACCTTCCTCCTAAACGGGAAATTTATTAAAAACACATTAAAAAGTGCCATTATACACAAACCCCACCATCTAGGCTTTTATTATAGTAATACTGTAAAATATTATTTAAATACTTGGTCTTTCATACAATATTTTGTGAAAATTTAATCCATTTATATATTGTAGTTTGTTTTAAAAAATATATAATTGAAACCTAGCATAATTAATCAATTGGTGAAAAAGGGCTGGTCTGTGGCCATAGCCTAATGTGAAAATCCCTGGGAGCTAAAGTGCTAAAATGGCAAATGACCTAAAGGAGAAATGAATAAGGAGCATCAACTTCAAAAGAAGCACTGACAAAGCAGTAGCTCCTTACGTAGAAATGTAAACAAATTAAAAACAGAAGGAAAGCAGCTTCAGATGCCAGCTTTTCTTCTTCCAATTCTAACCCTTCTCAAACATCTAACTTGCTATACCATTCAAGGTGAGCAAAATAAATTTTTTCTTGCTTCTCTTTTTCTGGCTCGCTTTTCTCTTTCTCTATGCTACTCTGTCTATTAGCTCCTATGTTCTGCAGGATGGATATACACGGTGTCCCTGAAGTCTGGCCACATAGGACAACTTTGTTATTTTGCAGAATATCTAAAAATAATAAGAGATCAAAGTTGTTTGCAATAGGCTATTTTTTGGGAGAAATGTTGATTTTTTTTGTCTAGGGCCTTCTGTTTGACCGCTACTCTCTTGGCTCATCAATGGTTGTGACTCTGCAGAAATTTCTACGTCCACATAAAGGAGCTAGGAGCCGGCTATATGAATAGGAGTTGTAACAAAAATTAATAAAATGTCCAAAAACTCATGCAGCAGTGTTTATTGCACATTTACAATAAATTTTCAAATAGGTATCCATGCTGGCGTACACACATTCTGATTCGTTCCCTAAAGCTTTTCCATACACATAGCAATGTTTGCGGAGTAATTTCTGCGCATGCTGCACGGATGTTCTCCCTAAGTTCTTCAAGGCTTCTTGGCCTGCTGTAGTAAACTGATTTTAAGTGTCCCCAAAGGAAGAAACCAAGGGGTGTAAGGTCAGGAGAACGTAGCCGCCACTCCGCTGGGCACCTTCGTCCGATCCATTTTCCCGGCAGAAACGAATCTAACCATCTGCACACCGTGTTAGAATAACGAGGAGGTGCTCCATCTTGTTGGAAGTAAAACTTCAGACACTCGTCTAGGGGCATTTTGTCCAAGAAAGGCAGCAAATTGGTTTCTAAGAGATGAAGGTATATCTCAGTCAGATGTACATCTAAGAAGACAGGCCCCAAAATTTTGTCACCAAAAATTCCACACCACACGTTGATCCGCAGACCCATTTAATAGTGCCCTTCTTGAACTGCATGGGGATTCGTATCGGACCAATACATAAAATTTACAGAACCATTAAGATGGAAGCACGCTTCATCGCTGAACAGAATATGCCCCTCCAGGTTTCTCAGAATTTGTCGGGTTCCCTGAAACCACTCACAAAATTCCAACCATCTGTCTGTGTCATCTCCGTGCAGATGTTGAACAAAAGTTGTTTTGTACAGGTGGAATCTGTCCTTGGCAAGAATCCGCTGGACAGAACTTTTGGAAATCCCAATTTATTGGGAAATTTTATGGGTGGATCGTCGAGGACTGGCGGCAACTTTAGCGAGGACAGCCAGTGTGTCTTCAGCCCCAGTAGAACTTCGCGGCTGTCCTGCACGAGGCCTGTCATTCACGCTTCCAGTTTCGTTGAAGCGATTGAAAGCATTGCGTATCATTTTCTCTGACGGTTCTGGTTGCTCCGGATGACGACGGTGATACTCCCTTGCTGCTCTACGAAGGCTCAAGCCGGACACGTCAAGAATCACCATTTCCGCCTTATCACGCGCTGCGTACATTTCTCCATTTGCATTCCAGAACTGCCACTTGAAAACTGAAATTTCCAGTGTGACTGTCACGTCTCCAAACACCAACAATGAAAAATGAACGTTAAAATGAGGTAGCAACATCAACAATCACAGTTTCCACCAAAATCACCAGTAAATTAATTAATTCATTGTAGGCATTAGTGGCCACACTAATCCATTTTAATGCCAGCAATTGATATCAATTGTTGTTGACATTTGTCAAATGCCACACTCTCTTGCATAATTCACACTTCTTGCCTCCTCACATAGCTCCTTTTGAGAGTCACTTAACCATTGATGAGCCAAGAGAGTAAAGGTCAAACGGAAGGCCCTAGACAAAAAAAAATCAACATTTCTCCCAAAAAATAGCCTATTGCAAACAACTTTGATCTCTTATTATTTTTAGATATTCTGCAAAATAACTAAGTTGTCCTATGTGGCTGGACTTCTGGGACACCCTGTATAAAATTCACTAGTCTAACATTGCAGATTTTCTCTATTACAGTGGAATCCCGATTTAAGGTCTCTCCATTTATGGTTTTCCCACATTTAAGGTTGTTTTTTGTGGCCCCGACCAAAGCTCCATATAAATAATGTATTATATTCCCCGATTTAGTGTTTCTCGATTTTGTGAATTGCCCGCATTTAAGGGACAAAATTTCCATCCCCAAATGGACATCACCTTGATTTAAGGTGCGTTTACATTATGCGACGCAAAAATTTATTATTTAGTGGAGTAATAATTGTAATAATGTAATAATTCACACTATCAACGATGCAACACATACTGGCATTGTTACATTAAATGAACTCAAATAATTAATATTTTGTCATGCCGTGTTTTCTCAATCCACCTTTAGTCCTTAAGTCATCTGTTACATTACGAAAGTTGCGGTGATGTCATTATGTGATCATGGATTTTTTTAAACTTCGGTTCCAAAGCACTCATGGCTCATTCTTCTTTTTCAGATTTGCCAACTGGAATCTACTATGTGTACCTGAAATTTCCATGTTTTATGCGTTCTTTGCACGAAGTGAACGCATATAGGGGAGGTCATTTCCATCCATCCATCCGCATGTTTAAACTCAGGAACTGTTGGAGGTACTTCAATGAAATTTGGTATTTAGGAGTTTTGCTAAAATTTGTTGACCAAATCCAATTTTGGTTAAAACCGGGCCATAATAATGACCACGTTACATGAAGATCTACATGTATTTACAACATATCTTGCAAGTATCTCGTTAAATACTCATCTGAGCGAACAAAAGTTAATACACATTTTTTGTCAAATAACTTTTCCCATAAAACATGAGGTTTACGATAAATTTAAAAAGGAAATTAACGTGTTTACATCATTTAACAATATTCGATGTTCTTTTGTTCATTCAAAAAATATTAATGAAAAATTTTACGACATGGGAACCTTGGGAGATATTTTAATGGTATTTGGTATTGGGGAGTTATACTAAAATTTGTCGCCTGATTCCGATTTTGGTTAAAATCGGATTACAATAACGACCACTTTACATGAAGATCTTCATGTAGCTTACAATGTACTTCTGTTTCAACTCGGGAACCACTTGACGTATTTTGATGAAATTTGGTATTGGGAAGTTTTACTAAAATTTGTCGAATGATTCCAGTTTTGGTTAAAATCGGACAATAATTACAACCACTTTACATGGAGACCTGCATGTATTTTACAATACCTCTTTTTTAACTCGGGAACTGCTGGACATGTTTTGATGAAATTTGGTATTGGGGAATTTTACTAAAATTTGTCAATCTCAAAGAGCGCATTTGGACACTGTATACTCCGGCATGGATTACACCTTTCCATACATGTTTATTCCATATAAAAATCCTGTAACTTGAGAGGAAGCTTACCTTTCAGTTAATCTGTACTCTTAATATTTGTGTTTCAATTAATAATAATTTGATATTAATCAACTGCCATTTAATCTTTCAATTTTAGACTATCCCCATTTAAGGTATTACTCGATTTAAGGTAAAAAGGCAAATGTTAAATGGGGATTCCACTGTATTTACTTGCCGTTGGAGCTTTCACAATTTGTTAATGTTCTCCAAGAATGTAACCCCTCAAAAGGCAAGGCATACCAGTATATTTTTTAAGAGAAAAATGGCAAACAGACTGCCAACTCACCTTTCACAGTTAAAACCCCCGACCCATGCCCACTTTCTTCAAGTTTCATCTTAAGCTCACACACCATACATGGTGGCAAGGCGCTCTTTAAGGTGAGGAGGAAATTGATCAGAGAAACGCTTCCAATTTTCCTCTCCAACCTGAGTCTTGAATCCATGAAGGATCTGCAACAGATAGATAGATAGATTATCAGTTATGGCCTTAGGGTAAAATAAAAATAAGCTGCTTCTGGAAAAATAAGTAATGTATGTATAAATAATACATCAATAATATAATATAATATTTCATTCACAAGATGTAGGAGTAAAAAGAAATTATATGAAAGACAATTTTTGTATGAAGCCCACAAGAAACTAATTTTTTAGAAGTTATTGAATCATTAGAGAGAATAAACATCTTACTTTTTCAATTGTTTCCTTCAAATCTGGTTTAATTGTGACCCAAGAAGCAACAGCATCACAGAAAAAGATAAAATCAGGAACAACACCACCTGGATTAACTGAGATCATCTGGCAAATGCCACGGAATGCACTGTCTTTCTCTTCATTGTCTCTGATGTTTCGCAGTGAGGTACACCTGTGATTTTGTTTTCAATTTTTAATAAAACCAAACATACTATAACAGGAAAATTAAACACAAGATACTAAAGGTTATGACTGTCTCTCTCTTATGTACATAAAATTGAATGGTTTTCACCAAGCACAATGGTTTAAAAAAAAAGGAAAGCTCATGACACTGTGGTAAAAACCATCCCTTAAGGTTTTGAATTCTAACTTTGACAAATGAAAATTTCAAAAAAATCAATAATTCTTTGTATCAGGGATGAATAACAAACTATATAAAATATATAAATGCATATTTCAGCTTATGCAACAAAAAACTATTCAACTATTTTGGCCATTACTTTGTAAAAATCCATAATTCTAAAATAATTTAACTTGGTAAAATTTCTACAATAATTTACTAGGAAGACTCAACCTAGATTTTGACAATTTGCATCATCATCATAATCTGGAGTTATGATGATGCAAGCGTTGAAATCTAGGTTGAGTCTCCCTAATCAAGTATTGTAGAAATTTTACCAAGTTAAATTACTTTAGAACTATTCAGAGGTCCAATTATAATGAATTAATTTTAGTTACTACATATTTATAATGGCATATTCTAAAATGAGAACTGAACAACTTAAAATACCATAACTGTAAAAATTATTAATTCAATAAAACAGTACAATACAGAGGCCAGTATAAAACACAGCTTCCTTTTCTTTAATTAACAGAAATCAACAACAAAGGGATATGAAATGCTTGCTATAAAATGACACTACTCATTACTTCCACCTGTTTTTCTAGAAAAACATCATATAATTCTGAAATAGATGAGATAGTGGCTAATTATCGACAGTTATCATACAGATGAAGATCAACATAAAATAACCGTGATATAATATCTGTACTGTGATTAAAGAAAAGTTATCCCATAAACTAACCAATTATGACATATTATGGTCATGAAATTCCTCCATAAACTACATATTTTGTTACTAATATTATCAACACTATTTTAATTGCAAATACTTTATTCCTGCCATTACAATAAACTAGAAAATTCCATGCCAATAACACAACTTGAAATTTAATTAAATCCACGATTTAAATTCTGACATGTAACAGATGGTGTGCACAAAATTATAGTAATTAATCAAGATTCAATGCAAGCTTATGAATTGAAAGTGACACACCGAAATGATTGTCTAATTAATGATAATAATATTTTTCAATTCCATTGGTGCAAAAGTCCCCAAACCGTGGCCCCCGAGAGCACTCTATGCAGTCCGGAAAGCTATGATGAAAAGGTAATCAGCAAAATTCGCTATAGACAATTTCATATTTTTTCAGCGTAATTATCATCTCAAAACCTTTTCTGGTGGAGCTTTAACACTAGCATTTAATTTAGACTTGATTTTCGCTAATATAAGAGCACAGAATCCCTTACTAACTTCTAATGTAAACACTAATCCGACTCGCCGAAGCGCTCATGACTTCTAATGCGGCCCTCCAAAGCATTCACAACCACAAATGTGGCCCGCCATGTAAAAAGGTTGAGCTCCACTGCTTTAGTGGATATCTTTCCCAAATGAAAAACCTCTTTCATAAGATAAAAACCCTCAGCCTCCATCTAAATAACATTCCTAATAGTAAACATAATTACAATATATCTCATTAATATTTATGAAAATGCACATACAGAACATCAGCCACAATACGGTTTCAATGGCCTAAATCAGAGTTTCTTAAACTGGGTCTGCAGACCCCCAGGGGTCCGTAGTAGTCATCCAGGGGGTCCACAAATAATGTCTGAGAATTATTTTAAACAATTAAAAAATAACAAAACATGCAACAATCTACTTAAAAGTGCACGCAAGCTTCCAAGTATACATTACTTGTAGAGCAAATGATGCTAGAGAGCGATTGTAATTTCTCTAAAAATGTAAGTAAAATAAATACTCTATTAGCTATACATATACATAGTTTGAGGTCTGCAAAATAAATTTGAAAGAAAAGAGAACCTCAGATTACTAAAGTTTAAGAAACGCTGGACTAAATAACAGGCATTATGATACATCATTAAAAATGTTTTTTCAAGTAACACTTTTCCACATTGAATATTGTCATAACAATAAACAAATAAAAAATGTGGCATCACAACACAATTAAGGAATAAAAGAATAACTTGCTATCTAAAGGTTTGTAACAACAAACATGATCTAAACGTAATTTTCTTTAACGGACAAATGCCTGAAAGAAAACCAAAAGCTAATTACAGTCATTTATTAATTATAGAACTTTGAGGAGAAAAATTCTGAACACGACTGGGAGGTGCTTCAACCAACTAAGCGATCAAGCAAGTCTTGTTCTCCATTCTGTTAAATATCTCAATTCGAGAACAGAGAATTAGACTGACTTGATAGCTTAGTTGGTTCAAGTGCCTACTTGGAAAGTAAGCGACCCAGGTTTGATTCCCAGTGGTTCAGGATTTTTCTCCTTTTCAAAGTTCACATTTGTGTTTAGCCTTATGTGCACACACACACAAAAACTATATTTCCCAATATTTCATCATGGTATATAAAAACAATTATGATATATAAAGCTAATAGTCATACCTGATGAGTGATTAAAATGTACTTACTTTTATTTCATAATAATTTCAGAGACAAAAATCAAATTATATGACCAATCAAAATGTTAACCGCTTCCCTGATTATCCCGAGTATACTTGGGCTAGAGCGACTTTTTGCTTTTGTAGGCGCAGCAGCCGAGTTTTCTCGATTTCGTGTAATCTTTGACCGCTAGGTGTCAGTGGTAGTTCTAAAACTCATCGTTATGCATTTGAGGAATCGGAAAATTCGAAGTTCGTCTTTACAAATTTTGTGGCTTTGCTTTCACACACAACCCTTTCACCACCAGATGTTTCCGTATGATTTCTCTGTCAGGGACTGCACTCCTGTGCTTCAGTTGCATGTTGATATCCTTAGTGAATACAACACTTTTCACTGCAGTAGTGCTTCCTTACAGTTTTCATTGTAGTTGTTGTTTGACGGTTCGCAATTTTCGTATTTTTTTCAAATTTAACTTTTTTGATTACGTACCTCCAAATCATGGAGTGGAAGATATTGACGACTTGGAATATGTTTATTTCAATTATTTTTTATTGTCTAATGATTTTTACTGTCAAAATATATTCATTATATTAATAAAAGCAAAAACCTGTATTTTAAATGAAATGACATTTTTTAAATAAGACAATTAATATTCCACCAAGAAAAATGAACTCCTTGCGAACTCTCTGAAACAAAAATGTCTTTTTTTGAACCATTTCTTGAGAAAAATTCGTCAGGGAAACGGTTAACCGAGAGAAGAATAAAAATGTGAGAAAGGGAAATTTGGTGGAAAATGACTGACAAAATAAAAGAAACACTATTTAACACCTTATTAATAAAATTATGAACAATTTTCACTAATTTAATAAGTAAGAAATTAGCATAAATATTGCAATATATTATTGTATTGTGATAATAACATCAACAAATTATGTAACTAAAAATATACTTGAAACTAAAAAAACAAGAATTATATAAATCAAAAAAATGTATTGACTTAATGAAGATAAGAATTATATAGACTAATCACTCGAAGAAAATATATGAGAATTTGCCAATGATAATGCAAATCAAAGGTCACTGAGTTTCACTTATGAAAATACATAGCATTCTTGGAAAAAGTTGGAAGGAATCCTATGGAATTCAACCGAATCCATGGAATATTAATAAATATGGAGAGAAGCAAGTTCCATACAAAATACTTACTATGATAATTACATTTTCCAACTATACAGTAATCACTCAATTTATGAGCATCTGATAAAAAACTTTTGCTTATACAAACAAGAATTTTTGTACCACAAATTTGATTTACAGCCTCAAAACAATGTTACTAACTTTTTACAACTTCTGCAATTTGAAAGTTAAATGGGCAAGAATGTAGTAATTATTTCTGAAATTTATGTATTTAACCCATCCAATAACCATTTTTTCTCATTAGCAGTTACTGAGAATGACCATTTAATTTTGGAAAATTTAAACAAATGCACACTCATGCAAAAAATCTTATCTAGGGGTTTATTAAAGATAACCTGTTCACGTAAATGAACTTATACATATACAAGCATGCTTGTACATTTATAATAAATAGGGTATGGTCAGTCAAGGCACAGTATACCAAGGCCATCTATCAGATGGTTAGGTCAGCAGATAGGTTAGCATATACAATGCATTATAGTATTTATGTAAATTTTCTGTAAAATTACAGTGTTTCATTAAATTATTTCTTTAATCCCATGTACTGAGTTAACATCCCACTGTATGAACAGTTAGCAAAAATACATTGAGAATGTTAGGCATTTTAAATTATTAATTGTTATAAAAATAAAATCCAAACAAAAACAAATCTAAGCAGTGAATAATTAAGGTTTTCATTGGCTGTTTATGTGCAAAGGTGGCACCTAATTAATTAACAATGTCTTTCATTATGTTTGATGCAAATTTCCAATGCTCAACAAATTATATATATGATGGTTAATTAAAATAAATATTAAGCAATTATAAGAGGAGCCTAAAAACAACATTACACTACGATCTCACCTTGGGAACATGATAACTTCTCTATATCATGGCTAGCAATAGCTATTTTTAAAATAATGGGCCTCAACGCTATTAACCAAAGTGAATTGTAAATAGAAAATAAAGTAATGGTTCTACACACAATGTCATGAGCATTGATGAAACATAATTCTGGAACAGATATAATAATAATAATAATGTAGAGAACATTTCATTGCTAATGAACAGATGATTATTAAACTAAAAGCAAAGAATGCACTCACACTCCACTCCTTCAAATGACTTATATCTATAAAATGCTGCATACATATAATCCATGTAGATTTAAAGGCTTTCACTGAGAGTGCAACACAAATTATCAAGCACAGTAATTACTGGGACTATTGAGGAAGCTTATTTATCTTTATGTAAATCTAAAAATAATAATAGGAAAACAATTCTACAAGGATAGTTTAAAGACTAATTATGGGTCAATTTAAATTTTAAGATTTATTCGACATACAAGACTAACAGTTTATCCAGGTTAATACAAAAGAAAACAGCCTCAATCAAAGCCTGAAAATGTTAAATTGCTTCGTATATGAACTACAAGAAAAACTTAAAAAGGAGTATTTAAGATATGTAATTTTTCATTGTACACGCAAGTTTAGTATTAGAAGCAGCGGACATATTTACAAGATCTGAAAGCGTTTACATAAAAAGGTTATGCAAAATTTTAAATTTTCTAGGCCAATCTAAATTGACCCAATAATTTCTTTGCTCAGAAAAAGCCCTTATGAATTTCCTTGCCTATATCTGGATTTATGGTTTCATCCTATTTTAAGTGAGAAAGAGCAATGACAAATAAATGGTTAGAGAAGTTGAAATAGCAATTAATTAATATCTATGGAAATTAAAATATGTAAAAGATAAAGTCCAAATTATTAGCAAAAAAATAAATGCAAATTTGATGTTTCATCAGACACTGTTAGAACACATTCTATTATTTGTTTTAAACTACACTATCTAAATATTTCACACAAAAATCATTTAAAAATAAAATTAACAAGAGCAAATTATTCAAAATAATTTAAAATTTCTAAAATTATACTACTTTGCTCTCTCACTCTTCCTCACTGCAAAATAATTATGCAAACATTTAATGTGTGAAAAATTAAAGCCAAATTATAGTGCTTTACATCTAAAATGATAAAATTGAAAACTTCAAAGATATTTTGTAACAATGGCAATAATAAAATTAATAATAATAATAATGACAATAATAATAATAATAATAATAAAAGAAAAGGGTTACACACCACTGTCGAACAAACTGCTGTAACAGAGGAGCCACGTCATGGGGGCACACATAACCTAGCCGGCCAATAGTTATGGCTAGAGCGAGCGAGCAAGCGGTGGGGACAGAAGAAACCAAAAAAAAAGGGGAGAAAAAATACACATAAAAACTCAGAAACAGAAGATATACACAGGCAAACATATAAATTCTTCTCGTCAGTCTCTTCGACCCATTAGTATCCTCCACCCAGCAAACATCCAATCCAAGGAGGAGGCAAGAATCACGTTATATCTGCCACTACATCTCATGAAAAGAAAAAAAATTGACAAAAATTCTTAAGGGAAAACTGATACATTTTGTTTAGAAATGAATTCTCATAACAGGTAGTGTTTTACAGCAATCAAAATGTATGTCAACTACATTACGATCACTTCTAGGAAAGAATAAAATCTTCTTACCGATGATATTTTTAGAAATTCTTACTCTCTATGAGAGGAAAAGGAGAGATCTATTTATTCAAAGGAGAAAACACAAAACACTCCCAAACCAAGTCCTATACCAATCTCCTCTAGGTCTAAGAAACTAAACAGGGATTGCAAAAATATCAAACTAGACAAGGACTGAGAGAAGAGATGTGGAGTGTATGCACAAACAAGGAGATTATCTCTATCTCAATAATTGGATATTAAATAATAAAATCACAACAGCAAGCAGAGTATATGCTACGATTAATTCAAATCAACAAAATGTTAATATTCTTCTCATTACAACAGGTGTCTACAAGGAGACAAACTTTAACAGCAAAAAAATACAAACATAACCAACACCCTTAACAGGCAGCCATTGATAAGTCTGAAAAATACAACATAAATTGGGAATAATTTCTGTACAATTGTTATTTAGAATAAAATAAATTTAATTAACTAATCACAAAGTTTGATTAAAGAATTACATTAACCCCTATGCATCATACAATTTTATAAAAACAGTATATATTCTTCTATTGTTGGAAAATGGGGAGAGCAAACGTTGTGCCGCTATAATCACTTACCTACTCCATGCAACATGAATGAGAAAATAAAAAACAAATTAATTTTTACTACAGCAATTTCTATGGATTTGTACGGGACCAAATTTAACATGGCAAAATTACAAGTTTTGGGCAGAAAAAAGTCATTCTTAATATCTTTCGGTTAAAAACATAAAAATATGTTTAACCAAACATTTATAAAAGTGAATTTCATTAATAAATCTTTGAATAAGTCAACAGGGGACCACGTAAACCTAAAAAAGGCACTATTGCGTACAAAATGTCTACAATGATGTGAAGGGGTTAATTTGAAAAAATACATACCAAACACATTTATATTTAAATTTAACAAATAACCTATCTTGATATGGTCCTTGAAGATCTTAAATAAAATTATTAAAACAAAAATATATGCTTTGTGATAGAGATGGGACAATCTGTACTGAAAATATATCTTACCAACTAAATGTTTGGGTTAATAGTTTTTGTTTCATTTCATACACTGATTGCTGTTCAAGCCTTGAACTATTCAAATGAGAATTAAATTTCACAAAAAATTGATGAATTTTAAAATAAAGGGATTTTTAACCCTCTCCTGGACCAATTTTAATACCATGGATATCCAATTTAGAGCCTATTATTGAAGAAGTTAGGAAAGTGTGCAATATAACACAAATAGGCACATTTCGTGCAATGAAGTATTTGAAACTAAACGGTATACCATATTTCTCTGCATATAAGACGCACCCCAGTTTCTACAAGATTTTTCAAGAAAAAAGTATTTTGGTTCACCAAGGCATGTAGGAAGGGCGATGTCATATATCATGTCCAGACGTAATTAAGTCTATATCCAGCAACATTTACAGAAAATATTACAGATAGATCACAATTAAATATAACGTTTTAGATACATTTCATTCGTAAAATAAATAGGGATTATCTAAAACATATATAATTGCTTCGAGATATATATAGCTAAATGTGCCCTGCATGAACTTGGCAGTCACATTAATTAAAGCTGTCGGAGTGCACCACACACATCACACGAATAGATACCCTTTACGATACTACTTACTTAAACTTAAGTTCAAGATGATATTTTAATATAATGGAATAGATAATAAATGGAATGCATATATAATAATGATACGTATGCTCAACTAGTCCTTTTACTTCTGCCCTTTTTCTGCCTTGTATATAAGGATTTTGATCGATAACAGCAATACCAAACTTCCTCTGTTCTACTATCCATCACTTCCTCTAGTTGTGGCCATTTAACCCTTTCACGACCGGAGCGCCCGAATACGCCCGTAATTACGGCTGCTGTGATCGGCCGAAACGCCCGAAACCGCCTGAAAATGTCTTTCGAAATTACCTCCGAAAACTCGGACTGGTCGACGTATCTCATTGAAATGGCTTGTTTCTCATGTTAACAAAAGAATAACGAAATCAACTAGATTGTTGGCGTCCTTTTTGGAGTTTGCGTAGACGTGTTTTTTCGAAGTTTTTGATCAACATTTTTTCGGTTTTCTTCGCGAGTAAAGTCACCCCAAATGGCTGACGATAACTCAAATTATGCCAACTTGAATTGGAGTTTGAATTCTAATGGTTCAAGCGATGAATTCTTGGGATTTAAAGTGGAAGACGATAGTTTCGGTGTAACTTCAGGCAATGATCGACGAGGTTTGGAAGGCGAGTCAGACATCGAAGTGTCTGATTTTTCGGATGATGATAGTTTATCCGGAGATGAAAGGCAAAATATTTTGTCTGATGAGGGAGATTCCGTAAATATTCATGCTCAACTATCATAATGCTATTTCTTTAACATAAAAGAATTTTTTTCTTTAAATGTCTTTTTTAGTCAATAAATAGCCTTTTAAGTGAATGTTGTATTGTTTTACTAAATCTGACCCTAATTTTGGCAGCCATCTTGGATTTCTCTGGACTTTTGGGGTCAGACTAACTACAGTCTCCGGTCTTGAAACCTTACGAAGACTATGTTTCTCTTGTCCCATCAGCTTCAGTTTTTCCTTTCTCCATTCATCTATCATTTTTATGGGAGGTGGACCGAAATGACGTGCTGCTGCTTGATTTTCATGCATTTTTGCATATTGAATCGCCTGAAGCTAATAACTAACAGCATAGGCATATCTTTTTACTTTTATAGCCATTGCGATCTCAATATACATAAAGTTATTTAACCTAGATATATATAAAATATTTATGACATCTACATGAATTCTGTTCCATGGCATTAATCGCGCTATTCAACAGGGCTCATTAGGAACTAAAACATCGCAAATGCACCGAAGTTGTAATCACTGTGAGCGGACATGTATTCAAGTGTAATAATGAAAATGTGTCGGAATTCATGTTGCATAAGGTATTATTGTATCATTCATTCGTGTTCTGTCTTACGACAGGTCCTACCAATTAACTAATTAATTGGTTTTGACTAGGGAATATACATACACGGTGTGGTGGTTTCCCGTTGCCTTCCACACCGGACACACACACAGAAGGGAGGAGGGAAACCCGGTGCCGGCATTTGCCTGCTCTTGCGAAGAACACCAGGGGGGCCAACGGCTTAACGTCCCTTCCGAAGGACGGAACAG
This sequence comes from Tanypteryx hageni, assembly GCA_028673005.1. NCBI lineage: Eukaryota > Metazoa > Arthropoda > Insecta > Odonata > Petaluridae > Tanypteryx > Tanypteryx hageni. Next base: position 6,459,929 of record CM054112.1, read on the forward strand.
CTGAATTTGCGCGGTCTCCTCAAACCACGCAAACAGGGGGCCGGATGACCTTGAGAAAAAATCCTACTCGCGCAGGATTCGTACCCGATGACTTTCAAGCATCGGGCGAGTAGCAGCCAGCGTCCTAACCACTACACCACTACCCTAAATTCCCAAGTATAACGCACACTCATGCATAACGCACAGGTCGACCTTCGGCTATTTTCCGCATATCTCCAAAATTTCTAGTATAACGCACACTTGTGTATTACGTGCAGGACACCCGCAGAACACGGGATCATTGAGATTAGCATTTTTTTTAAGAATGCTACACTTTTAGCGCCCCTCCCCAACTCTCCTGTGCGAAGGAGAACAAATTGGAGAACCCCTGGATACCGATTTTTTTCCATTCTTATTTCTGAAACAATGATCACTCGAGGATCAAAGGAAACTGGTTGGGGAGTGAGGTGTAAGGAAGTGGTGGTGGAATGTGTTGGGATGGTGGGGTTGGGTAGAGGTGCACAAAACAAAAGAGGGACCGGACCTCAAGGGTGGTACGGCAGGGGGCAAGAGAAAACTAGCGTAAACAGCCAGAGAATCCGAGTTTAGGGAACGAATGTGGAGGGGACACATGCCTGTTGATGTCTCACGGACAGAGATACAACCCATAATCTGCATCGCCCATACATTTGTGGTTTGCAGTCTGGCTGTAACGTTGTGATCAATGAGGTACGGTGCTGAAAGTACGGAGTTTCGTTCCTCTTTGACAGAAACCAGGTGAGGTATTTTCAAGGATTTGTTGTTTTCCATAGAATCATTGACATTATTTTTACTGAAACTCGTTGACTTTGTCATTTATGGAGTGTTACCTATTTAATTTTTGTTTATCCTGGCTAAGAAATGGTACAGTTTCTGTGCAGTATTTCTTGATTTGGTAATGCACAGTTATTGAACCTAATGAATAAAATATTAATAATGTTTTTATTTTTTAAATTGTAGGCCCACCGATGGAGCATAGCCCTATTTAAAAATGCCAAAAAAGAAGGAAATCTTACACAGAGCAGAAAAAGAAATGTGAATTATGCCGAGATTCACAGTAATCGGTCAGCGGCCCATTTCTTCAAAGTGGGCAAATCCAGCATTTGCGAGTGGCAGTCCCAAAAGAAATCGTTGAGTGTTCTACCTGTGGCAAAAAGGGCACAAAGGAAACAAAAGGAGTTTTGGCCAGATCTGGAGCAAGAATTGAAGGACTGAGTATGTTAATTCATTAACATACTCATCAAGCTAATTTTGCAATGACTGTCTACAGGACCAGCTGTTTTATTCAAACTGTGGATCTCTAGTTTAATTATTTGAGCTTACTTTTGATTTGGAGGAAAATATAAGGATTAATTCTTCCGAGAATTATATTCGACCATTGTGGCCCCCTGATTTGGCTTCTTTAATGACATTTAAATCAATGTTTATATAGTAAAAAAACAATCTGAAAATGCAATTAAACAAATAAAAACCTTTTGAATAAATAATAAAATAAAAACATTTCAGAGAAATTTTTATTGACAAAATTCTGTCAATTTTAATAACCATAAAATGAAGTAGATGATAACTGAAAAGAAAGAAATTTAATAAACACCTAGCAAAATGTCGGGAAGAGTCCCTTTTGTGGTGTGTGTTCTTACACAAAATATGTTCAGATGCAATCTTATAACCTCCAATTTGGAGAATTGCCGAGTGAGTGAGTAGAGACAGAGCAGTGATTCACCAAGGATATTTTAATGTTTCTGAGTTTTTACTTTTTCCATTCACATTTGAGTAACACTGTAGTGGTGGTCCTCAAAAATCAGCAAAACATAATAATCATATGAGACCCTCGCATCTTAATGAATGACACCTCATGATGGTCAAACTATCAATTTCAACAATATGTTTTATGCAAAATCTTCTACTAATTTAATATACTAACACAAACACATTATCTCTTGGATGTATGAAATGAAAAGTTATCCTTGTTGTATGGTTGCCCACCCATATATAGTTATACAAGCAACCAATATCTTACTGGCAATGCCGGATTAACCAGTGCAGTGGCCCAGCTGCACCAGGGTCTCATGAGTAGAGGGGCTTCATGGAGGCTCCACACACTGTGTGTGGGATTGTGTGGGGGTGGTCTATGAAAAATTGTGCGCCAGGGCCCCCGATTATCTTTATCCGGTCTTGCCTACTGGTCATCAAATAAAATTATATATATGTAAATTCACACAATACTGAACAGCAGAGGTATGCTAGCTTTCCTTTAAACTTGGAAGGCCAATTTTCAATATATAAATAACTGTTTAGGGAAGCACCATATTTATTGGCATAATCCTCACAATTTTTCTCAGAACTTTGTAGCCAAAAATATCCGGTTTGAAGATTATGTTAGGATGAACTAGAGATGGGGTTCTCTCTTCCCTATTAGGGCACCATTTCACAAGAGAATTGAAAGGCCATCAGTCAATGATAAATGTGTCATACAAATGTGGCAACTGTTTCAGTATATCTCACAAAATCTTCACAGGAAATAATCATATCAAAAACATTCCTGCATGGCATTCATGGAAGACTTCACTCACCTTCATGCCAACAAAATTCAGTTAATACTGAACTGGCATTACGACTTGAGGACAGACCCTAGTGTAATTCTTTAGCAGATAATATATAATTCAAAAAAGAGCCATAAGGATCATTGCTAGAAAACATCCAGCCCCTTCTCATCCCATATTTTTTTATCTACATACTCTTCCACTCCCCTGCCTATATATCCTTTCCTTATTATGTTTCATTAACTCAAACATTGATGAATATCCAAATAACTCATACCATCATGACCACAACACCAGAGCTAACAAGGACCTTCACATCTACAGTTATAGAACCAAAACATTCAGTCACGGTCCTAAGGATATGGGTCTTCGCCTCTACAATATGCTACCAAACCCTTATAAAAATATTCGAAACAACAACACTTTCAAAACAATGATTAAACAATACCTCCATAGGAAACTTTTCTGTAGATAAATATCTCAACAACTCTTGATGTCCTAGTCTTAACCCTGTCGATTGCCTTTTGGCATGTAACCCATATATATATATATATATATATATATATATATATATATATATATATAGTTAGTTAGTTAGTTAGTTTTCTCCTGGGCAATTTTCAAACAAAAAGGGCAAAGTTTAATAATGCTCAAAATTGTAACAACTGCAGATAAACATGTCCCACTGTGCAGAAGAAAACTTCAAATTTTGCAAAAACCGCATGTAAAAATGGCTAGACTAGAAGATTCTCTGTCTTTACAGTGTATGGTAGAAGAGAATGGTAACCTTAGACCAATATATTGGCTCACTATCCAAAATCGGTTCAACAAGAGAAACTTGGTTATTATAACAAACTAGCTGCTTAGTGCAGTGTTGCTTGCAGCATCAATAAGATATGTGCTTACTTCCACCCGGCATGGTAAAATAATGCAATGGATGGGTTTATTTTTAGAAAAGTATTCCAAAATACTACAGATATGGAGATAATGGAGAACTTTTCAACATCTCCGACGGTCCCGCATTTAAGGTTATACCAGTTCCATGTTCAGCCCTGAGATGGCAGTAATAAAAAGATGCAAAACACGGATTCAAATTTACACGGTACTCAAATACGTGATGAGCTTCACTGACTGCGGGAAGTGATTCACTTTTACGCGATTTCCTTGAATGACCATCTTCAATAAAAGGTTTGCCCTGAAAAGATCATTAGTAAGAAAAAATTCGTACTACGATTATAGTGTTTTGTTAAGTCTGTCGGGGGTGACGGTGGTGTAGTGGTTAGGACGCTGGCTGCTACTCGCCTGCTGCTTGAAAAAGGCATCAGGTACGAATCCTGCGCAAGTAGGATTTTTCCAAGGTTGCCCGGCCCCCTGTTTGTGTGGTTTGAGGAGACAGTGCAAATTCAGCTGTTCCGTCCTTCGGAAGGGACGTTAAGCTGTTGGCCCCCTTGGTGAGTTTCACTATAACTTCGTTAAAATATTTCATTAAATTTTCAATAAAATATTTCTAGCGATAAATAAAAATTACGCGAAAATTAATGCCAGTATGTACCATTTCAGTGAGTGCAGCTAGTGTTATGCATCTGTGCAGAGGCCAATCCGGCATAGCTGAGGACCGATCGTTGGATTCGCTGTCGATATTAATCAACAAGTTTTTAATATGTATTGTTTCAGTTCTGTGAACATTAATAATTCTTTATTTCCAAAGACCATACAATTGTCAAAAATGTAGGTATAGGACACGTCAAAAAGATATACATAGAAAATAACATATTACATGATAAAAAACAGATATAAATGTCAGGTACATAAAAATCGAACAATGGTAGACTAATGATTATCCCTTGTCTATTAAGTTTAAATATTTCAAAACTTGTTTCTCAATATTTATCACTGCGAGCAATGAAAATGTCGTATTTAAGCAAGCATTTCCAGGTATAAAGGGAAAACTATAAAAGTGAATGTCTGCCTAGTGTAAAATGATGCGAGAATTTAATTTTAATTTTTTATTAAATATTTTTTTAAATGCAATACTACTGTATATAATTAGTTGATGCGATGTTTATGATCTTTTTTCAAGGAAATATAAGCAAACTAAAGGGAAAACTATAAAAGTGAATGTTTGCCTAGTGTAAAATTACGCGAGAATTTAATTTTGATTTTTTAATAAATTTTTTTTTAAATGCAATACTACTGTATATAATTAGTTGATGCGATGTTTATAATCTTTTTTCAAGGAAATATAAGCAAACTATGTCATTATTATTGAAAAATCACCTTCAAGGAGTACATTTTTCCGAACTCTGAACAGAACCCTTTTATTCCCATAAGACTAATGATTCCTCCGACGCGAATTCGCACAACGCGACACCCTTGTAGAACCTAACCCCCGCGTTCGGCGAAGTTTTACTGTATATCAGTTCCATCCATTGCCAAGAGATGGTAGTATGGCAAAATTGCACGACAATAATATTATCTATCAAAATCTTCTTTTCAAATTAGGTTTTCCAACAATTGCTTATATTAGATACTCGTAGTTTTTTAATTTTAATGTTTTAGGCAATATTTGCAACTAAAAAAGAACTATAAATACTTTTGATGACATTTCAATAACGTAGTTAACAGGCCATGGATCAGTGTTGTCCAATAACCATTCGGGGACAAAATATAATGGAATATTGTCATTGTGGTGACCCGAGACCTTCGCATATGATAGACGTGAAGTGTTATCGGTCTTTTCTGACACACTGACAAAACGCACTTAATATATAGATAGTTTTTAATTAATGAAAAAACAAAAACATCCATTGAGGCCAAAATCATTGCAAATATACAGCAAGTTCCTATTGATGCCAGCGCCAGTAAAGGTTTAAAATTATAAATCTTTATGAAGACACTACTTAAATGAGCTATTTGAAAACAAATTAAAATAAATGATAATTAGACAATCAATTATATTAAAAATCAACAAATCTTAAGCAATGTTAGATATAAAAGTTACATAATAAATAACTTTAATAACTACAGATGCTTATGATAAAATATCAATAATATCACACCCAAATTTCATCTATTAACACAATAAAATCTTTTATCAATAAGATTTCCTACTCACCAGTATTTTCTAGGAGAGTTTTGGGAGTTCCAGCTCTGTTAATTATCATTATTAGCTGGTTCAAAACAAGTGGAATATACAACCTCATGTCAGGACCTGAGAATAATTAAAAAATCAGTGGAAAATAATTTCAGTTAATATATACTTAATAATATAATTTTACACTAATATATTTGTGCGCTAAAGAAAACTTAGGTGTGAGAATGTTGCAAGTTTAACTATTTGGAACAAGTATGGAAAGGTGTACTCCATGTCGGAGTACACAGTTTCCAAATGCATTCTTTCAGAGCAACAAATTTTAATAAAAATCCCCAATACAAATTTCATCAAACTATGCCCAGCGGTTCCAGAGTTGAAACAGAGAAACATTTTAAACTACATGTAGGCCTTCATGTAAAGTGGTCGTTATTATTGTCCGATTTTAAGCGAAATTGGAGTCGGTTGACCAATTTTAGTCAAGCTCCCAATACCAAATTTCATCAAAATGCATCCAGCGGTTTCCGCGTTGAAACAGAGGAACATTGTGAACTACACATAAGTCTTCATGTTAAGTGGTCTTAACTATTGTCCAATATTAACCAAAATTGTAATCGGCCGACCAATTTGGTAAAGCTCCTCCCCAATTCCAAATTTCATCTTAATACATGCAGTGGTTCCCGTGTTTTAACATACAGACAAACGGATGGATGGAAACAATCTCCCCTATATACGTTCACTTCATGCAAAAAATGCATAAAAATGCATTAACTTAGAATAAAAGACATTAGTGCATTTAAATCAGCATTTCTGCAAGGTTTTCCTTAGGGCAGCAACTTTTTCTTCTGCTGTAAATTTTTTGATTATCCAAAATTAAGGGTTTTCTGCAAACTGACAATTTCTACTATCACATTTACATGATATACAAATAAAAATACATGGATACTATGCTTTCTCCTAATGGTGAGTAACTCTGGCATGAACGTCACAAGTGCAAGTTTATTTATAACCAAAGAAATTTCTTCAATGGAAGATGTCACTTGCAAGTCTGTGGCAAATTTTTGAAAAATCGCGTCAATAATATGCTACCACAATCCATTAATAATAATAATGGTCAGTGTTTGACACTGTCAGTAACACAGCACATACAGTAAAACCCCTATTTAATGAATCGCTGGGGGATTAGAATATATTTCACTAAATCGAGGTTTTCATTAAATGGAGGTTTTCAATTAAAATGAGTTAAATTTATCTTTTTTGCTTGTGTATTAGTTCCATTATACAATACCAGAATAAGGCCACTGAAAATGGTCTCTATAATAAAAATCCATTTTTCAATTTTGTATGCAAAATACTTATATTAATACTTTTAAAATAAACATTTTTAAACAAATTCCAGTGACAAACAAGCCTTATTGCTAATTAATTTATTTCAAAATTTTACAAGTATTTTCAAAATTGACATAAATCTTGAAACCCTTAAATTTTTCTATTCTAAACCTAGTTGCTACCCTAATTGCTTTCTCCTTCAACAGTACACCATTGATTGGGAGGTTGGCGGTTGGCACATACCACTCTATCAATATCTTCTCCATTTCATCATATGGTGATGATTTGATATTTTTTCTTTTGATGGTTTTACCCCCACATTTCACTTCTTCGTCAAGTATTAATTGTTTATTCTTCATTATACAAAACAATGAAGACGGTGCAAGATTAAATTTGCGTGCAATTTCTATCGCAGGCATGCTTGGGTTCTTTTCCACTTCTTGAATGATTTTCACTTTTTCCGTAATTGTCAGCTTCTTCCTTTTACTAGTAGCCATTATTAAGGAATAAAAATAAAAATAGTAGAAAGAATATTTTTCACAAATGCTCCAGGTTTACAGAGTGATCGCCGAACAGGCAGGCAGCACAACGAAGAGTTGAACAGCTAGATAAGGTAGACGGAGAGGGGACAGGCATTACGTCATCGGGATCGGAGTAATCAGCTGACATGTCTCACAAGGGAAGCCCCCAAGGTATCGGATTGAGACTTTGCAGAATAAAAGTATATGCAAAATAACGGAATCCAATTTCTACCTAGGTGCCAACTCGACGTCGTTTACGAGAAAATGTCCTTTGAAAATCGTGATCCGAGAGTCATCGAAATAAGAACGTTAAAACTTTTTCATGAGCAAAAAGAAATCACAAAAGAAACATATTGTACGTAAAAATTACGATATACGCTCAAAACATTGTGAATGGCTCATCACGCGCAAGCGGCTACATTGTCTGCTAAGATGGTAGCGGCCGCAAGGAAACCGTAAATCCTACAATGTAATGAATCCCGCTCGTATGTTCCTCATTTCTTGTATCACGCTCAGTTACCTGTTGTCATAGTGTGCTATATACTCGACGTCGTTTACGAGAAAATGCCCTTTGAAAATCACGAACCAAGAGTCATCGAAATAAGAACGTTAAAAGTCCTTTCCTAATTATCTAGGAGCGTTGGTCTGGGGGAAACGAGTTGGATTTCAAATATTTTTGCCGGTGTTCGATTCCCAATGAGACCAAAATTTTTTTCTCCGATTTTTTTATTTGTTCGCAATTTCCAGCATATCGTCGATAAAACTTGCACAACATTTTAAAAAAATTTATTCCATGCATTATAACTAATATTTTCTTCATCGTAATTCTTCACGAACATAATTTTACGGATCACTACCCATTCGCTTTACCATCATGAAAACGTCAAATAAAAATTGAAGCACGAGTACATAATATTCTTCCACTAAATGCAGGTTTTTCACTAAATCGGGTTTCACTAAATGCGGGAAAATAATACATTGTTTATATGGGGCTATTGTCGGGACATGAAAAAATCTTCACTATATCCGGGATTTCACTAAATGTGGGAACATTAAATCAGGGTTTTAATGTATATTCATAGATGATTTTGAAAGGAAACTATTTAATTATGACAACCAACTACTATTCAGTATATTTTATTAGTTCAGATATGTTGACGATATTCTTTTGTCTTTGGATTAGTAGTAATCAAGAAATTGATATTTTCTTATCTTTCCTATATTCTTTACATTCTTCCTTAAACTTCACCCTAGAAAAGAAATCAACAGCTATTTTAATTTTCTACTACCACAATCACCAAATTTCTTCATCTTCTGAAAACCTACATATACTAACCATGTCATTATTGATTCCTCATCCCACCCCATTTTCCAAAAATTTGCAGCTTTCCATTCAATGATCCAATGCCTTTTTAATAAAGCATCTTTTGACACAGAGTTCAATGCTATCAAACAGTGATAAACAATGGTTGCAATCTATTATAATAAAAGGAGGCGTTTGTCTGTGTGTGCATGGACAGTATTTCTTGAAAATCAAGTAACTTAAGAGCCTTGAAACTTGGTACACATACTAATGAGACCTTGAGTATGTGCACTTCAGAGCCATAATTTCGATTTTTTGGGGGAGGGAGGTGCCATACAAATCTCACCCTACAGCATTTATCAAAAACCAAGAAACTAAGAGATTTAAAACTTTGTACACACACTAAAAAGACCTTGAGGACATCCTCCAAGTCTTTTTAGTATGTGAACCTATGGGCCAAAATTTTTATTTCTTGGAGAGCGGGTTGGCATACAAATCATACACTGACGAGAGACGTGTTAATTCTTTGTAAAATTACACTTAGTTATTTTGAATACTCTTATCAAAATATGAAATTTGAATCTCTATTTAATTGGTTCATATCAATTAATGGGGAATGTTGGTCACATCTCGAGAGTATCTTAAGTTTGAATGAAAATATTAGTGAGTGAAGTGAGCACGAATAATTCCAAACAGTAAATTCGGGGCAATGCTTGGGTAATTAACTAGTATTGAAATAATAGACCATATACTGAACAGGCAACTCTGCAAATTGCCCTTTCATCTTATAACTTCAATAGTTCTGACTCCAATTGATAAACTGTCGAAATGATACAAATTACCATGTTAGGTAATTTAACCAATATCTAATCTTCTTCCCAAAAAAACTCAAGGCAGTTTTCTACACTCCTTTCTGCCTTATGAAATCATTTGTAAATTTGCAAGACAAATTGAAAATAGCAGATAAGAGTGGGTTGTACAAGCTCTCGTGAGATAGCTGTGGTAATTTCAATGCATTAAAAAAGCTTCAGGGTAAGACAATGAATTATAGTATCACAGCCAGAGTGTTGAACCGTATCTTAACCGAAAACCCACTCCGAACAGCTCAATTTTGCAAACCTGAACAATGATTATGTTTTTACTTTGAACCCGAACCAAACCTGAACCGGTTTTAAAACGGGTTCAAAATGGGTTCAAAATCTTCCAGACAATCCATGAAAATCAAATGAAAAGAAAATAATTCTTACTAAAGTTTGGTGGATGAGAGGGATATTATGTCTCGAATTTTTCTTTTATGTGGATATTCGGTGGCTGAATAATCGGCATTCAGCAGTATCAGTATTCGGTTATTTATTCAGTATTTGTTATTCAGCTGTAACAGAATTCTGTTACTTATTCGGTATTCGTTATTCGGCAATTTTGATATTCAGTGTATCACTAATAGAGTTATATTTTTACCTCAGTGATGGAAGAGGATGGGCAGAGAGGTCCAGAGGGATTGGACCATATATACAAGCAAGATGAAAAACTGCAATAATTTTATAACTTAAATAATGGTGACTTTAGTATGTTGATAAACGATATATTGTGCAATTCACGGCAATGGAAGAAGAGAGCGCGTGAAGCACACAGAGCTCCCATTGGGGTTGGCGAGCACAGTGAGCAGGAGTGGAGTCCCTAGTAAAATATAATAATAATAATTCCTTTTCTAGGGCAACAAAGTTTCAACTGAACTTCGAAACAAAAAAGTAGAGAGCACGCTTGTTATCATCACAAACACATGATGCAAAATGCAAATAATCGGCATGAAACAGAAGTAATGGCCATAAAAAATTTTGTAGCAAAGTGCAAATTCATGAACCGCAAACACACAAAGTTCAAAAAGGTGGTGTACTTGGTTCATTCCACTCAATGTTGACACTATGCTTTGACTAACTGGCAGGTCGATCCACTCAACATGAGCACTTGTCTTGACCAACTTGTTGCGTAATTCACTCTACATAGACACCATTTAATGAAAGAAATTTTCACCCACTAAATAGACATATAAATGATTTTAAAAACTGATATTTTACATTTCTTAAATACTTACCAAGCTTAATAGATATCTCTCCAATAGCCCATGTAGCATTGTTGCACACAGATATGGATTCCGGATTTAGATTTTGACCCAAAATAGGCATGAAATCCGCTGAAATATGAAATATAAGATGAACAATATGATGCAGGAGAAAAGATATTTTACTATTATGAAAGGAAAAGTAGTAGAGAAAAATAAGCAATCATACAGGAATAACAATCAACATAAAGTTAAATTTCCTTCTTTAGAGCACATTGATGATTTTAAGGTCAATAATGATCATAAAAAAATTCTTGATATTATCTATTAAACATGCCACCATTAACTTATTTTTGACAAATATAAGTAGCAATAATTAATAATATAGCAAAAAAGAAAAGAGAGCAACACTGTCATACTACCTTAGAAATGAAATCAATATACTAACCTATGCAAGGGGCAACATGCTGGAAGCAAGCCTTTGTAAGGTCTCCCAGAAGAGCAAAAGAACTTTGCCGCACTTCAGGAATGGGATCTTGCATACATTGATACAGTAGCTGCATCATATTAGAATTAGCAACAAGTTTCTCAATATGACCATCAAGACCCTCAGCGAGCCCGGACAAAAGATCTAATGCCACTATCATGAAGTCCTTATCTGGTGCTTCAAATTGCTCCGGATTTTGAGTGTTTGCCTGACAAATTCAAAGAAGACCATGAACACTTAAAACATTATCAGCAAATTTAAAAAAATAAAGGCTTTCCAACATATTAAATACTCATATGCATTGTTAAATTCCTCTGTGAAAAACTAAGATTTTGATTAACAAAAAAGAAGATGCATTTTCAAAGAATCTCCAAATATGCTTTATATAAGGAGCTAGCAATACTATTCTAGTGGATGCCACTTCTCAATATTGAAACAATAATAGCCTCCAACCAAGACATTGTTGTTTTTATTAAATTTAGGCTACATGTTATTAGATATTATATATATATATATATATATATATATATATATATATATATATATATATAGATACATACATACATATATATATATACACAGTAAAACTCCGTTATAACGAAAATAATTTGTTTTAACGTGAAAGTACATATATGCTTTATAACAAATTTAATTGCAAAATACAATAAAAACTGATATCATATTTCGATTTAAATGCATAACTTAGTTAATCGGTGTTTTTAAAATAGTCCGATATTTTCTTTTGGCAAGACAGCTGGTGGAGTTTCTTCGTCACATACCGTATTGACCCGAATATAGTGCGATGTTTTTTTCCTCAATATGTACCTTTGAAAGTCGCATTCGCACTATATTCGAGTACTTGTTGCATTCGTACTATATTCGAATACTTGTATCTTTAAAAAATAACTGCGTATCGGCGCGTTTCATGACGCGTGTTTCAGCGCATATTTTTATAATTGCTACATTGTAAGTGAATTGGACGTTCATGTTACGATGCTACATTGTACAAATATACTCGGTAGGGGTCTGATGAGATCATTCGTACTATATTCGAATACTTGTATCTTTAAAAAATAACTGCGTATCGGCGCGTTTCATGACGCGTGTTTCAGCGCATATTTTTATAACTGCTACATTGTAAGTAAATTGGACGTTCATGTTACGATGCTACATTATACAAATATACTCGGTAAGGGTCTGAGGAGACTTGAAAATAGATCAAGGTCAAATTGCAGCAACCACAGCACCGGCACAACTTCACGCAGGGTCGCGACACAACGTTAGAAAACATTACCCCCCTTTAGTACATAATTCATGAGTTTACAGGTAATTTAAATGTGCAAAATAGAGAAAATTAAATGTTTTTCGTCTTTTTCTAAAATTCCTTTCAAAATACTTGGAGTCGCACTATATTCGGGGTGCAAATGTAAAAGATGAAGATGATCACAATCACTCTGTCTTTCCATCCAATTCATCACTTCACTGATGTTATCCAATAGTTTGCTAATTTTAGGGGTCTCAAGCTCACACATCTCTTCATTCATGTTCTGCTCTTCGCCTGCTGCAGCGATACACTTTGACCAGCAATTTTTAATTGTCACATAACTTATGATTTTGCATGCCAATCCGGTATTGAAGGCCATATTCTTAAGTGTGACTGTTTTCAGGAACTGTGGCACTTGCAGTCCCGAGTTTACGAGAACAGTGAGCAATTCCTGCCGATAGTAGGCTTGCCTTGGTTCAAGGGCTGGATAAGTGCAGTAATAATTTTTGTTAAAAACTTCGGTACTATTTTTCCATCTCTTGATTTCAGAGGATCAAAAGGATGAGCAGGACAGTTATCCAGCAGAAGTAGAGCTTTTTCATCCATTTTTTGTGAACGTAGGTTACTCTTTACCGATGGCACAAAATCGTCATTGAACCACGATATGAAAATATTTCGAGTTATCCAGGCGTTCTTATTACTTTTATAAATTAGCAAATGATGTCATGTCGAGGATTTCTGTTTTTCCAATACACATGGGTTTTAATTTGTGGCTTCCCGTTTTGTTTGTAAAGTAAAATCACCCTTTCTTTGCTTATTCCATAATTATTATTTATTCAGATTTATTTGCTGACTTATTCATATCCAGCGACTTGTTTGGAAGCATTCTGTAGTAGAGTGTAGTTTCGTCACAATTGTACAATTGCTCTTCATTGTAGTCATGCTCATCGATCACCTTACATAAAGTCTCACAGAACTCTTTGGCTGCTGCACTGTCGTTGGAACGAGATTCTCCGTCTTTGCTGACTTGTGTTACCCCGTGACGAATTTTCCATCTCGATAACCAGCCATTAGATGCATTAAAATCATCAGTACTACCAATTTGCATATGGAATTGAACTGCCTGTGCTTGCAAAATTGGTCCAGATATTGGAACACCTTCACTACGTTTCTGTACAAACCATGTATGCAAACATTCACCAACATCACTTACGTCACTAAATGTATTTTTTCTGTCAAGACCTATTTTATCATTCACTTGATCAATAAACAAGATTGGAAAGGTATACTCTATGTCGGAGTACACAGAGTTTCCAAATGCGTTCTTTGAGATTTCATAATGTTCTCAATATTTTTTGCTCAGATGAGAGGCAAGGGAGGTACGTCGTAAAATACATGTAGGTCTTCATGTCAAGTAGTCGTAATTACTGTCCAATTTTAACCAAAATTGGAATAGGTAAATTAATTTTAACAAAACTCCCCAATAACAAATTTCATCAAAATATTTCAAGCGATTCCCGAGTTGAAACAGGAACATTGTAAACTACATGTAGGTCTTCATGTAAAGTGGTTGTAATTGTTGTCAGCCAACCAATGGATCAAGGCATAATTAAAAATTTTAAATGCCATTATCGAAGTGAATTAATGAGAAAAATTGAAAATTTTGAGGGGTCTTTCAGCTACGAACGGTTCAAAAAGGATGTTAACACTGAAGGACGTGGTGTGGTGTATTTCACGTGCATGGAATAAAGTAACACCATCAGTTTTAAAACGGTGTTGGCATAATATTTTGCCAGAATCAAAATTTAATGAAGATTCCAGAGACACAGACGACTTTCTTGGATTTGATTCATCCGAACTTAATGATGATTTTGTAGAATTTGTGTAATATACGAAGGGAATTAATGCGATCCCAGACCTAACCAATAATGAAATTGAGGGATGGATTGAATGTGATAAAAATGCTCCTATTAGTCAAACTTTTACTGACATTGAAATTATCGATGCTGTTATTGGCCCCATGTTAAATGAGAGTGAAGACAGCGAGGACAGTGATGTGTTAGTTGACGAGGAGAATAAAATGACTATGTCCGAGGCTATTGTATGTTGTGATAATCTTATCAAGTTCATGGAGCAAAGGTCCTTTACAACTGAGCAGGAGGTACTCCAGATGTACAGGCTGAAAGAAAAATTTGAAAAAGAAGGGCGTAGCAAGTGCAAGCAGATGACACTGACAGATTTTTTTAAAAGAACTGTTTCATCATTCTCTCCTTCAGTTTCTGCAGATGCTGTTACCACAAATCCTACTGTTAAGTGATTCTCTACATCCCTATCTGCAGATCAACAAGGATTTCCAGGTAAATAAAATTTCAATTTTTATTTCTATATGCTTCTTTTTTGCGGATTTTACGGAAATGAGTGGGCTTTGAAAATTGAGAATTTTCTTAATAATGATTACTATATATATGTAGTATAAAATAGTTATTATTTTACGTACGAATGAGTAGACCGATCATTGTAAAATTGTTTTGGGGTGTTTATCGCATATTGACGAGTGAATTAGATTGGCTTACATCCAGATCGTGTGGGAGTACGCACACAGCATGGTATCCGAAGTGAAATCTATTTGCATGATAGTAAAATAATATTAACCAGTTATGTATGTCTACTTCAAATTATGTAATTACGAATATTTTTGTCAACTTACGTTGTAACATACATATTATTTTTTCCGTTTTCAGATATACCCAACTATGTCTTCCATTGCTGCAAAATTGACGACTATATTTAATACATATATTCTCAAATTCATCGCATGAAAAGTTTGCATTAAATTAAAGATTTTCTAAAACATATACTCTTTTTAAAGTCGTTTATTTCTTACCCTACTTTAGTCCCGTATTACGTATTATACATATTACGTGCTTAAAAAACTTTTTTTGATGATTGTGCTCTTTTGTAGTTAAGCTATCTAAACAGCGGAAATATCGTTCATCCGGAAGAGGCCATGTCCCGGACATTCCGGATAAACGATCTTCTACTGTGTGTGTGTGTGTGTATAAATATATATATATATATATATATATATATATATATATATATATATATATATATATATATATATATATATATTCATTCATTCGTGTTCTGTCTTACGACAGGTCCTACCAATTAATTACTTAATTGGTTTTTGACTAGGGAATATACATACACGGTGTGGTGGTTTCCCGTTGCCTTCCACACCGGACACACACACAGAAGGGAGGAGGGAAACCCGGTGCCGGCATTTGCCTGCTCTTGCGAAGAACACCAGGGGGGCCAACGGCTTAACGTCCCTTCCGAAGGACGGAACAGCTGAATTTGCGCGGTCTCCTCAAACCACGCGAACAGGGGGCCGGATGACCTTGAGAAAAAATCCTACTCGCGCAGGATTCGTACCCGATGACTTTCAAGCATCGGGCGAGTAGCAGCCAGCGTCCTAACCACTACACCACCGGCACCCCATATATATATATATATATATATATATATATATATATATATATATATATATATATATATGTATATAGTAGTTGGTGCTTGCATACTGCAAGCATTTCATCTCACCTTGAAAAAACATTTAATTTTCAGACAGACATTACATCATTACAAATAGTCTTTTAATTCTAAAGATTTCACCTCCGCAGCGATTTTCGTTTTTCCCACATGTAAAAATAATAGTTTAAAACAATCCCCAAATGTTGCAATTTTAAACATTTTACACTATCTTCATTATAAGGTACTAATGCCACACACTTAAGACAAATTTTTTAAAGTTGTAGCACTTCTATAAGTAAAATAATAATTTTCTAATTGTTAAAATTTAAATAATTTTTAACGGCCGCCGCAATATATATATGGTAAAATTGAAATGTTTATTTGTGCAAATTTACTACTCTGTAAATAATTTGAAAATTTCAGCTTCCTAGCTCATCACATAGTACCTAAACAGCTATCTATTTGTTTAAACTTGAAGAATTTTTAACTGCCAAACAAATAAAAATATCAAAATTTGTATAATCCCTGTTTCGTTTTTTTAATAATTCTACTTATAAAAAAAATTTCAACTCCGTAGCACATTTGGAAATACATAAACCTTGAAAATTTGTTTAAACAATTGCGAATTTTTAGCGGCCGCATTGTTGCACTTTTTCAAGATTTTCGTTTTTTCTAGTCGGTTTTGCACAAAATACCACCTAAAAAAAAAATTTCGAATCTCCAGCTCATCTGGAAGTGCCTAAACATTAGTATCCTCCTATATGTTACATATCATTATATATCGACGACTCTTACAGAGGAGGAGGATATAACATACTAGTAGTTGGTGCTTGCATTCTGCAAGCATATCATCTCACCTTGAAAAGGCATTCATTTCTCAGACAGATATTTCATCATTACACATTTTTTTATTTCTAAAGATTTCACCTCCGCAGCGATTTTCGTTTTTCCCACATGTTAAAATAATAGTTTAAAACAATCCCCAAATGTTGCCATTTTAAGAATTTTATACTTTCTCCATTATGGGGTACTAATGTTACACATTTCAGCCAAATTTTAAAGTTGTAACACTTCTAGAAGTAAATAATATTTTTCTAATTTTCTAATTTTAAAATTTTTAACAGTTGCCGCAATATATATATGGAAAATTTTTAATGTTTATTTGTGCAAATGCACTGTTCTGTAAATAATTTGAAAATTGCAGCTTCCTAGCTCATCCCGTAGTGCCTAAAAATTATTAAACTTTAATGTTCAAATTGGGTTTAAAAAAACCCCGAAAAATTAACAATTTTGAAATTTTCGATTTTCATAGTTGGTTATGAGAAAAGTTCTATACTTCTGCAATATTTCAGCTTCCTAAACTTCATAGATTGGTCTACACACTGGATTACGTTTTCCCATGCTAACTTATGGGTGATATTCCGGGGTCTCTGGAGTCGAACCCAAGAAACTGTAAGCAAACGTGACAATAATTCCTAATGGATATTGCGGCCATCTAGCAACACTGAAAACTTCATTTTCCTGGCTTACCGACAGGTGCCATTAATTAATTTACAAAAATGGCGCAATGCTTTTCTTATGGGAAAAAAGGCAATTTTCGGAATTTCTGGAGTCGAACTCATGTCACTTAGGTAATAAGTCTCATTTTATCTGTAAGTTTTCACATAATAACTACAAAAACTAAAACTTTCAGCTCTCTAGCTGTTGTAGTTTGGGATGGACATTAGTATCCTCCTATATGTTATATATCATTATATATCGACGACTCTTACAGAGGATATAACATACTGTAGTTGGTGCTTGCATAATGCAAGCATTTTATATCACATTGAAAAGACAGTCATTTTTCAGAGAGACATTTCATCATTACAAATGTTCTTTTAATTATAAAGATTTCACCTACACAGCGATTTCCGTTTTCCCCAAATGTAAAAATAATATTTTTAAACAATACCCATATGTTGCAATTTAAAAATTTTTACACTTTCTCCATTATGGGGTACTAATGTTACACAATTTAGCAAAATTTTAATGTTGTATCACTTCTAAAAGTCAAATATTATTTTCTAATTGTTTAAATTTAAATAATTTTTAACAGCCGCCGGAATACATATATTGTAAAATTGAAATGTTTATTTGTGTAAATTTATTATACTGTAAATAATTTGAAAATTTCAGCTTCCTAGCTCATCACATAGTACCTAAACAGATATCTATTTGTTTAAACTTAAAGAATTTTTACCTGCCAAACAAATTAAAATATCAAAATTTGTATAATCCCTATTTCGTTTTTTTAAGAATTCTACTTATAAAAAAATTTCAGCTCCATAACACATGCGGAAATACATAAACCTTTAAAATTTGTTTAAAGAATTGCGAATTTTTAGCGGCCGCATTGTTGCACTTTTTAAAGATTTTCGCTTTTTCTAGTCGGTTTAGCACAAAATTCTACCTATGAAAAAAATTTCGAATCTCCAGCACATCTGGAAGTGCCTATACATTAGTATCCTCCTGCATATGTGTTATATGTTATCTATTATATATCTACGACTCTTACAGAGGAGAGGATATAACATACTAGTAGTTGGTGCTTGCATACTGCAAGCATTTCATCTCACATTAAAAGAACATTCATTTTTCAGACAGAAATTTCAACATTACAAATAGTCTTTTAATTCTAAAGATTTCATTTCTGCAGCGATTTTCGTTTTTCCCACATGTAAGAATAATAGTTTAAAATAAACTCCAAATGTCGCAATTTTAAAAATTTTACACTTTCTTCATTATAAGGTTCTAATGCGACACATTGTAGCCAAATTTTAAAGTTGTAGCACTTCTAGAAATAAAATAATATTTTTCTAATTGTTTAAATTTAAATAATTTTTAACGGCCGCCGCAATACATATATGGTAAAATTGAAATGTTTATTTGTGCAAATTTACTATACTGTAAATAATTTGAAAATTTCAGCTTCCTAGCTCATCACATAGTACCTAAACAGATATCTATTTGTTTAAACTTAAAGAATTTTTAACTGCCAAACAAATTAAAATAACAAAATTTGTATAATCCCTATTTTGTTTTTTTAAGAATTCTACTTATAAAAAAAATTTCAAGATAGCGAACGAAATAGGGATTATACAAATTTTGATATTTTAATTTGTTTGGCAGTTAAAAATTCTTCAAGTTTAAACAAATAGATAGCTGTTTAGGTAGTATGGGATAAGCTAGGAAGCTGAAATTTTCAAATTATTTACAGTATAATAAATTTACACAAATAAACATTTCAATTTTACAATATATGTATTGCGGCGGCCGTTAAAAATTATTTAAATTTATACAATATGAAAAATATTATTTTATTTCTAGAAGCGCTACAACTTTAAAATTTGGCTAGATTGTGTAGCATTACAACCTTATAATGAAGAAAGTGTAAAATTTTTAAAATTGCGACATTTGGGGATTTTTTTTAAACTATTGTTTTTACATTTGTGAAAAACGAAAATCGCTGCAGAAATGAAATCTTTAGAATTAAAAGACTATTTGTAATGTTGAAATTTCTGTCTGAAAAATGAATGTTCTTTTAATGTGAGATGAAATGCTTGCAGTATGCAAGCACCAACTACTAGTATGTTATATCCTCTCCTCTGTAAGAGTCGTCGATATATAATAGATAACATATAAGCAGGAGGATACTAATGTTGAGGCACTTCCAGATGTGCTGGAGATTCGAAATTTTTTTCATAGGTAGAATTTTGTGCTAAACCGACTAGAAAAAGCGAAAATCTTTAAAAAGTGCAACAATGCGGCCGCTAAAAATTCGCAATTGTTTAAACAAATTTTCAAGGTTTATATATTTCTGAAAGTGCCACGGAGTTGAAATTTTTTTTATAAGTAGAAGTCTTAAAAAAACGAAATAGGGATTATACAAATTTTGATATTTTAATTTGTTTGGCAGTTAAAAATTCTTCAAGTTTAAACAAATAGATAGCTGTTTAGGTACTATGTGATGAGCTAGGAAGCTGAAATTTTCAAATAATTTACAGTATAGTAAATTTGCACAAATAAACATTTCAATTTTACCATATATGTATTGCGGCGGCCGTTAAAAATTATTTAAATTTAAACAATATGAAAAATATTATTTTATTTCTAGAAGCGCTACAACTTTAAAATTTGGCTAGATTGTGTAGCATTAGAACCTTATAATGAAGAAAGTGTAAAATTCTTAAAATGGCAACATTTGGGGATTGTTTTTAACTATTATTTTAACATGTGGGAAAAACGAAAATCGCTGCGGAGGTGAAATCTTTAGAAATAAAAAAATGTGTAATGATGAAATATCTGTCTAAGAAATGATTGCCTTTTCAAGGTGAGATGATATGCTTGCAGAATGCAAGCACCAACTACTAGTATGTTATATCCTCCTCCTCTGTAAGAGTCGTCGATATATAATGATATGTAACATATAGGAGGATACTAATGTTTAGGCACTTCCAGATGAGCTGGAGATTCGAAATTTTTTTTTTAGGTGGTATTTTGTGCAAAACCGACTAGAAAAAACGAAAATCTTTAAAAAGTGCAACAATGCGGCCGCTAAAAATTCGCAATTGTTTAAACAAATTTTCAAGGTTTATGTATTTCCAAATGTGCTACAGAGTTGAAATTTTTTTTTATAAGTAGAATTATTAAAAAAACGAAACAGGGATTATACAAATTTTGATATTTTAATTTGTTTGGCAGTTAAAAATTCTTCAAGTTTAAACAAATAGATAGCTGTTTAGGTACTATGTGATGAGCTAGGAAGCTGAAATTTTCAAATAATTTACAGTATAGTAAATTTGCACAAATAAACATTTCAATTTTACCATATATATATTGCGGCGGCCGTTAAAAATTATTTAAATATAAACAATTAGAAAAATATTATTTTATTTCTAGAAGAGCTACAACTTTAAAATTTGGCTACAATGTGTCGCATTAGAACCTTATAATGAAGAAAGTGTAAAATTTTTAAAATTGCGACATTTGGAGTTTATTTTAAACAATTGTTTTTACATTTGTGAAAAACGAAAATCGCTGCGGAGTTGAAATCTTTAGAATTAAAAGAATATTTGTAATGATGAAATGTCTGTCTGAAAAATGAATGTTTTTTCAAGGTGAGATGAAATGCTTGCAGTATCCAAGCACCAACTACTAGTATGTTATATCCTCTCCTCTGTAAGAGTCGTCGATATATAATAGATAACATATAACATATAAGCAGGAGGATACTAATGTTTAGGCACTTCCAGATGTGCTGGAGATTCGAAATTTTTTTCATAGATAGGATTTTGTGCAAAACCGACTAGAAAAAACGAAAATCTTGAAAAAGTACAACAATGCGGCCGCTAAATATTCGCAATTCTTTAAACAAATTTTAAAGGTTTATGTATTTCCGCATGTGCTACGGAGCTGAAATTTTTTTTATAAGTAGAATTCTTAAAAAAACGAAATAGGTATTATACAAATTTTGATATTTTTATTTGTTTGGCAGTTAAAAATGTCTGTCTGAAAAATGAATGTTTTTTCAAGGTGAGATGAAATGCTTGCAGTATGCAAGCACCAACTACTAGTATGTTATATCCTCCTCTGTAAGAGTCGTCGATATATATGTTATATCATTATATATCAACGACTCTTACAGAGGAGGATATAACACATAACATATAACATATAGGAGGATACTAATGTTTAGGCACTTCCAGATGTGCTGGAGATTCGAAATTTTTTTCATAGATAGGATTTTGTCCAAAACCGACTAGAAAAAACGAAAATCTTGAAAAAGCGCAACAATGCGGCCGCTAAAAATTCGCAATTGTTTAAACAAATTTTCATGGATTATGTATTTCCGCATGTGCTATGGAGCTGAAATTTTTTTTGTAAGTAGAATTCATAAAAAAACGAAATCGAGATTATGCAAATTTTTATCTTCTTTAAACCTCTTATGCTACAAAAATACTTGCGCTCTTTCCATGGCATTATTACCATAAACCCTTCTTAACATTTCAAGCTTTTCAGTTGCAGAAATTCCCAGTTTAACAAAAACATTGATGTTAGTTCTCTGCTCAAGATTACGCTCCATTTTCAATTTGCCAGCGAACACAAACACAGCCAACTTAAAAGAGCCAGAGCTGATGGCGCACTGGTCAGAACATGCTTTATTTCTTTAAATTATACCCGAATTTATGAAATTTTAAGGTTTTTTTATTAAAATTAACCCAAATTTGTTAGAAAAAATAAAACCAGATAATTACTTCAAATTTTTTTTTTAACCTGAGAAATTCATACCCTACTTATAATTTATTATTTTCCAAGTGTCTGTCTTTCTGTGCTATTCATTTAAAAAACCAGATGTTGTAAATGAGTGTATTTGCATTTCTTTCTGAGTTACGCAATGTTTGCGAGCTAAAATTATCTTTTGATTCTTGCCCTTACTAAAATCCCAGTTACCTTAAGGGATTTCTGGTTTAACGCTATCTTGCATAATCTGTCCTGGGAGCAAGTTACTTCGAAAGTAACATTCTTTGCATTAAATTCTGCTTCAAGCCTCAAACTCGGCAAAACTGCAACAGAAACACACAGAATGCTTAAACAAGCATTTGGTGATGATGCTTTAAGCCAAAGCAAAACGTTCCTTTGGTACAAACGTTTCAAGAATGGACGGACGTCTGTCGACGACGATGAGCGTTCTGGTCGACCGTCGACAAGCACAACTCGGGAAAACGTCACTAAAGTGCGTGAGGCTATCCTGGCAGACCAAAGGCAAACAATCCATGACGTTTGCGACATCATCGGACTGTCGTACGGATTGTGGATGATTGTTTAATTTATAGAATAATCAAGAACATTGAAGACTGCGGGACACTACAAACTGATTTAGATGAACTTTTACGTTGGGCAGAAGAAAATAAAATGATAATAAATGCAGAGAAAACAAAACTAATGCAAAGGAAGAAGTGCATTGAATTGGGACTACGATTTAGAGGGCAGCATCCTAGTGGAAGATGATGAGTGTAAGTATCTCAGGGTAACCTTCACGAGGGATCTTCAGTGGGGACCGCAAATAGAGTCGTAGCCAAAGCATACAGAGCACTGCATTTTATAATTAGAGTCTTAGGTAAGAGTAGTACTGCCACAAAGGAAATGGCTAATAAATCGTTAGTTAGGACTATTCTGGAATATGTTGCAATGGTGTGGGACCCTCACTTAGTAGGCCAGATAAAACAGCTTGAGATGTTGCAGAGAACTGCAACGAACTATGTCTTAGGGGATTTCAGAAGAACCGAAAGTGTAACAGGAATGTTAAAAAAACTAGTGGGATTTGTTGGAACATAGAAGAAACATAGCTAGGCTAGGGGGACTTTTTAATGCATACACGGAAAAGCCGGCATGGGCAGATATTAGTAATAGGATTAAGAAACCTTCATACTATGGACGTAGGGACCATAAACACAAAAAACAAATTGGGCAACTTTTCGTTTCTTAATCGAGGAATTGAACATTGGAATGTCTTACCTAAAGAGGTCTTCAAGCCATTTCCTTCCCACGTAGGTCTCTTTAAGGTGAAGTTAAATAGCATAAATGGACTAGTTGTTCAAAATGTACAATAATTATGGGTATATTTAATGACAAGCTATTGAGTGATGCGTGACATTTCCATTTAGTGTACCATTTATATGGAAAATCCCCTCGGTTTTTCAGTTTTTATTTCAGAATGTAGTTTTTCTTATTCTCTTTTTTATACATCTTAACTGTCTGTCCATTTATCATATATATCATGACTCAGTATTATATATCACAAATATTAAATAAGTAAAAGAGAGCGAGCTACACTGGCAAATATATAAAATGTAAGCGAAGGAAATTCTCCAAAGCCAGTCAAACTGATAAAACCCGGTTAAAAGGCCGGATAAAAACAGTGGAACCCGGATAAAAACCCAATACGTATTTCGGCTACAAAGTAACCATCATCAGGGGTTAAAAAACGGGGGGAAGGGGGACTTGAGAGAGGGCAACTGAAACCAAGACCAGTGGCACGCTCTCAAGTGGATGTCCAGGGCTGTCTCTGTGTATTTATACCTGGTTGGTGGGCAGGGGGGGAGAAGAAAAAGGGGAGGACCTAGATGACCTAGGTGATGGGAGAATAATGGACGATTAGAATTTGACGTGTACAGGAAACCAACCCATACCAACAATTATATTAAGAAAGACTCCAATCACCCTTACAAATAAAAGATCGCGGCTTTCAACCATATGGTACACAGACTATTGACGACACCGCTAAATAAAAAACGTTTTGACAAAGAAGTAAAATATATTAAAAACGCGGCCCTAGAAAACGGGTACACACACGAATTGATAGACAACATTATTAACAAGCAATCCAAAACATTAGACAAGAAGACAAGTACTACGCTTGCTCTAAGTGACGATAGGAAGAAAAAATTTATTTCACTCCCCTTCCATCCAACCCTAAACAAAGGGCTAACAAAAATTTTTCATAACGCAAATTATACACTAACGTTTCACAACACAAATAACATTAAAAATTTATTAGGGAACCCTAAAGACAAAATACCCACATTAGAAAAATCCGGCATATATCAAGTGTTGTGCCCCACATGCAACATGTCTTACATTGGCCAAACGAAAAGAAATATCTCCATCAGATTCAAAGAACATTTAGCGCACTACAGACATGGACGCTTTGAAAAATCGGCCGTCGCGAAACACATTTTGGAATATAACCACCCATTAGACACAAATAACCTCAAACTGCTTAAACAAGTCCCAAATACCAAACTCGACGCAACAGAAAGCTTACACATTCATAAATACAGACACACCCTGATGAATAACGAGTTAGGGGTAATAAACAGCGTTCTTTTTAAACTGACCTCCCCCCCTTTTTCTCCCATCACCTAGGTCATCTAGGTCCCCCCCCTTTTTCTTCTCCCCCCCTGCCCACCAACCAGGTATAAATACGCAGACACAGCCCTGGACATCCACTTGAGAGCGTGCCACTGGTCTTGGTTTCAGTTGCCCTCTCTCAAGTCCCCCTTCCCCCCGTTTTTTAACCCCTGATGATGGTTACTTTGTAGCCGAAATACGTATTGGGTTTTTATCCGGGTTCCACTGTTTTTATCCGGCCTTTTAACCGGGTTTTATCAGTTTGACTGGCTTTGGAGAATTTCCTTCGCTTACACAAATATTAAATGACTGCACTAGTTATGAACGATAATGCAGCTGCCATTGTTTTATTATATTTAAATCTGTTACAGAAGAATATTGTATGCAACAAATGTTTAAATTCATAGCTAAGCTGTTGTGACGAGAGTTCTCTGATTTGATGTTTGCATGGAATTGTATGTAATTTATGGAAATAGTATCAAATAACCAAGTTATATTTTTAAGATAAATTATGTAATTTAAGGGTTGGCTAAGGAAATTGCAACATGCCTAGTGATAGCCTGTTTAAAATCCAAAGAATTTTGCAAGTGATGATAGATCTTGGTAGTATATTACATACCTTAGTAATAATCTCTAACCTAACTGTATATGTAAATAGGATTCATTTGTGAATATGTATGTATATGTATATATTTGTATATGTAAGATAGGATTTATATATGGCATGTAGAGCTGCTGCCACCAGGATTGTTCCTAATTGCAGTGTATACGTAATAATAATATATAATAATAATAATGAATACTGCTACTAACGAGCACACTCATCCCAAAAATGGAAAAATTGGCAAAATTGGAAAAATTTGTTAATACAGTAAAACCTGGTTAGTATGTTTTTGCAGGGGACAGGACAAATGAACATATTAACAAGGAAAACGTGCTAAGCAAGTTACAGTGAAAATCACTTAAGACGAAAACGGATAATACGAAATATCGGTTAACACAAAATATCGGTTAACACAAAATGCATGCTCAGTCCATTCCAGATCTTATACTTTTCTGTGTATAACTATTCGCTTAACGTGAAACGGTTAACACAAAATATCTGTTAACCCGAAAATAATCTTTGGTCCTAATTAAGTAAAACCATGAGAAATTCTTTGGATAAAACGAAATGGCAGTTGAAACCGAGTTTTCAAATTTCCCATTATTGCACAAAGGAGGAAAAATGCCACTACCTGACCACCTGAAACAAAATTTCACCCTGGAATGCTAATCTTGAATAGGAGGAGTGTGGTTGTTTAACTTTCATGAAAATCACGACTGATGAATAGGGTACGTATTTTTTGGATTTAAACAAAAAGTATTATTATTTCTTTAAAATTTTGGGTTTACATAAAAAATTTTGAAAAGTTATCAGGTTTAATTTTAGCTTTAGTTATTGACACAACAAAATCTGTCAACATTTCTTCATTAATATTATGCCTTTCCGGCATTTGCAAGTGATGCAAATGGCTACATGAACACACTACATCAGAGGTCTGCAACCCACGGGGCAAATGCAGCCCCCGAGAGCACTCCATGTGACCTGCGAAGCTGCGATGAAAAGGTGATTGGTAAAATTTGATAAAGACAATTTCATATTTTTTCAGTATAATTATCGTCTCAAACCCTTTTCTGGTTAAGCTTTAACACTACTAATTTATTTAGATTTGATTTTCACTAATACGAGACCACAGAATCCCTTGGTAACTCATCCGGCTCGCTGAAGCTCTTATGACTTCCAATGCAGTCATCTGAAGCATTCACGACAACGATTGCTGCCCACCATGTAAAAGGGTTGAGCTCCACTGATCTAAATAGTTCGTTTTTCAAATGTTTTTGTTTGACTGCATAATCAATTATAGTTCTTGAATGATAGACAATAATGTGAAATTTAACTAAACAAAATTCAGGGCATTTAACTCCAGCTACAGCATACTCTTAATCATTTAGACGCCATGTGTTAAAGGTTAATGCTATCACCAAAATAATTACTTCTCTGTTTACCTGAGCAGTTTGACTGATACTCGTTAAAGTGGTGCACTCAGGGCTTGTAAGATGCTACATCATTACAGACAGTTTACAGAGAAATTTTAAATGATTTATTCTTCCTTTATAAATTAGGAAACATGTCAAGCAACAAGAATTACAGAAACTTTATGGATATTATAAGTAATTATTAGAATATGATTCTTATGGAAAACAGATAAGAAATGAGACAAGACACATCTCTTGGACTAATTCCAGTGGCCGCATTGATGAAACCAAGGCACGAAAAAATATCCACAATTTAGGAAAGTACGATATTACATAAATATACAACAAATGTTAGTAATATAATCATAATCGAAAGAAATACAAAAGTTGCAGAAACCATACAACCTTGGCTCTGTTTCTTGGCTTCCGCTTTGGCTTCCGTTTTTGGTTTACATTTTTCCATTTACAAAAGCTATTCTGCACACTGAACACAATCACGCTTTCTTGTCACTTTTGCCGTTCACGTTCCACAGACAATTTTTTTGCATGTTTGACATCTGTCTTTTGTTTTATTCATGTTGCAGCTACCAACCTTGCATTCCTGGCGACGAGAACTTTCTTCGCCTTCTTCTTCCATTGTAAGAGTGAGTAAAGGAGTCACTAATTTCCGGGACAACTAGTAAGGCTTTGTTAGTTCTGTAGCAAGCTGCCTAATGAATTTTCTCTGAGATATTTTTGCACCAGTAAGTTCCTCGTACTGGGTGTACGCATTGATGCCTGCGAGGTCGAGCACATTGAAAAGTACGTGCACAGACCATCTATGACTCATTGATTTCACCGTGTACTTGCACGCAATTTTATCCACTGTGCCAACACCACACTTAGTAGTGTTGTAAAATGATATTGTGTCGAGAATTTTCTTCGAGTGGTTCCCGTCTATGCCCACATAAGGATGAAGAGTGCTGAGAATGAGGATGTATATGCTCACTTTACCTTGGTAAGATGTAATGTAATGTCGTTGTGCTTGTACAGGACCGTCATGTGGAGTGGATCACCTGTAGACTTCATAGAGTAATGGACTTTTATTCTGCTTTGGTTGCCTGTGCCTACGAGACTTGTGCACTTTTTCTTCAACAGTTTTGCTAAATTCAGTGAGCTGAAGAAGTTATCACAAGTAACATTCCTTCCTCTGTTTATGCATAGGTTGATAAGACGCAAAACCACGTGCTCAGCAAGAGTCCGTTCTGCAGGTCGCGTCTCGTCTTTTCGAAGGTAAGGAAAACTATTAACAACATATTTAGTCTTGACATCAACAGCTAATAAGTATTTTACGACAAACTTATCCGGCTTATTTGCCATGTACTGCGTAAATGGGCATCTAGCTTTAGAGGGAAAAAGTTGTTCATCCACAGTGATATTCTCAGAGAGCTTGTAGCAAAGAATGCAATTAGCAATAAATTTCTCCCAAATGACTGAAACTAGTGCAGATTTGTATGTTTGCAGCCGTTCCCACCGTGTAGCTTTTTCATCAAAGCAAAGGAACCTCATTATTTCCAAAAAAGATTGTGTGGCATGGTTTGAGTGAAAATCTCGGAAACATTCCCATGAACACAAACCTACAATGTTTGTGTCTGCTCCATAAGACCCACGAGCATACAAAAGACAAATGAAGGCACTCCGATGCCGCTCAAAGTCTCTCACTGGCATGTATGAACCTCTCTTGCATGATGTCACAGGCACATGTGTATCTGTGGTAAGCTCGACAATACATCCCTCATTGCTGCAGAAGAGAAAGTGCTTTGTAGAGTACATTACAAAACATCATACTCTCCAAAAGCAGTGTAATTGCCATAACTTCCGCAAGTTTCACTTCAGCGATCAGAATGACTTCTCTGGTATAAGTAGGTATGATATCTCAGAATGCAGAAGGTGAGTGAGATACATGGATTTTCATCAGTTTCTCAAAGAGTACATTAAAAATTATTAAAGTCACAAAAAGTCAGGCATGAGTGATTGATGTTAAGAAAATGGCTTCCAGCGAAAAAGGAAAAGTTGTCAGAATGACCGCTCCGGTAAACCTAGTGTTAAATGTCAACATATAAATACCTTCAAGTACTAGTAAGTTCACATGATGAAGATTTAACTAGTTGATAAAGCATATTTACAAACTGCTGCCATTTAATACAAACTAATGCAAAGCATCCAAAATTTAAGAAAAACAGTGATGATTCAATTGTCAAACGGAATCAATCCATGCATAAAACACAGCTATCATATTAATTTAATGTCCCTGTTAAATATTTTCAGATTCCTTTTCCATAAATTTATATTTGAAAAGCAATAATTTATACTTCAGTTAACAACATAATATTTTTGCACACTATTCTCTGAATATCTTTATTTATTTTCAGTATTTTTTTAATCTACTAATAAAATTAGATAACTTACAATATGCTGATTGAGGGTTTGTTCCACTAAAGAGACACAACGTCTATACACAGGCTCACAGTAAGGCAGGAATCCAGATTGAAGAGCAGTAGCCACACTTGATAAGCACTTCAAAAAATTGAGTTACTTCTTAGTCATCATAACTTTTTGAATTACATGCTTTAAAGAGTCAAGAATAAATGCATAATAAGGATCACTATATATACCTCGAGCAAAGGAAACAGGTCCTTGTCCTCATCTTTCAGAATATTCCACTTCTGAATCAAAGGTGGCATGAGAAGGTTAATATAATCAGGCTTATTTAAATGTGAGCCAACTGAGTCAGCCAAAGTTCCAATTGCATCATATAAAATCAAGAGATTCTTGTGCTAAAGGAAGTTCAAAAACAAAATCATATTAGTCAATAGTCAATACATTACATTCTAGCATCCAACAACTTTTACACCCACCAACCTGATATTTGCTGAAAGCAAATACTAAAGTTTCAAGGATAAACCCTAGGTAAGGGACTAATTCAGTGCATGCTTCTTCCTCCAAAGTAGCAAAAGCAGAACAAGCTGCTTCTTGCACCCTCTTATTAGCATCTAGAACTCGCTTCAAGAGCTGAAACCAGAAAAAAATTCATTTTTATTAGTGAATTTATTCATCTAACAAAATATTCTTTTATCAAAAAAATTCCTCTATACTTCAATGACCAAGGATGATACATCATCTGTTTACAAAATATATGATAAGTAAATGGTTAGTAGATAAGCTTTGAAATTGCAATTTTAAATGCAGATGGCTATTATTCAAAGAAAAATGTAGTTTTTGTGTATTCATATCATACTGTATTTGCTCAAGTAATACCTGCTGCCTCTTTCCTAAAACATCCCCTCAAAATCATATGGAGTTAGCCTTAGATGATTCTAAACTCAGATTTTTCTATAAGAAACATTCCATTGTATTAACAGTAAAAACCTGTTTCACCAATACTCACTGAAATGGCAGCAATTCTGCCAGCACCTACTTCACCTGTAAATTTCCATGACTGGCATCCGTGATGCTATGATATACCCTAATCTGCCATTAAGTGTCAACATACTGCTGACAGGTTACATATTGATAAATTCTTGCTATGGTCTCAGGAATTCCATGCTGTTCTCTAATCTGTCACAAAGTGTCAACCTAGTTGTGAAAGACATTGAAGTACGATATGTGCCCTTGTTATTGAAAAGGATGTTAAAACAACTCTTCAAATATCCCAGAAATCATGAATAAAGCTATAAGTAGCAGAGGAAAACAAGGGAAGTGAGTGATAACGATAAATTATTGATGATGTCAATTGTTCAACAATTGGAACCATTTTAAAAGACAAACAAAAAATTGTTGATTACATTCCCAACACAGGCTCACTTCAGTCTGTGATTGTCAGTAAAAACCGAAGTGACATCATTGAAGAAATGGAACGGTGTTTAACAATTTGGATTCAGAATCAAAATAGAAAAAACCAACGATTGAGTACTGAATTGATTCAAGATAAGGCTAGAAGCCTTTTTCAGGATATTACATCGCGTATGGGAGAAACGGCGAGTGATAATTCCTTCCCTAATTCTTCAGAATAACAATCATGGGTTCCCTCCCGTCAATAGATGTCTTGGAAACCACAATGTTCTCCACACGACTAACTTTGTACAAGGAAATTAAAGTTTTTATTGAAAATAAATGAATTTATCCTAACTGTTCACTTTTTATTCACTTTATAAGGAAAAAACTGATACTTCATAAATATTCAGGAATGGATTACTGAATTTAACATTGTTTCTTATAGAAAAAGTCAATTCAACTTACGAACAATCAGCTTACGAACGCATTTCCAGGTACGCATTAAGTTCGTAAGTAGAGGTTCGCCTGTATTGTTAATGGGGAAAAACAGCTAAGTAGCACAATAAAATAATAAGTGCAACAGAACAGAACCTGACAGTTCTTAAACAGTCATGAAATAAATTACTGAATAAATTACAGCATATCCAATGAGGTATTCACTAATGTGATATAGCATTATCAGTATGGAGAATTAGTGGTGGGCAATGTAGGCCATATACCCAAGGCAAGATGTTCATTTGAGATTAAAGTGTAAAATTTTTTATGTTATGTTACTCCTAGAACAATGCCAAAATCGCTTTAGAAAACTACAGAGTAACTACCTAGTTCCTTTGCCATGGTGGTGGCTAATGTGTAACTGACTTAACTGTTTCTCTTCCAAGCAGTAATACATACTAGAAGAAACATTTGGCTGATAGAACATGGATCAGTTTATTGCTGCATTTTTCATATGACAAGCATTTAGGATAGTATCTACTATAAATAGCTGCTTCTTACATAGTAAAATGTCAGTGTAACGAATGCCAGAGTAGCGAAATAATCAGTAAAATGAAATTATTTTCCATTCCCTGCCAATTTACTATGTAACATTATGTAAAAATGTTTCATTTTAACGAATATCATTGTAATGAAAATATCACTTTAGCTCAATAAAAATTTATCCCAATACAAAAATATACCATTATTATAACAAAGTTTGTAAAGAGAAATTCCTTAAACAGTACGATCTTAACTGGGTTTGATTTTTAGAATCTGGCAACTGCAATGATTTAAACTTGGTGAAATCTCAGTCCAGGCAAGTGTATTGGATGATTACCCAACTAGCAACCAATAGGCAGGTTCTTCACAGCTCCACTGGACCGTTCAGAAAAAAATTAAAGACTTTTTACACACTTTTCTTTAACTCACTCTCTTATATATTTATGTTTCTTTCAAATGTTTCTCGCTTTATATCTCTGCCCCTATAAATCCTACAGGGCTGAAATTTCGGGTATATTTCAGATGAGCACAGACGAGAAAAATCATAAGTCACAAAAAGGTAATATTTAACGGGTCTTTTTAACCCCAATGTTCCATTTCAATATCCCATAAGAAAAGCATGGGTATCAGTGCAAGGCTTTCTAAAAATGCATTTTTAAATTACTTAAAATTGGGATGCGAATTCAAGAAAAGAACAGTTGTCTAGCTGAAAGAACAGAGTTCTTAATTTTTTAAGGCAGAAGTCAAATACATACCGAATTAGGGTAAATATCTGCATGAAATCTGAAAAAAGTGTGAATGTTACCTCTCTTCAACAACGGAAATGTATAAAAACCATGGCAACGACATTATTGGTTTTAAAAGGACCTTTAATCTATTACATATATTAATGAGAATTCTGTCTTTCTTTCTGTATGATTGCACATTAGCAGCACATTTTTCATTTGTATTTTAAAATCACTTAAAATAACGATATGAATACGGGACTTGCACCAAACAACGCCTAAAAGAATGGATATTCATTTTCCAGCCATCGATTTTCAAATATGCGTCGAAACATTCCACAAATTCGTTATTAACACATTGTCTTCAGAAAACATAGTACTACGTGTTTCACTGCCCGACCGTTGTAGTTGGGACACGTATTAATACGTATTTTGCCTACACGTAAGGAAACGCATCACTACGTGTTTCACAGCTGCCCTGTTGAGGGCAGCAGATGTTGTACTAATTATTTGGGTATCCTTGTAGGCATTGTAGGCTACTGCCACCTTACAAATCAGTGTAACTAATATAGCTGGACTGTGAGATATGATAAAGGAAATGCTTCAAGCATTAGTTCATAATGCGTAGTCTCTCATTTGTATCTTTTTGAGCGTTACCATACTGTGACCAATTACTATGATGGAGACAAAACGTTTTTGTGTAATTATGACTGCATTAGTATAGCATTTTCAATAAAATTATGCAACAAAAATAAAATATATGAATTGTACTTTTATACTCACTAATTGTACTTTTGTACCAACCGCAACTGTAAATAAATTTAAATTTGATGAAACTGAGTTATAATATAGATTGTAGTCAGTACTCATTTCAAATTTGACTTGAAAATATTGAGTACTTGGGAAATTACAATAGTTTAAGTATAATTACATTATTATTATACATTACAATGCATGTAATAACCAAATGCTCGCTACAGAGAAGAGGCTGCATGAAAATATGCCCGACGGTCAAGTGTTAACACGAAAATTTGGCTAAATTTTAGACGAAAAAATTTCGCCATCAAGGGCGATAGCATTGCTGCTGATCTAGCAAAATTACATCCATATTTAAAAGCAATGACATGAACTTGGATATTGTATTTGAAATCAATTGTAAGAACTCTTCTTATATATTCGAATGCATTTTAATCGAAAGGGTAGCAATGATGGCTTAATTTGAATGATAGGTTTGTTTACTGCAGTGCCATTTCTAAGGCATGGAAGAAATGCGAACAAACATATGACCGCTAATATTTTAATTAGCTTTTTGTTTTGTTTACCTTGACGATGAAAGAACTTAGTAAGTAGCTTTTTTAATTAACACATTTTTTGTAATCACTATAAATGCACCAGCCATGTGTCAAATACTTTGCTTAATTATCGAAAGAAATTAATCATAATCATTGTCAATATAGTAATTTGCTTTAAATTGCCCAATAAAATTTGCAAACGAAAAGATATTTTCAATGTATGCGTGAAGTATCTTCCTATTTGAAAAGTTGAGTTCGCATCATTACAATGCATCCGAGTCGTTTCTGACTTAAAGTTTTTATGTTACGCATTTATTTGTTTTAAATTTACATGAAACTTTTTACATACATTTTCAATCAGTTTTAGTCCTGCATGATTTTGTTTCATTGTAAGCTGTGTAAATGCACTTGAAAGCCTGAGTCCAATAATGCAAAAATCCGAGATCAACAATTCCAGCTACCATAGCATCCTCTTTATGAAATGTCGAAAAATTGGAAAAAATTGAATATAAACTTAAAATATGAGGGAGGAGAATGGAAGAGACA
This sequence comes from Tanypteryx hageni, assembly GCA_028673005.1. Lineage (NCBI taxonomy): Eukaryota > Metazoa > Arthropoda > Insecta > Odonata > Petaluridae > Tanypteryx > Tanypteryx hageni. Next base: position 6,494,403 of record CM054112.1, read on the forward strand.
AAAAGACGAATGGGATGTACCTTAAATTTAATATTTAATCCATGCATACCCGTGATATTGATGGACTTTTGTACTAGTACTCTTAATGGAAATTAAAGATGTTTTAATGCTTTTAAAGGAAATTAATGCCATCATAATGAATTATTGTAAGACTTCCATAACTCGAATCTCAAGGGAAAGTAAAAATTATTTAAGTTATAGATAATTAAAAATACAAAAATATTTTTTTTATAATTGTGAAAAGTGTCATCTTTGGAATTTTTTATTCTTTCGTAAATCTTGTTTAAGAAGTAAACACTAATTCATTGTTTCTTTTTTATAACTATTCTTTTTTGTTATATGTAACCATCGTTCTGACATTTTGAATAAAGTGCAAAACATTCCCTTGACTGTGGTGCCACAAATGACGATGGCCAAATATGGAACTATGTCCTACAGTAATATGTTCTCATATGAATTAACACTGTTAGTACATCGAAAAAATTTCCTGTTATGATGGGTTGGGTTGTTGCAGTTGCACCTTCACTTTATATAAATATATTACTCGTATTATTTCTAAATTTTTACAAGTTCCTTTTCCTACTATGATTACAATGACGACTTAAGCACTACGCAGTTCTCAGAGCTACCGTTTTTGGTGCTACTGGCAGGGTGAGGATATATTGCACTTCCTATACATTTTCAAAATTGCATTTCAATGTAACAAAATTTCATTGTAACGAATACATTTTGGTTGTCTGCATGACTTCGTTATACAGACATTTCACTGTATTTATATGATATAAAACCTAAGGTACTTCTAGAATTTCTATTGACCTGAAATGTGTGAGGTTGATAGGTCATTGGGTACAACCAACAGGAAAAATAAAAAATTTCACTTTTTAGGGGTTTATTTTTGACTCTATTGTCCCATTCCAATACCCCATAAGAAAAGCATGGAAACCTGTGCAGGGTTTCGTAAAATTGCATTTTTAAATTAGATATATTTAAGATAGAAACTCGGGACTAAAACTAATCTATAGCTGAAATAATGTGGTTTGTTATTTTTGAACACTAAATTCAAATCCATGCCGAATTTGAAATTTGATATTATGTTAATGCGCAAAATGTGTAGGGATTCTTGTTGTTTCCTTCCTCCCTTTCTTCCTCTCTTCCTGCACCAGAAAGTTGCTGAGGATGCCAGCATCAGCAGTCCTTCCTCACATTACCCTACCTCAAATCCTACTAACCGTGAGAACGCCTACCCAATCATCCCACACCACCCCACCAGCCTTTGCACACCACCCCAATTGTGAGGTATGTGCCGAACTTTACCCACTAGTGGCATCATTATTAGCCAATCAGAAGAATCCATGGAGTCATGTGGGGACACCACTAGAAGATGCCGAGGCTGTAATTATAAGGCAGGGAAAAGAATAAAATGTTGTACATGTAACAGCCTGTGATTTACCCTCTTCCTCCGTGTTCCCTTGCCCCTCCCCGGCGAACCCCATCCTAGCGAACCATCAATCGCCTAGTCAAGCAATCAAAAGTTTACAACTGGTGTCAGAAGTGGGATTACCACCGATTCGCGAATGAATACCTGGGAGGCATCGATATCACGGAGGAATCACATCCGAAACGACTGGTAGAGTCAGTATTGGGGGACGAGAAATCGACTTACAAGATGCCATCAACGACTTCAGAGAGAGGATACGAATGCTTACGAGAGAAAATGAGGAGCTGAAGAACCGTTTGGTATGCGCTGAGTAGAATGGGCATATCACCATTCTGAGGTAGAATTTTACTCTTCTAAACACCATCGACATTTTTTCTGGCCAACCGAGAGTATTGACACGTTTTCTGAAAGAGTGGAGCAAGTCACCGAGCTGAGCTGCTGGACGAATGACGATACACTCAAGGTGGCGAGATTGCAGATAGCGGGCAAGGCAGCCGAGTTTTGTCGTAGCAAAGTAGAATGACGGACCAACACCGACTATCCGACATTTAAGGAGTATTTAGTGGGGTGGTATAGAACGGACTGCTCGCTTCTATAGGGAGATGTTGGCAAAGATGGGAATGGATCCACAAGAGGGCCCTTGATGCGTTTTTGCAGGGTCTTCCGGGTGAGCTGGAAAGATTGTATCATTTGGCAATGACGGAACCCTTTGATGCAGCCATTGAGACTGCAGTGATGATACAAGAGGTAGACAGGACACTTAGGCCAGCGTCACCAGTGAGACAAATCTTCTGCACCCCGACGGAAAGGTGATGCTACGAGTGCGGGGAGACAGGCCATTTCGCATGCTCCTGTGGTAACAGGCGATGGTGCTACATTGTGGGGAGCGTGGACATTTGGCACGGGAGTGTCGCAGACAAACACCTGGAAGGTGGTCTGGCCCTTTACATGGTCCCAGGCTTGGGCCCCAATAAGATTGGTACTCCCATGCATCGAATCTGCACCACGAGAGAATAATTTAGTGGTGGAGGTTAAGGTGAATGGTGCAAAATGTAGGATGCTTATTGACACAGGCTCAAGTGTTTAATTATTCGTCAAGTGGGGCCAAGGGACTAAGGGCATCCGCTTTTAGGATTAAAGGAATTTCCGGTAGCATAGTTTGGAATTATGGGGAAAAATTAGTTGATATGGAAATGGAAAATTTTTATTGTAAAATAAACATGCAAGTGGTAGAGACACTAGGAGGATATGAAGGTATCCTGGGGCTGGATTTTCTTAGGAGAAATGGGGGGTTAATGATGTAAGTGCAGGGGTATTGAAAATTAGAAATGGTGTTGTACCGCTGCGACCTTGGAACCCAAAGAGCATGCAGAGGGTGGGGGTCACCCAGTTGCCTTGTGAAAAAGTGTGTGAAGTCACCGTGTGCCTCATGGAATTTGAAGTGATTCCCCCTAGGTGCAAAAATTTTTTACATGTAGAGGTCTTGGTTACTAGTGTGGATAGAGAACACCTGTGTACAGTAGGAGTACCGTTAGAGTTAGAAAATATTAAGATTGCTCCAGTGCTGTGTGAAGTTTTAGAAAGTAAATTGATTTTTCTAAAAGTTGCAAATTTTGGTGAAGAAGAAGTTTCGCTGCAGAAGGGAATGCGAGTAGCATTGATGAGTGATATCGATTCGTTGGAAGAAGGCTATTTAATGGAAGTCTATTTAATGGAAGAAATGCGATGTCAGGGTGACGACTGAAAGTGTGAATGATTTGGACTTGGTGGGAAAGTTAGCACATTTAAATGCCACGGAGAGGGAGAAGTTATTGACGATACTAAAGCGATACAAAGACTTGTTTTGTAGCCAAGCAATGCCACCAGCCACCAATTTGACGACATCAGATTCCTATGGGAGATGCGGTGCCGATTTATAGGAAAGCCTATCGGGTGCCATTTCACCAAAAGCCTCTAGTGGAGAAATTTGTACAGGAACAGTTAAGTTCAGGAGTCATAGTACCCAGCACTTCCCCTAGGGCTTTCCCCGTTGTTATTGTTCCAAAAAAAGCATTGGATGGAAAGCCTAATTATAGATTTTGTGTTGACTTTCATGCCCTTAATGCAGTAACAGTGCCAGATGTTTACCCATTAGCTAACATTAATGAAATTCTAGCCTATTTAGGAGTAAATATTTTTCTATGCTAGATTTGACAAGCAGCTACTATCAGATTCCCATGCTTCCAGAATCCCAGGAAAAGACAGCTTTTAACGTAGACAGTAGCCATTACAAGTATACTCATATAGCCTTCGGGTTAAGAAATGCCCCAGCAAGTTTTCAATCCATGATGGACGGCATTCTCAGAGGGTTAAAGCCTGCGCAATGCTTGGTGTACTTGGATGAAATCATAATATTCGGCACAATTGTAGAGCAGCACGCGGAACGTTTGGAAAATGTTTTTGAGAAATCGAGGGAGGCGAAATTATTGCTGAAATTCGAGAAGTGCCATTTTACAATGGAAGAGGTTAAATATTTAGGGCATATGATCAGCTAGGTTAGCGTCAGCCCAGACCCTGATAAGATTTCAACAGTGAAGACCTTCCCTACGCCGAAATGCACCAAGGAGTTACAATATTTCCTTGGCCTTGCCAACTATTATGACCAGTTTGTTGACAATTATGCTGTAATCACAAGGCCTCTTACCCGGCTGCTCAAGAAGGGAATCGCTTTTATTTGGACCCGACTGCAAAGAGGCAATGGAAAATCTGAAAAATGCTGTCACCCCAAGCCCCGTATAGGGATATCCAGACTTTAAAAGGCAATCCATCATTTCCATGGATGCGAATAACTTTGCCATCGGAGCAGTGTTATCACAAGAGACTGAGGAGGGGGAACGCCCAATTGCCTACGCATCGTGTTAGCAACATGTGGCGGAGTTAAAATATATGACAATGGAGAAAGAACTTTTGAGCATAGTGTGGACAATTAAACAATTTAAATGTTACATTTATGGTAGGAAATTCAAGGTAATTACTGATCATGAAAGCTTGAAAAGGTTTATGGGCCTGAAGGACCTGTCAAGTAGGCTCATGCGGTGGTCATGTCTGTCATCCTCGTACGAGTTTGAAGTGTGCTAGAAGCTGGGGAAATTGCATCAGAATGAGGATGCTTTAAGAAGGAAAATAAAGCAAGTTGAGGTATTCGAGGAAAATGATCTAGCAAGGGCCCAAAACAGTGATGGTGAATGCAACAGATGGAGGACAACGAGGAGATTTAACAAAAGAGATAATTTACTGTGTAGAAAACCTAGTGAAGGGCTTAGGGTTGTCGTGCCAGGAGAATTATATCGTAATTTCTTTTTAAATTTATTTCATTCGCCTTAAAATTTGTCTCATGACGAATTTGTCGAGCGATGAATTGACGCGCAACTAGTTGTAGAACCGTAAGAAGTATGATTACGTATTTGATGTTTTTTTAAACAAATTAAATGTCAGATAAAATAATTGTATCTACTGAAAGTTTTCATTGCAAACTTACAATCCAGATTTCAATAAATATATTATTAATTTTTTTAAATACATTTAAAAGTTGTTTTTTTTAAACAAATTTTTAACAAATCATTTCAATTAATAAATGAACTAGTATACCTATCTGAATGTGTGTTCTAAAAATACAGCAAATACATTCAGTGGGAAATTAGGTCGTAAATTCTTTTGGCTGTTTTCACAGTTTTAAAAGGGGGGGTTGTCTTAGATTTGGGTAAATATGGTAATATTCCGGCATCTATGCTCAACGGAATCATGGTGAATAGGGATAAAATACTTAAGGATGCAAGACGTGAAAGTCAGCAGAAAATATACCGGAGATTTCATGGACAGAGGAGGATGGGCGTTCGACAGCTGCTTTACCCTCCCCCTCGCCTCCCAAAGAGGCACGTAGAGAGGAAGATTCCACTGATCACCCAGAAGCACCGGTGACACCACCAACACCTGCCACACCTTGCTTACGATCTCCTTATTTTCTTCGCCCAAGGAGGACGCCTATCGCAGAACAGGATGAAGTCGGCCCAACTGTGATCCCTCTTCCCTCCTCATCCTTCTTGTCATCAGAAACTGATCCACCTCAAGCCATTTTCCCTTACAATTTGAGACCCGGCCCATAGTGACGCAAAATGGTGATAAGCGTTGTTGTGTGATTGTGAGTGTGGTGTCTGCCTTTGCTGGGGGATACCATGAGTGACCCCTTGAGTAATGGTATTTTGTTTGAGAGGCAGACAGACATTATCCTTGTGGAGCATTCATGATCCGTTGTGATTAACTTTGATCTGATAAAATTATAAGTGTAATACAAGAGACTAGCTCATGCCTTTGATATTGTCAGTGATTATGTATGTGAAAATAGGGAGTGTCCTCGAGTGCAGGGTATCAAATGGCTGTTAGGAGAATGTTTGTGGAGTATACAAGAGTAAAGGAGATGGAAATTTTGGTAGATTGGAAAAAGGGAGAGTGAAGTAATAGAGGTACCCTTAGGGACTAAGGACAGCACCTTCGAAAGATATTTGGTTCATGCATTTCCTGTTTATCAAAGCAATTTGAATGTTTATGTTGAGTGGAAACTGGGACACACCCTTTTGATTAGTACCGATTGAAATTACTTTTCCGTTTTGGAGAAAAATGACATGGAAAATTGTAAAGCGGGACTGCTGTTGATTTGTCCTATGACTTCTACACTAATTAATAGAGCAGCTGGTGTTTGCGATTATGATATTTTTATGTTTAAATCTATTGTAAAGTGCAGTAAAGAAATAATTAGGCTGACCTATCCCTTTTTTTTAATGAATTAGCCAAGGCTGGCTGTTTATGTTGCCACGAGTGACACACATGGCTTTATTATGTCGAAATGGCACTATAAGCGAGTGCTCAATCACTATGCAAGTTAATGGGAGTGACCCTATGGAAGATACGAGTCATTGTAACATTTTGGGTAATGATTTTAAATTAATGGCGGCATTACATGGTCGAATTTATAATGTCAGCAATAGCATTGACTTAGAAAAATTATCAAGTGAGCTAAACAAGGAAAATAATTATTTTAGAGGTAGGGCTGAGGTAGCAAAACTATTGGATAAGATAAGTAAGTCACCTGCTGAGAACTCAGTAGATAAGTACTATTCTGAATTTGAAATAGGATTACTAATTTTGTTAAGCGTAATGGGAAGGATTATTTGTATAAAACGATCACGTATTCAAAATAGGCATTTGTATTCAAGGGGTGTGGCTGATGAACTTAGTGTAATCAAAGCCATGAATGTAATGGCGGCGATGCCATTTGAGGACGGACAACAATTAGAGAATTTGTGAAAAATTTTGTCACTTGGAAATTTTATTTTATTTATTCAATAATTCCACATACAGCTTTTGTAGCCATTTTACAGTGGAATGTGTTAACAATAACAATAGACGAACACATACATCCATGCCCTAGGTAGAGAAAAACCCATCTAGGCGGGATTCGAACCCACGACCTTGGGATTGGCAGGCGAAACATTACCCTGCCACCACTGAGACCGAAATAGTGTAGTTATTATTTTTATTTCTTTTAACTTGTATTGTATACTACAGTGGAGATTTTTATGTACATTGGAACCTCTACGTACCCATTTAAGATATTTTCCCACATAAGACGTTCAAATATTTTGGTCCCAAAGATTTTTCTATAATAATGTATTTTTTCCTGTTTAAGATATACCGTTTTTAAAAGTTTTCCCGCTTAAAATGGTCATTATGAACCCTAATAAATGAAATTATACCCACAATATGTTTTCCATAAAATTTCATTAGAAAGAAAGTAAACTATTTATGTAACAAATGAACATCGAATGAATGCATGATTTATGGCATTACCATGGTTTTCGGTCATTATAAACCTTAATAAATGAAATTATGCCTGCTTAATATGTTTTCCTAAAATTTCAATAGAAGGAAAGTAAACTATTTATGCAATAAATGAACATCAAATGCATTCATGCATCATTTTCGGCGTTACCGTGGTTTCTGGCATTAACATAGTATCCAGGATCAAGTTATCGCAAAGACTTGCTTCATAACTGATTGCTTGATGAGGTTTTAACGAATTATATCGTAATTTCTTTTTAAATTTATTTCATTCGCCTTCAAATTTGTCTCACGACGAATTTGTCAAGCGACGATTTGATGCGCGACTAGTTGTTGTAGAACCGTAAGAAGTATGGTTACGCATTTGATGTTTTTTTAAACAAATTAAATGTCAGATAAAATAATTGTATCTACTGAAAGTTTGCATTGGAAACTTACGATCCAGATTTCAATAAATACATTATTAATTTTAAAAAATGGCTTTAAAATTTGTTTTTTTCTCAAACAAATTTTTAACAAATCATTTCAATTAATAAATGAACTAGTATACCTATCTGAATGTGTGTTCTAAATATACAGCAAATACATTAGGTAGTAAATTCTTTTGGCTGTTTTGACAGTTTTAAAAGGGGGGGGGTCATCTTTGATATGGGTAAATATGGTAATATTCCGGTGAATAGGGATAAAATACTTAAGGATTCTGTTAATCATCAACCAGGCCAGAAGGAGTTAAAAGTTGCAAAACAGGAGAAACAAAACTATTGTTGGAGTGGTTTAGGCAAACTCGTGCTTTAAATCTTCCTGTTAGTGGAACTATTCTTCGAGAAAAGGCAGATGAAATAGATCTTAAAATGAACTTCAAATTCACAGTGTCAAATGATTGGATTGATTGATTCCAAAAATGAGCAGGGCATATTTATAAAAGTTAGTGGCAACTTAAATTGTAAATAACAAAATAACGGAAGAATGGAAGACAACTGTACTCCCAAGATTAATGCAGCAATATGATGCTAAGAATATATTCAATGCTGACAAATGTGGCTTATTTTATATTTTGCTCCTGGACAAAACCTTTGCTTTCCAAGGTGAAAATTGTCATGGGGAAATAAAGCAAAGAGAGGGTAACAGTTCTTGTGTGCTCAAATATGGATGGAGCTGAATAGTTGCTACTCCTAGTCATTAGTAAGTCAGAGAAACCAGTTTTAAGAACATGATGTCATTGCCATGCACTTACCAAAATAATAATTCCCCATGGATGACGCATAAAATTTTTGAGAATTTATGACATGATTAGATAATAAAATGGCATCAAGAAATAGAAAAATTTTGATGTTCATTGACCAATGTGCAGCCCTCCCAAAGGATGTCAACCATCTGAAAAATGTGCGTGTAGAATTTTTACCAGCCAACACCACATGTGCGCTGCAACCCTTGGACCAAGGCATTATAAGGGCATTAAAGCAAAGATTTCACAAGCACCTTTTTACAGGTTGCTGTGCAATTTAAGTGACAAGTCATCTAATCACAAATTGTCGTTGCTGGAAGCAATGACTTTTCTTGCAGCATCTTGGGATACAGTGATTCCCAAGGTTATAAGAAATTCCTTTTGGAAGGCAAGATTTGTAAAGACAATTACAAAAAGGGAAGAAGAGAAGGAAAGAGTGAGTGATGACATATAGAAAGGTTTTAAAAAAGTTTGACTTTAGTGCCACTTTTAATCAATATATCGATGCAGATAACAATCTTGTGCCTTATGAGGTTCAAAATGTGAGGGACCTTTGTGAGTAGGAAGATTCAGATGCTGAAAATGAAGATACATGCAAGTCAGTACCAACTAGCGCTAAAGCAATGAAATATTTAGATAGTGATAATCAATTTCTTGGTAGCTTTCCTGATGTTCCAAATTAAGTTATGCAGAACCTGAGGGAACCGGAAAATTATTCATGAAACTTTTTGAAAAGTACACTCACTCCCCGATTAATGCTCTTAATTGGTGTCAGGAAAATCGAGCGCTATTCGGAACACGAACTTCCATAAGAAATGACGTTTTAAGATTTAATTCGTTCCGGAGATTCTATTAATGGAAATGAAAATAGGTAGTATTATATAAATAATACACCCAAGTATTCTTTGTTAACCATATTACGTAGCGTAGAATAGGTTGTCATTTGCATTGCAATTATATTTAAAAGCTTTTAGTCGCTGTCGCTCAAATATAACCTTGAAAGTTAAGTCTCCTCATTTTCTCCTCTGACCACCGGTTATCACTCATGGTCTTTTTATTTAAAGGGAAAATACAATTTAAACCAAGTTCACTCTATATTTTGACCTACAAAAGCGTATAAAGAACCATCAAGCAACTGCAAATACTGATGTCATTTGTTGTAAATGTGCAGAGGTGCTGCGTAGTGGACTTTGTAAATTACACCAGAAATTTTGAAGAGCATTAAAGTGGAAAGCGCGAGCGCAATTCCAAAAAAGGCATTAAATTATTTTCAGCGTTAATGCGGAAAAGCGTTAATTGGGACAGCATTAAAGAGGATTGGGTGTGTATGAAACAAAGTACATTGCAGAGTTTTTTTTATAAATTAATTTGTTTTTTATTTAAATTTTTTTAAATTTTGAATTCACTACTGTGTTAAGTTCTGTGAATGCAAAAATAGAAGCCAAGTTTACCTTCACAGTCAGAATTAAGCTAGCCAGATGATTATTTCAATTTTTTAGATACATATGTGTTTATATGAAGGCAAAAGTGAATTTTTATTTAAACAAATGTATTTCAAATATTTTATTCTATCCTAATCCTCCTAATCTTTCAATCAGAAGTAACTTTTTTGTCTACCCTTTTAAGATGTTTTCCCATTTAAGAAGTTCAAATCCCTTGGACCCTTGAAAAACGTCTTAAGAGGGTTCCACTGTACTGTGTTGTTGAATTTTTGGAACAATTTGTGATTTTGTTACTTTGGTTAATTTGGAACTTTTACTCCTTTTTGTAACACATTTAATTTTTTGTTTTGTTTTAGAATTTTGGTGTATGCACATTCATTTTGTTTGTAAAAATTGACTGATGGTCAATTTTTGTTTTTGAGGAGTGGTGTAAATTCACAAAATGTGTAGGGATTCTCGTTACATTCTTCCTCCCTTTCTGTGCCAGAAAGTTGCTGCGTCAGCAGTCCTTCCTCACATTACCCTACCTCATTTCCTCCTAACTGTGAGAATGCTCACCCAATCACCCCACACCACCCTACCAGCCTTTGCGCACCACCCCAATAGTGATGTGTGCTGAACTTGGACCAATAGTGGCGTCATTATTAGCCAATCAGAATAATCCATGGAGAGTCACATGGGGACGCCACTAGAAGATGCCGAGGCTGTAACTATAAGGCAGGGAGAAGAATAAAATGTTGTACGCGTAACAGCCTCCATGTTCCCTTGCCCCTCCCTGGCAAACCCCATCCTAGTAAACCATCAATCGCCCAGTTAAGTGATCAAAAGGTTACAATTAATTGGAAAAATGGAACATGTTCAACAATGAAAAATATCGACTACCATGGCAACAACTCCAATGCTTTTGAATGGGAATTGACAATTTGTGTTATAATAGCATCAATTTAACGCTTTTTAATAGGAAACTTATCATCTCATTCATTTCAACCAAAGACATATACATACATATTATGATATCATAATTTTCAAACATGATATATTCTAACAAAAGTGGAATACTAATTTAGCCAAAACAACTTGTTTTGGCTAAAGGAGTATTCCACTTTTGTTAGTTTTGGCCAAAGTTATTGAGCTACTATCAATTATGATATATTCTATTAAATAAAATATACATTGCGCCTTTCAATCATGGGGATTGATGAACTATGTACAGTAAAAGCTGTGTTATCCAGCTATCTTGGGGATTGTGGATAGCGGGTTAAGAGAAAAAGCCGGTTAAGGGAGCGTTTTTCGATTTTGACATCAAAATTTAGCAATAACCAAATAAAATAGGGTACTATGCATATGGTTTGCATTTTTCATTTTAATTCCTCTGTACATAGTAAGATTTAGATATTTACACATTCTTATTTCATACGGTGCTATGCTTACTTGCAAAACAAAAGACAATTGAAAACTTTTGGGTGTTGGGGAAATTTTAAAGTGGAAGATGTGGTATTACACAAATACAATTCATACATATATTCATAAAAAAATTAATAAAACAAAATAAATAGCCGGAGCAGAGAGAAAAGCTGTGCTATCTGGCTAAATATCAAAAATCAATGTATTTTGCAATGTTTACCCAGAAATTTTTAACTCTAATTATTGAACGAAATGAATGACAGAATTGAAATATGGTTAGACAAAATCATGGAAACAGTAATGCCATATGCTTCTCTTAATAAAGACGAAAAACTATAGTGACATTATTATATATTTCATGATTTTTTATCAGGATACATACTAAAAGGCACGGATAGTGATGCAATAATACTTAAAAAAATATTATCCCAATTTTTCAATAAATTTTAGTGTAACACAGGCTATTGTCTTAATGATGATTGTTATTGCTAATACAGGACGACCCAAGTCACTAAACTTGAAATACATCAACTTTGATGCAAGCAGATTGCCCGAGAATTTGGATATTACAGATAGGTGCCTTAATTTTGCATAAAATGAGAAATATTCTGTAAGAACACTTTCAATTTAATATCTCATACATATGGGCTCAAGATGGCTCAAATTCTGTTGTCTTGGCGATCGTGTTGGTTTTATTTAAGAGTTTAGATTTTGGTGTACAAGTATGGTATGAATTTTTTAAGCGCTTGCAGTATAACAACTATAACTCATATAAATAAATAGATAAAATAACTATGAAAGAAAATTAATATTGCTATGCAATTAGTATGCATTATTTTTATTTATTTGCCTTGCCTTGCAAAAGTTACTCAACCTTTAGTTTGACCAAAATGACTCCATGGCTGCCAGTCAAACAGGTTTTTAATGTATATACATTCAAAACTTTAGGTTAGGCCAACAAAAACCCTCGAAATTGCCACAACTTTTCAGAGAAAGGGCATGATAGGTGCATAAGCTAATCCATTACCCGAACTTGAGTCATATTTCCAACCAAGAAAGCAAGTAATTTTTAAGTTTACTTTTACCATGTCATATGACCTTGTTTTCCATCAGATACTTTTGTTTCCAGGTGTCAATTTTCAAAGATTTATCATTATTTAAGCTTTAGTAAATATTTATAAAAGTTTTTTCAATACAATCAAGTTGTATTTATACCTTATTAACCCTTAACTGGTAATATCGGTCTCTCAGACTGCTACGGTTTTTTCTTTTCGTAATACTGGCAACATTGTTACTTGAATTTTCTCTTACTTCTAGTTATGTGTCCTTTAGTATCTGTGCATACATCAAGTGGGTTGGCTGTTTCATTTCGAGTCACAACTATTTGATAATTTTGTTCTACATAAATTCTGTCGGTCTCTCAGACCGATATATCATATAAGGTAAGATTTCTACCGGTCTCTCAGACCGATATGTCGTGTAACGCATATTTTAGTCTGATATATCGATTTTACTACACCTTTTTATTTGTTTTTAGCTATGGGAGAAAGCCCCAATTCATCAAAAATGGTGTTTACGCCTGCAGATCCCAACTTTGCAACCAAAATTCGAGAATGCTTGATGGAGCTGGACGAAATTGATGACGTCCCCAACATCAACGACTCCGATGACGACCCCGATTTCATACTGGATGAAGAACAAGAGGATGATTACAGTACCAATGAAGAATCTGGAGAGAGACAGATTGACATCAAAACATCTACCACGACAAATGCTGTAGAAGAGGAATGTGTTCCATTGCCGTCCGATGGTTCTTCAAGAAGTAAATTTTATATAGGGAAAAATGATTTTATTTGGTACTCTCAACAACAACGTGTTATGAGAAAAACACCTTCTCATAACGTCATTCGAGGACTTCCTGGACTCACAAATACAGCTAAATCCCTTGGTGATAAGGCCAGTCCAATAGATATTTGGAACTTACTTTTTACTGATGCTGTGCTGAACAAAATTGTCTTGCGAACCAATAAGAAGCTGTTAAATATCAGAGGAAAATTTCAAGATCGAACCAATTTGTCAAATTATCACGATGCAGATTACTTGGAAATAAGAGCTTTTATTGGGTTACTCATATTTTCTTCAATTTTCAAGTCGGGCCATGAACCCGCAGATTCATTATTTTCTACTGATAGTACGGGACGCCCAATTATTAGGTCTACAATGTATTTGAAGAGGTTTGAAGTACTTTGATGCTTTGATGACTCAAAACAGAGAAGAAAGAAAACAAACAGACCGCTCAGCTGCAATTTCCCTTGTGTTCAGTCAATTTATATCAGTCAATTTATATCAGTCAAAAAGTGCGTGTATTGATGAAATGTTAATCCCATTTAGAGGCAGATGTCCTTTCAAAATATACATGCCTAAAAGATCTGGTAAATATGGGATGAAAGTGATGTGTATGACGGATGCTAAATGTTCTTATCTTGATGCCTACATATGTTGGAAAGGATTCCGACGGCATAGGTCTCAATGTTTGCTGAAAAAAATTGGGGAAACCAACACAATCTGTATTGCATCTGCCAAGACCAATTATGAAGACCAACTGGAACATAACAGCTGATGATTGGTTTTTGTCTTTGGAGTTAGTCAATGAACTAAAAAATGTGGCTTGACATATATAGGAACAATAATAAAAACAAAAGGGAAATTCCCCCAGAATTCCATGCCTCACCCAAAAAACCTGTGGATTCAGTTATGTATGGTTTTACTCCTGACGTAACCCTCATGTCATTTGTTCCAAAAAAGAATCGTACAGCTTCACTAATATCATCCATGCCCCATTCTGCTGCTGAAGACGAAATAAATAAAAAGCCTGAAATTATAAATTTTTATAATGGAACAAAATTGGGTGTTGACGTATTAGATATGATGTGTGCTAATTATTTATCAAATAGAAGAACAAGGCGATGGCCCATGGCTGTGTTTTTCGAATTAGTCAACATAAGCACAGACAACACCTTCATATTGTTCCTATGCTTTGCCAAAAATGAGGATATGAGCAGATTTCAATTCATAAAACATCTGGGAATGGAACTTGTGAAACCCCATCTTTACAGACGCCTTAGAATACCCAACTTACCAAAAGAGTTGATAAAAGTATTCAAGAAATTTTGGGAATTCAAGATAAAATATCTTCCGACAGTGACACAAAAAGTGATATGCTTGGAAAAAGGAAAACCTGCAGTATGTGTCCTTACCAGAAAAAAAGAAAAACATACAAATGTGTCAAGTGTTCAAAAGCTATATGTTTGGAGTGTCCCTAGAAGGTATGTAAAAAGTGTGCCTAAAATGTATGTAAATCATTCACATAACATTAACATATTAACCTTTTTTAAATTATTTCTTTCAACATGATTAAACATTTATTCAGTAATTATTATTTTGTTCATATAACTGTTTAACCCCTCAAGCCCGGAGGAGATTTATTAAATCCCACCAGTAAGGCCGGGATGAGGTTTTTAAATTTTCACGATTGCGTTGCAAAAACGTTCGAAAATATTAAAATAATCATAACTTGAGAAGTTTTCTCTTGATTTTTCTGGATTTTTTTTGTGGATTTATGAAAAACATGAAATTTTCAAATACCTATTTTGCCTAAAATATTTTACATACAAAGATTGTTGGAGTAGAAGAGAATATATACCAATCGCTAATTTTCCGGCATGCATTCGCGCTTTATATATAACATTCAGCTCCGGAAAATCTACAGAAGATATTGATGTGCAATCTTAATAAAAAATAGCTTAAATTAGTAACTATTTCATTTTACAAGTCTACCCATCTGAACCAATTAGGTGAAAAGTTTTATGCATCTCAACTTTTTCATGTCTTGACTGGAAATTTTTAAGTAAATGTAGTATTATTGATTTATTAAAAGATGATTTATTTATAATATAATCGTTTTAGTTATACAGTATCATCATTCTTAGTCATTACAGAAGTCACATAGAAGAAATGGTTGCATTTCGTTCATTGGAAAGGGAGATATGACGTTGTATAAAACACGGAAAACTTTAGCTTATAGGTCCTTCCCAAATATTTTCAGAAAATTTACACATGCGTAATTGGATTCAGCAAGAAATGCCTTATAGCTTAGTAAACACTTCTAGTAATCTATTGTGTAAATATATGGAAGAGCTTTTCGTGATTTTTGCTGGCGTGTCCTCTTCCTGCCTACTCGCTTCATCGCTGCTTTGGCCCTGCTAGCACAACAGCAAAGCACTTATCTGAAGAGGAAAACAGACCTTGTCTTCTTTCAAATGTCAAAGAAAAGGAACCCAATTTGGTGGGTTCCCTTTCCTCAGATATTTATGGGTCAACTTTAGAAACCGAAAATCCATAGGTCCGTGATAAAAACTAAAATTCTATCACAAAACTAAACGTATATTATATGTAAACAAATAGATATACTCAATTCCCCGCAATTTTCGTCGAGATTAAAATAAAATTCTAAAGGTCTTGAAAATTATATGACAGATATTATCCTTCTCACAAAATGCCTCTCTTGGAGGCGAGGCACTAAATTATTGGAAGAATGTCGGCCTTGGATTTTGAAATCAGCTGTTTTGACGTTGACACTCTCCTATGAAGTGATGAACGAAGGATCACGCGGTAATGGAAGGGAATGTTTACAGAAATGTTTTTACTCAACCGAATTCCATTCTTCATCAATTGCATTGTAAACATTTGTAATAAGCTGTGCATAGACAGACATAAGATGTTTTCCTTTCTTTCTTTACATACCGACAAAGACCTTTGTCGCATGACGTAAGCCAAATATCTCCACCAGGAAAAAAGAGGAGAAAAAACGTGCTCTCCTTTGAAATGATACACAGTTCCTACATTGCATTTCAAACACCAAGGAAAGGTTCCTTGCTGCATTGAAAAGCGACTTTTATATGGAGAAACACCATCATATCATAGCAAAATTGAAAATTCTATCGCAAAATTCAACGTTGATTATATATTTTATAATAGAGAAAAAAATACAGGACAAACATAGATAGGAAGTACAAAGCTTCCTCTTTCAAAATATATATAGGTTATTTAGATTTAAAGAAGTCTCTAGCATCAAAAGATAAAATAAATTAGGGCTGCCGCAGGACGTAATAGTACGCCTGACGGCCGATTGGACAGTTTTTGCATGACGTAATAGTACGCCTGACGGCATTGAGGGGTTAATGAATATTATTTTTTCAATGGCTGATTTTTTCATTTTCTACAATTAGTATTATATGTTCCAAAATGGAGATGAATATAAAAAAACATTGTTTTTTATTTTAATTATTTTGTTAAAAATATTTTTTAATAAATAGTATTTGTTCTGTAATAAAAGGTTTATTATTAATCTTGAAAATCCAGTAATGAATGGAAGTATCAACTATAAATTGAAAGGTGTTTAAGTTGGTCTCACAGACCGATATTACTGTTGGGATAATTTGAACCAATCTTACCAGTTGAGGGTTAACACCACCTGTAATAAAGCATTTCTACTCTAATTTTTTAGTAAACTCCACCATTGCTTGATTACCATACAGAAGTAGCAGACAAATATCCACATTCCAATTTGCACTAAGGTCATTACATTGATTTAAATTCTTTCCAAACATTTGGTTTTAAATAGGTGCAGAAATGTGGTTATTGCTTGAACAAATACAGTATATAACTAGTGATTGACACTCTTGTTGTTATTCTATTAATTACTGCAACAATAATTATTAATATTTCTCCAAATTGTGGACTAGGGAATATTTCTATGTGACTAATATTTTTACGTGACTAATAAAATTTAAGTCTTCTGTCTGAGATTCTCCCTTTATAAGACAATTCATACCTCCATAAATATTAAACTGTGAATTCTTAATTTATGCCAAAATTAAAACATTTTTCTGTGAAATTAGATACTATTCTTGCCAAATTTAATGTTCTTACACAATTACTAGTTTTGCACACTGAAATTTTATTTAGATATATTGTGAAAAATAAGCAGAAAACATAAAATCACTTACATGTATGAAATAGTATTATAAAAGGCATATGTCAAAATAGTCACGACAATTTTGGCAGTAAATAACTAGACAATCTTGGCACTAAACAGGTTAAAATAAATTATAATGCACTTTACCTCAGTCATTAAAGGCTTCAGATATAAGTCATGTGGTTGACTGACAACCCAATGAGAATATCGACTCAACGTCCAGCAAGTGATTGCTCTAACTAATGCTTTCTTATCCGAGAGACAGCTAATGAGGTAGGGCACTAGTTCTGGTAAGTGAGGAATTATTCCACCAATGCACCCTGAAGCAAATAAATGTACAGAATCAATAACCTTTAAAAAAAGTTCACATGGAAATGCATCATTAAAAATACAGTATAAAGATAAAGTAATTCAGATTATAATGCACAACTACAGCCATCCCTTGCAATGCAATGTTAATTTGTTCCAAGAAAGTCTGTTGCTATACAAAATGTAATGCAAATATTAAAACCCCACAGGAATTATGTCATGTGTTCACTGGTTAAACTGGCCACAAGCCCTCAGACCATCAATTTTTATAAGCTATATCTATTCCACAATCAATGCTGTACAAATGGTGGAATGCACACAAAACGTTTGCCAAGTGCTCTTCTCATTGGTGGGAAAACTCCTTCAGCCATAAAAATTTATTATAAACCCGATGCATTTTGCCCACTAAGTGGGCATCTTCAAGGGCGAGCCTTCAACTTTCAGTTCGCCCTTGAATATGCCCACTTAGTGGGTGAAATGCATCGGGTTTATAATGAACTTTTATGGCTGAAGGAGTTTTCCCACCGATGATAAAGCGTGCCATAAGTTAATCAAGCCACCAACCTTTATAAGTGTTCTTCTATTAGCAGTCTGATATAAGGCTGGAAAACCATTGTCAAGCTAATTATCACAACAAGTACATGCAAATACTGGCAAAAGCTATGTGACCATGAATTAGCCAAAACATAATTGTGAGGAGGGGACATTACATTAAAGGCTGGTTCACACTATGGGACGGGACTATGGGTTGTCAAGAATCGGTCCAATCATTTTAGACAAAACTAGTAGAAGGTGCTTGCACACTGCAAGCATTTAATCTCACCTTGAAAAAAATATTAATTTATCAGAGAGATATTTCATCATGAGAAATATTTCTATAATTCTAAAGATTTCTCCTCTGGACGGGTTTTCGTTTTTTCATTATGGAACAATTATGGAGTAAAACAATCACTAATTTTTGCAATTTTCGAAATATTATACTTTTTGCACATTGATTTAATAATGCCACAAATATCTGCCAAATTTTAAATTTATAGCACAATTTGAAGTGAAAAAACATTTATCTAATTGTTTAAATTTAAATAATTTTTAATGGCCAAAATAACAATTTTAATGATAAATTGAAATGTGTATTCGTTTACATAAACTAATCTCTAAATAATTTAAAAATTTCAGCTCCCTAACTTGCGGCGTAGTGTCTAAGCATTTAGCTATTTGTTTAAACTTTAAGAATTTTTAACTTCTAAACAAATAAAAATATCAAAATTTCTATAATCCCTATTTCCAGAGGAGCTGGAGATTCGAAATTTTTTTCTTGGGTAGGATTTTGTGCAAAACCGACTAGAAAAAACGAAAATCTTGAAAAAGTGCAACAATGCGGCCGCTAAAAATTCGCAATTGTTTAAACAATTTTTCAAGGTTTAAGTATTTCCAAATGTCCTACGGAGTTGAAATTTTTTTATAAGTAGAATTCTTTAAAAAAAAAACAAAATAGAGATTATACAAATTTAATTTGTTTGGCAGTTAAAAATTCTTAAAATTTAAACAAATAGGTAAATGCTTAGACACTACGCCGCAAGTTAGGGAACTGAAATTTTTAAATTATTTAGAATTTAATCTATATAAACGAATAAACATTTCAATGTATCCATAAAATTGTTATTGCAGCCATAAAAACTTATTAAAATTTAAACAATTAGATAAATGTTATTTAACTTCTAATTGTATAAATTTAAAATTTGGCAGAAATGTGTGGCATTATTAACTCAATGTGGAAAAAGTATAATATTTCGAGAATTTTAAAAATTAGTGTTTGTTTTACTCCATTATTGCTCCATAATGACAAAATGCAAAACCCATCCAGAGGAGAAATCTTAAGAATTAAATAAATATTTCTCATGATGAAATATCTCTCTGAAAAATTAATGTTCTTTCAAGGTGAGATTAAATGCTTGCAGTATGCAAGCACTTTCTACTAGTATAATGATATATATAATGATAACATATAGGAGGATACTAATGTTTAGGCACTTCCAGATGAGCTGGAGATTTGAAATTTTTTTCATAGGTAGCATTTTGTGCAAAACCGACTAAAAAAACGAAAATCTTCAAAAAGTGCAACAATGCGGCCGCTAAAAATTCGCAATTGTTTAAACAAATTTTCAAGGTTTATGTATTTCCAAATGTGCTACGGAGCTGAAATATTTTTTTGGGGTAGGATATGTAAAAAAACAAAATATGAATTATAGAAATTTTGATATTTTTATTTGTTTGGCGGTTAAAAATTCTTAAAATTTAAACAAATAGGTGGATGCTTAGGAACTACGCCGCAAGTTAGGGAGCTGAAATTTTAAAATTATTTAGAGGTTAGTCTATGTAAACGAATAAACATTTCAATTTATCTATAAAATTGTTATTTTGGCCGTTAAAAACTAATTAAATTTAAACAATTAGATAAATGTTATTTCAGTTGTAATTATACTATAAATTTAAAATTCGGCAGAAATGTGTGCCATTATTGACTCAATGTGGGAAAAGTATGATATTTCTTAAATTGCAAAAATTATTGATCATTTTACTGCATTATTGTTCCATAATGAAAAAACAAAAACCCATCCAGAGGAGAAGTCTTTAGAATTAATCTCATGATGAAATATCTCTCTGAAAAATTAATATTTTTTAAAGGTGAGATTAAATGCTTGCAGTATGCAAGCACCTTCTACTAGTATGTTATATATATGTTATATCCTCCTCTGTAAGAAACGTCGATATATAATGATGTTATATCCTCCTCTATAAGAAACGTCTATATATAATGATATATTAGGGATGGGACGATCGGTTCTTCGGGTCCTTGATTGTGGAACCAACTGTTTATAATCTGGTTCTTCGGTTGATCCTCATTTTAATAAAAAAATTATTGCGATTCAAAAGCAGATGCTAACCAGAAAGCGACCGCCTCATTCTGCCATATTTTTCCACATTCAAGTTTCGATGCATATATCGACGATGAAGTTGTGCATTTACTACAACGTAAAATATATTTTTATGCTGGATGTATTATCAGTTTCAAACGGTATAAGCAAGTCTGAATTTCCTTTATTTCATGAGCTTTGTAGCACATACAAAAATCAGGATGACGAATCAGTTCAACAAATGATCATCCCGCAAAAATATCTATCAAAACAATTGAATGATGGGTTCCAAACTTCCGGCATTCAATATTTGGTTCGCAGGTGCGTGGTTTCATAATGTAAAAATTCAAGCAATATCTTGAGTCAAATCAATCAGTTGGAAGTGTTACTATAACTTATTAACAGAAATAAGTTTTATTTTGTTGTGTAGTAATTTTGTTTAGATACCCCATTGATAATTTTTAAATTTAATCGATTTATTGTGAACCATAACAATAAAGCCATGTTGAACATTTTGAACAACTTCAGAATTGACAGTACAAATGACAAATACACTATATGTAACTATTGTAAAGCTAGAACTTCCCATGGTGTATCAAAAAGTACTTCTAACCTAAAACAAGTTAGGAAAGTGTACAGTGTATCACAAATAGGCATGTTTCGTGCAATGGAGTATTTGAAGATATACGATATAATTTGACTGAACACAACCATAAAACTGCAAAACAACATGACCCGATTTTATCTCTGTCTATTAAAAATTTCTTCTCCCCTCTTAGTTGGTGCATCAATCAACATATTAGGTAATTTTAAGGACTAAATACAGCAAAACTATACATCAGAAATGCCAGAAAAATATTCTATTCTTATTTACAGATGTATTTTCTAAGCAGTTTTAATCAATCTAACAATCGAAAATTATTTAAAACATACCTCACTTGAGTTCAGTAATTGTAATATTTATGTGAAGAAATTTTCTCGGGCTTCCAGCCGGGTCATGATACTATCGTATTCTGACGTTTCGACAACACACTCTGTTGTCATCTTCAGGGAGAACTTCAGGAATACGATAGTGTCATGACTCGGCTGGAAGCCCGAGAAAATTTCTTCACATCTATTCGCCGGTAAAGTCTGAGATCTTTCTACTGTAATATTTATGTCTACATTCTTCTTTGCTGTAGATTTCCTTCCGCTTACAAAATGTCACGCATGCGAAAGGAATTAAATGGATTTTTTAATTATAGCAGATCTTATTTACTTCAGTAACCAATAAGATTGTTTTCGTTAACAGTAATTAACCCTTTCACGACCGGAACGCCCGAATACGCCCGTAATTATGGCTGCTGTGATCGGCCGGACCGCCCGAAACCGCCCGAAAAAGACTCTTTCGAAATTACCTCCAAAAACTCGGATTGGTCGACGTATCTCGTTGAAATGGCTTGTTTCTCGTGTTAACAAAAGAATAACGAAATCAACTAGATTGTTGGCGTCCTTTTTGGAGTTTGCGTACACGTGTTTTTTCGAAGTTTTTTATCAATATTTTTTCGGTTTTCTTCGCGAGTCAAGTCACCCCAAATGGCTGACGATAACTCAAATTATGCCAATTTGAATTGGAGTTTGAATTCTGACGATTCAAGTGATGAATTCTTGGGATTTGACGTGGAAGACGATAGTTTCGGTGCAACTTCAGGCAATGCTCGACGAGGTTTGGAAGGCGAGTCAGACATCGAAGTGTCTGATTTTTCGGATGATGATAGTTTATCCGGAGATGAAACGCAAAATATTTTGTCTGATGAGGGAGATTCCGTAAATATTCAGTGGAGCGAGTCTTTGGAGCCTGTACGAATTGAGGAATTTACCAAAAAGTGTGGTCCAACTGTGGAGATGGATGCTGATGCTGAACCGATCGAATTCTTCCAGCTGCTTGTGAAACCAGAATTCCTCGAAACTGTGGTCCAGGAAACAAATAAGTATGCTGAATTTCGCCAAAAAACGGTGAAAGATAGTGATTGGATTCCAGCCAGTGCATCAGACCTTAATTCATTCCTTGGAGTTAGTGTTATGATGGGAATAAATGTGCTTCCAGAAGTGAATCATTATTGGAGCAATGACGATTCGTTAGGTAACGCATTCATAAAACGAATTATGTCCAGAAACAGGTACAAATCTTTGTTAAAATATTTGCACCTAAATGACTCCGAAAAGCAGCCCGATAAAACTGGTAGTTATGATAAACTATACAAAGTGCGTCCTCTCTTGACCCACCTGTCAGAAACATTTCTGAATAATTTTGTTCCCCCATGTCATGTGAGTGTCGACGAGGCCATGGTCAAATTCAAAGGCAGGCTTAGTTTCCTGCAATATATGCCAATGAAGCCTGTGAAAAGGGGTATGAAAATTTGGATGTCAGCATGCCCTAAGACTGGATATTCATTTACTTTTAATGTTTACACTGGTAAAGCCGAGGCTAAAAGTGCAGAAGGGTTGGGGTATGACACAGTGATGAGACTAACAGAGACAATGAAAGGGGAATATCGTCATCTTTATTTTGACAATTTTTTCAATAGCGTGAAGCTGCAAATGGACTTGTTGAGAGACAAAACGTATAGTTGTGGAACCATGAGGGCGAATAGGAAAGGGTATCCCTTGAAAAATATTTTAAAAATGAAAAGGGGTGAGTGTGTTCACAGGCAGAGTGGTAATTTGGTGGCTTCTGTTTGGCAGGACAAAAGGACTGTTCACCTATTATCTACAAATTCTGACCCTAACATGGTGCAGATTTCAAGAAAAGGGAAAGGTCGAGGCCAAGAAACTGTCATGAAGCCTGTCTCAGGAACTAACTACAACAAGTTCATGGGAGGTGTTGATTTAGCGGACCAAAAAAGGTCCTATTATGAGCTTGGAAGGACTGGGTGCAAGTGGTGGAGATATTTGTTTTGGTGGTTCATTAATGTTGCAATTGTTAATTGCCATGTATTGTACTGTTTGTGTCAAGAGTCAAAACAAAAAAAGCCCATGACTCATTTTCAATTTCGGCACCTCCTTGCCAAGCAACTGTGTGGTGGCGTTCCTAGTAAGAGGAGCATTCCTCAAAAGAGAAAATTAGAGAAGTTACTTGAAAAAGAGAATGCAGCAAGTCATTCTCTAGTAAAAATGCCAGGTAGAAAAAGAGTATGTGTGCAGTGTTTAAATGAAGGACAGAAGGCACCAAAGGGAGGGAGCATTCAAAGCTCTTATGGGTGCATGCAATGCAATGTAAATTTATGTAAATCTTCTGGTTGCATGCTAAAATACCATAATGCTATTTCTTTAAAATAAATAAATTGTTTTTTCTTTAAATGTCTTTTTTAGTCAATAAATAGCCTTTTAAGTGAATGTTGTATTGTTTTACTAAATCTGACCCTAATTTTGGCAGCCATCTTGGATTTCTCTGGACTTTTGGGGTCAGACTGACTACAGCATCTCCGGTCTTGAAAGGGTTAAGTAACTATGCTTGAATTTTTCTGTTCAAAGTGAATTATGACTTTCTTGTTCGATTTTCTTGATAAAGGCTACTCCTACAATAATAATATAATAATAGGAAAGGAAATACTCTACATTACTAGTTTTACAAGTTTATTTGAAAACTATTTTAATATGACCAAAGATTTACGAGATGTAACGGCAAGTTCATTTTTTGTTACCAGTAAAGTGGTACCCCTGATTTGCTTACATGATTTATTTATGTGATTTTCTTATTGTCTTGGACTGTAAGTCTTTAATACCAAATTTCATAAATATCCGTTTGGTAAAAGCTGAGAACGAACAGACAGACGGACAAACCGAAGCGCTTAGGTTTACTATCACACTCCCCACTCTCGAGGGATAGTAAATAAATTGCAATGGTATATACTTAGCAACATTTATGGAGGAACATTACACGACTTCACTGGGTTAGGTAAGTTGGCTGAAGTGTTTTGGTATATAATAAGATTCTTATTAACACTTTTATTGAAAATAATAGATAGCAATGGTAATACATAGCAACATTTAATTTAAAAGTTTGGGCAGTACGAATGTATACCTGTGCCAAGGTGTATTCCATTCTGGACTGCACAGGTTCCAAATGCATTCTTTGAGATCGACAAATTTTAGTAAAAATTCCCCAATACCAAATTTCATCAAATACGTCCTGCAGTTCCCAAGTTGAAACATACATCATAAGCTTCATGTAGTTCTTCATGTAAAGTGGTCGTAATTATCGTCCAATTTTAACCAAAATTGGAATCGGTCGACCAATTTTATTAAAACTTCCCAATACCAAATTTTATCAAAATACGTCCAGCTGTTCCTGAGTTGAAACAGAAGTACATTGTAAGCTACATGAAGGTCTTTATGTAAAGTGGACATTATTGTAGTCCGATTTTAACCAAAACTGGAATCGAAAATTTTAGTAAAACTCTCCAATACCAAATTTCATTAAAATATGTCCAGCAGTTCCCAAGCTGTAAAATTTTTAATTAATATTTTTTGGAATGAACAAAAGAACAAAATTGTATAATTACATAAACACGTTAATTTCCTTTTCTTTAAATTTATCGTAAACCTTACATTTTATGGTAAACTTTATTTGACAAAAAATGCATACTTAATTATTTTCTTCAACTTTTGTTCTCAATATTTTTCTCTCAGATGAGTATTTAACGAAATTCTTGCCAAGTACGTTGTAAAATACATGTAGGTCTTCATGTAAAATGGTCTTAATTATTGTCCGGTTTTAACCAAAATTGAAGTCGTTTGACAAATTTTAGTAAAACTACCAAATTTCATCGAAGTACGTCTAGCAGTTCCTGAGTTTAAACATGCAGACAGACGGAAATGACCTCCCCTATACGCGTTTACTTCACGCAAAGAATGCATAATAACCAGAACCGAGAACCGGGATCAGATCAGAGGAACCGTCCCATCCCTAATATATATATATATATATATATATATATATATATATATATATATATATATATATATATATATATATATCTGTAGCTGAAGAAGGAGTAGTTCCGAAAGCTTTACGTTTGTGATGTTTCTGTGTTTTTGTGTTATTTTACGTGTGTCGCTTCGACATCCCCGGGGCCTCGCCAACCTGAAGTCGTCTGATTGGTGAGTGCTCACTGGGTTTCCTCATCCCAACACCTTGTTGACATCCATATATCTATTTTACCTTTCCTTTTCCGTAAGTTGTTATATATATATATATATATATATATATATATAATCTCCTCAAAAAGAGTTCATGCCTCATCTTTGCTCCAACCATGACCTGACCTTGACCTGTCCCATAGTATGAACCAGCCTTAAGACATCAAAACTGAGACACCATTATGCAAAAGACTGCAAGTATTCTAATCAACACAGAGTTTTATATTTAAACAACATAGTAAATCAATAATTATAGCTCCAAATACTATTTATAATAAATAACATGTATTATTGTATCACTTGACTACTGGCTATTAGCATTAACATATAAATTACCAATTCATTTAAAACTAAAAATGCCATCACATCATTTATAATATGTACTAGTGTTATTGATTATCAAAATGACATGTATGCATTAATTATTAAGTTAAAATAAAATTTAATTAAAATATTAATGAAACCAACATTTTTAAGCACTGAAAAGTACACAATAAATATAAAATTCACTTAACTGAATGTTCTAAAGTGTAAAAATAGTTTTGGCATATAAAGGTTGTGCAGCAAAGAAATATCGATCAAGATTCACTTGTTAAACATTACGCTACATAACTTTCATACACAATAGTAATTTTACGTTCTGGAACATACAATTATCTCCACTTTTGCTTAATTTTCTTAATTTTTTGCCTACTTTCCAGAATGAAAATAGGCTTATAGTTTCTTCATTGTGTCTGTCTGTCCGTCCCCCAATATTAACTTATGAACCAATAGATCGATTTTCATGACACTTGGTGGAAATCTCGTGCTACTGGAGCTGAGCTCCCACGTATAGTTTTTGTTGGGAAGAATGAAAGCCCCGGGTTCAATTCCAGGAACTATCCTTCCCATTTGATCTACATGGGAAATCTGAAATCCATCGTGCAAGGTAATTTTCTCTTGCACAATAAAATATCTTAGAATTGTAATATCGGAGGAGGAGGATAGAGATGGATATTATAATTTTTATTGAAGAATTTTGCTTATGGATTGTATTTCTTTGAATTTTGTATAAATACTGGCATTTTTGCAGTTTTTATCTCTCATTACGAGTGATGCCATCAGAGTATTGTTGGACTCTGATTCAATATAGTATAGTGCATACATTACTTTTGCCACACAAATACAGGCGATCTATTTAGTTTTCCATTCGAATGTATTTGTAATATTTTATAATGCTAAATTACAAAACACAAGGAGTAACTAATTTGTGGTGATTTTAAAGCTGTTAAACCCAATATAAGTATCAACCCCCTATATAATTTGCTTGGTTGTGTCAGGTGTAATGCTCGACTGTGGAGTTGCTCTAAAGAGTCATTATAACAGTGGGAGAATCAAGAACTATTTACGACTGACTGTAATGCTATATTTAACAAACTACCTGAGTAGGTAGAAAATTGAAATTTTGTAGGAATGTTTGCATCTTATAGTAAAAACCATACACAGAAAATAATTCCCCAATAAAGACCCGGGTTAGACTCTAGAAGTCAATTTCTATTTCCCATAAGATAACATGTACAAATCAATTTATCTTCAAACTGGGACTGTTTTAAAGAAAATTGAACAGACTTTCTAATTCTTATCGATTATTTTCTTCCTCAGTCGGAAATGCTCAGATTTGACGTTTAAATGACTTATTTTGGCAAAATATAGCGATTTTATGAGGCTTTTCCTTGGCAACTATGCCAACATCAAAACTGAGACCATATTACTGTCTCAATTCCCATAAGAGTAATATATACATATGTATTGAGTGCTTTAATATGAGCCATTAAGCATTTAAGGTGTCATCCAGAGAGAGGGAGGGGGTAAAATGATGTAATTTCCCATCATTCCAGCTTGTATGACAATACAGTAAAACCTCTATCTTACAAACCTCCCTATAACAAACTCTGATCTCATTCATGACTCCAGAACATGTAAAATGCATACAAGCCTCGCTATAACAAACCTCTGTAACTACGAAACTCCCGTAGAGTAAAGGCTGAACCTGGCCCCCAAAATGTATTCCACCTCAGTACAACGAAATTTCAACGAAAACAAAATTGTAAAAATTAGCTGTCGCTGGATCATCTTGGTGCAAAAACAATGTCGCCCTAACACTGCATGCCTATCTCTCCACTCCCGTCGAATCACCATCCCTAGTTGGGAATGGCTGAATGAGAGAATGGATCATGCTCGCCGATTACTCTTTAAGCTATCGTCATCGCAAAGTGCAATCGTTGGATTATTATCGTACTTAAAACACTCATCCGAATCTATTGCCATCACTTGTGTGTAAACTTCTTCCTGGCTGTTGTCACTCAAATGAATAATAGTTGTCTTAACTGGGAGAATTAGGACAACATGTATGGGCATGATGTCGTAAGAAATAATATGGGGAATGAACAAAGTGCTATATACATCACTTCTATGTAGCAGTATCTCAAAATCGACTCTTTCTGAGCTGCTGCACTCACTATTTACGAAACTGCCTACTTAGAGACTGCTCACAAATTTTGCGATACAAAGGGGAGGGTAGAGTCTGAAGGTGTAACTTTGTGTTACCATAGGTAACAGGGTTGCCAAACATCCATATATTTATGGACATTCCATAAAATAGAGCAAACATTGGACATGTCCGTAAGGTCCGTAAAAATATTACAAGTCCGTAAAAATATAAAGAAGTGCTTAAAAATGCTAAGAAATTTCCAGAGGTTTAAAGCAGTGGTAATCAACCTTTTTAGTCGGCGTACCCTTTAAAATATTTTTGATGAAATTCATGTCCTCAGGCATATTTTAAAGTTAACATTAATATCCTATCTCTTTTAAAGATCTCGCATATCCACAGGGATATGCCTACTTTAGGTTGACTACCACTGACTTAAAAAATATATTTTGGTGCTTGCATTCTGCAAGCATTTCAGGTAACCTTGAAAAACACATTAATGTTTCCGAGAGGTGTTTCATCATTGGAAAATTCAAAATATTTCACCTCCACCGAATTTTGTTCTTTTGTTAAGGAACAATGTTAGAGTAAAACAATCCCCAAAATTTGCAATTTTAAGATTATTATATTTTTTTCATTGTTGGATCCTAATGCCACACATTTCTGCCAAATTTTAAAGTTATTTCACATCTAGAAGTGAAATAATATTTTCTAATTGTTAAAAAAATTTAACAGACGTAATAACTTCATGGAGTTTTAAAAAATTTATTTGTGCATACACACTATCCTCTAAATAACTTAAAAAATTCAATTCCTTAGCTTGCCCCATAGTACCTACAGATTTACCTGTTTAAACATTAAGAATTTTTAACAGCCAAACTAATTAAAATATCCACATTTCTACAATCACTAATACATTTTTTTTTAATTCTACATTTTAATAAAATGTCAGATTCATAGCACATTCAGAAATACATAAACCTTAAAAATTTGTTTCAACATTTGCGGATTTTTAGCGGCCACATTTTCGTTTTTTCTAATTTGTTTTGCACATAATCCTACTGATGTAAAAAATGTTGAGTCTCCAGCTCATCTGTAAATGCCTAAACATTAGTATCCTCCAATATGTTATATCCTCCTCTGTAAGGAAAGTCTATATCATTATACTAGTAGAAGGAGCTTGCATACTGCAAGCATTTCATCTCACCTTGAAAAAACAATATTTTTCAGAGAGATATTTCATCATGGGAAATGCTTCTCTAATTCAAAAGATTTCTCCACTGGACCGATTTTAGTTTTTTCCTTATGGAACAGTAATGGAGTAAAACAATCGCTAATTTTGGCAATTTTAGCAATATTATACATTTTCCACATTGGATTAATAATGCCACACATTTCTACCAAATTTTAAATTTATAGCACAATTAGAAGTTAAATAACATTTATCTAATTTTTTAAATTTAAATAATTTTTAACGGCCACAATAACGATTTCATGGATACATTGAAATGTTTATTCGTTTATATGAACTAAAGCCTAAATAAGATAAAAATTTCAGCTCCCTAACTTGCCGTCTAGTGTCTAAACATTTACCTATTTGTTTAAAATTTAAGAATTTTTAACTGCCAAACAAATTAAAATATCAAAATTTCTATAATCCCTATTTCGTTTTTTTACAAATCCTACTTCTAAAAAGAATTTCAGCTCTGTAGCACATTCGGAAATACAAAAACCATGAAAATTAGTTAAAACAATTGCGAATTTTTAGCGGCCGCATTGTTGCACTTTTTCAAGATTTTCCTATTTTCTAGTTGGTTTTGCACAAAATCCTAACTAAGAAAAAAATTAGAATCTCCAACTCATCTGGAAGTGCCTAAACATTAGTATCCTCCTCCTCTGTAAGGAATGTCTATATATAATGACTAGTAGAAGGAGCTTGCATTCTGCAAGCATATCATCGCAACTTGAATAAACATTCATTTTTCAGACATATTTCATCAATACAAATATTATTTTAATTCTAAATATTTTACCTCCACAGCGATTTTCGTTATGTAAAATTAATGGATTAAAACAACCCCAAACTTCGCAATTTCAAGAATTTTATACACCATTATGGGGCACTAACGCTACACAATTCTGCCAAATTTTAAAGTTGTAGCACTTCTACTCAAATGCTTATTTGTGCAAATGCATTACTTTGTATATAACAAAATTTTCAGCTCTCTAACTCGACCCATAGTATTTAAACTTTTACTTATTTGTTTAAATTAAAAGAATTTTTAACTGCCAAAAAAATTAAAATATCGAAATTTGTATAATCCTTATTTCGTTTTTTTACAAATTCTACCTCTAAAAAAATTTTCAGCTCCATAGCACATTCGGAAATACAAAAACCACGAAAATTAGTTTAAACAATTGCGAATTTTTAGCGGCCGCATTGTTATACTTTTTCAAGATTTTCGTTTTTTCTAGGAAGAGGAGGAAAGAGAGGAAAAAGACCTTTCTCTATGTGAAATAAAGACAAGCGATCTCCAGCGTATCTTCTCAGACATAGATAAACTCACTGATGAGCTCTGCGAGATTGATCACGTCTGGGAGCGTTATGGCATCCATGAGGCCTTATCATGAAATTTTGAAAGAAAGAAAGAAGAAATCACGCCAGTCCACACTGCATGCTTTCTTTAAAAAACGTGACCATCCTCAACCAGGGACTTCATCAGAGGACTAACGCTGCTTCATTACGCCATTGCCGGTTGTAAGTGTACAAAATATATTTTTTTAATTTCCTTTATTATATTTACACTATTTCAGATCTTTAAATGCAATGCCATTATATTACTCGTCAATGTTTGGGTGCCGGGAACACATGTTATTGACTTCCCATTGATTTACATTATAAAATCGTTTCAATTTATGCCGGTTCGTCCAGGAACGCATCCCCGGCTCAAATCGAGGGCTACCTGTACAGTAAGTTCTATGGTTCTATGACAAGAGCTATCTGTCGGCCCAAAGGTCATTACAAAGAATTAGAAAGGAATGTGCACTAAAAATGTAACAGTTGACTGCCAATTACAAGGGAGATTGTAAGCAGCAACATTATTTAAGATATCATAACAGAATTTCAATGCAAGCGTTAGTTGGATCACCAGGTTTATTAGGCAAAATGTCTTCATTCTAATAACAGTGGCATAAAAATTTTTCACAAGTTACACTGAAAAGTCAATTGAATATCAGCATTAACCCTCGAAGGCCTAGCGATGCCATTTGGCATCATGTTGCATCGTATACTTGATCTCTCTGTATTATTTTGTTCGAAAGGTCGCAGACTATTTTGCAACTTTGTATTTCTAAAGAAGGTATCATTGAACAGGTACTGTGATTCCTGCAAGCTTCCTTCCAGTAACTGGCGAACAGTCAATGTGCAAAGATACAAAGAGGTTCGTCGCACGTAAAATGTCGCAGCGCTCAAAGTAAGTTTATTATTTTCTTATCTGAAAATGTTGGGAATTTAATAATTTTTATGATTCATTTTGTATACGACATTATACTTCCATGTATAGTTTAGTTAAGGCATAATGTCTTTATTTGTGTAATTCATTCTATCTGAAATATTCGTGATGCCATATGGCATCACTAGGCCAATTGGTGGTCGATTTCCATAATGCATGCTTATAAGTTGTTTTACTCTCTAGAATTAAATCAGTTCAGCTTTTTGCATTCATTCATTCGTGTTCTGTCTTACGACAGGTCCTACCAATTAATTAATTGGTTTTGACTAGGGAATATACATACACGGTGTGGTGGTTTCCCGTTTCATGTATATATTTTGACATATAGTAATTTATTGGTCATATTTAACACTAAATAGAATGAATTCATTTTAACATTAACTATTTTTCAAACTTAGGAATTTAACACTAAAGGAAGTTCTTGAGCTCCTTGAGGACGACGAGGAGAAAGATCTTGTTGAAATATTTATTGAGCCACCAGAAGCAGCTATTGCTTCAGATGAAGACTCTGCTGATGAGGACGACGCCGGTGATGTCGACAACCTAAGCGGTCGGCAACTCAGCGCTGGAGCCGAGTTGGTTTTAACAATTCTCGACGCATCAGCGGTTGCAAGGATTATGACCCTGGAGACGCTACTGGACAGTCTGAGCATTCAACAGAAAAAGCACTTCGTCCCGAAAAAATTAGGAAAACCGTCTGGAGTGCAGTGAAATGGTATCAGGAAGATTTGAATGTGCAAGTGCCACCGTTCCCTTGTGCTGATTATTCACAATTTAGAGACAAGTCCCCAGTGGAGTTATTTGAAATGTTTTTTGATGATGATGTTATCATGTTTCTTGTAAATGAAGTAACAAAATATGCAAGTTTCACGAACAATGCGAACCCTCAGATTACTAATGAGGAAATGAAAGCTTTCATGGGAATCTTGACCCTTAGTGGTTATAACAACGTGCGGGGAAAGAAGCGATACTGGGAAACTTCTCCTGATGTAAGGAATGATTTAGTTGCGAATGCAATACGTAGGGACTGTTTTGTGCAAATAATTAAATTTATTCATTTTGCAGAAAATGCTCAAATGAATACTAATGATAAATTATGGAAATTGCGTCCATTGATCAATGTACTGCGGCAAAAGTTTTTAGATCACTTCAAACCGGAGCATTGTCTTTCGTATGATGAAAGCATGATAGCTTATTATGGCAGGCATGGTTGCAAACAATTTTTACGGGAAAAACTAATAAGATATGGATATAAGGTATGGTGTGTAAATACTACCACCGGTTATTTGGTCAACTTTGATGTGTGTCAGGGTAAAAACCCAAATGCAAATACTGAATATGAAGTCAATTTTGGCAAGGCACCTCTAGTGTCAATGATAGATGAATTTCCCGAGGATATAAAGCACTTGCCATTCCGTTTCTATTTTGACAACCTATTTACGGGAGTAAATTTAGTTAGCCATCTGAAGAAGTTAGGTGGTGCGACAGGAACACTGAGGCAGAACTGAATTCCAAAAGACTGTCCCATTCAGGGCAATAAAAACCTGAAGAAGAAGAAGCGCAGAACATTTCAGTATTGGGCCAGCTGGGAGGAAAACATAATTATTACTAGTTGGGTAGACAACTCGGTAGTTACGATCATGTCCTCTTGCCACGGTGTAAACCCTGTGAAAAATGCTTTAAGGTATTCTTCATCAGAAAAGAAAAGAATTCCAGTACCTCGACCTGCCTTATTTTTAGGGTATAATAAATTCATGGGAGGGACTGACCGCATCGATGAAAACATAGCCATGTAAAGGATAAACATCCGTAGAAAAATATGGTGGTGGCCAATTTTTACGTGGCTTTTAGATGCAGCAGTCCACAACGCCTGGATACTATATAGAAATTCAGGAAGGGTTGCGACACAATTAGAATTTCGATGTGAAATTGTTCTTACATATCTTACCCGATATAAAACCCCTTCAAAGGCGCCAGGCCAGGCAAGTACTCCAAAGGGCAGAAATGATTCGGGCCGAGTGTAACAGAGCATATGCTATGATAGAATCGACCATTATGCGAAGCCCACAGAAAAAAACATCCGGCAGAGATGTGCTTTAGAAGGCTGCAGTTCCCAAGTAAGGACTGAATGCAGCAAATGCAATGTAGGCCTATGTGTTCCATGTTTTGCTAATTATCACACAATGAAATAAATATTTACCGTAATATACGCCATTTTATTTATTGAAAAGTGATGAAAAACAGAATATTTCGATAGAATGAACAGAGTAATAAGATTCTCTTGTATTGTAGGGTAATGAGGTATTAGAGTACAGTGGATCAGGTTTATTCGCATCATTTGTATTCGAGACTTGGATTATTCGTGACCACCTATTTTCACAATAAAAATTTTTTAAATAATATTTTTCCTACGGAAAAGAAATTAAAATAAATGTATGTGTATCATATAAAAATGCTGACGTCAACGTAATCATAACGCATATTTATTTTTCGCACGATTGTTTCACGAGTATAAAATAATGGGTTGCCACCTGAAAAAAGTAGTGACTGTAGGTGAATGCAGCTAATCGTGAAAAATAAGTATTCGTGCCTCTGTGAGAACCTAACCCTTGCGAATATGGCTGATCCACTGTATTTGCAAAGAGAAAATTACATGAAAAATACGACCTGGAATAGGCCGAGCGATGCCATATGGCATCACCCCATATCTCAATAATTACTGGTAAGAGTAGATAATATATGAATATAAACGCAAAATAATAAAATAATGAAAAATTAAAGAGAAAAAGATTTTTGTCCTTGGAGGGTTAAGTGATTCATCCACAACATGCGCATGACTACTAGTCAGGTCAAATGGGAAATACTAACAATACAGCTGCATTTCTTTTATATACCAACCAACACTAGTTAATAAAAAAAGATGCAAACTTGACTGTATGGGCCTTCACTTGGTGGCATTCCATCTTTAAAAGCACAACAAAAATAACTTTTATAACACAGTTGGTCCCCGATATTCGTCATTTAACTTATTCATCATTCATGTATTATGGAACAATGTTTCTGTATCTGCGGTTTTTTATTTCACTTATTTGCCATTCGGGCTACTACTTGCCATGATGGAATAAGAAGTCGACACTTCACTTCAGTAGTGACTGCCTCATTAAACTCCTTTTATTTTATTTTCTGGCCTACTTTGTTTATTTTTTGCTATTGATAATGAATATACTATGTTGGTAATTACTTCTTTATTTTTTTATCCATTGTAACTAGCGTAAAGTCAGTTCCACAGACTTGTTATTCGCAGATTGCTGAACATTCATAACCACATGACAAATAAATAATATCCTCACTACCTGCAGCTGCCTAGACACTATTCGTCCATCACCGAATCCAGAATATTCATATTGACTTTTGAGAAAAGGTGTAAATGTTCATAGGACTGAAATTCTATTTTAAGAAACCTCATACAATGTCTAAACTTTTACGCTTCTGCTCGTTTTTCATTTCTCTCTAACCCACACGTCTTCCTCCTGCAGTCTTACTCCTCCCTCAGTTTACATCACACTTGTCTGCTTCCCTCCCCATGCTCTTCTTTTCCCCCTCTCTCTTCCCCTATCCACTTCCTCTATCTTTCCTCCCATTCCTCCATCCCGTTTTTTATTTCCAGCTTTTTCATATTTCTCGTTCATGCCGAAAATAAGATCAATTTTAATCATTATAGTTTTCAAAACTAGTATCAAAATAATGCTCTGAAAAAGCATTGAATTGTGCATTTTACCGTACTTTCCAGAATGGAAAATAGGCTTATTGTTTCATCGTTCAGTCTTTCTGTCCCCCTATTAACTTTTGAACCAATTGACCGATTTTCATGGTATTTGATGGATATCTTGGACCACTGGGGACGACCTGTAGAGGAAATTTTTTTCTGGTATTTGAAAGCGTGAGTTCGATTCCAGAAATTTTCCTCTCATTCAGTTTACATAAGAAATGTGAAATCCACCATGCAGTGCCTTTTTCTTTAATTGTTAAAAGAAGGGAATCATACTATTGGTGCTGGATTTGTACTATTTTCTGTAAAAATAAATAACGATTTCAATTTTTATCATAGAATTTTGCTTATCGAATGTATTTATTCAAATTCCACGTAAGCAAGTGCAAGTAGAAGCTAGGTAATTTAGAAGAAAATGTTTCAATTTTAACATGTATTTCTATTCAAAAGCAAAATAAAAGAAGTGTTAAAAACTAATATATAAATTATATTACATGTGATGCTGAGATATGGTGTTCGCGACATAATATTAAATATCTTTTAGTTATAGCGGGAGCAAGAGAGACAGTTCCCTTGCTTAACTGCAGTGAGTGATCAAGAGATCAAGAGCATGCTAGTGAAAGCGATGAGAGATCACGTTGGGATTCGCAATTTACGGTGAGGTTGCCACGATACGTGACAATACCCTTGATCCTCATTTTATTAAATATTATGAATTTTCCGATCCTAAAAATTTTTATTCATAACTATAGAGCATAAGTCTTATAAAAATGATAAACTCTCTAATCAACTGAAATTAAAGATTTTTTAAATTGGTTCTTCATTTTTATCAACTGCATTGGAAATAGACTACAAACTAAACAATTCATATGAACGTAGTCAGATCCCACTGAAAGCATTAAATTTAAGATTTAAGAATAATTTTGCTATTAATTAAAATTTAATAGTAGGTATTCTTTTCGTCCTGACAGCAATTGAATACCCGCATTGTTAAAGATTCCAAATTTTTCTATTTTACCTGAAAAATTACCTTCATTCATGGTAATTTGGAGTGGTTTTGAATTTCATCTTACAAATAATTTACTTTATTCTTTCATATTCTGGGTTAATATTTCAAATCTAACTAGTTTTGAAATACAATACTGTAAAAACCCATGCATGATTTCCATTTATTTCTTATGGGTGATATGAATAGAAAGAACGACATCAAAAATGAGCCCTAAAGAGGACAAATATTGGAATTTGGATAATTCTCTTTAGTTTTATCTGATGACTGATCATCTACCAAATTTTAGGTCTGTAGCAGGAGCATGTTGCCCAAGTTACAATTGGTGCAGCCGACCGATGGGTTCCTTTTATTATCTTTAATTCCGGGTCTCTGGGTTCTCAGTGTACTTTTTGTGTTACCTATAAAAATTCTAATATAGGGCATAACCATTACAACACTAATATTTTAGTCTTAAATATGTGTTAAGTTTATTAACTTGAATATAAAATTTTGAATATGAAAATCCGAATTTTCATACATGATCAAAAACAAAAAAATGTGCTGAATACTTTGAAATCTTAAAAATGTTCCTGATCTGCAGCATATATATAGAAGTGCCTATAAATTAGTATTCTAAATGAGAAGCACGTATTTAAGGTGTATACGTAACTTGTAAACAAAAACAAAAATAAAAGAGTAACTACACTTAATTATTTTTACCGAATTATTTCATTATAACATTAAACGTAACGGAAAGCGGAATGTAGATTTTGGCATAACGAAAAACAAAATCACTTTTTTGTCTGTAACGAAAAACGTAACGAATCGTTTCTTTTTTGTTTGCCAACACTGATTTTGACCGATATTATATAGGTTAAATATGCCTGAAAAACTGATCTCCTCGTAGAGCAAGTTGAAAATGAACTGCAAAAGCAGAATCTGAAAGTGTTGTTTTATTTACCTGAAAGGAAGACGAGGTTTTTTCACAAAAATGCCATCAAAAATATTAGGTATCGTCTTAGAATGGAGTATGAGGATTTAAGGTGAGAATACACCCCTATTTCAAATGCACCATGAAACACCCAGATGTCAAGTATATGTCCGTTAAAATATTTATTATTGCATCAAGTAATACATCGTATTTAATTAATTACTACAATACTTTATAGATTTAAGATCAAATTTCTTAAAATTGCTCCCACAGACCAATGGTTCCACTTCGGCGGTAAGGAAGTGTTTAGAGCTGGGTAGGTAATCGTGTGACAAGTTGAAAAAAAATTACTACGGCTGGGTGGCTCCGTGCGTAATATGAAATACAAAGTCATGTAGGCACCAATTAAGGTGTCTAGTAATACAATGTAAACAAGACTGATACAATTTAAACGTATCTACTACAATTTAAACATGATGCTTTGCGTTTGGTATGCCAACGGCAGACATAAAGTGGAAGTTTCAGAGTGTAGATAATTTACGAGAGCACTTGAGTAGTGCGTGCTTTGCCGAGTTTTTATGTGAAATAGTGACAAGTTATTATTTATAGCATTTAAATAAGATACCCCAAACAACTGGCAAATCACGTAGAGAAATAAACTGATGTGGGCAACACATGACTTTCTCCATATTTATATGGCAAATTACATGTTGTTAGCTCTGGGATCGTTATCAATATTTACTTCCGGTTGACAATTAAGAAAAGAACAAGGAGCGTTACTAAGACTAACTGCGTCAATTGTTAACAATAGTCTTTGGTTGGTGGCATGGTGGTGGCAGCTAAAAATATAAGATATCTCTTAAACAATGCATTATATGAAAAATGTATCAAAAAAAGGTTGTAGAAAATTTCATTTTCTACAACTTTTATTCCAATATATTTTTACATTTATCAAATATTAAAGCAAATATTTCAAAATAACACAAGTGACAAGAGTAAACAACTACTTCCGGTCAATCAATTTTTACCAAAAACTAATCAGATCATCTAACTTTAATAAAAATGTTAAATATAAAATTTAACGTTGACTAAATTAATAGTTTTTGAGTTAGAGCACCCACAAAAATCTATCACAGACTGACAGACAGACATCATCGATAAAATAGTCAAAACGTGTTCAGGGGACCTTAAAACATGTATTTCCATTGAAATCTCGAATTCGATTTTTTTCATAAAAACAATACTTTCTCTATAATTTGTATATGGAGAAAGTAAAAAGGAAATGTGGTAAGAGGGAATGTATCGAAAGGAACCAGAAGAAGTTACGACAGAAAATTTAAGTTAATGGTGGTGTGCTATGCTGAAGAAACAAATAATTGTGCGGCAGGGAGGAAATGCAATGTGACTGAAGCAAATGTGCAAAGGTGGAAGCAAGCAAAAGAGAAACTTGTAGGTATTAACTCAACACGGAGATCATTTAGTGGACCAAAACGAGGCTAATTTCATGCATTCGAAGAAATTGCAAACTTTGTGTGTATACAAAGAATGGACGGTAAACCAGTAATGTGGGATATCATTAAATTGAAAACCCAAGAATTAGCACAATCGCAAAACATACCACACCAAGAATTTAAGGCTAGTAATGGATGGTGTGTGCGTATGATGCGTCATAATAGTTTTAGTCTGCGACAAAGAACTTCACTTTGCCAGGGTCTACCTTCCGACAAAGTCGCAATTACCTTCTGAGCCAAATGGGTAAAGCAGATGAGACACCCATTTACTTCGACATGTCATCCAATTACACAGTCAACGAAAAAGGTGCACAAAATGTCATCATAAAGACTTCCGGGAATGAAAAACTGCGCATTACTGTAATGCTGGCTGTATTAGTGGATGGAACAAAGCAGCCAACATATGTTATTTTAAACGCAAAACAGTCCCTAAGGAAGTACTACCAAATGGAATAATTGTTCAACGTCAAGAGCAAGGATGCTGATTTAATGAAGGACTGGCTAAGCATAGTGTGGAATAGATGACCAGGGGCACTTTTAAGGCAGAGAGCAATGCTCATCTTAGATGCGTTCAAAGGCCACCTTACCGAGGAAGTTCAAAATACCCTTCATGATATGAATACTGACCTTGTAGTTATACCAGGAGGTATGACATCACAAATTCAAGTGCTAGATGATGTAGTGATGAAGCCCTTTAAGGATTACATAAAGTCATTTTATTCAGAGTGGCTTTTGGCAGGGGACCTTGTATTAACTCCTACAGGGAAAAGTAAGAAGCCCAGTACACCACATCTCTGTAATTGGACCATTGCAGCATGGAAAAAAATAGATCCCAATAGTATCACAAGAGGGTTCAAGAAATGCTGCATATCAAATTCCATGGACGGTATTGGAAGACGACTTGTTCGAATTTGAATAAGTTGTGATAAATGAACATGACAGCAAGAAT
Organism: Tanypteryx hageni; assembly: GCA_028673005.1. NCBI lineage: Eukaryota > Metazoa > Arthropoda > Insecta > Odonata > Petaluridae > Tanypteryx > Tanypteryx hageni. The sequence goes on from CM054112.1 coordinate 6,534,355, forward strand.
GAGGGAAGGAAACAGAGGAGAGGGAGATGTAAATAGTAAATTTACTTTTTTTTATTCTTCCTCTAAATGTTAGCTTGTTACACATATATGTTTTTTGTAAGTGAACCTAATTTTTTTAGGGGTCATCTTCCTTTTGGGTAAATATGGTATTTAAGGTGGATATATAACCTGTAAACAATAAAAAACAAAAATAAAAGAAAAACTACAATTATTTTTTACCAAATTATTTCGTTATAATGTTAAACGTAACGGAAAACGAAATGTAGATTTTAGTGTAATGAAAAACGAAATCGCTTTTTTGCCTGTAACGAATCTTTTTTTTTTTCGTTTGCCAGCACTTCCTTTAACAGTAATGAAAGGGGTGTATTAGCAATACAGCGGCAAACAGCTAGTTCTCCTTTGGAAGAAATGACAGATATGGCTACATTATGAGGACATCTTACAAAAAAGGTGACAATTCTAATTTCTCAGCCTAATGCCAATCTTGTGGTATTCCCTGGATGAATTACCTTCATCTATAGGCTCTTGAATAGGTGGTCAACAAACCATTAAAGATCATCCAAGTCAATCTTATGGAGAATGGTTGTTTTCAGGTAATTATTCACTAATTACCACAGGAAATAAAAAAACACTTGGGTCTTACAAGGATATTGAATAAAAGTTGCACGAGATACCATCTTACTGAAATCAATTCTTCTTGGGTTTAAGAAGTGTTACTTTCAAACAGCTCAGGTGAATTTGAGAATTACTCTCTATTTAAGTTCTAACTACATGATGAATGATGTAGCAAACTTAACATTACACAATAAACACCCAGCTGATCTAGTATAACAAACTGATATAACAAATGTAATTTCTAAGGAAATAATTTGTTCCAATCATTGATGCACCACTTACTCCATGGGCAATGGTGCTTCTCAACAACACATTCATGCCAGGGTGACCCACTGGTGTGTCGCTGCTTTTATTCTAGTATAGGTCACCTGGTTTCCTTATCTGGTGATAGGTCAGCTGATTTTTACAAAAGGAAAAATAATTAAGGACCAGAAACCCATTGGTGGGTCACTTTGCTATTAGGGAGAAATACCGGCTAACCACCAGTGGGCCACTGCTGTTATTCTGGCAGGTCACCCCAGCGTGATCGTGTCCAAGAGTCAATAATTCGTCACAGTAACAATGAATCAGTAAAACATGGTCTCAGAATATTTCAGGAACAACAAGAAACCCAAACCAGGACTAATGCAGGCTGGTTTCCTAAAGTTGATGTCCCGAATTGATTAATTACCTATATTGACAAGAAATATTTCAGTATGTGTTAGTCATTCCAAGGAATTCTCATACTATAAATACCACTTGTAGTTGTTCATCAATAATAGATAAAAATTGGAAAACAAATTAATAGAGCATTATCAGGTTTAAAATACTAAACGCAATGTCAGAATCTCTTTCTGACATATTTTGCAAGTATTTTTTTAAATAAACAAATTTAATAAATATTACTGTATATATGCTAATATGTCTGGATAAATTGTCCATTGCTGAAGGGTAGTCGAGCGGAAAAGAAAATAACCCATTTGTTCACTCGTCTGTGCTCAGGCCGAGTTCAGTAATAATCTTCTCCATGGCAAAAATCCGATAAAATGTGATTTAAAACGCAAAACCGCTACGTTTTAGTAGAAATTCAAGGATATACGATCAATTATCTAAATTCGGTGATAAGAATTAGAATCTATATTCTTTTTACTTTAGAACAGTACAAACCTTGCTCTGATATCACAATTTTAAGATATTTTAATGTATTAAAGAAAACATCTCCACAAGATGGATTTGAGATTTCCTAATGTAAAACAAACAGGTAAAAAACGTTTGTGGAATTGAACCGGTGACTTCAACCTTCGCCAAATAAAATATAGCCCAGAGGTGGGCCCTGGCAGCACGAGCCTCATACCAAGTTTCATGAAAATAGGTCCAGTGATGCAAAAGTTGTTAATAGGAGATACACACACACATATACACGACAGGACCATTTCATAGGACTGTTTCCTTAGGAAACCAGCCTAAAATTGGAATATTCCAATAGTTTACTTATTTGCATTAATCTATTTCATCTAAATTAACATAACATTCATAAAAATTTCACATTTGCCAAACGCCTAAAATATAATAAATTTAACACAAAAATTTCAAGAGAACCAACCTTCTGCAATTGCTCCAAGTGCAAGTATACCAGACTCTTTGATTTCCCACTCTTGATGAAAGAGAGTTTCTTTAAGTATGGGCACAAGCACTGTGAGAATCTCCTCCCGGAACACATTAGCTAAAACATCCAAACCCGCAGCACTACATTTTCCTAAAATTTGTAGAAAAGTTTCAGAGATTAATAAATTTTCAACAAGTGATCTCTTAAAAACAAAGAGATGATGATCATAATTTTAATTATTGAACATATGACAGAAGTAGCAAGTAGCTATCAAAAATATCATAACCACATACAGGTACAATTAGCAAAAATCTCGTACCAACTTCATCCTGCCTTTTTGTCCTATGGTAAATTGTGACTGTAAACCACAGTGCTGCTTTACTGAATGGATTAAAAGAAAATTTAATACTCAAGTCCCCAGCGATAACTTATTGTCCAGTTTAATTATTATAAATACTGGGCATCCTTCTTAATATGAAATTCCATGCTCAATCTATTATCTTAAGACTTGTTCAAGAAAAATCAACCTAATAAGGGAAACCATTAAAACATTTATACCAGTGATAAGCAGTCATACAAGGCAGTCTTTATTTTTTCAATTAGCTAACTTAACTATTTAAGGAAGAACTAAGTATAAAATTTCATAAAAATCGATAAAACCATTTTTGAAAAAAAAAACGTAATTTTCAAATTAATCTTCAAGTTCATTGACCTTGGCAGGTAGAAAGTTCAGTTTCCGATAAAAATCACTTAAAAATATTAGTAAAAACAGCAATGAGTTTTTGAAATAGTGATTTTGGGGTCCCATCTGAACGGGGGCCTAGACATGTCTTTTTTGCCTATATGATAATGTGCCTCTGCCTGTGACAGAATCCTACCTAAATAAGTAAAAAATTCCACTTGTTCCAGCTTTTCCCCATCTACTGTAACGTACCTGGATATCTCAACTCTTGGAAAATCTCATCCCTTTAATTATATTCTCATTAATTTGCCTTTTCATTTCAGGATTGAACTAGCATCTGAAGGCTCCTTTCTTAGCTTAATAATGTTGCAACTGTAGTTATTTCCAGGGTCAGCAATTAGAAATTTCTTATGCATATTACAGTGTGTTTCAAATAACTTGGAGGTTTAGAGAGAAGAGGAAGCTTCCAAAAGCATGACCTTGAGGGGAACCAATAAACATTAAGGAGGTGGAACCTCTGCAGAACGAAAACTCTTTCTCTCTCAAGTCTCTCCTATGGAAACATCGAGTCTGTGTTGCCAAGTGATTACAACACTGAAGTTGTGGAGTTCCTTTTGCCCCACGAGCACACCACAAGGTGCATCCCAGTAAGTAGATACGGCAACACCGAGTTCAAAGCCTTTGGCCAGGAGACATTGCCCCACCCCCTAGCATTGGAGACACTTGAGCGATCCAGAGTGTTAGTCGCAAAGTCATATGAAATGCAGTATAGCAAGTATACAGAACATAGAGATGGATACTTCAAAATTTTGTTAGAAGCTATTGAAACTTTGAGCTGCTTTAAGTATCATATACATAACATAGTCAATTGTTAAAAATACAAGATTAATAAAAAAATCTGGACCATTTTTACAACTCACTCATATATTATAATAATATACCACTTGCTCTTTATACATGTCTTAGCTAGCTTTGATATAAGATTTTATTTTTAAAGGGGGATAATACAAAATTAACAAAGATTGAACAAATTTCCACATAAAGAAAAAATAAAAACTATTTAATTTCCCTCAAATGTCAAATTCTTAATAATAACTATCTTTTAATGACTAATACTAAAATCAACATTTACCTAAGATTTACTGCAACAAATTAAGACATCCCTTTCAAAGCTAATACTGAAAAATTTTATGCAACTTTAAGAACAATACATTAAGGAAGTTTGCCACTTACGCAAGTTCCAATCTGACAAGGTATTGTCATCATCCATGCCATCTGAGCCATCATCATCTTCACCACCTTCTCCAGACCCATTTTCCTCTCCTGAATGTTTAATAGTGTGAGTCCTAGATTTATGAAAGCGAGGACGAATATCCTCTTCACGATCAGGAATCATTTCATCTTCTTCTACATCACCCTGTTGACAATCACAATAAAATAATTGTCAGGAAAAATTTAATAATTAGGCCTACAAATAAGGAAAATAATTGCCAAATATATGTTCATTTGCCATTGTACAGAATAATTATATGTAAACATATTACTGGAATAAATGATTACACTCATACCCCGTTTAACACTGGGGGTGCATCCCTGAAAACGAGTGCTAATTGAATCAGCGTTATTTGGGGTCATTTTAGTATAGTACTTATGGATATGCGTTCCTAAAATCGTAATTTATTACCTATTTTCAAAATATTAGTATACCAATATTCGAAAACTGTACTGTAAATAATTAATCCTTAAATGCACTTTGCAGCAGATCTGCTACATAACAGAAATCCTTCAATATAACAACTTCGCAATTCTTTTGTCATTTTCTCACCCAGTAACCGATTCCACACACCTAAATAGCTTTAATTTGAATGACATACATCTTTCGAATACTTAAAAACCCTGGGTGATAGAAAAATTTGGTAAACAGATTTGAAATCAGCGCAAAAAATTCTATAAGAAACACCATCTTCTTACCATGTAACAAAAAAGTTTTCTTTTGTTATCCAGTGTAATTTGCCCAACGTTGATTCGTACATGTTTTTGCGGTACATTGGAAGTCGTAGGGAGCAATATTCAGATGTTGACATGCATGGAGTGAAGGCGGATAGGTTTGTATTACATTTAATTGATAAAACAAGTTCGATGTAGCGATTTTATTTTCAGTTATTGTAATAGTACTATTATTTCGACTGAAACGCCGAAGTTTGCCGAGTGTTTAGTGACGTCAGTAAATGCCACAAGCATGTTAGCTGAGGCTAGCCATGCTAGAAGCCATTGTGCTGATATAGAAGTAGAAGCTTGAAAAACATAATTCAGTTGTTTTCCTCTATCCGCCATCTTAGAAGAAATATTGGTATAAGTACTGCACCTTCCTGCATTTATTTCGCTTTGTGTTTAGCAAAATGGCATATGAAGGGTTTTGTGTAACCAGATCTGATAATTTGCCTAACATTGATTTGTACATGTTTTTGCAGTACATTGGAAGTAATAGGGAGCAATATTCAGATGTTGAAATGCGTAAGTAAAATATAGTTAGATAAGTATACAAAAGGCAATGGACGAGGCCGAGACTTCGTGGAATTCCACAATAAAATAAAATGAACAATGCTAGATAGTATTTTTTATTTATATTAAACTTTTGCTAATTTCCACAAAATATATGAAGTAAAACACGACCGGTTTTGGTGAATAATCACTATCATCTGCCTTTACAGAATCATCAGTTCAAATATTGACAAACATTATACAAAATTAATGTGAATAAACTTACTTTCCGTGTGTCTTGTCTATAAGAAATGTGGTGAAGTTTGCTGTTTTAAGTGTCTATCTGCCTTAGTTATTACCTATACTTGTGAAAAGAAAAACTGTAGAAGTGTTTGTCATAACTGCATGTCTCTTTTTTATTTCATCATTGCTTTGAGGTCAATGAGGAAAGACTATGTTAGTAATGCTGTTGGATTTGTTAAACTTAAGCGGGAAGGAAAAATTTGTATTGTTAAAGGCAAGATTTTCCCTGAACACAGAAAAAGATAAAGAGGTTATGAAGTGAGTGTAGTTGTAGATGAAGAAGAAGATTTAGTCACGTCTGTGTAGTGTCATGACTGCCCTTATTTAGCAAAACATGGTCCTTCAAAATACCATGCTGTCGTGAACAAACTTATTAAAATATTTAAATTACAGAACTAACTTAATATGTAACATTTGTAAAAGTATTTGCTTAAAAATAGAATAGGTATATTACATTATGGAGGTTTTATTAAAATATATATGCTAATCTTTGAAACATAAAAATATAATTTACTCTTTCAACGTTCTCCAGAAATATATGCATCATATCAATGTAATGCCGACATAAGTCAAACTAAAATACGAAGCAATAAAATTACGTACATACATATAACTAGTACTTACGATTAGATTAAAATGATCTTCACAGACAAATGCAGTTGCACGTTCCGATATATCAGACATGTATCTCCTCATGGCTTTCAACCACAATATTCTCCACTTCTTATTTCTTCCCAAGGAGCTTGGTAGTGTGGAGAACAATTTTTTCAGGGTTTTAATCGTTGTATTTAAGCACTGAGGTCCCAGACAATACTTATTACCGTAAATACCCACGTATAATGTGCACCCTCGTATAATGCGCAGGGGGGTTTTCAGCCTCGTAATCTATGATTTTTCTATATACCCACGTATTGCATGAGCCGATTTTTTTTAGCGTTACCGTTCCAGAATAAAGTAGATGGTGTAACATGGTCTAAAGCAATGATAGCAAATAACCATGATTAACTACAGACTCTAAGAATCAAGAATAAACCACGTATGAATGCTGAGAGAAAAGTAGGGAATGATAACTTGATTTAGTTCTACAAGAAGCATCAACTCCCAGCGTACTCAAAGGCATCAGCTGCCATTGTTTCTAATTGTAAGTAGTACCAGTACCTCACCACCAGGCCGGGCGCCGGTGTAGGGTGACGTCATACGTAAGATGACGATTCCGATAACAACATCAAAGAAGAATGGTCCAGTGATGAAAAATTTCTTGGCTTTTAAAATGAATAAATACTGAATTCATTCTTTTCATAACTAATTAATATATGTTTATAGAATTAGTTGATAAATTTTAACTATTATCTATCTTACTTTTCATAAAAATCATCAATAAAATTATGAGGATACCCGGGCAGTAATAAATGTGCCGAAATTCTGGAAATATGGGGTCAAATGAAAATAGGAAGATTATGTACCCTCGCATAACATGCATCCTAATTTTTAACTCAAATATTTCGAAAAAAAAGTGCGCATTATACGCGGGTATTTACGGTAAGTTCCATATTCTCCATTTTAGCTACGATATCAGGAAAAGCAACAGGACGAAGTATCAAAACCGCATGCTTTCAGTACGGTCGTACGTTTAAACGAGTGGCATGCAATGACATCACATACCCCTTACTACTCTCTCTCCAAAGCGTTACAGGCTTGATACAGGACTTAGGATGGAAATCACTAGCTGAGCGCCAATCACGTGCTAGGTTAAAACTTCTTGAAAGATTTAGAATGAGTACTTTCTCCAGCGACATTCAAAGAAATAATAAGAACTCTCACCTATATCGGTAGAATGGACCATCCTCGTAAAATAATGGAGATAGCCTGTAGGACGGAGAGATACAAAGGCTCATTTTTCCCTAGAACGATAGCTGAGCAGAATAAAACTTGCGATCAAAAGTAACCTCGCGTAGGGGCGTAAACCCAGACCTAATTTTGGAGTTTTCCCCTTGGTGTTAATGCACCCCCTGCCACACACCCTTGCAGTGGCTTGCAGTGTAAACTGTAGATGTAGATGCCATTTTCGCAGGATATTTAAAAGTTATTATAAATATTTTTTTGCATAATGAAGACGATTTAACAAAAAAATGTTTCCAGGGAGTAATTAAGACAATTACAAAGAATTTAAAAAACAAATATTTTGACAGGCGCCCATTTGGTGATATATGTAAACAAAACCACACATTGCTCTGCATTCTGAGTATGTGGAGTTATTGCTGTGGTCTGTTTGATGATTTTGGTGGTTGTTTCCAGTTACATATTTTTGACTGAAAATTTTCTCCGATATACCGTAAATGTGCAATAAAATGAAATGTCTTGTAATTTTTTTATTATTTTTTCTGTAGCGTAACACTTAAGAAGAATTTTAAAAGTTATATAATTAGTTCTTGAGTTCTAGAGCCCACACCAAACGTATGGAGAAAGTAAAGCTTGGTCCAAGAACAAAGAGCATTATAACGAATCAGCATTGTATGGGGCAACATTAAACGAGGTATTACTGTATAGCAAATTGGCTATGCAAATGTTTCATTACCAAATTTTACTTACAACAACTTTCCAAAAACTCAATGCTAAGAAAATTCAATTTTCCTAACTTTTTAAATACAAATTAAATTTTACCTCAACAAAAATTTTTAATGAGCTTTTTCTTCTTGATATGAGTTTTCAAGATAATTCATACACAAAAATGCTAAATCAAGACTACATTTTTGGCTACAAAAATAAAAAATGCTAAAATGAACATTATAAGCCTAATGCTCTTATCAAAAAAACTTTAGGTTGGTAGGAAAATTTTCCACTATTATTACAACAGATTTTAAATATTTACTAAATATGACAACAAAGCACTTACTTTCAAAAGGATGACATCAATTTCTGAATATTTCATCCCTCGGACCAGGATTGGGACTAATCGCTGCAAGTGCGGAGACAGAGCTTCTTTACATATTGACTGCTCAGCAATAGACAGCCAAAATTCACAAGCCTCAAGAGCAACACCATCATCGGGATCTTGAGTCCTCATTAGCATGTACTGATAATAACAAATATTTTTTAAAATTGTGAATTTAATAATGATCCATTTCAACTAATACCATAAATGTTAAAGTTGAAATGGCATTATTTAAATGATACCATAAAGAATTTATATCAAAACTGCCAGTAAAAATACCTCAATAATGTTATGCATGTGGGGGATTAGTCTATCCATTCTCACTTCCAGCAACATCACTAAAGCACGACAAACATGTTTCCTTACATCTGGATCTTCATCTGTTGCCAGTTGGAATAGGTTCTGTTAAAAGTTAAAAATCAATACAAATGCCAGGAAGAGATTTCAAAAAGTTTACATATCATGATTATATAAATGCAAACAATCTTTATCCCAAGAGAAATAGTATCAAGATAAAAATTGCCAATTTACTGATCATAAGGTCAATATCCTTGAAGGTCACAACAAATAATACCACATAATATACATATTTACCACATAATATGTTAATACACAAACCGGGAAAGGTCACATGGGTCCATTAGACTTTGCATAACATTTTCAATTGCAGCTGTTATGCAATATCATGAACGAAGGAACATATCATAATTATTTATTGTGGGCAGCAAAAGCTTGAACTTAAGCTTTAGGGGTCAATTGGACCCCACACAACCATTTATGGAAGCCGATAGAGCATGATCACTCCCAGGTTAAAAGTTCAATCACATTTCATCTTTCTGTCATTGTCCGAAATAATCCACAAAAAATTTTAGTTTGACCTATACAGTATAATAACTCATTAGTGCTGTTTCTACAACTCCACCTCTAAGTAGAGTTGTAGTAATTTTACTCCTTTAGCCCAATGATGACTTTTTTAAAGGGCATCTAAAAGTGTAATTTTTTGGAAATTCCAATTGTCAATCTTTTTAACCGAACTTATAAATACATGAATTTTTCTAATTCTGTGACAAATTAATAATATTTTTATGGTAGCGATACTATCCTCAATAAAAATGGCTTGTCATGTGCTTCATATACCCCAAGTGAAACAGTTCAAGATTACAGGAAATGTGAAAATGCTCTTCACCTATTTAAAAACAATCATATATGGGTGAATAAAAAAAGAAACTATATTCGCATGATCATGGGACTTAGCATCACTGAGAAAAAGTTTAACCTGGATGCTCTTCACAAATTTTTCTCAAAGCATCTAATGTTAGCAAACAGGATGGTTTATAATTGTCTTAATTCCATCGCAAGTGAATTCTATTTAGTGACTCTTGGTGAAGCTACTATCTTTTGACCTACTGCTTTGAAATATCTTGTTAATGTGTGTGCAAAGTAAAAATTTAATTTGTATATGACTAATAAGCAATAATAAACATCAAAAATATGCAAATCAATCACAACCATAACAAGCAAAGCTCTTGAAAGCTAATAATGATATGAGAACATCATATATGTACTCCTGTTTCAATGATTAAGAAAATAACAATGTTTTACTACTTTGCAAGGAGAATCTGTATTAAACATGCAAATGTTTAGTAAAGCCACTAAACATGTATTAGATAGTGTATTATGAACTAGACGAATAAGGATTAAAAGGTAACACACACATATATATATATAAATGATAAAAACATTAAAATAAAAATAACTGCCAAAATATACACATAAATGCTAAACATACCTCAAGGAAAGAGTCAATGTGAACCATTAGAGCTGGTGTCTGGATCATGATAAAATAATTAACGCAAGCTACAGCATGTGATCTATAATAGAAAAAAAACAAATTAAAGACAATGTAGGATATTAATATCCGATTGACAAATTATAATAATATAATCATATTTTAAAATAAAGTCAGGAATAATAAAATTTAATTTTGGTATTTAGGGACATCTAATTTATCCATTACATCTCGTTTTATAATCTAACTAGTGCTGTGCCTGTTGCTTTGCAATTGTTAGTCTATCAAAGGTTATAATACTGTTCATAATTAATGCATTGAAAGAGGAAAGCTATGCCTTAAATGACATTTTTCCCATTGACAAGGAAAAAATTACTTTTGCATATTCCAAAAATATTTTTCGAATAAAGTATGAACTACATTTCCAATGTTCTAATTATGTTTCACCAAGAAGGTTACCAATTATCACTACAACTATATGAAAGAGCTACTGTTTCATATAAAATTTATAAAATCTTCTGCTAGACAATTATAATTACCATTGCCTTAGCTTATCAAACAAGTCCAACATGAAAGGTGCTTCTTTCAACAACTTATTCATTAACATATGAAAAATGGATTTACATAAATGAATGTTGAAATAGTCCTTCAGAAAATATGGTACTCATTTAGAAACCTAGAATGCCATAAGTTTTACTGTCACTTAGATTTTACTTCAATGCCTTATAACAAAATATAAAAATTTCCCTTGTAATGCATTTAGGAGCGCGGTTTCCAAACTGGGTGTCGTGAAAACTTTCATTGATAAATAAATCAGTGATTTGGGTGTGTTGATAGGTAATTATTTTCCTCTAATAAATTGATTATGGTGTAGTAGCAACAAATGGATGCATCTAAAGGTTGCAGTACCCCTACGTAAAATATATGAAAACCTTGTTTCAAAGCTGGGGTGCCACAAAATTCTGTTAATCTGTGAAAGGATACTGCACCTACAATACATTTGGGAACCACTGCTCTAGGACATCTACCTAGAAAATTACATTAATTTAAAAAACATACCTGCAAAATCATCTTCCATGAAATCTTAAGTTTTACTGACTGGTCTGTTAGTGGTTTAAAAAATTTTAATACCGACTAATATTTACTCAAATAATAAAATTATCTATTATTTATAAGAAATTATAATGTAATAAAGTACGAAAATTTACTAAGACACTCAATTTTTCTGAAATATTTCCTATAAAAATTCTCATCAAACACGAGCAGGCAGTATAGTAGGGGAGATTGCAAATCGAGATTGCATGGATGAGAAAAAACAGGATCGACTAAAATTGGAGACAATATAACAAACTTTTCTGAATATTTTCAATGAAATACATACCTAAATGGTTTTTAAGAAAACACGAAGTGACAAGGGCGAGATTGAGACTAAGAAGTCCCACCTTCCACCTAACTTTTTCCCCCTCCCTTTTTTAGGGATTGTTTTACTCCAATATTGTTCCATAAGGAAAGAACAAAAATCGGTGCAGAGGTGAAAATTTCTAAATTAAAAAATATTTCTAATAATGAAATCTCTCTGAAAAGATAATGTTTTTCAAGGTGAGATGAAATGCTTGCAGAATCAAACCACCAACTACTTGTCATTATATATAGACGTTCCTTACAGAGGAGGAGGATATAACACGAGGATACTAATGTCCAGCCCAAACTACAAGAGCTAGAGAGCTGAAAGTTTTAGTTTTTGTAGATATGATGGAGAAACCTACAGATAAAATGAGACTTCTTACCTAGGTGACATGAGTTCGACTCCAGAAATTCCGAAAGTTGCGTTTTTTCCCATAAGAAAAGCATTGCGCCATTTTTGTAAATTAATTATGGGCACTTGCCCGTAAGCCAGGAAAATGAAGTTTTCAGTGTTGCTAGATGGCCGCAATATCTATAAGGAATTATTGTCACTTTTGCTTACAGTGTCTTGGGTTCGACTCCAGAGACCCCGGAATATCTCCCATAAGTTAGCATGGGAAAACGTAATCCAGTGTGTAGACCAATCTAATAAGTTTAGGAAACTGAAATTTTGCAAGATTATAGAACTTTTCTCATAACCAACTATAAAAATGGAAAATTTTAAAATTTTTAATTTTTAGGGGTTGTTTTAACCCCATTTGAACATTAAAGTTTAATAATTTTTTAGGTTCTACGGGATGAGCTAGGAAGCTGCAATTTTCAAATTATTTACAGAACAGTGCATTTGCACAAATAAACATTAAAAAATTTCCATATATATATATTGCGGCAGCCGTTAAAAATGTTTAAATTTTAAACAATTAGAAAAATATTATTTTACTTCTAGAAGAGCTGCAACTTTAAAATTTGGCTGAAATGTGTAGCTTTAGTACCCCATAATGGAGAAAGTGTAAAATTGCAACATTTGGGGATTGTTTTAAACTATTATTTTTACATGTGGGAAAAACGAAAATCGCTGCATAGGTGAAATCTTTAGAATTAATAGAATATTTTTAATGATGAAATATCTGTCTGAAAAATTAATGTTTTTTCAAGGTGAGATGTAATGCTTGCAGTATGCAAGCACCTTCTACTAGTATGTTATATGTTATCTCCTCCTCTGTAAGAAACGTCGATAAATAATGATAACATATATATAGGAGGATACTAATGTTTAGGCACTTCCAGATGAGCTGGAGATCCGAAATTTTTTTCTTAGGTAGGATTTTGTGCAAAACCGACCAGAAAAAACGAAAATCTTGAAAAAGTGCAACAATGCGACCGCTAAAAATTCTCAATTGTTTAAACAAATTTTTAAGGTTTATGTATTTCCGAATGTGCTACGGAGCTGAGATTTTTTTTAGAGGTAGGATTTGTAAAAAAACGAAATAGGGATTATACAAATTTCGATATTTTAATTTGTTTGGCAGTAAAAAATTCTTTAAGTTTAAACAAATAGATAACTGATTCGACAATACGGGATGAGCTAGGAAGCTGAAATTTTCAAGTTATATACTGAGTAATGCATTTGCACAAATAAATATTTGAATCTCTCCCTAAACTTATTGTGGCAGCCGTTAAAAATGTTTAAAATAAACACTTCAATTTTACCATATATGAATTGCAGCGGCCATTAAAAATTATTTAAATTTAAACAATTAGAAAAATATTATTTTACTTCTAGAAGTGCTACAACTTTAAAATTTGGCAAAAATGTGTAGCATTAATACCCTATAATGAAGATAGTGTAAAATATTTATAATTGCAACAATTGGGGATTGTTTTAAACTATTATTTTTACATGTGGGAAAAACGAAAATCGCTGCTGAGGTGAAATCGTTAGAATTAAAGGACTATTTGTAATGATGAAATGTCTGTCTGAAAAATGAATGTTTTTTCAAGGTGAGATGAAATGCTTGCAGTATGCAAGCACCAACTACTAGTATTATATATAATTAATGATTAAGTAATTAAAAACCCATAGAACAATCCCTAAAATCATCAATCCATTGTTTCTTTGTGCCTATTTCAGGGTAATCAACCTCTTGGATTATTATCATAACTCCTTCCACACCGAACACACAAACAAGGGAGGAGGGACACCCGGTGCTGGAATTAGCTTACTCTTTACGAAGAGCACCAAGGGGGTCAACTGCTTAATGACCCTTCCAAAGGACAGAGTGTTGATTTGCAGGGTCTCCTCAAAGCACACAAGTAGGGGATGGGACGATCCCAGGTTGAAAAATCCAACCTCCTCCAGAATCGAACCTGGGGCCGCTGCATGGAAGGAGAATGCTCTAACCACTCCGCCACCACCACCCTACTGGCAATCCATAAACCCAAGCTTTCCAGGTAAGGGTACTTTATTTTATGCAACCTTTTATAGTATTTTTCTTCTTTGATACTTTCTTCCTGTTTGTAATTGACAATGGGTTAGATGGAAAGAGAGACTGCAATCTTGCCCAAATAAAGACATCTATATCTATCTGCCCCTAGAAATAAATTTTCCTGATTTTTTACAGATAATGGAAACTTTTTCTACCAGGACATATTTATCTGTGCTGCCCATAAAATAAATAATTACCCTAATTTCTTCTAATTAACAAATTATATGAGGTCCACATAACAATTTCTACTAAAATGAAACAAACAAAGCAACTAGCTTGTTTTTTATGTAATGAGCGCTCTTGATTTAATCTCAATGCTCAACTGTAATTGGCTTTGATGGATAGTAGATTATAAAATATCGATAACAATCAACTGCAAATAAGACCAATTCGCTTAACCCCTCAAGCCCGGAGGAGATTTATTAAATCCCACCCGTACGGCCAGATGAGGTTTTTAAATTTTCATGATTGAAAAATTCGGGAAATTTTAAAAATCATAACTTTAAAAGTTTTCTCTCGATTTTTCTGATTTTTTGTGGATTTATGACAAACATGAAATTTGTAAACATCCATTTTGGGTATAATATCTAACATACAAAGATTGTTGGAGTAGAAGAGAATGTACACCAATCGCTAATTTTCAGGCGTGCATTCGCGCTTTATATATAACATTCAGCACCGGAAAATCTATGAAAGATATTGATGTGCAATCTTAATAAAAGAATAGCTTAAATTAGTAACTATTTCATTCTGCAAGTCTACCCATCTAAACCAATTAGGTGAAAAGTTTTACGTATCTCAAGTTTTTCATGTCTTTACTGGAAATTTTTAAGTAAATGTAGTATTACTGATTTATTAGAAGACGATTTATTTATAATATAAACGTTTTAGTTATATAGTCATTATTCATGGTCATTACAAAAGTCACATAGAAGAAATGATTCCATTTCGTTCATTGGAAAGGGAGATATGACGATGTTATACATCAGAAATGAATTTAGATGCAAAACACGGAAAACTTTCAAAAGTTAAACTGGCTTATGAGTCCTTTCTAAATATTTTTAGAAAATTTATGCATGCGTAATTGAATTCAGCAAAAAATGCCTTATAGTTTAGTAAATACTTCTAGTAAAATAATGTGTAAATATATGGAAGAGCTTTGCTGTTCGTGATTTTTTATGACGTGTCCTCTTCTTGCTCACTCGCTTCATCGCTGCTTTGGTGCCACTAGATAGCACAACAGAGAAAGCCATTATCTGAAGAGGAAAACAAATCCTACATCTTTCAGATGACAAAGAAAAGGAACCCAATTTTGTGGGTTCCCTTTCCTCATGTGTCAACTTTAGAAACCAAAAGTCTGTAGATCAGTGGGAAAAACTAAAATTCTATCACAAATCTAAATGTATATTATATGTAAACAAATACATACAAATAGATATACACAATTTCTCGCAATTCCTCTCCAAAAAGATCAAAGGCTCCTTCTCAACTAACTTGCTTTGGGGATGCAAAAAACCTTAGTAATCCAAACCACCTCAAAGAGGACGAAATAACAGATACAGTAAAACCTCTACCTTACGAACCCCTTTATAGCGAAGACCTCCGGATAGCGAACTATTGACGGCGGTCCCGCCAAACTTATATACAAAATCCCTAATTACAACCTCGTTACTACGAACTTCCGTACTACAAAAACTTTCGAACAACGAAAGAAAAAGTGGTCACTTCCGTTTATATTTACCTCTTTAGAACGAAATTTTGCTCACTAAATATTTTTTTACCTACATACGTACAGAAAACGATTGAAAATAGTCACCAACATGCCAATTAGCGTCAAGCTTACAACAAGCCAATCATAGCACGTTTTCTATCATGATGACGTATTTCCCGTGTTTCCGGCATTCTCACGCCATTGACAATCTTGTCCGAGAGTTGTAGTGATGCCACTATGCATGCTTTTAGGGAAGTGGAGACTGCCGTTTCCCGAGAATTCACAAAGAATTTGAAACAGAAAAAAATAGATTCGTTTTTTTTTTAATGTTGGCGTATTTTAAATAAATCTTTTAAAAAAGTGTTGTATTTGAAATCATTCCCGATTAAATTCATCCCCTAATCCATTTAAAGGGAATTTCAACGAAAGATTGCAGCAATGAGGTATGTATCGTGGTGAGGTGGTTCCTTACACTTTTTTGTGATAGGTAATTTATTCGTCAGAGATGGAGCTGGAGTGTTGTTAAGAAGGTTAGTGATGGAGTCTTGATTTGGAGTGCCAACGCCAGTTAGTGCTTTCTTAAGAGGAAAATGCTGCTT
The DNA here is from genome assembly GCA_028673005.1 of Tanypteryx hageni. NCBI lineage: Eukaryota > Metazoa > Arthropoda > Insecta > Odonata > Petaluridae > Tanypteryx > Tanypteryx hageni. The sequence continues at coordinate 6,550,942 of CM054112.1, forward strand.
TCATTCATTTCGTTTTGAAATATTTGCAACCCACGCCATAGTGGTCAAATAGTAGTTTATTAATTGGTGTTAAGAAGTGGCGTTGCTGTCAATATTTTTTTTATAAACTTAGCGGCTCAACAGATAGGATAGGCTCAGCGAGTTTCACGCATTGCAACCTCGAAAAAAGTCGTATAATAAAAAATTGCCGAGGATGTTTTCGTGCAAAACCTGCCAATCAATGCTAGAAAAAATAACATTGCATTTCAGTTATTTGGTGCTTGCCACTGTCAAATATTGCAAAACGAGATGAATGAAAGTGGCCCTTTTTCCCATAAGAAAGCATTGTGTCGTCAGAGCTTCAAATCAATATGGTTGGTTATTAAACATTGAGGGCGCATTTTGAATATTGTCCACTTATGTGATACTTTTACGTGAAAATGGGCGTATTTTAGTAGAGTTACGCTGTATCTGCGCATATGCCTTCATTTGGATAACCCCGTTGCTCCTGTATAATCTAACGGGCAATGCGCCCCTGAAATTATGCAACGCCCAATAACTTCCGATCAACGAATTTCCGAATAAAGAATAGACAAAAAATTGGGTCCCATGATTTTCGTTAATGAGAGGTTTTACTGTATTGGTTGGCGTTGACGCTCTCCAATGCAGCGAGGAACGAAGGATCGCGCGGTCATGAAAGCGAATGTTTACCGAAATGATTTTACTCAACCCAATTCCATTCTTCATGACTTGCATCATAAACATTTCTAATAAGACGTTTTCCATTTTTTTTTTACATGCCAACGAAGACCTTTGTCGCATGACATAAGCCAAATGGCTCCACCAGGAAAAAAAAAGAGGAGAAAAATCGTGCTCTCCTTTGAAAAGATACACAATTGCTACATTGCATTTCAAACACCAAGGAAAGGTTCCTTGCAGCATTAAAAAGCAATTTTTATACAGAAAAACACTCATATCGTAGCAAAATTGAAAATTCCATCGCAAAATTCAATGTTGATTATATATTTTTAAAAACAGGAAAAAAATACAGGACAAGCATAAATAGGAAGTACAAAGTTTCCTCTTTCAAAATATATAAACGTTATTTAGATTTAAAGAAGTCTCTAGTGTCAAAAGATAAAAGAAATTATGACTGACACAGGACGTAATAGTATGTCTGACGGCTGATTGGACAGTTTTCGCAGGATGTAATAGTACGTCTGACGGCGTTTACGGGTAAGCAAATGGAACATACAAATGTTCAATATTTCTCAACATTAAAATGACACTAATACTTACTCTGCAGCCATAAACATTTTTGCCACAATAAATAGAAACTCAAAACACCTGAGAAACTCAGTAGTTTAATTTAGGTTAAAGACTGAAATTACCTTCTTTATTGGAGGAAAATAGCAGTAGCTCAGCATTTACCTCAAAATACCAAATGTGAATTAAACAAAAGCAATACATTATGGGAACATACCTGATTTTTGGACTTGAATGCCGAAAGAATTGAAGGAATTTAGGTATTAGAACATTTAATGGCCGATTCAATGCATCGTTATCAAGCTCTTCAGCCGAGTCCTCACAAATCTTCTGCAAGGCACCAAAAGATCCCTAAATAAAAACATTTAGTAAATTTTAAAAAATTACTCACTTAAAAAAATCCACTTGGGAAGGCTCAGCTTTGTGGAAAGATTCCATAATGTAAATGAAAGAAAATTGTATTTTTGCACTAAGAAATTTATTCATACAGTCACCTGATGACACTGTAATAGAGGAAACTGGTTGGAATAAATTTGCTAGTGGAAAAATACAATTTTCTTTCATTTACATTAGTCCACTTTGTAAGAATAATTATTTGTCTAATGAAAAGGTTATAAACATAATTGCTAAAAATTGCAGAAACATTTTCATAGACTTTTTTAAACAAAAATACAACATCAATAAATTCAAGAATAAGCACTTATAAAAATTTGAAAAAATAAGTGCTCCAATAGCTATAACAAGGCTACGAAAAACCATATGTGCATTTCACGTCTCTTCAGTGGAATTATCAAAAATATATTCTAACAGAGTGAGGTTTATTGCAGGGGTTTGGAATTTTCTAAGAAAGCATAATCATGTTTTCTACTTAGAAATATAATGGACAAAATGGAACTGTGCCAAGATTGTTGTTCATAGACTTGGTTGGAATAACTCAACCCATCCTCCCTCTACAATAAATATTCCAATACTAGAGTTTTAAATACCTCGCCTTCATACATCACAGGATGCCCCACAGGTATCCTAAATGGACACCCACCCCCAAACTCCCCTCTGCTCTGCACAAAAAACAAAATTTCTTAAAATCTATTTTTGGTGAATCAGCACAGAGATGGTCAAAATACACATCTGCCTTTTCATAATCCTCTCATGACTTTTGGAGATACCTAAGATAAATAGTAATTTTTTTAAATTTAAAAGTGCTTATTCTTGAATTTTTGTCACAAGATGAGCATTTTTGGTGAACAATGCCAATAAAATGTTCTTAGCTTTCCTTTAGAAATACCAAATATAATAACTCTCTTACAACGGTCAATCCTTATTCTCGAAAAGATTTGCCAAATAAAATTTAACATCAACTTCTCTAGTAATGAGCAACTTCAGGAATATCTGTAAGGTGCAATTCAAACAAAATGGCTTGAAAATGTGAGAAAATTTTAGGTTACTATCTATAGTTACCTAAAACTGGAATGTATGATTTTTATTATATACAGTAGAGAGCCAATCATCCAAGCGCCAACTATATAATGTCTAATTATCCGAACAAATTTTTAATTATGGAATGTTTCTTAATTTCAGGACTATTTTTTCCTTGTCAAAAGATGGCATCATGCCTGGCTGCTGTCGCTCTGATGATAAATTTTTAAGTGTGAGTTCTGTCTTTCAAATAATACTTCCCATTCTAATGGCAAAAAAGTATCCTGTGAATGCATCAAAGAAAGTTGCTAATGAGACCTCACAAAATTTGTCTTTTCTAATCATTGCCACTTGCAACAATTTTTCATATCTTGGCAGCAGAGAAGAGCCAGAAACGTTGGTGACAATAAAAATAAAGCCAGCTTTATTTTTTCTACAGGAAACTTTAGTCAGGGTTTAATATGGCACTGATTTGCCACCTTCGACATAAAAATCATGTTTATCTTTTAACTAAAAGTTGCTTTTCATTAGGAGGAAAATGTCTAACAAACGTGTTTTTTTTAAGAATAAAAAAGTGAACAATGTGAACAAGTTAAAGAAAGGTGAATCTGGTTAAAGTTAACAAAGTATAGTGTTTAAAAAAATAGTCCTTAAATTCTTATTTTTGTTTATTTGGGAGAGGGAAAATGAAAGTTTAGTTAATATATTTTAAAATAAATGCTCAAAATACAAGTACCTCCTTTATTAAATTTAGTCCAATTATCTGGACCACCCAATTACTCCAAGTAATTGGAGTTTCTTTGACTAGCTATTTCTCAATGTTTGTTTAAATAAAAATGTAATATATCTATTGGCAAAATTAAAAAATTTAGACAACTTACTTCGCAAACGTTGTAGTCTTGAGAATCAAGTAAATTGCAGAGAGTTGGGAGAAGATCAGGCCATGTAGTCAACTCCCCCTTAGACGCAATTGTGGTAATGAGTATGCCAACGGTTGCCCGAATAAGTGGCGAGGGATCTCCAACTGCAGCAAGGCACTCACTTTTAATAAACTCTGTGACTTCCGGCATAAACTTGTTGTAATGAGCCTTGACGTTATTTTTAAGAATGAGGCCACTAAGTGACCTAGTAGGCTCATCTATAAAGAAATTCAAGCATAAACACAGAATTAGCTTTCAGTTTTCCACACCAAGCCTACTAGAGCTACTTGATCAACTTAAGTTCCTCAAAATAATAAACCAATTACAAGTTCAGGGAACAGAATTAAAAAGATTCTTTACGTTTTATCAACACTTTCAGCGTCAAAGACGTGCAGAATGATTTCTCAAATAGATTACATAATAAATGCCGGCTTTTGTTGCACACTCGACAATGTAAAATTTATTTTTGGTTGCAAAATCCACGTTGCTACAAAATTAGTTTCTGCCGAAACAATAACTTATACGTTTGCACAGAATTACTACGCCAATTAAAGAATAACTAACCTTCAGAAGTTAATTTGGTGAGCACGAAAATTAAATAGTTATTGAAATCTGGAAATTTGTTCAGTTCTTCTAATTTCTGTTCATATATTAAGGAAAATGCGTATTAATATCAAGTTAACGTTTTCTGAAAAACAGCTCCATTTCACAAAATGTAGAAATAATAAAACTAAGAAGGGTTGGAATTCAAAGTTTAATTAAACTAAATAAGAAATATTACGAGATACATCATTATTTCGTACGAGACGGAGCATAATACAAATAAAATTAGTTTCAAGAACATGGAATGTCACTGGCGGCCGAACTACATATACCATGCTTATAGCAAAACACAATTTTTAATTATTTCTAATTATTCAAAGGATACTTGTTGAACCGCTCTTTGAGTAGCAGTATCTGGTGATTGCGACTCCTTCAGCAATTGCAATATTTGTCTTAGGCCTTCTTCTTGCGGTTGCCACGCCATGTTCATTATTGCCTATTCTCTCATTCCCTTGAGAAGGAAGTGCATCGATAATTTTATTTCGAACGTTCTCCTTCATTAATAAAAAATAAAAGCTTTTAATTGAAAATAAATAAATAAAATTAAAAATTGCATTGCAAATTGAAATGATTTAAATTCACATATCACAAAAATTAAATTAATTTAAATACTAACTTGACTTCATGTTGTCGATATCAGTCGCAGCGGTGCAGCGGTCGATATGCTCCGATATCTTAAATGATTTTTTTAGTTATCGAGAGGAACTGATATACTTGTTGAATTTTAATCCAGTTATAATTATTGCATCGCGATTTTTAAGGCTACAGCCAGTTTGTATGTGTTAAACTGCAAGTTAGTATAAAATGAATTTATGCTAGAGATAAACTGCCATAGGTTGCATCATTGACTTAAATATTGTTCTGTGGAAAACCGAAACATGATGATGAAAAAAAGTTATATGTACCGGTTCTGTTAATGGAGAAATTATTTGCTTATGACGATGTAAAGATACCGCAAAATTTATGAAACACCGACTATCATACGAGTTGTTACAAATCATTGAGACATCCTTAACATCCTATTACGAATTACATATCAAGTTTACTGAAGTATTTTCAATTAAATGCTCGGCCATTGTCATAAAGTTTGTTTTTCTATGCTAAAAATGCAGTGAAACCGATAAACTCAACTTTTCGATAACGTGATCGCAAGGTACCATGCTAATCTCCTGGCGAAAGATAAAAGCCACATCTTATTTATTTTTTTCATGTAAGAAAATAATACAGGTACTATTGCACTCAATTACAATATACATTATATAATCACATAATTTATAAAAATCAATTATGGATCCTAGGTAGTTAATATTACTAAAATACCAAATTAAATAGAAATTAAACAAAAATACAATTGAAAATTTTAACATTGAAAGTATTAACATATAAATCACATGTCCAACTAGGCAGTAAGATATAACATTCATTTATAATAACCATTCATCACTAATTTAATCGCAAAAACAAAAATCTAAGTAAATAATTTCTTAATATCCCTGAGTACAATTAAAAACAACAATTATACTTTTTTCCTGCTTGAATTAGTCAATTAATTGGGGAATTAACAGCATAATTTGTTCTGTGAAACTGCACTGAAAAAGTGCCATTAAAACGAGTACTATACTGTGGAACACAAAAATAAATTAAATCAATACAATCATACTCGGATCTTTCTATTTTAATTAAGTACATTAAATCAAATTGAGACCGATGAGCTTCTAAAGAAGTTAAAGTAAGAAAACATCAGTTCTTCATAGTCAATCTTCTCTGACGGAATATTTATTTTACGAGCTATCAGTCTTTAAAATTTGTGTTGTACTCTTTCCAATTTAGAAATATGTACTTTATATGTAGGTGACCATATTGATGTAGTAAATTCCAGCTGACTGCGCACCAAGGAACAATATAAAACTTTTAGTGCATAACAATTATAAAAACTTTTGGTATTTCTGTTTATAAAACCTAGCATTTTATAAGCTTTACTAATTATACTATTAAAATGAGGAATAAAAGTTAGGGATGAATCCAAAAATACTCCTAGACCATGAACAACATTAACCTTTGGTATAATTTCTCCGTTTATCTTATAATCAAAACTTATGGAATGCTTGCTTCGACTAAAAGAAATATAAGAACTTTTTTTAACATTAATAAATAAACCATTATTTGCAAAGTACTTACATATTGCATTTATCCATTTATAATTACATGCAGTGACAGCCAACACCATAAACCTACCAGTCAGAAATGACATTGCGGTAACCATTATCCATGCACAAATGGGCAAAAAAAGAGGTAAATGAATACAGCAGTTAAAAATATTTTGTTTTAAAAATTTGAAATAAATATTTTATTTTTTATTGTGTTCCATGCTTTCCTTTTTCTTCTTTTTTGCGATTTCTATAATCAATAATGGGGTGATGGGTGGTGTAAATATGTGACGCGATGCCAGACTTGTCTATTCTGTTATATTTGTAATGCACTAATACGCAATAAATTAGGATAACGCATGATCATTTAGGATAGACTCTATGTCTATAACCAAAGATGTTTGTGGAGAATTTGAGTGAAAACTATGTAATTACAAAAGAAAAAAGATGGGGTCCATCCATTGCTCGCGTTATAAGCGATCCCGTGTTATATCAAGCCGCATTATATCGGGTCTACAGTGTAACTGACTCAAATGTTATAAAAATTATATGCTTCTTACCAAAAAAGCTACACTTTGGTTTTAAAAACCAGTTTCAATTTTAGTTGTAGCTATTGCTGAGATTTAGAAACTTCAATGAATGTTTTTTTTTTAAGATAAAATGAAAGAAATTAATTTTCATTATCACTTTTGAAATAATTATGCCCTTCCAATATAAATATTCAGCTTAAAGACAAAAGTGAACCTTATATGGAAGTGTAAGAGTTGAATTTCCAGTGCATACAAATTGTTGTGTGAAGACGAACTTCTATCTTATCTCTACCATAAATATTTTGAAGAATTTGTGTTTGTTTGTGCATTTATAACACAACTACTACAGAACGTAGAAGCAAGAAAAATAAGTCATTTTAACTGCAATAAAAATTTAAGTAAAATGGGAGAGTTTTTAAAGCGATTTGAGCTACATTTTTTTAAAAGTTTTTCTCTTTTAATTTTTCCCATTTAAATAACATGGGAATGAACATATTGTTGGATTAACAATCTATGTGACAACAATTATAAACAATACCTAATATTAACTAAAAGAAGTAATATATACCCTAATATAAACTAAAGTAGGGAAGAAAGAAACACTACGGTTATTCAAAGGACAATCACCAAAAAACTATAAATCTGGCTAATTGTTTCAAAAGGTATGCGAAAGACAGTTTTAATGTAAAATTTAAGTGCTTTCGTTCTCTGAAAACTTTTTATGTATTCTGCATATTCTCTATCTTTAATAGAAAGCAAAATTTGTTTTTCATTAACATTGAAAATGAATAAAGTGAAAGATATCTCAGAAGGTACAATAAGAAAACTTCTATAACAATTCTTTAATTTAGATCAAAATTTAAAATCATTAACTATTCCTCCCTTGAACATCTATATGTACATTTTGCTTTCCTTTCAAATGAACATTTGTATGCATCAATTAAGCCAATTGAACTTATGACATTATAACAACACTTTCAATGTCGTACTAACATACTTTTTATCGCCTAAATGAATTTCAAAGTTTGGGAACTAATTTTGTTTCATAGGTTTGACTTTAAAATATTCACATGACAAATTAGACTCACAAAATCAGCCTTTGCACAGGATAACGTATGGTTAAGCTTAATTTGGTTATACATATCTTCAAAAGTGTTTCCATCAGTTGCATTCCTAGAACCAAATCCTGTCCAAGAATTTAATGTTTTTGAGAGACATGACCACATAATATCATGCAGTTTCTTCTACTGGAACTAAAACTAAACTAAACTAAATAAAGATATTTTAAAAGTGATTCCATCCATTGTTTATTATGATTACTTAGAAGTTGCCATATTTGTTGGTAAATGTGAATTAAATCTATCTATGAGGCGCATCCAGAAAGTAAGTACCAGCATCACAGGTGGTGGGAGTGGGGATACACCGGCGCAGTGATGTCTCACGAGTCAAGAAGGAAACGTTGGACACCCTGTCAGTTCCCATTCTTTGTTTATAAGTTTGCCATCTTGTCTTAATATGAGTCAAACAATCAAAAATCCCGCCAGTTGTGAGATACGGTCAGTGATCAAATTTTTGAATGCCAAAAACGTTCGCCTGGCTGAAGTATTGGCAAGTTTGTGAAGTTTATGGAGAAAATGCAATGAGTGAGGGAATGGTGAGAAGATGGTGTAGACCAGTGGTTCTCAACCGAAAGCTCATCGCGGACCGGTGTAATAACAGAAAGTTTACCGCAGACTGGTGCATTATCTGAATAATCCACCAAGGACCGGTAAAATCAATTTTAAACCACCAATCATTTGACAGTGTCTCACTTTAACAACTGAAAACACAATACTTTAATCAATCAGTGCTGACCATTATAAAACTTCTATGAGAAAAATGAAATACCGCGGACCGGCCAATACAAGACCGCGGACCGGCAGGGGTCCTCGGACCGGCGGTTGAGAAACGCTGGTGTAGACTGTTCAATGAAGGGAGGAAGAATGTGCACAATGAACATTGAAGTGGCCGCCCGTCATTAGTCTGCCGATCTGCTTGACCAGGTGAATGAGAAAATTCAAGCGAACAGAAGATTCACCATTTCTGAGTTGACTATACATTTTTTGCAAATTTCTCGTTCTTAACTGCACGAAATCGTCACGGAACACTTGCATTATCGCAAATTGTGTTCAAGATGTGTGCCAAAAATGCTCACAGATGTTCACAAAACAAAGCGCATGGCAGCAGCACTGAACTTTTTGGAACGGTATCACAATGAAGGTGACAAGTTTTTTTTTGGACTACATTGTGACAGGAGATGAAACTTGGATTGCCCATGTGACACCAAAGAGTAAGCAGCAGTAAATGCAATTCTCAAATCTTATTCAATATTTTTTGTCTTGACTTAAAAACCTGAGCAATGCCAGGTAATTTCAGCTAGTATATCTATAAAAGTGTTTGTGTATGTATGTGATTCTATAACTCGAGAACCACAGAACGTAGAAGCATAGGCTTACCAGATGAAAATTTCTAAAACTCAGTACATACCTGGCTTGTGAGGGGAAATTTCTTTAAAAATCAGTACGTAAATAAGTACATATGGGTAAAAAGGGGTTCTGTTAAAAAAGTATTAATTCTGCTAAAAAATACATTTTTTTGGAGAAAAATACTTTATTTAAAAGAGTACTTAAATAAGAAAGATGAGATCAAATTCATCCAATTCCAATTTTTTTAAAACGTAAGCAGCGAAAAATTTATTAAGATTTTTATATAAATTTAAAAAATACTCAAAGATTCCATATAATATACATAAATATTGAAAATTGACAATGTTTGTATTACCTATTAAATATTTGACAGTAATTTTTGACAATCTCATTAAATTTCTTAATACTAAATAATTTCAATGGATTCTAACTTACAGTTTGGTACAGTTAAAATTGAGGTAGTGAAACATACGTAAGCTGTATGACTTTACATTCAATGACTTTTGGCAAATTATATTATTAATAATAAATAGGTGTTAAAAACTAAGAAACAAATTTTATTGGTCAACTCATCGAAATAAATTGAATTAACATTCTTATTTGTACTTTTCACTTTATTTTATTTGTTTCAATAAATAATCATTATACAAAACAAATTCATGAAATTCTTTGCAAGTTTCATTGAAATTATGTTTAACTAAAATTTCTGCTTCCACATTGTTTAACGTTAAGCGATTTCTTTCTTTTCTCCAGGCATAAATTATCAAGCTAAACATTCTTTTACTAAATGCATTTGAGTGAGGGAGAACAAAAATAAATTGAACTATTTTTTGCATGTTTGGAGGATTGCATGTATGTATTTTAAAAAAGTTGTCCATCTTTCTTCATATGAAATTTTTTTTAATGATGGCACCATTTCTTTTAAATGAGAAAATTTGTCAACCAAAACATCAAACTCAATAGCAAGATTTGACATTGGAAAAAATTTTACTACATTTATGAGCCCTTCAAAATGTGGAGTTTCTTCTAATTTAAAAAAACCTAAGACTCAAATTTATTGCCAGAAAAAAAATCTAGATTCAATGTAGTCAAGTATTTTTTCTAAAAACATAGTCGATCAATCAATAAATAAGTTTTTTTTCGGTCATTTTATCACAGCTATCCAGCTTTTGTTTTGCAATCATACCATAAAACTTTTCTTCTATCAAGATTTTAGTGCAACTCGCAGAGTTTTTAGTAAATCAAACATTTCAATAACAATAGGACCTTCTTGCTCCAACTTTAAAATTACATTTTGTAAAAGCGCCCCTACATTTGAAACTAAACCTAAATATGCCTCAGCTAGTCCATTATTTAAAAAATCTAAAAATAAAGCCGGTGCTGAAGTCTTTGAATTAAAATAAGATTTAATTGACTCAAAATTTTTGTATAGACGGTCTATAGCCACGTAGTAGAAACATGCCGCAACATTTCGGAATACTCCACATCACAGTATTCATAAAATTCTATCAAAGTTTGTTTCCTTTTTGTATGGGAGCTAAATTCGTTAAATATTTTTACGACAATGTATTCTAGATCGAACTTTAAGCAATTGCAAGCCTTTTTAATAGAATTGGCAATCATGTAACAGAGGCATCTGATATCTATAATATATATATCTATATACTTTGATGACATCCAAAATTTACGTTTGCGTTATCTCCACAATAACTAATAATGTTTTTCAAATCTAAGCCCACTTTTTCAATTTTAGAAATTAAACAATTAGCAATCACTTGAGATGTTTCTGTTGAACATTCAAAAAAATTTAAAATTTTTGTTTTCACTCTTTCAAGAAATATTGCACTACTAATGGAAACATTTTTATGTTTCCTTTGTTCGATGCATCTGTTGCTATCGAAAAAGGTAGATTATTGTTTTTAATATCAGCAATGATTTTATATTGGGATTCTTTTGCTAAAATATTTGTTACTATCTTGGAACCTTTTGTCCATCCACAAGTAAATCCGAACACAATTTTAGAATCCGAAAATAGTACAGAAAACAAGGGACTGCTCAGTTAACAGAATTAAAACATGCTGTATAGTATGAAAAACAAAAGTTGCTTCTGCAGCTGCCATTTTTTTTTAAAGAAGATAATGAGGATGATGAAGACACCGAAAAAAAAGAACAAACTTTTGGTACTTGCTACTGTTTTCCCATGTTTTTGGTGTTACGTTTTTAGGTGTCGTTTCACATCTGAAATTCCAGCTTGTAATACTGAATTCGGAGGTACAATGAATACATTTTGCATATCCATCCTTCCCAGTTGCAATCCAAGAATATATTTTTTCCATTCTTTGTTGAAATGATTAGTTCCTCGTCTTCTTTTCTCAATTCTCGAATCTTGATTTCGACTGTTGAGCTTGCCTTCTGTATTATACTCTTCTTCAGAAAGATTTTCTACTATTGGTGTTGTTTCCATTTTTAACTGGTGGCCCTTTAAATTTAAAATAGATTTTTACTTCATATTTTTCTTAAAAACTAATAAGGTACACAATTTCCAAAATCAGCATAATGCTTATAAGCAAAAGCAAACTTTTACTCACTCAATATGAAGCAAATGCTTTTAGCATTTGCTTATGCTTTTAGCAAATGCTTTTGCTTTTACTGTTTGCTTTAAGCATTTGCTTAATTTTTATTCACTTGACCTCTTGTTTCTAAATCATTTATCACTGCATCTAACATTGGAATATATACTGATCTTTGATAGTATTCGTCGGGCGTCGAACATGGAATGTTTGATCTGTTCATTTGCTTTTTGCTCATACGGATAAGCTCGATCTTTACATATAACCTCGACAAAAGCTCTGAAACTTTGGAGAGTATGATGGAAAATTCATCATTACAGTTGACGCGTTGTTTTAAAAAATTGAAAGGAGATCATTAACAAGATTAGAAGCAACAGTTAAGTCAACAGTTTTATTCTGGAATAATTGACTTAATGGTAAAAACATGTAAAATACAGACAGCAGTGCAGTGCTACTACAAATTTGACATCCCACATAGCTGTCAGCAAGATTTCACTCCAGTCCAATATGTATTCAAGTGCCTGAACGATTTTCTCTATCGAGTCGATAAACTGCATCAAAGAATCACTTCTTTCTACCTAATGAGTTTCACACATGCCCTTAAGACGTGAATCGACAATGTTTATCAGTACATGGGTTCGTTTGAAGAAGCAATAAAGAAAGAAGAAACTTCCTTAATGATGCCAATGGAGTTACGTATACTACTTTGAACGGATGACGTCTTTGACATGGACAAATTCAATGCATGGTTAAAACAAAGACATCTAGCACCATATTTTCTTCCTTCCTAATCTCATCAACAGCGCCAATTTGTTTTGAAATCATCATCAAATTCCAGTCCGCCCCAATCCCAACACGATGAAGAAGATCTAAATTTAACTCTTTCATTTTCTTAGGGATTAGCCACCCTAGAACTTTGCCAGTCACTCTAGACTGAAATGATGTTGATGCATCCTTAAAACATTCATCGTGAACGTTTACAAACTCAGTAAAATCTTCGTATCTTTCATTTTTGTACACCGAAGTTAAACACAGGCTCAATTGCGAAATTTCCGTTGTTTTGACAAATATTAAACACAGTAATATTTTGCCTCTTTTACATGCTTAAGAATGACATTCTTAATCTCTTCCCCGCAGCATGCAATTAGTTGGTTTTGTATACCCTTGCTGAGGTAAGTGACATTCGCAGCTGAATTTTCAAGATGTTTTGCTAGAATAGCATCTCCACTATTGACTCTATACCGCAGAATTACTCTAAAATTGGTATTTCTGTTTCAATATTTAATTTTTAGTCATCTCAGTGTCCTTGCAAAGGAATATTATGCCTACCGAGAAATATGATGGTTTCATCAATGGGTTTCAACCTCAGCATATTTTCTTGCACTTGCCTTAGATGTTCTGAGTTAATCTTTTTTATAATGTTTTCTTCTGGTTTGTAATACATTTTAAGAAAATTTTTAGCTCCTTCTACAGCATTCCTATGGTAATCGTTCTTCTCACGAGTGTGAAGGTTAACATCTTTCCCTAAAAGCTTAGCAAAAACAGTCAAAGGCTCTCTTACAAGTTTCTGAAGAGGAACGTGCTTGTGAGAGCCACCCATTGCTGCTGTGATGAAGAGTGCGCAATATTTGCAGAAAAGCCCTTTCTTCACATTGGAGTATACTAGCCATGGGTAACTGTCTAGGTGGGATTGATTCAAATATCTTTTTTCTTCCTTCCCCTTTTTAAGGTTAGTAGAAAAGGGTAGCTTGAATCCAGGTGGATGTTTCCATGGTCTTTCCATTAGCTCACATCTGATTTTATCATCAATAGTAGAAATTGAGTCAATATAATTTCCTATATCATTCCTGTCAGACACATTATTAAAGCTATAAGTATTTGCAGACATAACAGATGCACTGGAAGTTGAAGTCAAACATTCTTCATGAAGTTCACCACTTTTTAGTTCACTGTGATGTCCTGCTGCAGCTAATTCATCACATTCTACAGTTTTTTGTTTTTTAGAAACATATCCAAAGTTGGTTGGCTGCTTCGTTTCTAGGGCAAAAAATAAATGTCTAAATGTTACAAGTAACAAAGTGGTTTATAAACAAACAACATTTTATTCCTATTCTGCATATTAATTAAAGGTACAATAAAAGGGCAATACAGTAAAAGAGCTCATTTTTTCATTACCTTTCTCGAACTGGTGTAGCCATAAAGCATATTTCTTGGGAGTGATTCAGGGGTGACCTGGCAATCTGTTAACAACGGACTCACTATATGCTGGGCATGCTGCCAATCCCTTAACTATGGGCTCGCTATATTTTAATGAAAGGAGATGGATATCAGGGAATTCAAGATAAGGACCACTTTGTAAAGAATTATTGTAGATATTGTGGACTTTTAGCCTTCAGAATGACACAGAGCCACTATTATTAATGTTGTCATTTATTGAATGAATAATTTTTTCTTGAATACGAATATAAAATTCTTTTAATACAAAGATAATAACACAACCTTGGGTTGGGTTATTATCTTTGTATTAAAAGAATATTACCATTGTATCCTTAGCAGCTCGTCCCGCAAATGTAAAAACCCTCTTTAAAACGAAAGAATGTTAGAGTTAGAATGCTTTTCAGGAACGCATGTCATTCGCTGAACGAGAGTTGCCTCTATTCTTAGTGGTTTGCATTGTTGCCGGTTTTGTGTAATTACTTACCATTGACTTGGATAATAGCTTCGTGTCGTATCTATTCACAAAATTCCATAAAAAACTTTCCCGTTGAATTTCAATGGGCACTTGCACTAGTAAAAATAATTTGTCACTAGAAACTTTTCAATAACTTCAATTATGTCATTATACCTACTATACGTTAGCCTCTGCATCAAAACTTCAGCAATTCCTTTGAATTAGTTTTTCCTGTTGAATATAATGTTGAAATTAAATATATTAAAGAAGAAACATACTTACTTTTTGCCAAATGATTTCTTTTCCTTTTGACGTCAGCAACAATTTATTGTCTACGTCAATAGGCTAAATATTTTGAAAGAAATAACAAGAACATAAAAATATTTCATTCTTGTCCATTTTTAGAAAATATTTCTATCAAATTAACTTTGAATGTCTGATGTTTAAATAGAGTGCTATGAAAAACTACTAACCTGATCAAAAGATGAAAATGTGGAGTGTTCCTTCTTCTGTAACTAGCAAGACAAGACTGATGGAGTATTCACAAAATATGTTCTCTTGGCTCAGAGATGAGAGGTTATGGGGCAATAACCCTCTGAAGAAAGCTTGGGGAATGTTTTATTATTTGTTAACTCTTGATCGAGATGCATTCCTAAGAGTGTCTGCAACTCATCAAGAGTGAACAGACTTCTTATTCATACCTCATATCTGGATTTCAGTAGATAAATCCTAGGCCTTACAGTTCTGCCTACACTAGCCGAAGCCCAGAAGGGTAAAAAAACAAACCACTCAAAATGCATCCTCAAAGCTGTTGTGAGTAGGTGATTCTTAGGATTTCTTGTCAGTTTTTCTCTCAAGGATATACGAATTGAAAGAGTTGCAATCGTGTGCCTTGACTTACCTAGCCGTCGGGTTTACACACTGGGTTGATTGGTAAATGTGAACCTAATTTTTTTTTGTTCTGCTTCAGCTTAAGGGGGGCGATCACCTCCCCCTGGCTCTGCCACTGCTTCCCATTCCTCCTCCTTTTCTCTCTTCCTCTTTCCCACCCTCTTCCCTCCCATTCTCCCTCCATCCCTCTGGAAAAATAGATTTTCTAGTCTCAATCTCGCCATAATAAAGATCATTATCTATCTATCTCTCCCCCTCCTCTCCCTCTCTCCCTTTATCTCTCTCTTCCTTACTATTTCTCTCTCTCTCTTCCTTACTATCCCTCTTTCCCTCCCTCTCTCCTCTGGAAAAATATAATTCCTAGTCTCAATCTCACCCTAATAAAGAACCTTTTCTATCTATCCCTCCCTCTCCCTTTTTCTCTGTCTCCCTCCCTCTCTCTCCCCATCTCTTCTTCTTCCTCTCTCTCCTTCTCTCTCATGTGTTAAAACATTCAAATCATGCTTTCCTTACACATGTAGTATAAGGGTTGGACAAAAATACAATCTCGAGGTTTAACAATGACATTGTCAGCAAGGCAACATGGTGTTAAAAAGCTTAAATTTTTCCAATAAATATGATTTAAACATAGAAATTGAGCCATTTTGTATTGTAGGCAAAATGTGATGATAAATATAAGAAATGTTATTCATTTTTCTTTAAAACAGTTCAGGTAAATCCTTTCTAATTTTAATTTGCAAAAGAGTAAAATTCTCTGTCAAAAAATCAATTTTAACATCTTATAGAAAATATAAATTATCTACTGGAGTCAAACCTGGGTGTTTTTTGAAGATTTCTTTGGTAAATGGCTTTTACTATAAGAATCAAACATTCGTACCGAAATGCAATTTTCTAACTACTCAGAAAGTTTGTTAAAAATAGCATTATAGTCAGTCATAAATAGTTCTTGATTCTCCCACTCTTTTATAAAGCCTTTTAAAGAATGGTGCCACAGTCGAACGTGAGGGACAAACATAGATTAATATATAATAAGATATTGCAAACAAATTACAATACAGTAACTGTTAATAAATACCATATTTTTCAGCATATAAGATGCACTTTTTTTCCAGAAAAATGACCCCCAAAATAAGCCTGCATCTTATATGCCAAAGGTAAGATTCTGTTCTAAATACTGACAATAACGAGCACACTCATCCCAAAAATGGGCAGTCATTCATTGCAAAAACAAAATATACATTACTAAAAATAATAGAGAAAAATTTGTTAATATATACAGTAATAACTTATACAACATAACTTCTGAGGACACATTTTCATTATTACGCTTTAATACAGTCCGCTCACAGTGATTACAATTTTGGCGCATTTGTGATGTTTTAGTACCTAATGATGTGGCCCTTCCTAAATGCCTTGGTGAACCCAAGTACATTTTTCCTCAAAAACCTAAAAAACAGGGGTGCATCTTACACCCTGGTATCTTATATGCTGAAAAATACGGTATGTATATTTTTTAATGCACTGCCTTTGGGGCCTCCTTGAATTGGTGACCAGGTGCGGTGCATCCACTAGGAGAGCAGTTCTCAAAATTGATGATCCCCGACTGCCTCAAAGGCAGCTGGCCATATCACAAGCCCCTATTATGGCAGCCAGCCATATTGCAACCTCCTTAACTCCATTCATCTACCAATTAATATAAAATATTACTGAAAGTTTCTCTTATACACCATCTTCGTGAGCACCTGAAAATCTTTTGTGACCCACAGTATGAGAACTGCTGCCCTTGGACACTGGTTTAATTGCAAAGGACTCATCTGTTACGATTCCTATCATTATTAAAATTTTGGCTGATTATCAAGAACAATCTTTACTGATGCTCAGTTATAGGGAATTAACTTTCCTAGAATAAACCTTGGAATGCTAATCTTGAATAGGAGGAGTGTGGTTGTTTAACTTTCATGAAAATCATGACTGATGAAGGGTATGTATTTTTTGGATTTTAACAAAAAGTATTTTAATTCAGAGGGTAATTATGGGGTTTTATTATTTCTTTAAAATTTTGGGTTTACATGAAAAATTTTGAATTGTTTTCAGGTTTTATTTTAGCTTTAATTATTGGCATACAACAAAATCTGTCAACATTTCTTCATTAATATTATGCCTTTCCGGCATTTGCAAGTGATGCAAATGGCTACATAAACACTACATCAGAGGTCCCCAACCCACGGGGCAAATGCAGCCCCCGAGAGCACTCCATGCGACCCACGAAGCTGCGATGAAAAGGTGATCAGAAAAATTTTATAAAGACTTTCATATTTTTTCAGTATAATTATTGTCTCAAAACCTTTTCTGGTTGAGCTTTAACACTACTAATTTATTTAGACTTGATTTTCGCTAATATGAGACCCCAGAATCCCTTGGTAACTCATCTGGCTCGCTGAAGCTCTCATGACTTCCAATGAAGCCATCTGCAGCATTCATAACTGTGAATGTGGCCTGCCATATAAAAAGGTTGGGCTCTACTGCTCTACATCATAGCATAAAACATTTAATATGCTCCTTTGATATTAAAATTTCTTCCAGTTTGCCAAATATATTCCATATTACAGTCATGGCATATAAATTTACAAACTCCTGATCTTAAATTCTTATAATAATTGTGCTTGCTATTTAAAATGAGGTTGCCTAAACTGCACAAATTGTAGAAAGCTGATCTGCATTTGTTGGAAGGAAACATTTGCAATTTTGTATCTAGTGAGTCCTAAGAAAGGTAATTTACATTATTGTAGTTTTTCAGCGGCTAAAGGCAAGGGGAGGGGAGGAAAAATTTTTGAACCATTTCTTTCAAGAATTTAAGATACAGAGTTTATAATTTCATGTGTAATGACTGTAATATGGAATATATCATGAAAAACTGGAAGAAAATTTAATATTAAAGGAGTATACTAAATTTTTCCACAATAAGTCTCTGGCTTTGCACTTTGAAAAACATCATATAGAAAAAATCTGATGTGGCCACCACATGACTTTCTTCATGCCTGTAATATTTCTAATAATTCCAAATAGGTTAAATAATAATAAATATTTTAAGGAACTGCGAGAAAAATTTAAAGACTACAAAGAACAGAAATAAACTCAAACTGTAGCCTTCTTATATTGGATATAGACCTGAAGCTCCAACAATTAAGAAGATAAAAAGTAGTGTAATGTGTTTACAATAGTCGCCGGTAGATGGTGTGTGGTGGTGGCAGCTAAAAAATTTAGTTTTAAAAATATCTCTTCACCAATGTATTATATGGGAAATTGTTTCAAAGAAAGGTTGTAGAAAATTAAATTCCTACAACTTTTATTCCAGCACATTTTTATATTTATCAAATATTAAAGTAAATATTTCAAAATAACGGATAAGTGACAAAAATAACCCACTTACGGTTGACCGCTTTTTACCAAAATCTAATCAGTTCTTCTGACTTTCATAAAAATGTTAAATAAATTTGGCCTTGACCTGATTAATAGTTTTTGAGTTAGAGCACCCACAAAAAAACTATCGCATACACAAACACACAGAATCATTGAGAAAATGGTGAAAACGTGTTCAGGGGACCTCAAAACGTGTATTTCCGTTGAAATCTCGAAGTCGATTTTTTCATGAAAACAATACTTTCCCCTATACTACGTATATGAAGAAAGTAAAAAGGATCCAAATTACGTAGATTATTTGGAACAAATGGAAATAATTCAACACACAAAATTCTCACTCGTTAGTCAATAACCGTCTCTTCCCCTACCTCTCCCCGCTGCTTTCAACCAATAACCATTTACACTTCCCCTTTCTTACTCATCTCTGTTTGGTAATTAGTGGTTAGTTACATTGTATCAAATCTTTGTTTTTACTGATTACCATTTATGCATCTTCTTTCACTTTGGGTTTATTGCCTAATTTGAATGAAATTCCTTTGTCTCTGATTTCACTGGTTACTTTTTACTTGATTTTTACTGTCCCAATGTATGTATACAAATCTGTGGAACATGATGTGGCATTGAAATCTGGTAGTGTTTTTGAGAAATATAGTGAAATTTTTACATAGTTTATTTTATTTGTTCCGAAATATGGAACAGTTGTATAAAACTCCTTAAGCCAAAAAAAATTGTAGGGCAAGCCCTATGCATTTCGCCCACTAAGTTGCAGTTGCAGTTGAACCAGTTGAACCTTGTTCACTGCCAAGGCAGGTTCTCCCCTGAAGATGCCCACTTAGTGGGCGAAATGCATAGGGCTTACCCTACAATTTTTTTTGGCTTAAGGAGTTTTATACAACTGTTCAACTTGGAGCCAAAGTGATTACGAGCTACCATCTACTGTTCCGAAATATGGAATTCCACAAAATTAAGGTTTTCAATGAGGTTACACACCACCTTTTTGAACTTCTAGAATAATTGATTCCGGAAAACTGACGCGAAATGCAAATTCGCGAAGTGCAAGTCCTATTTTTCCATAAGATGCAATGTAAAAATAGGAGTACGGTTCCGAGTTAACCTAAAAAATTCACTTTTTATTCTATATAATACAGTTGAACAGAAAATGAAAACCTAGCATCATAGAGTGGAAAAAATTCTTTTAATTAATGACTTTCAAAACGCGTAATAGCAAATGAAAATCCAGCTTTACAAAGCGATAACACTTCTTTCGGCAATTGTACAGTTTAGCTTACGCACGTTTGCGGATGCGATTTTCGATGTTCTTTTGTCCATTCAAAGGAAATGTTTTAATTTAAATGGATTAACTACTTAAATGGAATGTTGAGTAATGTGGTGCACGGATGTTTTCTTAGGTTCTGAAACAAATATTTCCAAGCCGCAAAAAAACACTAGCATTATGAAGTGATAACATTTATTTTATTAATTACGTTCGAAATGCGTAACAAAATCATAACTAGCGTAAGAAAGTGATAACATTTCTTTTAATTTTCTTTATTTATTTATCAATAATTTCACATACAGCGTAATAGCCAATTTGAAGTGAAAAACCAACAATAAAAGTCATAAGTACTAAAATAACAATAAAATACAACACATAAAAAAAGAAAACTAGACAATAGCAAATATTTGGACAATGCTTATGGTCATTTGACTGTAATATGTGTGCTTCCGAGCTTAATAAATGATTTAATTGATAGGAAAAAACGGATCAACATAGGGGGGTAATTTTTTGTAAGTTGAATAGAGGAGAATGATTGTCGAAAAGGTATTCGTTTAAGAGTGGCGAGTCTTTACAAGTAATTATTTCTAACTGCTCGAGGGCATCCAATTTACGACCTTTACTTTCAAAATGGAGGGATTTAGGGTTGAAGGAACTATGATGGTTGAGGTTTAACAGATGCTTCGCAAATTGGGAATTCAAGTTATTTAAACGGAAGTATCGTTTATGTTCCTTAATCCTCTTGTCAAAACTCCTCCCCATTTGGCCGATGTAGATGTAGATTTATTCCAATACATTTTTACATTTATCAAATATTAAAGAATATATTTCAAAATAACGGAAGTCACAAGAGTAAACACCCACTTCCGGTCGACCGATTTTTACCAAAAACTAATCAGATCTTCTAACTTTTATAAAAATGTTAAATATGAAATTTGCGTTGATCTGTTTAATAGTTTTTGAGTTAGAGAGCCCATAAAAATCTATCACAGACAGACACACAGACATCATCTAGAAAATAGTCAAAAACGTGTTCAGGGGACCTTAAAACATGTATTTCCGTTGCAATCTCGAATTCGATTTTTTTCATGAAAACAATACTTTCATATATATATGTTAAATAAGATTGAACGTATACCACTGGGACTCGAGCAAGACAATGAAGCGCATTGGAAAAGGGAGTTAATTAAAGCATATTAGATGTAATAACTAGAGACCGCAGAAATAGTTTTTCGACTATCGTCAAAACGTCGACTATTGCATATTTTATTACATACATTCACCGATTTGGCAAAATAGCTGCATATGAGCCAATTTACGATAGACTATTTTCGACTATTTCCTTATTTTGCGACCTTTTTAAGAATTTTGATTATTCTCAGATTTTTTACGAATTTCTTTATGAAAAAAATATTTCTGGCTATATTTTTGCAATTTAAGAAAACGTAAATCAAAACAACTTTCAAAATGTTTTTCCTTTGGAACGGAATTGACCTTATCGGGAGGGATTGCGCAAGACAAATTTTGTCAGCGATATAGCCAGAGTAAACACTCTCGTATCCTTTGCAGCTGTGAAAACGTCAATAAGAAATAAAAGACGTGGAACTACGCAAGAAACCTTAGGGGCATTTGACCATTAGTGTTTGAAGTGAGAAGCTCAACTTGATGACTGATCGAAACCAGTAAGGGTGGAGGAGGCTGGACATCAAAATATCAAGCGACCGTGGGAAGGAAATTAAGCATGTTGTGATTGGTGGAGACGCTACCCATTCCACACTGGGTTCCAGGAATTTTCTCGGAGACGAAGAAATAGAAGGGCAGAGTCCTCTATATGCCGCACGGCCACATAGAGGGGTATGCAACACCCCTAAGTGTACAACTGTGTCAGCGGCCGAGACTAAAACTGAAAAAAAGAGTAACGTTTCTCGACAGAATCTCAAAAGAAAACGTGTTGCTCGTGCATTTTCGGTGTCTGAAAAACTCGTGTCCTTTGTGGAGAAAGGATGTTTACATACAAAGGAAAATGTCCTAAAAACGAGTTGCTGAAGCAATATGCATCATTGTCTGAGCACTATGGTGTTACTCCGCAAAACACGCTATATTGCAACGCTTGCGACAAGACAGTAAGTAAACAAGTAAATAATGTCTATATAAGAACTTGATTTTGTCTGACAGAAAAGTTGCTTTAGGTTGCTTCGGATACAAAGTCCCATGCAGCGCAGTATCTTATAACGGCGCTACATAAGGATCATTGCAAAATTTTGGAGCAAAGTAAGTCTGGCCCAACGAAACAAACAACGTTGAATTTCTCTGGACGAGATGATTTCGTGATGGATCTTTGCAAACTCTTTGTTGTCCTAAACATTCCCATGAACAAGATGCATCACTCGACATTCAAAAGTTTCATGGAAAAGTACGTGAAGAAGTCGTTGCCTGGCGAATCGCCGCTGCGCACCACCTGTCTGGACAAGACATGAAAAAGTAAGCTTTTCATTTGCTGTCATACATTTTAATTAAACATTTCCTCGCATTTATACAATCAGTCTATCACATTAACACTCGACATTCTATCTACAATGTAGAGAATTTGCTTGCGTTACAATTTTCGTTTATTTAAATGTACAGTTTTATGTTAATTTTTATTCGCTACGCAGTGCATGGAAGAAATGCGTGAAGAGCTGTGTCGGCAATCTGTACGCTGTGGTCGATGAAACCACCGACCGAGAAGGCAGGTACATCTTTAAACTTCTCCTGGGAAAGTTGACTAGTGAGAATCCTAGACCTCCATACCTTATTGCTTCATAGGAACTAGAGCGTACGAATAGCGAGACCGTCGCTCGTTGTTTGGACGATTCTCTGAGTGAGTGCAGAAATAAGCTATTTTAAATGCGTCACACTTGGCAGGGTGTTTGTCTATGGCATTTTTTAACACTTAAATTTTAACATAAATCTTATCTTTCCTATGAAGTAGTTTTAGTATATTTTTCATCCTATGTTTTGCGAATTTAGCAAAACCAATTTCATTTTCATTTATACTTTTAAAATTTTGCGTTAATGTTTTTACTTCTGGACATGTATTTTAGTTAATTTCTTTGGAAACAACTACGTACGAGACAGACTTCTGCTTCTGCTAACTGACGGTGCGGCGTATATGCTTAAGGCTGGGAGAACACTCTCTGCTTTTTACCCAAACATGATCCACTGTGCCTGCACGGTTCATGGTCTGCACAGGGTATGTGAAGCTATCAGAACGCAATTCACTCAAGCAAACAAGTGGGTGTCTTGCATCAAAAAAGTAAGCGACTCTTATTTAAGAATTTGGATAAGAGCAGACAAAAGTCCAGAAAATAATTATTTACGTTTTCAAACAGGTTTTTCTGAAAGCTCCCACACGCGTACGTCTGTTTAAGAGCATGTGTCCAGACCTTTCATTGCCTCCAGATCCTGTGCCTACGAGGTTTGGCACATGGGTAGCTGCGTGCATGTACAACGCAGAGAATTTTGACAAGTTAAAAAACGTAAGCTTTTATAATATTAGGTCTGCAATTGCAAGTATTTTTTGCTAAATATACTTTTCAATTTAAGGTAATTTTGAGCATTGGCGATGAGGACGATGCTGCCTGCGTGCTAAAAGCGAAAGAGTTAGCCGGCGGTACCAATATGGAAGTTGTTCTTGAGCTTACCTGTGTTGCTGCATCCTTTGGCTTTCTTCCTGTTAAAATATAGCAGCTAGATGCTCAAATATTAAGCCTTGCAGAAGCAGTAGGTCTCTTTCGCGAGATAGAATCACAACTGAAGGACGCCAAAGGTCCTCGTGCTCAAGTTATTCATGAAAAATTCTGTAGTCTTTGGAAAGAACCGAGGCTTCCTGATGCTCAGCAAGGCAGCAGTTATTTTGAATGGAGCGTTTGATGCACCCAACTCCAAAGAAACATTTGAACAACTCTCAAGCTCTGAGGTCTTATCTCTGAAGTACGCTCCAATAACAACCTGTGATGTAGAGCGCTCTTTCTCCACTTTTAAAGCTATTTTGACTGACCGTCGCACAAATTTTACAACAAAAAACTTAGAAAAGTACTTTGTGGCCCACTGTTATGCCAACTACGGCAATTATTCACAGTGATTTGATTTGTAACACGTTTCCCGCAATAAAATACTTTATCTGAAAAATATTCCCGTTTGCTATATTTCACTAAATACCCATAATATGCCATTTGACTTTTGATCGACGATTTTTTAAGGTAGCGACTATTGTTTGACTATTTTTCCTGTTTTTTGCGACTATTTAGTCGACTATTATTTAAAAAATTGCGACTTTTTCTGCGGTCTCTAGTAATAACCTTACCTTTAAAAAATCTAAAACCTACTTTGATTCACGGAGAAATATATATATTCTCTTAAGAATCGGATGTTCAGTATGATAATAACAGAAAGCCACTTATCGCCGAAATAAAGCTGGAAATGTCTTGTACTGCAACTTTTAACACTTGGTTCAGATTCACGAAGAAAATCAATGCAGAACGTTCCAATGCTGGATAGCACAACTCCACGTGCCGAAGTGAAAATAAATAACCCCGTATCGAAAAATCAGAGAATATACTCGACTGAAGAAGTCGTTACTTTGTTGCATTCTTATCAAAACAAAGTAGTAACAGCAATACTATGCAGTAACAGACCCATTGTGTTCAATTTGTTCGAACATCACGAAATATTTTCTACTAGTATTCGGACAAAATGAACACAATAAGTCTGTTTCTACACAATATTGTACTTAATAAGTTCCAAAATAAGAGATAATATCCCTTGAATAAATTCTTGGAATGAGAATGGGAGAAAACGGCTGTTAAGGGAGAAATGAGGAACAAGATTATTGCCATGGAGGGAAGACCAACTGGAAGTTTTGCATCACCCCTACACAATTCCTGCATCACTTCAGAGAAACACTGCTATAGATCATAATCTTCTTATTCACAAAATTAGCAACTGTTATAAAATTCATGGAACTTTCCTAAATCTGCTGAGTAGCTTTTTGAAAAATCGCGTACAGAGGGTTTTATTAACTGATATTGCGTCCGATTGGTCTCCCATTACTTCAGGCGTCCCGCAGGGTAGTGTCCTTGGGTCCTACCTTTTCAACTTGTATGTTGATGATTTGGCTACTATCCTTGACTCCTCGGGGACCCACACACTTCTAATTAAGTTGGGAGTTATCACGTTTGTTTACTTCTAAAACTGCTAATAATGAGCATTATAAATATAATATAATAATAATGTCTTTTTCTAGGGCGCCAAAGTTTAAACTGAACTTCGAAACCAAAAATTAGAGGGAGTTCACGCGTCTTGTCATCGCAAAATCGTGACGCGAAATGCAAATTATCGGCGCGAAACAGAAGTTATAGTCATCAGTGCAAATTCGCGAACCGCAAGAATACGAAGTTCAAAAAGGTGGAGTATTTGTTTTGTTTGTTGAATACTTAAATACAGGAAAACCCCCTTAATTTAATATAGGATAATTCGATGTACCTAGCTGTTAATTCAAACTGATTGCCGTTCCCATGTAAACAGAATATGGTTTTGTGTGGTTTTTAGTTTATTTTGAAATACGGTTAATGTTTAATTCGAATACGACATTCGGCCCCATGGACTGCTTGAGCCATAGTTGATTTTTAAAAAGGATGAAATTTTTATGTCTGGTAATTAGAAATAAAAGTTCTCAAGTGGTTTTGCGAGGCCAGGGTTAATATTATCGCAATTTCTGGCATTTTTGGATAGGAAAAGACAGAAAATAGGGATTTGATTTTGAGCTCAAATGCATGGCTTCAGCATTTCCAAAAGCGGCATAGGTACTCTAGTCCTCTAGTGCATTTGTGCGAAGTATCATCTATTAATACCATAGCTACCGATAATTGGCAAAAAAAGTATCTAACCAACTCTTGAAAATTACGAGCTAACAGAAACCTTTAACTGCAACGAAACTGGGTTATTTTATAATTCGCAACCATATTGAAAAAAATGAAATATCGGATAATTCTAACCCGTTTAATTCAAAGCTATGAATTTTTGGTCCCTTGAGTTTAGAATTACCGAGAATTTTCTGTATTTCAAATACTTAATCGTTATCAGAATTAAATGATGTGTGAAAAGAGGACAATATTTTTAAATGGGACAAAAATTTTCAAACAGAAGTCTGGTCAACTTATTATTGCATTACCTTTTACTGTTTTGGTTACATTGCTTTTAACAGTGCCAGCAAAATGTGGTGGTGATACCTCATTTTAAAGAGGAACAAATTGAATAATCTCTCCTTAAACGCGCAGAAGAGGACTGTTGAGCATTTGTAGGCATGTTATTGTCTAGTATGTCACAGCATTTGATGAATTGGTTGCTGTAACTCTTATCTCTCTTGATGGAGGTTCATGCATTCATAATTAATTTGAGCATTGAATCAGTCATAAAAACTGATAATAAATTCATGTAGGTTGCCTTCGAGAGTTATCTCAGGTAGTCATGAAAATGCTAAAAGCATTATTGTGGGACGTTTTAAAATTTAGGGCTAAAGAATTAAAAGAGAAGTGCAACCAGCTCCTTCAAATGTTCTCATTTGTCCCTTCCGTGTCTACCATCGTGCACATCATGTCTATCTTGTAGGCTTCTTTTATGTTAAAAGAGGTCATCTTTACATTTGATAATATGAATTATTCCAAAAACAAATGCTATACACAATTTTAAAAAGTTGATACTGTATGTGCGGGATGGTCAAACTATGGCTCATGGGTTATATGTACCCCTAGAGAGTATTTTATTTCGTCCACAAAGTTATGATGAAAAATCGTACCATTAATACAAAACAATTTCATACTCTCATTGTAATTGCAAATTGAAATTACGATCATGAAACCTTTAATTTCATGATGGTAATGCTAAAAAAATGTTTAAACTTGATAATACCACGAAACCTCCAGGTATTTTTCAATGTAAGCTCTTATGTGGTCCACCAAATCATTTGCCACGACTAATGCAGTCCGACTATGTAGGAGTTCTCAACCTTCAATCTGGTCCACTTTCACCTTCACACCATTTAATACCTCACACGAGATTCTGCCCCCTTCATTCTTTATCATCTACTGATGATGAGAGCTTCGCTCTTGAAATGCACATTTAGAATAACTTCCTTCATTTAAAATTTTTTTAGAGATCTGTGCGATTGAGTTGGAGTGTGTGTTTGAATTTAGTCTGTTTAGTCGCTGTCGTTGTCGTGAGATGCATAAACCATCAAACATTTGTTTGAGTTATCAAGTCCCTGGCGTGAAACAAATTTTTCCTTAAACTTGATATATTTTAATTGTTTACCTCTAAAAAATTTATTTATTTATTTCTTAAACTAAATTTTCAAGGGCTATCTAATTCAAAAAGAATTTTCCTAATATTCTCAATAGTTTGGCTACAATACCATTTCAAAGTTTTAAATTTTACAAATTTGAAGCAATCTAGCGTTAACTCGAAGAGTCACCGTGCAAGTTCAATCGGTGAAAACTTAATGGATTTGTTAAAGCTATCAAATTCAAAAAGAATTTTCGAAATATCTCTTAAGATACGAAAGTTGATTGTCCACAGACGGACAGGCAGAGTGATAATATATGTACGTGCTAAAAAGAGATGTGTGAGAGAGGGACTGTAAAACCTAGATTGTCTTTCGATGTAGGAAGAAGCAAGAAAAACATGCTTTATTATTTACTTGTGCTGTTAGTTATCAGTAGGTTACTTTAAAAAATAAATACGGGATAAAATCAATGCCCGAAATAAGATATCTTTTTCAAAACAACCTTTATTTGGCATCACAATGGTATTAACATCATACAATTATTAATTATTGATATCGCAACATCTGACTCTTCGCGTATATTGAAAAATGGTAGAAAGAATAAAATCGCGTCATTGCGAATACACGACGTGTATATCGAAAAATAACAGCAAAAATAAAATCTCGCATATGCGAAAACGCGTAAATACCGGATACCGGATTTATTACGTTTTGGACATTATTTATAGTTAACTTTTTCGGACTAACATACTTGATTACTTTTAGTTATACGGGGACACCCATGATGATAAAACAGTTCTTCCTTTATCGAGTATTTCTTTGTAGCCATCAAGAGTAATCACTCGTCCAGTTGCACTTAAAACTATTGCCTTGGGTATAGATGTTATTCCATACTTGTGTTGTAGGATACTTTTGGTGAAAAAGAAGTTTTAATGTAACTATTTAAAAAATTCTCCAAAGAAAAGAAAACATTAACATACAATACCAATTACATACAGAATAATTTCGTCTCCGTGGGGTATCGCGAGCCAATTCCCATGATCATTTTTAAAATGATTCATAATATCTTCACTCTTTTGATCGAGCGACACATATACGACTTCCAAGGGTATTTTTTGAGCAGCAGCAGTCTGGTAAGAAAGGCTGTAGAATGGTCAATTTGAAGATTATTGAGCTAACTCAAAGAGAAATTTTAACAAACCTCATATAAATCTCTTAACGCTGGAAGAAACTCAACAGAAGGTTTACACCAAAGAGAAGAGAAAAAAAGGATAATCAAAGATTTCCCCTTAAAAGCCATATCGACAGGAACTTTGGAATTTTGCTGATTTATTAGCATTTTTCCTCGAAATAATTCCATTGTACTGCCTCAAAAACAGTGAATAGGAAATAATTACATTGAAAAAGTCGATTTAATGTCTAGTAGCATCAAAACCGTTGTCACAAAACTCAGACTAGCGGTGTAAACAAAAATAATACTTTCAGGTAACCATGTCACTGGCCGAGGAAAGGGATTCTACTTTTCCCAGGAAGAGAATTAACTTTATATGAGACAAAAAAAGAACAATGCATCAACTCGAATCCTAGGCTGCCTAAAGTTGGCCATAGGACAGCTACTCCGTGCCTGTACCCGGTTCTGTATGCCAATGACCTCTTTAATCCAAAGATAATTAACAGTTATTAGACGTTCTTTAACTGCCAAGCGATAGTCGCGGAACGCCTTATGGACACGTCTCCTCAGTCCGTCCGTCCGCATGTTTATTCTCCGAAACTACTGGGTGGATGTTGATGAAATTTAGTATTTAGGACTTAAGGCCAAAGAAATCATATGAATGGTTTACATAGCCTAATCAGGAGTGCTATTTGGCTGGTAACAAAAATGAATTTTCAGTCATATCTCGTCAAGTATTACTTGTATAAAAAAGTCTTCAAACAAACTTTGTTGAAGTAGTCAACATTTTTTGCTCAATACATTTTTATCGGAGTAGCCGTATTCAAGAAAATTCAACAAGAAAGTCGTATTTAGAACTTATGTAATTGTTGTCAACGAAAACAATCTTCGTAGCAACTTAAGTAAACAAGATCTACTATAAATATGTTTAATTTCCTTCCGTGCGCCTACAGCATATAGTAAATGAGAGGAAATGGATTTTCCACTACAATGAAATAAACTTAAACACGGGCTTAGCTATCAAATTAGGCGTCCCCGATGAGATTTTCGCTCTTCTTTTGTCGTTTTGGGAAATTTTTTCATGGAGGAACATTTTGCTCGTCATCACTGGGTTGGGTATGTTGGTTGAAGTGTTTTTCGTACCTGCTCAAAAGAACATTTTGCTCGGCAAGGAATCATCACAAAAAAGTATTTTCACTTGTTTTTATTTACATTTCATTTATAATTACAAGTATTTACAAGCCATGATATTGATTTCTTTCTGTTAGACGTTCACTCCAGTCTATCCCTCGCACAATTTCTAAAAATTTCCTCATTATGTTTCTTTTTCTTCCATTACTTTTCTGTGGAATATAATCTTCCATTCTCTCCATTCAGAAACGATTTATTAAAATCTTTTCACAATTGCGAAAATATAAACAATATGAGATAAACAATAGCGCGATATGCATTTTAAAATCCTAGCAGAAAACGCCAAAAGAAGTTCGAAAATCGCAACGGGGAAATGTGACGCCTAATTCGATAGCTGTACCTTTTGTACACAGTTTTAGTAAGTGAAAAGATATGGATAATTTACGCTGAAAGAATGGACGTGACCGTAAAGATTACCAATGCTCACATTTTAAGTGAGGTATGTTTTAAATAATTTTCGATTGTTTCATTAATTACTACTGATTATAAGATAAATCGCTAAATCACAAATTCAATATTTCCTTGGCATCGCTTCTGAACAGTGGCGGATTTGGAAATTTCCCGCTTCTAGGCCAAATTATTTATCCGCTCTTCCTTTTTAGCGTTTTCTAAGAAGAATCGATCATGTATGTGGTTTGTCGGTTCATCCGCGTCTTTGTTTCTGAATAGTCTAAGTCACGGCTGGCGAACCTTTCTTAGGTCGCCTGCTAACATTAACTTAATAAGAGAAAACTTGGCTGTTCGCGTGCCAGTATCATAAAAAAATCTTGTGTCTATTCGTGGAATATAGCATATAGTATGTCATTTCCCACACAGGAAGAAATGTATACTAAATGATTCAAATGATATATCGAAAACAAAGTATGAAATATAGCTTTTTCGTTTTTTATCGAATTCTTTGTGCGAATCTCGCATCTTCAAGAATTGACAAATAATATTATACGCCTACGAAAAATAGGTTACATAAATGGATAATGTTAACGGAGTTATCTTTGGCTGAGGTGGCACTCTATTTAGAAGAAGAAAATAAGATATCTCGTGAAAATTCGTTATACGTAACAACGATTTAATAAATGACGTAAATGAAGTAATGAAGATGATGTATGACATGACCGGAGAGACCCAAGGCATCAATTTCTGTTTGACAAATTCCAGTTAAAAACCTATCGGATATTAACGGTATAATAAAAATGTCGGGTACTAAATTTTGTCCTGATGGCAGGGGCAGATTGGGCCGCCGGGACACCATCCCGGTGGGCCGATGATAACTAAAGATTTTAGAGATTCACACGAGGCTGTATGAAGGTAATCGCGGCGTCAGTAATGGGGACGCTCTTAGGTTTGCAATGTGGTGCACTTAATGCTTAACATTACAAAATAAGAGAAAAAGTTGATATAAGTTTTAATTTTTAAGAGGCCTCGCACAAACCCCGAACCGAGCTCCGTAATTTTACAAGCCAACTCTGACAGTATGGGCCGACATCCGAGTATTTGCCCTGGCCGATTTTCGCTCCCAATCCGCCTGTCTGATGCTCCACAAAAATCCTATTATTTACATACACGCCGATATCATCGCGATAATAATCGGCATGTATCCAGGGTACCTTAAAATGTACTTTTCCA
This sequence comes from Tanypteryx hageni, assembly GCA_028673005.1. Lineage (NCBI taxonomy): Eukaryota > Metazoa > Arthropoda > Insecta > Odonata > Petaluridae > Tanypteryx > Tanypteryx hageni. Next base: position 6,582,402 of record CM054112.1, read on the forward strand.
TTAAAATCTCGAATTAGCATTATTTCAATAAAAATACTTTCTCTGCATACAAACATCTAAAATACCCTTGCTAAAGCAAGAGGTAGAAGCAGGTTTTTCCAACATTAATTAAAATTTTGATTTTGGAGACAGTGAAAAAATTGGTTGCGCACAGACAGATGGAATGACAAGTAGAGAGACCTTTGGAATGTAGACCATCAGTGAAAAGTTCACTCATTTAGCCTCAGTAGTTTGGCTACAATAACATTTCAAATTTTTAAATATTTCTATTTTGGAGGCACCTAGCGGAAATTCTAAGTGTTTTAAAAATCTAAATTGTGGTAATTTATCATTTCTAGTAGAAATCGAATACGGAAAGAATTTTCAGATCGCTCATAACAATAAAATTTATTGTTCACAGACAATTGCACATTTTTTTAAAAAGACAACGTGCTAACAAGTAATAAGATTAGCTTAACTCAAGGGAGCGATGGTCGGATTCTATAAAATTCCTTCCCGGGATGACCTTGTAGGACTCAAGCGACGTCATGACAAGATCCAGTGTTGCCTGATTTCTAGTTTCATACATGTTACGCATCGAATCATCTATTAAAAAATTGCCGATTAACACTATGAACTCCATTCGGTCTGCATTGTCACAAATAAAACACAACCTCACAGAAATGCCAAAAATTAAACGTCACAGCCTCCACGAATACACAACAATTAAAACAATCAAAAAGACTGTTTTTTCGAAGGCCGACAAAGGAAACACTGTCGTCATTCTACATAAACAACAATATTATAAAAAGGTCGACAAGATGTTAGAAAACGGCCCCTACACATATATTTTCAAAACCCCGCTCAACAAAATTATTACAGACACCAAAAACACCCTAAAAACTTGCAATACCCTAATCACTCAACAGCTCAGATTCCAACTCCACACCCCAAACCCCATCATCCCCAGAACATACTATTTACCCAAAATTCACAAAAAAAGACGTACTCCTCAGACGCATAGTCTCCTCGATCAGCTCCCCAACATATAAACTTTCCCGCTGGCTCAACGAACAATTTAAGCGGTGGCCCCTCACGCAAGAGTTGAACGTCAAAAACAACACCCACTTCATTAACCGGATTAAAAATTCAAGCCTCAAAGAAAACGAAATCTTGGTCTCCTTTGATATAGTTTCCCTTTTCCCTAGTGTCCCCATAGAAGAAACCTTAAAATTTCTAGAAACATGGCTCACCTAACAAAACCTAACACAAGTAACAGTTAGGGAATACGTACAACTAACACGCCTTTGCATGAGCCAGAACTACTTCCAAATCAACAACAAAATATATCGACAAAACCAAGGCACAACCATGGGAAACTCTCTTTCCCCCTTCCTAGCAAACCTCTTCATAAACAACTTTGAAAAACAATGCAAGGAGAAATAATACTACGCTCTTGAACACTCTATATGCCGTCCAGTGACATTACAATGTATGCTAAGCTACCTTACCTAAGCCTTATGACGTCATTCCTCCGCCGCGATCCATTCAAACTCTTACTACAGCCTTACGGTTAAACTAAATCGAATTATATCTCATATTTATGGATAATATCATTCATAAAGACATTCTGATGAGATTATTGACATTGCGCAACAATTAAGGGTAATTTATTATTATTATTATATATATTTACAATGCAATTGGGCCCCTGGCCCGGTGGCAAAGTTACAAAAGTTCAACCTATAAACATATTAAAATTATATTTACAATTCACATCCTAGTTACAATATTTACAATATTCTCTCCAAGAATCTATCATATCAGGAGCTTAGAGTTTTCGAGGTTCTTGGCAGGCCTTCACAGCTACCGTAGCGGTCGCGGGGCCCTCGAAGTCCCCACTGTACCTCACCCTACCAAGCAATCCATCTACTTCCTCCAGCTCCCTCGTTAATAATTTGTCTTAAAATATGGGTACATAGTAATACTAAAAATAATGAATATCGTTTACATTAATATTTTTAACTCTAGATTTAAAAGTTTTAACATTTCTGGGGAAGGGTTGGAAGAGTTCCTCAGGTAACGTATTCCATTCCCACACCCCACCATTTATAAATGAATACTTAGATACATTACTTTTCTGCCTTCTTAGTTTTATTTTATACTTGTGATCATTTTTCCCCACAAACTCAGGTTTACTTAGTCGCCTGTTCATGTCTACCCAGCCATTATTATTTACGTACGCATTGTACATTCCTCCTAGCCTGTTAACACGCCTTCTCTCACTTAGCGTTTCCCAGCCTAATTCTTTAATCATTTCTATTACGCTATCCAACTTCCCAAATCTCCCTAACACATACCGCGCTGCCTTCCTCTGAACCTTTTCTATCTTATCTGTGAGCCCTTTCCTATATGGATCCCAAACAGGCGTTGCGTACTCTAACGTTGGCCTAACAATGGAAGTGTAAGGTAATTCCCTTGCCGTCTTTGAGCACCCTCTAAGGTTTCTCATTACAAAATGTAAATTTTTGTACGCTTTATGAACTATATTATCAACATGCAATCCCCAATCTAAGTCTTTTGTCATAAGGACTCCTAAATACCTGCAATGATTCGACCTCGGTACCTGTTTCCCATTTATCTTGTAATCATAATTACTACTAACTCTCTTATTCGTAAATTTAATACATTTGCTTTTGTTCACATTTATATTCATCTTATTTAATTTTATCCAACCTGCCACCTTTACCAAATCTTCCTGAAGAACTAAGCGATCATTTTCATCCGATGTCTTCCTATAGATGACGCAGTCATCCGCAAACAACCTAATATCCGACTTTATTGAAACCGAGAGATCATTTACGTAGATCAGGAACAATAAAGGTCCAATAACACTCCCTTGCGGAACACCAGAGGTCACATTTGCTTCTTTTGAAAATTTCTCACCTATTCTGACCTTTTGCCTTCTACCCTCGAGAAAATCATTTACCCAGTAAGCTACTCTCCGATCGATATTCATGTCCCATAACTTTCTAATTAATCTATCATGAGGAACTGTGTCAAACGCTTTTGAAAAATCTATTCTTGGATATTTTGAAACAAAATTCGTTTTACTCAAAAATGGCTCTAAGGATTTCGTTTAAAATGCATCCAAACGTAGTCTGATGTCACAAATAATACCAACTAAGCCATATGTCCCAAAAAAGTTACTATATATCGTCCAGTGGCATTATTTCTGTACAAGACGCTCAGCGCACACGTCAGAGAGGAGAGTTAATTTCGGCGCAAAAAGTGTAGTGAGATCAAACGTATATGAGAAAGTTTGTGCAATGTATATTGCGCCATTTATATTTATATTATAGCTTACATCGTAAAGAACAACTTTGGAAACTGTGTACTCGGGCATGGAATACACTTTTCCAATCTGGTTTTCGCTAGGAGAGTAATATTCTCGGAATTAATGGGAACTAGCTGCTTAGTGCAGCGTTGCTTGCAGCATCAATAAGATATGTGCTTACTTCCACCAGACATGGTAAATTAATGCAATGGGTGGGTTTATTTTTATTTTCAACTAACTCTGACGGTCCCGCATTTATATCAGTTCCATGTTCGGTCCTGAGATGGCAGTAATTGAAAGATCCACGACAAATATTTTCTATCAAAATTTTGTTCAAATTATGTTTTGCGACAGTAGTAGTGCAAATGTGTGTTTCAGCGCAGTTCGCCATTTTTAATGTGATATTATAAAGATAAACAAAAGATAAACCTAATGACGTCATAACAAAAGACGATCGTAATGTGCAATGTTAGGTTAGTACTTGGTTGGCGGCGGATTCGAATCGAATTAAACTTTCTGGATTGGTATTTTTTGGATGGCGGTGGATTTGAGTACGTTAAAATGAAGCGAAATATTGATCAGAGTTTTTATTTCCAATAAAATACAATCATTATTACTTTATAAATACACACAACGCAAATAACAATCTTTTTTCAAAGGAGGTAGTCCATCGATATGAATTTCTCCTTTATTGTAGTGTTCCAGGTATGGCTGATATCGTTCCCTCTGACGCCGATCTTCTAATTCTTGTAATTCGGGAAATGTGGCGGTTTTCTGATGGATGTCACGTGGATGATACAATTCAATATAATCAAAAGGTATCAATTTCAGATCCTCCAATTTCATCGTCTTCCAACCACGTTTATGATAGGTTTGAATAGCCGACCCAACTTTATGTATGATTGCGAGTTGTTTTAAGTCCATAATTGAAAATTAATTATTTTCAAATCAATGATTGCTTAGATTGATAATATATTAATAATTATTAAATATAAATTAAATTACCTTTGGAGAGCGATCTGATGCGTGGAATATCTGGATGCGTCTTTCTTCGAAAAACTTACATTATGCACGCGACCGTCCTCTGCCGAGTCTCATCTATTTAGGTTACTAAGGAGTTAATGAATGAAAACACTACGGGGTAGATGAAAAACAGGTTTTCAGTCCAGCTATTGCACCCGAGTGGTGGATGTGTCTAGGTCACTAACCTCTGGTAGTAAAAAAAAAATAAGATCTACGGTCTCGCAGTCAAACGTCGGTTTTGCTCGATCGTCTCGATAGAGAAAGTCATGTTTAATACCTGGGTAGGAAAGGATATTGGCCTCTGGTTGTTTTAAAAAACCTACGGTCGGGGCAGGTTTTATCAAGTAAATAACACACGAGATAAGTAAAAAATCGATTTATTTAACAAAAATATATGCAAAGTTAGTTTTTTTTTACAAACATTGCTCCATACTCATTCTATATTTATTATTAAACAACCTCCATGTCGCTTCATTGGTTATAGCCTCTTTTAATAACGACTTCACCAGTCCACTTTTCACCAAATCGTCTTTCTTTGCTTCGATAAGTTCTTTTCTGAAACCATCATCCAATAATTGAATGAGTCTTAACGTTATTACCACGTCAAAATCTGTACGGTTTGAGGATAATATAAGCGTGAAAGTATTGTATAGAAATTATATCTTTTTTGTTCGAATAAATTAAGCCATTGATCATTACTCAGAATGACTGGCCCTTTACCGATTTGAGTAAATTGCACACACAATTCAAAAGTTTCACAATGATTAAACCCAACACTAACACTTTTCACTTTCTTATTATTCAGATAGTACACAGTTTCCAATAAGAGTTGATTGATTTCACAAATATTCTTCTTCCGCGATGACTTTGGGGGGTGATGCGGGATCTGCTTGCAGACTGGATGGCGGTGGTGGCGATGACGATGGTGGTGATGATTGCAGATTGGATAACTTCGGTCTTGGAACACTTCTCCTCCGTTTCGGTAGAACTCCTGAACTGCTCGAACTCTTTATAGCGAAAGACTGTGTGGAGTTTATATATTTCAATATAACCTACTATAACTGATGGAGGGGTGGTAGGAGTGAAGGGGAAAGGTGTGAAAGTGAAAGGGGGAGCCTTAGAAGTCTTAAATCCTCGGCGATTGGTTGCTTGTCCTAGATTGCATTATGCGGTGGAGTTGATTTATCTTCGAGCAGCAGTTTTGTAAATTCTTTGTCTCGCTTTCCAAAATTCGATGAACTTGACAGTCGTTGAGGTGGGGATGGGTGAATTGGGGAAATGAAATAGGTTAAGATTTTCGCGATTGATTTGCTGAGAGTGTAAAGACAGCAAAACTCTCCAAAAAGGTCAGTGATAACTTTGGAGTCGAAATGGATTTTCGGTGTAGGAAAACGGTTGGAGGAAAGAGATGATTTCGTTAATGAGAGGTGGATAACCTATTCAAATATCACCTTCAAAGGCTTCTTCCCAGTTTCTCTTTAAATTTGAAATTTTACTGTTTCCCCAAGACAAGGTGTTGACCCCGTCGTCACAAAGATAACGTTTGTCATCAGAAGCACTCAAGGTAACTTTATTCATTTCCATCGAATGAAGTTCATGCTTTTTACTTTTAATCACATTCATTTTGCGAAATACAACAGAATTATCCCTTAAATAATTTACATAGTCCTCAAACTTTAAACCTTTATTGATAACTGCTTTGGTTATTCCTTTTGCTTTTTTCTTTTCCTTCGAATCTCTAACTTTAAATGCATACAATTTGCTCCGCAGTCCTACAAAATGAGTCATTATCTTTCCGTTACACTCGTCTTTAAATTTTCCAATCATCTTTTTATTTTTATCAGAGAAGCAAAGATGGTCCTTTGGAAAGTTGGATGTGTCGTAAAAGTCCAAGTCAGTCAACATATCTTTGTAAAAGTCATCAGTCCTTACTTCATAAATGAAGCTGTCAGTGTCCATGTAACATAGGTTTAACCTGTCACGGAATTTGGGCTTCATCCTCCGATAGTGAAAGTCATACATCAATGTTTTACTTAATTCTAAAACAGATAATCCTATATAAATAGGTTTATCCATTTTAATTTTAGATTTTCTCAAGTGAACGATGACTAAATTTTCATTAATGATCGTTCGGTCGAGGAATGTTGATTTGGATATTAGCTTATCCAATCGTTTTTCATTGGAAACCAATTCCAAATTTATCCTCTTCCGAACGTTCTCCATAGTTTTACCAAAAACGCAATTATTCATTAATTTGTAAAAATCCTTTTCAAAATCATTTTCTACAATTTTCCTACGTTCAGTGTTTAAATCGATATATGATTTCAACCACGGAGATTGGTTAAATTCAATGACTCGGTGAATTGTCTTGAGTCTTAGTCCAAGAGAAAGAGCCTGTTTTAGGTTAACGTAGTGAATAACATACTTTGTTTTATCGTCTAGAGTCGTCAACAGTTTGGTATGCTTACCACCTGGAGGAATTTGATTTTCAGGACATAACGGTAGATCGTTGTGTTCGTGGTGGAGATCACTCGGATATTCTAAATCGACTTCTAAAATGTAACCTTTCGAATGGTCATCTGAAATAGAAGTTACGTTAAAATTTTGAATTTCCTCCCGATCAAGCCAACGAAACCCACTATGGGGCAGGTAATTACTCATTGCCCAGCCGTAGAGATTGTTAGCATCTAAATAAACAATATATCGAGATTCAATCTCTGGATTAAAATTATCTAGATACTTGTTATTGGCCTCAGAATACCTTTTCATGCACTGACTGATTCCACCACGAATACCCTTCTCTACCATCAAAATCATGTCATAGTCATTCATCAGTTCAAGGTTAATTTTAGTGTATTTCAACATGGCGTCGAAAGCAAGACCTGGTGCGGTGAAGTACCATGTTGGGTCTAATTTGTACGTTTTCAAACATACTTCCCTAAAATTTTCAAAAACATCAGCTAACAACAAAACGTCAGTCTTCAGGTAAAGGTCGCTATATTCACCTAAAGTCGAGCAATTAAAATCGTTCCAAATTTTCTTTGCATAGTCATAGTCCTCGTCTTTGATGTGTTCCTGAGTCAACTGACTATAAAATTCCTCTTTGGGTGGTAAGCACACATCGTTTAGTTTGCCCCAACAGTCTACGTATTCATACGGAAAAACACCTTTACGAGTGACCAAGTCCAGTTTTTCTCCAAAAATCTTTGCAGTTTGCTCGAACTTATCTTGGGGGAGATTTTCAACTAATTTTGAGAGGGAAGAAGCCATGAAACGAAATGTATCGAGGAACCTGATGGAAAAGTTTTCACTCACCTTCTTTGAAAAGGAAATATATTTTTCCTCCGAATTGGGGATGCATTGCATTGCCTTTTCGTCGTAACCTAAATGAGGAATGATCAGGTGGGAGTCGTAACCGGATAGGTTGTGGATGAAAACGGGGAGAAAATTTGGCATTTTGAAATTTAAATTGCAATTTGAATGAGCAGGTCCTCGATACATACCCGTGAGATGACAGTGATCTCTCACGCGATCATCACCTAATTCCACCCCACAAATGTGACAAGCAGTCACCGTTTTGAATGCCTCCTGTTCCTCCGGGGTCATCACATCCATAGGGGTCACGTTTTTGTACACTCTGCATATGAGCTCTGAGACCTCTCTTAAATTCTTAACGAATACCTCGGCGGCATCCGCACCACGATAGAGAACGGGATCGAAAATCTCTCCCGTGGAGGATACCAAAACAAAACAAAAAGACATTTTTTATTTCTGCTAGATTTCTACCATTTCCTTCGATATATATATAATACCCCACGCTCCCGGTAATAGAAAACTCGTTCCCATGGGTTTCTAAATTGGGGAAATAAAAATTTAACTTCGGTTTCAGAGGCCTCATACCGGGTTTCATAATACTTTCACTTTCACCTCGGGTTACGTAATAGAAAACATGTTCCCATGGGTTTCTAAATTGGGAAATAAAAATTTAAAAATTTGTGACGTGATAAATTATCATCTATCACAAGTCCTCCATCCATGGTTCTAATACGATATCTGACTGATTACGATATGATTATTATGATAGAACGTGGAATCAGGGGAGGTTTGGCTCAATGTGTTAAACGGTATTCGAAAGCAAACAATAAGTACATGAATGAATATAATCCTAGAGAAGAAAGTTCATATATAGCATATATAGACGCAAATAACTTGTATGGGTATAGTATGTGTAAAAAAATGCCTTATTCGGGATTTAGGTGGGTTGATGCAAAAGATATAGGAGACATCGAAGAGATTGATGATGAAGGCACCGTAGTATATTTGTTAGATGTAGATTTGGAATACCCAAGTTACCTTCACGATCAACATAACGAATTTCCCCTTCTACCTGAAAATGATAAACCGCCAGGTTCAGATCAGAAAAAAACTTCTAACAATATTACTCAATAAGAAACGCTATGTAATTCACATTTCTCTGTTGAAACAAGCATTACAGCTAGGGTTAAAATTAAAAAAATATTAATAGAATAATAGAATAATAATAATAATAATAAATAATACTGAGAAGCGGAAATTGGCTACTAACGATTTCGAAAAGGAATTCTTTAAATTAATGAACAATTCAGTTTTTTGGGAAATCTATGGAGAACGTACGTAAAAGAATAAATATTGAATTGATCTGTGACACGAAAAGATTGCAAAAAGTAGTAGCAAGATTTCTACATATTATTGTTTCTATTGTAATGTTAAATTATTTAGTATAAGACTTGTGAGATTATGTAATTGATATATAGGAATGGGGGAATGCAATTGTATGAGTATTGAAATTGATATTTTTTTTTCAGATACTACGTATATCAATTTAACCTCCTTTTTCCTAACCTGTATATATAAATTATTCATTTTTTTTATTTCTTTCATTGTTTTTTAAACGGTTGGGATGGAAACACTTTGTGAGGTGTGTTTTGCATATTTTAACCCGCGTTATCGCGTAGCCCATGAAATGAGCGACGTTCATATGCGACACGACACAAATAAGACTGGAAATCCCCAAGGTGAACAAATGGATCTCCACCGTGAAGGTCTTCGTCAAGGCACCAACAAGAAAACTGGCTTTTTGAGAAAAACTGCCCGATGTCCCTCTGCCACCTGAGCCTGTGCTCACCCGCTGGGACACATGGCTGAAAACAGCTTAATATTACAGTGAGCACATCCTTCGTGTCAAGGAAATTGTGACAAATCTAGCCGAGAATACTGCCTGTGTCACTTCGGCGAAAATGTTGCTGGATGATCCCTCCATTCCCAAGGATTTGGTGTATATTAGATCCCACTATACATCCCTTGTGTGGATTATTGCTGAATTGGAAGGCTCAGGAAAACGCATCTACAAAAATACTGCTTTTCTGAATGAAGTAAAACAAAAAATCAAGGAAGCGCCAGGTGAAGTGGGGGAAAAAGTAAGAGCAAAACTAGAAAAATTGCTACAAAAGAACTCAGGTCTGCAGAGCCTATGTACAGCAGCAGATATACTGGCAGGAAAATCCAGTGAAGTTGAGTGCAAAATTCCATTTCAACGTGTACCTAAGTTGAAGTTTGCCCCCGTTACATCAGTTGATGTCAAACGTTCTTTTTCTGCTTACAAGATGATATAACCTGACAAATGCCATAGTTTGAGGTAGAAAACTTAGAAAAGGTGCTTGTTATTTACTGTGAGGCCAACTATGGGAAATTTGTGGAATAAACACAAAGAGGTGACAAATTCATTATGGGAATTTCGAATGAAACAGTTTGTCAAACATTCTGTATCAGTGGCGGCTCGTAGCTAAAATTAGTGGGGGTGCTGCTCCAGAAAATGTTTAGCCTTTGTTTTAAAATTGTGTAAAAGGAAAAAAAACATGTATAAAAAGAAAATTTATTCAGGAACTTGATAAAATCTTAACAAAAAACAACAAACATTTTTTACTTACTTTAACTTAAATTGTTACAGTTCAAGCTTGATCTATTCATTTAAAAATGAAATCCATAAAAGAACCGAAAAAAAATGAATCAAATAGAATAGCTGGAAGCAGAATAATAATCTAATTCTACACTCTTCTACACTTTATCACATTCAAGAATATGATACACGGTTTTTAAGCACAACACACGCTGAGTAAAAAAAAACTTCCTTCCACCATCACGCCAGAGCCGGCACGCCGGCACTGAGAGAGCAACAGTGCTCTCTCTACCTGGCAGTCCCGCCTTCCTCCCCACCCCCCCTCCTATGTGCGCATGCGCACAACAGTCAAACACCACGTCGCTAGCACTGTGAAGCGCACAGTTCCATACAAAGATTTTTGTATCTTTTTCATAAACTGGGGGATGGCTACTGAAGTACTGACATTAAGCTTAAGGAATATATATTGTACTACAAAAATAAAGAAAGAATTAAAGAAAAAAGGACTCATTATATTAAATGTTATCGATAATATCAAGTGGAAATAGGGGGTGCTGCAGTTCCGCAGTGCCTATACACGAGCCGCCACTGTTCTGTATAGTACTTAAATATATACTTGAATAGGGTTTTCAGTCAGTATTACTATATGTAATGTAGATAGTATTTTCTCTGTAACGCATGGTAAATTAACCATAAGGATAAGTTTCAATGCATAGTAGTAAAATATTTTTGTTCTTTGAAAACACAAATCAATATTGTTTCGTTGACTGGTAATTTTTGCGTGCGTGCATGTTTCAGTCCTTTTTCGCGAATTAAAGTTGATAGTAGACAGAAATGATGTTGTTTTTTACTGGACACAGTTTTTGGAAGTATTTTTAGAGCCTATTTTACGTTTTATAAAGCCTAATTAAGCTACATAAAGAGCCTATTTTAGTCGCCTAAAACTTAATTTTTAGATCCTACAAATCCTTGGTCTAATGATCAGTGAGACAATTATTGAGTACATAGCTATTATTAGCATTTACAATATAAAATATTTTTAATAGTCATGGGAGAAGTAGGTATTAGTAATTTCTCTGTATTGATGCATAGATTACCTATATACCCTAGGAATTATCTATATTATACACTAGGAAAATATCCAAAAGTGGTGATTGCATATACCTGACTTTTGGTACTAAAATCAACATTAAAATGCTGTTCTATTTATTCTTATCAAATTTATAAATAATATCTATAAGAAAATTATATTTAGATGGACTTCTGAGAATGAAGAACTCTTGCTTTGTTTATTTAGTTAGGGATGATTTTCTCTCAACCTCTGGAGGTAGGATTACCAGATGTCCAGTTTTTCGCAGTCATGTCCTGCCCGGGGAAATCCGGGAGAGATTTTAACACTTGTCCTGAACTTCATTATTTCCTTCTATTGCACGCTTTTTTGTTACTTATGTTAATTTTTGAGAAATACGTTTAGAATTAGTAGTTACATTCAAGAGTTCATCTGCACAATTTGGGTCGGCATTGCAGTTTGTAATTTTAACGTTTTATTCCTAATTATATCGTTTATAATTTATAATCATAATAACGCATGACATTTTAGGTATTATTCCGTTATATTTTTGCGTAAATGTTGAAGTAATAACATCATTAACATTCGAATTTTTACTTGAATAATATTTAAATATATTTCCTTCACTGATATAACACCACACTACAATTTTTGTGCTTAAAAAGGTAAATTTTAAAAGACCGGGTTTTGTCGTTTTTGTGTTTTGTCCGCGAAAATTAAAAATAAGGTAATCCTATCTGGAGGACTAATTTATAGTTTGTTTCCTATATTTTCAGTTAATTTTCCAAATGTATACAAATTATAACTTGCTATACTAAATTGTAATACTTTAGTTACAGTTTATTTGATTCCATTTCCTTCAATGCGTGTTCACATTTCATAAGACCATCATAATTTAATAATTTTGTATAAAGGAATTTACAATATACTTATACTATTTTTCGAAATAATTATGCACTACTAATTTTCACAATATTCATGATCATTAAAACAAGGTAGGTTAGCGGCTGAATAAATTTAACAATAATATAACACTAAACATGGCGCACCATACTTGGGCGATAAGATTCCTCTTTTTGTGTGAAACACCGATTCAGTTGGTTCACCGATTCAGTGAATCAGTTGATTCTTCGATTCAGTGAATCGGTTGATTCTTCGATTCAGTGAATCAGTTGATTCTTAACGATTCAGTGAATCACTTGATTCACCGATTCATGAATCGGTGAACCAGTGAATCGTTTACTTGGTCAGAGGTGAATCGATTCAGTACACTGAACGATTCATTTAGATCGATTTATTCATGAACTACCCATCTCTACCCCCGCCTCCACGAGACCACCATTGACGCCTCAGAGCGAACGATGGAGGAGGGAGAAACAGCGCAGGCAACAGGAGAGGACCCGAGAGAGGGAAGAGGAAAACGCCCAAGGCAATAGGACCCAGCAGCCCCACCAACCACCTCGAAATGAAGGGGAACAGAGAGCCGCGAGGGGAGAGCGAGGCACGACGCCCGGAGATAGGGCTGACGGCATCACCGGAACCGAAGAAACCGTCCCCCCATCGATAGAGGCGAGCCACCGCAGATCTACAGTTACCAGCCCACTCTACGGAGAGGCGTCTCGACGAACGGCCAACGCGGAGGGACGCTCCCCCCGTCGAACGACCCAGCGGCGAAGGAACGCCCAGACCAATGCTCCGTGGGGATGGCGGGATAGGCCTATAGGGCAGTGCAGTTGGAAAGAAAGACCCCCGGCGCCCATGAGGGAAGAAAGTGACAACCAGCACCCCGGGCAACCCCGCCCGTTGGCCGGAACGGGAGGGGGGGCTGCACCTGTGCCGGAATTCTCCTCTCGATGCTCCGAAATGACTGCCCTTCTGTGACCGAAATAACTGCCCTTCTGTGACCGTTTTCACCCGCTGAAGTTCAGCGCAGATTGGAGGCCGCAAAAAATACTGCACCCGAACCAGACGGTGTGCGTTACGCAGCCTGGAAGGAGGTGGTCCCTGGGAGCAAGGCATTAGCTGCCCTCTTCTCCCAATGCCTCCATAGGGCGGTCCTTCAGGAGGGCTGGAAAAGCATGATGGTCCTAATCCACAAGGGGGAATAAGGACATTGGGTATTAGCGCCCCCTGGCATTAGGCCCAACTTCAGGATTCGCTCAGTTTCGCCAACTTGATGAGAAGTGCTGCCGCTTGTCAAAGAAAAACTTTTTGAGCTTTTGTATCATGTACAGCAAGACTTGTTACTGAAACTTACATACAACATGTTTTACAGACTGTTCAAGTTGTAATGTACCTTTTGGGACACCCTATATAATTAATGCTATGTAATTTTGTTGTTTGCATCATGTAAATCAGGGGGGCTCAATTTATGGGCCATCCACATCTCGTAAGTGGCACAGTCTTAGTCTTATGCTCGTGGGAGCCTGACGTGCCATCAGGTAGCTCCGTCCCTTTCACTTTCCCCATTATTCGTGATCACCTGCGACAATGCCGCCGAAGAGTACGAAGGAGGACCTCGACGTCGATAGCACCGATCTTCATGCTATGATGGAGACGGTGATGAAGACTATGTCCTCTTTCCAACAGGGACTAGGGCAAATTCAAAAAGAAGAAACGCCAAAAAGAAAAGAAAACCTCTCATCTCTGGAGGAAAAATTTTCGACCTCCAGGGCAAAAGTTTTCGAAGATTTCCGCCGATTCTCCGAGCGCCTGAGTGAGATGGAGCGCAAATGTGTTGATTTGGACGAGAGGCAGGACGCTCTGGAGCAATACTCGAGATGTACCTGTCTCCTATTACATGGCATCCAAGAGCAGGAACGAGAGGACTGCTTAACACTCGCCACGACGTTCTTCAGTGAGAATCTGAAAGTGAACGTTGGAATTCACCAACTAGGCAGAGCGCACAGAATCGGGCCCATAAAAAATCCCAGTCCACATCCTAGGGCCATGATAGTGAGATTCCTCTCTTACCAAGACAGAGAAAAGGTTTGGAGGAGCAAACGTCTCCTAAAAGGTACGAAGTTTCTTGTAACCGAGTCGCTCACTTCAACGAGAAAGAAGGTCTTGCAGGAAGTAAAGGCATTAGTAGGCCCCAGAGGTGTGGACCCAAGATGGGAAAATTGTCGTCCTCCAGAATGGCTCCAGGCGGTTCATCTCCACTTTCAGAGATGTAGACGAACTTAAGCGGGTTTGGACACCACAAGAATCCACTCCGAGGGACGGACGCCATTAGCATCGCAACGGACTAGTGGAATAAGCGGACTACAGGCGGTTTCCGGAGTCCAGACGAAGACTACTGTGGTGGCGAAGATTCATTTGAAGCATTAAGTGTTGTGATTGTGTTCCTTTCTCTTCACCTTTTTATAGTAAGTGCATTATTTTAGTACAAATATCACCCCTATTATCATCAGTGAGCGAATAAGTAGCGTGCATCCCCTTTTTGTGATACCAATTTTTAGCGAGTGAAGTCATAAGGCAATTGTTGTGCAACCCTCCTACATCATAGTGAGCGGACCGTAGCTACTACAGTTTGAAGTGGATGGAATGAAGCGATCCGAAGATCCTATGCAGACAGGCATAAGCTGTAATGTTGGGAATAATTTTGAAACGATAAAAAAGTCTGCTATGACCGGGAATCGAACCCGGGTCTTCCACTTGCCGGGCGGATATTCCACCACTGAACTATCGTAGCAGATCTAATATGTCTAATCTAATATCCGCCCGGCAAGTGGAAGACCCGGGTTCGATTCCCGGTCATAGCAGACTTTTTTCTCGTTTCAAAATTATTCCCAACAGTTTGAAGTCAAAGCAGAAAGTGTTCCCTCTCCTCTCCTACCCTCCTTTTATTTTTCTGTTCGCTATTAGTGCATTCCTTCTTATCCCCAGTGTTAGTGTTCTTGTAAATGATCCAAGTGTGGTGTATCCCTTAATAGAGTTTAAATTATCTTTATTTTATTTATTTATTTTTATTCTTTTCCTTTCGCTTTAAGTGCATCCTTTCTTATCCCCGATCCTCAGTGTTAGTGTTGGTGAAAGTGTTCTAAGTGTGGTGAATCCCTTAATCGAGTTTAAATTGATTTACCGGTAGTCCCAAAATTTTTGTGAGTTATAGTGATTCCTATTTTAGCTTTATTTTGTGAAATATACATTGTGCATTGATAATTTTTCCACACAAACTGAAAAAGTCCATTATAGCCAGTGATTCATGTAATTACCGTTGCGTGTGTCCAATTCTGTAATCTTAGTTCACTTCCAGTTTTATTTATCACTGTTCGAAATAATCTTGTTGTCTAAAAGGTATTCACGCGTTGTATTTACAGCTACTTCTCTTCATTTTCCGTGTTTTGCCCATTTCCACATTTTAATGATGGGTGAATCATCACATACTTCTGGTTTTCCCTCAATATCTCTATCGCCCGTTCCCTTCACGTCCCAACTCAACCCTTGCGCCCCGGAGTTCATACCTGGTACTCGCTCACTGCCTCACGCTGTGTGTAGAGAAGCAATCCTCAACCCTTGCGCCCCGGAGTTCATACCTGGATTCCGCCAAAATCTTGCTTTGTCTTCGTCCTCCCCTTTCATGAGAAATTCTCCTCATTGGAACCCCTCGGATGGCCTCTCCACTCGTAAATTGCTCTCTTCTTACTTCAAACCATTTCCACGAGTCTTTCAGCTGGTTTATCTTAACGTACAAAGCCTCACTGCGCATTTAGATGAGTTACGAGCTATACTTCCTTCTAATGACGTGCATGTAATATCCTTGACCGAAACTTGGCTTAAACCTTCCATCTCCTCTTCTACTATAGACATACCTGGTTAGTTTTTATCGCAACGATCGCTTAGGGAAAGGTGGTGGTGGTGTGGGTATTTACGTACGAAATGATTTGAAATGTAAAGTGATAGCTGCAAGTGAACCTCAATACGCAAGAAGGCCCGAATTCCTCTTTTTAGAGATTTTAGTCAATGCCAAAAAACTTTTGCTGGGAATAGTTTATCGACCTCCTAAAATAGCCCATCTATCCGACTTAGACGACATATTTTCGAATTTTGCTACCATTTACGAACGCATTATAATCACCGGTGATTTTAATGCCAATTTTACAGCTATTTCTCATGATACCGATTATTTAAAACATTCTTTTAATTCGCATGGCCTCAACATCGTTCCGCTGAACCCGACTAATAACACTCAAACAGCCTCAACCTGGATCGACTTAGCCGTTACGACTAACCTTGAAAAAATAATAACTCATGGTCAATTACCAGTCCCAGGAATTTCTATAAATATATCTTCTTAGCTTACTCACTAAATTCGCCGAAATTCAAACAAACTTATATGCGTCACCGAGACATAAAAGGGATAGATGACTTTGAATTCCCTGGTATACCATTGAATTTATCGAAGATATTGACAAAAAAGTTGAAGCCTTAAACACTTTATTAATGCAATTGCTTGACCAGTTCGCACCTGAAAAAAACATTCGCATTTCCAAACCTCGCTCGCCCTGGCTTAATGACGATATTAAAAAAATGATGGCGCATCGCGATTCGGTTTTTCGTGTTCAAAAGAACTAAAGACGATAATATTTTTGACAAATATAAGCGCACTAGAAACAAAACAAAACAACTAATCAGAAATGCAAAAATTAGATTCATTCACTCAATAGCTAGTCCAAACGAATCACCTTCGATTATTTGGAAAAAAAACTTAGGTCGATTGGTATTGGCAAACAAAATGACTTTAAATTGCCTCCATACATATCTTTAGACTCGTTGAATTCTAAATTCTCTACACCCCCGAATGTCATTAATGACAAAATAAAAAGGGAAGTTATTAATTCGATTACTGTCGCAGCGGAAAAATCAAACAAAGATTTTAACCCATTCAAGTTCATCCCGGTCACTCAATTCCAAGTGCTCCATGCTTTTCAAAAAAATAAATCTAAAGCTCAAGGGTCAGATGGCATACCTACTGTCTTCATCAAGAAATTGATTCATATTATTCTACCAATAATAACTAATATATTTAACTGCTCCCTATCTCAAGAAAAATTTCCAGTGCAATGGAAACGCGCTTTCATAAGGCCATTATCAAAGAAATCGAAATCGACAGAAATCAACGATTTTCGCCCAATTAGCTTTTTGCCTACCTTATCAAAAGCCCTAGAAAAATTAGTACATGAACAAATCACGCTCTTTCTTAACGAAAATCAATTGCTAGATCACTTTCAATCTGATTTTCGTAGATCTCACAGAACCACCACTACTCTTCTAAAAGTCACCGACGACGTGCGCCGCGCAATTGACAAAAAGGAAGTAACAATCCTAGTACTACTAGATTTCAGTAAAGCTTTCAACTCGATAGACAAAGATGTCCTGCTGTCTAAACTGCTCGCAATGAATTTCTCGCATTCTGCCATTAATTGGATATCTTCTTATTTAAGCGATCGTTCCCAACATGTGATTTCCATTAATTCTTCATCTGACTGGCTTACCAATGGGAGAGGCGTCCCACAGGGCTCAATTTTGGGTCCCCTACTATTTTCTTTATACATAAATGACTGCTCCTTGTCACTTAAATACTGCAACCATCATCTTTATGCAGATGACTTGCAAATATACTCAAGTTCTACCGCAAACGATCTCGCAAAAACCATAAAAAATATCAATAAGGACTTAGAAACGCTAGAGGCCTGGAGTAATAAAAACTTTCTTAGTATTAATCCAGAAAAATCACAGGCTATCTTAATTGGTTACCCTAAGCTACTAGCCACAATTAATCAATCCCAAAGAATACCGATCAACATAGCAAATTCAACGATACCCTATTGTAAAGTAGTAAAGAATCTTGGATTGCTCATGGATGAACCCCTCTCTTGGGCCCCACATGTTAGAAATGTGTGTAGAACAGTAAACTCATCTCTTCACTCACTTAGGAAGTTAAGTAGTAGTACTCCAGTTTCTCTGAAAAAGCATCTGGTAACTTCACTCATTATTCCGCATTTTGACTATGTCGATATAGCGTACCAAGATTTATCTCATGAATTGTCGTTAAAGATTCAGAGAACTCATAACGCGTGCATTAGATATATTTTTAGCCTGAAGAAATCAGACCGTATTTCCGATTCACTCGCCAAACTAAACTGGCTAAATTTGGAGTCCCGAAGATGCCTCCACTTGCTTTCTTTACTATATCAATTACTTACTTCTAACAATCCACATTATCTTGCAACGGAATTCAGGAGTATAAACACTGTACATAACCGTAATACCAGAGGATGCCATAAACTCCTTATTCCTCAACACAGAACGGTAATATTCAACAAGTCCTTCATTGCAACTGCTTGCAGACTATGGAACGAACTTCCCCAAACAATAAAAAACTTTCACTCGCTCTCATCATTCAAACGACACTGCTATCTATCTCTCTTATCCTTTCCAAGGAACAGTTAAACACACTTAACGCTTCAATTGTTTTCCAGTCTTGATTTTGACAAAACAATACCCATTGTGCATGATTTATACTTTTTTATTAATTTATTTTTTCTCCTCTATTTTTTGTTTAGTCATAACAGTGTTATTATCTATTCATTTTGTCATTTTCATATGTTCATTCCATCAATGATGTATTCGTATTGTGCCAAATTTTTCCTGATGCATAGCTTTAAGTTTTTCATGTATTCATCTTTTGTTCTAAATATTCAGTTATTAATGTCTTTAGTGAATCTCAGTAGATTTCGCAGGTTTTTCACACCCCCTTCTTGTGTGGGTGTTTTCCTGCTGTGGGTTTTTTGCATGGATTTCATTATTTCAGCAGTCCTTATTTTTTCCCACAAATTTACCTCTTTTCTTTTCCAATTCTTGCATTTTTATTGTTACTTGTATTTACATAAAGTGCTATGTATTATTATATGTGTTTCATGACGAGGGGTTAGGTGGAAGATGGGACTTCTTAGTCTCAATCTCACCCCAAATAAAGACCATATCAATCAATCATTGTGGTTCAATCATTGTGGTTCAAACAATTTATATATACATTAATAATGTGAGGCTCAACCTTGTGGAATTTGCTCATTATGAGATTCAATATATCTAGGATTGGAACTGATGATCATAAAGTTTCACTACAGTTTACATCACTATACAGGATTTGTTTTGCGAGTAAAATGTAGGATTTATTATTATTACATATGTTTATTGCACACAAAAAATTAAGTGGCTTAACAACACTCTGCCACAGGGAAAACGGCGAATGATAGGCAAAGGGTTGAGCACCACTGGTGTAAATAATTTTCTTGAGATGTCACCTAAATTTTGGCAGCATTGTTTTGCTAGTAACTTATAAAAACCATCTTTTGAAAACCACATTTAAGTTTTCGTGGGATAGGGCAAATCTCACTCTGTTTCTATGGACTACAGTTCAACAGCACATATAATTTATAGAAAAGCCATCATTGAATACTGAAAAAACAAAATTTGAAAAATTCCACGCAAAGCAATACATTTACAACAAACCATGAAACTTGTGCCATATTGTTTAAGACTTTTATTTGATTGAATACATTAGAAGTATTTGTGTGTTCTTTTGGTATCATTTCATCTTAGGACTTACATGTTTCCCTTTTTTACAATAGTTTTAACAGAGTTTAGTGCATGAAACATTTCTCTCTTTCAACATATTGATCTACAATCAGCAGAATGCTATTTTCTGCTTGTTTGCAATGCCATATATTTTCAATACACTATTACAAATAGTAAAAAATTGACAAAGCTGCCAGTAAAATTCATTAAAATGGTTTACCAGTATTTCTCCAATGATGACACCAACTTCTGCAAATAATAAAGTAAATTACATTAATCATAGGAATAAAAAGGCAAATGATCCTTAAACATACTCTATACAGTAACAACAAGATTTTCAGCACTTTAAAAAAAACCCTTATTTATTCAGTTTGCCAGTCCGTCCATCACTTCGAGCAACAGCTCTGGAATCCTACAACTTGGAGAAGCCAAATTTTCAGGAAAGATTGGTCTATTATGAGGGCAATGTGTTGTGTACATTTTGTGGATCAGCTGCTGGGGAGTAATTGTAGTCTTTTAATCCAACCCCCTTAGTTTTTCGTTTCTACCACCCACGAGAAAGGCATGAAATCAATGCAGGCCTTCATAAATTTGCACATTTAAATTACTTAAAATTAATATAGAAGCTCGGGACACGAAGTTCTGTGGCTGAAAGACTGAGGATTATATTATTTTAAAACAGAACTCAAATGTGTTCAATGAGAACAAACAATTGTTCTTATAATCCAAAAATGAGAGACAAATGTCCCATTTTTAACATTTGGAAATAAAACTGCCATAGCAACGAGTCCACTGTTTTTAAATGGAAAACATATTATTACATAGAATTGATATAAAATGCTTTTAAAGGGAATTCATAGATTATATTCTGAGGCTATTAATTTCAACCAATGATGTAATCTTATGAAGGCATCATAATCCTAAAACAAGAAGTGCCTTATATAATTGGATCTGCAGTTCTGCGCTCTCGTTTGTTCTTATTTATTTAAAATATAGTACTTAAGGCAAGTGAAAATTATAAGTTAATCAAAACATTTGTCAGGATTGTTTCTTTGTAAATTTACCTCCACTATGGTAGCCAAACATCCTCCTATGGGAAGGACAGTCCTTTTTTCAAATGATTTGACATCTGTCCTTCCTTGATGTTGAGTACACAGTTTGTCCTTTCCAGCTAATTTATCATTTAGCCTAATTTGTATTTAACAGCCATTAATTAGAAAACATCCAATGCTATACACCATCCCAAATCAAAACAAATTTGGTAATAGTGTCTAAATAAGATTGTGCAAGATAGTTTTGTCCCATAAAATCACGATTTGTTTAAAATCAGCAATTTACAAAAAGTCTTAAGCAGGTTTTGCATAATCAGTTTTGCCTCCGTTTCAACCGGTCAAGCCTGGACTGCCAAATTAAAACTGTGTGAGAGAATTAGAAAATGAAAACTGATTTCTAGAGCATACATTTAGTTTTAGCTGTGCAGTCCAGGCTTTTACAGTTAAAATAGGAAGAAACTGAGTGTGTACACTTCCCTTTACATGCGCTTGTTATCGCTAGACAAATTACCCACAAAGCAATTTTGCTTTTTTGAGAAATCATATTTGTCATGAAATGACCTAAAATTCAAGTAAATTTACTTGTCTGAAAAATTTTCCTATTTTAGGGAATTTAACCCTTCCCAATATGAGTTTTATGACCACCTAATCCAAAGAAATGTTTATGTAGTTTTAATAAATTATGGGAAAAGCAATTCCATTGGATTTAGTCAGCAAAAGGAAATCCAACTGAAACAACAAGTACACTGTGCAATATTACATTTTTAGTGTGTATCTTGGAATTGGAGCAGTTAAAAAGCATATTGACTGTGATTCTAACGAACAAAGAATGAAAGAAGCAATTTCAACTATGCTGCTGGACACATTTCTAGTTAAAAAGAATTCAAAGGAGGAAAAATTAACATAATTGACTGAGGTTATACATGTTTGCCATTTGATTAAACATTACCATTGAAATTGAGTAGAAAAACCTGCAGTGATTTCATCATTTCATCAAATATATCATTTGGGAGGAAAGAATCAGAAGCAATTGTAAATATCCTTACATAAATAGCATTGCAAACAGTTTTGTTGAAAAATTCTTTCTCCCAATCAATTTCAAAAGTTGGCAACCCTAACCTACACTGAAACATCAACACATTTTTTACTCAATTCTCTGAATGGTCTTGATCTTCTGCACAAAATAAGTTTTAATTTTCAATAAGGCGACATGCTTGATATTGAAGCTTCAAAACTACATTAATTTCAATATTTCGACATGTATGTCACATTTAAAAACAATGAGGCTTCTCTGATTCCATTTCAGTTTCCAGTAAATTTTTAATGGTAAAATTTACTGGAAATTGAAATGCGATACGATTAGTCACTGTTAATTTAAATATAAATAAATTAACATAGTTTGATCATTTAAGAGAATTAAAAGTGCTGAGCCAGTAATATACGAATAATGAATAATACAGAATTATTCAAGCAAACACAAGTTAACATGAAGTTAATACTTGATATGGATCAACACTCAGCTATCTGTTATAATAATAATAATAATCTGTAGTAATAATTGTTATAATAATAATCGTAATTGCCCATCAAGAATGATGGGAGTGGGTAAAGTTAAATAAAGTTAAAGTTAAATAAGTTGAAATAAAATTTAAATAGAAAATCTAATGCGGCCACCACATGACTTTCTCCATATCTGTAATATTTCTAAAAATTCCAAATAGGTTAAATGATAATAAATATTATAATGAACTGCGAGAAAACTTTAAAGAAATCACAAAGAACAGAAATAAACTCAAACCATAGCCTTCTGATATTGAATATAGCCAGGAAGCTCCAACAATTAAGAAAATAAAAAGGAGCATTACTAAGACGTAACTAAGCATAAAGTGTTTACAATAGTCGCTGGTAGGTCGTGTGGTGATGGCAGCTAAAAAAATAGTTTGTAAAATATCTCTTAACCAATGAACAATGAACAAATGTTGTAAAAAATTAAATATCCTACAACTTTTATTCCAATACATTTTTACATATATCAAATATTAAAGTAAATATTTCAAAATAACTGATGTGACAAGAGTAAACACCCACTTTCCGGTGACCAATTTTTACCAAAAACTAACCAGTTCTTGTGACTTTCATAAAAACGTTAATTATAAAATTTTGCATTGACCTGATTAATAGTTTTTGAGTTCGAGCCCCGCAAAAAAAGTGTCAAATACACACACACAGACATCATCGAGAACATGGTCAAAACATGTTCAGGGAACCTCAAAACGTGTATTTCTATTGAAATCTCAAATTCGATTTTTTTCATGGAAACAATACTTCTCAACACTTCATATATAGAGAAAGTAAAAATTAATGAAATCAACTTTTATATGCACTAAATAGTGACCAAAAATAATAATTGAATGTCCCAGAAGTAAAAAAATCAGATATGACCACCACATGACTTTCTCCAAACCTGTAATATTTCTAAAAATTCCAAATAGGTTAAATGATAATGAATACTTTAAGGAACCGTGAGAAAATTTTAAAGACTTTACAAAGAACAGCAATAGACCCATACTGTAGCATTCTGATATCTCTATTAATAAAAGCCTTACTCTGTGCCTAACGCTGATGTCATCAATGGTACTTTATAACACTTTTAACAAACTTCCTGATTAGGTGGATGGTTGAAATTTCACAGGAATGTTTGATTCAGTTATAAAAATTAAATGACGAAAAATAAATATGAAAAAGATGCTGGTTGAACTCCAGGAGGGACGATTTCCATTTCCCGTAAGATAACAAGCAAAAAGTAAGATCCCTGTTGAATTTCAACAGGCAATTACACTAGAAAAAAAACTGATTTTGTGATTATCCATAATAATAAGTTACGATTACTTAAGATGCATGGTTTCAGTAGGATTACCAATCTTACGATGGGTTTTTCAACCATATAGTAATTGCCACCTGTCATATAACGGGCAATACACTAGTTGGATATAGCCAGGAATCTCCAACAATTAAGAATAAAAAGGAGTATTACTATGATGTAACTAAGCATCAATTGTTAACAATAGTCGCCGGTAGGTGGTGGCAGCTAAAAAATTAGTTTTTCGAATATCTCTTAAACAATTATAAAGGAAAATGTTCAAACTAAGGTTGTAGAAAATTAAATTTCCTACAACTTTTATTCCAGTACATTTTTACATTTATCAAATATTAAAGCAAATATTTCAAAATAACGGATAAGTGACAAGAGTAAACACCCACTTCCGGTTGACTGATTTTTACCAAAAACTAATGATCTTCTTTTATAAAAATGTTAAATATAAACTTTTACGTTGACCTGATTAATAGTTTTTGATTTAGAGCACCCACAAAAAAACTCACACACAAAGACATCATTGAGAAAATGATCAAAATATGTTCCGAGGACCTCAAAACGTGTATTTCCGTTGAAATCTCAAAATCGATTTTTTTCATGAAACAATACTTTCCCCTATAATAGAAAGTAGGAATTATGAACATATAGAAGTTGTGTGGGATGAAATGTTAAATAATTCTATTAGAATTTGGTTACATAAATAAATGACAACCTATAATAAGTGCAACATATTTCGTAATAACACCAGATATAACGCTTCAAATTATTTCCCACGCTACTAATATCACCAGGTACAATAAATAATCTTCAGGAAAAACTCCCTGAAAAAGAACCATAAACCTCGCTTTTGAAAACTCATTAACACCACATCACTGAGTAATGGAAATATTTATTTTAGTTACCATTATTATTTATCATAACCAAAGTATTGTTTAAATTTCAAAATAGAATCAAAATGTCGCGAATATTTGGACAGATAATCCCAGTCAATCACATGAAACCAGAAATAATGCAAATCACCATGACCACGAAAGATTTTATTGTAAAAATACATCCAATTATGGCGTTAAAAAAGTTATTTGTGGACCAATTTGTCACACATGCAAAAATTGATGGCAGGCAAATGAAATTTGGTTCTTTAAGCCAAACTCCAAGTTCCAAATTACTATAATGATACTAAGTAATTTTACAATGCAAATGATAAATACGCTGCATCCATATCCATGTTAATCAAATGGAGAAAATAAACACTTGCAATCAAATCCATGATAATATGATAGATAATGACGTTTAAAATGTGCAAGTAGATCTCAGTATATTGTGAAACAAGATAATCCAAATGGAGTTTATGAAGTCTAATTTCCACATTATTATTTATTTAATACTTATATTGGCTTTAATAGCTTTAAAAACACTGTGGATGAGTTGCTCTGTGTGTTCCCAAATTTCATAATTTAGCATTATAAAATATTACAAATACATTCGAATGGAAAACTAAATTGATCACATGTATTTGTGTGGCAAAAATAATGCATATCTACTAAACTATACTATACCGAACACGAGTCCAAAAATAGTTGTTGTAATGGCAACACTCTCATAATGTGATAAAAACTGCATAAACGCCAGTATTTATGCAAAATTTGAAGAAATATAATCAACAAAAAAAATTTTAAGATAAAAATTAGAATCTCCATTCCTTTCCTCAGAGAATAGCACTAATCCCGTTCCGATATTACAATTCTAAGATATTTTAATGTGCAAGAGAAAATTACTCTACACAATGGATTTCAGATTCCCCATGTAATTCAAATGGGAAGGAAAGTTCCTGAAATCAAACCCGGAACTTTTGATCTTTGCAACAAAAAGTATCCTCAGGAGCTCAGCCCCAGTAGCAAGAGATTTTCACTAAGTTTCATGAAAGTCGGTCTATTGGTTCAAAAGTTAATAGGGGGAATAGACAGACACAATGACAAAACATATTCCATCCTGGAAAGTAGGCTAAAAATAACAATACGTACGCTCAACTACTTTTCTTCTGCAACTCATTTTGTCTCATACATAACGATTTTGATCGATACAGCAATACCAAATTTCCTCTGTTCTACTATCCATCATTTCCTTCTCTAGTTGTGGCCATTTAAGACCAAGCTTACGAAGACTATGTTTCTCTTTTCTAGTCCGCATCAGTTTTTCCTCGTTTTCTTCATTCACAGATTATTTTTTCTGTGGAACGTGGACCCAAATGACATGCTGATGCTAGGATTCCCTGTGTTTTATCATACTGAATCACCTGAAGCTTATAGACATATCTTTTCATTCTTGTAAACATTACAATCACAATATATGTAACGTTGTTTATCCTAGACATGTATAAAAAATTTATGACATCTACACAAATTCTACTGTTCTGCGGCATTAATTAATTCATTAGGAATCAAAACATCGCAAACGTGCTAAAATTGTCATCACTGTGAGCGGACATGTATTAAAGCGTAATAATGAAAATGCATCCTCGGAATTCATGTTGCATATATTAACAAAATTTTCACTATTACTTATAAATAATGTATATTTTAATATTTTTGTGACATACGACTGCCAATTATTGCATTTTGTTGATGTGTTTGTTAGTGTTAGTATTAAGAACAGTAATAATCTTACCTTAGGTGTATAAGACGGAAACTAATTATGGGGTAATTTTTCTGAAAAAAGTGATCTTATATGCCGGAAAATGTGGTAATTTCACTGAACCTCGGATATTGCGGACTTTGGTTATAACAGATTTTTGCCACCCTCCCCTGGCAATCCGTTATAATTGAAATTGACTGTATTTGGGAGTTTTAGTAAAATTTGTCAACTGATACCAATTTTGGTTAAAATCGGACAATAAACACGACCACTTTACA
The DNA here is from genome assembly GCA_028673005.1 of Tanypteryx hageni. NCBI lineage: Eukaryota > Metazoa > Arthropoda > Insecta > Odonata > Petaluridae > Tanypteryx > Tanypteryx hageni. The sequence continues at coordinate 6,609,164 of CM054112.1, forward strand.
TGACCTACATGTAGTTTACAATGTACCTTATTCAACTCGGGAACCAAAGAATGTATTTTGATGAAATTTGGTATTGAGGAGTTTTAGTTAAATTTGTCAACAGATTCCAATTTTCGTTAAAATCGGATCACAATTATGAACACTTTACATGAAGACCTACATGTAGTTTACAACATATCTGTTCCAACTCAGGAACCACCTGATGTATTTTGATAAAATTTGGTATTGGGGAGTTTTACTAAAATTTGTTGATCTCAAAGAACGCATTTGGAAATTCTGAAGTGGCGAGATATGGAGTTACGAGGAGGTAGCATCGAGTTTTTGGCGGTAGAATTCATTCCATTTAAACAATGAAATGATACTTTGGTAAACAATATAATAAGGAGAAGTTTTCATTAACTGATGATGCTGTAAAAGGTGAAACCAGTCGAGTAAATATTTGTTTAGTGAAGATTACAATGAGTCTTTCCTTACTACTATGGAATTGTTTCACAAAGTGGAGCTGAAAATGTATAATGATTTATCTTTTTCATTAAGAAATATAAATTGACCTAATAAGTAACATGAAATGCAAGAAGAGAAATGCACTTTTCAACAAGAGAATATCACATTTCCACTTTTTTCATATCCAATATTAAAATGTACAAACTTCCTCTATCCTGAGTAGTAAATAACATTATAAAATTTAAAAGGTCAATTGTTGCAAAGAAACAGGTATCCATTAGTTTAATTTAAAATATAGATTAAAACTGTAATGTCTAGTGATTAGACAAAACCAGCAGCAGAGGTACATAGAGGCGAATAAATGCTAGACAGCCGATTTTAGGAATATGGAAATTTTCAGTTTTTCATTTTATGATCAATTAAGTTATGCAAAAGAAATAAAATTGTCTTCATTAAATTATTAGCGATTATACCACAATAAATAATTTTTCACTCAGTAATTTTCTACATGGTCAAGGTATGACAAATCTTTAATTTGACACTAAACTAATCAATGTCATAACAAAGCCAACCAATTCTCCTAACCATAGGAAATAAATGTAAATCTTTAATTGAAATTTGTTAACCTTTAAATAAAATCATAGCTTTAAATCCTTGAAATACAAAAGGATTTAAATAATTATTTTTCACAAATACTCACAGAAGGATCAACATTAGGCCCATGACGCTCAACTGGATTTCCTTCTTTATCAATAATGAATTTGGTGAAGTTCCATTTGATCATGCTGAAAAAATGTTCCACTTATTAGGGAGAAAAAGGCTTAACTCAATATAACTCAAATGGAAAATAAAATCATCAACATAAATCGCAGATGTTTCATGTCACTTAAAAGTTATCACATACTCCATTAAGAGGCCTCCCTGCTTGTGCTTTAAAAATTTCCACAAAGGGTGTGCATTATCTCCATTTACATTCACTTTTCCAAACATATCAAATGTAACATTCCGTTCAGCAGCAAAACATACAATCTCTTCTGAGTTTCCAGGCTCCTGTAAAATTGGCAATTTTTATTTGCTTCCATTCAGTAAAATTAAAAACAGAAAGTGTTTCACCCTCTGGTATTCCATTTTATATATGCTTAAAACTACCCTTTTTAGAGAATTACTTTAATGAAAAATAACCATAACAATACCTGCCCTGCAAACTGATTGCATGGAAATGCAAGAATTCGAAGGCCTTTGCTCTCACCATATTTCTCATATAGTTCTTGAAGTTCCTTGTAATTAGTTGCTGTAAGTCCACACTGAGATGCCACATTTACAATGATTGCAACATGTCCCCTATAACAAACAAGCAGGTGTTAAGTAACATCACAATATAAAGAGCAGGAATTTTCCTGTGAATTAAAAAGCTAAAGTTCAGTAATTTACTGATGATACACTGCTATACCTCACTGCATAAATTACTATTCACATGTTTCAAAAACACTTCTTACTTGTGATGCATTTTTAATTATATTTTGTGTGACTGCAAACCACAGTTAAATAGTTAATAATGGAGTTTAGTTTTTGTTATTATGTTAATAGTAAGAAAATAAACAAAAGACGTAAACAATACTAGATAATATTTTGAATTTCACTTAACATTTGCTAATTTCCACAGAATAATATTTAAAACAACTGGTTTCGGAGATGATGGTAATTACTTACCAATACCAGTCGTGCTTTAAATATTATTGTGGAAATTAGCAAAGGTTTAGTGAAATTAAAAATATATATCTAGTATTGTTTGTCTTTTGTTTATGGAATTCCATGAAGTCTTGGCCTCATCCATTAAATTTAAGAAAATAAATATTAAATTCATAATTCATTGTATTTTTTGGGCATTCTTAGCATAATTTTATATTTCCATTTTACAACTATCATAAGAAATATGGTAATCCTTTAATATGCAGCCTAATAGGTTAGAGAAAAATGAGGGTAATTCAATATGTAAAGAAAAAATGCCATTATTTTAGAGGTCGAGGGAATTTGGTCATATAAGTTGGCAATGCTGTTAAACATGATCTTCAAACTGTCTGCATCTGCACCAGTTCTTTTATTTCATTGCTTTGAGCATAACGTTCATTTTAATGATGGCAGTGCCATTAGAAGACTGTATTTTGGTTGAACAATGTAGTGTAATCAGATTTTTGACTTCTGAAGGTGTTTCACTGGTAAACATCTAGTCATATGGAAGCACAGTATGGCAATGCTTGTATGAATCGCAGAAACGTGTACAAGTGGATTCAAAGGTTTAAAGTAGGTCAAAAAGTGTCAATGAAGAACAGCGTTCCAGCAGACCAGTTGGAATCTCCACTCCACAGCTCCAATATCATATTGAATGAATGAGTTGAGAAAATCGACAGGTAAATATCGGAGAAATTGCAAGTTCACTCAATCATTCACAATAAGCTGCATTTCCACAAAACGTGTGTAAGATGGGTACCGAGGATATTGATGGCTGACGATATGAATGAAAGACTCAGAATTTGCCAATTAATGAAAAGTTGCCATTCGATTGAAAATGACGCTTCTGTTGAGGAATAAAGGCAAGCCTACTTTGCTCTGCAAACGTCCTGGACCTCAAAGAAAAGGTGTTGTTTTGCTGCAGGATAACGCCCATCCACACAGTACTCAATTAACCCAACAGACAATCATCAAAATGGGCTGGGAAGTACTGCCTCATCCTGCCTATAGCCTGGACTTATCACCTGTGATTTTCATTTGTTTGGACCCATAAAAGAAGCATTTTGCGGATAATGACAAAGTCAAATTTTTTTTACAAGATATCCTTTGACACTAAAACAAAAAATTCTTTACTGCTGGAATATGAAACCTAGTAAAAGATGGGACAAGTGCATAAATATTAAGGGAGACTACACTGAAAAATAGCATGTTTTATGATTTTCAATAAACCATTTTTTAGATAACAGTATTTGTCTTTACTTATTGAATTACCCACATAATAAGCAACACCCTTAAAAATCAACATTACTTTCACAAACAAAATACGATAATGGAAGTGCACAAGAACACCAGTTCTGTAAGTGTAATCCCTGCTTCAACATCTTGCAATCCATCTTCACATGAGGGTCTGATGCATTGCATGACCCTACTACTACAGTCTCAAACCCACTGAATGCTTATATTTCTATCAGCTCATACACATTTAATGAACTAAAGAATTTATAGTGTCTATCTTGTGTTATGCCACCACATTATGACCTTAAAATTATTATATGTTGGCATTGTTCTTGTTGTCCCATGGGGTAATAGGTGCAAGTTTTTTAATTTGAATATTTTCAAAGAGCACAATCAAACTTCTTACATATGGACTTTGAAGCCAGAGATATATAATTTCTTAGGACTTAAATTACGGAAAAATTGATTTTCTATATAAAATTATCATAAAAATAAATACAAATACAGACCCCTCACTTATTGCTAAATGGTTCCTGAAAAACAGAGCACTAACTTGCATTAAGCGAGAGAAATTGCATAAGGGTTGCCTTTTCTATTTTAATTCTTCCTTGCATAGTTACATGTGCATATTTACATGTTTTTATTTCAAACACTGTGCATAAAAAAGACTGTTGAAAAGTTTGACTGTGAACCTGTTTTATTAATTCTGATTATTTTATAAAATTGTTTGTTTATTTTTCCTATCATAACAGCGATAAAAAACAAAAGATAGCAAATACATATGTATTAGAAGGACATGGTTCTTTGATTACATATTGACAAAAATTGTATTTCTTTCATGCAAATACAATACAACAAGAAATTGCTAAAAAAGAAGAATGTAAACATAAAGAGATAAATGGAAATAGGTGAATGATAGCATCTACTGCTATTAACCTAACTAAAGGAAACAATACATAGCATTATTACAAAGTTTATTCTAATAACATTTAAAACTTAATTCGATTTTACCCACTCTGTGACTACCATGGCCTCAAAATTGGAAAGATAAATCGTCATCAATGCTCAGAACATCCAATGTAGATGTGGAGGGTTTTGGTGAAACGTCACTATCTTCAATAAGAACTGCAGAAGATTTTTGCAAAAATTTTAGAATGTCAGTTTACTTACAAGCCTTGTGTTTTTTTGCCCAAACTTATTATGCAGGTTGTACAATTGAAAAATTTTATGGGGATCGAAACAAGGTTGTTGTCCTGCAAATTTGACAAAAGTATCCAGGCATTTACCAGCAACAGCCCAGGATACCATTTCTTCTGTTGGCCCCTATCCGTCAAAATCATTTTCACTATCCACTGTCATGACTCTTTCAATTAATTGGTCATCAGTAAGTGAACTAGTAATCTAAGCCTCTACATCAACATTAATCCACTCTTCAATATTAGTTTCACTGATCATTTTAGGAGGTTTTTGATGGGAGCATTTCTAAGTTCAACAATTTCTTTAACTGGATTTTCCTGGCATGCGACATCAAAACCTTTTAATTCATTTTCATCAGAATGTAATCTTTCCATAAACATGACATCTGGCAGCAGTTTTCTCCAGGCCCTTCTTAATGTTACACTTTTCATTTTATCCCATGCGTATGCAATGTTGACAAGAACATCTTTTATCATTAATTCTCTCTGAAAATCCAGGATAGTGCCATAATGGTTTACAAGTTTCCTCATAAACTCTATTCTGTAGATACATTTTAGGTTTTGGATTACACCTTGGTCCATAGGCTGTATTAATGATGTTACATTAGGAGGTAAGAACATTGAAAATATTCCGATACTAGCTCATTTTCTGAAGGGTGAGCTCTGCAATTGTCAAGAAGCATAACTTTTGTGTCCTCAGGTTTCCCCCTTTTACTTAAATCTTGTTTCACTAAAGGCACAAATATATGGTGAAACCAATATAAAAAAATTTCTTTGTCCATCCAAGCATTTGATTGTGCAAAATAATGAACAGGTAAATGGATAACTCCCTTTAGTGCTCTGGGTTTCTTAGATTTTCCAACCACTAAAAGTTTAACTCTGTGAAACACCAATGCATTACCACAGACAAGAATAGTCAATCGATCCTTGTTTTTTTAAATCTCTCTGCACAACTCTCATTTACACCAGCTAGCACTGATGTAGGCAAACATCGCCAAAACAATCTGGATTCATCAGCGTTGTAGATTTCGTCGGGGGTTATTCTATGATCAATGATTAGTTTTTGGAAAAATTCAATGTATTTTTCAGCAGCATCATGAACAGCTGATTTCCTCTCTCCTGAAATATCCAATCTTCTGATTCCATGTCGAAGCTTAAAACAAGCTAGCCATCCATTCGAAAAAGCACAGTTTTCAGTCAGCTACATTTTATTGTAAAAGTCTTGAGCTTTTTCAATTAGCATCGGCCCTGAAAATGGTGCTCCTTCTGAACGTTTCTGTGAAAACCAGTCATATAATATTTTGTCCAGTTCCTCCAATTCTGGCTTATGAAACATATGATGCTTATTAACTGATTTATTTATCTAAGAATATGACACAAATTTCATTAATCCAGACTTCTGAGCCTTGATATCATATAGGGTGGAGAATCCGATGTTAAATTCTCTTGCTATAGCTGCTCTACTCTCTCCTTTTTCCATTAGTTCAATTAGCTCCAGCTTTTGTGTTAATGTTTAAACAACTTTTCCTTTTTTGTCTCTTGCTTTCACGTGTTGATTTTGATGCCATACTCAATGGATGGGTAACTAATTAAAATAAAAAATAATTGTAATATTGAATAATACATTTTTCAATTACTAAAAAGCCTACGTAATTATAAATAAAGTCTACATAATTATAAATAACCTGTAAAACATCATAAAACTTAAAATGTGGAAGTACAGTAGACTCTCGATTATCCAGGATCGCATTAACCGGGATGCAAATTAATTGGGATGTCAAAAAAACACGAAAATAATTTGGAATAGAAGGTGGCCGCTGAAAAAGTATACAACAGCGTAATATGATGCTGAAATTAGGTGGAGGAATGAAGAGAAGGGGGAAGAGAAAAAGATGCACAAATGTGATATGCACCTATGTACATTAAAAATCACGTAGATGGTATGATTAAACACAACTCCTCTCCCTCCAAGTGGATCAGGATATTTTGCTCAAGTGTTCACATGTTCAGTGTATTTTCATGTGTCCTAGCGGGTACATGCATCTCTTTGTTCTCATTAATTTGAAACCTCTGGTGACCATGTCTAAACGTAAAAGAGTTGTTCTTTCTATAGAACAAAAACTTGACAATAAAAAAAATCTGAAAAAGGGTTGACGGTGAAGTCATTAATGAACGAGTACAATGTTGGTGACCAAACAGTACGTGATATTGTGAAAAACAAAAATAAGTTAATTGAGTTTGGTGGAGTTTCTGATAGTGCAAGTGGCATGTCTAGCTGGAAAACTATGAAGATGTCAACCTACGATGATTTGGACAAAGCAATGATTTTTTGGTTTAACCAACAGAGGGCTGAGGGAATCCCGGTTTCTGGAGCTGTTTGTGCAGTGAAAGCAAAGTATTTTTTCGATGAACTAAAATTAACAGGGGACTTGGATGCATCAGCTGGGTGGTTGACGAGGTTTAAGCAAAGGCATGGGATTCGTCAAATTGCTATTCAAGGTAAAAAACTTAGCTGTGATGGGCCGGCAGCTGAGAAATGTTTCAGTTTCAACATTTCGCCAGAACAAATTTATAAAGCAGATGAAACTGGTTTATACTGTGTTTACCAAAAAAAACTTGAGCTTATGAAAATGAAAGTGCCACAGGGCATAAACTTCAAAAACAACGCCTTACAGTATTATGTTGTGGTAATGCTGCTGGTTCTCATTTTTTGAAACAATGTGTTGTTGAGACTGCAAAAAAACCTCAAGCTTTTGCAAAAGTTCAAGTTTTATCCAATTTACCCATCAATTACTACAGCAATAAATCAGCATGTATGAACAGAGAAGTTTTTATGGATTGGTTTACAACAAAATTCGTACCAGCAGTGCGTCAACACTTAGTATCTCTAGATCTTCCACAAAAAGCAGTTTTACTCTTAGACAATGCCCCTAGTCACCCAAATAACATTTTAAAGTCTGATGATGGAAATATATTTGTAAAGTATTTACCTCCAAATGTGACAGCTTTGATCCAGCTATGTATGGATCAAGGAGTGATACAAAATATGAAAACAATTTATTGAAGAAATTTACTGTTGAAGTTTGTAAAAGAAGATGGTAATGATTTACTGTTGTTTTGGAAAAAACTAACCATGTTGGATGCTATTTATGAAATTGCTGCTGTTTGGAAATCAGTAAAAAGTTTGACTTTAAAAAATCATGGAGAAAACTTTTACAAGGAATTTCTTGGTTTTGAGGAGTTTTAACAAGACGGTGCCTGAAGTATTGCACAATTTACACAGCATAAGTGGATGTGCGAATGTTGACGAGGAAACTGTGCGCGATTGGATAAATGCAGACCAAAATTTACCCGGTCATGAAGTATTAAATGAGGAAGAAATTGTGCGACGTATTACTGCCGAAGGTGAACCAACAGCCGCCGAAGATTTAGACCAGAAAGAAGACAGCCTCATACAAGAGCAAAGAATCAGTCACAGTGCTGCTTTAACTCACACGGAAACCCTGCTAGATTATTTGGAGCAACAGCAAGACAGCACCTTGGCTGAGAAACTAATGCTGAGAAATCTGCGCAGCACCATTTGCTGAAAGGTGAACGAAGGGAAAAAGCAAACTTCTTTGTCGTCATATTTTAAATAAAAGTGTAAGTTCATTCTTTTGTTTTTGGTTCGATTTTTTTCAATGCAATTTTTTTATACAATTTTTAAAATAACTTTTTAAAATTTCCTATGGATGGTGATTAACCAGGAATAATTTTTCCTATCATCCCGGATAATCGAGTCTACTGTACACCAAAAATACGAAACACTGCAAATGGCTGATGTAAACAAAAACACATTGCCTTATGCAATGCTCCCTCGCATCTGTCTCGCACATACATTCGGTTAACTGACTTTTGCTGCATTCTGTATATGGAGAAAAAATGTAATTCTAATAATTTAAGAAGTTTTAAGTGAAAGATGTGATATTACATAAATATAATTCATAAAGAATTAATAAATAAATAGCCAAAGCATAGTGAAAAGCTAGTGCTATCCGGCTATTTACCCAGATAGCACAGCTTTTGCATTGCATTTGTGAAAAGTCCGGTTTCTTGAGCACCGGATAACACAACTTCTACTGTATTTCCATTGAAATCTTGAATTCAATTTTTTTCATGAAAACAATACTTTCCCTATACTTCGTATATGGAGAAAGTAAAAATAAATGGATGGAAGTGCGAGCAAATAATTACTAATAATGAACCAGGGTAATATGCCCATTCAACACACTGAAATAAGCATGACAAAACTTTCCAAGGCCATATTTCAAATACAAAGATTCCTCCAGCTCTCATTGCTAACATACCGTAAATTTTCATTTCAATACATATTGGAATGTGTGAAAATAGCTCAAGTATTTTGAAAAGGATTTATGCACAATTTCACTTTCCTAATCCTCTGAAGATATAGATAAAAAATAGAAACAAGCTCTGAGTTCTATGTTGTAATAAACCAAGAATCATAATATACATGATACAATGTTCAAGGGCTACCATTAAAAATATTAATAGTTAACCCATTATTAATGGTTTCTATGGAACTTTAACATCTGAATTATGGTTTCACATAGCAACATTTTGCATTTTTTACAAAATGATGTTTCTTCATGGAAGGAACAGATTATGCAATGGTACATTTAAGTTAAGCTATTTTATTAAACTTTCACTCCAGGTTTGGTCAAAACTCATAATGCAGTTTCTTTCCTTCCCATCATTCCATCAACCCAGAGTTTTCCTTTATCTACTATCCTAGTATCTATCACTTGATTCCTTATCAGCTTCTTATGAAACTTAACTGATTAGAAATTCTAACAAAAAATACATCATATAAATAAAAGAAAATGTGTTTGTGTGTTAATGCTTAACCCCAAAACCATGAAACATAGAGACTTAAAGCTTGGTATACTTACTAATGGGACCATAAGGATTTGCAGGGCCAGAATTTTTATTTTTTCAGGGAGGGGGAAAGTGAAGGGGTATGCCATTTCCCATAAGATGATGCTGCAACTCCAAAACCAAGAAACTTAAAGCTTGGTACACTTACTAATGGGACCATGAGGACGTGCAGCTCAGGATGTGGGGAGGGGGTTGCCATTTCCCATAAGATAACACGTAAAAATTGATTTTACAGGCTTATACTTTTTTGCAAATTAAAATTAGAAATAACTGACCTAAGATCTTCAGACCTGGAATGTTTTAAAGAAAAATAAATAATGTTTGTTATTCTTATTGTCAAATTTTTCCTATGATAAAAAAATCGCTCAAATTCTACGTTTAAATTATATTTATTTGAAAAATTTAAGGTTTTTAACGATATGTTGCCTTCCTGACCATGTCATTGTTAAACCTTGAGATTGTATCATTACCTTAATCCTTATACTATATGCATAAGGAATGCGTGCTTTGAATGCTTACTAAATATTTCTTGTCTTGACTTAAAAACCCGAGAAACACCGGGTACTTTCAGCTAGTTGTTAATAAATCTCAATTTAATGTTAGAACATCAAATAATTAATAAGACAAGTATTATTCTATGAATATAGTTTATATACATGAACACAACCATACAAGACTTAACTTTCCCACTGAGGCACAGCAGAAACTACCCCAACGTAACCTCAAAACAGTCAACTTCAATAACAAGATGGAATGCAGATAAATATAAAAATAATAAGGGTTAACCTATTTTTTCAAATTAGAGAAGGAAAATTTTCTGAACTTCACTGGGAATGGAACATGGATCTTCCACTTTCCTGTTAGGTGCTTTAACCAAGCCAGTGCTTCTTAAACTTTCAATTGTTGTGGCCCCTTTTGAAATGAAAACGGTTAAAATAACAAACTTTATTACAAATTTCTTCATTTTACATAACTATTAATAATTTTTATTACATTTTTCCAAAAATTCCCTGATAACATTTTATTATCCATAAAAATTTTTATTTTTGGCATATCACCTTGCACCCAAAATAATTCTGCAGCCTCTAGTTTGAGAAACATTGAACTAAACTGCCATCAGTATATATAAATTCTCAAGTGCCAATCTGTCTGTCTGTCGCAGTACTTTTAGACATTTCCTGCTGGAATTAAAAGCTGAAGCTTTCAAAATCATTAAATCCCCATGATGTGGTCCCTAGAAAAATCAAACACCCTGGAAAAAGTCCCAGTTCCGACTCCAGGAGATGAATATATTTTCCCATAAGTTGACACAGGATTTTTTATTTTCAAGGTGCAACATTTTTTTCTTTCATTCATCAGAATATGTAAATATTGACCAATTTTTCCTTTTTTGCTTTATTCAACAGCTAAAACTATACAATATCTCATTCATGTGATGTATCGATGTTGCACGGAAGAATTTATCAGAAATTGCATTTCTTTGGGACCTTTTCGTACTCTTTCCGGATGTTGCCAAGCCCCCCCATTGTTACCTTTGATTCTATTATTGTCTATTCAAATATATGAAAGAAATGCGTTATTCGATTTACACTTTCTGTCATGCATCAAAATTATTGTGCTAGTAACATCAAACAAGAAATTGCAACATTAATAATTGCAGATAATTATTATTCAGTAAACTTTGTGGACTGAGGGAATTTTTAATGATTGACCAAAAGAAAAAAATATTTACTTCAATACTGGAATATGACCTTTTCCGTAAGTAAAATCATTATATCCTACATATTTCATGTTTTTTGACACAAATAGGTCTATGCATGCGTTTAAAATTTTATAAGGAGAATATAGGCTATTATTAATAAATGACGCACAAAAAATGTGTTGGTAATAATTCATGAGTAAAAAAACTGATGTGGCCACCATATGACTTTCTCCATACCTGTAATAAAGTGAAAATTGCAGAATATCAAGGGACCGACCAATTTTCCAGCTTTAGCAGATTTTCCTCCTTAGAGGTTAAAAATATTTACACAATTTTTTGTGCGAATAGATTTCACATACATAATATCCTTCAAATATTTCACTTGTCATCCATGCTCTTTTATTCGCCTTCCATTCCACTGGAAGTTGATTCTTTTTCAAGTTTTTGAAGCATCGCAGATTTTCGCTTTTGCCTATCACCATTGGCTTTTTTATTTTCCCATCTGCTAAAGCAGTCAAAACCAAAGTTAAATGTTCTCCATATACGTAGTATAGGGGAGAGTATTGTATTCGCGAAAAAAATCGACTACAAGATTTCAACAGAAATACATGTTTTGACCATTTTCGCGATGATGTCTGTGTGTGTCTGTATGTGATAGCTTTTTGTGGGTGCTCTAACTCACAAACTATTAATCAGGTCAACGCAAAATTTTATATTTAACATTTTTATGATAGTCACAAGAACTGATTAGTTTTTGGTAAAAATCGGTCAACCGGTAGTGGGTCTTTACTCTTGTCACATCCGTTATTTTGAAATATTTTCTTTAATATTTGATAAATGTAAAAGTGTATTGGAATAAAGGTTGTAAGAAATTTAATTTTCCACAACTTTTGTTTGAAACATTTTTTCATATAATGCATTGTTTAAGAGATATCTTATATTTTTAGCTGACACCACCATGCCACCTACCGATGACTATTCTTAACAATTGATGCTTAGTTACAACTTAGTAACGCTCCTTTTTCTATTCTTAATTGTTAGAGCTTTTTGGCTATATCCAATATTAGAAGGCTATGGTTTCAGTTTATTTCTGTTCTTTGCAAAGTCTAAAATTTTCTCGCAGTTTCTTAAAATATTTATTACTAGTAGTTGGTGCTTGCATACTGCAAGCATTTCATCTCACCTTGAAAAAACATTCATTTTTCAGACAGACATTTCATCATTACAAATATTCTTTTAATTCTAAAGATTTCAACTAAGCAGCGATTTTCGTTTTTCCCAAATGTAAAAACAATAGTTTAAAAAAATCCCCAAATGTCGCAATTTTAAAAATTTTACACTTTCTTCATTATAAGGTTCTAATGCTACACAATCTAGCCAAATTTTAAAGTTGTAGCACTTCTAGAAATAAAATAATATTTTTCTAATTGTTTAAATTTAAATAATTTTTAACGGCCGCCGCAATTCATATATGGTAAAATTGAAATGTTTATTTGTGCAAATTTACTACTCTGTAAATAATTTGAAAATTTCAGCTTCCTAGTTCATACCGTAGTACCTACACAGTTATCTATTTGTTTAAATTTTAAGAATTTTTAACCGCCAAACAAATTAAAATATCAAAATTTGTATAATCCCTATTTCGTTTTTTTAAGAATTCTACTTACAAAAAAAATTTCAACTCCGTAGCACATGCGAAAATACATAAACCATGAAAATTTGTTTAAACAATTGCGAATTTTTAGCGGCCGCATTGTTGCACTTTTTCAAGATTTTCGTTTTTTCTAGTCGGTTTTGTACAAAATCCTACCTATGAAAAAAATTTCGAATCTCCAGCACATCTGGAAGTGCCTAAACATTAGTATCCTCCTGTTATATGTTATCTATTATATATCGACGACTCTTACAGAGGAGGAGGATATAACATACTAGTAGAAGGTGCTTGCATACTGCAAGCATTTCATCTCAACTTGAAAAAACATTAATTTTTTTAGAGAAATATTTCACCATGGGAAATATTTCTTTAATTCAAATGATTTCTCCTAGGGACCAAATTCCTTTTTTTTCCTTATGGAAAAATAATGGAGTAAAATAATTGCTAGTTTTCGGAATTTTATGAATATTATACGTTTTCCATATTGGGTTAGTAATGCCACACATATATGCCAAATTTTAAATAATTTTTAACGGCCGTAATAAGAATTTCATATATACAATGAAATATTTATTCGTTTAAATAGAATTAACTCTAAATAACTTGAAAATTTCAGATCTGTAACTCGCCTCATAGTATCTAAACATTTACCTATTTGATTAAATATTAGGAATTTTTAACTGCCAAACAAATTAAAATATAAAAATTTCTATAATCCCTATTTCATTTTTTTACAAATCCTAACTCTAAAAAAAAATTCAGCTCCGTAGCACATTCGGAAATACATATTCGATTTGAAATTTTTTTCATAGGTAGAATTTTGTGCAAAACCGACTAGAAAAAGCGAAAATCTTGAAAAAGTGCAACAATGCGGCCGCTAAAAATTCGCAATTGTTTAAACAAATTTTCATGGTTTATGTATTTTCGCATGTGCTACGGAGTTGAAATTTTTTTTATACGTAGAATTCTTAAAAAAACGAAATAGGGATTATACAAATTTTGATATTTTAATTTGTTTGGCGGTTAAAAATTCTTAAAATTTAAACAAATAGATAACTGTGTAGGTACTACGGTATGAGCTAGGAAGCTGAAATTTTCAAATTATTTACAGAGTAGTAAATCTGCACAAATAAACATTTCAATTTTACCATATATGAATTGCGGCGGCCGTTAAAAATTATTTAAATTTAAACAATTAGAAAAATATTATTTTACTTCTAGAAGTGCTACAACTTTAAAATTTGGCTAAAATGTGTAGCATTAGTACCCCATAATGTAGAAAGTGTAAAATTTTAAAATTGCAACATTTGGGGATGGTTTTAAACTATTATTTTTACATGTGGGAAAAACGGAAATCGCTGCGGAGGTGAAATTTTTAGAATTAAAAGAATATTTGTAATGATGAAATGTCTATCTGAAAAATGAATGTTTTTTTAATGTAGAGATGAAATGCTTGCAGAATGCAAGCACCAACTACTAGTATGTTATATCCTCCTCTGTAAGAGTCGTCGATATATAATGATTATCTAACCTATTTGGAATTTTTAGAAATATTACAGATATGGAGAAAGTCATGTGTTGGCCATATCAGATTTTTACATATATCAAACATTCAAGTAAATATTTCAAAATAACTGATGTGACAAGAGCAAACACCCACTTCCAGGTGACCGATTTTTACCAAAAACTTGTGACTTTCATAAAAACATTAAATATAAAATTTCGCGTTGACCTGATCAATAGTTTTTGAGTTAGAGCACCCACAAAAAAGCTATCACATACACACAGATCATTGAGAAAATGGTCAAAACGTGTTCAGGGGACCTCAAAAGGTGTATTTCTGTTGAAATCTCTAATTCGATTTTTTTCATGAAAACAATACTTTCCCCTATACTACATATGGAGAAATTAAAAAGAAACAATTTTAAAGCGTTAACAACATAAAACTTTGAAATTAATTGGTGTGTATCATTATTTTCCTCTCTAAGATGACTTTAAAACATTCAGATTTCTAATTTAGCGAAATGTTTTGCGGGCACCACTAGTGTCAGTTAAATTCTTCATTCTTGAATATGAGCAGTCATGGTAAGGGCTAATTAAGAAATGAAGACGACAGAAAAGTGTTTCATAGGGGAATTTGAAAAGTTCAAAAAATTTAAAAAGGAAAAATACCTCACCCATTCAAACAAACACTCTACCCGCCGTTTAGAGGCAGCGCCAGGGACAGCAGATCAACACCCAGGTTTACAGGAGACTTATCCTCGCTAGTGACCACCAATCACACACACACAAATCGGAAATGCAAAGGCAAAAGATGCAGTGATCCTTGTCGTAAATAAAAACAAAACAAAGTGGGACTAAAGGGAGTGCGAAAAATTGCAGTGATCCTTGTTGTGACCATTATATTCTTACTTATTTCTTCATTTTTGCAAGGCTTAAATTTTTTCCGCTATTTTGGCTAATTTTACCAGACTAAAGGGGCAATAAAAAGGAGCAGTTGGGTCAGTTTATTGCAGGATATTCCCAAAAACCCTCTCCTCAAAATTTCTATACTCCTCCTATATGGCCGGGGATAGGATCGGTAATATATATATATATTTTCGAGTTGTACATATTCCTACGCTACCTGTCTTTTGGGACTATGCAGGCAATTCCAAGTTCACAGAAACACATTGGTTGACACTGCATACAGTCGTCCTCAAACCAGTGAATTGTGCAGCAGCATTGACAAGTTTTCTTTTGGCAAATTTCATTCTCTCATTAGGTCAGTATTTTGTTTATTTGCTTTGCTTGTAAGTGTTTACAATGATTTTTTATTATGTTGTGGCTTCTTTAACTAATCTGCAATCGGCAGTTGTTCGAGCTGGACGGCTGCACTCGTAAGTCACGTGAAGGAGGAGGGTTCGAGTGCTCTTCCAACTCACACTGCCCTGCGAGAAAGACCTAATTCCCCCATTGTTAGTTTGGAGCATTTAGAGGCCAAAGAAAATAAGTGCTGGCCGTCTAAGGGAAAAACATTGCATTGCCATGTGTGTTCGTCGTGAGGAAGACTTGCACAAATTTCCAGTGCGGAAAATGTGACATGGGACTCTGCATAATATCCTGCTTCGAGGAATACCACACAAAAGTGTCCTTTGAAGATTGTGCATGTAAAAATTCCTATATTATTAAATATTTTTTCTTGTTATATTTTAAAACTTGCATTTATGAAAATACATTCTGGCTATAAGGCAACTTTTTGGCTACAATATGCTTTTTATTTGAACGGATTCTGGCAATTAATTTATAAGCTATGAACATTTGTTTGCAGGTATACATTTTTAATTATCTGCCCGTGAGCACCCACAGCAGGGATTTGAATCCTTATGATAAACGTTAACATGTTGGCAGCCATGAGGCTCATATTTGTCCCATGCCCTGCCATTCTCATGGGGCTGTGAGGCTCAGGTATATCCCTCAGCAGTTATACGTATTTGAGCCCTCATGACTCGTCAGAGACTCTTTTGACAGTGTTGGATGGCTTTGTGAACTGATATTTTTGAGATGCTTACATTCTCTTGGCCCCCTGATATTTGCTTACGATGATGCAACTTTTCCTATAAATATGTTTCTTTTATTTTATGCAAATATTTTAGCTATTTAAATTTCAATTTTGCATGCTATAATAAAACTGCATCTTATCAAATACATTTTGGTAAAACTTTGATTATAAATTTTTTACAGTAACACATTTTTAACTTGTGTACATATAACTTTATTTATAATTCAATTTACGGTCAAATGTTTAATAAAAAATTACATTTCCTAGTTTTTAATTTTTGGAGCCAGAAGATGTGGAAACAAAAACTTCTAAAATCAAGTATGACACCATTTGACGGCTTAGTTAAACTGGTGACTTTGTCAGGCAAGTACTCAATTAAATGAAGAAATACATTTTTTTCTTCTTACCTCAAAAGGTGTTATTCCTGTTTGCATCTCAAGGACATGGAAAACTAATTTTTTCACCACTGGGTTGATACCTGGGAGTGAAAAATATCAACTTCCTTAATATTTGCCGTAGAAAGCTGTTTAAAAGAAATGCAGAGTCGGGAAACTATGTACAGAGCTAAACAGAGATGCATTCTCATCAGAAATGCATTAAAAATATTTCGATTAATTCTTGCTTAATCATCCCTGCAGTCAGGGGATATCCCGCTGGGAAGGGTGAGCTCAGGAGTCGAGGAAGAGTTCCCAGAGCCGAGAACTTGAAGGATCTTGCCTGCTAATTTTGGTCCAAGGGACTGACTGCTGCAAGGTCCCTGTCTATCTACTTTTAACCACCATTTTTAAAAATATCAAGGAAAAATATTACAACTGAAATCAAGTTATAAAATATATGGTTTTGGTAGGCTACATCTAAGTGAGACACATGTAAATAATTAGGATTTTATAACATCTCAGTAGAGCCAAATTTAAAGAAGGAAACTATTATAACTTATGGTATATCCAAGTAATTTGTAAGGATTTTGAGAGACATTAACAAGTTGCATTCAGATCTAGAGAATTTCATTTTCAGGTCATGTATTGCCTGCCGATTGTGAAAAAGTTTTTTATTTCAATATTTTCTTTGTCCTATAACACTAACTTGAGAAAAACACAAAAATGTTCGGCCAAGTTTGTGTTGACTCATCAGTTGTGCTCTTTTCAGTGCAATTGGTGTGTATAAAACATTGATCACATTAAGTAAACATAGGCTCAAGATCTTTCTGCTTGAGAAAGCAAAAGGTTCAAGTATGCGTCGGGAGGACCTGAGTGAGTCATCAAGTGATGAAGTAGAAGATGCAGAAAAACAAATAAATGTGTAGCAAGAAAGGACTCTCTAAGCAGATTTTCAGGCAGCTTGAGTATCTTGAGTTCGTTGTTTGAAAGATATAGTCAACATTTCTTCCAGAACAACCAGTACACAATGTGCTAATGATGTTCCACATTTATTTAACGAGTAATCTATATATAATGTTTGAGTTCATACTCATATTTGTGGAAATATTTATTGTGTTAGTCATTTTGTATTATTTATTTTCTTTTTCTTTTTGTAATTCAATGTTATATTATGATTCCTGTATGTGTTAAATAAATTATCTACAAAAGTAATACTTCTTGACTAAAATCAGAATGCAACTGAGGCAAAATATTTGGATGAACCACTAGCCCTTGACAGGGTTTGCTGCAGTGATTTGGTGGATTCCCAGTAAGTGGTAGCACAATACAGAGCACTAAAAATGCCATTTTTGAGTAGTTCGACTACAGTAGAACATGACAGCAGGTGGTAAAAAATTTTCTGAGATCCTCATTTGACTTTAGTCGACCGTGGCAGTTAACCCTTAAACAGCTCCCATTGTATATATATGATCAGCGTAGTCGACTGCTCCCATCGTATATATATGATTGCTTCTTTCCCACCATTGTTTGAATTGATGATTACTTCAAACTTCCTAGAGAGGTCCCTAGGTACCTTCTGAAGCCCGCATAGTCTTTTCTCCCCCATATTTTATTTTATTTGTGGTCCAGCCATGTCTGAAGTAAGAACTGCGTTGACGTCACTGAGCAGCCGCCAGAAAAAAGGTGCACTTTCCCCTCTCGACGAGTTTAGTGAGGAGAATATTTTCTTTTCGAGTTCTGAGGGGGAACACACTAGTAAGGATGACTATGAAGGGGAAGAAGTAACAGCGTGAGATTTGAATTTCGTATTTTCATGGACAAACGGAAGAGACTTCGCACCCAGTCAACTGCAGTTCGATGGCAATAATTCTGTGATTCCTGATTATGACAATGTACTCGATTACTTTGAGGCATTCTTCAAAATGAGTTTGGTGAACTACATAGTTACCGAAACAAATAAATACACAGCACAGTGCATCGAAACAGAGTCACTTTCGCCTTATTCCTGCATGCAGCACTGGGTAAATGTAAAAGCTCACGAATTTTCTTTTCATTCTCAGTTTGTTGTTTCAAAACTCGAGTTTTATAGTTATATCTTGAATTTATTTAATTATTTTATATTCCTTAGCATTTATTTTAATTTTTATTATCATTATTTTCATAAATTTTAATTTTAAATTCAGTTGAATATACAATTATGTACTATAGACGAGGACAAATAAATTACACATTTAAGAGAATATCTTTATAATAATTGATTTTTTAACGTATTTTCCCTATTTGTATGTTACTATTAAGCATTTGGGAGAAAATTTTTAAAAAATATGAACTAACTGTATATAGGGGAATAATTTTGAAACGAGAAAAAAGTCTGCTATGACTGGGAATCGAACCTGGGTCTTCCACTTGCCAAGCGGATATTCTACCACTGAACTATCGTAGCAGATCAATTTTCTTGTTTCTGAATGCAGATGATTCCCGGTCATAGCAGACTTTTTTCTCGTTTCAAAATTATTACCAACTTTACAGCTTATAATAAAAGGGTGTTGCGAGACACGGTGATACAATACAAAGTAAGTAAAAGGTAATAGATCTATCACCTTTTACTTACTTTAGAGCTTATGCCTGTCTGCATAGGATCTTCAGATCGCATTATTCCATCAATTTCTTACCGTACACACTCGTATATAGGTGGAGGTTTTTAGACCAAATTTTTCGCAAAAAACTTGGGGGTCAACTTATACACGAGAAATATTTTCAATAGGTTTAAACCCATGACGTTATTTGCCCTGCGGTTATTGAAATTTGATGGAATTTACACACTTGGTGCACTTAACTGGATCAATAACTATCGAATATTTAAATACCAATGTATATGAAAGAATAACTTACTAAATAATTTGGTGATCCTAAGTTGATCTTTGATGCTTTGCAAATAATTAAGCAATTTTGGTAAACCTAACGTTCAGTAACATGCCGGCAGCAAGACAGAAAACTGGCAGCAAGACATGCACAATATGGTAACTCCGTAACATGTAAACAAAGAAACACCTAATCGATGATTCGCGGAAAGGCAATGCGTCCCAGATTAAATTAGCATCTGCTGAAGTATTTGTGGTATAAAATTTTTTGTACTATGCGCATAACCTGGTCAAAGGTAAACACGGCGACGCTAGCGATGGCAATGCCGAGAAAGCGACAAGAAATGGAACTACCAGGAGGAAAGGTGAAAAAACAGAAGACAAACATAAATATATATTTTTGTAAGTAGATATTTTGTAAACTAGAATTTTGTCAAATATAATTACCATTGTAAACAATAATTAGCATTATCGTTACTTTTTCTTTCTTAAAAGTAAGCTGCCCAACTGATCCATGTACGAAACTTGCACTTTCCGAAGTGTAGGATCCTTCGTTCCTGGTCCAAAAACATGAGAAACAGATTTCCTAGGAACACGTAGGTCATCTTTCTGCCAATTTATCGTCAATTTTGGTGTCAACTATCCTCTGCGGTCCAATATCAGTTTTGTTACCTGTTCTTTACAAAGATAGCTTCTGAATGAATGCTGGGGCGAAATACGAAGTCTATCCAGAGGTTCCAGTCATTCGACCTATTAAAAAGGTGTATACAATGTTACGACTTGGTGTTATGCAGTGGTGCTGGAGAGGACATCAGACTGCTTCACTGCTACTTTGACACAGCGTAGTTATATCGGACTAAAGGGAACTTAATGGATCAACACGTACTGAATACAAAA
This sequence comes from Tanypteryx hageni, assembly GCA_028673005.1. Taxonomy (NCBI): domain Eukaryota; kingdom Metazoa; phylum Arthropoda; class Insecta; order Odonata; family Petaluridae; genus Tanypteryx; species Tanypteryx hageni. Next base: position 6,629,735 of record CM054112.1, read on the forward strand.
AATTTGTTCTACTACACCTGAAAGTCGACATATACATGAGAAATACGAAAAAGCAAAATATTTTATGAAATAGTCGGGGGTCCACCTATATACGAGACTGACTTATACACGAGTATATACAGTAAATTGTTTGCACATAGCAGTAGGCAGACTTTCGTATATATTACACATTTTAAGGGTTAATCAAAACCGGTCGCATTTTTTGACAGAATATACTGAAATCATGTAATTCAAGTATCGTGTTGAGGGTTACCTGTATTTGAATTGAAATCTCAAATTCAATTCTTTCACAAAAAGAATACTTTCTCTATACTGCATATGGAGGTAAATATATAAATGATCAATTGCATTGTAAGTAACAACAATGCAAGAAGTAGCCATGGATATTTCATTTCTCATTATAAATATAAACAATTCTGATTTTTTCAGCTTACAAACTAACTTTTACCATTAAACATCCACTGCAGAGTCTATAACTTTGAGGAACTCCATTATAGATATGATGATATGAAATAAAACAGTGATACCTAATTTTTGAGGTAAATCAAGTTAGACTTAAATTCTCCCTCCAATAAACCATACTTCACTGTTTGCCCAATACTGGTTCCATTTTTTTTAAATAACTTTAAGTTGTTATTGTAGAAACTGATATCTAAAATTTAAAATGGGCAAGTAAAGTTGACTAAATCCTGAAAGTTTAATGGAAATTGAAATTACCATTCTTGAGTTGTTAGCATTTATACAAACTGCAATTTAACTCTATCCAGAATTCTGAACATAACACTTAGCTTTTACATACAAAATAAGATCACACAATTAACAATGTCTGATCATTAACCTCACTGATTAGGTTTTTGAGACTCAGATAAGCTCCACTGTCAGTAAAATATAAAGGTAAATGATTACATTAAATAATTTCAATTAAAAATTTATACTAGTAAATAATATTACATCCTTGTAGATAAGATTCAACGGATCTTGTCTGTTATCTGCCACCCGCCCAAGTTAATACAGGTTTCCCTCTCTTTATGCAGATTCGCTTTATGAGAATTCACTATTATGCGATAAACTTATTGCTACCAGAATTTCTTTTTATGCATCTTTGATTCACTCTGGTGGTTGCACGGCCAGGGCAATACAAATACAAGAGTTCTCCACTACACCACAAGGCAACCATTCAGTCTCTCATTGTCTCTAATGCTTTGCGTATTATTACTACAGTGAAAGAGATAAGAATGGAGAGGATATTGTAGAGTGAAGAGACGGAGATTTCTTGTAATATTGTCTGAGCACACTTGAGAAGTTTTGTCTCCTTGCCCACGGAACTTGCGTTGGCCCAAGACAAGTGTCCAACACTTTAAACCTCCACTATTATGTCACCCACAACAACCATCACTTGTGCTCGTCTGCTTCCTTTTATTGGCGAGTATAATTTACTGTGTTAATTGTTTAAGAGCATCTTGGAAAGAAGTTAGGATTGCTTGTGGAACGTATTTCTATCTTTTTACATGTAAATATGGGTTCTGTTTATGCCAATTCACTTTATGCATCACTTTTCTGGAACGCAACCCCTGCATAAGTGAGGGAAACCTGTATACGCAGTGCCCTTCTGGTGGCGGGATATAGAACTAGCACGGGATATGGAACTAGTGCGGGATATGACTGCTCGGGCTACAACATACTCCAACTCGTCCCTCCGGTTTGAGTAAGTTAGTTAAAGTGTTTTTGGTTTCTTCCCACGTTCACTGTTCCGCTCCCCCAAGGGGGTGGCACAGTGAACGTGGGAAGAAACCAAAAACACTTTTACTTACCCAACCCAGTCACCTCCCACGCTGCTTATTCTTTTATCCTGCAGCTAACCTCCATGCAGTTCTATATCTCGCCACTTCATTGTTAGGACACTGCGTATATTAACCTGGGTGGGTGGCAGATAACAGACAAGACCCGATTCAACTCCCATTACAAATATTTTGAAAATCAATAATTCCTGCAAGAAAATGTAAATGAAAAACTAAAAGCATTAACAAGGTTTAATTAAGGATGAAATGCAAGTAACCTAATCTAAAAAGGGTTCTTATAACAGTTTCCTTTAACCATGGAAAGTTTAGAAAAAGTGATACATGGTTTTCTACAATGTGGTTTGGTTAGGGATTAGGCCAAACTGAAGAGGCGTGTCAAGCACAAGGCTTCAAATAATTCTATTATCCATTTATGTCACCCAGAACATTACACATCAAAGCAGTCGATAATAATATTTAAAAATATTTTAAGGTGTACGAATCCACCACTATCACTCCAGCAAGAACAGTTTTGCTGCATCACTTCTACTAGCCTCCTCACTAAGCTCACTAATTTGTTCATCTATGGTGCAGTCCGCCTATAGGTTTTTGCTCTTGTAATTGGTTGTCTGTGATGACTTTTATATATTTTTGTGCATCAGAAGGAATAGGTCTGAAGGAGTGACCTTAACGCCCCTTTCTAAAATTGGATTTCCATCTCATATTCCAGTGATTTTTTTCAGACTATCCTCTGCATAACAGAGAGGCTAGGTGCATAACATTTATACCTATCATGTGGGTATCATAGAAAGTGGGGGAAACTTAGGAAGATACAGGCACATCCTAAATGCTGCTCACAACCCACCCTAAGATGTTATATTTTCCAAGTATTTATTATATATCCCAAATTTCATGTTTTAAAATATCTGAGAACAAATTTCTGCAAATATTACCGGTGAATAAGAAATCGTTCCCACGTTTGTCTTATATACTCCATATACACAGTGCCATACTTTCATATGCTTACTGAATACATGTTGGATTATAATTTTATTTACTGAAAACATTTCATTTAAAAATTAAAACCACATATTATATTTGTCATATTACTGAAGAAGTCCCATCTTAATGGCAACATAACAGAACAAAGCGTGAGACGTTTAATCCTCTTCTTATTAGTCTTTAGAAGAAATCAAAATGGAGATATATCGTAAATTTGCTGATAAGGATCACCATCATGTGGTTTTCGCTGAAATAGTTATAGATAACTCCAAAACCTAGAATTCAACTACCTAACTTATTTCTTGCGTAATTCATAGTAATCTGAATTTTGGGTGACTGTGGCTTTATATTCATTTCAAATTTATTGAATTGGTTTCTACATTGTTAACTCTACGATTGCGTTGTAATTAAATGATGATAATATTTCAAACAGCATGTAGTTAAGATAGTGAAAAATATGGAATAAATAATATTAAAATAATACTATTTCCCTATCAATTACATGATTAAACATAGTTGTTATACTTGTCACCTGTATTTCTCCAGAGACACTTCATTATCCTTTATGTCCTTCACAGTAAAATCGTATATTGTTTTAGCATTCTTCCAGTCAGCGTTTGAAGCCTGAATAATAAAAAAGCTGTTAAGGTAAAGTTGCATTATTTAAATAAACATTAACCATACGTCGATTTTACCCACCATCGTTCCAAGTTTTGACGTCGTTATGAGACCTAATGCAGCGATAGTAGATCTGAACAAATGCTTCCCTGAAATCAGCATATTGAAATTAAATTATATGTAGCTTTATTAATAAATTTCTAATTCGAAAAACTGTATGATGCAATACAACAATCTTAACACTTAACGCCGCTTGAGTACTTGAGTCGTACTTCCTTCCTTGTGTCCTTGCGTGAACAATATTTAGTATTTGTTTTCGCCACAAAGGAAACAATAACATACAATAAAATTCGCAATTATTATTCATGTTACGGGAGTATTGTTAAAAAGTATTTATCGATAGCTTCTAGCAAACCAAATAAGTTATACTACTGAATCATCTGTAAGACGTAATCACATTATACCGTCAACTCGATCAAAAGATATTCTACCATTAATGAACTGTCTATATGAAATTAAGAATTACATCCGTATCGAATAGTCTTTAAACTTCGAATCTATTGTTTATTTCAGTGACATCTAAATGTTAACAATATTTAACACATTTTCTATCACCCACTTATTCAAACACTGTAGAGGAGCTGTCGAAACCCTATATTCTGAAATCGTTATTTCTAGATGGGTAGATGGCAATACACATACGTTTCATGCAGACCGCTCTGGCGGCTCTGGGTGAAGCTATAGCGAGGGAAACTCAAATCCATTTGACGTTAAATTTATTGTACGAAATATTCGTCATCATCATAAGGTATTCTGCCTCAAGGCAGGTCCCTGGCACCAGCGTTGTCTCCACTCCTTTTTGATCCTTGCCATTTCTTTCATTTCCTGATACCCTCCACTTCCTATCAGGTCATCAATCATTTTTATTCTTCTACGTCCCCCTTTTCGTTTCACCTTCTACTGATCCTTCCAACACCATCAATAGCAAACCTTCTCCTCTCAAGATATGCCCTAACCAGTTACTTTTCCTCCTCTGAATTGTTTCAAGTAATCTTCTCATTCACCCTTGTTAGTATTGCTTAATTCCTTATCCTATCCATCCACTTAACCTTCTCCATCCTCCTCCACACCCACATTTCAAATGCCTCTAGCCTTTCTTTCTCTTTCTTCTTTATCGTCCATGGTTCACACCCATAAAGCAATACACTCCAAACATAGCACTTCACAAGACGTTTCTTCAGATTTAAATTCATTTTACTACACAGTACCCGTTTTTTCCTATTAAATGTTTCTTTTGCCATTGCTATTCTTGTTCTTATTTCTTTTTCACTTCTCCAGTCTTCTGTTAGCATGCTTCACAAATATCTATACTGTTTTACTTGCTCCACTCTTCCATCCTTTATTGACACATTCATAATTTCTCTATCTCCTATTCTCATCACCTTTGTTTTCTTTATGTTCATTTTCATTCCATATTCCATCATCCTGTCTTCTAGCTTTGTAACCATTTCCTGAATATGCTTTGCTTCATCTGCCAAAATTACCATGTCATCAGCAAATCTTATACAATTTATTATACTACCCCCAATACTAATTCCTTTATCATTATCTATTCCATTGTCAATCATTTCTTCAGCATATATATTAAACAGGGTTGGCGATAAGCAGCACCCTTGCCTTACTCCTCTTCCTAGATCATACCATTCGGTCTGTGCATCTTTTATCCTCATAGCTGCTTTCTGTTTCATATACTGCTCTTTAATTAACCTTCTTTCCTTTCAGTCTACTTTCTTTGCTTTTAGTATTTCCATGAGTTTTTCCCAGTTCACTCGGTCGACTGCCTTCTCCATATCTATGAAGCACAGACTAATTTCTTTACCCCTTTCTATATATCTCTCTCCACTCATTCTTATCAATCCTATTGCGTCCCTTGTACCTCTTCTCTTTCTAAATCCAAACTGTTCTTCTGCAACATTTTCTTCCATTTTGCTAATTAGTCTCCTGTTCATAACCACAAGTAGAACCTTTACTGCATGTGTGATTAAACTGATTGTTCTGTGTTCACTGCATTTTCTTGTTCCTTGCTTTTTCGGAATTGGAATCATAGTTGTTTCGACGAAATCCTCTGGCCACATCCCCTTGTCATAAATTGCATTACACAACTTCACTATTTCTTCCAGTCTTTCCTCATTAAGATGCTTAAATAATTCTATTGGTATCTCATCTACCCCCATTGCCTTCCCATTCTTCATCTTCATTTATTTCATCCTGCTCTTCAATACGGAGATCCTTTGGTTTTTCATTTGACTTGTACAACTCCTCCATGTATTCTCTCCATCTATTAAGAACCTCCTCTTCCTTATATAGAACTTTATCTTCTTTACTTGCAATCTCTTCACACATGCACTTGTTCTCCATCTATCTCACGTTACATTTTTACTTTCTTATACATCAAGTCATACATTTCTTTTCTCTCTAGATCTTCTATATCTGAGCATTCCTCCTCTAGCCATCTCTCCCTTGCTTTTTGGGTTTCTCTTCTTAGTTCATTATTCAATTTCCTGTATTTCCTTTTTCCCTCTTCATCTTTTCTATCATTTTCCTTGTCACCCATAGCTTCTTTATTCTTTTTCCTTTGAAAAACCCAATAGCCTGTTCTGCTGTTTTCCTTACAACCTTCTTTATCCTATTCCATGCTTCATCCACATTTTCTCTTTTGATTGCTTGAGCCCATTTCCTAACTATCTTAGCCTTCTTCAAGGCTAGTTTTATTTCAGCCAGGAGGAGCACATGATCACTGTCAATGTCTGCTCCTGGAAGTCCATATGCCTTTTTCACTCCATTTCTGTATCTTTCGTCCACTAAAATATAATCGATTAGATATCTGGCTTCATCTCCTGGTGATTTCCACACGTATAGCCTTCTCTTATGATTTTCAAACCAAGTATTTGATATGAACATCTTCTTCTCTTTACAGAACTTTACAAGTCTTTCACCTCTTTCATTTCTTTTCCCTAGTGCAAATTTTCCTACTACTTGGTCTTCTCTTCCCTCTCCTACCACAGCGTTCCAATCGCCCATCACTATCTTGCAACAGTTTTTACCTTCCTCCTCCATAATATTTTCTATCTTCTTGTATATTTCTTCTACAGCCTCATCTTCATGTTGGCTGGTCGGCATTTAAACTTGTATCAACAGTAAATCTTTTGGGTGCATTCCTATTCTAAGACCAATTGCTCCATCATTTACAAATATCACCCTCTGTACACAATTTGCTATTTCCTTATTTAGAATTATTCCTACTCCATTCATTCCTCCAGTACTTCCTGAATAGTACACTGTGGTATCATAACTCTTTATTTCCCCTTTTCCTTCCCATCTCATTTCACTTAAGCCAATTATGTCAATTCTGTTTATTCTCATCTCTCTCTTTAGATTTTCCAATTTTCCTGCTCGTAGGAGTGTTCCACATTCCAATTCTTAACTTCTTTCCAGCTTCCTTCCTTCCTTGTGTTAGGTGGAACCTCTCGTGTTGTCCCCCCCAGAGGTCCGAGCAGGGGACTATTTTACCTCCAGAATATTTAACAAAAGAAGACTGTCATGATGCCTATAAATAGGATATATTGTGGCAGTGGTTTCCCATTGCCTTCCGCCCATATATTCAGCCGCCCCTAACATGGGGAACAGACTCTGTTTACAGCCAACCCTAATATGGAGAACAGATGCTGCTGCCTGTTGGTCTGCAGGAGGTATTTTATTTCCCTCCTACCCTACATATCTGTCGAGCATTCCCCTATCCGCCACCCGGGGATGCACCCTCTACAGCAGTGTTTCTCAACTTTTATTAGACCGTGGAGCACACCACGATATCTCCTAATTTAGGAGGAGCATCAGACCAAATCCTTCTATTATATAAAATCAAAACCCTCCCCTCTACCTATAGGTTGACATAAAATTAAATGAAAGCAAATGCGATGCAGCATATTTTTCATTCACATTTTAAAATCACTTTGAATCCCTTTATGAATGCGGCACTTAAACGCCTGAAAGAATGGAGATTAATTTTCCAGCCATTGATTTTCAAATACGCGTAGAATCATTCCGCAAATTTATTATTAAAAAGAAATTTTGGCTCAATTTTAGATAAAAAATTTTGTAGTCAAGGGTATCTGAATTGTTGCTGTAATTAAGTAAGGCACTGTATATATGCATGTATTTTTTTTACATTTTACAGTACATGAATATTACATTGTCATGAAAATGATCCACAAAATGAAATTAACTTAACTTTTTACATGCTAATAATTCTCGGTGAATAATACAATATGTAATTTTAATTTTTGGCACTACTTCTTTAAATTTTGCAACCATTCCTGCATGTACACCTGTCATATTTGCTGCACCGTCAGTACAAATCGAAACACAATTTGAAATATCGATATCTTTGCTGGAGAAATATTCAGATATTAGATGCAAGTATATAGAATCTATAGCAAATGTTACACCTAGGGGGAGGAAGGGAATCGGTGAGTAAGAGAGAGGAGGTGGAATGGTGAAGGAGAGGTTGGTTGGCGGGCAATAAAATGTTCTTTTATGTATACAATGTGGAAGGAGAAGGTCCGTGAATTGGAGAGAGGAATAAAGGGAGTGAATGTTTCTAAGTAAACAAAGTAAGATGGGGAAGGGAGAGTATTGGAGAGTATGAAAGGGGAGGGAGAAAGTTGGAAGAGGTTGGGGGATGGGTAAGAAAACGTAGTACATATTCGGAAAGAAAAGGCAGAACAAGTAGATTTTATAATCAAAGCAGTGTTGCGATTATCGTAATGTGATAGACAAAAGTCTTTACACTTCGTTTTAATAAGCAGTTTAATATTATATTTCCAATAATTGGACTTTTCACTTTAATTTTTTAAAAGGCTTGCAGAGCACCGGTTGAGAAACACTGCTCTAGAGGTTACAGGCTCCTCCGAGGGGAAATATTCGAGAGAAGCTATAATTCCAAAATTTTATTTAGCAAATAAGAATGAATTTGACGTAATTACGTGATCTTCTGTTCATTACTGCAAAATAAATATTAGAATTATAACTTCTTACAAAAATTAATCAAATGTCATTTCGATAAATCTTTCCTCATTAATTGGAAATGCTATCTCATTAATTGAAAGTACAACCTAGATTTTCTTTAACAGAATAGCTAGTCACAATGGAAAATTACAATTATGATATCGCTTCACATGTAATTAGAACATATTTTAAACAGAAATAGTAACATTTTAATCAATTTAGATAATTTTATTATAAGAGTTATGATCGAATTAAAAACAATCCTGTATTAGAATTTAGATGGTTATAAAGGAAATAATGCTGCCAAATAAAACTCAGTCAATTTATAACGAGTAATTTATTATAAGAAAATGTACAATAAGATTCTTCTATATCGTTTACAACTGGATGCCTGAAAATACAATACAAATACATGCCCACAATTTACACATACTGAGTTAAGTACATAATGTATTTCTCTCATATACACCACCTTTTTGAATTTCACGGATAATTGGTTCCGGAAAACTGCTGCGAAATGCAAATTCGCAAAATACAAGTCCAATTTTCCTCTAACATAAGACGCAACGTTATATGCGAGTACTGTTCTCAGTCAACCTAAAAAAATTTATTTTAAATAATACAGTTTATTTATTTATTTAATTAAAAATTTCACATACAGCATTCGCCATTTTAGAGGGAAATATATAACATCATGAGTATAAATAAAAGCGAATAAAAAACAGGAAAAATACAGAGATTAATAATAAGAATACAACACGAAAGAGAAAAGGGAAAATAACACTGCGAATAGAGCACAGAGAAATCAGAGGTGAGAATGAGGTAAATGAGCTCTAGAACCTTTGATAAATGATTTACAGGAAAGGATAAACGGATCTATGTAGGAAGGTAGATAATTAAATAGCGTAGGAAGATGGAAAAAAAAGAGAGCACCTAACAATAGATAACCTTGTGGTTGGAATGTGGAGTAAATCCATAGAGAGTGCTGTTCTAGAGGGTACTCGTAAACCTAGAGGCCAAGAGTTCTGGACTGTCTATATTAGAGTTTAAAATGTTATAACATAAGGAGAGGTCAGATTTTTGTCGAAATACCGAAAATTGGTCTAGGGACAAGGCCGTTAGGATGGCTTCCTTAGAGGAAGTCCGGAGAGAGGGTATACGATATTTAACTATTCTAACAAAGAAATTTAGTACGCAATCAAGAGAAGAAAGATTAGAGGCTGCAGCCATAGACCAAATAGGGGAAGCATAATTCACAACTGGGAAGACTAATGTGGAAAAGTATAATTTAAGGGAAGCTGCATCCTTTATGTCCGTAAATCTGTATAATATTCCTATTAGGGACATAGCTTTGCGTTTTGTTGCAGTTATGTGTGCTGTGAAGTTTAACTTATTATCAATTAATACCCCTAGGTCCTTCTGAAGAATGATTCTGGGTAATAAAATAGAGTCAATTGTGTAGTTAAATTCTCGAGGATTTTTGCGAAGAGTTACGGTCATTACGGTGGATTTGTTTGGGTTTAATCGAAGAGAAGAATCAGAACACCAGTTGGTTACGATACTGAGTGCCTGTTGAAATATTAAACTGTCTTCAGCGGAGTGAATTTGCCTAAATATTTTGCAGTCATCTGCATACATATGTACTTCGGCTTGAGAGGGACGTAATTGAGATGCTAAGTCATCAATAAAAAGGTTAAACAAAAAGGGGGCAAGAACACTGCCCTGAGAAACACCTGAAGGAACAATTGACCAATTTCAAGTATGGCCTGAAAGAATGACTCGCTGATATCTGTTAATTAAAAAACTACGTAATAGCAGAAGGAAATTTCCATGCAAGTTGAAGCGGAGGGTGAGCTTATTATTCACATAAACGCTACAATTGGGAGCAGGTCCCGGTGGCAGCGGGTCCCCATCACAACTCAATGCATAATACCCAAATTACATAATAAAAATTGGGTTTACTTAATACAAAAATATAAGCTTTTTGATACCATATCCTATACACTATATACTACTTAACTTCAAGTCACAGGAACTCCCGTCACAACAGCTTAGGTATTACTCAATACATAATGCCCAAATTACATAATAACAATTGAATGTACTTAATACAAAAATATAACCTTTTTTGATAGTGGTTCCTATACACTATATACAACTTCTTGACTTCAAGTCATAGGAACTCTCGTCACAACAGCTTAGCTACAAACTACAACATGTTTCATTTGTTATTTGTCCATACAACTACAAAAATTTAGAATAAGTAAATAATCTTCATGAAAAGTAGATGGTTATGATTCAAAGAATCAAAAGCCTTAGAGAAATCAAGGAATATTGTATCTAGTTGTGAATTATTTTCTAAGGCTTCCATGGAGTGCTTTTGGAAAACAGCTAAATTTGACAAGCAAGAGCGGACTGGAACAAAGCCATGTCGTTTGGTAGATAAGTGCGGAGAAGTAAAATAAAACAGGCGATTTAAAATAATTTTTTTACAAATTGAAGAAAGAATAGGAAGTAAAGAAATTGGTCAGTAATTTGTAACGTCCGATTTGGAACCTGATTTATGAATCGGAATAATATTCGCATTTTTCCATTGAGAGGGAAAGAGACCTAAGGAGTAGCATCTGTTGAAAATTATACTCAATGGAATACAGAGAGAAGAAGCACAGTTGCGTAAAAATACAGGACTTAGTCCATCAGGGCCTATAGAGCGATGTGGATTAATTTTGCATAGGAATTCATAGACTTCACTTGGAGAAGTTTGTAAGTCAGATAATGTAAAATTCGAAGCTACATGATGCAAGTGTGGGTCTTAAAACTCATTGGAGATGTTACAAGGGGGAACAAAGCATTCATTAAAAAAATTGTTAAAAAGTTCCGGTCTATTGAGTCCCACAGCTAGACGAGGGCCATTAAAAACTATATCTGGTATTTCCCTATTATTATGACGCCCATTGACGGACGCCCAGAACTGCTGGAGGTTTGAGGAGATATTAGAGGAGATTTTGTTAATGTAGTTAGTATAGTCTTTTTCTAATAGGGACTTACATAAGCGCCTTAAGTTAACAAAAGTGTTTTGTGATTCTAAACTGCGGTGAGTTTTCCAAAGTTCCCAAGCTCGGTTTTTGTTTTTTAAGGTCAAAAGAGTGTCTCTACTATACCAAGGAGGGAAACGTTTAGATTTGGGCTTGACATAAGGAACACAGTCCTTAATCACTCCAGCAATAATATCCTGCAGGTAGCTCACTGCTTCATCGGCAGTTAAGGAATCCAATATGCCCCAGTGAAGTGCAGCTAGACGGCGATTGACATCATCCCAGCAAACTTTCTTCCAAGCGGGAAATGGTCGAGACAGGGTGGGGGGACCCCTGGGTCGCCAGAGGTTGCCTGGTAAGCTGAAGTCCACGTCAAGTGACTCATGGTCAGAGTCGAAAATATTTCGGCCAGGAGTGAGAGAAAGCGGAGAAACTGAGGAGACGATATAGTCCAGCGTTGCCAGATCTCTGGTAGGAAAAAGATTATGTTGGGACAGCCCAAGAGCGGTAATGAAATGTTCATAAAAGTCATCATGGGGAGATTTAGTTTCACCTCTAAAAGAGGACTCCCACTGTATAGAGAGATTAAAATCACCGAGTAACACTACAGGACCAAGCGGTAGCACTCGAATAATAGAAGTAAGGCAGTTTTCTAAAACCTTGATATCACTCGACGGGGGCCGATAAAAACAGCCAACGAACACTTTTTTATGGGCAGATGAGCAAGATGGATGGAGGTGAAGTTCAAACTGAGCTACAAAATAATTAAGTTGAGTTACCATATTTGTTTACTTCAAAAACTGCTAATAATGAGCATTTTAAATGTAATATAATAATAAGTCCTTTTCTAGGGTGCCAAAGTTTACACTGAACTTCGAAACAAAGAAGTAGTGGGAGTTCATGTTTTGTTGGCATCGCATATGTATGACGTATGCAAATTTGCGAACTGCAAGCACGTGAAGTTAAAAAAGGTGGTGCATTTTATAAAACAAATAGACCAAATCATATTTTGTTTGTTCATAGTAATGATGAAACACTTAGACAAAATCCAAGTATCCCAACATTTAAAAATACAACCAGACCAATTACATTTTGGCACATTCTATTTGCATTTTGACATCATTTGACATTACAATACATGCAACTCTCTAGCTGCGGTCCACTTCACAAACCAAAAATATGATTTCAAGTTGGCTTGTCACGCACCACTCAAAGAGATGCAATCTACTCAAAGTGCAAGTTGAAGAAGCACACGAGTGGAAATTTACAGAAAGATATACCTTATGTTAGTATAATGCATGATTTGCATTTACTGAAGGCTGCAAAGATGCGAGATGATATGCTCTTAAGTGTATATGAGAGAAATGAAGCTACGGTGAAAAATTGAAAATTTACAGTGAAAGAAATTTTTAAAAATCTTTAAAACAAACTCCTACACTGTAGAAATCTCAAAAAACTTTTTTAGAGGTAATCAGTAAAATATACCAAGTTTACAGAATAAATTTGTTTCACAAAAGGGACTTGATATCTCAAACAAAAGTCGAATGGTTTGTGCATATCACGACAACAACAGGGACCAAACAGACTAAATTCAAACAGACACAAACTCAATTACACAGATATAAAAATTTTTGAGGAAAGGAAGCTCTCATCATCAGCAGATGATAGTGAATGAAGGGGGAAGAATCTCATGCGAGGTATTTAACGGTGTGAATGTGAAAGGGAGAATGGGAGGTCGACGCTTAGACTGTAGAGGGAGGAATGGCAGACAGTCTGTTGGTGTTTGCGTATGTACGTTTTGTGTCTAATTTGTATACATTATGTTAACAGGGTTAAGTTTTTGATAGTGATGGTATGACTAGTTCCTAGTATGTGTGCGACCACGCTTGAGATGTTAAATCTATTGTCAAAAATGTAAACTAGTGTGATTGCCAGTCAAATATGACGGTATGTGTGGATTAAGTATTAAATTTAAGGCACTTCCCATTCTTCCTCCTTATATCTCTCTCGCCATCCTCCTTATCATTCTCTTCTCAATCTCGCCATAATAAAGAACAGTATCTATCTCTTTCCCTATCCCTCCCTCTCCTCCTCTGGAAAAATAAACTTCCTAGTCTTATTCTCGCCCTAATAAAGAACATTATCTATCTCTCCCTTTTTCTTTGTCTCCTTCCTCTTGTCCCTTCTCCCTGTAAAGGTTAAATATAAGAGTGGACCTTATGGTCTACATTTCGCCCGAATAAAGACATCTATCTATCCTCTCCACCATCTCTCTCCTTCTTTTGAGATGGCAATACAATCTCGAGGTTTAACAATGACACGGTTGGCAAGGCAACATCGTTAACAAGCTTAAAATTTTCCAATGAATATGATTTATACGTAAAACTTGAGTGACTTAGAATCATAGGCAAAATGTGACAATAAGAATAAGAAACATTATTTTTCTTTAAAATGGTCCAGGTCTGAAGATTGCAGGACAATTATTTCTAATTTTGACTTGCAAAAGAGTAAAAGCCTGTAAGTCGAAAAATCGATTTTTACGTGTTATCCTATGGGAAATAGAAATTATCTACTGGAGTTGAACCTGGGTCTTTTTTGAGGATTTTTTTCATAAATGGCTTTTACTGTAAGAATCAAGCATTCCTACCAAATTTCAATTTTCTTGGTCTAGTTGTATTTTCATGCCTTCAATTGTCTTTCTAAATAATTATCTGAAATTCATAAATGACAAACCTTTCTAAGTTTATGGGAAGAATTGTTTAATTTTAGATAATCCTCATCTGCCCTTTGCCTATTGAGGAAGTTAACAGCCCAAAAAATTCTTGTTTTTACATAAAGGAGAGAAAATGTCCTTACTTTTAGTGCAAGGGAGTCAGATTTTTGAAATTTTCTCTCTCACTAAGTAAAAGCCCTATTTTCCTGGCAAGGTTTTGTTCTGCCATCACCCTACCAAAAACTTGAAGGAAAACTTCCTCCCAATCCTCTAAAATTGAAAAAATTTCCCTGCATGGAAGAAAAATTTTATCACATTCCTTCTCCAGCTCACCATAACTTTTCAAGTAACTAAGTATCTGGTAATCTTCAGCAAAGAAATCCTTGGCACTGAGAAGAAACCTCTTGCACTTATCCAAGATGTGGATTTTATTGTATTTTGTGCAAAGGTGGCCATAAACGTAGTATATAACATTCATTTCTTCCAATTCAAAATTAATTGCCTCGCTATTTGTTACCTCATTTTCAGAGACATGAACCTCACTGCCAACATTATGATCATGATTTAATGAGTTACTACTGTCAACAAAATCGTTACTTTTAATTAAAATGGCATTGATGTCTACCTCACAATTGCTCTCATCAGACAATTTAGAAATGGATGCAAGCAGTATGTGTTTGAATCCCCTCCCAAATTGGTACACAGTTGGATTGTCATTACATCCATGCCGTTGACTAACAATTGCAAACATATTTTTTAGGGCATCCTGATTTAATACTCGTGTTAGTTCTTTGATACTAAAATTCTTTTAGATGAAGATATATATTCATTAAGCTACTAATGCTAATTAACCAGCCATTTAAGCAAGGAGGTTGCCTTTTGCAGCCCAGAAACTTACTTCTGCTCAACTTATCAAAAGCTTCTTCCAAAAAAACATGAGGACTCACCTCTGAAATGGCAAACCGATACTTGTCTGAATTTACCTTTTTTTGTATGCTATTAAAAGAATCAAACAATTTATCAATAAATTCAAATAATTCAGCAGTATGGACAGCACTACTACTTATTTTTCCCATCATGGCATAAACAGAAAGGCCAATGCTAACACTTCTACTAAAAACTTGTGAAGCTAGATTAACTTTCATTTTTTTAAATGCTAGGGTATCTACGAGAAATTGTGTTATTTTCGGGATAATTTTTAACTTGAATTGATCTTGAAGCTCATATAACTCTTTCAAATGAGTCCATTTAGATACATTGCCATCAAAGTCGGTCATATTTCACCAAATTGTTTCTAAGGCATTTTAACAAATGTGGGGGATCAAACATAAAAAAAAATTCTCTTCACGGAACATGAAATAAGATTTTGCAGGAGAAATCCCACACTTCCTACAAACACCTTGATTATGAGGCCCTTGGTCACATATCAAAGCAATGACCCTGCAATCAGTGCAATTAATACTTTCAATACACTGCATAACTACTTCTTGCAGTGTATCAACAGAGGTATTTTTATGGGTAACCCAGTATCCTAGGCATTGTTTCCTATTTCTGTTAATACCTTTCACCATAGTTAGTAAGCACTGAGTCCTTGTTTAGGCTTGGGAAATTGTCCAAATTACAAAACCCTAATATTGTGTCAGTGCTGCAATCATATTGAAGATGCTCTTTAATGGAAATTTCATCTACAACTAATGCAACAGCTAAATCAGCTATATCTAGGTTGCCAGGTTTTACCTTTAAAGCAGCCAAAACATTGCTGGCTTAACTGTAACCTTTTTTTGCCACCTAAACAACCTTACAGAAGGCAGACAAGCTTTTTTGCAAATATCTATAAGATCGGGGACCATGGTAATATAAAGATAAAACAAAGTCTTTCATTGATGATGACCACCTTCTTCCAAACTTATTAACTTGCCCCAATTTAATTTGAGCCATAAACAACTTATGGTTCCTCTCTGTTAGATACCACCTTGAAATTTTAATGATATCCCGCATTTCTTGGGAGCAGCTAATTGATTTTGGGGTACCCATACAAAACAGTCTTGCTCGAAGACCAGTGATGCAGCTGCAACACCTTTGAATTCTTCCAAGCCTTCTAGGTGTATACTGGCTCCTCCCTATAATTGGTCTCCTTGGTGTGGAAGAAACAGCTGCTGCACCTGATGGCAAATGAAGGCCATGACTTCCTTCTTCATGGTGTCTCCCTGCCATTTGCTGTTCACCTATTTTAAAGAGATATGCAACTCGTGTATTTATTTGTTATTCAGAAATTGTCATACTAATTCTTTAATAGACACAAGTACATTGGGTTACGGAGAAAGAAAAATGTAAAACCTTACCAGAACATGAAGGGAGTTCATGCCATTGAAAACTCCCACCAACATTACATCTTTCAACTGAGGAAAGCAAATGAAAATTGTAAAATAGTAAGAACTTATTGTATGATGGAATTCAAGATTATGAATGTATGAAAAAAAATGAAAAAAAATGAAAGAAAAATGTAAAACCTTACCAGAACATGAAGGGAGTTCATGCCATTGAAAACTCCCACCAACATTACATCTTTCAACTGAGGAAAGCAAATGAAAATTGTAAAATAGTAAGAACTTATTGTATGATGGAATTCAAGATTATGAATGTATTCTAGTAACAAGTATTAGTTTCCTTGCATTTTCTCTAATTTGACCTGCATTTCAGTAACCTAAAACTTTTGAATAAACAACATATGTGATATTAAAACTTGCCTCTTCCCGGAGGAGTCCTTAGCACCTGAGTTTCCTTAGCAAAACGTGGAGTTCATTACATTGAAAACTCTCCTACGAACTATAAGAAAAGATAGGGGATTCTCCGCCCCTAGTTTATGCTAGGTGAAGGTGTCCTGTCGCCTTCAATCGCTATTACGGGTGCAAGGCTAACTGAGATCATTGTTCTCAACCCGTCATGTACTATAGCTCCGTTAGCCAGTTCTGACTATTTGGAGGCAGGCGTTCGATACGGGAAAACTATTTCCCTATGTCGCGTGAAACTCCCAAGTTCTTGTCAAAAGTCGTTGGTTTTGGAGTTCTGTCCTCCGTCTTGTACCATAACTTGCTTCAAGTTATTGTTGAAAGTCGTTGGTTTCAGAGTTCTGCCCTCCGTCTTGTAGCATAACTTGGCTGGAGTTATTGTTGTGAGTAGCTGGTTTCGGAGTTCTGTCCTCCGTCTTGTAGCATAACTTGGCTCGAGTTATTGTTGTGAGTCGTTGGTTTCAGAGTTCTGTCCTCCGTCTTGTAGCAAAACTTGGCTCGAGTTATTGTTGTGAGTCGTTGGTTTCGGAGTTCTGTCCTCCGTCTTGTAGTATAACTTGGCTCGAGTTATTGTTGTGAGTCGTTGGTTTCAGAGTTCCATTCTTCGCTTAGTATACAAAGTACAGGGTTTGGGAGATTTTTCTTCGTCTCTTACAATATCAGCCAGTGATAGCTCATTTCCCTCTTCATTGGTTAAACATAAATCAATGTAAATTGACCAACAGTTCACAATATTTCTGATATTTTCCCGATATTCAGTGTGTTGTGTTTATTAATTCATTTGTATAAAATTTCATCCCCATTATGAGTAATAAGAGGCAAAGGACATATTACTTCAATGTTAATTGGGAAGAACAATTCTGTTTTATTGATTTGAAAGGAAAGTGTTTGTTTTGTTTATTGTGCAATGCTTGCGTCGCACTTTCAAAGAAAAGTAATGTTGAAAGACATTTTAATACGGTTCATGGAAATTTTAATATTAGTTATCCGTTAAACTCTGAGATCAGGAAAAAGAAAATTTCTGATATGAAATCTATTTTAACTAAACAGCAGAGCATTTTTAACAGACCAGTGCAGCAATCAAAATGAGCAACGATTGCATCACTTAAAATTTCGCATTTGTTGGCCAAGAGGAAAAAGCCTTTTGAAGATGGCAAGATTGTAAAAGAAGCCATGTTAGCAATTGCTGACTCACTTTTCGAAGATTTTAAAAATAAAAATGAAATTACCTTAGCAATCAACACGATTCAGTTATCAGAAAGAACAGTTGTATAAAACTCCTTCAGCCAAAAAATTGTAGGGTAAGCCCTATGCATTTCGCCCACTAAGTGGGCATCTTCAGGGGAGAATCTGCCTTGGCATAGGGCTTACCCTACAATTTTTTGGCTGAAGGAGTTTTATACAACTGTTCAACTTGGAGCCAAAGTGTTTAGGAGAAAGAACAGTTACAAGAAGAATTGAAGTTATTACAACCAATATGGAGAAAGAGTTGGCAAATGATTTACAAAAATGTATTTTCTTCTCGTTGCACCTGGATGATTCAACAGACATATCGGATACTTCTCAATTGGCTATGGTTGTGAATATGGTGTTTAATGATTTTTCAGGAAAAGAAGAATTTCTTAAAATTCTTCCATTAAAAGGACGAACAAGAGATGAAGACATTTTTTTCAGCTTTTAAAAAATATATCCAAGAAAGTAATATACCATTAATGAAGTTGACTGCATTTACTACAGATGGTGCACCTTCAATGACAGGTTGTAAAAATGGATTTATTGCGCTATGTAAAGAAGACCCTCTCTTTCCAAAATTTATTTCATATCACTGCATTATACACCAAGGAATGCTATGCGCAAGAGTTCTTCATTTTCAACATGTCATGAAAACAGTAACAAAAATAATAAATTCCATAAGAGCCATGCCAATGCAACACTGATTGTTTAAAAAGCTTTTACAAGGTGAAGATGCCAAATTCGATTATCTCCTTTTACATACCGAAGTTAGATGGCTCAGACAAAAAACTTGTGAGATTTATAAATCTCATAAAGGAGGTAAAGGAATTTCTCATGTCAAGAAATGAATATTATGCACAGTTGGATGACAAAGCTTGGTTGATGGATTTCGGATTTCTTGTTGATATAACTATAAAATTGAACGAACTGAATATGGAGATGCAAGGGAAAAATCAACACACTGCAAAAATGATAAGTGCAGTAGATGCAATCAAATGTAAATTGGCATTGTGGAAGTCTCACCTAGAGAGAAATTCATTATCACATTTCCCGAATTTAAAATATATTCTTGAGTCTGACTGATGAAAATGTTACCACTGAACCATTTTCACAACACATTGAAACTCTCCTGAAGGAATTTAATTTTAGGTTTCGTCAGTTTTCTGAAGTAGAACCCATAATAACATTCTTTGCTAATCCGTTCAATTTTATGGACAATGATATGTCTGTTAATATTGGAACTTACTTTAATATCGTTAACACCGATGGCTTAGAAATGGAAATAATAAATATGCAGAATGATATTATTTTAAGGTCACATAAAAATGATGAAAACTTCTGGAATTTAGTTGACGAAAATCCCTATCCATTATTAAGAAAATGTGCCCTAAAAATATATTCTTACTATGCTTCAACATACACTTGCGAGTCCATTTTTTCAAGCATGAAACACTTGAAATCAAAGTACCGATCGAGACTCACCGATTACAATTTAGAAACCTGCCTAAGATCAGGTATCTCGAGTTATGTGCCAAATTATAGCAAGTTGGCTGAAGATATGCAGTCCCAAGTTTCACATTGATTTATTTTTCATGTTTTTATAATAAATTCTTTAATAGTTTTTCTCTTATATATACAAAAATATCATTTTAATAAATATTGGTACACATCTACTATTGTTACTTCACTTCATGCCCCCAATAATTAAAGTTGCGCCCTCATAGATAAAGAGGTTGCCGACCACTGATACAAAGAGATATCAACTGATCTTGCTTATGGGCCCTTCACGTCCTCAGTAGTATAAATTTTGACCTCGTAGGTGAAAAGGTTGCTGACCCGTCTCAAGGTATATCCAAGGAATAAGGAATTGACAGTCCCATAAGACCTATAAGAATACGTTTCATGCAGAGCGCTCTGGCGGCTCAGGGTAAAGCTATAGTGCGGGAAACTGAAACCCATTTGGCGTGTACGAAATATTCGCGAAAATTTTATTTAGCAAATAAGATCGAATTTGACGTAATTACGTCATATTCTGTTCGTTATTGCAAAATAAATATTAGAATTATAGCTTCTTACAAAAATTAATCAAATGTCATTTAGATAAATCTTTCCCCATTAATCGGAAATGCAATCTCATTAATTGAAAATTCAACCAAGACTTTCACGGAATGGCTAGTCACAAGCGAAAATTACAATTACGATATTGCTTCACATGTAATTAGAACATTTTCAATAGAAATGTTTTAATAAATTTAAATAATTTTATTATAAGAGTTATGATTGAATTAAAAACAATCCTGTATTAGAATTTAGATGGTTATAAAGGAAATAACGCTGCCAAATAACAACATTCAAAATCAATTTATAATGAGTAATTTATTATAAGAAAATGTACAGTAATATTCTTCTATATCGCTTACAACTGGATGCGTAAAAATGCAATACATGCCCACAATTTACACATATTGAGTTAAGTACATAATGTATATCTCTTATATACACCACCTTTTTGAATTTCGCGAATAATTGGTTCCGGAAAACTGCCGCGAAAAGCAAATTCGCGAAGTACAAGTCCAATTTTCCTCAAAGACGCAATGTTATATATGCGAGTACGGTTCTGTCAACCTAAAAAATTATTTTATTAACGTAAATAATGCAGTTGAACAGAAAATAAAGGAAGGCGTCACAGAAAATAAAGGATGGCGTTACAGCAAACGAAAACCTAGCATCCTAAAGTTAAAAATATTCTTTTAATTATCTTCAATACGCGTAATAGCAAGTGAAAACGCTTTGTTGGCATCGCTAACGTATGACGTATGAAAATTCGCGAACCGCAAGCTCGTGAAGTTAAAAAAGGTGGTGCATTTTATAAAACCAATAGACCAAATACACATTTTCTTCATAGTAATGATGAAACACTAAGTACCCCCACATTTAAAAATATAACCAGGCCAATTACATTTTGGCACATTCTATTAGTCTTTTGACATCATTTAACACAGTGGTTCTTAAACTGGGGTGCGAGGCACTGTTTCTAGGGGTGCGAGGTGTTGATCTAGAGATTAAAAAAAATTAATTTAATAGAAACATGAAATAAAATATACAACGAAACATTTTGGAGAAATGTGTTTTAATTTGTCACAGCCTTTGAATAAATGCAATTATAAATGAGACGATTATATGTTCATGTCTTCAAAAGAAACATTTGCGTATGAGCGCGCAGCTTATACCCTTCAAGGATGCCAACCGTCTGCTATCCCCACCCTGCTGCGAAGCACTCGCCTGCTAGAAATCAGCGTTTCTGCATTAGCGACACAGTTCAAAGATCTTGTAATCATTACAATGTATTGCAAACCATTGCAATGTAATAGTTAACGTCGCGAGGTGCTCTGAACCTTCTTTCATTAAATAAATAAAATGTTATTATATATTCTAATTTTTCTTTTTCAAATCCTTAAACTTGTTCCCAAGACTTTTCACACAGATAGTTGGACTTGGTCGAATTTTATTCTTCATCGCTCAGCTGTAATTAAGGCTGAGACACATTTAAATAAAAAATCAAAGATATTTTTTCGGGGGTGCGAAAGCATATTCTGAAAGTCCAAAGGGCGCGGGGAGCTAAAAAGGTTAAGAACCACTGATTTAACATTACAATACTTGCAACTTCCTGGCTTCGGTCCACTTTACAAACAAAAAATATGATTTCAAGCTGGCTTGTCACCCACCACTCAAACAGATGTAATCTATTCCAAGTGCAAGTTGAAGAAGCACACTAGAGTGGAAATTTACTGAAAAATATACCTTATGTTAGTATAATGCACGATTTGAATTTACTGAAGGCTGCAAAGACGTGAGATTGTATGCTCATAAGTGTATATGAGAGAAAGAAGACTAAGGTGAAAAATTGAAATTTTACAGTGAAAGCAATTTTTAAAACAAACTCCTACACTGTACAAATCTCAAAAGACTTTTCTTTTAGAGATAATCAGTTAAAATATACCAAGTTTACAGAATAAATTTGTTTCACAAAAGGGACTTGATATCACAAACAAATGTCGGATGGTTTAAGCGTTACACGACAATGACAGGGATCAAACAGACTAAATTCAAACACACACATGCACTCCACTCAATCACAGAATATATAAAGTTTACGAAAAATTTTGTTTGATACCTCCTTGAAATTTTAATGATATCCTGCATTTCTTGGGAGCGGCTAATTGATTTTGGGGTACCTATGCGAAAGTCTTGCTCGAAGACCAGTGATGCAGCCACGATACCTTTGAATTCTTCCAAGCGTTCTAGGTGTATAATGGCTCCTTCCTGTAAATGGTCTCCTTGGTGTGGAAGAAACAGCTGCTAGACCTGGTAGCAACTGAAGGCCATGACTTCCTTCTTCATGGTGTCTCCCTGCCATTTGCTGTTCACCTATTTTAAAGAGATATGCAACTCATGTATTTATTTGTTATTCAGAAATTGTCATACTAATTCTTTAATAGACACAAGTACATTGGGTTACGGAGAAAGAAAAATGTAAAACCTTACCAGAACATGAAGGGAGTTCATGCCATTAAAAACTCCCACCAACATTACATCTTTCAACTGAGGAAAGCAAATGAAAATTGTAAAATAGTAAGAACTTATTGTATGATGGAATTCAAGCAAATAACATAACGAACATACCTGGTAACCTGTTTAGGAAAACGGAAAAGCGAAATTTGTTTATCAACTCAGCAACCATTAAAATTGGTACACCAAACTGCAGCACAATAGTTGCTCCTTATAAGCTTAGCTCTAACCGCCATCTTTTCAGATTCAGAATGACGCCATGACGTCAACCCCATGACAAGGAATCCCATGACACCAAGGAATACGTTAAAAACAATATGAATATATAGAATATAACTATATTAAATTTACATTATTATTATTTAAATTACTGAAGCTGAAATGTTGACATTTTAGTGGTAGTTATGAAAAATTCAATAAACCCTGAGATACGGAGGCCGCTACGGTCGGCGATGCTACTACCCTCTATAGGTATTCGCAAAAATGTACAAGTGTCAGAGGGACTAGTAGGCTTACAAGATTTCCAAATATGAAAAGCTGGACATTTTGATTCAAGGTTTGGGGAGGAGCAAATATTTTATATTTTTACCAAATAAGAAATGCTCATACTGTATTTTAGTTACCTCAGCAATAACATAGGTATAATAATTGATTCATGAAGCTTTTTTAATGTTGTCTAAGTACGTTAACAAAGTCAAACAAATTACCTACGTTACTCTAACGAAACATTAAAACGAAATTTGTAATTTTGAATTGTTGATTCTGAAAGTCAGAATCTGAACACTTATTTTTTACGAAGTTGCTTTATAAGCGTATATTGTTAAAAATATAAAAATAAAAACATAATGAATCGAAAATTTGTATATCAAGACATAATAATAATATTTATACATCCCAAGACAGGAGGTACGCACATGTATAGGACAAGTTAGGGTGACCATACGTCCGGGTTTCCGAGGACATGTCATCTTTTTTAAGGTGTCCTCGGACGTCCTCGCGGGTTTTTAAAATTTGTCCTTGTTTTTCTATTTACAACTCGAGATTTACATTCACTTTAAATTTTTACACCCTTTGTATTCATTTAAGCATCACTTATAAGAATGAGAGTGATACCCAAACAAATTATGGTACATACAGTACGGGTACTTTTCTGTTATATCCACCGTGACTGCTGCGCTATCGTCGGGTTTTCATTAAATATCACAGACCACACGTGCTGTCATATCTACGTCAATGGAGAGCGTTATAGCTTACGCGGCAGCCAATAGATAGCGCAGAAGTTTCGGTGGGTATATCAGAAAAGTACCACAGTACGCACTATCGCAGCAAAAACATCGATAATATCAAAGTATCGTTTTATTTTTTTGTCCCTGGCAAGTAGTAGCTACTGTTTTTCAAAAGAAAGCAATGTATGGTATGCAGTATTGCTGCAAAAACATGGAATAATCGTTTTATGCTTGTATCTGGTGATGTGCATGTTCAGCACTTTTTGGTCCATCACCACTAGTATCCCAGGCAAGTAGTTGCTATTGTTTTTCAATAGAATGCAGTGCCCGCCCATTAAGTGTGTTGAAATAATGTAAATAAACATAGATATGGGTGTAAAATAATTTGTATAATCAGTAATAAATACATTACTTTTCTAAAATATGCTAAGTATATTACATACTTGAAGTGGAAATTATCTGTAAACTACATTAACTTACATTCTTTATTTACAAATAAAATTACTATAATATAATTTATTGTTTATCACTTTTCAGATAGGAAAATTTTCATGCAATTATTCTTATTTTCTTAAATAAGTACCCTTCAGAATAGCCGAAATGGGGAAAAGGAAGTGCATAGTAATTAATGAAATGCTTCAAGAACATCCTTCATTCAAGAAAGGTAAAACTAAACATGATGTAATCTGTATCATTTGCAATAGTGTTATTTCTGTTGCAAATAAAGGAAAACTTGATTTGAAAAACATCTGAACCCTGAAAAACATAAGCGTAACACCAGATGTGCATCGGCTTCATAAAATGTTTTGGAAAAATTTATTGTACCTAACAAGGATGTTAAACTCATCAGAGCTTCTGAAGGCGTGGCAGCATATCATACAGTAATGCATCACCAATCATACCGCTCGCTGGATTGTTGGATTCCGCTAATGAAAAGAATGTTTCCTGATTCACATATTTGTCAAAAAATGTTGTGTGACAGGACTAAGGCAGAGGCAATCATAAATAATATTTTTGGACCACATACAATTGATCTTGTAATGAATGATTTAAAGAACATACCATATATAAGCATTTCAACAGATGCTAGCAATCATAGTTCACTGAAAATATTCCCAATTTTAATTCAGTACTTTGACTATGAAAATGGTGGAACTAAATGTAAATTATTAGATATAATTAATCAACCCAATAAGCAATCACACACAATTGCAAATATGATATGTGATGCTTTAACCAAAAAGAACATTATAACTAAATGTATCTCCTTTTCTGGTGATAACTGTAATACTAACTTTGGTGGTGTCAAAAGAGCTGGAAGAAATAATGTGTATTTTAAACTAAAAGAAAAACTTAATGATAAATTAATTCGAATTGGTTGTCCAGCACACGTTTTAAATAATACTGTGCATTATAGTTTTGATGGGCTACCAGTCAATATAGAAATGCTGGTTAGTGTAATCTATAATCATTTCTCTATTTATACTGTGAGAGTTGAATCACTAAAGGACTTTTGCAATTTTGTAGAGACAGAGTATAAGCAACCTTTATACTATACCAAAACGCAATGGTTATCTCTCTTTCCAGCCATAAATCGCATTTTAGAACTTTATGAAGGGTTTAAATCCTACTTTCTGTCGCTGGGAGATTCACCAGCAATATTGCAAACATTTTTTGAAGATGATATGAATGAGGCATACCTTTCATTCGCTCATTCATTATGTCACTCTTTCAAGGAAATATAAAACGTATTGAAAGAGACTGTATTTCAATAATTGAAGTGTGGAAAATCCTTAAGACTGTTTTTCATTTGCTCAAGGAGAGGAAAACCAATAAATTTCTTCCGTTGAAAGTGTGCTCAATACTAAAAATTGCAACATAAAATGGTAAGGAAAATGAAGTCACACAGTTTAGAGTTCAAATCGAGAATTTGTATGGCCGTACATTAAAATATATTGAATCATGGTTAAAACCATTAGATGAGTTTCAAATCTTAGAATGGATCGATTTGGCAGAAATTCCTTCTTGGAACAATGTTCATTCCTGCTTAGAATATCTTTGTGAGAAGGGAGTCACAGTCGATGATGTAAAACTGTTTGATCAATGGCATAATTTAAAGTTATTATTGGAAACAACAAGAAAATGAGAAATGGAATACATTAATTGCAAATGAGAAATGGGTGATGTTTTTTAAACAATGTAAAACTTCTGAATTAACTTCAGAGTTACTAAAAATTGTACAATTCATCTTTTGTGTATTTGGCCACAATGCAAATGTTGAACGTGTATTTTCATTGATAAATAGTCAGTGGACAAAGGAAAGAAACCAATTAAAAATTGAAGCTGTTAAAGGAATATTATTTACTAAATATAATATGCAAATGACATGTGAAGAATTTTACAACCACATAATTAATGAACCAAAAGTTTTAGAAGAAATTTCATCTTCAAGTAAATATTAATTTCAATGAATTATTAAATTTTTTTTAAAAGAATACCTATTTAATTTTTGTCAACAAGATGTATTTTATTTTGCCACTATTTTCTGTTTTTTATCTTTTGCAATAAAAAAATTTAAGTCCTATTTTTGTATTCCTCCTAAAATTAATTTCTTCCTCTGCTATCCTAGTTTTCATAAAAAATATATAGTCACCCTATCCAATCTTCAAGGCGGTTCAGTTAATTTCATGGTATAAAATTCATGGAAAAAATATGAAATTGATGAACTACTGCATAAGGAATGTTTTTTTGTCAAACTTTAGAATTAAGTTCTGAATTATTAAAAATTATAGTATTTATTCCTTCTATATTCGGTCTTCATTGATGAACATTCCATGAACAAAAGGGAAGAAACCTGTTACAGTTTGAAGTAAATAAAGGCTTATTGTTTACTACACATAATATGAAAAAGAAATGCCAAGAATTTTAAGATCAAATAACTAAAGAGCCGAAAATCTTAGAAAATATTAATTTTTTAAAAGTATTAAATGTATTTTTAAAAGAATGTCTGTTTTATTTTATCAGAAGAAATTTCTATTTTATCAATAAATCATATAACGTTCATAATTTTTTGTTAATAAAAAAGTTTAAAATGTCCTAGTTTAGTCCTCTTTTTAAAAATGGTAATGTCCTAGTTATTCTAAAAAAAATATGGTCACCCTAGGACAAGTCATAAAAGTTGTATAATACAAAAATAGTATATATTAAAGTGACCAGATGCCCTGGATTATGAGGGACCGTCCCGAATTAATACTTCCTGTCCCGCATGGTAAAGTGACCTGGAAAATGACCTCCATTGCACATATATAAGCTTCTCCATCATATTAGAATTTTTCATTTCAGGTCTTTCTACTACTACTACTAATGTAACTACAATGTGGATTGGTTACTTTGTTCAATAAATGCACAAACCATGTAATGTACACCTTTTGGTTGCATTCCTAGGATATTGCCATACCGAGTGGAAACTCTTGCGATGAACTTAACAGTGAAACATTAATTTATTACATCAATAATGTTTGGAATGTATTATTTTCACTTATGATTAGGGGTGAGCGACATATATCAACCTGCTATTTAGTAACAGATACCGGTCAGGAACAGATATCAGTGATACCTATTTTTCAAAATATCTGTTATTGGAATATCAGTTAAGAAATAATAGGTGTAGGTTGAAACACCGTTGGACCATATCTGTTTGCTTTCAATACTCCATACCAGTCAATCCTTAATACTCGCCTTTGTTCTTCGCAAGCTTTCACGCACCACAGCCAGAGGCGGATCCAGAAACTTCCCAAGGGGAGGGCGATCGCCCCACTTGATTCCGCCTCTGCCGACGACCATACATTTTGAAAATCCCTATCCCCATCAGAACCTTTCTTTTCCTTGTCATACAGACTTAATCTTCGGTGTAGAATAAAGGAATGTTGCGCGGAATGAATTTAAGAATGTACCCAGTGGATGGCAATGGGCTCGTCCAAGGGGAGGGCGATCACCCCTCCCTTGGATACGCCACTGACCACAGCGCACTCTCTATCTTCCTGCAAGGGCTAGAGAGGGGCGACTTGAGCCAACAAACAAGAGGACTCATCACAGGGGTGGGGTGAGGATTTCCCCTCCCCGCCAAGCCTTCATCCCTGCCCCACCACTAACAGATCCCGTTTAAAGGGCGAGGATATACATATTATCCAAAATAGCAGTGTTCTCAATGCTCGGATACTCAATACTCGGATACCAGCTAGAATATCAGTTGATGGATTTGTGGGCGCTCTAACTCAAAAACTATTAATCAGAGCAACACGAAATTTTATATTTGACATTTATTGCAAAGGAAGAAGAACTGATTAGATTTTGGTAAAAATCGGTCAACCGAAAGTGGGTGTTTACTCTTGTCACTTATTCGTAGTTTTGAAATATTTGCTTTAATATTTGATAAATGTAAAAATGCACTGGTATAAACGTTGTAGGAAATTTAACTTTCTACAACCTTTGTTTGAAATATTTTTCCATATAATGCATTGTTTAAGAGATATCTTATATTCTTAGCTACCACCACCGCGCCACCTACCAACGGCTATTATTAACAATCACGCTTAGTTATGTCTTAGTAACGCTCCTTTTTATTTTCTTAATTTCTGGTGCATTCTGGATATATACAATATCAGAAGATGGTTTTTTCTGTTCTTTGTAATATTTAAAATTTTCTCGGTTTCTTTAAATATTTGTTATTACGTAATCTGGAACAATTTTTGAAACGAGAAATCTATTTTGAAATTTTTAGAAATATTATAGATATGGAGAAAGTCATGTGGTGGTCACATCAGATTTTTTTTCGTGGATTTCTGTGCCTGAATTACGATTTATTTTAAAAAAATGTAGGTAATGTTGTCTAAAAATGTATAAATAAACAATGTCAACAATAGTGAAAAGTTAATATTTTTAAAGAAATTGTATAAAATTGCAATCATATGAGATTTTCCGAAAGTGTTTGTATACGATGTTTGCAACGTTTACACAGTTGTTAAGTAAATTTTACTAGGTTGATTAATAAAAATGAACAGAAAAGTCGTTCATGAAAAAAGATAAACTAGTACCAAATCTATGAGTATTAGAATAATAATTATACTTACTAGTGAACAAACATTGCTTATAGAAAAACAACAACACTTACAAGCAATGTTCCCTCTTAGCTGCGCGCGTGCACGGCCGCGCACGACCTTTTTCCCTCCGCGCACAGCCACTTCTTTACCGCGCACAAATCAGAAAATCCACCTATCCGGAAAATCCTAAATCTAATTACACCAGTTTCTCCATAACATTCATTACTGTGACAGTGCAAAAGAAAAGGTAGATGAAAGCAAACAAATATCGCAACAGATACTATAAATATTTAAAGTCCGTTTCATTAAATATTTTTGCGCACTAACTAAATCCGGATACATTTCCAAATTTTAGAAAATTATACGTATTTATTAGTTAGACTTACATCTGCAGTTAACTGTTAGCCCTTTTTCTTTTCTTTCCTTGAGTTTCACGAGTAACGGCTTGAATACAAGTTTCTCAGAGAGGCATCGATCGCGTACGACGCGGGTCCACTAATTCGGGAAGAATGCACTGGAGGTAAAAGTTACTCGATTTCTCCTCCATTCTTTTCTTCCAGAACTCGTCTCTTTCTATTTTCTCTATTTTCAAAAAAGGCTCCTTTTGTGTACATATTGCAAAAAAGCAATATTTCCTTCTGGTGACGTGTAATTGTCCCTGTACCTATATAATTTCAAGAATGATTTTGTGTATAGGTATTTTTTTCAATTAAACCAACCTGTATATCACGAAAAATGCATACAAGAAACAAAAGAAAAATAATTTTTTAACTGAAAATAGTAGTTGTGGTTCTCGTTAATTTGCCCATTTACTGACCAAACCGTTACCTTCCTTGCTTCAACCCCGAGAAATGTTTATTTGACGTTTTCTTCATCGTTTGATGTTTTCCGTATGCGCCAAATTTCGTTTCGATTGGATAAGATTTGGAAATTAGCGCAATGCGCAAACGCAAATTACGCAGTAACTATAAGTGTGGTATTCTAGAAAACTATAAGCATTAGACTCCAAGTTAATTGTACATGCACACGAAGTTTGGTAAAAATCAGACAACCAAGACTGCAGTTATCGTAGAACAAACAGACAAAATACATGGACTCAACAGGAGAGACCTCGCTTCGCTCGGCCAATTATACAAGGGGATCCGCGGAGTCTTCGGCCTCGCTTAGCCCACTTAGGGCTGTGACGAGCGACTGAAGGGATTCAAATAAATTTTTTGGAGTAAAACAATCCCTAAAATTTGCAATTTTAAGAATATTATACTTTTTCCATTATAGGGTACTAATGACACACATTTCTGCCATATTTTAAAGTTAAAGAACACCTAGAGGTGAAATTGATGGAATGATATGATCCGAAGATCCTATGCAGACAGGCATAAGCTGTGAAAAGTGGAACAATTTTTGAAACGAGAAAAAAGTCTGCTATGACCGGGAATTGAACCCGGGTCTTCCACTTGCCGGGCGGATATTCTACCTCTGAACTATCGTAGCAGAACATTTTCTCTCGTTTCTGAACACGGATGTTTCCCTTGGTGGGACGGGAACTAACCAAGTTAGTATCAAACTGCCCCAACAAAAACGAGAGAAAATGTTCTGCTACGATAGTTCAGAGGTAGAATATCCGCCCGGCAAGTGGAAGACCCGGGTTCAATTCCCGGTCATAGCAGACTTTTTTCTCGTTTCAAAAATTTGTTCCACCTAGAGGTGAAATAATATTTATGTAATTGCTTAAATATTAAAAAGGTTTTAACGGCCGCAATAAGAACTTTATGGAGATATTCAAATGTTTATTTGTGCATTTGCACTAAGCTGTAAATTGCTTAAATATTTCAGCTCCCTAGCTTGCTCCGTATCACCTAAACATTTATCTATTTGTTTAAGTTTTAACAATTTTTAAGTCAAACAAATTAAAATATCAAAATTTCTATAATCCTCATTTCGTTTCTTTACAA
Organism: Tanypteryx hageni; assembly: GCA_028673005.1. Lineage (NCBI taxonomy): Eukaryota > Metazoa > Arthropoda > Insecta > Odonata > Petaluridae > Tanypteryx > Tanypteryx hageni. The sequence continues at coordinate 6,660,813 of CM054112.1, forward strand.
ATTCTACCATTAACAAAATTTTCAGCTTTGTAGCACATTCGAAAATACACAAACCTTGAAAATTCGTTTAAACAATTGCGAATTTTTAGTGGCCGCATTGTTACACTTTTTCAAGATTTTCGTTTTTTCTAGTCGGTTTTGCTCAAAATCCTACCTAATAAAAAATTTCGAATCTCCAGCTCATCTGGAAGTGCCTAAACATTAGTATCCTCCTATATAGAACAGTAGATGGTAGCTCGTAATCACTTTGGCTCCAAGTTGAACAGTTGTATAAAACTCCTTAAGCCAAAAAAATTGTAGGGTAAGCCCTATGCATTTCGCCCACTAAGTGGGCGAAATGCATAGGGCTTACCCTACAATTTTTTTGGCTTAAGGAGTTTTATACAACTGTTCATCCTCCTATATGTTATATCCTCCACGCCTCCTCCTCTGTAAGGAACGTCTATCATCATCATAGTCTGTCCGTAGACAGGTCCGTGATTATTCTTGGTTAAACCTGGTTCTCCATATACTCCTACTTTCCGCTGTTCTATTTATATCTTGATAACTCTCTTTCCCTTTTAAATCGTCTATCAGCTGAAACCTTTTCCTACCTCTTTCCCTTTTCCCATCTAGTTTTCCTTCTAACACGTCTTTAATCATACTCTCTCTCCTCAGGTAATGTCCAACCCAGTTAGCCTTCCTCTTTCTGATAGTCTGTATAATCATTCGCTTCTCTCCTATTCTTCGTAGCACTTCATCGTTTTTCATCCTATCTGTCCATTTTATCTTCAACATTCTCCTCCAAGTCCACATTTCAAAGCTTTCCAAGTATTTGATGTCATTTTTCCTTAGCGTCCATGTTTCTGCCCCATACAATGCTATACTCCATACGTAGCATTTTATCAACTTCTTGCGGATATCTTCCCTTATATTCCCTGTAAGTAGTTGTTTCTTTCTCCTGAAAGCCGCTTTTGCTTTTCCTATTCTAGTTTTGATCTCATCCGTACATTTTGCCTCTCGTGTTATGATACTTCCAAGGTATTTATATTCTGAAACTTGTTCTAATGGCTTTCCCCCAATAGTTATGTTCAGATTCTCTTCTTTACCCGATATTCGAATGACCTTGGATTTTTCTGTATTTATTTCCATACCGTATTTTCTACCTGTTATCACTAGTCTATTTATCATTTTTTGTAGCTCCTCTTCCTTTCTTGCTAGAAGTACTTGATCATCTGCGTATTTTACTGTACTTATAATCCTTCCTCCAATTTTGAAATCCCCTGTGCCTTCTAAAGCTTCTTGCATTAGACTTTCTCCATATATATTGAATAGGGTTGGCGATAGGCAGCAGCCTTGTCTTACTCCTCTAACGATATTTATTCCGCAGGTGTCCACATTCTCAAACCTGACCTTTACAACTTGATTCACATATAGATTTCTAATCAGTCTCCTGTCTTTCCAGTCTACACCTATATCCTTTAATATCTTCATCAACTTTACCCAATTTGCTCTATCAAAGGCCTTCTGCCAGTCTACGAAACATGCGCAGATATCTTGACTGTATTCTATTGCCCTTTCTGATATGATTCTAACTACTCCTATAGCATCTCTAGTTCCTCGTCCTTTTCTGAAACCGAATTGATCTTCCCCTATTATTTCTTCTGCCTTTTTCTCCAGCCTTTTATTAAGAACCTCGTGATGATCTTCAAAGTGTGTGACAGAAGGTTTATCATTCTGCAGTCTTTACAGTGCATTGCCTTTGGCTTATTCTTTAGAGGGATCATTTTCACTTCTAGGAAATCCCGAGGCCACTCTCTTGTGTCGTAAATCTTATTAATTAATTTCGTGATCGCTTTTAGTCCTTCTGATCCTATGACTTTAAGTATCTCAGCCGGTATTCCATCGCTGCCCGTGGCTTTCCCCTTCTTTAGTTCCACTATCGCCTTTTCTACTTCGCTCTCCATAATACTTGGTCCTAAGTTGTCTTCTTCAATGTTTTCCTCATTTTCCAGTTCTTTTTTTGCCGCTTCTGCCTGTTTGCTGTATAATTCCTTAATGTATTCTTCCCATACCTGTGCTACATCCTTTGTTTCTGAGACTATCCTCCCATCCGTATTCATAATTCCTTTACCACAAATTCCATTAGACTTCTTATCTTCTAATTCCAGTGCCCTAGCGTACATCATATCGTAACGTCTATATATAATGATATATGTGTCTGTCCGTCTCTGGGTGTGTGTGTGTGTGCGCGCGCGCGTGCGTGTGTGTTTATGTTAATCACCTATCATAAGTAAGAAGCGTCAATATAGTATAGATATGCACACGAAGTTTGGTAAAAATCAGACAACCGAGACGGCAGTTATCGCAGAACAAACAAACAAACAGACAAAATGCGCATGGACTCAACAGGAGAAACGTCGCTTCTGCGCTGCATTATTTAAATGGTTCCATTTCAACGAAAACGAAATAATGGGAATGTTTTAAAAGTTCTCGTTTTAAGAAATATATTTTCCCAAGATGAAATCTTGAATACTCACCAATGATGTTAATACTTTTTGCTGATGTGATAATGCAGGAAGCATTTCCACTTGTGCAACGGGACACCGCAGAATGAACAAACATACCGCGTCTCTTTCCTCTCTTTGTTTGCTGCGCACACTTTGCAGGCCCTCGAAGGATATTTTTTCTTCCCCTTTCATACAATCGGATGATGTTTGCTTAAGCTATCTAAAAGTCTCTCTGGATGTTCTTTTTTCGCAGCGTGCTTAGTAGGCTTTTCAGTCTCTTCAACTTCGTCATTCGAAGACACCCAATTCTTCCCTACTACTCGCCCAATGTTTCGCAATGTCAAGTAAAAAACTTTTGAATCTAATTTTACTGGAGTTATTCAAAGTTTTATACACTCTAAATGAATTGAAAAGAGCACAATTTATAAGCCATAACACAACCTTTTTGGACCATTTAATTGTTTTCCTCAATATTGTATAATAGGACAAATACATGTCTTCCCTATCTACTCCTTTCATACACTGATTGTATCTTACAATGCACTTAGGCTTCTTCACTGGCAGTCCTGTGCAGGGCTGTGTAATGATATCTTGGGGCCCGGATGCAAGGCTTCTTTTTAGGCCCCCCCCCTCCTGCCCCAATTTTTTGTATACCTATAGTTTTTTACTTGATTTGTTTAAAAAAAATTATTAGTAAATAAAAAATGAAATTATCTGTAATTCTAAATTCCTATTTTGAAACAACAAAGATCACAATAAAGAATGGCAATTTTTATTACTGTTTGTAAGGTACATTTTGAATATAATATAATTATATAACTTATTTCTAATCGCAGGTACACAATATTCTTATTTATTTATTTGTGGTAGATTCTACCCAGTCCACACCATACAATTATAAAAATGATAAACGGCAATGTTTGAATCTGCTTTAGTAAACTATTAGATTCTGAGACAATTGCGTTGATGTATGTTCTTTATGAGAAACATCTGGTGTGCAATCCATTTGTAAACTAATATTTTGTCTTTTTAACATGATTTAAATTTTTTTTAGCTACTTCTTCACTAAGATCTTGTAAAAATCTATTTTGTGATCTATTAGAAAGATGATGGCGAATGCGTGTTTTACTTTCTCGAATATTAACAATGTTATAGGAGTTTTTAAACAATATGCAGCAGAAGCAGTAAACACCATCTGAGCTCACTGAATAAATTAATCATGTTCGCGATATTGTCTTCCTGTTTTTAATGTATGTTTATTATAACTAGCTAAGTACTTCCTGTTGTCAATAGCGTCATTTTTAGGAAAATTTATATCTGTAATTTGTTGTGGTCCTAGGTTTATAAACTTTATTCTAAATTCATCATATATGATTTTAGGCCATATGGCTGGATCGTTACTACCTAATTGTTATTATATCACTTGTATTGGTATTATCGGATATGAGTTCATCACAATTTTGCAACATGGAATCATCTGCTGTCGGCATAGACGTATCTTTCTTATTTTCTCCCACTGTAATGACCAATGCAGAATTCTCAAATAAATACTCAAATAAAAGTTCCTCCAAATTTATTTCCGTATCGTTTCTCTCCAAACGGTATCACCCGCGCTAGCTAAATTTTACTCAACTTCACCTATTTCAGATTCATTATCACTTATTACACGAGGAGCTTTTCTTTTTCTCACACCGAGTAAAACACTATCATCACTTTGTTTCTCACGACTGTAAATTTCTTCATTGTCCCCACTCGGTAAATCTGACAAATTGTCTGTATATAAATCACCCAAAGAACCACCTCCTCTCTCCCTACCCTTTTCCTTATCACTATGTATTTTCCATTCTTAAAACTTGAAGATGTCCATCTTTGGAAATACAAAAAGTTGGCAACCCTAAACTGTTGTGTCAGATGAATCAGATTAAATGATTTTTCTACTCAATTTGTTATTATTTCTGTAAATACAATCTTACTGCAATATTAGTCTGATCTTGAAAACAACGAGGAAGAACGTAAAAGAATTGTTATAATCTAAATATTTGTGTTTCATCATCATCATGAGGTGTTCTGCCTCTAGGCAGGTCCCTGGCACCAGCGTTGTCTCCACTCATTTCTGTTCCTTGCCATTTCTTTCATTTCCTGATACCCTCCCCTTTCTTTCAGATCGTCAAACATTTTTATTCTTCTACGTCCCCTTTTCCTTTCACCTTCTACTGATCCTTCCAACACCATCAATAGTAAACCTTCTCCTCTCAAGATATGCCCAAACCAGTTACTTTTCCTCCTCTGAATTGTTTCAAGTAATCTTCTCATTCACCCTTGTTAGTATTGCTTAATTCCTTATCCTATCCATCCACTTAACCTTCTCCATCCTCCTCCACACCCACATTTCAAATGCCTCTAGCCTTTCTTTCTCTTTCTTCTTTATCGTCCATGGTTCACACCCATAAAGCAATACACTCCAAACATAGCACTTCACAAGACGTTTCTTCAGATTTAAATTCATTTTACTACACAGTACCCGTTTTTTCCTATTAAATGTTTCTTTTGCCATTGCTATTCTTGTTCTTATTTCTTTTTCACTTCTCCAGTCTTCTGTTAGCATGCTTCACAAATATCTATACTGTTTTACTTGCTCCACTCTTCCATCCTTTATTGACACATTCATAATTTCTCTATCTCCTATTCTCATCACCTTTGTTTTCTTTATGTTCATTTTCATTCCATATTCCATCATCCTGTCTTCTAGCTTTGTAACCATTTCCTGATTGTGTTTATATACATATAATTTCAAATAAATTACTAAAATTATATAGTTGTATTCCTAGGATTTTTTAAAAATATATAACAATAGGTTCGAAACATTACTATGACTTTTTATTGTATTTTAGATGGTGGGCCTCTGAGGCCCTTGGTAGTCCATGGTAGTTAAAATATAATTTTTCATCTTGTTTAGTGGTTACGTTTGACCCCATTCTTCCATATCAATATCCCATAAGAAAATCATACCTTACGGCCGGAGAGTATTCAATTGAATATGTCGATTCAGATATAATCCATTATAGACATTTATAACTTTATACTTAATGATCGGATTTACATTAAACTTTCGGAATATCAATGCCTTAGTGCGTTATTTATAACTTATTTTTTACAATTATAGTTCAGTAGGTTTATTCGTTATAGCAGAAAAAAGAATAACAGTTTATATCACAAAAATATTTAACTATTAATCACAGTTTTTAGTGTTAGAATAGTTTCGATGCAATTCAACTACATTCAAACAATAATCAAGTTATCTGTAAGCATTCGACTAGCCGCTTTGTTCACCTTACGACGCAGTTGGTGAGTTCCCTTCCCCACTTTCTTTATCTCTTCCAAACACAGATGGTTTGGCATTCGAGAACTGTTTACGAATAACATCGCATGGATAGGATGTCTGAGAACGAGAATGAAATATCTAGCACGTACTCCTTTTCTCACGATGCCTTAGTGCTGATGTAAAGTTCGTCTTAGCATTAGCTGGGCTTTTGAAAGTTTGATGTACCATTTTGCCATTCTTTTTCTTTCAATTAAATGTTATTTGCTTCCCCGGTTAACCTTATTGATATGCAACCCTTTTCAAGGAAATATTTCAGCTTTTATAATCATTTCATTCGATGGATGAACCTCTAAACCAAATAGGGAAAAATTTTCTCGCAGGTCAACTTTTTCATGCCTTGACTAAAAATTTGAAATAAATTTTCCGTTTCGCATATTGTTAAAAGACATTTCATATAACTTATAAAATTATGATTTATACAGTAGTCATTCTTCATCATTACAGAAGTTACACGATGAAAATTGTCCTGTTCCGTTCAGTAGCAGCGGAGATATGACGTTGTATGTATCGGAATGTACGCGTAATAAAAAATTAGAAGTTTTTTAAGTCATACTGTCGTCTGAATCACTTTTCATCATCGCTTCCGTCTCAATTTCCTTACTTGGTTCGCTTGACCTTTTCCTACTCGTTGATACTATGATTCCTAAAAATTAACACTACAAAACACAAAATTGTCTCTGCACAATGCTAAGGTTTCCTTCAGAGTAACTTTTTTAGAGCGACACGAGAATATTTTCCCTGCGACCCGAAATCATTTCCGCTCAAGAAATAGCAGCAAGACATCATCGAAGTGGCTTATTTGTAAACAGACCTAGGTTACGCGCAGACGTTTCTCTCTCTCATACTGGGAGGGGGGGGGGGGAGGTTGGGGGTTATAACTAGTGATGGGCATAATCGAGAGATCATAATGACATATCATTCGATTATGCTCATATCATTCGTTAGTAATCTCTCGGTAAGGGATATCTCGGTAGAAAGTAGTAGTTAAGAATCATTCGAATGATATTAGTATTTAAGAATCATTCGAATGATATTAGTATGTAGTTAAGAATCATTCGAATGATTTAGTAGTTAAGAATCATTCGAATGATATTAGTATTTAAGAATCATTCGGATGAATGTAGTAGTTAACGATCATTCGAGTGATATCAGTAGTTGGGAATATTCCGAATTATATTAGTAAGTTACTTAAATCTCCATTATTATCGATTATTCATCCGGAAAGGACATTTCGTCTGATATTGACGTAGGTAGTATCTTGCTAAATAATTTGAAAACATTCATTTTATAACTAAAATTATGTGAAATTAATTGTCATATTCTTTATATCCAAATGCATGCGGAAATTAAAAAATCTTTCGGAAGAAAATATCAAAAAATATTTTTTTTACATCCAATTGAAAAAACTTGCCTTTTTATGCTTAAAAACACGTTTTGAATCCCTTTTGCCAGTAAAACATGTGAAACGTCTTTAGGGACTTTTTTCGTGCAGTAGAGGATTTCATTGAATTACAAGTTATTCTTTAATATTTTTTGTTCCAAAGGTTCGAATTTCAGTTACGTTCATGGCCAAATCTTATTATTGCACTATATGAGATACATTGAATAAGAATCAATGTAAAATGAAAATATTTACTGCACAGTACAAATCATTTCTAATGAAATAGTAAAAACATATTTCTTCATGGAGCCCAGTGGTCTATTTTCCGCTTAAGAATTTCTACGTGTTCCTATAATATCTTTCCGAACAGCAGTTTACATAGAGAGACCCTCGCCCCTCTATTTTAGCGGTCACTCGAGATGTTCCGATCGCTCAATTATTAGACTAGTGGACTGTATAATTCGTATTTTATTTTACCGAGGGTGGTACAATCACCGAATCCGTGTTCTAATTACAAACACCCGAGCCGGGCAGGCACGTCCAGCGTCACCGTTTTAATGTCTCTCACTCCCGAGTGGGCAGACGCGTCCTCTCCCCACCATGTTCACGTCTCCACTCGCGATTGGGCAGACACGTCCTCTCCTCACCGTGTTCACGTCTCCACTGCCCACCTTCCAAAGGCAACGTTGTCACACTTTACCGTTCAACCACACGGCGCCCGCCAGGATGCCGCCACCCGTCAACAAAACAAACAAAACCAAAACATACAATGTCCCAACATGCCGGCCGCTGAAAAGGAATTACAATCTCCTTTTCTTACATAACAATTTAAATGTCAACAAATTATTATTCAGGTGCAGTTGTGAAAGGGCAAAGCCTTGTAATGGGTCGCTTAAAGGTTCCAGAGGGGGTACGGATAGTTGCTACTCGCACTAATCCGTCGGCGCCTGGATGGATTTCTTGAACCACTTCCAGCTTCCAACAGAGTGGAGGTAAGTTGTCTTCCTTCAGGATGCAAAGGGTTCCAGGTTGCACGTTTGCACAGGTTGATGTCCACTTGGCCCTCTGCTGTAAGTGACTGAGATAGTCAGTCGACCATTTGCACCAAAATTGCTGGAGCTGCCGCTGTAGGAACTGCCATCTGGAAAGTAAGCTAAGCTTGACATCGATTAAGTCTGGTTCAGGAAAACTAGTGATAGCCGAGCCAATCAGAAAATGACCAGGAGTAAGAACAGCGGGGTCATTGGGACCATTTGAGAGAGGAATCAAGGGGTAACTTGCAGTTGGATACATAACGAAGACAATATGATACAACTCTTTGTAGCTTTGTTAGTTTAGAGAACCTCGAGATTATTTCATCATGATAAATTGTCGTGGCCAAGCTGGTCGCAGTCTTACGTTGTTCTGACGTGTCGTGTGGTGCCGGAAGAATGCCTGCGGTAGGCCATGAAATTGATGGTTTCTTGAGACATGATGGTCTGTTCTACCACAATGAGTTGTGAATTAAATCTTTTGGATTGATTCCTCTTGATATTAGGTCAGCTGGGTTGTCCTGAGATGCGAGGTGTTTCCACTCAGCTGTTGAAGTGATATCTTGAATTTCCGAGATTCTGTTCGCTATGAACGTCTTCCATCTTGTTGGTGCTGCGGAAAGCCATACCAAAACTATCGTAGAGTCCGTCCACAGTGAGCTGTGACTGATCTTCATGGTGAAACCCTTAATGATCTTTCTAAACAATCGTGCAAGTAAAAGTGCGCTGCATAATTCTAGGCGAGGAAGAGAAATCTTCTTTAATGGGGCAACCCTTGACTTTGAGCAAAAGAGCTCTCCATTCTGATTGGTTGATCGTACGTAAATGCAAGCTCCATACGCACGTTCAGATGCATCCGAAAACCCGTGGATTTGCATGTCAACTGGTGTGCCTTTCACCAGAACTAACCTGTCAATCCGAATGTTGTCAACTACTGGAATCTGGTCATACAAAGGTTGCCAGCACTCCAGTAATTCTGGTGTTAAATCATCGTCCCAGTTGAAGTTTTCTTGCCATAACTGCTGGAGAAACATTTTACATCGAATGACAATAGGGCTGATTAACCCCAAAGGGTCAAAAATAGATGCTATGGTGGAGAGAACCCTTCTCTTGGTAAATGTGTTCTTTTTCGAGTTCCACAATGTAGTCTTGAGTCCATTTGCAATCTGATCTGCAGCAGGGTGCCACAACAGACTCAGTGTTTTAATATGATCATTGTCCAGTTGCAGTGGAAGTTGCGTTTCTCTGAGCTTCTCAGGGGTACATTCAAGTAGGGCTGGGTGGTTGGAACACCACTTGCGTAATAGAAATCCGCCCTCTTGCAAAAGTTGCATAAGCTCTTTCTGCACAAATAGAGCTTCCTCAATGGTTTGTATGCCAGACATACAATCATCCACGTAGAAGTCACGTAATAAGACTTCTGCAGCCTTGGGAAAAGACTTGGCTTCTTCAACAGCGAGTTGTTGAAGGCATCTGGTTGCCAGAAAAGGTGCGCTGGCGGTTCCGTAAGTTACGGTATTCAGCTGGTACACTCTAATGGGAGTGGTAGGCTCCTTTCTCCACAAAATTCTCTGAAGATTGCAGTCCTGAAGATGTACATTAATTTGCCGATACATTTTTGTAATGTCGGCTGTAAAGCACACCTGGTTTGTGCGAAAGCGTAAAATGACTGAACACAAATCTGGTTGGATTGTAGGTCCAACCATCAGCAAATCATTTAAAGATGCTCCATTAATTGATCCTGCTGAGGCATCAACACTCTTATTTTCATCGTGCTGCTAGACTATTTAAAGATCGGATGATGCGGTATATGATAACTGACTGTAGCAGGGTTGGTTGAGGCGTCAATCGGCTGCATATGGCCCAGAACTTCATACTCGTCCATAAAATTTGTGTACTCTTTTCGCAATTGGGGCTGCCTCTCAAATCTTCTCTCCAGTTGATGAAACCTTGTTGTTGTCATGTGGTAGGAATCGCCAAGCTGTGTGGGATCCTGACGCAAAGGAAGACGTACTACAAATCGTCCTGAAGAGTCTCTTGTGGTGAATCGTTTGAAATGCTCTTCACATTCCTTCTCTTCTTGGGTCCGAGGTGTTTGGTTGATTTCCTCAACTTCCCAGAACCTTTGAAGTAGTTGTTGTAAACTGTCATCACTTCTGAGAAGAAACGACCTGGTTAGCTCTGGCTGGGATGATCTTGTAGGAGTTCCTAAAACTTGGTACCGTCCTGATACTTTCCACCCTAGATCAGTATCCTGAAAGACTGGATGATCGTTGCTTCTAACCCGTTTTCCTGGTCGAAGAATATGAAAAAATATCTCGGATCCAAGCAACAAGTCAATTTTCCCAGGTTTGTTGAATGTCGGATCTGCGAGCTGGATATCCTGTGGAATGCTCCAATCTTGATAGTTGAAATGTGTTGCAGGTAGATCTCCAGATATCCTTGGTAGGACAGAGCAATTAACATGACAATTGTAATCATGAATATTGGAATGTACCTCTGCGAAGACGCTGTGTTTGGTTTTGGAGGTGACTTCACCAATACCTTGGATTGACGTTCTATTGCGTTCCCTTTTCAATTTCAATCGTTGTACACATGCTTCTGTGATAAAATGTGATTGGGAGTCCAACAAAGCTCTACAAGTTTGTAATTTACTACTACCGTCTCGTATCTTAACTAAAGCAGTAGAAAGCAGTATCTGTTTCTGCGATCCAAACTTTAACGAAAAATAAGTGACAATGTCTGAATGGGGTTGCTCATTATTGTTGCTAGATGATGCCATTGGACCATCGCTACTTGCAGGTTTTTGTTCATGCTGCTGGATTTGGTTGCTAGATTTGTCTAAATGTAAGAGGCTGTGGTGCTTCTTATCACAGATGCGGCAATTACGAGAACGACACTGTCTTATGTAATGATTCTGAAGACAGTTGTAGCATAAATTGTTAGCCTTAACAAACTGTATACGCTGTGGTACACTCGCTTGAACAAAGGCGCTGCATTTATACAAAGTGTGTGGCTCTTTGCAAAACATGCATTGATTCCTTGTTGTAACATATGACTGCCGTGGTTGGCGAGTATGTTTAACATTGCTTTCCTGAGGTTTGTGGCTAATAATATTAACCTTGCTTTGACTAGGTAACATAGCTTCCATAACCTTGCACCTTGTTTCTAGGAATTCATGTAAATCGTCCAATGTCAAAAGTTGTTCTGAAGCTGATGACTGAAGTTCCCATTCTTTCCTAGTAACACAATCTATTCTTTCAAGAATCAACTGAGAAATTAACAATTCGTGCACTGGCACTTTAATATCTAATGCCTTAATTGCATTCATGTTGCTTAACGTTTGATTTAAGAGTGCTCTAAGATCAACAGCAGATTGCTTATTCACTGTTGGTAAATTCAATAAATGTCTGACATGTGCAGTTGCAATTAGTCGTGGATTATTGTAACGATGGCAAATCAGATCCCATGCTACATCAAAATTTTTACTAAAAACAGGTAAATTTTCTATCAATTTATGTGCTTCTGCAGTCAATGAACTTAGCAAATAATGAAAACGTTGAATGTCATCTAGGGCTTCATTGTTGACAATTAGGCTAGTAAACATATCGTAAAAATGCCTAAATTGAGTCACGTCTCCTGCAAAAGTAGGTAGGTTAATAGTTGGGAGCCGTATTTCCTTCCTACCTTCCGGTAAAGAATGATTCGGCAACAAATTTTCTACATTTTCTGACCCTTGATTAGTGGGAGATTTTTTGTCTGTTCCTTCTTCTATCAGAATTAACATCTTTGTTAAGGGTAAAATAGGCCCACCCACGCGTTGGCCGTGCGTGGCGACCCGTGTCGGAGGGAAGGGGGAACCTGGTGGCTGAGGGGACCTTCCTTGGGGGGAAGGAGACCCCAACACTCCACTTTGGCCCTTGCCTCTCCTAGACGGGAGGCCGGGAACTAGCCCATTCCCGGTCAATCGGCTCCTGGCGGCTGGGGAGCTTGGCGGCCCTTTCAGCGCACGCCAGGTCGGGCGAGTCGTGTACCGACCGTCTTGTTTTCGACAGGAAAATAGGACACGGCTATATCTCCCGGTAGTCCTGGCGCTCTGTGTCGGTTTGCAGCGCATCGTCCCCTTGTTGGGCTCCGTGGTGGGTGGGAAGCCGGGAGATGAAAAATTAAACCTTACACAACATGGACAAAAAATCCAAAAACCCCTCAGTATGTGATGAAGAATCATGCAAAACACTGCGGGTTGATGATGGCAGTAACACTCCTATAGAAATAGTAAAAGAAGAACCAAAGTTCTTATTAATAATTGGAATTGAAGATGGGGCTCTCAAGAAAGTCTCACCTTTTGTAGTGCCCAAGTTCATCGATGGACTTGTGGGACAGGTAGCCAGCATCAAACGACTTCGATCAGGTTCCCTCCTGGTCGAAGTCAAGACCAACAAACAGGCCAGGAAGCTACTAGACATGACGAAGTTCTTCGATGTCTCAGTGAAAGTGGAACCACACAGGTCTTTAAACACCTGTGAAGGAGTTATCACTTCCTGGGACCTTGCAGACTGCACAATAGAAGAGCTGTTAGAAGGTTTTCGTGACCAAAAGGTGGTCGCTGCACGTCGCCTGAAAACCAGGAGAAATGGCAGTTTAAAGGACTCGAACAGCATTGTCCTAACCTTCTCTACGACTTCGCTTCCTACATCCGTCTATGCTGGCTACGAGTCGATCCCCGTAAGGCCATTTATTCCTAGACCTATGAGGTGCTACCGCTGCCAGAGGTATGGCCACACATTTCCCTCATGCAAAGGAGCGGAACTCTGTGGAAGATGCTCTCTACAGAAGCATGAGGGAGAATGTGCTGAAAAGGACAAATGCGTCAATTGTAAAGGTGACCATCCTGCTTGGTCTTCCTCTTGCCCTATCTTTAGGGAAGAAAGGGCCATTCAGGAGATAAAGTCCACCAAGCGGGTTTCCTATGGTGAGGCTAGGAAGGAATACAGGATCACTCATCCAATGATGTCTGGCCCTTCCTATGCCAAAATAACCTCCAAGTCCGTCATCACCAAGGACGCCGCTGTACAAACAAACATTCCATCAGTTTGTGGCCCCTGCAAAGGCGTATTTGTATCTTTTAAGCCTCGAAATCCACCTAAGGAAAATGCAGCGCTGGAAAAGAAACCTCATAAGGCCCTCACTACAAAGGTGTATGACGATAGTGACACATCCTCCGAAAGCTGCTCTTCCCCAAGGAAGGCCAAGCACTTCCTGAAGAAGAAAAGCCCTCGCGAGCGGGAGGTAGAGGAAGACTTGGTGTCCGATTGCATCATGGACGCCGAACCCTCAGATCTCGCCGCAGGGTATATTAAGTATAAAAAGAAGCCCAAGCAGAAAGGGAAGACGAAAATTAAATTGAAGCGGTGATCCCTATGGCTGCAAAAATAATCCAGTGGAACAGTAATGGTTACCGAACGCACTCCGCCGAGCTGCAGCTTTTGCTGCAGCTCCAGAAAGCAGCAGTACTCTGCCTGCAAGAAACACACCTTCGCCCGGAGCATACCACCCGGATTCCCGGGTTTGTGTGCTACCGGAAGGACTTCCTGGGAGGTGACAGAGCCTGCGGCGGGGTAGCCATCGTGGTTCGGATCACCCTCCATGCCGAGGAGATCGCACTGAACACCAACCTTCAGGCTATTGCTGTCCGTGTAAGCCTAGGGTCAGGACTTTCTGTGTGCTCATTATATCTACCACCTGTAGGGAGGGTGCGTTCAAGGGAGTTGGAGGAATTATCTCTCCAACTCCCAGCCCCCTTCCTCCTATTAGGCGATTTCAAAGCCCACTCTCCGCTATGGGGCTCCACGTTCTGTAATGGACATGGAAGGGTGGTAGAAAAATATCTTGAGAAGACAGAATTTATTCTCCTAAATACAGGAGAATGCACACACCTGTCGCCTGCTACGGGAGCATTAACAGCTATCGATCTCTCGGTGTGCTCCCCAGGTATCGCGTCACACGTGACCTGGGAGGTATTACAGGACTCACACAACAGTGACGACTTTCCACTGGTTATCGCGGTGCTAAATGCTGTCATGAACGAATCTCGTTCTCCTAAATGGATTGTGGATCGTACCAACTGGCAGACTTTTCGGGAAAATGTGTTTTTTCCAAGACCAGCTTTGCGTGATGCAGATGCTTTGATGACAGAACTCACAACTGGTATCATAAATGCTGCATCTGTTGCTATCCCACGGTCATCAAATATCGCCCGTCGCATTCCCGTTCCATGGTGGAATGAGGAATGCCGCAAAGCTGCGAGGGAAAAACGCAGAGCACTCTCCCTTTTCCGTCGCCGGCCATCCATGGAGAACCTTGAGAGGTATAGGCTCATGCGGGCAAGATCTAGGCGTGTGATTCTCGAGTCTAAGAGATCTTCATGGCAGCGTTTTGTATCCTCACTAACTAGTCGAACCTCCTCAAGTGCAGTCTGGGACAAGATACGCCGCCTCTCTGGAAGGAACGCTCGCATCCCAATCACAGGCCTAATGGTAAATGGATCACTAATCACTGACAAAGCTTCTATAGCAAATGCATTTGGCAGACAATTGTCCCAAATATCTAGCACCGACAACTACCCAGTCACCTTTCTCCATCACAAAATCTGCCAAGAGAGCAAAACCCTGGACTTCACATCAAGTAATGAGGAGTCCTATAATGTCCCATTCTGTCAATGGGAACTATCACATGCTATCCGTGTCGCCCGACGAACATCACCGGGGCCGGATGAGGTACAAATGGAAATGCTCTCCAACCTCAAAATGGAGGATCTGACGTACGTCCTTGATTGCTTTAACCATATCTGGCAATCCAACACCTTCCCGTCTACCTGGAAGGAGGCGTACGTCATATCCATTTTGAAACCAGGCAGAAAGAACACTGACCCATCTAGTTATCGTCCAATATCCCTGACGAGCTGCATTTGCAAGTTAATGGAGCGTTTAGTCAATAACCGCCTACAATGGTACCTGGAGAAGAACAACCTGCTCTCCGATTACCAGTGCGGTTTCCGGAAGCGTTGTTCGACTCTTGACCACCTGGTAACCATTGAAACTGCAATGCAGGATGCCTTCATCCAAAGGCATCACCTAGTGGCAGTGTTCTTTGACTTGGAGAAAGCATACGATTTGACCTGGCGATGGCATATTTTATGCCAATTACACAAGTGGGGCATACGTGGCCATCTTGCCTATTTTATAAGAAATTTTTTAAGCGAGCGTTCCTTTCGAGTAAAAATTGGAGCGCAACTTTCAGATGTTTACACTCAAGAAAACGGGGTTCCTCAGGGCAGCCTCTTGAGTGTAACTCTTTTCTGCTGCAATTAATGAAATTACGGACATTATAAGGGCCCCTGTCCGTTTCTGTTCATATGTGGATGATCTTGCAATATATTGCTCATCATCCACCATCTCTGCAGCCGAACGTCAGCTACAGCTGACGATAAATAAATTAGAAAAATGGGCTAGCAGACATGGTTTTCATTTTTCTAACGAGAAAACCACATGTGTTCATTTCTCAAGAGCAAGGGGCCACACTCGTGACCCCTCATTGACCCTCGCAGGAGTAGAAATTCCTGTCAAGGAATCCGTTAGGTTTCTTCGCCTGGTATTCGACAGACGCCTAAGTTGGAAAGCCCATATCATGGATCTGAAACAGAGGTGCATCCAACCCCTAAATTTAATGCGCAGCCTCACAAATAAGAACTGGGCAGGGGATCGACTGGTCCTAATGAGACTGTATCGAGCCTTAGTTCGGTCCAAATTGGACTATGGTTCGATTGTTTATGACTCTGCTCGCAAGTCATATGTAAAAGCCCTTGATACCATTCACCACCAAGGTATCCGGATTACTCTTGGTGCCTTCCGTACCAGTCCGGTAATGAGCCTATATGCAGAATCAGGCGAACCCCCACTCCATCTTCGAAGACGGCAACTCGTGCTCTCATATGCTACTCGAGTTAGAGCTACACCGAGGAACCCAGCCTATTCTGCCACACTCCAGAGCCGCCTAGATTATAGGTTCATTAACCGTCCAAGTGCCACTCGTCCCATTAGGCTACGGCTATGTGATGCCTCTGCAGATTTAGGGTACACAATACCAGAAGTGGTCAAGATGCGCTCAATCAGCATTCCGCCTTGGCAAATCCCAAGGCCTAGGATGTTTTTAAAATTTACAAACCTTCCAAAACCTAACACTCCGCCTTTTATGTACCGACAGCTGTTTTTAGAAATGCAGGATATATATTTTAACTATGTTTTTATTTATACAGATGGATCGAAAACCCAGGATGGAGTCGGATGCGCTGTGGTGGAAGAGGAGGTCGTATCCTCCACATGCACACTCCCAGCTACAGCAAGCATCTTTACAGCAGAGATGACTGCTATAAACATGGCGCTAAAGCTAGTCCTTCGACATAAAGAACGACGATTCATGCTTTGCAGCGACTCTTTGAGCAGCCTTCAGGTTTTGGATACTTTGTACCAAGGACAACCACTCCTATTAGATTTTCAACAACTCCTGTACGAGGTCTCTCGTCGCGGAAAAGTGGTGACATTTTGCTGGATACCCGGTCACCAGGGCATCCAAGGTAATGAGATTGCGGATGCTGCAGCGAAAACTGCGGCATCTATGCCTTCGCAACTCAATGCTCTCCAGACAAGCGACATTTTATCTTGTATTCGCGAGGCCTCGAGGAAGAAATGGCAGGCTACTTGGGACCTCGTACAGGATAATAAGCTAAAGAGTGTTAGGAGGACCCTTGAGCACTGGAGTAGCTGCTCAAGAAAGGATCGCCGGGAAGAGATCAAGCTGGCCAGAATTCGGATCGGCCACACGAGGCTCACGCATGGGTATTTACTCAGTAGGGAGGATCCACCGATGTGTGATTCTAATTTTTAATTGTTTTATATTAAATCTACATTACGCTTTAAAATGAAAAATACTCTCGCAATTATTAACTGGGTTCACTGATAATAGATAGGTGCTCAATAACTTTGGCCAAAACTAACAAAGGTGAAATACTCCTTTAGCCAAAACAACTAGAGGGCTACAAAACCCAATGCATTTCGCCCACAAGGTGAGCATCGTCAGGGGTAAAACCTGTTCCAACAGTGACTGGGAGCCAACTGCCAGGTTTGAAACGGAAAGCATTAAGAAGACGACCGAGAAACAAGTGAAGCGCGGAAAGATTTTTCGGCGTGTGTGTCGATTAAATCTGTCAGTTTGTATAGGGTCTTGTTGAAATCTGTGTCCGTGTTCATAAGTGTATCGCGGTTTTTGTAAATGTGAAGGTTTTCTAACGAGTTTAGTGAGTTATTGGCTGAAGTTATCAATGTTAAATCGTTTACGTGTATACTATGACCTGTTTCAAAGATGTGGTTGGCAACGCTTGATTTTTCAAAACGATTATAAGTATTCAGTAATCAGTGCGAACGACGAACACGGCTCTTTTTCTTGCAATGATGCACTATCGATGAGGTCACTATGTTCGCTGAAATTAATTTTCTCACCATCTTTTTGTTCACTATGTACATTTCCCCGCGACTTCTTCACAAATGATAATATTGATATTAGTTTTTTTTTACTACTCATATTTATATATTTATTTATATAGTTTGTGCTAGGTCTTCGGATATGTTATAATAAAAAAAATTGACACCTGGAAGGCTTTAGTGACGCACACAAATTTATTCATGAATATCTGCTGTGTATCACCTGTTATTGTTGATATACAATACGGCTTGTTTTTCTCGTATTCAGTTCCTTTCTCTGCAGTTGATTGATGATGAATGAGCATGAACGTGAAAAGTATCATTTATCACGTTTCAACTTCTTTGTTGGTCACTCCGACTATCGATATATCGTATATGGCCTATCGTATATAACTTCACGGACATGCGCGAGACTATTGCTATGTAGCTTTTAAAATCGGAATTTTTACTGCTGTTGTCGATGAAAATGTATCTAATTAGGGTTTATTTGAACCTCGTAAGCAGTGGCGGCTCGTAGCTAAAATTAGTGGGGGTGCTGCTCCAGAAAATTTTTAGCCTTTGTTTTAAAACTGTGTAAAAGGAAAAAAACATGTATAAAAAGAAAATTTATTCAGGAACTTGATAAAATCTTAACAAAAAAAAACAAACATTTTTTACTTACTTTAACTTAAATTGTTACAGTTCAAGCTTGATCTATTCATTTAAAAATGAAATCCATTCTTCTTGTTTTAATTTGCGCAAAAAGTTCAATAATTTTCTCCTTGATCTCTGGATGACAATTGAGGAAAATTTTCTCAATTGAAAGTACTGCAAGCGCATTTAGTCTTTCCGAATTCATAGTGCTTCTTAAAAAAGTTTTTATTCTTTTCAATGTTGAAAAGCAGCGCTCTGCAGTTTGATTTTCTGGAATAAAGAATCCCCAAAAACGCTCAAATATTTCTTCATTCAATACGTACCGTAGAACAAGGACCATTTGAGTGTGTTCCGAAACATCTGTTGTGTCATCAGCCATGACAGCTACAAAGGAAGCTTTTCTAATTTCCGTCCTTATCTCCTCATGGTATATTTGTAGCAGGCAGTCAAGTATCTCATTCTGAATGGTCTTAGAAACACCTTTGAAGACTGCACTGGTTTCTAAGTGATTCTTCAAATCTGAATCTAATTTAGATGCAAAATTTACTAATCCTCTAAATACCCCTGGATTTACTGAATCGTCTTTTTCATCATGTCCACGTAAGGGAGTTTCAAAGTTTCCACAATAGTAAATGCAGTCTATTATTTTGGACAAAATTTCACGGTTCTTTTTAACTTTTATATTATGCTCATTGATTGAAAGTCTGTATGCCTCACTAAGTTTCTCCTTAATACTTACGGTTCCTAAAAGTGACAGTGAAACAACATTATCAACGTGCTTCTTTGACTTCTCATGCTTTTCAGTTTTTTCTTTCATTTTGTTTATATTTCTAAAACCATCTTTTGTCCACGGAACATCACCTCCAAACAGCAAACACGGGAAGCAAAACAGTGCATTTTTTACTTCACAGCCGCAAAGCCAACTTTTCCGTTGGTACCATTCAAAATTAAAGCTACGAATATATTTCTTGTTGTTGCTTTTGCCTGGCTGAGATATTAGAATATCAGGTGTTGAACGACCTCTTTTCTTAACTGTAACTTTCTCATGGAGAGATAGCTGTGAAAACTTAAGCTGTTGAAGTTTACTTACAGTCACAGAACTTATTTCTTGGGGATGCAAGGCCATGGTTAAAGTTTTCTGTTAAATAAAAGAACCGAAAAAAAATTAATCAAATAGAATAGCTGGAAGCAGAATAATAATCTAATTCTACACTCTTCTACACTTTATCACATTCAAGAATATGGTACACGGTTTTTAAGCACAACACACGCTGAGTAAAAAAAACTTCCTTCGATCATCACGCCAGAGCAACAGTGCTCTCTCTACCTGGCAGTCCCGCCTTCCTCCCCACCTCCCCTCCTATGTGCGCATGCGCACAACAGTCAAACACCACGTCGCTGGCACTGTGAAGCGCACAGTTCCATACAAAGATTTTTGTATCTTTTTCATAAACTGGGGGATGGCTACTGAAGTACTGACATTATGCTTAAGGAATATATATTGTACTACAAAAATAAAGAAAGAATTAAAGAAAAAAGGACTCATTATATTAAATGTTATCGATAATATCAAGTGGAAATAGGGGGTGCTGCAGTTCCGCAGTGCCTATACACGAGCCGCCACTGCTCGTAAGCATTTGCGATGAGAATTCCATTCTTTATTGCTCTTGAGAGAAAAATATGACTCCTAGGTAACTTACGTTCTGCAGAACATTTCCGCTGTACTTCTGGACCAATTTTTAGTGAATATTGTAAAGGTCTGATATTATGAAACGAAAATTTTATTGTTTAGCTTCCAGCATTCTCATTAATAGGTTATTTGTCTACAGCACGGCGATGAGGGTTTCATTTACTTGAGCAATCTAACCGATGAAATTTTTAATAGGTACGATTGGCGGTGCTTGCATACTACAAGCGCTTAAAAAATCACCATACACCAAGATCTTAACTCGTAAATAAACCAACGCGACAGCATTTGAACTACACAGAGCCCATTTAAATTAGATAGTTGTTTTCATTTTCCCAGAAATTAAAGCATCTATTCGGAATTTCTAAATTCTCTGGCAATCAGCTCCCGTCCAAGTTTCGAATTTTAAATTTTATTGCTCAGATCGCTCTTTTTAAGCAATTACTATAATCATCATTAAGGCAATGTTATATGTTATATGTTACACTAAAAATTATGTAAAAATTAGGATATTTTGTGTTATGATTATGGTGTCATGTGTTAGTACGTATCCGGATAATAAAATTAATTGAAAATTATTACGTCATCATATGTGTACGTCGTTGGCTGAAATTGAATGGATGATAATGCAGTCAAAGCATTAAATCAATGTTCTTAAAGTATGGAAAATCAATTCCCATTGAAAAGCATTGTAGTCGTTGCTATGGTAGTTAATATTTTTCAATGTTGAAAACCAAAAAACTTTTTATAATTTTGATTAAAATCGAACTTTTACGCATATTCAGCGTGGATTTGAATTCTCTTCAAGAAAAATAGACTTCATTCTTTCTTCCACAGTATGGCGCATGTCACGACTTTGTATCTTAATTAAAAATAATTTTAAAAAAGCAATTTTATGTAGGCCTTCACAGTTTTCAATGCTTTTCTTATGGGTGTTTTAAATTGGACTTGAGGGTAAAAACACCCCTTAAATATAACATTTTCTGGAATTTCGGATTTTTCCAGAGGTTGTACCTATCTTCATGCCAAATTTCAGCTCTGTAGCAATTCTAGAAGTACCTTGGGTTTTATGTATATCCTATATATGTAAGAAGCAGCTATTTATAATTATGTGCTTGTATAATTTATTAATTTTCCTACTGGTTCAGGGGTGGGCCTCTACTTAGATCAGACGTATTGTAGGTACATGATACAATGTAGGGGTGAGGCCATTCCCCACTAGGGAATTCTCTGCCAAATCTTTCATTTACCTTCAAAAGAATTATCATCTAAGCTACAGATCATCGCACAGCACCACTATTGACCACATCAGGTGAAATGAACAGAAACGGTTAAGTTTTTCAATGAACAAGAAAAAGAATTTGTGACCTTTTTTATTATTTTATTTTTTACACACCTTTGATACAGGAAGTGCAAAAAATAAATGAGCATTAATTATAAATAAACAATACCATATACAAATGGCAATAAAAATAGGGCCATGAACACAAAAGTGGTTTACATATGAGTATCAATAGTTGTATTAGTATATTTGGTCCAGAGATCAAGATACACAGAGATATAGGACAAGTCAAACATAGGAGAAATTAACAAAACAAAAAATTAAACATATTAAATTCAGAATAATAAGTATATGCCAAACATTAACATCATTATACAGCATCCATATAATCACATATACTATAACACATTCTGTTCAACAAGAACTCCTTTAACTTATTTTTAAAATTTTTAACAGTTTTTATAGCATAACGTAGTTTATTATATAGTTGTAACTCCATTAGTCTAGGACCAAGAGCAGCTGATCTTGTTCGAACAAATGGAATATGGAGGTTATTACTGCCTCTGGTACTATGACTGTGTATACTCCAATTTTTATGAAAATCAGATAAATTTCTCTTCATAGATACTAATACTGCAAGGATATAATATCTACACACGGTAGCAGAATTTAGTCATTAAAATTATGTAATATATTTATTGATGCACCAACTAAGGAGGAAGAAGAAAATTTTAATAGACAGAAATACAATCGGGTCGTGATGTTTTGCTATTTTATGTGGTGTGTTCGGTCAAATTATATTAACTCTTTCGTTTTATAAAAAACTATTGGAGCACACAGCGACAGAACACTTTTTCCCTGCAATTTCTGCTTCAATTAAGGCCTCAAATTTATTACACAAAGCAAATACACTTCCAACGCACTTTGAAACACGCCGAACGACTACTTAAATACAAGGGTTTACATGAGATCCCTCACGGAACCCAGAAGCCCGAGGAACCTTGTGACGTCACGCACTCACACCCTTACTTTCAGCTGAGACCACCACCTATTTTATTCACCTTGGGTGTAACCGACTATCTCGTATGTAGTATGTCGAACCCGTTTGTTATTCTTTTCAAGATATGTACGTATTCACATATTTCAGTTAGCAGGGATTTTTACCGAACGATGATCTTTTCGCGAAGTGTCGAGAAATTTAATTTCTCGAAATAATTTTTTTGAACTTATTACTTTTTTAAGCGAATTTATTCATGCCATTCAACTATCGTTTATGATCTCTTAATCTTTGCAGCTTTATCACTAGTTACATACTATTTGTGTTTATAATAAGTTTATATACTAATTGTACAATTTCATTACAAATGACGATATGGGTTTAAAGGTAAAAATGTGACTAAAAATTACGCTGACAAATTATTGATAAGGTTATCAATTCTAGCAAGTGACGGAGTTATTTGAAAGTGTTAAATTTTTCAAATGTTAAACTAATGGCAGTATATTTTAGGATATTTAGGTTTTATGGTGTTAGACTTGCGCGTTGCTATGCTAAGGAAAACGCGCTGCGTCTCTGACCCAATGCATCGGCGAAATACCACAGTTCTTATCGATCAAACAGTAATGACTGATGATTCTGCCCCGTATCAAATTTGAGCATTTCTCGTAGTCTTCGTTTTAAAAAGTAAAGTTAATCTTCGAAATATGCGAAAACATAGTGAAGCATCTACGACTATAAGTACGGTTGTTTCAAGGTAGGTTTAATTAAGTATTCTGATAGGAAAATATCACTTATGGCTATTATAAACCATATTTAATTTCTTTACAAACTACTCTCTAAATCAATCCGACTCCTTTAATACAAATACAAGCCTATGTTTAGACATCTATTTCCCAAAAATAGTTTTAAGGAACCGTTAATATGGGTACTATGCCTACGGAGGTGGGGCGCTTAATCAAGAAATCGATTGTCTTTGGAATATTAAATCAACATTTTTTGTTTATTGAGGAGAGTTAACCACATGAAAAATATAAAGGTGTCACTAAAGTAATTTATATGAACAGTCCTAAATAGAGAGTTGCAAGACACGGTGAACCAGTACAATAGTAAATAAACAAAAACTCCTTCACCGTACTTACTATTGATCCGTACTTGGTTTAAATGAAAAGATAACAATCGGAAATGATAGAAATAATATCAATTCGCAGAAAAATTATATATAGCTGAAGGCCCCGTATTCGGAAAACCTAAAATCCGTAAAGTTTGCAGCTAAGGGACTGGAACAAAAAGTTTTATTTCTGAGCAGCATATTATGTGGGTGTATTAAATACGAGATTTTTCAAAAAAATAACCTAAGTACACGAAACAATTAACTTTGCAAAAAATTAAGGGGCGTTCTGTTGACAAAAGTGATGATTCTGGCTGTGCTCAACTTCAAGCAAAACTTAATTACAGACAGAATTTTGTAATACATATATAAAGTTATATTGAATATCGTAAGGCTCCTGAAACCAGTAAAATTTGTATTTTGTAAGAATTTCGAAACAATGCTAGTCTTAATATGTTTTAATTATATATTTGCATGTGTTATAATTTCTCCCACTGATGACCCAAAATCCAGAAAGCCCAAGCTTTCTGGATAAGGGGTCATGAATTGTATGAGATCCCAATAATAACATTCCATTGGAAAACTAGTAATCGTTAATAATAGTGTTGAATATTATATACTTTGAGATTATCATTGGAAATAATTTATAATTAGGATAAATTTAGATCTACCTTGCATAAAGATAGCTGGATAATTTTTTAAAAATTTTTGTTAGATAATTTCTCCTAATCCCATTCATTCTGCCTTTTGGACCCTGAAGACTTTTATGCGTTAGATGGCTAAAACCAAATGATTTATTGTTTGGCAGTACAAGTTAGGACAAGTACTAATTGAATTATGTAATTGTGTACTCAAATTTTGTGAGTTTTATACAATAACTATGTAACTATTAACTGTAATTAATTTAGTAGGTTGTTTAATATGTTAGTTTTAACAATCTTCTCAGTTGATGGGTAAGTTGTGTATAATAAAAATAGTGTATGCAGAGGCATAACTAGGAGCAGAAGGCCTTGCAGCAAAATGTTGATGGTCTCCCTTCTTCCCCACCCAACAAATGCATATGTTCCATTAAAATTGAAACCTATCGTAAAAACTACAAAGTTGCACAATCTAGAATCGGGAATATGCTGTAAAGTTTAGGCTCAATCAAAAAATAATTAGTAACCAGAAATTTGACAACTGTATTGTTACACCACTGAAGTATATGCCCATTATGACAGTTTTCAAGAAAATCTCATTCTTTTTAGCATACTGCTTGCAGTATGTTAACAAGAATGAAATTTTGAAATGAAGCTGTTAATTTGTTGTTAATTTCTGAAACTCATATTTCAAATTTTGAGATACTAGAAATAGATTACTTCATTTAAGGCTGTGATTAAGTCCACTTACATTGAAACAACATGTAATAATAATATAATATATTTTATTAGTTCCGTAGGTCTACATGAACATGGAATAAGTCAATGCAAAAATATAAAAATAGTAAAAAACAATAGCCAGTATACTGGGCAGTCTTAATGTAATTTGTTTATTGTAACATTAAAGGCAAGGTAAATGCTATTTTGATATAAATAACTTCATTTTAGTAATCGATCACCAAGGGAGGGCCTCTAGTACCCTAATAACATAATCAACTTTTTATGATTATTACATGATACAAAACCATATGTCAAAATACAGCAGTGTATAGTACATGTCTTGATGCAGATACTCTGTAGTTATCTTATTTAATGTCAGTATTTGTTTCTATGGCTACTGATCTCTCCCTAATTTAATTTCTATGTGCACCATTGATAATGGCATTTCAAAAGTCTGGCAACCCTGTATATTTCACTATAATATCTATACACCAGTCATACATTACCTCCACATCCATGTCATAGCAAGTATTGGGAGTGACCACTCAATTCCATATCCACTTTAAATTATATCTGATCTGTTTATATTACAGTGAAATATGAAGGATTGTGCAACTTTTGAAATACCTTGTATTTGCCATAATGCATTACTGTGGTCCTGTTAATCTAATGGAGTAGTTCTGAAAGTGTGCAAATATAATATATCAAAAATTAAAAGAGGACCTAGAAATGCAGTTTGATGGTCACCAGCAAGTCAAAAAAACCAGTCATTCAGCATTTTTATCAACTAAGACAATAGAGTACTAAGGATAGAGAATTTACAAGAAACTCATAAACCATACGAATCTAAAAAAATTCAAGATTTGTCGTGAGACGCATAAACTATCAGACATTTGTTTGAGATATCAAGTCCCTGGTGTGAAACAAAATTTTTCTGTAAATTTGATATATTTTGCATGTGCATATGTGGTTGTTTGAATTTTGTCTGTTTGGTCCCTGTCGTTGTCGTGAGACATAAACCACCAAACGTGTTTGAGATATCAAGTCTCTGACATGAAAAAGATTTTTCCGTAAATTTGATATACAGGGTGTACCAAAATGAATGGGATGATTACAATTTTAATTATTTAATTAGCCAAAAGTGTTACCACAATGAAATAATTTGGAACATGTAGAGAAGCACTTCAAGTTTTGCCTGAGTTCAATGTATGCACCACGAGTTATGTGGCAAATGTCTATGTGATACTGAAATTCCTCCCAAGTGTGCTGTAGCATTGCTGCATTGACTTAGGTAACTCCATCTTAGATTCAGCCTCGTAGCTTTTCCAAGGACCATGGCAATGGTGGTGTGTAGAGATTCATCGACGAAACCCCAGAAAAAGAAGTTGATAGGTGACAGATCTGGAGATTGTGATAGTCAAGGTGTCATAAATTTTCTCATGGCCAAGTGATAATGTTGTGATACTCCATTCAGCTGGAAGATTAAATGACCAGGAAAGTCCTCCATCAGCTGGGGCCATAACCACATCTTCAGCATGTCTAGATAAGTGATGCCTGTAACAGTACGTTCTGTGAAGAAAAAGGGACCATAAACCTTATCCTTTGAAAGTGCACAAAACACGCTCACTTTTGGTGAGTCATGCACAAACTTCACACTAGCATGAGGATTCTCGCTCTGCCATTCTGTTTGTTTACAGCTACACACAAGCGGAAGGCAGCTTTCTCACTGAAGACGTACAAATCAAATGTCTCGTCTTCTGTTAGTCCTTGCAACATCTGTAGCTTGTAAGGCTTGAAAAGAATTCTCGTACAGAAGACCCTCCATGCTGTTGTTTTTGGGATTCCGAGTTGGCTCTTTGGGTTGACTTGTGTGGATTTTGAATGAACACTTCTCTGATTTGATCGACATATTGTTCACTTGTTGATGGCCAGCCTGAGCTCTTACCTTTATACATGCAGCCTTTATTCACAAAGTCGTCATACCAGCATCTGATTGACTTCTTGTCAGGTGGAGCAACACCAAATGTTTGGAACTGAGGCTGAAGTGTTTTCACAGATTTTGATTCATGAAACCACAAACAACACTACACTTTTTGCTGCTGAGATACCATTTTACAGTAGGGACGGTGATAGCACTGCAGTGGCCAGGAAGCAAACTGCCACATGTAACTGGGAAACTTGAAGTATTTCTCTACATGTTCCAAGTTATTACATTGTTGTAAGTATTCTGGTTAATTAAATAATGAAAATTCTAATAATCCCATTTATTTTGGTACACCCTATATTTTAATTGTATATCCTTAAAAAATTTTTTTTGAGATTCGTATGGTTTAGGAGTTTGTTGTAAATTCTCAATTTTTGCCGTACAGATAGCTCGTAATTCGCACTTTTGTTATATGCGTTTTTGTATATTTGCGATTTTATGCTGGTGAGAGATGCATAAGAACCCACGCCTTCTGCAAGTGTGGAGGAAGCATGTGGTGATGGGTTGGTAATTGGCAGACATATGGCTTACCCCGCAAGGGAAAGCATCAAGGTGTGTTGTTGTTGTTGTGCTGTTGTTGTTATTTATGTTTCAAAATGTAAATAATTTTTTTATAGTTTTAGTTTTTGAACTAAACAGATCGTCAAACTTCATTGCACGAATAAGATATTTTATAGTTTTAGCCGTTGAATAAAGCAGAAATGGAGAAATTCGGGCCATATTTACATATTTTAATGAATTACGGAATAAAACCTTGCACATCGAAAAATCAAAACTCCTGTGTAATCATATGGGAAAATATAATCATCTCCTGGAGTCGAACCTGGGACACTTACGTGAATGAAAATAGTTTTCTCGAGCTCTCCTAGTTTGCAGAAATAAAATGGCTTTTATAGTATTTTCACATGGCAAACTGTCCAACAGATAAAAGGGGGAATGGATGGACATGTGGGCGGATGGACAGACGGATGGATGGACAGGTGGACTGACTGACATATATATAAAAAATAATAATAATCAATAATTGTATTTCTTGAAACAATTAGTTGTAATGTAAATTTTAAATATAATTGTAAATTTTAATTATTATTGTAAATTGTAACTTTTATTGTAAATTTAAACTATTATTCTAAATTGTAAATATTATTGTCAATTCTAGTAAGAATAATAATAATCAATAATTGTGAAAGAATACTATATATATTTTATTATAAATAATCCTTTTTAAAGAGAAATGCATATCTATTACTTAAAAATTACCCATAAATTTATAAGAATTGGTTTGAATATAAGTCACACCTTTTTTTCATATTTGCATTCCTTGAAACCTAGAAACCATATTCAGAATATTGTTTTGGTGATATTTTAAATGCAATAAAAGGGTTAGTTTATCTTAGGACTATCCGCAGTGCGGATGACTTCACATGATGTCCGCATTATCTTTTTTTAATTTTAAAAATATTTTTGACTAATTTTACATAAACATACATTATAAATTTAAAAAACAAAGCTATATTGTTTTTTGAGTCCGAAAGTTACACTTGTTTGTGATAATTTCTTAGATTTTTGAACTGCAATGAATGTGTTAAAAGATTGTTTCAAAAAAAGGTTGTAGAGAATATTAATATTTACGGCATTTACATTTTTTTATGACATCTCTGGAAAGGATGCTTTTCCTACTACAATTGTTTTTTGATTCGAGGACTTTCGAGAGCTACTATGGCAGAAGTAAATTCTAGGCAATGAGGGAAAGCACATGGTTGCAAGTCAACCTTCTCTCATGGTGAGGTGGAGGAGGTATGGAGGGTTCTGAGCGGAAGAGGGTTCAAAGGTCTTTTCAAGGAACTCGTAGTCCAAGCAAAGCACTTTCCTACCAACCGAAACTTTTGTAAATTTCTCACATGTTAGGAAGGATAGCCTCTTTTCTACCAACCGAAACTTTTGTAAATTTCTCACATGTTAGGAAGGATAGCCTCTTTCCTTGCGCATTAGAAATGGCACTGATTACATGCCTACACCTTCGATAAATGTTCTAGAAACCACGAATTGACGTTGTTCTTGGAGACTTGGCCACCTCCAGTCCAGTCGATTGATAATTTGAAATCCCCCCAAAGAATTATTTGCTTATTGGGCAAGGGAAAAAAGCGAGAATCAATTCCACTATTTGGAGGTTGGTAGGAAACCCCAATAAGTGTTTTAATTCCTGAGGATGTTATTTTAGCCCATTCAATTTCATAGTTAATTCGGAGATTGGGTCTACGTTTCAATTTTAAACTTTTTTATGGCTAATCATAAGAGGACACCGCCATCTCCTTGGTCGCGATGATAAATGCTAAAATTCTGAATTCCAATAATCATTTCCAATTAAGGAGAATATTTTGGCATAACTAATAAGAGTTAATAAGAGCCCCAAGAGAAAATCAAATACCTTTAATAATAAAATAATTAATTAATATCATATGCCAGGACTCGAACTCCAGATACGCCTATCTGGGATTACGAGACTTGTGCTCAGGCAAGCGCGACCACTTATGCTGCACAAGTGCTAGAGTGAAAAACTGTAACCATAGCGATTAAGTAAAGCATAGCTTAAAACAGTCTGCTTTACTTCAATTCTAAATTACGTTATTATTCCTGATGTCAATAACAATACAGAGCTATGAAGTGGTGTATAATACCACCAGACATGCAATGTGTTCACAGCATGTGTTTGGAGCTAAGGAAATGGCAGATGATTTGCTTGACTTCAAAATTTCTCATACCGGCGATTTTGCAGGGTGTTGGATAGGCAATCCCGCATAGCCCTTGCATTTACTTTTGCACCAGGTAGTACATTGAGTAACTCATTAGATATACATCATTTTCCATCATCCTGAGTACTTTGATGCCCATGTTGCTGGACAGAAACCCCCTTCTCATTCCTCTCCCCGCTGATTCCAATTAAACTTGTTAGATATATATAAATTTCAAACATGCATATCGTCCCAAGTACTTTGATACCCATGAAGCCCATGTTCCCGGAGAGAAACCCCTATCCTCCTCCCCACCCCTCCCTCCGCTCATTCTAATTTAACTCATTAGATATATATAAATTTCCAACATGCATATCGTCCCGAGTACTTTGATACCCATGAAGCCTATGTTTCTGGAGAGAAACCCCTATCCCTCCTCACCCCTCCTCACACCTATTCAGATTACCCTCTCGATTAATCGACATCTATGCTTTCTCTTACCTTGTAGAAAGTCTTTTGTAGATGGACTTTTACACAAAATATAATACTACTTATGAAATAGGGCGAGGAAATGGCCATTACAGGCGAATCCATGATATATTAGAAAATACATTAAATCAGACAAGAATTACAACCACTTTACATGACCTACAAATAGTTGACAATGTTTCTTTGTTTCAACTTGGGAACTACTTGATGTATTTTGGTGAAATTTGGTATTAGGGAGTTTTGTTAAAATTAATTGACCGATTCCAATGTAGGTTAAAATGGGACAATAATTACGACTACTTTACATGAAAACCTAGATCTATTTTACAATGTACCTCGCTTGCTTTTCTTTAAATTCTCATCTGAGCAAAAAAATTGAGGACATTGTGAATTCTCAGAGAATGCATTTGGAAACTCTGTGTACTCTGACATGGAGTACATCCGGTATATAAGTCAACCGTAGTTTTCTTGAGAAATTTTTTATCATTTAAAATGTTGACTTATACGCCACAATATGTATATGGTATGTTGAAAATGAGACTGTAATGACAAAAACTCAAACTGACATTGATAACTTGTAAGAGATTAATGATTTCCTGCCTTGGTATTACATAAGGGTGTGCATTATTTATTTGATACAAAGCGTTAAGTTTTGTACTTAAACAAAGGGAAGTATACATGAAAGTATATTGCTAGTCAGATAAATGAATGCAATGTTTTGCAGAGAGATGGTTGATCTGTGACATTTTTGAAAGGAGGGCTTGGAAGATGTCGCTGTCTGTGACAGAGGGAGGAGGAAGGTTAGCAACTTCAAAGCAGTGTGACATTATATATGATGATCCCAAAAATAATAGTGCTATGATTTTACTGCTTCCAACTTTAAAGCCATTCATTCCTCATTCTCTTGAATGTTTAGTGACTTTTACTTATGGTTAATTTTTAGTAGTTCTTTTTGCATTTAATCCATTGCAAAAATTATTACATTATTCAAAACATCAAAGATGATTATTTTAAATATGGTGATAAAGGTTAAGAAACATGCCACTTAATGTCAGAGGGATTTATTATTATTATTATTTATTTTTAATTCCATTAAAATTGCATACACCAAGCATGTAACAATTGTCAAGAGCCATCATAAAAAGTTATTCACAACACATATATACTAGGAAAATTACATATCAAATAAAACACAAAATATACAAAGTACATAGTTACATATGCTACAATTTCTTCCTTTTGCAGATAATGTGTAAAAAACACTGCCTATGTTTCATATAATATCTCCATGCAAGTAACCTTCATCAGAAATAGTCATAAAAAGAACATTCACCACATATCATTAGAAATAGCTGCTTCTTACATATATAGGATATATCATATAAAAACCTAAGGTACTTCTAAAAGAGCTGCAGAGCTGAAATTTGGAAGGAAGATACGTCATTGGGTACAACCTTAGCAAAAAATCCGAAATTACAGAAAAAGTTATATTTAAGTGGTATTTTTGACCCCAAAGTCAAATTTTAAATACCCATAAGAAAGGCATTGAAAACTGTGCAGGGCTATATAAAATTGCTTTTTTTAAATTATTTAAAATTAAGATACAAAGTTGGGACATGCACCATACTGTAGAAAAAATAATGAAGTTTATTTTTCTTGAAGACTGAATTCAAATCTATGCTGAATTTGCATGAGCATTTGATATTAATCATAAAATTATGAAATTTTTCAGTCATCAACAATGAAAAATATAAACTACCAAACGACTCCAATGCACTTCAATGGGAATTGATTTTTCATACTTCAGGAGCATTGGTGTAATGCTTATACATACTGCATTATAATACATTTGATTTCAGCCAACAGCGTATACATATGATGATGTGATAATTTTAAATTATTTTTTCCTGGATACATACTAAAAGGCATGGATGATGTACACCATAATCGTAACACACAAAATATCCTAATTTGTACATACATAAACTTTAGTGTAACACATAGGCTATTGTCTTAATGATGATAATAGTTATTGCTTAAACAGGGTGATTTCGGCCATGAAACTTGAAATTCGAAAACTTGGATGTGAGCCAATTGCCAGAGAATTTAGAAATTCCGGATAGATGCCTTAATTTCACAGAAAATGAAAACTATTTCTTATTTAAATGGGTAATTCAAATGCTGGCATATGGTGATTTTTAAGTGCTTGAATAC
The DNA here is from genome assembly GCA_028673005.1 of Tanypteryx hageni. Lineage (NCBI taxonomy): Eukaryota > Metazoa > Arthropoda > Insecta > Odonata > Petaluridae > Tanypteryx > Tanypteryx hageni. Next base: position 6,693,116 of record CM054112.1, read on the forward strand.
TGCAAGCACCAACAACTCGTATTTGAAAGGAAGAAAACATATTAAAACTACAATCTCAAAATTCTGCAATATTTAAGTATAAAACAAGTAAATTACATAAGTTAGAATTTCTTCCTGTTATATGTTTTCGGAGTAGCATGCATCAATAAATTCCTCAATTGAGTAAAAGGCATTCTCCAGTAGAAATTTGTACATTTTGTTCTTAAAATCCTTTTCTGATCTGCTGGTCTTAGGGTTGGGAAGTAGAATGTTGATCCATTGAATACTTTTATATTTGGGAAGGATTTTATACAATTTTAGTATATGTTGGATAGGACGGTAAGAGGAATTGCCTCTAGTCAAGTGTTCATAGACTTCTTTATTACATATTATATCATCCAATGTAGCTAAATATAGTAAAGTCCTATATATTACAATGGAGGGGAGCATCAGTAGTTTAAGTTCTACAAAAGTATGCCTACATGTTTGATTCAGGAGTAAGTTTGCTATATAGCGTATTGCTTTCTTTTGTCAAATAAAATGTTTCTGTAAATTTGTTTTACTAGTATGCACCCATAATTCAATTCCATAGACAAGGTATTGGTAAATCAGTCCAAAATAAGCAGATTTCATAACTCCTTGTGTAAAGCGATATTTTAGGTTCCTTAAGACGTAAAGATTTCTGCTAATTATATGCGATATTTCATCTATGTGGTAATTCCAACTTAGTTTTTCATCAGTAATTAAACCAAGAAATTTTGTACAGTGGCTTTTCATTATCATGGTATCTCCTACAAAGTAACTATTTTCTGAGTCATATAAGCATGGGGAGAATTCTATAAAGCATGATTTTTCAATGTTTATTGTGAGAAAGTTTTCATTATAATATTGTGCAATGCTGTTTAAGACAACATTTCCCTTTATTTTCAGTTGAGAGTACAGCTTATCAGCTATTGTGATAGTGATCAGTATACAAAATTATTGCCCCATCATTGGTAACAGTTTGAATGTCGTTTATATATAATAAGAAAAGCAAGGGTCCTATCAAACCTCTTAAGAAAAATGTGTTCTATTCCAAAATCTCAAAGAAACATCATATAGATAACATTTCTTCAAAGTTGATATCTCTGGTAAGCATGCATTATAGATAAATCTGATCCCATATCTATAACTCCAGGGGTGGGGATGGCAGAGTGGTTAGAGTGTTGACCTTCCACACAGTGGTCCCAGGTTTGAATCTGTTGGAGGCAGGATTTTTCAACATGAGATTGTCCCATCCCCTACTTGTATGATTTGAGGAGACCGTGCATGTCAGCGCTCTGTCCTTTGGAAGGGACGTTAAGCAGTTGGCCCCCTTGGTGCTCTTCATAAAGAGTAGGCTAATGCCAGCACTGGGTTTCCCTCCTCCATTGTTTATGCATTCGGTGTGGAAGAAGTAATGGCTATAATAATCCAAGAGGTTGATTAGCCTGAAATTCCATACAAACAAACAAATCTATAACTTCATTCAACAATTGTCTTATTTTGATTTGCTGCTCTCCTAATTGATCTACCATTCCTCTCACACATCTTTCATCTCTTGAGTCTGCACAGAGAATCTTTTCTGCTAAATTGCACCATGATATGTCCACTCTCTATCCCATAGAATATTTTTCTTCGATCTATCCAGTCTTCTCTCCCTGACCCATGGTTTCTATGGTTTCCCCTTCACTCTCATTTCCTCTTTGTCTTTCATTTCACACCACCTTCAGAATCTTTTTCATCTGCCTAAACGTATCTTTTCCCCACATATCTCTTTTCCATCGCTTTCCTTTTAGATACAATTCCTGATTGAATCATCACCAAATACTTGACTCCTTCTGAAATGAGAGCCTTTCAGTAAACACAATTTTAATATCCAATGTTCCAAAGACATTAACTATTGATGGAATAAAGCAATCTAAAGATCCTATGCAGATTTCAAAATTATTCCCAACATTAACTATTGTTTTTATTTATTTATTATATTTATTGTAAGTTTTTCTGGTTATTTTTACCGGTTACTGTTTTATGTTCCATTCTAATATGGTCATTGTGATGTTTTAGGTCTTCATTATTAATTACATTGATATATGCACCTATAAACCTTGCATCTCTACTCAATAATATCTTGATCAAATTGGATGAGACTGGACATTTAAGGTGCAAACTTGCTCTAAAAATTAATAACATACATCAAAAGAGCAGATAAATATAAGATTTTTTTCTGTAATTATCCACACAAGGATTTAAAATTAAATTTATAAAAGCAAAATTGTGTAACAAAATTTGAAAATTCTATGCCTTGAATGATTTATATCAGCAATTCCCAAAGTTTACATGGTCATTCACCCCTTAAACCTCTTTTGAGAAACCGTGGACCCCCTCATAGGTGCGCTCATGGGTGACAGTTCTATGCGAAACACGTTAATAAGTTGTAATTATTTCAATGTAATATTTACAAAAAATCTAATTTATTAGTACAACTTACTTGTAAAAACATAAACTAAATATAATATATTAAATTATATTATAAGAAAACAAGTGGTCTGGAAAGAACTAATCTGCCTACTTTCCTTTCAATACAATTTTAATATATAACAAGTAGTGTTGTACACAGGTTTTCCGAGGTACAAAAGTGCTTTTCATCAAACTCACCATGGTATAATCGTATACTAACGTATTTGCTTTGAAATCAGATAATTATTTTTCCTTATATTGTGGTTGCCATGCTTTTCTGATTCATTCTAAACATATCTCGTTTTCCCATTCTATACTTACCCTACAAATGAAATTTCTTTGAAATATGTTCAGCCAATACCTTCAAATCCATAGTACAGAAAAATTCAAACCTTGATACTGTGGTAGCCCTGTTTAGTCAACCCAGTTGTCATGCAAACGAAAACATTTTAACAAAACATCAAAACGATCACGTTTCATAGTTTTTTGAATAAGTTCATTGCAGTACATCAGCTTATACGACCAATATAAGTGCATTTTTGTTAGAAGACAAATGCCCATGACAAGAAGAATAGTGATAAACTTTTTCACTTCATTTCTATTAGTGTCTTTCCATTGATGCATCAATGATCGATGGCCTAGCTGATGGGAACTTATAGACTGGTGAGCAAATCTATTTGTCTCTCGGACTATTAAGTCTAATACCTCATCAGTCACAAACTTCTTGTATAAAGCTAAAGGATCTGAAACATCAAAATTGCACTGTAAACCATCATGCCCACTATACAGAAAACGACGCTCAATATTAGAAAATGGTCTCCATACCTCCGATGCTCTGGCAGCAACTTCACTAGTATCATCTTCTTCAGATGACATGATATTTTCACCTGTGTCTGCCAATGAAGATGAAGAAGAACTATCCTCATCTGATTTAGAGGCTTTGTACGAATCCTCAGAATCCAAGAAATTTACTGATATTTCACTGTCAGAATCCATGGTGTAGCTAATGATAAGAAATTTTATGTTGCTCCAGAACTCTACGGAACTTTTCTTGTCTTACGATGTTACACGTTCAAAAATCCAAAGGGAACTGACGAGGACGACTATTTTTATGGCAGAGAGGAAATAAAGTAGGAGACAGCCGGAAAATCACAAAGAATGAAGAAATTCGCACAGATATGGCTTTACTGAGAAGAACCCTCCCCTTCTTATTTTCAAAAAGTATTGGAGGCAGCATACTGTAATAAACATAAAAATGGGGGCAACTAGGAGCAATTATTCCGAGAGGATAGGACATATGTCCCGTGTTGGCAAAACGCATATAAAGGAGGGTTGTTCTTTGCTTCCGAGGTAATCTTGCTGTAGGACACATGGCTCCAATCTCGACCCTCATCAAAAAGGAGCCGCCAAATATCATAAACCTCAACGAATTCATAAAGGCAATCCATTGCCATTGTCAGCTGACTATGAGGAATGCATAAAAACAAAAGAGTTCGGTGACACACTGACAAAAGAGAGAGAGGACATGGGAGTCGGGGAGAGGGGTTGAGGTGGGAAAAGGTTCCCGTGAATGACCTGGAGTGGATGGATTGACCCACCCCTCCACCGGGAAAGGGTGGAAAGAGGGATCTTAGGGTGGGCTAAGGAGAATACGGTTTATGGGTAAATGTAAAAGGGAGGGTGCTAAAAGAAAAACACTACAAATGGTTCGCTGAATAGTGTGAGGTATTGGAAAAGAGAGAGGGGGGATTGGGTTATTCCCAAGGGAAGTTGAGGGGATGGGGAAAAAGGTTATTCCGGAGTTTTTGGGATGGAAAGGAGGGATTATCGCTTCGAAAAAAGAAATTCATTGGTTAAAATGCCATCGCAGCCTATTATCTTGATTATTTTGCGAATGCCCATTTTACTTCCTTTGTTGGCGAAATGAGGAATCTTGAGGAAAATAAACTGATGTTCTGCTAGTCCAGAGTATTTTTTGGCAAAGTGAAAGGATAGATCCTTGTTCTTGAATTTTGTTTTGTGTTCTTCCACTCTTATATCTGCACTTCGCCTGCTCTGACATTCATAAGCTGCCCCACACTCATCACAGAAAATTTTTAAAATTCCAGATTTTTAGATGGTTCTATTTTGTCCTTAGCATGGCTGAGTAATAAGTGAGCTTAACTGAGACACACCAAAGACAAAATAGAACCCTCTAAAGAAACAGGTGTTCATAAAAATGAAAATCAAACTAACGTAATGAAAATATTTATCATTTCAAAAATAGTAAAAAATGTTATTTCCATTGAAATTTCTATTTCGATTTCCGCAAGCTATACATTCCCAGTACCAAAAAATGTAAACCTTGGAACTCATAAGATGCCTGTTTTTGTGAATTTTCGAGTTTTTTATAATAAAAAATACATGTATCACATGTAACCCTTTGAAATATAGAAAATACATTTCAGCCAAAAACAGCACACAACGAATTCGCACTGCTCCACATACTGACAACATGACAGATATGGAGTTATGTACTAGGCTCAAAATAGTTGAATCAAAACAAATTAGCAATGTTGTATTACAAATAGACAATTTTTGCAACGGAATATTTGTTGTTTGTGCATATACCTAGTTTCATGAAAATTCATTGGGTAGATGTCTAGATCGAACTTATATAAAAAAGTCCCCACATAAGCAACACTAATTTACCAATATTATTGAAATTATGGCATTCTCGAGAAAATATTGTAATTTATACACCTGCAATTTTCATGAAAATTGCTCGAAGCTGGGTTATACAAGCCGAGATTAAATTTTCGTGAGAAAGATTTGAATCCCCTATATTGGCAGCACGGATTGATAAATTTGACTGAAACTTGTCTCTGAAATTAATGAATTTTAATTATATATACATGAAATGCAGTGAAACTTGAACTGAAGGCAATATATAGCATTGCAAATAAAAAAATTAAATCCTCTATGTTGGCAGAACTGATTCATAAAATCGATTGAAACTTCGGTTTCTGAAACTAATATGTTTAACTTATATTCACAACAAATTTTGTACAAATCTGTTGCATAGATGCAAAAATATAACATTACAAATAAAATAATTTAATCCTCTATGTTGGCAGCACTGCTGTACAAATTCAATTCAAACTTTGTGTTTTGAAACAAATTCATTATATTTATACGTATACCAAATTTTGTGGAAATATGTTTGGTAGAAGCAGAGATAAATCATGCATACAGACAGACGGACATGGTGCATAACAGACAATAAGAGAAAAACATTCAACACCAACTTCATCCACCACCACTAGAATATTCCAAATCAAATGCAAAAACATAATATTTTATGCTCTATGTGTCATAAAATAATTTTTAGGCATAAAAATTGCAATTATCTAGTGAAAATAGTTAATGCACAATTACGGCCAATAGGAATAATCATGAAAATACCTTACATCGCGAATGTGTTAAGGACTTTTGTATCTACCAGTAAATGGCATGGTATTTTTTTCTTTCCATCTCACATGTTGGAAGGAAGTATTTCACAAAAATGAGTTTCTATAATTTCTCTTATTACAGCTTTGAAGCGGAGGATGGCATCAAGACAGCTAACATTCTTAACTCAATGGAATTCGAACATTTTTCAAAGCTAAGGCAGTTTTTTTTTGGACCTAACATAGCTTTAACTGACAGAAAAACTATAAAAAGGGAAGAGAAAGACCATCTTGTCTCTGGTGCTTCTCTTTCAAGGACTGAATTTGTTTTGGCACTGGAGAAAATTCTTGGTATAGTAAAATAAAATATGCAAATTACCTTTTTACTGGCTCACTTAATCTTAAATTCATTGTGTGTAAAACTAAGGTGACCGGATGTCCTCCTTTGGGAAGGACACTCCTTATTTTTCAAATGTCCTCCTTAAACGTTTTTTCCTCCCATGTCGTATATTCTGAAGGTTTTCCCATTTTCGTCCTTATTTTTACCAATGAAAATGAATGTTTTGTAATTTTAGTTGTTCAGCTGTCTCTATGTGCACTAGTTTCATCATGCTATCTGCCACTTGCATAGGGCTGGGAGCCCAGTTTGTATATCAGTAGATATTTGCATTCTTAATATTTGCTTTGTTAGTTTCCTCATTTGATCTCAATAGCTGAAAATGTGCATTACATCAATATCAACAAAAAAGAAACATGCCTATTTATGTACTAGCATAATTGCCCGTCAAATATGATGGGTATGCGTGAATTAAGTATTAAGTTAAAATAAAATATTAATGAAATTAACTTTTGTATGCACTAAAAAGTAATCAATGGATACAAGATTCACAAAATTGAGTGTTCCAGAGAGTAAAAATAGTTTTAGGCAAATAGAAATTTTATGACAAAGAAATACATTACGCAATATAATTGTTATATGCCCAAAAGTATTTTTAATTTATGGAACATTTAATTTTGTCTCTCACTCCCTCTCTTTCTCTCCTTTCTTCCTTCCTCTCTCTCTCTGTCTCTCTTGTATTAAAGCATAAAATTATTCCAAAGATACTTGCTTTCGTTATGAAAAATTAGTAAAATTTTCTATGATCTGGTTTGGCTTTCATGCACAATCAGATCAGTGTTTTTCAAAGTTATCTTTCTTTTAATTATATTGTTTAAATAATTATTATCAGAGGGGCCAAATTATTATCTAAATATTTGCTGAAAATAAGAAAAAAATCAAAATAATGAGATATAATATAGGAAGAATATGCAAAAATTTACTTGAGAAATATTTGAGCAAATTATAAGTTATTTAAAACGTATAGAATTTTACTTAATAATTGAATTATTTTACTCTTTTTAACATGTAAAAACAGGATAAAATGTGAATGAACAGTCAATTCACCATTAAAGGAAAAATGTGTAGTAACTTACTATGAACTAAATACATGAACTGCAGTGAATTTTAGCTATATATTAACATCGCAATTTTCTTTTAACTATAGTAGTTTTGAAATATTTTCAGAAAATTAGCTTTATTCAAAGAATTTTAAATAAAAGGCATAAAATGTTATTTTTTCAATCCTATTATAAATTCAGTTCAAAATATTTCTTGTATTATCATTTAAAGAAATCCATTAAAATAACAATATATTTAGTTTGGCAATGTTCATATAAAATGTTTTAGAATGAATTATAATTTATTGTTGTTATTTTTGTGCTGCAGCTCCTTTTAATTCTGTGCAAATGCTATGTCCTCCTCTTCCTTTTTCTCAATTTCTGATTGTTTCCATTCCCTTTTCCTTCCACCATCTAACTACTTAATAGATTCAGTATATGTATTATACCATTATATAAAAGTCTGATCCATATTAAAGCACTAAAATGGTGCGTTCATTAAGCATTAATATGAGGCCAAGAATTGAATTCAACCCTCTGGAGCATATAATGTGAATTATATATTTTTAAAAATTTCAGTCTACATAAAATATTGTTTCATTCAATCAAAATTTATTAGTTTTATTCGAAGGAAGTGCAATATATCCCTCCCCCCTCAAAATAACGCCATAGATGGACAGTTATTTCTTAAATTACCATGTCAACCCTAAATAAACTAATTTTGATTATACTCTGTTTCATATATCTTAGTGGCTGAGAGAGAGAATGAAGAAGAGCTTTCAAACACGTGATCTTATGGGGACCAATAGAAATGAAGTAGGCGGAGCCTCCCCCGTCGAGAGCTCATTTTCTCTCTGGCCTCCATTGTGCAATCATTGAGTCTCTGAGTGCTGTGTTGCCACATGCTAATGCCTTCGTTGTCCAAACATTCAAGCCCCCATCCCAGTCGCTTACCTCTGGCATCTTTCTTTTTCTTTTGAGCTCTCTGCAACGTATTCCAGTTTAGTAGATATGGCAACACCACCCCCCCATACGATACGCAGTCGTAACCTTCAGATTGAACTATTATATTTAAATAGGCAATAGTATCCCGTGGCACAGCTGCTCTTGTATGCTTAAAAACATATACTAAATGGTTCTTAGTGGAATTAAAAAATATAGTTGTTTTTCACATTGTTCGTTGTTATTTTAATTTATTGAAAATCTCTTTCAAATCAAGCTAAGAAAAATTCACTATTTTCGTATTTCATCGGTCGATTACAAATGATGAAATATGCTTTAAACTACTGTCGCTCGACACCATGCCTTTAGCATTCAGGTAGTACTATTTCATGAAATTAATGTTCCAGATAAGATAGTTTCACTTGTCGTGATTTTGAATGCACGGAACGAGTACAATGTCATACAGATTCTTTACGCCATTGATTGGCATGAATAGCATTGATCAATGGATGCTTTATAGGAAAGATCTATTTAAAACCATTGAGCTTGTCTACTTGGTAATTAGCTTTTTTCATTGTCGTAAGCCATAAAATAAATAAATAAAAGTTTATGCTAATTTGTTTTGTATTCTAATTTTGCCTTCAATATCTATTATATAAAGATGCTTCTTATAATATATATAGAAACTTGATTCTTTCAACTATATTACCGTTTTTAGCACGTTTTCGTGTCTTAACTGCAAATAATAAAAAAGCATTTTTATAAAGCTCTGTGCCATTTTAAATGGTTTTATTATGGGGTTAAGAAATTAAATATTGGGGTTGGAAAAGACCCTTTAAATATAAGTTTTCCTGGAGTTTCGGACTTCTCTCAGAGATGATACCTCATGGCCTATCTTCCTTCCATATTTCAGCTCTGTGACACTCCTAGAATCACCTTAGGTTTAATATCCTATGTTTTGAAGCGTTACGGGATGGAGACATTTAAAAAAAATTATTATATAGATATTAATAACTAATTATGTATGTATATCATTATAAATATTTTATAAAACCTATAATTACTATTATACTATAGTCAAAATTTAAGTCTGTGTTTATTTGAAGCATTGTATTCTTCACGTAATATTTATATAATATTGCTTTTAACACAGGAAATGGATGTGTTGCAAAAAAACATGGTTGTTGTTGCAAATCGACTTGAAAATGAATGTGAATGCAGTTTTACAGTGAATATTATTACTAATATTCTAGTTATGTCTATAACATCCATAGCAATACATACTTTAGAAAACGTATAACAATGTTGAACAAACTTTCCAAAATTTCAGATTCTGAACCTGCAATCTTCTTCAAAGCACAGAATTTTTGACACAATATAATCATATACTTCCGTATATAAAATAAGGATAAGAATAAAACCCATCGAGATCTTTTTTGTGTGTATGCAGGAGATTTTGTAATTGCTTCAAATAAAAGCTCTCATCGCCCTGGCATTAAAAAACTTTTTTTTATATTTTTTATCCTTTAATGAAAAGTATTTTTTCAAATCTTTGTGACTTCAAATTAATTCGACTGAAAATTTTCATCGAAAGGTGAAAAAAGTGGCATATTTATGAAAGGCCTCAAAAAATCATCGCGTGACCGGAAAAGTTTTTCTTTAGCTTCAGAAAAATAAAAATCCATCGAATGTTTGACTCCCTCGTCAGGTATAAGAAGTTTCATTGGCCACTGTTATATAGGCATGAGGGGACACAGAGACTATTCCTTTACCGGTACATACAAGTTTAACTTTTTTTCTTAAGTTTAGCGCTATAACTATATTTTACATACACATAAACATAGATGTACATAATTTTATAATTATTTATGCAATTATTTACTTAGGTCTATTATGATATTGCAAAATGAATCTTCAATGTAAAACAATTATTCTGACACTGTGTGTAATGCTTTTTTAACGTATTTTAACAAACTTTCCAACTAGATAGAAAAATGAGATTAGGCAGGGATTCTACAATCACCCATCAAAAGTCAACAATGAAAAAAAACGATCAAATACCCAGATTCGACTCCAGGGTATAATTTGTGTTTCCCATAAGATAACACATAAAAAGCGATTTTTTGATGCACAAGCTTGCATCCTTTTGCAAATTAAAATTAGAATAAATTGATCATCAATTTTCGGTTTAGAACATTTAAATTAAAACATTTAAATTCATGCCGCATCATTTTTGACGGGAACTTACTCTAGTTCTGTAATAAAACTAGGAATGTATTCCTTAAATCTGCAAAATTATTTGCTACCCCTTTGATTGAAGTCTTAACCATAGACGTAGAATACTAAAAATAGCATACATAATATAGCAACTCACGGAAAAAATCTAAGGGATTTACGGCTGCCTCACATCACTATAACTGTTGAGTTGGACCAAATTTTTTACATTGAACATGAATCTGAACAAGCAAATTTATGCCTTATGCTTTTAATTCAAGACCAAAATAAAGGTTTTGTTAAAATTGCAGATGTTTTTAGCGATAAAACTAGAGTGATTAAGGCTTTTTATATTGATGGTTTAGCAGGAATGGGAAAACATTTTTGTATAAAATGCTTTTACATCATTTTAGAAGCCAAAAAGTGAAATGTCTTGCTGTTGCATGGACCGGAATTGCCGCTGCTCTTTTAGATGGTGGAAGAACATCCCATAACAAATTTAAATTCCCCATTCCATTAGTCAAGAACTCTGCTTCTTCTATAAAGTCATGCAGCAAAGAAGGGAAAGCTTTATGGCAAACAGAGATAATTATATGGTACGAAGCTTCTCAAATTCCTGCGCAAGCTCTAAAGTGTCTCAACCTGTTACTCAGAGACTTACACAAAAATAACTTGCCATTCGGTGGGGTAATGATTATTTTAGAGGAGGATTTTTGTCAAACATTACCGGTTGTACCTAATGCTCCAAGAGGAATGATAATCGAAAGCTGTATCAAACACTGCTCTCTTTGGGGCTATTTTGAAGAATTAAAATGAACTCAAAATATGAGAACAAGTCAAGCAGAATTTGAGTTTTCCAACTCGCTACTTGAGATTGGAGAGGACAAACACCCCAAGATATTTTGTGATTACATAGATCTTCCTTCTGAAATAATTATTATAGAATGGGTTTATGGTCATGATTTAAATGAAAATGCTTTCCAAGATAGGGCCATTCTCTGTCCCAAAAATGAGCACTTCCCGTTCCATTATCAATCATAAAATTATTGAAAGAATGCCTGGAGATGAAAAAATTTATCTCAGTGCGGTTGAAATTGTAAGCGATGATCCAGCGGAAACTTCAAGATACCCAATTGAATTTTTAAACTCAGTCGAGTTGACTGGCCTTCTGCCTTATAAATTATGCCTTAAAGTTGACACAATTGTTATGCTGATTCGAAATATTAATACTTCAAAAGACTTGGTTTTCCTTCTAACGCATCTTTAATCATACTCTCTCTACTCAGGTAATGTCCAACCCAGTTTGCCTTCCTCTTTCAAATAGTCTGTCCTATTCTTCGTAGCACTTCATCGTTTTTCATCCTATCTGTCCATTTTATCTTCAACATTCTCCTCCAAGTCCACATTTCAAAGCTTTCCAAGTATTGGATGTCATTTTTCCTTAGCGTCCATGTTTCTGCCCCATACAATGCTATACTCCATAGATAGCATTTTATGAACTTCTTTTGGATATCTTCCCTTATATTCCCCGTAAGTAGCTGTTTCTTTCTTCTGGAAGACGCTTTTGCTTTTCCTATTCTAGTTCTGAACTCATCCGTATATTTTGCTTCTCTTGTTATGATGCTTCCAAGGTATTTATATTCTGAAACTTGTTCTAAAGTCTTTCCTTCAATACTTATGTTCAGATTCTCTTCTTTGCCTGATAGTCGAATGACCTTGGATTTTTCTGTATTTATTTCCATACCATATTTTCTACCTGTTATTACTAGTCTTTTATCATTTTCTGGAGTTCCACTTCCATTCTTGCTAGAAGTACTTGGTCATCCATGTATTTTACTGTTCTTATAATCCTTCCTCCAATTTGAAATCTCCTGTGCCTTCTAATGCTTCTTTCATTAGACTTTCTCCATATATATTGAATAGGGTCGGCAATAGGCAGCAGCCTTGTCTTACTCCTCTACCGATATTTACTCAGCAGGTGTCCACATTCTCAAACCTGACCTTTACAACTTGATTCACATATAGATTTCTAATCAGTCTCCTGTCTTTCCAGTCTACACCTATATCCTTTAATATCTTCATCAACTTTACCCAATTTGCTCTATCAAAGGCCTTCTGCCAGTCTACGAAACATGCGCAGATATCTTGACTGTACTCTATTGCCCTTTCTGATATGATTCTAACTACTCCTATAGCATCTTTAGTTCCTCATCCTTTTCTGAAACTGAATTGATCTTCTCCTAGCCTTTCTTCTGCCTTTTTCTCCAGCCTTTTATTAAGAACCTCGTGATGATCTTCAAAGTGTGTGACAGAAGGTTTATCATTCTGCAGTCTTTACAGTGCATTGCCTTTGGCTTATTCTTTAGAGGGATCATTTTCACTTCTAGGAAATCCCGAGGCCACTCTCTTGTGTCGTAAATCTTATTAATTAATTTTGTGATCGCTTTTAGTCCTTCTGATCCAATGACTTTAAGTACCTCAGCCGGTATTCCCTTTCTTTAGTTCCACTATCGCTTTTTCTACTTTGTTTCCATAATACTTGGTCCTAAGTTGTCTTCTTCAATGTTTTCCTCATCTTCCAGTTCTATTTTTGCCGTTCCTGCCTGTTTGCTGTATAATTACTTAATGTATTCTTCCCATACCTGTGCTGCATCCTTTGTTTCTGAGACTATCTTTCCATCCGTATTCATAATTCCCATACCATTAATTCCATTAGATTTCTTATCTTCTAATTCCAGTGCCCTAGCGTATATCATATTGTTGCGAATGCCCGCGAGATGGCAGTAACGTGTGGTTCGGGACGAAAGAGGAAGTAAGCTGAAACCGGAAGAGAGAGTGTGGTGGCGTCGAGAGAGGAGTAGGAAGTGAGTAGAGACGACAAGAGAAATCGGTGTGCATCGGCGGGCAATAGTCCCTAAACGCGGAACATACGCGTCATTTGGTGTCAGAAGTGGGATGTGCGGAATAGACCACGCCGTTTAATAAAAACAACGGGCCTTGGGGACCACGTGTCGTCTTCGCACGTTTTCATCGTGTTGAAGTGGACGTTGGTGAAAAGGGGTGTATGAGACTACGAAGCGGGCGCGAGATTGCCGGTACGGACGATATATACGCCGCTATGGAACCTTCGCTCGTCCGCGAGCTCATGAGCGAGATGGCGCAGCAGAGGATGGCCCTTCAGGAGGAGTTAAGGGCACAGAGGGAAGTCTTCCAGAGCGCGTTTTGTCGGCGGGAGCCTGAGAGTCCGCCAAAAGGGACCTCTAACCCCATGCCCCGAGCGCTCAGCGCGACAAGCATGGCCGCTGTCCCAACGTTCGTCGGGGATCGCGACGATTCGGCGTGTGGGACAAGCTGAGGGCTGGGAATCTCCGGACTATTTGCGAGCGGCGCTGGCGAAGATCGCGGGGGCCGCCGACAACTGGCACGAGGTGAGGGGCGTTCACGCGGCTTCCTGGGAGGAGTGGGTTAAAGGCCTCGAGGCAGCGTTTGGGCAGGAGCTGCCCTTAGAGGAGTGGTGTCGACTGATGGAAGCCAGGGTCCAACAACTTGGTGAGCCTGGCAGCCATTATGTTTACGACAAGCTGCGTCTTTGTCGTCGCTGCCCCGTCGATCTGCCGATGGCGGAGCAGATCCGGAGGATCGCGCGTGGACTGCGGCGTCCGGAAGTGGCGGCTGCGGTGATGTCAGGGGCGCCATCGAACGTCGACGCGTTCCTGGAGAGGCTGGAGGCGTTGGAGAATGGCATTGGGAATCCCATGATTGTCTCGAGTTCGCTGCCCGGCGCGGGAATGGGGTCCACTGCACTATCGAACGGCCGCGGGGTCCCAGGTGCGGGTATCTCCAACCAAGCTTCCGTGTCGACTGGATCTCAAGGAGCGGCGCTGTCTTAGTGGGAAGTGGGGGAGGAATTCATGTAAGGTTGGGAGGCGAGGGGGCGAACACTATCCTGGGCAGTGAGGCTGCCGACGCGGTCGACGTCGCACCCGCCTCTATGATTCCGAGCGCACCGGAGGCCGAGGTCGAGAAGACGACCGAGTGGAGTGCAGCGGTGCGGGAGTTGGGTATGATGGAGACGGGTCTGGGACCGGATAAGGTCGGCACCCTGGTAGTGGAGGAGGAGAAAGTGGTACCCCCTGGTGCATTAGCCTTCGTGACGGCCCGCGTTCCCGGCTCCTCGCCATCCATAATTTTAACCTCCGCGATGACGTGTGCCCAACCGGGTCGGGAATGGGCAAGCCCTGGAGTCGTTCTGGAGGTCAAGGAGGGCAAGGTAGAGATCCCCATCCTGAATGTCGGTCGGAAGCCCATAACTTTTAGGCGCTCGCAGCGACTGGTGGACGCCTATCCGGGCGAAATTGTTGGTTCGCTTACTGTTGGCGGCGAGACCGTGGACGACAACGAGGACGCTACCGCGTGGAACGTAGGGGACGAACTAGGGGAAGCGGAAAGGAGAGCGCTCGTCCGCATACTCCACCATCACCGTAAGTGTTTTGGCTCGGTGAGCCACCGACTACCCGAGGAGACTACCTTCCCCTGGCCGGAGGAAGCTCCGGAGTCCTACAGCCATTTCCTAGAACGAGTGGAGAGGGTTCGGAGGTGTGTGGCTTCTCGGACTACGGAGCATAAGCGCGCCCAACATGAGGATTACAACCGGAGACGAAGAGCGCCCCCCCACCTACAAGACCCGCCGGGCCGCCAGACGCGGCGGCGATTGAGGGTATTCCCTGGCACGTCTCCCAGCTGAAGTATTATCGGCCAGGCTACTACAGCGGGGATTCGGACACCGAGGACTATGCCGAAGGAGAGGCGACCACCGGCGAGTTCACCAGTGGGGAGGACTCAGATGCCATCGGAGACGCGATAAGCACCGAAGAGGTGGGACAGGACAGACTGGAAGGCATGGACGGTGAAGAAAAAAACCGGCCGCCTGCAGAGGAAAGGGCACGTCCTCGTCGCACGACCCGAAGGCCCCCTAAGCTGGCAGACTACGTGGCCTGCCTCTCCCACCACCCTTCAGGCGTCGGAGACTGCGGTGGGCCACTCGAGGGCGAGTGGCAGTGTCAGGAAGGGCCGAGTGTTGCGAACGCCCGCGAGATGGCAGTAACGTGTGGTTCGGGACGAAAGAGGAAGTAGGCTGAAACCAGAAGAGAGAGTGTGGTGGCGTCGAGAGAGGAGTAGGAAGTGATTAGAGACGACAAGAGAAATTGGTGTGCATCGGCGGGCTACCGTAGTAATAGTCCCTAAACGCGGAACATACGCGACAATATCGTACCATCCTAACTTCTCCATTTGTTGTATTACATCACATTTTTCTTTTATCCAATTTTCTATAGCTTTATCTGTTACCCTTTTCAACTCATTGTTTATATGTCTATAGTTGACTCTACCTTCTTCACTGTTAACGTTTTTCCATTTTCATCTCTCATCCATCTTCTCCAGCATTTCCTTCGTGATCCATGGTTTTCTGATTTTCTTCTCTTGTTTTGCAATCTCTTTATCCAAGGTATCCTTGATACTGGTTTTAGTTTCTTCCCATTCTACATCCATGGTCTTTGGTTTGTTTTCCAAATTTCTTGCTTAAACTTATAAGAGTTGAGATAACAATAAGATTTCGAGGTTTAACAATGAAATTGGAAGGCAAGGCAACATCCCTTTAAAATGGCAAGATTTCACCAAA
This sequence comes from Tanypteryx hageni, assembly GCA_028673005.1. Lineage (NCBI taxonomy): Eukaryota > Metazoa > Arthropoda > Insecta > Odonata > Petaluridae > Tanypteryx > Tanypteryx hageni. The sequence continues at coordinate 6,709,271 of CM054112.1, forward strand.
ATATGTGAATTAAACATTTAATATGAGTAATTTTGAACTGTAGGCAGGAAAACATGAACAGAATCAGAAATTTTATAATTGTTTCTTTAAAATGGTTTAGATTCAAAGATCATGAGCCAGTTTTTTCTAATTTTAATCTCAAAAAGAAGAAAAGCCTGCATGTGAAATAGTCGATTTTTACGTGTTATCTTATGGGGAATGCTAATCTTCCCCTGGAGTCAAACCCTGGACATTTTTTGTAAATTTTCCTTTGTCACAGGAGTTTCATATCTGAATAGATAATCTCTGCCAAATTTCAAGTTTATATCTGCATATTTGATCGAGTTATTCAAGTTTTAACAGCATGACATGGACCAACCAACATAGCCTTTTATTAGAAGGGGGGATGTCAGGTTTCCACTCTTACCAAAAATATTTTTTTCCAGTTGAGTGCCTGACTGAATAGCACTAGCCATACCAGATATCATCACGAGCCACTTCTTGGCCTGCGAGTCATGGGTTGCCCACCTCTGGTCTAGTACATACGTTATTTTTGCCACACAAATACACGTTATCAATTTAGTTTATCTTTCAAATGTATTTGTAATATTTTATGTAACGCTAAATTATGAAATTTGGGAACAAAGAGCAGCTAATCCATGGTGATTTTAAAGCTACTACCAATAAGGTTGCAGGTTCAAATCCCATCTAGGACATTTCTGTTTGTGTTTGTTGTTTGGTGAGTTATAGATTCACTCTAAATTGGCCCTTTGTATGCTGTATGTGAAATATTAACGAATAAATAACTATAAATATTAAATGAATAATAATTATGTGGAAAGTAGGCATAATAAGTTCCTTATTCATATTAAATACACAGTACTTTTCCACAATTTTTTATTTTTGTGACTGTATTCTCACATCATACAGCATCATCTGGCAAGGTGAACAGGGGTTTTAAAGGAACCCATTTTGTACAACTCTTTTGTCAGCAACTGTTTAATTTTAGCTGTGTGGTTTTCTCAACCTTGCTTCCCCACTCCACTCCACCCTTCCAACGATAATCTTATCTTTACCCGCCCACCTCTGGATTTTCTTTATAACCTCTGTTCACCATTCCTTCTTGCCAGATGATGCTGTATCACATACAAAACTGGTTGCAAAAATAAAAAATTGTGGAAAAGTACTAATTGTGTATTTTATATGAATAATTTTACCTACTTCCACAAAATCATGCATCATTTGATTAATTATATCATACATTCTGTTTGGATCATCTTGTTTAAATATCAGTTGAAATCCAAATCAAATCATTTCAATTTGTGTGGTATGATTTGCCATCTTTGATAAACTTGTCATGTGGTATTGTGAAAACATTTGTTTTAAAATTAAATAAATGCATTTAATTTTTCTTGTAAACATGATATTTTTTAAAATGAAATGTCAAATGCCTTAAGCCTGTTGTATATTGCATGGGCTCATGTACAATCAGCATTTTATTAAAATACATGAAATAAGCCATATATCATAGGTTTTTTGATAGTCTTTCCTTTGTCCTCCGGTATTGTTAAAAAACCTGGATTTGTCCTCCTGTTTATTTGAAAATAAAACTGCTCACCTTAGTAAAATTCATTTAATTTTAAAGGAAGTGGCACTTAAATAGTTGCTACATAATTATGAAACATTTTTGTATTCTATTTTTAATTCCTCCTATTTATTAGTTATTTATTTTTGTAAATATGTAATTTTCAAAAATTTTCAATTGACATTTATGCAGAAGTACTACTGAATACTATATATAAGTTTCTATGATAAAATCATTTTCTAACTCCTTTTTTAATTTATATTTACATTATCCATTCCATAGATTGGCCTGGTTCTGGAATTAGTGCAGCTAAACTATTTGATGACATAGATATGGAACAAAGGGGGTTCATAACTTGGGAAAATTTCTTAGATCATGCGATCCAATGGATGGGAGCCAGAGAAACTTCAAGAAATCAACGTATTCTATCTTCTAAAGCAAGATTCCATGGATTAAATTATTGCAAGGTTAAAAATTTTCAGTGGATACTTTTTAATTTTATTTAGTTTTACTGTTATATGGAAATGAGCTTCATGGCACAAATCAAATGGTAAAAGGTAAAAATCTCCAAAAGTCGTACCAAATCTAAGGTTAAAAAATGCCTCAAAGAGAAGGAAAGAGGAGGAAAAATTTTAAAAAGAAAACGATACCTCACCCAATCAAACCTGTCATTTAGGGACTTTTTAGGGCTAGCGCCAGGAAGAGCAGGTTGACACCCAGGTTTACGGGAGACTTCTCCACACCAGTGACTTACAACGACACACACCCACAAACAAATTGGGTATTCAAAAAAATTGCAGTGACACTTGTCGTAAGATAAAACAAACAAATGAAGTCAGAAAAGAAAATAAAAAAATCGGCGAGGCCGATTCAAGGAAGGCGTAAGGAAGAGAGTGGGACTGATACATGTATTTTGGCTACCAAGTAGCCCTCTTCAGAGTCCTGAAGGTAAGATAATGAACAGCCAGGGAAGCTCGGTGTTTATATATAGTGCCAGAGGAGGAGGGGATGGAAGAAGACGGTTGACCGAGACAAAGGAAAAAGTGAAAGGAGAGGGGGAGGGGTTGTTGTAACCATCAACTAAGCAAGGACACAAAGGAAACAAATTAAGGGAAGTGAAACAAAAAAAACTACCGTAAATACCCGCGTATAGTGTGCACCCTCGTATAACGTGCAGGGGGGTTTTCAGCCTCGTGATCTATTATTTTTCTATATACCCGCGTATAGTGCGCACCGATTTTTATAGCATTATCGTTCCAGAATAAAGTAGATGGTGTAACGTTTTCTGAAGCAATGATTGAATTATTGGTATTATGAATTGGTAAAATAATGAAAGTGGGAAATGAAATTTTCGAATAACGTTCCAAAAGATTGTCAGCTAACTCAATCATTACATACTCTATGTTTACTTACAAGGTGATATTAGGATATACACAATAAATCGAATTATATTAATTTCATAGTATGGCATATGACATTGTTTGAGCTACTAAAATGAAGAAATGACGATAATCCTATTTTTTACATACGTTTTTGTCACGCCTAAGGTGGACGGGTTCGCCCAACCTTCAGTTTTACCCTTATTAGAACACTCTGGAGCATGTAAACACTATAGCAAATAACCATAATTAACTACAGACTCTAAGAACCAAGAATAAATCACGTATCACCAGGCCGGGCGCCGGTGTAGGGTGACGTCATGCGTAAGATGCCGATTCCGATAACAACATCGAAGAAGAATGGTCCGGTTACGAAGTATTTCTTGGCTTTTAAAATGAATAAATACTGAATTCATTCTTTTCATATCTAATTAATGAATGTTTGTAAAATTAATTAATAAATTTTAACTATTATCTATGTTACTTTTCGTAAAAATCACCAATAAAATTATGAGAATACCCGGGCAGTAATTACTGTGCCGAAATTGTGGCAATATGGGGTCAAATGAAAATAGGAAGATTATGTACCCTCGTATAACACGCATCCTAATTTTTAACTCAGATATTTCTAAAAAAAAGTGCGCATTATACGCGGGTATTTACGGTAATATTAAATTTTTTCTGTCAGAAAGTGCATACAGCAGTAATGGAATGGAGCCACTATCCTGATTTAAAAGGTAGTTTTTTTTTAATCAATAAACTCTCATACGGCTCATGCAAGTTGCTAGGAATGTTTTATTAATTTTAGATTTTCAAAGCTGATTTTGTGATTTATGTTAATCATATATTCTGCTACACTTGATCTTTCATGTCTTCTATAATTGTAGTGGCTTAAATGTTCTTTAAATCCAATGGAAATACTACATCTAGTTTGACCTATGCAAGCTAATTCACAATTTCTGCAACTAATTTTGTATATGCCTGATTTTTTCGTATGTAACGGTTGTCTTTCATGTTTCCTAAGAGGTGTCTTAATTTTGTGTTGCTAGTGTATGTGATTTTTGTGTCAAAAGTTTTAAATATGCTTTCTAGACTATTAGTTAGTTTTGGATAATAAGGTAGTTTAATATATTTTTTGGTTTGTTGCTCATGAATGTGGTGGAGTTTTTTAGTAGCAGAGGCATAGCCAAGGGGTAGGTTTATGGGGCTCAAACTCCCCATGAGAAAATCAAAAAATTATTTTTTTTACTTATTATTTTTAACTTTTTTGTTATTGATTGTTGAGAAATATGAACATTTTAAATTTTAAATAAAAGAAAAAATATTTGTTATTATTATTTTTTGACTGTTTTTAATACAACTACTAGCTGTAAGTGCCTGGCGTTGCTCAGGTTTTTAGGTCAAGACAGAAAATATTGAGTAAGATTTGAGGATAAAACCAATTAATGAAACGAAGTTCATTTTTATTGTAATGCTTCATGGTATGCAATATTTCTTGTCTTCTCATCTTTTGCTCAAATAAATAAATTTTTCCTGCATCATTGATTGACAAATTTGGCGATTTTGTATTGACTCAGACTCAAGGGATGATATTCTGCCACAATCATCGCTATCAATTGCTCATCCAATTGTTTAACCATGGTCAAATAAAGTGGTTTACTTACAAGTGCTGATCTCTTTGCTTCATGGAAAGCTTTCCTTGAATCCCCCTTGCTGCTTCTTCTTTGACTGTGACTTGTTTCTTTAGTTGCAGTAAAGGGCAGTAGTAGCTCCTGCTGGTGGGGTGAGATGCTTGTGCTAGGAATAGCTGAGCTTACAACACAGTTAGGGTGCTTTCTCTTCAAATGTCTGTTTAAATTTGCGGTAGAACCACCTTTGATGGAAAATATTTCTGAGCAGATATTGCATTTAGCGGAGTGCTCACCAACATTAGTGAACATCTTCCAAATTCCACTTCTTTTGCACTCCATTTTTTCGTATGAAGCACAAAAATTACTTTCCAACAAGGCCAATGCAATCCTTTTCATCATGGATGTCCCTCCTATATTTATTTCTCTCACGTTTCAAATGGTAAAAACCTTGGGTGCAAGAATTAAAAAATTTTAGAATTAAAATTAATTCTTAATCAAGTATTGTATTATTAAAATTAAGAAATTAAAGAATTTTGATGGAAGAATGGTAAAAATCCTTTGATGATATATTTTCCTTCGAAACAACAAAGTATTATAAAATAATTATGAATTAAGTTACTAACCTGCTATGTAGTAGATTTTGAAGCATCACACTGTTTTTGGGAGAAACTATCTCTCACGCAATCAATGTTTTTCCGTTGAAACTTAAACTCACTTTGAAGTATCTCACTGTTTTTTGGGAGAAACTAGCCTTCGCACAATCATTGTTTCTTTGTCAAGACTGAAACAAACTGGAGAGGAGTGGGATTCCCTTCCAAAAATTCTAAAATGCAACATCTTGTGGAGGAGGAGAAAAGCGGCATGAGGCCTTCTAAGTGAATAAAAGTAACGGTAGCTACTTCCCAACCTTTTTTTAGTTGCTAAGGAAACAATGTATGTACTGAAAGCTTGAACCAGATGCAACTGTTTTAGATGACAGAAAGGTTAGTGTGACCACAAGGCGTCTTGGATGAAGATGGTCATGTCTCGCTATCGGTAATCCATGCCGTTACCATTTGCAGCTTGGTTTTATTACGGTCTTCCTGTTTATGATATCGCCATCCTTCGACTCATGGGTGGACCGGGCATGTGTGAGACCGGGGGGGGGGGGGGAGGGAAGGGGGGAGGGGGGGAGGGCATTCAGCAAATTCGGTGTCTTCTTAACAGATTTGGAATTTTAGAAAAATTGAAAAAAATCTTGAACACCTGCCTAAAATAAGAGAATTATTTTACTTTTGTGTAGCTGATAAAATATTATTTTTTTTGTATGAACATGAAAATGATAATCAAACAATTAGAAATAAACCATGCAAAAATGTGATTGTTTCTCGTCTATTAATATCCCATGCACCCATAATATCCTTTTATTCACAATCATTTCGAAGTACAGAATTAAAATCTTGCGATCCCAATAAACAATAAAAAACATTTTGTTGCGCTGCGAAAAGAACAAAGACATCACTCTGGTATGAAATTCACTTTTGCTAATGTCCGATTTTGTTCCTCCAACTCCGGAACAAAATTCTCTGAGTCTGAGGAAAGAAATTTCCGAATCCATCATTTGTCGAGTCCGAGGAACCATTGAACCTTATATAAATTATAGCGCAGAGGTAGTCCCCAAGACCACTAGCCTTACACCAAGTTTCATGGAAATCGGTCCATTCATGAAGAAAATGTTAGGGAGAGACACACACACAGACGCCGAGGCGATCTCATAAGACTACTTTCTATTTTTTGGAAAATAGGCTAAAAATGGTCAGAGAAAATTTGAAAAACATTCAAGAATGGTATTTTTCTACATTGCAGTTTAAAAACCATGAAATCCCTCGCCTTATGCATCAGACTCATAGAAATTGCCAAATACATCCTCTGGAACAGATGTTACGATATCGGGCTCTTTGTGATTTGTAATAATTGAAGATCAGATATAGGTAGATATCAAACAGATGATATGACATCTTGTAATATAAAATTAATCGGAAGGTTAATAATTATTATTTTGTCATGACCACTTCACAGATTATAAGATTTATTGAGTGAAAAAGTGACAACTTAAAAAGCAAATATATGTAAAAAATGAATTTTTTAGTCAAAGAATCATGGTTGACTTAGACACCTAGTCATCTTAGAGACCAACATATATTGTAGGTCAAATTTAAGTTAAATTTACATAATGCAATTGACTGTTTTTATATCCAGGCAATTTCGTTCATCAGACCAAGCACACTATGCAAAACATGGAAGTAAGTTTCATTTAATAGTGATTCAAAAAAATTTGCAATAAATTTACAGAGTTTTTCTTCTGCAAGAAAAAATACCTTCAGTGCTACAAACACTTTTAATACTTGATCAATCACATGGTATAAACTTAACCAGCGATTTTTTTAATGTGTCAATAATTTTTCATAATGCACATCTACTAAAAAACAAAATTCCTTCAATCACTTGGTATGCACTGCATAAGTTGAAAAGTATGATAATATTTTCACTGTGACCACCTCCACATCACAAGATAATCTCTCAGCACCTGATCATATTGTGTTATGCAAAACGTGCTGAGCATCCCACGTCCTGTAACTTATGATTGATTTTTTGCTAAATTTATAAAAGACATTGTTTTTGCCTTTCTCAGTAGTTCCAGACATCTAAAACAGATCCTTCACTGTCACAGCATGCAGATTATGGAATAGCCTCAAATCTGAAATAAAGCACTCTTCATCCCTATGTACCTTCAAACATTCATACCACAAACATCTCCCATTCATTATCCTAAACTGACAAGCAATTACTTTTCCTTACAGGTTGTCAAAAGCATTTAATTATCTACATATGTATATGTACATCTTAATGTGTACTTGTTACTTTCTCCATATACAAAATATAGAGAAAGTATTGTTTTCATTTAAAAAAATCAAATTCAAGATTTCAATGGAAATACAAGTAAGCCCCGCACTAACACAGTTTCACCATGCGTGAATTCGCACTAATGCGGTAGAAGTACATGCAGCATGGATCACATCATACGTGGCCCAAGATTCGCAGTAGCGTGGTAAATCTGACTCAGTAGTGCTATCTTATTAGTACATAGTTGTTTATGTGCGACTGTATTTCTAAAGAGCCATCGCATTCTCATTCGAAGCGACATTGTTATCAGAGGCAGCTGTGTGGGCACTATGAAGACTCTTGATCAGTCAAAATTCAGCCCCTCTCGACATTGCAGCTACTTTTTTTATTACAAGGTGTTTTTCGTCATGTATCGAATAGCCTCTTTTAGCTCAGCAGTTCTCAGAAAGTCCTCCATCTCATTAGTCGACTTGAGTCTTTGCTAGTGATAACGTCAGTGTGTGTGTTTTAGAGTTGAGTAAAATTATATTTTATTTTAATATTAATCCTAACATAATAACATCAAAATATGCATTGACATCAGAAAGTGATTCAGAAAAGAAAAAATCAAGAAATGTTCTGTCATTGCATCAGAAAATGATTATTTTGGGAAAAATAGAGCAAGGAAGAACATATGCATCTTTAGCTAAAGAATATAAGTGCAACGAATCATCGATACAAACAATTAAAAAGTGTGAGGACAAAATTAAAGCAAGCATTAGGTTGACAACAAACTCTGGAAGTGCAAAATCCACTTTTGTCAGTCGACGTGATATGCTTATTGAGAAAATGGAAGTTATTGAATATTGGGATCGAAGACCAAAGGAATAGAAATGTGCCTCTCAGTTCTAATATGATTAGATTCAAAGTATTTATCATCACATAAGTCTCAAACTGCTAGTGCTAGTGCAGATGGTGAATCAAGTTTCAGTGCATCCAAGGGATGGTTTGATAGATTTAAAAAAAGAGCAAATCTGCACAATATAAAAGTTGTCGATCTGCTGATGTAGGGGCAGTGGAAAATTTTTTACCGGAATTGAAAAATGTAATAGAAGGGGGAGTTTAAATGCCAGATCAGATTTTTAACTGTGATGAAATTGGGCTTTATTGGAAAAAAATGCCTGGCAGGACATATTTATCTAATGATGAACGGGTTTCTCCCGGATTCAATGTGTCAAAGGACAGAATCACTATCCTCTTTTGTAGTAACGCTTTTGGTGATTATAAATGCAAGCCATTATTAGTGTATCATTTAGAAAACCCAAGAGCTTTGAAAGGAACAAATAAATCCTCTCTTCCTGTTTACTGGCGATTGAATAGAAAAGCATGGATGACAGGCTCACTGTTTAGTGACTGGTTAGAGTGCTGTCTCAAACCTGAAGTTGAAGGATATCTTAAAAATAAGAATTTATCATTCAAGGTGCTCCTTATCTTAGACAATGCTCCAAGTCACCCAATGTCACTTCTAGAGTGCAATCCAAATGTAAAAAGTTATGTTTCTTCCACCGAATACAACATCAATTTTACAGCCCTTGGACCAAGGAATCATTTCAACTTTTAAATCTTATTTTCTATGTAGAAGCTTGGCACATCTCGTTGATAAAATTGAGAGATTTCCAAATAAAAACGTGTGCCAATGTTGGGCTGAATTTACAATACTAACAGATATTGAAATGGGAATAATTTTGAAACGAGAAAAAAATCTGCTATGACCGGGAATCGAACCCGGGTCTTCCACTTGCCGGGTGGATATTCTACCTCTGAACTATCGTAGCAGAACACTTTTTCTCGTTTCTGAACACGGATGTTTCCTTGGTTGGGACGGAACTAGCCAAGCTAGTATCAAACTGCCCCAACAGATGTCCTCTAAGAGATACATCGAAGAAAACTCCTCCCTCTCAAATGGTGAGATTGCTAAGGAAGAAATTGATGGAATGAAGTGATCCGAAGATCCTATGCAGACAGGCATAAGCTGTAAAGGTGGGAATAATTTTGAAACGAGAAAAAAGTCTGCTATGACCGGGAATCGAACCCGGGTCTTCCACTTGCCGGGCGGATATTCTACCTCTGAACTATCGTAGCAGATCTAATTTCTCGTTTCTGAACTCAGATGTCGACTTTGAAGAATTGTTGGAAGAAGCTATTCCCTAAAGCAGAAAGTGACTCACAAGACCTCAGTATTATTCAGACAGAAGTTGAGAAAATTATTAAACTTGCAAGTGTTATTGGAGGTGAGGGATTTAGTGATATAGTGCAGGAAGAAATTATAGAACACATTCATTCCCATCAGGAGGAATTTAAAAATGAGGAGCTAGAACGACTATTGGACTCCAATAAAGATGTTTGTGAAGAAAATGAAGAGTGGAAGGAACCTGAACTAACAATCAAGGGAATATCAGAGATTCTAAAAGCAGCTGAATTCCTGAAGGAGAAGATTATGCAGGAAGATCCTGACTTTCAAAGGAGTACGGAAATTAGGAGGAGCATGGACGATATTGTGGTTTCTTACATTGACATGAGCAAGTATGACAAAACAGAGACAAACCAAAATTACAGAATTTGTGAGTAAGTCAACTTAAACATCTAAAGAATGTTCACCTTCTGTTAGCAGTTCCATCGATTAAACATTTCTTCATATATGTGTTGGTAAGTCATTTTCATATAAAAGTCTTACTTCATTGTTCTGCTTTTCTCAGCATGCAATTTTATATTTAATTTAGGTAGGAATGCATTTCGATTCCATAATCAAAGCATATACCCGAGTAAGTTTCTATTGTTTGGATAATTGAGTTTTGATGTTTTGGGGGTTCTGTTTTCTTTCATCATGTTTTCTTTTAACTTTAGAGGTGCGAACTCGCTGTCACTCTGTTGGATCTCAATGGAACATGTGAATGTTTTCTATATGCGAGACTATGCAGGAAGTCAGCCTCGCCATTCATTTTTGAAAACCCCATTCTAGCAAAAATTAGCAGAGAAAAAATATTACCTCCATATATTTTATGAAGTTTTTAGTTGGAATATGTTTAAAAATATGAAGTGAAATTGTTAATCTTCTTGTAAAAATAAACTATGCAATTTGTAACTCAGCTTTTTGGTTTTAATTTCCTGCATAAAATGTTTCAGAACCTAACCTCCATTTTTCCATAAAAACAGCACCCCGCCGAATGCTTAATAGCCGTGCGCAGACATTGATCAGAACGTAACCCCTGCACTTGGCGGGGGTTACCTGTACATGTATTAAGGTCCCCTGAACACGTTTTGACAATTTCTTGATGATGTCTGTGGGTGTATCTCTCTCTGTGTGTATGTCTGTGACCGGAATTTTGTGGGTACTCAAAAACTATTAAACAGATCCCTGCAAAATTTTATATTTGACATTTCTATTAAAGGGAAAAAAACTGATTAGTTTTCAATAAAAATCAGTCAACTGGAAGTGATTGTTTACTCTTGTCATTTTTCTGTTTTTTGAGATATTTGCTTAAATATTTGATAAATGTAAAACAATACTGGAATAAAAGTTGTAGGAAATTTAATTTTCTACAACCTTTGATGAAAATATTATCCCATATAATGCATTGTTTAAGAGATATTTTTTCAAAACTAATTTTTTGCTGCCACCATCACACTACCTATCAGCGACTATTGTAAACAGTTTACACTTAGTTACGTCTTATTAACTCTCCTTTTTATTTTCTTAATTGTTGGAGCTTCCTGACTATTTCTAATATCAGAAGGCTATGGTTTAGGTTTATTTTTGTTCGTTGTAAAATCTTTAAATTTTTCTTGCAGTTCCTTAAAATATTTATTATCATTTAACCTATTTAGAATTTTTAGAAATAGTAAAGGTATGGAGAAAGTCATATGGTGGCCACATCTGATTTTTTAAAACTAAAATCTATTAACCTATCCTCTTTCATAAAAGATAGATAAAAACTCTAATTAATAAGTTCGAAGTTGAACACAATAGTAAACATTTGTTTTGTTACCAGTTACTAATCAAATGAAATTAAATCTTTATCACTAAAGTTTCATAAATAATTCCTTTCTAATGGTGTCATGAACTTCCAATCTTCAAATGGATTACAAGAACCAATGTTTTCTCTTGAAAGAAAAATATCTTTGAATAGAAAATATTTAAATAAAGTAAATAAAGAAAGTTTTATACCTAAAAGAGCAAAGACTTAAAAAATATTTTGGAGAGATTTTGCCATTAATAACAGACCAATTTCTGAAGTGCACAGGTATCAGGTTACACCACCTCTTTGAACTTCGCGTGCCTGCGACATTTTTTTATGACCATTACTTCTGTTTTGCGCCGATTATTTGCATTTTGCAACCCAACCCAACCCAACTCCCTCTACTTTTTATTATAAGTTCACAAAAGCACTTATTATTATAATATTATATTTATAATGCTCATTATTAGCAGTTTTCAAAGTAAATGAACATGATAACTCTCAACCTAATTATTTCGTAGCTCAGCTTGAACTTCACCACCAACGCAGCTATTTTGGACGTGAAATTTTAGTTTAAAATTAAAAGAAATGCCATCATCGTGGAATGTAAGGTTTTCATTTACTATTATCATTGTATTTTGAACATAATTTAGGGAAATGTTATTTTGTTGTTAGGTTTAAATTTTTTATTATGAATTTTTAATGGAAATTTAAGAATTGCTATCATCTTGTAATGTAATATTTTCTGCCGCATTTATAGAATGTGATTACTAAAAAAATGTTACCACTTTAATGTTTCATTTTCATTTTTTGAGACATATTTTGAAAAATTAAAAGACATTTTATCCCTTTCTTATGCTAAGTTATGGTTTTCTGTTACCCATTTCGAACGTAATTAATAAAAGAAACATTACCACTTTATAATGCTAGTGTTTGTTTTTGCAGCTTGGAAATGTTTCCTGCATTACCCAAGAATACATCTGTGCACCACATACTCAACACTCCATTTCAGTAGTTCATCAATTTAAATTTAAGAATTTTCTTGGAATGAACAAAAGAAGATCGAAAATCACTTTGTAATGCTGGGTTTTCATTTTCTATTAGCTGTTTCAAAGATAATCAAAGAATTTTTTTCACTTTATGATTCTAGGTTTACATTTGCTGTTACGTTGCTGATATTTTTTCTTTTATTTTCTGTTAAACTGCATTATTTATGATAAGAAAGTGATATTATTGGTTGACTGGGAACCATACTCCCAAAATAACATTGTGTCTTATGGGAAAAGAGGACTTGCACTTCGCTTCAGTTTTCCAGAACCATTTATTTGTGAAGTTCAAAAAGGTGGTCTACTACTTTTACCATCAATCATAATAATAATAATAAGTACCCAATAAAAAATAAATGTACATTAATGTAATAATGTTCCCCATCAGCAGGATGATCCATGCTTTTTTGCACATAAGATTAAATGCAATCAAAGCACCTTGAGAACTGATAATCTTGTCATTCTAATATATTTGTATCTTTATTAAATATATGGTTAGTATTAATGCATAAAAGACAAAAAATATCTTTATCTGTATGCACAAACTTGTTTATCTATCTATCTATCAATTCAAGATGGCGCCGGACTTTTCACGCTTACAAAACTGCTCCGGTAAAAATAATATCTTATTTAATACTAAGTGCCCAATATGTGATAGAAATGTGGTGAACGGAATTAACTGTGACTTGTGCGATAGATGGTACCATTTTAAATGTGTAAATGTAGGCCTACATCTTAATGTAGCTAAATGGTTTTGTAGCTTTACATGTAAACAACGGTCTGAAACAACTGACTTCACCGCAGAAATAGCTTCAAATAGTGCTCCTAAAGAAGTTTCTTATTATAATGAATTAGAATCCTTGCGGTGCGAAGTTAAAGAACTTAGACGAATCAACGTAAGGTTATCTGACGAAAATCGGCTTCTAACTACGAAACTAAGTGAGCTTGACTCACCCATTGATAACCGGGTGATTGATTCATACAGATCTCATTCATTTCCGTCGCCCTCCAACCCTAATGGGTCTTGGCGAATAGTGAAACGTAAAGTGCCTCCATATGAGAAGAAGTCAACTGTGGAAAACCTTAACAACACTAGGCCTCAGAACAGATACTCTGTTCTCGATGACTTTTCGCCTGATGCAGCCTACCATCGCCCCTAGCATCAAAACATAAGCCCATCCGACCTAAGTCTTCGAGCATCAGTAATCGCATCCCACCTAGGAACAGGAATGTTGGCGATATGAAGAGGAAAGTGATAATCTACGCTGACAGCCATGGTAGAGACATCAATCGTTTATTAAATGAAAATGATTATTGTCAAGGTAAGATGATCACCAGTACGATTAAACCTGGTGCCGGTTTTAGTGAAATTATCAAGGGTTGTGTATCTGAATCCAAAGACTTGAATGAAAGTGACACCGTGGTCATTATTGGTGGAACTAACGATGTTTATCGGAATAAATCCGATGTCATAACTAGTGAACTAAAATCAGTGCTAAATGAGTTAACTCATACTAATGTTATTGTAAGCCATATTCCATGGCGTCATGATTTACCATTGAACTCTTGTGTAAATTCAGAAACTTGTGCAGTAAATGACATGATATCTGAAATATGTAAAAATTACGATAATGCTAATGTCCTTGAAATAGGTCAGATTGACAGAAGGCTTTATACAAAACATGGTCTACACTTGAACAAAGAGGGTAAAGACTTTATTTGTAGAGAAATGGGCAAACTGCTCGTATCTGTTGCTGATAGTAGTAAGGACATGAGGATGCAGAAGGTTACAATAGCTGATGGGAAGATTGAGAGTACTGCACTGCCTGAAGGGAGAATTACACGTTCACAATCTGGCATTTTTAAACTCAAGAAACAAGAATGACTAGAAAATCATGGGAACAACTGTTTGACTACAAACATCAGAAATTCAGAATTTTCTTTCGATAATTCATCTAGTAAAACTTCAATTAGAAAATCTGGTGTTAAGAAAATTGAATGTACGCTTTCAGTGAATAATTATTGTAATTCTAATAACCTTTCCAATTGTCAATTTTCTGTACTCCATCTCAATGTACAGTGCATACGAAACAAATTATTGGAACTTGAACTGTTACTTGATTCTGTAAAACCTGATATTTTCTGTGTCTGTGAGCATTGGTTATCTAGAATTGAAGTTCCCTCACTCAATCTGCCTGGTTATGTAGTAGCTGATATATACTGTCGTAATTTTAATAATGGTGGTCTTGCGATATTTCTTAAGGAACACCTCCCCTTTACCACCATCAATGTGTGTTATGATCATCTGGTGGTTGAACAGGTATTTGAATGTTCTGTTGCTAATGTTACGATTAATAACCTTTCTTTTATTGTCATTGCTATATATCGTTCTCCTGTTAGTAAGTTTCAGGATTTTTTGATCCACTTTGACAACTTTCTTCATACTATTAATGTATCTTTTGAAAACCCCCACATAATCATTACTGGCGATTTTAACTGCAATTTATTATTCAATAATAAGGAATCTAGTGATTTTCTCGATATTCTACATTCTTACAATCTGTCAACGTGCATCAGCGAACCCACTCGGGTAACCTGTCATTCTAAATCCCTCCTTGATAACATTCTTTCTAACTTTGACCACATCTCCTCCAAAGTTATCTTATCTGATATTTCTGATCATTATCCCATTGTCTGTTTTTTCCCCATCCATTCTCAATCTAAAATTTCCACCTATCTTCAAAGATCTTTCTCTGACACTAATATTTATCTCTTTTTAAATATGGTAATGAATGAACAATGGCTTGAAGTTTACTCCGCCCCCGACTTTGATAATGGGTTCACTTATTTTTATACTAAGTTTTTGCACTATTTTAATATTGCATTTCCTCTTCTTCAGAAAAAAGGCCAAAAAACACTAATAGAAAGAAATGGGTTACTGATGAAATTCGAGCATTTTCATCATATCTTAAAGAACTGTCTATTTTATGCAAGTCTTCCTTAGACGATGAATTGAATGGTGAGTATAGATCTCTTAGAAAATCTTATCGCCTGTTACTCAATAATGCGAAGCGTACTTACAATGATGAGAGGTTGCGGAACTGCAGCAATAAGACAAGGGAAACCTGGAAAATAATTAATAGTTCAAAATACAGAAACTCAACATCTCAGTTTTCAGGAATTACAGATTCGACAGGTAACTCTATATCTGATTACACTTCTCTGTCATCTGAATTTAATAATCATTTCACCTCTCTTCCCTCTTGTGCACAACCCATCGATACTTATGACTATTTAAATATTCCTTTATCCTCAGGATCTTTATACCTCTCTCCATGTCACGAAAAAGAACTTTCAAACATAATTAATAACTGTGGGTCAAAGTTTAGTGCTGGTCTTGATGAAATTCCTAATCTCATTATCAAACAAAGTTTCAATTTTATTAAAGGTCCCCTATTACACCTTATTAACGTATCCTTACTGGTTGGGACTTTTCCCGCTGCTCTCAAAACTTCTAAAATTGTTCCTTTGTACAAGGGTAAAGGTAGCTATCCTGATTCAAACTCATACAGGCCAATTGCTGTACAAAATCAATTCTCTAAAATTTTTGAGAAAGTTTTTAATAATCGATTAGTGTCTTTTCTGGAATCCTCGAATATCTTGTCTCCTTATCAACATGGCTTCCGTAAGAGGAAATCTACCATGACAGCTGCTTATGACGTTATCAACTCCTTGCTTTCCTCACTGGATAACAAATTGGAAACCTGTGGACTCTTTTTTGATTTTACAAAAGCCTTTGACCTTGTAAACCATAACCTGCTTTTTAAAAAACTTGACAGAATTGGTATCAGAGGGCCACCTAAAAACTGGCTCATATCTTATATTCAGGGCAGAACTCAATGTGTTGTTATTACTAATAATGGCTCTAAATATGTCTCCCCAGCTAAAATAGTGGACCAAGGAGTTCCTCAGGGCTCAGTTTTAGGACCCATTCTCTTCTTAATTTATATTAATGATCTCCCTCAGAGAATTTACAAATCAGCTGGGACAAAACCCACACTTTATGCTGATGACACCAATGTCATTGTTTCCTCCAACTCTTTTCAGAACTTGCAGCACACCTGTAATCTTGTCACTCACTGCCTAAATACCTGGTGTCTAAACAACTTTCTAAAATTGAATATTGATAAATCACAAGTAATCTACTTTACCAACAAAAATAAAACAACACAGCCTTTGTCTATTCCTTTAGATGGCAAGTGTATCCCTCAAGTCAACACCTCAAGGTTTCTTGGTGTCAATATTGAAGCTCACCTTTACTGGGACATCCATATCGGAAAACTTGCCAGTAAACTTAGCTCTGTATGCTACTTGGTGAGATGCATTCGTTCTACAGTTTCCTCAGAAGTTTTACTATCTCTATATTATGGTGAATTTTATTCCCATGTTGCCTACAGTATCTTGCTTTGGGGCTCCTCGCCTCATGCCATCAGAATCTTTACACTCCAAAAAAAAATATTACGATTACTGGCGAATGAAAATCTTGATGCCCCAAGTCGTCCAATTTTTAGGCATTTTAATGTCCTACCTCTTGCATGTATATATATATTAACAGCTGTTGTATGCACCAAAAGAAATTTAAATGAATACCTGGTCAATGCTGACATTTATCAGTATGCTACTCGTGGTGCAAGCAAATTACATACACCATTTGTTCGCACCAAATCTACATCACTAGGTCCTAAGCATATGGGACTCGCCTTTTATAATAAGCTACCTCAAAATCTAAAATGTATTGTGTCTATGTCTTCATTTCAGTACAAGGTTAAATCTTTTTTGCTTAACAAAATGTATTATAGTATTGATGAATTTCTCAATGACTGATTTCCTGTATACTTATATACATGTAATTTTATGATGATATTTCTTTTGTATACATTCATACCTCATCTATTCTTATTGGAATATTTATGACGACATCTCTTTTGTAAATATTTATATGACAAATCCTATATCTGTGTACAGATCTCCGGATGAATAAAATTATTATTATTATTATTATTATTAAGATTCAAACAATGCTTCTATCAAAAAGTGAACTGTTTGTCATTTATATTTTATGACATCTGAGTCATTCGATGACTTAATTGTGGTTGAACTTGCTATTGGGGAGCAGTAGTGGAACAATAGTGTAGCATGGCTGGCCAAATACCACTGGCCCAAGTGGGGGGCACTTGAATTTTTCAAATTGTAGAAAAATAGATTTTTTAGCGATTTCTCTTTTTAGTGGTTTTTCAAAAGATCTGCTCATGTGTTCAGTTTGTCCATCTTTCTGATGTGCAAACTCATTCTAAATGGAAGCAGTTTGAGACTTGGACCAATGAATTTAGTATTCTGTCTCATTGTGCACAATTTCTTGGTTTGTCCATCTGTCTCAGTAAAATTAAAAAAATACCATATATCATCTGCTTCAGCAGCTCTTCCCTTAATTGTTTATCCAAATTTCTGAATGAATTTTCAGTTAATTATTATATTTGGATAGAGTAATGTGAATAGTCTAACCTTTTCAGCATGCTCCTGTAAATTGATTGATAAGTGCAACTTGGTTGCCTTTACAATGAGTTCCATTTTTAATTGAATGTGTTTGCTATGTGAGGGGGGAGAGGGACCAACAATAATATTTTGCCATTGACCCTTTCACTCTTAGTTATCTCACTGTTGGAGAAGTTCAAGAACTAGATTCCATCGGAACAGAATGCCACTCAAGCAGAGCATGTCTTCCCATTCTACCATAGTGGTAGAAGAGGCTGTAATGTGATATTCACTAAATGTGTTTCCTTACTATTGCCTCAATACATTACATTGTATTTCCACAGAGAAATATATTTTATTCCTTCATTCCACCTGAAATTCCTTATAACCAGCTGCTTTTAGATCAAGATGAATAACATACACAACTAGGACATTTTCATTATGCAAAATGTTTATATAAAATACTCACTAGAAAAGTAAGTTTAATAAATATTCAATTGGAAAGCCTTGTAAACATTATCCATAAGGTAGAAAATGAATTATGTGTTTTAAGCCTGTGTTAGCTATGTGACTGACTCTTCGCCCTCATATGACTGCAGTCAGCCATGATGTAATGTAGTTTTCATTGTCATATGATGACAGGCATATGATAAAGGTTAACAAACATGGTCTGAGAAATGGCATCCTCCTGGGCTATTGTGCCCCAGATAGTTGCCTGTTGTTTGCCCCTTTTGATAGCCCTGTTTAAATGTTAATGGATGGTATTATATCATCCTAAATTACTAATTTTATCATATAACTCAATTAAAAAGAGCATAGCTTATGACTTGAAAACATTTTATCTATCCCTATAAAAAGTTTGGGAAATGAACTTTTTGTGTTTATTGGAGCTACTCAATTCTGTTGACATATATGAATTTAATTTAAATTGTCTACCTAAAGAAGCAAGTTTAAAAGTGTATACATATATGGATTGACATATTTTTGAAATACTTATAATTCAACTTGGTGGATAATACAATGCTTATTGGTTCTTCTTTCAAGAAACAGAGGGCAGGTGCAGTCACAAAAATCATACCCATAAGAACTGAAACTAAAATAAGCTATACAATTGTGACTGTGAAGGGATTTGTTAGCTTGTATGATGCTAACTTTTCACCAATTTGTGATAAAACCTATTATGTCCCCTTAAGAGGATTTCAAGACACTTCATCCTCTAGTTTTGGACTAATTCCAGCATTTGCTTCATTGCGACCATCCAAAATAGCCAAACCATGGATTACAGATGCCATATTGATGCAAGACACCAATATTTTAGTTTTTGCTGGATCTGATAGGTAATGACTGAATTATACCATTGTTCATTTTTTCAAATTATACTGCATTTATAATTCTTAACCATAATTAATTAAATAGGAGTCTACACTTCCGTGATATTGGAGGAAGAGGCTCACCATGGATGTTTCATGTGACTGGCTTAAGAAATGTTCCAACATGCTTGGCTTACTTCCCTTCTCACCCACTCATTTCTGAGAAATCATCAAGAAACAGACCAGAGAAAGAGAGCGGGCACAGTGGAACAGAGAATGGCAAAAGTGAGGAAGTACCTTCTGTTGGACATACCTCAACTCTATTAATTGGCGATGACAGAGGAAATATATGGTTCCTGAAATTCCTTCGGCCTAATGATAGTCTTTTTCATAGATATAGACGGAGAGGAGAGGGAGCAGAGCATATTCACTGGCTGGTAAGTTATTTTATTTTGTCATTATTTTATGAAACTGCATTGAGGGAATGTCTTTTGAAGTTGATAAAATTTAGAATTGAATTTTTGTTGTTCTCACAGGAGCTGGAAAGTGGCATGATTGCCGCACAACCATTGCAACGAGGATTCATTAAATCAAATGAAAAGTCTAAAACAAAACTGATCAGACAAATTAAAGAGAGTAGTCATGGAACATATGTAGAAATCAATGTGGCACAGAATGTTCATGTCAGCGCAGTATCCCAGGTTTCTTTCCGTGCTGGTGCACCACATGCTATCGTATCTTGTAGCAGTGGTGATCGATTTTCGTATGTGAAGCAAAATTCAAAGTGTGACAACAATTACAGTGGAGCTTCACTTGTACTTCAAGCTGAAAGTTCACAAGCATCTCCTTACATTTTTAAAATTGCTAGTGTGAGTATATTCAAAATCCAAAGTACATTTCTAAAATGATAAGTATGTAGTAAGAAAATTCATTAGGCACAAATCAAGAATATTTTTAAAATTCAATGGTAAAATTCAGGGATAAGATCAATTTGATATAATTTTGTTATCAACTAGAATATTTTGACAAATTCATCCATTAGGATTTGATTTCTTTTTTGTCAGATTATTGAACCATGGTCCTAAATGTGCGGTGTGCCCTTAAGTGCTGGACGTTTTCTTTTAATTAATTTAATCTTGTGTTTTAGTTTAAAAAAATTCAATTGCCTTATTTATCCTTATGCATAACATAGTGAATGATAATTTTTTTGTTTAGCCCAGAAATTCCAGGGTAAGGCTATCACCCAATCAGTTTGGTAATCAAAATAAAAAAATCATGTTGCTTGGTACTGATACCAACCCAAACACAATATACAGTAAGTCTATGTTATTCATGGAGGTTACGTACCAGAAAATGGCCTGGGATACAGAAACAGTGAATACCAGGGAATTTTTCCCCATAAGAATACATTATATAAGGGGGAGTTACATGTCGATTTGCCACTAAAACCACTCATGTAACAAAAAAAGAGGAATTTTCTCACATATGATTTCATGTAATAAGGGAGATTGAGTATAAGTAGTTGCCACTGTATCCTATGATATCAAAAACTAAAAGAACAAATACATTTACGGGTGTTCTGGTCATGAAAGGGTTAATATACGAGATAGTACATACATACACAGAACATTGCCTAATCTTAATATAAGGGGCCATCCTTAAACGATGTCATGTTTTAGGGGGAGAGAGGTGGTCTGGGAACATGTGACATTTTGTGATGGGGAGGGAGTGTATCTAAAACAATGTGATGTCACAAATAATAAAAAAATTAAAAAATCGTTAAAAAGACAAACTGAAAAATTGCTTAATATTAACAGAATCTATTGGTTTATATATATCATCATCATCATAGGTAATCTGTCAGTAGACAGGTCCGTGATTACTCTTGGTTAAACCTGGTTCTCCATATACTCCTATTTTCCGCTGTCCTCTTTATATCTTGATAACTCTCTTTCCCTTTCAAATCGTCTATCAGCCGAAACCTTTTCCTACCTCTTTCCCTTTTCCCAACTAGTTTTCCTTCTAACACGTCTTTAATCATACTCTCCCTCCTCAGTTAATGTCCAACCCAGTTAGCCTTCCTCTTTCTGATAGTCTGTATAATCATTTGCTTCTCTCCTATTCTTCGTAGCACTTCATCGTTTTTCATCCTATCTGTCCATTTTATCTTCAACATTCTCCTCCAAGTCCACATTTCAAAGCTTTCCAAGTATTGGATGTCATTTTTCCTTAGCGTCCATGTTTCTGCCCCATACAATGCTATACTCCATAGATAGCATTTTATGAACTTCTTTTGGATATCTTCCCTTATATTCCCTGTAAGTAGTTGTTTCTTTCTCCTGAAAGCCGCTTTTGCTTTTCCTATTCTAGTTTTGATCTCATCCGTACATTTTGCCTCTCGTGTTATGATACTTCCAAGGTATTTATATTCTGAAACTTGTTCTAAAGGCTTTCCCCCAATACTTATGTTCAGATTCTCTTCTTTACCCGATATTCGAATGACCTTGGATTTTTCTGTATTTATTTCCATACCGTATTTTCTACCTGTTATCACTAGTCTATTTATCATTTTTTGTAGCTCCTCTTCCTTTCTTGCTAGAAGTACTTGATCATCTGCGTATTTTACTGTTCTTATAATCCTTCCTCCAATTTTGAAATCCCCTGTGCCTTCTAAAGCTTCTTGCATTAGACTTTCTCCATATATATTGAATAGGGTTGGCGATAGGCAGCAGCCTTGTCTTACTCCTCTAACGATATTTATTCCGCAGGTGTCCACATTCTCAAACCTGACCTTTACAACTTGATTCACATATAGATTCCTAATCAGTCTCCTGTCTTTCCAGTGTACACCTATATCCATTAATATCTTCATCAACTTTACCCAATTTACTCTATCAAAGGCCTTCTGCCAGTCTATGAAACATGCGCAGATATCTTGACTGTATTCTAGTGCCCTTTCTGATGTGATTCTAACTACTCCTATAGCATCTCTAGTTCCTCGTCCTTTTCTGAAACCGAATTGATCTTCCCCTATTATTTCTTCTGCCTTTTTCTCCAGCCATTTATTAAGAATCCTCGTGATGATCTTCGATGTGTGTGACAGAAGGCTTATAGTTCTGTAATCTTTACACTGCATTGCCTTTGGCTTCTTCTTTAGAGGGATCATTGTTACTTCTAGGAAATCCTGAGGCCACTCTCCCATGTCGTAAATCTTATTAATTAATTTCGTGATCGCTTTTAGTCCTTCTGATCCTATGACTTTAAGTATCTCAGCCGGTATTCCATCGCTGCCCGTGGCTTTCCCCTTCTCTAGTTCCACTATCGCCTTTTCTACTTTGCTCTCCATAATACTTGGTCCTAAGTTGTCTTCTTCAATGTTTTCCTCATTTTCCAGTTCTTTTTTTGCCGCTTCTGCCTGTTTGCTGTATAATTCCTTAATGTATTCTTCCCATACCTTTGCTACATCCTTTGTTTCTGAGACTATCTTCCCATCCGTATTCATAATTCCTTTACCACAAATTCCATTAGATTTCTTATCTTCTAATTCCAGTGCCCTAGCGTACATCATATCGTACCGTCCTAACTTCTCCATTTGTTCTATTTCATCACATTTTCCTTTTATCCAATTTTCTCTAGCTTTATCTGTTACCCTTCTTAACTCATTGTTTATACGCCTATAGTTGGCTCTACCTTCTTCACTGTTAACGTTTTTCCATTTTCGTCTCTCATCCATTTTCTCCAGCATTTCCTTCGTGATCCATGGTTTTCTGATTTTCTTCTCTTGTTTTCCAATCTCTTTATCCAAGGTATCCTTGATACTGGTTTTAATTTCATCCCATTCTATATCAACGGTCTTCGGTTTGTTTTCCAACTTTCTTAAGTTATCTTCCAACTTCATGCTGACTACATTCTGCCTTTCTTTCAGTTTTTCTAGGTCCCAGGCCTGTATCTCTCTTCTCGTTTTTCTTATTTGTTTGAGCTTTGTACTCACGTCAAGTGTTAGAAGGCTGTGATCTGAATCAATGTCCGCTGCTTGCAATGCCTTGGCGTTCTTTATGCTGTTCCTGAATCTTTGTTTTACAAGGATGTAATCTATTTGGCATCTCATTGTATCTCCTGGGCTTCTCCATGTGTAATATATATATATATATATATATATATATATATATATATATATATATATATATATATATAATTTTTTATGAATCTCTACCTCAATCCTTCCACTCTGCCCATTATTAGTTATTAAGACAGACAAATGTAATTTGGCGAATGTGATGGAAACCCAAGCATACTATACTAGCATTTTAATTTGGCATTATATACATAATATCCTTATTCTGTCCATCCATCCATTGGTCCGCCAAAATGCTCTATAGAAATCCCCATAAAGAACACCTTTTTTCACTTGTAGGCCTTTTTTCTTTTGCAAAATTAAATTAGAAGTAATTGACCTACCATCTTTAGATGGGGACCATTTTAAAGAAAAATAAACAGATTCTTATTCTTATTGTTGACTTTTTCCTTTGGTTCGAAATCACTCAAGTTATACATTTAAATCATATTTATTGGAAAATTTAAAGCATTTTAAAGATATGTTATCTTGCCGGCCATGTCATTGTTAAACCTTGAGATTGTATTGTTGTCCTTATACTATATGCGTAGGGAAAGTGTTTTAAATGCTTTAGTATTAGAGAGAAAAGGCACCAGAATTATTTATAATTAAAATTGTGTTTTTAATTAATTTCTTTTATTTAACTTCCTATTGAAATTTTTGGTAATTAACTATTTTTATAATTATTTTAATAGTTGTTTTTGTAGTGCATCCTATAATTAACCGGAGTTATAAATTTGCATCGCATATATAAATCATGCAAAAAGCCATTCCTTAACATGCAGACCTTTTTCATTTACATTTTAAAATATTTCAAGGATGAGGTATATTTAACTTACGTTAGTTATGCGAAGAAAAGAAATTAAATCTCATTTGTAAATCTCCAAAAATTATGTTTTAATATGATTTTTTACGTTTTCACTCATTTTGTTTGTATTGGATCACTGTTGTCCCAATTGTTGAATTCTATTCTTGGCCTCATAATAAAATGCACCAATTTAGTGCTTTAACATGGTTCAGACTTTTATATATGGGTATAACTTATTTACTGAATCTATTAAGTAATTAGAGGGAGGAAGGAAAAGAGAATGGGGATGAGCAGGAATTGAGAAAGAGGATGTAGCATTTGTATAGGAGCTGCAGTACAAAAAAACAATTATAAATTATAATTGATTATAAAAAATGTTATACTATTGAATCATGCGCCATTGCCAATTAATGGGGATTCATAAAACTAAATATAAGTCATGTAATTTTCAATGGATTTCTCTAACTGATAATACAGCAAATATTTCGAACCGAATTTAAAATAGAATTGAAAAAATAACATTTTATGTGTTTTATTTAAATTTCTTTAAATTAAGTGATTTTTCTGGAAAATTTTCTAAACTAATATATGTATATAAATGAAAAAAGAAACTTTAAATTTCCACTAAAAAGTTTAATAATCGACTGGTTTTGCCTGTTACAGCATCATTAGGTCATGATGATGATGCTCTGACAAGCAAAACCGGTCGATTATTACACTTTTTAGTGGAAATTTACAAGTTTCTTTTTTCATTTAAATGGAATCCTTCCACAAAGTAGAGCCTTCCTATGTGGATTTTGCTAATATATGGAGTTAAAAGAAAAGTTCGATCTTAAAATATAGTTAAAACTCATTGCAGTTCATGTAAGTATTTAGTTAATAGTAAGTTACTACACATTTTTCCTGTTTGTTCACATTTTATCCTATTTTTTATGAGTTAATAAGAATAAAACAATTCATATATTAAGTTAAATTCAATACATTTTAAATAACTTATAATTTGTTAAAATATTTCAAGTAAAATTCGGCTACTTCTTTATGCATTATATCTTATTATTTCAATTTTCCTCTTATTATCAGCAAATATTTGGTTAATCATTTGGCCTCTCTACTTATAATTACTTAAACAGTATAATTAAAACAAAGATAACTTTCAAAAACACTGATTTGAGAGTGCATGAAAGCCAAACCAGGTCATAGCATATTTTACTGATTTTTTCATATCGAAATCATGTATTGTATATTTGGAATACTTTTATCATAATCCCATCATATTTGATGGGCAATTACACTAATATAATATAATATTACTAGCATATTTGCCTGTCAAATATGATGGAAATATCATAAAAGTATTCCAAATATATTTGATTTAAATATGAAAAATAAGTAAGATATGCTTTGATCTGGTTTGGTTTTTGTAAGCTATCTTTATTTTAATTATATTGTTTAAATAATTATTATCAGAGAGGCCAAATTATTATCCATATACATATTTCCTGAAAATAAGAGGAAATCGAAATAATAATATATAAAAGAATTTGCAGAAATTTACTTAAAATATTTGAGCAAATTATAAGTTGTTTAAAACGTATAGAATTTTACTTAATAATTGAATTATTTTACTCTTTTTAACATGTAAAAACAGGATAAAATGTGAATGAACAGTCAATTTACCATTAAAGGAAAAATGTGTAGTAACTTACTATGAACTAAATACATGAACTGCAATGAATTTCAGCTATATATTAAGTTCGCAATTTTCTTTTAGCTACACATAGTAGTTTTGATTTTTTTTTAATTGGCTTTATTTAAAGAAATTTAAATGAATTTCATAAAATGTTTTTTTCAATCCTATTAGAAATTCGGTTCAAAATATTTGCTTTATTATCATTGAAAGAAATCCATGGATAATTATGTTATATTTAGTTTTATGAATTCCCACCATTTGGCAATGGTGCCTGATTCGATAGTATAAAACTTTTTATAGTAAATTATAATTTATTATTGTTATTTTTGTACTGCAGCTTCTTTTAATCCTATACAAATATTACGTCCTCTTCCTCTTTCTCCATTTCAGTCCATGAGTTTGTTCTCCTTCAGCCCTGCGCCCAGGGGGCAACTGCCCCCCCTCTGCTCCCCCTCGCTACGCCACTGCTGGTATGTAATAACATGTGGAAGATGGTGTCTCAAATAGTTGCAATAGCAAAAAAATTCCATTTAATATTTAAGAAATTTTTTCAGTTGACGAATGCTATGTAGTGCAGTTTCATAAGGTTTCTTTCTTCTGAGCTTCCCTAATAAAGGCATCCCTCGCATGTACTACTACCACTACTATTAGTATTTCCTCTACTTTACCACGTAGATTTTCCTTTTTGTTTGTGAAATTAGAATCCAATAACCTTTGGCCAGGTTCCAGTTAATTCAGTACAACATTGTTCATATGGGTTTTTAATATTTGCATAATGATGTTTTGGATAAGGATTCTTTTTCATGGAACGAATTAACATCGTTATGCGAGGGATTGCTGTATACATTTAGTGACCATGGCTACTGCCAGTAAGTGACTGTTTATGTGCAGGTCACATTTGGTGTCTGCTTAGTGTAGCATTAGTCACTTTGAGCATTTCATTTAATGAATAGATTAATTAACATTTAAGAGTAATAACAAGCTAGGCTCCTAAAAATGTTCACATAACTGATTTGGATTTTTGCAGAATGCCGAACATTAAAATCAACATTCAGCTGAAGCTGAATATCATTGCCATAGCACTAATTCCTAAATTGCAAAAACAAATCTGTAATTTTATCAACTTACTTTCTTATGTAATAAATTATTGTCCTGTATTCTGGCACTTGGTTTACATTTTTATTTGCCATCCTTTGAAAATACATAACAGTTTAACACTAACTCACTCTATGCACACTGCAACAGATTTACAGTTTTTGTTGACAATTTCAATAGTCAACTTTCAAAAGTTTCATATCATGGTGCAGAAACAACAATTTCTCTGCACTGTCTGCCACCAGATTGCTTCTGTGGTCACTGTACTGAGCACCTGCAATTATGAAAATATGCTCGCTTTCAACAGAGATGGGAGGAGGAGCAAGATATTTTTGTGAGCTTTGCCACCAACTTGGATATTCTTTTCTTTCTAAAGCCAAGTGTACACTATGTAGGGGCATGGTCCTGGGACAAGTCCATGGACAAGTTCTGGGACTTGTCACATGGCATTTTGTTTGTTCATTGTTCAAAATTCTGTCCTGGGATGGTGGCGATGGTTGGACATGGTTCAGGACACAGGGATTTTCTTAACTATGCATGTGTCACTTGCATAGTTCTGGATTTTGCCACAATTTGTGCCTATGCAGCTGATGTAATAGTATTTCATAGAAGATAGAAAATTTGTGGAAGCAATTCAATGGAGAACATTTAAAAGTAAAAATATGCTTTTAAAAGTAGACAAATTATTGGTGACACCACATTTAGAAGAGGAAACTATAATCTTTCTAACTTTGTTTTATTCCTTCAACTTTTTTGTATTTCTTATTTTTTATAATGTGTTAAAATTTTTTGAGATTTTTTGTAGCTTTGCAAATGGGGTTATCCAGCGGCGAACTTCTGCCTAGGCAAACTAGGCAGCTGCCTAGGGCCCCGACCAGGGGTCAAAATGGTACACATTGAGGACACAGGACACGGAAAATAATATGTCAATTTTTCCGAACGAAATAGATAATAATTGACCATAGTTAATTTTTTGACAAATCAAGTGGCAACACTGTGTTTGTGTTCTTTGTTTGTTTTGCATCACGCCTGACTTCATTCTATAACTTGTCACTACTTGTCAGTTCGTGTTGAAAGTTTGTGTTAGAAAGTTGTATCAATTTCAATTTTGCGGCTCAAAGGTTTTATCTTCCACGTGAATTTGCTGAGGTTAGTTAAGGTTACGATATGAGTAGTGTTGGCGACAGAAGCTAAAGAATGTGATAGAATTTTCTAGTGTATAGTGTCTTAAGATTTTATAGAAAAATCCCGTAAGATAGAATATTCTGGAAATGATTAGTGAATGGTAGTACAGGAACATTCTCGAAGGTTCTAGATATTTCGAAATTGTATGCGTATAGAAAGTTCTTGAAAGTCCTGTAAAACTCTGGAAAAGTGTCGAATGTTCTAAAACTCTGTGGAAGACTATGGAACATTCAAGAATGTTCTAGAATGTCATGGACCTGTATTCTAGAATGTTCGATTAGGGAACATTCTGGTATATTGTCAAATTCAAAGTACGTTAAATAAAAAAAAATAAAAGTAATGTTTGTTTTTTGCTAAATTACCAAAAAGGGGGCCCCGACTCTGTTAACTGCCTAGGGGCCCTGGGTCTCTATGTCCGGGCCTGGGGTTATCTCTTCCTTTGGAAAATCACTAAGAAAGGCTTTTGCCCAAAGATGGGTCATTGGGTCTGCTAATCCAGAGTGTGGGTTATTGCGTCAACATTTATTAAAAGAGGTCTGCTCATGAACGAACAGACCACTCCAATGAGATTTACAATCTTTATCTAGGGCGAAAGACAGATTTTTGGTAACATTACTTCCTTCACTAAAAGAAGTTAGTCGGGACGGAATATTTGTGCTAAATGGAGGTGGTCCTTCCCTCCCTTACCTCTGCATGATTATAGTAATATAATGCTGGGATGAGCATTATTTCAGCAAGAAGGCATTGCAAAGTGGAAAGAAATATAAGTTATAAGTTTTTAAAAAGTAAATTCCATGCTGTATCTGATTATGCATGTATAAATATATGTATAATGTCATGTCTATGCTTCTATTAAACAAAATAGGACAATTTTATATGTGGTTTCTATAATGATTAGGAATAAAGGCTGTATGGCTAAAAATTTATAAGATTTATGCAGTGTCTTTTAAAAATAAGAAATGTAATATTTATTTCAAATTTTCAGTCAAGACAAAAAAGTTGACCTGCAAGAAACTTTTTCCTTATAAGATTTAGAGGGGTACATCCAGTGAATGAAATGCTTGGAAAAGTTGAAATATTTTTTTGAAAAAGATTGCATACCAATAACCTCAATAGATTTCACCAAGAAATATATGAAAGCATGGGTGCATGCTCAACAGATTAGCAATTGGTGTGCTACCTCTTCTTTCCAGTGATTTGTGTGTGAAGTAAGATAGTGTAAAATATATATTTAACAAATGTCATGTTTTACATAAATCCTCAAAAAATTTCATAAAAATCAGTTTAAAGAAAGCACTAGAAATGATCTCCAAAAGAGGTTTCTTCCGCCATGACTGAACAGAAACTGGGCAAGGAGTCTCAGAATGAAAAGCTGCAGTGTAAACATTGAACTTTGTCTGCGGACAGTTCTTGTCCCAGGACATAATGTAAATGGGACTTAACAGTGTCTCACCAAGATATTGAATTATCTTATATTGGTATTTATTAGATTTAATGAATATGCAATTTCATTGAAACAGCCCCATAAACTGAAACTTTGTGTATTAGTTGATGCAGTTGCTTCGTGGATGTTTTCAGAGCCAGATGTAGCAACAGTGCTGTCATTTATCGCTTCTAGTTCTAATATGTTCTGCTTCTAATACTTGCTGCTTTATTCTATCATCTGTGAAAAAATTTTCCTTAAACATAGAATCTATAAAAGTTGCAATGGAGCAATTTAGTTCACTTTCAAGATAACAAAATCATCTCTGGATTTCCTTCCCCATCTCAGCCATCATGACATGATGATGTCAGTATCTTACCTGAAGTAGAATGTTATAAGGCTGTTTACTGCAGGTATTATCTAAGAAATAGTTGCATTCTGAAGGCACATTAGTTTTGTATTTTTTTCAGAAAATGAACTGCTTTCTCTGCAAACAACCACTAGTGGTTTGTGAGTCCCGTTATACTGATCTTGTAATCCGTGAAGTACAGAATGATGCTTTCTGTTGTTCAAGCAGCTTTTTTGATATGTAGTAGCTGCTATTTTATATGAGTACATGATGAGGCAGTTCCAACTAAAGCACTGCATGAGTATGATATTTTACACCCGTACCCGACCTGTACCCGCAGACTACTAACCTGTACCCGCAGAATATTAATCCATACCCGACCCATACCCACAGGCTATTAACCTGCACCTGCACAGAAGGTCTATTTGTCCCACCCGACCCATATTTTTTAACTGTCCGATCCAACTCGAGACACAAATCCATAGCAAGAAATTGTGAAAAAATAAAAATATTATTTCTGAGTCACAGTCATTTATTTTGTATAAATTCAAATGAAATGCAATTGTACATAAACACATTCATTTTTAAGATAAAAAAATGTATTTAAATTATCTACGATTTCGAGAAAACGAAAGGTCTTTGTCACTTCCAGAAATTTGTGGAAGTGACAAAGTTCTTTCTTTTTCTCGGTGAGTAAATTCCACAGGGTTGAGCCTGACCTCATTCTTGATATCTGCGATTTATTTTTACAAAAATTACAAATTTTACAAAATAATTTAATTGAAAAAAAGGAACATTAATTAACCCTCCGAGCGTTACTAACGTGCTGAATGTGTTTGTCATGAACTTCACCAAAATGTTGGCAATGCGCCTAGTACATTCTCACATTTTTTGTGCCTTCTTCTCAGTTGCAAATGCATGGACGTTACTGATGCACTGAATGCATTTGTCATAAACTTCACCAAAATGTTTGCAACGTGCCTAGCACATTCTCATGTTTTTATTGCCTTCTTCTCAGTTGCAAATGCATGGAACGCATTCATGAATTTGTTTTCCATTCTGCCGATATTATGGGTTTTATTTTCTGCCAATAGATGGCTTTAGTTTTCTGTCTTGGACCTGTTATGACTTTATGATACAATTTAATGTAATTTTGATTTATGTAATGATGTTAGGTATAATGTAATGTAATTATGATTTATGTTATGACTTTATGGTACAATGTAATGTAATTATGAGTTATGCAATGCAATTATGATAATATTTTATATAATCGTGATATTGTATATTCTTAAATTTTAAAAATTTTTAAAATAATTAAATACATAATTAATTTAGTTCTAATAAAATTTCTACATTTTCATAAGTCACAGAATAAGAAATGTTAATGAAAACCACAAGAAACCCAATGCTAGCACTTACACATAGGTGAAAAAACTTAACACTCAGAGAGTTAATAGTACCCTGAGATTTAAAATGACTATTTAATAATTGGACATCATCCACGTTTGCGGGACCTAAACTGCTTCCTCTTTCACGAACAACATGTCCCGCCAATGAAAATCACCTCTCTGATGGAGCACTGGTTGTTGGTATTGCAAAAATTTGATTTGCTAAAATACTTAAATTTGGCAAACAATTCTTTTGCTTATCCCACCATTTCATCAAATAAAAAGTATTAGTAATTAGTCAGATAGTTTTAAGTCAATATATGCAGTTAATTTGTCTGGAAAAATATGATTGCATTAGAATTAAAACTAGTTTTTGTACCCGCTCTTTACCTGCACTGGTGCCTTTTGTGTCTGAACCCAACCCATATCAGCATGAAAGCACTATATACCTAACCTGACCTTCAACTTTTGCTGCGGGTACCCGCGGGTCGGGCCGGGTAAACTGTGGGTATGCAGGCCTCTAGTTCCAACTTCTCTTGTATCTCATGTATTTTTTCATTTGCAGGAGAAGAATGATGAAAGTGAAAGTCTTTCTGCTTCAAGTCAGTAACTGTACTACACTATGCTGTGCTAGAATTGCTTTCTTCAGGCATAACTGAAGTGCTTACACCTGTGATTCCTAGATCTCGCACTGCCTTTAGAATATTTCTTCTATTTTGCTAGTTATGTTGTTAGTGGTGTAAGACCCAGAGTAAGCTAGTAAAGCAGAAACAAGTAAACTCTTCATCAATTCCAAAATGTCGTTAAACTTAAAAATGACTTCAGGTTGTTGCTGCATGTCCAAATGTCTGCTATGCAAGATACAGCAGTAGTGTCTTTAATATTACCATTAACTTTTTTATGCCCAACATAATGTGCATGAGAAAAAGTTTTTCTGTAATATATTTATTGGAACTTTGAGTCTAGGATTCATGTTCTCGGTAAATCTCAAAAAGCCTTCATCTTTAAAATGGTTGAATGGTTTTTTCTCGTTTCAAAAATTGTTCCATTTAAAATGGTTGGCAATCTATTGCAATCATTTTGATGACTTTCCTGTTTAAAGTTCTAGCCTCCTCTGAGTCTCGACTGTAAGGTTTTTAAGCATTTTTATAATGTCTGCTGCTGTGAATTGGGCCTAGTGAGAATAATTATTTTTTTGGATACCTGATTTTGCTCTTTTTCTTGCGAGGCTGCCAGTATTTTCTTTTCTTCTTACTCATCATATTTTTTCTTGTTCCTGGATCGCAGATGATTTAACATAGATGTTGTTGTGTGGGATTTTG
Organism: Tanypteryx hageni; assembly: GCA_028673005.1. Classification (NCBI taxonomy): domain Eukaryota; kingdom Metazoa; phylum Arthropoda; class Insecta; order Odonata; family Petaluridae; genus Tanypteryx; species Tanypteryx hageni. The sequence goes on from CM054112.1 coordinate 6,741,988, forward strand.
AATTTTTTCCTCTGCGTGAAATTGTAAGGTTGCAAACCCTACACGTTGCTTTTAATTCATCTCTATTAGAGGTAAAAAATTCCCAAACAGGACATATTTTGATAAGCTCATGGCCTACATTTAATTGAAATTATTTAAAATTTAAATAACACCGATAAAATGACAATTTAAAAAAAAATTTCATGAGTACTAGTATATCACATGTTTTCACAGAGATTATAAAGCTGATGTAATCTAAGGAATATAATTTCACTATGTGCTATAGATATTACCTATTAACGTTTTTCCTCAATTCTAAGATGCCATCGATTTTAAGATGCACCCTTGATTTAGTAATAGCTTTTCGAAAAAAATTATACTACAGATTGAATTGAATGTAAGATGCACCCCCAATTTCAGAAACATTTTAATAAGTGAAAAAAAGTGCGTCTTAGAATTGAGGAAATACGGTATATTTTAATATTAGAAAACTTTGTTTAACTTGGAATTAATTTACTTCTTTACTTCTATAGTCACTTGATACTTATGATATTTAAATAAAATAAAATAAACAGCTTTTACAGGTAGCGCTGTTACAAGTTGCTACAGTGCTTTATTCTTATTCCTTAGATGCATGTTGTTGCAAGTCTGAAACATAATTTTAAAAGTGCATCAGAGCAACTAATTTATTTTAATTTTAGCTAAAACAAATGCCAATTATACTTTGTTATTTATTTTTTTCTGTTTCTTTAGTTTTTCAGTAGATACAGTCGAACCCCTAAATCCGGCAACTATGGGACCTGAGCCTTGCCAGAGTTTTGGTGATCATATAATAGTCATATGTACACAGGGCTTTATTTCTGCCAGTTCTCGCACCGGCTCACATAACATGTGTACCAGTAAATATCTTGAATTTCACACTATATCTGGTACGCTAATTTATTTATATGTATTTATTAGATATCATGATATAAATTTCACAGTTTTATAAATGAAAAAATGTGAAAAATACTGTGTTTCTATACTGTAATTTATTGTGCATAGATCACCCATTTTCCAAAAATAGCCAGAAAATGGGTGGTGTCGTAAAATGGATTGCTGGATTTGGTAGGTTCGACTGTATGAGGCATTTATTTTTATTTTCATCTTACTGATCTCAAGATGAAATGTGTTTCTTTCATAATTGAAACTAGATTGAATGATGTATCATAAAAGATGGCAATTATGTTGAAGCCTATATATTTAAATTGTATCGAGTCAAAAACTCAATGTATTATGCTTTTATTTGCCTTCTACAATTTGTTTCTATGATGTCTTTATTCAAAGTTTTAAAAGCTTAAATTTACACAAGGACTTTATAAAAGTTCTGCATATTGTTAAATAAATAATATCTATTCCACATTTTCTTCTTCATATATAAGTAAAAAATTATAGGAACAATTTGGTATTTGGACAACATTTGGTTATTCTGCCTTTAAAAGGTCAAGGCCAAAGGCTAATACTAGATATTCGGCTGGATGCCAAAGCTGAACTTTGGTGCATCTCTAATAAATAGATATTTTCATGGTTCTCAAATAAAATATGACACCTGTTGCATAGTATTAGATCACATGCTACTTTGTTTGAATCAATTAAAATTACTAAAACATACAGCAGAGGAACTAAGGTATTTTGTATGTGTGCTATGACATCAGTGTAAAAATATGAATTTATCCTTTCATTATTACTAGTGCTTGGTATTTTCATTCTGCAAGAATTTCAGCCTACTTTGAAAGTAACACTATAGGATTTTATGACTTTGGAAATCAAAATTTAAAAGCACTTAACTAGAATAAACATAACAATTCTTCATAATGTAATGTTCTTTGTACATCTTCCTTCCACATAAGCTCTTTCTCTCAAAGTGACCATCCACACTGTTTTCATGAAATTCCCCCATTTTCTTTTCTCCCTCAGCAAACATCATAGTTCCTTGTTCCTGCTTCCCACTTTCCTGAAGGGGAATATTTTCCAAATAGTGATGCCTACCGAAGACCTGGTCAATTTCACTAAGAGAGCTGAATCCCAAGCATGTGTATTGAAATAGATATTAATTTCATACTTCTCTCTGTGAGTAGAGAGTTAAATGTCCGTTCTTATGCTTTTCTTTGGATTCTAAATTCATATGTTGAGTATTTAACATTGGTTTTGAGTTGCATCAGAGAGTATATAACATTAGGATTTCTGCTGTTCCTCTGTGTAAGAGCAATTTAAAGATTAATTGAAAAACAATATAATGGAGTGACATAACTTTTTTCTTTTGACATCTGATGACATATTGCCACCATTATGAACTTGGTCTCAGCTAAGGGCAGATAGGATGTTTTCATATTCAGGTAATTCCTGGTCACTCACTCGTCAGTCATTCCCAATCTTTGGGCTCCGTTTCTCACTCTCCTTCTTCTGCACCTCTGTTTTTCTTTCCTCCTGCTCTCCATAGACCATAGCTTCCCCCCTTCTTCACCAGATCACAGGCATTTATGGAGAACTGATTACTGTATTTTGCAGCTCGTAAGTCGACCTTTAAAAGAACTATACTTGTACGCCAAGTATGAAAATGCAAATCTTGAATTCTGGGTGATTAGATATTACCACAGCTTGTGATGATAGTTTTCTGGTTATTGATAATTTTAAGCTTTCATTGAAAATAATCCACTAGTTTATTTTTCAAAGTGGGATGTTGTATTTCTAAATGACGAATCAACTTGGATAGTTTCATACTCTCAGGAAAAAATAATTCATTGCACACAACAAATTTTGGTTTATTACCCATTACAATAAAACCATATTTTTAGTACATTCCGCTGTTCCTTCTGCAATTTTTCCATCCACTTTCTTTACCTTTGGATGTTGAAGACTCAATTCTTTCAAAATAATTATCCATTTTAGATGGGTTAACAACTAGCACAGTGAAAGAATGACAATAATAATCCACATTGCTGATTAGCACTGCTATAAGTAAACATAGATTTTGCTGACTGATCATGGGCGCCTGCAATAAGGGGCATTTCCCCCTCATTGACCTGCATTTCACAAAAATTGCACATTAGATATACATATAAAAGCCCATGTTTGTTCGTTGGTTGGTTATACATTTTGCCCCACCCTGAAAAAATTTCGGCGGGCACCCATGCAACTGAGGCCAGCACCAACCTAACTAGGTGCTGACCTAATAGGGCACAATAAAAAAATTCAATTTTTCTTCAATTAGCAAGCATCAGATAGCATACTATTCATGTGCTGTAGAGTTAAAATCATTGATTTCCTGAGAATTTCTTAGATATTAGTTATTTTATTATTATATATTTTAGTTTTTATTTATAATTATTTATTTTGGAGTTTATTTTTTGTATTATTATATTTCTTTTGTTATTATTATTATATCTTTGAAATATTTTGAAAAAGAGTATGTTCTAGTAAGGGGGTCATGGGCTGGTCACAGATTTCTAATCACCAAAAATGGAGTCATGAGCCAAAAAAGGCAGTACCTAACTTTATGCATTTCTTGTATTGCTCATATTTACTTAATAAAATATAATTAAAAATCACATTGACTTCATCATTATTTAATTGGTGAATAATTTATAGGGTTTTGAGACATCGAAGAGTAATATTTGCTTTACCTTTCAGGGTGTTAGATGTTTTGACTTATGGGAGGTAAAAGGTAATGGTGGCACTATTAATGAATGCTTTGTGCTGGTGACTGGGAGCTGTGATGCATTGATTCGATTATGGGACCCATATGTTCCACAGATGGCTGTTGCAACTCTTACTGGTCACATGAATCCGATAATGGATCTAATGTTCATAGTATGTTATTTTAGAAAGAACAATTCTTTGAATTAACTTCAAATTCAGTATCCATTTTTAAAATTTCAAATTAAATCATTTTTAAAAAGTTTGATTAAAATCTTTCTTAAACTAAACATTGCAAGTATAATTTTTTAAATGCTGAAGTAATTTACTTAAATAACTGCAATATGCATATTTTCCCCAGGGAGATGGAGTGGAGCTGCTTCTGATTTCAGTGTGCTGTGTTGCAGAAGTAAGAGTGTGGAAGATACAAGGAAACCAGGGAAGCACTTGTTGCCTACAGGTAAAAGAAGAGAATATCTAAGTATGACATATATAACCACTGATGAAATGTGCCTTATGACCACGAAAATTAGGTTTGCATTTGATTTAACATTGAAACATAATAAACCTCAATCAATATTAGATATCCAAGTAATTTATTTTGCTTTTGATGTTTTTCCTATTCATTGGGTCGTACATGCCAGCTTTTACAATAATATGTTCTTCTAATTGTTATTCTAAGATGTTTTAGGAATCAAGGTCAGTCTTACCTGCTAAATTTATAAATCATGGACTTCAATTGCTAACCTAAACAAACAAATTAATGGAAACGGTAACTTTCATGACTTGAAAGATAAAAGGATTTTGAAATGGATTTTATGCTAAAGGAAAAAAAAAATTCACAAAGATTTCACTGCTGCATCTTAAAGATGAGCAATATCATTGATGCAACACCTTTTTCAGCCTTTTATTTCTTAAGAAGTTTCTAATGCTTGAATACTGAAAATTGTGGCATATAATTCAGCCCATTATGTAAGAAATCTCTGATTTTTCAGCATTAAAGTGCATTTTTAAGCATATACTCATCATTTAAATGGACCAACCTCTTTCATGGAATATTATACTTTACATTAATACTTAATTCAGGTAAATTGATGCCCCATATGACGACAGTTTTGAAAAAAGTGGAAGTCAACCTAATAAAGTTTAGTCAACATTGAGGGTCTGGATGATCAGTTTTGTATAAACTATGGAAATGGACATCTCAATAATCAGAAACTGAGTCAATGAATGGAAAATATGTGAGAAATTGTCAAACATGTTTACAGGACATCAAGTATTGTATTTACTCCATAATTGCCTCCATCGCGTAATTGCCCCACCTGAACTATTAGGAGGAAATAAGACACTATCTTTTTTCTGATTTAGCCACTTTCATACAATAGGGGAAAACAGTGTATTTGCCCCACCCTTTTTTGCTGTAAAAAATCACACAAAAAAGTGGGGCAATTATGCGAGTAAATACAGTATTATTATTCCTTGATATCTATTGCAATTTGCAATAAAATTTACTCAAACTAACAACTAAAACTTTCATCATGGCTTTGCTGATTAAAAGAATTAAAAGTGAAGATAATTTCATGCCAAAAGTTGTAGACTTTGCTACATCATCAAATAACTGTGCTGCAGTGAGGAAATTTGGTTTAGTGATAAAACGTCGAGAAACTGGAGAAAAAAATGAGCCTATAATGATGAAGATGCCAAAGACCCTATGTGCCATGAGATTGGATATCAGTCATTGGCCTGTAATTCCTACTTTTATGTTTTGTATATACTAAGTCAATTCTTATTTTTGAAAGGTTTCATTTAGCTGTTAAAGATCAAATTACATATTGCTACATATGGTTACCGTAAATATCCAAGTACAATATGCACTTTTTTTTGTTGAAATATTTGAATTAAAAATTAGGATGCGTGTTATGCGAGGGTACATAATCTTCCTATTTTCATTTGACCCCATATTTCCACAATTTCGGCACATTAATTACTGCCCAGGTATCCTCATAATTTTATTGGTGATTTTTACAAAAAGTAAGAAAAATAACAGTAAAAATTTATTAACTAATTCTATAAACATACATTAATTAGATATGAAAAGAATGAATTCAGTATTTATTCATTTTAAAAGCCAAGAAATTCTTCGTCACTGGACCATTCTTCTTTGTTATCTTACGCATGACATCACCCTACACCGGCGCCTGAACTGGTGGTGAGGTACTGGTACTACTTACAATTAGAAACAATGGCAGCTGATGCCTTTGAGTACGCTGGGAGTTGATGCTTCTTGTAGAACTAAATCAAGTTATCGTTCCCTACTTTTCTCTCAGCATTCATACGTGGTTTATTCTTCATTCTTAGAGTCTGTAGTTAATTATGGTTATTTGCTATAATTTTTACATGCTCCAGAGTTCTAATAAGGTTAAAACTGAAGGTTGGGCGAACCTGTCCACCTCAGGCATGACTAAAATGTATGTAAAAAACTTTGACATAGGATTATCATCATTCCTTCAATTTATTAGCTCAAACAATGTCATATGCCATACTTTGAAATTAATATAATAGGATTATTGTGTATATCCTAATATCACCTTGTAAGTAAACATAGATTATGTAATGATTGAGTTAGCTGACGTTCTTTTGGAACGTTATTCGAAAATTTCATTTCACACTTTCATTATGTTACCAATACATAATACCAATAATTTGATCATTGCTTTAGACCACGTTACATCATCTACTTTATTCTGGAACGTTAATGCTAAAAAAATCTGTTTGTGCTATACGTGGGTATATAGAAAAATCATTCCGAGGCTGAAAACCCCCCTGCACGTTATACGAGGGTGCACATTATACGCGGGTATTTACGGTAATCATAATTATGCATAGCATACTGTGTATATAATGCATAATGCTGTATTACTCATTAAATTTTTATGGAGACTTAAGGTTAATTGTAAAAGAATTATATAAAAGCCTTTGCAAAATATAATTACTTAAACATTTTTCCTTAAAATTTGATGCACATTCAGTGTAAAAATAATTATATCACTTTTGCTTTAAAGGTTGTCTTTCTAATATTCCCGGCTATTGATCCATTTGGCAGGAAGCCAGAGTTTGGATCTAAAGTGTTATATATTCATCAAACTCATCAAATGAATTTGCTTGGTATGTATAAAAATTTAGCAATATTATTTTGCTTGTGGTGTTGTTAAAAATGTGATAAAATGGATGAGAAATAAGCTCAATATTAAAATGTGTCAAGTTGAAAAATATTCAGCTCCAATTTATAATATTTATCGATAAACATATTATATGGAGTAAACGTCTAAAATTTCATGAAAAATATCCACAATAAATATCCACCCTAATTAATACAGTGAGCAAAACTTATAATATTTCTCTTTAGTGATAATTATATTGCTGTGTTTTTCCAAGCAGATGATGAAGCAATGACTTAGTGACACATTCTTGACACCACAAATATTTTTTCATTCAATTTTTAGGTGTTCTTTACCAGCAAAACGGTAGTAACAGAATGCCTTATGGGCATGTTTCATCCATCCGTCTCTCTGTTTTTCATAACTTTCTTCTCCTAAACTGCTGGATAGATTTTAATTAAATTAAGTAGGAGTAATCCATATTAAAATTTATCACCCAATGTGATTTTGAACTACATCCATCAATTAGAACTTCCACTTTACATAATCACTTGAATAAAATTATACTTGTATCTCATTAAATTGTATCCATCAAGCAACAATTACCATATTTACCCTAATCCAAGACGACCTCAAATCTAAGATGATCCACCCTTTTCTGGACTGTCAATTCAGAAAAAATATTTTATGATGTATTACATATGATTCCTGCAAAAATTCCACAAATCTAGCAAAACTTTTATTGGGTCCCATAATTTTCTTGAATATCATAGGTCTTCATACTACAGCAGTCACCATCAACCTCTATGCTTTTTTTGTTGTTGCCCTCACTCTCACTATCTTTATCACTTCGAACTTTGTCCATAGACTCCCACAAAACATCATCTTCACTTCCATCCATGGCACTGGATAAGTAGCACTTCTTAAATGCACTCACAATTGCTTCTGTATTTATCTGTTGCCATGATGCCTTGATCCATTGGCAGAGCACTGAAATAGTAGGTTTTTTAGGTTTTATTTTGGTGTTATAGGATGATCACCACTCAGAATATAAACCCTTTAAATTATCATTAATGAGGGCAGGCTCAACTCAGTGGAATTTACTCATATTGAAAAAAGAAGAACTTTGTATTTCCACAAAATTAGTGAATTAAAAATTTTGTGGAAATACAAAGTTCTTCTTTTTTCAATCTTTAAATTATCTTTAAATAGCTTGTTAACAGCAAGATCAAGAAGCTATGAGGTCATTCCTCCCGGTATTATTACAAGGTCAGTATTCATTCCATTAATTGAATCTTTAACTTCAGGAGTTGTGTATCCTTTGAATGCATCTGATACAAGCATCCCTCTTTTTCTTAATGGTGCTCCTGGTCTTCTATTCCAGATAATGTGTAACCAATCTCTCCTAAGTTCTTTTGACATCCATCCTTTATCATCTCACTCGAATTCCTGTGGGCATTGTTTTTGTTTTAGGATAACATATGGTTGTAATTTTAATCCATCTGCTAAAACAGCCAACATTAATGTAACTCGTGTTTTTTTGTTACGTCGTTTTTATTATTGCAGATTTTGCACCTTTTTGACTGATAGCATAATTAGATGTTAATTATGGAAATTCCGGTGAATTATGCCATTATTTGTTTTGCCATCTACCAAATGATATTCGCCAGTAGACAAGAAAAGTTTATTTCACTTTTGGGAATTGTTCGCGTAATAATTGTTCACTGGATCCCATCATTCAAAAATAAAATTCAATAGATCTCTAGTTTGTTAAGTAACATGGCATTTATACGAATTTTAGACACGTATTCAATGTAGATCATCATCATCATCATCATAGGTAGTCTGTCTGTAAACAGGTCCGTAATTATTCATTGTTAAACCTGGTTCTCCTTATACTCCTATTTTTTGCTGCCCTCTTCATATCTTGATAACCCTCTTTCTCTTTCAAATCTTCTATCAGCTGAAACCTTTTCCTACCTCTTTCCCTTTTTCTGTCTAGTTTTCCTTCTAACACATCTTTAATAATACACTCTCTCCTCAGGTAATGTCCAACCCAGTTTGCTTTCCTCTTTCTAATAGTCTGTATAATTATTCGCTTCTTTCCTACTCTTCGTAGCACTTCAACCTATTTTGTCCTATCTGTCCATTTTATCTTCAGCATTCTCCTTCAAGTCTACATTTAAAAGCTTTCCAAGTATTTGATGTCATTTTTCCTTAGCATCCATGTTTCTGCCCCATATAAAGCTATACTCCATACATAGCATTTTATGAACTTCTTTCGGATATCTTCCCTTATATTCCCCGTAAGTAGCTGTTTCTTTCTTCTGGAAGACACTTGCTTTTCCTATTCTAGTTCTGAACTCATCCGTACATTTTGCTTCTCTTGTTATGATGCTTCCAAGGTATTTATAGTCTGAAACTTGTTCTAAAGGCTTTCCTTCAATACTTATGTTCAGATCCTCTTCTTTACCTGATAGTCGAATGACCTTGGAGTTTTCTGTATTTCTTTCCATACCGTATTTTCTACCTGTTATTACTAGTCTATTTATCATTTTCTGGAGTTCCACTTCCTTTCTTGCTAGAAGTACTTGGTCATCCGTGTATTTTACTGTTTTTATAATCCTTCCTCCAATTTTGAAATCACCTGTGACTTCTAAAGCTTCTTGCATTAAACTTTCTCTATATATATTGAATAGGGTTGGCGATAGGCAGCAGCCTTGTCTTACTTCTCTACCGATATTTACTCCACAGGTGTCCACATTCTCCAACCTGGCCTTTACAACTTCATTCATATATATATTCCTGATCAGTCTTCTTTTTTTCCAGTCTACACCTATATCCTTTAATATCTTCATCAACTTTACCCAATTTACTCTATCAAAGGCCTTCTGCCAGTCTAGGAAACATGTGCAGATATCCTGACTGTACTCAATTCCCCTTTCTGATATGATTCTAACTACTAATATAGCATCTCTAGTTCCTCGTCCTTTTCTAAAACCCAATTGATGAAAAACATCTGTGTTCTGAAGCAGATGAAATATTCTGTTATGATAGCTCAGTGGTAGAATATCTAGCTGGCAAGTGGAAGAACAGGGCTCAATTCCTGGTCATGGCAGAATTTTTTCTCCTGTTTAAAAGTTGTTATGGAGGGTTGGTTGCATGTACTGTGGAATATTAAACCAAGAGTACTGTTCAGTGAAAGAAGGTCGCTTGTACTGGATGTGCTCAAAGAACACAACTCCTGAAGTTAGGACTCAATTAGGGCAATAAATAATGCTAACCTTGTAAAGAAACCTGGAGGGGTGATTTTGTAACTTCAAGTTCTCAATGTTGCTGTCAACAAGCCTTTTAAAGGTCATTTAATGAGTTTGAATTCAGAATGGTTACTGGCTGGAGGCTGTACTTTATCAGCAAGAGGCTAGCTTAGGAAACCTAATTATGCAACACTCTGCCAATAGATCAAGACATTATGGCAACAGATTAATCCAGAGGCGATTGTGAATGCATTTAAAAAGTGCTATTATCCAGCAAATCTTCCATTCCCTTTAGCTCAGATACCTTCCCTTTCAAATTTGCATGCCGCAAAACCCCTCCCCTACCCCCTTCTCCACGCATACCCTCAATGGACACCCACCTATGGAAGCCCTCTCCCCCATATAAAAACAACAGAAATACTAGCACATGTTTTATTAGAATTTAATTTTGGTGAATAACCCCTGAAGATGGCTGTGCACATCTGGTTTTTTATAACATTGTTGCTGCTATTGGAGATATCTGAGATAAGTTCCTATTTTTTAAGTGCTTGTTCTTGATTTTTTTCAGCCATGAGATGAACTCGATAATTCACTTTTGAACTTATTAAATTTAGCAAATTATATAAAAAATATTTAGTTTATTTTTCCTTTTTATGCATTCTTTACAAAAACTAAACAAAGATCTCCTTATGGTCAGGTTGTGTGTCTGTCCATCAGTCTGTTTCATCTGCAAACTACTGGGTGGATGTTCATAAATTATGGTATTTATGACATAAGGGCAAAGAAACTAAGAAAATGATATACTTAAATAGTTCACATAGCCTAATCGAGAGTGCCACTTTACCGGTGACAAAAAATGAACTTTCTTTATATCTTATAAAATATTACTTATAACTAAAATGTCATCAAACAAGTTTGTAGAACTAGTCAAATAGCATATGTTTTCTTCAGTACATTTTATCGGAGTAGTAGCTGATTTCAAGAAAATCAAACTTGAAAGTCATAATTCACTTTGAACTTGGAAAGATTTTCCCATGTTTTTTAATTGTTGTCAATAAAAACAATCTTCATGGTAACTGAAGTGAACAATATCTGGTGTAAATAACTAATTTAATTTAATTTTGTGTGCATGCAACATTTGGTAAATGAATGGAAGTGGATAATCTACAATGAAGAAGTGAATGTAAATATGTCTATTTCATTTACATATACACTAAGGCGACCAACTTTTCAGGAAGCCAAGGTGGGACATTTTCAAATAATTGCCAACACTAAGGAGGGACAGATTAAAGTGCTTTGTTTGTGGTGTATTTGTTGATGAGTCAGTCTTAGATAGTTAGATGCAAAGACTAGTACGCCTACGGAAAGAACGGAAACTTAATGCTATGAATCGATGCCCAGGTTTTCACGCAAGGTGACACTTGTTGTACTGGGAAAACTTGGAACTACATGTTCACGACAGCTCACTATCATGACATCACTATGGGGTGTCGCTCACCCCCTTCCCCTCCAATTTTAATATGATAATCGTAACAAATACTATAAATTGGATGGATAGAAGAATTTGACTTAAATGAAAGAATGTTTAATTGTAGAAAGATCTCAGACTTTCCCGGCAAATAGATGTGAAGAAGTTTTCTCAGACTTCCAGCCGGGTCATGATACTGTCGTATTCCGACATTTCGATAACAAACTCTGTTATCATCTTCAGGGAGAACCTGAACCTGAACCCGGCTGGAAGCCCAAGAAAACTTCTTCGCAATGTTTAACACGTTCAACCCGGCGCATCACGCCGCCCGATACCTTATCGGTCGGCGTGACTCACCCGTGGGAACGCCCAGAAATGTAATACTAATAATACAATTGAATTACAAAATAATCAAAAATGCGGGTGAATGTGATTGGTCTACATGTTTCTCTCTATTCCTCTCCCTCCCTCCACGTAATAACCATATACCTATATACCGCACTCGCCATCTAGCTCATGATAGTTACGTTTAGTAGTCGCATAAGTCCATTTCCTAAACTTCGAAGAAGTTCTAATTGAAGAAGTTTTCAAATGAGAATTGTGATATAATAAAAAAGTTGCAAAATAAAGGGATCAGCATACACGCTATGAAGCATGTGAAAAGATATTAGAAGAATATATAATAATTCATAATAATTACTTTATAGTTATTGGAATTAAAATCCTGAAAACAACAGGAGAAATTACGAACCATCTGTCTGGCGGGACAGCATGAATTTTTTTATTACATACAAACGGCTCATTTCAAATTGCACTACAAACAGAAGGACGTCGTGACTCACCGGTGGGCCACGCCGCTGTAGAGTGCGATATAGCTGTGATCCACCGGTGGGTCATGCCACCCTACAGAATGATGTAGTTGTGACTCACCGGTGACCCACGCCGGGTTGAACGTGTTAATTGCATTTAAGAAATCAAATTTATTGGCATATATCACACATTGTGAGAATTCAAAGTCATTATCAAACTACAAAACAGTGACATATTTGTACATAAATACAATACATATAAAAATTAATAATTGCAACCAACTTTTATAACGTTAATACCTTTAATGCATGGAGATGCACCTAAGGGAAAGTCACACGAATGACGGAAAATGTCTATGGTAAAGTGATTTCCATTCTTTTCGGCATTCTTCGGCAAAGTCCCATGTTTGTGCAGGAATCCTCTGTCCCATTTGTAGGAAGAATGAAAATGAATTTCTAAAAATGTCAATCATTAAGTATAACAATTATCTTCATGCTAAACCTGAAGAAGTTGATACAGGAAGCAATGGGCATGCTTCAGATGTTGCTCCAAATCTAACTTAAGGTCACTTGTGGTTTATAAACAAGTCTTTCTTTGAGGATCACATATCATATTGCACAATAAAATGTCCACTTTGTTTATTTATAATATAAGCATTTGTATTTGCTGACAATCAGGTGTTCTTAGCAGTCACAGTAAAGCCATTTAAGACCCATATGTATTAATCAAATAACAAGGAAAACGTTTGGTATGGAAATTTCAATTTCTAGATCAAAAAACATATATTTCTAAATATGTTTTGAAACAAAGAACGCAGAATTATCTTAACATCAAAGAATACAAGCAAATGCATAATAAGAAACAAGAAATAAACAAGTGAGTAATTTATGTAAATAATTAAAAATATTTAAAAATAAAACACATAATATACAATAATCAAAATGAGACATCACTATGGTATACTTCATTATATTATGAGCACAATTCTATTTCCAGATGTCTATTTTGCAGTTTAACTTCCAAAGAACTCACTATAATCTATGAATAACCATGAGACATTTTAAATAGAAATTTCAATTACTCAATCTAAAAATTACGACTTATTTTGCGAACAACTGACATGTACCATATTCACGCCCAGGGCAATGGATGGCACACCTAGGTGAAGTAAGTCAGGCTTAACACCTAAAAATGAGAAACATTTCCTCTCAAAATGCTTCTTGTACACAAAAAAATGAGAGAAATTTCTCTTCTTCCTAAGAGATCTATCCAATGGAGGTATCTGTTAAGAAAATATAAAAGCATTCTCACAAAAGGCATTCACATAACACTTCGTGGAACTATTTTGTCAGAAATTTTTTCAAAAATATATTATTTTCAAGACTAACCTGGCTCTGTTGTTTGGAGATCATAACAAATTCACTTCGTCACGTTTTCTTAAACCACAGCCAGCCACTGCACAGTTTTTCTCATCTTAAAGACATATTACTGTAGTATGTACATGCCATAATCTCAGAAATGTACTCAAACAGCAATGGAGAATTTCTAAAATTCAAAATGGCGGAAGTCGACTGTGTGCCCTGCTCAAGGTTGACCTCCATCCCGTCGTGAATCTAGATCGCTGTGGCTGTGACTGCAGCGCTTCTCTGTGGACAGACCCGTGCGAACTATGTGTAAAACATGGGTCCCTATCCTCCTATAAGAGTTTCATACTCCTGGATAGATGCAATAGACATCAGATAGCTTGGTGCGACCAGTGAGGGCATTCCGGATGATTTAAATGACAATTTAGGATATTAATCAAGATTTTCAAAAAGCAGGACACAAGTTGTGACATTTTACAAGGCTGGATGAGTGATGAAAATTTGGGGCAGTTGCCCACCCTAGTGTACACAGCGTAAGTGAAAAGAAATGGGTAATTGACAACAAAGGAATGAATGTGAACATGAAGGTTATATGACTATTATTCGAGTGAGGTATGTTTTAAATAATTGTCAAGTTTTTTATTTATTACAACCAACTAGGAAATAAATCAGTGAATCAAAAATTCGATATTTCCTTTTTATCACTGTTGGCGTACCATTTTTCAGTTCTTAGACATACTAAGCCATTGATATTCATATTTTTTGACATGCTTGCATAAATCATAAAGAATGCCTCTGCCTCGCACGAATGATGTGCGCATCTTTCCTCTCTTGTTTGTAGTTCAGTTATAGAAGCAATATATTCTGACGCATTTTGAAATTTGTTTTGTTAGCATAAATCCTTTGGCTGCATTGTACTTATAGACTGTTTCCCGGGCTATTTTGACAATGGTTCATGCTATTTTGACAATGCATAATTTAATTTTGTCAATTAACCATATTATTTTGACAATATTGTGTGATGTTCCTTTAATTGTGGATTTCATCACAAAGTTACATTTCAATTTATTTGATATTTTGCAAAAATAACGTAAACTTAAAATTGTTAATGACTTATTATATTATATGTATATTATATAGATATTACATAACTCAGTAAGCATACTGGAATGTAAAATTAAAATATAAAACTGACCGTAAATATATGCCAGAAATACATTTTTCCAGAACTAAATGAGCATACATACATTTTTTTTATTTAAATAATCAAAATGACATGTATTTAATCATTTATAACTTCTTTTTTGATAGGTACATCTAGGAATGTAAGTTGCCATATGTCTGTAAAAAGCAGCAAAATCATTTTTTGATATTAAATCACCTCCGTTATTGATTAATTCCAACAACTCGACTTCCTTTTTTGATTTCCATGAGTTACTCATTTTTTCCATTTAGCAAACATGTTTTCAATATGATTCTAAAGCAGTTGATCGCTCATCGAATTTAGAATTAAAAATCGTAACAATCAATTGAGACTACGCTTTTTATATCGAGTATATGTGTCCAGTTGGTGGAAAAAAGAGAAAAGTTTACAGAAAATAATTTTCATATGATAATGCTTTGTAGGGCAATGTTAGGGCTACATATTGTTTGCTACTAAGGAAAAAAGCTTTTTCTCTCCTCCTCTTTCCTCTCCCCTGCCTCATTTCTCTTTTTTCCTTCCTACTTTCTCACTTCCTTTCCTTATCTCCTAGAGTTGAATCTGGGTCTTTTTTCAGAGTTTTACTGTCATTGCCTTGTAATATCTGAATCAAGCATCCCTACCAAATTTCATTTATCCACATAGTCGGTAAATTTGTCAAAACACATTAAAAAATTGTGACAGTCGATCCTTAGACACGTTAAAAAGATTGCGATCAAGCTTAAGATTTCACTCATTACGAATTAAAGCAGTGTTCTGATGGACAGACACATGGGCAGACCAACAGAAATAGATATTGTATATATAATAATAATAATATAATAGATAATACAGTAATCGAGAAATTCTTCATTCTTTGTCTCTATGTATGTCTACAAATTCAAATATTCCACAGAGTTACTGAAACACTATCGATAACAGCCTAATATTAAAGTTGTCAAAATGAAATGAACTAGGGTTGCCAAATTTTCAAAATGGTCTGACCGGCCATACATATGCGGATCAGGGGGGTAATGGTAGTAACTATTAAAGTTTTTTGCCTGCGGCACTTGCAGCCTTGTTTCGCTAGGCATATAGAGTTTACATTTATTTTCAAAAATTACAGACACTGACAAATGTAATTTACCAATCTATAATAAAGATTGTAAAGAAAATAAGAACAGTATTTAGATATTACTAGGAATATGGAACTGCATTTCTATAATAATAATAATAATAATATTTATTTGTGGGATATACCCTTTATAGAAAAAAAAATCAAAGCATATAGAGGAACATAATACAAGAAGGCAATAAGCAAAACAGTGAAATTAAAGAATATCTTAAATAAGTCTTGTAATGAAAAATAAAGTATTCATCTCATCTTGCTAATGGTTTCATCACACAACATAAATTAACATTCAAACAATCAAATCAAAACTATCATACAGAGTAACATAATACAAGAAGGCAATGAGCAAAACAGTGAAATTAAAGAATATCTTGAATAAATCTTGTAATAAAAAATATTCATCTCATCTTGCTAAAGGTTTCATCACATCACATAAACTAACATTCAAACAATCAAATCAAAACTGTATCACTTTACATTACTTTTTTATATGAATTACATACATAAATATAAACATTAATGTATCACATTTCCATTAATATGTATAATCATAGTATCAAATGTTACATGTAGTTATACCAAACACAAGAACAGTAAGCACATTTTTAGTGTATACAAAAAAATATAAATTTTTTTATCATAATGGACTAGAGGTTCTAGACATTGCAGAACTGATTGACTCTAATCACATTCATTTTAGCAACGGAAATAAAATAACATTCTACAATAAAAATTAAAAAAAATCTTTTTCCCTTTTAAATTAAAATTTGTTGATTATTAAATTCATTTAATTTTAAATTTATACTTTTCCTGGCTTTTAGCAGCTTTCAAAAGAGTTCTCTTATCTTTTATGAAGTCCTTCAATTGACTGCATGGAATTTTAAAATTTTCTAAGACTTAAGTTCTTCTGCTTTTTTGCACTTATTGAAAATTCCTTAAAAACTTTTAATATGAGAGTTTCTATATCATGCGACATCATCTTCACTGCATATTTTGCAGTGTTATGCACAATGTGGCAACTACAACCAGATGATATTAAATTTTGTTTCATTTCTTTTAATTTTGTGAAAACTGATGACTTTTGTCCAAAATTAACTGCAGGATATGCAGTTAAATGTTTTATGTCAATTCCCAAGGAATTTAAGGTATTTAACAAAAGCTTTGACACTCCTTCTGCAGTTTCATCAGGTTGTTCACAAAAATCTATTAGGGTGTCGGTAATCCCATCTCCTTTAACATCGAAAAATTTAGTTGCTATCGGGAAAAAATTCCGGTTGCATTTATTAGAGGCATCTGTATTAACACTAATTTGTTTAGTACAATTTCAACTGAATGTGGAGCCAGGACATTTTGCACAATACTTACAATTTTCGTTCTTGCTAATCCAATTTTTTTGCTAATATCAGAGTCCGGAAAATGTTTAGTATGTAATTTATTTTCACAATCCATTGATAAAAAGCTATGGTGATGTTTAACACCATGATAAATCAATGTTAATTTTGTTGCTACTACGTCATCTTCTTCAAAAGTATTTCTCATCACAAAATAATTGGAAAAAATATTATTTTGTTTTCATGCAGCAATATGCGCCTTGTGTTTCTTTGTTTCATTGTGATGTTAGACAGCTTCCAATCCATCAAATTTTACAAGAAATTGCAAATTACACAGCTTACATTTAGCTTGATTATGTCGGCTAGAATAGCTTGGAGCCAATCCTTAAATTCTGGCAATTCCAACCATTTATTATAAAATGAACAATTTCTTGATTTTTTTTCTTGGTGTCGGTGGAGTTAGAATTATATCAACATCTTCAGAAATCATGTTATAGTCTTTAAAAAGGAAAAAATAAATTAAATGATTGTAAATATTAAAGGGAGTTATATATCACATAATATATACATTTATGTCTTCAGTACTTGATGGAGCTGCATATACTATAAGAAATAAACAAACCTTACCAGTCTTAAGTCCGGTCTACATTAAGCTATCGTTTTGTAGGTCAACCTTCAAATCATGCTTCAAATAGATGCAAAGTGGTATTGCGCAAGTACAGCAAGTACAAACAGCAAGCGCAGTGCTCGAAGTGCTGTTTACATGCACCTTTAAGTGACAAACACTGTTGCCATTGGCAACTTACAAAATAGTAACATTTCTTAATTTTTGTTTGAAATCATATGTTTTAACTGGTTATTTAGGTAATGGTCAGGTACGCTGATGTGTCATCAAATAATGCGGCTCTGAGAATATGTGGCATTGCCAGTTCAAACACCAAGTAGAGGAGCATGCTACTAAACTACAAAAGATGCGCATGGGGAATGTCATGAACTTCTGTTGCATCAGCTGTTTCCAAACATTACAAAGCCCCCCCCCTCACCGAAGAAAAATATCTTCATGCCCCCTTCTATACCATGTTCAATTACACTTCATAAACAATACCTACTGGGAATACAAATACCATTAATAAAGCCATCTTAAGAAAAACATGGATGCAAATGATACGTCTTAGTCAATTGAGGGCTAGAATTTTGCTGCTGCATATTGTAGGTCTCAAGATTAGGATAGTGAAAAGGACAGTAAATATATGAGAAATCCTTTGCGCCCCCCGACCTACCCATCGTGCCCCCCCAACGGGGGCATGCTCCACACTTTGGATACCACTGTGTTACATTGTGAATTAACTTGTTACAACTGGGAAACCGCTGGAGAGTGGCAACAATAGGAATGCAAAGTTGCCGGCTCGAACGAAACACGACTCCTCAAAAGAGTACCCATTGCTTAATCAAAACCATATCTGGCAATGCCACATTTTCTCGTAGCCGCATTAATTGGTGACGCGACAATAGTTTAAACATCAATATGTAAGCGTTTTGCATGATACAAGGTTCAAATAAATAAAATGGAATAATTTTCTACTAAAACATTAAATAACCTGAATGAATTTATAAAAAAATCCTAAAGCTAGAGTAAAATTACTTAAGATTCACCTGTTCATAAAAACGTTGTAACAAAATTTTTATTTTATTCTTCCTTTTTATAATTTTAAAAAGTTTGATTTCAACCCTGGTTCATAAACAAGCAATTGGTAATCTTATTTTTATTTTTCCTTTCTTTTTAAATGATTTTTAAATTGTTTATTGGAATCCTGGGAAATTCCCGGGATCCCAGAATTTATAATTTTGAATCCCCGAGTCCCGGGATTGTGAAAGATAAGCCATTAACAGTTAGGAAGGACATAGCACATTCAAATTCACATTCTACAATGAATTGTTTACATGTGACATCAAGTGTGTCAAGCATTAAATTCTCTTTGTAAAGTACGAGAACACCACCATTCTTAAAATTAGTGTGACAAAATGCATCAGCAATAAAGTATCCTGGCAGATTGAAAGAATTTACCTTGTCTAAGGTAAGCCAGTGTTCACATAAACCGATAACATCAGGTTTGTTGTTGTTAACAAGAATTTCAAGCTCCAAAAGCTTGTTGTGAACACACTCAGCGTTGATATGCATCACAGACAAATTACTTACAGATTTTACATTTGGCTCAAAGCAAGTCATATACTGTTGGGTTTTGCAATAATAGATTCAGTAAATAGGTTATACCCATGTATAAAAGTCTGACCCGTGTTAAAGCTCTAAATTGGTGCATTTATTATGAGGCCAAGAATAGAATTCAACAATTGGAACAACAGTGGTCCAATATAAACAAAATGCATGAAAACGTGAAAAATCGTATTAAAACATAATTTTTGGAGATTTACGAATGAGATTTAAATTCTTCTCTTCGCATAACTAATGTAAGTTAAATACCTCATCCTTGAAATATTTTAAAATATAAATAAAAAAGGTCTGCATGTTAAGGAATGGCTTTTTGCATGATTCATATATGCGATACAAATTTATAACTCCGGTTAATTATAGGATGCACTACAAAAACAACTATGAAAATAATTATAAAATATTTAATTACCAAAAATTTCAATAGGAAGATAACTGAAAAGAAATTAATAAAAACACAAGTTTAATTATAAATAATTCAGGTGCCTTCTCTCTCGTACTAAAGCATTTAAAACACTTTCCTTATGCATATAGTATAAGGACAACAATACAATCTCAAGGTTTAACAATGACATGGCCGGCAAGACAACATATCTTTAAAATGCTTTAAATTTTCTAATATATGTGATTTAAACGTATAACTTTAGCGATTTAGAACCGAAGGCATAAGTCGACGGTAAGAATAAGAATCTGTTTATTTTTCTTTAAAATGGTCCCCGTCTAAAGATAGTAGGTCAATTACTTCTAATTTAATTTTGCAAAAGAAAAAAGCCTGCAAGTGAAAAAATTGTATTTTTAAGTGTTCTCTTATGGGGATTTCTATAGAGTGTCCCGGTGGACCAACAGACAGATGGATGCACAAATGGATGGATGGGCAAACAGATGGACAGACAGACCAACATACAGAATAAGGATATAAAGGTCACACCGATAATGCTTCACAAGAGCTTAACAACAGTCACATAAAAAAATCCACCTTCATATGAAGTGCACTATTCATGCTACCATTCTTTGCACAGATTGCACTGAACCCATTATTCAGCAGGAGGCTCTTTATAAAGTTCTTCACATGCAGGACATTAACCTGAGAATTTGGATTTGTTTACTGTTCACCAACTTTTTGTTGTTTTTAGGTTTTACTTGCTGAAGCAACTTTCTTTGTTGTAGAAGCACGCATTCGTTTAGAAGCAGTGCTTTTAGCACTACTTTTTTCAGCATTTTTCTTATCTTCCAACTACGCTCTCTTCATCTGTATTCTTTTATCTTCTGCTTCTTTATTCTGTCTTTCCTCTTCTAAATGCATTTTATGTGAGTTCCAGTTAAAATGATAGATTTACACCACTTTCTTTTTTGAGGCTGGTTCATTTTTGGGAGAGGTATGATATCAGCTGGTGAAGTATGACACAAGGTTGTCATTGGAATTTGAGAATTGTTCTCAGTATTTTTCATGTCCGATACCAATGCACAGGTACTGGAATTACTGTCATAATTAGCCTCCTTGTTGGCTGATGTCACAGTCGAAACTATTTGTGGTTGACATATAGCGGAAGCGGATGTCGAGGGTTGCTCTAGAGATGGTTCTTGTTAAGGCTGGCTCACACTAGAAGGACGGCCATGGCCGGGATGTAAACTGAGCAAGGACTCTTTTTGGGGAGACCATTTACACTTGTAGGTTAGGCCTGTCATGGCATGGTCACATTCTGGCCCCCACCTAGACCGTAATGTAGTTTATGGAAGCACCTAACTAGCAGAAAGATTCAAGGTCACTTACGCTGTCACCGAGGATTGCCGATAGTTACCGAAGAGGCTAGGCTCGAAGGGGTTTGGGACAAAAGTTGCCTCCACAAGCAACCCAAGAGGTTTGTACTTAGGCTTGACCACATCCTTTCCTACAAGTGTGAACACACATGGTCCTTCCTCATAGAATCCCCACTGAAAATAGGATTTTTATATTTAGTCTAAAATGTCCCTACCATGTCCTGTCCACAACTGCCCCTCTAGTGTGAACCAGCAGACAACTACAGGCAAGAGGCTGCTCAGGAACTGGCTCTCTACTGCCAAAATTTACTGTTAAATGCTTTTCAAAATCTGCCTCATATTCTTCATAAGTCACTTCAGAGGGTAAAAAATCTTTGTCATTGAAGACAAATTCTGTTGAAATTGATCAGCTGTACTCTTCTGGCTAAGCCCACTTTTCAGTAGCTCCTGTGCATTCTCCAAAAGCTCATGTCATTGGTTGAGTATCAGTTTTCCTTTTGAATGTCCTAGAGCAAAAAACAAAAAATTAATTCATATGCCATAGCTTTAAATAATTTTTCTTCCATTTTTGACCCTCCCCCTATTTTGGCCCTGGGGTGCCGATTATGAGAAATAAATAGTAGCTTGTATAAAGATCAGAACTTGTCTTGGAATGTACCAGGAATGATGAAAACACTCGAGAATGCATTTATAAAAGATGTCAAAAAACATTTAGCATGGGGCAAAGGTATTAGGGGTGAGCGATATATATCAACCTGGTATTTAGTAACAGATACCGGTCAGGAACAGATATCAGTGCCATATATTTTCCCAAAATATCTGTTATTGGAATATCAGTTAAGAAATAATAGGTGTAGGTTCAAACTGACCGTTGGACCATATCTGTTTGCTTTCCACACTCGAATAGTGAAAAGTTAATATTTTTAAACAAATTGTATAAAATTGCAATCATATGAGATTTTCCGAAAGTGTTTGTATGCGATGTTTGCTTTATCATATCGATTCATCCGACAGATCAAGACCCTCTAGAATGGTGGAGGGTGAACAATTTTAAATACCCCCATCTATCGTCAATAGTTGTAGAATATTTATGCTGTCTAGCAACATCCGTGCCTTGTGAGCAATTGTTTTCTAAGGCCGGCATATTGCTCAACGAGCAGCGGTCAAAATTACAAATAAAAAATTAAAAAAATGATTGTTCTTGAACAGCAACTTTCAGTACAATAAACAGATTTAGTTAACAATTTTATGGAGATATTGAAATGTTTATTCGTATATATAGGGTAATGTGAAAATGACCTGAAAGTTTCAGCTCCCTAGCTCGACCCATAGTATCTAAATATTTACCTATTTGTTTAAATTTTAAGAATTTCTGAAAGCCAAACAAATTATAATATAAAAATTTCTATAATCCATATTTTTTTTTTACAAATTCTACCTATAAGTATAAAAAATTTCAATATCGTAGCACATAAACCGTGAAAATTTGTTTAAATATATATAATAGATATTACTTATGATCCATTTAATTGAAAGTAATGTATTTAGGGGATTTTCACTTATTGTATCTGATGTATGTAGCACAATAAAATTTTTATTATCCCTAAGTATTTTCATTACTCCTTTATTGAAGCTTATTTAAATTAATAAATGATCATTAAGTTTTTATAAATATGTAAAATAAGTACGCGGACCAACAGTTGTAGAAGCATTATAAATTATACTGGTATCGGAAGGAGCATTCTCCGGTAGGTAGTACCAGAACCAGCTCCGTAAACTGATATACCAGTAACAGGTATTTGGAACAGATACCAAGATATTAGGTACTGGTAAATATCAGTTTAGCTCATCCCTAAAAGGTATGCATGCATATCTTTGCCCCCACAGCATGCACTCACTTAACTGATTGGTGCTGCCATGTCCTGGCATTCTCACAAACTGTAACTATGTCAGAGTTGCCTCATGATTAACTGTTTCTAAGATTACACTGTCATTATGTGACAAAACATCAGTTTGAGCATGCATAATTATCATTGCACTCAATAAGTTGCATCAGAAGTGAAAATAACATAACTTACCTTATAATTTATGTGTGCTTGGTACAGACAGCATGCAACTTCTTCATCTACACTTTGGCAATGACACCTTCCCAGGAATCCATTAGTCTTGCCGACTGCTACCACAGATGTAGAAAAAAACCCTATGCGTACCATTACCCTACCCTATAATATGAAAAAAGGGGGATGAGGAGACTATGGCAGATAGGTGAATTAAAAATTACTAACTCCAAACCGTAAAGTTTACCCAGAGAAGCGCTAAAAAGAAAAGATTTAAAATAAAAAATTAATAAAAATACTTACAAGTTTGCTGGACAATGGCCTAACAGGGACTTGTGGTCAAAACCTAAGCCTAAAAGGAAAAATAAAAGCATGAGCACTGCACAAATAAAGAAAAACTTCTCTGGAGCAAGCACTAAATATGTATTTCGCGAGCTACGCTCTCATCTTCAGTAGCTGAAGTCGTATTTAAGATGGCATCATAAAGCAACATAGTGGATTGAAAGAGATTATAATATAGGAGGGAGACTATATCATTAAACAAAAATATTTCGTATGCCTTTTAAACATTTTGTATCACGGAAAAATATGGAATTTTTGGCCAACCTGAGATATCTATTCTAAATATTGTAAAATGTATATGCCAACGTTCAGGGCAGCAATTTTGTATCTGGTGCAAAACAACATTGGCCTTTCAATGACATGCACAATGATTAGATCAATCAGATTAAATAATCTGCCTGGAACCTCGCGCTTGTGGCAAAAAAGTGAATCAAATAAACTGATTTTAAAAAGATCTTATTATGTTGCATCTGCTTGCCTTCCATCATGACCACAAATGGTACTTCATTGGAGATTGTTATTAGAAGAAACAAGATTATCCAAACTTATGATGCCTACCTTCCATGTAATCATTTATTTAATACTTATATTGGCTTTAGTAGCTTTAAAGTCATCACGTATATGTAGCTCTTTGTGTTTCCAAATTTCAAAATTTAGCGTTATAAAATACTACAAATACATTCGAACGGAATATTAAATTGATCATGCGTATTTGTGTGGCAAAAATAACGAGGGTACATACTAGAATATACGAAATCTGAGTCAAACAATAGTTGCTGCCATGGAAACACTCGTAATGAGTGATAAAAACTGCAAAATCGCAAGTATTTACGCGAAATTATAAGAAATACAATCTATATGCTAAATTCTATGATAAAATTAGAATCTTCATTCCTTTCCTCAGAGAATAGTACAAAATTTTAATGTCCAAAAGAAAATTACCCTGCAAGATGGATTTCAGATTTCCTGTATAAATGAAATGGGAAGGATAGTTCCTGGAATCGAACCCGGGACTTCAAACTTCACAACAAAAACTATCCTCGTGAGTTCAGCCCATGTAGCAAGAGATTTCTACGAAGTTTAATGAAAATCGGTATATTTGTTAAGAATTAATAGGGGGGATTTACAAATAGACAGACACAACGACAAAACTATAAGCCTATTTCCATTCTGGAAAGTAGGCTAAAAATATAACCCACCAAGTGCATGAACTTTCCAAATTTATCTAGACAATTTTCTATACTATAGTTGGGAGCACGAACGAAGGTGGGTGGGTCATGATTACTGCGCAGAGAGAGAAATACACGTTACATAGCTGTCACACCGCCAGCCTGAATAAGCTTTCACTCAGAAAACAATGCATGATGCACGAAGTCCTATGCTGCTATGCCACAAGACTCGCTATTCGCTCTTGACAGCTGGCAACATTGTAACCAGCTGTACGTGTCATCTGCATGCTCCATCTCGTTTTGAAATATTGATACACTTTATATATGATTTACCTTGCTTGTTTGTGCAAAACCTTGCATTTACTTCCATCGCTCTCCATTTTAGAACACCACAAGACGGTACTATTTAAATCTCAATCGTAAAACATGCAAATAAACACGAAAATCATGCTGCAAATGTACGAACCACATGCCAAGAGTCTTTGTAACTGACTGACGCTGATTGGCCAAGTGAAGGAGTGAGCGAGAGAAACCACATGACATTCTTAGCCTTCTGCACATCCAGTTGCCACCTGCCTTCGTTCTTGCTCCCTACTATAGTAAAAGGTGCTTGCATTCTGCATGCATTTCAGCCCATATCAAAGGTAACACCATAAGATTTAGAAGTATTTTTTAATAATAGTTTGCACCTCTGCACCGATTTTCGTTCTTTCCTTATGGAAGAATATTGGAGTAAAAGCAATCCCTAAAATATGCAATTTTAAGAATATTATACATTTTCCATTGTTTGCTACTGTTGCCACACATTTCTGCCAAATTTTAATGTTTTAGTACATATAGAAGTGCAATAATATTTATCTGTTTAAATTTTAAAAATTTTTAACGGCTGCAGTGAAGATTTCAAAAATTTGTGTGCTTTTACACCAAGTGCTAAATAACTGCAAAATTTTAGCTTCCTAGGTTGCCCCTAGTATCTAAACATTTATCTATTTGTTTAAATTGTAAGAATTTTTATCAGACAAATGCATTAATACAGGGGTGCCAACCTGTGGCATGCGAAGCTCTTGTCAGTGGCACACCTCCCGTTTTGGAAAAAATAACTTTAAGATATTATGAAAGTGATTTTCAAAATAGTAGTAGTAAATAATAAAATAACAATATGAATGCACGTATGTAGCTTGTAATTATTTACCAGGAGCGGATTGAAAAACTATCCAAGGGGTCAGCAATTTTAACTTGAAAGTTTTTAATAATTACAAGTAATGCAGCCCATATAAAATTTAATTAACATATAATTTCGAAAGTGAACATAAGTTCAGTGTCAAATATTGAAATATAAAGTTATGTTGCCAAGAAAAATCAATGTGTGGAGTGAATCTGGGAAAGGGGGGATCGGTCTCCCTTGGATCCACCAACGCGACACATTTTCAACATAATATGTGGCACACTACAGAAAAAGGTTGGACACCTCTGCATTAATACCTATATCAAAATTTCTATAATCTCTATTTCGTTTTTTATACAAGTTATACCTTTACAAAAAAAATTCAGTTTCATAGCACATTCAAAAATACAGAAACCTTAAATTTTTTTTGAAACATTTGCAAATTTTTAGCAACTGCATTATTTAACCTTATCAAGATTTTCTTATTTTCTAGTCGGTTTTGCACATAATCCTACCGACATAAAAAATTTCGAGTCTCCATCTCATCTGGGAGAGCCTTAACATTAGTATCCTCGTATGTGTTATATCATAAGTAGAGTTTTAGGTTCTCGGCGATATTATTTTTCTCTGGAAATGCAAATTAGATTTTCCTTGATGTTGACAATGTAGAGATATTGAGAGACCAACTACTAATGTATCCTATATTGCAATTCCCTCAAAGTTAAAACTGAGGGTAAAAAATGTGTGAAAGAGTTTTTAAAACAATTTAAAATCTAAAAGAGCCTTCTTCCATCCCTTTGTGGCTCCCTCTGTCATGCTATAAAAATGCAAATAATTTGATAAAGGATTGAGATACATTTTTTAAATTTGGCAGGAATGCTCGATTTACATATTTTTAGGTGATGATGAAAACAACTCAAAAAAGTCCTGAGTTCGACTTCAAGGAAGCCATTACCAGTTCCCATAAAATTACACGTAAACATCGACCATTCCACGTGCAGGCTTTTATTCTTTTTGAGATCTAAGTTAGAAAGATCTTCAATTTAAATCATAGTAAAGAAAAAATTATAATATTTCTTATTGTTTATTTTTTCTGCCTATAATCCCAAATTCCTCATGTTACATGTTTAATTCACATATTTTGGAGAAATCTTGCCATTTTAACAGGATGTTGCCTTGCTAACCAATTACTTTATTTATTTAATCATAATACACGGGTAGTAAATTACCCATTTACAAAGACATATGAAACATATAATAGCACAATTAAAATAAATATAGTAAGATGTTACATTAAATCAAATATATATATATATATATATTCATTGAAGTTGTAGTTACAAAACAGTAATAAACTTATTGCATTTTATATAAAATATGACCACCAAAGCACACAAATATTACCTAAATTCATGAATTGCCTTGATTTGTTTTACAGTAGTTTCAAAAATGTCTATAGAACTATAAGATAAAAATAGATTACCTAAACGTTGAAGACGGTTAATTGGTGAGTGGTATATATAATTTGTAGTACAAGCATTGTTAAAAAATGTATCTGTGGATCTGGTATTATAAGATGGTATGCGAAACTGAATTAATGATAATAGGTTGGGGCAATCGTAACTGGAATTTACTATTTTTAGTAATGTTACAACATCCAAGATTTCGCGACGAAAGTGTAGTGTTTTTAAGTTGAGGCTACATAGAAGATGTTGATACCGTATGTCTGATGTACAATTTCCGAGTTTGAAGTTAACCAGCCTTAAAAATTTATGCTGAACTTTCTCTATTGAGTAAGAATGGCTTTGGTAATATGGTGACCACACAGGTGAAGCATATTCTAAATGGGGTCTTACCAGGGAGCAATACAGTAACTTTAAAGATGTGACATTTTGGAACATACTAGTATTCCTGGAGATGAATCCAAGCATTTGTAACCCCTTCTTTACAACAGCATTAATATGGCTAGAAAAGGTAAGGGAAGAATCGAAAATCACACCCAAATCCCCAATTTTGTTAACTCTTTTAAGTGCTGCGTCATTTATAAAATAACATTCCAAAACAGGATATTTGCACTTATGAAAGGTGATGACGTTACATTTTGAAATATTCAATTGCATTTTGTTGGTGGTACACCATCTAAACAAGTTATTCACAGCCAATTGTAAAATATCGCAATCGCTAGAGGAATCTACCGTTTTATAAATTTTTAAATCATCTGCAAAGAGAAGTATATGTACGTTTTGCACATAATTAACTATATCATTAACAAAAATGTTAAATAATAATGGTCCCAAATGGGAGCCCTGGGGGACTCCTGATGTCACATCAAATGTATATGAAAAGAAGGATTTAACTTTAACATACTGCTGTCTACCAACTAAATAACTACGTAGCCAAGACAACATAGTACCTCTGATGCCTACAGATTCTAATTTATTAATCAGTAAACCATGGTCCACTGTATCAAAAGCCTTACTAAAGTCTGTATAAACAGCGTCAACTTGCAAATTATTGTTTATGGCACTATAAATATTTTCTTCATAAACTAATAAATTGGTGACAGTAGAACGATTTGCCATAAACCCATGTTGTTGATCAATGATAATATTTTATAAAAGTGGAGTTAGCATATCGAGAACTTAGCTTTCGAACAATTTAGAGAGACATGATTGAATAGACACAGGTTGATAATTAGTAATATCAGATTTCTTGCCTTTTTTATAAATTGGAACAACATGACTTATTTTCCATTGGCTTGGAAATTCACCCAAGGAAAGTGACATATTAAAAAGTATGAGTAGTGGAATAATTAATACACTGGAGCATTCTTTAATCATAAGTGGGGGAATGTTGTCAGGACCTGGACCTTTTTTAATATCGACAGATTTTAACTTTTTCAAAATGTCATCAGATGTCACCTTGCATATACGTATATGTGTAGTATTGTCTTCTTTAAAGTTCAAATCATTATTAATATCTGAGTTTGAGCTGTAAACACAACTAAAGTACTTGGCAAAAAGATTTGCTATAGCTTGTCCATCTTGACCTACCTCAGATTCTATATACATGTGATTAGGAAGTACGTTGTCTTTCCTCAAAGAATTAACATGATTCCAAAAAGGTTTGATGTTGGAATGCAGTAGGGACTCAATATTATCAATATGGTCCTGATAACAATGCTTAGACAGATCTTTACATCTGGCTCGTAGCAAGGAAAAAGTCTTATAATCAGAAACGGAATTAGACAATTTGAACTTCCTATGGGCTTGTTTCTTCTCATATATTAATGACCGCAGTTCAGAATTGAACCAGCTTGGAAAGGACTTATTTTTAAATTTAAATTTAGGAACATATCTTTCAATTGCACAACCCAATATATCATAAAAGTAATTCACAGCGCTATTTATGTCCAGTTTAATTAGCACATTCCAGTCGATAAGAGATAGATAATAGGACATACCACTATAGTCTCCTTTGGGAAAATTATATGATATTGAGTCATATTTGATGAAGTCAGAGTTGGTTTTGATCATAAGATCGCAGTCGAGGGGTGGATGATGAGGATCAGCTACAATGAGAGACTCGCAGGCCTCACTGACTGAAACTTGCTGAATGTTGGTGAGCACAAGATCCAGGCATTTGCCATGTATGTTGAGCACATTGTTACACTGAGATAAATTTAGGTAACTCACAGTGTTCGCCAATGGTCTACTGTGGTCATTGACTGTGTTGAGCTCTATCTAAGTGTCGTACCAAGAAAGACAAGATAAATTATAGTCGCCACAAATAATAAAGTAAGCACCAGGATATAGCAGATAGATTCATTCAAGTTCTAAACAATGATCTTCATAAACCTTGGGAGAACTACCAGGGGGAATATACACACATACCAAAATTACAAATAATTTAGAGCACTTTACAGCTACAATGATGTGTTCAATATTAGTGTGCTCAACTTCAATTTCAAAGGAGTTAAATTTATTATTCACTGCAATCAATACCCCTCCACCCAGTTGTTTATCACTAGTAGCAATAGATCTGTCAGTACTATAAACATTATATGTTGGAGTTAGTCCAAGTTCGTTAGTGCCAATTGCATCACACAGCCAAGTTTCAGTAATAAAATAACAATCCAAAGTATGAGAAATAGCTAATCTTAAATGATTAAGTTTAGTTCGTAAACCACGTACATTCTGGTAATAAATTCTAAGCTTACTGTTCAAGGGGGACAATTTTTTGTTAAATGAATTAGTTACACCAATAATATCACTATTTGTGGTAGGAACTGGCCTACCTACTTTGTCACTAAAAAAGAACTTCCACTACTACTTTTAGGAAAATAAAATTTGTTCACCGCCGTATTGCATGGCCAATTAGAGGGATTG
Source organism: Tanypteryx hageni (assembly GCA_028673005.1). Classification (NCBI taxonomy): domain Eukaryota; kingdom Metazoa; phylum Arthropoda; class Insecta; order Odonata; family Petaluridae; genus Tanypteryx; species Tanypteryx hageni. The sequence goes on from CM054112.1 coordinate 6,772,448, forward strand.
GTAAGCTTTTCGAGGTTCTTAGAATCGGAGGACACTCTGAAAGAACTGTATTCACCTTTGGCGTTTAGCTTCACTACTTCCGCTTTACAGCCTACAGTATTTTCGACATGGAGAATCACATCATTCGCCGTTGCGTTAATGTCAAGACGCCACACGTGTAGGCGAATCTTCGGGTTGGCACCGATTAATGACGAGGAATTGTTTCCTGTACCAACAATAACTTCGCGTTTGGGTCTACGTTTACGAGTCACTGGAAAAAAGGGATCGGCATCATTGCAATCAAGAGAATTCAAGTCAATATCGGGAGATTTACCTTCCTGAGAATCCTCCGTAGGAATGTTAGGGCTAGATGAGTTCAATGATGTGGATGGTGTTGTAGCTTCTTAGTCTGGCGAGTAACTGGTCTCTCGTAGTCAGGTATTGTGCTGGGCAGCTTCCTTTTCTGGGATTCGTGGTTTGGATTCTTCACCACATTAGCGAAAGAAGCGATGCCTTCTGCTGGAGAATGTTCGATTGAAGAAGTCTGCTTGCTTTCAACCAAAGATAGTCGCAAATTTACTTCAGCCAGGGCACTCAGTATGTATGCCATAGAAGCGTGGACGCCATCACTAGACGTCTTGTTTACGATGCATATGTCGCACTTCCACATTATTGCTCTATGACTTTTAACGACTTTGAGTTCAATGTCCGTAAGTCCAATACATTTTTTATGAAAAACGTAGTTACATGTACCACCGCAAAATAAATATTCGGAGGAGGAAAGAGATTGGTTGCAGGAGTGACAAAGAGAAGAAAATGTGCCGTCGGCCATCTTGAAATATATTACATATATTACGTTGTTAAACCTCAAAATCCCATTGTCATTTCATTCTTTATGGGTGAAAGCGTGCTTTGAATGTTTTTAATACGAGAGAGAGAGAGATAGAAGGAAGGAGAGGGAAATGATTTTCATAGCAATCAATGTAAACAACATTTGTTGCATTATATGCGAGAAGGAATACATTTGAATGTAGAAAATTTATCATACGCAAATTACATTCACTTAGAATCATCGTAGGAACTCGAGACATGAAACTACGAACAGCTAAAAGAACGAAAGTTGGTTTTCCTGCCATCGATATTTGAATACGCATCGAATCGATCAACATCAGTTTTAACGCGAGATTCTGACGCATTCTTAGTGATTTGCATTGTTGCCGGTTTTGCGTAATTGGGTACAATTGATTTGGATAATAGCTTCGCGTCGCATCTATTCACGAATTTTCATAAAAAAACTTTCCCGTTGAATTTCAACGGGTATCTCCTTAGTTTATATATAATTCACTTGGTGGTCAGAGTAGCTAATTTGTTCGATTAGGGGAGGAGAGATCGGGAAAGGAAGAAGAATAGGAGGGGAAGGTAGTTCAGCGACTAGTTTCAGATTCATGCAACAACCTTTGGAACTTTTTTTACTAACGACAATCACAGGTGCGAGAAGAAGTCATTTTGACATTGTATTAGCGTTCCATTAAAATTGAATTAATAGTGAGAAACCCAACCTGATCCTTAATCTCAAACTCCTAATAACTCAGTTACTAAATAGCATTCACTGAAAAAATATTTAGTATTCATCAGAAATTCTATTGGTACAATATGCCTAAAATCAAAAAAATCAAAACTAATTTTGATAGTTTAACATTTGGAGCTAAATTTGGAGGAATATAAAAAACCAGCTATGAAGGCAATTCTGGAAAATATTTACTCAGCACAAAATTCAAATGAACAATTCCTGAGAATCGTTAAAAATTTTCCCAGAATTCAAGACAAAAATATCGAGTAAATTCCTGATTCCAAAACTCTAATCATAAGTAAGAAGTGTCAATATATAAGTTATATGATACAATAGTAAGTATGGATTAACCCCAAACAAAAAACAGATGATAACATTTGAACAATTGCATTTACTAAATTCTTGCTGATCTCATCTTCCAGATGAGGTGACTATTTTTGATTGATACTTATGTTGGAGAGAAAACTGTTTTACCTGCCATGGACTAGTCAAGTTACACACATAACAGTAATGAATGTAAAATGGGACCTAGTTGAAGGCCAAGAGTGGAAGGGCCAAATACCATAGAATAGAAAATAAAAGTCTACAACAGGCAATCAATTTGCAGAAACAGATAAATCATAACTTAATTAAACAGAGTTACGCATTGGATAGAAGATGTATCAGGATTTAAATGCTTATTTACACTAGTTCCAAATAGTTTTGTGTAAAACTTTCAAGTATAAATAATTTAATTGAAACAAATTGAAGTTTGTAAGAGAAAAATTATCTTGATCGTAAAAAAGCAATGTTGAGGTGATGAGATAAAGAGAAAAAAAATTGACAATTTACTCAAATTAATTAATTATTATTCCTATAAATATTATAATTAAAACAATATAAGAAGTAACTGAAGAGTAATAAATATTTCGATTTTTTTGTATTGTCATTCTTTCGGTACTTTTGGCCCTCCATCATTTTGGCCCTATAATATTATCGGCCCTTGAGTCGTTTTGGCCTCTTGGTCATTTTGGCCCTTTGGTCGTTTTGGTTCTTCATCATACTTTGGCCCTTTGGCTGTCTTTTGCCCCTATGACCCTGACTCATGTAAAATTAACTTTATTTTGTCTATCACCACGCTAAAAGTATTAAGGGAAATTATCAAAACATTTCTCAGTCCATCTTTCAAGTAATATGATGCATTTTTTCAGTTACTTACAACAGTGAAATTGCTGTAATTCCTTTTGAGCAAGATAGCTACGATGCTTGCTCAAGGAATCCAGACACATGTATGAGGCTAGGAGAGACAACTAATGGAAATAAAAATAGATCCAGTTTTGATGATTCAAGTGATGACTTGAAAATTAATGAAATAATACTGTATGATGGTTGTATCAGTGGTGTTGAAAATGATTTCACAGACATTAAAGATGTAAGTAAAACTTATATGAGGTGTATTTGTATGGATTATAATTTAAAATGAAGAAAATGGCAAAGTCATAGTAGCTGTAGATTTGCTGCATTATTTTTCTGCATGAGAAAGAAAAAGCAGCAAGTTCAAAAAAATGAATTGGACTGAATCCATTAGGTAGTTGCTATTAACATAAATCCACCAAGTAAACCAAATGTGCTTTTCTATTGCAAAGCACCCCATCCTCATTTGGAATTTGAATGTTGTCTTTTTGGATTTCTCAGCAGCTGGAATGTTTTTTTTTTCTCTTTCATGATTTAGGAATCTGATTTTGATTCTGCACAGCGGGAAAGGATATTTGCCTCAGCCTTTGCAACATCCTCAAAATACTTGGAACAAAAAAAAGGAGCCAATGAGTGTCAGTCATTACAGCAAAGTTATCAGAAAGAGATGAAGAAATATGTATCTGTTTGTGCCCCACATTTATCTCTGCCTATATATCCTCCGGCCTCTGTAACAGGTCAGCCATCTGTCAAACGTCTCACTTTCTTTAGCAAAAGTGATGAGAAAGGTAAAAGGTTATCCTCAGTTTTGAGCTAATAAACATTTTTTATCATGTGCACCCACACACTTTTGTACATCATCAGCAAGTGAGAATTCCATATTTTTTCATTTTTCATTGTATGGGTCTTATGTGGTGAAAAAAACACGACAAAAATAACTTTTACAATACCACAAATTTAATTTAGAGAACCCACGACCTGGGTTTCAATGTTTAGCATCGTCATCAGGTGACTAAGGAGTCTAAAACATGCCTTATATAGGTTAGCCATGGGAGAGAGGATGGAAGGAGGTTAAGGCAGTAATGAGAGGAAGGGATGAGGACGATACCATTGACTAGAGGTGTGAAGGAGAGGGTATGTGGTCTCATACTGATTAACGACGGCCAATAAGAGAGGAGAAAGGTACAAATACTCATTTAACATTGCTGTTTTGGTTACATTTTAGGATTTCTAATTGAGACCACAAACTCTTCTGACCTCTAGCCAATAGTGTCGTCTTCATCCCTTCTTCTCATGACTGCCTTAACCTCCCTCCCTCTCTCATGCCTAACCTATATAAGGCATGTTTTTGACTCTTTTGTCACCTGATGACAATGCTAAACATCGAAACCCAGGTTGTTGGTTTTGTAAATTAAATCTGTGGTATTATATAGGTAATTTTTGTCATGTTTTTTCCATTTAATTTCTTAGAAGTATCCTATCAAAGTAGAAAGAAATTTTGCTTGAATGAAAAGTGTAATTTCATCAAAAATTATAAATATTTGCAGGAAAAGTGACTTGTGTATTAATGCAAGCAATTTTTAAAATATTGATATTTCCTATTTTTTGTAGACAGAATTGATGGCATTAGAAACTTTTGAAACCAAATAATCTCTGTCACTATGTATTACCACTTGTGCTCATCTGCTTCCTTTATTTGGCAAGTATAATTTACAGTGTTAATTGTTTTAAGTTTATATTTAGCACATAAGAAGTCGTTATGGAGCGAAAGAAGTGCGTTTTGGAGGGGAATTAGGATTGCTTATGGAATGTATACCTATATTTTACATGTAAATATGGGTTCTGTTTATGTGAATTCGCTTTATGTGTCACTTTCCTGGAATGCAACCCCCACATAAAGAGAGGGAAACCTGTACTTTGAATTAGTATTACCTGCTGAATATAGTGTTGAAATTAAATGTATTAAAGAAGAGACTTATTTCATGCTGAATGATTTCTTTTCCCTTTGTCATCAGTAACAATTCATTGTCTATATAGATAGGCTAAATATTTTGAAAGAAATAACCTGAACATAAAAATATTTCATTCTTGTCCATTTTTAGAAAATATTTTTATCAAATTAACTTTGAATGTCTGATGTTTAAATAGATTGCTATGAAAAACTACTAACCTGATCAAAAGGCGAATGTAAGAATATGCACAAAACAAAAACGTGGAGTGTTCCTTCTTCTGTAACAAGCAAGACAAGACTGATGGAGTGTGCACAAAATATGTTCTCTTGGCTTAGAGATGAGAGGTTATGGCCAATAACCCTCTGAAGAAAGCTTGGGGAGTGTTTCATTATTTGTGTACTCTTGTCCGGGGAAGCATTCCTATGAGTGTCTGCAACTCATCAAGAGTGAACAGACTTCTTAATCATACCTCATATCTGGATTTAAGGAAATAAATCCTAGGTCTCACAGTTCCACCTACCCTGGCCGAAGCCTGGACGAGTAAAAAAAATGAACCACTCAAAATGCATCCTCAAAGCTGTTGTGAGTGGGTGATTCTTAGGATTTCTTCTCATTTTTTCTCTTGAGGATATACGAATCGACGGAGTTACCATCGTGTGCCTTGACTTACCTAGCCATCGGGTTTACGCACTGGGTCGATTGGTAAATGTGAACCTAATTTTTATCGGTTCTGCTTCGACTTTAGGGGGGGCGACCACCTTCCCCCTGGATCCGCCACTGTGTCGGTCTTTATCTTCTGTTTCTTGCTCTGATCTTCTTCTCCTTCTCATTAATTCTCTATAATATCTTCTTCTTCCATTTGATGAAATAACGGGATATTATTTTCTTAAATTTGAACTAAAATTATATTAACAAAACTTGAACTAAAATTAAATTAACACTGATAATCAAAACAACTTGTCAAAATTGCAATTGGTATTCGTTCTCTGTCAAAGATAACAAGATAGAAAAGTATACTCCATAAATGGAATACACAGAGATTTCAAAGGTGTTCTTAAATGTTGGGAACATGCTTCTCAAACAGAGCCATTGCAGCTTCTAAATATTTGACACTAGAAGGGCTGCAGTGGTCATTTTGACCTTTAGTGAATTTTAAAGGAGTGCCATGTTTGTAGTTTTTGAAGTGCGAAGTTGCAGCTTTATGACTTTCCATCATTTAAGGTTTTACACTTTCATATGAAAAATTGGGCTTGTACCTGTAACAGGAATGCCTGTACAGAGGGCCATACCTAGAAGGGCCATTAGTGGTCCTTTTGACTGCAGTTAATCTTTCGAATAAACCATGTACAGGCGACTCCTGCACCTACAACCTAATAAGATAAATTTGCATTGGCCTCAGCTGTGTGGAACAAATTCATTGAGAATTGTACTTTGTGCTACAAACCTGGACAGAACATCACTGGTGATGAACAGCTCTTTCCAGGCAAAGCTCAGTGAAGGTTCACGCAGTACATGGGCAACAAGCCAGATAAATTTGGAATATCAGCGTGCAGTATTTAGGCCTGCTATCATACTGTGCAGTCATTCTATAGCAGTACGCTGTCAACACGGAAGGGGAAATGATATGGACTACATGTTACACAAATACTATGATATGTACTTCATCCTTGGTGCATTTGGTAATGGGGCCTATGCTGCAGCCATGACTTATGAAGAAAGGTATCCAGCACGCCGCTATCCAGACAAAAATGTATTTTTCTGGCTGTACCGGCTAATGAAAGAGACTGGCAACGACCTACCATATCTTGTTATCTATTCATTCTAGAGTATTTGTTCCTTATATATTTTGCTTAGTTATGAGGGTTTCTAACCGTCCCAATTGTTAGTGTGTGCAATTTTTCCCACACCCTGTATAACTTTGCAAGCGAAGCTGCAATGGACATCCTAGTAGTGAATTAATAATGTAAGATATTTTATGCCCTCGTTCACAAATACTCTGCCCCGCTATCAGACAAAGTGCATAAACGAATCGAATGCATATTAAGATAAAAATCATTATCTCATCTTGCACTTTTATTAACAGCGAGACATTAATATTGACTATTATTGTTTTCATAGAATGCACTATTATGATAATGAACGTATTGTACGTATTGTTACGCGTATATTCAATGGTTTGGCAGTGCCTTGCTTGATATGAGCCCCATGATTAATCCCTCAGCGCCGGTCTGTGCATGGTACAGAATCGGTTTCTTGCCGTATCGCCGGCCTCTGTGCCGCGCTGCTTTTAATTTGCTACATATGTAGACATAATTTTTTTCGATTGGCTTTCAAAATATTATACAGAAAGGTTTTTACCTAAGCCGTTGAATACAATATTTTTCTAATGGTTTTGGTTACGCAAAACTAAATTACGTCTGCTCCACTGGTTGACCCGAGTAAAAACGATTTACTGTATTTCTTCACCTTTAATCTCTTGCAGTTAGTAAAAAAATTTTAGTCTCAAAATCACTTTCAGAAATTAGCTCATTCTTTATGGAAGGAAATAATATTTTAAAGTCGATAATTTTCATCAGAAAATTCCGTCTTCAGAAAGAATACGATCAAAGATAGAGAACAAAAGGCGAGTGTTCTCAATCAATAGGAATTAGTAGTGTTCAAGGTCGCTAAGGCACCGAGAGAAAAGGGGAATAGGGGACAGCTAGAGGCGATTCATTCTTGTTTTCATAAATCGTACCGTTATTCGCAAACAGTTCTCGAGTGCCACAACGTCTTTTTTTTGGAAGAGATAAAGTGGGAAGAGACTCTCAGCTACTGCGTTGTAAGGAGAACGGAGCGGCAAGCTGAATATTTAACAGAGAACTCGACTGCGTTATTTGAATGGAGTTGAAGTTCATGGGAACTATTCTAGCACTAAAAGCAGTTAAACAATTGTGTGGTATAAACCGTTATTACGTCATCATGCGATAACGCATTAACTTATTGAAATAGAATTATATAAAAAAGATATATATAACATGTACTATGGCGTAGATATTCCGAAATTTTCACGTAAATCCGATTATTAGGTAAAACGTTATAAATGTTTATAATGAACTACATCAAAATTGGTCATTTCAATTAAATATCTGCCGGATTTACGGTAGAGTGGTAATTAAAGCTAGCCCGTTTCTGAGGGGTTAAGCCTGACGTACCCGCGCATGGCTGGTCTGCCCCTGTGTGTATGCACCCCTCCCCCCTGTGGCAGTCGTAAATCTTCAGAAAATAAAGGTAGGAGCTTCAAAATTTGGCAGCAGCTTCAAGTTGATCATGAGAGTTTCAGTGCAAAAATAATTTAAATCAGCCCACGGGGCCCCGAGGAGACCTCATGGAACGGTTTTTTGAAGGTATCTCAGCAACCAATTGACCGAAGAATTCTCCACCAATATCAATGTTTTGATGAGAAATTTTCGAGCCGAAAACGGTCAGTCCTAGTCCAAGTGGTCAAGGATAATTTTGTAAGGGCCGGTCCAAATTTCACGGGGTCGAGGGGTCCCCATGCAATGGTTAGTCCAAATTTTGGTTTTTACTTTCTCCATGTATGAAGTATAGAGAAAGTATTGTTTTCATGAAAAAATCGAATTCGAGATTTCAACGGAAATACATGTTTTAAGGTCCCCTGAACACGTTTTGACTATTTTCTCGATTATGTCTGTGTCTGTCTGTATGTGATAGATTTTTGTGGGCGCTCTAACTCAAAAACTATTAATCAGGTCAACGCAAAATTTTACATTTAACATTTTTATAAAAGTTAGACCGGAAGTGGCGTTGACTCTTGTCACTTATCCGTTATTTTGAACTATTTGCTTTAATATTTGATAAATGTAAAAATGTACTAGAATAAAAGTTGTAGGAAATTTTATTTTCTACAACCTTTGTTTGATACATTTTCCCATATAATGCATTGTTTAAGAGATATCTTATACTTTTAGCTGCCACCACCACGCCACCTACCCAAGACTGTTGTTAACAATTGACGCTTAGTTACGTCTTAGTAACGCTTCTTTTTCTTTTCTTAATTGTCAACCGGAAGTAAATATTGACAACGATCCCAGAGCTAACAACATGTAATTTGCCATATAAATATGGAGAAAGCCATTTGTTGCCCACATCAGTTTATTTTTATATATCTTGGCAACGAATTCACCGATTTCAACGAATCCTTCACTAATATCAATGTTTTGGTGAGATACATTTTCAAGCCATAAATAAAAGGCGTGAACGAGTTTTACTTTTTCTCAACCATCGAATGATAATTAGAAGTTTATCCTTTATTCATAATATTATTTATATGTTCCTAACATTCTGAATAGATCCTCCAGATCATCTCCAGAACTATTATGCAGCTTTAGGTTGATCATGAGAGAGTTGCAATGCCAAATAGAATATAAATCAGCCCATAGAACGGTCGGTCCAAATTTAGTTTTTTGAAGATAAATCAGCAACCAATTGGTCTCCAATATTGTTGTTGAACCAAGAAACATAGAGACTTAAAACTTGGTAGACATACTAAAGAGACATTGCGGATATGCATCTCGGTGGCAGAACTCTGATGTCTTTGGGGGGGGGGGGGAGGGAGGTATCAAATTTGAGTCTATATTTAATTTGTTCATACCAATTAAAGAGGAATATTGGTACTTACCTTGAGTTTGAATGTAAATATTAGCGAGTGATATGTGCATGAAAAATTCAAAACTCTAAACCCGGGGCAAAGCCTTGGTAATTATCTAATTAACTAATAAACAAATAAGATTCACAGTTAAACTATATTACTATTACTTTTCATTTTTCGTTTCCTCTGGAGAAATTTGTTAATTGTATTTTATTCAAAATCGCTAAAAAACTGCAAATTCATTTAATTAAAATAACCATAACTTAACTGCAGTGTGCTGAAGATGAGACAACACGAGATCTTGTACGTCAGCATGGTGGGCTAGAGCCCCTAATAAAGATAGCAAGTGATACATCTTTACGAGGACTCAAATCTCTATTAGCAGCTATAACTGGAGCATTCTGGAAGTGTGCTATTTCAACAGAAAAAGTTCAAAAATTTGAAGTACACAGAGTGATGGATACTCTGGTTGATCTATTGATGGTTGAAGAAAATGAAGAGGTGAGAGCATGGAATACTCCCCTTAAGTCTGTCCTTTTAAACTGCTAGATTTGAAAGCAATATAACAAGTATTTTTGAAATATTAAAGGAAACATTTATTGCCCTTATTCTGTTAAAAACAGCTCTTTCTTGCTTATTCATGGCAAAATCGGAGGTGGCGGTGGTGGAGTGGATCGAGCATTGGCCTTCCACACAGGCATCCCAGGTTCGAATCTGGTGGAGGTCGGATTTTTCAACCTGGGATTGTCCCACCCCCTACTTGTGTGTTTTGAGGAGACTGTGCAAGTCAGCGCTCTGTTCTTCACGAGGAACGTTAAGCAGTTGGCCCCCTTGGTGCTCTTCGTAAAGATTAGGCTAATGCTGGCACCGGGTTTCCCTCCTTCTTTGTGTGTGTGTTGGGTGTAGAAGGAGTAATGGCTATAATAATCCAAGAGGTTGAATAGCCAGAAATATACACAAACAATAGTGTATTGTGCTACACAGTTTGAAAATCATTGCTCTTTGAGGGATATACCATGCGTATACTCTGCTATAGGCCAAAACTACCCCCTGCGATAACAAAATTGCTACACCGAGAGGTTGCCTGTGAAAGGTCAAAACCGTTATAGTTAAACCCACATTATTCAGGTGTCTCCTATACTGTGCTAAAATGTAGCAGCTATAAGAATTATTATAGTCTTATGATATTTATTTAGTGATTGTTATTTCATTAACCCCTCAAGCCCGGAGGAGATTTATTAAATCCCACCCGTACGGCCAGATGAGGTTTTTAAATTTTCACGATTGCGTTTCAAAAACGTTCGAGAAAATTAAAAAAATCATAACTTTATAAGTTTTCTCTCGATTTTTACGATTTTTTCGTGGATTTACGAATAACAGTAAGTTTGTAAATATCCATTTTTCGTATCATATTTTACAAACAAACATTGTTGCAGTAGAAGAGAATGTACACCAATCGCTAATTTACCGGCGCGCGTTCGCGCTTTATATATAACATTCAGCATCGGGAAATCTATGAAAGATATTGATGTACAATCTTAGAAAAGAATAACTTAAATTAGTAACTATTTTATTCTACGAATCTACCCAGCTAAACCAATAAGGTGAAAATTTTTACGTATCTCAACTTTTTCATGTCTTTACTGGAAATTTTTAAGTAAATGTAGTATTACTGATTTATTAGAAGACGATTTATTTATAATATAAACGTTTTAGTTATATAGTCATTATTCTTGGTCATTACAAAAGTCACATAGAAGAAATGATTCCATTTCGTTCATTGGAAATGGAGATATGATGATGTATACATCAAAAATGAATTTTGATGCAAAACACGGAAAATTATGAGTCCTTTCCAAATATTTTTAGAAAATCTACATATGCGTAATTGGATTCAGCAAGACATGCCTTATATTTTAGTAAACACTACTAGTAAAATAATGTGTAAATATATGGAAGAGCTTCGCTGTTCGTGTTTTTTGATGACGTGTCCTCTTCTTGCTCACTCGCTTCATCACTGCTTTGGTCCCACTAGATAGCACATCAGAGAAAGCTCTTATCTGAAGAAGAAAACAAACCCTACATCTTTTTTCAGATGACAAAGAAAAGGAACTTAATTTTGTGGGTTCCCTTTCCTCAGGTATTTATGTGTCAACTTTAGAAACCGAAAGTCCGTAGGTCAGTGGTAAAAACTAAAATTCTATCACAAATCTAAATGAATATTATATGTAAACAAATACATACAAATAGATGTACACAATTTCTCGCAATTCCTCTCCAAAAAAGAACAAAGGCTCCTTCTCAACTAACTTGCTTTGGGGATGCAAAAAATCTTAGTAATCCGAACCACCTCAAAGAGGACAAAATAACAGATATTGGTTGGCGTTGACGCTCTCCTATGCAGCGAGGAACGAAGGATCGCGCGGTCATGAAAGCGAATGTTTACCGAAATGATTTTACTCAACCCAATTCCATTCTTCATGAATTGCATTGTAAACATTTCTAATAAGACGTTTTCCTTTCTTTTTTTACATGCCGCCGAAGACCTTTGTCGCATGACATAAGCTAAATGGCTCCACCAGGAAAAAAAAGAGGAGAAAAATCGTGCTCTCCTTTGTTACGTTGCATTTCGAACACCAAGGAAAGGTTCCTTGCCGCATTAAAAAGCGATTTTTATACGGAAAAACACCGTCATATCGTAGCAAAATTGAAGATTCCATCGCAAAATTCAACGTTGATTATATATTTTTAAAACAGGAAAAAAATACAGGACAAGCAAAGATAGGAAGTACAAAGCTCCCTCTTTTATAATACATAAAGGTTATTTAGATTTAAAGAAGTCTCTAGAGTCAATAGATAAAAGAAATTATGGCTGACGCAGGACGTAATAGTACGTCTGACGGCCGATTGGTCAGTTTTCGCAGGACGTAATAGTACGTCTGACGGCGTTTACGGGTTAATGGGAAATAAGTATGGAACGGGATCGAAAGATTGCGTGATTCTCGAATTTTTATCCCCGAAACTATAGCCTCGGGACTAACTTGTAGTAAATGTTTTTCTCTATCCAAATAAATTTTTGAGCTATACCTCACAGATAATATAAGAGAATGGAAGAGAAATATATAGATTTTTAATTTGCCGAAAGAACCGTCTTCGCTGTCGATGTAAACAAAATATGCGATGTTTTTCTCTGGATTTTCTCGAATTTTTATCTTCGAAACTATAACTCGTAATTATGTGGCTTAGCGGACTTTCTTGTAGTAAATGTTGTTTTCTATCAGAATAATTTTTTTAATCTATACCTTTCAGATCATATAAGACCTAGGGAGATAAAAGTTTGGTATTTAATTGTTGCTTGAGAGATGCCATTTAACGAGATACGAGTATAAGTTTATTGAAGTAATTATGTAAAGTGGAAGTTCTAATTGATAGATTCAGTTGAAAATCACAATTGGGCGATAAGTTTTAATAAAGATCTCTCATACGTAATTAAGTGAATTAAGTGAAGAAGAGACGATCTTTCGCCTATCGATGTTGCCGACAATGTTGCTGACAAAATTTGTGTTTCCATCGGGAATCGATAAAGATCAAAGAATGTCACAAACATTTGTCATCGACAATGTCGCTGACAAAGTTTCTTCGGTCTGGATGGGCCTTATGCCTACGCTGACCATATTTTCTTGGAGAAAATAAAGGACAAACCCGAGAAAATGAAGGACAACCCCGAGAAAATGAAGGACAAACCTGAAAAAATAAAGGGCAAATCTGAAATACGTTCATGAGGATTAAAAAATTAAAGAAATAGTTTTATTACTTTGTTTTGCAAAGGAAAGTTCAAGAGCAAAACTAAGAAAAACTTTACAAAAATATTTAACAAAACGCATATTCTAATAAAAATATCTAACATCAAATACTTAATATATGTAAATTTATTTAAAAAAAGGCAACTCAATTTTCATATTTTTCGCATGAATGTATTTTTTTTTATATATCACGATCATCTTTTAAAAAGTCATAAAACTGCATACAACTCATATCAAAATTACATTAGTATGAATGCATGCTTCCACTGTTTCAACTTTTAGTTGTGTATTTTCGCTGGTCCACATATTGTTTATTACTGAAAATATTCTCTCAGTAGGAGCATTTGATCCTGGGAGACATAGGCAAATTTCTACGATTTAAAAATATTTTAAAAAAATATTGGTTTATCAATAAAATATCTAAGTATTTCAACCCATTTATGATGGCAGGTCATTTCCTCATTTTGTCGCCACTCTTCGAGTTTTTCCTCAGTAACATTATTTTTAACACAACAAACTTCATCCAATAACTCGCCATCATCAATATTCAGTTTTCTTGTATTTGAAATTAAAGAAACGCTCTCCTCAACCTTCGTCCACAATGGAATTTCTCTCAAAAGGATCCATTCAAATAATTCCATTTCTAGTAAGGCGCAGTCCCATCGATTCAAATAGTCAACGCAGGTTTGGTAAAATGATTGAACTGATCCCTTAAATAATTCTACACCAACGTTGTTTTGTTTTTCTTCTAATTCTGAAATGATTTTTTTAACATTCATTAGTAAAAATTCTTGATGTTTTCGTTCACTCAACTTTAATTTCAGTTCATTTAAATTGACAAAAGTTTCACACACAGAAATATTTTGAGATTCAATTTTTAGAATAAGTTTATGAAAAGTTGAAGCTTGACTGCGAATGAAAAGTAACCTTGATTCAGTTAACGGATCGTTAAAAAAGTTCTTGAGAACTGTGGGACATCTTTCATGTTCCAAAAATACCATTTTAGCGGGTTAAAAAGTTTCAAAATCCTTTCTAAAGCCGGTAGAAGAGTCAACCATCTAGTTTTGCTGTAACTTAGTAGTTTGCTTGTACTGAACATGTATATCATCACATATTTCCTTAAAATTTTCAATTCTAATTGTGTAGATGTAAAAGTATGAATACATTTTCACTAATACAACTTCAATATCAACTGGGAGGCATTCTACACCAATACTAACGCAGTTGTTGCATATGTGACCGGTACAATTGAATAAATGGTAACATAATTTACTTTAGATAAATCAGCTCTGACTAAAGTAACAGAGTGTGGACCGAAAACATTTCGAACAATAACTTCCGTTTTTGTCCTAGCACAAGAATACTTTTCATCAAAACACTTTTTGATTAATTTTGAAGAGCAGTCGTTTGAACGAAATGAATGGTTATGTTGCACCAAGTTGCTTCTTTAAGGGCCAAATGTTTCACTTTGTCATCAAAAGTTTTGTTTCTGAAGAATGAGGTTATCAGTTTACTTGATGAAGCCCTAACATCAGCTTCTTTGTGTTTTGTTGTCTGCAAATGCTGTATAATTGCTGCTTTGTCACTATTTCCGATACTAAAATTAGCTGAACATTTCTCACACCTGACATCACTTTTCGTACTAGCTTTTTAAATGAAAGGAAACTCTTCCTGCAACTTTTCGTTGAAAACACATTTTCTTTTAGGTGCCATGGCCATGGGGCTAAAAAATAAAAACTTATTTAATCAAATCTGGTGATAATAGTAACACATTCAAAAAGTACCTAATTGTACATTAGCAGCACTATTACCCCAAATCCTAATTGTTTAAGCCTTGTATGTACTTTTTACAATAGCAAAAGCGGAATAGATATTTTCAGGGTTACCTGTTCAAACGTACAGCAACTGCGGCGAGTCGTACAAGCAGATAGGATACTCAACGAACCGTTACTGGGCCTACAGCAGATAACTAGCGCGAAATTAATGATACCGGTACACTGCGCAAGCCTTTTCCATGCGAAGCTTACTCGCTACATCGGGTCTTCCCCGAAACACTCGCGTAGTACTATAAAACACTAACGCATTTTAAGTGAGCCATGATGTTATAAGAAGCAAGTATTAGAAAAGGATTTTGTGCAATTAGACCGTGTATTAAGTGGTTCCATTTGTACAATATAAGTTAAATGACAAAACAAAAATAAAGAACAAAAGTATGTTTTTGAAAAATAAATAAATCTAAAGGATAGCTTCCTGAAATAAAGGAATGTCCTTTATAGTAAAGGACGTATGTATGGTCACCGTACATATGCCCCAACCGCTTCCTATAAGTAAACATAGGAGCACGAAGGAAGATATGAAACACTTGGGAATGTCGTTTACATCTACATATTTCCCTGCAAGTCACCTTGACGGTGGATGGCAGGGGGTGCCGCGCACCAAGTTCCTAACTAATTATTATTCACTTATCTATTGTGGTCACGTATTGTCCTAGGGAAAAAGGACTCCTTATACCTCTCCGTCCTACTATCTACTTCGCGAATCATGTCCTCATTATCCCTCCGTCCGATATATGTTGGTTGTCGAATAATATCCTTCATTTCATTTACGAATATCTCCGACCTATATTTATCTAGAAGTTTAAGTCTCGCCTCTAATCTACGATCTTTCAACGATGGCCAACTCAACTCTTCAATGAGTAACGTAACGCTCTGTTTTTTATCGTAATTCTTTTTCACGAATCTAGCTGCTCGTCGCTGTATTTTTTCTAAATCCTTTATGAGTCCCCTCTGATATGGATCCCAAACCGCTGCTGCGTATTCCATTTGAGGTCTAACCAAGGATAAATAACAGGATTCTCTCACCTTTTCCGTGCTTTTCCTGACTATTCTACGCACAAAAGCCAACTTCTTATTTGCCGCACCTATCACTCGTCTTATGTGGGTGTCCCAAGACAGGTCACGATTCAAGGTTACCCCGAGGTATTTCACGGATTCCGAAACAGGAATGCTCTCACCATCTATTGAGTAGGTAAACACGGACGATGGGCTTCTAGATTTCCAAAATTTTAGAACGTTAGTCTTTTTCTGATTGATTTCTAGCTGCCATTCCTTGCACCAAACAGATAACGCATCCAGATCATCCTGAAGCTGACGATGGTCGCTAGGACCATTAATTTCTCTATAGACTACGGTGTCATCCGCAAAAAGCCTGATATTACTTTTCACAACTGAGCTGATGTCGTTTATATAAAGCAAGAAAAGCATAGGTCCGATCACACTACCCTGCGGCACTCCAGAGACTACATCTGCCACACTCGAGGACTTACCATCGATGGCTACTTTTTGTTTTCTATTCCAAAGGAAAGCGCAAACCCAGTTAATGATTTTAACATTAACGCCAAGTTTTCCCAATTTAAATAACAACTTACGGTGGGGAACCTTGTGAAAAGCTTTTCTAAAATCAAGGAACACTGCATCGACCTGTTTATTATTTTCGCCGCATGATAAAACATCATTCACAAACAGACCGAGTTGGGTGTCACAGGATCTACCTTTTCTGAAGCCATGTTGACAGCTGACTAACAGCGATCTACTCTCAAGATAACGCATTGTGTTGCTAGCAATAATGTGCTCCAAAATCTTACATGATAATGATGTTAGAGAAATCGGCCTATAATTTTCGGGGTTTTCTTTGTCACCTCTCTTATGAATGGGTGTGACGTGTGCTAATCTCCAATCATCAGGAACCTCACAAAGGGTAAGGGATTTCTCGAATACTATCCGAAGGAAGGGAGCTATTTCTTCTGCTAGTTCTTTTAATACACGCGCGGGAAATCCTTCAGGTCCTGGGTTTTTGTTGGGCTTTATCACACCCAGTTGCTTCGCAATTCCTGCCTCAGAGATTTTAATATTATCCATCCGAGTACATCCATCGGGAATAAGATTATCTTCAAGTCTATCTCCACCTGCCGTAAACGCCTTCGCGAAGTAAACGTTTAGTAGATTAGCCTTATCCTCCCCATCGTGAAGGATGTCTTCGGAATCACATCGCAGGGAGGGTATTGAAGGACCCCCTCCCTTGACTTCTCTTACATAGGACCAGAACGCTTTTGGATCCTCCTTCAAATTTGTATTTAATACGTCATTCCGGAAGGTGTTTCTCGCTAATACGCGGGCACTGTTATACTCATGGACTATAGCTGTGCGATACTCATCGGAAGCGGTGGTAGGTATGTTTTTCAATTTTGCGTGTCTGTCGTCTTAAGGCAATCCTGACTTCCTTATTAAACCAACGAGGTTCTTTCTTATCAGATTTTAACTTACTGAGGATAAATCTATTGATACCTTTTCCTAGTATATCCTTAAATAATAACCATAATGGCTCCATACCTAATCGTTCTGTCTTTTCGCGATAACTGACAAAGGTACTTCTGAGATGCAAGCTGAAACTTTTAAAGTCGACCTTGGCAAAAGCGTATACATTCCGAAGGAGCTTAGGATGTCTTTTGAGCTTTAATTCGCACTCCGCATACACAGCTCGATGGTCGCTAAGTCCCTCCTCTGTGGATACCTTAGTTATCCTATGCGGGATGTTAGAAGAAAGCAAGTCGAGAACATTGCCCGAACGCGTGGCTTTTCGTACCATCTGGATTAAGGAATATTCATGAAACGTGTCAATTAAGGCTTCACACGATTCTCGTTCTTTACCTTCCGTAACGAAACATAAGTTTTCCCAATCGATTGACGGTAAGTTAAAATCGCCTCCAATTATCACATAACCGTCGTTCATAATAAATCTAAGCTCGGCTAATTGCCTCTCTAAACTTAAAATATAATCAACTTTGGCATTAGGTGGTCTGTAAAATGAGCATTAATATATCTTTTTCGAATTATTCTTACCTAGGCGGCACCACACGCTCTCGGTCGTTTCATCGATAATAGGGATCTGACAACTATCGTACTTTTCACTTATTGCCAAAAATACTCCACCGCCTATTCTATTGGCACTGTCTTTTCTGTACACTCTATAGCTTTTCGGAAAAATTTCTTGGCTAGCGATATCTTCGGTGAGCCAACTTTCCGTACCTATAACTACATCAGCAGGCTTTTGCAGGTGGACTCTCTCACTTCGCGACCAGAAACTGTATCACACTCGATGCCCCTATGAAATCTCCTATTACGCCTACACCCTACCCTACTCTCTAATCAAAAAAAGACCTACCATGGTCGAAGATCCTACACGCTACACTCTGTGAAGCCTCGGTCGTGCAATGGACTCCAGAGCCGTTTAGGGGTACCCTACACGATCCGAGAACCGGCCGGAGATCAACGAAGTTGACTCCCATGCCCACACAGAAATTCCATAGCCTTTGGTTTAGCCCCACCACGCGGCTCCAAACCTCCGAACCACAGTCAATCCCCGGGACAATACTACAAATGGTGAGCCGCACGTCAGAACCCGACTCCTCTCGGACACGAGTGACCTCGGCGACCAAGTCCTCAAAAGAACTTAGAATCTCCTCTGACCCGCGCTTCGGGGCGTCATTAGTCCCAACATGGACCACCATCCGCAGCCTAGAGCAACCCATTGACTCCACCGACTCCCGTACCGCCCTCGTTACTTGGGGGACCGTTCCTCCTGGTATACACCTGGAGAACACCCGCTCAGCCACTCCCTCCCGGCGGGCCCGAGTTAGCAAGGGAGCCATAACACGCCGGACATTAGAACTACCTATTACTAAGAGCCCTCCTTTCCCACCCCGACTTCCCATAGATCCAGCCTTCGTCAAAGAGACGGGTGCGGATGCGAGAGCATCGGCCGAAGTGTCGTCCTCCGACAACGCCGCGAACCGATTGCAAACTGGAAGAGGGTCTGCCGAGGCATTCCCAACTCTCAGCCTTCGCAGAACCACCCCACGATCCCCCCGGTTGGAGACTACTCTCCAATCGTTGGGTTTCAGGATTGGAGCGACCCCAGCCCCCGAAGAGGTCCCACAAACACCCTCGATCACACCACCGACTTTCGCACTCGAGCGCAGCCGAGTCGCCACCCTGGTGCGGTGAGTTCTTGGGGATGGATGCGTTCTCCCAACACGAACAAGGGCCGACTCCGCTCTTGCCACCCTCCGACGGAGGTCCGTAACCTCTCGAGACCTCATTCCCTCGAAATCAGCGTCGCATAGAAAGGAGGAAACGGGAATCCTAGGTGAAGCAAAAGGTTAAGGTGTTTCATTTTGAAGCGTTTATTGAAATTTAGTCGTTTCAATGATATCAATATGATTGTAGGGAATAATTTTGAAGCAGAAAAATTCTGCTATGACCGTGAATCGAACCCGGGTCTTCCACTTGCCGGGCGGATATTCTACCACTGAACTACCAAAGCATAGCATAGCATAGACTTCGTAATAGATGGACTGAGTGGTATTTCGTATTGCTCAGAAAAAATCATTCTGATATGTTGGTAGCCTTTTTTTCGCCGGAGGATTTCCTATCTACCGAGGGAGACTTTCCTCCGAGGCCCGTGCTGGCTCTCGACGCCTCTGCTGAAGTACAGTCGATATAATGTCCCTTTGGTTTGAGGTGTGTATGCGTTAGTTTTGTGTTCGAAATCGCATCGTTTGTGAGCCTTATTCACTTGTATTAAGTGTGTTCTCTATACATCGGAAGAAGTTCTTTTTTTTGTGTCGAAAATTAGCCATGTCGAAGCAGTCAAGACCTATATCTCGATTTGGACATATTTTACCAAACAGGGTCCCGAAAGGGCGAAGTGCAATTTTTGCTCTAAAGCCCTATCAATTACGTGCAACTTAATCCGCCACTTGCGCCTAATGCATCCGACTGTGATATTAACTTCAGCTAGAAGTTCAACGCCATCAACCTCCTCCACCGTCTTCACTGATAAAGAAGAGGATCATCCACAAGAAATAGCCATTGTCCAAGTTTGCAGTAGTGTTTTTAGTGAAGTCCCAAATAGTGCTACTGACAATCAACATGCCCAAATACCTCCCCCAATACGTCCTCCAGTAGTCATTAGTAAGCCGAGCACAATCAGTCACTTTTTACATAAGCCATTAACAGGGGAAAAAAATAAAGACCTGAACTTTAGTCTAATGGAAACAATAGTGAAAAACTATCTTCCTTTTCAAATAGTCGAAAGCTCTCACTTCAAAAAAGTTATTTCCAAATTAAATAACTCTTACAGTTGCCAACTTCTTTAATTCCTCAACTGTATAATTTGAAAAAAGAAAGTGAGTAATTCATTGGCGAATGCTTCATAATTAGCAATTACCATCGGTGATTGGACCTCTGTCGCAAACGAAAGCTATATTTCAATTACGGCTAACTACATTATTAGCGAAATGCAGCTAAAATCTAGCCTTCTTGACTGCTTCAAATACGAAGAAAAACACTGCAAAAAATCTGGCCGATGAGTTACGAAGAATCACCCAGGAGTGGAGCATTGGCAGCAAAATCGTTGCTGTTGTGAGCGACAACGCCGTAAATATCGTAGCAGCCATAAGGCTGATTGGCTGTAGGCATGGCCCTTGCTTTTCCCATAATTTAAACCTCATAGTGCAGTATGGGCTTCAGGAAATAAAAGAGCTCCAAAATAAGGTAAAGTCTTTGTTAGAATTTTTCAAAATAATCCTTGAGGCTTACGGCAAACTAAGAGCTAAGCAGGTGCAATTGGGAGAAGAGCCATTAAAATTAAAACGGGCTATAGTGACCCGCTGGAACTCGACTTACGACATGTTAAGCCGAATATTAGAGGTTAAGGATTCCATTATGTCAATCATTGCCATAAATTATCCTAATATAGACAACATAACCAATGGCAATATTTTGCTAGTTACTGACATTTGTGAGCTTTTGAGACCATTTAAGAACGTTACTGTAGAAATAAGCAGTGAAAAAGAAATTACCTACTCCATCAAAAATAATATTGCTCAGCCAGGCACTTAAGAAGTGCTGTAGGAAGTTTTGGAACAAAACCATCATTTCAGAAAAAGTACAAAGACTGGGAGACAAAATACTGGAGGCACTCAACAAAAGATTTAGATCCATAGAGGAGAACAAATTATTTGCTGAAGCAACTTTTTTGGATCCTATATTCAAGCAGTATGGCTTCAATGAAGGTGATAATTTTTAAAGAGTCAAGCAGTCGCTCAAATCTCAAGCCAACGGAGCATCTCCCACTAATATACATCTACAAGTTACCCTGCAATTCACCTAGTTGATGGGTGGCAGGGGGAGAAATGCACCAAATCCTACCTAAAGATTGTCTAACGGAATTCGAAATTTCCTATTGTGATCTCGTATTGTCCTCGGAAAGAACGAGCCTAGATAACGCTCCGTCCTACAATCGATCTCACGTATTTTATCGTCTCGATCATTTCTACTTATATACGTTGGTGCTTCAATTATTCCCAAAACCTCCTCTTTTAGTCATTCCGATGTATATTTCTCCAGAACTCTCAACCTTGAGTTCAATCTACGGTCCTCCAGTGATACCCAGTTCAAATTGCTCAGTAAAGAGGCTATCCTTCTGTTCGTACTTTTGTTTTACAAATCTGGCTGCTCTGCGCTGTACTCTTTCTAGTTGAATTATGTGTCCCTTCTCGTACGGATCCCATATGCTCGCTGCGTATTCCAATTGCGGTCTTACCAGTGATAAGTAGTATGTTTCACGTACTTTCTCTGTAGTGTTCCGTACTATTCTACCTATGAATGCCAGTTTCTTGTTGGCCGCGCCTATAACTCGACGAATGTGCATCTCCCACGAAAGATCTCGACAAATGGCTACTTCTAAATATTTTACATACTCAGCTTATCGAATGCTCATTTCATCTATTTTATACTCGAAACCTAAATCTTAGTTCTTACTTTTCCAGAACGTGACTGCGGCACATTTCGTATAATTAATTTCAATTTGCTATTATTTGCACCACGCTGAAATGGCTCTTAAGTCTTCACGCAGTGACTGATGATCCTCCTGGTTTTTTATTTCTTTATATAGAACGGTGTCATCGGCGAAAAGCCTAATTTTACTACGAACAACCGAGCACATATCATTTACATAGATTAAGAAGAGCAGAGGGCCCAATACACTTCCCTGAGGAACACCCGAAGCAACTTTAACGGGGGACGAGTATTTCCCATCGATGACAACTATCTGTTCCCTATTCGAGAGGAAGTCTCTCACCCAACCGACAACTTTCGAATTGATACCACATTGTCCTAACTTCGCAATTAATTTCCTATGAGATACTTTATCGAACGCCTTCCTGATATCAATGAATATGGCATCGACCTGAGTATTTTTCTCTCCGCATCGCAACAAATTGTCCACGAACAGACATCCCCTATCGCTGTAACAGCTGTGACGATGGATATGGGCAATGTTTCAAGTGTTTGGGAAGAGTTCGACTTAAATGTGTCCAATTTGTCGAGGAACCCTAGCCCCGCAGCTGCAGGTATAATAGAAGTGAATAATTATTTGGAGGAGCCATTACTGCCTAGGAATGGTGAACCGTTATCCTGGTGGCAGGAGCGGAAATACGTTTATCCCAGACTTTTAGAAATAGCAAAAAGAAGTCTGTGTATTGTCGGGACCTCGTTACCTTGTGAAAGGGTTTTTCTAAGTCAGGGCAAACTATTACTGATAGGCATAACCGTCTCAATCCTCCCCCAATCCCCCACCGCCCAGAAGAAAGACCTCGAGGCCGAGAATTCCGAGCTGCGCGCTACACTGGAGTCCTTCACCAAGACCTTGTCCTCCTTCAAGGAGGAACTCAGTCAAGCGAAAAAAGAAGAATCTGGCAAAAAAGCAAAGTGATATCGTCAAACGAAGGCAGATTTGCCTTATTCGAAAAAAGGATTATTGAGTACATCAGCCACCTCACAGCGCGATGCGAAGAATTTGAAGACCGGCGTGGAGCAATATTCAAGGCGCAACTGCCTCTTGATTCATGGCATATCTGAAAAGCCGAGGGAAGACTGCTTAGACCACGCAGCTACTTTCTTTAAAGACCGCATTAAAATCAGTTTGGATCCTCACTGGTTAGGTCGGGCACATAGAATTGGCCCGCCTAGGAATGCAACCGACTCCAACCCTAGGCCAATAATTGTCCGGTTTCTATCCTACCGTGATAATAAGGCATCAATACAAGGAGGCGCGCTCCATAGCCAGAGTAGCAATGCGTAATGCGTTTAACAATTATAAAAAGAAGGTTTTACAGGAAAACTTGAAAGAGAACCCAAAAGCATTTTGGTCTTACGTCAGGGAAGTTCAAGGTAGGGGCCCCACTATTGCGTCACTGCGGTCGGAAACGGGAAATGTAGTTCACGATAGTATGGATAAAGCAAACCTATTAAATCATCACTTTCAGAAAGCTTTTACTCGTGATGACGATGAATGTGAAACCCCTATTCCTATGCGTCAGGGCGATTCGATGGAAGATTTGGTATTTTCGGAAAATGGCATCGCGCTCCAACTTAATTCAATTAAGCCAAATAAATCTCCTGGACCGGAGGAAATTCCCGCGCGTGTAATGAAAGAATTGGCTGCTGAAATCGCGCCGTATTTGAAAATTATATTCGAGAAATCCATTAGAGAAGGAGTAGTTCCTAAAGATTGGAAGGTGGCACATGTTACGCCCATCCATAAGAGTGGCGACAGAGAGAACCCCGAAAATTATAGGCCGATATCCTTAACTTCATTATCGTGCAAGATACTTGAGCACATAGTCTTTAGCTCTGTAATGCGCTATTTAGATAGTCATTCATTGCTTAGCGGATGCCAACACGGATTCCGGAGAGGTAGATCATGCGAAACGCAGCTCGGCCTGTTCGTGGACGATTTGTTGCGATGCGGAGAGAAAAATACTCAGGTCAATGCCATATTCATTGATTTCAGGAAGGCGTTCGATAAAGTATCTCATAGGAAATTAATTGCGAAGTTAGGACAATGTGGTATCAATTCGAAAGTTGTCGGTTGGGTGAGAGACTTCCTCTCGAATAGGGAACAGATAGTTGTCATCGATGGGAAATACTCGTCCCCCGTTAAAGTTGCTTCGGGTGTTCCTCAGGGAAGTGTATTGGGCCCTCTGCTCTTCTTAATCTATGTAAATGATATGTGCTCGGTTGTTCGTAGTAAAATTAGGCTTTTCGCCGATGACACCGTTCTATATAAAGAAATAAAAAATCAGGAGGACCATCAGTCTCTGTGTGAAGACTTAAGAGCCATTTCAGCGTGGTGCAAAGAATGGCAAATCGAAATTAATTATACTAAATGTGCCGCAGTCACGTTCTGGAAAAGTAAGAACAAAGATTTAGGTTTCGAATATAAAATAGATGAAATGAGTATTCGACAAGCTGAGTATGTAAAATATTTAGGAGTAACCATTTGTCGAGATCTTTCGTGGGACATGCACATTCGTCGAGTTATAGGCGCGGCCAACAAGAAACTGGCATTCATAGGTAGAATAGTACGGAACACTACAGAGAAAGTACGCGAAACATGCTACTTATCACTGGTAAGACCACAAGTGGAATACGCAGCGAGCATATGGGATCCGTACGAGAAGGGACACATAATTCAACCTGAAAGAGTACAGCGCAGAGCAGCCAGATTTGTAAAACAAAAGTACGAACATAAGGAAAGCGGCACCTCTTTATTGAGCGATTTGAACTGGGTATCACTGGAGGACCGTAGATTGCACTCAAGGTTGAAACTTCTAGAGAAATATAGGTCAGAATGTCTAAAAGAGGAGGTAGTGGGAATAATTGTGGCACCGACGTATATAGGTAGAAATGATCGAGACGATAAAATACGTGAGATCGATTGTAGGACGGAGCGTTATCTAGGCTCGTTCTTTCCGAGGACAATAAGAGATCACAATAGGAAATTTCGAATTGCGTTAGACAATCTTTAGGTAGGATTTGGTGCATTGCACCCCCTGCCACCCACCAACTAGGTGAATTGCAGGGTAACTTGTAGATGTAGATGTAGATAAAGACAATGTGTGGAGAAACAAAAAATATATCAAGCGAACCGGATTTCTAGTGACTGAGTCTTCAACAGTCACTAGGAAAAAAGTTTTACAGACCGCGAAGGAACTAGTAGGACCAAAAAATGTTTGGACGCAGGACGGCAAAATTGTTGTTCTTCGCACAAATGGGGCCAGAGCCTACTTAACTACAGAAAAAGATGTAGAAGATCTTCACCGTGAACGGTCGACACAAGACGCAACGAGGAGCGGACGACGTTAACCACTTCCACCGAGGGACAACCGCGGGAGAGACTAACGGACCGAGAAAAAGACAACCTCAACGACGAGACGACCTGAAGAAGCAAGATAAATAGTGCGTGTTTTGCTAGTGCAGAAGAAGCCCTTAATTTTTCCCTCCCAATTATTTAGTGTAGTGTTACCCCATCATCCATTGCGCGTTGAAGATAGTGTTGTGTTTTCCATTGGTGCTTTTTCCCTGGTGTTCCTTAGTGTTTTTTTTCTCCTCCCTGTGCGAGTGGTGGTATAAGTAGTGTGTCGCTTAGTGTTATTACCCCAATTAAAAGTTTTCTTAATCCCTCCCTCCTGATCTAGTGAAAATATTAGTTTGGTTCGTCTATTCTCTTCCTGAATAGTTTATCAGTGTAGCCCCTATTAAGTGCTCCCTATCCATTCATTAATTTGCAGTGCATTGAATTTATTTCAGGTGTGGTGCGTTGTTGTCGATTAACACATTTCTCGGATAAAAACTGTATATTTTGTTTCACACCGCATATTATATCGCTGTGCAGTTGCCAATGCTTTTCTGTTGTTTTTTCTAGTGCATAATACATATAAAACAGCCTCTCTTCATGCATTCACCATCCTCTGTCCCACCGATCACTCACTCCTCCGGATCATGACTATCACGTCAGAGACTTCCTCCCCCAATATTTCTCAAAATTCTCCCCTAAACCACAATGCACCTGCCTTCGTCCCATCACTCCCCGGGCCGTCCTCCCTAAACCCCAATGCACCTGCCTTCGTCCCTTCACTCCCCGGGCCATCCTCCCTAAACCCTTACTCGCCTGCCGTCGGCCCTTCAGCCCCCATGGTGTATTCTCTGAACTCGAATGCACTTGTGCCTCTCCCGCAGGTCAGACCAACCTTCCAACGACATTCTCATTACCCCATTACTCATCAAGCCACCAACCTCCCAACTCACCCTACTAATGGCCATTTCTCTACAACCCCAATCCCTACTCAACATCTTCTCGCTGAAAAGTTTAAACCCGTTCCCTCGATCTTTTCAACTCATCTACCACAACATGCAAAGTCTTGTTGCCCACTTCGACGAATTGCGTTAAATTCTTCCACCCAGTAACCTACATGCTATCATATTATCCGAGACGTGGCTGAAACCTTCAATCTTGAGTTCTTCTGTAGAAATACTGTGGTATAATTTATTTCGTAATGACAGAGTTGGAAAAGGAGGAGGTGGAGTAGGAATTTATGTCCATAAAGATTCTTTACCTGGCTGTTGAAGTGAACGGACGTGCCTTTCACTTGCTCCTGCGAGCTCCTACGTAGCCTCGAGCGACTAGAGTAGCTGTAGTGTTAAGTAGAACTAACAATTTACTTTATTCTATTGTTATCCTTCGGTAATTTTATTTAACATTCGTTTAAGTTATGTAATTAGTTTTGTTATAACATCCACGTTATAGTTTTTATTTTCTCTACCATAATAGTTAACTTTTAAGCCTCGTAGTTTCTTGTTAGAAATTTCATTCTCCCCTTTATAAAATAATATATATATCATAGTAGTTATTGTGTATTAGCATATTCTCGTTACATTTGTAAGGTTGTTTTATTTTTACGCTCCATAGTATTTATATTTTTCGTTGTTGTGTACTATCATCTCCTGTGCGTGATCTAACCTTGTTTGTGTTGTTTACGCCTTTCACTTTATACCTGCGTTTGACCCTTTCTCGTACGCTACACGAAGAGCGTCCCCGCTTTGAAACAGACCAAATTCTTTAGCCTTATCCCATTTCAGCTTTTGTTTTTATATTGTAACTCTTTTGCGTTAGTATATAAATTAGTTAAGTTTAGGATGGCTTCACCGAGGACTCCCGTTTCCTCCTTCTTGTGCGCCGCTGGTTGCGAGGCCATAAGGGCTCGAATCACGGAGCTGGAGAGGGTGGTTTCGGACCTCCTTCAGAGGGTGGAAAGGTCTGAGGTAGCCTTGGTTCGTGTGGGGGGTGCGGGGTCATCCCCGAAAGCTCGCAGCGCCAAATTGGCGGCCCGGGTTCGCCTGGGTGCGGTAGCCGGTAGAGCGATCGGGGTTGACTCTGACTCCTTACCGCGGGCTGAGGGTCCTCGGGTTGGGAAATCCGATGAGTGGAGAGTGGTGTCCACTCGGGGAGATCGTGGGGTGGTCCTGCGGAGGCAGGGAGTTGGGAATGCTTCGGCGGACCCTCTTCCTGTCAGTAATAGGTTCGAGGTGTTGTCGGAAGACGACTCCACGGCCATTGCGCCCGTACCCACTCCCGTCTCTTCGATGGAGGCCGGGCCCAAGGGGAATCGGGTTGGGAAGGGAGGATTGTTAGTGTTAGTTAGCTCTAACGTTCGGCGTGTAATGGCACCCCTGCTATCCAGTGCCCGCCGGGAGGTAGTTGAAGAGCGGGTCTTCTCCAGATGTATATCAGGAGGCACGGTCCCGCAAGTGACCAACACGGTGAGATAAGCGGTAGTGGCGACAGGTTGCTCTCGGCTGCGGGTGGTGGCCCATGTTGGGACTAACGACGCCTCGAAGCGCGGGTCCGAGGAGATTTTAAGTTCTTTTAAGGATTTGGCCTCTGAGGTTGCTCGTGTCCGAGAGGAGTCGGGTTCAGATGTGCGGCTTACTGTCTGCAGTATAGTCCCTAGGATTGACCGCGGTTCTGAGATTTGGAGTAGAGTTGAAGGTCTGAACCGAAGGCTGTGGAATTTCTGTCGGGACTTGGGAGTGGACTTCGTCGACCTACGGCCGAATATCGAATCGTGCAGGGCACCACTGGATCACTCTAGCGTTCACTACACGCCCGAATCGGCTCAGAGAGTAGCGAGTAGGATTCTCGAGCACGGTAGGGATTTTTTATGCTTCAGAGTAGGGCAGGGTGTAGGTCAGTTTTGGGTCAGGGGATAATCGATGCACTTGTAGAAAATAAGAATCCCGAAAGATTATCTAATGATAGAATATACACCGAGCGTAATATGCAGCACCAATTTCGCGATAGGTCATTGATAGAATGTTCCGTAAAGGGCGCGACGGGTCGCAATTCCAATTTTGATGCGACGCCATACAGTCGTGGGAGTGATTGTGATGGGAGATCATGTAGTTTTAGAGTGGAAGAGAAAATCAAGGGTGAGATTAGTATGCAAAGTGATAGTGAGAAATTAAACGTCGTACTGAACTGTCGCAGCATCCGTAGGAAAATTGCTGAGTTCGAGCATATTATTCGCAGTCTGCACGCCGACGTCGTGATAGGCACAGAATGTTGGTTAACAGATGAGATTCAGAGTCAGGAGATATTTCCTAGAGACTATCGTGTCTATAGATAAGATCGCGCTAATAGATCGGGCGGGGGAGTTTTCATAGCGGTTAGCGATAAGTACGATAGCAGTGAGATTCCGATAAGTGACGAGGATATCGAGAGTGTTTGGTGCCGCATAGGTAAAGATGGCTCCAAAAAGGTGTTCATATGCTCGTTTTACAGGCTACCTAACGCTGGTGTAGATTGTATTTTAAGTCTCGAAAAACAACTATCAAAGCTTAGACTGATAAATCAAGATGGAATCGTTATAGTCGGCGGTGACTTTAACTTACACTCAATTGATTGGGAAAATCTATGTTTCGAATCTAGAGGTAAAGAACGCGAATCCTGTGAGGCATTAATCGAAACATTCTGCGAGCACTCTCTCCTTCAATTAGTCAGAAAGCCAACGCGATCGGGAGACATATTAGATTTATTAGCAACTAATGTCCCAGGAAGAATAAACAAAGTTACCATTATAGATGGGATAAGTGATCATCAGGCCGTATATGCAGAGTGTAAGTTGAAAATCGATAGGTACCCTAAGCCTCAAAGAAAGTATTATATATTTGCTAAGGTAAACTTTTCAAGCTTCAGGTCGCGCCTACGAGAAATGCTACCTGGCTTCCGTGATATGACCGAACGATCAGGTGCTGAGTCGTCATGGACACTATTCAAGGATATAATGCTAGAGGGTATCGATAAGTACATACCAATTAAATTGAAGGTCGACAATAAAGAGCCACGTTGGTACAATAAGCAAGTTAGGAGTGCGCTTAGGCGACAGAGAATAAGCCACGCGAAAATAAAAAATATGCCGTCTACATCATCCGATGAATATAGAGCAACTAAAGTTAAGACGTATAAGGAATGCCGCGCTAAAGCGAGAAATACTATGCGCGAGGCTTTTACTAACTTCCGGAATAAGGTATTAAATAATTATTTGAAGGAGGACCCTAAAGCGTTTTGGTCCTATGTGAGAGAGGTCCATAGTAGAGGCCCTGCCATACCTTCCCTGCGTAATGACTGGGGTGCCGTTATTCATGATAGCGTAGAGAAAGCCAACCTGTTAAACGGTCATTTTGTAATAGCATTCACAGCCGTCAGCGACCATTGCGTACATTATGCACCCGCAATAAGGGTGGGCCTGATGGACGATATAGTATTTTCTGAGGTGGGAATAGCAAAGCAATTAAGTTCCATCAGACATAACGAAGCCACTGGCCCCGAAGAAATTCCTGCTCGCGTTTTAAAAGAACTAGCTGAAGAAATAGCACCTTTTCTTCTGATAATCTTCGAGAAATCCATTTCTCGCGCATAGGTCCCTAGCGACTGGAGGTTAGCGCACGTTACCCCAATTCATAGGGGCGGCGACAAGGAGAACCCAGAAAATTACAGGCCGATTTCTTTAACTTCGATATCGTGTAAGATTCTCGAGCACACGCGCACACGCACACGCGCGCACACACACACACGCACACACACACAAAATATGCTTCAGCTGTGTGGGATCCCTACGAAAAGGGACTCACTAACGAGATAGAAAAGGTTCAGCGCTGGGCAGCTAGATTTGTAAAGAGGAATTACGATAGTAAACAAAGCGTAACATCATTAATAGAAAATCTGAAATGGACATCGTTAGAGGAACGTAGGCTGCAGGCTAGAATTAAACTACTGGAAAAATTTATGTCGGAGGGACTAGCGAATGAGGTAGTAGGACTTCCCTAGGACGATAAGTGGCCATTATAGGAAAAGATAACGTAGGAAAACTATGGACGCTTGGTGCATTGCACCCCCTGCCACCCACTAAAAAGGTGACTTGCAGGGTATAATGTAGATGTAGATGTCTACAGTAGAGGATGACATAGAGGGTTTTAACCAGGTCTCAGCAATAGCGATGATGTGTACATTGTTGTGAGGTAGGATAGAACGAATTTCTTCAATGTGTGCTGTTAAGTTTTGAGCATTTAAGTATATGATCTGAAGAGAGCGTGGAAAGAGCTTAAACTGTTCATATAAAAATGTCTTTGTATCGGGGTCGGGGAGTGAGAACAAATTTTTGGTGGAGTTAGGGAAAAGATAAGAGTATGTGGATCTAGGAGAGGATGGGTAAAATTCGGAAGCATTTGGGTCTAAAGAAAGACGCGGGTGAGGTTGGGACTAAATGAAATCAGGAGCATATGGGTTAAGGCGAGTTCCAGAAGTGATTGGGTGTAAAGCAGGTAAAGAGAGAGTTGGGGACGAGGGTGCGATAGGGGAGGGTAAGAATTCAGCTGCCTCAGGGTTGAGAGAGGGAGGTATGACAGTGGGTGGTCGAAGGTCTGGCGAGCTAATGATCGCCGTTGCAGCCTGCAGTGGGGTCTGTAGATGGGAGAAGGTACGGACGAGATAGGAATGGTATTAGTGAGCGAGATTTCTGGGGAAGAAAGAATCATAAGAAAGAAAATTTTAAGATGTGGAATGCGGAAAGTTAAGGTTAATATGCACAATTAATAAGCGAAAGAAATTAAAAGAAAAAATGCACAGAAAAATTAAGAAAATAAATTTAGAAAATAAGAGTTTTCATATAAATGCACGGTGAAAGCGAACACTGAGGAGGGAAAGCACTGCACTGTAGGGGATGCGATAGCTACACTAAACAGCTAAAGGGACTAATTAGGCAACTGAAATAAAACACTGATTGGAGCACTAGCACTGGGAAATATGGGCTGTTGGGAAATAACTTTGGAAGCACCAAGGGTGTAAGAGGGGCACAGAAACTTAAGAACTCTTAAATGCACTGGGGAGAAATGAAAACGAAAAAACACTGTGTGGAGCACTGACACTAGTGATAGCTATTGGGAAATAACTATGGGAGCACTAAGGGTGTAAAGGGGACACAGATAACTAGAACTCTTAAATGCACTAGGGAGAGATGAGAACGGGGGAAAAAACTGTGGAGTACTGGCACTAGTGATAGCTATTGGGAAATATCTCTGGGAACACTAAGGGTGTAAAGGGGACACAGATAACTAGAACTCTTAAATGCACTAGGGAGAGATGAGAACGGGGGAAAAACTGTGGAGCACTGGCACTAGTGATAGCTATTGGGAAATATCTCTGGGAACACTAAGGGTGTAAAGGGGACACAGATAACTAAAAACCCTTAAAAGCACTAGGAAAAAAAGAACGAAAAATAAACTGTGGAGCACTGGCACTAGTGATAGAGAGGGCTATTTGGCAACTGTTTTGGATGTAGGGGGACACAAATAAGCAAAGGCTCTAGTTTTCACTTGGGAAAAACGTCTCGTAAGAGAGACAGAGGAGGGAAAGGGACGAAATCACAACTGAATACGGAGGGAGCTTCTTTCTTTAAACAGCAGAGAATAAGGAAAATCAGGAAATGCAGGAACAGGGATGCCAACGCTACAGGATGCAAGAAACGCTGTTTAGAGCAGGAACTCAAGCTACTCAAAATGTTACGTATGATAGTTGTTACTTTAAGATTAAACCGTAGTGGTCTTTGTCAGCTTCTAAGCAGTACCGTAGTCTTGCTCGTCGAGATACTTCCCTCCGTCCCTCGTAGTCGATTTCTGTGAGGCCCATAAACTGCCTGTTGCCATTGTGTAAGACAACTATTTTGCCATCTTGCGTCCAAAACCCTCGTGGACCTGTCAACGTTTTGACCTCCTGTAATATTTCCTTTCACGTGGAGGTAAGCGACTCGGTGACAAGGAACTTGGTGCCATTAAGTAGTCTCTTATTTCTCCAAACCTTGTCTCAGTCTTGGTATGACAAAAATCTTACAATAATGGCTCTGGGGTGAGGATTGGTGCTTGTGGGAACGCCAATCCTGGGCGCTCTGCCAAGATGCTGCAGGCCGATCTCTTCCTCCAGATTCTCTTTGAAAAACTTGGTGGAGACTTGTAAACAATCCTCATTCTCTTGTACTCCATGGATAAGGAGACAGTTGCGTCTAGAATATTGTTCTAACGCATCCTGCCTCTCATATAAATCAACTCTTTTCTTCTCTAAATCGCTCAATCGATCGGAAAGTCGGCGGAAGTTTTTAATAACTTTCGTTCTGAAATTGGAAAATCTTTCCTCCAAAGAAGAAAGACTGTCGTTCCTCTTCGGAGTGTCTTCCTTATGGATCTGGGTCAGTTCCGCTTGGAAGGAAGACATAGTCTTCATGATAGTTTCCATCATAGCGCGAAAATCCGTGCTATCGGACTCGAGGTCCTTCTTGAGGTTCTTCGGCGGCATCTTCAGTGATCAGGCTAGGTAAAAATGTAAAAGTGAAAGGGACGGAGCGACCTAATGGCACGTCAGGCACCCACGAACATTAGACTGACTGAATATTAGGGAGAGAGGATGAGATAAAGGGGGGAAGAATGGGAAGTACCTTCATTTTAATACATACTCTACACCAGGGGTCGGCAACCTTTTCACCTACGAGGGCGCAATTTATATTACTGAGGACGTGAAGGGCGCATAAGAAAGATCAGTTGATATCTCTCTCTATCAGTGGTCGGCAACCTCTTTATCTATGAGGGCGCAACTTTAATTATTGGGGGCGTGAAGAGAAGGAACAATAGTAGATGTGTACTAATATTTATTAAAATGATATTTTTGTATATATAAGAGAAAAAATGTTAAAGAATTAATTATAAAAACATGAAAAATAAATCAATGTGAAACTTGGGACTGCATATCTTCAGCCAACTTGCTATAATTTGGCACATAACTTGAGATACCTGCAGTTGTCTAAATTGTAATCGGTGAGTCTCGATCGGTACTTGGATTTCGCCGCGTAGTGTCTAAACATTTACCTATTTGTTTAAATTTTAAGAATTTTTAAATGCAAAACAATGTAGAAATACCAAATTTTGTATAATCCAAATATCGTATTTTTACAGATACTAACTCTAAAAAAAATTTCAGCACCGTAGCACATTCGAAAATACATAAACCTTGAAAATTTGTTTAAACAATTGCGAATTTTTAGAGGCCGCATTGTTGCACTTTTCTAAGATTTTCGTTTTTTCTAGTCAGTTTTGCACAAAATCTTACCTAAGAAAAAAATTTTTAATCTCCAGCTCATCTGGAAGTGCCTAAACATTAGTATCCTCCTATGATTATATATAGACATTTCTTACAGAGGAGTAGGAGGAGGATATAACATACATACTAGTAGTTGGTGCTTGCATTCTGCAAGCATATCTTCTCAACACAAAAAAACATTAATTTTTCATATTTCATCATTAGAAATATTTTTTTAATTTTAAATATTTCACCTCCGCAGCGATTTCCGTTTATCCTTTATGTAAAAATAATAGATTAAAACAATCCCAAAACTTTGCAATTTCAAGAATTTTATACTTTCTCCATTATGGGGTACTAATGCTACACATTTCTGCCAAATTTTAAAGTTGTAGTACTTCTAGAAGTAAAAAGATATTTTTCCAATTGTTTACATTTTAAACATTTTTAACGGCCACCGCAATATGTTTATGGAGAGATTTTAATGTTTATTTACTACTCTGTGTACAACATGAAAATTTCTGCTTCCTAGCTCATCCCGTAATGTCTAAAAAGTTATCTATTTGTTTAAACTTTAAGAATTTTTAACTGCCAAATAAATTAAAATATCAAAATTTGTATAATCCCCATTTCGGTTTTTTACAAATTTGAGATCCGTAGCACATTCGGAAATACATACTTTTTCAAAATTTTCTTTTTTTCTGTATAATTTTCTACAAAATAATTTCAAAAACTCGAACCTAAAGCATATAGTTTCCAAGATAAAAATTATTAGACTTTAATGTTCAAATGGGGTTAAAACAACCTCCGCACACAATTTCTATTTTTCCTTATTGAAGAATATTTGATTAAAACAATGCCTTAAATTTGCAATTTTAAGAATATTATACTTTATCCAATGCAAGGTGCTAATTCCACAAATTTTTGTCAAATTTGAAATTGTAGCACATCTAGAAGTGAAATAATATTTATTTAATTGCTTAAATTTCAAAAGTTTAATCCGGCCGCAGTAACACTATGTTGGAGCTTTTCAAATGTTTGTTAGTTTAAATGCACTGAGCTCTACTTAACTTTAAAATTTCAGCTTCCTACCTTGCCCCAAAGTACCAAAACATTTATCTATTATTTTAAACTTTAAGAATTTTTAACAGCCAAAGAAATTAAAATATCAAAATGTTTATACTTTTTTATTTCGTTTTTTCACAAAATCTACCAGTAAAAAAAGTTCAGCTTTGTAGCACATTCGATAATGCATAAACCTCATAAATGTTTAAACAATTGCGAATTTTTAGCGGTCGAATTTTTTAACTTTATCAAAATTTCCTTTTTTCTATTGCAATTTTCTACAAAATTATTTAAAAAACTCGAACCTGCAGCATATAGTTTTCAAGATAAAAATTATTAAACTTTAATGTTCAAATGGGGTTAAAACAACCCCTAAAAATTAACAATTTTTGATTTTTATAGTTGGTTATGACAATATTCTATAATCTTGAAAAATTTCAGCTTCCTAAACTAATTAGATTGGTCTACACACTGGATTACGTTTTCCCATGCTAACTTAAGGGAGATATTCTGGGGTCTCTGGAGACGAACCCATGACACTGTAAGCAAAAGTAACAAAAATTATTAATAGATATTGCGGCCATCTAGCAACACTGTTAATGTAATTTTTCTAGGTTATAAGCAAGTGCCCGAAATTAATTTACAAAAATGGCGCAATGCTTTTCTTATGGGAAAAACGCAAATCTCGGAATTTCTGGAGTGGTACTCATGTCGCTTAGGTAAGAAGTCTCATTTTATCTGTAGGTTTCTCTATCATATCTACAAAAACTAAAACTTTCAGCTCTCTAGCTCTTGTAGTTTGGGCTGGACATTAGTAACCTGTTATATCCTCCTCTGTAAGAAACGTCCATATATAATGATATAAAAATAAAACATTTGAATCTCTCCATAAACATATTGCGGCGGCCGTTAAAAATGTTTAAATTTTAAACAATTAGAAAAATATTATTTCACTTCTAGAAGGGCTACTACTTTAAAATTTGGCAGAAATGTGTATCATTAGTACCCCATAATGGAGAAAGTATAAAATTCTTAAAATCGCAATGTTTGGAGATTGTTTTAATCTATTATTTTTACATACGGGAAAAACGAAAATCGCTGCGGAGATGAAATCCTTAGAATTTAAAGAATATTTGTAATGATGAAAAATCTGTCTTAAAAATGAATGTTGTTTCAAGGTGAGATGAAATGCTTGCAGTATGCAAGCACCTTCTACTATAATGATATGGAGAAAGTCATGTGGTGGCCACATGAGATTTTTTTTCGTGGATTTCTGTGCCTGAATTAAGATTTATTTTTAAAAAATCGCTAAATACAAAATCACATATTTCTGGAGAACTTAGTCAACAATCAAGTTGAAATTTTACATTTTGTTAGAATAGTACATATTAATTACATTTATGTAGGTAACGTTTTAAAAAAATGTTTAAATAAAGAATAATGTCAACAATAGTGAAAAGTTAATATTTTAATACAAATTGTATAAAATTGCAATCATATGAGATTTTCAATAGTTGTAGAATATTTATGCTGTCTAACAACATCCGTACCTTGTGAGCGATTGTTTTCTAAGGCCAGCATGTTGCTCAACGAGCGGTGGTTGAAAATTACAAATAAAAAGTTAGAAAAATTGTTCTTGAACAACAACTTTCAGTACAATAAACAGATTTAGATAACAATTTTATGGAGATATTGAAATGTTCATTCGTATATATAGGGTAATGTCTAAAAGACCTGAAAGTTTCAGCTCCCAAGTAAGTATTTTCATTACTCCTTTATTGAAGCTTACTTAAATTAATAAATGATCATTAAGTTTTTGTAAATACGTAAAATAAATATGCGAACCGACAGTTGTAGAAGCATTATAAATTATACTGGTATCGGAAGGACCATTCTCCGGTAGGTAGTACCAGAACCAGCTCGGTAAACTGATATATCAGCAACAGGTATTTGGAACAGATACTGCCTCATAACAGATACCAAGATATTAGGTACTGGTAAATATCAGTTTAGCTCATCCCTAAACCGACTCATACCAGCAAACTACTAACCAGTACCCGACCCGTACCCGCAGAATATTAAACCGCACCCAACCAGTATCCACAGAATATTAACCCGCACCCAACCCGTACCTGCAGACTACTAACCTATACCCGACCCGTACCCGCAGACTACTAACCCATAACCGACTCATACCCGCAGACTACTAACCAGCACCCAACCCGTACCTGCAGAATATTAACCCGCACCCAACCTGTACCCGCAGGCTCGTACCCGCACAGAAGGCCTACTTGTCTGACCCGACCCATATTTTTTAACTGTCTGGTCCTCGAGATACAAATCCGTAGCAGGAAATCGTGAAAAAATAAAGATATTATTTCCGAGTCAGTCATTTATTTTGTATAAATTAAAATGAAATGCAATTGTACATAAACATTAATTTTTACGATCAAAAAAGGTATTTAAGGTATCTAAAATTTATTTTTACAAAAATTAAAAATTTTACAAAATAATTTAATTGAAAAAAGGAAACATTAAATAATAGTACCCTGAGATTTAAAATGACTATTTAAAAATAGGACATCATCTAAGTTTGCGGGACCTAAACTGTTTCTTCGTTCACTAACGACATGTCCTGCCAATGAAAAACACCTCTCTGATGGAGCACTGGTCGCTGGTATTGCAAAAATACGATTCGCTAAAATATTTAAATTTGGCAAACAATTCTTTTGCTTATCCCACCATTTCATCAAGTCAAAATTATTAGTTTTGTCGTCAGATAGTTTAATTCGATATATGCAGTCTATTCGTCTGGAGAAATTTGCTGAACTGAACTAAGGTGTCTGATATTTTATACCTTTTCATCGATTGCTCTACAAGCATACACGGATTTGATTTCATATCCCTTCTCCTTTTTAATGTTATCAATAATTACTTTAAATTTCTCATAGATTTCATACATTTCTTCAGTTTTTAACATTTTCAAACTCTTTAGAAGGGGGTGAAGAAAAACATAAATTTTATGAATGTGCTGAATTTCCACATTTTCTAAATAATAAGTTTTACCTGAAGTTTTTAAAAGTTTCATGATGTTAGATTCTGTTGGACCAATTTCTAAATGATCGTTTATTTTCAATTTATGTTGGATATTTTTCTCCTTCCAATTAAATCAATGGTTTCTGGAATGGATTGAGGTATTCTTCTAAATCTAATAAATCTTTCTTTTCAACCTCATAAATCATATCACTCATCATTTTTCAATTACAATATAGTAAATAACCTCCCAATTTTCAAGTATTGAAGAGATCGTACGAAGAATTGAATTCCAACATGTCTTGGTGTCTCCTTTCAAAGTAGATTTCAGCACACCTTGTAAGCCTGATTTTTTAAAGTATTTCACAATTTTTCTACACTTCTGAATTAAAGCAAATGATGTTTCATTTGAAGAAATAGAAATATCTACAACATTATTTATTAAGTGTGCCGCACAATTGATTTTATTGAAAAATTTCAAAGCAGCTTTAATATTTGCTCCACGGTCACTGACAGAAGTAAAACTCTTCAAGTTACAATAGACACCGTATTGTTTTCAAATTAGCAACAATTCGTTCCTTATATACTCGCCAGGATCAAGATGTTTAGTGCACAGAACACGATTGCATAACATGGCATTCTTTACAGTGTAATGTGATCCCTAAATAACTGACAACGTGATCCCATCCCCTATTGTACCTATGTAGGATTTTATTTCTTCTTCTTCTCAAGCTTTCTGAGCCACAGAATTAAGATTTCTTGAAATAGTTGTTGGATGTGGTAGCACATCTTCAAAGTCAAAATAACATTTTTGATTTGCACTCATTTTCATTACTAATAAATTTTTAAACCCAACTCCTGACATTATCTCCAAAGGTCTCAAATCTCGAACTACAAGTTCGACACAGCCATCTAAAACCTTTTTTTCTTTTCAGCTGATAATTTTGGTAAATCGCATTTTTTCTGCACAAGAATATTCGTAATTTTAGGCACGCCTTCTTTGTTATTTTCACACGTGTCGCAATAAACTTGATGTTTCCAGCTTCCTATTATCATAATGGTAAACATTTTTACAACTACTGCAAGCGATTGTCTTCGAAATAAGTTCGCCCTTTTCATATAAAATTTCACAGAACCTTTCCCAAATTTTGGATTTGGTATTTTCTTTTCTTCTCAGTGTACTCAAACTTCAAAAGCTTCCTTCTTATCTGGTCAGTATCCATTGTTCAAATCTGAAGCACAGATAAAAGTAATATTTTGATTAAACTTAAGATTTATAATTGAAAGATACATTAACTTATAACTGACAATTTTACATACCGTTCAATCAGCTGGTATTGGCTCCTTTTAAGGATGTGGTATATTGATATTGTCAAAATGGCCGAGATCACATGTAACTGACCAATGTAATTTTATAAAATAACTGTCATTCCTTGCTCTCGCAAACAAACTATAAAGTAATACAACTCACATGCGATTATTTGACGAAAAAATACTATATATTTGAATGTTAAATAACATATAAAGAATGCTGATAGGCACTCTTATATGTAACCATGTCTCTTCAAAAGCGAATTCACAAAAATAGATGTTACTTGCATGAATGAGCAAAACCAACTGGTTAAAAGGGAGAGTTCTCGCACAAATCAATCCATCATAATTACATTGTACTACATAATTCCCCTCTTCACTCTTCCTCACCCTCCTCCTCACATCCTCTTTTACTAAACGAAATCAACCATCGTTTGTCTATTGCTACTTTGTATCTATTTTTATAATAAAAGGAATCGTTTTTTTTCAGACACTTTTCTTGACACATGATACACACAGCCTGCGACCTGCATAAATTGCAAATTTGTATCTCCCTATATAACGCTACTTCTGACTGAGGGTGGGCTTTACTAGCAATAAAAGGCATGTGAAAAGTTCCTGTGCCTACATTGGCGAGGCAAATTGAATTGGAATTAAAACTAGTTTTCGTACCAGCTCTTTACCCGCACCGGTGCTTTTTTTGTCTGAACCCGACCTGTACCCACATGGAAGCACTATATACCCAACCCTTAACTTTTGCTGCAGGTACCCACGGGTTGGACAAACTGCGGGTATGCAGGGCTCTAGTCTTAACCCCCCCTCCTGGTGTTCACTCATTTGAAAGACTGAGATATCAGCCACAAACACATCCGAATTAAGTCACTTTATATTATGCCTCCCTGGAACTAATTCTTTTGTTGAATGTGCTTTCTCACAAATGAATAAGTTGTTGACATTTGAAAAATCACAACTCAAGTCCCGTCCTTACTAGTGACAAAAATAAATTTCAAGCAAACATTTGGATTTCTATATTACTTTGAAATCCAGCCCAAAGTTTTCATCCAGTGAAAAGTACGAAAATTAAAGGTAGCTGTGAATTGGGTAAATTGCATATCATTTTATGTTGTAAACCTATATCAATTATACTCATGTTTAATATAATATTTCTTTTTTGCTTGTATAATCAGTCGGCCATCCTTTTAAATTAATTAATTAAATATTACTTAAAGAAAATTATAGGTTATATTAAAGGGGTACAAAAATATATATTAAAGGACGGTATAATTATTTAATATTTTTGGTGTTAGAAATTCACGAGAAAATTGAAGAAATTTAGAAAAGCCATTGTTCTTGAAATTTCTTAGGTTATGTGTACTTAATGGTTTTCCTCTAAGAAAATAAATTGCTTAAGTAAAATCACTGGAAGAATAGTTCACTAATTAATTTATATGCATAATGCTAACATATTTTTTCTTTATTTTTATACCCCTTAATGTAGGTTTTCCCTTAACTGATTACACACATCTTTTTTCTATTGTCTGTGAATTCGTGTGGAACTCCGTAAGACGCTGTGGAGCGTCTCAATTGATCGGAATTAGCAGTTGAATTCTACCCGATCGCCGTAAATGGCCTACACTCCAGGGGCAAACAGAGTTTGTCCCGGTTTGTAATTATTGCTTTCTCGGAAGCCCTTCTTATTATTAGCAGCTGAATTCTACCCGGTCGCTGTAAATGGCCTACACTCCAGGGCCAAACAGAGTTTGTCCCAGTTAGCTTGATGTGAAATCTGGTCACTTTAGTAATCGTCCAATATACTTGCCTGGATAGAGATTTCACCAAGTTCAAATCATTGCAGCATTGTCAGATGCTAAAAATCAAACCCAGTATATATCAAAAAGTGTACATCGTATTACGGAATTTCTTTTTACGAACTTCGTTATAATGATATTATTTTTTCGTACCGGAATTAATTTTTATTGCGGTAAGCTGATACTTTTGTTATAATGCTATTCGTTAAAATAAAACATTTTTACATAATGTTGCATAGTAAATTGGCAGGGGATGGAAAATAATTTCGTTTTACTGAATATTTCGTTATTTCGGCATTTTACTGTACAATGTTTTTCCCAATGCACAAGTTTCGAGGTCTATTACTTATCTTAATACAATGTGACCATGTTATAATTAATTAAAATGTTAATTATTCAGAAAAGCAAGTTTTATTGATGTAAAATGATTTCAACATGCAGCAGTATATGTTGGTGGTGAGAAGAGGCGTCTTATTGGTGTGTTGGGTGCAGTTTTAATGTTTTGCCCAATTGGAGGATACACACCTCAAAAAACATAATGAAGAGTTAAAACATAACATCTGTCTTTCGAATTCTGATTAATGGAAAAGTACATGTCTGATACATCCAATGCTATAGTACAATGATATAAAAATAAAAGAATAATTCTCTATGCAATTTGATAAAACTGATTCAAACTGCTAGCAGTGACAGGAATAGGATAGCAAACAAAATTGTTCATTCTGGTATTTACATGAAAAGCTCAAATATTTTTACAAAATAATAAGGCAAAACCATTTCTCTTTACATGTACACAATCACTCATGGCTTTCAATGCTCATGGGTTATGCATAGAAGGCACAAAAAGCAATTACAGTTGTAATATACTCCCATGAAAAAAAGATCCTCTCTTACAAATTGCATCATTTACATAAAACAATTAATGTTATCTGAAATAAATTATGGTAACTTAATTGTCCTGTAAACAATTTTATGGCATGAAATTGAAAAAAGCTCATTTTATACATGAAATAGTTCTTAATTACACATATATACTTTTGCCATTGCTAATTTAACCTTTCATAATTTGATTGACAAAATATCTATTAAAAGTTCTGAATACTTTATAATAGTTATAAATGAATTGATTATTTCATTTATTAGTTTTCAGAAAACCTACAAGCCAAATATCAATTTTTGCCTCATTTTTCAATGAGCGTTTTACTAAATACCAGTTTATCTGATTATTTTTGCTTGGAATATACAAGTTAATACTATAAAAAGTCAAGAGACAATATTCACCAAACAAAAAAGCATTTTCACCATTTTATTA
Source organism: Tanypteryx hageni (assembly GCA_028673005.1). NCBI lineage: Eukaryota > Metazoa > Arthropoda > Insecta > Odonata > Petaluridae > Tanypteryx > Tanypteryx hageni. The sequence goes on from CM054112.1 coordinate 6,814,688, forward strand.
GTGTGCCACATGTAACCTGAAATGTTTCAGTTCCAATGTCATAGAATGTTATTATTTCATTCTAGTCCACCTATATGTGTATATATATATATATATATATATATATATATATATATATATATATATATATATATATATATATCAGCGAACATTCATAGGAATCTAGATGTAAATGGTGGCTACGGGAGTTTTACATAATTATGTTAAGTCTCAAGAGGTACAATAAATATTTACCATTCACATTGGAAGCTGCATCAGTAATACAAAGAAGAAAAAACAAATGTATTGCAACAACATCAAATTCAACAAAATGATCACTGGCCCAAAATAATGCTATAATTTAAAGGGTTTTTATTTATTGTTTGAATCTTTCATCAATAATATCAGTGCAATATCCAGCCCAGAGAGCATGATTGTTAATTCCCAAACTTATGCTAAAACAGTTAACTTCCTCCATACAAGCCAAAATTACTTTAATCTCAGAATTGTAACCATTATTTAGAAAGATACTTCTGGGAGTTCAGACAAGCCATTACTCTCTGAGGAAGTCAGGACACCAGTCTTAAATGAAACTTCCATTTAAAAGAGCTCAATGCATTCAATCAACCTTATAAAAAAATTACAAAAGCTGTGTTCAATTGAATGCAGTGGCCATGGACGCAATTCCTTTCACCTATCACAGAGGACTTAAAGATATGAAAAAGCCATATGTTCTCTTGCAATTTTTTAAAGTTTTCCTCATCTTCCTCCTACAAGCACCATTCAAGGCTAATAACATACCCAGAAGTTAGAAAGCGACTTCATTCAAAGATAAAATATAAAAACCACCTTCTCTGACATATGAAAACTATAATTAATGTCATGGACCATCATTATATATATATCTCATGCCCTTTAAAACTCATCTTTGGCATAAATGACAACCAGACTTGATTCCAATTGTCCGTCACCTGAGGAGGAATCAATAGTCTTAGCCATCCAAAGCAATGTTAAGTCACATGAGCCATCCAAAAAATGGACAGCATTGGAATTAGCTCCCTCACACAAGATAAAAAGGGTTTATTGTCTCAAAGGAGAACTCGTGTGAGAGGTTCTACAAGTAGTTTTGACCCAAAGATGGACTGAAAAGGTCAACTGAATATGTAAGTGTGGAAATTCAAGAGAAATCTTTGGTCAATAATCACGTCAGGGCATTTGAGGGAATCGCATTAGATGAGGGTGAGGGCCCGACAATGGTGGGGGGAGCAGGACTAAGAACCAGGACTTCCTCTTCCTCGTCATCTACATCTTGCTCTAGGATGTCGATGCGAAGGTCTTCCGTTGCTCCGAGGAGTTCCTCGTCTTCTTCTTCCCCTTCTCCTGGCACTCCTTTCCTCCTCTTTCCCATTTGCTTAGGGCTACTTCCACCAGAGCCACCCTTGCGGAACAGAGAGACAGCCTCGCCGCGCAATCTCACCAGTAAGGTGGATTTGCGCCTGCTGGTGCCATTGGCACATCCTAACGCTGGATGGCCACGCTTCCCATTCCAGCTGCTTCCGTTGCTTCCCCAATTGGTTGATCCTCGACGACGCATAAGGAAATTGTCGGTCACCCAGAACATCAGGGCCTAAATAAGAAGTTTAAATTTTTTGACTTAATTATATATATATATATATATATATATATATATATATATATATATATATATATATATATATATATATATATATATAATATAATTAACATTTTCAGCAGGCCTTCCACATTTGGACCTGATTAGATGAAATAACTTTTTTGAATCAGTTGTTATTTCCCAATGTCAAATATATACTTGAATTGATAACTAATAATAATGTATAACATACTGTACTTAATCAAAAGTAACAGTATTAGATTTTTTAAAACTTACATTTACAAAGAAGGGAATGATGAGAACAACCACAGCTAATTCTACTTTTGGGTTTTGAATAGGAGACAGAATGAAATCTCGAACTTTATCCCAGAAGTTGAGGCGAATCAAAAGCGTTACAAATACTTTCACCACGAGCATCAATAAAACATATAAACAACACTGCGCTAGCCATGCATTGATGCTTGGTGGTTTGCCTGAAATAAATATGAAAGGCTGTATAAAATACAATTCGTTTCACCATCAGGTGATTTGATAGAGTACAATATATGGTCAATTCAGTTTTACTTCATTATGGAAAACATTATTGCAAATGAAAAATGTCATTTAAGCTCTATGCAGGTATACCCCGATTTACGTCAGGGATGCATTCCTGAAAAGTGCAACGTACATCGAATCAATGCAAATCAAAGCAATTTTTCTCATAAGAATCAATGTAGGGGGGATGTGTGTAGGAGTTTAGGAAAGTTTGGCATAACCAGTTACAGTAACCCCTCAATGTTGGCAATGTTCAGGTGGGAAAAATACAGGTAATGGATCCAATGGAAACTGTATTAGGTGGCCATGCAGACAAGAATTCCCTGTCAGTGTAAACAGTTCTAATCCGAATTTTGGATGCAGTCGCCTGGCCGCACAAGGCGATTCTCCTCGCACAATCGTTGTTTTATTATCAGGTAACATGTATGTCTTGTCTTATTTGCTGAGAATTAATAATACGTGATGTAGAAAAAATGGCCATTCTATCGAATATCAGAGTTTATGAATATAGAAAGAATTAATCAAGGGAATTAGAATTATTAATATAGTTATCATGCCGATATTTTTAATTTCTCTGTTAAATAATTTTCCTGAACTTTTATGAAATTATAATATGCATAATCAGATTTAGCACGAAATTTAATGATTGTCTTAATTTCAATTAAATGACAAATTCACCATAATCACGACAAATTCTAGAAGTGGAAGGTCATGTGACTCTGTGGTCAGCTTGGGTGTGAAAAAAATTGTTCCTGTAGGTGGGTACTCTGAGCATTTCATGTCTGAATTTTCCAATTTTTAGCACATTTTCCTAAAAGAAAAAAAAAAATAAATGGTGCAATATACATTGCACAAACTTTCTCATATACGTTTGATCTGACTATACTTTTTGCCCTGAAATTAACTCTCCCCTCGGATGGGTGTGCTGAGCATCTTGTACAGAAATAATGCCACTGGACAATATATAGTAACTTTTGGGACATATGGCTTAGTATTATTTGTGACATCAGGCTGTACATTTGGATGGATTTTAATCAAAATCCTTAGAGCCATTTTTGAGTAAATTGAATTTTGTTTCAAAATATCCAAGAGTAAAGTACCCTTAATTGTTGCGCAATATCATATATCTCATCAGAATGTTTTTTATGAATGATATTATCCATAAATATGAGATATCATTCAATTTAGTTTAACTGTAAGGCTGTAGTAAGAGTTTGAATGGATCACGGCAGAGGCGTGACATCATAAGGTAGCTTAGCGTACATTGTAATGTCACTAGACGGCATATAGAGTGTTCAAGAGATATATGGCTTATGTAGTATTATTTGTGACATCAGGCTCTACAATAGGCATGATTTTCACCAAATTCTCTGGAGCCATTTTTTAGTAAATAAAATTTTTCAAAAAATCGCCAAGAATAAACTACCCTTTATTTTTGTGCAATATCATTTTTATGAAAAAAAGGGTCTGCAAAAGATGACATATTGCACAAATACGACATATCATTCGATTTTATATATGCGTTTGGGCCCTAGGTCAGCGAACAGACTGACAGACGGCATAGCAAAAACTTTTTGGGCTCAAGGACACCTATAACGTGTATTTCCATCAAAATCTCGAAATCGAATTTTTTCATGATAACAATACTTTCTCAATAAACTACGTGTATGGGAAAGTAACATGCTTATGCAAGCTGTCTGTGGACAATCAACTTTTTTGTTTTGAGATATATTTGGAAAATTCTTTTGGAATTTCATAGCTCTTATCAATCTATGAATTTCCAGTTAATTGGATTTTCCACGTAGTTCATAGATTTTCCACTAGGTGGCTTGAAATTCGGAAAATTCAAAATTTTAAATGGTATAGTAGACAAATCACTGAAGGTTAAGAAGAGCAGTTTTCACAGATGAGAAGGTCTAGTGAGGATCTACATTCTAATGGTGTGTATCGTCCCCTTCCCAAAGAGAGACATAAAACAGACAGGAAAAGTTTTAAGGAAACGTGCTTCTACCTCTTACATTAGGCCAGTTATCTCACTTTATTCGATCATTAGGTTTCCTCATAACAAAATCCTTCAAAGTCAACACAGTAAGCAAGCACCTAGAGCAGTATTTCCCAACCTTTTGGACTCTGCAGACCACTTCAGCAACCCTTTCAAGCCATGCGGACCACCTCATTACATACACTAACCTACCATTTTTACTTGCACTTTTTCTCCTAAAGTTTCCATCAAAAAAGGAGGTGTGGACATAACACGAGATTTGCCCATTCATCTGCTGAGGGTAGGTAATCTGTGAAACGCCTACTCAATATTGCGCACCTGGCATGAGAACGCTTTTTTTTTCGGTAGACGCAATATGCATTTTATTTCCTCCATTTTTAACCAAGGTATTTTTCAGAAATAACTGGAATAATATAATAAGCACGATATTTATCAGGTATTTTAAAAAGTCTTGGCCAGAGTTCATTCTCATAGAAAAGGTGACGTAAGAGAAATAAACAACTGAACTGCATATATTTTCCATTAAATACAAATGCATTCTGTTAGATTGCCTTATAATTCATGACATGCTCAAATCAAATTTTACCATAACTGCATTTTTTTGGGTTTCTTTTACGTTACACAATCCTAAAAGAATATACAACTTTTATTACTCTTTAAAAAAGCAAAGAACACAATCTTGAGATGGAAATGTCACTAAATAGCTGTTGGAGTTGTTTGTTTGTGCTTTCTGAAAGCTGTAAGTGATACATTTTATCCACAGAAACGTGAGAAACGCTTCCATGTAACCGAGTCGTATTGCATCTAGTGGCAGGTTTATTTGTGTGATGTCTGGGAGATTTATTTTGAGCATGAATGGTTTACATTTATTTCCATAAAATTCGCTCTTTTTCTAGCGCTGTTAGCGTGATTTCGCTAAATTAGTGAAAATTACTCATTTTAAATAACTTGAGAATGTGCAACGACTCAAAATTGAACCTTTCTGCAAGATTTAGGAGCTTGACTCCAAAATAGGTTTTTGAGTTGCCTCCGTGTAATAAAATGGCAATGGATGCCAATTTTTCATGATTACGTACGTTAAAAAAGTACTAAAAATCATTTTTAAAAGTCACTTCTTAAATATTTGCTTTTTGCGGTAATTGCATCATCAAACTCGACTTCTGACAGATTATTTAACCGATGTTGTCGTAAAATATCAACATCGAAATTTCGGAAGTGCAGACATTACACAAATTCCAGTTTTCCAGATTTTTAGCTCTAAAAACGGGGGTGCGGGCATTACACGCATGCGGGTATTACACGAGTAAATACGGTACTTATTGTATCTACGTTTAAGGGGTACTTGGTTACGTACTTTATTTGACCATTTTCAAGTATACACGCAGGCGAACTCTAAACGGCGCGAGCACTCTCAGCTTATGAGGTAATAATATCAGTAAGTGTAAGTTACGGATGGCAAAGAGGTGGAATTGGGAGACATAAAGGAGCGGAAAAATGTTCAAGTATAAGGGCCATTAATAAAAGTAATCAATACCTGTGATAGTGTATGACCTGCTTAATGTTTCCCAAATAAATCCCAACTAAATATGAGGTGCGACCCAAAAATAGAGTAATTTTGGAATGTTCCGCAGACCATCAAGAAAACTTTTGCGGACCATATGTTGGGAAACGCTGACCTATAGAGTATTGGCCTGAGTTTGAAAAGATGGTGTACTTAAGATCATCGTTTATTTAGATGTTATATTACAGAGTTAATATTTAGATTTTTATTTAGTATTTTAATCAGATAATAGGTTGAGGAAGTGGCAACAAAATTTTAAAGAACCTTTGACCTCTAACAATGAAACTTTGTGCCAAAATGAGGTAAATTGATACACTGTTATTGAGTGGTGATGTAACTTAGAACTAAAGTAAATCAGGGTATACCTGTATTATAAATATTCAAAAGTTTGAAAAGCTTTTATATTAATTGATAAAAGCAGATGGAATAAAAAATGTACCAAATTTGGGCTTTGAGGGCAGACATACAAATGAAATGTGCAGAGAATTGGAATACTTGTTCAGTTTAATCTGCTGAGAGACACATCATTGCTTTTATGAAGCAAAAGCTCCAATGAAAGATTAGGGCAAAAATTATACTCAAACTTCATATAAAAAATGTATTACCAAAATAATTATTTTTGATGTCCAAGATGTTTTATGTGCCACTAAAAAACATGCTACATGACGGCAGATTTAATTTACAGCACAAGATGCACTTTCTTTTAATCTTCATTTAATGCGAAAACTTTTCATGCAGATATTTACTAAAATAAAACAATAAAAGAGAAACACATCCTATTAAACAAAAACTATCAGCATGTCGATAGTTCGAATTGATACTGAGTTGATGAAAACTACACAAGTGGGGTTTATAATTTAATTTACGCAACATCACTAACTATCTAAAATCGAAATAGGTGCTTTATACTGTACATATTTTAAAATTGAATATCTGATATTTAATGATTTATGGAACTCAAAAAGATCATAAAACGTTGTTCTTACCATATTCTCCAAAATTGATGGCATCCCATCTCTTTGCCTTGGCCAAATATTGTGAAAATCTAATTCCAATATAAAGGATAAAAAGCCCAACAGACGAATCTAAGAGAAAACTAATGATATACCTGAAAAACAAAGAACATTTGAACACACAGTCTCTCAATACATATTATTCAACAACACGGTAAAAGAATATAGAAAGCTTAAATTAGATTGGGACAGTTCAAGAGCACAGTTAATTCTATATTGGTAGAAAAAATTCCAACCTGATGCTGCAAACCACAAATGAGCAGGAATTCATCATCATCATGCTTCTGTCCGAAGACAGGTTTTAACTGAATTGCTGCATCCATTTCTCTCTCTCCCTAGAAGCCTCTTTTATACCTCTATAAGTATTATATCCCTGCTTTATATTCTCTAATATTCCTATTCTTTTTCTCCCTCTTCTTCTTCTTCCACTAATTTTTCCTTCTAAGATCGTCCTTTGTAAACATTGTCTTCTCAATATGTGCCCTATCCAATTTGCTTTTCTTTTCCTTTATGAAACTTCATATATATGAATAGATAACTTCAACTTACCATGCAAAACCTTACTTAACAAGAAAATGTATATCACAACCCTGATAAAATTTAATGCTGTAGAAATAAAGAAACTTATTTGGTAATTCCACATAAACATAAGTCTATTTCTACAATATGAAGAAATTCCACCAAGTGATGCCTGAAACTATTAACTAAAATTTAATGCTATTTCTCAGTAATTTCTTCAGCATTTAAAAAGGAAGACAGTTCCAATTTGTGGTTTGCATGACAAAAGCTTTTGAAAATTTGCATTGTACGTGGGAAAATTTGTATGAGTAATCAATCGGCAATTATCTAGTCACAGTATAGAGAAGAAATTACTGTTGCTGATTCTTGCAACCAAGCGAAGCATATCCATAAAATGGAGAGACTGAGGTGGTATTACTATAAATCAGTGGTTCTCATTCTTTTGCATCTTCGGTCCTCCCATCCATTTTGTCAAAAACCTGGGTCTCACCATGATAAAAACAAAACCATCTTTTCCAAGAAGTGGATTATTACATGAAATACATCATTTTGGTATTATACTAATTACTAGGAAGATGCCCATTGAAATTCAATGGGAAAGTATTTTTTAATGAAATTCCGTGAATAGATGCACCGCGAAGCTATTATCCAAGTCAATAGTGCCCAATTACATGAAACCGGCAACAATACAAATCACTAAGAATGCATCCAATTCTCACGTTAAAGATTGATCTGTTGATCGATTTCATGAATATTCAATCAATGACAGGAAAACAAACTTTCATTCTTTTAGGCATTCGTAGTTTCAAGCCTTGAACCCATGATACTGTCATTTTAATATGCGAATGATTAATGTTTTACATTCAAATGTATGCCATCTTGTAAATAATGCAATGCACGTTTCCATTCGTTGCTATGAAAATCATTTCCCTCTCCTTCCTTCCTCTCTCTCTCTCTCTCTCTCACATTAAAAGCATTCTTTCATCCATAAGGATTGAAATAACAATAGGATTTTGAGGTTTAATAATATAATGGGATGGCAAGGCAATATCCTGTTAAAATGGCAAGATTTCCCCAAAATGTGAATTAAACGTATAACATGGGGAATTTCGAACTGTAGGCAGAAAAAGATGAACTGAATAAGAAACTTTAGAATTTCTTCTTTAACCCCTTCAGACCTGCTGTACATTACAATGTACATTAATTTTGAGTTCACTTTTCAAATATTCTTGCACATTATATTTTATTGAAAACTTGCTGAGCACTTAGTGTGACATCTAATTTAGCCATTATTGACATCTAATTTATCCATTTACTGCCATCTATTGCAGATTAGTTGAAATTAAATGACATTAAATACAAGATGGCAAGAACAGAAAATAATTGCTCCAATCCAAGGTGCGTTCAAATTATAAGTTCTCCAAATTTATTTCGCATTAAGTACACAAGATACAGAAATGAAACTTAAGTCACTTTTCAACATAGTCTCCAAGAAGCTGAACGCATTTTTCACACATTTTCTTCCAAGCTGTGAAGGTCGCGGCATAGCTTTCTTTGGTGTGTTCAGCCCACCGGTAAATGGCAGAAGCAGCTGCTTGTTGCCTAGGAAATCTTCTGCCATGAAGAGCATCCTTCATTGTTGGGAACAACCAAAAGTCACTAGGTGCAAGGTCAGACGAGTGTGGAGGATGTGGGATAACCTCAATTTTGTTGTGTGAGCATTGCTTCACACAAGTTGACATGATTGTCTTTTTGTTCCTGGAAAAGCTGCCTTGGAACCCACCTGGCTGACACCTTGCTCATTCTGAGATCTTCATGAAGAATGGTATGCACAGAGCCAACAGAAATGCCTGTAGCTGTTGCAATTTCATCCACTGTGGAGCTCCTGTCCCCTAAACCATTTCCTCAACCCGGCGTATGTTGGCCTCGGAATGACTGCTTCAAGGTCTTGGTTCATGTGCTTCGTTCTCGCAAGACTCCTGTCTTTCACAAAACTTACGTACCCAGCTACGCACATTTTTTACATCCATTAGGCCTTCAGGACACACTTCTGATACTTCCCGATGAATTTTAATAAGAGTTTTTCCTCGTGAGATGCAAATACCAGATAATCACACATTTTTTATGAGTGAAGACCGCAAGTTTAAGTATTACAAACATAGTATGCTGTTTGGAGCGCTGTAATCGATGTGAGGTATTGCATTGTCCTGCCATCTTTTGAGAACATTCAAAACTAACACAACCATTTTAAAAGCAGTCCCAATCATATACTTCGATTATTTTATGAGAAATAAATTTGGAGACCTTATAACTTGAACGCACCTCAGTCAAATTTCTTTTTTTGTTTTTGTTGTCTAAACATCACACTTTGATATGATTTTCTTTGAACTTAAAAGGGGACCTTATGACATGTTAGTTGCTGATTTGTTTTAAACTTGGTGAGCATGTAGTACCTCCTTAGAGATGAAAAATGCCAAAGCAAGACGATGCACCTCTCAAGCATTCGCGATCAAATTTGGCGAGCGATCTAGGGTTCTAATGTATATCTTACTATGACACCAAAAGTCAAAGGAAGGCGGTGGCCTAGGTGGCTAAATCCACAGTTACGGAAGCGTGGGACGGCAGTGCGATCCCACCGCTTGTATTTTTTAAAAAAATTTTATATTTTAATTATGTCATATGTTTTTGATTTTTTTGGGTTTTACAATTTGCTGGAAGTTTATTTGATTTATAATTACATTTTCACTAATGATGTAAAGCGAAAAAAATTACCATCTGAAACATTGTACATCTTCAAATAATATCAATAAAATAAAGTGATAATTTTTTTTAACTTTGTGCGAAATTTTTTTTTGCTTTGCATAATTAGTGAAAATGTAATTATAAATCAAATAAAATTCCAGCAAATTGTAAAACCCAAAAAATAGGAAAGAATTCAAATATAAAAAATATAAAAAAATACCATCACTGGGATCAAACTGCCGTCCAACACTTTTGTAATCAAGGATTGAGCCCCCTAGGCCACCGCCTTCCGTTGTCCTTCGGTGTCATAGTAAGGTATACATTGGAATGCTAGATCGCTCGCCAAATTTGATCGCGAATGCTTGAGAGGTGCATCGTCTTGCTTTGGCATTTTTCATCTCTAAGGAGGTACTACATGCTCACCAAGTTTCAACCAAATCGGCGACCAACATGTTGTAAGGTCCCCTTGTTAGACAAGGAAACCTTATTTCATACATAAAATAATTTTGTACTCTTTTTGATGTTTTCACACATTGCAATGAAAATTTAAAAACTTCCTTAAAATAAAGATTTTTTCAAATTTCTTTTGAATCCAATGAGCTTAATTCCACTGAAAAAAATATATTTTTCTGCAAAGAAAAAAGTCAGGTCTGAAGAGGTTAAAATGGTTCAGATCTGAAGATCGTAGGTTAATTCTTTCTAATTTAGATCTCAAAAAGCATAAAAGCTTGCATGTCTAAAAGTTGATTTTATTTTATGGGAAATGGAAATGTCTTCCTTGGAGTTGAACTCAGGACTTTTTCAAGTTTTTTCCTCATCACCTTAAAATATGTAAATTTAGTATTCCTGCCAAATTTCAAAAATATATCTCCATCTTTTATCGAGTTATTTGCATTTTTATAGCATGTCAGAGGGAGCCACAAAGGAACAAAGTGACAGAAGTAGGCTTTTATAGATTTTAGATTAGTGGAAAATTTTATGGTAATTAAATATTACAATAATTTTGCTAAGAAAAACTTGTAATAATTATTTTCAAAACTTAAAGTCGCACCTAAAAGACCTTTGCATCCCACTGGTTGAGAAACAATGCAATAGATGACAGAATTTTGCAAGTGCTAAATTGGCAACTTTAATGTCAAACTACAGTTTTAAAATCAATTACCAGCAGTTTATCTCATTTCAATATGTAGTTTCAATGAAATTCAAGAGTTGCACCAGGACTGACACACAATTTGGTTAATTTTTTCAACGACTGATGTAAAACTAGGTCAACTGATACAATAGGTACTGGCTTCTCCTCGATGCATAATGAATTCATTTTGAAAATGTTTAACTAAGCTAATTTTAAAGGTAAGGCCTCTTTTATGAATTAATCTTCTAGTTTCATAAACGGATCTAGTACATATTACATATATTTTGAGAATATGGATAGATTAACAGAATACTTAGGAGCGATCAAACATTTCTATCAATTCTTGTATATGCCTTCAGTAATTACGTTCAAAGACACTAAAATATACGCCTATAATAATGCCATGAAAGAACATGTTTTTGTGAACTAGTACCAACAGTAGCACTGATGATACACATGGCTATTATTAAGTTGATTGGAAAATGATATTCTAGGACTTTAATGCCACGATTTGGAATGTATATTTTGATGGTTATTTCGGTAAATAATATTCAATTTGGTGACTATATCTATTGAAGGGTAAATGCAACATTAAAAAATCTTCCTTTTAAAAAAGGAGTTTCATTATTCTGGAATAAAACCCAAAAATCAACTGTAAATGACACTAAGGTGTCCTCATATATTGAAGTCCAATGTTCTTAGTCCCCGAAATACTTAAAATTACAAGCAAAATATATAAAAACAATATAAAATGCTTATCAAAAATATAGGTATATAAAAACTACAAATAAAAAAGCTCGTAATGCAGCATATCTATGCATCCTGTTCACGTAATATTAGTTATCTCTTTCACTGTTCTTTTTGTTTTAGTTTGTTTTTTAAAAAACTATCTTGCCATTGGTCGTTTGAAAAGGGTCCGTAATTATTTACACATGCAAGTTGGTAAGTTGGCTGTCACCATAAACAGCTGGAATAGCGCCATAAGGGCGCGGCAATAATCTGATTGGGATAGTCCCCGAAATTAATGACAATAGGAAACTCTTCGGCACTTTTTCGTTTAAGTGTGTAACATGTATTTTACTCGGCCCCAACGGGTTGGGTAAGTCGGTGAAAGTGTTCTTTCGTTTCGTTTGTTCTTGAACGGAGACGCCCCTGAACACAGAGAACGTAACGAGGAACGAAAAACACTTCCACCAACTTACCCAACCCGTTGGGGCCGAGTAAAATAAATGTTACACGCTTAAACGAAAAAGTGCCAAACTCTTCTTATTGAAACCATTCTTACCAGGTACAAGGATCACCTTGGAATTTGTTCGCCAAAAAAACATTTGCCATATGAATCACCATTGCTCCCATTCCTTGTTTCGAAGTATCATAAAACCAAATAAGCCATGGCCTCCGCTCATATCTTGGCTCACAGAAGCGTTTCACTGAAGGTAGATAAGAGTTAATAAAACATGACTCATACTTCCCTATCATTATACGTGCAATCATTCAAATTAGAATAAAAAAATGGCAATTATATTTTGATTAAAACAACCTTCTTCTTCATTGAATTTAGACCCAAAAAGATGATATTTTTAAAACTTTTTTTATATAATAAGTATTAACTTACTAATTAAACAGGTGAAGGCCAGACATGCCAAAATGCCTTGAATAAACCATCCGAACATATCAGTGAGGGCATCTTTTCCACAATGGAGATTAGATCCATCATCAACAACTGAAACTTTATAATTTGCATCACCGAATTTTGAAAAATTCATTGAAAAGTTCCAGCATACATCTAAGACTTTCTCCGTGACGCTGTGTCACTGTTCTACTTTCATTAATAGTTCCGATATATGGTCACACGCGGCAGTCAAGTAACTCCGAGATGAATCACGAAAATGATAAGCGTATTGTTTATTGGGTTTTTGAGTAGCATTGGTTGCATCTTAGTAAGGCATAATTTAAACTAATTGGGTCTTGGTCTTCCGTTGAAAGCAAATTGCTATCTACATTTTACTGTTATTTTTTTCAGCTTTTATGTATTAGTTGATGGCCAATAGTTTGCAAAAGTAAAAATTATCGGGGGAGTGTGAAGGCAAGAAGATGTGGTCGAAAGAAAACTGCCTAATATTTTAAGAATTTAGAAAGCGTTGTTCGTGCTAGAAAGTGAAAATAAAATGGAATCAGTTATCGTTTATTGAATGGAAGTTAAAGTTAGTTGAAAAGGTGATCAGCCTGGCAAGATATAAAGACTTGTATCGATGATGTCGAAAGTCAGTTTTTTAAAAACAAGAAAAAATCTCAAGGTTATTAATATGTAATTATATCGTGGGACAATATATTGAATTGTTCATATATAATACATTGGAGTATATTATCCAATAAATTGTACTTGGGTAATCTAGTTTTTGTGGGACGTTCAATTTTTTATATAATTGTTTATTGCAATTCCTTATATGCATCTTTAACTACATTCCACAATTGCTCTGTTTTTTGCCTCTTTTATGCATGTCTTTTGTACATGTTTTTAACAACATTGTTAAGTCCTTTTCAAATTTACTGGAGGTGTAAAGATATTTACTTGAGAGTAGGAAGATATACTACCTGAATGGCTAATTAGGTTCTATTTGTGTATTAATTTATTTATAAACAGCTGATAGACAGCTTGAGGCTAGTTAAAGCAGATTAACCAAGTTAAATTAAACAAGGGACAAAGCACTAAGTTAATAACAACAACGCAACTATATTAGTAAAAATAATACTTTATTAATGATAAAAAAGCACAGGTGATGTTCATGGTTGCTGAATATAATTATTGAGGAAAAAGAATGAAGAGGTAATGTCCAGTTTAACTTGGTGGAGTGAAAGGCAATATTAAGAAGGGAACTTCGAGAAAGAGGTTGTGAGGAAAGATATTAAGCAAATGCAGGACTCTGAAGAAAAGGGAATATTTAATGAGTTTCTACAGGAAGGGAGATGGAAAATGGAGTTCATATGTAGCAAAAAATAAAATCACACTGGAAATATTAAGTAAAAAAATGGTATTTAGTAGTAGTAGTAGTTTATTTGGTCCAGATATACATAGATATAGGACAAGTCAACATAGGAGAGATTGGTAATACAAAAGGTTAAGCAGTATATTAAATTTAGAATAGTAAGTAGGTATATGCCAAACATTGGCATACCTATACAGCAACCATATAATAAGCTATACAATAATACATTCTGTACAATAAAATTTTTTTTACCTTGTTTTTAAAAGTTGAAATACTTTTTATAGCTTTCAGATCATTCGGAAGTTTATTATATAATTGTAATCCCATTAGTCTAGGACCATGAGCAGCTGATCTTGTACGAAAAAAAGGAATGTGGAGGTTGTTACTGCCTCTGGTACAATGACTGTGTATACCACAATTTTTGTTAAAATCAGGTAAATTTCTCTTCATAAATATTACAATTGCAAGGATATATACACATGGTAATGTAAGAATTTTCAATTTTTTAAAAATAGGGTGACATGGCGCATCATATGGTTCATTTGCAAGCAAGCGAACAGCCCTTTTTTGAATTTTGAAAATTGTAACAGAATGAGGAGATGATCCCCAAAATAAAATACTGTAAATTACACGTGAATAAAATTCACCATAATACAAAGTGAGAAGGACATAAAGTGTTACGGTAGATCGTATGCATTTTATGAGAAAACAAACAGAACTAAGGTTACTTGACAATTTACATAAATGAAAATCCCATGAAATACGAGAATCCAAATGGATTCCCAAAAAATTAGTATGATTTACCTTATTAATAGGTATATCGTTAACATCAATTATAATTATTAATGTTAGCAAAATACATCAATTGCGATTTGTCAGCATTCAGGTTTAAAAGATTATTTTTACACCAATCATTTAAATATCGATAGACTAGCTTGCCATTGTTTTGTAGCCTTGTATAAGAAGGGGATGATAGAATAAAGTTGGTGTCATCTGCATACAGGATAGGTTTAACACCCATTATTGTGTGAAAGTTATTGGGAAGGTCATTAATTAACAAAAGAAATAGCACAGGACCCAAAACACCATTTTCTACTAGTTTTCTGGAAGAAGTGTATTTTGCACCGTTCTTAGTTATTATTACATGTTGTGATCTGTTATACAAATATGATTTGATCCAGTTGTAGGGTATGCCCCTGATTCCAAGTTTGTCAAGTTTTTCCAGAAGTATAGAGTGGTTAACACAGCAAAATGCATTGGAAAAGTCAAAGAACTGTGCCATAGTTTCTAGTTTATTGTCAAGAGCAGTTAGAATATGGTCAATTACTTGATAGGTAGCAGTAGTAATGGATTTATTTTGCCTAAACCCATGTTTACATAAGGATATGTTTAGTAGAGTCCATATATGACAGTAATCTGCTATAAAAAACTTTCAAATATTATACCAAACTGATTTTGCACAGAGATAGGTCGATATGATTTAATATCATTAATGCTTCCTTTTTTCTTGTACAGAGGGATAACTTTAGAGACTGAGCAATTCTGGAAAAATGCCTTTTTCTAATGAATCATTAATAAGAAAAAGAAGTGGGGCCTTAATATAACTGTAAGACTGCTTTATAATAATGTTGGGAATTTCATCGAAACCAGAACAAAACTTAGTACCAAAATTCTGAATAATATGCTTGAGCTCATTTTCATTACAAGGAGAAAGGAAAAGAGATTTGCTGGAATTTGGCAGATTTTGATTTGATAAGTGCGAAGAAATAGGCAGTTCAGTTAAATGATCATTAAAATATGAAGCCAAAAGAGAAAGGTCAGAGATACTCTTCCCATGTCGTCCAATTTTTACAACTCTAAAAATCTTGCCACTGCCATGTATATATATTTTCTTTTCCATAATCTTAATCAGGGAAAATATTAATCTATATCCTAAAAAGTCTAATATACATAACTATCCCACTAGGAGGCAGAATGACTTGCATTTATACCAAGTACATTATAAAAAAAACTGCACTGGGGCCCAAAGAGCTTGGTATTCGTCTGTACAATAAATTGCCTGTTGCACTGAAATTGATATCAAGTACAGAGGTGTTCAAAATTAAACTAAAAAAGTTACTACTGAATAAATTGTATTGCTCTGTGTTTGAATATTTGACTGACAATACTCGATAAGTTTCTCTGTTTGTGCTTTACTGTTATTCTACTTTTATTGTGATTATTTGTAAATTATATTTATGCAATCTCTTTTGAATGCATTTCGTATGCTTATATTTTATTTTATATATGACCAAATAATGTTTAATGAATATGTTTTTTTGCATTGTTTGATCTTATTTGTATCTTTAACTTGTACTTTTTCTCTTTTTGTGCTAGTCCTTGTGTTAATCTCCATATGTACATTCTTTTTTGTATTATTTTGTATTTTATTTGACCTGTCCTATACAGCAGTACAGTTGTCTCTTGGACCAATAAACTTCTATTCTATTCTATTGAGTTTTGGTAGCGAAAAATTAGGAGCCTGCTTTTTTGAACTGTTTATTATTTTCCAGATTTCTCTAGATTTATTATTTGAATTGATCAGTCGTCTATTATTATATGATCTTTTTGATGCATTGATGATGTTGTGGTATTGTCTTTTTTGTGTTTTATATTCCAATTTAAGTTCATTACTATTGCTTATTTTACAAAATATAGCCATATCTTTAAGACGGGAAGAAAACTGACGGATTTCATTTGTAATCCATTCCTTCTTCATATTTTTTTGTCATTTTCTTACTTATGGCAGGAAAAGCTAAATTAAAGTAATACAAATATTTATTGTAAAAATTATTAAATCTATTTTCAAAACCATTGGAGTCATAAACGTCTTGCCAGTTTTCAGATTTAAGCAAGTGCAAAAAATATGAAATATTTTGATCAGAAAAGGAACGACTAGAATATGTGGAAACAGATGTTTCCTTCTTAATAACAAATTTAGAAAATATAGGGAAATGATCCGAAATGTCAGATTTTATAACCCTTGTGGTTACTAAATTATTGTCATAGTTAGTAATTATATTATCAAGCAGAGTTGCTGAGTGGCTTGTTACACGAGTAGGTTCGTGATTATTAACAGATAAATTGAAAGAGTTAATAAGGTTAAGAAAATCATTCCTATTACTGCTATTGGCTGACAGGTCACAATTTAAATCACCTGTGATTATGAGTAATGGATTATTGATAGAATTGTGCTATGTGTCAAGCAGAGATCCCAATTTACACAGAAAAGCCTGTAAATCACCAAAACAAATAGATCAGAAATTGAATTCAGAGAAGTCAAATCAAAATACTCATCAGTTGAGTAGAGGGGCTTAGAGATAAGCCAATTTTCTATAACATGTCTAAAGTTAGCAATGCTTGTCAGTCTGGCAGTAGATGGTAACATATTAAAAAGCCTGATGCACAGGGTGCAGCTATTATTACAGGTTTTAGCCAGCTTGTACAGTGGATTTACTAGGTTGAAAACCAAAGACATGGAAAACAGGTGATAGCTTTCAAAATGAGCAAGTATTTGAGTATTAACAGTGGTTTCAAAAATTGTAGCAACAACAGGGATAATGGATATAGGGCGGTAACTGCGTGGAGAATTTTTGTCACCTCTTTTGTAGTCAGGAATTACCTTAGAATATTTTAGTGCTTCAGAGAAACAACCAGATTGAAGACAAGTATTGATAACAATCGAAAGGGGAAAAGCAATTAAATCAATTAGATTTAATTATAAAATTTTAGAGTCCATAGAAGTTTCTGTTTTTGAAATGTTGAGCAACTTGAGAGATGTCGGAGGGTGTAATATATTTCAATCGAAATGGTGCGGAATTGATAGGAAAGTTATTAATCAATTCAGTGGCAGTAGCATTTGGACTACTAACACAGGAAAGAGTGCAGTTAACAGAACTAACAAAGTAACTATTAAGGTCATGAGGATCCAAGGGAACATCGGTGGGAGTTTTGGTCATAGCAGTTTCACTTTTAATAATAAACCAGGCAGCCTTACATTTATTTGGAGCACAGTTAATGAAATTAGTGCTAGCTTTAAGTTTTGCTTGAGATAATTTACTGTGATAATACTTTTTTAAGTCTTTGTACAATTGTAAGACCATCTTCATTAATTTATATGCATGATGTACAAGTATAGGTAACCCTCGGTTTGCGCTGGTCCCAGTTGCGCCGATTCACAATAATGCCGATTTTGATATTTGAAATAAAAAGAATTCAAATTTTCAAAGTTCGTTCTTCGCTCTAGGTTGCTGATGTCGGCTGCAGTAACTGCTGCCTTGAGCAGTCAGCCACTGTTGTGACCGATGCACATTTGCATTGACAGAAGTGATTTATATTAAGAAAAATGAGAGAGAAGTTTACTCGCGATGAAGAAATAGCTAAATAGAAATTGTATCATTCCACAAATGCAATAACGATGCCTCTCATAATTTGCTAGGACAAAGTCAAACTGGCTCCTTGTCCACACAACTAAGCCAACAGAAGGAGGAAGGAGAGGATGAAGAGCTTCCTATTAGAGAAATGAAGACAAGCGATCTATGCCGCATCCTTTTAGTCATGGAGAACCTCACTGAAGAGCTCTGTGAGATTGACCATGGCTGGGAACGGAGTGCCACACATGGCATCCATGTGCACTTATTATGAGATTGTGAAAGAAAGGAAGAGGAAATCACGACATTCAACACTGCATGCTTTCCTCAAAAAAACGTGATGATCCTCAACCAGGAACTTTGTCAGAGAACTAATGCCACTGAAGGCAGGCATATTTAAAAAAATTAAATTAACTTAATTTTTTTAAATCTATCTGTATGTACTTGATCGTACTGTTTTTACATTCATAACCATTATTTCAGAGCTTTAAATATAATAACATTATTGTGTCAACTTTTGGGTGCTTGGAACGTAATTCATTGACTTCCCCTTGACTTCCATTATAAAATGGTTTCTATATACGTCGATTCCAATTGCGCCACTTCCTCCAGGAACGCAACCCCGGCGCAAACCGAGGGTTACCTGTATTAAATGATTTCTTAGATGTTCATGCTCTGAAGTAAACCAGTTATTTTTGTGAGCCTTTCCATGTTTTATCTGTATTAATTTTAGTGAAAATGAATGTAGAAAAATAGCAATAAATATTCCAAAAAATGTGAAATTTAACAAACCATCCACATAACATAGTAAGGACACCCAGTCAGTGGAAGATAAAAGAAATTTAAGGTTTTCAACACCATCAGGAGTGATTGGCCTGGAATACATAGATATGGAAGTGAATTTTGTGGAGCTGTTATTAACTTTTGTATTTACATTAAATGCAATGGCACAGTGGTCTGAAATTAATGGATCAAAAACTTAATTTATAGAATTTTTATCATAGGTAGTAATGATATTGTCAAGACATGCTGACTTCCTTGTTGGTTCATAGTTGGTGCAATAGAGGTGAAAGAATCTGAAAAGCTTACCAAGCATGGTGCTATTCCTGGCCATATGACGCATATCAACATTAAGGTCAGCCCCAATGATAATGGAGACATTGAATTTTTGGAAAAGATTGAGGACCATTTCAAATTGTTTACAATAAACACTAACATCACCAGAAGGTCATCAATAGATTGAAGCAACAATAATATTATGTTCTTTAACAAGGGTTGCAGCAACCTCAAAATGGATATCAATGCAAAAGCACTCTAAATCTAAAGATTTATAAGTTAATTTATCAGATATGGATAAGCAGGCACCAGCATTCTTGATACTTTTGTGTCAGTAAATTGCAGATAACGAAAAACCATGAATTGGGTACAAGTCAGCTTCACCATCATGAAACCAATGCTCACTAAAGCACAAGACATCGAAATTCATAGAGATGAGGTAGTATTCCAGTTTACAAATTTTATTTCTTAAGCACTGTACATTAAGATAAAAGAGACTAATTGGAAGGATCTACAGTTCATTAGAATAAGAGACACCGGTAGAATCTAGTCATAGCTGTCTTGTGTTTACCATACTCTGTGTAGCTTCATTTGTTTAGAGATTTGCCTAATCAACTTTGCCAAAAACAGAAACGACTGAACACAATGCCAATGGGCCACAAAGAAGCATCTTTAATTTTATCAAGATCAGCAGAATCAATACCAATTTTAAAAGCTCCGTATTCTCTTTTTCCCACAACCTTCTCACAAGAGACGCACACTAGTTGGTTTCATCCTAATATGTTTCTTGACATATCTATGTCACTGGTATCACTGCAGAGGTGGGCAATGCAAACATAAGCAATTCTTTTGGCTGGGTGAAGAAGAGCACTTGGTGCTGGATCCATATCTTTACTGTTGCCAATTATTCGGGAGTGTGTGTGTTTCTTCTTTTTGTCTGTAACCAGCAAAAATTCACCTTCGTCACTTGTTGCAGAGGCTGGGTTGAAACGTTATTTGTATTTATGTCAGATGCAGATGATGTACCCTTACATATGTCTTCCTCCAAGGAGACCAAGGTTGTCTGAGTCTTGTTAGTTTGACGGGTCACCGGACACCTGTACACAGCTGCAGACAGAGTTACCACCTTGCATTGAGTTCAAACCCTGAGATTTTGGAAACGAACCTGGAGATTTTTAAACTTGAACAAAAATACTGTTTTTGGACATGGGAAATTTAAAAGTACAGTAGAACCTCCCATTAACGAATGTCAAGAGACCCAATTTTTCACCTGTTCGTTAATCAGGAGTTCGTTGCTCGGAGGGTATTGCGGCACTGCATACCTTAAGGGGCTGTTAGATTATTCGCAGGGAGCACGACTATCTGTGACTCCTCGGCGCGGCTGAAAGCGATCTGGTTTCGGCCCGAAGGATAAGTCAAAGATGCCGCAAAAGACATTGAAAATAATCTGCCACGTAACATTTCCCGTATCTAAATGACAAATTCCGTACATTTCTCGTACCATTTAAATTTACTCTACAATTCCCGCATTGTTTGCCACCATGTTTTAAAAAGAAACTATGTAAAAACCTTTACTGAAATGCAGCGATGATGCCTTTTCTCGACAAAATGTTACGTTAGAATTTACGCATAATTCGCAGGAATATTGATGTTCAATGTGTTACCTTTACGTTTTGTAGAAACTTGGAGATCTTATAATAAAATATGGCTGTGATCTAATTTGGCGACTCCATCCTCAGCAATATGACTCCGGTCCTATCAACTAGATTCAGGAAGCAGACATAATAATTTGAGAAAATCTTTTTAAAATAATTTTTATTTTTAAAACAAAAAAATCATTTTTTTATAAAAAACGAATCAATCGTCTTCTGCTTTAAATTATTTCTTCCCTCTCGAAGAACCGCCCTTTCCACTTCCCTGAATGCGCTCATGGCATTCTTGGAGCATCCCTCAGCAGAGAGTAAGAATGCTTCTATCTTGTCTAAAGCAGCACTCACTTCACGGAACTTGGGTCTCACAACCTCCTCCTCATTGTCCTCTTCAGTATCCATGGAGGTTATTCCCGCTCCTTCCCCCTCCTCGCTTTCAACTCCCGCTCTTTCGTCCCCCTCGCTTTCAACGGAACACGTCATTATATTTTCGTCCACATCAACGAAGTCATCGAAAGATATGCTTCGTATAGCAAACCTATCCTGCAGTTCTTCCCAATATTCATCCTCTGGGGTCACTCCTTCTTCACTATCGGATTCCGCTTGGCAAAATCCTGCCTTAGCGAAACAATTTTTGTTTGCCGAAGGTGAAACGGCATCCCAGCAAAGGCAGAGACGCTGCATGGCCTGCAGAAGATTCCATTTAAGGCGAGTTGGGTTACTGCAATCATCCATCTTGCGCATTAAATACTGCACCAATTGGCGCCGGTACGCCCTCTTTACCTGGGATATGACCCCCTGGTCCAGCGGCTGTAACCGGCTTGTGCAGTTGGCCGGGAGGAAAATCACCCTCACATTTTTTAAATTAATCCCCTCCAAATTATGGGCTGTGCAACGATCGAGGAAGAGCAGAATCTTTCTGTTCTGTCCTCCCATTCGCACATCGACCCCGACGAGCCACTCCCGAAATATGACGGCCGTCATCCAAGAATTCCTGTTGTTGTAGTAGGGGCATGGAAGTCGCCTAACATTTTTAAAACACCGGGGTTTCCCAAATTTCCCGATTACGAGCGGTGGTAACTTCACCGACCCGTCGCTGTTGGCGCAAAACAGCACCGTAAACCTTTCTTTGCTCATCTTCCCCCGTGGCAATATTCTCCCTTCACATTTAGGGTGCGGTCGGGGAGCAGATTGTAAAAAAATCCCGCCTCGTCTGCGTTAAAAATATCTTTTGGCTGGTAATTTCCCATTAATCTCGGCAACCTTTCCCTCCAACTCTCTTCAATCCCAGGATCAACAGCTGCCTCCTCCCCAGAAATTTTTAAAGTGGCCAAGTTCCACCTCTTTTTAAACTTATGTACCCACCCGTTGGAAGCTTGGAAATCTTCAATTCCCAAACGAAGGGCTATTTCCCTTGCCTTCTCCTGTAGGAGGGGCCCTGAGATGGGAATTAGTTTTGTTCGTGCTTGGGACAACCAATTAAAAACCCTCTGATCTAGCTCATCGCTAACTCCAGTCCGGACTCGTTTTCTGGCAGAATCTAGCTGCTGAGCGTTGATGATCTCATTCCGTTGCTTAATAATTGTAGACAAAGTAGAAGCCGGAATGTTAAATCGGCGAGCGACTTCTGCCTTCTTCCTTCCCCGGTCAACAGCTTCTAATATTTCTATTTTTTGTTGGACAGAAATCTGTCGCCGCTTGGAACCACAATTAGTGGACATGGCCTCTATAATTATGAATAAATAAAAGTTAATATTCCACAAAAATGACACTTAATAGTTCAAATCATAATAAATACATAAATAACAATACATGTGAAATTTCGCAACAGCGTAATTACCATCAATTATTTTCAATGAAAATAACGGGAGTATACAAGCAAAACTTTTAGAACGTAAATGAAACAAAATTTTTAATAAGTGACGCTGTAAAAGAAGGGACCTAGAATTAAAGTTAGCCCTCCATTCAGGAGCAGTCTGAGGTACTGTACGTTAATGTTCATTGAGATATTTACTAAATACATTTTAATTTATTCATTGCTCCGTAAAAATTATTGATAATGAAGAATTAAAAGGAATGCCATCGAGATTCTAGCCTGTTCCTCTATATAAATTGGTATCCAATATTTATTTAATTGCAAGTAAAGCATAGATAAATGATCGGAATAGCGCCTCCAAAACTTCGGCGCCCCGGGTAGCTGCCCGGCTCGCCCGTAGCTCGGGCCAGCCCTGCCTCAATTTATGCGACAGTTGTTCCCTTCCCTTCTCCTCCCACTCCAGATCTATGCTGAGCGTCGCCTGACTCATTTTGTTTACCGTTGTTTACAGATGACCTTTCTCCTCTTCCCCCACTTCGTCATCCTAATCAAGCATCACGTTTCATTCATCCACTCCGTACTCTCTCACGCTACCCCTAAAAGAAGAAACTCACAATCCAATACTACCCAACCCAACCCTTATGCAAAAGAAGGTTGGCAACAAGGAGCAAATGAAAATAGTAAACTTAAAATCTATGAACCAGCCTAGGAACACCAATAAAAAATTATTTGGTCTTTCTATCATAAGCTTTGATGCGAAAAAATTATTCTCGTAAGAGCGAAAAATTAGCTCATTAAATGAAAAACTAGCATGTAAAAGCCTATCTCATATAAGCCAAAACTCGTAACGCGATTGCTCGTATAGCGAAGGATAAGTGTACTATTAAATTTAATATTATTATGTTCACATCACAAGCAAACATAGCCATGTTGGCTGACCGGTTACAAACTAACATCTACATGATGATAGCAGGGGATACATACCTTGAAATGCAAGTTAAGAGCTGAAATTTAGTCTTGTACTGCAGCGGTTTTTCTCGCAAAAAGCGTCGCCTTAACAAGCCCACCACTGCCTCGAATATCTCAGGCGTAGATGCTTCTATTGCAACGGCTTTCGTTAAGTAACCTTTAAACATTACAACTCATATTTGTATAATGGTGTTTAATATTAAACTATTGGTCTACAGGCAATATTATCATGATTACTTCATACACAAGCATATATATGCTGATGAGTGACAAACTTACCTTGAAAAGTGAATAGCTGAAATTTCGTATTTTCAAGCTATTATTGGACCGCAACAGAAAATCTCCAGCATAGATGCTTTTCTTGTAATGCAACGACTGTTCGCTCAATATCACCTTTCCTTCAAATCACAATCACCACTAAGCACAATGTTACCTTTCACTTTATTCATACAGAAGCACGGAGAAACGTCATTACAAGGGTGCTCTGATTGGATTACTGAAAGCTCAATTCTAATTGGCCCTTGGTATTTCCAACCCATGCGTATGAGAAAAATACGCATCCGGCGAGCAAAATTTCGTTCTCAAGAGGTCAACATAAGCGGAAGGGGCCGTTTCACCCGTTCGTTGCTCGGAGGTTTTCGTAGTGCAGGTGTTCGTACTAAAGAGGTCGCAATGTATGCTTTTTAATACAAGGTTGACGGGACCGCCGTCATTTGTTCGTAAATCGGAGGTCTTCGCAGTAAAGGAGTTCGTTAGGAGGAGGTTTTACTGTACATATGAATTGTGATTTTATAAATTTAAATTTTTATTTGTCCTTGGGATATTACAAAGGTAGCATATATGTCAAAAAAACAAGAAAAGAGAAAACTATAACAAATTTATTAATACTATATATACATTTAGACAAAAACTCGTGCACAAATTTCATGAATTCATGTATGCTCCTTATTTTCTTGATTGACGATGGTAGATTATTGTATAGTTTGCTACACATGAATTTTTAAAAAGAGCACCAAATTTTTTTATCAGCCTTAGCAAAATTAATTGAAAATGTAAAGTAGCCAGTGCTCGAATTGGAAAATTTTAACAACCGGGGCATTATTTCATTTTGTATAAAATGGAATGGTGTTTCTGCCCAATTTGGGCCCTGATGAGCACTATAACAAGTTTTGACTTGTTCCACTAATGTAAGTTGACAAATATTTATGAGTCATCACGAATGTAGTCACTCGTATGCGAGAGACAAGTGACAAACTGAATTGCCATCATATCCACTTTAACCCCAGTACCAACAAACATGACTTAGTAAAACGATAATGATTTTAATTAGTGAACTTATTCTTGTTCAGAAAAGATGTTCTTTTCGATTTGTTTTTTATTATAATATTTCAACAACCTTAACACTTCTGGCTTAATTTTTTAACAACAGGAACAGCATTCTGGTCCAATTTGAGTACTGAATGTAGCCAAGTGTCATTTGTCAGAAATCCTTATTTTTACCCAAATAGATTAAAAAAGTACTTATCTTAGATTTCTCCAAAAGCCACAACAAGGTTATGAAAAACCAGATGCGCATTTCGGTTACAAAGCGGCTGTCTTTGGTGGTTATTCCCTGGAGGTAGATTTTAAAAGAACCCGTATGTTTTAGGTCTACTTATACAGTAAAATTCCTTTCATCAGTCATATTCAGCACCATAAAAGTGTCGGATTAGATGATGCGGAGGCTGCAGGATCACGCCTGGAATGTAGACTAGCTATGTTGTTTAGATATGGCTGTTCCAGAATGAGGTGCAATTAGCACAATCTTCAATGTTTTTTACACTTATCACATTATATTATTTATTAAATACTAATTAAAAAACAAATAATGTGTCTATATTCCAGTTATGGTTACCAATATGCTTTGAAACTTAAATATACACTAATTACCTGTACATATTTGTAGAATACCCAATATTAAATTCTGACAGCATTGTGACTAAAACCACGAGTTAACTTATTACAAATGAATTTTTTTGCGATAATGTTAATAAAACTTGTTTTTTCTTCAGTTCCTGGGTTATTATTATTTTTAAATTAAATTATTATTTAAAAAATATTTTCAAATAAGAAAAATAAGTCTTTTACCCAATATGGCCTGTTTCCCAATATTGCCTAATTGCAGTATTGAACGTGCTTCATGACAAAATTGATAGATGGTGGTTGCAGTATATCATTAGACTGCTAACAACTGCATTTATATGGAATTCCACTGGACACACTCAGTTGGCTGAATTTGCTGGAGTGTTATGTTTGAAACCAAAGTTTGTGGTTACATGCATCTATTTTAAAGAGGTTGGATAAGTCATTGTTTGTACAGGTAAAATTTAATTAATTAATTTGACCTTAGACATTCTACAACATAATTGTCTTTACTATTAGTGGTGTGATTGGTTTGGCAATGCATTGAGATGTCATGTGTTTCTAACGAAATATGTTTTACTAGTCCAGGTCTCCCCATTATAGCCTATGTAGGCCATTTTGCCCATTTTGTGAGCCTTAAATAATGACAATGATTAAAAAAAATGATTTGAGACATTTTGTTGTTCATTTCATTATTTAAATTAAATTCGGACCTAAATCTTTGGTGGTACAATTTTATGATTTTGACCTGTGTAAAATTAGAATCTTGACTTTTATTCTCTAATTTTTTAGTTATTTTTGCTTACCAAAAATTTATTGTTATCATTTTAGAGTAATGAAGCATTAGAATTTTGATACAAGTACTTGATAAATACTTCAGATTCTTGTTCTCTTATTTTTTGGACAATAACCCAGCAGGCCATAGTAGCTAGGGATTATTTCTAGGCTATGGTTTGCCATTCCATGTTCAGTACGTAACCAGTTCAGATTAAAATCAGACCTGAACGATTTAAATTCCTTGTGTGCCCAAGTCGACAATTATAAGGTGAGTTGTTTCTTAGCTTTGTGAAGCCGGAAGCCTAAATTTGTCTTCATTTCATTAAAAATGTTTTGGAATACCTTTTATGTACTTGATGTCTCCTTGAAACGACCGACGTCAAATGCTTTTATTCTCGATTTTTCTAACTTATGATTTGTGAGCAAATTTCATCGTAGCATACTGTACGCTGACGCAATTCCTTTTAGTCTTGCCTTGCGGTTTAAAAAATTTCACATCATTTTCATGGCAGTATCTTTGCTTGCCGACCCTAAGATATAGCGATATATGAAAATATATCATTTAAATTCTGGTAATATAGGGAAATATTACCCTTTGAATGATGCGATGTTAATAGGCATATTTGATCGTAGTGCTGTGATAGAGATATCCCTCCATCCTGACAGAAAGTCATTCTTGTTATGCCTTCAACGGAAATGTGTGAAATGATAGCGGTATCTTTACGAATTTCAAAATTAAATTCAAGTTATGTTAATTAGCCCGAAAATTTTCGAACCCTATTTTTGATGGCAGATGTGGCCATCAAACTAGAATGGCTGCAAGTAACAGGAAATCTGAATCAAAAGAGTGCAAACAGGAGGAGTTAGTGAATTTTTCATGGGAATGCGATTCTTTTTCAATGATAACAAGGGCAACGAGATGATTTGGTCGAACGACTCGTCAAAATAATCCTCCGCATTCGCTATTTAGATTGCCCATCATATAGTACAGAAACTGGATCTCCAAACATTTTTACACGTGGACCACTTGGCCAATAAATTATGTGCTCATGGGTATCAACATGAAAAACTTTTTTTAAATATAAGCACAATGTACAAATGTAGGCTATTTTCATATTAAAAGGAGGTTTTGTGAATTGGGTAAATTAAGATGTTTCGCACATATTACAGGCTTGAGGGCCGAATTAAATTAGGTAGAGGGCCACATAAAATGAGGTCGAGGGCCACATGTGGTCCATAGTTTGGAGAGCCATAGTATAGAAAGTCACTCATTTCATTCTGACTCTGTAACGTGACTTTTCAGCTTTTCTCGCCATGAGTGGTAGCAGAGGTCCATTCAATAGGCATGCATTCCATTTTTCTATGAATGCCTTTGCCGAATTCCTATTTAACGGCATTGCTTTACCCTTTTTCACTTCTCATATTTGCAGTCTTAGTGACGGTAGCGTGACTTGAGTTTTGGTTATCGCGTCGTAGTTTTTTGGTAGACAAATCTACGTATTTCAATATCGTATGTAATTGCAACAAGAACCTATATTCGCTTCAAGTTCAGGAGTTCTTCAGTTTTCTTGGATGCGTGGAGAATTTTGACTGTGATCGAACACAGCAGGCATATGCATCCCATTGAAGTAGGAAAAACAGCTCGCATGAGAAATGATCAAAGATGATGCCCAAATGCTGATACGATTGATTCAAATACAGGTTTTACATCTTATTGTTAGTTGATCAGTGCCTTCATGGTGGCAGTGACGGAGTGGTTAGTGTTGGCCTTGCATGCTGCGGTTGCAGTTTCAAATCCGGCAGAAGTTGGATTTTTCAACCTGGGATCATCCCATCCCCTACTTGTGTGATTTGAGGAGGCTGCACAAGTCAGCACTCTGTCCTTTGGAAGGAACGTTAAGCAGTTGGCCCCCTTGGTGCTCTTCCTAAAGAGTAAGCTAATGTTGGCACCGGGTTTCCCTCCTCCCTTGTGTGTATGTTCAGTCTTCTTCTTCATCTAAAGGCTAAGCCTTGTCGCTGCAACCATGAATGTATGTTCAGTGTGAAAGGAATAATGGTTATAATAATCCAAGAGGTTGATTAGCCAGATATTCCATAAAACAAAAAAAACTTATGAGTGCCTTCACCTACTTTCAAGGAACAGCATCATTGTCAAAACTGAAAAATAATTTTAATGTTGTAAATGGGCAGTCGACACTTAGGTTTTTTTCTTTTCTTAATTCGATTGTCATTTACTAGTGGGTGAAATTTAAAACTAAAAATTGGCCAAGCTCATTATGGTATGAAAATTACGTCTTATTCTACAGGAAAATGTTGAACTTGGTAAAAACTTTAAAATACTTGAGAAACTATTTGATTCTAATTTTCAATTGCTTATAATGTTATATTTCTGTTTATTTCAGGTGTTGCTTGTTTTATGTAAATATCAAGTGGAGAGCATTCAAAAAGAAGAGAATCTGGGATAATTTGGAGAATATGCCTACTGCATTCTACAAATTCTTAGTCATTGCCGATTATCCTTTTGCTCAGTATAAAATGTGACAATTACATTTTTTACTGTTAATTTTCCATAAGTTGCAGGTCGCTATGCAAAAAAGAAAATGCAGAAGAGGACGGTTCATCATGAGACAAAATGTTCAATGCCAATGGATCACGTGATTGGGGAGATACATAGAAATTAATGGAGGATTGGAGCTAAATAAACGTTTCGCAAGGAAATTTGGTGACATATTTCATAATTCATTTGACGTAGACTCCTTAAGGTTTGGATATTATTCCATTGTATTTTTTTGCTCGAAATTTTACGTCTGCATTTTTCTTGTTTCACCCATTCCAAATCCCGATCTAATTTTGTTGCCCTCATCCTGTGTCATACAATTTTGATTTGATTGAGCATCCAACTTGATGCCAACCCAAAATTAATATGAATATGAATGAAATGTTTTAACTTGTCTGCAAATGTCCATGCTGTGATCCAATTTTTATACCTATCGCATACTATGTTCATTTATGTTGATACATTTGTGGTGTTTTCATTGTCCCTTATAACAAGGTATATTGAAAATCATGCATCATGGTGCACCATTCTACGCGTGTTTGAGGATATATGTAATATTCGTCCCATTTACTTGTGTGTTGTCCTTTGTGTTTGTTTGTCCCATCAACCCGAACAAATGCCCAGCCGTGGCTTAGCGATCTAGCTGATATTTTGATGTCCACTCGCTAAAGGTTTCCTCCATGTCCATACAATCCGAAACTGCAATTCACCTTTTGATCCATATTTGGACATGATCGATATCTTATGTGATTGACACACTTGCAAATATTCTATATTATTTTTGTTTATGTGGGGTATATAAATGCAAATCGAATTTCGAAAGCTATTGCCCATTTCTTTCCCTATTAAACATAAATCATCAACAGGTGCAGCTGGAGTTTGAATGCATCTTTCTTTCTGAATAGCATGGAGAAGGAGAAAGTTTTTTGCCAAGCGCATTGTCTGCAAAGAATGAAGATGCATTGCAGACACCATTCTTCATTCTCGAGGTGGTATCTTTCAATGTACTTTCATTTGAATTTGGGTGTTTCTTCAGACTAATTGATATGCTTATTTTGCAGAGCATTAACTGTTTACCAATACAGTATGGCACCTGTGAGTGTGGTCTCCATCTGGAGGTAATTAGCAAAATTGTGGCAGAGGGAAGACAGGACGAATACATTGTGGAATGTTTGGCCAAATTTGGGATCTGTCATAATTTTTCAGGTATGCCATGCTAGTGATCAGTAATAGGGTAAGTCTCTAAAGGTATTGCAAATTTTAGGTAATTAACTTTCTCCTAGAGTGCAAAAGTTCCTTATTATTAGCGTGACCATATGTCCCAGTTAGGTGGGACAGTCCTGGATTTTAGATGTCCTGGTGTCCCATACGGTTAAAAATTCTTTTAATTTTTAATTTCATAAATATGGGATAAATGAATCATATTCCACCAGTTATACATTATTACACATACAATCCATTTATTATGAATTAAAATCTCATCTTTTAATTAAGATTAAATAAGTACAATCTGTGAGGGGTGCCTATAGGTGCGAGGTCTGCAGCGCAGTCTGACAGCCGAGTGCATGTAGGGCACATTTAGCTATATGAGTTTTGAAGCAATTACTTACATATGTTTTAGATCAGTGGTTCTTAAACTTTCAATTGTCACGACCCCCTTGAATATCATGCGGCCACCTTTAAATCGTAAACAGTAAAAATAAGAAACATTATTGCAAATTTCTTCATTTTATGTAACTATTAATAACTTTTATCACATCGTATTTCCTAAAATGACCTGATGAATTTTATTATTCATGAAAACTTTATTTTTTGATATTTCGCCTTGCGTCCTAAATAATTTTGGGGAGTCCTGAGGAAAAGTCAGGGATGTTTGTTTAAAGTAAGTTCAATTTTTCCTAATTACGATGCGCCCATTACTTTGTGTTCGACATACATCTTATAAGTAGTATGCTGGAACCGAAATGATTTCACCCTGTATTCTTGGCAGTTGTCAAGGTTTTTGTTGTTAGTAGGGTTGCCATCTCAACAAGTTTCACCTGGAGACTTAAGGTTTGCGATACAATTATCAGGCTCATGGTTACATTTACAGAATATTTGGGTTTACAAAATATTGCCAATTCACATTATGAGATTGTATTTTCTGATGATGTGTAACACTCAGATGTATGCAGGTAGTCAAATAACTGCTTATAATGAATTTTGAAAGGAATGATAGAAGTTTAAAAACTTATTCGTTCAATACAATAGCTCCCGATACCTGCAAAGAAATGTTGATAACAATAGAACTGTAATTTAATTAAATATTTTATAATAACGAATGAAAATGAAACAACAATATTAAGACTCGCAACAAACTGAATTTTCACAATTGTTATCAGAACCCCCGGGTTAAGCTTTATATAAATCAAATCATTTCATATGATCAAAAGTTGGGTATGATTAAAGACATTTAAGGGTGAAATTGTGATAGAGCTGCAATTAAGATAATTTGTGTATTAGTCAAATATTGAGGGTATTGGATATCACTCGACAATGAGGATGTTTTTGGCTCATATCATAGCAACTGGCTCATTATAAAATAAATGCATCACCCCTCTCCCATCTCTCTCTCAGTAGAAGAGAAGGTGGTAATATGGAATAGCGTTTTGTTTTTGCTTTATATCCTAGTGCCTAATTTGGCAAATCTGAAGCAAATATATCAATTAATAGTAAAGTCAACTGTCAATAACTCCCTTAGTTTAAAATTTTATTAGTGAGATTAATTTTTCAATATTTTGAATTTTACCAAAAAACTCAGTCACTACACTGAGAAGTTGAAGTGGTAATATGGAATAATTTAAAAAATTACATAAAATGAATATAAAAATGATATTAAATTAAAAAAAAAAGAATCCACAATTTGGTGTATTACTTTAGGTAACATTACAAAAGGCAAAGTAACACCAAGTTTTTCGGGATTTTTATTTACAGAAGTCGCACACGTACTCGTCTTTTTCAGCGCCAGCACAGTCATTATGTGCCCGCAAGCTACACATAAGACGCTGCACCACAGTACTCTTTGCCTGTCATCAGAAAAGCGCCCCTCAGAGAAGAGACAAGTAGCGTTGGCAGAATCATGGCTAGTTTGACCAGCAGGAGGGCCCAGATTGATGTCATCATCTGTAGAAGTGTTGACAAGTTCAGGTGTGTCTGAATCAGATTCACTGCCTGATGCTAGTGTTCGCTTTTGCTTCTTTGCATTTCTGCATCCCAGGAAGTTAATTTGTCTTCTTCCTCTTAGCTTCTTTGTTCTCAGCAGATTTAGGTCTAGATTTACTTGTTTTCAGAAAAGCATTGTAGCAACCATGCCTTAGTAATCTAACAATCCAGGAGACATTTAAGAGCAAATAATTCGTATTGCAAATGGTTTAAGATGTTTCCATAAAATTAGCAGACTTGCCTGAGAGAGATTTCAAGTAGCTCTTGGAGATTTTTCTTCTCTGCAATCCGAGGTGCAAACACTGCATGGCATGCCCACTCCTGCAATAAAAAATAGAAACGAGGTTTGAACATGATTTGGTAGCAGTTCTCGTATCTCGTGAGAGCCTTTATAAAGTAACTTTCATTAATTAGAATTGTAAATTGTACCAAGCATACATGGATATCACTTTCACTTGACAAAGAATTTGTTGATTTGTTCATATAGAAAATTTAATAAATTTCTTCCAATATGAATTGCAATGTTCCATGTGTGACATATTTGTGTGTATGTCATCCTTTCAAGCTAAAGTATTTTCTCAAAAATACTGTTGCTGAATTCTGTTCTATCGAATTCATTCCATTGCGCTTTCTCAGATAAAGCAGGTACTTCACATTTAGGAATCATAGTGCTGTCAGATCTCTATATCACATCAGGGAAAGTTTGGAGCGCTTAAACGTCACTACTAAGACCAGAATAATTCTGATCCTGATGTTTGGTGATGCATTTATTAGGAAATTTAACGATGAAAATATTTCTTCAGAAGATTGTTTTATTTGTACGATTGCTGATGCTTTAAATAAGATTAATAAGAAAAATTGCTGGTCATGTTCCTATTTCTGTTTCTGAGTTTTAAAACACATATGAAGAAAATAAGCTAGATTTAACCATCTAATTGTGCATGTAATGAAATAAGCTTAAGATTTTTCGAGGTTTTAAAAGATGTTCAAACTCGTGTAATTTCAATGAAAACTTTTTACTATACCTTAAGTATGTTTGAGAGTGTGATATCTTGTGTTAAATGCCTCCAGGTGGAGAGGAACACCTCGCAGGCTGCACAAATATCTTGCTTTCCGATCAACATCTTTTGAAAACACACCAGATATTAGTGAAATGATTTTTCTTTCATAGTGTTTTCAACTAACAGACACTTGGGCTCTTTTTCCTTATCCCATCAATGATCTAGCAACGACTAGCTAAGGCGACGTCCTTGACTATTAGTTGCGCGAGCAACCCAAGGAGATTAAGATTGTGTTACAAAGTAAGCTTACGAATAAATTGTTTACAAAGAGAATAGACTGATAACGAACATCTCGGTCTGCACTCATGTACTGAGGTGCCTAAAAGCGCCAGAATAGAAATTCTGCGACCAAATATAAAGAGTTGTTTTAAGAAAACTAATAATTTTGGGTTTTTCGAGTTTTACCCGAACTTTAAAAAAAGCAATCGGAGGGTATAAATCTGGTAAAACCGAAAAAATCCATACCCTAATTATAACCGATTAGGAAATAAATCAGTGAATAAAAAATCGATATTTCTTTGGCATCACTAATGGCATATCAGTTATTAGACATTATACTAAGCCATTAATATTTATCTTTTTGACATTATTCCATAAACCGCCTCTACATCGAATGTATGCACGCATGATGTGTGCATCTTTTCTCTCCTTAAGTCTTGCAACTCTTTTTTTTCTATACTCGGACCCAGAAAATAGTTTTCTTTTATCAGCAGGCATCTAAAACAAGGGTTAATTTTTAATAATGAAAGTAAAATCAAAACTTAAAAACGAAACTGAAAAATATCAGAAAAGAAAATTGAAAATGAAGCAGATAAATGATTGATTGAATGAAAGTTTTCTGTACAGAGGAAAAATTAAATGCCCATACAGTCGAACTGACCGGAACCGAAAACATCAAATTAAACGCTCTTTAATTTCAACTAAGGTAGAATAGAGAACATTTTAAAACTATTATGCAAACTATAATTCTCGTTATCGATATATGTAAATGGTCTTTTTTACAAAACAATAGACACAGCTGTTAGGGTGATTGTGATTAACATAAAAAACGTATTCTGAAAAAGAGCCAATAACTTTCTTTAATTTTCAAACAAAACATAAAAATCAAAACCAAGATAAACTGCTTAAAGAATAAAAAGTATTTTTTGATTGAAATTACTATGAATACTTACATCCTGCTCTGAAGTAAAAATCAAAGCTGAACAAAATTTGTTTGTTGTTTTGTGAGAACACGATTGAAAAATGGAAGAAAAAAATGTAGTTTGTCTCTTCTGCCACTAATTGGTGTTTTAGTTGGGATTCCTTCTTGAAAGAGAGAGGGGGAGAGGGAGGGAGGGGGGGGGGAGAGAGAGAGAGAGAGAGGGAGGGAGGGAGGGGGGGGGAGGGGGGGAGGGGGAGAGGGGGGAGGGGGGGGAGGGAGAGAGGGAGGGAGGGAGAGGGAGGGAGAGGGGGAGAGAGGGAGGGGGGGAGGGAGGGAGGGGGGGGAGGGAGGGAGGGGGTGAGAGAGGGAGGGGGGGGGAGAGAGAGAGAGAGGGGGGGAGAGAGAGAGGGAGGGAGAGGGGGAGAGACGATCGGTATGGAGGGGGTGGGAGGGAGGTCGTAGAGTATTATGCATAATAGCGGTCCGTGAATGAGCAGGATATGAGGTTCGTTCGACGAAGAATCATTTTTTCGCGTATTCCTCCGGAGGCTGTCTTTCGCTTCCTCTTTCGCCATATTCACCCGTGCCCCCCCGCGCGCACACACACTATGTCATCTGGTTGCCCTCCTCGCAAGCACCAACCTTTTCGACTTTTGTATGGCAAGTTGCGATACTCCGCTTTTCCGACTTTGTGCCCCTTTTTTGGACGGAATATTAACATATTCACTTGCAAACAGAGATAGGTGAAGGGAAAAAAAGAGAGAGAAGGTCTACTTCCCCTCTCTCTATCCGACCCACTCTCCATCACTCCTTCCTTTTCATCCGCTATTGGTGGAAGGCGCACCTTGCCTCGACGGAGGAATTCCGGCAGCAGAGGTTGGCAGAGGGACGTTCCACCTCATAAACCGTGGATCTCATCAGAGGTTGGCGGAGGAAGGGCGCGGAGGAGACAGTTTGAAGTAAAAGCGGAGGGGCGAGGAGTTTGGAATGTTCGGGGAGGCAGACATGGCTGCAAGAAGTCGCTTTGCTGTCCTCTTTTATTTTCCGGGATTGGAAGCCTTGTAGTTAGGTTGCTGTTCGCATTTTGTACCGAGTTATTTTTATTTATCGGTGAAATATGCCCTTCCTTTGGTCACTCACTCGATTTTTTGCCTTATTTTGGTTGGGAAGATAAGAGCCCGCCACGGCAGGAGGCCACGGTAATGACATTTTTCACTCATTTTCGTAGCGAGTTTTGGTTAAATATTATGTTGTGTGAGACTGATTCCAATGATAAAATGTCTTTATTTATTCATTCATATTAGTTAAAAACGTGAATTTTAAATTTCGGCTGAAGAAAAAAAATGTTAAGATTAAAGTTAAGATTAAATTAAATTGATAACCGATCGCATATTCTGTGAGTATACATCTCTATAAATCGCCTAACGTTATTTGCGTTAATATTAATCACTGTCTGCAGCATCCATCGACTCGGTTCAATTTTGCCAGTTCATTTTTAATCATTCGGGAAAGCGACATTGTCTTTCCTTTAAATAACTTTGATTCATTCCCAGTTGCTTCCGATATTTATAGATATTCCTAACAGAAACGTTCAACTTATCTTAAAGATTTATTGCTGGTAGAATTGCAATCGATCAGCTGGATCTGAACGCATGGAAAGATGAAGTCCGTTTTCGCTCTCTCAAAGATCCCTAATCCGCTCCAATAATGAATTCATTGCCATTAGTTACGCATATTTTTCATTTGCTGTGCTATGATTTATTTTCTATCATTATTTCGTCTACTGCAAAGAGCTTAGCGATTGTAAGCACTTACTCGTCATCTGTCGACGAGTAGCACAGCATTAAATATTGCAATAATCATATTGGGTCAAATTTCTTACATTTACTTTTATCAATCAAGTACGCAAAAAATTTGTAACTTTCTTTTTTGAAATTTCGTATTGTACCACAAATGTTTAAAGGGAATTTGTGCAAATGTACTTTAGAGAAAATATTTTCTAGGTCTTTCTGGTTTCGCGACACGATGCGCGACTCCTGCTCTGACGTGACAACTGATTTTAAGGTGCCGTGCGTCTGTCAATTCGATCTCTCAGGACAGCGCAAGCGGAAGCGGTCTTAACACAAATTTAGGTAAGCAGATGGGAAAATTTGGTCCTGTGAAAATCATAAGATTTTTAATCGCATTTCTCATAGCGTCCGCAAATTTAAAAATTCATGAAACATCAAAAATACAAATAAGCGTAAAAAAGTTCGCCTTTTCAGAATCTACATTCGAGAGAAGTGAGATATCGATCCTTCGAGTAGGTACTGTTAAACTATTAAATATCTTATTCTTGCGATGTTTTGATGTTGTAAGGAATTATTTCACAGAAACACGCATTTATTTTCGAAATTTTATGGGTTTTTCGTACTCTTTCCGAGTGTTGCCAAGGCGACCCGCATTGTTGCCTCCCATTCAATCAGCGTCTATTAAGCCTTAAAATAGACAAAATAATTGCGTTATCAACTTTGCGCTGTTGATGAAGCATCGAAATTATAGTTGTATTAATGTCAAACTTGATAGATTGCAACGTTAATAATTAAAGAGTATTATTATTCAGTAAACTGCGTGTGGGCTGTGAGCATTTTTAAAGATTGACCAAAAGAAAAATATCTTTTCTTTATTTCCATACTGGAATGTAACCTTTTTCTTATGGGAGCGACAATTAAAATTGCACATATAAATTATAAAAAAATATGACGCTCAAAATATCAGTCGTCTAATTTTATAAGGAGAAATTGCCTATTACAACTTTTAAACATGCAGATTTCTGGCTGACTTCGCAAAGTTTTAGCGGGCACCACTATTGGCATTTAATTGTTGCGAACGCCATTTAACGATATACCAGTGTAAGTTTATTGAGGTGCTTATATAAAGTGGAAGTTGTAATTGACGGATGAAGTTCAAAATCACAATTGGGCGATAAGTTTTAATACGTACCTACCACTAACACTTAATTTGATTAAAATCCGTCCATAGGCTCAGGAGATGAAAGTTACCACGGACGGACCGACGAGACGTTTCCATAAGGCGTTCCGCTACTATCGCTTCGCTGGTAAATAACGTCTAAAAAACCGAGAAGTGCTATATAATTTCCCATTGCGTTCCTTTCTCCTGTTCGATTATCGCCGCGATTCGATACGAGTGGACACGGATGAGGTGCCGGGGTTTCCTGACGTCATTAGCATAAATACAACGGGTTGGCGCAGATGCCTGGATGAGATTTAAGCCATTGTCTCAAGGAAGATTGGAATTTGGAGAGGATGAAATTCACCTTCCCGCTAATCGGTCTCGCGAGCGACGAAGCGCCTGCGACGGTGCGTGTGCGCGCTCGTATGAGTGTGCGACGAATTCTCGCTCTTTCAATTTAGCTTCGTCGAGCAGAAGGGACGCCAGGCGAACAGAATTTAAAAGGTCTTCGCGTTTGGAGTGCACGAAGGAATGTCGGCCGCCATTTATTTTGTCCGGAGGGACATAAAGTGGGGTTCGGAGGCATCCTCTCGCCGTCCCGAGCTTAATTGGCGATATGCACTGCGCGGAACCGTGCGAATCGATATTCCCCGATGAAACAAATGCCTCAAGAGAGAATTTTTGTTTAAAAAAAATGTTTTCCCCTATGTTTACTCGACGGAAGAATGGGGTTTGACAAGATTTGTCTTAAATTCGCCTTTTCAAAAACATCGCCATTGTGTTTTTACCATCTTTGGCTTAGGAGACCTGTTTATTTAATAGGCATCTTTGAAGTCCAAAAGAACGACGACTATTAATCCGCCCTTCGGAACAAAGATTTCCTAAATAATAATATTTGGCGTATGAACTTTCCCACCAGAGCATCAAATGAGGCGATTGCTGCGCTATCTCGCCGCAGCTAGATTCTCTGATATGACTCTTCGCAATGATAGGTGAACGTTTCATTTTGTTTTCATTATTATGACTAAATTGCATCTGAACGATCGAACGCTTGGCTACGCCATATTATTTTCATGTGATTCGAGATTAGGATGATCGCAGGAGGTAACGATAACAGTTTTGGAAAAAGCGGTGTCGGCCGTTTAAAGCACAATTCAGTTTTATGAACGGTTAATTAGATTTGAAAAAAAAATGAATTGGAGCTAACGCGGTCTCTCCACAGAGTAAAACCGAGCGAAATAAATGGGGGGCGGGGGAAAGGGTGGTGGAGGGAGGAAGAGGGGGAAGAAGGGGGAGGATGAAGTTGGGATAGATGGGAGGAGAGGGAGAGAGGGTTGGAGGTGGGGGAGAGAGGGGTGGAGGTGGGGGAGAGAGGGATGGAGGTGGGAGATAGAGGGGTGGTGGTGGGGGAGAGAGGGTAGGAGGGTGATGAGGGACACAGGGCATGAGGGGGTTGAAGGAGGAGGCGAGAGAAGGACCTGTTCGATCCTCGTCTCTCGATCGAGCCTTCCAAAATCCTCGGCGACTAAAAAAAATTATCTTTCTACGTATTTTTTTCCAAACCGACCCTAAATCGCCTATTTTAGATCGAGCGCAGTTTGTTCCGTGTGAATTCGAGCGGAGTCGCATTCGCTGGAATAAAATATCCGAGCCTCATTGCGCGTTAGCGTTGCTTTGGCCTAGAATTAAGCTCCGGAAACGATTTTTTCCTATCGAGTGTAGCGCCGTTCCGGTACTCGTAAAAATCACCGCGATGTATCCTTTTCCAGACAGATTTTATGAAACCGCAATAAATCCGAGACGAAAATTGCGACGCTCCTTTTTTATAGGCAGATTATCTCCCATAGAGGTTTCCCGAGGCGCCTTGCGCTCCAAGGGACGCGCGAGAAAGGGATGCATTCTTCATCTCTTCGCCACCGTTCGGGATGCCCAGTGAAAGGGATGTTCGCCGAAGGCCCCATTCGGCAGGCATCGGCAGCTGGGAGATTTGTAGTCATCCCACGGAACCATAAAAAGAATGAATATCCCGGAATATGGGATGGGAGAGGCGGGTTATGTGGAAATAAAGGGGCTTAGGGGTGGAAAAAAGGGGTGGAAATAAAGAGGCTTGGGGAGGGGGTTGAAAGAAAGGGGCTTGGGGGTGAAAATAAAGAGGCTTTGGGTGGAAAAAAGGGGTGGATAGGGTGGAAATGAAGGGGCTTGGGGGGTGAAGGAAGTTGAAAGAAAGGGGCTTGGGGGTGAAAAGAAAGGGGCTTGGGGTGGAAAAAACTGCGGAGGGGGTTGAAAGAAAGGGGCTTGGGTGGTGGAAAGAAAGGGGTGGATTGGGTGGAAATAAAGGGGCGGCGGGTGAGAGGGTGATTTATCGCGGGGCGCAATGGTAGTTAATGGAATTGTTCGATACTGGCCGTCGGTCGCTCTCAAAGCGCAAGGGAGGAAGAGGAGAAGGGAACGGGGGTGGGATTCTTTTTTCTCGTAAAGCTAGAAGAGAACGAGCGATATGCCTAGGATCAGTGTTGCGTCCGCCTGAAGTATCCATTATTACCCGACGATG
Source organism: Tanypteryx hageni (assembly GCA_028673005.1). Classification (NCBI taxonomy): domain Eukaryota; kingdom Metazoa; phylum Arthropoda; class Insecta; order Odonata; family Petaluridae; genus Tanypteryx; species Tanypteryx hageni. The sequence continues at coordinate 6,854,831 of CM054112.1, forward strand.
GTGTCGCGACGCGCTAGACGAAATTAAAGTTGTTTTTTCGCCTCGGCTTCGAAATAGCAAGCAATGAATTTCGACTTTTAATTTGGGCGCTTGGAAAAAAGGAGCACTTTCTCTTTTATTTGTCGAAAAATGAGATGAGAAAGAGAGAGAAAGAGGGAGCTTCGTAAAATATAGAGTAGAAGTTGCAGCTATCGAGTTCGAATCTGAATTGAAAGCACATAAAGTTTATCTATTACATGGTTTAATTTAGCTCAATGAAAGTAGGGATTCGAAACGATTTTGTGTGAAATTCGTTCTCTCGATCAAGATATATTCGTGAGATACAGCAAGTGACGCGAATACATACATACATGACACTAAATATATCTCGGGGAAATAATAACAGTCAGCATTCTATTAGCATGATATTGTCTTAAAAATTACAACTTCATACGTAAGGATTATAAAATTGATTTTGCTTTGATTACATACATTAAGCATTTTTAGAATTGGCACGCGTTTTCTTTTAATTGGTAACTAGTGAAAGAATGAACAATTGCAAGACGTATCGTGTGAATTGCATAATGCGCACTCAAACGCATACTTTTAAAATTGAAGGTCAAATTAATTATTTCAATATACGTTTTATACGTTAAAATCAGTCGTTTAATAAAAATCGTTGCAGTATACATTGAACCAAGTTTCTCATATAAGTTATTGCACTCAATCTTCATTCCCACTCTTGCTTTTTGCGGAGTTATTGAGCATAGAAGCACTGTTTCTTCATTATCAACAAAACCGCGAAAAATGTTTTCTGCACGTAAAAAGTATTAATATACTGATAGCTTCATACATGTGAAAATCAAACTATATAGATAGCAGTATTAAGCATAACTATCAAGTATTATGTATATTGACGAAACTATATTATAGTCGCTAAAGCATTGTTACTGGTCGACAATTGTCGCAAGACGTCAGAGGAGTGGAGGTAGCTGTACGGTAACTGGGCGTAAACCTCGATATATCTACTACAAAGTCGCTGGACGGTATATAGTAATTTGTGTACATATTGCATAAGATTGTCTGCAACATAGAGATTTATAACTGAATTAATTTTAATCAAAATCCGTTTGAGATATTTATGAATAAATCGATATTTTGTGAAGATCTACATGAATAAACTACCCTTTTATTGTAGCGCTATATCGTTCACCTCTTAAGAGGGTCTATCGGATGATAGTATGCGTAAATGCAATATATCTTTCGATTTTGTCAATCGTTCAAGTTCTAGAATCAAGCACATTCATACAGATGGACGGACATACGGCGAAAACTATTTTTTTTGGATTCCTAATACGTGCATTTTTATCGAAACCTCCAAGTCAATTTTTTCACAATTACAATACTCTTTCTCTCTCTCTCTCCTCTCTATTTTTCTCTATCTCTCGCAATGATAGGATAGGGAAAGCAGGAGATGGAGTAGGAATCTACATCCGTAAAGATTTTGCTTGCAAAGTAATCGCTACCAGTAACGCAAAATACTCCCGAAATCTCTCTCCACAAATGTTAACGACTATCGACCGATTAGCTTTCTTTCCACTTTATCAAAAGCACTTGAACGACTTGCGCATGAACAAGTAACAAATTTCCTCAGCGCAAATAATCTACTTGACACCCATAAATCTGGCTTTTGAAAGTCACATAGCACCACCACCGCACTAATTAAAATCACTGATGATATGTGCAGACATATGGAAGACAGAAAACTTACAGTAGTGTTGCTAGAATTTAGCAAATCGTTTGACTCAGTAGACAAAGTCATACTCCTAGCGTAACTCCGCTTTATGAGATTCTCTTCACCTTCAATAGATTGGTTCTTCTCGTAACTTAGCGCCCGTTTCCAACAAGTCATCTCTAACGATTCGTCGTCTTCATGGCTTAATGTTAACCAAGGTTTTCCGCAGAGCTCAATTTTAGGTTCTCTATTGCTCTCTCTAATGATTGTTCTCAATACTTAACTTCACCATAAAAAGGAAGAGAATACTCACACTCACGCTGCAGGTTGCTGGTAAACACCGTTGCAGGACCTAAGTCAAAAAGAGACACACGCACACGTAGAAACACTCTGTGACGGTGCAGCAACCTGCAGCGTGAGTGTGAGTATTCTCTTCCTTTTTACGGTTAATGAGTTTTTGTTTATTTACTATTATTTAGGGAAGTTGTTTGGAGTGGAAGAGGCGAGAAAGAAATGTCAAATGTCAAAAAGAGACACACGCACAAGCAGAAACATGCTAAATCCACTCACATAGTAAACGCTAACAAAACATTATACAACACAAGACTGAATACAAAACACAAAAATTACAGAAAAACTACATTCACTCACAAACAAAAATTATACACGAACACTGATTACCAATACCAAAATCTCTGACAACAATGTCGTCAATCTTTCACATGAATCCTTCAATGCAGAAGAAATTTCCCTCCTAAACAAAGGACTAAAATACGCCATTCCATACAGAATCCACCACTAGAAGACGTAATGGCCAACATCAAATCCTCTATTAAATATATCCCAGAAAATACCAAAAACTTCATAAGGAATTTGGCATTAACCAATATAAAGCAAAACATGACCAACACAACACGACCCACACCCACTCACCAGAAACAATATCAAGTCGTGAAATCATTAAATTCCGAAAATTGTTTTTAAATTAAAGCCGACTGCTGTTATGAGGGACAAGAATCAATATTACCAAAAGGTGGATCAACTTCTCCAAGAAGGCCCCCACACAAAAATCCCAAAAAACCCTTTAAACCAAGAGATAACTTAAACAAAAAATACTCTGAAAACAGGCTCCACTGTAATAGATAAATGACTCAATCTTCAATTAAATATCTCCAATCCGGTTGTACCCAGAATGCACTGTAATGTAATGCACTGTTGTTATAATGGACAAGGATCAACATTACCAAAAAGTGGATCAACTTCTCCAAGAGTGCCTCTACACGAAAACCCCAAAAAACCCTTTGAACCAAGTGATAACTGAAACAAAAAACACTCTGAAAACATGCCCCACTTTAATAGATAAACGACGAAATCTTCTATTAAATATCTTCAATCCGGCTGTCCACAGAATGTACTGCCATCAAAAATCACACAAATCAGGCATACCTATGAGATCCATAGATTCAGGGATCAACTCTCCTACATACCAAATATTTCAGTGGCTAAACCATCAATTCAAACACATATAACTAGATTGTGACTCTCGCATAAAAAACACAAGATTTCATCAACAGAATAAAAAACACCGCACTTGCAGATAATGAAATCTTGATTTCCTTCGATGTTACCTCCTTATTCCCAAGCATACCTATCACAGAAGCCATGGAATTCCTACAGACATGGTTATTAGAAAAGAATATTCCTAAGGAAGCAACAAGAATATGCTCGTTTTACCTCCCTGTGCATGCAACAAAACTTCTTTAAAATCAACACCTTCTATCAACAAAAAGACGGTACCACTATTCATGATTAGTTTCGAGAAGTCTTGTAAATCTTCCTTCCCATATTTTCCAAAAACTTGGCTCCGATACGTAGATGACATTTTTGCAATATCTGACACAGCAAAAGAAAGCATCCATAATTGCATACAACGCCTCAACCAACAATTCGACATGATAAAATTTACACACAAAATAGAAAACAATCAATCTTTACCTTTCTTAGATCTGTTCATTACAAGAAAATATAACAAACTGCAATTCAACATTTACAAAAAACCCACACACACCACCATATCTAACATTAATTGGCTCCCTTCCACTCCATGATTCACAGACTACTAAACACACCTCTATCAAAAACAGATTTTTACATAGTACTTACATTTATTAAAAACTGTGCATTACACAACGGACTTGACTCACAAATCATCAACAAAATGATTAAAAAACACAGACAATATATTCAAATTAAATCATGCACCACACTTATGAACCAAAACAAAGAAAAAAGACATAAAATTACCATATGCACCAAAACTAACAAAAAATCTCCAATGCATGCTTTCAAAATTTGATCTTCACCAGGTTTTTGTCAACGAAAATAAATTATCCAACCTACTGACAAACCCGAAAAATAAAATTCCCAATAACCAGAAATCAGACATTTACCAAGTCAATTGCAGTTTGTGTGATAACATTTACATAGGACAATCTAGACGCAAACTGGAAACCCGGTTCAAAGACAACATAGGACACTACAAAAACAACAGAATAAGCAAATCAAGCATTGCAACTCATCTTCTTGACACTCACCATCCTATCACCACAGAAAACTTATCCTTACTCAAATCAATCTACCAATACAATAAACTCGATGCATACGAAAGCATCTATATACATAAAAACAAAAACACGGCTATGAACAACGACTTCTGTCCTATCCCCCACTCCCCCCGTTTTCAGTTACCCAGTTAACCATTCCAAATCCTTTCACTTTTCCCCCCTCTCCCCAACGGTCACTCCTTGTATATATACCCTCTTCTCCCTGCTACACCCCGCACTACTGAAGATGACAGCTTAGCTGTTGAAACATATGTATAGTTTTAATTTTTGGTAAGAGTTTACTGCGTGAGTGGATTTTGTATGTTTCTGCGTGTGCGTGTCTCCATTTGACTTAGGTTCTGCGACGGTGTTTACCAGCAACCTGCAGCGTGAGTGTGAGTTAATAACTTATATATTACCATAGCCAACATGAATCTAGACATGGCTCAAATTCAAGAATGAAATTACGATAATATTCTCAACATAAACCCCTTAAAATCTCAGGCCATTTTAATTGGTTATCCAAAACTATTGGCTTCTATAAACCTTGCGGAATTAGCTCCTCTGCCTTTTAATGGTTCAGTCATACCCTTATGCAAAATCGTAAAAAATCTCGGTATTCTAATTAATGAAACGCTTACCTTGAATGATCATGTAATAAAAGACTGCAGGACGGTAAACTCTTCTTTACACACTCTAAGGCCTCTCACTAACATTCTTCCCTCTTCATTAAAAACACAGCTAGTGACCCCTCTAATTCTTTCTTACTTCTACTATTGTGATATTGTATACAAGGACTTATCAAAGGATCTCGCCATAAAGCTACAACGTTCTCATCTTAAAAAGTCTGAATATGTCTCAGAATACTTCCGTCGACTCTTCTGGCTAAAACTTTAATCCAGAAGAAACCTTCACCTCCTCTCCCGATTGTATCAAGTTCTTAAAAATATCATCCTTCAAAGTTCGTCGCCATTGATAAAGTTCACAAAGGCAATACCAGATGATGTGCTAAACTACTAACTCCACTTTATAGAACAGAAATATACAACAAATCCTTTACCATGCTTGCAAACTCTGGAATGGCCTTCCAACGTTAATAAAAAAACTCTTTATATCTATGCACTTTTAAACACTTGTACTACAAGTATCTTCTCTGACACTCCATGCCTTGAACCACTCCATATCTTCTCTTTCAGATTGTTGCAAGGATACGCTTATTGAACATAAAATTCATAAGTTATTTTACTTTATTTTCCTGTATCATAGTTACTCTGTGTTCACCCAGGCACATCTTATACTACAATCCCTATTTCCCACTCACCTTCTCCCTTATATGGATATTAATTCATATACATGTGTAATTATTTATAAATGATTTTTTTCTTTCAAATTATTGTTTTTCCTCTGAACTGTTTAGGAATTCTTCGCATATTTTTACACCTCTCTTCTCTTCGTAAGTGTTTTCCGCAGGGGACATTTCCCCCCCCCCACACACACATATATATATATATATATATATATATATATATATATATATATGGATGTCAACAAGGTGTTGGGATGAGGAAACCCAGTGAGCACTCACCAATCAGACGACTTCAGGTTGGCGAGGCCCCGGGGATGTCGAAGCGACACACGTAAAATAACACAAAAACACAGAAACATCACAAACGTAAAGCTTTCGGAACTACTCCTTCTTCAGCTACAGAGAGAGAGTTCTCTCTCTGTAGCTGAAGAAGGAGTAGTTCCGAAAGCTTTACGTTTGTGATGTTTCTGTGTTTTTGTGTTATTTTACGTGTGTCGCTTCGACATCCCCGGGGCCTCGCCAACCTGAAGTCGTCTGATTGGTGAGTGCTCACTGGGTTTCCTCATCCCAACACCTTGTTGACATCCATATATTCATTTTACCTTTCCTTTTCCGTAAGTTGTTATATATATATATATATATTAACTAAAGGAAAAGAAAAGGTAGTGATGAGGGTGGCAACAAGGTGTTGAGGGAAGCCCAGCGGACACTTACCAAGTTGAGGACCAAGCTGGTAGGCTGCTGGGGGCGTCGAAGAGACACGTAAAACACACGAACACAAAAACACACGCAAGCTTATCGGGCCTATGCCCTTCTTCAGCGAAAGAGTAACGTAAAGTGACACACTGGGCGGGGAATGACAGGGTGATGTGGGAAGGTTGATGATTGGAGGAGGTGGGGAGTAGGAGGGGTGGATAGCCAATAAAGAGGAAGTGTGGTAAGGGAAAGTGCGAATAACTACAAAGTAACAAGGAGACATTGTAAGGGGGCTAATAGGGTTAGCGGAGGTTGAGGCCAGGCGGAGAGAAAGAGTCGAGAAGATGGATATGTGCTAGTTCCCAGTGTCGGAGAAGGAGGGCAGGAGTGTCATAGGGTAAAGCGCGAATAATCCTAACATTGTAGCAACTATTGAAGGGGACATTGTGGGTATTAGCATGTAATGCAACTGGGAAGGGGCGTCTGAGAGAAACACTATTCCGGTGACCGTTCATTCGGATGTTTAACGGATTGCTGGTGAGGCCTACGTAAAACGCGGGACAAAGGGTGCAGGTAAGGAGGTAAATGACGTTACGGGTGGTGCAGTTGCTTCTGGAGGTGATGGGGCAGGTGATGTTGGTGGAGGGACTCGAGAAAGAAGATGATGGTAGGTGGATAGGGCAAGTGAGGCAGCGAGGTTTTCCGCAGGGGTGGGAGCCTATTGCAAGAAGCGTGGTAGAAGTGGGAAGTTCCTTCCTCCACAAGATATTTCCCAAATTTGGGGGCCGGCGGAAGGAGAGGAGCGGAGGATTGGCAAAAAGGTTGATAAAGAGGGACTGATGGGAGGAAGAGGTAAGAATTGGGTGGGCAGCATGAAGGATTGTTTTGAGAGCTTCGTGGATACCAGGAAGGAAAAGTGTCGTAAGAGTGAGTGGAGGGGTAGATGCAGGAATAGTGGGTGTGTGAGGATGAGATCCATTGTGGGTAGGCGTCATCGCCCTATGGATCTGTTCGCGGACCAAGACTGGAGGGTAACCACGTTTGAGAAGAGCATCCTCGAGGACAGAGTAATACTCTAGAAGGGATGCTCTATCGGAACAAAGCCTCCATCCTCGACGAGCAAGGGCATAGGGGATAGAGGTTTTGGTATGAAGGGGATGGCAGCTATCAAAGTGGAGGTATTGGAGGCTGTTGGTGGGTTTGATGTGAACACAGGTGCGGATTTGGCTGCCTTGAAGGTAAAGATCGACATCCAGGAATGTGATGTGCGAGGTAGAGGATTGGTGGGTGAAGGACAGTGAAGGATGGGAGGAGAGACGCGAGAGAAAGGAAAGGAGAGAGTCAGGTCCATGCGTCCAAATGAGGAAGACATCGTCGATGTATCTCAGCCACAAAAGTGGTCTGAGTGGAACGTTGAGGAAGAGTCTTTCCCATTCTCCAAGGTAGCAATTGGCGTATGAAGGCGCCATTCGGGTGCCCATCGCAGTGCCTCTAATTTGAAGGTAGTGGCGACCATCGAAAGAGAAGTTGTTCAATTTGAGCACCATTGCTGCCAAGTCTAATAAGAAATGGGAGGAAGGTCTTGCGTCGGGTGGTCTTGAGTCCAGGAGTTTACTAAGGGCAGAGAGTCCATCATCGTGGGGGATGTTTGTGTAGAGGGAACAGACATCGATAGTGGCCAAAATGGTATTGGGTGGGAGAGGAAAGGGGAGGTGTTTGAGACGTTTGAGAAAGTGGTTAGTGTCTTGGATGAAGGAAGGGAATTGACGAATGAGAGGTTGTAGGTGGGAGTCAACGAAGGCGGAGATGCATTCTGTAGGGGAATTAAAGCTGGCAACAATGGGGCGGCCGGGGATGTTGGGTTTATGGATTTTAGGGAGAAGGTAGAATGTGGGTGTGCGGAGTTTGTTGGGGATCATTAGAGCAATGGCGGAATCGGAAAGGCCTTCATGTTTGCCTGAGGAATGAAGATAGGACGAAATTTGGTAGGAGTGGTGGTCTGTGGGGTTGGAAGTAAGGTGATGGTATAAGGTTTCGTCAGAAAGTTGGCGCTCGGCTTCCTCGTTATATTTGGCGCGATCCATCACAACCGTGGTGGTGCCCTTGTCGGCAGGGAGGATGATGATATGGTCAAGATGTTTGAGTGTGGAAATGGCATGCCTTTCACGTCTGGTAAGATTATCTGTATGGTCGATAAGATCGGAAAAGTTAGGTTGGGAGATTCTGGAAAGGATATAATTGAGGTATTGTTCGACCGGGTGTAGGGAAGGAAGGGTGGGTGGAATGTATTGGGAAGGAGGTTTGAAGATGGAAAAGGTAGGTGGGAGGCCGAGAGGGAGTTTTGGGTTGGCAGAGGTGAGAGAGTCTTCTTTGGGAGGGTTAGTTTTTAGACGTAGTGTGCGGGCAAAGGGCTGGACGTCGGCAAGGAGGCGAAAATGATCAAATTTGGTGGTGGGACAAAAGGAAAGGCCGCGTGAGAGGAGTTCATTCTCGGCAGGGGTAAGTACGTGGGAGGAAAGGTTCAAGACTTCATCTGGTTGGCAAGATGAAGAGGTGGTGGCAGGAGTGTGCGAAAAATATGAGCGCTTCAAAGGTTTGCGGGTTAGGAAAGTGTGGGTGTTTTTCAGGATATGAAGTGATGGTGGCGTTGGGAATCCCAGGAGGTCCGCAAGACAGGGAGTTTGACCGATGAGTGGCGGGGAAGGAGGTGGTTTGTTGACCTCGCCAGCTGTTATGAACGGAAGGGGAAGACCAAGTTTGAGGTGCCGGACGCAAAGCAGAGAGAGTTTACGGAGAAGTCTGTTGCGATGTGCGGTGATATCATTAGCCGCTTGAAGGAAAGCGGCACGAAGGTCGGATATGGATTGCGAAGAATGACGAAGATAAAGAACGAGAGATTTACAATTAGCGAAGTGGGAGTTAGAGAGGGTGGTATAATGGTGTATGGTGGAACGGATAATGTGGATAGAGGCGAGGTGATACGTGAGGGCTAGGGAAGCGCGGATAGGGGGAGGAAAGCCTGAAAGAGGAATTCTGATGGTGAGGCATTTGGGGGTGAGTCCAAGTGCAAGGCAGGAGTTGAGGAATTCAATCTGGCAGTTGAGGGTAATGTGTCTACGGAGATGATAACGGAGATGAGTCAGTTCCATGGTGGAAGAGAAAGACAAGAGGAAAAGACGACAGGAATGAAACGTAAAGATATAGACAAAAAAGGAGAAAAAGGACGGTATATATATTAACTAAAGGAAAAGAAAAGGTAGTGATGAGGGTGGCAACAAGGTGTTGAGGGAAGCCCAGCGGACACTTAACAAGTTGAGGACCAAGCTGGTAGGCTGCTGGGGGCGTCGAAGAGACACGTAAAACACACGAACACAAAAACACACGCAAGCTTATCGGGCCTATGCCCTTCTTCAGCGAAAGAGTAACGTAAAGTGACACACTGGGCGGGGAATGACAGGGTGATGTGGGAAGGTTGATGATTGGAGGAGGTGGGGAGTAGGAGGGGTGGATAGCCAATAAAGAGGAAGTGTGGTAAGGGAAAGTGCGAATAACTACAAAGTAACAAGGAGACATTGTAAGGGGGCTAATAGGGTTAGCGGAGGTTGAGGCCAGGCGGAGAGAAAGAGTCGAGAAGATGGATATGTGCTAGTTCCCAGTGTCGGAGAAGGGGGGCAGGAGTGTCATAGGGTATATACAGTCAAACTCGTTTATAACGAGCACGGTTGTAACGAGGTCACGGCTATAGTGAGCAAATGCTACCTCCAAGATAAGTTTACGAGTATTTACATACAAATATTTCACGTATATAACGAGCACGCTTCACGGATATATCGAGCAAACTTCGACCACTTCTCACTGTCTCAAACGCGGTGGCGGTCAGCCCCTTCAATCCTCATAGTGACCCAAGATATGTAACCTTGTGTTCTCGAGTCCAGCCTCTACACCCTATCCCTCGGGGAGGTTAAAGACCGCGGCGTTGTTGTTAAAAAATAATCCCTTCGTCCAAACCAAGAATTCCCAGCTTGCAGGTACAGTGGCACCCGCGGAGGTCCTTTGTCCTCTCCTCCCAACCCACAGCTCTTTTACAGCCAGGAGGTTGTGTTTGGAAGGGGGGTAAGGGGCTAAGGGCATGTACAATGGCGCCCGCCCCCGTCGCTCAGCCGAATGCACCCAACACCCTTTCCCACGTAAAGATGGGAAATCCCAGATTTAATCCGTCTCCTCATTAACTCTTCCTGGAATTGGTATGCTCGCAGTTTGCAAAGAAAGTTCGTAGCGTTGATCACAAAAATCAGCTGAGATTTTGCCCTTGAACGAGTAACATGTCCGTACATAAAAGGAAGTGTCTGTTTATTCGCGAAAAGGTTGATATTATTCGAGAGTTAGAACGTGGTGAAAAAAATGTTGAAGTGTGCAAAAAATTTAATTTATCGTCGTCTACGGTTTCAAACTTACGGAAAAACAAAGAAGCGATTTTATCTGCACTAGAGAACAACCTAACAACGAACAAGAAAATGAGGAAGTGTGACTTGGGTACTGTTGATCAAGCACTGCTGGAGTGGTTTAAGACGCAGAGAAATGCTGGTTTCCCCATCAACGGCCCCATTTTAAAGGTACAGGCAGATAAATTTGCAAAACAGTTAGGACATGAAAACTTCACATGCAATAATGGGTGGCTCGATCGTTTTAAAAATCGGCATAACATTGTTTATGCGAAAGTCAGTGGAGAGGCCCTGTCAGCAGATTCAAAAACGGCAAGTGAATGGGTGAAAAGTGATTAGGAGGAGTGTCGAAAATGTTACAGAGAAGAAGACATCTACAATGCCGACGAAACTGGACTGTTTTACAACATGATGCCTGATGCAACGTTTAAATTCAAAGGTGACAAATGTGTTGGTGGAAAAAGACCTAAGAATCGTTTAACAGTTTTAATGTGCGCAAACATAAATGGGACTGACAAAAAAAAAAATTTTTATTGGTAAGTCACAAAAGCCACGTTGTTTCAATAATGTAAAGAAGCTTCCCGTTGAATATGCAGCTAATAAAAAGGCATGGATGACTTCCAATATTTTTCAGAAATATGTAAGTCAGTGGAACAACGAGTTACGGAGGAAAAATAGACACATTCTACTCCTTGTCGATAACTGTCCTGCGCACCCACATATGCAGGAGTTATCCAATGTATAACTGGTGTTTTGCCTCCAAATGCGACTTCTATTTTGCAGCCAATGGACATGGGGATAATTAAAAGTTTTAAATGCCATTTCAAGCGATTTTTTGTTCTACAGTTGATTGAAAGGAGGGGAAGAGGTTTAGATGGCAACGACTCTGTATTGGATGCAATTCATTTTATGACAGATGCATGTTTCACCTACAACTATCATAAACTGTTTTCGAATGTCTGGTTTAATATCGGGAGAATTTTCGATTGATAACCATAACGTTGATGAAGATCAGAATGGCTTAAAGAAAATGGAATTGCGAATTTTGACCATGTAAATGACATTGACAATTTTTTTCATGTTGATGATGATTTGATTACCAGTGGAATTCCTACGGAGAGTGAAATAATAGAGACAGTATAAAGCACAGCAGACAGTGATGAAGACAATGTTGAATGTGTCGAAGACACAACCCTTACTCAGGATGCCGTGGAAACATTAAATGATTTTCTTGAAAACATTGACATTTCCGATGGTGTTTTTAGTGCACTAAGTGTAATAAGAGGAAACTTCAAGGTGAATTCTATGAAACAGGCTACTATTCAAAGTTATTTTTGTAAAAAGGGGAGTGATTAAGGATGCAGCTGTGAGTACATTTTATATGTACGTATGTTTACTTTAAATTTTCTAGTTTATTCTCATTTTTAGGTTTTTTCATAAATTTACTAAATAACCTTTCTGTTTATATATTCACTTTTACTTCTTATGTCTTATTTCACCATACGCATGCATGATTTTGCCTTCACGGATATTAAGTTTAACGGCTATAACGAGCAAAATTAACTGTCCCGTGGAGCTCGTTATAGCCGAGTTTGACTGTATATATATATATATATATATATATATATATATATATATATATATATATATATATGTATGTATATATGTGTGTGTGTGTGTATGTGTGTAAGGTAGGTGAGCCACATAACATAAGGCCCTGCTCTTAACAAGGCCCAGATTCTGTAAGAAGTACGCATGCTAGCCGGTATCTTTCAGCAGCGGCTTGATCCTGTATTAGTTCATAGTTTGCATGTGAATCCATTGTAAGTTTTTGTTCATATTCCTGGTAAAACATAAGTTTTCCATAATGTAATATGTATGATAATGAAACGCTGTTATCCCTTTGTCATAGACTATAAACAGATTTATAAATTATTAGGTGCCAGTATAGATACGGGGAAAATTGAGGAAAAAACAGGAGACTCCAAATTAGGCCCGAGTGGGCCTTATTTTGTCTCCCAAGCAATTGCTTCAGCCCCTCGACAAAAGTGTTTTTAAGCCCTTTGAATATTGTTGGAATGATGCCGTGCTAAGCTATTGGATTACTAAAGGGGTGAGGACAGTTACACGAATAAAATTTGGCTCCCAACGAGGTTATGTATAAAAGATTGCCTACCCCCCCTCAAAGTCATCAATTACACCAAAATGTTTCTCTCACGTCGTTATTTATGGTGTGAGATTTTCAAATAAAAATTATTCGTCGTAAGTAGTCGCCTCTAATGCAGAGGAATTCCTGTTCATGCTAGTAGAAATTGAAATAATAAATAGAGGATATTCATTTCATAACATATCATAAAGAACGCTTGAATATTTTTTTGAGCGTTGTAATCACGCAAGTATAACGTTAAAGATCCTGAGACCCGGCCAATAGAAGTTTATTTTGTCGGCGATACTCAATCCTCAATCTGTGAATTCTATCATACAAAAGCGAAGACGCGAATTCCATGTTAGAGGAAATATTAAAATGTCTCTCTTATTTCTAAGCACAGTGGCTACCCTTCCAAAAACTTGATTATTTCTGCGTAAAAGATCTAAGAATCGGTCGGAAATGTCGCTTCGAATCCTTTTCATTTTCTTACACGAGCCCTTCGGAAGTGGAATCAGAAGGTAGAGCGTGGAGGGAGGAGAAAGAAGAAGTGAATGGGAGGAAGGAATGGAGAAGAGAGAAAGGAATGATGAGGAAGGGAGGAGAGTAAGAGACGAATAGAGTAAGGGATGGGAGAAGAAGGGAGGAGAGAGGAAAGGAGGAGAGAGGGATGGGAGAGGAAGGGAAGAGAGAGGGGGAGGAGTGGAAGGTGAACAAGGGAGGAGATAGTGGGGGAAAGGGAAGGATGGAGATAGGGGGAAGAAGGAAAGGGAAGGAGGAGGGGGAGAGAGGAAGGAGAGAAGGAGGGGAAGAAAAAAGGAAGGAAGGAAGGAGAGACTTATAGGAAGGGAAGAGGAGGAAGGAAGAAGAGAGGAAGGGAGAAAGGAGGGAGAGGAAAGCATGAAGTGGACACAATTGACGGCCTTCGTGAATGCACACGATCCAGATATTTTAATGCTGCAAGAAACGAATACAAAGGCAGCCTCTCTTCGCTAATATAATTTTTATTTTGACCCACAAGCACTCCGCACACGGGCACAGTAATTGCTGTAATAATACCCTAAATAATGTAGTCACTCATTCGCATATAATTTTTCTTGACATATTCAAGAACTGAGGTTAACGTTTAGTGACATGAAGACTCAACTGCTTAGTTTTTACAACTTTTATTGTCCACAGGACTCGCAAACAGCGCTAGAAGCCGCTGATGTGTCGTATAATTATATTGTCAGACTTCCACCTGTAATGTTCTAATCTGCATCTTGCATCATTTTAGCTGGAGATTTTAACACCACACTTGAGCCTGAGATTGATAGAAATGGTGCAGTAGAAAGAAATCCGAGATTTACAATCTCCCTTGGTAGGATAGTTTATCATCACGACTTTACAGATATATGGGCGGAATTAAAGCCAAACGAGGTTGCTTATACTTTCAGCAGCTATCAATCGTCCTCAATACTAGATCGTTTTTATATTTATAAAAAAAATATTCCCTCAATACAAGTGATAAAAGTCATTCCTTCATTTTATGACCATAAGGCGGTATCGATATCAACCAGTGAAGCCTCCTTCCCCACCATATTGGAGGTTCGACAATGGTTTGTTGGAAAATTCAGATACGTTGAATAAGTACATTTAATTATCGCTGGGATGGCTGAATAAAACATTCACCATCAGGATCCAATCTCCAAATAGGAAAGCATAAAAAGGGAGGTAAAGCACTACTAACTCTAATAACTCTCCCCTCCGATGCAACCCATCCCCATCTACCCTCCACTCTTGCTCAAGCTAATCCCTCCCCTTCTCTCGCTACAATATCCAACACCTCAAATTATAACCCGCCTTTTGATCATGATTCGGACGATAGTTCAGTTATCGATTTTGATGTTACGCCCATTAATACCAAGAGGAAAAAAGATACCAGCGGAATTGCAATTTCATCACCTCCTCTCAAGAAACAAATCAAATCCTTCAGTAGTTTCTATTCAGAAGGAGGAGGCTGGGCGCTAGACGAAAAGGACATGGAAGCCATCAAAAAAACAATAGGGAACGATGAAGAATTGAGTCCAATCGGTTGGCTTTACTTCCTGCATTTCCTAACGGAAGTTCGGGGCCACAACTCTCCAGTGATAGTGGCCAAAATATACACCACAGACTTCGATAGTTTAGTTAACGCCCTGTATTCCTTAAAGTCTGTGGTTAAAGATCGTTCACTGAAAATACGCATGCAACGTCTTGCAGTGAATTTACAGAAGAAAGCACCCAGCCAACCAACATCTTAGTTTTATTTGTAATTTTATCCTCATATTTATATATTTATTTAGGATTTGATAACAATAATTAATAGTAAAATGGCGAACTTCACTATCATGACATTGAATGTTCGCTCAGTGAGGAGTGCGTCCGAATGGTCACAATTAGCACTTTTTCTTAGAAGATGTTCACTTGACCCTCTCGTCACATACGGTATTTTATGCACCTATGTCCCTCACGACCCTGACACTGCACTCCTCGAATCTATCAACCTTTTTAAATTCACCTGATGGTGGCAGCAACTGCATTATACTAGCCGGAGACTTCAACACGACATTATTACCTGCCACCGACAGAACTGGGGGAGTAGAGCGTCACCCTCGCGTAGCTGGAGCATTAAGAAGCGCTATCAACAGACTTGGACTGGATGATGTTTGGACCGAACTCCATGGAGAAAGACTAGGCTACACATTCATCGGCAGTCAGCCGCATTACTCGCGCCCTAGACTTGACAGAATATACCTCTCACAAATTAATTCTAGCAATTTGCAATCTGCCATGGTGATTCCCTCATTTTCCGACCACGTGTCTGTCCTCTTAACTCTCTCTATCACGGAAAGGATAAAAAAGGCAGTCCGTATTAGCGACTTGACAACAGCCTGCTGGAGAATGAAGATTAAATTAAATTGATAAAAATCTCGTTATGGCACTCGATGATGGCGATAAAAAACATCAGAACCTCCCACGATGGTGGGATCCTTTAAAAATTGAAATTAAAGAGGCAACGTATAGATTCACTCGATGGGAGAGGATAGAGAAAGGCTAATCAAGAGGATGGAAGATAAAATGATCCACCAGGAAGGTTTTGGAGGAGAAGAGCACATGGCATTAGCAAAATAAATCAGAGAGTGGTACGAAAGAGTCAGGGAGAGGATGCTTGGGAGAGTGGGATGGGAGAATCTGCTGGCTAAGGACAAGCCCGCTGGATGCCGTCGTTAGCACGATGTGTCTCTCGCGTCATTCCAAAGCCTCTTTCTAAGATACCGATAGAAGGGAGAATCACGAACAACGTACCGGAAATATGTGCGTTCGTGCACAACTATCTCTCGGCATTATACGATTCAGCAGAAGTGGTCACAATTAACGAACAGGTAAACGAAGGATTGAAAACCCTGGATATGGTGGAGAGTCAAGTATGTGATTTCCCCATCGACATAGATGAGTTAACAAAGTCTGAAATCATTAAATAAAGGAAATTTTATCTGAAAATTTGGAACATCCTTGCAAAACCATTTAAAAGGGTAATGGATGAGAGTTTCTCACAAGGGCAATTGCCACACACTATGAGACGTGCGGTAATTTTTCTGATACATAAAAAGGAGACAGAATGGATATGAAAAAACTGGAGGCCAACATCCATCACCACCACTGACTACAAGAAAATCACCAAAGCCATTTCTAGGAGAATAGCGACAGCCATCCCAAGAGTAGTATCACCTGAGCAAGGTTACTGTATTCCAGGCCGCACCATATTAGAGAACATTTCCCTTCTAAGGAATGTAATAAGTGCAAAAAATAAAAACGATGAGGAATTAGCGGTAGTATTCTTAGACCAGCAAGGAGCGTTTGATAGGGTCAAACACGAACACCTTTTTAAAACCCTATTGTGAAGCCCCACCAAAGAAAAAGCCATAGTCTTCCCCGCGCTACCGGACACGCCCATATTTTCGCATCTGGGGACATTAGGCGGTGGCACCTTCATCACCCACGGTACGCGCCTCTCCAATAACCGCATTTACATATGCGTGGACACCGAGAAGCGGGTCGAGAGCTTCATGCTCGAGCATGGGGGTATTACCCTAAATGGGCGATATGTCTCCGCCAGGCGGATGACCACAAAGGTGGAGATGTTGGTCATTTCCAACATACTGCCGGAGTTGCCTAACAGCGACTTGATAAGATCCAATAAGGCCGCCAGCGATGCGAGACAATGCGCAATGTGCTCTCAGTATTTCGATAAAGATAGTGTAATTGTTGTTTGCGAATATGGTTGTCTGTTGCAATTTCACAGCAATTGTTTCAATCTTAATAAAGCAGCATTAAAACACTTCAAAATACTAGTGAATTGTATTTTCGGTGCAAGAACTGCCTGGTGCAAAGCATTCGTGAACTCATAAAAGTGGTGATAAAACAACAATCTGATTTTTCGGTTAACATGGCTAGTCTTCAAACATCGGTATTAAAGTCGAATGAAATTATTAATCTTCAAACCAGTCAGATTGAAATTCTCAAAAAAGAAATTCGTGTACTGAAATTGGCGACATCAAAAACTTGTGAAAACGACAAATCTTCAACTATTAACGTTATCAGTGCTTTGGAATTTCTGAAAAATAGTGGAGAAATTACATCAACTTCTCCAACCACATATTCTGAAAATGTTCGCCATGATTACACCATTACTAAGGCGTCCAACACACCGGATCGACATGCTCACATCCCACCAACATCAATTCGTGCTACCTCAAATTCGAGGAAGGTGTCCTCAAAGAGCGAACTGCAGAAGGCTGAAATTAATGAAGATGGCTTTAAAGTGTTCCACAGTAAGAAAAACAACAGAATATCATCAAAATTGGAACGGCTGCCGCAAACTCGGAATGCCCTCTGGTTGGTTTGAAGAAACAAAGCGCACATCCACGTCTGGAGACTCCATCCTTACACTGAGGGATGTACGGTAAAGGACTACTTGGAATTCAAATTTAAGATAAGTGTAGATATTGAGACTTTGAAAGCTAAGGGGCCATATGCCTCGTTTAAAGTATCGGCTGATTTCAAGTTCTTAGACCAATTACTGGATCCCAATATTTGGCCAGAAAATGCTGTAATTAATAGATTTAAGTTTCCTATGAACAAAGTTGTGACAAAGGTTCTAAATACGATTGCCAACAATGACAAAGCCTCAAGTTGACTAGGTAGATCTACGTTAAAAATGCTTCACTGGAATGTGCAGTGTCTATCTTATAAAGTTGATGAAGTGTGTTTCATTGCAAATCAGTACAACATTGACGTATTGTGCTTAGTAGAGGATTGGCTTAAGGCTGATGAAATAACCGTAATTGGATTATATGACTATAGTGTAGTGAGTTGCTTCTGCAGATCAGATCGTAGACATGGTGGATCTGTCATTTTTGTGCAGAAAAACATAGTGTGCAAACCATTTGATAAAATCAATGCACTCTCTCTTGAAATGGTATGTGAAGTTGCTGCTGCTTTACTCATTGTTAGTGATAACAATGTTGTTGTCCTATCAATATACAGACCCCCTTCTGGTGATTTTATTCTTTTTATGAACAAGCTATATGAATTTTATGTATTCTGTGCCTTCTTAATCATAGTATTGTGATAGGAGCTGACTTTAATGTTGATCTTAGAAATAATTCTAATGATTGTAGAGATCTGCTTAATCTTTTTATCAGCTTTGGTCTTTAAGTCACCATATCTGACATAACGAGGCCTGGGGTTCGTTTTGAAGGCTCATGCATTGATAACGTTGTAACTTCAGTACATAAAGATAGGTGGACTAGCACTGTGGTAAACAATTTGCTGTCTGATCACAATGCAATTATATTTATTGCTCATATTGAAGGTGTTCATGCTTGTTTTAATCAGCAAAATATTACAGTCAGAGAAATTAACAACATTAGCAAGATATATTTTTGTTTTCTTCTAAATCAAATTAACTGGTGTAATTTATATATGTGCCCAACCATTGATGAAAAGTTTAAATATTTTTTTGATTATTTTATGATGACTGTTGAATTAGCTTTCCCATATATAAGAGTTAGAAAAACTCTTAATCATGTAAAATGGTATACCAAAGAGCTACTGGATTTAAAGCACACTTGTGAATCACTTTATGACCTCTGGAGAAGTACATGCTCAATTCACATAAAAGAAATATATTACTCTTATCGGAGGAAATATAGGAAAGAGTTAAAATTTGCCAAAATCAATTATAACAGCATGATAATTGAAAATTCTGACAACAGAAATAAGGCCATGTGGTCTGTAATCTAACCAAAGTAGTAAGGTTGAATCTATATAACCAAATTGAACTGCACAAAATTTTAATGATTTTTTTATTGACAAAGTAAATGCACTTAATAATGTACCACAACCTACAAATAACTTCAATCTGTACCTAAACAATCTGGAAAGAACTGCAACCTTATTTGCCTTTGCCCCAGTCAAAGTAGAGGTGTATGGTACAAATTGTAAAATGAAAAATAGTAATTGCATGGATATTTATGGTATTAACACTACTATTCTTAAACTTGCTGCTACATATATTTGTGAAGTGCTAACCCACCTCATTAATTGTTTTATTGATCATGGCATTTTTCCAGATCCTCTTAAAATTGTAAAAGTTTTGCCAACTTTCAGAAAAGGTAATAAGTTACTGTGTGAAGACTATAGGCCTATATCTATTGTGCCAATTTTCTCAAAAATTTTTGAGAGACTTATTAATGATCAAATGATATCATACTTTGAGAAAAATAATTTGTTTTCAGCACCTCAGTTTGGGTTTCATGCGAAACATAACACATGTGAAGCAGTTCTGACATTAATTAAAGACTGCCTTGCTGTTCTTGAGAAACAGGACCTGTGTCAATTGAAAATGTTTGATATGAGTAAAGCTTTTGACACATTTTCACATGAAATACTGCTAAAAAAGCAAACTATTATGGATTTGAAGGCAAGCCTATTGATTTAATTCACTCTTATCTGTGTGGTCGAACCCAAACTGTATATCTCAATCAAGCTCTCTCAAACTATCTTCCAGTTCCCCATGGGGTTCCTCAGGTTTCCATTCTTGGTCCATTGTTATTTATTATATATGTAAATGACCTCTCAACCAATGTAATTGATAACATGGCAAAATGCTATCTATTTGCTGATGACTGTGGAATATGTCTTTCGGCCAATTCCTCATATAAAATGTCTATAGTTGCTGCTAATAAATTAGAGATAATGAAGGACTGGTACTCTGCTAACACCTTATGTTTGAATGGTGATAAAACCCAGGACATGAAAATTAGTTTAAACCCTAGAGATAATCACAATAGTGAGTCAATTAATTATCTGGGGATACACCCAAATTCCAATCTAAATCGGGAAAATCATATTATTAATGTGGAAAACAAAATCTCTAAGGGCATTTTTATGATTAGGAGGCTTTGCTCTAGTGTCAACAGGGATGTGCTAAGAACTGATTGCTACGCACATGTGCACAGCCACCTTTCTTACGGAACTTTAATACGGGCCAAGAACTCGTCATCCATAAAATTACTACTCCTCCAATAGAGAGCAATCCGTATTATATGTGGAGTAAACTCTAAAACACATAGTAAACCACTGTTTGTTAAACAGAAAATTATGTCTTTACCATCAATCTATGTCTACCAATGCCTGCTATATATCAAGAATAACATTAGTGACTTCAATACCAATGTCCACCATCATTTCACCAGAAAGAGGTTTAATCTCAGAAATGAATACTGCAAGTACAGCAAGACATTAAATAGTATTGAAAAGACATCAGTGAAATTATATACCGTATATACTCGTGTATAGTTCGACCTCCGATTTCTCGGCGAAAAAATTAGATTTTTTCATATATCTCGTGTATGATTCGACCATAGCTTTCTACATACTCTTTTACCCTAGATTTCCGTCAGGATCGACATTTTTCGTTTCGATATCTCGAAGCTCACACTCGAGGTATTTAGAACGATCTTGGTTTTCAACAGCTTTTAGTATCATAATAACACTATACTAATAATAAACTGTAAACATCGTAAACCTATTGCATTATCTTGAGAAGAAAAGTATTTATTACTTTTTAACTACGAGATGTGACGTACGAATGGTGGCAGAATTTCTAGCAAATAGACGAAAATTAGGCTAATATAACGAAAATTAATAGACGCATATTACTCGTAAAACCTTTAATAAAAGTTATGAATGATAGTTGAACAAGATGAAATAAACTCATTTTAATCTATATCATAGAAGTTAAGTCAGAGATGTGGGTGACCAAAAAATATCTTGATTTTTATTATGATATTTTTAAAAAGATAATTTTTAGATCCGAGATTTTAAACCCTCAAAAGTATTACTCGTGTATAGTTTTTTGCACAAAAATTTGGTCTTAAAAACTCGAACTGTACACGAGTATATACGGTAACAGTCTACCTATTACCATTAGGACACTTCCTCCAAATCTATTTAAAATACACATTAAACACTACTTGTTGGTTAATTGTTTATCGTGTTGAAGAATTTTATAATATCAAATATATGTAATATTTTGTAATAATTTTTTAATGTATATATTTGCATTTGAATATTGATTACTAGTAGTTGGTGCTTGCATTCTGCAAGCATATCATCTCAACATAAAAAAAAATTATTTTTCATACTTCATCATTGCAAATATTTATTTATTTCTAAATATTTCACCACTGGAGCGATTTTAGTTTTTCCCATATGTAAAAATAATAGATTAAAACAATCCCAAAACTTTGCAATTTTAAGAATTTTATACTTTCTCCATTATGGGGTACTAATGCTTCACATTTCCGCCAAATTTTAAAGTTGTAGTACTTCTAGAAGTGAAATAATATTTTTTCAATTGTTTACAATTTAAAAATTTTTAACGGCCGCCGCAATATGTTTATGGAGAGATTCAATTATTTATTTGTGCAAATGCACTACTCTGTACATAACTTGAAAATTTCAGCTTCCTAGCTTATCCCATAATGTCTAAACATTTGTTTAAACATTAAGAATTTTTAACTGCCAAACAAATTAAAATATCAAAATTTGTATAATACCTATTTCGTTTTTTTACGAATTCTACTTATAAAAAAATTTCAATTCCGTAGCACATGCGGAAATACATTAACCTTGAAGATTTGTTTAAACAATTGCGAATTTTTACCGTCCGCATTGTTGCACTTTTTCAAGATTTTCGCTTTTTCTAGTCGGTTTTACACAAAACCCTGCCTAAGAAAAAAATTTCGAATCTCTAGCTCATCTGGAAGTGCCTAAACATTAGTATCCTTCTATATGTTATATCCTCCTCCTCTGTAAAAAACGTCGATTATAATGATACTATGGCGAGGCAATACATTTGTATAATGTCTGTGTTAATAAAACATCATCATCATCGACATTTTGAGCGAGGCAATGCGGGTGTGGTAATCCGAGCCCAACACCTCACGCTTGGCATCCGACGCGAAGGGTACAGCCACATCGGAAGCTGGCGACGGCAAGTGTACGTCGTCAGACGCAAGGGCCTCTCTATTCCCGACTCGGTCGTTGTGGAGATCGCCATCCTCCCCCATCATATCTACCTGCAATTTGACGACAAGTAGTGCTTCAAATGCAGGGAGGAAGGGCACAAATCAAAGGACTGCCCTCACCCGGTACCAACGGCGAAGAAGACGGAAGAGAGGGTCGAGAGCAGCGCAACCCCTCCCCCACCCCATCCGCCTCTTTCTATCACCACTCCCTTACCCTCCTCTCCCCCCTACCCAACCCAACTCTCTACCAACCGCCCCACTCTTCCTTGCCCTAAACTCTCGACCACCGAATCCGAGCCTCGTCCGGCCTCTCCCCCTTCCTCTTCCACATCCACCTAGACGTCGCCAGGGGGAGGGAACTCTTATGGGGCGATTTGGTTCTCGTCAGATACATCAAGTTGGTGAAGGCACCGTGAAAGCGAAAGGTTGAGCGCTGTCGTCGCTCTAATTTGAATGGTAAGACAGCCAATGAGTGAGCGCCAAGCCGAATTTGAAGTGATCATGTGATCATGTTGAGAAGTTGTGACTGTTGAACTAGGTAACTGCGTAACTGAAAGTTTATCCGCCATTACGGGAAATCTTGGGAAAGTGTTATTTTTTAGTACAGGTAAGGATGTTTTGACTATAGAGGAGTATATGAATGAATGGTTAACAACTTCATATATGCTGGTGATACATGTGACTCTCTGTGTGTGTTAATTAAGTTATTTTCTGTACGTTGCAACGTTTCCACTAGCTTGCAAAAATGAATCAACCAGAGAAGATGGTGCGTTCACGTAAGTGCTACGCACTAAACTGCAAGCATACGAGGGGAACGACCGGAGATCTAAAGTTGAAATTACATTCGTTTCCTCGCACGGAATCTACGTAAGTACTATTAGCTATATTTGTAAAAATATTTTTGTAAGTCGACAGAATTATATGCAGTAATACCTCGATATACGAAGTAGAAGCGCTCCGTGAGTTGCTTTCGAGTATTGAAACAATATATCGATTAATTAATGTACTTCTGTATTTTATTACCTACAGTACTACATATTGTGTAATAATATTACGTACCGAGAAAAATAAAGAATGAGTTACGTTTCTTTTTGAGATTAATCTTACTATGGTTGTGTTTACGTATGTGAAATTATATCCAGATTGCAATTTGGAACACACGAACCTTGTTCTACCGCCCAACTCAGCTTAGTTGTTATTTTTGATCCTTTAATAAGTGACTGAGAACCTTCTCTCGGATGTGTTTGTTTATTCCTAAGAAAGGCTGTGGCCTCATATCTATTGCATAATAAGTACAGCCAATTTGACATCCTATACATATATGTATATGTCCTGGGATGAATAACAATTATTATTGTTATGGGATTGCAATTTTTAACTTGAAACCTCTCGTTTCGAGATACGGCGAGTATATCGTGGACTACCTGTAGTAAAAAGGTCACTTATTTAGTGTACAGATTATTCGCATATCGAGTTATTACTGTAGTTAGATATGTATCTCAGCATTTTCAACTTTAATAATAGTAACCATTTAACGAGATACTTCACTATGGCTTGTTTTCATGTGATGCATATCTTCACTTTAGGAGCAAAGTTGTATTTGATGCATATGTTGAAGTGTTAATAATTCTGTAATGTTATCATTCCAGGTGCCGAGAATGGGTTCCTATGCTTATTGATTCATTGAGACTGGCAAAAGTCACTTCTGTTCATACTTTGTCATGACTTGTTTCTTTATTATTGTTATGATGTTTGTCTGGTGGCTGGCTTCTGCAGCTTTCATATGTTAATTATTCTTTCGTCTGTTACAAACATTCTACTGTATTATTTTTTCAATGTGTGCATGTTTCCTATATTTATTGAACAATAATTGATCTATGTGGTTCAATTCCATTTAATATCTGTTATATGTAAATATGTACAATATTTCTTCTGCAATAAAACTATTTAAATTTAAATTATTATTCTTTCTATTCTCACCCATTACTCCTCTGGTTACGTTATTCGTAAAAAGGTTTGATTTGCTAAATAAAAAAATTAGCGTCATTTATTGAAAAATAATGAATAAAACTAAATTGGTGTATGATTTTTGAAAATTGCGCTCGCCGTCTGTACGAAGCTGCAATTGGCTGCTGAAATTCGTCTGCTAGCTGCCTGTTCTCCGCTTCGATTGGCTGTAAAAATGACGTCATACGTCAACGCAACAGCAGCGCCAGCTAGCCAGTGCCTTCACCAACTTTTTGTACTAGCCAGCTAAGACCACGATTTTAACATGGGAGTTCCCTCCCCCTGACGTCGCCATTTCAGCGGCCGAGGCGACTCATGCCGTCTCCACCGTCGCCAACAGATCCTCGTCCAAAAGGAAAAACGCCGGTAACGCCGAGAGGACGTCCACTCAACGGAAGCGCACCTCTGAAGCGTGAAAAACCGACGAGGGGATGAAACAAATCGCCGAGATTTGTGAATAAAAGCCCTCCCTCGTCAAGGTGCCGCTCGAGTCCCTATCACCTTTTCTGCTAGACGCCAAGGGCCACAATGACCCTGTGGGTCTTGCCACAACATATTTTAGCGACGTTACTCCACTCAGGGAAACGCTGGAGTTACACTGAGTTCGGAGAAAACGCTCAAACAGGGCGCGTTGAAAATGCGCGTCAAAAGGCTGGTTCAAGCCTTAAGCCGGTTCCATCATTTTTCTTGTACAAGAAAACTGATGTAAAAGATGTCATTTGTAAATGAAGGTGTGTACGCTTTAAACACGTTGTGCGCATGCGCACGCATGGCTTCAGTGAAAAATGATACAAAAATGATGGAATAGAACCCGTCCTATTTTTCGTCATTTAAAAATGACAAGTAGCAGAAAGTAACATGGCCGACATTCGTCCTGATATAGTTGTTTGAGAATGTCTCTTCAATATTTCATAAATTATTATATATGCAACCTCGATACTTTCTATCGAAAAATGATATATTCTATTTTAACGGTTACTTGAAGCATTACGTTCTGCGTAGAGGTTGAGCAGCGGAAGTCAGATGGTTGTTTTGAGTGAATCTATCGAGCAAGGCCGGTCGGTGGACGGAAAAAATCACAGAAATAAAGTCGCAGGGATAAAAGTCACAATGTTGATAATACGACAAATGTCGACGCTGTTTCGGAGTTCAAACAATACCTTCGTTGCGATGAATAATAAAAAAGTCACAATGCCCATATACTGTACAATGAGATAAACAATCCTTGTTTACGATGAATAATAAGACAAATTTCGACCGTTTTGAAGTTTAAGCAATACCTTGGTTGCGATGAATAATACGGCGGTAACGAAAATAAAGAAAATTACTGTAAACAAATTATCGACATATCCACGAAATTTCGAAGCTGCTCTGAAGTTTATACAACACCTTGGTTGCGATGAATAATACGACGGTAACGATAATAAGCAAATACTCATTTTTTCGTTGATAATGTTTTAATGAAGTCAGATACAGAGATTAAAATTGATATTTTGAAAAATATTTGTGAACATTTTCTGTGAAAGCAGAATAAGGTTATATGAATATGCACATAAAATGTCCAAATTCTAGCAAGGAAAAATGTCTCAATTTTGGCTAAGGTCACAATAAAATAATCAAACTTTAATAAACAAAACGAAAACAACGCAATACGTTTACATATTTATTCGCGTAAAAAAGTCACAATGGTTGCTCGGAAAAAAGTTACAAAGTTGGTAGGAAAAAAAGCCAAATTTGGCTAGAAAAAAGTCACAATTTTGGTTAAGGAAATTGTCACAATAAACAAACAAAAATGAAGCAATGCCATACGTTTACATATTTATTCGCGTTACTTTTTTCCTAGCCAAAGTTGTGACTTTTTACCTTTTTGTCCTACGTCCGTCGTAATGATGTGGCCTCGCGATTGTAGGAAAAAAGTAGCTAGGAACTTGGGTGAGATAAACATGAATTTTTAATTGTTGTTTGTTTAGAACCATCTTTACAATCGATTAAACAAAATATGTGGTGTTATGCTTGGAATTTTCTTGAATTTTCATCTCAGAAAATGTAAGTCGCAAAATATGTGATAGAATGCGAAGTTTTCCCGAATTTAACTGCCTTGAACTGCTCGTCGGACTGGAGGTGTGAAATTTCACACGGTCGGTCGGATGTCGCTCGATTTTAACCAACATGCTGGGTCGCCGAACGGGACGCCGAGAGGGATCATTTTGTGAGAAGCGGAATAGTGGCAAGCGCAACCAAGATATTGTTTTACAATCTCAAAAGTCCTGGTGGGTCGATTCTGCCCCTAGGCTGGGGCTGCCTCGGCCAGGAGCCGTTTTTGTCCGTGTTGAAAGCTATTTCAGCTACGCACGTGTCCGTGACTGCGGGGTCAGTAAAGGGACGATCTATTGAGTGGGTGGTCATGTACCCGCATGCATCCTGTTGTCGGCCTCTTCCAATTGTCATTTTCCCTCTCCTCGGTTTTGCCCAACTCCAGCCTTTTCACCTCTCCCTTCTTACTTACACCACTGTTTTCAACACTTCCTCCTTCAAAATTTCCTCCTCCCTCGCATTTTGCATCGGTGGCATCGAAGAAAAACATTTTGCCCTCATTAGTTCCAATACGTCCATCGTTGTGGAAACATCGTTGTGGAAACATCGTTGTGGAAAAGTCAGTCGAGTGGTGTGCATCTGTTAGTGTTTGAAGACTGTTATCAAGTAATAGCAGGTTAGTTTCCCTTGGAAACAATTTATGTTTTTGTTTATACTCAAGAAGTTGTCAATATTTAGTGTAAATGTTATTCTTTTCTCATTGATAAAAGCAGGTTTTCCACTCAGGTAGCAAATAGTCTTGGCTCAGCCCTGCGTTTGAGTGTTTTATCTGAGATTTTATTATGAGTGACTGGACAAGAGAAGCAGTTGAAATTTTAATAGAAAACTATAAGCTGCACAGGTGCTTGTTCAATGTGAAGTCATATGAGTATCACAACAAGCATATGAGGCTGCAAGCTTTGAAGAGCATTTTGGTTCATGTAGAGGAGGTAAGAATATTAATAATAATAACTGCGACCATTCGTAAATGCTACTGAAATAATATACCTACATTATAATTAATGTAATCTAAGTGACTTTAATTATCTATTAATATTTTAACCTATTTCTAGGTTAGACCAGGATCCTAAGTCGAGGACATTAAAAAAAAATTAACACATTAAGGAGCCAATATAGTGCTGAATGCACCAAGATTAGGAAGTCCTAGAAATCAGGCACAGGAGCTGATGGAGTGTATGTGCCAAGTGTATGGTGGTTTACCAAAATGGATTTTATGAGAGACATTGTGGCACCTTGAAAATCTGCATCAAGCGCTCCACAAGAACTAAGTGAAGTTCATGCCCCTGCAGCTATCTATGAGGTAAGTTGAATTTGGGTAATTTAAAATCACATTACAATTTGTAACAATGAATGGATTAATGTATTGAAGTATTTTTATAAACTGCTTCCACAAATACATGTATTTAACATTTAACAGTATTTAAAATTGTTCAAGAATTCATCAGTTCTGCAGATGTTCATATATTTTTTAAAGGAAAAACAAATATAAGCACACATTTCCTAACTGAACCATTAAACCTTTTAGCAGCTTCCCACTGCCATGGCACAAATCCAATGGAATTGAAATAATCCCTGAAAGTATCTCTTATTAAGTTAGCCTCTCGACCACTTCTATTGCCCCCAAAATGTGATACACCTCTCAAAGAAATTCCATTTCTCCATTCACCTGGCCTGAAAACTACTTCACTTGAGCCCTCATAGTCAACCATATTAACTAAATATGAATTATTGCATTCAGTTATTAAAAAGTTATGCAAAGCACATGCAGCTTGTGTAATCAATTGCACTTTTTCAACAGAAATGTTGATTTTTTTTTTGAAAAACCTTAAAACGATTGCTCAAAATACCAAATGCATTCTCTACAACTCTTCTTCCTCTACTCAGTCTGTAATTAAAAATTTTTGAATTTTCACTTATATTTCTCTTGCTATATGGTTTCATTATATATATTTGTAATGGAAGAGCATCATCAGGTAAAAGTACAAAAAGTACTTCTGTATCTGTTTGTGGCAGACGTCTTGGTGGAGGAAAATGTAGTGCATTTGAAGTCATTAAATTTGATAAAACGCTGTTTTGATAGACTCCCCCATCACTAATGCGACCATTACAACCTACATCAACAAGCAACAGCTTATAGTCTGAATCAGCTACAGCTAGGAGAACAATACTATCAAAGTTTTCATAATTACTATAAAAAGAGTCTGAAGATCTTGGTGCTTGGAAGGCGATGTGCTTTCCATCAATTACCCCTAAACAATTAGGGAAATTCCAATGCTGCCAGAAGTTGTTAGCAATCTGATTCCATTCCCTCTCGCTTGTAGGGCACTGTAAGAAATTACAAAATTAAATTAATGGAAAAAATAAAAGAATGCTGACTTAACACCATCGTAATATTTATTTTAAAAAATATTCAGTTTAACTGTTTTGAGGTCCCCTGAACACGTTTTGACCATGTTCTCGATGTTGTCTGAGTAGGAGAGAAAAGCGGACTCTGGGCCCCCCCACCCCAACTTTTATTGCATTATTGCAGCCGCCATTTTGGATTTATGACTAAGAACAAATGCCGCTCGAAAATCGGTGTTGCCAGGTGAAGATCGATATATCAAACAGTTCAGTGTTGCCAAAAACTAATGAATCGCAAAAGCAAATTCATGTTGAAAAATTGAATTGCGTAAATTTAAAAGCACTGTGTCAGTTGATGACTGCTTTGCGAAATTGCATGGGGTGGCACCATTGTGGAGGAGAATATTGAACGAATACGAAATAAGTAACGTTTTATATTGTTGTCCTAATAGCTCAGTGATTAGAGCTGTGACATTGAGAGTCAAAGGTCCAGGGTTCAAATCCTTGTTCGGACAATTTTTTTTTCAGGTTTTACTCGAAATATGTCGACTTGCTTTTGTGTATATTAACACGGAAAGGTGTAACATTCAAGGGGTGAAATAAAAAACATTGGTATAGGTTAACTCAAGTATTTATTGACATTTATTTACAATTTTGAATCACATTCTGTTCTTTTAAATAATGGACATCCTCTCGAAAATTTGTCATGCTCTTCTTTAGGATCGTCACCTTTTTCCCATGAATATATGTTCACACCACATTTACAGCATACGGTGACATCCTCATAACCAGTAAAAATATATCCAATATTAGCCATTTTGGTAATATTTAAAAATATCCTTTTTTGGGAAAACCGTGAAACGTTATAAATCTATCATGTTCCCTATCTAAATTAACATTGCTCTGAAACCATTTCCTTAGTAATTCACAATTGTTCGTTGCACAAATGACTTCACCATTTCTATGTTGAGGTAACATGCAATATCTACCCATTGATGGTAGTTGTTTAATCGAGGGTCATCCGAAAACTTGTAGATCGATGACTCGGTCTCCCAAAAGTGAGGAAAGGAATTTAACTTTTTGTAATCCCTTTACAAAGATTACATGATAGTTTGAAATATATTTGTTTAAAACTCGTTGGAAATCCTCATGATGAACTCCCCCATCATCTAATGCAATTCTGTGATGATTATGAGCTAACCAAGTGTTTTCTCGTTTTAGTGAGAAATCCTTTGGGCAGTCAAAAACCCACGACTGAAAGCAATTGGAGTCGATATCACAAATTGCGAGTTCTTTGACTACGAATTCATTATCGCTATTGAGATACGCTTTAAAATCCACTATACATTTACTCAATCGGAGGACTTTTAATGGAATACGATTTACGGGAGTTTTACTTCCATCGCCAGGGACCGACTCCATAATTCACACTCACGGTTTGCGAGGTAATTAAACCCAACGCCAGGGACCGAATCGACCACATACACACACAGAGATGAGCAGTTTACACGGTTTTAACCCGATGCCAGTGACTGTCACCTCTTTCACATTCATCCTATAATTTTATCAGATAGCGAGCAATGTAAGGGAATTTCAAGTCTCAAACGTTCGTAGTCGAGTTTGCTCCCCTCAGGCTTTTCCAAGTTATCGACGTTTTTGATACCAATTACACCTGCCACTTCAATAAACTGTTCGTAAAAATAGTCTACGTTTATCTGTTCGTTGTCTAGATTGTCAGAAGCCAGTACTATACATTTCACACATAGTAACAAATTATTCTTTTCCTCAGCATTCAAGGTAACCGAGCATTGATCACCTTTAATGAGCACATGTTTTTTTCCAAAATAATTCACTAAACTCACGGGAGATTTGAGCGGAATATTTTTTGTCCCAAATTAAAATAATCAGATATTAATTTCTCTTGACTAACAAATTCACACCAATCGGTATAGTTTAGTTCAACCGATCCCTTGTTCACTTGAGTTAACTGTACGATCACTTCACAGAATCTCTCGGGATCGAAACCGATGCTGACAATTCTTGTTTTAGCAGAGTTCAAGAAAAACACAGTTTCTAGTAGCAACTGGGTGGCATCACACACTTGTTCTTCTTCTGCACAGTTTTCGGCTGTGTTTTAGATTTTGAAGTGGGTGATGTTTGCAGACTTGATGGAGGTGAGGGTCGCTTCTCGGGGGTTGCAGTTTCCAGACCGGATGGTGGTGGCCGTGAAGTTATCCGTCTGCGTTTAGGAAGGACGGGAGACTCTGCACTTGCTGGTTTCTGCATGACAACTGATGATAACTAGGTTGAATGCCTGGATATATGCTTTAGGAGGAGGCGGAACGGAGTGAGGAGATGGAACATTCGGCATTGGTCGAACAGGGCTCTACGTCGACCTTCAAGGTTAGGAATTTCAGTCAATGAGATAAGAAGTACGCATTCTTAATGCGCAATCACTTTTGCGTAAGCGGTGGCACGGATTCAAGCAGGAAATGGAGGGGAAGGAAAGGTCATCTGGTGAAGGACAATCTAAATCTTTCCTCATGCTTATGAAAGTGCGTCCGGTGAGTTCAGAGAGGAAACTACATTTTTCGTCGTCAAAGACGTAGAGGGCGGTGGCGTCCTTGATGATAGTTTCCAGGCAGGAGAGCAGCTCGGTGTAGGGAATGAATCCGTTTGCGAACGATATCTCGTTACACAGGAGAACGTTGCTCGATTTCACCTTTCTGCCTCCACCGATCCATTTGTTTGGACTTTGGAAGCTGCACCAAAAGACTCTCTCGGAATCCACCTCCACCGCAGCCGGTCCGAGCCCCACTCGAAATCGATGATGAGCCGCATCTTGACAGTTTCGAGTCAGAATATTGAATGCTGACTATCGCGGGTAATGGTGTTATTTATTCTCGAACAGCAACTCTGCGACCGAGGATGGCAACGTCTTCTTTTCCTGGTACTCCCAAACTCTAGGTAAAAGAGTTGAGCGACTCGGCAGTCTTTGAATTGTGGGAGGGAAAATAGGTTGAGGTATTGGGTGAGGGTTTTACCAGTGGACTTGTAGAGTGCATAGAGACAACAGAATTCCCCGCAAACGTCCGAACGAAAGCTCTGAAGTTGAACTGAATTTCGAGCGAGAGAGAACGGTTCTAGAAATTTTGATATCGAATGGACGAGTGGTGGATAACCATACGAATCGAAATATTTTGCCTTTTGCTTATTTAAAATGTGCACTGCGATCCAATGGCTTCCCGGTCGAGTAGAAGCGTCAAAATTTATCACGTAGATTCCAGGCGAGGGTGAGGGTAAACTGTCTGAAGGAAAAACTCCACGAAACACTTTTCTTGTGCGTAGACCGCGACTAAGTAAGTTGTATATATCTAACGTGTTCATCGCTTATGCACAATTCGTGATGATGTTTCGACTTTTATCTATTTCCAAAGAGGCGTCGTATTCCGCGTAAACTATGCACGTTATGGTTTTTTCGAGCGGGTTTTTGAAGCCAGCTTCAATTCTCACGGTACCCCTATCCATCAAACCGACATATTCTTCGTTACCCGAATCGTCAGGTGTTAGATCGAAAGCTAAAATGAAATATCCATGTGCGAACATGTCCAAGGTTATTTGATTACCTTTATCACCGTGATGCACACCGATTCCCGAAAACATTGAACGGTATGCTTGCGTCCAGTATTTTTGATTGGTGAAATTTGTGGAAATGCCTTACGGTGGCATTTGAACACCGTTGACGATGAGAAAGAAACTAGCCAAAGAATAATGGGAGAACGCGAACGGATTTTTGTCCCTCCTTCCAACGTACGCATCGTTATCGACCATGCTGAAAACTATTTTGTTCGGAAGCTGTCCTGTTATGACGTTATCTACAGAAATCGTTTGATTTCCTCGAGGGACGGTGAACGTCTTAACTTCCACTCGCTTGAAAGGATATATCGCGTTGCTTTGCTCCAACGCTCTGGAATGAGGCAACAAAATTGAGGGGGTTATATCGTTATGCTCGACGTATAAAGTAGCATCGAGGATTTTCAGCACGGAAGTACCCGCAGCATCCTCCATGATGTAGAAACTAAGTTTTGCGAGCGTTAATTTTACTCCTACGTGGACCACATTAATTAAGAGACGCTCTTGGTTAAATACGTCGACATGCAATTTACCGTAGATCTCCACGACCCTACTGTTAGCAAATTTAGCTTTTCTCGTAACAAATCCTACATTTGTTTCATCTTGTTTATTGATATCCTCACCGCTATCGAGCAACCACTCATCGCAAGCCAAATGAGTCTTCGCCGCATCCGCGCCATAACTAAGGAGATTTTCTAAAGTGCTACGCATGTGATAATTACCTTTCGAGGACGTAGCTTGCTTTCCGTTTAAATCGACGCTGCATTGCTCGATCATCGAATGCAAGACATTATTCACTACCCCGGGTTGATTTTTGTCCCCTGACCCATAGTCTGATCCATCACCTTTACAAATTTTACCCTGATTTGTAAATAAAAACTTCAAATTTTAGTACGATTCTCCCAAATCTTTCACTACGAATTCAATGGTCGATTGATTGTCTAAGGAAGAGATCGGTTTTTACGGAATGAGGCGCTTGCCTAAAATATTCGTTTGCAAAGCTGGCCGACTAAATATGTCGAGCGAGTATAGCATGTGCTCCATCTCGGTTATGAAGGAAATATGTCCGTATTGACGCGACGTCTCTTTCTCCTCGAATAATGTTTTTTGCGTTTGATGTTCCTTTTTATTTACTTTGGTCTTTTTCCTATACGTAAGCCCGATCCACTCATCTTTTCAATTTTTTCTTCCGCCTTTCTTTTCCAATTCGCTCCAGCCTCACCCAATCGATTACGCAATATTTCCTTAACTGGTCTCGTTCCCAAATCCGAGAGAATTCCGACCCCCGTACTGGCCGCCTCCTTACCTACCGCTTTAAAACCGCTTTGTATAAGAGGTTTAGCGAAACGAAAAAGACCCACGAGAAAGCTTCCTAATCCTCTACCTCTCTGCACTCGATAACTGGCGCGGTAGAGGGGACCTATTTCTCCACCGCATTGATTGACGTAATACGTCGTATATCGATCCACTTCCTTTAACATCTCGAACGATAATGATTGCTTTTTTTGTTATTGCAACACTTTTATAAAGTGTAAAACTAAAAGAGAAGGTGTAGCTCCACCGAAGAAAGGATATGGTTTTCCGTCTTTTTCTGTGAGTAGTATTTCGGCGTTCTCGATTTCTTTTTTCTCTACGGGAAAGTAGTAAACTGGATTGAAAAAATTGTCTTTCTTCGTTTACGCTGACAATTCGCAAACATCTACTGAGAGAATCACCGACAAATTGCGGCTTGATTAAATCCGTATAAACAAAAATGTTTCGCGTGTCAATACAGCGTGCGATGTCCCGCTTTTTCCTATATTCTCCTCCTTTGGTGACATCTATCGAATAATTTGGATTTTCAAATATGAGAGAGTTAATTTTATCCATCATTTCTCTTGCAGCGACTTTCGCTTTGCTACCCAAAAAATCATTTTTTCACGGACTTCATATAATACTCGCAAAAATTCCTCCAGAGACCAATAAGATCCTGGGGGAAATCCACACCCAAGCCATTCGGTAATATTTCGACGTGGAAACTTACGAGTTTATCCATAGCTTTTATCATCCTTTCACCGAAATCGATTTCACCCGATTTCTTCGGTTCTAAAACCGAAGATAAAAAAATATTTTTACCTAAACGGTATAATGTGGTGACGGCGGAAGAATATAATGCAGCTGCTATTAAAACACTAGGGTTAATAATAAAAATGTAATAATAAAATCAGTTTGAATATATCATGAGTATTATTTCATTATTAGATGAATGCCTGTGATACGCCTTTCCTATTTCAATCGTTAAATATCATCAACCACAATGGTACCAACCCTCTCAAATGCACACAGCAGTTGTCACATGCTAGAGTGCTGACAACTAACCCCTTTAAATTTAGTCCTTTCAAAATTCTGGACGAGTGCGCATGCGCGATTCATTTGTTTTTGGCAACACCGATCTGTTCGATATATCGAAACTCACTTGACAACATTGCTTTTCAAACGGCACTTGTTCTTAGTTCCAACTTTCTCCGAGTGGTGGCGCCACAGGTAGGTCACGTGACCGAATGTGACGTCATAAATCCAAGATGGCGGCTGCAATAATGCTATAAAAGTTGGGGTGGGGGGCCCAGAGTCCGCTATTCTCTCCTACTTGTGTGTGTATATATGATAGCTTTTTGTGGGTGCTCTAACTCAAAAACTATTAATCAGGTCAACATGAAATTTTATATTTAACATTTTTATAAAATTCACAAGAACTGATGTTTTTGGTAAAATTCGATAAACCGGAAGTGGGTGTTTACTCTTGTCACTAACCCGTTATTTTTAAAGATTTGCTTTAATATTTGATAAATGTAAAAACGTACTGGAATAAAAGTTGTAGGAAATTAAATTTTCTACATCCTTTGTTTGAAAGATTTTCCCATATAATGCATTGTTTAAGAGATATCTTATATTTTTATATTATATTTATATTATTTATATTTTAGCAACCTACCAATGACTATTGTTAACAATTGACTCTCTTAGTGACGATCCTTTTTATTTTCTTAATTGTTGGAGCTTTGTGGCTATATCCAATATTAGAAGGCTATGGTTTGAGTTTATTTCTGTTTGTAAAGTCTAAATAAATCAAATAAAACTTTAATAATTTTCTCCAGGGAGGTTAACAAAGGTGATTGGTATGTGAATCGATTAATTTATTTTTAATAAAAACCCCCAGACAGTTTATGAAGCTTGCATTTACATTTGTTAATGTTACTTCAGTATGAAGTTCATGAGCCAAGAGAAAGGGAGCCAACACCATGGACATCACAGGCCACAGAATGGTGTAGTCCTGATTTGATGGCCATAGAGGCACAATATAGCCCAATGATAATGGTTCCTGATTCTCTGGAGGAACCAGTTCATTCATCACCAGTGGAAACTATTCCCACAGCTCCCTCTCCAGCACCATCACTCCCTAGCCACCCCAAGAAGAGGAAAGGAGTCCAAGAGGATGACTCGAGCCTCATCCAGTCAACTGTAAACATTCTCCAAAACATCTCGGAGAGGATGGAACACTTGCAAGATGTTCAGCCCCAAAAGGAAGAGGATGAAGTGAGTGTCTTTGGAAATTTGGTCACATTAAAGCTAAGAAAATTATCCCCACAAACACAAAATAATGTGCAATTAAGGATAATGAAAATATTGTTAGAAGCTGAGATGGAGGATATAAATTCTAAGAAACAATAACCTTTACATATTATTATTAGTATTATTTTTATTTGTAATTGTATATTTTCATTGATATCATTCTATTATAACTAGATTGATGTATATTTATAGGTATAATAAATTAGTTGGTGTTTCCAATCAAAGCTATTTAATTTACTTTAGAACGTTTTGAATCCATGTAGTTCCTCTTCAGCTTACTAATAACCTGTCACTAACAGTTTTTTAAAGTGTATTTTTAAAAATAGGTTATTAGTAAACTGAAAAGGAACCACATGGGTTTGAAATATTTTAAATTAAATGAAATATTAAATTTTGATTGGAAACATAAATTAATTCATTATACCTATTTTTAGTGTTTTCCACCTGGAATCTAACAAAATAGTTTAATTTATCATAATTCATGTTTTGGTAGTCCAATTAACCTTTCATTTTTAAACGATTTTTCAAATAGAGAATACAGTACAAACCAAATGCGATACAGTTAAACTTTTCCTTCAAATATTTATCTTTTAGGGCTTCATAAATTGCCTTGCAAATTTCAGGAATTATAGTACTAATTGCACTGGTAGATATTCTATAGGAGAACCGCAAACTAGAAAATGTCTCTCCTGTAGCCAAATACCTTTGCGTAACTGATAATCTGAAAATTAAAGAAAGATTTCACATCAACATTTTTCTAGTCCGTGAAATTGTTTAAATACTAATCTTATAAATACCAATTGTACGTATATTAGCTAATAATGCATAAAAATTCAAATTAATTACCTTTTCTCTGCAGATATACTCTCCCGTAGAGTAATGTTTATCCGGCATATTTTATCCTTTACGAGTTCCAATAGTTTATCGAAGGTTGTTGAGTCCATTCGCAAGTAGTTTTTGTAACTTGGCATGACTTCTTCATGCAATTCGTGATGAACCAAGTCATGGATAGTGCGCCCTTCATCACGACGAAGAATCCACGGCTTGGACCACCACATTTACGATTTTTCCATCTTCTACTTTTATTAGTTCTTCTTTGCTTCAACTTGGCAATCAATAACGCACATGCAGCTGCAGAAAGTCCGTATAACAACGTCTGATAATACTTACTATCACCCATTCTCTCGATAATAAAAATGCGACCTTCATTTTTTTCAGCTATGCCACGAAGGCGATAGACGCAGCCTTGTCGGGCCATGAAGCCGAAGACGATACATGCGTGGTCCTTGCAGGGGACTTTAACGTTTCACTGTCGCCGGCCAAGGACAAATCCTCCGGCACGGAGCGTCATCCAGGATTCTGCCCTGACTGCCCTGTTAACTCGAATTCGGCTCGCGGATGTATGTTCGGAATTTCACCCCAGGGAGTTCAGCCACCCATACTTCGGTCACAATGTCGGCGATTCGAGTGCGAGGATCGACCGGTCTTACCTCTCGAGGGCGAAGATAGGGTATGTGAAAACGATACACACGCTTCAGTCCTTCTCTGATCCTAAGGCGGTCGCGCTACGACTCGTGGTCACGGACGGTCCGCCCCGCCCCACCTCCTTTTGGCGGTTTGACAATGCCATGTTAGATGCAGGATGGTGTTGCGGGCGGTTATCGAGGACGGTCTCCATGACGCCATTTTGAAGTGGGAAACGATCAAGGCCGAGATCAAGCAACACGCCATCATGTACCACAGTATGCTGAGGACCCTGAGTTCTACGGAGGTGGGAAAGCAGTGGTACACAAATGACAGCGATCGGCTAATCACCCGGTTGGAATGGGGGAAGCTCTTGGCCCATGACAAGCCAGCCAGAGACCATCTGGCGCGCTGGGCAGCGAGATGTAGACCCAGACAGCTCTGAGAGTTAAACGAGGGAGACGGCAGGGACCCCTCCGAGATCGACGCGTTTGTCGCGAATCACTTCGTGACTTTTTATGGCGACAGCGGGGACGTTGAGGAACCCACCGCGAGCGATGACGGTTGGGACAACGTGCTGCGACTGTCGGAGAACGACTGGAATTATCTCGAATCACCCTTTGGAGTCGACGAATATACGGCATCCCCGCTCAACCTAAACAAAAACAAATAGCCGGGGATCGACGGCCTGACAACCGAATTTTATAGGGCGTTCAGGTTATACTTCGACAACCTTTCTGAGAGATGGCAACGGAAAGTTTCTCGAGGGGCAGGTTACCACTCTCGACCACCGCGGCAGTCATCGCCTAATTGATAAAGGAGGTGAGGCGAGCGAAATCGGTAACGGGAGACCCATATCACTCCTGAATACCGACTATAAGGTATTGCCGAAGGCCTTGTCAGCCAGGCTCTCCACGGTCATGGCGTCGGTGGTATCTCCGGAGCAATGTTACTGTGTTCCGGGGAGGTCCATATTCGACAGCCTCTCCCTCATCATGGACACCATTTACCTCGAAAACGAGACCAATGCCCCGCGGCTCTATAAGCACTCGACCAAAGAAGGCCTTAGACAGGGTTAAGCACGTTTACCTGTATCGCACCTCGCAGTACATGAGTTTTGGTCCTACCATCATAGCGCGTATACGGGCCCTTAAAGCAGCGCCAGGTGCGTAGTCAGGGTAGCCATCCTACTCAGTGGACCGATCCCCTTCCTAATGGTAATCAGGCAGGGCTGCCCTTTATCCAGCCAACTCTTTCATTTCGATGGAACCACTGGTGACACTGTTGAAGAGACGCATCTCCGAAATTCCTCTTCCGCCACCCGCAGAGAGGGCACTCATTGTGAGCGCCTACGCCGATGATGTGTGTCTTCATCGGGGATGAGGACGGCTTCGACCGTCTACACGCTTCCTTCGCGCTGTAGGCGCGCGTATCGGGCGCATCGCTGAACATGATAAAGAGCAAAGGACTGTGGCTGGGAGCAGGGCCGTGCCGAGCCATTTTAGTACCTGAGGCAAGAATTAAATTTGCGCCCTCCCCTAAAATATTATTTGAAAAATTAATTTAAAAAAATATGTCTTATATAAAATCAAAGTCTGGCCAAGTTATCCTGCCACGCTAATTGGGTAGACCGTGCAGCCAGGGACCCAACGCCGAGTTCCAGGCGGCGGAAAATAACTTCATGACCCTAGGGGGCCAACGGCTTCGGGCGGATGAATCTCTTAGGGAGGGTGATGGTCCCTCAGTTGGAGGAAATGCCCCTGGAACCCATCTAGTAGCGCCTGTACCCCATGTTACGGGCGGCTACAAAAGGCGTCTGTACCCCAGGTTAAGGGCAGCCTCTCTAGACAGCGGAAGGCAACGGAAACCCCCGCTGGAATTATTCCATGTTATGGTGCGGAGGAGTTAGAAATATCATGGATTCTTCCCAAATGAAATATTCCGGAGTTAAAATAGTCTCCCGATCAGATCTCCGGAGGAGACAGTTTACGAAGAATCTAGAGAATAAAGCGAAGCCAGAGAAAGGAGGAAGATTAAAGTTGGGGACTTGGAATGTAAGGACGTTATTAAGAGCTGGAAAATTAGAAAATTTCAAGAGAGAGATGGACATAAACAAGATGGACATTATTGGAATAAGCGAGGTGAGATGGGAAAAAATGGTGAGTTGAGGTGTGACGATACCAAGTTATACTACTCGGGGAATACCAGGGGGAGAAACGGGGTAGGAGTGATAGTTAATAAGAAAATTGAACCGAGTGTTACCAGGGTCATTTATGACAGTGATAGAATTATTGAACTGAAATTAAATGCTAAACAAAAGAACATGCTAGTCATCCAAGTGTACATGCCAACCGGCGACCATGACGATGGAGAAGTGGAGGAAGTGTATGAAAGAATAAGTGCCATACTGGACCAGGAATGAAAGGGATGCTGTAAAATAGTGATGGGAGACTGGAATGCGAGTGTGGGAGAGGGACGAGCCGATGGAGTTGTGGGGCAGTTCGGGCTGGGACAGAGAAACAAAATGGGAGGCATACTTATCGAGTTCTGCAAGGAGAGGAATATGATTATAACCAACACCTGGTATAAGAATCATAAGAGAAGGCTATATATATGGAAATCGCTAGGTGACATGTACAGGAAACAGACTATATATTGGTAGAAGGAAGGTATGACAACGGAGTGAAAAGAGTGTGTGGGCTCCCAGGAGCAGACATAGCAAGCGACCACGTGCTGCTAATGGTGGAAATGAAGATCAAAATGAAAAGAGTTAGAAAAGCAAAGATGGCTAAGAAATGGAATCTAGAGAAACTGAAAGAAAGGCAGAAAGAGGAAATCGGTTATGATATGGCAAACCAGATGAAGAGAGGAAATACACAGAACGAAGGTGTAGAGGAAAAATGGGAGAGAATTAAGAATGGAATAGTAAATGTGGCGGAAAGGGAAATAGGATACAGGAAAGGCAAGAGTGCTAAGAAACTCTGGGTAACGGGAAATGATAGCAAAGATGGAGGAGAGAAGGAGATACAAGAATGTAAACAGAGGGGAGAAGGAACTACAGGCCGTTGAACAATGAACTGTGGAGGGAGACGGAAAGGGCGAAGGAAAAGTGGCTGGAGGAAGAGTGCAAGGAGATACAAGAGCTCGAGAAGAGGGGAAGGTACGACCTAGCTTATCAGAAGGTCAGGAGTATTACTTGGGATGGACAGAGATCTGGAGGAGGAGGCTCAAAAGAAATTGACAGCAAGGATGGTAGGATACTGAAGAAGAAAACGGAGGTTATGTGCAGGTGGAAAGAATATATGGAGGAGTTGTATAAGACGAAGGAAAAGCCGGCAGAGCTGGAAATTGAGGAAGAAGGGGAAATGGATAGGGAGGAGATTGGGGAGGCAATACTGAAGAAGGAAGTAGTGGCAGCTATGAAGGAAATGAAGGAAGGAAAGGCGGCAGGAGTAGACGGGATACCTGTGGAACTGTTCAAGTGTCTGCAAGACGAAGGCATTGAAGAGGTGACCAACTTATGCAATGCAATATATGAGAGTGGCCGGAGGAGTTCGTCAGAATAAAAATTATACCACTACCTAAAAAGAAAGGAGCAAAGAAGTGCGGGGAGCATAGAAATATTAGTCTGATATCTCACGCGGCTAAGATAACGTTGAGAGTGATGAATAGAATGTTGACGAGGGTAATGGAAGAGAATGTAGCAGAAGAACAATTTGGATTTATGAAAACAATGGGTACGAGGGATGCCATAAAGGTGGTAAGGATGATTGTAGAAAGGTATTTAGAACGGGACAAGGGTATCAGTTTGTGCTTTGTGGACTTGGAGAAGGCTTTCGACTGTGTGAGGTGGGAAAGAATGATGAAGATCCTGAGGGAGAAGAAAGTAGATTGGAGAGACAGAAGGTTGATAAGGAATATATACATGAGACAGGAGTCGGCCATGAGGATAGGAGTAAGAAGGACGGAGTGGTTCGAGATTGGGAGAGGAGTTAGACAGGGCTGCTGTTTGTCACCAACCCTGATTAACATCTATACTGAAGAAATGATAGAGTAGTGTTGGGAGACGAGCACAGGAGTAAGCGTTGGAGGAAGAATTGCTGACGACATGATACTGTTTGCTGAGAGGACGGAAGACTTGAGGCAGATACTACAGAATCTGGTGAGCGTGGAAGACAGATATGGATTGAGAATAAATGGAAAGAAAACGAAAGTAATGAGAATAGGGGGGGAAAGGACGGAAGTGCAGGTGAGGGGGGAGATGATAGAGCAGGTGAAACAGTACAGGTATCTTGATACGTTGTTGGCAGAGGACTGGAAATGTGAGAAGGAAATTAAGATGAGAATAGGTTTGGCAAAGGAAGCGTTCAATAGAAAAAGGAAGCTATTTAACAGCAAGATAGATTTGGGATTGAGGAAAAGATTGGTAAAGTGTTATGTTTGGAGTGTGATGCTATATGGGTCGGAGACATGGACATTGAAGAAGAGAGACAGGGAGAGAGTGGAGGCATTTGAAATGTGGGTGTGGAGGAGGATGCTGAAGTTTAAATGGACTGACAGGATTACAAATGTGGAAGTGCTAAGAAGAGTAGAAGAGGAAAGGAGTTTGATGGACACGATAGTGACTAGGAAAATGAAATGGATAGGACATGTTTTGAGAAGAGGGATTACTGAAGGATGTTATCAAAGGAGCGGTGGAGGAAAGAAAGAAAAAAGGAAGAAGAAGAATTATAATGTTGGATATTCTAAGGGAGGAAGGAGGGTATGGAGAGGTGAAGAGAAGGGCGCAGGATAGAGGAAGGTGGAGGAGGAGCACCTGAACCTGCAGATATGCAGAACACTATTATTATTATTATATAAAATACATTTCTGGTACACGTTTTAATGAAAATAAAAAGATGACAAAAATAAAATAAAAACTGTTTAAAGTGATTTTTATTTTCATAAGCAGTATTTATTATAAATATATAACAGATTTATTTATCGTATAGTATTGTATATTTTACAATTACAATAATATATTACAGACAGGCACACGGCTCTTATATATACAGATAACAATTTTATTTTGCGAGCTTTGAGTGACGAAAAGTCATCAATAATTTTGTCGAAATTTATTTGACTACATATGGTCCTCTCAATTGATAAAATGGCCATATCAGATAATCTTTCTTGGCTTAATGTTGTCCATAAATACTTTTATATCAATTTTAGCTTGCTGAAACCTCTTTCACATAACGCAACTGTTACTGGAATCGTTAAATATATTTTTAATGCCACTTTCAGGTTGGAAAACGATTATAACAATTCATATTCATGAATAATTTTCAACAAATTCAAGCTAGTGGCTGAACCTACGTTTGGCAAAATAGCTGTAGCATGCATTTTAAAACTTGCTATTTCCGACGAAATTTCTACAGCATTTAAATCTCCGTCGTACTTTAATGCGAGATCGGCAGCTGCTTTTTGTAATTTGACGACATTCATAGATTCAATTTTTGCGCCAAAGAGAAAATTGAAGCCTGTGGCTATATCGTTCAATTTTTCGTACCTCCAGGTTAGCTGACATATGAGTGCATCTAAAGCCTCATTTATTTCTATTTGATATGCCTTTTTAGCGGAGAAATCAATTCTCTCATCGCGGGATTCGTAAAGTTGTAAAATTTTTGCTTCTCTTTTTCTTTGTTTTTTAAATTCTGTTGTTATGTTTATGCGTTTAACAATATCGGCACATTCCTCAAAAATGTAGTCAAATTCACGTTCTCTCATATCTTTTACACATAACACCAGTTCTTTCAACAATTGGGAAGCTTTTGTTACAGTTATATTTTTTGACTGAATGGCTTTATTGACTTTTTCTACTTGAGTTAAAATTGTATCCCAAATAGATAAAGTACATAAAAAATTATAATCAATTTTAGCGAGAATTTCGTTAATTTCTCGTCGATCAAGTTCTGAAGAAGTTTCTCCCGCCATCTCTTTTAGAACTTGGTCTAATTCTTCAATCTGAGAACGTATAGCATTGATTGCTGCTGCTCTAGTTGTCCTACGCGTATCGGTGTGACCCTTAAGGGATATCTTTAAAACCGATATTAATTTATCCCACTTGCTAGTTGAGCTGGAGAAAATTTGATACAGGGCTTGTACAGTTCCAAAAAAAGTCGTCATTATCGGGGTAATGCATGCGGCATGATGCTTGCCAAATTAAGATAATGGGCCGAGCAGGGAACATAAATTGCTAAATTATTTCTTTCGGAAATAATTGCTTGCACTACCTTATATTTGCCGAATATATTTGCTACATTGTCATATCCCTGGCCACGGGCATTGTTAATATCGATTCCGTCATCTTTTAATTTATTTAAAATTTCTGTAGCTAAACCGCTTCCTGTTTTTTCTTTTGTTTCATTAAAATCAATGAAACTTTCCTCTATTGATATGTTATGATTGTTATCAATATGCACATACCTCATTATTTGACACATTTGTTCACG
The DNA here is from genome assembly GCA_028673005.1 of Tanypteryx hageni. Classification (NCBI taxonomy): domain Eukaryota; kingdom Metazoa; phylum Arthropoda; class Insecta; order Odonata; family Petaluridae; genus Tanypteryx; species Tanypteryx hageni. Next base: position 6,898,999 of record CM054112.1, read on the forward strand.
ATGGGACATGTCTTGCGTCTAATAAAAAGGAATAGAATAATATTTTTCCTGTTTAATTCGAGAAATGATTTCAGTACGAACATGGTTACCGAAGAGTGAAATAAACTCATTTTGTACTCTGTTGGACAAATAATTAACGCAATGTGCTTTGTGACTAGAAATATGTTGCTTTAGATTAAGATTATAATGACTTATGAGTTCAATTAAATTTAAAAATATCCCTGCATTATCATTCCCAATTTGTTTATTTAATTCTCTAAGAGGAAGATTATTCTTGTCACAAAATATTATAACATCTAAAACGACTCTCAAAATGTTCGCAATTTTTCTGTTTCAGTTGTTATGTCTTCAAAACATCGTCAACGAGTCCGCCAACTTTCATTTTTTTTCGAAACATTTCCATTCTAAAAAAGTATTTCGATGATTTGTTGCATTTTTATGATCGACAATTCTGTTAAGGTTCTTCCAATCCTTAAAACTTTTTTTGGAATTACAGATGTTAAATTCTGATGTACTTATGCTTTTGCCAAAAAAAATGCACTGAAAACAAAATATCACTTTACAGGATTTTGAATACATCAACCAATTACGTGATACAGTTTCACCATTGGAACATTTTTTAAAGAACCACTCTTTCGAAAATTTACGGCCATTACTTACTGATTCTCGAAAATCTGCATCCTTTCCTTGATCACGTCCATTGTCTACCAAAACACATCTAATCTTGTCTGATATTACTGGCCACGATGGTGGGTCATTATGTTGGCTTCTTCATCGGTCCGTTGTAAATTTTCTGGGATTTCTTCTTCAAAATATGAAATCTTCAACTGTACATCATTCACATTCTGGTCAGGTGGGTCAGCATTAACATCAAATTGATTTGAGTCGGCTTCTTCATCTGTTCGTTGTATATATATCCTGAAATTTCTTCGAAAGGCGGGACCTCCAACTCTTCTTCATTTTCTCTTTTGTTATTTGAGTTAATTCTTCCCTCTGGCGGTCCTTTATCAAGATACAGGATTTCATTGTCTTCACTTGCTTGTGTTGTATACGTTTTCCCTTTCTTCAACCAACTCTGTATATTGTTGTCCATCTTTCGATTATCTTCTTCATTGCGTTTTCGCTTTATCCCGCATTCACTACCACTAAGTTTTTTGATGCCATTTTCACTAGAAAACAAATTTAAATTTATTAAATAAATTTTAAATAAGTTTATTGTATTTTAATTAATTTCAAATATACCCAAACACATACCTTTCACAATTAAATTGCGTATATTCCGTAGAGGTACAGCGTTTAGTCACTATTTAGATTGTCAAGACTATTTCAATAAAACTTGCTTTGAACTGTTCTGAGCATGCGCAGTGTGAAAATTTTCCACACCCCTGGCCAGCAGACCGAGTTGAAAGAAACGAGCTTGCTCTCTATTATCTTTCAAGCCTGGAAAGACATGATTGACTTGCGTTGTGATATGAGAATCCACCAATGGGAAACAGGTGGAACTTGCCATTTTAGTTTGCGTATGGTCATTTCATTTTCGTTTACAAGGGCATTAGCCCGTAAAAAATAAACATTAATGTATCAGTTCATGTAAAATGGATGTGCCTTTCGTAAAAATATACCACTAGACCGGTGTCAAAACCTAATTATAACTCACTCGGAGAACTTAATTTAGTAAGACTCGAGAGTATTTGTTATTTCTATCCGTTTAAAATAAAATATAATAATGCAAATATATGTAACAAAGTTTTTGCTACTCGTGCTTATGCATGAAACCGTTGAAAAGATACACATAAGTATCTTTGGCGACAAAGATACTTCTTTCGGTATTTTACTTTACTCCGATGATACAAGTCAATTTGCACACGTTTCGCTTTGGTAAGGCATTTGTTTTCTTGCATCGGGTCGTTCAAACTTGCGTTGGATGCGTAAACGAGCTTTCAAGATTTCTTGAATGTGACGTCATTTGCATTCAATTTTTCTTGAAGACGTATTGAAAGTCTAAATAGGGACTTACGCTCGACGGCGTCGATGGTAACTCTGCCGGGACACAATTAATTGAGGTTATAAAAATGACAACCAGTGGAGTGACAACCGTGGTGGCGCCCCAGATGCCGCTGGCGCGCAGAGCTCGGTATCTGTGCAGTGGCGCGACAAAGATTTTCGTCTTGCAAAAGCAAGATGATAAACGGATTGGAATAATCAAAACATAAAATCGAAAACGTCGGCAATTATTTAATTTTTCTTTTGGCACCCCTTTCAGCTTTTAACCTGAGGCAAGAGCCGCGTTCGCCTCACCCTCGGCACGGCCCTGGCTGGGAGCGTGGAAGACCCGCACTCACACTCCATTGGGATTCCACTGGACGAACGAGGGATTTAAGTGCCTGGAGTGTTGCTCCACAACGACCAAATCAGGGAGAACGCTCTAAACAATGAGGGACTCGGTCGGAAGGTAACGGACGCAATCCAATGATGGATTCCAGCGAATCAGTTCATCGCCTCGAGGCTTTGGCACATTCTCCAAATTCACATGCCTCCCCCTCCTTCCTGCACAGTCTGCAACATAAAATTGTGGACTTTGTGTGAAACGGAGGGAAACAGTGGACCGATGCGACCATCCAACCTTGGGTACGGATGCGGACGTGGCCTGGAGACTTTGCCACGGATGGCTGGCAGACGCTCACTTCCTGGAAAGAAGCGGTATACGGGAAGGAACGGAATGCCTTTGGTGCCCCGGGGTAGAGGGTGATTCGTGGCACCTCCTGTTCGACTGCAGGAAAACGGAGGTAATTTGGGGGAAGATTAAAAACTTCATCAATAGACTAACTGGAAGACGCGCGATCACCGCGGAACATCTTTACGGCGGTATACCAGGCGGAATGGAGAAGAGATTGACTTCTTGAGAGATATCATGAAAACATGGAGAACTAAAATACATTTACAAACAGCCACCAAGAGGATAAAAACTACAGAAATAAAAATAGCCAGTGGGATATTTCAAGGAGACTCCCAAAGTGCACTTTGGTTCTGCATAGCGCTTAAGCCACTCCCTACCCAACTTAACCGAGTGAAAAATGGATACAAGATCAACCCTAACCAAGATAGCCATTACATTATAAAGCACTTACTGTACATGGATGACCTAAAACTATATGCAGCAAACAATGAACAATTGAAATCACAAATTCACATAACAGAAGCATTCAGCTCAGACATTAAAATGAACTTTGGTATAAACAAATATAAAACATGCTACATAGAAAAGGAAATCCTCAAGAACATGAAGGATATTCTCTTGGTACAGATTGAAAGAAAATTGAAGCCATGAGTGAAGACGAATATTACAAATATCTAGGATTCTCACAAACACCCATAATAGATCACTTAGCAATAAAATCATAAATACAAGATAAGTTTAAAGTACGCCTAGAAAAAATACTCAAAATGGAATTAAATGGTAAAAACACGATCAAAGCAATAAATACCTATGCAGTACCAGTCCTCACCTATTCCTCTGGTTTAATAAAATGGACAAATACAGACCTTGACTCATTAAACACACTCATCAGAATGACATGTAATAAGTATCAAGTTCGCCATGAACATTCAGCCGTCGAAAGATTATCCATACCCAGAAAAGATGGAGGCAGAGGGCGTATAGATATAAAAAACCTACACTATGAACAAACACAAAATATCCGTCAGTACTTCTACTCTAGACAAAATAGTTCACTACACAAAGCTATCATTTCAATAGATAAATCTGCTACACCACTACAACTACAAAATAAAAAATATGATACAAGCAATCATATAAAAACATAAATCCAAAAAATGGACTCCTGAATAAACAAAACACTCCATGGCAAACATCCCTACCAACTCTCATAAACACACATAGACAAAGAAGCATATAATAAATAGCTTGTAAATGGGAACCTGTTTGCTGAAACCAAAGATTTCCACATAGCCATTCAAAACAAAATCATAAAAACAAAGAACTACATGAAATATGTGATAAAAGATTCAACAATATGTAATGATAAATGCAGGAGATGCAAAATCGAAAATGAAATAATAGATCACATTAAAAGTGGACGCAGCACCCTAGCAAGTACAGCATATACACAAAGACATGACAATCTATATCGACAAATACACCAAGCCTTATGCAAGAAACACAAATTAGTAGAAAGCAATATAGTACCATGGCATAAATATAAACCAGAAACTATCCTAGAAAATAGTAACAAAAATCTGTTGGAACAGAGACATAATTACGGATCAAATGATTCCACACAATAGACCGGACATTTCACTCATAAATAAAGAAGAAAAAATAACGTACGTAATAAATGTATCACTACCAAACACATCCTATATAGAGAAAAAACAATGAAAAAATCCAATCATTAGCCAAAGAAATTAAAAACATGTGGCAACAAAATAAAGTTATTGTAGTACCCATTATAATATCGTCCAAGGGTGTCATCCCAAAAAAAACTATTCATTAGACTTGAAACTGGAGACCAACACAAAAATACATACATATATTTACAAAAATCTATCATAATTAATACAAGCTGTATTGTGCGGCGATTTTTAAATGACAACACACCATAAATATACAATAGCTATGCATACAGCTTGAGCCCGCTCCACTGTAAGCATGAAAACCCGGAATTAATCCGCGTCAAGAATAATAACAATAATAGCACAAACAATCACACATGTAGGAGCATTCACACACAAACACCAACACACAAAATTTTGATTGTGAATATGCGCCGTAAAAAGGTATGTGTGGATGGGTGACTGCAGGTTTCATGTTTGTGCGTGTTTTCCCACATACTTGAAACTCTCTCGAACTCTACTTAAGCTCCACCCTTTAATTTTCATTTCTACTATTATTTTCTCTCCTGCTATCGTCCCCACCCTTCATCCTGACTTTCTCGATAGTTGGTTACATGGGAACTGTGTTGGTCATAAATCCTGTCCCACTTTCCAAATACACAATTCCTTTCCATGCCTCCTAGCACAATCTCCCCTCCCTCTATCCTTCCTACATCCATCCCTCTTCCCGCCGTCCCCTCTCCATCACTCTTCCCTCCATCACTCTTTCAACCGTCCCCGGTCCCTCCATTACTCATCCCTCCATTCTTCTTCCCACCATCCCTTCTCCCTCCATCCCTCCTCCCTCCATATTTCCTCATTCAATCCCTCCTCTCTCAATCCCTCCTCCGTCCGTCCCTCTTCCCTCCAGCATTCCCTCCTCCATTCGTCCTCCCTCCTACACTAGAACCCTCCACCCTCATACCCTCTTCCGTCCTTCCCTCCTCCCGCAATCCCTCTTCCCCCATCCCTCCTCCAATCATTCCTACTCCCTCCATCCATTCTCTCTACATACCTTCTCCCTCCATCCCGCTTCCCTCCATCCCTCCCTTTCAATTCATCCTCCCTTCGTACCTCCTCACCTCATCCCTCCCTTTCAATTCATCCTCCCTCCATTCTTCCTACCTCCATCCATACTCACTCCGTCCCTCATCCATACGTTCCTCCACCATCCGTCTCTCATGCCACCAACCCTCCTCATTCAAGCACTCCTCCCTCCGTCCCTCCTCCAATCATCCCTACTCCATCCATCCATCCTCCCTCCATTTCTCCATCTCTCTTCCCTCCATCCCTCCTCCCGCCATCCATCCTCCTACCGTCCTTCGCCTCTTCATAACGCCTCCTTCCATTCTTCTTCACTCCATCCCTCCATTAACCTAACCACCATCTATCCATCACCCCTTCTTCCATCCTTTCTCCCTCCATCTCTCCTCACTTTAACCAACCTACCTCCATCCCTTCTCTCACCATCCCTCTTCCCTCCATCCCTCCTCCTTCCATCCCTCTTTCCTACATCCATCCTCCCACCATCCTTCCTTAATCCATCCCTCCTCACTCCATCCCTCCTCACACCATCCCTATTCCCTCCTTCCTCTATTCCTCCTCTCTACATCGATCCATCCCTCCTCCCTCCTATCTCCAACACTTCTCCTTTCGTACTTCCTTCTTCCATTTCTCCTCCCTCCATCCCTCCAACCTCCTTTCATCCCTCTTCCTTCCATCCCTCTTCCATCCATTCCTCCTTTTTCTATCCCTCCTCCCTCCATCCCTCCTCTCTCCATCCCTCCTCTCTCTAACCATCCTCCTACCATATCTCCTACCTCCGTCCATTCTCATTCCATTCCTGCTCCCCCACCTCTCCTGCTTCCACCATTTCTCCTTCTATCCCTTCTCCTTCCACCATCATCCCTCCATTCCTCCATCACTCATCCTTCTACCTACCTCCCGACATCCCTCCTCACTCCATCTCTCCTACATGCATCCGTCCTCAGTACGTTTCACATACTTACGACCCTCCACCCTCCATCACTCTTCCCTCCATCCCTCCTCCGTACATCCCTCTGCCATTCGTCCCTCCTCCCTTCATCCCTCCTTCCTGCCTCCATCCATCTCTCCCATCTCCATTTCTCCTCCAAATTACTCCTCCATACATCCCTCCTCCCTCCATCCCACCTCTCTCCATCCCTCCTCACTCCATCTATCATCCTTCCATCCCTCCTTCCTCCATACATTCTATCTCCATCTCTCCTCCCTTTATACCCTGACCCTCCATCCCTCCTTCTTCCATCCCTACTCATCCTTCCCTGCACCCTCCATCCCTTCTCCCTCCATCCCTCATCCTATCATCTCTCCTCCCTCCATCACTCCTCCTTCAATCCCTCCTCCCTCCACCCTCATCTTTCCATCTCTCCTCCCTCCATTCTTCCTCCCTCCATCCCTCTTTCCATCATCCCTCTTCCCTCCATACCTCCTTTCTTCATCCTTTCTCCCTCCATCCCTCCAATACATAATTAACTTGAAATTTGTTTATATTTTACCGAACTTATTATGTAATTTAATTTCATTTAATATCTAAATATTTTAACTAATTGCAAGACAAAAGGATTAAATATAAGAAGGAAATATATAGACTCAATTTCGCCCTAAATAAAGTCGTTTGCCTGTCTGTCTGTTCCTCCTCCATCCAACACAATTCTCTCCATCCCTCCTATCTCCATCCCTCCTCCCTCCATCCCTGCTCTCTCCGTCTCTCCTCCCTCCGACATCCCTAACTACATCCCTTCTCCCTCCATTCAACATGCCTCCGTCCCACCTCCCGCAATTCCTCTTTGATCAACTTTCCTCCCTCCATTCCTACAACCTCCATTCTTTCTCCCTCCATCTCTCCTCCTTATATCCCTCCGTCCCTTTCCGTCCATCCCTCCTCCCTCCATCTAATCTACCTCCATCTCTCTTCCCTCCATCCCACATCCCTCCATCCCTCCCTCCTCTATCTCTCCTCCATCCATCCCTCCTCCATACATCCCTCCTCCCTCCATCCCTGCTCCATCCAACCCTCCTACATACATCCCTCCATCCGTCCTCCCTCCATCTCTCCTCCCTCAAACACATCTTCAATCATCCCTCCTCCCTCCATCACTTCTCCCTCCATCCCACATTCCTCAAACCCTCCTCCTTTCATCAGTACTCCCTCCATCCTTCTTCCATCCGTCCCTCCTCCTTTCCATTCTCCTCTCTGCGTCCTATCTCCCTCCGTCCCTCTTCCCTTCATCATTCTTCAAACCATCCCTCCTCCCTCCAACCCCGCTTCCTTTATCTCTCCTCCCTACATCCCTTCTCCCTCCATCCCTTCTCCCTCAAACCCTGCTCAAACTATCCCTCCTACCTACATCCCTTCATCCGTCCTCTCTCCATCCCTTCTCCCTCCAACACTTCTTTAATCATACCTCTACCCTCCATCAATTCACCCTCCATCAAACCTCACTCCAACACTCCTCCCTTCATCAGTCCTCCCTCCGTCCGTCCTCCCACCATCATTCTTCAAACCATCCCTCCGCCCTCCAACCCCCCTTCCTCCATCCCTCCTCACTAAAACCTTACTCCCTCCATCCCTCTTCCATCCATCCCTCCTCTTTTCGAAACTACTCCCTCGCTCCATCCTCCTCCATTCCTCCTCCCTCCATCCCCTCTCCCTCCAACTCTCCTCCCTCCATCTTTCTACCCTCCATCCATCCTCCCTCCATCTTTCTTTCCGCCATCCCTCCTCCCTCAATCCCTCCACACTCCATTCCTTCTTCCTCCATCCATCTTACTTCATCTATCCTTCCTACACCCCTTACCACTCGGTCCCTCCTCCCTCCATCACTCCTCCTTCAGTCCCTCCTCTTACACCCTCTTCCCTCTATCCTTCCTCCATCCATTTCTCCTCCCACCATCCATCTTCAGACCATCCTTCTTCCGTCCATACCTCCTCTCTCTATCCTTCCTCCCTCCATACGTCCATTATATAATCATCTTGTAATTTGTATATATCTTACCGTAACTTTTATGTAATTTAAATTCGTGTAATATGTAAATATTTTAACGAAGTGCATGACGACATGGTTAAATATAAAAAGGGAAATTAAATATCTCAATTTCGTCCTAAATAAAGTCGTTTCTCTGTCTGTCTGTCTCTTCCTTCTCCCCAACCCACCTCCTTCCATCCCTCCTATCTCCATCTCTTCCCCCTCCAAGTTCTACTCTCTCCGTCCCACCTCCATCCGTCCATCCACCATCCCTTCCTCCTCCCTCCCTCCATCTTCCCTTTGTCACTCCTCCCACCTTCCTTCTTCCATCCATCTTTCCTCCCTCCATTCCTCCTCCCTTCATTCTTTCTCCATCCATCCCTCTCCCTTCTATCACTCCTCTCTTCACCGCTTCTCCGTCCATCCCTCCTCCCTCAATCTAATCTACCGCCAACCCTCCTACCTCCATTCCTCTTTTCTCCATTCCTCTTCCATCCATCATTTTTCTATCCACCCCAAGTCTATCCATCGCTCCTCCATCCAACCCTCCTTTCTCCGTCACTCCTCACTCCATCCCTACTACCTCCATCCCTTATTCCATCCATCCCCCATCCCTCCTCTTTCCGTCCCTACTCCCTCCATCTTTCCTCCCCCATTCCTCGTCCCTCCATCTCCTTTTCCCACCATCCATCATCCCTTCAGCTTCCTTCCCTCCATCCCACCTCAACATTCCCTCCACACTCCATCTCTCCTTCCTCCATCCTTCCTCCATCCATCTTTCCTCCCTCCATCTTTTCTTCCTCCATTCCTCCTCCCTCCATCACTACTCATCCTTCCCTCCACACTCCATCACTTCTCCCTCAAACACTCTTCTATCATACCTCCTCCCTCCATCCTTCTCCCTCCATACCTCCTCCCTCCACCCCTCATCATTCAGTCCCTCCTCTCTCCATCACTCCTCCCTCAATCCCTCCTTCCTATATCCCCCATACCTCCATCCATCCATAACTTTTCCCTCCATCCTTCCTCCATTCCTCCTACCTCTAACCCTCCTCCCTCCATCCTTCCTCCCTCCATCCCTCCTTCCTCCATCCCTCCTCCCTCCATCGTTTCATTCTCCATCCCATCTTTTTCCATCATTCCTCTCTACAACCCTCCTACTTCCATCACTCCTCCCTCCATTTCTCCTCCCTCCATCCTTCCACCCTCCATCCCTTCCTCCCTCCTTCTTCCCTCCCTCCATTCTTCCTCCATCCCTCATCTCTCCATCCCTCTTCCCTTCATATCTCCTCCCTACATCCAAACTCACTCCATTCCTCCTCCCTCCTCATTTTATCCCTTCTTCCTTTGTCCCTCCGCACTCCGTCTCTCCTCCCTCCATCCCTCCACAAACCATACATTCCTTCCCTCTTCATTCCCCCACAAAACATACATCTCTCCTCCTTCCATCCCTTTATTTCTCTTCCTTCTATCCCTCCTTCCTCAATTCCTCCTCCGTCCGTACTTCCTCCCTCAAAGCATCCTTCCTCCATCCCACCCACTTCAACACTACTTCACTCCTCTCTTTATCTCTCCGCCATCCTTCCCTCTACGCTCCATCACTCCTCCCTCCATCCCTCCTCCTATCATCCCTCCTCTCTCCATCCCTTCTCCCTCCATCCCGGCTCCTTCATCCCCTCCTCCAGCCATCCCTTTTCCCTCCTCCCTCCATTACTCCTCCCTCCATACATCCCCTCTCTTTCCTTCATCTCTCTATCCATCCACCCTCCATCCCTCTATCCCTCCTCCCTTCATCCCTCCACCCTCTATCCCTCCGTCCTCCATTCCTCCTCTCTTCCATCCATCCCTACATCCTCCATCCCACCTCCCATCCTCCCTCCTCCCTGCATCCCTTCTCCCTTCATCCCTCCTCCTTCCATCCCTCCTCACTCAATCCCTCCTAGCTCCGTCCTTCCTCCCTCCATATCACCTCTCTCTTTCTCTTATCCCTCTATCCATCCTCCCTCCATCCCTCCTTCCCTCCTCCCTCCATCCCTCCTCCCTCTATCTCTCCTAACTACATCTTTCCTTCCTCCATTCCTCCATCTTTCATCGCTCCATCCCTCTTCACTCTATCCCTTCTCCCCCTATTTTTTCTTCCTCCACCCCTCCTGCCTACATTCCTACAACTTCCATCTCTCCTCTTCTATAACTCCTTCCTCCATCTTTTCACACGCCATCCCTCATTTCCTCCTTTCTCTATCCCTTTTCCACCATCCCTCCTCCCTCCATTCATTCCCCTACCATCCCTCCTCCCTCCATTCTTCCTCCATCCATCCTTCCTCCCTCAATCCATGCATCCCACCTTTTTCCATCCCTCTTCCCTCCATCACTTCCTCCATCCTTCCTCCCTCCGTCCTTCCTCCTTCATCCATCGTCCTCCATCCATTCTCCCTCCTTCCCTTCTCTCTCCATCCCTCCGCCCTCCATTCCTACTCTATCCATCCCTACTCCCTCCATCCCTCCATCTCTGCTTCTATATCCCTAGTCCTTACAATCCCTTTTCTTTTCATCCCTCTTCCCTCCGTTCTCCTCCGTCCGTCCCTCCTCCCTCCATCCAACATTCCTCCATCTTTCTCCCTCCATCCTTACAATCCTCCTCCCTCCATCCTTCCTCACTCCATCTCTATTCCCTCTGTCCCTCCTCTCTCCATCCCTCCTCCTATCATCCCTCCTCCCTCCATCCTTCCTCCCTCAATGCTTCCTCCCTCCATCCTTCCTCCGTCCATCCTTCCTCCCTTCATCCTTCTTTCCTCCATCCCTATTTCCTCTATCCGTCATCCCTCCTTTCCGCCTCCCTCCATACCTCCTCCCTCCATTTCTGCTCCCTCCATTTCTGCTCCCTCCATTTCTGCTCCCTCCATCCCTCCTTCTTGCATCCCTACTCCATCCATCCCAGCTCCCTCCATCCCTCCTTTCTCCATCTCTCCTCCGTCCATCCCTCCTTTCTCCATCCCTCCTTTCTCCATCTCTCCTCCCTCCATCCCTCCTCTCTCCATCCCTCCTCCTCCATCCCTCCTCCCTCCATCCCTCCTTCCTCCATCCCATTTCCCTTCATCCGTCCTAGCTCCATTTCTCTTCTTTCCATCTTTCCTTATTCCATCCCTCCTCCTACATCCCTCTTCCCTTCATCCCTGTTCCCTTCATCCCTCCTTTCTCCATCCCTCCTCCCTCCGTTTATCCTCTTTCCATCCCTCCTCTTTCTCACCTATCATCGTCTCTACTTTCCTACTCCCCTCTCCTCTCTCCCCTCCCTCTCTTCACCCCTCCTTTCTTCTTTCATCATCACTTCCTCTCTCCTGCATCTCTCCTTTCCTTCTACCTCTCTTGCTTCTTTCTCTTTCCATCCATCCTTATTCCCTCTTTCCCCCTCCCTCCTTTGTTATTCCCTCCTTTTTCCCTCTCTTCTTCTCTCCCACCTCTCGTTCTCCCTCCCTCACTCCCTCTTTTTCTCTTTCTCTTCCTCTCTCACGTCCTCTTTCTTCCCTCTTTCCTTTCTCCTTCCCTTTCTCTCTCCTCCCTCTATTCCTCTCACTTTTCCTCCCTTTATTCTTCTCTCCCTTCCTTCCTCCCTTCATCCCTGTTTTCTCCCTCTCTTCCCCCTTCTTTCTCTCTTTCTTGCTCCCTCTCTTCCTCTCTCCCTTCCTCCGTCTCTTCCTCTCTCCCTTCCTATCTCCTCCCTCTCTCCTTTCTTCCTCCCTGCCTCTTCCATTTTCTGCTTACTTTCCCGACATCTTTTTCTTTCATTCGCTTTTCAATACAACTCCGACAAATCAATTTATTGGCTTTGGCTTTATTTAAACAATCACGCATTTCCAAATTTATGCCCTTTTTTCTACTTTTATTTTAGTTGGCATGTGAGAGATCTTTGTCATTCTCAATTTTTTCTCGTTTTCTCTATACTTTTATGCCCTTTGTTTGGCGGATTTGGTCCCAAATCTCCATTTTTGCATTTTTTGCATGCCGTTTAACTCACTGGTCAGACGTACTTTTCGGCTTGACGCATGGGAATGGGTGACTTAATGCTATGAATCGATGCCCAGGTATGGCAAAACGTAGTTGTACCGGAAAAACTTGGAACTACGTGTTCACAATGTCTCGCTATTGTGACGTCACCACGGGGTATCGCTCACCTCCTTTCCCTCCCGTTTTAATAGGTTAATACTATATATTGGATGGACAGAAGAATTCGACTTAAATGAAAGAATGTTGAATTGCATTTAAGAAATCAAATTTATTGCCGTATATATCACATTGCTAGAATACAAAGTCATTATCAAACTTTAAAACAGTGAGGTATTTGTACATAAATACAACACATAAAAATTAATAATTGCAACCAACTTTTATAACGTTAATACCTTTAATGCATGGAGACGCACCTAAGGGAAAGTCACACGATTGTCGGAAAATATATGGCAAAGTGATTTTCATTCTTTTCGGCGATAGTCCCGTGTTCGTACGGAAATCCTCTCCCATCTATAGGAAGAATGAAAATGAATTTCTAAAATTGTCAATCATTAATTATAACAATTATCTACATGCTAAACCTGAAGAAGTTGATACAGGAAGCAATGGGCATGCTTCAGATGTTGCTCCAAATCTAACTTAAGTTTATAAACAAGTTTTTATTTGAGAGTCATATATCATATTGCACAATAAAATGTCCACTTTGTTTATTTTTAATATATTATAAGCACAGTTGTATTTTATGACCATCAGGTGTTCTTAGCAGTCACAGTAAAACCATTTAAGATCCATATGTATTAATAAAATAACAAGGGAAATTTTGTTACGGAAATTTCAATTTCTAGATCGAAAAACAAATATTTCTAAATACGTTTTGAAACAAAGAACACAGAATTATCTTAACGTCAAGGAATACAAGCAAACGCGTAATAAGAAACAAGAAATAAACAAGTGAGTAATTTATGTAAATAATTCATTATATTTAAAAATAAAACATAATATATGATAATCAAAATGAGACATCGCTATGGTATCCTTATTTCATTATATTACGAGTACAATTCTATTCCCGAACGTCTACATTGCAGTTTAACTTCCAAAGAACTCACTATAATCTATGAATAACCACGAGATGTTTTAAATATAAATTTCAATTACTCAATATAAAAATTACGGCTTATTTTGCGAACAATTGACACGTACCATATTCACGCCTAGGACAATGGATGGCACAGCTAGGTGAAGTAAGTGAGGCTTAACACATAAAAATGTGAAACATTTCCTTTCAAAATGCTTCTCGCACACAAAGAACGGGAGAAATTTCTTTCCTTCCTTCCTAGGAGATCTATCCAGTGGAGCTATCTGTTAAGAAAATATAAAAGCATTCTCACAAAACGCAATCACATAACACTTTGTAGAACTATTTTGTCAGAAATTATTCAAAAATATATGCTGTTTTTAAGACAGGTTAGGCTCTGTTGATTGGAGATCTGAACAAATTCATTCAAGCAGCAATGGAGGATTTCTATGATTCAAAATGTCGGAAGTCGACTGCGCGCCCCACTCTAAGTTGACCTCCGTCCCACCGTGAATCTAGATTGCTGTGGTTGTGGCTGCGACTGCAGCGCTTCCCAGTGGACAGAGAAACGTACGAACTACGTGTAAAACATGGGCCTCTATTCTCCCATAAGAGTTTCATACCCCTGGTTCTGACTAAGGCTTTGAAACCGGTTTTTACCGTGCCCTGTTAAACGGATATTTTTCGAATTTTCTTACTAGTTAATTGTATTCGATTAACCGAGTTTTTTGAAGGGAGAAAATATGCTTGCCATAATAAGTTTTTAAAAATCCGAGTGAAAAGAATTTGTTGGAATAAATAAGTATTCTTAGAGGACCCCTTCAGGCGTATGTTATTTCACAAAAAAATAAGTTAAAACACTAGCATTTGTCAACTGTTGTAATGGATATTTAGGGAAACAACAAAAAACTATTTTTAAGATCGTTTATTTGTTTTTTGGTGCATCACGGGATTTGTGGGTTAGTAGTGAGGTAGGAATAGTCAAGGTTAAGGCGAATATCGACTTATATCGCCGTCTCCAGCGGTCTTGCAGTTGACTCTCGGCTGTCAGTTTTCAACGCAATTACAAATATTCAGCATAATTTTACAGCCAGTGAACTAGTTTTTTCTGTGGCCAATAACTCTTTGACCAAAATTCTTATTTCTATGAAATACGAAACACTTTATGCTCTGGTATTCCAGAAATATTATTTTTTAAACATTAATAAATATTTTTTCTTGTATTCTTTTGTGCTTTTGTACAAACAATAATTTTTTGTACTTACGAAATATTGATTGTCGTTTTATTATAAAGCTTTATTTTAAAATCATATAAAATAACTTGTTTTTCTTGAATGTATTCTGTTCAAAATTTTGTTATGCTAACCATTGAACGAGCTTCATTTGCTAATAAAATTTTATTTACAGCAAAAATAGGCAGTTTTTCTTGTATTCCTTTGGAATTTATTTAATTAAACATATCTAAAAATTAATTTTGGGTTTCTATTTTACCGGTTAATTACCGGTTAACGGGTTAGCTGATGATCCTTTAACAAAAAAACCGGTTACTGAAAATTATGGTTAATTGGAAGCCCTAGTTCTGACCATTGGGAATCCGACTACTTAGCTTCTACCCCAGGGTATTGTAAACTACGGCTTTCGGGCCGCATCCGATCCATAATAGCATTTTATGCGGCCCCCGAAGATAGGATGAAGATTTAATCCGTAACATTAAATTAAAAAAATGTTGTATATTTTAATCAGTTGTTGCCATGATTCCTTGTGACTTTGCCTGGTGTATTTTTAAAGCCGGAAAATGTTCAATACATGATGTTTATTTTAAAAATCACAGGTGATTTTTAATGATGATGTAAATTCTAACCCATTGAGTCACTCGCGACATCTCATACGGCCCGCCAAAGCACTCACCTCTACGAATGCGGACCGCAACGTAAAGAGGCTGCACTCATCTGATCTACCCTCTGCTACAGACCTGCAGATTTGCAAGTTAACCGACTCGACTCTCGGACGTCCGCAGCAAATGTTGCTGTTATGGTGGAATCATCAGCCGCTCTTTGCGGACGCCAATCGGATTCAAAGTTTGCGGATACGGGTCGGGTGTGGATATGGAAATCCGTAACCGTGCAGGACTCTTCCCCTTCTTCTAATATTTTTCATTGAGGACAGATAGGAATCTGTCGAAAATTTATAGAGAGGGGAGGGCATGCGTGTACGTGCATCCCATGCAGAATGGTGGAAAAGCAATTTCGTTTTGTATGCCACTGTAAATGGTGAATTAAATATTTTAGATAATCGAAATACAAAGCTATGTTGGCTACCTGATTAAATATTATAAACGGGAAGGAAAAACGAAAACAGCAACCGTAAATTGCGAAGTTAGGACAATGTGGTATCAATTCGAAAGTTGTCGGTTGGGTGAGAGACTTCCTCTCGAATAGGGAACAGATAGTTGTCATCGATGGGAAATACTCGTCCCCCGTTAAAGTTGCTTCGGGTGTTCCTCAGGGAAGTGTATTGGGCCCTCTGCTCTTCTTAATCTATGTAAATGATATGTGCTCGGTTGTTCGTAGTAAAATTAGGCTTTTCGCCGATGACACCGTTCTATATAAAGAAATAAAAAATCAGGAGGACCATCAGTCTCTGTGTGAAGACTTAAGAGCCATTTCAGCGTGGTGCAAAGAATGGCAAATCGAAATTAATTATACTAAATGTGCCGCAGTCACGTTCTGGAAAAGTAAGAACAAAGATTTAGGTTTCGAATATAAAATAGATGAAATGAGTATTCGACAAGCTGAGTATGTAAAATATTTAGGAGTAACCATTTGTCGAGATCTTTCGTGGGACATGCACATTCGTCGAGTTATAGGCGCGGCCAACAAGAAACTGGCATTCATAGGTAGAATAGTACGGAACACTACAGAGAAAGTACGCGAAACATGCTACTTATCACTGGTAAGACCACAAGTGGAATACGCAGCGAGCATATGGGATCCGTACGAGAAGGGACACATAATTCAACTAGAAAGAGTACAGCGCAGAGCAGCCAGATTTGTAAAACAAAAGTACGGACATAAGGAAAGCGTCACCTCTTTATTGAGCGATTTGAACTGGGTATCACTGGAGGACCGTAGATTGGACTCAAGGTTGAAACTTCTAGAGAAATATAGGTCAGAATGTCTAAAAGAGGAGGTAGTGGGAATAATTGTGGCACCGACGTATATAGGTAGAAATGATCGAGACGATAAAATACGTGAGATCGATTGTAGGACGGAGCGTTATCTAGGCTCGTTCTTTCCGAGGACAATAAGAGATCACAATAGGAAATTTCGAATTGCGTTAGACAATCTTTAGGTAGGATTTGGTGCATTGCACCCCCTGCCACCCACCAACTTGGTGAATTGCAGGGTAACTTGTAGATGTAGATGTAGATGTAAATAAAGATGAAAACCGATCAAAAGATAAGGACGTTATTTCCCCGCAATATAGCGATCGACAGCGACGATTTTACATTCAGGAAATCCGTAGCCGTCCCGGAAGTCATTTTATACTAAGTAACAACTATTCCGGAGATTATCCCGCAATAGCGCGAAGTGTTACAAGCGCCATCTCTCGTCATTACATAATTTTTTTGTACAACCCGCTCAAAAGGTTAAATGTTATGTTCAATGCACAAAAGCCTACCTAGTATTTTTCTCATATTGTCCTAGGAAAAAGCAAGCCTCGATGACGCTCTGTCCTTCAACCGATCTCGCGTTTTATTGTCACGATCGTGTCCATCTCTATGCTCTCTGGTGCCTTAATTATTCCTAAAACCTATTCCGCTAGACCTTCCAGAGGCCTTAACCTAGCGTTTAATCTGTGATACTCCGGAGATACCCAGTCCAAATCCCTCAAAAATGATGTCACGCTTTGCTCATTCATTTGTTTTACAACTCTGCCTTCTCTACGTTGGACTCTTGTTAGATCAATTATGTAGTCCTTCTCATGCGAAACTAATACCATTGATGCGCATTCTACATCTGATCTAACTAATGATAAATAACACGTCTCATACTCTTACTACTATTTTGCCCATGAAAGCCACTTTATTGTTAGATGCGTCTATAATCCGACAATTGTACGTGTTTTAGAAAATATCACGACAAATATAGAGATAAAAATATTTAACATACTCAGATGCTTGAAGAATCAGTCCATCGATTATAAATTAGAAATCAATCTCTTTGTTCTTTCTTTTCCAGATAGTTACGACGAAGCATTTTCGGTAATTGATTTCGATTTGCCATTCTTGCACCACGCGGAAATAGCTCTGAAATCTTCCTTCTCGGACTGATGGTCATCCTGATTGTTTATATCTCTATATATATAGCCTAATTTAACCACTAAATACTGAGCAGATACCATTTACGTAGATTAAGAATAGTAGAGGGCCTTAGACACTTAACCCGTAAACAGAGATAGCTCAAACACTTTTGGCTGGTGATGAATAAGTGAGAGGGACTCATTAAGCCAAAACAAGGATATTGATAAGCCCTATGCATTTCGCCCACGATGTGGGTATCCTCAGGGGCGACAGTGACAGTCGACTTTTTGTCACTGTCGTTGTCAGATCGCCCCTGAGGATGCCCACATCGTGGGCGAAATGCATAGGGCTTATCCATACCCTTGTTTTGGCTTCAGGAGTCCCTCTCACTTATTCACTTAACCCGTGTAAAACCTATCGTGAATTCAACGTAGAAAGAGAATTTTCCAAATATGGCTACCAGCAGTTTTTATTTTAGAAGTAGCCTCTCGCCCAACTCAAAACTTTCGGATTGATACCTTATTTTTTAAGCTTTGTTATTAATTTTTGATGAGGTACTTTATCAAACGGCCTCGACCTGCATATTTTTCTCTTCGCTTCTCAATAAATCGTTCACAAAAGTTCCTAAGCCGTGATTCGCATTATCTGCCCTACCGGAATTCGTGCTGGTATTCGTTTAGTGAAGAATGACTATGTAAATAGCACAAAATAGAGCTACATAAATATCAAGTACATATCTTACACTAAAAAGATGTTAAGTAGTAGTAAGGTCTATGATGGAGAAAGTACTCTATTTAATATCTAGCGTTGTTTAATAAAAACAGCTTCTTAAGAATTCTCAACGTTAAGTTAATAATGTGAAAATGAGTATCAACTTTGGAAATTTTTCATTTTTAACGATGCTTAAATTTTTCTAGTAGTGGGCCACTTTTAATTTTACTCTTGTATTGGCGGACCGCTCCAATTTTTTATTGTACTCATTCAAATTATCATAACATTTTCTCTTTAAGAAAGTATAGGCTGCATAATACTAGTTTCATAATATTAAATCTACCAGTAGTAATATATTTGAAACTGCAAAGAAATTTTGCTCTTTGTTTATTTAAACATATTTGGAGAAATTGGTTTCCATTTGCATGGCTGAGATTTATGGAAGATTTTGCAATTGATCCTCAGATAACTTATTTATGATTTAATTTTTAATTTTGATAAGTATGTAAAAATATATGTGCTTTCAACTGTGACTATTACTTCTTTTGAAGGTGATCTAAAATTGAAATACTCTTCCAATGATAAGCTTTTATAAAAGTATACGAGATTGTTTTCCTTAAAATGTTTTTTAATCATATAATTGTTGCTCTATTACCATGTTTTCAAGTACTAAAATATTAGCAACTGCACTATGGTGAACCCAATTTAGAAATTATGACGTGTTTTCAAATACCTTCGCGAGCTGGATAAAAATAAATGACGGGCCGTAGTTTGTGGATCACTAATTCAAAGTGTATCTATTTCGTTATCTAAAACTCCACGAACGCCTTTGCACTTCTTTCTTAACGTATACGCAACCGAGTTTCTTTTTTTAGGTTTCTTTCTCCATGAGTATCTTCAAAGGCTCTATTGTGGTGACGTTCATAGTCGCTACTAACAGAGTTATGTACTTCGTGGAATACTATTTTATTCCCGCTTTTCATATATATATAGAGATGTTTGGACACTCATATTTTTCTTCTGCTGGTCATACTTCTATTGGCAGAACAGTAATCAGTAATCCATGTTTGCTTGTTTAAGCTCCCACCTATATGCCGGTATTTAGTCCAACCTGGCCGTCAATGTTACACCGTTTTGGCAAAAAATGAACTTGACGCACATTTTCAGCCAGATTATCTAGAATCGAACGCTTTTGAGGTGAATTGCCTAAAATTAGCAATGATTATTTGGTTCTGGCTGTTTCTGGCGTAATCACTTTTCAAAGCAAGGCAGGAATATTGTGAAAACCTCCTAACATATCTGCCATCGCAATCTAGGTTTTTATTTGGTCAAAACGAAATGGACTCGCTACTCAGGGCTCTTGTATTTCTTTGCTGGCAGGTCAACAAAGGTTTGAGCTTCACACTTCCAGAAGTACCATTAAACCGAAGTTGCCTTAACTAAAAAAAAAACAGAAAAATAGCGATGTTTAAAAATTCCAATTCCAACATCGTTGTTATTTTGTGTTTTATTTATTCCCCAAAGTTATGGCACAAACTGTGAATTGTGGCATCTTATTTTCCTTGGAATTCCAGTTTCATCTATATTGAAAACTTAGTAAAGTTGCCTTGGGTTTGGCTTCGCCGGCTGTTTGTCCGCAATTGCAGCCTCACTTAGCGACGACGCCTTTTCTTGCCTTTGTACAACAACGTACAATATTTAGCGGCAACATAAATGCAGAGAATAATGTAAGGTAATTCTACCCAATATGGCGTATCTAAGCTTTATTAACTTTTTAAGCATCTTTCCCAAATGCTGAAATTAAAACTAACATAAGGTACTCTTAGAGAGTTTAAGTAAACAGAAAAAATATTACAACTATAACGCTTCAACATGGAATTACTGGTTAGCATTTCTGCAAAACCATGCTGTTAGGCCATATTAGGAACATATGACCTCAATATGGCCTATTGGGTTATTGTTAAAAAAATAAGAGATCAAGAATCTGAAATATTTATCAAGTATCTTGTATAAAAATTCTAATAGTTGATTGCTTAGAAATGGTTACAATAAAATGTCAGTAGGCAAAAATAACTAAAAATGAGAGAAGAAAAGCCAAGATTCTAATTTTACGCAGGTCAACATCATTCAATTGTACCACCAAAGGTTTAGGCACATGAGGTCAAAATTTAATTTAAATAATGAAATGAACAACAAAATGAGGTATAAAGTCATTAAAAAAAAATCATTGTCATTATTTAAGGCTCACAAAATGGGAAAACGGCCTACATAGGCTGTAATGGGGAGACTTGGACTAGTAAAACATAATCCGTTGGGACCACATGGCCTCTAAATGAATTGCCAAACCAATCACACCACTAATAGTAGAGACAATTATCTTGTAGAATGCTTAAGATCAAAATAATTAATTTACTTTTACTTTTACAAACAATTACTTAACCAACATCTTGAAATTAGTTGCACGTAATCACAAACGCTGGTCTCAAACAAAACACTTCAGCAAATTCAGCCAACTGAGCGCGTCCAGCGGAATTCCATATAAACACAGTTGTTAGCAGTCTACCAATATATTGCAATCACCATCTATCAATTTTGTCACGAAGTACATTCGATACGGCGATTAGATCATATTAATTACAGTTACCTTACAATGAATGATTGCTAGGCATTATAGATGCCGGATGCCATCAAAATGTTAATTCGTCGGACTTGGTTCAACAATTTTATTTAATTCAACATGATGTACATAAAACAAAAATACTAGAGAAAATTAAGAGACGAAGGAAATTTCACTCTTCCATATATTGTATATTTTGTGCTCGATAATGTATTTAGTGCATTATGCCTCGTATTTGAAAATTTTATAAAAAATTCAAAAAGAGAACTATTTTCGAATTCGAGATTTCAACGGAAATACAGGTTTTATGATCGCTACTTTCTCGATCATATCTATTATATATATTAAAAAGAATTTTGTCCTTCACTCTGTGTTTGCACGGTTTGCACGTTTGCATGTTTGCAGAGTTGTAGCACATTTTTCATTTGCATTTTAAAATCACTTGAAATTGTGATATAAATACGGAACTTGCACCATACGACGCCTAAAAGAATGAATATTTATTATCCAGCCATTGATTTTCGAATACGTGTCGAATCGTTTTACAAATTTCTTATTAACACGAAAATTTGTATAAATTTTAGACGACAAAATTTTGTAGTCAATGGCGACGTTATTGTTGCTGATCTAGCAAAATTACGTCTATATCTAAGAGCAATGACAAACTTTGATGTTGTATTTAAAATCAATTGTGAGAACTCTTCTTATATATTTTGAATCCATTTTTATCGAAAGGAAAGTAATGATGACCTAATTCGAACGATAGGTTTGTTTGCTGCAGTGCCATTTCTAAGGCGTGGAAGAAATGCGAACGAACATACGACCGCTAATATTTTAATTAGTTTTTTGTTTCTACTAGAGCAACCTCTTTATGAAATGCCGAAAAATCGGAAATAAATTGAATATAATCGTATAATATGAGGGAGGAGATTGGAAAAGAGAAAATAAGGAAGAATGGGAAGTGCCTTAAATTTAATATTTAATCCGCACATACCCGTCATATTGACGGGATTTTGTACTAGTGTGAATAATAGAAATTTCGTGAGCGCTATAACCAATCAACACGAAACTTAACATTAAAACTGATTAAATTTTGTCTAAAATTGGTCAACCGAAAATTAGAGTCTACGCTTGTTATTTTTCGGTTTTTGCCAAATATATCCTTTATAGCTTCATCAACCCATTAGTACATAGTGTCCCAAAAATAGGACGTTAGGTTCAGATTTTTTAAAATTCGTTATTGTTTCTTAAATAAATATTTTATGGTTTGATATCATGAACTGATGATATCATGAAGTTCCGCTTGACAATCCTGTAAATGAACGACAAAGTGTTGGGAACCACGAAAACGTTGTCCAAATACAAGTTGGCCTATTAAAATAAAGAGAAAAATATTATTTTCCGTTTGTGAAAAGACTGAACATCTAATTGAATTGGCCGCATTATAAGCAGGCCAAAACGAAAAAATACAAAAACTGCCAATTTGACCAAATCAACCACTGACAAACATTATGGAAAAACTGTGTGGAGGTGATCACAGTGCGCTTTCAATTTGAAAGTTTCGGTCGTAAATGCATGGCTTCTATCACGCAAAACAGGTCAGTAAACTCAACTTCTTAAGTTCAAGCAAAATTTAGCCAATTCCCTTCTGAAAACCAATAGAGCGACATCACGCCAAGAGCAGTCAGCATCAATCAGTATGCTATGATGGACTAAATCACTGGCTGATCCAGAACCAGATACAGTGAAGTTGCCAGAATTGCAGTGAAATGGCGAAATTCATTTGCAGTAAATGTCAGATTGGGCTTCATCCCACATGCTTTAGAGATATCCACACATCGAAACAGTCACAATGAAAATATTATGATTTTTCGCTATGTTCTTATGTTCACTTGAATGTATAGCTACCTAAACATGTAGTTGACTGTTTAGAATGTTTGTTAAATTTAATCTTAAAGGACAACCGAAATGAAATTATAAAAGAAAAACAATAAACACATTTATACTTTAGTAATTTTTACTGTATATCAAAATCATGCATTTTTATATAGCTAACCCCCATGCATAGCGTCACAAAAATAATATCTTGAGTACCAAAATATTTTGAAACAAAACTTTTAATCGTTAGTAGTTTAACAGGATATATTGGTCACAGAACAATTAAAAAAACCACAAAAAATACGTTTAAACAACTTTATACACTAATGGGTTATTGTAAATATGTGTCATTATCCAAGTTGTAGATTATATAACTTTCAAAAGTTTTATTTGAAACATTTTCATAGAACGGATTATATCAGAGTTATAATACGTCGATTGTGATTATGAATTTATGTTCACTGCATTAAATATCGCTAGCTGATAGCTTTTTATCGTTGCTATAATAAAACTTTTTGAATTGTTGATAGCGATACCATCGCCGTCAAGTGTAATTTTAATCGCTAATATTTTGCCCTATAATTTGACGATTATTTTTGCTACCCATAGCAACATATAACAGTTTCGTTTACATATAGTTTTCATTGTGAAAAGCGATTAAAAGTATCTTTCATTGTGAAAATAATCCCAAGTGTTTAAAAATTATTCATGCGTGTAATTGCTGATAGCTATTATTGAGGAATCTGCTATTGGGAGTAACTTGTGTATATAGGTACAATTGCAAACTATGCATAGAGAAAGTCATTTGCTGGACACATCAGAGTTTTTGAAATCACTGTTCTTTCTGTGTTATTAACAGGTTTGGATCAACGTAGAAGCTTTTGCAAAATGCTATTAGAAAAGTACATTTAAAAATAATTAGAAATTTGAAAGAGTTTGATATTTTCTCTGGAGCGCATTGTTAAACAGAATAATAGCCAGTTTTCCTCCTTAGCGTCTCCGATAGTCAATTGTCACAACTTATCCTTGCTCCGACAGGAACATTTAAACTTTTGTTTAATTTACAAGAGTGATCGTTATGAAAATCATTTATCTGGAATACAAACTCATTCATTATTAGAGAATATTGCATTTTGATTTTTTTCCTCATGAATAAAGTACAATTTTTATCTTAAACCATAGAAAATTGGGAAAATAATTGCTATATAACGAGATTCAAAAGTATTTGCAATAAAGCATCGTTTTAAAATAATCAAAGTTCATGAAAATTATCTTTTTATTTGAATTTGCAAATGCAGTGGGAATCACTTACCACGAAAACGGATAAGAGGAAATTTTGGTTAATATGAAATGTATGTTGGCACTGTTCTCGTAACTTTTTTAGTAAATATTTCTTCGTTTAACGAGACAAACAGACAACACGAATATTTTGCTTAACGTGAAAATTATTTTTGGTTCGAAGAATATATAACTATATGCAAAATCTTTCAGATAACTCGAAATGGCAGTTGGAAGAAATAGTTTTCTCCCAGCCATTCCCTTCGTCTCTCAACTGCCTTTTCCTATTCCCAAATCAAATTATTTTTAACGCAGCGTATTACGGGTTTTCAAAATAAAAGTTTTAGGCTAATATTTATCTAACTACTATTATAACAAATCATGCAATACATTGTCAAATAAATTTATAAAAATTGTTCACTAAAATTTAGAGGTTAATACTAGCATTAGGAATTAAATGGCAAATGAATCAATTACTGAAATTAGTGTTATTCATAATAAAGGAAATGATGACCCATACTTCCATCAAAACTTTTCACACGCAATTCGAATAACTCAAATGTTTATGCCCGTCATCCATATTTCGCGATAATCGCTTCCACTGTATATTTTTTATAAAATTAAGTAGTCTTTTATTGTATCATAAAAGAGATGTTTTTCGTTTTACATTTGGTAATATCGTCTTCGTGTTATTAGTGATGCATATGATATGAAAATACAAAAACCAAAGGTATTACGAAGATTTGTGAGGAAAATCCGTATTCTGATACGGTAATTTTACTTATTTAATCTAATCCCGGAGCCGACTATGTTTCATTTAGGACTTTGCGAAGGCAACTATCTGTTTTTTAATTGATTTTTTCCATATTGGGAGCTGATTAATTTAATAGAATTTTTTCGTCCAACGAAAAATACCTAAGAGGCATTTCGCGGATTATGGCATTGCACAGATTTCGTATGAAATCGCTCGTTCATTTTCCGTTGGTGTGTGTTCGCGCAGTTACGGAACGCCATCAATTCGACGGAGCGATGCCAGCACCGTCGTGTTCATTCGCAACGACTAAAAAAATAAAGAGCATCGATGGGTTCGGAGTCTATTTTGGTCGAAAAGTTCTTGTTTTCATTCGCCATTATGAAGTACAAGGCTGATATCTGCATTCCATTCTGAGTCATGGAGAGTTTCCATCCAACCTCCATCTACCTCCTCCTCTATATCTTTCTCCCTCCGATCAAACGGAAAGCGTTTTGCATCACGGGTAATTCGAATGATTACTGGCAGTGTTTAGTGCTTTGGCAGATTACCGGGTGCGCAGAGAGGAGAATTCGAATCCATTACGAAAGCGAAGTACCGATGGCGCTGTTCCTCGCTCTTTTGCTCATCACTGGTGCGTGGTCGATTGTTCGAGTAAGGTCTACTATCTCCCATCCCATTCTGCTATCTCCTCTCCATCCCTTCCCTTCTACCATCTCTTATCCATCCTTCCCCTTCTACATCTCTCTCTCTCTCTGGATGTACGGCTCTCCATCTACCTCGTTTGTAAATGCCTCCATTGAGGCAATAATGTCAGACAACATGCGATCTCAGTAATCAATGTTAAGTGTTGTGTGTGAGAAAGAGAGAGAGTGGAATTGGAGGGAAAGAGGAAGAGAGAGAATAGAAGAGAGAGAAGGTTGAATTGGAGGAAGGGAGAGAGAATGAAACTGGAGGGAGGGAGGAAGGGAGAGAGAGAGAGGAAGAGAGAGAAGGTTGAATAGGAGGAAGGGAGAGAGGGTAAAACTGGAGGGAGAGAGGAAGGGAGAGAGTGGGGAATTGGAGGAAGGGAGAGAGGGTTGAATAAGAGGAAGGCCAAGAGGGTTGAGTTAGAGGGAGAGAGGAAGTGAGAGAGGGTGAATTTTAAGTGAGGGAGGGGGATGAGAAAAGAAGTAATTGGAGTGAGAGAGTGGAAGGAGAGAGGAAGGGGAGAGGGTGGAATAGGAGGGAGAAGAGAAGGTTGAATTGGAGGGAGGGAGAGAGCATGCAATTGGAGGGAGGGAGGGAGAAAGAGGGTTGGATTGGAGGGAGGAAAGAAGGAAAAAAGGGTGTGGAATTGGAGAGAGAGAGAAGTTGGATTTGAAGGGAGGGGGGGAGGTGAGAAAGGGTTCTCATCCCCTTCCCTCTTAGAGGGAGGGAGGGAGGGGGATGAAAGGGTTGAATTGGAGGGATGGAGAGAAAGTAAGATTGGAGGGAGGGAGGGAGAGAGAGGGTTGAAATGGAGGGAGGAAAGACGGGGGAAAGAGTGTGGAATTGGAGGGAGAGAGGGTGGATTTGAAGGAAGGGAGGGGGATGAGAACTCTTTCTCCTCCCCTTCCCTCTTGGAGGGAGGGAGGGAGGTAGGGGGAAGAGAAAGGGTTTAATTGGAGTGAGGGAGGAAGTGAGATAGGGTTGAATTGGAGGGAGGGTGAGAGGGTAAAATTGGAGGGAGGGAGGGAGGGAGAGGGTTGAATTGGTGGGGGGGAAGAAGGTAGAAAGAGTGTAGAATTGGAGGGAGAAAGGGTGGATTTGAAGGGAGAGAGCGGGATGAGAACCCTTGGAGGGAGGGAGGGAGGTAGGGGGAAGAGAAAAGGTTTAATTGGAGTGAGGGAGGAAGTGAGATAGGGTTGAATTGGAGGGAGTGATAGCGAGAGGAGGGAATGGTGCGTTTCTCTGTTTGTGTTGCGCCGCGTACATTCGCGCATGTGTGCGTGTAATTAAACGTTCCTTTATGAGAGCGATTGTTAATGAACGACGCTTTTCGGATCTTCCTGCGATCACTATGGAAACAGCATTACTTTCATTTATGTATCTGGAAAATTTATTTTACCTTAGCAATAGGCTTGAGAGGCTAGGATTTAGCATCGGAATACCATCATTTTATATTGTTCATGCGTCATGCGTACATTTTGACTATAACCAGGTCAGTCAATTTATGTTTCATGATATAGCTTTGAATCGGCATTTATAACTCTGTAGGGTATTTAGTATATTGAAGTTGGTCATTTTATACCTTACGACAAGCATTATTATTCTATTGTGGGTTATTATAAATATGAAACTCTTCATAGAAGTCAAAAAGGCTTATTTTTCAATGTCTTGAATAATGAGTACATGGATTTTATTGCAAGGAAGATAAATACAGAAGGCCTTGGAAATACGTATTCAGTTGCCAGGTAACGAATTATTCTAATCGGATTTGATGTAATTGAAAAATTCAGAAAAATTAATCAAGAGTTGAGCTCCAATAATGTTTCATCCTCAAAAATCATCTTATATGAAGATAAATAACACTATAAAACAATAAAATGTTTCATCAACGGCCATTTTATTAGCCGTAGTAAGTTTGTAATTCTTTTATTTCGATTGCAGGAATTATTATTTCACCATTAAAAAGGACACATGTCCTATAAATTGTGATTTATCCATGTTTATTAAAATAATAAGTCGTGAAGTGCTCGTTTAACATGCATTCAGCGCTATCAGACGGCAGCAGTAGGTGGTCGGAGGAGCAATCCCAATTAGCGAAATTCCACATCGGCTCCAACTCGCATTTTGGCGTTCGTTAGAGTAGTATGTTTAGAGAAGTGTATTCCGTAAGGAGATTATCGCCACCCGTTTCGGGTGTCATTTAGTCGCTAGAGTGTTGCTTCGTCTCGAGAAATGCATATTATGACTATCAATAATGGAAACTGTCTCGCTTTGCAACACAACTCAGAAGAAGACGTTAATATTCTATTAATTAATTAAGATCTCCGTCCCGTCGACTGCTTCTCGGGCTCTCCACTTACGCTCTCTCTCTTGAGGTGCTCTGCTCAGTTTTAAATGAGAGGGCGTTACTTTTAATAGGACACCACGCGTATAGCGCTTTCTAGAAAACATGAAAAATACATTGCTTGGAATATCGAATCCTCTTTCTGCGGGTCCACTCATGGCTTTAACTCTATAAATCAAACGCAAAATCTTAGACACCTTAAGGTTTAAATGGATCCTTCTTAAGTTCCATAAGTTTATTCTTCTCAAAGGACGCCATGTTTCCACTGAAAACACAAAATCCTAAACCGGAAGTTTATAGAGAATTTCGACGCTGGAGTTGTATCAAGTCATGCAACTCCTTTACACTAAGATAAACATTTCATATTGCTTGTGAAATTGTCCTTGTGATCGAGAAATTTCCAGGCCGTGCCATTTGTTTCGAAACAATGCAATTCCAAAAATAAAGCTCACCAGCAAATTTGGAAAATCAGGATCGCAGAGTCATTTTCTGTCATACGCACGCTTTGGTGGAACAGGAGAGCAGCGGAAGAGAAGCGTTCTTTACGGTTTCTATGGAGAGCAGACTCAAGGGAGAGTTGTCTGTGAAGGTCATTATGCGTGACGTTTGGAGTAATGCATATTGGTGACAAAGTTTTCAAACAATGGTACGTCCAGGTTGAGCAAAAAAATGAAAAACTGAGCATAAGGAAGTAGTTTTTTGCCGCCGTATGAAGAAGTATACTTTCAGGAAAACCAAAAATAAAGGAAACGTGAGATTCGACTTTGAGAAGTGATTTTGGAATCCAATTATTACAACCTATATTTACTTTCTTGGGATTCTATTAAAGTGAGGTGTTCTCTTCTTAGCTGATTTTCTATTTAAAAAAATTTTTCCCTCCCTCTCGCTCCCCCACCCCTCTCTCTCCCCTCTCCCCCTCTCTCTCCCCTATCCCCCTCTCTCTCCCCTCTCCACCTCTCTCTCCCCTCTCCCCCTCTCTCTCCCCTCCATCTCTCTCTCCTCCCTCCCTCCACCCCCTCCCTCTACCCCCTCCCTCTCTCTCCCCCTCTCCTCCTCTCCCTCTCTCCCTCTCTCCCTCTCTCCCTCTCCCCCTCTACCCCGCTCCCCCTCTCCCTCTCCCCCTCTCCCCCATCCCCCTCCCCCTCTCTCCCCCTCTCCGCCTCTCACCCTCTCCGCCTCTCACCCTCTCCGACTCTCACCCTCTCCGCCTCTCCCCCTATTCCCCTCTTCCCCTCTTCCACTCTCTCCCTCTCTCCCCTCTCTCTCACACACTCTCTTTCTCTCTCTCTCGAAATTTTGTCTTTCTTTGATCTTTTTGATTCACCTGTCGACATTTTCGGATGTCGATTGAGAGATCCAGTATTCCCCGAAGGACCGTTTTTGGTGCATATGTGTTCATCTTCTCTAAATCTGATGAATGATCTATTTCTTAAGTTTTTCAGCATTTGAGAAACTGAATGGAGAGAGGTACTTATTTGCATACTTGACGAAACGTAGGTTTCTGTTTCTATCTTTAGGTGTGAGAGGACTGGTTGGTTTCCAATACTAAGGTCGTCATGGGCTTGTAGATGCCTGTTTCTCGTTTTTCTTTTCACTATCTTTGTAAAAGGTCTACAATATGCTGTACATGAGCCACATGTTTTACTTCAGTGAGAAACGCTTTTCGTAACCCACGTTTCAGTATCACAGCACCATCGTGATACGTGCAATTTTGCATCGCAGTGCTCGATAAGAACTATTCCTCTCCCGTGGCAATGCTCCGTTTTAGCAAACCTGATGTCAAATGTTTTGCTAGTAACTTTCACATTAATAACTTTGCTCGTCCAAAGATTACATTTGGATAGTCATATTGAAGAGACACCGAAAATAAGAATAATGTTTACGCCAGTTAGAAATAACGGAAGCAAAATCAATTAGCTCGTCCAATGCATGATTGTATTATAAAACTCTTTAAATAGATATTCAACGAAACCAAAAATGTTTCCTTTGCAGGTAGATTAACGCAGCACCTACATTTTTTAATTGCTGATTTCTCCGGTGGTATATTCTGCCGAATTATAGATTACGCATTCAACAAACTACTTTTGAATCCGATATTTACGAGAGAAAATATTGTAATAACCGGCCATAACGAATAGCCTCGTAAGTACATATTATATTTCAATTTAGCGTATCCGAAAAAAAGTCTTCCGCGTAACTGGAGCCGCCGTGGCGCGATGCAGTGCAGCGTGTTTCATGTTCGCAGTTTACGTCATACGCTGCTCTCTCCTCGGGTGATTCGATTATATTTTGGGTCTGACGCAGATTAATAATTTCTATAAAGGTTTTTATTGATTTTCCCTAAAAATTAAGATGTTTCTATTTCTGTTGTCGTTTCAATTCCGCTTAATAGATTAGTTGTTTGGTTGGACCATATTCGTGAAACCATACTAAATTTGTTTTGAGATTAACATTACTTATTTTTATGAAACTGAAACTAATGAAACTTCAAAAATATTTAGCAATTTTTTTTGCTTTCATTTGCCTTTACAAGTACCTCATCTTGGTATTTATACAACCGTCCTCATTATTTAAGAACTGTTTGTTTTTTCAAACAAAACACGTTGAAAACAGCCAAAGGTTTGTTCAAATAATCTTTTAACAAGTATGAAAAGGTATAGTCATGTAGGAATACACTAAGTTTTCAAATGGGTTCTTTGAGATCGACAAATTTTAGTAAAATTCCCCTATACCAAATTTCATCAAAATACGTCCAGCGGTTCCCGAGCTAAAAAAGAGGCATTGCAAAATACATGTAGGTCTTCATGCAAAGTGGTCGTTATTTTAGTCCGATTTTAACCAAAATTAGAATCGGTCGACCAATTTTAGTTAAACTTCCCAATACCAAATTTCATCAAAATATGTCAAGCGGTTCCCAAGTTGAAATAAAAAATTTGTAAGCTACATGAAGATCTTCATGTAAAATTGTCGTTATTGTAATCTGATTTTAACCAAAATTGGAATCGGCCGACAAAGTCTAGTAAAACTCTCCAATACCAGATTTTATTAAAATATGTCCGGCGGTTCCCGAGTTGTAAAATTTTTATTTAATATTTCTTTGAATGAACAAAAGAACAAAAAATCGTTTAATTGCGTAAATACGTTATTTCCTTTTCTCTAAATTTATCGTAAACCTTACGATTTACGGGAAAAATTACTTAACAAAAAATTTGTTTTTAATTATTTTATTGAACTTTTGTTCGCTCAGATGAGTAATTAACGAGATGCTTGCGAAATACGTTGTAAATACAGTTAGGTCTTTATGTAAAGTGGTTGTTTGGTAGCCCTGTTTAGTCGATCCGGTTATTTACGTGGAGATTATATATACCAGAGGAGGCCAACCTTTTTCTGTAATGTGCCACATATTATGTCGAAAATGTGTCGCGTGCCACCCAGTGGTGAATCCAAGGGAGAGCGAACCCCCCCCCTCTCTGGATTCATCTTAAAACGTACTCCACATCTTGATTTTTCTTGGCAGCATAACTTTATATTTGGCGTTGAACTTATGTTCACTTTCGAAATTATATCATAATTAAATTTTATATGAGTTACTTCACTTGTAATTATTAAAAATTATCAGGATCGCCCCCCTTGGGGAAAATCGCCGCCCCCTTGGGAAGTTTTTTGATGCGTCTCTGGTGCTATCTAACATTTTTTCCAGCTACGTAAAGAATTACATACATATTATTTTGCATTTTTTGCAAGAAGTGCACAAAGTGAACGCAAATAGGGGAGGTCGTTTCCATCCGTCTGCATGTTAAAACTCAAGAACCGCTGGACGTATTTTGATGAAATTTGGTATTGGGGAGTTTTGCTAGCATTAGTTGACCGATTCCAATTTTGGTTAAAATCAGACAGCAATTACGACCACTTTACATAAAGACCTACATGTAGTTTACAATGTTCCTGTTTCAACTCGGAAACCGCTTGACGTATTTGATTAAATTTGGTATTGGGGAATTTTCCTAAAATGCCGGCGTAGAAATGCCTGCGTTTATCAAACATGAGGGATGTGCCCTACTATTGCGCCGCTGAGGACGGAAGCAGACTATAGCCCACGGAGCTGAGAGCTTGCTAAATAGTGATGCTTGTAAGAAATTAAATTCTACGCATCAGGGCGATTAGATGGGGGATTTGGTGTTTTCAGTAAAAGGCGTCCCTTAGGGACTCGATTCATTTAAACGATATAAATTGCTTGGACCAGAGAAATACTTGCACGAGTATTAGAAAATAGCTTTCGAAACCGCACTTAACTTGGAAATCCAACAGGTTAAGTTTCGTTCCTAATTACAGAAAGTTAGTACACAGAACGCCCATCTATAGAAACGGCGACGGAGACAAAAATCTGAAAATCGCAGGTCAATTTCAAATGCAAGCGTGGAAACTATTTATTATCTAGAGAAACAAGTGGTGACGCTAAGTTCGATTAAAAAAGATAAAGCCATTATATTCAGGGGCAATTTCAATCTTCCGTCAATTGAATGGATGCATAATTGCTTTTATCCCGGTATTAGAGAGCGTGAATCGTGCAAGGCTTTACTTTAAACTTTCGGCAAACACTCATTATATCAGTTAGTGAGATTTCCTACGAGATTTAATAAAATATTAGATTTATTGGCTACTAATCTTCCTGAGCTTATGAATAGGGTATCTGTTGCTTAGAATATAAGCGATTATAAGGCTGTGTACGTGGAGTTTCAGCTAAACATTGAGAAACAGGTTAAGGCTAAAAGAAAGTTTAATGTATCCGCCAATGCCAATTTCACAAGATTTAGGTCTTTACTGCGAAATTAATATACTAATTTTTGCGAGGTAACAGATATTGCAGACGCAAAAGAATTCCGGTGCATGTTCAGAGATATGATGCGAGAGTGGACAGATAAATTTATTCCAAGCAAACTAAAGCGTGAAAATGCAGAACCTCGAAGATACAGCCAGGAAGTTAGGAGCGCTCTCCGAAGGCAAAGAACATTCTACTCACGCGTAAAAAACACATCCTCAACAGCTACGGTCGAACAGATTGCAACATTAAAGCAGAAATACAAGGAGTGTCAATGCGTAATGCGTTTAACAATTACAAAAAGAAGGTTTTACAGGAAACCCTGAAAGAGAACCCGAAAGCATTTTGGTCTTACCTCAGAGAAGTCCAAGGTAGAGGCTCCACTTTTGCGTCACTGAGATCGGAAACGGTAAATGTAGTTCACGATAGTGCGGAGAAAGCAAACCTATTAAATCAACACTTTCAGAAAGTTTTTGCTCCTAGTGACGATGAATGTGAAACCCCTATTCCTATGCATCAGGGCGACTCGTTGGAAGATTTGATATTTTCCGAAAATGGTATCGCGCTCCAACTTCATTCAGTTAAACCAAGTAAATCTCCTGGGACGAAGGAAATACCCGCGCGAGTATTGAAAGTGTTAGCTTATGAAATCGTGCCGTATTTGCAAAATTATATTCGAGAAACCCATTAGGGAATGTGTCGTTCCTAAAGATTGGAATATGGCACACGTTACGTCCAAATCCAAAAATTGTCAGTTGGGTGAGAGGCTTCCTCTCGAATAGAGAGCAGGTAGTTGTCATTGATAGTAAATACTCGTTCCCCGTTAGAGTTGCGTCGGGTGTTCCTCAAGGGAGTGTATTGGGCCCTCTACTTTTCTTAATTTATGTGAATGATATCTGCTCGGTAGTTTGTAGTAAAATTAGACTTTTGCCGATGATACTGTACTACATAAAGAAATAAATAACCAGGAGGATATATATATATATATAACACCTTGTTTCCACCCTCATCACTACCTTTTCTTTTCCTCAAGTTTCCTTAAGGAAAAGGAAAGGTAGTGATGAGGGTGGCAAAAAGGTGTTGAAGGAATCTCAGTGGACACTTACTAAGTTGAGGATCAAGTTGGCAGGTTGCTGAGGGCGTCGAAGAGACACATACAAAACACACACAATAACACGAAAGCTTTTGGGACATTAGTACCCCATAATAGAAAAAGTATGAAATTCTTAAAATTGCAAAGTTTTAATCTATTATTTTTACATAAGGGAAAAACGAAAATCGCTGCGGAAGTGAAATCTTTAGAATTAAAAATATTTATAATGATGAAATATCTTCTGAAATATTAATGTTTTTTCAAGGTGAGATGATATGCTTGAAGAATGCCAGCACCTTCTACTAATATATATATAATATCATAATTACATTAAACAATGATTACTTACTTTCATGTTTCATCTAATCACATTTTTCATATTAGCTAACAAACTGTATTACAAAGAGCAGACATAATTAATAACCTGTACTTAATTTTATTTTTTTTATTCTGACATCATGCCTATTGCTTTTAGGTTCTTACATAAACTCTTTGTCATAGTTTAAACCATAACACTATGTTGGTTTCTTCTTTTTAGATTGTTATATTTTGGTATTTTACAATACATCATGTTTCTTATACTCATGTTATGTGGGAATATTATATTTATCACTAAAATAATTTTCAATGATTATTACATTTAGAAAGCAAATCTATGGGGAGTGCATTAACATCTAAATTTGTTACAGTTCATTCCTTCATGGTGCTGATTCATTGTTTTAATTATTCTGTCCTGTAACTTTTAGGTACATATGTTGTCCCAGATTGTAATTCCATATCTCAAAACTGATTTAACTAGTGCATTATATATTTTCTTTTTAACTTGGTATGGGAATATATTTCTACTGCGAAAAAGTAGAAAAGATAATGTCCTCAGTTTATTATTAATTTTTGCTATATATGCATCTAATTTAAAATTATCATCTTTTACTATACCAAGGTATTTTTACTTAGTGACCTGTTCAAGCTTAGGACAGCAACACTCTGATGTCTCCACAGTTGTATGCAGACATTCATGAGTATGCAGTACATAGTCTACATTCACTCTCCTATACACCATGTTAGAGATGCACATTACTTTGATTTTTTGTTCATTGAGTATCAGATCATGGTCATCTGCCCATTTTGCTATATGTATCATTAATGTCCATCTTTAGGTGTTGCTGAGCAGCTTTGCTGTCTTTGTGTACACTGATCAATGCTGCATCATCTGCATAGATTAGGAGTTCAGTATGTTGTACAGAGTTAAACATAATATTTACATATATAATGAAAAGTATGGGAGCAAAAATTGATCTCAATGGGACTCTGTATTTAGTGCATTTGGACTCACAATGTTTGTTGTTAATTGAAACCATCATTTGCCCATTAACCAGATAAATTTGAAAACATTTAAGTTAGTGTCCCTATATCCCATATTTTCTAGTATAAACATCAAAATATCAATATTAATAGTATTAAAGGCTTTTTTGAATTCTAGATAAGCCACATAAACATAATTATTCTTATCTAGGTTCTTATTTACTATTTCAGAAGATAATTCTAAGGCAGTTTTGTAACCTTGTTTCTTTTGGACCCAAATTGACATTTGGATATTATCTGATATCACTCTAAGTAAGATGTCAGATGAATTGCAACATACTTTTTCAAAGTTTTTGGAATCCAAGGGAGTATAGATATGGGTCTATAGTTGTTCGGGTTAGTGAATGATCCTTTCTTGTGTATGGGTTTGATAATTGCTGTTTTTAATCCTACCGGAACACTACCACTTGATACTATTGCTAACTAGCTTAGTAATTATGGGAGTTAATTTATTATGCATCTTGATATCATTGATTTTTATTTTATCAATCCCAGATGCTTTGTTATTTAATCCAGTTATTATTTTTGTTATATCTACATCTGTGGGCTCTGGAATGTAGATGCTGTTACTCCTTGATTTATATTCAATCACATAAAACTGTGTGTGGCAGTTAGTCTTTAATTTATTAATTTCTTCCATGAACTGCAATAGGAATAAGTTGGCTAAATCATTTTCATTACATTTATCTTTATGATGCATTAACATCTTATCAATGAGATTTGAGGCTCTGTTTTTTCCCAGCACATATTTTTTTCATTCCAGATTCCTTTGGCATTATTTGCTAATTTAGTGAATTTAGTATCACAATATTCCCTTTTAGCTTTTATAATAAGTGCTACCACTTTATTTCTATCTTTCCTGTATTGGATCTTATACCCCATTTTTGTTGGATTACTCATCCATTTTCTAAAGCATTTATATATAGTTTGTATTTGCTTTAACAGATCAACCAACATCCATTCCTTACTTATTCAATTATCCCTATATCTTTTAACTATGGTAACTTGGCTATATACTTTATTAAGTTCATTAAAGATTTCATCATATAAATCACTCACATTGTTTTTTCTTAAGAAAGTTTGCTATTTTATTTTCTGCATTTATTTATTTACCATATAGTTATTAATATTTTAAGTTCTGGTTTATTTTTTAATACTGATTTTCACTTGTTTTCTCTATTTGGCTCATTCCTACTATGTAATGATCTGAAAGCTTGGATTAAATAATGAATCCTTTTGGGTTAGTTTGTTTTCCCTTGTAAAAGATGTGATCAATGCAGATTTTTCTGGGAATATTATTATAAATTTCTTCCCTGATATTTCCTGCAAAAATTTGAGCAAATCTTCACACAGATAATATATCTTTATATTTAATGCTGCTAGTATCCTCTTTATCATTTGTATTTATTTTACAATCACCCAGCATTATTGTTTCCTTTACACTATTCACTTCCAATAGACCTCAAAGACCAACCGATCTGTGTTTAGCTTGGGAGGGCTATATAATCCTATTAAGTGAATTTTCTTAGTTGGTACATAAACTGTTCATGATACAGATTCAAAATTAGTAGTTTCACATCTGGTATCCTCATAATGATGTTTTTTTAAACCCTTCCATGACTGTGCGGGGTACTTCAGGTACCCCAACATTTTATTTTATAAATAACTTTCCTAATGAATTTTTGGTGCAACCACCTTTCATTATAATCGTGACAAATAGCTTTCTCATTATTATTTTGGAAAGACTGGTGTATGTAGTACATGTTTTCTTGCGATAAAATAGAATTATGTTACTGGGGTCTCTCAGTTACCCCACATAGGCGATGGCGTTTTCAATTTTGGCCATACACCTGGTAAGCCGCCATCTGGATTATATGTAGGTACAGATCGTTCATAGCATGTTAAATAATGTTTTATACGAATTTAAATCTCTGACTTTTCATTGCAGTTACGGTAACTTAATAGGGGGATGTAGGTGAAATATGACGCACTGTCATTTTCAAACGATAGAAGTTACCAACATTGCGTGATCGGCTTCAAGAATAGAAACTCTTAGACTCATAATAGTTATTATTTTCGCAAAATAGCAGGAGCACACGGATAGTAACAAGAGTAACGATGCGTTACGAAGACTCATTTATCTTCCCTTATTTATTGTAACCCAGTTTTCAAAATGAAACATTTTCTCTCGAAGAAATTAAAGTTTTGCTTCGCCGTTTTGCAAGGGTGCAGCAGTCACCTTCCTCCCTTCAAATTTTTAGTATCAATAACAATTAGCGAATAACGTCATTGTACACAATAAGAGAGCGTTGTACGACTTATGAACACCTTGGTATGCATTTCGCATGCCTTTGCACGTTTGAACCTGATGCCAGCTCGTCAATATGATCAGTTCACTCTTTGACTCATTTCTGTAGTTTTAGCTATCGTATTTTGGAAAATAAAAGTGCTGCGATGAAAAGGAAATATTATACTGAAGAAGACTTAAGCAAAGTTTTGGAAGATAGCGATTACGAATTAGTGAAGATGAGTCAGAAATAGAAAACCACTTCGAGTTAGAGGAAGATGTTACTGATGAGCCAGATGTTAGCTCTGAAAGAGGATCTCCACGTGAAAACGGAATAACTCAAAAACTATACAAGTCAGAGTCAAATTTTAAGTGGATAGCTCAGCCCCCGTCCGCTGGAGGACGAGGAGCGCATTATATTCCTTCGTCCTCGGAAGGATTGTTGAGTTCTAGGTTCATATTTTTTAACCTTTACATGGTTTTTATTATGCTTATTCATTGGACTAAATTGGTACTTTCGTATTTGTTTTAGTAAAAGTATTACATCATTGAAGGAAGCATTTCAAACCTTTATTACTGCTGAAATGATACATGAAATTTGTGTTTGTACCAATCGTGAGGGTCGAGTCAGTCAGGTGAAGTGGAATGACGACCATCCAGGGAACGAAAGGGAGTGGAAGGATATCTCATTAAGTATGCTCTAATAGCAATATTCATCGCTGCTGGTAAGAGAAGAAGAAGAGAACTCCACTTGATTGAAATGTGGACCGAAGAT
The DNA here is from genome assembly GCA_028673005.1 of Tanypteryx hageni. Classification (NCBI taxonomy): domain Eukaryota; kingdom Metazoa; phylum Arthropoda; class Insecta; order Odonata; family Petaluridae; genus Tanypteryx; species Tanypteryx hageni. Next base: position 6,937,392 of record CM054112.1, read on the forward strand.
TAACTTTTCAGAGAACCATTTTACACCGCTGTGATGTCGCGTGATGGACATAAAATATTGTATAGAAACTTAAGTTTTGACGACCGATCTACAAGATCTGAAAGAATAAAATCCACCAATGATGAGTTTCAAACGATAAGGTTGGTATATGACAAATTTCTAATTAATTGCGTGAATAATTATCCACCTGGTTCTTATATAACTGTGAGCGATCGACTTGTAACATTTAGACGGAGATGCCCGTTTTGAGTTTACATGAAAAGTGAACCTGGACGTTATGATATAAAGATATGGGTGTGTGCTGGTTCAAATTCATCATACATATTGACCTCCCAAGTTTATACTGGAATGAATGACCAAAAAGGAAATAAATCAAGGACAGAGAGTTGTTTGTGATTTGGTCCTTCCGTATTATGGGTCTTGGCGAGGGGTAACGTATGCTAATTTTTTACCTGTATATATTTAACACAGTAGTTGTATAAAAATAAATTAACAATCAACGGCACCCTTCGAGCCAATAAACGAGATATCCCTAAAGAATTTCTCCCGCATTCTTTAAAGATAGAGAATTCTAGTCTTTTCGGATTCACTGATAATATGACTCTAGTGTCCAAGGTCCTAAGGAAGAAAAAATCAGTTATTCGCTTGTCATCCCAATACAATGGCAGCAATACATCAGGTGCAGAGCATAATTTCAAACCTGAAATTATTTTGCACTACAATGCCACAAAAGGGGCAGTTGATAATGGCAATAAGATGAAGAGAGAATATTCACGCGTTCGTAGTTGATGGCCGTTACGACTCTTTATGGAGATTATTGATATGGCAGCTTTGAATGCCTATATAATTTGGACGAAAAAATATCCGGAATGGAAGGCCAATGATCGCTACCGTCGGAGACATTTTCTCCGCAACCCATCAATAGAACTTGCAAAAGAAAACGTTCTGGACAGAAAAATTAGGCTTAAAAATTAAAATTATCATTTATCAGTAAAGTCAGCAATAGATTAATTCTGAAAGAAACCAAAACTGCCACTACTTCAGAAGCCGTGAGAAGGCCTCAGTTAAGTTTCAATAAAACGCACTGCAGTATTTGCAGGAGAAAAGAGAACAGAAAAACAAGGCTGGTTTGTTAAAATTGCGAAAAAGCAGCATGCAATTTACACAGTGAAGAAAAAAAACATTTTCCCGAGTGTAACAAACAAAACAAATGATGGTTATTGTAATGTTTAAAATGTTATTAAATGATTTTTACCCATTCCTTTTTCATGCTAGTACATTTTTTTACATTACTTCTATAAACTTACTTATATATATCTTATTACTAGACCGCGGATTTTTAGGTTCTAAAAATTAAGTTTTAGGCGACTAAAATTTGCTCTTTATGTAGCTTAATTAGGTTTTATAAAACGTAACATAGGCTCTAAAAACTACTTCCAAAAACTGTGTCCGGTAAAAAACAACATCATCTCTGTCAACTATCAACTTTAATTCACGAAAAAGGACTGAAACATGCACGCACGCAAAAATTACGTCAACGAAACATTATTGATTTGTGTTTTCAAAGAGCAATAATATTTTACTACTATGCATTGAAACTAATTCTTATGGTTAATATCCCACGCGTTACAGAGAAAATACTATCTACATTACATATAGTAATACTGACTGAAAACACTATTCAAATATATATTGAAGCACTATGCAAAGTGTTTGACGAACTGTTTCATTCGAAATTCCCATAATGAATTTGGCACCTCTTTGTGTTTATTTAAAAAATTTCCCGTATTTGGCCTCACAGTAAATAACAAGCACCTTTTCTAAGTTTTCTACCACAAAACTATGGTATTTGTCAGTTAATATCATCTTGCAAGCAGAAAAAAGTTATAAATTTGATCCTATTGGAGCGAGATTAGAGTGTAAATGAATGGGGACTCCTCCAAAGAGGCTGGTTATCACAACCTTGGAGTTGACCCATTCGCTATCTCCTCTCTCACTCTCCAAGAATTCATACTTTACATAAATGGCTCATCTGCAGGTGCCTATGTAAAGTTCTATGGGTGTCTGTCCTTTCCTAACCTCAGTGATATACTCTAAACAATAATTGATAATGCTACATGGCAAAACTATACAGTCTTAATGATTATAATATCACATCTTCATGTTTTTCTCCACAGAAATATAATCATGTCAATTTAAAATTTATAATGGTAATAGCATCAATTAAAAATCATATTACCATAATATTACATCATTGTTAACATTACTTTCACAATTTACCTCAAATTTCCCTGTAACATTTCATCTCAATGATCATAAACTCACTTATCTCATCAGTATTTATTATTGATTGTTATTATTAACACATCTCATATCATTACATCACAACTTTTACATCACAACAGCATATTACAGCTTTTGAATCAGGTTCCATCACATCATCATACCACATCATCACATTACAATTTCACAGTATCCCGTTATCTCATCAGTTACTTAACAACCCATTTTTTATTTTAGTTTTGATTTCTGATATCTTGGTTAAATTCCTAAGTTTGGTAGATAAGTTATCCATTAAAGTAGGGACAGTTACTTTCAAAGAATTTTTGTAATTTACATTAAAAAATGATGGTGTAACATAAGTTTTACAATCTCTCATATTAATGTTATGACTAAGTAGGTTTACTGATTTTTATTTATTAGGGAAATAATTATCAGTAATTATAATGTTAATATAGTTTTTCTAATGGCAATAGATTTAAGGTTTTGTAAATGGTTGATATCGATTGGTTAATATGTTTGTCATTATCCTTACATTCTTTTTTTCTATTGGCAATTATTTTTACAATGTTATTTTGACTAGATATTAAGATATTTTTACTAGATGTATTTGCTTTACACCATACTGTAATATCATATCTCAATATTTACTCTACCAGGGAGAGGTAAATTATTTTTATAACATTATCTGGAACTAAATCTTTTATGTAGAAAAATTGATATATTTTTCTTAAACAGTTATTTAGTCTTTTATATGAACATCAAATCTATAATTTTCATCAATGATAACTCACAACTATTTATATTGTTTTATTTGTTATAAATATTTCCAATTGCAATTTATATCTGTGAAATTATTGTCAGCACATTTATGTTCATGAAGTATACAATTTATAATTTTTCTCTTAGGAGCCATATTTGTTATATGCAAAGTTTTTGACTTACTAATATTAATTATCATGTCATTATCATATGTCCATTTAATGAATTTATTCATCTTTCTGCATGTTTGTTTTAGCTACCTCAAAGTCTCTATGTAGAGATAGAAGTACAGCATCATCTGCATATAATATAAGTTCACAATTTTCCATGCTGTTAAATATGGTGTTTATATAAATTGTGAAAAGTATAGGTCCCATTATGGAACCTTGTGACACTACCATTTCAACTCTTTTTTCGCCACTTAAAGTATCATTTAGTCTAACTCTCATAGTTTTGTCTTTTAAATAGCTGCGGGGTGCCGGTGGTGTAGTGGTTAGGACGCTGACTGCTATTGGCCTGATGCTTGAAAAGTCATCAGGTACGAATCCTGTGCAAGTAGGATTTTTTCAATGTCACCTGGCCCCCTGTTTGTGTGGTTTGAGGAGACCGTGCAAATTCAGCTGTTCCGTCCTTCAGAAGGGACGTTAAACCGTTGGCCCCCTGGTGTTCTTCGTAAGAGCAGGCAAATGCCAGCACCAGGTTTCCCTCCTCCCTCCCTGGTTATTCATTGCACTACCTCTGAGATACCCATTTGTGCTGTAAGAGAGGGGAATTGTCTGGGCATTCAAACTAATTAACTAAATAGCTGCTAAATCAATCAAGAATTATACCCCTTATACCTTTCTGCTGTAGCTTATTGATCATAATGTTAAAATTAATCAAGTCACAAGCCTTTTTAAAGTCAATGAATGTGACTATTATTTGATTATTTTTATCCAAGTTTTTATTTATTATTTCTGAGAAATGTTCCAAAGACACTTTTGTTCCTGTTTTTTTTGGAAACAGAATTGCTTAGTAGAAATTATATTGTTTTTTGATATGAAGTCTATTAAATGTATAGCTACAAATTTTTTCATTATTTTGCTAATTGATGGTAGTATAGAGATTGGTCAATAGTTATTTAAATCACTAAATTTTCCTCCTTTATGAATGGGTTTTATAATAGCAGTTTTTAAATTGTCTGGGACTGTGCCATATTTAATGTTGTTGTTTACTATTCTTGTTATTATAGGATCATAACTTTGATCTCTTTAATAATAATAATACAAATAATAATAATTAAAGATGTATGTGAGTGTCTGTGGCAGTCATAACTCTTCAGAAAATCAATGTAGGAGCTTCATAATTTGCAGCTACTTTAGGATGATTATGAGAGTGAAGTACCAAAAATAATTTTAATCGGTCCATGGGGGCATGAGCGCTTGGTCCAAATTTCGTTTTTAAAAATATAGCTCGGCAACAAATTGACTGATTTTGATAAAACATTCTCTAATATCAATGTTTTTATGAGACATTTTGTAGCCAAAAATGGACAAAAACAGTCAACAGGGTCAAAAGGTCATAATGCAAGGGCATCAAATTTTGTTTTTACTTTCTCTATATACAAATTATAGAGAAAACATTGTTTTCATGGAAAAAATCGATTTTAAGATTTCAATGGAAATACATGTTTTAAGGTCTCCTGAAGACGTTTTGACTATTTTCTAGATGATGTCTGTGTGTCTGTGACCATGTTTTTGTGGGTGATTTAAGTAAAAACAATTAATCAGATAAGCATGAAATTTATATTTGATATTTTTGTTAAAGGAAGATGTGAAGATTAGTTTTTGGTAAAAATCGGTCAACCAGAAGTGGGTGTTTACTCTTATCACTAATCCGTTTTTTTAAATATTTGCTTTAATATTTTATAAATGTAAAAAAGTTTTGGAGTAAAAGTTGTAGGTAATTTAATATTCTACAACCTTTGTTTGAAAGAGTTTCCCATATAATGCATTATTGAATAGATATTATAAACTAACTTTTTAGCTGCCACCACTACACCACCTAACAAAGACTATTGTAAACACTTTACGCTCCTTTTATTTTCTAAATTGTTGGAGCTTTGTGGCTATATGAGTTTATTTCTGTTATTTGCAAAGTATTTAAATTTTTCTCGCAGTTCCTTCAAATATTTATTATCATTTTACTTATTTGGAATTTATAGATATATGAGAAAGTAATGTGGTGGCCACATCAGATTTTGTTAATAAAAAGTTTATTTAAGATTGTATGAGAGAAGAAAAGATTTTTGAATGTTCAGCATGATCTTTTAAAATAGATAAATATATTTATTTTGATGTCCCTGTATCGATTTCCATCTAGTAATTTTAACCTGTTTGTTCAAAAACTGGAGCTTCTGTTGGACCATCTCTATCAAAAAATATTAATTTATTAATCACTGGTGATTATAATTGTAATATACTCATGGATATCTCTGCAAGTACCCATTTGGTCAATGTTTTTCCCTCATTCGGCATGAAATCTCATGTATCACAAGCAGCACGTGTCACATCAAATTCTTAGACTCTGAATGACAATTTATTCTCCAACTATGACCCAAGTAATACTGTGGCTAATGCATTCGATCTTGGAATATCTGATCACTTTGCCGTCAAAGCTTCTTCCGATCTAAATGTCCCACTTAAATCTAATTCTATCAGTTATTGTGCCACAAGTCATTTCTGAGAATAATATTTCCAACCTGTGCTCTCTTCTGAAACATGAAGAATGGTATTACGTTTCAAGAAGAGTTTTAATAGTTTCTACTCAAAATTATTATTCCTTTTTAATTGTGCAATTCCCATAGTAAGTTAAAGAACTAAGGATAAAAACAGAAAAGTATGAGTTGGATTACAGTGGACATTGTAAGATTGTCCAAATACATATTCATCAATAAATGTACCAGGAAGTAAAAAAGAGCTTTGGTCATACAAAGGTTGTGTGGCGTAATATTTAATAAATAAATAACTGATACTTATTCCACACAAATTTTACATACCCAAAGCAATTTTTATTTTCTAGAACATTCAATTAGTTGAATTTTATATTTATTTTTTACTTTTTAGCGGATCTGTTTGGTTGCTTCATTAATTTTTTACATAAATTTTATTTTAAATTAATATTTGATTCATGCATACCCGTTATTTTTGATGGAAAATTACTTTAGCAATAATAATAATAAATAAAATATAGTTCTATTTACGTTAATTATTTAGTCCATATAATCCATGTTTTGTTCGTTTGTTTGCACGGAAGAAATTAAAAGTAAATTGTGTTTATCGTGCAAAATAAATAATTCTTTCTTTCTGTTTATTGGCAGGAATACTGTTTTATTGTACTGATATTCGTTAATTTGCACTTTCAAGGCAACATATATGTTTATATTTATTTGAGATAATTGAAAGAAATTCATGAAATTTTTATTTTAAAATTACGGATATGATTCCTTATCGCCAGAGGCAGAGCTCTTGCTTCCTAACAGGCAAACACACACTTGTTCCATTATAGTAGGGTGATGATGATTCTATGTAATAATATGTTTCCTATTTAAAATCAGTGGAATCGTTTCAATGGCGATTTTATTTCCCATTTTTGAAAATCGGGAATTCTTGTTTCGTTTTTGGATAAAAAACAAATTAATACGCCAATTCGGCATCGATTTGAACTTAATCTTCAAAAATAATAAACATCATTCTTGTAGCTATGAAACATTTTTAATTTCGAGCTCATATCTTAATTATAAGCATTTTTAAAATGCAAATTTATAATTCCCTGCACCCATTTCATGGTTTTCTTATGGGGCGGAAATATGGATTGGAAAAAGACACCGATTACTCCCTACCAGGTAATTTCAGATGAAAAATATTTATGCTATATAAAGCCCTCATATAGCCCAATCTTCTCTAAAAATATGGAATCTCCAATTCGCAGGATTTCAGAGCTATTGTCCTAATAAACAAACGGACAGACAGACAAACCGTATACGTAAGAGATATTTTTTCAGAAATGCGCAAAATACGCTTTTAACTAAAATCTTTATATTATTTTTCGATCAAACATTCATAAAATACTTGGCAATGCAAATTTTAAATTATAAGCTTCTTGCCGTCCAAATGGATGACAGGAGAGATTATATTTTATCCATTTGAATAAACGGGGATGAGTTTAATACGTCCATCATTTGGAAATATAAATTACTTGTAATCATCGTAGGAGTTCGAGATTTAAAACAACGACCTAAAAAAAGGTAAATTTATTTTCATGCCATTGTTTGTCGAATACGCGTTGAATTTGTCCATAAATTTGTTTTTAACGCGATAACTTGACGCATTTATGCGTAAAAATATTTCGTCGTCTGTGATTTATCGGTTTTATGTAATTTCTTATGATTGACTGGAATTATAAATTTGCGTCGCACCGGTTCACATATTCGAGGAATTTCGACGGTGTTTTCAAATTTAAATAATACCTTAGATATTGTAAATAATACGACGGTAACGAATATATGCAAATAATCACTTACTCATTGATATTGCGTTTATAAAGTCGGATGGAGAAATAAAATAGCTGAATTATTGAGGGCCTTTGAGGACAATTTTTACAAAATTTATTTGAACAAAATCAATTTTTTTATGCACTTATAGTAAAATATATATCTAAAATAAAAAAAATTGAATGTTCTCGAAAGTAAATATATTTTTGGGCGAATGGAAGTTGTATAGCATGATGTTTGACAATTGAATATTCATTCATATTTCTTTGCTACGCAGCTTTCTTATGCCCGAAACTGTTTTCACTTTCTGGAAGTCGAATTATTTGAATTCCCTATTAATTTTTAGTTTTTAGTACATGTGAATGTTGGTTTGCTTAATTTATCGTTAAATTTTATCTTAGTACATAACATGCCCGCATGCAGTTTCACCAGCATGTAAAAAAGCCATGCTTACTGACAGACTGGCCGACCGGATGGCAGATTCGATAAAATAGTAGAAATTGACGAATTAAAAAAAATAGGAAACAATTATTTTAAATGACAAAGTAAAAATGTCTTTAGCCACAAATTTCTCTGAGAAAAATCCATGCATTAGAAAAGTCGAAACAAGAAAAATAAGTGATAATTTTCAATACTTGGAAAATTCAGGATCAGATTACTTAATGTTGCGTAAATCAATGCTTAAATTGTATCACAAATGAAGAACTGAGTGGGGGTGTTGACTTTGATTTTGAAAACTTATGACTGTGCTTCATAAGGAGTGGAACTCGTTAAAAGTGTCGGCAGGAGAGGTTGGGGTGCAAATTGAGTAACTGTTTCGATTTCCAAAGAAAAAGGATGGAAAACGAACACTTTAAAAATCGCTGGAGCGCTGTAAAAATTGCCGGAAAGCTGGTTCCGGGACAATGAAGCCCTGGTTTAAATTATATCTAACATTATTAATGCATTGAGTAATTATGTTTCTCACTAGTGTAAAATCCCGTCATTATGACGGGAAAGAATATATTATTTATCATTTAACTTACAGGGTTATCGGTTATTATAAACACAATATTGGTAGTTATAAACACGATTGATTAACAATATCAGCAGTTAAAAACACTATCGATAGTTATAACACAATATCAGTAATGATAAACAATATCAGTAGTTATAAACACATCATCGGTAGTTATAAACAAAATATTAGTAGTTATAAACACCCTATTAGTAGTTATAAACAAAATTTCGGTAATAAAAAAAAAACCCTGACTAACATTTATAACTATCTTTTATATTATGGAGAAAGATATGAATATAGTATTTAACTGTGAGAATGATGTTAATTCGCAAATAAATGCATCTAATGATTCAGTGTTGAGGTCAAGAAAGAGAAGAACCACAATTACCGCTGTTAAACTCTAAATATTTCAAAATATGAGAAAAGAAGGAGAGACAGTGAGTAAAATGGCCGAAAATTTGGGTGTTTCTAAGTCAGTTTTCTATAAATTACTGAGAAATGTACACGAAGTAGAAGACAATATGATTGAGGTTGGTTAAAAACGGAAAACGCCATGTCCCAAAGTGCAACAAGTATCTACGCTATCTGATAAAATATTTGAAATCATTCAAGCTGACTGCTCTTTGACGCAGAAACGTATCAATGAAAAATTTGGGATTATCGCTTAGTAGGCGCGTAGTCTACTATATCTAGTAACCCTCTGAAGATGGAAATTGCCAGGAAAAGATTGAATAAAGGAGTTACAAAAACAACAACACCTGAAGTTATTTCGAAATGACAGATATATTCACGCGATATTATATGTATTTCATGACCCAAAGTGCAACAAGTATCTACGCTATCTGATAAAATATTTGACATCATTCAATCTGACTGCTGAATGCAGTTTGAACTATTTTACAACAACATGCAGAGATTTTGAGTTTGAATTTTTTATTTTAGCTGTATAATTCAATTGTTCTGCACACACTGCTATTTGTTTTGCATACACTGCAATTTCAATTTATAATATCAAAGAAAATTGTACGTACATTAAATGAATAAATGTATTCTACGTATATATGTTATACATGTATGATACTAGTAGAAGGTGCTTGCATATTGCAAGCATTTCATCTCACCTTAAAAAAACATTAATTTTTCAGAGAGATATTTCATCAAGAGATATATTTCTTTAATTCTAAAGACTTCTCCTCGGGACCGGTTTTCGTTTTTTCATTATGGAAAAATAATGGAAATAAACAATCACTAATTTTTACAATTTTAGGAATATTATACTTTTTCCACGCTGGGTTAATAATGCCACACATTTTTGCCAAATTTTATATTTATAACACAATTATTAGTGAAATAACATTTTTGTAATTGTTTAAATTTAAAATATTTTTAACGGTAGCAACAACAAATTTATGGATACATTGAAATGTTTATTCGTTTATGTAGGCTAAATTCTAAATACTTTAAAAATTTCAGCTCCCTAACTTGCCGCGTAGGGTCTAAATATTTACCTATTTGTTTAAATTTTAAGAATTGTTAACTCCCAAACATATTAAAATATCAAAATTTGTATAATCCCTACTTCGTTGTATTACAAATCCTACCTCTAAAAAAAACTTCAGCTCCGTAGCACATTCAAAAATGCCTAAACCTTGAAAATTTGTTTAACAACTGCAGATTTTTAACGGCCGCATTGTTGCATTTTTTCACGATTTACGTTTTTTCTGGTCGGTATTGCATAAATTCCTATCTAAGAAAAAATTTCGAATCTCCAGCACATATGAAAGTGCCTAAACATTAGTATCCTCCAATATGTACGTTATATCCTCTTCCTCCTCCTCTGTAAGAAACGTCTATATATAATGATACTAGTAGTTGGTGCTTGCATTCTGCAAGCATATCATCTCAACATAAAAAACATTAATTTTTCTTATTTCATCATTACAAATATTTTAATTCTAAATATTTCACCTCCGGAGCGATTTTCGTTTTACCCTTATGTAAAAATAATAGACTAAAACAATCCCAAAACTTTGGAATTTTAAGAATATTATAATTTTTCCATTATGGGGTACTAATGTTACACATTTCTGCCAAATTTTAAAGTTGTAGTACTTCTAGAAGTGAAATAATATTTTTCCAATTGTTTAAGTTTTAAACATTTTTAAAGGCCGCCGAAATATGTTTATGGAAAGATTTAAATGTTTATATGTGCAAATACACTACTTTGTACATAACTCCGTAGCACAACCAGAAATACACAAATCTTGAAAATTTGTTTAAACAATTGCGAATTTATAGCGTCCGCATTGTTGCACTTTTTCAAGATTTTTTTAGTCGGTTTTGCACAAAATCCTACCTATGAAAAAAATTTCGAATCTCTAGCTCATCTGGAAGTGCATAAACATTAGTATTCTCCTATAATTATATATTTTGACGACCCTTACAGAGGAGGATATATATAACATACTAGTAGTTGGTGCTTGCATACTGCATGCATTTCATTTCACCTTGAGAAAACGTTCATTTTTCAGACAGACATTTCATCATTACAAATAGTCTTTTAATTCTAAAGATTTCACCTCCGCAGCGATTTTCGTTTTTCCCATATGTAAAAATAATAGTTTAAAACAATCCCCAAATGTTGCAATCTTAAAAATTTTACACTATCATCATTAAAATTAACTAATGCTACACATTTTAGCCAAATTTTAACGTTGTAGCACTTCTAGAAGTAAAATAATATTTTTCTAATTGTTTAAATTTAAATAATTTTTGACGGTCGCCGCAATTCATATAGGGTAAAATTGAAACGTTTATTTGTGCAAGAGCACTACTTTGTACATAACTTGAAAAGCTTTCTAGCTCATCCTGTAGTGCCTAAACAGTTATCTATTCTTTTAAACTTTAAGAATTTTTAACTGCCAAACAAAATAAAATATCAAAATTTGTATAATCCATATTTGGTTTTTTTAAGAATTCTACTTACAAAAAAATTTCAACTCCGTAGCACATTTGAAAATACATAAACCTTGAAAATTTGTTTAAACAATTGCGAATCTTTAGCGGCCGCGTTGTTGCAGTTTTTCAAAATTATCCTTTTTTGTAGTCGGTTTTGGAAAATATCCTACCTATGATAAAAATTTCGAATCTCCAGCTCGTGTGAAAGTGCCTAAACATTAGTATCCTCCTATATCCTCCTCCTCCTCTGTAAGAAACGTCTATATATAACGATAATGTCGATTGCTCGCCGAGAGCCCTGCTTACTGGTCTTCAGTTTGTTTGTTTGTTTGAATGCCCAGTCAATTCGCCTCTCTTACAGCACAAATGGGTATCTCAGAGGTAGTGCAATGAATAACCGGGGAGGTAGGAGGGAAACCCGGTGCCGGCATTTGCCTGCTCTTACGAAGAACACCAGGGGGGCCAACAGCTTAACGTCCCTTCCGAAGGACGGAACAGCTGAATTTGCGCGGTCTCCTCAAACTACGCAAACAGGGGGTTGGGTGACCTTGAGAAGAATCCTACTCGCGCAGGATTCGTACCCGATGACTTTTTCTAGCATCGGGCGAGTAGCAGCCATTGTCCTAACCACTACACCACCGGCACCCCCGGTCTTTAGTTTACTGAGTCCATTAGCCGGTCTTTGCACTTTACGTGCTTTTTGATTCAAGCGTCCGCCGCACGTTACTTACTACGTTATATTACTATTAAATATCTATAGCAAAAACGCCCCTTCCTTGTTGAACACGGTTAATCTAACGCCATAGTAATGCTCCAAGATATCCTTATCAGATTTGTTAACATGAAAGAACTTGTGTTCGAGTTCATGGCTCATCCATTATATTGACTAGTACTCAGATACTTTTTCTCTTACCAAAAGTTAAAAAAAGAATTGAGCTAATCAATTTTGTTATGGTATATTCAATCAACTAATAAATAATGGTTTTTAACGTCGTTGATTAATGTAAAATAAGATGTAACAAGCGCATTACGGTGGAAGGAGAGTATTTAAAAAGCAGTTAATAAGTCTCATGGTAGCATTGACTTTGCCGCTCCCCTGGTAAAAACGCCAATATTTCTTTAAGACGGCATAAACGGATGTGTTTACAATATTATCTCATCGCACAAATCCAAACGCAAGAGCCTAGGTCTAACATTCATATTGATTTACAGAAACTCTTCTTAGTAGAAAAGGAAAGAAGCTTTTTATTTGCAATATTTCTCATGGGCTTATCTGTTGCCATTTCCCAAATGTTAAACATCCGTATATTGGAGTATTTCAAACAGTTAAAATTACACCGTATAAGGCAATGTAAGCCCAAACAGCCATATTAAAAAGAAAACTGAGCAGCGTGGCTCGGAGACATGGTTCTTACTCACTGAAATAGAGCAAATAGTCACAGAAGAAGTCCTACGCCAAATTCAACTGGATTGTTTTTCAGCATCTAGCAGAGAATTTTTTAATGAAATATTTTTTAAATATCCGGTATTTGGATAATCCCAGTTTTTTTTTTACTTTTTGAAAATTTAAAATTTCAGTGTAACTCTTGGTAACTCTTTTCCTTCAACTATGTTTTGAATTTAGTTATGCCTTGTTCTCTAAATATATCCGCTTTCCGTAATCTTCTTTATTTCTTGTTAGCTCCATTTTCCTATCAAATTATCTATCAGCTGAAAAGTTTTCCTCCTTCACTCTATCTTTATTTTCTTCAAGTTTTCTTTTTAGCACATCTTTAATTACTTTCTCTCCTTCCTCTTTCTTATCCACCGTATAATCGTTCGCCTTTCTTCTATACAACTTACTATATCCTCTACCTAATAATAGGACTGTAGGACCATTGCATTTTGCTCGTTCTAACTAACAGATTTGAAATATGGACCATAGACGCCAGAATAGTCCAGCGACTGCAAACATAACAGTGCAGCATGGAAACATGTATGCTAGATGTCACCCAAAGAAGATGCAAATATACGATTTGGTAAGAAAGAAGACAGGAGTCAGCGACAAGATTTGAAGAGTAAAGGCAACGAAGTGGAAATGGGCTGGTCATATTGCTAGAAGAAATGATCAACATCTAGATTCATCAAATATATACCACGAAACATCAAAAGACCAGAAGTAAACCGACAGTTAGATAGGATAAAGAGATTGTCAGTTCTTAGGAGCAATTTATAGGAGGGAGGCAGTTGATAGAGAAAACAGGAGGAGTCTAGGGGAGGCCTTCATCCCTCAATGATGGTTTTGAAGGCGCATAGTGAGTATATTTTGCTTTAACCTTTCCACCTATTTCTGGAGCTGTATTAATTTTGATTCAACTTCTTGGACTTCCAGCACACTAAATTGATGTTCGTTCTTTTAACACTTGTGTATTGATAATAGCTTTAGGATTTTATACAAGCTTCTGTCCTTCAAACTTTAGAATAATTTTATTCTACATCGTATCAATCGATGCTTGAATCCACTTTTAAACTGGTTTTCTACCGCATACATTTTATTGACTACTATGTAGTCAATATATTTTGTGATACCATTGGATTCTTTCCAGCTTCATTTTCTACTGGGACACTTCTTTAGGAAGGTGTTCATTATGTATAGGTTGTTACATTCAGAAAACTCTACTAGCTGATTTTCTCGTGCGTTTATGTATCCATAGTTCCATTTTACAACTACGCTGCCATCGTTATTTTGTACTCCTACCTTGGTGTTAAAATCATCCATGACCACTTTTAGATGACAAATTTCTTTGTCACGCAGTTCCCCAATTTCTTGGTAGAGATCTTTTATTTACTCATCCGAGTATTTAGAAGTTGGCGCATAGACTTAGACTATTTGCAGTTTCTATCTGTAATTTATTCGAAGTACTAGTTTAGCTTTTCGCTCGGATGAGCTTTGTTTCCACGATGTGGCATAGAGTTTTGGCAAAGCTGCCATACACCATTCAAAATGATTAGATTCGTTTCCATGACACCAGAATTTCATGTTTTAAAATTAATAAAATATCAGGCTTTTTCTTTATCCTTCTATAATCTTGTGATCTCTTTTAGTTATTAAAGTTAATGCAATATCAATCAAAATATTTCTTCAATAATATTTATTTAGGGGAGTCAGAGGACAATCGACATCAAAATGTGTTGCATTCAAAGCCAATGGTTTGAATCGAAAGAAAAAAGAGGATTTGGCGTAACTCTTGTAATTTGAACTAAAAACTTTGCATTATTTCCACATATAGAAATAATTAAATAGTAATTACATAACAGATATATACACCCATTATGGATATCCACCAAATATTGGCCTCTTCAGCGAATTATATTCATATATGAAGTCTTAATGCTGTTTATAATATGAATAAACTGATGTTTATATGGCAAATTACATATTGTTAGCTCTGGGATCGTTGTCAATATTTACTTCCGGTTGACAATTAAGAAAAGAAAAAGGAGCGTTACTAAGACTTAACTAAGCGTCAATTGTTAACAATAGTCTTCGGTAGGTGGCGTGGTGGTGGCAGCTAAAAATAGAAGATATCTCTTAAACAATGCATTATATGGGAAAATGTTTCAAACAAAGGTTGTAAAAAATAAAATGTCCTACACCTTACTTTCCAATACATTTTTACATTTATCAAATATTAAAGCAAATATATCAAAATAACGGATAAGTGACAAGAGTAAACACCCACTTCCGTCGACAGATTTTTACCAAAAACTAATGAAATCTTTTAACTTTTATAAAAATGTTAAATATAAAATTTTGCGTTGATCTGATTAATAGTTGTTGAGTTAGAGCGCCCACAAAAATCTATCACATACAGACAGACTGACAGACAGACACACAGACATCATCGAGAAAATAGTCAAAACGTGTTCAGGGGACCTTAAAACGTATTTCCGTTGAAATCTCGAATTCGATTTTTTTCATGAAAACAATACTTTCTCTATACTTCGTATATGGAGAAAGTTAAAATAGTGAAGGTAAAATTTTCGTACATTTGATTCCTAGAATTCACCTGTTTACGTGGAAACTCCGCTCGGGGTTAGTACGTGAATATTACAAAAAGAGGTACATTATATTATGAAATAAAGTCCAAATCCATAAAAATTCATTCTTTCCATTCTCTTATATGGTAATATCAGCATCTTTTTAGGGGCATTATTTTTTCAGATCTCCGTTTTTTTAAGTTTACATTGTTTAACTGACTCTACAGAGATAAACACCCACAATAAACTTTATTTAAAGGGACATTAGAACGCCGTTTAAAAGAGTTGACTTCTGAAACTTCACCACCGAGCTCCCAAACAATCTTCATATGCAATATCTCTCTGAGACAATTGCTATTGCTAAATGCAAGATCGTCGATTATAAATATTGAAAGATGCGATAGTTATCTTTCAAGATAGTTATTTTTCACCACGTGCTTAGCTAACACCTGAAATATCAATACGGATTACTCACCTCAACGTTAACCCTCCGGTACACGCGCGGAGTAGATTTCTATCACACCCCACACATTCCATTATAGTTTCCTTCCCGTTCGTTTTTCGCTGTCTCCTCCTTTTCAGTAGCTAGAATGACAAATGTGCGGAAGCTTTCTAAGCAAAAATGTCAGGCATTGCGTCCACCGCGGCAAGTGGAAGACCCGGGTTCGATTCCCGGACATAACAAACTTTTTTCTCGTTTCAAAACTATTCCCAATATTATTGATAATAAATAATTAAATTTTTATTCATTAATTGTCTCAGATTAATTTATTTATACTTTGTTGTTGTGCATGAGACATGAAAAAATTTCTTAGACATCTGAAAAAATAGATGTGTATGAAACATCTGACGAGATTAGAACTTTTAAAAAAATTAAGCAAAATAAAAAATTTACTTTTATAAACTTTTTTGGTTATTATATATTAATATAAGAAAATAAATTTTAATTTAATCATTTTACACCAAATTTCATTTTGTGTTTTGTTTTCGTATGTCAAAAATATGTTCGCTATTTTTGACATTATAGAATTATTGACTTAAGTCTCGTTAATTTTTATTGTAAAATAATATTATTAAATATTTTTCAAAAACTATTTGTTGTGTTTATATTAAAATAGATATGTTTTTCATTTTTTGTCGACGAATGAAGTACATTTGGCATGCATTTTTAATGTAATACATATGGGCAAAAAATCCACCCCGCATGAGTACTTAAAGGTTAATCATCGTCTGATTCACGTTTGCACGAGATTCTGTTAAAACGGTAACTCTTATGGCTTTGTCCATTCCTTTAGAAATCGAAAAAGAAATACTTTGCCTATTCGATCGTTCCCCCGACTACTTATTTCCGAGAAATTCCTTGCCACCGCTTCAATCGAGCAATCCTCTTCAAGAAATCGGTTAGGGAATCCACAGCGCTAACTCCTCTCACCTTTCCGCTCTCTCTCATTTCCTCTAGCCCCCTCTTCCCAGCCTCTACCCCCCTCTACCTCATTCTATTTTCCTCTACCCCCCTCTACCCCCCTCTACCCCCCTCTACCCCCCTCTACCCCCCTCTACCCCCCTCTACCACCCTCTACCCCCCTCTACCCCTCTCTACCCCCCTCTACCCTCCTCTACCCCCCTCTACCCCCTCTTCACTCTTCACCCTAATAACCTCCTTATTCCTCATCACAGGACGAACATCTACAAAAATTCCTTTCAAGTCTCCGGTTGCCTTATTTTATTCTTTTTCCTGTATTTATTATATTGACGAAGGGTTAAATGTAAGAATGGACCTTATGGTCTAAATTTCGCCCGAATAAAGACGATTATCTATCTATCAACCTACCCCCCTCTTCACTCCCTCTACCTCGTAAAACCTCTCTACTCCCCTCTTCACCCCCTCTACCCACCCTCCCCCTCCTCCCCCTCTTCCCCCCTCTTCCCCCCTCTTCCTCCCCTCTTTCCCCATTCTTCCCCCTCTTTCCTTCCTCTACCCACTCTTCACCCCCTCTTCACCCCCTCTTCACCCCTCTTCACCCCCTCTTCACCCCCTCTTCACCCCCTCTTCACCCCTCTACCCCCTCTACCCCCCCTCTTCACCCCGCTATCCCCGGCAATCTCCCTCTATCCCCCTCTATTCCCATCCATCTTCCTCTTCCCCCCCTCTAGTCCCCTCTTCCCCCCTCTATCACTCCTTCTATCCCCGTCTATCCCCCTCTTCCGACCCTCTATCCTCCTCTCTCTCTCTCTCTCTCCCTCACCCCTATTGATCCCTTCCTCTTCTGTTAGTCCCGCAATCGAGTGAAGGACATCGGTTCCGAAAGTTTCGTAGAGTCGATATTCAACGGGCGGTGCTACGGCTCCGAGGACTCGCGGTGTAGGGTGCGGCTCGCCGGGTTAATGATCAGAGGGGTGAGCCCCAGGGTGTGGGAGCTGCAGGGTGATGCGGCAGACATGCGAGCGAAGGGGTCGGAAGGGGTAGGTAGGGTGCAGGGTCCGTTTTGCCGTCGAAGACGATATATCGATCGATAGGAAAGATTCGTCGCGCCGTAACCACGGGATGCGAGAAGCGGCATTTTCCTCCGAGGACGCGGGTTCAACGCGGGAATCTGCAAGAGAAAAGCGGATGCGGTCGCTGGTTCGTAGCTGTCAAGAGGGCGCGTCTATCTCTCTCTCGCTCCTTTCATGTCACAGAAATACGATAACAGTCTTGAATGACTAGAACTAAGAAAATGTTTATTTTTTTGCATTCGAGGTGGTTAAAGTTGCGAAAAACTCGGAAGCTATTTCACAAATTAGACGGCTGCCATTTCCGTGAAAAGCCCAAATGCGCAAAATGACCCGCGATCGCTGATGGCAGCTACTTTGTAAGTATCGAAAATATGCAGCTAGGATTCGGGAATTCTTTCGGCGACTTCGTAATTTATTAATCGAATTCGTAACTTATTTAATTGAGTTTAGTAAATCCTCTTTTCAGTCTTAATGAGTTTTGAATTGCAGAATCATTCAAGGTGGCAAAGAGAGACGAAGGATGGCAACGGGAAGAACCTCGGAGGTTTTTAGAGATTCATTAAAATATTGGCATCAGTTAAATAGTTAGCTGTGTTATACGCTGATATTCACGAACGAATTAGAATTTTTTCTTTATATCCAAAAATTTAATTTTAGAAAATTAATTCTACTTTCTGTTATAAATGCTGAAATGTTGAAATCACAAAAGTTAAGTAAGGAATTAATTACTAATTAATACTTATATGTAATATTTTTCAATGAACTTATTTAAAAATAAAGAAAGCATTCTCGTTATGGAACATTTTTGGTTCTTTTTCTGCTCTGGCTAATTAGAGACGCACTTTATCGTCTTAGGGGCATTTGTGTTGCGGCTGCATACGGTCCATTACTCTCTGTCACAGTCCATTTTGGCGTGATGGGGTAAAATACATTTCGTGGAAGTTTCGGAGTTTGTGTTCCATTTTCAGGGAAACAAGACGCTTTGCGTTTTTGAGGTACCTGAGTACCAAATTATTAGAAGAACGCGAACTACTTTTGTAAGAAACACGAGCTCCGTATATGTACCGACATTCACCGTTAAATTAGTGAAACCTAAATCTCGAACAATAAAAATGCAGCTAATTTAAAGAAAATAAAGCCCGAGATATGAGCCTCTCGGAGGCTGCTGCGAGGCATCGAGCCGCGAAGTGGCCGCTAATGATCGAATTGGAGGCATTTGCTATCATTCGGATTGTTCAGGGTGGACGACATCGTGTCGTTTGGGATCCGCGTCTGCCTGTGCGAGCGATTGATGTTCGAAGGGTCGAATGCGGGTGCGGCCAAACGGAGGCCATTAGATTTGCGTTAATCTCTCGGTATTTAGGGAATTTCGGGTTCGGGTTCAGTTTAAAAATAAATGGAGATGCAGTGGTTTCATTCTTTAATTTCGTAAAATATACGAGTCCATTTGGAGGATATATATTCGGAATCGGGAATTTAAAGCTTTGGCTTAAAGGAGATGTGGGATTGTTCGCACTTAAATTACGCGGCATCAGATATAGCAGCGAAAGCATCTATTTATGCATTTAATTAATATCAATTAGAGAGCGAGTTGCAGAAGAAATTAATATGATTTTAATCAATGAGTACTATTTACTACACGGTTTTCCGCAAAATGAGTTGAATGCCAATAAAAAGTGTTTTAAATTGGGATTGTAAACGAAATCATGGAAAATTACGTGAAAATGGTCCAAAAGTCTTCACTTGGGTAATTAATAAACTAAAGCCTTATTTATACAGTTAATGAATTTAAAAATATATTTTTATTAGCGATATTTACCGTTAATGAGGCATTCGTGCATCATTATATGCTATATTAAAGGGCATCCCAAAATTGCTGTAAAACTCAAGATCTGATTTATCCTGAAAATTTCAATTGTGCTTATGATTTGTATTTGATGCATAATTTGGAAATGATCCTTAGTAAAGCAATGCAAAGAGTTTCAGTTTTTAAGTGAAATATTTTCAAAATACGTCAATCTATCAAGGTTATTATAATGGTACGGGCGGCATTAGCGATAGAGGAGTGTTAGAGAATTAATGGCATGCGTACCTAAGTGGTACGGGACACGATTTTAATTGGCAATCCACATACAGGAAACTTAGTTAACGGCTCTAATTCTAATTTGGTGTAATTTCAACAGTATGCTGAACTGTTTAATTAAAGCGGCACATGAAACCAATCACATATTTATTGTACGAAAAAATGGCAGAGTAATAAATTTAGGACGTTAACCCGTATCATCTGTTAGATGTAGAAATTAACATAGTTGGCACAAAAAGGGTTATTACATTTTATTTAATTCTGGGACACGACTTAGAAAAGGATTGCATATTCTTGTAATTATGGTACGCGAACTAATAAAGGTTCGCTATCACATCGACAGAGAAACGTCATTCTGCTGTTGACCAATGAAATGCGACCGCTGAAGCTGAAGAAGACGTCATCGTACTCTCTTATTTATATATTAAATTTAAAATATAACTGTCGTTAATGATCTATGATTATCTTTGTTAAATGAAAAATAAATCACGGCCTTAAGTAACATAAGTAGACGTCTCGGGCGGCGGCAGGCGTTTCACGAGCAATCTCATTTGCAAGTCAAAGCCCTGGCGAATGCCGCAATTGCTGCTGAACTGGGATTTTACACGTCCGTCCCCCAATATCCCTCCTGCCATCTTATCCCGCCTCTCGCTGATCTCGAATCTTAGCCCTCTCTCGCCGCACGCTTGGCATAATATCTCCACTACTTCCTCTATTACTCACTAGAGGTAGCGATTAAAAGTCATAATTTTTCCCGTTAAGATGTCAGTCCCAAAGTAGCGAGATTTTACTGAATTGTCAAATTCATACTAAATAATTTCAAAGTGCCAAATTTAAAGAAATTATATAACAAGAGTTAGGTATTGAAATTTCAAATTTTATTTCCGCTAATACCTAAATTGAGTCTCAACTATGTCGTTATCTACAGGTGTTTTAATTTTAATATAAATTGGCAGTCCTAATTGAGTGATATATACCAGATGTGACATTTTTGCCTAGAATTTTAACAGAAAAATAAAATATAAAACAATAAAATGCGTCGTCCGTACGATCCATATCTATTCGATAGAAAATATTTAATGGCCATAAAGAAAGAATATTTATATTCTGACGTCATGGAAGTTCGAGACAGGGTGTTGGAAAACATGCACCGCAGGGCAGCATGATTCGTGGAACAAATTTACGACCCGAGTTGCTTAATTATCAAGGAATTTGAAATGGTTTTAGCTAGAAGAGCGTCTACTGAACGCTAGGTTAACAAATATATTGAAAGAAATTGAGATAATGTTGACTATATTGCATGTCCCTCCCTAAGGACTGCATAACCTTACAGAGGTGGGAGGGTTTGTGCACTCTTACGAACCAAAGAGCTATGCCGGCGGGAGATAACTCTCTTGGTAGGACCATCCAAGCCGGAAAGGTCTGAGTGGAAGAGTCAGACTAAGAAGCAACTTGGGGGTTTTACATCCCCCTGTGCAAGGGCAGCAGCTTGCACAGTACCTCTGTAGGTGGTGATCATGTGGATCTGAACAGCTACGGATGGGTAATGACTCTGTGAAACTGCGATGAGGAAAGCAAGGGAAAACTACCTCATTATATTTCCCATGATAGGCTGAAAAGCTGCAAATACCTCTATGGATCTTTCTGGGGTAAAATATTCCGGAGGTAAAATAGTCCCCCAATCGGATCTTCGGGTGGGGACTACCCTAGGGGATGCACAGAGGAAATGTAACATTAATAAGAAAGCAAATAGTGAGAAATTAAAAAAAGGCACATGGAATGTTAGGACTATGAATTCCGGGGGTAAACTAGAGAACTTAAAAAGGGAAATGAGAAGGAATAATGTTGGTATAGTAGGTCTTAGTAAAGTTCGGTGAGAAGGAGAAGGCGAGATAAATTCAGACGAATTTAAGATTATTTACTCGAGAGGAGAGAAAAAGGAGAGGGGAGTGGGGATTTTAATGAGAAAAGAGATAGCTGAAAGAATTAGCAAGGTAGTGACAGTTAATGATAGATTAAAAGCCGTAAAACTTCAGATGGAGCCAGTGCAAATGCTTATAATTCAAGTGTATATGCCAACAACTAATGCTGGTAATGACGAAGTAGATGAAATCTATGAACAGATTATGGAAATATTGGAGGAGGAGGGAAAAGGAAGGATCACCACCTTAGTAATGGGAGACTGGAACAGTGTAGTCGGAGAGTGACAGGAAGATAACATAGTGGGAAAATATGGACTAGGGAAGAGAAATGAAAGAGGGGATAAACTTGTGGAATTCTGCCATAGAAATAGATTGATTGTAACTAATACATGGTTAAGAATCACCAGCGGAGACTTTACAAATGGAGAAGCCCAGGAGACCAGAGACGATACCAGATAGATTACTTACTAGTCAATGAAAGATTTTGAAATAGCATTAAAAATGTGAAGACACTACCAGGGGCAGATGTCAATTCTGACCACAACCTTTTGTTGGCAAATACACAATGTAGATTGAAGAGCGTTAAGAGAAACGTAAGAGTTAACAAGAAATGGAACTTAGAGGAACTCCTTAAAAACAAGGAGGCGATCATGACTGAGCTGGAGGAAAGGTTGGGGGGGAGAGCTGAAGAAAATAGAAAGAATGTAGATGAGGATTGGAGATACATCCATAGCAACATTAAAAATGTAATGGAAAAGAAGTTAGGAAAGGTAACGGGTGAAAGAAACAAAAAACCCTGGATCATAGCAGCCATGCTGCAAAAAATGGAAGAGCGGAGAAAGTGGAAGAACATAAACAATGAAGAAGGCCAAAGAAAGTACAAGGAGTTAAATAATGCTTTAAGAAGGGAAACAGATAAAGCCAGAGAACAGTGGATAAATGAGAAATGCGAGGAGATTGTCGAGTGTGAAAGAATTTGTAGAACAGACCTCATGTATAGCAAAGCAAACTATTCAAGAAAAAGGCAAGAAAGATAGGACGTAAATGAATCATGAACAAAAGTGGTAAAATAGTCTCGGAGCAAGAAAATGTAAAGAATGTCTGGAAAAAATACATTGAGGTGTTGTATGACAAAGAAGGAAAGCCAAGAAATATTTAATTAAATGAAAAAGAGGATGTGGAAAAAGATCTGCTAGGACCAAGTATTCTCTAGTCTGAAGTTAAAAGAGCAATTGATGACATGAAAAGAAGGAAGGCTGTTGGGAGTGATGATATACCAGTGGACGTTCTTAAGGTTTTGGGGTCGAAAGCAGCTAAGCAACTAACAAAATTTTTTAATCAAGTATATGATACTGGTGTATGGCCTGAAGATTTTTTAGATGTAGTTATGGTACCACTGGAGAAAAAGAACAATGCAAAATGTTGTAAGGATTACAGAACTATTAGTTTAATTTCTCATACAGCTAAAGTTCTAACCAGAATAAGAACCAAAAAATTGGATGTAAAATAGAAAAGGAGCTGCAAAAGTTTGGTTTCAGAAGAGGGTGGTGGACTAGAGATGCTATGGGATGTATGAGGATGATGATAGAAAGAGTGCTAGAAGTCAATAAAGGTATGTATTGTTGTTTTGTAGATTGGGAGAAAGCTTTTGACTGACTGAAATGGGATAAAATATTGGGCATGTTAAACAAAATAGGAATAGATTGGAAAGATAAAAGACTGCTTAAAAACCTTTACTTTGATCAAAAGATTAGAGTCAGGGTTGAAGGAGAAGAAACAGAAAGTACTTCAATAGGGAGAAGAGTGATGCAGTGATGTCCTATTTCACCAGCGATATTTAATATTTATGCAGAAACAATAACAGAAGAAGCGTTGATGGAAGAGAAAGGATTTAAGATAGGAGGTGAAAGTATTACCATCATTAAATATGCTGATGATCAGTGATTAATAACAGAAGACGAGAAAGAACTTCGGAGGAGGACAGGCAGACTAGTGGAGGTTGGCCAACAATATGGAATGAAGATCAATGCCGAAAAAATGAAAGTTTTGGTGGTTTCAAAGGAACATAAAGAATTAAATATAATGGTAAATGGCCAAAAATTGGAACAAGTAAGTAGTTTCAAATATCTTGGCAGTATTTTAGCGCAGGATGGCTGTAGTACAAAGGAAATCAGAAGTAGGATTGCAATGGCTAAAGCAGCATTTAACGAGAAGAAAGAGCTTCTCACAAGCAAGAAAATAAATTTAGAAACAAGGAAGAAATTAGCAAAATGCTACATATGGAGCATAGCTCTTTATGGTGCAGAGTCGTGGACGGTAAGGAGAAAGAAGGAAAAATATTTAGAAAGTTTTGAGATGTGGGTATGGAGGAGAATGATGAAAGTGAAATCGACAGAGAGGATAAGAAATGAAGAAATATTAGAAATGGTGGGAGGAGAAAGGATGCTAATAAAAACAATCAGGAAAAGAAAAGCAAATTGGATAGGGCACATATTGAGAAAACAGTGTTTACAAATGGCGATCTTAAAAGGAAAAATTAGTGGAAGAAGAGGAAGAGGGAGGAAAAAATTGGAATATTAGATAATATAAAGCAGGGATATAATACTTATAGAGGTATAAAAGAGGCTTCTAGGGAGAGAGAGAAATGGAGTCAGCAATTCAGTTAAAACCTGTCTTCAGACAGAAACATGATGATGATGATGATATTGCATGTGCACGATGTATGATTTGATATATTTAGGGTTATTTTATAATTTGTGAAATATATAATCTAATAAATAAAAGGCGGCGTTTGTGTTCCTGTCTTTGTGTAGACAGAATTTCACGAAAACTAAGAAACTGAGAGACTTAAAACTTGGTACAGTAGATGGTAGCTCGTAAACACTTTGGCTCCAAGTATACAACTGTAGAACTTGGTACACTTATTAAAGAGACCTTGAGGATGTGTTCCTCTGTGCCATACTTTTTATTTATTTGGGAGGGGGGGGGGGGGGTGACATACAAATCATACCCTACAGCAGGGGTCGGCAACCTTTTGCTAGTTGCAGGCCGGATTGCCATATTTCGGATTGATTGCGGGCCGGATAAATAAATGCCCGTCCGTTGCAGGAGTTAAAGGGATAGCTAAGTAGTTATATATACCAGAATTATATTGAAATAATTAGATGCGGATGATGGCGCAATATATCATCAAATTCACTCTTAAGTAATTTTTTAATTCAAAGTCAAAGAAATTTTATGTAATGACTAAATTTTATATAATATTGTACAAGTTCATCATCAATGAACATAGCAACGCCTGTAGAGCCACATGTAACCAGAAACTAGGACTATCTGGCTTACATGAAATAATGTGGTCGGTCTCCACAAAATTAATGATCAATCGCCACCATATTGGATGGTCGATCGCCAAGAATTTTGTGGTCGCTCGCAACGGGCTTTTGTCGATCTCCACGAAATCAGTTAATCGATCGCACGAAATTTGGTGGTCATTCGCTACGGAATTGGTACTGGAACGATCACCCCGCTCTTTTTTGCTTTGTAAACAGATTAATCAATTAAATAATTCATTCCTTAAAATAATTGCTGAATTTTATATCTTGAAATATTTTTTCATAGTTCAGAAAATTACTAAATATATAGTACAAGAAATGTACGTTAAATTTCGCTTTCTTAACATTTTTAAAAGTTTTGTTGTTAATGTGAACATATTATTTTTGATCTATTTAATATTCTTAAATAAATAAATTCGAAATAGTTCGGTATTTAACTATAATCGCAGACACCGTCGTTGCTGAAAATATTGTTTAGAATGAGATCTACATTGAACTAAACTAACTTGCCGCAATTTTGGCAACAGACCCCTAGTAACCAACTTTTGTTACAAACTTTTATAATAACTTCGCTTTATCATTATACAAAAGCGGTTCAAATGAAAACAGCAAAAGTGAAAAGAAAGTGGTGTACAAGATGTGGAAGACGCTGCTCGGCCAGGCCAGGCTAATCACGTAGTCACACCGGCGATGATTTCTGTCATTGATAGGCTCATTCGCGAAAACCGTTGCATTAAAGTGAAAGAAATCAGCCAGAAATTGAGCATCAGCGTTGGATCGGTTCACAATATTGTCCACAAAGAGCTTGGATTCAATAAAGTTTGTTCGAGGTGGGTGCCCCGGTAACTCACTGAAGACCTGAAGTAACAATGTGTTGGCGCTTGCTCTGTGCTACTCACTCGGTATGAAGCTGAAGCGGAAGATTTCTTGAACCACATAGTGACTGGGGATGAGACATGGGTCAATCACTTTCAGCCTGAGAGTAAGCAAGCAAGTGAAGAATGGCGGCATCCAAGCTTGCCGAGGCCAAAAAAATTGAAAGGGACACCATCCGCAGAAAAAGTAATGTTGACTGCATTTGGGAAAAAATGGAGTAATTTTGGAGAATTATATGGAAAAAGGGACAATTGTCAATAGTGATTCCTACCGCGATCTTTTTAAGAACGGACTGAAGCCTGCAATCCTGTCAAAACGTCAGGGACTCATCCGAAAAGGAGTTTGTTTGCAACAAGACAATGCCCGTCCTCCTAGTGGCCGTGCGACTCCTGAAACCATTTTGAAGTGATACCCCATCCGCCTTCTTCCCCAGACTTGACTCCGAGTGATTTTCATCTTTTTGGCCCACTCAAAGAGGCTTAACGAGGGAAGCACTTTCGTTCCGACTGTGATCTTAAAAATGCGGTGCATGATTGGCTGAGCAAGCAACCAAAAAGTTCTTCTCCGACGGAATCCATGCTTTGGTTTCATGATGGCAAACGTGCATTGCAAGAGGAGGGGACTATGTTGAAAAGTAAATGAATATTTTGTCAAAGGTTTTAATAAAATATTTTTGTTTTCACTTTTGCTGTTTTCATCTGAACCACCCTCGTATGTAGACGTTCCTTACAGAGGAGGATATAACATATAATTATATCATTATATATAGACGTTTCTTACAGAGGAGGAGGAGGAGGATGATATAACATACTAGTAGAAGGTGCTTGCATACTGCAAGCATTTCATCTCACCTTGAAAAAACATTAAATTTTTCAGCGAGATATTTTCATCATGGGAAATATTTCTTAATTTAAAATATTTCTCCTTGGGACCGATTTTCGTTTCCTCCTTATGTAAAAATAATGGAGTAAAACAATCCCTAATTTTTGTAATTTTAGGAATATTATACTTTTTCCACATTGGGTTAATAATGCTACACATTTCTGACAAATTTTAAATTTTTAGCACATTTTGAAGTGAAAAAAGATTTATCTATTGCTTAAATTTAAATAATTTTAACTGCCGCAAAAAGAAATTCATGGATACATTGAAATGTTTATTCGTTTATTCGTTTATTCACTAATTTCTAAAAATCTTAAAAATTTCAGCTCCCTATCTCGCCCCATAGTATCTAAACAGTTACCTATTTGTTTAAACTTTAAGAATTTTTAACTGCCAAAAAAATTAAAATGTTAAAACTTTTATAATCCCTACTTCGTTTTTTTAAAAATCCTATATCTAAGAAAAATTTCAGCTCCGTAGCACATTCGGAAATAAAAAATTTCGAATTTGAAGCGGCTGCATAGTTGCACTTATTCGAAATTTTCGTTTTTTCTAGTCGGTTTTGCAAAACATCCTACCTGAGAAAAAAATTTCTAATCTCCAGCTAATCTGGGAGTGCCTAAACATTAGTATTCTCCTATATCATTATATATAGACGTTCCTTACAGAGGAGGAGGTGTATATAACACTAGTAGAAGGTGCTTGCATTACTGCAAACATTTCATCTCACCTCGAAAAAACATTTAATTTTTCAGAGAGATATTTCATCATGATAAATATATCTTTAATTCTAAAGATTTCTCCTCTGCATCGGTTTTCGTTTTTTCCTTTAGGAAAAATAATCGAGTAAAACAATGACTAATTTTTGCAATATAGGCAGTATTTTACTTTTTCTACATAAAGCTAATAATGTCACACATTTCTGCCACATTTTAAATTTATAGCACGCTTAAAAGTGAAATTATATTTATCTAATTGTTTAAATTTAATTAATTTTTAACGGCCGCAATAACAATTTTATCGTTACACAGATATGTTTATCCGTTTTTATAAAATAATTCATAAATAACTTAATAATTTCAGCTCCCTATCTAAAACTATTTGTTTAAAATTTAAGAATTTTTATCGGCCAAACAAATTAAAATATCAAAATTTGTATAATCCCTATTTCGTTTTTTTAGATATTCTACCTATAAAAAAAATTTTCAGCGCTAAACACATTTGGAAATACATATACCTTGAAATTTTTTTAAACAATGGCGAACTTTTAGCGGCCGCATTGTAGCACTTTTTCAACATTTCCGTTTTTTCTAATAGGTTTTGCACAAAACCCTACCTAAGAAAAAACTTACGAATCTTTAGCCCATCTGGAAATGCACAAACAGTATCCTCCTATATGTTATATATCATTATATATCGACGTTTCTTACAGAGGAGGATATAACATATTAGTAGTTGGTGCTTGCATTCTGCAAGCATATCATCTCAACATAAAAAACATTCATTTTTCATATTTCCTCATTAAAAATATTTTTTAATTCTAAATATTTCACCTCTGGAGCGATTTTCGTTTTTCCCTTATGTAAAAATAATAGATTAAAACAATCCCAAAACTTTGCAATTTTAATTTTACACTACACATTTCTGCCAAATTTTTAAGTTGTAGTACTTCTAGAAGTGAAATAATATTTTTCCAATTGTTTAAATTTTAAACATTTTTAACGGCCGCCGCATATGTTTATGGAGAGATTCAAGTGTTTATTTGTGCAAATGCAATACTCTGTACATAAATTGAAAATTTAAGCTTCCTACCTCATCCCGTAATGTCTAAACAGTTATCAATTTGTTTGAAATTTAGGAATTTTTAACTTCCAAACAAATTAAAATATCAAAATTTCTATAATTCCTATTTCGTTTATTTATGAATTATACTTATGAAAAAAACTTCAACTCCGTATCACATGCGGAAATACATAAACCATGAAAATTTATTTAAAAAATTGCGAATTTTAGCGTCCGCATTGTTGCACTTTTTCAAGATTTTAATTTTTTCTAGTGGGTTTTGCACAAAATCCTACCTAACAAAAAAATTTGAATCTCCACCTCCTCTGGAAGTGCCTAAAGATTAGTATCCTCCTATATGTTATATCCTCCTCCTCCTCTGTAAGAAATGTTGATATATAATGATGCTAGTAGAAGGTGCTTGCGTACTGCAAGCATTTCATCTCACCTCGAAAAAACATTTAATTTTTCAGAGAGATATTTCATCGTGATAAATATATCTTTAATTCTAAAGATTTCTCCTCTGCACCGGTTTTCGTTTTTTCCTTTAGGAAAAATAATCGAGTAAAACAATTGCTAATTTTTGCATTTTTAAGAATTTAATACTTTCTCCATTATGGGTGACTAAAGCTACACATTTATGCTAAATTTTTAATTTGTAACACATTTTGAAGTGAAATAATATTTATCTAATTGTTTAAAGTTAAATAATTTTTAACGGCTGTAATAAGAACTTTATAGATACAATGAAATGCTTATTCATTTTAACTGACTAAACTCTAATTAACTTGAAAATTTCAGCTCTCTAACTTGTCTCGTAGCATCTAAACATTTACCAATTTTTTTCAATTTTAAGTATTTTTAATTTCCATACAAATTAATATATCGAAATTAGTATAGTTTGTAATTCGTTTTGTTACATTTCCTATCTCTAAAAATAATTTCAGCTCCGTAGCACATTCGAAAATACATAAACTTTGAAAATTTGTGTAAACAATTGCGAATTTTTAGTGGCCGCATTGTTGCACTTTTTCAAGACTTTCTTTTTATCCTGTCGGTTTTACACAAAATGCTATCTAATAAAAAAATTTTGAATCTGCAGCTCATCTGGAAGTGCCTAAACATTAGTATCTTTCTTACAGAGGAGGAGGATATAACATACTAGTAGAAGGTGCTTGCATACTGCAAGCATTTCATCTCACCTTGAAAAAACAGTATTTTTTCAGAGAGATATTTCGTCATGAGAAATATTTCTTTAATTCTAAACATTTATACTTGGACCGGTTTTCGTTTTTTCACTATGGAACAGTAATGGAGTAAAACAAACACTAATTTTTGCAATTTTTGAATATTAGACTTTTCCACATTGGGTTTATAATGCCGCACATTTCTGCAAAGTTTTAAATTTATATTACAATTAGAAGTGAAATCATTTTTATTGGCCGCAATAAAAATTTCATGGATACATTGAAATGTTTATTCGTTTACATAGACTAAACTCCAAATAATTTAAAAATTTCAGCTCCCTAACTCACCGCTTAGTCTAAACATTTATATATTTGTTTAAACTTTAATAATTTTTACTGCCAAACAAACTAAAATATAAAATTTCTGTTATCCTATTTCGTTTTTTTACAAATCCTACCTGTATAAATTATTTCAGCTCCGTAGCACATTGTTATTTCACTTCTATATGTGATAGAAATTTAAAATTTGGCAGAAATTAATGGCATTATTAACCCAATGTGGAATAGTGTAATATATCTAAGATTAAAAAAATTAGTGATTATTTTACTCCATTTTTTCCATAAGGAAAAAACGAAATCATAGAAATGTTAATATTTTAATTTGTGTTGCTGTTAATAATTCTTAAACTTTAAACAAATAGATAACTGTTTAGGTACTATGGGATGAGTTAGGAAGCTGATATTTTCAAGGATATTTACAAAGTAATGCATTTGCTCAAATAAACCTTTGAATCTTTCCATAAGTATAATGCGGCGGCCATTCAAAGTGCTTAATATTTAAACAATTAGAAAAATTTTATTTTATTTATATAAGTGCTACAACCTTTAAATTTGGCATAAATCTGTAGCATTAGTACCCCATAATGGAGCAAGTATAAAATTCTTTTAGTTGCAAAGTTTGGGGATTGTTTAATCTATTATTTTTTGCATAAGAGAAAAATGAAAATCGCTGCGGACGTGAAATCTTTAGAAATGAAAAGATATTGGTAATGGTGAAATATCTCTTTGAAAAATGAATGTTTTTTCAAGGTGAGATGAAATTCTTGCTGTATTCAAGCACCTTATTCTGGTGTGTTATATATCTTTAAATATGCGCTGCGATAAATGTTCATTTGAATTCACGTGGGAAGATAGAGAATCGTTCATCATAGCAACGAGATTAAACAAACTATTGTCATTGTTAATGCTGGAATATTTAATAGAAATCTCTTTCTTTTAATTGGTATTGATACGAGCATTCACACTTTTTTTGAAGGGATATTTCTTCCAATAATTGTAATTTTTTATTTATTGTATTTGTTACTGATAGTAAGTTTTTATATATCTTAAATACTTTTTGTCTTTATTCACCATCTAAGATAGGTATTACTGTTGTAAAGAATGTTAATTTGAACAAATTTAAATGAAACATTTTAAAGTGATGTGTTGTAGCTTATCAATACTTCAGATAACTATATTTATAAATTGTTTAAATGGATGGCTGATATGATGTTAGGAAAAGAATAATTTTTTATTTTTGTCATTTAAGTTAGGTGACTCAAATATGAAATATTCTTCACACATACTAGTATCTAAAGCTGAATTACTCTTAACTAGCAGTATATTTTTGTTGATTTGTAGCAATATGAATGGATTGGTCAGTATTTTCATTAATCAAACAAAAGATACTATCATCTTACTATTTATATACTAAATATTTTTATAGTTCTCTACTTCTGTCTGCCATTCTCTCAACTATATTATAATGTTTATTCATATTAAAGTATTAGCCATATAAAAGTTGGTTATAAAAATTTTTTTTTATGCGTTTACTTGTTTCATATGAATTATCAAACAGCAATTCTTTTTCCAAAAATAGGGATTTATGTCACCAGACAAAAGGAGGAAAATTGAAAAATAATACAACATTACTTTCTTGTGTTAAACAATACTTGAAATTTCATATTGGTGTCAATCATAAAAAATACATTAATAAAATTATACATTGTATTAATGCTGGAAAATTTACAATACATTTTTTATTGTTTACATTAATTTAATTGGCATTTTTTCATGCAATTACCCTAATGTTGGTTTGCTACACATTCTGAATAACTAGTTAGATATCTCAAATGATTAGTATAGAAAATAAAAATTGATCAACATGTTAAAGCTTAAAAACAGTTACAAAGTTATTTACTTATTATCTATGAAGTGATAGGAATGCAGGAAACACGTTTTTCTCTTACATATCAATGTTAAATTTGAGCTTGAAGATTTTTTGAAAGATAATTTATGTTAGCATCGATATTTGTTACAGAAACTTGTAATACATTGTGTAAGCATTCTTCAGTTAGCTGAATTTCATGCGCGAGAAAGTTTGCTCGCAAATATATGTACTTCCAAATATTGTAATCATTTGTGTGGCAAATAGCCTAATTTGTGGAAACTTGGTGGCAGGAAGACTCAAATAAAATGCCACTAAATCATTTGGATTAAAAGCATTTTTCAGTGTGTCATCAGACATTTGTCAACTCCATTTGAAAATTTTTGGAGACCTCAGATACATCAATAAAAAATGGGTTTTGGAACAAACTTAATTCTTTTTCTTTTCTTTTAATTACTTGAAAACAAGTTGAAAATTCTTTTACGAGTTTGTGCTTTCAAATATTCTGTAAATTTATTTTATGAAAAATGTTATCCCATGTTATCATTATCATTTATGAGTCCTTAGCATTTTGGAAAATGGGAATGGTTTTTTTCATTGACTTGTGCTATAAAGAGTTTTAATTTGGATTGAAACCCTTTCAATATTGAATACCTACTATTGACTAATTTCCATTTTCCTTGAAGATTTATATTTAGATTATTGAGATATTTGGAGATGTCTGCAAGAAATGCGAGTTCACATATCCACTTAGGATCAGACAATTCAGATAAAGTTTTTCCTTTCTCAGTAAGAAAAATATCTATCTCGTTTTTCAATTCAAAGAATCTTCTCTAAATCAATCTATCTTATATATAAAAGTAATTGGACTGAGTCAGACACATCTTTGATTTCATCTATTGCTATGAATAATATTTCAATGCACTGCATCTGTTTTTTAAATCTTCATGTAAATTGGTCGCAGTCTTCTATTCGTCTGGTTATTGTGCGAGCAGAGAGACTTACATCATTAATAACATCTTTTTTCTGGATATATATCGTTAATAATTGCTGTTACAATGTTTTAAAATTAATTCCACGTTAGCAAAGGGTTCTCCGTTTTCAGCAATTAATTTTGCAACATTAATTGCAACTAACTTTGGCTACCACTTGAGCTTGTTCGGATCTCTTTTGAACATAATTTTTTGATTGGATATAATCCTTTTTGTATTGCTACTATTTATCTTTCCTTACTTGACCACAAAGATTATTATACTCATTTCTATGTCTGGTATCATAGTGGAGCCACACATTATAGATGTTATAACTTTGTAAGATAAAAAGCATACATAGCCGAAACATTTTAAGCTAGAAGCGTGGCGACGATTTATAGGAAAGAGATATTAAGGAACTGTTGGGGTTTTGAATATCCAGGGTGGGAAATGGGCCGGGAAAAGGTAGCCATTTTCAATAAATGCAACAAATTAGGACAGCAGATACGATTTGAATAATGTCAAAGGAATAATGGTATCACTTTCACACAAGTCACACAAAGTAGCCCATTGGATATGTATAAATGATTATATTTACCTTTTTTCATATTATAATACAAGTTCAAATAGAAACCGTCGGTGGGCCGGATAGAACCTCTTAGCGGGCAGGATTAGGCTCGCGGGCCGTATGTTGCCGACCCCCGCCCTACAGCGTTTCTCGAAAACGTAGACACTTAGAGATTTAAACCTTGGTGTGCATACTAAAAAGACCTGGAGGATGTGTAACACTAGCACAGAATTTTTATATATTGGGGAGGGAGGTGCCATACATATCATATCGTGAATAGAGGGCCGTGTCAATATTTTGAAAATTACACAACTTATTTAGAATATTATTAGCAAAATATTAAACTTGAATCTCTATTTAATTAGTGCATATCAATCAAGGGGGAGTGACTTATCTCAAGAGTACTATGAGATTTAATGATAATATGAGCATGAATATTTCGAAACTGTATATCCAGGGAAATGTTCGGGAAATAACCTAGTATTTTATGAACATGATTATTATTGATATAACGTTGCCACATGGCTAGTAAAAAACCAGTAACATATATTTAAATATTAACAATAAATGTATAAAGATATAGATATGTAAGTCTAGCAGAGGATTTACTCCGAATAATTGAAACAGCAAATTATATAGGACAGCAGGACCAGAGTGATACGTGATATTGATGGCAGGAGGGAGCGATGTCGAGAATCGTTTTTCCTAGGACGATCAGATATCATAATAGGACATTTTAGGCAAATTATTATTTTCGTGACTCTAGTAGAAAGATAGGCAACGTTTATCAGTTGAATGCTACTCTTTATCGACATTCCTATTCTGTGACGCTTCACGCGTTACGCTCTTAAACTAATTTTATCTATAAATTTGGTTGGGTAAGCACCTCTTGAAAAATAGTGCAACTGTGATAAACACTTATGAAAAGTGATTATTATGATATAAATAAGACATTAGCAAAGTTTTCTACAGGGCGGCCCGCATCGATGGTTGTGAATCCCTTCGGCGGGCCGCCTTGGAAGTACCCAATTCCTGAAGTCAGTATGTTAACATTAAATAAGAGCAGAGAACAATTTCTCTTTCCATATCCCCCCTTATTACATCTTTCCTACTCCTCTGTACATTCCACCTCTTCACTCTATTAGCCATCACTCATTCCCCCCATCACACCCTCCCCTCCATACTTCTTCGTCCTTCTCGCCCCTCCCCCTCAACACACCTTCCAGGTCTTCACCCCTTCGCCCCCTCAATCCCTCCTCCAAGAACTCCCTCCCCCCTCACTCACACCCCCTCACACTCGCTCCCCCACCCATTCCCTTACCTAGTCACTCCCTCACCCATTTCTCCCTCCCCACCCACACCCTCCCCACTCACTCGCACCCCCCTCACTCCTTCCCCAACAAAAGCACTCCCCCCTCACTCCCTCCCCACACACACACTCTCCCTTCACTCACAACCCCCTCCCACCCTCCCTCCTCACCGCCTCCACCCTCACTTCCTCCCCCTCAACACACCCTCCCCCTCCTCACCCACTTCCGCATTCCCCCACCCTCCACTCCTCTCACCCTACCCTCATCACTCCCCCTCCTCAATCCATTCCCTCCTCACTCCCTCCTCTTCTCATATAATCCCCTCCTCACCCCACTGCTCCTCCTTACTCCCACCCTCCTCAATCCTTCCCCTCGTTGCTCCCTCCCTCCTCAAACCCACCCCTCCACATTCCCTACCTACCTCACCCCCTCCTCCTCCACAAAACCTCCCCTCTTCACACCTTGGCCACATCGCTCTCCGTCCTAACTCCCTCCCCTCCTAGATCCCACCACTCTTCACTTCCTCTCCTCCTCACACCACTCCTCTTCACTCCCTTCTCTCCTCACACCATCCCCCTCCTCATAACCTCAGCTCCTCACCCCCTCGCCCTCCCCACACCCTCCTCTCTTCACACCCTCCTCACTCACTACCTTCCTCATTCCCTACCATCCTCACTCCCAAACCTCCTCACTCCCTACCCTCCTCTACACACTTTCTCCCTTCCTCACCCCCGTTTTCTTCACTCCCTCCCCTCCCCATTCCTTCCCCTCCTCACTCCTTCCCTCCATACTCCTTCACTTCCTCACCCATTCCCCTCCACTCCTACTCCTAACACCATTCCCTCCTCATCCCCTCCACCTCCACAACCCACGCACTTTACAACCCTCACACTCCACACTCCCCCCCGCCCCACACCCTACCCTCATAACTCCCTACCCTCATCACTCCCTCCCCTCCTCAATCCCTCCCCTTCTTCGCTCGCTCCCCCTCCTCTCCCCTCCTCCTCACTCCATTAACCCTCACTTCCCATTCTACCCCCCCCTCCCTCCCCTTTACTCCCTCCCCGACTCACTCCCTCCCCCTCCTCACAGCCCCCAACTTATTCTCTCCCCCTCCTCACTCCCTACCACTCCTCACTCCCTCTCCCTAATCACCCCCTCCTCCTCTACACCCCATCCCCCTCTACACCCCATCCTCCTCCTTGCACCATAGCCCTCCTCACTCCCTCTACCACCACCTCACTCCCTCCTTTTCATTCTAACTCCCTCGCCTTCCTCACCCTTTCTGCTTCTCCTTCTCAAACCCTCCCCCTTTTCACTCCCTCCCTCTCCTCACTCCCTCCCCTTCTTCCTCCCCCTTCGCCCTCAACACCCCTTCCCCCACTCTCACGCCCTCCCACCCCACTCTCTCCCCCCGCAGCCTTTCCCCCTCACTTGCTCCCCCTCACTCACTCCCTCCCCCCTCACTTCCTTCTACTCAACACACCCTCACCCTCCTCACCCCTCCCCACACCCTCCCCTCCTCACACCCTACCCTCATCACTCCCATTCCTAACTCCCTCTCCTCCTCACTACCACCTGCCCTCACTCCCACCCCTCCTCACCCCTCCCTCCTCTGTCCCTACCCTCCGCACTCCATCCCCTCCTCACCCCTTCCTACTCTTAACACCCTCCTTTCCTCATCCTCTCCCCTTCCACACCCTTCTCCCCTTCACACCCCTCCCCATCCACTCTCCTCCTCACTCCTTCCCCCTCCCCACACACTCCCCTTCTCACCTCCTGCCCCTCCCCACACCCTCCTTTCCTCACTCTCTCCCCTCCTCACTCCCTCCCCTCCTCACTCCCTCCCCTATTCACTTCCTCCCCTACTCTCCCCCACCTCCTCACTCCCTCCCCGTCCTCACTCCTTCCCCTCCTCACTCCCTCCCTTCCTCACTCCTACACCTACCACCCTCTCCTCCTCAATCCCTTCACCACCACACCCCACGCACTTCACACCCCTCCCCCTCCACACTCCCCCCGCCTCACTCCCTCCCCTCATCACTCCCCCCAAACTCACTCTCTCCCCCTTCTCGCTTCCTCAACCTCCTCACACCCTCCCACTCCTCACACCCTCCACTTCTCCACGCACTTTCCCACCTAACACCCTCCTCCTTCTCACCCCCTGCTACTCCTCACTCCCTGCCCATCCGCAGCCCCCGCCCTTCCTCCGCACTCCCCCTCCTCACTCCCTCCCCGTCCTCACCCCTCCCTCTCTTCACGGCTCCCCCTCCTCATCTATCTCTTCCTCATCCTTCCCCCTCCTCACTCCCTCCTCAGTCTCTCAAACCCTTCCCCTCCTCACCCCCAATTTCTCCTCACCTTCTCCCCCTCCACTCCCTTTCCCCCTCTCACTTCCTCCTCCTCCTCACACCCTTCCCCTCCTCACCCCCTCTTCCTCCTCACCTTCTCCCCATCCACTCACTTTCCCCCTCTCACTTCCTCCCCTCCTCACCCCCTCTTCCTCCTCACCTCCCCCTCCACTCCTTTTCCCCCTCTTCACCCCCTCCTTACCCTCTTCCCCATTACGCCCTCACTCCTCACCCCTTCCCTCTTTTTACCCCATCCCCTCCTCACCCCTTCTCCTCCTCACTCCTCTCCCTCCTCACCCCATCCCCCTGCTCACCTCTCCCCTCCTCGCCCCTCCCCTCCTCACCCATTCTCCTCCTCACTCCTCCCCTTCCTCACCTCCTCCCCCTCCTCCCCTCTCCTCACTCCCTCCCCCTCATCGCTCCCTTCCACTCTTTACTACCTTCCCGTCTAAACTCCCTCCCTTTCTTCACATCTTCACCCTTTTCACTCCCTTCCCGTCCTCAACCCCACCTTCCCCACACCTCCCCAACCTCATTATTCACCTGAGGTCTTCGTATAAATATTCGGTCTTCACCCTCATCAGATTTCTTATAATTCTGACGACGGTATCAGGACTACTGTAGTCGCTGTCATGTGGCTCCTTTTACACCCTTCGATTGGCGAATCACCATGTGGTTTCTTATTCCGACAATCGATTGCTGAAGATAATGTAATTCGAAAACTAGAATATGCAGTTCAATGTTTTATAAAGGAATTTTTCTTATCCAAATCACATTTAAGTCAAACGTATAAAGAAATTTGTTGCCTTTCCGCATTTCTTCGGCTTACTTTTTAATAATAAACATAATTGAGTGAAATTTTAGGTACTACAACTATTAATAAGACCCTTAGTGACGCAATATTAAAATCGATCGCGATTTTGCTTGAAATTTTGGGGATTTAATGTAGAGCATACGAGAAGGAGAAGGGGATAGATGGGTTCGATGTATTTTCCCTCTGTCCCTTCCTACCTATAGTGGATAGTTTCGAAGGGCTCGTGCCCTTCCCCCCATCCCCGGGAGTTCTCCTTCCGAAAATGAAACCACAGTGACGTCACGAGGGAGCGTACAAGGAAAGGGGTTTTGGGATGCCAAGGTAGGGACTCTCGCTTCGGGGGGCGTCTCTCGCAATTCGGGTTTGGCGTGGGGGAGGAGGTGGAGAGAACCCTGTCATGCCTCGCCCTTACCCGCGGTGGCTTTGCCGAGGCCCTCGTGGGAAGGGAGCACGGGAATCCAAGGGTCCGGGAGGAGGTCGTGCGCCATTGGGCGGCAATAAATTATTCCTCGCGGACGCCGGAAGGAGGCAGGCGGAGTCTCTTTTGTCCGAGAGGGAGATTTGTCATGCAATATACAAGGCGACGACTGCGGCAGCGCCACCACCTACTCCTCCCCGTAGCTACCTCGCTTTCGTTACTCTCTTTTTTGTTTTGCGAATCCGGTTCCCTCTATAGAGCAGCTACTCGGGCGTGGCGGAGGGAAGAAAGGGAGGAAGGGAGGAAATTCTTCTCTCCTTCTTCCTCTGAGAGAGTTTCGCCGACCGATGACTTTGCTGAAAGCGTGTTTTGAATGGGTTGAGCGGAGAAAAGGTCTGGGAGAGGAAATTGGAGATCTTGGTAGGTTTCCTCGTTTCTCTTTTATTTTATCAGTCGCAATTCTTAGAAGAATTTTGCGTACGTTTTGAAATACGACCTCAAAGGTTCTTTATTCACTTCATAGGGCTTGCTTTCTGCGAACATTTCTACATCGTTCTGGTCGAGTTAGCGCAATTTCATTTTTTTATTCCGTATCTTTGAATGGTAAAAGAGAGTTCTTTGAGTCCCTGTCATGGCTGCGATCGTTTTGAAATGCCGACATTGATATTGCGGAGGACGTTAGCAAACAAACAGACGCTCAGTCCAGAGCGTTCATGTTTGCATGAAATCCTATGTATGAATTTTGTAGCGTAACTGCGTGCGTGTCGCACCGGTGTGTAGATCCGGAATATGTGTGAATCTGAAGTTTGGCAGGTATACAGATATATACGCTGAAGCATTAAGAAATATCTGAAAAACTTGAGATGTGGAACCATCATAAAATAATTCATTTTTCTAAATAGACATTTTCCTATAAGAAATAGATTATTTTAATTTATATGTATTGCGTTCATTTGTTAAAGTAGATATAATAATGATAAAAACTACGACTATGAAATGAATGTAAATATGTTTTATTATCCTTTCGTGCACACATTTTAACCAAAAAGAAATGGAGACTTTGCGACAAAGGAATAAACGTAAACGAACAGATTACAACTACCTAACTTAAGTGAGTTATTTTGAAATAATTTTATATTGTATGATTAATTACAAATGATTAGAAAATAAATCGCTAAATAAAAAATACAGAATGTCCTTTGTATCACCTCTGATATATCTTTTTTCAGTTGATAGTCATGGACTTGGAGGAGAATGCTGAAGATAAGATGGACAGATAGGATGAAAAACGATGAAGTGCTACGAAGAATAGGAGAGAAGCGAATGATTATACAGACTATCAGAAAGAGGAAGGCTAACTGGGTTGGACATTACCTGAGGAGAGAGAGTATGATTAAAGACGTGTTAGAAGGAAAACTAGATGGGAAAAGGGAAAGAGGTAGGAAAAGGTTTCAGCTGATAGACGATTTGAAAGGGAAAGAGAGTTATCAAGAAATAAAGAGGACAGCGGAAAATAGGAGTATATGGAGAACCAGGTTTAACCAAGAATAATCACGGACCTGTCTACGGACAGACTACCAATGATGATGATGAGTCATAAAACTAAGCCATTTATATTTTTATTTTTAAAAATTATTGCATAATTCATGAAGAAGTCCTCTTCCTTGAATATATACACGCATAGCGCGTTCATCTTTCCTCTCTTATTCCTATCTTCTTTTACGGTTACATGCAACTTGCAAGCAAAGATGCTACGGGTAGAATAGTAATTATTATTCTTTTAAATATATAGCTTCATTAGGTGCCTACGTAATATCGACTTATTATATCAATTATAAATAACGAATTATATTTGACTAATTACGAAAGTAAATTAAAAAATATCAGTATCGTGAAAGGTTTTGAATGATTCAGGAATAATTTTATTTTAGCTGTAAATACTAGCAAATTGAACATTTAAAACAGTTCGACCATGATTAACTAGCACTCCCGAGTGGGATTCATATAATTACCTATTCATTTGCCATAATATAGGCTGAGATAAGCAATTAGGATTAATATTCAAATAAATATAATCTGCGCATAAAAATCCATGTGTATGTCACGGACGTGTAAGATATAGCCTATCGGTGAATTTTTTGACTTCTTGTAAAGTACGAATTGCAAATGAATTAAGTATGTAGCTTGATTATATTTCTAATTATATTACTTTTCAATATTGTTTTATATATGGAGATTGAGGCTAAGTAATTTATATATAGCATTAACGTTTACGTGCGCGCTTAAATCGAAAGCCATAATAACGAAAACTGAAAAATGAAATGTGTATTTTAAATTTACCTACCTCTCATTAAAATATTTATTGAGGGTGTTGTTGTTTCTTTAGTCCAGCGGAGCGTTTTATACACTTAGGTGATATAATACACTTCATGAATTCATCCGAATAAGCCTCCGGAAATGAAGTGCTGTTATTCCTTCAATT
This sequence comes from Tanypteryx hageni, assembly GCA_028673005.1. Taxonomy (NCBI): domain Eukaryota; kingdom Metazoa; phylum Arthropoda; class Insecta; order Odonata; family Petaluridae; genus Tanypteryx; species Tanypteryx hageni. Next base: position 6,978,623 of record CM054112.1, read on the forward strand.
TCCTCTCAATAAATATTTTGGAATACTTAAAATCTATCAGGCAAAATTTTCTGAGCATTTATTGAATCCGTATCCCAAATAAAATTTACCGAAGTGCATTCTATATTATAAAAGCGGCGCCTTTATGGAGGAATTTTCAAACGCCATCTGTGGTTTTTCATTTCCAGTATCCATTTTTCGCATCTTCGTATCTCTATCGAGTGGAAAACAAGAGGGAAACTAGCACATTGCTAACCCTAGTAATAATTATATTGTTGGACAATATGAGTTCTCTCAAAGTAAAACAATCTGGAGGCAAAATAGTCCCCCAATCGGATCACCAGTCGGGGACTGCCTTGAGGAAAACATTTGTCTAAAGTAATTTAAAAATAGGCACTTTGAGCGTAAGAACTATGGGAAAGTAAGGAAAGCTAAATAACATGAAAGAAGAAATGAGACGAAATAAAGTTGATATTATAAGACTGAGCGAAACTAGATGGGAAGGTGAAGGACAGTTCGACTCGGAAGAGTTCACGGTAGTTTACTCTGGAGGAAATAGTGGGGAAAGGGGAGAAGCTCTGGTACATAGGAAAATTATGATGAAAAGCGTGACAAAGACAGATAGGTACGAACGATAGACTGATGACAATAAAGCTAAAAGCAGTCACAGTGGACATGCTGATAATCCAGGTATATATGCCAACGTCAGCTCATGAAGATGAAGAAATCTATGGAATTCATGAGCAAATAAATTACATTTACGAAGAAGACGGAGGAGGAAAGGTAAACTGCATAATAATGGGAGATTGGAACAGCATAGTCGGAGAAGGACAGGAAGAAAATGTTGTCGGGCAATACGGACTTGGGAAGAGAAACCAAGGAAGGGAAAAACTAGCGGACTTCAATAATGAACTTGTAGTGACTAATACATGGTTTAAAAACCATGAACGAAGGTTATACACATGGAAAAGCCCAGGAAATAGAATGAGATGCCAAATAGATTACATCCTAATAAAACTACGATTCAGGAACAACATAAAGTCCTCCAAGGCATTACCAGGAGCGGACATTGATTCAGATCACAGCCTTCTAATAGTTGAAGTAAGTACAAAGCTCAAACAAATTAGAAAAACGAGAAGCGAAACACCGACTTGGGACAGAAAAACTGAAAGAATAGCAGCATGTATTCAGCATGAAGTTGAAAAATCGCCTAAGAAATTTGGAAAACAAATCAAAGACCGTGATTATGGAATGGGGAGAAGTTAAAAAAGTGATTGGAAAACAAGAGAAGAAAATCAGAAAACCATGGATCACTAAGGAAATGCTGGAAAAAATGAATGAGAGACGAAAATGTGTAAACGTTTACAATGAAGACGGTAAAACCAACTATAGATGTTTAAACAATGAGTTGAGAAGGGTAACAGATAAAGCTAGAAAAAATTGGATAGAAAAATGCGATAAAATACAACAAATGGATAAGTTAGGGCGGTACGATATGATGTGTGTTACGGCACTGGAGTTAGAAGATAAGAAGTCTGATGGAATTCGTGGTAAAGAATTATGAATACAGATGGGAAGATAGTCTCAGAAACAAAGAATGTAGCATAGGCATGGTAAGAATACATTAAGGAATTATACAGGAAGCAGGTAGGATCAACAACAATTGAACTGAAAGATAAGTAAAACATTGAAGAAGATAACATAGGACCATGTATTATGGATGGTGTAGTAGAAAAAGCGATAGTGGAACTAAAGAAAGGGAAAGCCACAGGCAGCGATGGAATACCGGCTGAGGTACATAAAGTCATGGGATCAGAAGGACTAAAAGCGATCACGAAATTAATTAATAAGTTTTACGACACGGGAGAATGGCCTCGGGATTTCCTAGATGTAACAATGATCCCTCTAAAGAGGAAGCGCAAAGCAATGCAGTGTAAAGACTACAGAACGATAAGCCTTCTCTCACACAGTTCGAAGATCATCACGAGGATTTTTAATAAAAGGCTGGAGAAAAAGGCAGAAGAAATGCATGGGAAAGATCAATTAGGTTTTAGACAAGGATGAAAAACTAGATATGCGATAGGGGTAGTTAGAATCCTATCAGAAAAGGCAATAGAGTACAGTCAAGATATCTGAGTATGTTTTGTAAACTGGCAGAAGGCTTATGGTAGAGTAAATTCGGTAAAGTTGATGAAGACATTAAAGGATATAGGTGTAGACTGGAAAGAAAGGAGACTGATTAGGAATCTATATGTGAATCAAATTGTAAAGGTCAGGTTTGAGAAGGTGGACACCTGCGGAATAAATATCGGTAGAGGAGTAAGACAAGGCTGCAGCCTATCGCCAACCCTATTCAATATATATGGAGAAAGTCTAATGCAAGAAGCTTTAGAAGGTACAGCAGTTTTCAAAATTGGAGGACGGATTTTAAGACTAGTAAAATACGCGGATGATCAAGTACTTCTAGGAAGAAAGAAGAGGAACTCCAGAAAATGATAAATAGACTAGTAATAACAGATAGAAAATACGGTAAGGAGATAAATATAAAAAATTCAAGTTCATTCGAATATCGGGCAAGGAAGAGAATCTGAACATAATTATTGGAGGAAAACCTTTAGAATAAGTTTCATATTATAAATACCTTGGAAGCATCATAACAAGAGAAGCAACATGTATGGGTGAGATCAGGACAGGAATAGGAAATGCAAAAGCTGCTCTCAGATAAAAGAAACATACTTACAGGGAATATTAAGGAAAATATCCGCAAGAAGGTAATTAAACGCTATGTATGGAGTATAGCTTTGTACGGTGCAGAATGATGGACGCTAAGGAAAAATGACATCAAATACTTGGAAAGCTTTGAAATGCGGACTTGGAGGAGAATCCTGAAGATAAAATGGCCAGATAGGGTGAAAAACTATGAAGTGCTACGAAGAGTAGTAGAGAAACGAATGATTAAACAGACTATTAGAAATTGGAAGGCAAACTGGGTTGGAAATTAGCTGAGGAGAGAGTATGATTATAGTCGTGTTAGAAGGAAAACTATATAGAAAAAGGGAAAGATGTAGGAAAAATGTTTCAGTTGATAGATGATTTGAAAGGTAAAGAGTGTTGTCAAGATATGAAGAGGGCAGAGGAAAATAGGAGTATACTAGAAGTTGGTGCTTGCATACTGCAAGCATTTCATCTCACCTTGAAAAAACATTCATTTTTCAGACAGACATTTCTTCATTAAAAATAGTCTTTTAATTCTAAAGATTTCACCTCCGCAGTGATTTTAGTTTTTCCCATATGTAAAAATAATAGTTTAAAAAAATCTCCAAATGTTGCAATTTTAAAAATTTTACACTTCCTTCATTATGGGGTACTAATGCTACACATTTTAACCAAATATTAAAGTTGTAGCATTTCTATAAGTAAAATAATATTTTTATAATTATTTAAATTTAAATAATTTTTAACGGCCGCCGCAATTCATATACGGTAAAATTGAAATGTTTATTTGTGCAAACTTACTACTCTGTAACTAATTTGAAAATTTCAGCTTCCTAGTTCATCCCGTAGTACCTAAAAAGTTATCCATTTGTTTAAACTTTAAGAATTTTAACTGCCAAACAAATTAAAATATCAAAATTTGTATAATTTTTATTTCGTTTTTTTAAGAATTCTTCTTACAAAATAATTTCAACTCCGTAGCACATGCGGAAATACATAAACCATGAAAATTTGTTTAAACAATTGCGAATTTTTAGCGGCCGCATTGTTGCACTTTTTGAAGATTTTCGTTTTTTTCTAGGCGGTTTTGCACAAAATCCTACCTAAGAAAAAAATTTCGAATCTCCAGCTCATCTGGAAGTGCCTAAACATTAGTATTCTCCTATATGTTATATCGTCTGTAAGAGTCGTCGATATATAATGATGGAGAGCCAAGTTTAAGGAAGAATAATCACGGCCCTGTATACGGATAGACTATCTTTGATATATTAACTAAAGGAAAAGAAAAGGTAGTGATGAGGGTGGCAACAAGGTGTTGAGGGAAGCCCAGCGGACACTTACCAAGTTGAGGACCAAGCTGGCAGGCTGCTGGGGGCGTCGAAGAGACACGTAAAACACACGAACACAAAAACACACGCAAGCTTATCGGGCCTATGCCCTTCTTCAGCGAAAGTGTAACGTAAAGTGACACACTGGGCTCTCTCCCATCTCTCTCTCCCATCTCTCTATCCCATATCTCTTTCCCATCTCTTTCTCTTCCATCTCTCTTCCATCTCTCTCTCTTTCCCATATGTCTCTCTCTCCCACATACCTTTCTCTCCTATACCTCTCTCAGTCTCCCATATCTCTCTCTCTCCCATATCTCTCTCTCTTCCATATCTCTCTCTCCCCCATATCTCTCTCTCCCATATCTCTGTCTCCCATATCTCTTTCCCATCTCTCTCTCCCATCTCTCTATCTCTCTCCCATATCTCTCTCCCTCCCATATTTCTCTCTCGCCCATCTCTCTCTTTCCTATATCTCTCTCTTCAATATCTCTCTCTCCCATACCTTTCTTTCTCCCATATCTTACTCTCTCACCCATATCTCTCTCCTATATATATATATATATATATATATATATATATATATATATATCTAAAATATTGCTCTCTCTCCCATATCTCTCACTCTCCCATATCTCTCTCTCTCCCATATCTCTCGCTCTCTCTCCCATGTGTGTCTTTCTGTCTATCGTTATCGTTGTGAGTGGACACTGCTCGCCTTGAAATGCCAACCAACTGTGCTAAATGTTCGTTAGTAGTAAAATGTGGCCAAAATCCACTTTCATGTGGTCTTTTCAAAGAAATTTTCCATCTTGCCTGTACGTCTATAAATGAAAGTGATATAGACACAAAGGAGATGTTTCAGAAAAGTTGGTTCTCGGGCCAACAAGAGCAAAGAGACCACTGTCAACGTTAACAATCATCCGAATACTGTAACGCTAGCGCAGGAAGATTCATTAAGTATTATGGTGAGCCGTCCAATATTTATAAACGCACGCCTCACTTTTCAAAATAGAATGTTATACTCCCGCACTAGAGAACTAAAGAAAGAAGGAAAATTGAAATACTTGTGGATAAGAATTAGCTCCATTTATATTTGTAGAGAAGATGGAAATGAGAAAATGACAATAGCGAAATTGTGAGATTTAGAAAAATATTTATAAAAAACATATCTATGTTCATGGCTCATAAATTTTTGTCATTGGCTAATTAGTATGAGGGTAAAATATCAAAGGCTAATTTCAACTATCAATTTGTTAAATACTCATGATTTTTTCTGTTATTGTTGGGTGATGATGTCAGGAATAATGGCACCTAATTTATTTATGTTTGCGGCTCGGAAATGTTTTCTGTCTTCCAGTTATTACCATGGGAAGCAATCAAACCCTGTCTACTTTCTCGATTTTGTTTTAATTTTTTATTAATTCGGATATCTGTTGTCGCTGGTCGGTATTTGGTGGAATATCTCTGTAAGATGTGATAATTGTTATTTTCCTACTGCTTTTGAGTTTTGGAAACAGCACCTATGGTATTTGCCTGCCAAGAACCATTGCATTGTTTAAAAAACTTTCCTTTTTCTTCCATTTCCGTCTTTTCCAAATGGCTAATCTGAAAATATGCCACGTTACCCCACTGTCATTAGTCGCCCATTTCGATGAATTAAATGACTTTTTTAGCAAGAACTTTTTCCACCTTATTGCCATATCCGAATCATGTCTTAAATCTGTGGTAAGTTCAGAGGAGGTCGTATTGAATGACTACTCACTATACCGAAGAGATAGGGAGGGAAAAGCAGGAGGTGGAGTGGCGGTATATGCACATCATAGGTTGTCAGCCCGCCAACTCATGATCATGCATGAGCATCACGATGCTACGATCGTAGTGAAACCGGTCGTGTTAAATTAAAGTTGTGGAAACCACAAAGTATTCGTTTCATTATGAGTAAATTCCACAAATTTGAGCCTGACCTCATTAATTAATTATATTTTGAAAATGATTTGTTTCATTTCATACCACTCTATGAAAACATAATTATTGCTGTAGACTTTAATGTTGACTACTACGGAAAGAATGCTGACCAAACATATTTATATAAACTTTTCTTCTTCTTAAATTTGTACGTAGTTCCATTTAATGCGACTCATTACTTAGCAAGAAGCAGCACATGGTTGGACCTGAATATCACAGACGACTCCGAGAAGGTGCCTTGGTCTGGTCAATTTCCTTTTGGTTTCCCCTCATGTCAAGACCTCATTTATATAACATATGATATTCAAGTCCCTTTAGTAGTACGCACTCCCTTTACGTGTCGTAATATTAAAAATATCAATACAGTAAGCCTAGAAAATGACTTACAATATCTGGCATGAAACTTAGTTTTTTCAGTGGAGTGTATTGATAATAAAGCCGATATTTTGTGCTCCAATTTAATTGGTTTGCTTGATAATCACGCGCCAATGAAAATCCACAGGAGTAAGTATAGCTCTGTCCCATGGTTAATGACTGACATTCGCCTTTTAATGCGTGACAGAGACCCTACTAGAAGGACGTTCATTAGAACAAAAAATGTGAAAGTCCATGATCGGTATAAAAAGCTGCGTAATAAAGTAAATTCACAGGTTAGAAGTGCTACAAACAACTCTTTTCTTGATAAATTCAAAACGTTAACAGACCTTAGTGCTCTGTGGCCAGAACTCCGGAGGTATGGAATAGTGCAATCAACAAAACAAACTGGCCCAACGCCACCAATATATGAATTAAATACCTTTTTGCGACTAGACCTACTTCGATTTTACATGACCTTTTAATGACGAAAACCTTTATTTTACTTTCCCTTCTCCTGATATCGTATTAAAACAAATAAACAAAATAAATTCTAATCATATATATGAGTAATCTTTGCAAAATTCTTGTTTTCCATCTCTCTGGAAGAAGGCCTATATACGCCCTATTCCCAAACAATCTATTTCCCAAAGTGGATCGGGCTAACGGGCAATATCCAATCTCAGTGCATTATCCAAACCTATAGAAAGAATAGTCTTCTCTCAGATAACAGATTACCTAATGGAGAAAAATTTTCTTGACCTTTTTCAGTCTGGGTTTTGCCCCTCCTATAGTACACAAAGAGCTATGCTTAAAATAACGGACGATATTAGCCAAAATATTCACAAAAGAAAGCTTACCATTATAGTGCTTTTGGACTTCAAAAAAGACTTTCACACGGTTGACCACACTCTACTCAATAAGAAGTTAAAGAGCCTGAAGCTCTCTACTAGTGCCCAAAATTGGTTCCAATCTTATTTGAGTAAAAGGGAACAGGCGGTGAAGGTCGACGACGGTGTCGTTTCCAGTTGGAAATCCATTTCTACAGGTCTCCCTCTGGGGTAGATATTGTCACACTTATTATTCGCTGTTTTCCTAATGGACTTTCCTTCATGTCTGAAGCACTGCCAACACCATTTTTACACAGACGATCTGCAGATATATTTTACTTGTACCCTTTCCACTTTTCATCCTAATATTGGAAAAGTAAATCAGGATGTAGACAGAATATGTTCATGGGCAACTATAAATAAATTAACCATTAATCTCTCAAAAACTAAAGCGATTATTGCGGGCAGCTATTACTTTGTCAAAAATCTTGCTATAGATATTCCTAAAATTGTCTTAGAAAAATGTTACGTTGACTATTCATCATCGGTCCTTGATATAGGGTTAATAATAGACCACACACTTTTCTGGAAAGAAAATATCACCATTGTTTCTAATAAGGTTTTCAGGACTCTTCATCAATTAAAAAGACATCGAAAGAAATTACCCACTAATCTGAGGCCTACACTCTTCTCCTCATTGATACTTCCGCATTTTGATTATTGCTGCCTTGTATAAAATGATATCAGCGGGGAACTTAATAGTTAGCTTCAAAGGGAATTAAACTCCTGTATACGTGTTGTTTACGATGTCTCATAATATGACCTTATTAGTGGCTTTTACATTAAATCGATGTTTCTTAAAACAGATAAAAGAAGGATATTCTTCCTGGAAAATCTTGTTTATAAGATCCTGAACAATAGGACACCATGCTACCCTTACCAACTGTTTACCTACTCTACAGATATGCAGAACAGAGCAACACGTATTCCCACTGATCATCTGTATACTCCCAACTATTGCACTACTACACACAACTCATTTGTAATAAAATATGTAAATCTCTGGAACTCCTTCTCAGGATCTATTCGTTGTGCTGCTTAATTGTGAGTGGACGCTGCTCGCCTTGAAATGCCAACCAAATGTGCTAAATGTTTTTTAGTAGTAAAATGTGGCCAAAATCCACTTTCATGTGGTCTTTGTAAAGATATTTGCCATCTTTCCTGTACGTCTATGAATAAAAGTTATGTAGACGTAATGGAGGAGCTTTCGAAAAGTTGGTTCTGTGAAAGGTGTGCCGCTGGTGCTCGGGTCAACAAGGGCGAAGAGACCCTTGTCAACGTTAACAATCATCCGAATACTGTAATGCCAGCGCAGGAAGATTCATTAAGCATAATGTTGAGAGAACTTGTTCAACGTGTTATAGCGCTGCAAGAAGACGAGTCGGAAATAAAAAAAGCTCAATCCTCTTTGCAGATAACCGTAAATGAACAATCTAAAACGATTGATTCTATAAATAATGCACTGTGAAAAATCTCTGACGATCTCCGTAGTGTATTATTTTTATCTCTTTCTCTCTTCCTCTCTTTCTATCTCTCAGTGCGACCACAGCTACGCCTGTCGTCATCGGGGGGCACAAGGTTTCCTTTAGGTTGTTTGTTTCCGGGAGGACGTGACTTGCGCTCTCTAATGTCTTTCCTGACATTTGTAATGAACTATTGGCGTCTCGCTTAGCTTCTTATGGTAAGATTGAAGGCCACATCAAGGACCTTTCTTTTGGGGGCAAGCTACTCCAATTTTCTTACGTGAAATAATTTAGAAGACTCGCTTATATAGTTTTGCCCAAACCGGAAATAGTCCCCCCAAACAAACTGATTGTGCTCGACAGAGTAACTTATAATATTTTTGTCACTAGAGATTATAAATGTGATATTTGCAACAGAAAAGGTCAACTTGGTGAACGTTGCCCTAAAGTGACTTGAATAGCTTCATCTCCGAATCCGGAGGAAAGACGCCGGAACAAATTCAATCTATTGCCCAAAAATACTCCATGGACACTATAGCTCTCATCAATTCTATAGACTCATTAGCTAAAATGACCAAAAAAATAAGGAAGACACAATTAGAAAAAAATACTTTCGGTTCTGCAAGACCAGCCAGTTGTTCCTCCCAACTCAAACGACAAGAGCCAACATTAACCCTCTAAATCACCGAATTCCAACATTGGATGCGCAATTAAACATAGATTATCTTGATCCTCTTGTATCCACATCCACCTAACCAATATCTAATCCTTTTACCGTGCCGCCTACTGTGTGTTCCCTGAATCCACTGGCATCTCAATTCTTTCCTCCTAACCCGCAGAATGGGACGTTTCCCAACCCAATGGCTATTATTTTCTTTCCGTCGCATGGAGATCGAAACCTCACTACTCCTCTACATCGCTCTTGCCTACCTCTCATCGTGATTTCCGATCGTCAACCTAGCCCTTCCATTCCCTCATTCTCCCACGGAACCCGAACTCGGTCACCCTTATCTCCTGTCGCTACACTTTCTAAGGTTGCCTCCCTTCACCATAGAGCTCTCCTTGCGATTCATATTAATGCTCAAAGTATTTCCGCTCACATCGACGAAATCCAAACAATTGCCTCTTGTAACAAGCTTGACATCATCTGCATAAGCGAATCATGGTTAAAACCGTCCATCCCATCATCTTCGGTCGCCATATCAAACTTTACCTTTCTTCGTAACGATCGTATAGGCAAGCAAAGTGGCGGCGTTTGTATGTACGTACGTTCGGAAAGATTTAAAATGTCGTATTCTTTTAAAATCTCCCTCTAACTTTTGCTCCAGACCTGAATTTCTAATGGTGGAAATAATATTGAACTCCCAGAAGCTTCTGCGTTGCGTATTCTTTCAAAATCTTCTAACTTTTGCGCCAGACCTGAATTTCTAATGGTGGAAATTATATTGAACTCCCAGAAGCTTCTGTGTTGCGTTGTATACCGTCCTCGTAAAATAGGTTTTATTACAGATATTGAAAATGCTATATCAGATTTCCTTCTTTCTTACGATGACATTATTATAATGGGAGATTTAACACGGATCTTATCAATAATACATCATTGTCTAAACAACTAATCAGTCTTTTCACCTCCCTTGATCTAAAAATTCTTCCTTTTGACACCACCTATACAACATCGCACTCCTCTTCTCTTCTAGATCTTATCATTACACCCAACCCCAAAAAAGCTCTCATGCACGGGCAAGTATCGGCACTAGGAAGCTCACCTCACGACATTATCTACTTCATTTATGCGATGCGTCCTCCTAAGAGAATATCGCCTCTCATTTCCTACCGAGATTACAAGAAAATCAAGTCCCTTATTCTTTCCGCATTACAAGTTCCTTATGATGATATTTATGACACACAGAACGTAGACGACATGATTTGTATCCTAAATTATAACCTCCTACTGCTCTACGACGAACATGCTCTTTTCAAAACTAAACGAGTTAGAAGCAATCCTACTCCATGGATGAACGACACTATTCTCGCCCTTATGCGGGAAAGAGGCTCAACATACTCTCTGTACAAAAGATCTAAGAATGTAGATGATCACCACAGGTACAAACTTCTCAGAAACTACTTCAAAAACAAATAAGGAGCGCCAAATCACGTTATGCCTTTGGCCTCTTAAGTTCCAATCTCTCCCCGAAATCTTTCTGCTCTGGCCTACAAAACTTGGGATTGGAAACCGCTCTCACAAAATGCTTCCCCCACATAACTTTCTTCCAGGTTTCTTTAACCAATACTTTGTGAACAACTTCTTTTCTATTGAACCTAATGACCTTAACAATATATAGGAAAAATCCTGAATCTCCCTTCGTTAAACAATCTTTAATTCAAGTTCACAGCTGTATCCAATGCTGAAGTAAAGAAAGCACTTCATGACACCAAACCTTCTGCCCCTGGCTCTAATAATTTACCTATTATCTTCTATTATATAATACTTCCTACTATAATCCAATACGATACCCACATATTCAACCACTCTCTATTCTCTGGTGTCTTTCCATCGCAATGGAAACTTTCCATAATTCGCCCGGTACCAAAATCCATCTAAACTTGATGACTTTCGTCCAATCAGTATTTTTTACCCTTCATCTCCAAAGCTCTTGAAAGCTTGTGCACCAATAAGTAATAAAGTATTTGATGGAAAACAGCCTATTTGATCCTTATCAATCAGGCTTCAGACGAAACCACAGCACAACTACAGCACTCCTTAAAGTCACTGACGATATCAAGGCAGCCATGGACCAGAAAAAAGTCACAATCCTTGCGCTACTTGATCTGTCTAAAACTTTGACTCAGTCAACGTCGACATTCTTCTGGCTTAACTCCTAACCCTCAACTTCTCCGAATCTTCGACTGCACGGTTCTCCTCTTATCTAACGGACCGCAAGAAAAAGTGCCTCACTAATAGCAACCACTTCTCGTGGCTATATATCCATCACGGTGTCCCCCAAGGTTCATTCTTAGGTCCACTACTGTTCTCTCGCTACCTTCACAATGTTTTTTCTAATCTTATCAACTCCTCTTACCATCTATTTGCTGACGATCTACAAATCTACATCTCCATCGAACCCGAAAACCTACAACCGCAGTCAGAAGAATGAACAGAGATATCGAGAACCGTAATAGTTGGTTCAAGTCTCTCACTCAAAAATTCAATCCATCAAAAACTCAGACAATTATAATCGGACATCCGAAATCACTAAAAAAGTTCGATTCTTCATTCATTTCCAGGGTATGTATTGATGAGATATAAATGTCTTACAGCAGCTGTGTCCGAAACCTTGGTGTCCTCATAGACCAGACCCTCTCATGGGGAACAAAAGTCACGTCTATCTGCAACAAATCCTACGCCGCCCTGAATTGTTTTTATAGACAAAAAATATTCTGCCGTTTAGACTAAGGAAAACTTGTGCAATCACTAATTCTCGCCATCTTTGATTACTGAGATATCATCATCAACGGTACCACCAAATCCAACGCCACCAAATTTCAACCCACCTTTAACCATTCAGTAAACTTCATCTTCAACGCTAAACCATCAGATCACATCTTTTCTCTTCTCAGGGAATTATCTTGGCTAAGACTGGAGTCAAGACGAAAACTCCACACTCTGTCTCATGTCCACTAAGCGCTACATCATTCCGCTCCTAACTATATTGCCAACCTATTTAGAATTCTGAATACGACCCATAATTTTGCAACTCAATCAGTTGATAAACTTATAATCCCTACCCACAGATCCGAAGCCTATACCAACTCCTTCACTGTACTTTTGGCAAGATTATTGAAGTCAATTCCTCATCCTGACCTCAGATCCAAATCAGTCTCTTCATTTAAGAGTGCAATTTCTGCACACCTAGAGACCCTGAAGAAGTGAAGTTTTCCATGTAAAATTATTAATTATTCTTCAACAAATGCGACATTTATACAAATTCCTTAGTTACGAATAAATTCACTTATGGTTTACTTATATTATTCCTCATAGTAATTTGTTGCTCGGTGCATTCTCTGTTAGTTATTAGGTATTGAAAATTGTTTATCTCCTCTAAGTTTACTCAGTTTTACGTATCGTTTCTTTCCTTACGATAAATTGTGAATTCTATGTTGGCCTTAATTATTGTTATTATTATAATTATTTTATTTATCTCATTGGTTACTCAATTTCCTGTATCAAGTATTTTGTACCATACACCGTGTATTTTCGGTTAGTTAATAGGTATTGTTAATTTTTTATCTTTATTCGCCCAGTCTCTTGTATCATTTACTATGTATTATATTATATTAAAATGTATTTTACGAGATTAGGTGGAAGAGAGGCCCAACAGGGGGTAACCTCGCCTGATAAAGGGTCTAATAAATCAATCTCTCTCCCTCTCTCTCACTCTATGTCTCTCTCTCTCTCCCATCTCTCACTCTCTCTCTCTCTCCTCGCTCTCATATTTCTCCATATTTTTTAGCGAGAGCAATTTTGAATATTTTTCTTTCTCAAACTCCGGCAAACATCGTTTCAACAAAATTATAATTTCGGAGGCGGAAGTGGCAGCAAAAGTTTACTTCGGATTCTGAAATGCGAGGCCAAAAGTTTCCACAATTTCAGTTTCCCTCGAGGTTAAAGAATTTCCTACCTGCTCTAGGATGAGCTTTTGCGAGTGGATTCGGGAAGATCGGTTTTCCCTTCTATTTTATTTTTCCGTACTTCAACGATCAGAGGCGCGTCTTACGGAAAAGGTTCCCTCCCTGTAGTCGATTGACTGGATGTTTCCATTTTATATTTTTCCTGTCGATACTCCTTTGCCGCAGAGAGAATATTAGAAATACGGTAGCCGCTCCACTCGAGTTGAGAAAATGGCGAAGGAATTCCTCGCTTTCTCCGTCTGTCTTGGAGAGCGATTCCGTCAAGATAAAGTGAGCGACTGAAGTTAGTCTTCCGCACCTCTGGAGCACTGCAGCGGCAATATTCCTCAAAAATGATCGCGAAACTCCGCTACATGGGCTCAGAATTCATTCGTGCGAAAGATTTAATCCACACTTCTGCCTGGTACATTGGAAGTTTGACACGATTGTGCAAGTTTAATGCATTTCTAAAGATTAGAAAACGCCTTGCATTGGGTCGAGCGAAAGGCAAGGAAAACATTTTATTGTAGAAAAATAAAATAAATAAAGAAATAAAAGAAAGAAATAAATACAATAAATAAAATAGATAAAATTAAATACCTAAAAAAAAATTAAATAAACAAAAATAAATAAATAAATAAAGTAATACGAATAATATAAATAATCTAAACAACATAACTAATATAAATAAAAATTAATAAAATAATATAATTAGTAAAATTACTTAAATTATTAAATAGAAAAAAAAATAAAAATAAAAAAAAAATGTAATAATAAACTAATAAAATAATGAAATAATAAAATATAATAGTAAAAAATGAGATAAAGAAATAATAAAATAATGAATTAATAAAATAATGAAACAATATAATAATAAAATAATGAAAGAATGAAATAATAAAATTATTTTAAAAAATTATAAAATTAAAAAAGAAAAGAAAAATAAAATAATAAAATAATGTAATAATAAAATAATAAAATAATATACTAATAAAGAATAAAACAATTAAATAATAACATAATAAATAATAAAATAAGAAAATTATTACATAATAAAACAAATCTTTAAATAAGAAACAATTAAATAATTAAACAATTAAATAATTAAACAATTAAATAACTAAATAATCAAATCGTTAAATATTCAAATAATTAAATATTAAAAAATACATAATCAAATAATTAAATAATCAATTAAATCAACAATAAATTAATTAAATAATTACATAATCAATTAATTAATTAATCAAATACTTAAGTAATCAATTAAATGAACAATAAAAAAATCAAATAATTTAATAGTCAAATAATAAAATAATTCGATTATTAATAATTTAACGATTAAACAATGAAATAATGAAATAACTAAATAATTAATAATTGAAAAAATAAATAATCAAATAATTAAATAAGTAAACAACTAAATCATTAAATACTTAAATAATTGAATAATTAAACAATTACATGATTAATTAATAAAATAATTGAACAATTCAATGATCAAACAATTGAATTATAAAAATTATAAAATGAAGAAAATAATAAAATCAAATTAAACTAATAAATTAATAAAACATATACAACAAATACAAGTAAAACAATTACAACCAATACAAGAAATACAACTATAACCAATACAACACAAACAACAAATACAACAAATCAAAAAAATACAACAAATACAACAGATAAAACAAATACTACCAATAAAACACACACAACAACTACAACCAATACAACAAAGACAACCAATAAAACCAATATAACAACTACAACCAATACAACAAATACAACAAATACTACAAATAAAACAAATACAACTAATACAACAAATAAAAAAGTTCAACCAATTCAACAAATAATACAACTACAACCAATACAACAAATACAACACTTACAACAAATCAAAAAATGCAACAAATACAACAAAGGCAACCAATACAACAAATGCAAAAGATAAACAAATACAACAAATAAAACAAATACAAAAAATTCAACAAATAAAAACTACAACCTATACAACAAATAAAAAACTGCAACCAATGAAACAAATACAACATATACACAAAATAAAACAAATACAACCAATACAACAAATAAACAATTGCAACAAATACAAAAAATACAACAAATACGACAAATACAACAAATACACCAGTCCGGACCAAACATCCTCCGGACTACATGGAGCTTCCGCAGTGGATCGTTAGCAACATCCGGGAAAAGAACAGATCAAGGAAGAGACTCATGCGCCGCGGCACTCCAGAACTGCGACGTGAGCTCACCCGTATGCAGCATAGACTCCGAGATGACATCTGCGAGTTCCGTCAGCAGCGATGGGACACGAAGATGGCGGCTCCCGACGTTTCCGACGATTCCATCTGTGGAATGGCCAAGGCACTTCGGTCCTCCAAGTACCAGGACTTCGCTCTTCAGAAGGACGCAGAACTGGCCTGCTCTGATGAGGAAAAAGCAAACCTCATTGCAGACTACCTGGCAAACTGCTTTACCAACAATCCACCAGCACCCTCATCTCCGGACTGCATCTTGCCTGATTTAACTCTCCAACTCCAGAGTGGACCAGGAGGAACCGCCGGCTGTTACGGCCGGTTCCATCAAACACATCATCTCCCATTTCCCACTACGGAAGGCTCCCGGAGAAGATGGTCTACCCAACGAGGCCTTTCTTCAGCTTCCCAAAGCGGTCACACCAGTACTGCTTGCCATTATCAACGCTTCCATCCGCATCGGGCACTTCTCGATGCTGTAGTAATCAGCGATAGTAAGATACCTTCTGAAGCCGGGGAGGGCACCAACCAACAGGCCGATCTCTCTGCTGCCGGGATTTGGAAAGATCTGGGAGAAAGCGGTCAGAAGCCTTTTGATGGCTCACGTCGACAAACACTCCATCCTTCCCCCGGAGCAGTTAGGATTTAGGACGGCGCGTTCCACCACACAGCAGCTGGTCCGAGTGATAGAATTCATCGTGGACGCTTTCAAAAGCAGGGAATGCGTGGTCGGGACATTCTTCGATATCAGCAAGGCCTTTGACCGCGTGTGGCATGCTGGGCTCCTGAAGAAGATGGAGGACATGTACTTCCCACCACGGCAGTGCAGACTGGTGAAATCCTTACCGCCGCCCCCGTCTTCTTAGTTGCCCCCATCGGGCCTCTCTTACCCCTTTATCCCCAATTTCCTTATCAAAACCCCGCACTTCCTCATAATCACGCTCAGCCATATCACCCATACCCCTTTTATCCCTACCCTTTCCCCCCTATCCACCGCATCACCAGCCAGCATTATATCAGCCGCCATCTTACGCCGCCGCAGCAGCATCCCCTCTTCGCCCCGCAACGTCATCCATCGCAGCTCAGCGCATAGCACCACCACCTCCAACTCGTCCGCAACCCCTTCTCGATCCGCGCCTGCACCCACGCACCTCAGCTGCACCAGCTACGGTGAGTAGTGACTCCCGCCCATCCACCAGCTTCAGTGACAATAGTGCGCCTTCTTCCTCCTTAGTAACTAAAGATAGTTATAAGGTAATAGCCAGGAAACGTAGGCGTGCCTCCACTCCTCTTTCACCGATTTCAACTCCTATACCTACCTCCAACAGCTTTCTGCCAATTGCCCCTTCCTTCGACACCTCAGATACTCCTGAATCTCCTCCTCAATCCTCTACTGACCCAGCCCCTATGGATGCCCAGCCTTCCTTCCCTAAAAAGCCTGATTTCCCCTCCATTAAAATTACCGGCACCGCCGGATGGCCTAAAATCCGCGTGTCCTTTTTGAAGTCCCTCGCTATGGAACCATCTTCCCGCTTAATTGGCTCCTCTTTAATTTTAGTAAAATGTTAAAATTTGAATGATTATTTAGATGCTCGCAAAATTTTATCTGAAATGGAAATTTCGTTTTATACCTATTCTCATCCCGAAGACAGACTTCCCCGATTTATCATCCGTGGCATTCCAGCTGATACTAGTGCGGAAGATGTAGGAACCTACATCGAAACGAAGGGAGTGCAAGTCCACCATGTCCGCCAAATTTAATCTACCCGTCCCTCAGACGAACAACGTGCCAACGGCATTCAAGCCGTGCCGTGATTATTCGCCAGTTCCTGCTCCCCCACCCACCACTTCCACCTCTTTCCCTCCCATGCCGCAACCTGCACCGAACCCCTATTACCCGTACTATTACCCCTATCATATCTATACCTCTCCTCCTCCAGCGCCTATTCTATTCACATCTTCCGACTATTCTGACAACATTTCGTGGTTTACTTCAATCCTTGCTTCCTTCAAAGCCCTTAAAACTCGTGACGAACGCCGCATCTTCCTACTGACTGAAATATTTAAACTCAACGCTAATGGACCCTAATCCATATGAATATTTCTCTTTCCTCCAGATCCTGTCTAGGAATGCCAATGGCATCCCCTTCAAACTCCCCGAACTGACCACCTATCTCTCCAAAACTCACGTTGATATCCTCCTCCAAAAAACCCACCTCACCTCGAACAAAAAATTATTCCTTCCCGGCTATACCATTTACCGTAAAGATCGATCCACACCCACTGGAGCCGTAGCACTCGCCATTAATTCACACATCTTTCACACTCCTTTAAACCACTCATCCTCCACCTACCTCGAATCCGTTGGAATTATCCTCCCCGCTAAAATGGGACCTGTTCTGATTTATAGCATTTATCACCCTGGCTCCAAACGACTTAGCACACAGGACGGTAAACGCATTTTTCCTGACGATCGACCCGGACTTTACATCGGCGACTGGAATTCTAAACACGTTCATTTGGGTTGTTCGCACACGCACCGGAACGGAATAACGCCACTTAAATACATGACGAAAAATTCTGTCTCCATCAAATCCCCAACGGAATCTACGCACGTTTCTCGCATTACTTCCGAAATTCTTGACATCGCTATAACAAAAAACTTCCCCCTTCATTTTACCCCAACTGGCTCCCATATCTTCGACTCTGACCACTTTCCCATTCAAATTTTCCTATATCTCCACGCCACCGCACATCTCCCACCTCCCCCCCCCCCGCGTCCACTGACCCACTTTCGAGAATTTAGTTTGCGATCGCATCTCACCCCTTCTACCGATTTCCCTCATTACCATCCCCAACGTTTTGGAGCGTATCACGGCCATAGTTTACATATTAAATTCCTCCAAAACCCTTGCATCAACTCCTCTTCCTCAACCCATTACAACGACTCCTCCTCTACCTGCATTTTGACGCGAACTTATTGAAAGACGCAATTATTTACGATACCACGATCTCTACGACAAAAGAGGCTTTACCCGCATTAACAATCGCCTCAAACTGGAACTTCAGAAATATCGCGCCAAACTATGGCACGACAAAATTGATACCTTAGCAGTTTCCGACAATTCCATTTGGCAAATTACCAAATCCCTCACCAAACCCTTTCTTATATTTCCCCCCTGACCAAGAACGATCAGTTGATCTACGACCCTAGGGACAAGTATGAGATTTTAGCCGACTATTTACAATCAGTTATGACTGCTCCTCCTATTGTTCCGACCTCTTTCGATGCAGACGTTACTTCAACCCGCCTCTCATTAACTTACCTGCCGTCCCCAGAACCCCTGACCGCTACTTTTGCTGAAGTTAAGCAGGCCCTTCATAACCTTATCCTTAAAAAAGCCCTCGGCCACGATAGTATCACAAATAAAATGTTAAAATGCTTCCTTTCTTCCACCCATTTCATTAACGTATTAACCGACCTGTTTAACTCCTGCTTTTTACTAAATTATTTTCCAGACCCTTGGAAACTCAGTAATGTCATTCTATTCCCAAAATCCGGTAAAGACACCTCTCATCCTCAAAATTATCGCCCTTGTAGCCTTCTTCCCACCCTATCTAAACTTTTTGAATCCCTAATAATAAAAAAACTCACTCGTAATGTCTCCTCTATGAATCTTCTTCTCCCTGAACAAATGGGCTTTCGCAGCAATATATCCGCCACACATCAAATCCTCCGCCTTGCCGAAAAAATTATTCATGGTTTCAATCGAGGCAAAAAATCAACAGAAGCTGTTTTTTTAGACGTCGCAAAAGCATTTGACTCCGTGTGGCATGGCGGCCTCATATATAAATTAAGCTTAACATCCCACCCCAATTCGTAAAAATCATTCACAGCTTCCTCTCTGACCGTATCTTCCACATTCTTGTCCACAAATCTCTTTCTTCTATTCATCCTGCGACCGCAGGCGTATCCCAGGGTGCAATTTTAAGCCCATTGCTTTACTCTGTTTTCGTTAATAACATTCCCTCCCACGACCACACCGACCTTTTTATGTACGAAGACGACACCGCCCTCATATCCCAATCGAGATTCCCAGACGTTGCGACCCGACGACTTACTCATCATCTTAATCGACTGCTCCATTGGACCTCAAAATGGAAAATACGACTAAACCCCGACAAAGGTGCCCACGTTCATTTCACCCGCTTCTCCATATATTCCCTTACGTCCCCCCCTCAAACTCGCAGGTACAGTAATTCTTACCTCCCCCACCCACAAATTTTTGGGGGTGGTTTTTGACCGAAAATTAACCTGGACCGCCCATACAACATATTCTATTCGTAAAGCCACTATCGCTCGTTGCCAACTCTCTTCATTACTCGCAGTAAAATTTTCTCTAAAGACAAGCTAATACTTTATCTCTCCCTCATCCGTCCCCATTTAGTTTACGGGGGCGAAATTTTTTATAACACCTCCAAACATAACTGCCGCAGGCTACAAACGTTTCAACGAAACACCATCCGCTTCATCCTCCGCCAACCCCGCCTTATTGCTATATCTGAAATCCTCCGAGCCCACCATATACCCGATCCTACTGAATTTGTTAAAACGCAGGCCCACAGATTCTGCAAGAGTCTTCCATCCACCGGCAATACGTTGTTAACTACCATCTGGGACTATATTATTCCCAAAAAAATAAAATACCGGCTCCCGAAAAGTTTCGTTTCCATGGTTTTTATTTCCGAAAGGTGTGTTTTAACATCTGAATACATTATACATTTGTTTACAATTTATATTTGATTATCACTCATAGTTCATTAATTGTTCTTAGTTACACTGGAGGCACACGTTCCGGAAATCTCGTTATAGGCTGAAGCCTCTTCGGGTCTGTTTCACTTTTATTTTGTCTTTTTAATTCTTGTTCAGCCTTGGGCAGTGTTATATTCACTTTTCTCAGTTTTCTTTTCTACCGGGATGGCTTATGGTCTGGCATTTGCCCTAGGCAGAGGGGAAACCGGTAAAACCCTCTGCAGACCGCCGTTGATTGTGGACAATACACACTGGTTTTTAAACTTTTCAAACTTAACAGAACAGTTGTAACAATGTAAATAAGTAGGAGACAGTAAAAGAAGAAGATTATAGAGTATTAAGTAAGAGCGGAGCAATGTGGGGTGATTGAGATGATTGAAGAATAGGCAGAGAAAGACATAAGTTGATGATAGGACACAATATAAGACAATATATAGGTAATATTAACAACAATAACACTGAATTGTTTTTGGTGGCGTATTTCACAGCACTTGTGCACTTTCACTTTTTCGACCGCTTCTTTTTCTCCGGGCACAGAGGAAACCCTGGGATAGGAAGTAACGTGGAGGGGATCGGGATTGGGCTCCTTAGTTGGTAGTTTGGCAGTGGCGTGTCCGGGAAGTACATCCCCAGTGTGTGCACCATAACCCTTGCCGGGGATGGGCGCTTCAGATTGGGCTTGAGGAAGTTGAGAGTCTGGAGTGGTGCTAGTAGCTGGTCCATGAAGAGGGATAGGTGGGTGAGGGTCCTCTCTGCTGTTTTGCGACGGAGGCGCGCCATTCGGTGGAGGATGGGTTCGCCCTCGTGTCGTGGTAAAGTTCCTGGTTTGGGGAGACTCTGGGCAGCAAATAGATTTGTCTTAGGATCCTGCTATCCGCAGCCTCGAGTCGGCGGAGCCCAGTTCTCGCCCTTGGTGTGATGGCCGCACAGGCGTACTCCATTACCGGTCTTATGAAGACTTTGTACAGAGTTACTCCTGTGCTGCTTGTCACCCCCTTGCCGCCTGCATGAACCACCCTTATCATGCTGCTTCTGCTGCAGATCCTGCGTCGGGCGTCGGCTAGGTGTTTTCTGAAGGTCATGTGCTGGTCTATTTCAACCCCTAAATATTTGACGCTGCTGCTGGTCGTGATCGTCTCTCCCCACAACTGGATGCGCAGCGGGTCTCGTTGTCGCTTGTCGGTTGCCTCTGTAGATAGAATGAGGGTAGACTTAGTGGGGTTTGGTTGGAGCCTCCAGCGCTGCATCCACCCTTGGAGGGTTGTGACCGCTTGCTGTTTTGGCTTTTACAACGGTCTTCTGTGTAGTCCACAGTGCTGTGTCGTCGGCATATTGTGTGGTGATGACGTGTCCTGCTGCATCCTTGGGCATGTCGTGGCAGTATAGGATGAAGAGTAGAGGTGAGAGTACCGTCCATTGTGGGATTCCTGGGGGTATCTTATAAGGTTGGGAGAGGTGACCTCTCACCCTTACTCTGCCGGACCTGTTGCGGATAAATGAGTTGATTAGTCGTACTAGTTCCATGGATAGGCCAGGAGTGGTGCATAGTTTGCCGACGAGGCCATCGTGCCATAGCTTGTCGAATGCTCACTCGATGTCTAAGGATATGGCGGCCGTGTACTTACTGCTGTTTATGGCCTTAATGGCGGTGTTGGTCAGGAACATGATGAGGTTGACCGTAGATTGGTGGGTCCGAAAGCCGTATTGTGGCTCAGGGAGGATTCCGTTTGCTTCCGCTGCTAGGAGTATGCGTCTTGCCAGTATTTTCTCCGGCCATTTCCCTATGTTACTGGTGAGGCTAATTGCCCGGTTTTGGTAACATAATCGTTTTCATATCCTTTCAGGCCGTGGGATAGTAACCTAGAAGGAGACATGGCTGGATGTTGCTTTACGCAGCATGATTCTTGTTATTCCGTCTGGTCCCGGTGCGGTGTTCCTTCCATTGCGGATGACTGTATCCCATTTCTCTCTGGTGATGTTCGCCAAGGTCGGGTCTGTCGATGCCTCTGTAGGGAGAGAACGTAAAATGGGGAGGGAGTTTGTTATGGTACTTAGGTGTCTTTCTGCAGCTTCCTTGTGCGCGTTGTTGAAATTTTTGTC
Organism: Tanypteryx hageni; assembly: GCA_028673005.1. Lineage (NCBI taxonomy): Eukaryota > Metazoa > Arthropoda > Insecta > Odonata > Petaluridae > Tanypteryx > Tanypteryx hageni. The sequence goes on from CM054112.1 coordinate 7,001,186, forward strand.
CTGGGTCGGTCGGTAGACTTCCTCTAGTGTTCGTCGGAATTCCACGACTGCCGGAGGATTAACTCCTCTCTTCCTGAGAGGGTCTGCTACACAACTGCTCTCCTCTTGAGGCACTTAAATGACTGCTGGTGTCAAAGTTGGAAACTGGGGGTATGGATGCTGTCATCCTATTTCTTACTTCTCTTCAGGGGAAGATCCGTTTCTGCTCCCGTGGATGCACAGGGGCGCTTGAGCCGATCCCAAGGCATGGATCTGGATTCTGCAATGGAGTGGAGTGTTGGTTCACTCTTCCTCTTAGCCACTTTCTGCATGGTGTCCCGGATGGTGTCCATTGGAAGCCACTCGTAGAGATCTTTCACCCTACCCTTCCTGCGGCGACGAAATATGGAGCGGAGGCAGGTTTTCTCAGCCATGCTGTTGGATTGCTGTCCCACGCATGTTAGTCTCTCACTCCAGGCTAGAGACGCGTAGGTGAGGATGGGTAGAATAAGTGCCTTGTATAAATGGATCCTCCGGCGTAGCGGGATAAATCTGCTTCCAAAGAGAGGAGCTAAGGAAATTTTAGCACCCAAAGACTTGTGTGCGACTCTGTACGCGTGAGGCTGGAATCGGAGTTTACGGTCGAGGACGACTCTCAGGTATGTCGCCTTGTCCTTCCACTCCACCTGTTCATGTCCAACGATGATCCCTTCTGGCTCCGGAGTGGGTGACACAGAGAAGAGTACTGCCTGGGTCTTGCTGGCGTTGATGTCAAGCTTGATGGTCTCGAATCAGGCGATCAGGGAGTCAGTCCCGCGTTGGGGGTAACTAGTGGCAATCCTTTTATTTCAGGATCGACAGAGGATGGCTGCATCATCCGCATATAGGGCAGAGATGGTGTTCCATCCTAGGTCCACCGGAGCGTCTGCCATGAAGATGTTGTACAGCGTTGGACCTAGGATATTCCCTCAGATGACCATGGAGGTGGGGAGAAGGATCCTCTCAAAGAGCTTCCCTAGACCGCTCAGGAGAGAGATTGGTCTGTATCTGCGGATCTTTAATGCCTTCAAAGCGGGGGCAAGGTCCATGAAGGTCACCGTCGGAAATTGAGAGCTTTCATTCAAGGGGTAGGGTCTTCCTCTGGGTCGTCCGGCAGAGAAGGTGGAGAAGATGCAGCTGCAGACTATGCTTTTTCGTTTCGGAAAACAGTTTCCAAATAGCCTGCCTTCAGCTCCGCTTTATCACGAAGCGTAACAGCTATATGACCATCGCAATGCAAGGGTGGATCTATTTTCGTATCCTGCCGAAGAGCCTTCGCCATCCTTCAGATCGACCCGTCCTTGATGTTCAGCGAGGAGAATTTGGCTTCCAAAGCTTCCCTTCGGAACCGGCGAATGAAGCCTCGGATGTTATGCTCCATCGTATTTAACTGGCGGTGGAGAAGAGGATCTCCAGTAGCCTGGAAGCGGCGTCGAACCCTGTTTTTTTTAGGATGTCTTGCCTGATGCAAAGTGGAAGCTCTATATAGTTGGGCGCCCTTGACCGAGTGAGGGGAACAGCAGCAACTGTCGCCCGCCGGATCTTGTCTGTGAGCACCTTCACGAATTCACCGATGGCCTCAGCGGTCGTCAGGGATGGTAGCTCCTCCGGTAGGCTGTCCGTAAGTGTGGCACGAAACAGGTCCCAGTCCGCCTTCCCATAGTTCTCAATGGCGCCCTCCGGAAGTTGGATGGGACGATCTCCAAGATGAGCAGTGACTGGATTGTGGTCACTCGGCAAGGCAGTCAGGGTGGAGATATGAAGCGACGTCTGCAATCTTCGGTGCAGGAAGATGTCGATGTCATTGCCAGAGCCTGTGTGGGAGAAGTGAGTGGGTTTTATGGGCCCTAATATCCCATTGCCGGCCGTGTCCGCCCATTGTCGAAGGAGCCGACCCCTCCGGTTGGAGTTCTTTGCATTCCAGCTTGGATGTTTGGCGTTGTAATCACCCCCAAAGAGAGTTGGGTACCCGAGGTCCGCAAGATCATTGAAGGTCTCCTCCACAAAATCCCGTAGAGGTAAAAGGTAGCCGGAGATGCAGGTGAGGTATCCATTAGAGGTCCGGATCTGCACAGCGGTAGCCTCAAGTTGCTGGATAGCGGGCAGCTGGAGTTCAAAGGCATCAAGGCTGTCTTAGACTAAGATGGCGGTGCCCCCACGAGGAAGAGCTGCAGCATCCGTCGGCCGGTCAGAGCGGAAGACACGATAGCCAGGGACTTTCCATTTCCAGGTCTCTCGTAAGTGTGTCTCCTGAAGCAAGGCCACAGCAATGCCTTATCTTTTCAGGAACGCCAATAACTCTGCTGTCTTCTGCCGAATATCGCCTCCTGCATTCCAGGAGACAACTGCCAGGTACTGCTTCCTTTACCTAGGGGCGAATCTGAAGCAGGGAAGTGAGTTGTTTGAAGATCCCCCGAAGGAGGGTGGCCTGTTGCTGGAGTTGCTGTTGAAGAGAAAGGGTCACTGCCGTCAGAATATCTGCCAACCCTGCGAAGGAATGAGGGTCAGCATCCATTTCCCCAACGGACGCCTCTGCCCTCTGTCTGGTTGGCCTGTTTCGTAGGCGCCTCGGCTCCTGGAGTTCCGCTGCCGTTTCCTCTCGCGCTGTAAGGGGAGGTAGAAATGTGGGAAATTTAGTTCCCAAAAGGGGGGGTACTGCTGGTAGCGACAAAACGTTGGCGCGGAGTAGCGCGTTGAGGTTGTGGGAGTCGCTCAGCGTTTCCTCTGCCCCACGCATTCTGAACGCCGAGGGATCTCGGCTGGTTGACAGGTGCCACAGTGGTGTTCCTCGGAGAAGGAAGAACCCGTTGGGAAGCAGGTGTCTTGGTGGAGTAAGAACCATTCCATGCCTCCAGAGCCTTCGGGCACTGCCAATAGAAGGCAGTATGGTCTCCGCCGCAGTCGGCGCATGATCCTGGAATGTTTGCAGGCTTTTGGCAAGTTTTCACAGGGTGAGGACCTGCACACTTGTAGCATCGCGCTGCAGCCCCACAGTTTTGGGACCCATGGCCAAAACGACAGCAGTTGAAACACAGGAGCTAAGCGGTGCGTTTGAAGGAGACAATTCGCACACGCTGATTCTGGAGGTATCGGATCTTGCAGATCTTCTTCACGGGTCATTCCGGAGTCTGGAAATCGTGGCGACAAAGAGGGAGGAGGGAGCCTTGGATGACGGCTGAAGGTTCCTGACCTTTCGGACCGCAACCCTCATGGAGTCGAAATTCTTAAAGATGTCTTCCGGTCCAGTCCGTGGATGACGAATTGGTCGGTCTTCTCTCGATCCAGGTACGCCGAGGAAAACTGAACTTGAAGCTGAAGAAGGGCAGCTATGGCCGTTCTTAAGTCCTCCATGGACTTCAGGACCAGTCGCACCGTCCCCTTTTCCTTCATCTTGGTGATGGCGAAGATCTGGTCCCGAACCTCCGTGCGGATGATATCAGCAAGTCCTCGAGGAGAGGTGACGTCGTAGAGAATCAGGGATGGCGAGTCGACGTTACTTGCTACGTCTGTTGGGTAGACGTCTCCATGTCTTCCTCTGCCTGTTGCGCGGAAGCCGTGGAAGTCTGCGGCTGGTATTTTAGAGGCATCCGCTAAGGGGGAGTAGCGGTTGCTGGTGGTGATGACTGGAGCTGCTTCCGTGCTTCTGCATTGACTGCTCGGCCGTCAGACAGGCTGTCGATCTTCTCCTCGGATCAGGATGTACCATTTGGAATGGCTTCTCCTTCCCTTCTGGAGGCGTGGTTTGGAGAACCTGGCGTGAGCACTGAGGGTTGATTGGCTGTGCAGAATGGTCTGGCGTCTTGGCCGGCTTCTCAGATGGGGTTCGAGCAGTGTTTGTGCTCTTGCCCTAAACAGGGCCGTTTGGATAACTGGCAGGGTTCTCTGACTCGCCTCGATAGGGGCAGGAGTCGCCGATCCCTGTCGTGATGGATGACTGATGGCACCCAGAAATAACTTCTGGTGTTCCAAAGCTGGATCTGGTGTTGAATCCCGAAGGGAAGAGCTGGCGTCTGGCTACGCCTAAGAGCGAAGCCGGAGACAAAACGGTAACCTGGGGCTTCTCCACCTCTCCCAAGTATAGACGCAGGATAAATTCAAGAACCGGATTAGACAAAACAGATTGCTATCTTATCGGTTGCTGGTTTCGTCGGAATTCCTTGTTTGTTTGTTTGAATGCCCAGTCAATTCGCCTCTCTTACAGCACACATGGGTATCTCAGAGGCAGTCCAATGAATAACCGGGGAGGTAGGAGGGAAACCCGGTGCCGGCATTTGCCTGCTCTTACGAAGAACACCAGGGGGGCCAACAGCTTAACTTCCCTTCCGAAGGACGGAACAGCTGAATTTGCGCGGTCTCCTCAAACTACGCACACAGGGGGCCAAGTGACATTGAGAAAAATCCTACTCGCGCAGGATTCGTACCCGATGACTTTTTCAAGCATCGGGCGAGTAGCAGCCATTGTCCTAACCACTACACCACCGGTACCCCCCCTCTACTGCTAATTATTCTTTATAGTGTTTACCTATCTGCTTATTTTAGTATATAGTGTACCTGAGATTTAAGTAAAATTCATATGTTTTTTCGCCATAAGGCACTGCTGTTAGGTTTAATTTACGCATAAGTTCCCTATTGCGCATTGTCACTCCGGCTGATGTCGTGAGTCACTACTCACGAAGACAGCCTTTGCTTGGTCCTTAAGACCGTTTTATCAAGGATTGGAGGATTGGAATTGGCCTCAGCATCTCAGGTTCTCCCTTATCGAAACTTCGGAATAGGACAGTATCATGACCCGGCTAGAAGCCCGAAAAAACTTCTTTACTTTTACATTCAATACTGTAAGTAATATTGACGATTTAAAATAGTACATTGTGTATAATTGTAATCATAAATCTATGTGTTCGTATTAGCAGAAGGAATTACAAAATTTATATAGACCTCTAAGATGAAACGATTTCCGAGTATCTAAAATCGTGGCCGGCCGTGTGCCGAACGGGCTTTATGCCGACAGAAGTTTATTCCGAACGGAAGTTTTGCCGACGGACGGTATGCTGATGGATGTTATGCCGGCAGGACTTTATGCCGAACGGAGTTTATGCCGAACGGACATTATGCCGACGTTGTGCGGATACGATGGGGTTAACGTGAATCACAAGAAATATTAACAATTGAAGGAGTTGATGGAAACGTTGGAAGTATAAAATATTGAACGTGCATATCGAACGGGTGACTTGAATCTCCAAACAATGAAAGTGGTACACTGTACTGCAGGACACATCAACAATTATGGTGTCATTTGTGCCATCAGTTAATATGATATTGTACTGTTAGTTATAACTACTAGAACTATAGCAGTCAGCTGTATAAACAATTTAAAAGGTAAAGTGGAAAACCCGAAGTATACATTTTTGAAAGTGTTTGTGTACAGAATAACGCATAAACAATTTATAATGTAATCAATATCTCTAGTCGTATAAACAAATGAAAAGGTCAATATACTACCAGTATTGTGAGCAATTAAACAGGTAAATTATACTGCCCTATTATGAAAAATTGAACGTTTACATTATACTAAGTGTATTATGAACAATTAAACGGGTAATGGGAACTACAGCAATTTTAGGCAGAACGGAAAAGTTTAATCGCCACCAGTAAAATCCAACGTTGCAATATAGGTGTCTTTCGACTTGGAATAACTTACACAATAATACCCAAGAAAATTAACCAATATACGTAGGTAATATCTATCGCCTGGATATTAAATACAGACTATTAATACACAAGAAAATAGAACTCTCTATTGGTGAGAAAGGGTAGTGAAAAATTAAAAAATTATATCTATGAAAGAATGACGCAAGAGAAAGATTGGACTAACCCTTATTAATTATCCATGTATATAATCTTTAAATATGGTGCATGGTTTGGAAAATGTATCGAAGTAAAAATATGTGAAAAGATAGTAACTGAAAAATCACTGAAGTCCTAACTTCCATTTCTTAAGCTGCTGAAGACTGCTTTTTGTGCCAAAAGCTAGGTATCCAACTTCCTTTCTCTCCTAACTCCCTTTTTCTTTTTCCCCTTCTCTATAAATTATTGGGTGATTATCTTATATATCGGAATTGGTTCTACGATAGTTCTTGGCGACCAATTCGTGGCGCGTCATTATTCGAATGGAAAATTTGTCCGAAGACAAATTAGTCGCATGGCATATTCGTAAGGCAAATTCACCGCAAATACAGGAATCGTTGAGTAATTGATAAATATTGTTCTGTTATTTTGAAGAATAGTCAAGGGAATGGGATCGCGATTTCTGTATTAACATTGCGAGTGTTAATGGTCGGTGTATGGCAGAGGGTGAATATTTTCTCCAACAAAATATTTTTCTGTTACTTTCTCCAATGCTTGAGGAAACATGATTCCACTTTATGTATTAATATTGCTAGCCGTTAATACCCGTGTATGGCGGGGGATGAATATTTTTTCTGATCCGTTAACTATTCGGCGCGTGCCCACCATGTCATACCATAATAAATATTGTGAAGACTATTGAAGTTATTGGCGTGCACACTTTCATAAATGACGATTTCTATAACTGCAAAATCAGATTTAGCTTGAAGTTACTATATAATAACATTAAAATTTTAATGTATAGTAGCTAGAGATTTTTACTCGCATTGGTATGAGTCGATTTGAGGATATAGTTATTATTTATAGTTAATTTTAGTTAGTGTAGCTGATAGTGTTATAACAGAATGCGAGTAAGAAAACCATTGTATATGTTAGATTGAAATTCTAACCATATCGTATAATACATTTCATTCTAAATATAATTATGCAGACATTTACATTATGATAAATTAGAAAATACATTAAATGTTTAAATAACTTTTAAATGTCTATTTTTCTTATTCTACGTATATCTTAATACCTTATACAAACAACGTCATATTTCAGCTTCTATTGAATATAAAGGAACAATGTTTTTATGAGACTGTAATAATTCCGAATAACGACAACGTAATTCAAGAATAAATAAAATTATGAACTGCCTTAATAAAACATCAGTGGTAACATTTATCTAAAATTTTTTGTGGAGACGTGAAAAAGTTGACATATAAGAAACTTTTTTCTAATTAGTTTTGAGGGTTAATTGCGAAATTGAAAAATTTAAAATATTTTAAATTTGTATTTGAAGAAGATTGCATGCCAATAACTTCAATAGTTTTAACGGTATTAATTATTATATGAAAGCGCGGGCGCGCGCTGGATAAGTAATGGACCGGTGTGCAAATCCCTTTTCTCCAGCTGTGTCTCTACTTATTTCAAGCTGTCGTAAATGTTAGAGTTTTAAGATATCATGTTTTGCGCAAATCCTCAAATTGTTTTATAAAATTCCAATATAAAGATAAGTTCTGAGTTTTTATATTTTTTTAATTTTCGCGCCTCCATCGCGTGTTTAGTGTATGTATTAGACAAACTAGACAAAAAATACGAATATTAAAACAGGCAATTATACTTTTTATCGCCGAAATGGATTTCCGAGTCAGGGAACACACTTTTGTTTCGTAGATTTGGCTTTACGTGACAAATTAGACCAAGTAAATCAGCATTTGCATGAGATAACTTAAGGTTAAGCTAAATTTGAATATATTTTCAAACGTATTTCCACCGGTAGCAACCCTACAGCTTGCAATACCTGCCCAAGTTTTTAAGGTTTTTGAGATTCATGACCACATAACACATGATGCAGTTTCTTCCACTGGAGATCAATTTAACTGATATAATTATATTTTAAAAGTGATTTCAACGACTGTTTATTATGATTATTTGATAATAAAATACGATCATAAAATCTTTCGATAAAGGACGCGGGAAATATTTATTTATTTTGGAAAAAGATGGGAAGGCAAGAAATATTGCATACAGTTAATCACTACGGTAAAAATTATCCTGGTTTCATTATATTGTTTTATTCTCAAATATGACTCAATATTTTAACCTTGACATAAAAACCCGAGCAACGCCAGGTAATTTCAGCTAGTTATTACATAAAGTTAAATGCTATATCCTCCACTACTCCTGAAAATAACAGAAGTATTTTTTCTTGGAATGGTAATTACTACGTACAATATTACATCTACCAGGTTTGGTCAGAATTGTAATACACAATGTATAATCCTAATTCCTCTAGTATTTCTAAAAATGAAAACAATATTTTGTTGTAAAAAATATTCAATCCTCACACTACAACAACCACGACAGATAGGAATAATAATACAAAAAGTGGAATATTACCTGAAAGATTCCTAAAAATAACAGAAAAATATTGCTGAAAAAATATTCACCCCCTGCCATTCACCGACCTTAACGAGTGGCAATTATAATACACAATGAATAATCAAATTCTCTCGATTACTGCTGAAATTAACAAAAATATTTCCTATTTCCACAACGATTCCTGAATTTTCGATGAATTTGCTTTGCGGCGAATTTGGCTTGCGGCGATTTTGTCTTGCGGCTAACTAAACTTCGGCATAATGTCCGTCGGCATAACGTCCTTTGGCATAAGTCCTTCAAAATAAAGTCCGTTCGGCATACCATCCGTCGGAAAAATATTCGGACGGTATAAAGTCCGTCGGCATAACATCCGTTCGGCATATAGTAAGTCGCCATATCGTCATTCAACACACTGCCCGAAAGCAAAACGTCTGTCGGTATACAGTCCTTTGGCATACTGCACGTCGGCATACCGTCCTTCAGCATAACGCCTTTCGGCATACCGCACGTCGGCAAACCGTTTGTACGAATACCGTACTTCGGAATACCGTCCTTCGGCATACCGTACTTTGGCCTAAGGCCCGTTCGGCATACCGTCCGTCGGCGTATCGTCTTTCGTCATACCGTTTATTTATTTATTTTCATGCGGCCCCTAAACAGCCGTAATCGGCCTTTTACAAGGGGCTCATTAACATAATAACAAGGACTATCACAAACATCCATGCCATAGGTGAAGAAAAACACACCTAGGCGGGATTCGAACCCGCGACCTTCGGATTGGCAGGCGAGGACGTTATTCTGCCACCCTCGTGGCCGGTCATATCGTCCTTAGGCATACTGTCCTTCGGCTTACCGTTCTTCGGCAGACCGTCATTCGGCATACGGTCCTTCGGCCGAAAATATTTTTGGCATACCGTCCTTCGGCATAAAGTCCGTTCGGCAGACCGTCCGTCGGCAAAAAGTCTTTACGGCCTAAAGTCCGTCGGAATACCGTCTTTCGTCATACCGTCCTTAAGCATATTGTCCTTCGACATAGTGTCCTTTGGCCTACTGTCTTTTGGAATACTGTCCGTCGGCATAGCGTCCTTCGGCTTACCGTCCTTCGGCATAATGTCTGTCGGCATACTGTACGTCGGAATAGCGTCCGTTGCCATATCGTGCATCGAAATTCCGCTCTGCGGCCTAAAGTCGGTTTGGCATACCGTCCGTCGGCATAAAGCCAGTCGTCATACTGTCTGTCGGCATACCGTCTTTCGTCATAACGTCCTTAGGAATATTGTCCTTTGGCATACTGTCCGTAGGAATACTGTCCGTCGGTATACCGTCCTTCGGCATATTGTCCCTCGCCATACCGTACGTAGGCACAACGTCCTTCGGCATAATGTCTTTCGTCACACTGTCCGTCGGCATATTGTACGTTGGGATACCTTGCTTTACCATATCGTATTTTGGAATATAGTTCTTCGGCATACCGTCCTTCGGCCTATACTCCGTTCTGCATACCGACCGTCGGCATAATTTCTGTGGGCATACCGTCCGTCGGCATACCGTCTTTCGTTATAACGTCATTAGGCATCGGCATATTTTAATTTGGCTTACTGCCCATCGGCATAGCATCCGTCCGCATACCGTCCGTCCGCATAATGTCCGTTGGCAAACTGTCCGTCAGCATACAGTCCGTTGTCATACCTTCCGTCGGCATACCGTCTGTCGGCATATCGTCCGTCGGCATACTGTCCTTTTGGTATACAGTCGGTCGGCAAACCAAAGCGTCCGTAGGCATACCTCCCTTCGGCATAATTTTCTTCGGCATCACGTACGTCGGCATACCGTCCGTCCTCATACTGTCCGTCAACATAACGTCATTCGGCATACTCTCCGTTGGATTACTCTCCATAGGTATGCCGTTCTTCGGCAGACCGTCCGTCGGCAAAATGTCCTTCGGCGTACAGTCTTTCGTCATACCGTTCATGCATACTGTCTTTCGACATACTTTCCTTCGGCATACTGTCCGTTGGCAAACCATCCTTCGGCATATTTACTGTTGCCATATTGTCGGTCGGAATACAGTCATTCGGTTTACTGTCCGTTGCATACCGTCTTTTGGCATACAGTCCTTCGGCATACTCTTCTTCGCCATTCCGTCCTTCGTCATACCGTCATTCGGTATACCGTCCGTCGGCGGACCGTCCTTTGGCCTACCGTCTTTCGCCATAGAGTCCGTCGGCATATCTTACTTTGGCATACCATCCTTCGGCATAATGTCCGTCAGAACACCGTCCTCCGTAATACCATTTGATTTCCGTTAGCATGATGACCGTCGGCATACCGTCCTTCGGCTTATTGCCCGTCGGCTTACAGTCCTTTGGCATATTGTCTGTCGGCATAACGTATTTTGGCTTACCGTCTATCGGCAGACCGTCCGTCGGCATTTCGTCCGTAGGCATACCGTCCTTCGGAATACTATCTTTCAGCATAATATCTTTCGGGATACCCTTCTTTGGCACACTGCCCGTCGGGTAACCGTCCATCCGCTTAACTTTCTTCATCTTACTGTACTTCGGGATAACGTCCTTTGTCATGCCATCCTTAGGCATACCATCCTTCCGCATACCGTCCGTTGGCATACTGTCTTTCGGAATACCGTCCGTCGTCATACCGTCACTTGGAATACCGTCCTTTGTCATACCGTCCTCCGGCCTACTGTCCGTCAGCATAACCTCCGCCGGCTTACTGTCCGTTGGCATACCGTCTTTCGGCATAACGTTAGTCGGCGTACAGACCTTCGTCATACCGACCTTACTGTCCTTCGGCTTACCGTTCTTCGGCAGACCCTCCTTCGGCATACCTTCCTTCGGCACACTGTACATCGGAATACCGTCCGTCGTCATACCGTACTTCGGAATACCGTTCGTCGTCATACCGTACTTCGGAATATCGTCCTTCTGAATAACATACTTCGGCCTAAAGACCATTCTGCATAACATCCGTCGGCATATTTCCGTCGGCATACCGTCCTTCGTCATACCTTCCTTAGGCTTACAATCCTTCTGCATACTGCCCGTAAACATACTCTCCGTAGGCATAATGGTTGTCGGCATACCGTAATTCGGCATAATGTCCGTCGGCATAACGTCCTTCAGCATACCGCCCGTCGGCATTGCGTCCTTCGGCATAACATACGTCGGCATACCATCCGTCGGCATCCGTTCCGTCGGGATACCGTCATTCGACATATTCTCCATTAGAATACCGTCTATCGGCATACCACTCGTCAGAAAACCGTCCTGCATAATGACCGTCAGCATACCGTCCTGCGGCATACATTTTTATTTCATGAAGTCCGTTAGCATAATGATCGTCGGCATACCGTCTTTCGGCATACTGCCCGTCGTCATAGAGTCTATCGGCATATTTTCTGTCGGCATACCGTCCGTCGGCAGAGCGGATGTCAGCATACCCTCTTTCGGCTTACTGCCCGTCGTCATACAGTCTTTCGGCATATTGTCTGTCGGCATAGCGTCCTTCGGCATACCGTCTGTCAGCTGAGCGTACGTCGGCATTCCGTCCGTAGGCATAACGTCCTTCGGCATACCGTCTATCGGCATACTGTCTTTCGGCATACCCTCCGTCGGCATACTGTCCGTCGGCAAACCGTTGATCCGCTTACCTTACTTCATCATACTGTACTTCGGGATAACGTCCTTTGGCATACCGTACTTCCGCATACCGTCCTTCGGCTTTCCGTCCGTCGGCATACTGTCTTTCGGAATACTGTCCGTCGGCACACCGTTAGTCGGCATACCGTCCTTCGTCATACCGTTATACGGCCTATTGTCCGTCAGCATACTGTCCGTGGGCATACTCTCCGTCGGCATACAGTCATTCTGCAGACAGTCTTTCGGCATACTGTCTGTCGGTATAACGTCCGTCGGCATACCTTACGTCGGCGTACATTCCTTTAGCATACCGTTCTTCGACTTACTGTCCATCGGCATACCGTTGTTCGTCATACCGTCTTTTAGCATACTGTTCTTCGGAATACTGTTCTTCGGCATACCTTTCGTCGGCATACCGTCCGTTGGCATTCTATCCGTTGGCATACCGTCCTTCGGAATAGTGTGCTTCGGTATACTGTAATTCGGTATACCGTCTGACGGCATTGTGTCCTTCCACATACTGTCCGTCGATATACCGTCCATTGGCATACCGTTAGTCGGCATACTGTCCTTCGGCATACTGTCCGCCAGACATACCTTCCATTGGCATACCGTTAGTCGGCATACTGCCCGTCGGCTCACTTTCCTTCGGCATAAATTCCGTTCAGCAAAAACTTCGTCGGCATACCGTCCTTCAGCATACTGTCGTTCGCCAAACTGTCCGTCGGCATACCGTCCGTCGGCATACCGTCCTTAGGCATACTGTTATTCGATATACTATCCTTCGGCATACGGTCCTTTGACATACCGTCTTTCGGTATACCATCGTTGGCATACTTTCTGTCTGCATACTGTCCTTCGGCAGACAGTCCTTTGGCATATTGTCCGTCGCTATACAGTCTGTCTGCATACCGTCCTTACCCATAGCGTCCGTCGGCATATTGTCCTTCGGCATACCATCCTTCGGCGTACTGTCCGTCGGTTATCAATCCGTCGTCATACTCTCCGTCTGCATATCTCCGTCGGCATACCGTCCTGCGGCATACCGTCCGTCGTCATAACGTCCTTTGGCATAGTGTCCTTCGTCATACTCTCTGTAGGTATACCTTCTTTCGGCATACCGTTTTTTGTCATACTCTTCTTCGACATACTCTACGTCGGCATACCGTCCATCGGCATGCCGTCTTTCGGCACACGGTCTATCGGCATACCGTCCTTCGGCATACCGTCCGTCGGCATACCGTCCTTCGGAATACTGTCCATCGGCCAACTGTCCTTCAGCATGCTCTCCGTCGGCATACCGTCCGTCGGCATATCGTCTATCGGCATACCGTCCGTCGTCATAACGTCCTTCGGCATAGTGTCTGTCGGCATACCGTCCTTCGGCATCCTGTCCGTCGGTATACTGTCCTTCAGCATACTGTCCTTCGGCATACCGTCCGGCATACCGTCCTTCGCTATAGCGTTCGTCGGCATATCGTCCTTCGTCATGCCATCTTTCGGCATACCGTCCGTCGGCATACCGTCCTTCGGAAAATCTCCGAGTACCATCTAAAATTTGGAGTATTCTTCTACATACCCTTGTTATCCCTTCACAAGTGGAATTTGAGAAGCGCATACTTCCCACGCAGAAAGGGTCGCATTTCGTCCTTCAATATGACCAATGGCTTAAGTATATCTTCTAGCGAAAGACATTTCAATTTTATGACTATAAAATCTTAACGTCTATTGCTACTATAGCAATAGCTGTTTTTTACTATGTCCATATACGCAATATAGGGAAAGTATTGTATTCATGAAAAAATTCGACTTTGAGATTTCAACGGAAATATAAGTTTTGAGATCCCATGAACACGTTTTGACCAATTTCTCCTTGATGTTTGTGTGTATGTATGTGATAGCTTTTTTTGGGTGCTCTGATTCAAAAACTCTTAATAAGGTCAATGCCAAATTTTATATTTAATGTTTTCATAAAATTCGCAAGAACTGATTAGTTTTTGGTAATTATCAGTCAACCGGAAGTGGGTGTTTACTCTTGTCACTTATCCGTTATTTTGAAATATTTTCTTTAATATTTGATAAATGTAAGAATGTGTTGGATAAATGTTTTAGGAAATTTAATTTTCTACAATCTTTGTTTGAAATATATTTCCATATAATGCGTTGATTAAGAGGTATATTATGTTTTATTTACCACCCCCTCGTCACCTATCGAAGACTATTGTTAGCAAATGACGCTTAGTTACATCTTTGTAACGGTCCAATTTTTTTTCTTAATTGTTGGAGCATTGTGGCTATATCCAATATCAGAAGCTATGGCTTGAGTTTTTTTCTGTTCTTTGTAGTCTAAAAATTTCTCGCAGTTCTTAAATATTTATTACTATGTTACCTATTTAGAATTTTTGGAAATATTACAGATATGGTGAAAGTCATGTGGTGGCCTCATCTGATTTTTATTTTTATGCATGTTTATACGTTATGATTTCAATATGAAACACTTTTTCTATGCATAATTCTGGCATGTCATTGATAATAGATCTTTGTAGGTAACTAATATCTATATTCATTTTTAGAGAGCTATTTTGAGAGAGATAGATGGTAGATTAATGCGCTTTTGGCAAGGAGTAGGAATGTACCAAAATAAGCGTAATCTACGTCTTTGGTCTTCATCAGATTATAGTACAACTAAAACAATCGAAGCTAGAAAAGAAAGTTATTTTTCCGATAAAACGAACAGCTGTGTTGAGCGTAAGCTCAGTAGCAGCGTAAAAAAATTACCGCCCAGTTATGTCCTTGCATAATTCTCGAACCCGATTTTTCTCTCGCAAAACTTTTAAAGAAAAGTGGATGATTATTCTATTAAATATGGCAATTTGAGGTGACAAATATTTTTCTGGAGACGAGACTCCCTGTTTACAATATCATCCTAATATAGACATTGACCTATCTTTTATAGCGGACGACGAAACACTCTTACCCAAAGTTTTGATTAAATCTTAAAATGCGAAAGAGCTTTGGCAAAGATTAATTTCGAGGAAACTGAACCGATGCCCTGGAGAAAGGGAGCAAGCAGGCCCCGGGGCGACGTCGAGCGGGGCGGGTCGTCGCGTTATGACGCCCGGTATGGGTGGAAGCGGCGAGAGAGGGCAACTCGGCCGTTCGAAGTGTTTTATTTATGCCGTCCCCCCTCAATTGTCCCTTTGCTACCCTAAATGATGATGAACGCTCGTCGCGTGATTCCAATCGCCCCCACACCGCGCCGCCCTCACCCCGTCCCATTCCCACACTACTCGATGCGCTCTTTATACGAGAAGTGGATATTATAGCTTTGACGGACGCGCACGCCTCACTTGCTCGTCTATTGTCCCTCGACGATTTGCATTTGTCTCGCGAACAAATTCATAGCGCATGGCGTGAGGCCGCGAATTAATGGTAATGAAGGCACTTCATCGATACTGGTTTGCACGCGTTCAATTCTGTGCCGTTCAGATTATAACGGAAACCAAATAAAAGGCGAAGTTTGTCGGGAATAATTGTGGAAGAATTTGAAGCTCGAAAGTGCTGCTTAACGCGGTTAGTTTTTTTGAAATGTGACATCGAGTCATTAGAAATTTTAAGAAAATTACTCTTCTTCTAAATGTTAATCCCTATATGTACAGTTTTAATCAGCCCGTAAAGAACAAGCACTGGTTGGTTTACGAAAGATCTCTATCGTATTTATTGCATTTTTGGGTAAATTTAGTTAATTATAAAAAAGTATTCCCGTTGGTGGTGATGTTATTAGCAGGCAACATGCGAAACGTCCGGTACACCGAGAGATGTTTGGCAAAGAATTTACCGATTACGGAATTATTCTGTAAGGTGTTTCAGAATTTCGCAGCCCTGTATATTTATACAGGGTTGCGCGACTTTTAACTCAAATCACATCAGTCTTACAAACTTCTCCATGGGGAGAAAGCTTCAGGAGCAAGGTGTAAACTAAAGATTTATGCTTATACTTCTATAATAATCCAAGTGGTTGATTATCCAGAAATTTCATTCCATATGCTTATATTTTATCAATTCATATTATTGTCATGTTTATAATTTGATGGGTTGCGTAAATTTTTCATAAAAAATGCAAGTGTTCATCCGTATGTAAACTCTTCTAATAAATATTCCAGAGTAATAATTTTTTTCAATGCCTCTACGGATGGAACGAAAAAGATCGTTGTATATAAGTGAAAATACGCTCTCGTTTGAATAAGGCCGTGTTGGTACGTGACGCGATTATCGCGGCGACATTAAATTGAAGACAGTGCCGTCGATTTTACCTTCAGTAATCATCACAAAAACTTTTGAACATTTTAAAATTGTCTCCCATTTATGATTCATGTTTAGAGATAGGAAGTTTTAGCCATTTTCGATATAAAATTTGCCCCGTATTTATATCATAGAAAAGATCTTTTGATAGGGTTATCTGCGTATGCGCTTTCTTCACATGTGTATGTTACTCACGAACGTAGTACTAAGGCAAATGGTCGATTTCTCTTTTCCTTTGACGCGTTTGCTGTTTAATTAAAAACGATGCCACGCGTTTTTCTGTGTAGGCAGGTATTAGTTGTTATTACGTCATATAAATTCTGAAACGACCTTGTTTGAGATAGACTGCATCATGACGAAATCGTAGATAATTTCACTTTATATTAGTCGATATTCATTTTGGAGTAATATGAAACGCATGAATTATTGATTGCATACCGATTCATCGCAATCGCAGCATTTTCATTCTTCGGAAAAGCAGTCATCTTTATTGTAGTGCTCCTTTTCATTTAATCTCTTTGACTTTAGGGTTTCACTTATAGAGAGATACCAAACGTCATTACATTTCGTGAGCCATTTATTAGCAGCTGATATTATTTTGGAAGAATCGTGATGCAACATGATATCAGCACATGGCGAGAATCCGTCGTAGTAAAGTAGTATATATATAATTGTGTAATATATTGCGATCTGTCCTTAAGAAGTTATATTTTGTACACCCTTCGTCAAAAGGCGAGGAAAAATTTAGGATCGCCATTTCGCATTGAATTTCATAAACTGTTAATTTTACGAGGAGTATGAAAAAAGGGGAGAGGAGACTACGGCGGAAGGTAAATTAAAAATTACTAACTACAAACCGTAACGTTTACCCAGAGAAGCGATCAAAAGAAAAAAGAGAAAAAAATACAAGTTTGCTGGACAATGGCCTAACAGGGACTTGTGGTCAAAACCTAAGCCTAAAAGGAAAAATTAAAGCACGAGTACAAGACAAATAAAGAAAAACTTCTCTGGAACAAGCACTAAATACGTATTTCGAGAGCTACGCTCTCATCTTCAGTAGCTGAAGTCGTCTGATTTGAAGGTGTCCTGCGTTGTGTTATTATATCTTCGGGGTAAAAGTGAAAGGATGAAGGGGGGACGGGAACCGAAGTGGCCGTTAACGCATAGAGAGGTGAGTGGGGGATGAGTCCCTTGTCGTTATTCATAACCTTTTCTCGGTATTTGTTTATGAATATGCTTTCGTAAGCGTCAAGTTTCCAGTATGTTTGTATTGATTTTAAAAGAGTCATGTTTTCGATTTTAATGGGGTGATTTTTGTCTTGTATGTGTGCTGCGACGCTAGACCTGTTAAATCTGTTGTGTTTGAAGTGTGCGATGTTTTCTTTGAATCTGATTTCTAGCTTCCGTTTTGTTTGACCTATGTATATTTTCTCACATTCTGTGCAGGCGATTTTGTATATGCCGGATTTTTGTAGGGTTGGGATCGTTTCTTTTGGATTGTTTAGTAAGTTGGAGAGTTTGTTTTCATTAACATGCACTGCTTTAAGGTTATGTTCCGAGAGTATTTTTGAAAGGCCGTTTGTGATGCCGGGAACGAAAAGGATTTTTACGTATCTTGGTTTTTTGATAGGTGTGTTTGAGAGAGTGGTGTGGTTTTTAATGTGAATCTTGTGTTTATGTTTCTGTAAAATATTTTCTATAACTTGACGATCGTAACTATTGATTTCAGCGCAATTTTTTGTGTTTTAGTTCTTTGAAAAAATCAACTTTAGACAGAGGGACTAGTAAGAGTCTATGTACCATGGAGTGGTTTGGTGCTAATTTGTGTGAGATGTGATGATTAGTGTCAGAAGGGATATAGGTGTTAGTATGTGTGGGTTTGCGGTAAATCCCAAACTTAATTTGGTTGTTTTCTCGTTACATTATAACCCAGAAAATTCCAAAAATCTCAGGAATGATTCCTTAGGGATGTTAAGCAGTTGGCCTCCATGGTTCTCTTCGTAAAGAGTAGGCTAATTCCGGCACCGAGTTTCCCTCCTCCCTTGTGTGTGTGTGTTCGGTGTGGAAGGATTAATGGCTATAATAATCCACATGGTTGCTTAGGTAGGAATACACATAAACAAGTCAGAAATATACCTGGATTCGATTTCAGAAGCCATAATTTTTACCATTAGATTATCTTTGGAGAAAGTGTAATACATTTTGCCTCTTAAAACAGGTTAAACTCGAGAAAACAACTGGAGACTTAAAAAGTCTTCGAAAAAAAGAATACGATTAATGATCATTGATAAGAGAGTTTGAATCATTCACGAATTAATTCAAAAATTTATTTGGAATCCGATGGAATGTCAAATATTTAGGCTGTTAACGATGAAAATTTCAACTACGTTGCAGTTCGCATTGCCGCCACATTTGCGAGTCCAATACCTTTGTTTGGGAAAATACCATAGTTCGGGTTTCAAATACTGTAGACTAGGGGCCTTTGACCCATGGACCACATACGGCCCCTGAGAACAATTCATGCGGCCAACGGATCTATGATGAAAGAGTGGCCGGTCAATTTGACATGGACGACTTTATATTTTTCAGCAAAATTATGGTCTCAAATATTTTCTGATGAAGTATTAACGCTTTTGAATTATTTATAATCGATTTTCACTACTATGAGACCGCAGAATCTTTAGGTAACTGTGATGTAAACGCTCATCTAACCCGCCATTCTCACATTCGTATCCATGAACGTGTCTCGTCATACAGAAAATGTTTCCGACCCCAGCTTTAGACTATTTCAATTTTGTTATGTTTAGAAAGTCTTAATTAAGTTGTTTATTTTCTTATTACCAATATTTAATATTTTCCTTAATCCCACAACCGGATACATTCCTCAAAAATAACTTATTCGTAGATATTTGAATTTATGGCATTTTCAAAAAACGTTCTCCGTTCAAAGTGCAGCGTAAGAGCAACTCTTTATTTTTGCTTCGTTTTCGTAGCGATGGGAAACAGCGATACCTCTGGGAATTTAATATTTTACCCTGTTAAAAAAATTTAGAATATGTGGTTCCAACATCTCCCTAACATTTTGTCGAATAACGAAAGCAAAACAAATATCACGCCAAGACTTAATCGCCTAGATAACCGAAGAGCTGGCAATGAAAATGGCGGGAGATGGTCGTTAGGGAGCGACGCGTGCTTGTTTCGCCGCATTTGACCATCACAGAGTTGCGCACAGTCAGCACACCGGCCAAGAGATTCTTTTCGATCAACCATTTCGCCCCATATTTTCCGACCTTCAACACACGTACACATGCAAACGCGTGTTGTCAGCTTTTAGCATTTTCTCTCGGAGTGTCGTGAGGTAGGCGCTATTAGTTTCGCCCCTATTTACCCTCTCTCTTCACCCTCCCATACTCCGAACCATCCCCATCCTCAATTCTGACACGTCTCCACCATCCACCACATCTCCCATCCATCTCTAATCCTCCCATTCCCCCTTCCATTCTCCCTTCCATTCCCCTCCCATTCTTCCTCTCATTCTTCCTCTCATTCCCCCTCCCATTCCATTCCCCCTTCCATTCCTCTCCTATTCCCGCTCAATGGCCCCTCCCATTCCCCCTCCCATTTCCCCTCCCATTATCCCTCTCATTCTCCCTTCCTTTCCCCATCCTACTGTCCCTCCCATTCTCTCTCCCTCCCCCTTACATTCCTCCTTCCACCCCCCCTCCCATCCCCCTCCCATTTCCCCTTCCATTCTCCTTCCCATTCCCCTTCCCATTCTCCATCCTTCTAACCACTCCATTAATCGATTATTGCGAGTGCGCAACTTAATGCGCGACACCCCTCCACATTTAATTTATTAACTTTCTCAACCCCCTTCGCATTCTGCCATAGTTAGCCTTCCACCAACACCCACCCTCCGCCTCCCACTTGTACCTCCCATCAGTCGCCTTCACACTGTTTGTTCAACCCCCTCCGGTCTCCCTCTCACCCCTTTATCCCTCCCTCTCACCTCTCCATCTATTGCCTCATATCACCCCTCCCTCAATCTCTACCTCTCCCCTTTATCCCTCTCTTACTTCCATTTTCCTCTTCATCCTCTCCATCCTCTCTTTTTCTCTGCCTCCCTCTTTTGAATTTTCGTTTTTTCCATCCTTCGCATATTTCTCCGCTAGTGATTGATGCCCGCCCATTCATCTCATCTACTTATCCTATTTTCACCTTTTTATTCTATCCTCGTCTATTTATCCTATCTTCATCTACTTATCCTATCTTCAACTATTTATCCTATTTTCAGCATCTACTGTGGCTCTTTTATCTCTTCTCCTCTCCATCCCTCTCATTCACATTTTATCCTCTTTCTTTCTTCTCTGCCTCTTCTATTTTTGCTCTCTGGGTCCCCCTATAGCCTCGCTTCAAGTGGCAGCGATAACTTTCACTATATTCTCCTCTCTGCCCCCTTTCATCTATTTATATTCATTTTTCTCGTCGAACATTCTGCTTATTAATCTTTCCTCCATTACCAATTTTTCTTCCGAGACCTATGTTTATCTCATCCCTTTCCCGCCACTCCTCCCGGATTTCCATTTCATTTTTGAATTCGTGTGTGTTCATTTTTCGCTTCTCATTTGTACGGCACTGATTCTTTCAATTTAATGCTATCGCCGAATATGTTTCTCCTCCCCTGTTATCAATCATTATTCCCTCTCTTTCTTCTCTTCTCATTTCTCCTCGTTTCGTCCACTCTCTCCTCTAATCTCATTCTTTTAATCCGACTCATACTTTCTCTTTTGCCGTATTTTTTCCAAATCGTCGTTCCCTCCTTGTTGCTGACGGCATTTCGTTTTGTTTCCACGCTCTCGCTTTATTTGAGAAATTCTCTCTCCTCGAATAAGAGGATCCAAAGTTACACCTTAAAATCCTCCGATAAGAAAATGATTAAACGCTCCAATAATTAGATATTCCGCCATCTAATTATTTGCATTGCTACTAAAATTAAAGCGAGGGCAGAATAGTTTACTTTGCGTTCAATCTGAAGGGAAAACTGTTTGATTCGGGAATTTAAAACTCTGTTAGACGAATCTTAATATTTGTACTTTTGCCCTTATAACTGCAAATTCTACGTCGATATTTTGACTGTGAGACATTTTAGAATAGTAACGAAGGAAGAAGGCCTATACGCTGGATTTTAGCTCTTTCCATATTGATCAAATGGAGGAAAGACACGCTTCTGGAATGAAACTCATGGACTCAATACTACAAAAAGCTTATAACTTTACAATGACGCTTTTGAATAATTTGTGAAAGCTTAAACAAAAAAGTGAAAGCTTTTAGATTTATAAGCGTTTTTAACAATTTAAAAAAAATAGCTTTTCTATTCGGCTTGTCTCTCCGTCCGTCCATTTATCTCTTCGCGCTATATATCCTGTATCCGGAAAAATAGAGAGGCAACATTTTCAGGAGGCTACAGAAATATAAATTTCGTAGATCTAGAATTAGATGCAGAGTAATCTTATTCCAAATTTTTGTTTCGATTATTCCACCCCGCATGAGAGAATCATGATGTCGGTGCTGAGCATTATAAAGCTGCGTTTTTAGCCTACTTTCCAGAATGGATATAGACTTATAGTTTCGTCGTTGTGTCTTTCTCTCTGGCCGTCTGTCTGTCTTCCCCCCAATAACTGTTGAACCAATAGACCGAGAACAAGATGGAAAGTTGAGGAGATGACTTTTTATACATATTCGCATAAAGCTTCAACAGAAATTTGACATTTGAGAAGGATAAAAAATCCTGTTCGTTTCTCGGTCATGTACAGAATTTTTCTTCTTTACAAATGTCAAATTTTAATAGATCGATTTTAATGACACTTGGTGGAAATATCTTGATAATATACTCGATCCCCCAAGGATAGTTTTTGTTGCGAAGACTAAAAGTCCCTGGTTCGATTCCAAGAATTACCCTTCCTATTTTATTTGCATGGGAAATATGAAATCCATCGTGCAGGATAATTTTCTCTTGCTCATTAACATATCCTAGAATTGTAATATCGGAATGGGATTTTTACTATTCTCTGAGGAAAGAAATTTAGACTTTAATTTTTATCATAATTTTGCTTATCGTTGGTATTTATTCATATTACGCGTAAATACCGACGTTTATGCAGTTTTTAACATTCATTACAAGAGTGTTGCGATTGCAACAACGATTTTTGGACTCGGATTCGGTATAGTCTATTTCTAGTACGTACAGGCGTTATTTTTGTCACACAAATACGTGTAATCAATTTAGTTTTCCTTTCGAATGTATTTTAAATATTTTATAACGCTTAATTAGGGAACACAAAGTGCAACTCATCCGCTCTGAATTTACAGCTATTAAAGACAATCTAAGTACAATAATGGCTGCACCCCTCCGTTATGTAAAAATTCTCTCATAGTAT
The DNA here is from genome assembly GCA_028673005.1 of Tanypteryx hageni. Classification (NCBI taxonomy): domain Eukaryota; kingdom Metazoa; phylum Arthropoda; class Insecta; order Odonata; family Petaluridae; genus Tanypteryx; species Tanypteryx hageni. The sequence continues at coordinate 7,023,876 of CM054112.1, forward strand.
AAGTCATATATATATATATATATATATATATATATATATATATATATATATATATATGATGAGGATTCAATTTTACCGTTTAATATTGTATTAATTTTCATTTATTACGCATTGTAAGTTCCGTTTGGATCATCTTGTTAAATTATTTAAAAATAAGATAGCATCTATTGAAGTATACAGTTCGATAGCTGAACGACGGGTTTATATTTTTTGAAAACAGAACTAAAATTCGAATGAGAACGAATAATTTTTTTTTTAATCCAACAAAGAGCGGTATTAGCGGAACGACATATGGGCACGTATGGTCCGTCCGTCCATCCGTCGTAACTTATATCTCCTAAACTGCTGGACGGACTTTAATTAAATCGTGTCATCGTTATTAAAATTTATCTCCCAATTGTGATTTAGAACTGAACTTGTCCATTATAACTTCCACTTCACGTAATTATTTTAACAAACATATACTTATATCTCGTTAAATGGCATCCCTGAAATAACAATGGAATGCCTTACTGTTTTCTCCCTAACTCTTATATGATCAGTAAGATATAGATTAAAAACATTATTCGGATAGAGAACGACATTTACTACAAGAAAGTTCGCGAGACCACATAATTACGAGTTATGGCTTTTCGAGAAAATCTCAAGCAAAACATCGCATATTTTGTTTATATCGATCGCTAAGATGGCTCTCTCAGCAAAAAACAATTATACATCTGTATATTTCTATCCCATGCTCTTATATGATCTGTGAGGTATAGATCAAATGTATGTATTCGGATAGAGGACAACATTTTATACAAGAAAGTCCGCGAGATCATATAATTCCAACTTATAGAATCGCCTAATCTTTCGTTACCGTTTCATACGTATTTCCCATTAAGAACGCCTTTGAAATCTCTGTGTATTCAATTTATGGAGAATAATTTCCATCTTGTTAACAATGAGAAATAAAACAGCCATAGCAACGAGTCCACTTCTTTTAAACGAACACATATTATTACATAAATCACTAAGTCAATAATCTCCGTCGATACTGAATACTCCTAATGAAATATATATATTCCTTTTATCGTGAATTATTATTAATTATTTTTCATCAATTCTCTGTTAAGCAAGGCTATTTTATTTTGGTTTTCTCACTTTTCATTACCCTTTCCCGTGCTTTACCTTGCATTATACATGCATTTAATGTATTTTTATCTATATTTTATGTAATTTATTAATAACTCGGGGTGGGATTATGACGAAAGAATGTTTTACTTGCATGTTTAGCATTGGAGCAAACGAAATATTATCTTTATATATAACACTGCTAAAAAAAGGACTTTAATGCAATCATGTTCGATCAAAGAAACCATCCTTTAATATCAATAGCAACCCAACGACGCTGTGCTTCATGTGGCAAGAAAAAAACAAGAATTTGCAATCCTTGTAATGTTCCATTGCATGATCGATGCTTTTCGATCTTCCATACAAAATAAATTAGGTTGCACTACTAAGCCATTTTTCAATGAAAATGAGCTTTTAGATTTCTATAATAACTTGTGATGCTGTTTATTATCTTATTCACCACACCATCACATACCAGTATATGGTAGTGTTGTGAATAACAGCAACAGTCAAAACGGTGCCTAGTCTTATTTTGATAGAAAAGGACAAATTTACTTTTTTGACTTCAATTTACTTTGAAAATAAATGATTTCAAAATAATTTTGCTATTTTTCATTTGCCTTTAGAGAAACTTCTAGATTCGGCCATTGTCCCCAAAATGGAACATATTATTTTTCATTTAACTCTTGTTTCATGTCTATTGGGTGTTTCTAAAAAAACAATTCAACGAAAAACAAAAAACATGAAAATGATAATTATGGTCTTTAATGGATAAAATCATTTAACAGCATAAAATCTGAATTCTTATCGCCTATTGCAAAATTTTGCCTTGTCATTTGGTAGTTTTTATTCGCTGCCTTGTCATACACACAAATGTTGTTTTCCGTGGTTTCTAAGCTTTTCTCTCGAGACGTGTAAAAAGAAACGTGACGTTAAAAATACTAGAAAAAGAGTAGTCCGATCAAAAAACAGAATTTATTTTTCTTTTTATCGCATGGAATATAAACTTCGATTTCACGTATGTTCTTGAATGGGCCGTTTCATTCGATAACATTCAAAGGATATCTCTTTTTTTAGAATTAAAAGCAAATAGCGGAGGAATCTTTTATTCGAATTTCGCGATAAAACTTGTAGCGAGCGTTACAGTGATGGGGCGTGCGTTACGAGCGCCTAGACGGAGAGGAAGATAATGTAAAGAGAGATACAGAGGGAGTGAGAGAAGAGAGAGAGGATATATATATATATATATATATATGTATGTATGTAGAGAAATAAAGAGGAGACAGATAGGGAGATAGAGAGTGGGATAGAAAGAGAGCGATGGAGTTAGTTGCAGCGGAGTAAATGTCCATTTTAATCTATTCGCCGCCATAATCCCGTTCCGTGGCAATCGCGCTTCCCATCTCCCTTTATTAAAATTCTATTCTCCTCTTCGCGACCTTATCTCTTTTACCCTTTATCTCTTTCTCTCTCTCTCTCTGTCTGTCTATATATATATCATTCGCTACACTTCCTATTTTTAGATTCTCTCTCTCCCACTTCTCTATCCTCCCTCCAGTTCCTCCCTCCTCTCCATCCCTCCCCCCTCTCCTCCCTCCCTCCTCACTCTCCCTCTCTCCACTCTCTCCTTTTCTCCATTCCCCCACTCCTTCCCTTCTTTCGTCAACACGTTCAGAATTGCAAACTACGGGGCGTCGGCGTGCTGTGTGCGTGGGAGGAATGGGATCTGTGGCGGCGTTGCGTTGGAGTGACTATATATGTAGGTGGATAGAAAAGGGTTTTCTTCTCGTCCCTTGAGCTTTCGGATGCTTCCTCCATCCATCCTTCCGTCCGCTTTTTCCGCGGCGATTGCAGCGCTAAAAGCGGGCTAGGAGCGCGGAGACGAAGGGAAGCACGCGAGGGGCCCATTCGCACGTTTGCGGCTTCGCGCACGCGATGGAGACGGTGGAAGTGCTGAAGAATAATAGGGATGAGGGGCCCGCCTATTCCTCTTCCTCCCATGGACCAAACTCCCCATTCGACTCCCCTTTAATACTTTATATATTCCCTCCCCAGCGAGACCCCCCCTCTCTCTCTCTCCTCCCCCTCCCTTTCTCCTCACCTGTCTCTTGGCGACTCGTTTGTTCGTTTCAACATTCGCGTCGGAGTAAGTCACTCGGCATCACGCCAGGATAATGCATCCGTTTGACGACATTGTTCTTCGCTAAGAATTATGTCACGGAATCCGCTATCAAGGATAATTTTTCTATGTAAATACTCTTCTGTAGACAATATAGTGAGAACTCTCTCTCTCTGCATATTATACATTCTTATTCTATTAGAATAACATTTTTATTATGAGTTCGTTTATAAAAACGTGATAAGAAAGAATGAGTTCTCTATTTTTGTAGTATTTCATAATCATTCATACGTTTATTGGAGTCATATCGAGCGTAACTTGAAAAAATTTAGACTTGTGTTTAAGATTTTAAATATTCATGTCGGTAACGTTTCTTGCGATTTAAACAACACAATATATCAAAATAATTTTTCCGTTTTTCTATAATTCTGCCACGGGAAACAATAGGAAATTCAGGAAGAAGAAATGATTTTATAACAAAATTTGTTCCGGATAAAAGAAACCTCCTTCTGTTAAAAAGTAAAATAAATGATATAGAAGAACTTCGTGGAAAGCTGAGCTTATCGTCTTGTGCAAAGATGAAAAATAGGCACTCGGATAAAGTCGGTTGACTCATACGTGCAGATTATCGCCATGGACGCCTTCCAAGTAATGCCAACTCGGAAGTCTTCGAAATGAAGCCACGGAAAAGAATTCTTAAAATAAAATGGACGAATTGAGTAAATAATGGAAAAGTATTAGAAAGTGAAAGAGATATGAGATCGATGACACAAATGATCAGAGAGAAGAAGGCGAACTGTATCTGGAATTTTCTGAGGAAAGAATCCATTATTAAATGTGTTATGGAAAGGAAAAAACAAATGAAAGGAATGTTTCAAGAGACATAAAGAGCAATTGGGCACGAAAACAGTGAGAATTAGAGCCATTTTGATGGGCGTCCGATGTAATGACATACTCGTATTATTGTTGTCATTATCATTCCTTTTTATACAAAATCTATCATTCCATTCCTAGTTTTTATATCAGAATTTGTTGAATATAAAGTGCTAAAATTTTACTAATTGTAATTGAATTTATAAGAAGTAACCTTATAAGACAACTTAAAATTACGTAACATTTTGCTTACTCGTTCAGTTTGTTATTGTAGTTGGCTGTAAAATTTTATTTACGATTTCGGTTACTGCTAAACTATGCAGGTATCTACAATTATTCTCAAACTTTTTCCTTTCATGAGAGACGTTCCATAAAAATTTAGCATTCATACCAACAAGATATTTTCATTAATAAAGATAATTTATCTTAAAATAGTAGCAAACAAAAGCAGATATTGAAGAGAGAAAAACTAAGATATACTGTGTTACAAATGAGCATATATTAGCCATTAAAATTTCCGCACCAAGTTTCTTCCCGTCATGTAAGCCAAAATTGCCTCTCCTCTTGCTTTTCAAAGTGGCCTCATTATTAGCCCACCCAGGTCATTGTTTTTATAGGCATCTTATCTGAAAAAAATAGTTTAAAGAATTTCATTTCTTCCTGACTCAACGATCTCTTCACAAGGATCGCTCCAAACTTTTGCTGCCTTCCCCTAAACAAGAATTTATTATTTCAACACCTTATCTTCGCTTTGACGGTCGTCTGGCTGATTTTTATTACCTTGGCTCCAAAACATATTTTACGCTTGTGTATTTATTAAGTTTTCATTTATTCTCCTCTTTTCATCCCGAGTTCTTAAGCACTTTTTCGATATCCATTGTTCTCACAAAAGCCGGATCGCTGTCCATGTTCACGCGAAAAGCCTTTGACAAAGTAAAAAATATTCTGTTTTTTGGAAAAGGATTAAGGTGCATTTAAAAAAAACTTATTCCAGATTTGGAAGATTAAAAATAAGTTTTCCTTCTTCTTTCTTACGCCATTTCCTCTCTCCATTGATTTCATTCTCTTCATTAACTGTTCTTCTAGGTTAATACCATCATAATAGGTAGTCTGTCCGTAGACAGGTCCGTGATTAATTATTGTTGAACTTGGTTCTCCACATTATACAATTCTCTTCCGCCTTCTTCGTGTCTTGGAGCTATTCTCTTTCCCTTTTTAGGCGTCTATCAGCTGAAACCTTTTTCTTCTTTCTCTTTTTCCTTCTAACACATCTTCAATCATCCTCTTCTCCTAAGGCCATGCCCAATACAGTTCGCCTTCTTCTTTCTTATCTTATGTTTAATCATTTGCTTTTCTCCTAATCTTATTAGTACTTCCTCGTGTTCCATCCTATTTGCCAGTTTTTTCTTCCACATTCTTCTCCATGCCCACATTTCGACGCTTTCCAAGTACACCTTTTAAATACCTACTTCTTCCTTAGCGCCCATGTTTCTACCACATATAAAGCTATATTTCATTTATAGCGTTTTTCCAACATCTAGCGAACGTTCTCCTTTATATTTCCCGTTAGTAGGACTTTCTATCTGCAGAAAGCGGCTTTTGCTTTCGCTATCATAATCCTTATTTCACTGGTTCGTGTTGCATCTCTCGTGACGTTGCTTCAAAGGCATTTATGTTCTAAAACTTGTTCTAACGGCTTTCCAGCAATATTTATATTCAATTTTTCGTTTTCAGCCAATATTCGTATGGCTTAGGATCTTTCTGTATCTTTTTCCATTCCGTATTTTCTACGTGTTACGTTTTCTGGGGATACTTTTCCTTTCTTACTAGAAGTACAGGTATGGAATTCTTTATCCGGAATCCCAAAATCCGGAAAGACCCGAAAACCGGATATTTTCGTCATATATGCGATCGTCATAAAAATATCGCACGAATGGCCCTATTCACACACCACTAGAGAGCGTTTAGTTTGGTGTTGTGTGTACACAGTCGTTCACTCACTTTTGCTCTTGTAAAAGCAATAGAAATATAATAATACGTCTGTATTACCCTTAAAAATGCTAAAAAGGCCAGGAAAAATTCTTCGAGATGGTACGTGCAAGAAAAGAAAACATCATTCGCTCAGTACAAAACAAAAAGTAAAGTTATTAATGCAATTATCTATGGAAACTGCAGTGAAAAAATTGTGTAAGCAGTATGAGATCGGAATTTTGACGATCTACGATCTGAAGAAACAAAAGAAACAGTTTCTTAAAACTTATGCTGAAAGTGATTTGCCGAATTGATGGAAAATAGAAAAACTTCGCATCAGTCAAAAACAGTTGAATTAGATAAAGTGTTGATAGAATGGATAAGACAGCGAATAAGAATTTTCCTCTAGATCGCACAGTCATCATTGCACAAGCGAAATCGTTCCATAGGGAATTAGGATTAACGACTACCTGTGAATATTTGACTTGGTGGTACAATAAATTTAAAAAACGCCACGGCCTACGCTTGCTGAAGGTATGTGGTGAAAAGGCCTCTGCAGATACTGAAGCCACTGATGGATTTAGAGAGGAATTTTTAAAAACGGTTCACGAAGAAGGATTAACGCCATATCAAGTTTACAATGCAGACAAGACATCATTATTTTGGAGATACATTCCAAGGAGAACATATGTTACTGCGGAGGAGACAGCACCAGCTGGTTTCAAGGACTCAAAGGAACATTTGACGGTCCTTGCTTGCACTAATGCATCTGGATCCCACAAGTGCAAATTATTAATTATTGGAAAGAGTCAGAGGCCGAGGGCCTTTGCTAGAATCAAAATTTTTCCCGTACAATACAGACCTAATGCGAGAGTATGGATAACCTCCCAAATGTTTACAGAATGGTTTGAAAACCATTTCGTTCCAGAAGCACGGGCTTATTGTCTGAGTAATGGGCTCCCAAGCGATTGCAAAATTATGTTGCTGTTGGACAGCTGTTCTTCACACCCACCCACTGAAATGCTTTTTAAGGACAATGTTATTGCAAAGTATTTACCTCCTAATTGTACCAACCTTATACAACCGATGGACCAGGGTATTTTGTGCTTCTTCAAATGTGGATAAAAAAATGAATTTTTGCAAAAGATGCTTAATGCATGCAGTAGTGGCTTAGGGATTAAGGCATTTCAAAAAGAAGTCAATGTAAAGAATGCCATATGGAGCACTAAGAAATCATGAGATAGTGTGCCAAAGGAAATTTTGCAACATGGATGGCATAGGCTGTGTGTGGCCTTCTATGTAATTTTTTGAAGATGAAGAAAACGTTCTCCAGGAATTTCGTGGTTTTCGTGTTTCTTGTGAAAACAATCATAAATGAGTTGTTAAGCAATGCTAAAGGACTTATACGTGAAGAAGCTAATTTGATCAATGCTGAAACATTCGAGGAATGTTTGAATGTAGACAACGACTCACCAGCTGTCCTCCAACTTACTGACAGCGAAATAGTTGACACGGTAATGGACCCAGATAAATTCCATGGCGCTGATATTGAAGAAGATGAAAATGAAATGGAGCAAGAAAAGGTTTCAATCGACAAATGCATTGCTTTAACAGAAGAATTAATCCATGGGTTGGAAAGTAAAAGTTTTATTACTGAACAAAACATCATGTGGTTGCATAAAATACATGAAGTCTTACTAAAAGAAAAGTCAAAATATATGAAGCAATTAAAACTGCAAGATATGTTTTAAAAAATTTCAGAAAGTTGTGCTTCAAAATCTGACGAAAACCCAAATGACGCACAACAGGCAACGTTTCAAGTCTTATTGCACGTAGTAGCGACCAAAGTGACACGAGTGACGTGGAGTGAGGAGAGTTGGTAGTTCTGTACTGTAATTATGTCCAGCTGTGTTTTTTTACCTTTTGCTGAGACTACCGGGATATGCAGCGAAAATTTAAAATATAGTTCTGCAAAACTAATATTGATGGAAGACAGTTAAATTGTCATGTACCTTGTTGTTAATGATAAATGAATAACTTGAGAATAAAATGTAAAATTTCAATGAGATTTTTTGTTGTTCTTTACTCTTCTTACGCAAGGGATGGAATACGGGCAAATGAAAATAGCGTACGCGGTAACAGGTAACGATAAAAATACGTGAGCACAGGAGTGTAAAATATAAATACGGTAAATAAATCTTACAGTTTATAAATTTCATTGAAGAGTTGACTCATTATTTTTTATCGACAAGTATCTAGCGTGATAATTAAAACATCCTTGATGAAATAGCCATACGTTAGTTAATTTTTTTACTTAACGATAATAATTTTAAGGTATCATCATCAATAACTGCGATAAACTCGGCCAGCTGTTCAGAATACGTCGCTACATTGGTACACATAAATCTATGAAATACATTTTGTACAGGGACATGAAATCAGGAAATTTCCAAAAACAGGAAACCTTAAAATCCCATACACGCCGGATAAAAGGTCCCATACCTGTACCTAATCATCCGCGTATTTTGCTGTTCATATAATCCTTCTTCCAATCTTGAGATTTTGTGCTTCTAGCGCGACTTGCATTAGTCTTTCTCCATACAAATTGAATAGTATTGGTGATTGGCAAGAGCCCTGTCTTACTGATCTACAGATATTTACTCCGCTGTGGTCATCATTCTCCAATCTGACCTCACAACTTGCTTAACATATATTCCTGATGAGTCTCCTGTTTTCAAATCTACCCTTATATATCTTCATCAGCAAAACCCAACTCAATCTGTCGAAGGCCTTCTGCCAGTCGCTGAACATACGCAGCAATCTTGGCTCTATTATTTTGTCCGTTCTGATATGGTTCTCACTATGCGGATAGCATCTCTGGCTCCTCGTTCTTTTCTGAAGCCAAACTTATCTTCCACTAGTATTTCTGTGGCCTTTTTCCCGTTAATTAAGAATCCTCGAAATGAACTTAGTTATGTGTGGCGGTAGGCTTATCGTGCTGTAGTTTTTTGATGCGGTTACCGACCTGTTGTTAATGAAAAGTTACCTACATATGTACGTACGTACATACATACATGCATACATGCACACATGCACACATCCACACGCACACACGGCCACACACGCACGCACGCACACACACGAGAGTTTTATACGGACGGTCGTGCTATCATCGAGCTCCGGTTTAACCTTTCGTTTTTGTAGTAATTCCGAGGTTTTGCCCTCGGCGTTTTGGGTGAGTTATTGTTGTTTGTTCCCTGTTATTGGTTGTTGCATCGTTTTTGTTGTTATGTCTTGTTGTTCGTTATATTGTTGAATTTCTTGTTGTTTCGTTATATTGTTGAATTTCTTGTTACGTTATTTACTTGGTTGAGTCGGCCTTCGGTCACGTGGCGTCGCCGCGCCGTAAGCCTGCGTGCGAGTTCTTTTCTAGGCACGCTGGCTCGCTATCTATCTCGCTAGTTTGGCCTTAGGCTATGAGCGAAGGGAAAAAGGAAACGTCCCTCCTCCCCCGTCCTCTCGACTATCTCCGCTCGTGCCGTTTCGACGCCGGGAACTCCGCAGGGCAAGTTTTCGGCTCTTTCCCATAGCGGTTTATCCTTTTCTGGGGCTGTTGCCGATTCAGAGGGAAGGAGCGTATTGGGTGGCAGGGGGCTCTCCGTGTCGGTGAGGAAGATTAACCGAATTAATGATACTGCACAGATTTAACAGTTTTCTACTTTAAAGAGGGAGAATGGCGTCCTCAGAGTAACTCCCACGGGTATTATTTCACCTTCCGTCCTCACAAAGTCACTCGCAAAGATTACATACGCCTCTGCAGGAGAGAGAGAACAGTCCAACATAACGATTTCAGCTCGACAGGGCGCAGCAATGCGGGAGAACAGATATATCACACGGGATACGAGCGTAAAAACCCAATCCCAAATACCGGTCTCCTTTGCCCAAAAAAATTGTTCCCTCGCCTAAAGGTCCATCGCAGGAAATGGGTATCGTCATCCCTTTGATACGCACTGTTTCATTAGTCGACTACGTCTATGCCGTAGGTGAAGAGATCGGTGGAGGAAAATATATCTCCCACGTTTCTCGTCTTTACAAAGGACGAATCTGCATTTACCTCAAGTCGGAGCAGCTGGTGGAGCGTTTCATAACGGAGAAGGGTGGTATTGTCATGGATGGGGAGTTTTTTGTCGCCGGTCGTCTCACGTCGAAGGCCGATATATTGACAATCTTGAACATCCCCCCAAAGCGCTTATTGAACTGCTGAGCCAAGTTGTGACCGCTGTCAGTCCCGTGGCAACTCCCACGATTGGAGCAAAAAGACCCGGATACGTCCAGATCGGCTGTTTTTGGAGGCAGGTTCACGCCATTAAATGAGACAACCTGATCCTCCTGTCATCGGTAGCAGCGGAAATAGGGTCGGCCGTCCACAGACTGTACGTATCCTTTGAGGATGTGAAATGCTTCCGTTGCGTCAATGAAGGCCATGTAGCCCGAGCATGGCCCACTCTCACATCCGCCGACGTTATCTCTCCTACTGATACCTCAGTCACCTCACCTCAGTCCAGTCCCGAACCGCCAAACGGGCTGCTGATGCAACTCGTGAGGTTATGATCCTTCCAACTGATCCCAAAGCTTTCTTGCCCTCTGTATCCACCCCTGAACCGGCCCCTTAAGTCGCCACAACCGTAGCCGCCGTTGACGCCACCACCTACGCCGAGGCCAACGCTGAGGCCGCCGTCACCGCCGCCGTCGACACCGCAGCCGATGCCACTGACGCTGAAGCCGTTGCCGGAGTTGCCGGCACCTCCAGTGCGTTTACCGCAGCACACTCTTCTGCAGACGTTTCGGACACACGGGTCAATAAGACGGCTGAAGCTCCTGGTCAGGTGCATTTCGATGGGATTCATGAAGATACCTAAGTGACTTCTGAGATGGACCTCTCCTCCTCAGAAGATTCTTCACTAGAACCGAAATGGACCTGCGCGAAGAGGAAGAAGACAGACCACTCGGAGGAGAAAATTTCATCAACCAGGGAACAAGAAATCGGGATATAGCTCCGACACAGACGCAGAGGCGAAACGAGGACGCGAGGACGACGAGGAGGCAATCGATAGGGAATACAAAGAAAAACCTTCCTTCTGTCCCATCACTAAAGAAAATCTTCTGTTCTTCCTCAAGGAGATCAGAGGCAGTAATGAGCCGGTAGAGGCACTCAGGTTTACTGCGGATCTTATTCAGTTATGTAACGCGCTTTCCACACTCAAGAAGGTGGTAATGTTAAGGGCACTCAAGGCTAGAGTGCAAAGGCTTGCTTTGAATCTAGAAAGAGGTTCAAGTGTAGCGGGCACTCAATTAGGAATTGACTACGCAGATCGGAATAGGCGCGCGTAATTCACAAGAAATGGCGGGTACGTCAGTGATAACATTAAACGTTCGATCGGTCAGGAGCGAGGCTAAGTGGCTCGAACTGGATCTCTTCCTCAAAAGATGGGCACCAACGATATGGCTGCTCCAGAAAACACCACGTCGGCGCCACTGGCAGCATCGTCAGAATATACGAGGTTTTTAAAATCCACCACACCATCAACAGTCCGGAACAGCGATAGGCGTCAGGAACGACACACGCCCTCATCGTCAGCCACACAATACTCGCAGAGGGCTTCGCTCAGGAATTGGTAACGGAGTGGGAGGCTCCACCTACGAGAAGGAGTTTCCTGTGTATATACGACCCACAGCATGCGGTCAAGGCAGTCTACGTAATCCAAAAGGTCGTAGAACACATTTTGATCCTTCCGTATTCACAACCAGGAAGCATAGCTGGAATCCTACTCGGAGGCGATTTTAATTCCACTTTGTCGCCTGCCGTGAATCGTTTGGGGGAAGCAGAGCGCCACCCTTGGGGCGCGGCTGCCTTGCAGAGATTGGTCTCCAACCAGAGGATGGAATACGCATGGAACGAGCTCCGCGGGTCACAGAATAGATATACTTTTTTGAGCTGCAGACCGCATTTCTCTCGTTCAAGACTGGACAGAATATATACAACTCGGCCGCTAACCTGTTCCCTTCAGTCTGTGATGCTGATTCCCTCGTTCTCGAACCACATGGCAGTTCAGATCGTTTTGTCCAATCCGGAAAATAGGACAAGTAATAGGTCATACTGAAGGTTCGACAATGAACTTCTGGAGAACAAGGCGTATGTGGATATAATGAGAAACTTTATTTCCGCATTATCGGATAGGAGTGGCGACGCACCTGATATCCTGCAGTCCTGGGATCTCCTTAAGATGGAGATAAAAGACGCCACCATTCGCTTCCAGAATTGGCAGAGAAGAGAGAAGGAAATGACCATATGGGGGATGGAGGCTTTGGCCGCCAAAATGGGCACAGCTAGCTAGCGAGATTCGAGAGTGGTACGGAAGGGAAGGGGAAAGGATCCTCGCCAATATGGGGTGGGAGAGTCTGCTTGTCACAGACGCTCCCGCATGCTCCAGCCTCGCAAAATATGCAATCCGTTCGAGGCCAAGATCGCTCACGGCGCTCAGGGTGGACGGGCAGACCAGCACCTCCCCCGCAAAACTCTGTCATTACATCCGTGGTCACTTCTCAGATATTTTTAGCCCGAAGGAGGGTGCCACCGTCGCCGATGAGGATATCTACGACGGCTTACAACAACTCGAGGATCCGGAAAGAAGGGGTTGAGGCTCCTATCAGTAGCCAAGGTATTACCGAGAGCCTAAAAGAACTAATAAGAGGAAAAGCTCCCGGAATAGACGACCTCACAACGGAGTTTTTCCTCAAGTTATGGAATTTTCTTTGTGAAACCTTTCTGCAGATGATGGAGGAGAGGTTTCAGGCAGGACGGCTGCCATATTCTATGAGCAGGGAAGTGGTGGGTTTAATATAAGAAATGGGATAGGCTGGAAATTAAAAACTGGAGACTCGTATCCATCACTACGACGGACTATATGTTACTGGACAAACCACTCTCCAAACGACTGAGGGCGGTGATGTCCGTTATTTCACCTGAGCAGGGCTACAGTGTTCCCGGGAGGACGACATCGCTCTCATCAGGGACATGATTCGGGAGAAGAATGACAGCGGAGGACCCTTGGCCGTTCAATCTTTAGACCATCAGGGGGCCTTCGATAGGGTTCGATACCGACACCTGTTCGTAACCCTTCAAAGAATGGGTTTCGGGGAGGGGTTCACGGGAAAGCTGCAAACTTATACTCCAGCATTTGCTGGGCTATATGATAGCTCTCCAATGAATTCGTTCATCCACCGATCAGAAGACCCCGTATTTGTTTTAAAACGCCAGAATGGCGAACTCACTGTGAAGTCACTGGAGAAATCCAGTCCCTCTCCTGATCGTGCTATGCAAACGAACGAGTGTGTTCCCGCCGCGCTTGCGCCTCCCCTCTCACCAGTTCCTCAATCTTCCTCTGCTGATATCCTGAGAGAAATGTCCTCCACCCCCACTACTTCCACCCCTACGACCCCACCCCCACTACCTTCACCCCTGATACCACCACCCCTAATAAATACGCTCCTTTATCCTTCTCCCCTCCTCTCTCTTCCCCTTCCCTCGGAGAAAGGATTCCTACTCGCTCTCCCAATGTTATTCCTCCTGCGACACCTTTAGCATGTTCCCGAACGCCGGACCATTTGATGTCGACGCGGAAGCAAGTAGAGGTTCCCCAATCGGTAGTTCCTAGCTATGCCGGAATAGCTGGAAGACGGACGGCGAGATTTACCCGACCCATGGATTCCGAAACTCCGCGGAACGTGATGAAATTTATCACGAAAAAGGTTACTCCATTAACCAACAGCCCCTCAAAAAAGACTGCGATTATTTTGCAAGCTTACCAATTCACTCCTATCTCCGAATATGCTGTTGGCGATACTCTCGGAGGAGGGAAATCCATTACGCATGCCACCAGGTTGTCCAACAAAAGAATCTGGGTTTATTTAAAATTGGAGGAGCTGGTGGACCGAATTATGTCGCGGCACGGTGGAGTTAATATCTGCAGCACCTTTGCTCCCGCTAGAAGAATGACGAACAGGGTCGACCGATTCGTTATTTCAAATATACCGCCAGAAATTCTGGAGTCTGACCTCATCAAGCTCCTTAAGCAGCGTGTACAGTGCCTGCGACCTATTGTTACTGCGACCAAGTGAAAGCGACCAGCTGTAGTGCGATTGCTAGCGACGTTGTGTGTCCTGTAAGCACTACCAGTAGCGATAGCGTTGACAGCGACTAAGCGCATAAAGATGGCGGTCTCAGTTGTGGAGAGATTTCTGCTTCTTGAAAGTACGTCGCTTAAATTAAAACTTTTAAAGCGAAAGCACCACAGGGATAAAATACATTCCGTGAACAAATCAACGATGAAAATAGAGTTCCACCACCTATACCGCGATTTGAGGGAAGACGAGGACCGTTCATTCGAATGAGCATGGAAACCTTTGGCTACATTCTGGCGGCAATAACGCCCGTTATAACAAAACCATCAACCAATTTCCTAAAATCGATACACCCGAAGAGAAGCTAACAGTAACCTTAAGGTAAGAATATGAATACTAAATTGTTTTAATAGACTATTGGTTTTTCGCAGTTGATTTTGAAATTGATTATATATTATATAATTGGCATGGTACACTTCCTGGTTGGAAATGGATCTGATATTTGTTACTAAATTGTAAAACTTTATTATAACATTTCACTGGGGTATTTCTCACCCCACTCCTCCCTGAAAGGCTTAAGATCGAAAGTATGCCATTATGATGGCTCATTAGGTAAAACTAAACTAAAAAATTATATCATTTCACTGGAATATTTTTAACCCCACTACTCCTTGGAGAATTGTTTGGAAGGCTTAAGAAATGGAAAAGAGATAATATATATTAAATGGCTGGGATGTTTTAAACTCCAATCCTGTCCTCTATGCTAAATTTTATTTTCTTACACTTTCCAATTGAGGTTCAACGGACAAGTACACTAGTTAATATAAATATTCCAAACACGATATATTTGTCTAACTTTTAACAATAATTTTAATTATTGCAGGCATTTATCTTAAATTTTGGCAAACAAAATCACTTTCATTTCAGTAATTTTGTAATTATACTAACCACAAATTTCCAAATAAGTTTATATGGTAGGAAATAAGTTGGGCAGATATACTGACATGCAATTTCTTTTAAATCTTTAGTCACAATGCCTCTAAAGTCCACCTAGTAATACATCACCAGAATCTTAAAGGATCTAACATGTTATTTTCGTTACAGTTACTATCTCCTCATTAATATCAACAAAGCAGATAGGAAGGAAGGAAATTTGAACAAAAAAATGAGTATGCTTTATTAGGAATTCTAATCTTTATTCATTTACTCATTGTCATCATCGAACATAGTTTTATAAAACAACTCTTGCATCTTGATTCAGAATAGCATCTTCTTCTTAAGAGGCATGCTCTTCAGATGTGGAAGGAAACTAATTAAAAAATTATAGTCGTCATCTTTTTGTAAGCACAAACTTTCTTTTAAAATTGATATCTTCTTCTCCTCAATCTTGATAAGTTTTTCGGTGTCCTCATTTGGACGTTTCATGCTTTTCACTTTTTTTTGGTGGTTTTATTCCTTGTACATTCAAATACGCATCCCCTGGAGAAGCCACTGAGCAGATGCTCTCTTCGCCCAGTCCATCCTCCTCTTGTACTACTCAAGCAGTAGATTCTGCCAAGGTACTTGGAGAGGAAACCACACACTCAGGATTCTGTGCAGGATCCTGAGTTAGGGGAAGATTCCTACTCATTTCCCTGAGTTTCATTTGATCTGCTAAGAAGAGCATCGATTCATAAAAGGTCCACCTAGATGTGGACGTATTAGTTGAAGATCCAGATTTCCCTGGGGCAATTTTTTTTCATTTCCTTAAGAAATACATCGTTCAGCCCCTTCCGCCTTTTTCTGACAGCATCAACTGAAAATAGAATAAAGATAATAACTACATTAATAAGTTTGTTCAACTAGGTCATGGTACCAAGAAAAGCACTATTCAAAAGTAAGAAGAGTTTTTATTGCATTGAGCCTCATGCAGATTTCTTCCTGGTACTAAGATTCATTCCTCTCCTTGTACTGTCTACAATTGAACTAACATCACAATCTGCATCACCATCATTAATATCTTGGACACATTTCTTGTATGATAATGAGAAAACAATGAATTTATTAATTTTGTTTTGCATTACAGGTTTTTGTCAACAGGATCCTCTTATAGGTCCCTAATATTCAGCTTCAGGATGAGTTACTGTACTGTAGCCAGAATTGTTAGATTAAAAAAGGAAATGGAGACTACGGTGTACAGATTGGAATTAAAATTTAAAACTCCTAAACCGTAAATTTACCCAGAGAGCACTCACACGTCAATAAAAAATAAGGAAAATTAAAATTATACTTACAAGTTTGCAGGACGAAGATGGCCTACAGGGACCTGTTGTCAAAAACTAGCCTAAAAAGAAGAAAAAGAAAACACACACGCACAAGCACTCTGGAAATCTCTAAATACGTATTTCGGGAGCTATGCTCCCATCTTCAGTAGCTGAAGTCGTATGAATTGTTTGTGTTCGGTCTTGTGTATTTATGTGTTCCGGGTAAAAGTGAAAGGAGGGCAGAGGGGTGGGGGAATTCTTAACGGTTAGCGAGTAGAGGGGTGAGTAAGGGATAGGTCCGCGGTCGTTATTCATAACCCTCTCTTTGAATTTGTTTATGAAAATACTCTTGTAAGCGTCTAGTTTCCAGTCGGTTTGTCTTGATATTAAGAGAGACATGTTTTCGATTTTAATCGGGTGATTGTTTTCCTGTATGTGTATTGCGACGCTAGACCTGTTAAATCTATTGTGTTTGAAGTGTGCAAGGTGTTCTTTGAACCTGGTTTCTAGCTTCCGTTTAGTTTGCCCTATGTAGACTTTCTCGCAGTCTGTGCAAGCGATTTTGTATATGCCGGATCTTTGTAGAGTCGAGATCGTGTCTTTTGGATTGTGTAGTAAGTTGGAGAGTTTGTTTTCATTCACAGGTACTGCTTTAAGGTTCTGTTTTGAGAAGATGTTTGATAAGCCGTTTGTGATGCCTGGGACGAAGGGGATTTTTACGTATTTTGGTTTTTTGGGGGGCGTGCTTGTGAGAGTAATCTGTTTTTTCAAAGAAAGACTGCGCTTGTGTTTGTGTAAAATATTCTCTATCATCTGAGGGTCGTAACCATAGATTTTACCGCATTTTTTGATATATTTTAATTCTGTGAGGAAATCAACTTTAGAAAGAGGAACCTGTAAGAGTCTATGTACCATTGAGTGGAATGGTGCTAATTTATGTGAAATATGGTGGTTGGAATCAGAAGGAATGTACGTGGGCATTTCGCCCACTAAGTAGGCATTTTCAAGGGCGATGTGACATCGACAGCGACAGCGAGTCGACATCTACAGGAAACTAACACCGAAATTTTACTTTCGAATGCGCTTCCCGAATATGATTTTACTTTTAACGCTCCCAGGACTCTACATTCCGATACGGCGACCGGGCTGAGAAGCAACTTGGACATATGTCACCTGAGTGGCGAGATCATATACGATAGCCATCCTCAAGGGACCAGGTTAGTTTTTGGTTCGCCTTCGAGCGAGTATTTAATAGTCTCCGTGTACATACCTCACGAAGCAACAACCGCACTGGCCGTTGTGAAAGCCTTAGATGAGCTTATCGCTCGTTATAATACGTCCAATCTAGGCGGAAGGAAATGCCTCCTAGTTACAGATAACTTTAACTCCACTCTTTCGCCCACGGAGGACAGAACTAGCGGGAGAGAAAGGAATCCTCGCGTTGCAGAGGCACTTAAGTAACTGGTGGTAACTCGTTGGCTAGAGAAGGCCTATGATCGAAATACATGGGCGCACTCCGAACTACACTTTTAGGACCCTGCTACCAAACGGCAGTCGGGCACGTCTCGTTAGAATGTATGTCTCTCGCGATCATGCCGCGCGGTTACAGGAGGTGAGACTTATACCGTCCTTCTCCGATCACTTGGCCCTCTTGACCAGCCTGTCGGTTAATGCTTAAGTAAGGATGATATGTCCATACTGGAGGCTAGACAACTCTCTATTAGACAACCGTAAGTATGTGCGTGGGGTGGGAACTCTCATCACCTCACTGGCAGAATACAAGAATATGCGGGAAAATCCCTCTGAATGGTGGGATCTGATGAAAGAATAGATCATGCATGCCACCATAAGATTCGGGTGGTGGGCAAGGAAGAAGAAGGAGGAGGAAGTCGCCTTGGCAGTAATGCCGTGTGAGGAGAAGGAGGAAGCTCAGCTCTGCCTCAACGAAATTCGGGATTGATATTCCAGAGAAAACCTAAAAATCCTACCAAGGGTCGGATGGGAAAACCTGGCGGCTGACGATGCACCAGCCGGGTCGAGGATAGCGAAGAAAGCTGCCAGGGTAATGCCGAATCTACTCACCAGTCTGAGAGTGAAATGGATCGTGTTGGAAAATGTCACCGATGTGTGCCGACACGTGCATCAGCACTTCAAAGCGATCTTTGAAGACGACAGTATTGGGGTGTCAGACGACGGCTATGCCAACTTAAATAAGATAAGCCATGTGGAGAAAGAATCCTTAGACCTCCAGCTCGAACTCTATGACTACGGTGAAGCCTTGAGGTTCCTTAACAAAAAGGGAGCACAAGGTATCGACGGCCTAACGGTGGAATTCTATCTCAAATTTTGGACGGTTCTGGGCGAGCCCTTCAAGTACGTCATGGATGAGAGCATGAAAAACGGACATTTACCGTTTTCTACTACACGAACCGTTATCGTTCTCCAGCCCAAGAAGGGCGACAAATTGGACCTGAGAGATTGGAGATCCATCTTTTTGACGAATGCCGATTACAAATTCGTGGCGAAAGCTCTTTCGTCGAAGCTCGGCGGGATCGTCGGATCTGTGGTCTCCTCAGAACAAAGTTACTGCGTCCCGGAAAGGACCATTTTTGACTACATCTCCCTTATCAGAGACCTCATTAGGCCAAAAAACGACAGGAACGATCCCCTAGCCGTACTTTCGCTAGATCAGAAGAGGGCGTTCGACAATGTTCGTCACAGCCACTTGTTCAAGTCCATGGAGAAGATGGATCTCCCTGCTCCTTTACCGATAGAGTAGGGTTGCTATACAGAAATGCCAGGTGTCATATACGGATCGCCGCATGTTTGACGGCACCAGTACAGGTCACGAGAGGCATAAGACAAGGGTGCCCATTATCAGGGCAGCTCTTTCCATAGCCATAGAACCCTTGCTCTCCTTGATCAAGAGAAGGATCCAAGGCACTCTTGTTCCAGGAAGGAGGGACCTACGGATGGCGGTATCGGCATACGCCGATCACGTCACCGTCTTTGTCGATGACGATGACTCGCTTCTTCAGATATAGCCCACTTTTGAGGAATTTGCAGGGTGCGCTGGGGCGATGCTCAATACGGAGAAATCTACTGGGCTATGGTGCGTTGCATTAGTGGAAGGAAAAAGACACTTCGATTTTAAATGGAGCGACGAAAGTATGAAAATATGGCTAGGAAACGACCAGACGGAACAAGATTCTGTCCACATGGAAGAAGTCCAGCGTAAACTCGGTACAGGGGTGAATAGGTGGCTACATAGGACTGGCACAATGTCCCTGAGAGGCAGGGTACTAGTGGCATACCAATCCTTGCCGCCACGGATGTGGCATGCACTCCAGTGTGTCACTCCCTCGACTCCATTAATCAACCGCCTTCAGAGCGTCATCCAATAACTTTATCTGGAGGAACAGAAAACACTGGGTTTCCGCCGACAAAATGCTCGCCCCAATCAAAGAAAAAAGATTAGGCCTGTTGAACGTCAGGAATAAGCTCCGGGGATTCAGAATACTCCGCGTACAGAGGTTATTCTGCCGTAGAAAATATTTGTGGCTAGCAATTTGGAAAGGGTTAGGGACCGACACATGACTGTCGAACTTTTTCTGGACAGGACGATTAAGGATCTCAGGCAGGAAGATACGTTCTATACATCCCTGCTGGAATCGTGGCGTATTTGGGGCGTAAGGAATGACAACGATGGGAGACCTTTCCCTACCGGTAGGCCGCCTCCCTTCCCGATCCCAGCCATCGGAATAGTCAGCAATAGTCAGAGGACTTTTTTAACCTTACCTCTGCCTAAACGATATGTGTATCGAGAAGTGCAATACGTCGCTAATAAAAACCAGTGGACCATTATGGGGAAGCATTCCGGGGATGAGGTTAACTGACTCGGGATCAGGAGGAAGCCGAGTTTTGGCACCGATACCAAAGTTTGCTGGCGATTGGCTCATGATAGGTGGGCTGACGCTATATTCCTGAGTAAAACCGGAGTGTTGAGCACAAGAAAATGCCCTTGGTGTTCAGATAAGGACGGGGATTCATGGAATTTGGCATTCGAATGTGACAAAACAAGGATTCCTTGGCTAAACGTTGTGAAAATGGCTAAAATTTTAACAGGCATGAGTGCCATTTATTTAAAAAAGGTCTGTACGGAGGCCCAAAACAAAAATCTCGCTTTCATACTAAAGGAGTTAAAATTGCCAACTACGTCATCACTTTAGGGAAAGGTGTTTATATAAAGGTTTTACCCTGCACTGCAAAGAAAGGAAGACACATATTGATTTTTGGGAATATTTAAAAAAAACGATCAAAAAGGAAATCTTCTTGAATGGACCAAGCATAAAGCTAATGACGGAGAAAGCATTCAAGAATTTCTGGGGTCATAAAAGCATCCTCTGCTGGGTTGATCAAGGAGAGCTGATACTGGACAGTGCATATCTCACATGAGGGCATCAAGGATGATGCAGATAAATATTCCTATTTAACTTATTTATTAATAACCTTTTACCCTGTCATTGTACTACGTTAGTGTTTTTAGATATGGATTTAATATGATCATACAACGGAGATGCTGAGCAGGTCGGAGAAATACCCAAGGTTGCGGTAACCAGCCCCTTCGACGGGGACCTTCAACTGATTACCTATCTCCTTCTCAGAGAGCAATGTAAAGGGAATATGATGCAATATACCACATCATGGACCGTGAATAATAAAGATACAATATGCGGTAAATGTAAAGGACACAGAAAGTACATAAATGGCAATTGATGATATAATAATATAAAAATAAATGAGATGACGACTGAGAGTTTAACAGCCTATCGTTCCTCTTAATAATAATAATAATAACTCAACTGCCAACGAAAGATGCCATAGAAGATTTTCGGTCTCAAATATGGTCAAATACTGAAATACACAACGCTGAAGCACATTGGATACAGACAGAAATAGAAAAATTTCATAATATTCATTGTATGCCGGCCCCTGACATATCACTAGATCTATTACATACCATCATCCGGAAGACACAGAACTGGAAATGCACTGTCAGTGACAACATTCACAACTACTGGTACAAAAGATTTACATGCACACACACATATTTATTAACCCAAATAAATAAATTCATTGAAGACCCCGACCAAGTACCTAGATTTCTAATGGAAGGCAAAACATATCTTCTCCCAAAAAGTAAGAATAATAACGACCCATCTAAATACCGTCCTATAACCTGCCTACAATCCATTTATAAAATTATTACATCATATATAACACATCTAATTAACTCTCACTTAGGCAATGAAAACATTCTCACTGAAGAACAAAAAGGCTGTCGCAAAGGCATGAAAGGCTGTAAAGAGCAATTGATAATTGACTCAATAATACTCAAGCAAGCACAAAAACACAAGAAAGATCTCTCAAGCTGCTACATAAATTATCGCAAGGCCTTTGATTCCGTACCCCACTCTTGGTTAATAGAAGTACTAAAAATATACAGAATAAACCCGATCTTAGTTAATTTCCTGGAGAAAGCCATGCGACAATGGCACACAATAATTAATCTTATTTATAACAAAACAAATGTTTATACGATGGAAATAAAATTAAATAGAGGTATATTTAGTATGACTCCTTAGGCCCAGTATGGTTTTGTCGTGCTTTAAATCCACTCTCAAATATGTTAAACAGAACGAACACGGGATATTTAATAAAAAATAATCAGTCAAAACATATAATATCACACCTACTGTACATGGATGATTTAAAACTTTATGCATCAACACATCCAAAACTTAGTGAATTAATAAAACTAGTAGAGAAATTTTCGACAGACATTAAAATGGAATTTGGACTGAATAAATGTAGAACGCTAAACATAAAAAAGGAGGAATAGAACCCATAGGTTTAGAAACAGGAAATCAGGGAATAATAAAACCTATGGATGAATTAGAAATGCACAAGTATTTAGGATACGAACAGTCAAAGAAAATAAACCATACTTATATTAAGAAAAATCTGACAATAGAATTTACCAATAGACTTAAAAAGATACTCCACACAGAATTAAATAGTAAAAAATATGACAAAAGCTATTAATACATTTGCCATTCCGGTTTTAACCTATTCATTTGGTATAACAACTTGGACAGACACAGATATTGAAAACTTACAACGAAAAACAAGAACCGAATTGACATAGTGCAGAAAACACTACCCGTACTCAAATATTTACAGATTGACACTACTACGCACAGAAGGAGGCAGAGGTATAATAGATATAAAAACTTACATAACAACCAAATGAAACTGCTAAGGAAATACTTTCATGGGCATCAAGATTCCCCTCCTCACATAAATATTTATAAATCAGATAATAAATATACCCCTTTAAATCAAACTGATACAGTAACACACGGTCATGAAGAACCTCAAACAATAGCAGAGAAAATTGATATGTGGAAACGCATGACCCTCCACGGGAGACACCCCCAAGATTTGAACCGATCTGATGTCGACATAGAAGCGTCGAACTCCCGGCTCAAACACGGAGATCTCTTCCAGAAACAGAGGGATTCATGCTAGCCATACATGATCAAGTGATAAATACAAAGAACTACCAGAAGTACATAATAAAGAATAGACAAATTCAAGATGACAGATGCCGAAAATGTAGAGAACACCAGGAATCTATACAGCACATTACAGGAGCATGCACCAGACTAACACAGACTAACTATTTACACCGTCACAATCAAGTCGCAAATATTATACATAAAAAACTGGCTCTAAAACATAAATTAATATAAGACAACACGCTTTACTATATATACAAACATAAACCAATTTTGGAATCTGATGCATTAAAGTTATATTATGACCGCTCAATAATCATGGAAAAAACTATACACAGCAATAGACCGGACATAGTCTTGCAGGACAAGGTAGCCAAAACCACTTATCCAATAGACATAGCTATTCCAAATAAACAATCTTCAAAAAACCATAGTAGAAAAGCACCACAAATTTATAGAACTAAATGAAGAAATTAAACGAATGTGGAACATGAATACTGTAAACATTGTCCCAATAGTTTTATCGACCACAGGAATTATCCGTACAGACTTACACAACAGTATAAAGATAATAGATTTTCCTTAATTGCAATATACCCTCCTACAGAAAGCTGTCATACTAATTACAATCAGAATAGTACGTCAATTTTTAAGTTCCGAGTAATGAGAGTGCTTGGCAAAGCCCGTACCTAATTGAGATAATCGACTCAAAAGCTGTGAAATACAAAAGTAAAAAAACAATCATATTAATAATAAACACACACTTTGGACATCGACCCGATCGGACGCCTGTCTCCGCTCTCTGTCTTTGACTGCCTTATACCGTGTGATTTTCTGCGGATTTTCTTCCAATTTTGAGGTGGTTAAGTTCTATTGTTGTTTTGTTATTATTGTTGCATAGTTTTTTGTTGTTGCTATTGTTGTTACTCCTGTAATTGCTGTTTTGTTGTTTCTCTTGCTCCGCGAGTTCGTTTTGTTGATTGCCTTTTGTTTTTCTCTGACCACTCGCTCACTACCTGCCGGTCGGTGAGAGGGTCTCCGCCAGGTGGTGCTTCCCTTTGGCGGCGTTGGGAGGTCGGCCGAGTACTAGCGGGTCGGAGGGAGGAGGCCCCACTGCCTCTCCTCAGCGGGTGTTGGTTCCCTCCCCACTTTCGGACCGGGATCGGGATTGAAACGGTCTTATTCCGATTGGTTTTCAACACCGATCACGGGTGATCTAAAATTTGCTGGTATGCTCGATAGATCACCATTCACTTCCTACATCCACTACTCTCAAGATTTCGTATTTGTCTTAAAACGCAGGAATGGCCATCTTACTGTCAAATCACTGGAAAGTTCTAGTTTATCTCCTGATCGTGCTCTCCAAACGAGATCGTGTTCTCCTATCGCGGCTGCACCTTCAGGCCAACAAGTACCACCATCTTCGCCAGCGCCTTTACAGTGCTCTTCTTCATCTTGCGACCGTGCCGCGAGCCCTCTCCTTAAACCTGTCTCTCCCCCACGCGGAGATGACCCTTCCTATCCTCCTGCCACGCGCCGGCGAGCTCTTCGAGCCTACTTCCCTCACTTTCCACAGCGTAGCAGACACGGGATCCTCGTTGTCCCCCACTCCAAACCCGCCCTTGATCTCTCCTACCGCCCCTCCCACGTAAGTCAGCTACGCGCGTGTTGCGAAAGGAGACTGGATCGCTAAGGCGTTAGACTCCGGGCTGTCTAATGCCGCCCCTAAAAACGTCCTCGACTTCAGCAAGAGGAAGGAGACGCCCTTATTGTCTTGCCCTACCAAGAAGAAGGCCAATTATCTTCCCCGTACTACCGGACACGCCCACCACCGAATATATATTCGCGACTGGAGACATATTAGGGGGTGGCGCCTTCATCACCCACGGAACGCGCCTCTCCAGCAACCTTGTTTGTATATACTTGAACACTGAGAGGCGAGTCAAGAGCTTCATGCTCGAGCATGGGGGTATCTCCCTCAATGGGCGATATGTCCCCGACAGGCGGATGACCACAAAGGGGTTCCTAACAGCGACTTGATTGACATATTGAGCGAGGCAACACCTCACGCTTGGAATCAAACGCGAAGGGTACGGCCACATCGGGGGCTGGAGATGGGCAGTGCACGTCGTCAGACGAGAGGGCCTCTCCATTCCCGATTCGGTCGTAGTGGACATCGCCAACCTCCCCCATCGTATCCACTTGCATTTCGACGACACGAAGTGCTTCAAATGCAGGGAAGAAGGGCACATATCCAAGGACTGCCCGCACTCGGTAACAACGGCGAGGGCGACGGAGGAGAAAGTCGAGAGCAGTGCACCACCCACCCCCCCATCCGCCCCTACTTACCACCGCTCCCTTACCCACCCCTACTCCCTCTCGACACGCCCTCCCCCTTCCTTCCCCTAAATCCTCGGCCTCCGAACCCGAACCTATAATCATTAGGTAACATATGTCGTGCGTACTACATTGTGCTACTTGAGTTTCGGTTTTCCACTAACCCCGTTTCTGTCACCTCCTGGCATCCTCGTTCCTGCATTTTCTGATTCTCGGCTGTTTTGCGTGTTCCTGAGTGAAGAAAGAAGCTTCCTGTGCGTTTCCGTCCCCCATTCTTTAGCGGCGATTTTCTTTTCTTTCTTTCTTTTCCTCCCTTTTGTTGCGTCCCAAGTGAAAATTAGTGCCTGTGTATATTAGTGTCTGCGTATATTAGTGCCTGTGTTTATTAGTGCCTGTGTATATTAGTGCCTGTATTTATCTGTCTCCCATACATCCCTATACTTCAATTAACGAGAGTTGGGATTTGTGGAGGCGGAGCTTAGAATGCAAAGCTGCCTAGACTTCTGCCTGTTCCCCCTCCACCGCATTTCCAGTCCATCCACTCCACTGTATTTCGCCCACCGCGCAGTCGTTCTCGGACTGACCAAACGGCTTGTATTCTATTCTCAAATTGTTTCGAAATTTGAAAATGCAAGAAATATTATATTTTCAAGGAATCGTAACCACACATTCAGATACAACGTTAAAATTTCATCCACACAAAGAAAAAAGTGCTTATTTCCAGTGCAGCACTATTTTATTGTTAGAAAAAACGTCCACATTCAAAGGAATATCACAGAAAACTGAAAATGTTTAGCAGAATAGGTTCCAAACACATCATTCCAGCTACTGAAGGGTCGGGGTCATAAAACGCAAAAGAAAAGGAATCCAGTCATAAAACGTATGCCTGAGGTGTCCACAGCCCCCCACGCGGAGTACTGGAGGGATAGAACTCGTCGGCTGCTGAGTGAATTATTCCGGTAATAATGCTTTTAAAAACTTGGAAATTATTGAATAGAATATTTTAGGAACTTTCAGACAGGATTTTGGTATAATTTTTTCTTTGGTATACAAGCATAGAATAGATATTAATAACACATTTTTATTGTAGTGATTAATTATATGTAGCAAAATTTACACCAATAATTTTTTACACATTGTTCTACGCTATTTCAAAAGTTCAACACCTGCCATAAACTCTTCACGATCACTTTCTTCATCAGAAGTCACTTCACTTTCTTCACTTTCAGTAGAACTTTCTTCTTCCAATCGAATGATAAGTTCGTTAACAGTTGAGTCCAAAGACCCTTCTTTTTCCCAAGCGTCTTCTACTTCTTTCTTCACGTGGTAGACAGCCTTTTTACAGTCTCCCGGAGTCACCTTATGAAGACCTTCGTTGAGCAGTGTTTCCATTACTTTTTGAGTGAATGATTTATTTTCTCTGGCTACATGACCTTTAACCTGTGCCCATATATATTCGATGGGGTTGAAATAGCAGTGATAGGGGGAAGACGAACCACTTCATGTCCTTCACTGTTGGCCAGTTCGTCTATTACATATGAAGGGAACTGGGGTCTGTTTTTATGCACTATGTTAAGTAAGATTCCCTTCGTCATTCCCTCATCAAAAGGGATGTTGTTTTCCGCCAAACACTCCATTATCATGGCCTTCCTGTTAGCAACTGTGGGGGGCTTATGAATTTGCAAAGAATATGGTGCGCTGTTCATTATTATCACACTGTGCTCTTTAATATTTGGCAGTAGCGCTGTTTTGAACAATTCATAAAATTTTTTATGATCCATTTCCTCGTGGTAGTGGCCAGTTTTCTTGGAGCGAAATACAAGGCTGGCGTTGGGAAAAATGCCATTTGAGGACCGTAAAAATAACATCTCCTCTCTCCAGAAGTAAGCTTCGACTATTAATATTTTTGTTCTCAAAACCCAAGTTAAAAAATATTGTCCTCGAGCTTATACTTCCTTCGTACAAATTTTCTTCCCTAAGCGATCAATATACTTTCAGCAATGTTGGATGCTCTTTCTTCCGGTAATATCCATAGATGTGTCTTCGGAACACATCTTCCTTGACCGAGTCCAAGTTGGCGATCTTTGAATCTCGGGGCCTTTTCTTGCCTGAGTTGATAGATTAGATGGCCTTGGTTCGTTGGATGACATTTTCTTATCTTTCGACACTCTCCACACGGTATTTGAGCTAACATTAAGGGCAGCTGATGTCTTTTGATAACTTTATTAAAGGGAATAATAGGAGAACCGGTGTCGGTGATATGAGCATTTTCTCTCTCAAAAATTTCCTCGTAGACCAAACCATCTCCCGAGCTTGACTTCTGATGGTTACTCTATGCCCAAATGGTGTTAGTAAGGGCCAACTTACCGAAGCCCCCCGCGGCTCCATGGTGCTATTTTCCCTCTCACGCGTCTAATAATTTGCTAAACTATTTAGAAAACCTGGTGACGCAGGGTGTTTTGTCTCGGGATAAACCCGTTTGTGCTTTTCGAGTGTCTCTTCTTCCCAAAGTATCGGGAGGTGTTCGTTTAATACACGACCTTTCTCTGTGGGCCGATCATTACCGGAAGCCAAAGTTTTCCTTATGGGATAGTGCGAAGGCACTTACGTCAATTTCCAGTGGTACCTTTTTGGTTAAGGTCGGCTTATCTCAGGCCTTCTTTCAAATTCCCATTCGCCCGGCGCATCGAAAATACTACGGCATTTTTGCATCGGTACAACATTTTTCCTTTCGGCGCTTACCCATGGGGCATTGTTTGGCCCCCGCGATAATGCAGCGGTGGGCACGAGCAGTGGCGCATGAAATTCGTGTGCGATTTAGAATTGTGATGGTTGCATACTTGGACGACAGGCTGTTTTTATTTCCAAGGAAAGACGAGAATCGGCTTCAGCAGATATAGTGTTTTCTACAAGACGACTTGGGAATAACTTTAAATTTGCAGAAAAGTCAGTTGCAGTTTCAGACCCAATTGAAGTACCTAGGTGCATCAAAAATTGTGGCTAACTCCTTCTTCCTTGGTGCGGTTGCATCATATGATTACAATACTTCCCAGGATGCGACCCCTGAATCTCCCGAAGATAGCGGGATTTCTTTCCTGGGTGTGTTACACCCTGTCTTTGCCTTTGTTTATTGTTAAAAAAGAATTTTATCGAAATGTATTTTGGCTACAGACATGGTGGGATAGTGCTTTATTTCAAAGGAACGATTATTTTCAAACTGGTCAGCTATATACGAAGTATATTCCGATGCCACGCCATGGCATGTGGCCTGGGTGTGTCGTCAACTGGAGGTCTGCCAGGCATTTTCCCTTGGATGACCAGCTGCCAATTTATTGGGCGGAAGGATTGGCGGCTCTAATGGCCGCAGTTTTTATGCTATCCATTTCACCAATGTACAGTAATATTGTAATTAACATTGATAATATGGCCGTGCTGACCGCATTGCAAAAAGGGTCTGGATTATTGTTTACATCAAATTTGTATGTTGAACTATTAATGTTGTTAATAAAGGATTCGTCACGCAACGTGAACTGGCGGTACGTTCCGACAGCATCCAATCTGGCCTACCGTCCTTCTCGGACCATCCTACCTCCCTATGTTGCTTCAGCTGGCGATTGGCTCGCCTCCACCGGAGTAGTATATAGGTGGGCTGACGCCTGGGAAGGCGGCCGTTCGAATTGAAGCTGTCGGGGCGTGCCGCCAGCTCTCTCTCTTCCTCACGAGCGTGATGGACGAGACATGTCCACTACGTGAAAAAACCTGCAACTAAAACGCAAGAAACGACACTCAAAATACGAGTAAACTCGAAAGTCGAGAAAAATCAAAAGGCGAAAAGGCACACTGTAACGTAAGAGGCAAAGGCTGACAGCATACTGAGCTCCAGGCAGAGGCTCGGAGGCTCCATGAGGTTTGGCATCATAGGACTAGCCTGAGGGAGACTACCTGATTCGCTGTCGGCGCATCCCCTCTACCCGGAGGGCAAAACGCCCAGATCCCAACTCTCGTAAATTTTAGTATAGTCGTTCTTCTTCCCTTCCCTCTTCCACTTTCGACGCTGCCCCCTCCTATTCCACATCTGACGCCGCCCCTTCTCTTCAAACATTAGCAGGAAGGAATACGTGTGCCCCATCCCACACAACCTCTGCCTCCGCTCATGAAACGCATGTTCTTCCCATTCCCTCTACTACCTTGGACGTCGCCATTTCAGCGACAGACGCCGCGTCAACCGAGGCGACTATTGCCGTACCCACCGTTGCCAGGAGATCCTCGTCTAAGAGGAAAAATATTTGGACCATTTGTGTTATTCTTCTCATTCTTCGAAAGAACAAATTCAACGGATCTTCACCTTTATATTTAAGCGCCAGTTTATTACGAACCTAACAACAAAAATCCATCCATATGGAGAGTGCAAATGTGAACATGAAAGGAAAGAAAGCTAACCGCCAAACCATTAAAAATCGGCTGGAGTGTGCATATGTGAATGCGAAAGGAAAACCAACACAACACCTAAACCATCCAAAACCGGTTGTAGAGTGCAAATCTGAACGTAGAAGGATAAACAATCCAACACCCATTCCATCCAAAACCGGTTGGAGAGTGTAAATCAGAACTTGGAAGGAAAACCAATCCAACCCTTACACAATACCAAAGCGAATGAAGAGTATAAATTTTAACCTGGAAGAAAAACACAAGCCAAACCTTAGGCAATTAAACCGGTTGGTTAGCCTAAAAGTTAAAGTGGAAGGAAAATTAGGCCAACCCCTAAACCAACGAAAACCTGTTGGAGAGTGCAAATCTGAACGTAGAAGGAAAACCAAGCGAACCCCTAAACTATCCAAATTCGGATAGAGAGTGAAAACTTTCACGTGGTAGGAAAACCAAGGCAACATCCAAACCATCCAAAACCGGTTGGAGAGTTTAAATGTGAACGTGGAAGTAAAACGAAGCCAACCTCTAAAACATCCAAAAACGGTTGGAGAGTGTGAATATGAACGTGTAAGGAAATCCAAGCCAACCACTAAACTATTAAGAACGTGTTGGAGAGTGTAAATGTAACCGTAGAATGAAAATCAAGCCAACCCCTAAACCATCCAAAACCGGTTAGAGAGTTTAAATGTGAACGTGGAAGTAAAACGAAGCCAACCTCTAAAACATCCAAAACCGGTTGGAGAGTGAATATGAACGTGTAAGGAAATCCAAGCCAGCCACTAAACTATTAAAAACGTGCTGGAGAGTGTAAATGTAACCGTAGAATTAAAATCAAGCCTACCCTAAAACCATCCAAAAGAGGTTGGAGGGTGTAAATGTGAACGTAGAAGGAAATCCAAGGCAAATCCTAAACAGTTTGGAGAATGTAAATGTGAACATGGAAAGAAAACCCTTTAAGACAGGTTGGAGAGTGTAATTATGAACGTGGAAGGAAAACCAAGCCAGAACCTAAACCAACCAAAACCGGTTGGAGATTATAAAAGTTAACGTAGAAGGAAAACCAATCCACACCTTAACCATACAAGTCCGGTTGGAGAGTGTAATTGTGAACTTGGAAGAAAAACTAATCCAGCCCTTAACCGTCCAAAATCGGTTAGAGAGAGCAAATGTGAACCTGGAGGGAAAACCAAGCCAGCATCCAAACCATCTAAAACCGGTTTGAGAGGCTAAATTTGAAAGTGGAAATAAAACCAAGCCAACACCCAAGCTATCTAAAACAGGTTGGAGAGTTAAATATGAATGTGAAAAGAAATCCAAGCCAACCTTTAAACTATCCAGAACGTGTCCGATAGTCTAAATGTGAACGTGGAAGGAAAATCAAGCCAACCGCAAACCCATCAAAATCCGGTTGGAGAGTGTAAATATGAATGTGGAAGGAAAACTAAGGCAATTCCTAAACCATCCAAAACCGGTTGGGGAGTGCAAATGTGAACTTGGAAAGAATACCCAGCCAATATTCATACCATCCAAAACCGGTTGGAGAGTTTAAATGTGAACGTGGATGGAAAACTAAGGCAACCCTTAAACCATCCAAAACGCGTTGAAGAGAGCAAATGTGAACATGGAAGGAAAACCGAACCAACAACCAAATCATGCAAAACCAGTTGGAGAGTTAAAATTTGAACGTGGAAGGAAAACCACGTCATTTCCTTAAACATCTAAAACGGGTTGGAGAGTGCAAATTTATGCGTGGAGAAAAACCAATCCATCACCCAAACCAACCAAAACAGGTTGGAGAGTGTAAATATTAACGTGCAAAGGAATCCAAGCCAACCCTGAAACTATCCAGAACGCGTTGGATAGTGTAAATCTGATCGTGGAAGGGAATCCAAGCCAACACCTAAACCATCCAAAACCGGTTATAGAGTGAAAATTTGAACTTAAAAGGAAAACCAATCTAACCCCTAAGCCATCCAAAACCGGTTGGATGGTGTAAATGTGAATCTGGAAGGAAAACCAACCCAACCCCCAATCCACTCAAAACTGGATGGAGAGTGCAAATGTGAACGTAAAAGGAAAACCAAGTCAACCACCAAAATATCCACAACCGGATGGTTAGTGCCAATGTGAACGTGAAAGGAAAGCCAACTCAGCCCACAAACCATCCAAATACGGTTGGAGTGTGCATATGTGATCGTGGAAGAATTGGTACGCAAACCCCCCGTCCTCTTGTACTCCCGCATTGAGGATTTTTGGCAGCCATAAAGGGGGCTGCCGTCTTCCTTAAATTCCCGTTACCCTTGGGTTGGGTTTATTGATTGTGGCTTGGATTCGTTCTATTTACTTTCCCGTGTTTGATCAGGTGCTGCAAACAAATATACAGTCACATAATTAATTACAAAAATGCATCAGTGAAATTTTGCACAAGCATAATTTGATATTCTGAAAAATGGGACGTAAACACCCACAATATCCGAAGATTTTTTCTTTTGGCCAATCGTCCACACGTCCACATGCAATTTACTGGATAATAATTATCTGCAATTATTAAGGTTACAATCTTAGTAAACGTTTCTCTTGTTTCAAGCCGGGTTATTACGGAGTTCTCATCCGACGTTTCGGCGACTATTTCTTTCGCCATCTTCAGGGATCCTTAGTTCCTTGTTTGTTTGAGTGCCCGGTCAATTCGCCTCTCTTACAGCACAAATGGGTATCTCAGAGGCAGTGCAATGAATAACCGGGGAGGGAGGAGGGAAACCCTGTGCCGGCATTTGCCTGCTCTTACGAAGAACACCAGGGGGGTTAACGGCGTAACGTCCCTTCCGAAGGACGGAACAGCTGAATTTGCGCGGTCTCCTCAAACCACATAGACAGGGGGCTGGGCGACCTTGAGAAAAATCCTACTCGCGCAGGATTCGTACCCGATGACTTTTCAAGCATCGGGCGAGTAGCAGCCAGCGTCCTAACCACTACACCACCGGCACCCCCATTAGTTCCTTGGAATTTTCTGGTCAGGTTTCTATACCTGCCGGGGGATGGCAGCTGATCGTTGATTGGCCGTAATGTGGTGTGGTCCTATTGGCATGGTGCTTGGGTTCTAGTTGAGCTATCATTGGTTCCCACGCCTTTACTGAGAAGGAGTACGTTGGGCCAGCCTGTGGTGTAGTGGTTAGTATGTTGTCCCCACCGTACGATCTGCTAAGGATTTTTTCCAAGGACGCTTCGGCCTCCTATTTGTTTGTGTTGGAATTAAAATAACGAGGACGAGCCAATGAGCAAAGAGAACACGAAAAAATGAGGAGCGCGGTAAAATCAACACACCGTCCTTCGGAAGGGACGTTAAGCAGTTGGCCTCTCTGGTGTTCTTTGTAAGAGCAGGCAAATACCGGCATCGGGTTTCTCTGCTCCTTTTCTGGCTACTCATTGCACTACCTCTAAGACACTCATTATGCGGAGGACAGAGGCGATGGCCTAAGATGTGTAGGAACCCGGTGTCTCGGGTGAAGTTGTTGCGGTTCAACGGGATTTCAATGGCCTCCTCCACCACGCAATTCCAATAGCCATTCACTCTAAAATTAGTTTGGTTTCTGTGAATTGTATGCGGTAGTCCGAGGTCATTCTGTGTTGGGCCACCGCGGACTTTTTCGTGTAGTCGAGTCTGATGCATCTGGCGTGTTCTTTCAGTCTCGTTTCGATTGCGCGGCATGTCTTTCCGACGTAATCTTTCACACACTCACACGGGATCCTGTAGATCTATGTAAATTTTGACGTTGCTTCAAAATTAATTTCGATGCTTCATACAAACCGCGATCTTAATTATTTCGTCGATTTGAAGGCTTATTAGACGATAATTTATTTGGAGGCAATCACGCGGGTCGCTCTGGCAACACCCGGAAATAGTACGAAAAACCTATAAAGTTTCAAAAAGAAATGCGTATTTCTGTCAAATTCCTCCTTGTAACATATAAAAATTATTAGAATGAGATATTTGATAGTTATAGCCGTCAAATAAAGCAAAGACTGAGAAAATTGGTCCATATTTACGTAATTTGATCGAAGGAAAAATCTTGCGCTGAAAAATTGAAAATCCTGTGTAAACTTAAGGGAAATGTAATCATTTCCTGAAGTCCAAGCCAGGACTTTTTCCGGTATGTTTGATTTTTCTAGTCCCCACCTAGGGGGAATTTAATGGTTTTGAAAATTTCAGCTCCAAATTCCAAAAGTACACTGACAGACAGACGGACAATTGGGAATTATATCTCTATCTCTACCATAAATATTTTGAAGAATTGGTTTGTTTGTTTGTACATTTATAACGCAACAAATACAGAGCGCAGAAGCAATAAAATTTTAACCGCAATTAAAAGTTAGGCAAAATGGGTATGTCATTTGAACTGCATGTTTTATTTTTTTAAATGTTTTACTCTTTTAATTTTTCTGAATTAAATAACGCGGGAATGAGCATATTAGTTTGATTAACAATATACGGGACAACTATTATAAACAATACAAAATATCAAATATTAACTGAAAGAAATAATATATACCTAATATAAACTATAGTATGGAGAAAATTAACACTAAAGTTATTAAAAAAATACTGCTACTGGAAAAATGTTTCAAAAGATAAGTGGAGGCCAGTTTAATGTGAAATTTTAAGTAATTTGGTTATCTAAAAACTTTTTATGTATTCTATATATTCTCTATCCTTAATATACAGCGAAATCTTTTTTCGTTAACACCGAATATGAAAAAAGTGAAAGGTATCTCAAAAGGTAAAATGAGAAAACTTCTATAACAATTCTTTAATTTAGATCAACAATTATAATCGTTAACTCTTACTCCCTTGAACATCTATATGTACATTTTGCTTTCCTTTCCACTGAACATTTGTATTGATCGATTAAGCAAATGAACTTATTACATTAAAACGACACTTTCAATGTTATACTAACATACTTTTAATCTCCTAAATGAATTTCAAAGTTCGAGAACTCATTTTTGACCATAAAATATTCACCTGACAAATTAGACTAACAAAATCAGTCTTTGCATGGGATAACGTATGGTTAAGCTAAATTAGGTAAAACCTTCAAACGTGTTTACACCTGTTGGATTCCTAGAACCAATGCCTGTCCAAGATTTTAACGCTTTTGAGAGACCTGACCACATAATATCGAGCATTTTCTTCCACTGAAACTTTATTCGAATGAAATAATGGTATTTTAAAAGTGATTCCATCGACTGTTTATTATGATAATAAAGTAGAAGGTGCTAAATATGTCGGTAAATGTGAATTAAATCTATTATAAATTTTGAAGAGGTTGTTGGTTTGTGCAAAAAGAAAGTCATATTTCTTGAATAGCTGTAGATACCGAATTTACAATAAACAATCCAACTACTAAAATTAGCTGAATGCACTGATTTTTAAAACGAAATATTTTATGTAAAAGGTTTAAATAATTAATTTCGTTTATTACTGGATTCATGCAATGTTGAGCGCCATTAAGATATTGTAAGACAGGCAAAAGAGCAAAAGAAACTAATGACCAAATGAATTTACGACTTCAAGAACAACGAAAGTGAAAGATATCACAGAAGTTACTACATATAAGAAAACTTCTAAAACATTTCTTTAATTTCAACCAAAATATAATCTTTAACTTCTTCTTTTCTTAAATACCTCTATGAACACTTTGCTTTCTCTTCAACTGAACATTTGTATGGATCAATTAAGCTAATTATACTTGTTAGATAATAATAACACTTTCCATATCATACCATCACGCTTTTTATCGCCAAATTTTGTTTAAAAGTCCGGAAACTCATTTTGTTTCGTAGCTTTGACTTTAAAATGTTCACGTGACAAATTAGACTCACAAAATCAGCCTTTGCATGGGGTAACATATGGTTAAGCTAAATTTTAATATATCTACAAGCGTGTTTTCACCGATTTCATCCCTAGAGCTTGCAATTCCTGCCCACGGTTTAAATGTTTCTGAGATTCATGACCAAATAGTATGATGCAGTTTCCTTTACTGGAAATCTATTCGAGGGAAATAACTATATTTTAAAAGTTATTCCATCGATTGTTTATTATAATTATTAGATTAAAAAATACGCTCGCCAAATTTGTCGATAAAGGATGAGGGAAGAATTTATTTATTTGGGTAAAAGATGAGAGGACAAGAAATATTGTATTCCATTAACCTTTATCTTACGAGCGTGTATGTCCGGAACAAAAATGTATACCTAGACTGCCGAGCGTGTTCATTTGGCACATTTCGTCCCCCCGTTAGAGTTGGGGACTGTGACTTTTTTCCTGTCACAGTGACAAACTGTTCCTGTGACAAATAAATTCTTGTGACTCATACCTGTTACTTGAGTCATCGGTGACTTTTTCATTGTATTGGCCTTGTGCTGGTGGAGTTAGTGACAGTGGTAACGCCATAAAACCAAGTATCGGCCGATAACGAGTACTTACTTGGTAGCCTGGTGGTAGGTAGTATATATTAAATCGGTGACTAGTGAAGTAGTGAGCAAGAAAATTAAAAAAATTAAATAGTAGAACATTAGGTATATTTCAGATAATAATTATCTCTATTATATTACACAAAGAGAAATGTTTTGTTTACAGAGTTTGTATGGCTACTAACAACAATATACAGTTAGTAATGTTAGTAAATAAACTTTCATATTTGCAATTAAAGTTACAAAGCAATGAAGTTCATCGAATCTGAAAGAGAACATAATGATTTAACTCGATAACTAAATGTAATGTAAATGTAATGTAATGTAATTTCAATAAGAGTCACATAGTGCATTTTATGATTGGAAAATATGGAAGAGAATGATGAATGATTGATTAATTAAATGTGATAAATAATTAAATTAATTATTGTAAGTCATTAGTGGTTCTATGGCTGGAATCATTCATTTTCTCCCATGCATAAAATTGAAACGTCAAATGATTCAGCAATTCCTTTTAACATGCATCCCAGACAATTCGTAATCAAACTCTTATGGCAATACGGTAAATAAATCGCAAGGCCAAACCTTAGCCAAAGTTGATATTTTTATGCCTGAAACTTGCTTTTCACAAGAGCTAGAGAGATAAAAGTTTGCTA
This sequence comes from Tanypteryx hageni, assembly GCA_028673005.1. Taxonomy (NCBI): domain Eukaryota; kingdom Metazoa; phylum Arthropoda; class Insecta; order Odonata; family Petaluridae; genus Tanypteryx; species Tanypteryx hageni. The sequence continues at coordinate 7,060,849 of CM054112.1, forward strand.
TTTCATTGTTGCTTGACGGATGCCATTTAACGAGATACTAGTATAAGATTATTAAAGTAATTGTGTAAAGTGGAAGTTCTAATTGACGAATTCAGTTGAAAACCACAATTGGGCGATAAGTTTTGTTAAAGATCACTCATATATAATTAAATTAAAACTCATCTAGCGGTTTAGGAGATGAAAGTTACGACGGACGGATGGACGGACCAGACGTGCCCATAAGGCGTTCCGCTATTATCGCTTCGCTGGCAAAGAACACCTAATAATTCATCGCTGTTTCACGCAAAAAGAATAAATAAAATAGGTATGTTTAAAATTAGTTGTATAAATACACATAGTTTTGTGGGAATCTCCAGAAAATTCAGATAAATCTATCAAAAAGGTGAAAAGTTATTTATTTTTAAATTATTTTGCTCCAGAATAGTCAATTTATTTAAATATCCCCCGGTCTCCCAGATGGGTCTGATTAAAATGTCGCCGCGCTTGAGGGGTTAACTAAACATGACAAAAATATTGAAGGTAATTTTAATGAGAAAATCTTACCTTTGTTTCTATTTTCACAGTTGGGTGTTTTCTGCTAAGATGTTTCCGCAAATTACTGACAGAAGACTTGAAGCTTAACTTTGCTTTGCACAAATCACACTTGGCCAGGCCTGTTTTGGGATCTATTTCAGTAAAAAACCGCCACAGCCCGCTTGTCCTCTGCTTTCCTAGCTCCATAGTACAGCACCTCCCAACACCGTCAATAAGGAATTAAGAACTCCTCGTGGTTTAAAACATCTCCAGAAAAGTAATTAACAAAAAGTTGAACATTCATGAGAAAAGTACGAGCAAGTACGATAGATGTGGCCACGGCAATGGCTTGAAAACAAATCCTCGTGATGTAACGATTATGTATGAATCGCGAGAAAACGATTGCGACCGAACGTAGTCAATATAAGTCACAGACTGAAGTTTGAAGTATAGATTGTTGTGGGAAACACTGTGTAGTGCATTTCCTCTTTAATTTGTATATATATTATTAGTAACAAACAACACGTTCGGTGACACCTCTCAAGAAATACAGGCGTTAGGAAAAATGCGTGATAAAGTGGGCAAACGAAAAATTCATAGGTAAACAAGACGGTCCTTTTGAACCCAAGAGCATTCGGAAACATCCAAGTTTCTTCGATTTGAGTTGGGTACATGTTATTTAGTTCGTTAAAGTAAACAAAATTTTCGACTAAAAGTAAAGTCATAAAATTAAATTTATTCGTTAAAGCGAAGATTCGTTCAACAAACGTTCATTTAACGAGTTAATTTACTGCACTGAGGGGTCGTCCATAAATGACGGCACGCAATTTTGGCGGATTTTTGACCACCCCTTTCCTCCGTCATCATATTTCGTCACAAAAACTCAGACCCCATCCATTTATGTCATCACAAAGCTTTAACCCCCCACCCAAAATACAAACTAAAAAAAATATAATTGGTTTGAAATCAATTGTTATTTAGAAAACGCAACAAAATAATAAAATATTGCGTTCTGAATTACATAATACTTTCGTAAATATCTTTGAGTAGGCTTGTTTGTGCAATGATATCAGATAAGTGATTTTCTCTTACTCTCATTATGTATTGTTCTCAAGAAATGCTGAACCAAACACTTGCCCAGGCCAGAAGACCCTTTCCCTTTCCGTTCAAGTGTTGACGCATTAAAAGAACTATTCATCTCAAGAGTCAGAGACGACACAGTGCAGATAAACAGTGCCTACATCCCCTCCCTCTAAACAGTTCCTCTCGGCCTTTGAGAAGAAGTTGAGACTCGGGTGAATAGGAGTGCGAAGAGTGGGACTAGGGACTGCGCCCTTCCTGTTCCACCGAGCCAGCAGTAACAATCTGTGACGGGCGGCCGGGCGGTGACTGAATCTGTGACGGGCGGCCGGGCGGTGACTAAATCTGCGACTGGCTGTGACTTCCATACCTGCTACTTTCCGCGCATACCTGTTACCGGTCACAGTCTCATGTTAGTCACTGTGACAAAATAGAAGTGACTGCAAATACTCCCCAACTCTACCCCCCGTTGCTTTCAAGGCCATGACGACGCACGTGTAACAAAAACTATTTTTGTTTGTTTGTTTGTTTGAATGCCCAGTCAATTCGCCTCTCTTACAGTACAAATGGGTATCTCAGAGATAGTGCAATGAATAACCAGCGAGGGAGGAAGGAAACCCGGTGCCGGCATTTGCCTGCTCTTACGAAGAACACCAGGGGGGCCAACAGCTTAACGTCCCTTCCGAAGGACGGAACAGCTGAATTTGCGCGGTCTCCTCAAACTACGCAAACAGGGGGCCGGGTGACCTTGAAGATTTCACAATTTTCTCAAAACTTTCGCTCTGATGAGTATTTAACGAGGAGCTAGCGAGATACGTTGTAAAATACATGTAAGCCTTTATGTAAAGTAGTCGTAATTATTGTTGGATTTTAACCAAAATTGGAATCGCAAGGTTAAATTTAACAAAACTCCCCAATACCGAATTTCATCAAAATACGTGTAGCGGTTCCCGAGTTGAAACAAAGGAACATTCTATACTATATGTATGTCTTCATGTAAAGTGACCGTAATTGTTTTTCAGTTTTAACTAAAATTGGAATCATATATACATTTGAATTCGTTCACCCTTCTGTATTGACTGTGAAATCGTGCAAGATGTTCGAAACAAGTGATGTGTGTACTAAAATATTTGTTCCCATTTATTAATTGTTCAAGTCTGCCATAATTTTGGGTACGTATCTTGCAAACTCGCGTAATTAATCGATAAATTTTAAACCTAATTTTTCCGGCTATACAAATTTTGTTTATATAACACGTTGACGGCAAAATGAATTAAAATAGCTTTGTCACGGTTTTTCGTCCTCAGAACACATTGTTCCGGTTTTGACTCCTTAGAACTGGGATTATCAACTTTTTCAATGATGCGAGCGCTAGATCAGTTACTAGAATATCGAGCGAACACCACGATACTTATGCAAAAATAGGAATGCTCATTAATAAAATAAAATCAACTCCAAAGTCAAGAAAGCAAGCAAACAAAGTAAATGTAGAAGTAACCGTAGAATTGCACGGTAATACTGCCAAATGAGCACCAGGTTGTGATTCCCTGCATTAGAATCCGGTCTCGCTGAATTCTTTCCCACTTATCTTAGCCGAGCCGTGTCGATGGATGTGCATAACTGGACATCACTTCCGAGGAGATACCACGAAATGACTTTTTGATTATGATCGCAGTTTGAATAGGATATTTTGTATGGAGGATGGAATTCCAGTTGACGGTACATATTAGATGAGCACGCAGATTTGGCGCTATGATTGCCGATAAGATTTTAAAATAGTTATATGAGTTATTTACTCCATAATTAGTATATAACTCTACTCGCACAATGTAAATATCATGTTTTAATTAATTTCCCAAGACGAGCACGCTCTTCACGAGCATCGGAAAAATGTTTGATACTTTGTTTATTTGGTCCTCTTAGCAATTTGCGCTCGACATTTCGAACGGCAGGGTGTGTTCGGTCGCTGTATATCACACAATATATAAATACGTGCGCATTCAACAATTCAGTAAAATCGGTATTTTTATCGTTAAGTGCGATTATTTATGACGTCACGCGCTTACTATCTCCACTTGGGGTCGTTGCTCTAGAGATGGTTGCGGCAAACACAATCAAACCGAGGCTTGGCTTTGCAAACGACGAGCAACCGACGAATTTGCTATAAATTGCTTGCTCTGGGAATACCTTGGAAACCGCTGCGGGATCCTTTAGGAACACGTTTATATGGACATTTTAATCGATTTTCAAATAACAAGTTTGTGATTTTTAATTAAATGTTGAAATTCTCTAGTATTTAATGCATTCTTTAAAGTTGAAGCTAATTAATAAAACCAATTATTTGCATTTTGGGAGGAAAAATAATCACCTGAGAAACTATTTATAAAGAATTTTACAGCTATAGAATAAATTCGAGACATTTTCCCGAATCGAGATCACTCTTTTCAGCTTAGTTAGTATTCCGACTCGATGGCTAGTTCAAAGAGACCTTTTCATTAAATTAGCATCCCCTTTTGCTTAATTGCGATTCAGAGCGCCGAGGCGCGGAAAGAAAGAGAGAGAGAGGTAAACGAATCGAGAATCCGAACTCGGTTAATATAAAGACTGGGTCGGAAGTGACCCGAGTTCGCTATTTGTATAAATGAGGAATTTCGAAAAAGGAATAAAGTCTCGCAATGCGATTTTCAAGAGTTCTTCGATCCGCCTTCGTTCCCCATTCAGCCAGAATCAAGAGATAAAGGCTTCTTCTTCTTCTCTTTCTCCCCCGTTTTCCTCCCTCATATGACGCAGGAAAAAATTAGAATGGGGAAAGGCAGATATAAGATTGGTGGCGAAAGAGTCCGGCCGTTCAGAGTGAAAATCGTAAAAGTGGCCGCCACTCCACGGTAATTGGCCTTAAAGGGATCGCGGGAGCGCGGATTAAAGTGGATGGGAATTTTCGTACTCTCTCTGTCTCTCTCCCAACCCTACCTCTCTCCCAACCCTACCTCTCTCCCAACCCTACCTCGCTCCCAACCCTCCCTCTCTCCCGCCCCTCCTCTCCCTACACTCCCTCTCTCCCGCCCCTCCTTCTCTCCCAACCCTCCCTCTCCTCCCTCTCTCCCTCCTTCCCCCACCCCTACCCCTCCATCCAATTCCTACTTCTCACACCTCCTCCCTATCGTCGTCGAGTCGAATGGCTGCAGAACGCTGCCTCTCAAACGATTCGTTTTTTTTCGTGGGTGGGGGAGAGATGTCGTGGAGGACGGGCGTGGAGGAAGGGCGAGGTGTTTGATGAGTGGCTATCGTGAGGTCGAGGCCGAAGCGATCGGGGAACCTCGTTAGCGCCCCCGTTTGCAGAGGCTAAAAGGTTCGTTTTCCGTTCGGAAGAAATAAATTTCGAATTTTGTTTCATTTGAACACTACTTGCTCACATTGCGACATTACGCATCGCACGCTTCTTATCGAGTTCCGAATTTTTTTCTTACGATCGCAGATCCCTTTTTGTACGGTTTGATCTCTGGAAGCTGAAAAAGGAATAAATGTCTTTGTCGCTGTCGTTTATTTTTCAAGTTAGCGAGAAATATTTCATCGATGCAGTAACTATAACAATATTCAAAGAGCATTTTTTTCGACGATCGGGTTATTGTTGGGCATTTTACCTGCCGTCCGTTTCGATTGCAGACAACGCTATGTGACTCGCGTCATCACATCTCGCCGCGCACTGATGCGACGCGAGCGCCTTTCTCTGGTTTGCAGTCCACTTGTTATTAACGCGTCGAAAATATCCTGCTCTCGAATTATACAAATAATTTTCACTAGGTGATGCTCGAGTCCTATCGGATGTAGTTTCTGCATTTAACATTAAAAAACGCGATCACCAATTAGCTAATTCCTTTCCAAGTTACATATTTGCAATGCTACGAGTATGCATTTAACTCGACCTACTTCGAAGTGAGTGCTGTCCGTGGGAAGCGTTATTAATTCCTAAATAGTCTTCTTATGCAATTTGTGCATCGGAAATCGACGCGGAGACAGAGGCCTCCGGATTGCGGGCCCGAGAGAGACGTTTTGAAGGACAAACGCCCTCCAGTGGCGCCAAAATCCAGTATCGTCTATTTCCCATCCTTAGTGGACTCACCATCCATTCTTAGTGAATCCATAATCCATTCTTATTCAGTATTCCATCGCCGATGGAAGGAAGGGCTTGCTAGCACGTATCGGTGTCCTCAAATGGAGTTTAGAGGAGAAGGGGATGTTGTCAATAGAATGGGATTTGGAGAAGCGGAGGGGGAGAGGGAGAGAAGTGGTGGGTATGAGGAGGAGGGAAGTTGTCAATAGAACGGGATTTGGAGAAGGGGGGGGAGAGGGAGGGAAATGAGACACCTAAAAGGTCTCTGCAAGCGACGCCAATATCAAATGCTCTCTAAGTGCAAGAGGAACAAAGTCGTTCACAATTGTTCTGTTTGCAACAATGCTGTTTGTGGCAAATGTACAGCCAAGATTTCCAAAGAAATCACCTGTGTTAACTGCTTGCCAAATATGCTTTTCATTTTCACAGATTTTATATACATATTTTTCTTTTTATGTCATGTTACAATGTTCTTTTCTCATATAGAGAACTGCTCTCTGCAAGAATATAATCTAATTTTAAAATCATTTCCCTTTTTTTTCTAATGTATAATTAATAAAAAACATTTTAACTATGGTTTTTTTTTTGTAAAAATAAAAAATATTAACAATATTGCCATTTTTTGGGTATATCTAAAAAACCTTATACGTTCATGAACATATAAGAACGCCCTGCAGTCGATATCTGCCTTTCAGAATCATGCTAAATAGTGGTAGCAGCCAAAATGACTGATCGTGGCTATTCTAGGTATGCAGGTGGATCCGCCCCTTCTAGTGTTAATGCCTGGATAATACCACCTCAGTGAAAAAGAGAACTGCAACTGAAGAATGTAACTTTGCACTCCTTAAATACTTCCAAGAAATTATAGAAACAAAATAACTTCTCATTGGACGACACGTAATTAGGAGCTTAGTAAATGGTAAGAGAAAGGAAGGGGTGGTTATAGTATTTTGGCTGGTTTACGAAGAGATCAGGGTTTGATGAAAGTATAAGTGCATTTGGTCAACATGCTATAAGAGCCTATCGCAAATGATTCACTAGGGCAGGGTTTCCCAATTTATCTGAAGTCACGGAACCCTTGGAGTCTTGTTGGTATTATTTCATGGAACCTCGTGAAGCTTTCGCGGAACCCTTGGGAACACAGTTTGGGAAACCCTGCACAAGGGAATGGAAGGGAAGCTCATTAACTTATTACTTTCTCCATATACGTAGTATAGGGGAAAGTATTGTATTCATAAAAAAAATCGACTTCGAGATTTCAACGGAAATACAAGTTTTGAGGTCTCCTGAAAACGTTTTGACAATTTTCTCGATTATGTCTACGTCTGTGTGCTATCTTTTTTGTGGGTGCTTTAACTCAAAAAATATTAATCAGGTCAGTGTAACATTTTTTATTTAACATTTTTATAAAAGTCGGAAAAACTGATTAGTTTTTGGTAAAAATCGGTCAAACGGAAGTGGGTGTTTACTCTTGTCACTTATCCGTTATTTTGAGATATTTGCTTTATTATTTGATACATACAAAAATATATTGGAATAAAAGTTGTAGGAAATTTAGTTTTCTACAACCTTTGTTTGAAACATTTCCCCATATAATGCAATTTTTAAGAGATATCTTATATTTTTAGCTGCCACCACCACGCCACCTGACGACTATTGTTGACAATTGACGCTTAATTACGTCCTAATAACGCTCCTTACGATGTTTTGTATATTTCCAAAGCTAAGTTATCGAAATCAGTGGCCCATTCACAAAAACCCGAGACACGGGTCTCCTTATTTTCGACGTAGAGTCGCCTGGTCGCGTTTCATCAGAATCCGTGACCCGAAGGTCGTAGCCTCTTCTTGTAAAACGTAACTATGCTTCAATTGTCTACTATAGTTGCCGATATGTGGTGTGGTGGTGGCAGCTAAAAAATACTATTTAACGTATCTCTTAAACAACGCATTATATGAGAAAATGTTTCGAACAAGGATCGTAGAAAATTAACTTTTCTACAACTTTTATTCTAGTACGTTTTTACGTGCATCAAATATTCAAGGAAATATTTTAAATAAATGAAATATCTCCTTAACAATGCGTTAAGCAAAGAAAGGTTTCAAACAAACATTATAGAGAATAATATTATCTATGAAGTTTATAATATACAACATTTACATTTATGAAGAGTTAAAAGAGTTGTTTGCCAAAAACTAAAACATGATTAGAGAAAACATCCACTTTCGGTTTAGCGATTGTTGCCGAACCTAAACAGCTCTTCATTATATAGTATTATTTCTAAATGTAAAAGTTGGTATTGTTGTATGTTTTTGAGTTAGAGCACCCACAAAATCCTATCACATACAGACCGAGACCGACAGAGACAGACACACAGACATCATCGAGAAAATAGTCAAGGCGTGTTCAGGGGACCTTAAAACATATTTCCGTTGAAATTTCCAAATCGATTTTTTTCATACTTCCTATATGGATACAGGAAATAATGGCAGAAAGTCGGAGAATTTTGCAAATATAAATTTAATTTTTTATTCTTTATTTTTCAAATTATGCATCTTTTTGTATTTTTTGTTTTCTCACAATCTTTCTAAACGTTTATCTAAATATTGAATCGTACGATTTTGGGGTAACTTTCTACCTCATGCTGCAATGGAACAGATGTGACATTATCTGATTATTTGCCTGCTGAGAAGCGACAGCCCTACACTTGGAGAAAAGGAATTGAACTACCTCATAATCGTAATTTTAAAATAAAATTATTTAGTATATATCTGTTTATGAATTAAACTAATGCTATATGAAATTCTAAGTTAGAACATATCCTTACGATTCTTCGTCTTTATAAAATCGAAGATAAAATGTACGATAGGAGGGAACGAATCAAAATTACCACTACAGAGGATTTCCAAAGGCTAACTCACGAAAAACTAACACTTAACGATACACAGTATAATAAATCATGTATGCTTACGACGAACATTGTCTCGTAGCCACAATTATCATCAGAATCAATTGCAACGTAATTATTTTTCTTTCGATTATCACAAATAAATATAAACACATATATTTTCTTGCAATTGCCAACCAATGAATAACAGTAAAAAAGAATATTAGTATTGTATCTAATAACAGAAAAATAAACAGAAATAAAGATGACTTGAAGAGTCGACTCCGACCGTTGACGGTCGGAGTCGACTCTTCAGGTCATTAGATGGTAGCTCGTAATCACTTTGGCTCCAAGTTGAACAGTTGTATAAAACTCCTTAAGCCAAAAAAAAATTGTAGGGTAAGCCCTATGCATTTCGCCCACTTAGTGGGCGAAATGCATAGGGCTTACCCTACAATTTTTTTTTGGCTTAAGGAGTTTTATACAACTGTTCTTCAGGTCATAGTTTCACTTGCCGTAGTCTCCTATGTTATTTGTAGAAATAAATATAATTATTTATTTTGCACGATAGATAAACAATTGTGTTCATGAAGTCAAATACAGAGAATAACATTGATGAATATCATTAATAAATTCAGGTTCAACCTTGTGGAATTTGCTCATTATGAGATGTAATGAAGAACTTTGTCGCTTCCACACAATTTAATAAAAACGACCGGTTTCGCTCATCTCAACATTGATGAATATTGAAGGTTCTTTTAGGACATTTCTTCGAAAGCTGAGTGTGTCCTTATTCTTTAGCTAAAAACAGAAAAATAAAATTAATTTAAATTAATTTTAATGAATTCACATTTTGTATACACTAAAAAGTAAAAATTAACTTATTTGAATGTTACATATTCGTTTTGGAGATATAAAAGTTGTATTTTTAATGTTATACGAATAAATCTTCATTAATATCTTTTTGCCACACAACATTTACTTGCCCGAATATATTTTTACTTTTTGCAATATTCAATTACTTGAATTTTATGTATATTGGTTGATTTTTAGAGCACGCAAAAGTGGGTTCCGCTATTTTTTTACGTAATACTTAACTCACGCATACCCCTCATATTTGTTGGGCAATCACCACAAAATAACACTTAACCATACACAATGTAAATTAGCACATATACTTACGGCAAACACTGTCGTGTAACCACAGTATTTCAGAACTAATCGCAAAATTATTATTTTCTTTCGATAATCTCAAATAAATATAAGCATAATTATTAATTAAGAATAAGTATTTAGGACAGACATACAAACAAATCGGAATCTTCCTAGGATATTAAGTCACGTGAGAAACTTGCGTGTTGCATCCGGAAAACCCATCATCACCAGAAGGCTTCGAGTCCGATGGAAAATACACGGATAATTCGGACTAGAAAAGGATATTGTAAAATTAGCGCGTTATATCTGCAGTCCGATTACTAAAAGCTAACCAATGGGGGCCGAAAGCCTAAAAGCCCTCCGCAGGTGCAAAGAGTTGAAGGCCCGTAGGCCCGGGAACCTACTACATAGTTTGGATAGTGAATATTGAACTGAACAAATAAAATGAAAACTTTGTATTTTCCACAGCTATTAATATATTACTTAGACCCGGGTTTCGATGTGCTCGCACCCACCAATGTGAACAGTAAACTGTAAAACAAGGAAGAAGATTAATTACTACCGTATTTAAATTGTTTAATGAATACAAATTATCAAATATTTCTTGCTCAACAAGCTACACCCTTTAAAACTTTTAAAAGATAATTATCGAGTTAGTCATTCGAGTGAAATCAAATAATATTATCAATGGAAATATTTAGAATTCACTTTCGGTGACTCACCATTGTTGATTATGGTTGCATTGCAGTTGAAATAATCCTTTTGTTTCCACGCCTTATAATATCTGTCGGAGTTAAAACAATTTTACGATTCCATTCACACCAGGTAGGAAGCGCTTGGCAGACAGTGCCTACCCTCTTATCTTCAATTAAATTTTAAATTGGATTATATTTAAAAGGTTTAGTTGGAAATTAAGATGTAATGTAGTGATTATTTTTGTTGGTGAAATGTTTGGAATTGATTTGTAGTTAACCAAAGTTAAGCCTTTTTAGTGCTTTTCGTCAATGCTGAAAAGCACTATTATCTTTATGATGTACGTCCGTCCGTCCGTCCGTACGCAGATATCAGGGAAGAATTGGCAAAACCGATTTTAACCAAATTTGGTACATAGAATTTTTACTTAAATTTATGACCAAAATGACATTTTCGACCGAATCGACTGAGCAGGATTGCCACAATTGCATAATTAAACTTTTCGGTAATTATGAAATTGGAAGGAATTGGCTGAACCAATTTCAACGAAATTTTATATAAAGGTGTGCAAGTTAAAAAAAACAAAATGAAGGTTCTTATCATAGATATACAAAAATGGGCTGCCACAATACAAGTAATAAAATAATGTCTTTTACATGTACTTTTGTTGAATTGTCCACATTAATTTTAAGGAAATTTAATATTTATAATGTACACATGCATGAAAAACCATATTAGCCTATTTAGACCGAATCAGCCAAACAGGGGTGCCACAATTACAAATTAAACTCTTTTAGTAATTAATGATATGGAAGGAATTGGCTGACCGATTTTCAATAAAATTTTATATATAAGACTATTACAACATACCCCAATAAAATCAAGGTGTAAAAATCAAAGGTAACGAGCTACGACAATAGAAAATGAAATAATAATTCTTTAAGCGTATTTCTAGAGAATATTAGCCCTCCATCCCACTCAATCCTTTCTCCCTATGACTCAATATGCCCTCCATCCCACTCAATCTGCCCTCCTTACCATTCAGTCTGCCCTCTCTCCTACTCATTCCGCCCTCCCTCCCACTGGATTTGCCTTCCTTCCCACATAATCCGCCCCCTATCACGCTCAATCCGCCCTCCATACCACTCAATCCGCCTTCCTTACTATTCAATCTGCCCTCTCTCCCACTCATTCCGCCCTCCCTCTCACTCAATTTGCCCTCCATCTCGCTCAATCCGCCCTCCTTCTCTCTCAATCCGCCCTCCCTCCCACTGAACCTACCCTACCTTCCATTCCACTCAATCCGCCCTACCTCCCACTCATTCCGCCCTCCCTCACACTCGATTTACCCTCCCTCCCACAACATCCGCCCTCCATCCCACTCAATCTGTCCTCCCTCCCACTAAATGTGCCCTCCTTCCCACTCAATCCGCCCTCCATTCCACTTAATCCGCCCTCCATACCACTCAATCCGCCCTCCCTCCCACTCAATCCGTCCTCTCTCCCACTCAATCCTCCCTCCCTCCCACTCAATCCGCCCTCCCTCCCACTCAATTAGCCCTCCATCCCACTCAATACGCTCTCCCTCTGACTCAATATGCCCTCCATCCCACTCAATCTGCCCTCCTTACCATTTAGTCTGCCCTCTCTCCCACTCATTCCGCCCTCCCTCCCACTGGATTTGCCTTCCTTCCCACATAATCCACCCTTTATCACACTCAATCCGTCCTTCCTTCCACTAAATGTGCTCTCCTTCCCACTCAATCCGCCCTCCATTCCACTCAAATCGCCCTCCATACCACTAAATCCGCCTTCCTTACTATTCAATCTGCCCTCTCTCCCACTCATTCCGCCCTCCCTCACATTCAATTTGCCCTCCCTCTCGCTCAATCCGCCCTCCTTCTCTCTCAATTCGCCCTTTCTCCCACTCAACCTGCCTTCCATCCTACGCAATCCACCCTCCCTCCCACTCAATCCGCCCTCCCTCCCACTCAATATGCCCTCCATCCCACTTAATCTGCCCTCCCTCCCACTCAATCTTCCTTCCTTCCAACTCAATCTGCCCAATTACCCACTCAATTCGCCTTACCTCCAACCCACTCTGCCATATATCCCACTCAATCCGCCCTCCCTTCCACTAAATCCGCTCTCCCTCCGACTCAATCTGCCCTCCATCCCAGTCAATCTGCCCTCCCTCCCACTTAATCTGCCCTACCTCCCACTTAATCTGCCCTCCCTCCCACTCAATCTGCCCTCACTCCAACTCAATCTGCCCTACCTCTCACTCAAATCGCCTTCCCTCCCACTCAATTCACCCTCCCTCTCACTCAATCCGCCCTCCCTCCCACTCAATCCGTCCTCCCTCTCACTCAATCCGCCCTCCCTCCCACTCAATCCGCCCTCCCTTCCACTCAATCTACCCTCCCTCTCTCTCAATCCCCCCTCCCTCCCACTCAATCCGTCCTCCCTCCCACTCAATCCGCCCTCCCTCCCACTCAATCTGCCCTCCATCCTACTCAATCTGACCTGTGTAACACTCAATTCGCTCTCTTTATGAGTACTAACCGCCCTAAATTTGAATTCATTTTTAGTTACAGTTGAAGGCGGATTAATTTTAATAGTATTGTTAATTAAAACTTGCATCGTTTTGATTTAAAAAATATTACTTTTTGACTCTTCTCACTCGTCAATACAAATGTGAAATGTTTTTAAAAGTGATTACCTTAATTGGAGATTCAGGAATCGGAACTCGTTTGTGGTCGAAGAGAAGTGAGGTTACAATATAAAGGGTGGAATGCGTTGGGAATTGCGTGGAAGTTTTCGTCGTTTACTTGTTTCAGATAATATGAAATGAAAGTGAGCTGCGGATGCGGTCAGTGCGATGTGTGAGAGTCGGTTTGGCAGGGAGGTGGGAGGGAGCGGCATTGCACTCGATCGGAGGCAGTGGTGAAAAAGAGAGGGTTTTGGAAGCGGGGTAAAAGGGCAGAGGAATGAGATGAGCGGGGTGGGGGGCAGAGGGGTTAGAGGAGAGGAGAGAAAGGCAGAAGGGAGAGATAGGTGGGGAGGGCGGCAGAGGGGCGAGAGGAGAGGGGAGAAAACAGTGGCTAGAGAGGAGAGGGGAGGGGTGCAGAGAGGTGAGAGGATTGTGGAGGGGGGCTTAAGGAAGAGAGGGATTGTGAGGGCGGCAGAGGGGAGAGAGGGTTGGTGATGGGGGATGATGGGCGAGAGGATAGGGGTGGGCGTAAGAAGGGCGATAGGAGAGGTTAGGGGGGCAGAGGTGTGAGAGTGTTGGTGAGGGTTGTAGAGGGAGACAGGGTAGGTTAGGGGGGCAGAGGGAAACTGGGATATGAGCGGTGAGTGAATCGAAGCATACTTTACTAGACCTGGCATACCTAAATAATCTTCTATTAATCCTAGATATATTCGTAAAGTTAACTTTCATGCCCAGGAGACAATGTAAATATGTTTTACATGGACAGTATGATATGCTACACAGTTTTATCACATTATCCATTCCGAATTAAAAAAACTTCGGAAATTATCTACAAATTTTATTTACTCATTAATACAATTGACATGATCAGAGCCTAGAAATAATTTAACTCCCGTTCCTAGGTAGAACTTCATATGAACTTATTAGCATATTTCTTTCGAACATTGAGGCTGATTTCTATAATGCCACGCAATTTCCGTAAATTAATATTGAATGTTAAAGATTATTTGGACTTGCTTGTAAAAATGACAAAATCTTACGTGGTGAGTGCAATTTGGTGTAATTCGTTCAATTCAAGAAGAATTGCCGATCGTCAACTTTGCTGGGTGAATCAAAACCTGTTGTCCCTTTTCCTAAAATGATTTTGTGACTCTCAACATAATAGTGATTTTTATCCCGCCATTTTACATGTAGACCTCAAAGAACTAAAGTTGAGCTTCTTGGAGAAGATGAATTTCTCTGGCTGCTTCTTCTAATAATAACTGTGCTTTAAATGGTTTTCCCAACAATTATTCTCACCTCTCTATCCCGTACGTAATTTCACACATAGTCGACTACTTTGCGGATTTTTTTCCATGATCTGCATCGGATTAAATCTTTCATGAAAATGCCAAGTTGCGTTTCACATGATCTGCCTTTTGAAATCCCTGCTGACATTTGCTTAGCGAAGGACGACTATCTAAATAGCGCGTAAAAGAGCTATCGATTATATGCTCAAGTATCTTGAACGACTGTAAAGTTAATGATATCGGTCTGTAACTTTCTGGGTTCTCTTTATCGCCACCTTTGTGGATAGACGTTGTGTTCTAACCACCAGCCTCCCGGAACGACATCTTAAGTAATGGATTCATTGAAGATTATTACCAAATAAGATGAAATTTCAAAGTCTTTTGGCATTCGCTCGGATATTTCCTCAGACCCAGGAAATTTATTTTGCTCAGTTGATTATATTTGATGTGCGATATCTTTTACCGAAAGTCTCAAATCCTGCATTGCGTCGCACTGATACTATAGAATAGGCTTCTCACATTCATCGCCATTCGCATTTATAGTTCGCTTTCTCTGCATTATCGTGGATTATATTTACTTTTTCCATTCTCATTGAGTTCCCTGATGTAAGACCAAAATGCTATTTGCTTCTCCTTAAAATTATCATATAAAACATTCATTTTGAAATTATTAATTGCATTACGCATTGTTACTCTGGCTTTTGAGCGCGCATTCTTGCATTGCTGTCTTATCGTTGTCTTCTATTCAACCGTGACTCTTGAAGACGTGTTAATTACGCTTTAGTGAATTTTTCTTTGCCGTCTAAAGTACTTCCTTGTTGTACTAACTAAGTTCTGCATTATCCCACTCCAGTTTGTTTGAAATAACTTTATCTGTACACTCTCGCATCATATCTTTGAACAGGCATCAGAATTCTTCCTCGCCTGCACTATTTGTAGCCACGCAGAAATTACATAGTACATTGATTACATAGAAAAACAAAACATTGGGGAATCGGGTTTGGCGAACAAATTAAGTTTTCTTTCTGCCTTTAGCTGTTTATCAACTTAACTCAAACTTCACGAACACTGCCTTATCATCACTTATTCCTTTTGTTATAGACACCTTATTCATACCCTTTGGGTAGTCTGTAGTTAAAAAATTTAATATACTTCTCGATCTCCTGGACACCTCACCAATTGACGAATTGAGTCCTTACCAAAAGTTTCAATTAAATGTTAGTATGATTCTCGCTATCTTCTACTAGAATATAAGCAATAACGATTCCAATCAATCAAAGGAAGATTGAAGTCGCCTCCGATTATAATGGCTCTATCTTTATTATAAGCTTATTGTCGCCACTTGTTTTTTGGGATAACGAAGAGCTACACTTGCCTGTGAAAACGCGCATATATTTCCGATTGTTACATTCGCTTCGTTTCACACTTCACCAAACAATTTCAACTTCATCGCTCATCTGTATTGGGTAACATTCTTATTGCTAACTGCTATAAGGACGCAACTTATTGACTGGATAAATCGATTTTTTGAAAACTACTGATAGAAAGATCTTCTGACGAAATATGTCCGCCGTTGGCCAACCTTCAGTAGATATCACTACGTAAGCGCCTAGACTACGGATAAGATATTGAAATCCGGTTCTCATTCTGTGAATGCTGTGACAATTAACTGTGGTGATATTCAATTTATCACTAATAAATCTAAACAATGACTCGCGAGCCGTTGAATTATTACTGTCAGCTGCCTCTTGATCTTTTCTGTTACAGTGATTTTCCCTACGTATATTATATATAATTTTAGTACTTTCTACGGGATTCCTTGCTACCTAAGAAGAGATAATGTTACTAGTTTGGATGATTCATTTATAACAATATTATTAGATTACAGGAAATCACGTATAGTTGTCAATTTTCTCATCCTTTTCAAATTTAAATGACAGATACGTTCTATGGCGGTAGCTAATTCTCATTCACCTCGTAGCCTTTCGTAAGATACAGATCCTTTAGCAGCAAGACTACACTTATTTCTAATAATACATATTTTACTCTAGCGAACTTTTAATTAATCTCATCTCTCTAAGACATCTACACTCTATCCTAAACTATAGCTTGAAAAAGTCCTACTATGCCAGAATATCATGCGCGCTGAACACTGGGAAGCATCGGGCGTATAATGAACCTCTGAGCCCTAAATTTGGCCGATGTCAGCACATCACACCGCCTAAGGATGCAGTTGTTACTGCGAAACCGGTAGAGGATATGAATTCAAACGAAAATATTCAAAATGAGCTTTTTTTCATTCGACTATACTTTCCATCGAGATAGACAAATAATAATTATTCTCTGAATATCTCGTTAATATATATTGTATTCTTTATAGTAATTTTTTAAATTTAAATGTGATGTTTTGTTCCATTATATCACGCGTACATATTTTAGAAATTATCGTAAGCACTTTTTCCATCAAAGATACTTCGTTCGTTTAGGTTTTATGATCTTTTGCATTCGAATTATTTTTTTCTTTTGTTATCCTAGGATTTCACGAGCTCACGGCCACATTACGCATCGTAACCATAAAAGGGTGACCCCGTATTCAGAGATTTGAATCCAGACAATTACGAATAGTTTCACCGAAAGTTGTCATCAACTTTGATATTGGACGCATTTTATTTAGCGTAACTCAGGAATATCTTTGTCTAAAAATACCGTTATGACTGAAAGATGCCTTCGCAAAACGGACGGAAATGGGCCATTATAAAGTTTTAAAATTGGCGAAGCAAAGACATCGGATTTCCTAACCATTCATTCTCTCGTGAATAATCATCGAGGAAAAGGAAATCCATCTTACAAATTTGGAAAGTTTCTTACGAAGAAATAACTCCCGGCATCGATATATACGATGTTCGCGAAGAACTTCCCACTTTGTCCTCTCCTAATCCATCCCACTCATTCTCTCCCCCTTTCTCCCTCCCTTCCTCCTTCCCTTCCTCCCTCCCTTCTTCCTTCCCTCCCTCCCTCCTTTTTCCCGTCCACCCTCCCTTCCTCCCTCCCTCCTCCCTCCCTTCCTCTCTCCCTTCCTCTCTCCCTTCCTCTCTCCCTTCCTCCCTCCCTTCCACTCACCCTTCTTCCCTCCCTCCTCCCTCCCTTACTCCGATTCCTTCCTCTGCCTCCCATTCCGAATTCCTCTCGACTGAACTTCGATCAAGCGGTCCGCATTCATTGGGTGTTCTTTATGAGATATCTGGTCGCGAGAATGTCGATGATTTGCTAAAAGGCTTCCGTTGCCATTATTAAATAGCTGGGGATGAGAGCACAAGGGGGAGATAAAGGCAACGGATGCCGTTATTCTGTTTTTCGATGTTAGACGGAAAGTAGAAGATTAATTTACCCTTTTCAAAGTCATTCGTCGATACCTTTCGTTAGATATCTACGGACTGAGAGAAATTACTTAAGACATATTTTGCTTGGATAATGGTGAGGACGAGTGTAAGATCCCGTTATTAAAGGCTCCCGCTTAAATGTATATCACCATCCGCTCTTTTGAGTCTGGAATATTGGTTGAAGGATGAAGGGATGGGGAGGGCAAATCGAAGAGGAGAGCGAGAGAAATTTGGGGGAGGAAGGGCAAATGGGAAAGGAGGGGGAGAGAAAGTAGGGGGAGGAAGGGCGATTGGGTGAGGAGAGGGATTGATTTGGACTTTATTTGAGGCGAGATTGAGACTAAGAAGTCCCATCTTCCACCTTACGCCTCGTCATAAAAATGTATAATAATACATAAAACATTAGCAATGTAAACACAGGTAACAATAAAAATACATGTATTTGAAAAGAAAATACGTGATTTTGTGGGGAAATAATATGTACTGCTGAATAATGGAATCCATGTAAAAAAATCCGCTGCAGGGAAACTCGCACCCAAGAAGGGGGGCGTGAAACTCCTGCAAAACCTACTGAGATTCACTAAAGACATCACATAAATAAGATTTAGAACAAGTTATTAATAAATTAAAATCATAAAGAGATAATGTAAAATAAATTGGCACAACACGAATAGATCATTGATAAAATAAACATAAATTACAAAGTAGATTGATAAACATTGGTGTGTCTGAACAAAATGGAAAGAAAAAAAAACAAAAAAGTCAGTAAAATACAAACATTTGCAATAAATATTGTTTTGCCAAAATTAAGATACTAAAAAATAAAATTGAACAATAATAAATAAATAAAATTGAAGCATTAAGTGTGTTTAACTGTTCCTTTACAAGGATAAGAGAGATAGATAGCAGCGCCGCTTGAATGTAGAGAGCGAACGCGAATTTTTTATTGTTTGGGGAAGGTCATTCCATAGTCTGCAAGCATTTACAATGAAGAACTTGTTGAAAATTACTGTTCTGTGATAAGGAATAAGGAGTTTATGGATCCCTCTGGTATTACGTTTATGTACAGTGTCTATACTTCTAAATTCTGCGGCAAGATAATGTGGATTTTTGGAATTAAGTAATTGGTATAGCAAGGAAAGCAAATGTAGGCGTCTAAGAGACTCCAAATTTAGTCAGTTTAGATTGATGAGTTATTAAAAAATGTGGTCTGATTTTTTTTCAGATTAAATATATATCTGATGCACACGTTATGTGTTCTATGAATTTTAAACGAAAGCTCTTGAGATAAATCTTGGTACGCTATATCAGCATAGTCAAAATGCGGAATAATGAATGAAGTTACCAGATGATTTTTTTAGAGAAACCGGGGTACTACTACGTAAATTTTTAAGTGAGTGAAGATATGATTTTACTGTTTTACACACATTTATAACATGTGGGGCCCAAGAGAGGGTTTCATCTATAAGCAATCCAAGATTCTTTACCACTTTACAATGAAGTATAGTTGAATTTCCTATGTTATCGGGATTCTTTGGGATTGATTTATAGCTGCTAATATCTTAGGGTAACCAGTTAACATAGCCTGTGATTTTTCTGGATTCATACTAAGAAAGTTTTTATTACTCCAGACCTCTAGCGTTTCTGTCCTTATTGATATTTTTTAGGGATTTTGCGAGATTGTTTGCAGTAGAACTTGTGTATATTTGCAAGTCATCTGCATAAAGTTGATGATTGCCGTATTTAAGTGACACGGAACAATCATTTATGTGTAAAGAAAATAGTTGGGGACCCAAAATTGAGCCCTGTGGGAGATCTGTTCCGTTGATAAGCCAATCAGATGAAGAATCAATGGAAATAACTTGTTGGGAACGAACGCTTAAATAAGAAGATATCCAATTTATGTCCGAACGCGAGAAGTTCACTGTTAGCAGTTTAGAAAGCAGAACATCTTTGTCTATCGAGTCGAAAGCTTTACTGAAGTCCAGTAGTACAAGGATTGTAACTTCCCTTTGATCCATAGCGCGTATGGCATCGGTGATTTTTACAAGAGTAGTGTTGGTGCTGTGAGATTTAAGAAAGTCAGATTGAAAGGGATGTAACAATTGATTTTCGTTAAGAAAGAGCGTGATTTGTTCATGCACTAATTTTTCTATAGCTTTTGATAAGATAGGTAAAAGCTTAGACAAGCAAGGGGGAGGAAGGGCGAATGGGAGAGTAGGTGGAGAGAAAGTAAGATGAAGGGCGATTGGGTGAGGAGGGGGAGAGGAAGTAGAAGGAGGAAGGGCGATTTGGTGAGGACGGGGAGAGAAAGTATGGGGAAGAAGAACTAAGGGATAGTAGGTGGTGAGAAAGTAGGAGGAAGGGCGATTGGGTGAGGAGTAGAAGAGAAAGTAGGAGGAGGAAGGGCCAATGGCAGAGGAGGGGGAGAGTATGTAGGGGGAGGAAGGGTGAATGGGAAGGGAGGGGGAGATAAAGTAGGGGGAGGAAGAGCGAATGGGAGAGGAGGGGGAGGGAACGTAAGGGGATGATGGGCGAATGGGAGAGGAGGGGGAGAGAAAGTAGGGGGAGGAAGGGTTTAATGGGAGAGGAGTGGGGAGAGAGAATACCCTTATAGTGTTTTCATTTGAGATGACGAGTCATATTTCGGCCGTACTCGCGACCGTTTATATATCTCCACTGCTAAGAGGTGGGGTAGTGCCTCATATCAGAACTCATAGGCCATATACTAATGTATGTTCCCAGCCTATTCACCTCTTCCTACGCGCAATGGGTATCAAAGAGGTAGTGGAATGAATAGCTTGATAGCAACGGAGAAGAGAATCTCGGTGCCGGCATTAGCCTACTCTTATCGAAGAGCACCAAGGGAGCCAACGTCATGGAATCCTTTCCGAAGGACGAAACGCTGAATTTGCGTGATCTCCTCGAAAAACACAAACAGGGAGACGGGCGACCTTGGAAAAAAAAATCCTACTTCCGCAGGATTCGTGCCCGCTGCCTTTTCAAGCAGCAGGCGATTAGCAGCCAGCATCCTAACCAACCAACCACCGGCACCACTCCTATCAGAAAGCTCTTGCTAGAAGTTGCCAACTCTACACCTGAACACACGTAACGTTTGACTGGCATTTAAAGGGAATTCGCTTATGTGGAAACAGCACACTCGGACATATGTTACCACTAAAGAGACTCGATGAAGAATGAGCTTTCAAATGCTTCTTTCCTATTGGTTTGCTCAGTGTCTCGCCCCCGTCCACTATCTCTTTTACCTCCCCTTCACTCGCCATCTCATCTGAAAAGCACTATATTACGAGTGGATGAATACAACCCATTTTGGATTGAAGCGGAGGAGGGCTGAGAGAGAGGTGTGTGGAGGGGGAGAGGAGAGGCGAATGAGGTGGAGAGAGTGGAGCAGATCGATGGATATAACATGAGAGGAGTGTTATCGACGCAACTCTCGTGATCGGACTAAGAGGAAAACTCAGAAACATCATTTTTACTTTTGCATGACGGGTGTGTGAATCTTAATTGCACGCATATTTTAGAAATGTTATATAAAAGCTTTATGCAAAATTCATCAAAACATTCGGTTTTCTGATTCGATTCTTAATTAAAGGATTGCAAATTACGGAGCAAAATTTAAATAAATGTAAGTTTGGATTTAAATTATGCTCTGTTCTCAGGCTATGATTGAGTTTATTATTTTTATTTATTACTTGTCGTCAAAAATTTTCCAAGCACACATGAATGTTTATTATATGTTTGACCAATTTACTAAAAATTATCTTTATTGGATGATCTAGAAAATGGTGTGAAGAAACAGTAAAATCAGATTTCAAATACTGTATGGTAATTCACAAGGAAGCGAATGCTATTTAGGAAGAAAGTAAGGCTATGAAGTGGTGGAAATTGAATGATGCAAAGGATGAAAACGCGAACGATAAAATTAAAGCCAAGGTTGTGAAATTGAGTCGAAGAGAAATATATGTTTGACTGTAATAAAAAAATTGTAGAAGGCACTCAAGTAATAAAACTAATTACTGAGTAAATGATATGAATAATTATGAGGAATATGTATAAAAATTAAGATGTGGTACTCTACCCAATAGGGCCTAGCTAAGCTTTATTAATTTTTTAAGCATCTTTCCCAAATACTGAAAATAAAACTAGCATAATATACTCTTAAACAGTTTATTTAAGTAAACAGAAAATAATGTTAAAACTGTAACGTTTCAGCATGGAATTACAGATTAGTATTTTTGCTAAACCTTGTTGTTAGGCTATAATAGGAACATATGATCTCAATATGGCCTATTGTGTTATTGATCAAAAAATAATGGAACTAGAATCTAAAATATTTATCAAGTATTTGTATAAAAATTCTAATGCTTGATTGCTCAAAAATGCTTACAATAAATTGTCGGCAGGCAAAAATAACTAACAAATGAGAGAATTGAAGTAAAGGTTCTAATTTTACACACGTCAAAATCGTAAAATTGTACCACCAAAGATTTAGGTACGAGGTAAAAATTTAATTTTAATAAAGAAATGAACAACAAAATGAGATCTGAAATCATTTTAAAAATTTATTGTCATTAACTAAGGCTCACAAAATGGGCAATATGGCCTACATAGGCCATAAATGGGAGACTTGGAATAGTAAAACATATTCCGTTGGAACCACATGACATGTCAATTAATTGCCAAACCAACCACGCCACTAACAGTAGAGACAATTATCTTGTAGAATTCCTCAAGGTCAAATTTATTAATTAAATTTTACCTGTACAAGCAATGACTTAACAATCGTCTTGAAAATAGATTTACGTAAACAAAACACTCCTGCAAATTCAATCAACTGAGCGCGTTTAGCGGAATTCCATATAAATACAGTTGTTAGCAGTCTACCGATATAACGCAACTACCATCTATCAATTTTGTCACGAAGTACGTTCGATACGGCGATTAGGCCAAATTGGGCACAATTACCTTATTTGGGGATGAAAGCGGATTGAAAAGAAGGAACAAGATAGAAAAGGTCTGTGGCAACGTGGTGAATGTGAGTTCAATGGTAAACAAATGAAGAGAAAGGATACTCGGAAAGAAGTACACATATTGAAGTGTGACACGGAAGTGATTTCAATGAACATTCTTGAAGGATGAAGGAAGGGTAAGTCTAAGAAAGTACCTAGTCAGTATTATAAAATTAATAAGAATCGAAATGGGAAATTAAATGAAGCGGAAATTAAAACAACCATAATGAAAGGAGAGATTAATTAATAACATGAATTTTCAGAGAATGTCGAGCTAAATCAAATCAAGAGTCAATAAACTAATTGGTGATTTGGTGTGCCGAAGAAGATAATTATGTATGCACTTATGAGAGGTATGAGTTTATCTGCAATTGAGAATTTCTCAATAGATGAGAGTTTAAGAACGATGAAAGTCAGAGGAAATGGGTAGAACGGACTAAATGTAACATTTTTACTTTGAATAACTATAATATGCTCAGTAATACTTATTCTCTCTATGAGTGTAATACCACTGAATATTTAAAAAATAATTTCATCTAAAATGTTTCATATCAATGGTTCGGGAAATTTATTGCATTTTGTTGGAAGCGAAGTCCAAGGAAGTTAAGTGACGTTTAAATAAATGTCCAAACCAGGACTAATGCAGGCTGGTTTCCCAAGGTTGACGTCCCGAATTGATTACTTATATTGACAGGAAATGTTTCAGTGGGTGTTAGTCATTCCAAGGAATTCTCATACCATAAACACTATTTGTGATTCACAGTTTTTCAATTATAGAGAAAAAATGGAGAACAAATTAATAGAGCATTATTGGATTTAAATTACTAAAAACAATGTCAAAATCTCTTTCTGACATATTTTGAATGTATTTTTTTAAATAAACGAATGTAATAAATGTTACTGTTTATACGCTAATATGTATGGATCAACTGTACATAACTGAAGGGTAGTCGATTGAAAAGAAAATAAACCATTTGTACACTCGTCTATGCTCAAGCCGAGTTCGTTAATATTCTTTTCCATGGCAACAATCCGTACAGGATAGTCAATGTTCGCATTTAGTACATTGTAAAGTAATGAAAGATCACATTTTACTCTAAGAACGTTAATAAACTCGAGGAAAAGTGAAGACAGAACATCGCTATTGGAGGCGTTACGGAGAGAAGTTATTCGGACTCTGACAATTTGAAGAATGAAATTAAGCACTCTATCAAGAGAAGAACGATTAGATGAGGCTGACATTGCCCATGGGAGAACAGTAAGAAATAGTTGGTAGGACGATGCTGCAGAAATGGGTATGCAAGGCATATATATTATATATTTGATCCTATAAAGCAGACCTAAAAGTGACATCGCCTTATTTTTTATTTTAGAAATATGAGGGGAGAATTTGAGCTTTGCTTAAGCAATAACACCAAAATCATTGATATAATAAACCCTCGATAAATCTCAGCCATTTTATTTGTAGTTGATTATGAACGAATTTTTTCGATAAGAGAAGGTTAGTGTCTTGCATTTTGAATGGTTTAATTTAAGATTCCAACTAACAAACCAACTGGATATTGTATCCAAAGCCTTCTGAAATTTTTGAGAATCAGACACCAAGTCAACTTGTATAAAAATTTTGCAATTGTCGTCATATAGAAGGGTATGGGACCAGTCAGAAGGTATCAAATCAGGTAAGTCATCAATAAAAATATTGAATAGATAGGGCCCAAGGACACTACCTTGAGGAACACCAGAAGTTGCTGATGCCCAACGGGAAGCATTTCCGAACAGTACTACCCTTTGAGTTCTTTCAGACAGGGAGCTGGAAATAAGTGTTAAAAAGTTACCGTGTATACCAAAACGTCGACTAAGTTTTAAAAGTAAAAGAGCATGGTTTAGCGAGTCAAATGCTTTTAAAATGTCAACAAAAACGATGTCGAGCTGAGATTTTTTCTAAAAGAATTAATTTCATGATACTGAAAGACGATAAGGTTAGACAGACAGGAGCGTTCAGTGAGAAAACCATGCTGAGTAGAAGAGAGATACGCAGAAGTGAAGTAGTATAATCGATTGAGAATAATTATCTCATAAACTGATGAAATAATAGGGAGTAAAGATAAGTATTGGCATAATTTTAGCTGCTTTCCATTACCAGAGAAAGGAGCCAGTGGAGAAGTAACGGTTAAAGATAAAATCCAGTGGAAGTGATAGTGATTCGGCGCATTTGCGGAGAAATATAGGACAAATGCCATCAGGACTGGTAGCACGAGTAGGGGAAATCTTCGAAAGGTATACTTGGACTTCCTGCTGCGCAGTTTTAAGATTGGAAAGAGAGAAATGACACACGGGTTGAAGGGAAAGTGATTTACTACTGCTGATAGGACTTGCCGTATGAGAGGAGGCAAGAGTATCAGAGAAAAAATTAATAAAGAGATCGGCCCTATGAGAACCAAAGGCGTTAGCGTCATTACAAATAATTTCGAGAGGGATTCTGCTA
Organism: Tanypteryx hageni; assembly: GCA_028673005.1. Taxonomy (NCBI): domain Eukaryota; kingdom Metazoa; phylum Arthropoda; class Insecta; order Odonata; family Petaluridae; genus Tanypteryx; species Tanypteryx hageni. The sequence goes on from CM054112.1 coordinate 7,086,183, forward strand.
CATTTGCGCCTACTGCTAATAAGGGACGAGAATCTTTTTGGGTTGGACAAGGTGGACACTGAAAACTCGGATAAATAATCATTATAGTCGCGCCTTAGAAGAGCCTTCGAGTGTTGCCTCAGGTCTGTGAAGGATTTCTTAGACACGGGGCTGGGGAAAGCCTTCCAGAGTTTCCTTGCAAGGCTCTTATTTTTCAGAGAAAGAATATTGTCCGGCTTATACCATGGAGGAAAATTTTTCGCCCTAGGTTTAGCAAAAGGGATATGGTCTTTGATGACTGCAAAAAGGACGTCATAAAAAATCCACAGCATCAGAGGGATTCATAGAATTGAGTATACACCACGGAGTGGAAAAGAGGGACCGGTTAATGTCTGGTCAGTGGCCTTTAGACCAAACTGGTAGAGATCGGGCGGAGGTGGCCCCCCTGAGGTTTTTCCGGAAGCAAGTAGTTCAAGGGCAACGTAGAGGGACTCATGGTCGGATTTCAAGATATTATTGCTCGGAATGAGCTGATGTTAGGACGTAGTCCAGCGTTGCCAAAATACGAGTTTTGTAAGAGTTGAGTTGACGGAGTCCGAGACCCAAAGCAAAATGTTCAATGAAATAGTTATCATTCACGTTATTGCCACTGCCACTGTACGGGGAATGCCACTCAATATACAGATTAAAATCACCTACAAGTGTAAAATTACCAAGAGAACTCACTCATAAAACAAAATTAAAACAATTCACTAAGATGGCGAGATCACTTTTGGGTGGACGGTAAAAGCAACCGATAAATAATTTTCGTTTGGGTGAATTGGGGTTGTTTGTGTTAGAATTCAGAGTCACTTCTGTCCACAGGAGCTCACAGTTAACCTCGAGATCGGGGCGGCATTTGGCAGGGAGAGTTATTAATTGCAATTAAAACTCCGCCACCTCTGCTTGAGCGATAACGTCAAAAAATTTGATGAGTCACTGCAAAGGACAGTTCATTGTCACAGACACTATTATTAAAGCCAGGTCTCAGTACCAAAACGTAATATTGCGACTGTCCATGAATTTTTAAATCACACGTCGAGAGTATGTTTATAACACTGCGAGTGTTTTGGCAATAAATATTGAAAAGTCTCGAAGTAGGGTTTACATTAAACGGACCAGGATTCAGTTCTATATATCGACTTAAATATAAACACAAAAATGAAATCCAGGACACGTCTGCGGAAATGAGATATAATCCTGGCCGTTGAACAAAGTTTTGACCGCCATTACAGCGGACTCGAGGGTGGCCAAGCTAACTGGCTGCGAACTTTAGAAAAGAAAAATAACACTTTGTAGACACCATGCCATATTTCAACACCAACTGGTTCGTAGATAGATCAGGTACACCAAAATAGTTACTATTAACCGCACAAAAATTGTTTAAAAGGACTTTCACCATCAAAAACCACAGAAAAATACGGAGAACATAAACACAAGCAAACCTAGTGACGGCCATCTAAGATATATTGCTATGTAATAAAAATAAACTGGATAGTGTTTAGTTTCATTCTGAAAAACTTTCCGAACACATCTTCTAAATTCCACTTCCACTCCATTTATTGGTATGAAGCAGAAAAATTACTGTTTCCATCAAGGCCGAAGCAATCCTTTTCGTCGCTGCTATCCCTCCTATATTTCTCTCTCACGTTCCAAACATTAAGAACCTTTGGTGGAAAATTTTAAACGTTTTAGAATGAAAATTAATTCTCAATAAATTATTATATTATAAAAATTAAGAAATTTAAGAATTTTTGTAGATGAATGGTAAAAATCTTTGTCGATATATTTTTCCACCGAAACTAATAAGTATTATAAAATTATTACGAATTATGTTGTTTTAAGTGTTGTTGTTTCTCGTCTATTTAAATACCAAGCACCCATAATATCCATTTATTCACAATCATTTCGAAGCGCAGAAGTCAAACGAAATTCTCTGACAAGGAGAGGTTACGGATTGTAACCCACAGATTCGGTTTATCTTCTACCAGTGGAGAGTTTAGGTCAACATAAAAATACCTTTTCGGAATTTCGGGCCAATGGCTTTGAGTTTAAGAGAAATAATTTGGAGTCCGAGGAACGAAATTTCCGAATCCGAGTGGAGTACAAGTAACCATTGAGTCCGGAACGAAATACTCTGAGTCTGTCGTTGGTCAAGTCCGAGGAAAAATTGAACCTGGAAGGTCCGGAACTAAACCCTCCAAGTCCGAGGAACGCATTGGTCGTTGACTGCTGTAAATGATTTTACAAAATGACCATTTAACAGGTTGGCTTTCTCTACGCTGTCGTGAATAACGGCACCTGAGTCATTACGCAAGGAAGGTATGATAGGGCCTGTACCTTGGACCTTTCTCACATAAGGCCAAAAAGCTTTAGGGTCCTCCTTCAAATAATTATTTAATACCATATTCCTGAAGTTAATAAAAGCCTCGCGCATAGTATTTCTCGTTTTAGCGCGGGATTCCTTATAAGTCTGAACACACGCACCCACAAAGGCGAATATTTTAATCCCGCATTTAGCTGGTTGGTATATATAGGCAGAAAGAACGCTTGCCTCGAAAAGCTCATCCACAGTCGCAAACTCTCATGTTGTATAACAGTCTTGATATTTGGGAACGGTCATTTAAAAAACATCACGAATGGCTGCTAATTTATCGGTTTCTTGCCTAACTGCCGTATCATTTACATTGTCTAATCGCAAGTACTACAATAAAAATTTAAATCGATGACAACTCAAGGATGCATAAAATATTTCCACATCTTATCTGCTCCGATCCCATAAGTTTTTATATTTTGGCGACCAGATCTATTTGCGCCCAAATAAAAAAGAAGCCCTATGAGACAACTTATCTCTATTACGTCTGTTTGCTTTTCATTCTTTTCGCTAGAAAAATTTACTCCAACCTTTGAAATTTTTATAATCGTACAATTAACAATAATCTTTACAATTTCCTGACCAAACATAATTTTGAAGCAGTCTACAGGGATTTTTTTATATCGTCTTTGCTTCTCTTGAAACCAGGAGTTTGAGTCACGATAGTATGTGCGGGTGTTCTATCATTACATCGGGGTTGCTCCAAACTCCACTTCGTATTATTATTTTTACCAATAAGGATGCTTTCTTCCGTACGACATGCAATTTCATCATCCAAATCACTAACATCTTGCTCACTTCTTGTTTTATGTTCAGATGCATTTAGTAAGTCTTCGGAAAACCCATCGTCGGAATCCATTAATTCTTCTTCAGAAGATTCAGCAATAAGCAAAGCGTCTGTCCCAGAATGCATTTCAGACATCTCTGGGTGGATATAAATTAGTGAAAATTATTGAACTGATTCAAATATATAAAATGATAACTGCTTCAAAATAGAAATAATATTTTGGAAAAATAAAATAATAGTATATTTACGAAACTTATCTAATGTAATATGATGACCAAAGTGTTAGAAGATTTTTCAGAAGACACTCTGCAACACAAATACACTAAGTAAACAAAAGGCTTCGCGTAATTCCGTGATCCGTTCGCACGCAAACGAAAGCTTTGATATTCCTGCAACACACAAGTGTGAACCGTCGGAAAAAACCATCCGAACTCATAGGAAAGCCAAGTAAAACTAAAGATTTTCACAGAAAAGGTTCAGAACATCTCTAACCCCAGCTACCAAAGGTTATAGATCGTAAAAACTAAAACAAAAAGAATGCCGTCCTACAACATAGGCTGGGGTGTCTACAGCACCCCGAGCGAGTCACGAAGGGTTAAAATTGGAGAGGTTGATATAAAGCCAAATCTACGGAGGATATTCATAATGATGCTCAATAACAGTGATGTACCAAACGATCGAAAAGCAGCGTAGTGATTCCAATACATAAGGGCGGCAATAGAATGCCACTAAATAATTATTGGCCAATCAGCTTAACAAGCGTAGTGAGTAAACTACTGGAAAAGATTATAGGGGACTACATTAGGAGTTTTTGTTTAAGTGAATGCCACCATGGATTTAGAAAATGATACTCTTGTGTTATTCAGACGCTTGGACTCAACCAAGACTTAATAGAAGCCATCTAAAATAGTGAAAAGGTAGATGCTATTGTCATTGACTTTGGAAAAGCTTTCGATGTTTTAAGCCACGAATTACTCCTAAAAAAGTAGGTGAAATAGATTTTTAACACAAGAAGAGCGAAATGGATCAGTGCTTTTCTCTGCGAACGAACGCCGAAATTAAAATAGGAGACAGCTTGTCAGGTTACATCGGGAGTTCCCTATTATTTATAAACTATATAAATGACATGCCGAAGAAACCTAACTCTAAAGTTCGATTGTTTGCTCGCGACTGTATTATCTACAGGGTAGTGAAAAATAACGACGATTGCGATAATTACAAAACGACCTTAAATGCGTGGGTAATGCAGAGAAGATTGAAAATGAAGTCCATGAAAAGTAAACTAATAAACGCAAATAGAAATAAAATAAATTATGCATACCACATTGGGGAGGAATACGTGCTAGTTGATAAAACAATTAGATATGTAGAATTAACATTTAATAGAGATCTGAAATAGATCTAGCACATCGAAAGTATCGTTTCTAGAGCATATAGAAACTTGCACTTCATCTTCAGGACTCTTATAAGCAGCAACAGAAAAGTAAAGGAAAAAGCTTATTTGGCGTTAATTATACCCACATAGGAATACGGAGCTAGCATATGGAACCCACAAAAAGCCGTATTACAGGACAAGATCGAGAAGATTCAAATGCTTGATTTGTGTTAGGTTAATATGGGAAAGACAGTGTAACGAAAAATGCTAAATGAGTTAGGTTGCTAGAGTTAAAAAGAGAGAAGGTTAAACAGACTTGGCACATTTAACGTTTTTATCCGAATGTCAACTTTTAAGAATCTTCAAAATGTGAGTCACAGTCTGACTTATTTCAGCAGACAGGACAACAAACATAAAATCAGCTACCTAACACAAAAAACACACATTTGCAAATTCGCTTTTCTGAATGGCGCCCCAGAGGAATGAAACAATTTACCTAAGCAAGTTTTTTGCCTATCCCCGCAACAAAAATAATTTCTTAAATAAAGTAAAATATTGTCAACAATGGGTAGAGATGGTAAAATAATGTTGTTAAAATGTTATGAATCCAATAAATAATCTTATATATATTTCTCTTACTCCGTCTGCAACAAATTCCACCATGTGCCACCAGACCACGCCACTGATTGATCGAAGCTATTTTTAACAAACTTTCCGAGTAGGTAGAAGATTGAAATTTGGTAGGAATGTTTATCTCTTAAATCGAAATCCATTTAGGTAACAAAACCACAAAAAAATACCCGGGTTCGACTCCAGGAGATAATTTCTATTTCCCATAAGATAACACGTAAAAATCGAGTTTTGGACTTACAAGCTTTTACTCTTCTGCAAATTAAAATTAGAAGGAATTGACCTAGAACTTCGGATCTAGACCGTTCTACTGAAAAATAAACAATGTTTCTTGTTCTTATCGTTACCAAATTGCTCAAGTTCTATGTTGAAATAATATTTTTTTGAAAATTTTAATCTTTTTAAAGATATGTTGCCTGGCCGACCGTTTCATTATTAAACCTCTACATTGTATTTCTGCCTTAATCCTTATACTATATGCATAAGAAATGTTTGTATTAATATGCTTTAATACGGGAGAGAGGAGAGAGACAAAGGGGAGAGAGAGATAAAATTATATGTTATATAGATTAAAAATAATTTTGGGCGTATAAGAATTGTATTGCGTATTGTATTTCTTTGCCAAACAATTTGTATTCGCCCAAAAATTTTTACTCCCTGGAACATTCAATTTTATGTGAATTTTATATTTATTTCTTACATTTATTGCAATTAAAATTGGTTTAATACATTTTTATTTCAATTTTAACTATGCATAACCGTCATATTTGATGGGCAATTACGCTAGTCATGCATAATATCTTAAGTGTATATAAATATATATATATATATATATATATACAAGTAGTTGGTGGTTGCATTCTGCAAGCATTTCATCTGACCCTGATAAACATTAATATTTCAGAGAGATATAGCATTATTAGATATTTTTTTAATTCAAAATATTTCACCTCTGCATCCAATTTTTATCTTTCTTTATTGAACAATATTTGATTAAAACAACGGCCTAAATTTGCAATTTTAATTCCACACATTTTTGTCGAATTTGAAGTTGTAGCATATCTAGAAGTGAAATAATATTTATTTAATTGTTTAAATTTCAAAAGTTTAGTGTGGCCGCAATAACACTTTGTTGAAGCTTTTCAAATGTTTGTTAGTTTAAATGCATAGAGCTCTACGTAACTTTAAAATTTCAGCTTCCTAGCTTGCCCCAAAGTACCTAAACATTTATCAATTAATTTAAAATCTATGAATTTTTAACAGCCTAACAAATTAAAATATCAAAATTTTTATAATTTTTATTTCGTTTTTTCACAAAATCTACCGGTAAAAAATTTCAGCTTCGTAGCACATTCGATAATACATAAACCTCAAAAATATGTTTAACAATTGCGAATTTTTAGCGGTGGAATTTTTGAGCATCTTAAAAATTTTCTTTTTCTTCTGTGTATAATTTTCTTCAAAATGATTTCAAATACTTGAACCTACAGCATATAGTTTTCAAGATAAAAATTATTAAACTTTAATGTTCAAATGGGGTTAAAACAAACCCCTAACAACTAACAATTTTTAAATTTTCGATTTTTATAGTTGGTTATGAAAAAAGTTCTATAAACTTGCAAAATTTCAGCTTCCTAAACTTATTAGATTGGTCTACATACTGGATTAAGTTTTACCATGCTAACTTATGTGAGATATTCCGGGGTCTCTGGAGTCGAACCCAAGACACTGTAAGAAAAAAAACATTAATTCCAAATAGATATTGCGGCCATCTAGCAACACTGAAAATTTCATTTTTCTAGTTTATCGGCAAGTGCCCAAATTTAATTTACAAAAATGGCGCAATGCTTTTCTTACGGGAAAAAACGCAACTTTTGGAATTTCAGGAGTCAAACTCATGTCACTTAGGTAAGAAGTCTCATTTATCGGGACGTTACTACATCATATCTAAAAAAATAAAACTTTCAGCTCTCTAGCTCTTGTAGTTTGGGCTGGACATTAATATCCTCCTGTTATCATTATATATTGACGTTTCTTACAGAGGAAGAGGAGGAGGTACTTCAAGATGAGCTGGAGATTTGAAATTTTTTTCTCAGGTAGCATTTTGTGTAAAACCGACTGAAAAAAACGAAAATCTTTAAAAAGTACAACAATACGGCCGATAAAAATTCGCAATTGTTTAAAAAAAATTTAAAGGTTTATGTATTTTCGAATGTGTTACGGCGCTGAAATTTTTTTTAGAGGCAGGATCTGTAAATAAACGAAAGAGGGATTATAGAAATTTTTATATTTTAATTTGATTGGAAGTTAAAAATTCCTAAAATTTAAACAAATAGGTAAATTTTTAAATTATTTAAAGTTTAATATATATAAACGAAAATAGATTTCAGTGCATCCATGAAACCGTTATTGCGCCAGTTAAATTATTTAAATTTAAAAAATTAGATAAATGTTATTTCACTTCTAAATGTGCTGTAAATTTAAAATTTGGCAGAAATATGTGGCATTATTAACTCAATGTGGGAAAAGTATAATATTCCTAAAATTGGAAAAATTAGTGACTGTTTTACTCCATTATAGTTCCATAATGAAAAAACGGAAACCGGTCCAGAGGAAAAATCCTTAGAATTAAACAAATATTCCTCAGGATTAAATATCTCTCTGAAAAATGAATGTTTTTTCAAGGTGAGATGAAATGCTTGCAGTATGCAAGAACCTTCTACTAATATAATGATATAGTCGTTCCTTACAGAGGAGGAGGATATAACATACATATATATAAGAGGATACTAATGTTTAGGCACTTCCAAATGTGCTGGAGATTCGAAATTTTTTTCATAGTTAGGATTTTGTGCAAAACCCACTAGAAAAAACAAAATTCATGAAAAATGCAACAATGCGGCCGCTAAAAATTCGTATTTGTTTGAACAAATTTTCATGGTTTATGTATTTCCGCCTGTGCTACGGAGTTGAATTTTTTTTCATAAGTAGAATTCGTAAAAAAATAATTAAGGATTATACAAATTTTTATAATTTAATTTGTTTGGCAGTTAAAAGTTCTTAAATTTAAACAAATAGATAACTGTTGAGACATTACGGGATGAGCTAGGGAGCTGAAATTTTCAAGTAATATACAGAATAGTGCATTTACACAAATGAACATTTGAATCTCTCCATAAACGCATTTCATATACGGTGAGATTGAAATGTTTATTTGTGTAAATTCATTACTCTGTACATAAATTGAAAAATTTCAGCTTCCTAACTAATCTTGTAATGTCTAAACAGTTATCTATTTGTTTAAATATCAATAATTGTATAATCGCTGTTTCGTTTTTTTACAAATCTTATCTACAAAAAAAAATTTCAGCTCCGTAGGACATTCGGAAATACATAAACCTTCAAAATTTGTTTAAACAATTGCGAATTTTTAGCGGTCGCATTTTTGCACTTTTTAAAGATTTTTGTTTTTTCTAGTCGGTTTTGCACAAAATCCAACCTAAGAAAAACTTTTGGAATCTCCAGCTTATATGGAAGTGCCTAAACATTAGTATCCTCATATATATATATGTTATCATTATATATAGACGCTCCTTACAGAGGAGGAGGAGGAGGAGATAACATATAACATACTAGTAGAAGGTGCTTGCATACTGCAAACATTTTATCTCACCTATAAAAACATTAATTTTTTAGAGAGATATTTCATCATGGGATATATATATCTTTAATTCAAAAGGTTTCTCCTAGGGACCAAATTAATTTTTTTCCTTATGGAACAATAATGGTGTAAAACAATTGCTAACTATTGCAATTTTATGAATATTATACGTTTTCCACATTGGGTTACTAATGCCACACATATTTGCCAAATTTTAAATTTGTAGCAAAATTAGAAGTTAAATAACAATTATCTAATTGTTTATATTTAAATAGTTTTAACGGCCGCAATAAGACTTTTATAAATGCTCTGAAATGTTTATTTGTTTAAAAAGTCTAAACTCTATATAACTTGAAAATTTCAGCTCACTAACTTGCCCCGTAGTACCTAAACAGTTATATATTTGTATATTTTTATAATAATAATAATAAATAAAGATAATAAATACTTTGCATGTTAATGAAATATTATATTAATGAAGTTAGATACAGAGAAGAGAATTTATAAATAGTTGAAGGTATTTGAGGACATTATTTGTATAAATTATGAATGATGACTTTAATAGGATAGAGTGAAATATTTTAAGGATCGTAAGACATTTTATCTTGGAATATGTATGGAACAAATGAACTTTTGAAATATATATTTTTTCGGAAACTCGTCGCCATAATATTCTTGTTTACATGAAGCTGTCCCATTTTGAGTATATTTGGTTCAGCTACTGTGTTGATGCTTTAATCTGAGCTTTGTTTGGGCATCGATAGTTATCACCAAATCCACTTGACACTCTTTGAGGTCCATTTTAAACACACCTTTCTCCAATCTCTGAGTTTCGCAGATTCTTCGATATCCTTCTCTCGCTTCCTTCTCTCCATTTCAACTTTAAAATCTCTCTTTCTAATCGGCGAAAAAGTCGATTAACAAGAAATACATTTTGGATTATTTAAATCTTTCATTCAAATAATCTGTTAGCTTTCAATTCCCTATCTGTGTTTGCTCGAACGGCTCTTTCCCTTCCCCATGCAGATTCATTCCATTTCGCCCTCAAACCGTAAGAGAGACGGAATAAACGAATTCCCGACTTTTATCGCCACTGGCGCTCCTCTCTCCCGTGATGTGCGGATATTCGCCGAATTATTTTTTTGCCCTAAATTAGCATCACAAAGACCGCGTACATTTTCACTGAGCGTCTATTTACATAATTTGATTCGGTAATTATTTCCGTGAAAGATCAAAATTATTATACTGGTACTTTTTTATCTGAGCAATTTAATGAATGCGGTATTTCTCGAAAATCTATTATCGCTGCTTGGTTTACGCGAACGAGGCGCTTCTGCGTTTTTTTGGCGATAAAAATTTTGATTAGTCGTTTGAATCGCTATTCGACTGGAAAAAACGCAATTAAGTACTTCGTGCTCAAGTTATGATATCGTAAGTCGATTACTTTTTCAATGATGAACAATTTTATAGTCCATCGCCACGATAAAAATGTATATTTTAACGGATACTTGGCAAAACTTCACTGGAATGTTGTCACAGGTTCGTCTAACTTGTTTATCATCCCATTTCAAGTGCCGATTTCTTTTAATAAATCGACGTATAATATTTGTGTTTTGCTGTAAATGATTTTATGGAAAGTTAAATATTCTTGCAAAATTTATTTTTAATATCGGATTGTAATTAATTTTTTTACCTTTACATTCATGTCAAAAGCATGCCAGAAAGGTTTTTATTACCTAATCAAGAATTTATCAGATGAATATAGTGACGTCTAAAAGAATGATCAGAGCGGAAAAAGCAACTGCTTTATCGCATTTTATTGTAACGGGAACGAGTTGTAAATTATGGATGGCGGTCGATATTTGCTCGTTAGAAAACTATTCTAAGGCCTTAAACATACGGGGTCCGCAATCGACGTAGCAGAGAAGAGGCCAAGTGTCGTTTGGGCGCCGACCAAAGGGGTTCGGAGGGGGGATGCCATCTAGAGTCTCGGATAGTTTTGAGAAAAGAGAAAGGATGACAAACTCCAACGCCACCTTTGACGTCCTCGGCGACGAATTCAGATCCCTTTCATCAATGGAATTTTCAGTTCTTAAATGGAATCTGGAACGATCTGAAACGAAGAGCGAGGAGTAGGGAGAGAACACACGAAGAGGGAAAGATTTATGTATTCGGAACGGAGCATTTGCGAGAAAGAGGGAATGAGGGGTCAGTGAGATGAAGAGGGAGAAGAGTGAAGCGAAAGAAATGAATTAGGAAAAGGGGGAATTGCATCAAAAGAAGAAGCAGATCGGAAAGTCTGAATCTGGAGATGAGAAAAGGTTATTAATGTATGAGAAAGGGAGAAGCGAGAGGAAAAGAGAGGACGCGCGAGAAGAGAGAGAGGGGCAACGGGTGACAAACGAGCATCGGATTAATAAGAGATGGAGGTAACTAGCTGAAAACGTATAATGCATAATAATTACCGATGTCTACAAATAATCTATTGGTCGCCCATCAGATCTTCCGATCGCAGAGGATAATAAGAGAAGAAATTTGTTAAGCGAGAAATACACAAACGCAGGCTTGTGATGCAAAGGGGGTAACTCGAAAGCCTATCGCTAGTATGGCGATAAGGAGGCGAATATCAATCGAAAAAACGTAGAGAAATGGACAATATTCCAGAAAATGAAAGCGTCAGGAATGAAGCATTGAGCAGTTCCACGGAGGAGAAAGGTGATGTGAAGGAAGGAATGGCAGGTCGACGATGGAATGGACGAAGGCAAAGGGAAGCGATAGAGACGCGAAAGGGTTGAGAATGGTCGTAATAAACGGACGAAGAAAGAATTTCCTTGAAGGAATTGTATTTGAAATAGATTGGTAAGGAACTTTTTCGAAATAAAAGAAGAAATTCCTGGAGTTCGTAATTATGATAGATGGTTGTAACCACGTCCATGGCGCATATATAGGGAAAGAGAATAGAAGAGAGAGAGAAAGGGAAATGGAGTTTGGATGATATCATAACTGAGTGAAATTGATGCATAATCGGAGAGAATAGGACACGTGAGAAAGGAGGGAGAGGAGAGTGAATGGAAAGGAGAGGTGGAAGGTGAAGGAGGAGATAAGAGGAAAGAGGGGAGGGGGAAGAGTGTGAAGGAAAGGAGGAGAAGAGGAAGAAGGAAAGGAGGGGGAGTGGAGGAAGGAATGGAGGGAGAGAGGAGGAAGGAAAGGAGGGAGGGAGGAGGAAGTAAAAGAGGGGGATAGGAGGAAGGAAAGGAGGGGAGGAGGAAGGAGGGGAGGATGAGAGGAGGAAGGAAAGGAGGAAGCAAAGGAGAGAGAGAGGAGGAAGGAAAGGAGGAGGAGAGGAAGAAGGAAAGGAGGGGGAGAGGAGGAAATAAAGGAGGGGGAGAGGAGGAAGGAAAGTAGGGGAAGGGGAGTAAGGAGGGGAGGAGGAAGGAGGGGAGGAGAAGAGGAGGAAGGAAAGGAGGAAGGAAAGGAGGAAGGAAAGGAGGGGGAAGAGGAAGCAAAGGAGAGAGGAGGAAGGAAAGGAGGAGGAGAGGAGGAAGGAATGGAGGGGCAGAGGAAGAAATAAAGGAGGGGGAGAGGAGGAAGAATGGGAGGGTGAGAGGAGAAAGGTTGGGAGGGAGAGAGGAGGATGAAAAGGGAGAGAGAGAGGACGAAGGAGGGGAGGAGGTGAGGAGGAAGGAAAGGAGGGGGAGAGGAGGAAGGATGGGAGTGGATGGCGAGCTGTGGCGGTGATAGAAATTACTAGTGAGTTAAAAAAATGAGGGAGAGCGAGATGGAAAGATGAGGTGGTGTGGGGGTGGGAGTGGAGGGGAGATGGGAGGGAGGCTATAAAGGTAAGCACTCTGAAGGTTGAGGGTAATAAGGAAAAGTGTAATGGATGGGATCAGTTATAAGAAGCCTTGATTGGGACTCTGATTAATGGATGCGCTGAATATGATTATTAAGTTTCGTGTGAATGGCTTTAATGACTCTGATGCAATTAGATTAGCCTGATGATCGCGCATGCGTAGATAATCCTTGATGGAATTTTTGATCTGTAGAAATTTCCGTATGGCTTTAATCTTCAATTATTACTTATTTATAGCTTCAAATCAACTTTTCAAATTTATTTCCATTTTACAATTAATGATGACGCAATTTATTGCTAAATATATACCACATTTTACTATGTATAGTTATGTGTGTATAGGTATCTATAAAGCAGTCTTCTAGTGGCCATTATAAAGATTTAAGATTTTAAATGAATACAGAGAGAGCTAAACGGGTTTTTGGTATGATAAAAACATTTTTATCAATATAAAGTTAAATATTGGTGGGCAGCCAAATTCACAGGGAAATTGATGGCAATTTGCTATCCATTTTGCTTAAATTTGGTTGTTTTAGTATAATTTCGTTTTAGGCTCAGTATGTTCTTCTCTAGGCCATGTATCGCGTGACACAGGAGCAAAGATAAGTTCTACTGTTTTAAGCACGATGTTCCAGGACATTTGATTGTGTTTTTACAATTGTGCTGTCTGCCTGCATCCATTGCTGAAGGACAAACTCTTTCTAATCAGCATTTCGGAAAACGTTTGTAAATTACTCTAGAAGAGGACTCGGCAACTGAAAGAACGAGAAAACTCTTTTTTCTAAATCCAGAGTAGAACTCAAGAAAATTCAGTAAGGTAAGTCGATATTTTATATAATAACCGATTTCATATTTAAAAGTGCACTTTTAGAGTTTGGCTGTTCTAGATGCTTTATCCTAGTGCTCCACAACCGGCGTGCCGCACCCATGTATTTGGTGGTGTGCCAGGGAATATCTATTATATATAGACGCTTTTTACAGAAAAGGGCTATCTATTATATATATACTCTTCTTACTGAAGACGATATAAATACATAAACATATATATATATATATATATATATCAAAATATATGTACGACCTTACAGAGGATATAACATATCTATAACATAATAGTCGAAGGTACTTGCATTCTGCAGGAGTATCATCTCACCTTAAAAAAACATTCATTTTTCTGAAAGATATTTCATTATTAAATTTATTTTTAATTCTAAAGATTTCACCTCCGCAGCGATTTTTGTTTTTCCCTTAAGTAAAAATAATATATTAGAACAATCCCTAAACTTTGCAATTTTAAGAATTTTAAGCTTTCACCAATATGGGGTACTAATGCTACACATTTCCTCAAAATTTTTAAGTTTTAGCACTTATAGAAGTGAAATAATATTTTTCTAATTATTTAGTTCTAAACAATTTTAGCGGCCGCCGTAATATACTAATGGAGAGATTGAAATGCTTGTTTGTGCAAATGCACTACTCTGCTAATAACTTGAAAATTTCAGCTTCCTAACTAATCCCATAGTACCTAAACAGTTATCTATTTGTTTAAAAGTTAAGAATTTTTAACGGCCACAAAAATTAAAGTATCAAAATTTTTATATTACCTATTTCGTTTTTTTACAAAACTTACCTCAAAAAAGTTTCAGCTCCGAAGCACATTAAAAATACGTAAACCTTAAATATTTGTTTAAATTACTACGAACTTTAGCTATTAGAGAGATTTCATTATGGGAAATATTTCTTTATTTCAAAATATATCACCACTATACCGATTTTCGTTTTTTCATTATGGAAAAATAATGGAGTAAAACAATCGCTAATTTTTGCTTTTTAGGAATTTTATACGTTTTCAAAATTCTATTAATAATGCCACAAATTTCTGCCAAATTTTAAGTTTGTAGCACATTTGGAATTAAAATAACGTTTATATAATTGTTTAAATTTAAATAATTTTGAACTGCCGCAATAAGAATTTCATGGATACATTGAAATGTTTTTCGTTTATATGGACTAATTTGTAAATAACTTAAAAATTTCAGCTGTCTAACTCTCCTTTTAGTATCCAAAATATTAAACTATTTGTTTTAATTTTAAAAATTTTTAACTGAAAAACAAAATAAAATATCAAAATTTGTATATTCCCTCTCGTTTTTTTTACAAATCCTACCTCTAAAAAAATTTTCAGCTCCGTAGCACATTCGGTAATACATAAACCTCAAAAATATGTTTAAACAATTGCGAATATTTATTGGTAGATTTATTTAACTTTTTTAAAATTTTCTTTTTTTGTATGTATAATTTTCTACAAAATGATTTCAAAAACTTGTACCTACAACATACAGTTTTCAAGATAAAAATTATCAAACTTTAATGTTCAAATGCTGTTAAAACAACCTCTAATGTTAACAATTTCAAAATATTCGATTTTTATAGTTGGTTATGAAAAAAGTTCTATAATCTTGCAAAATTTAAGCTTCCTAAACTTATTAGATTGGTGTACACACTAGATATCGTTTTCCCATGCTAACTTACGGGAGATATTCCGGGGTCTCTGGAGTCGAACCCAAGAAACAGTAAGCAAAAGTCTAGCAACACTAAAAATTTCATTTTTCTAGCATACCGGCAAGTGCCCATAATTGATTTTCAAAAATTGCGCAATGCTTTTTCTTATGGGAGAAAACGCGGCTTTCGGAGTTTCTGTTGGCTGCGCGCAGAAACAAAATAAATGAAGACCGAAGTCCGTTATCGGTCTCGTTACGATATATATAACATACTAATAGTTGGCGCTTGCAAATATAATATGATAATTAGACGTTCCTTACAGAGGAGGAGGATATAACATACTAGTAGTTGGTGCTTGCATACTGCAAGCATATCATCTCAAAATAAAAAAACATTCATTTATCATATTTCATCATTACAAATATTTTTTAAATTCTAAAAATTTCACCTCCGGAGCGATCCTCGTTTTTCCCTGTTGTAAAAATAATAGATTAAAACAATCCCATAACTTCGCAATTTTTAAAATTTTATACTTTCTTAATCATGGGGTACTTATGCTACACATTTCTGCCAAAATTTAAAGTTGTAGTACTTCTAGAAGTGAAATAATATTTTTTCAATTGTTTAAATTTTAAGCATTTTTAACGACCGCCGCAATATGTTTACGGAGAGATTCAAATGTTTATTTGTTCAAATGCGTTACTCTGCACATAACTTGAAAATTTCAGCATCCTAGCTCATCCCGTAATGTCCAAACAGTTATCTATTTTTTTAAATTCAAGTATTTTTAACTGCCAAACAAATTAAAATAACAAAATTTGTATAATCCCTAGTTCGTTTTTTTTTAAATTCTACTTAAAAAAAATTTGAACTCCCTATCACATGCGGAAATGCATATACCTTGAAAATTTGTTTAAACAATTGAAAATTTTTAGCGGCCGCATTGTTGCACTTTTTCATGCATTTCGTTTTTTCTAGCAGGTTTTGCCTAAAATCCTACCTAAGAAAAAAATTTCGAATCTCCAGCTCATCTGAAAGTGCCTAAACATTATAGTATCCTCCTATATGTTATCACCATTATTTATCGACGTTTCTTACAGAGGAGGATATAACAGATAACATATAACAAACAAGTAGAAGGTGCTTGCATACTGCAAGCATTTCATCTCACTTTGAAAAAACATTGAGTTTTCAGAAAGATATTTCATGATGGGAAATATTTCTTTAATTTAAAAGATTTGTCCTCGGTACCGATTTTTGTTTTTTTCCTTATGGAACTGTAATGGTGTAAAACAATCATCATCATCATCATGCTTCTGTCCGAAGACAGGTTTTAACTGAATCGCTGCCTCCATTTCTCTCTCTCCCTAGAAGCCTCTTTTATACCTCTATAAGTATTATATCCCTGCTTTATATTATCTAATATTCCAATTTTTTCCTCCCTCTTCCTCTTCTTCCACTAATTTTTCCTTCTAAGATCGTCCTTTCTAAACACTGTCTTCTCAATATGTGCCCTATCCAATTTGCTTTTCTTTTCCTGATTGTTTTTATTAGCGTCCTTTCTTCTCCCACCATTTCTAATACTTCTTCGTTTCTCTTCCTCTCTGTCCATTTCACTTTCATCATTCTTCTCCATACCCACATCTCAAAACTTTCTAAATATTTTTCCTCCTTTCTCCTTACCGTCCACGTCTCTGCACCATAAAGAGCTATGCTCCATATGTAGCATTTTGCTAATTTCTTCCTTGTTTCTAAATTTATTTTCTTGCTTGTGAGAAGCTCCTTCTTCTCGTTAAATGCTGCTTTTGCCATTGCAATCCTACTTCTGATGTCCTGTGTACTACTTCCATCCTGTGCTAAAATACTGCCGAGATATTTGAAACTACTTACTTGTTCCAATTTTTGGCCATTTACCATTATATTTAATTCTTTATGTTCCTTTGAAACCACCATGACTTTCGTTTTTTCAGCATTGATCTTCATTCCATATTGTTGGCCAACCTCCACTAGTCTGTCTGTCATCCTCTGAAGCTCTTTCTCGTCTTCTGCTATTAAGCCCTGATCATCTGCGTATTTAATGGTGGTAATACTTTCACCTCGTATCTTAAATCCTTTCTCTTCCACCAACGCTTCTACTGTTATTGTTTCTGCATAAATATTAAATATCGCTGGTGAAATAGGGCAACCCTGCCTCACTCCCCTCCCTATTGAAGTACTTTCTGTTTCTTCTCCTTCAACCCTAACTCTAATCTTTTGATCAAAGTAAAGGTTTTTAAGCAGTCATTTATCTTTCCAATCTATTCCTATTTTGTTTAAAATACCCAGCATTTTATCCCATTTCACTCGGTCAAAAGCTTTCTCCCAATCTACAAAACAAAAATACATACCTTTATTGACTTCTAGCGCTCTTTCTGTCATCATCCTCATTCATCCTATAGCATCTCTAGTCCCCCTTCCTCTTCTAAAACCAAACTGATTATCTTGCAGCTCCTTTTCTATTTTACATTCAATTCTTTTGGTTATTATTCTGGTTAGAACTTTAGCTGTATGAGAAATTAAACTAATAGTTCTGTAATCCTTACAACATTTTGCATTGTTCTTTTTCTCCAGTGGTACCATCACAACATCTAAAAAATCTTCAGGCCATATGCCAGTATCATATACTTGGTTAAAAAATTTTGTGAGTTGCTTAACTGCTTTAGACCCTAAAACCTTGAGAACGTCCACGGGTATATCATCACTCCCAACAGCCTTCCTTCATTTCATGTCATCAATTGCTCTTTTAACTTCAGACTAGAGAATACTTGGTCCTAGCAGATCTTTTTCCACATCCTCTTTTTCATTTAATTAAATATTTCTTGGCTTTCCTTCTTTGTCATACAACACCTCAATGTATTCTTTCCAGACATTCTTTACATTGTCTGGCTCCGATACTATTTTACCACTTTTGTTCATGATTCCTTTACGTCCTATCTTTCTTGCTTTTTTCTTGAATAGTTCCCTTGCTTTGCTATACATGAGGTCTGTTCTACAAATTCTTTCACACTCGACAATCTCCTCGCATTTCTCATTTATCCACTGTTCTCTTGCTTTATCTGTTTCCCTTCTTAAAGCATTATTTAACTCCTTGTACTTTCTTTGGCCTTCTTCAGTGTTTATGTTCTTCCACTTTCTCCGCTCTTCCATTTTTTGCAGCATGGCTGCTGTGATCCAGGGTTTTTTGTTTCTTTCACCCGTTATCTTTCCTACCTTCTTTTCCATTACATCTTTAATGTTGCTATGGATGTATCTCCACTCCTCATCTACATTCTTCCTATTTTCTTCAGCTCTCTCCCCCAACCTTTCCTCCAGCTCAGTCATGATAGCCTCCTTGTTTTTAAGGAGTTCCTCTAAGTTCCATTTCTTGTTAACTCTTATGTTTCTCCTAACGCTCTTCAGTCTACATTGTATATTTGCCACCAAAAGGTTGTGGTCAGAATCGATATCTGCCCCTGGTAGTGTTTTCACATTTTTAATGCTATTTCTAAATCTTTCATTGACTAGTATGTAATCTATCTGGTATCCTCTCTGGTCTCCTGGGCTTCTCCATGTGTAAAGTCTTCGCTGGTGATGCTTAAACCATGTATTAGTTACAAATAATCTATTTCTATGGCAGAATTCCACAAGTTTATCCCCTCTTTCATTTCTCTTCCCTAGTCCATATTTTCCCAATATGTTATCTTCCTGTCCCTCTCCGACTACACTGTTCCAATCTCCCATTACTATGGTGGTGATCCTTCCTTTTCCCTCATCCTCCAATATCTCCATAATCTGTTCATAGATTTCATCCACTTCGTCGTCGCCAGCATTAGTTGTTGGCATATACACTTGAATTATAAGCATATCCACTGGTTCCATCTGGAGTTTTACGGCAATTAATCTGTCATTAACTGTCACTACCTTACTAATTCTTTCAGCTATCTCTTTTCTCATTATAATCCCCACTCCCCTTTCCTTTTTCTCCCCTCCCGAGTAAATAATCTTAAATTCGTCTGAATTTATCTCGCCTTCTCCTTCCCACCGAAGTTCACTAAGACCTACTATACTTACATTATTCCTTCTCATTTCCCTTTTTAAGTTCCCTAGTTGCATTGTAAAACAATAGCTAATATTTTCAATTTTAAGAATATTACACGTTTTCCTCGGTGGATTAATAATTCCACATATTTCTGCTAATTTTTAAGTTTGTAGCACATTTAAAAGTGAAATAACAATTATATTATTGTTTAAGTTTAAATAATTTTTACAGGTGCAATAAGAACTTTATGGATAAATAGAAATATTTATTGGCTTAAATAGACTCTAAATAACTTTAAAAACTTGCCCCGCAGTATCTAAATATTTACCTATTTGTTTAAAATTTAAGAATTTTTAACTGCCAAACAAATCAAAATATCAAAATTTCTATAATCCCTCTTTCGTTTTTTTACAAATCCTACATAAAAAAAAATTTCAGCTCCGTAGCACATTCGAAAATACATAAAACTTGAAAATTTGTTTAAACAATTGCGACATTTTAAGGGCCGCATTTTTGCACTTTTTCAAGATTATCGTTCTTTCTCGTCGGTTTCGCACAAAATCCTACCTATGAAAATATTTTCGAATCTCCAACTCATCTGGAAGTGCCTTGAAATATTTGAAAAAAAAAAAAAAATTGGAATTATGAAATTTGAAATTGAAATTGAAAATTTTTTATGTTGAGATGATATACTTGCTGAACTCCGTAGCACATGCGAAAATACGTAAACTATGAAAATTTGTTTAAACAATGGCAAATTTTTAGCGGCCGCATTGTTGCACATTTTAAAGATTTTTCGTTTTTTCTAGTCGGTTTTTTCCAAAATCATACCTAACAAAAAAATTTCGAATCTCCAGCTCATCTGGAAGTGCGTAAACATTAGTATCCTCCTATATGTTATATATATGTTACTAGTAGTTGGTGCTTGCATACTGCAAGCATTTCATATCACCTTGAAAAAACATTCATTTTTGAGATAGACATTTCATCGTTACAAATGTTCTGTTAATTCTCAAGATTTCACCTCCGCAGCGATTTCCGTTTTCCCCAAATGTAAAAGTAATAGTTTTAAACATTCCCCAAATGTTGCAATTTAAAATTTTTTACACTTTCTCCATTATGGGGTACTAATGCTACACAATGTAGCAAAATTTAAAGTTGTAGCACTTCTAGAAGTCAAATAATATTTTCTAATTGTTTAAATTTAAATATTTTTTAACGGCCGCCGAAATTCATGTTTGGTAAAATTGAAATATTTTTTTGTGCTAATTTACTACTTTGTACATAACTTGAAAATTTCAGCTCCATAGCTCATCCTGTAATGTCTAAACAGTTATCTATTTGTTAAATTTTAATAATTTTTAACTGCCAAACAAATTAAAATATCAAAATTTTTATAATCTCTATTTCGTTTTTTTAAGAATTCTACTTATAAAAAAAATTTCAACTCCGTGGCACATTCGGAAATACATAAACCTTGAAATTTTTTTAAACAATTGCGAATTTTTAGCGGCCGCATTTTTGCACTTTTGCAAGATTATCGTTCTTTCTCGTCGGTTTCGCACAAAATCCTACCTATGAAAATATTTTCGAATCTCCAACTCATCTGGAAGTGCCTTGAAATATTTGAAAAAAAAAAAAAAAATTGGAATTATGAAATTTGAAATTGAAATTGAAAATTTTTTATGTTGAGATGATATACTTGCTGAATGCAAGCACAATCTACTAGCAACATATCGTTATATATCAACGTTTCTCACAGAGGAAGATATAGCATACTAGTAGTTGGTGCTCACATACTGCAAGCATTTCATCTCACCTTGAAAAACAGCCATTTTGCAGACAGACATTTAATCATTACAAATATTCTTTTAATTCTAAAGATTTCACATCCGCAGTGATTTTTGTTTTCCCCACATGTAAAAATAATAGTTTAAAACAATCCCCAAATGTTGCAATTTTAAAAACTTTACACTTTTTCCATTATGGGGAACTAAAACTACACAATTTAGCCAAATTTCAACTTCGTAGCACATACGGAAATACATAAACCTTGAAAATTTGTTTTAACTATTGCGAATTTTTAGCGGCCGCATTGTTTCACTTTTTCAAGATTTTCGTTTTTTTCTAGTCGATTTTGCACAAAATCCTGCCTAATAAAAAAAATTTCGAATCTCCAGCTCATCTGGAAGTGCCTAAACATTAGTATCCTCCTGTTATCATTCTATATAGACGTTCCTTACAGAGGAGGAGGAGGAGGATATAACATACTAGTAGTTGGTGCTTGCATACTGCAAGCATTTCATCTCACCTTGAAAAAACATTCATTTTACAGACAGACATTTTATAATTACAAATATTCTTTTAATTCTAAAGATTTCAACATCGCAGCGATTTTTGTTTTTCCCACATGTAAAAATAATAGATTAAAAAAATCCCCAAATATTGCAATTTTAAAAATTTTATACTTTCTCCATTATGGGGTATTAATGCTACATATTTTAGCCAAATTTAAAGTTGTAGCATTTCTAGAAGTATAATAATATTTTTCTAATTGTTTAAATTTAAATAATTTTTAATGGCCGCCACATTTCGAATATGGTAAAATTGAAATGTTTATTTGTGCAAATTCACTACTCTGTAAATAATTTGAAAATTTCAGCTTCCTAACTCATCCCGTAGTACCTAAACAGTTATCCAATTGTTTAAAATTTAAGAATTTTTAACTGCCAAACAAAATAAAATATCAAAATTTGTAGAATCCATATTTCGATTTTTCAAGAATTCTACTTACAAAAAAAATTTGAACTCCGTAGCACATGCGAAAATACGTAAACTATGAAAATTTGTTTAAACAATTGCAAATTTTTAGCGGCCGCATTGTTGCACATTTTAAAGATTTTTCGTTTTTTCTAGTCGGTTTTTTCCAAAATCATACCTAACAAAAAAATTTCGAATCTCCAGCTCATCTGGAAGTGCGTAAACATTAGTATCCTCCTATATGTTATATATATGTTACTAGTAGTTGGTGCTTGCATACTGCAAGCATTTCATATCACCTTGAAAAAACATTCATTTTTGAGATAGACATTTCATCGTTACAAATGTTCTGTTAATTCTCAAGATTTCACCTCCGCAGCGATTTCCGTTTTCCCCAAATGTAAAAGTAATAGTTTTAAACATTCCCCAAATGTTGCAATTTAAAATTTTTTACACTTTCTCCATTATGGGGTACTAATGCTACACAATGTAGCAAAATTTAAAGTTGTAGCACTTCTAGAAGTCAAATAATATTTTCTAATTGTTTAAATTTAAATATTTTTTAACGGCCGCCGAAATTCATGTTTGGTAAAATTGAAATATTTTTTTGTGCTAATTTACTACTTTGTACATAACTTGAAAATTTCAGCTCCATAGCTCATCCTGTAATGTCTAAACAGTTATCTATTTGTTAAATTTTAATAATTTTTAACTGCCAAACAAATTAAAATATCAAAATTTGTATAATCTCTATTTCGTTTTATTATACAAATTATACAAATTTTGATATTTAAATTTGTTTGGCAGTTAAAAATTCTTAAAGTTTAAACAAATGGATTTGACATTTCGGGATGAGCTAGGAAGTTGAAATTTTCAAGTTATGGACAATGTAGTGCTTTTTCACAAATAAACATTTAAATTAATTAAATGACACCTAAGTATTTGACGGATTCGGCTAATTTTAGATGTACGCCTTCTATACTGTAATTCCTCGCCTCAATTTCTTTTTTTTTCCTGAATCTCATGACGGAACACTTACCTAAGTTCAGCTCTAATTGCCACTCTTTACACCACTCGAGAATTGCGTGTAGGTCGTTAGAGAGTAATGCTTGATCAGCAGGACTGTTAATCTCTCTGTAAACTACCGTATCATCCGCGAATAACTTGATTTTACTTGTAATAACATTATCTAAGTCATTTATGTATATAAGGAATAATAGTGGACCGATGACACTTCCCTGTGGAACGCCGGAGGACACGCTGACTGATTTAAATCCATCTATGACTACCATTTGTTCCCGATCATTGAGAAAGTCCCTGATCCACTCGATTATCTTTCGATTTATTCCACAGGCTTGTAATTATTTCAATAACTTAATATGAGGGACTTTATCGAATGCCTTCTTGAAGTCAAGAAAAACCGCGTCTAGCTGGGTCTTTCGATCACCGGATCGTAGTATATCATGTGCAAACAGAGCGAGCTGAGTTTCACAAGATCTTGCCCTCCTAAAACCGTGCTGATATTTACTGAGCAAGTCCTGGCTATCTAAGAAGTCCATCACAGAACTATCGATGATGTGCTCTAGAATCTTGCAAGATATTGAGGTTAGCGAAATCGGCCTGTAGTTTTCTCGGTCGTCTTTTCTCCCGCCTTTATGTAGCGGAGTTATAAACGCTAATTTCCATTCCTTAGGTATAACGCCATGACTAAGTGACTTACTGAAAACATTTTCGAGATAAAGTGCTTGCATTGATGTTTTTGAGCTGTTCTGCTATCCCTTTCGCTGATATAAGTATATCGTTCAGCTTCTCTTGGCTTGGTTCGGGTGGATCGTCCTTCCTTTTCTCCACTTCGGTCGTAAATACGCTTTGAAAAAATGAGTTTAACAAGTTTCCTTTATCAATGCTATCGTAAACTACCTCTCCTTTGTCGTTTCTTAATGCTGCTACGGTTGGGCGTCGATCTTGAACTTGTCTAACATAAGACCAAAAGATTTTGGGATTTTCGTTTAGATGTTCACAGAGAATCTTTTTCTTAAAGTTCATTATTGCCTTGCGCATAATCTTTTTAGTCCAAGTCCGACAATTTCTGTACTTGTTTGAAATTGTATTTATTACCTCCTGTGACATATTATTTTTGGCGCATTTAAGTTTTGAGTGAAGCTTTCTTTATCGCCTGAGAGCACATCTAACCTGCCGATTATACCACCTAGGTTCTCCATTATCGGTAATACTATATATACTAGGTATGTACGCATTTATGCCTGTTCTAATTACTGATAAGAAAGCTTTCCAAGTTTCCTGAACGTTCTTCGTGCTTGCTAATTTTCTGAAAAATGCGTATTCTTTAATAAGTTTCTCTTTAAGTCCGCAAAGTTAGCATTTTTAAATATGTACACTTTTCGGTTTGGCTTGCGATACTTTACGAATGCTATGTTCAAGAGAACTCGAACTACTCGGTGATCGCTGATTCCTTCTTCAATAACTACTTCAGAAACTCGTTCAGGGATATTAATTGCTATTAAGTCTAATATATTGTCCTCTCTCATGGGTTCTCTGACTACCTGAAGTCTCCCCCTACTATAGTAAGACTTTTGCTATTTTTCATCTGTATTGAGTTGATTTGGGCCTCTAGCTCACATATTTCTTCTGCGTCTGCACCTGGCGACCTATAGCATGCACATACGTGGATGTTTCCTAAACCCCCTCTGTTGATTGTACACCAAATGCTTTCTATTCTTTTTTCCGTAAAAAATTGGGGAACTGATATACGTGTCCTTCACCGCTATAAAAACTCCACCTCCGTTCCTATTTACCCTATCTCGTCTGTGAATAATTTATCTTAAGGGGAAAATTTCTCGGTCGTGTATATCCGAAGTTAGCCAGCTCTCTGAGCCTATCACTATATCTGCCTAAGTTTCTTCTAAGAAATTCTGAAATTCTGCTGTCTTATTCCTGATACTACGGCAGTTTATATTTAAAATTGTTAATGAGTCGCTTTCGGGCCGCTTCAGAATTTTTTCTGTGTTATGGATTTTGCGACTTCTAAGAGCGGCGTTATCATTGCTATTGGTAGCGCAGAGTTTATTGAGTCCAAACATCGACCTGGGTATTGACCTACTATCGGATTTAATGAAGTTATTCTGATAATTAGTGCAGTTATTTAATGACCCCGAGATTGACCTACGCACTGGCCTACTCTCTAATCTAAAAAAGCTCTACAATTCTCGTAGATTCTACCACCTACCTTCTGGGCTGCCATGGCAGTATATTGAACTCCCGATCGGTTCAGGGGCACCCTACACGATTCGATAGTAGGATAGTAGGTGTGTGTGGAAGGGATCCATTGTGGGTAGGCGTCATCGCCCTATGGATCTGTTCGCGAACCAAGACTGGAGGGTAGCCACGTATGAGAAGAGGGTCCTCGAGGACAGAGTAGTACCGTAGAAGGGAAGCTCTATCAGAGCAAAGCCTCCATCCTCGTCGAGCAAGGGCATAGGGAATAAAGGTTTTGGTATAAAGGGGATGACAGCTATCTAAGTGATGTTATTGGAGGCTGTTGGTGGATTTGATATGAACACAGGTGCGAATTTTGCTGTTTTGAAGGTAAAGATCAACATCCAGGAATGTGATGTGGGAGGTAGAGGATTGGTGGGTGAAAGAGAGTGAAGGATGGGAGGAGAGGCGCGAAAAAAGGAAAGGAGAGAGTCAGGTCCATGCCTTTAAATGAGGAAGACATCGTCGATGTATCTCGGCCACAAAAGTGGTCTGAGTGGTACGTTGAGGAAGAGTCGTTCTCATACTCCCAAGTAATAATTGGCGTATGAAGGCGCCATACGGGTGCCCATCTCAGTGCCTCTAATTCGAAGGAGAAATTGTTCAATTTTAGCACCATAGCTGTCAAGTCTAATAAGAAATGGGAGGAAGGTCTTGCGTCGGGTGGTCTTGAGTCCAGGAGTTTACTAAGGGCAGAGAATCCATCATCGTGGGGGATATTTGTGTCAAGGGAACAGACGTCGATAGTGGCCAAAATGGCATTGGGTGGGAGAAGAAAGGGGAGGTGTTTGAGGCGCTTGAGAAAGTGGTTATTGTCTTGGATGAAGGAAGAGAATTGACGAACGAGAGGTTGTAGGTGGGAGTCAACGAAGGCAGAGATGCGTTCTGTAGGGGAATAAAAGCTGTCAACAATGGGCCTCCGGGGATGTTGGGTTTATGGGTTTTAGTGAGAAGGTAGAATGTGGGTGTGCGGGGTTTGTTGGGGATCAATAGAGCAATGGCGGAATCAGGAAGGCCTTCCTGTTTTCCTGAGGAATGAAGATAGGACGAAATTTTATAGAAGTGGTGGTCTGTGGGGTTAGAAGTAAGGTGATGGTAAAAGGTTTCGTCAGAAAGTTGGCGCTCGGCTTCCTCGTTATATTTGGCGCGATCCATCACAACCGTGGTGGTACCCTTGTCAGCAGAGAGGATGATGATATGTTCAGTATGTTTGAGTGTAGAAATGGCATGCCTTTAACGTCTGGTAAGATTATCTGTATGGTCAATTAGATCGGAAAAGTTGGGTTGGGAGTCTCTGGAAAGGATATAATTGAGGTATTGTTTGACCGGGTGTAGGGAAGGAACGGTGGGTGGAATGTATTGGGAAGGAGGCTTGAAGATGGAAAAGGTAGGTGGAAGGCCGAAAGGGAGTTTTGGGTTGGCAGAGGTGAAAGAGTCTTCTTTGGGAGGGTTGGTTTTTAGACGTAGTGTGCGGAAAAAGGACCGGACGTCGGCAAGAAGGCGAAAATGATCAAATTTCGTGGTTGGACAAAAGGAAAGGCCGCGTGATAGGAGTTCATTCTCGGCAGGGGTAAGTACGTGGGAGGAAAGGTTCAAGACTTCATCTGGATGGCAAAATGAAGAGGTGGTGGCAGGAGAGAGCAAAAAATAGGAGCGCTTCAAAGGTTTGCGTGTTAGGAAAGTGTGGGTCTTTTCAGGGTATAGAGGGATGGTGGCGTTGGGAATCCCAGGAGATCCGCAAGAGAGGGAGTTGGGCCGATGAGTGGCGGGGAAGGAGGTGGTTTGTTGACCTCACTAGCTGATATGAACGGAAGGGGAAGACAAAGTTTGAGGTGCCGGACGCAAAGCAGAGAGAGTTTACGGAGAAGTCTGTTGCGATGTGCGGTAATATCATTAGCCGCTTGAAGTAAAGCGGCGTGAAGGTCGGATATGGATTGCGCGAACGAACGAACGCACGCACACACACACATACATATATATATAATTATATATATCATATAATTTTTCAGCCCTTCGACATCAGTAAAATTTCTTACCTTATAATGTTTTTCTCTTTTAATTTATCCCATTTCAATAACACGGGAATGTGCGTATTGTTGGATTAACAATCTAATTGACAAAATATATAAACAATACCTAATATTAACTAAAAGAAATAATATATACCTAATATAAATTAAAGTAGGGAAGAAAGAAACACGAAGGTTATTCAAAGAAGGGCAATCACCAATAGAAATTATAGATCTAGATAATTATTTCAAAAGGTAAGTGGAAGACAGTGTGCATGTGCAATTTTAA
Source organism: Tanypteryx hageni (assembly GCA_028673005.1). Classification (NCBI taxonomy): domain Eukaryota; kingdom Metazoa; phylum Arthropoda; class Insecta; order Odonata; family Petaluridae; genus Tanypteryx; species Tanypteryx hageni. Next base: position 7,113,774 of record CM054112.1, read on the forward strand.
GTGCTTTCATTCTCTAAAAACTTTTTATGTATTGTGCATATTCTCTATACTTAGTAGATAGCGAAATATGTTTTTCATTATCATTGAAAATGAGTTAAGTGAACGATATCTCCGAAGGTAAAATAAGATAACTTCTATTTATACCAACATTTATAATAGTTAACTCTTCCTCCCTTGAATATCCATATATACATTTTGCTTTCCTTTCAACTGAACATTTGTATGCATAAATTATGCCAATTATACTTTTTATATTATAATAACACATTCCATGTCATACCAGCACTTTTCATCGCAAAATTCGATTTCAAAATTCGGGAACTCATTGTGTTTCTTAGGTTTGACTTTAAAATTTCACGTGACAAATTAGACCCACAATATCACTCTTTGCATGGGATAACGTATGGGTAATATACATTTGAATATATCTTCAAATGTGTTTCCACCGGTTGTATCCCTAGAGCTTGCAATTCCTTCCCAAGTTTTTAATGTTTTTGATATTCATGACCACATAATATGACGCAGTTTCTTACACTGGAAATCAATACGAGTGAAATAACTATATTTTAAAAAGTGGTCCCGTAGATTGTTTATTATGATTATTTGATAAAAATATACAGTCGCCAAATTTGTTGATAAAGCATGCGCGAAAAATTTATTTATTTCGGGAATAAATGGGAAGACAAGAAAAATTGCACGCCATTAATCATTACAATAAAGATTAGCCTGGTTTTATTATTTGGTTTTATTCTCAGTTCTTACTTACTTCCTTTTTGTGTAGACTTAAAAACCCGTGCAACGCCGGATAACTTCAGCTTGTTGGAGGATAAAAAGCATACTATGGCGACTACTATTGTGGGAATTCCATAGGAAATCGGTAATGGGTCTGTCATGGTACACCCAATATCACTAAATTCCGGGATCCCTCCCGCCCTCCCTATTCCGAATTTAGTCACCTCCCCCGCCAAATCTCCCTATCCTGCCCTCCCCCAAGACCCTCCGCACCCAGCCCCTCCCTCAGCTCCTCCCCACCCAGCCTCTCCCTACCCAACCCTCCCCTCCCCACCCCGCCCAACCCCTCCCCACCAAGCCCTTCCCATCCAGCTCCTCCCCTCGCCACTCCTTCAGATCCCTTAGAATCATCCTTCCCTCTTTCTCCCTCGCAATCTGGTCCTCCCACTAAGATCGCGGGGCGTCTTAATGTTTTCCATTATTTTGAAAGCCAACGCATTAACGTTCCCTGCATCTCTTCTCTCTTCATCCTCCTCCCTCCTCCTCTCTCTCCCTATTTCCGTTTTCTCGCTTCCGCTGCCTTTTATTGCCATATCCTTTGCCCTTCAGTTGTATTTCTCTCTGGAAATTGCCCCGCGCTGACTTTGGATCTTTTCCTCGCATTTTATTTCCTTCTCGAATTCGAATCTCATGATTTTTAAGCAATCATTTTTTTTCGCTCATACCTTTCATTCATTTCTTCGACTTTCAACTTTCCCTCTTACGTTCGACAAAGCTTTGTGAAAAAGTGCCCAAATGTCTACATTTAAAGATATATTATCATATTTTTTCTGCGGACTCATGTTTTTCTTCCGTTTTTATTTCTCTTGTTCTAAGTAATGAAATCTATCACCTCTCTTGCCAAATCGATCCAATCTCTTTAATGCATTTTCCCGAGTTGAAATTCTTTTTCAGACTCATAATTTTTTACAATCTGTCTCTATCGAGGCTTTTATTTGCTTATCTGACGTCGGTATTATTTCCCCATTTATTTTAATTTCATCAAATAAGTTTATCTTGCTCGCACTCCGAACTAATGTTTTCGTGAATTATCGACCGTAATAATATTATTTTACGAAACTATGTTTCTTAATATAACTTTTCCTTTAGGTTACAAAATTTCTGTCATATTCTTTTCACTTTTTAAACGAAAGCCAATATTTACTTCCGAAATAATTCCTGTGCTGTTATCGTACCTAACAATCAATTCGAGCTAAATTTATTGACGTTGCGTTGCCCCAATTGCTTTTCTTTCGCAAATTTCCCTACATTTCCATTTAACATCGGTAAACAAAACTTTTGTTTCGCTTTGTACTTTTAATTCGTTACCCTATTCCAAGAAATTGGCGAATATAGTCTTTTTGGCTCTTGTTCGCCCATGCGACGGCCTATAATATTTCCTTTAAACAGTTTTATCCGTTTAGCTCTCCTTTTAAATAAATCAAACAAATGCTAACCTGCTTGTCATTCTAATTTCTCTTCCGAAATAACTTTCTCCACTTCTCTCTCTTTCTTTCTTTACACGCCCTTTCCTTCGCCATACCTTCACTTACCTTCGCACCTCATTAGTTCAAAAAAGATTCCTTTTTGCTATTCGTGGCCCCACCGTGCGGAACCTTATCCGCCCCTTTTAGCTCTCCCGATCCGCGCCATCTTCTTCCGAGGCAATCTTCCTTTCTGCGTCCTCTAAATCCCTTTCTTCTATTTGGATGACCTCCTTCTCCCTATCCTTTATTACCTCTCACCCTTTTCTTCCATCTTCTCCCCTACTTATCTCCCTGCTTCTCCCCCTCTTCCTCCGTCTCCCCCTCCGTCTCCCCCTCCGTCTACCCCTCCGTCTCCCAATCCTCTCCCCCGCCTTCTCCCACTCATTCTCCCCCTCCTTCTCCCTTTCCTTTATTACCTCTCACCATTTTCTTCCATCTTCTCCCCTACTTATACCCCTGATTCTCCCCCTCCTCCTCCGTCTCCCCCTCCCCCTTCCCCTACGTCTCCCTCTCCATCTCTCCCTCCGTCTCCCCCTCGGTCTTCCCCTTCTTTTCCCTGTCCTCCCCCTCCTTCTCACCCTCCGTCTCCCCCTCCGTCTCCCCATCCGTCTCTTCCTCCGTCTCCCCCTCGGTCTCCCCCTCCTTCTCCCCCTTCTTTTCCCCTCCTTCTCCCCCTCCTTCTCCCCCTCCTTCTCCCCTCCTTCTCCCCTTCCTCCCCTTCTATTTCCCCTTCTTTCTCCCCCTCCTTTTCTCCCTCCTTCTCCCCCTCCTTCGCCCCCTCCTTCTCCCCCTCCTTCTCCCCCTCCTCTCCCTTCTTCTCCCCTTACTTCTCCCCCTCCTTCTCCCCTCCTTCTCCCCTCCTTCTCCTCCTCCTTCTCCCACTCCTTCTCCCACTCCTTCTATCCCTCCTTCTCACCCTCTTTCTTCCCCTCCTTCTCCCCCTCCTTCTTCCCCTCCTTCTCCACCTCCTTCTCTACCTCCTTCTCCCCCTCCTTCTCCCCCTCCTTCTCCACCTCCTTCTCCACCTCCTTCTTCACCTCCTTCTCCACCTCCTTCTCCACCTTCTTCTCTCCATCCTTCTCCTTCTCCCCCTCCTTCTCCACCTCATTCTCCTACTCCTTCTCCCCCTCCTTCTCCCTCTCCATCTTCCCCCACTCCTCCCTCCCTCCCACTCGTGCTGTGTTGTCGTCCGAGCAATTGCCTTCTTTTTTTATTATAATTCCCTTCGTTATTTTCAGCCCCCAATTTCCTTTATTCTCCCCTTGTTGGTTTTTTTTACATTTATTTTTACTTCAGCGTGAGGCAGTCCGAGAACAGGCTCTTTAAACTCTTTGAAATGCCGCTCTTTTTCCTCGTCCCTTTACCCCTTACCTCTCAATATCTCTACTTCTCTCCTTCCCTCCTTTCCTCTCCCCATCTCTTTCTCTCTGTCTCTCTCTCTTCTACTCTCTCGTGCATCCATTTTAAACTCTCTTTCTCTAAACTTTTTACAATTTCGGCGGAAGGGGAGAGATGCATATTTGAACGAACTTTTTATCGTGCGACATTTTGCCTTCATTCATAATTCGCATTTTATTTTGTTCTTTTTTTAACTTGTCGCCTTGTTGACTAGATTTCAAGGTAGTCGGAAAAGTAAGCTTTGATTTGAGCACCTTTTTTTGAGGAAACTGCAGTTGATTTTACCTTCTCAGTAAACGGATCATTTCCTTCTTTTCGATGGAACTCCGAGGGCGATTACTTTACGCATCTTAGAGCATTCTACGTCAAATGAAAAAATGAATTGTGCTTTAATTATGCAGTCCTAGAGTAATGAAAGAGGCAAATAAAGAAATAGTTTAACTAAGAATCCACTGTTAATAAGTAATTTATTTTTAAGGATTATTCCGTAAGCATTGCTTTGAGTTGAAATGAGTTCGAAGTTTATATCGTTTAGGAAATGGTATTTAAATGTTAAATTTCACTTTAAAGATCGATTGAGAGTTACGAGCATTTGTTCATTTCTAATTTCTAAGTTTGGGGTTTTATGGTCAAGTTTTTTTTAGAATAGTCTCAAAGATTCTCCTTATTGAATTGTATTACGTCTTCATTAGGGGCGAGATTGAGACTAAGTCAGTCTTCTCTTCCACCTAACCCCTTGTCATTTATAAATACAAATTATATATGTACAATAGATAATGATTTTGACTCACACATAAATGTACATATATAGCCATACATAGAGGTCTACATATATACACAAATAAATGATTATAGTTAAATTTGATAGCACAATAAATGAATGTATGTACAAAAAATCACCTAACCATTAGTCATTTATAAATTCAATATAATTGACTCATAGATAATTTTTTATATCAACAGTATTAATAGATAAATATATACATAGGTATATAGAATCATTCGCCATGACAGTAAAAATAAAAATAAATCAATATATTACAAAAAAAATATATAAATATAATATAACTGTGACATAGATAATGGATCTGATACACTATTATTCACCATTAAACAGATACATACATAAATCCACTTAGGTATAGAAAAATAAACATTTATCATCATTATAGGACAAGTAAGGAAAAATGAAAAAATAATAATTTACAAAGAAATTAAATTTTAATAATATATTAAACTTAGTTATGTTACGAAATTGCTCAACTTACCGGGGAATTTCTGCAGGAATAACAACTGTTATCAGAATGTGCTTGTTGCTCTATGCTATCTTTTTTGGAAGCATTATCGGGCAGTACATGGAACAAGTACAGAGAATTAACTTTCTCTACTTGGATTATTTTGAGGCGAAAGTAAATGTCGGTAATGGGCCTGTTTAGAAGAATTTATAGAAAGTGAATTTATAAGAAAAGCCGGAAGTTCGTTACATAATCTGCAAGCCGTTACCCTGAATGATGTATTGCAGACTTCCGTTCTGTGCTTGGGAATGAGAAGTTTGTGGCTACCTATTGTATGTAAACTATGGTGATTCTGTTGGACTGCGAAGAAATGAAAAGTGACGTATTATATTTCCGAATTAGGAATAATAATGAGAGTATGTGCAGGCGCCTTCTATATTCTCAGTTCAGCTAAAAGAGTTTAAGCAAAGGTCCTGAGATGTGATTAGATTTCTTTCGATTGTATGTATATCTAACACAGGCGTTCTGCGCTCTCTGAAGCTTAATATTAGCAACTTCGCGTATATATGGTTTTAGCTTTTATTTTATATGACGTGTAAAATATAGTTATACTATATGAAAAGTACATATATGCTTAAAATATTTAACTAGCTGGCTAGACTTATACTTTCTCATGATTCAAACTATGATATTTATATTGCGCTCAGTAGTTTTCAAAATATTTTATCTTGTCATGCATACTTGTGGAAGAGGTAAAAATAATGAGATATGGGCGGCACGCGAAGAGATTATTTATGGCACGGTAATTTAGAAAAGAAATAAAAAAAATATGTATTTTTAAAAGAATTATATATACTTTTATTTCAATCGTATTTAGAAATCGAATGATAAAGCATTATATTCAGGATGCCTTATGGCAGTCTTTCTCAACCGGAGGTTCCTGGACCCCAAGGGGTCCGCGAGTTCTTTCTCAGGGATCCTCCAATTGAGTAGGACCTGTTGTTTGTTTTTATCTGTAACATTTTTGATCAAGCACAGATCTCTGATTGATGATTCAAAGTGAATGAAAAATATACGAACTTCACAAGGGGCCAGAAGTTGTGGGACTTCGTAGAGGATCCGTGGCTCCAAAAAAGGTTTATGTACACTACTTTATGCTATAATAATCACTTTTCGCAAGCAATCGTCATAGTAATTCTACATTTTGGTAATATCTCAGCCTACCCAACCCAATTTATGGACGAAATACATTTTATGGCTGCACACCCGAAGTAGTTATATATGTATGTGTGTGCATTTAAATGAGAAAAAAAGAAATGTTACCATGATATATACCTATTCACACTAAAAATATTACCGAAATTTTTGCAGAATTAAATACTATTGAAATTGGAGAATAAGTAAGAATGTATGATACGTTAAAATCCCTGTTTTTTCACAGCAGATCGCCATAAAAGCACCCGCGTGCCCATTGCGTTGCATTTAGCCAACTATGCCGTGGACATCGCCAGACATAAAGGGATCCCATAGCAATCTCCTAAAGGTAAAAACAAGAGTTCTGAATTTCCCGCTATGAAGAATTAAAGCGTTATTCGGGGCGTAGTGATGAAGTTGTTGTTTAGTTTTACGCACTATTGTTTTTAAAGGCCATAAAAGATTTCAGCTTCTGCTGGTCACCAAAATCCCTTCTCGAGTCACCCGATGCCGTTTTGTTTCCCGCACTCTGGAACGCGCCCGCCGCCAATTCCCTCCCCCACACAATAAAACGGCAAATTGCTCCTCCCGAATGTACAAAAGAAAGAGAAGCGTTTGCCGCCATCGAAATGCTCGTTTTGTTGTCGCCCCAAATGGTACAAATGGGTAACCATGGATACGATGCAAGTGAATTTCTAACAGTTTTTTTTATGTTTCTAGAGATGGAGAGAGTTGTGGCAGAGTGGGGTTGAGAGAATGTGTAAGTAACAATATGTTGCCAGTATCATGAATTCAATAGTTTTAATGCTGATATGAAATAATTAACCTATAGTTAAACCTATTAAATCAACACTTTCAGAAAGCTTTTATTACAAATGACGATAAATGTGAAACCCCTATTCCTATGCATCAGGGCGACTCGATGGAAGATTTGATATTTTCCGAAAATGGTATGGCGTTCCAACTTCATTCAGTTAAACCAAGTAAATTTCCTGGGCCGGAGAAAATACCCGTGCGAGTATTGAAAGTGAAAACGCGCCTTATTTAAAAATTACGGAAGGTGTAGTTCCTAAAGATTGGAAGGTGGCACACGTCACGCCCATGCATAAGGGCGGTGATAAAGAGAACCCCGATTCTTATAGGTCATTTTCCTTAATTTCATTATCGTGCAAGATACTGGAGCACATAATTTTTTACTTCTGGAATGCTCTATTTAGATATTCATTCATTGCTTAGCGGATGCCAGCATGGATTCCGGAGAGGTAGATCATGCGAAACGCAGCTCGGCTTGTTCGTGGATGATTTGTTGGGATGCGGAGAGAAAAATACTCAGGTCGATGCCATATTCATTTACTTCAGAAAGGCGTTCGATAAAGTATCTCATGAGAAATTAATTGCGAAGTTAGGACAATATGGTATCAATCCGAAAGTTGTCAGTAGAGTGAGAGATTTCCTCTTGAATAGAGAACAAATAGTTGTCATCGATGGAAAATACTCGTCCCCTGTTAATGTTGCGTCGGGTGTTCCTCAGGGAAGTGTTTTGGGCCCTCTACTTTTCTTAATCTATGTGAATGATATCTGCTCGGTAGTTAGTCGTAAAATTAAACTTTTTGCCGATGATACCGTTCTATATAAATAAATAAAAATCCAGGAGAACCATCAGTTGCTGCGTGAAGAATTTAGAGCCATTTCAACGTGGTGCAAAGAATGGCAAATTGAAATTAATCACACTAAATGTGCCGCAGTTACGTTCTGGAAAAGTAAAAACATAGAAGTAGGTTTCGAGTATAAAATAGATAGAATAAATATTCAAGTAGCCGAGTATGTTAAATATTTAGGAGTAACCATTTGTCGAGATCTTTCATGGGGCATGCACATTCGTCGAGTTATAGGTGCGGCCAACAAGAAACTGGCATTCATAGGTAGAATAGTACGGAGCACTACAAAAAGTACGCGAAACATGTTACTTATCACTGGTTAGACAACAAATGGAATACGCCTCATGCATATGGGATCCGTACGAGAAGGGACATATAATTCAATTAGAAAGAGTTCAGCGCAGAGCAGCCGGATTCGTAAAACAAAAGTACGAACATAAGGAAAGCGTCACTTCATAATTGAGGGATTTGAATTAGGTACCACTGGAGGATCGTAGATTGAACTCAAGGTTGCGGCTTCTGGAGAAATATAGATCGGAATATCAAAAAGACGAAGTTGATGATGATAAGATACGTGAGATCGATTGTAGGACGGAGCGTTATCTAGGCTCGTTCTTTCCAAGGACAATACGAGATCTTATTAAAGAAAATTTTAATCTGCGATAGACAATCGTTAGGTAGATTTTGGTGCATTGCACCCCCTGCCACCCACCAATTAGGTGAATTGCAGGGTAACATGTAGATGTAGATGGATAGACGGGGACTTCGAGGCGATCAATCCCTTGGATCGTCATTAGCCCGCGAGATAGCTTAAGTCCTTGGCTGTTCGAACCCTTTATCGACTCTGGAGCTTACCCTTCTCAGCGGGATATCCCTTGACCGCAGGGATGATTAAGCACGAATTAATCAAAACTTTTTAACGCCTTTCTAACTAGAATGAACTCCGTTTAACACTGTACGTAGTTTCTCGACTATGACGTCTTTTAAATAGCATTCTACAGCAAACATTAAGGAAATTGATATTTTCCACAATTAACTTTTCACCCCAGTTTTTTTAAACCGATATGCATTCTCCTCTTCTTATTTTTTTCTTGATGTAATCCATTATTGTATTTTATGGGTTTATAAAATAATACAATAATAATACACAAAAGCAATAAAACAGATAATATGTCAAATTCTATTAACACGAGGAAGACAACCTTAATCGTCTACTACCAACTGTGAACTGACGACTGACACTAATAGTACCTTCCCCTTATTAGGTTAGATTTCCCCCTGCGAATTGCATAGTGCACAGTTGGGAACCCCAAATCGGACATTATTTACCTTTCTCGAATATCCAGGCATAGTCATTCCACCTTTGCGGCCATGTGGCTGGAGGGCGACGGGGCTTATGTTAGTGTGGTGAGCGACACAGGAGTATTTCCCAGCAGACCTAACACAGTTTCCATTTAGAGCAAACCTCGTAAATATCTTGGGAGAGACTTTTGTAAACTGAAATAAGATACGTGCAGACAATGACCTCTGATACACCCTATATATTGCTCTGAATAAATGACAAAGCAAAAGAAAACAGAGCCGAGGACCCTACGAGCAAACAAATTAGCTCTCAAGAGGCGCCGAGATGAGAAAACTTATTACCTCAAGAGCGATATTCTTTCTGAGCCAACAAACAATCTATATCTTATGAGGGGCTAATTGCTTAGTCTCAGCGTTCTATAGAGATTTTTTAGAAGCCGCTATTCTACTGACTCACCTAAGTACCAAACCGGCTCGACAATGGATAATTTTTCCTTTCCAGGTTAGGTCCAAGCCCGACCCAAGACCATAAGCATACCAGCATTACCCGGCCCGACTACGGGCCGGGTTCTGGCCGAGCTTAGCCCGTTGGCCTATGCCCGACCAATGCAGACCTCTAGCATGCAATACGGCGCGACAGTAAATGACCGGATTTACTCTATTTAAATTAGTATATGTTAGGAAAGCGTTACCACCGCTAGATAGCATGCTATTTCATCATCCTAGATAGGAAAATGACGAGAACGTACAATATGTAACGCAGATGACAGAAGACGTCAGGCAACTTGCAAAACTTCACACAAATAGGCAACAAGAAAAGGACGACTTACGTCATATCCTCCTACATTGGGAGGAGATGTATAATCGTGGGGATTTATTGTGGGTGTGGTCTCCAATTCTACGTAAAGTTTTAAATAAAAAGCCATTAAAAATATATTGGTCCGTATGAGAAAATAAAACTTGTAAACGAAAAAGCACATCTGTACCACGGGAAACCGTCGTACACCCCTACTTGATATATATTAAAATTATATTGAAAGAAATGTATGCGGATTAATTCTTTCCAGAACTTCTTTCTAGTCATTGGAATACTCAATTATGTGAATTTTATATTTATTGCTTACTTTTTAGTGCATTTAAAAGTTGGTTTCATTAATTTTTATTTGAATATGAACTAAACAATTCACGCATACCTGCCATATTTTACGGGCAAGTATAGATATAAACTTAGGAAAAATAGTGATGGTGGTGGCAACAAGGTGATGGAGGAATCCCAGTGGACAATTACTGGGTTGGCGAGCCGATGAGAGGGTTGAAGTAGCATAAGATGACACAACAAAAAAAATTAAAGGCTTTCTAGGCTTGATCCTTTCTTCAGCGATAGAGAGTAACTAAAGCAAAGGGACACACTCGATAGGAGTGTGAGGGTGACAGGACAATGTGAGTAGTTAGGTGAATGGAGGAGACGGTAAGGGTGGATGGCCAATACGGTTAGCGGAGGTTAAGGTCAGGGGGAAAGAAAGAGTCAAGAAGATGTATGTGGGATAGTTCCCAATGCCGGAGGAGGGCGAGGGCGTCGTCAGGTAAGGCGCGAATAGCCCTTATATTGTTGCGACTATATAAGAAGACTGTGGGGATTGGCGTGTGATGCAACTGGGATGGGACGTCTGAGATTCCGGTGACCATTCATACGGAAATTTAAAGGGTTCCTAGGGAAACGCGGATCATTGGATGCGGGTGATTGGATAGTGATGTTGGTGGAGGGGCTGGTGAAAGAAGATGAGGATAGGTGGATTGGGCAAGTGAGGCAGCGAGGTTGGCCGCAGGGGTGAAACCCTATAGCAAGTGTAGTCTCCGAAAGAGAAGTCCTTTTTGAACATCAAATCCGTCAAGTCCATTAGGAAATGGGAAGAGTGTCTTGCGTTAGGTGATCTAGAATCCAGCGGTTTTCTGAGGACAGAGATTCTGTGATTGTGGGGGATATTTGTGTTGCGGGAGCAGACGTCGATAGTGGCCAAAATGGTATTAGGTGGGAGAGTGGAGGTAATTGAGGCATTGGAGAAAGTGGTCTTGGATGGGAATTTACGGATGAGAGGTTGTAGGTGGGAGTCCACCAATGCAAAGATGCGTTCTGTGGGGGAGTTGAAGCTCGCGACAATGGTGCGGCCAGGGATGTTGGTTCTATGGATATTTAGGAGATGGTAGGATGTGGGGGTGAGGAGTTTGTTGGGTATCATTAGAGCGATGGCAGAATTGGGAAGGCTTTCCTATTTTCCTTAAGAGCAAAGATAGGACGATATTTGGGAGGTGTAGTGGTATGTGGGGTTAGAGGTAAGGTGATGGTAAAAGGTTTCGTCTGAGAGTTGGCGCTCGACTTCCTCGTTATATATCAGTTTTCCTCGTCAAAAACTACTGGAAGCAGTCATCAATAATATGGAAGACAGGTTGATGTAAAGTGATCACTTAAAATCAGGAAATAAAGCAAAAAATAGTGATAGTAAAATTAATGAAATAGTAAGCACAGCCATATTGCTGGAATATTGATGAAGTTGTCCCTTGGAAAGCCGCTGAAGAAAAACTGTGTGAATTCAAAAAACTCTTTCATCATGAAATCAACATCAATTATTTCCGCGACTATGTGGAAAATGTTCTAAAAAATCGACACAACCATGAGATTCCAAGTACTGAACGAAGGGCAAAAAATATTATCAATACCCTTGCTGTCAGTTTTGCGGAGGCAGAAAGAGGGTTTTCTACAATGAATAATATTATCTTCAGATAAAAGAAGCCGCCTCAGTTCAGAATGTGGCAAATTTGATGACAATTAATATGATTGGCCTCCAATTGGACTCCTGGGACTCCACTCCTTCAGTTCAAACGTGGCTGATGACAACAGGGTGAAACATGGACGAAATAAACAGTATGATGATAATCAAGTAGCGATTTGGAAATATTTTAAGCAAAGTAAATAAATAATTTCAATAAAATATTTTAGATTTTTATTTTTCACTAAAATTTCTAAATCCCACCACTGTGTATATCGCTCTTCTCCCTATTAATGTGGTTTTAGGAGACAGTGCAATGTCAGCGTTCCGAGAAGGAACGTTAAGCAGTTGGCCCCTTGGTGCACTTCGTAAAGTGTAGGCTAATGCCGGCACCGGGTTTCCCTCCTCCAGGGCCGGCTTCAGACCGTAAGCAAGTGAGGCAATCGTCTCAGAGCGCAGGGTCGAGGGGGTGGCCTCATGCTGCGGCTGTTGACAGACTGACGCCGTTCCCTCTGAAAAAGTTTGGTCTTACAGCAGGGGTTGCAACCATGCTCAAACAGACACATTTGCGAAAACGGGAGGGAGGTTAACTGAACGATTTCTATGAGCCAGGCAATGTTCAGCTTCTCTCCAACACTTCTCAGCTTCTTTGTGAACCTGGAGTAACAGCCGTGTATCCCCACCACTAAGACCAACAACAAATTAACATGAATACGAATCGTATTTATTATTCGTTTTTCTAAATATCTATTAATGCAGCTTCAACATAGCATTGGAAATACTGAGGATGCAAGAGAAACACGCATAATATACCCCATGGCCGCCAATCTGACTTGTTTCCGCTAAATCTGGCGGGTTTTGGAGTCGCTTAGAGGAAAAAACTATCATCTAGCGGGTAGCTGGAAATCTAGCGTGAAAAATGTAACTTTTGTCTTTTTCTGGTGGAATTTGAGAGTTGAAAGTGTTAAGGCATTCCTACATAGCAAACGATTGCAAGGCAGTGATTGTAAGGTCCCTAAACATGGGTGGATAGAGGAGTCTGTTAGCATGCAAAGGAGACAACGAGTGGATTTTGAGGAGATGTTTTCTAAGAAATTTTCAAACCCCATTTGGGAAACGCAGAACGCTTTTTACGCATTAGTTTCACAAGGGTTGTGTTCGAAGCAAGACTGAGAGTGCGTCAGTGTTTTTTGGATTTGGATTTAAGATTTGTAGTTTGTAAATTATAACTCGTTACTATTTTCATCAGATATAATGAAATCGTATTTTAAAGTTTTTGCTTAGTATATTTAGTTTATTTTGAACGGTGCACTTATTAAGGAAAATAATTGGTTCCGGGATTGATTGGTTTCTTTACAATAATAACTTTCGTTTCTTACGATTTCATCTAAATTTCCCTGGCGTCAAATATGCCGTATTTTGTAAGTCATAATTTAAATAGATCACCTTTTAATACTAATATTTTTCTCAAATACTAATCCAACGTGATCACTGTTGCTGTTTATAAATAAGGATACATGATTAGCGAAAGAGTTTGAATTTAACCTAAAGAGAGCTTTAATTTTTAAAATAGCTATATTGCTAGAGTTTTAATATTTTTATGATCAGTGGAGTTCCGTCACAGTGGTTTTAAATTACTAATAAACAACGATTGTCTGTAATTTAATTTGAGCGCATATGATGACAGAAAAACTTCATAATTTCCTCTCTGCTTCAACTAAACAGTGGGAACTACATATTAACACTCCGACGGCGGTGATCATTTTTCTGACACGGACAGCGGTGATGGGTCCTCGAGGATCCATACCCATTTTTTTTCCTTTTTTAACCGAACTACTAGTATAGGGATATTATTTATAAATCGAATTATTTTTTTATCCATTCTTATTTAAAATAATAATTAGTTAACAATTATTAAATATTTAGTGTAATTAATAACGCCGATATTCTAACAGAAGTAATTTTTAAAATGAAAAACATTTCATAATTAAAATTAATGGTGATTAATTACGTATTTATAGTTAAATAATAAGAAAAAATATTTAGGAATGTTAAATAAACAATTATAAGTTATAATAGGTATTAATTCTACTTTTATTGCACAAATAAGTTACAGATATTTCTGTGAATAAAAATACAAGGATGAAAGTTTATGGCAAAAAAATTTACAAACTTTTACATAAATATTTATAAAAAGCCATGCTGGTAAATGATGTATTATAATAATGATACAAATTTGTATCATAAGAAATTATTTTACAGTAAAGACAAACAAAAATGATTTAACTTGAATCTCCAGTCCCTGAGAATGAGGAGCACGTATTACACAGGATTTTCTTCTCTTTACTGGAGTGGTTTTTGCATACAAAGTTGGAGCAATTATCACAGAACAAAGTGTACTTATTTTCTCCAGAGCACAAGTAACACCTTCCTCTTTTCCTTCTTCCAACTAGACCCACTTCTGGTGTTCTTTCTTGAAGGATTGGCTTCATAACATTAGCTCTCCCTGTCAACTCAATTGCTCGAATGATGGACTTATGATAATATTTTCCTCGTAATTCCTCAATTGTAGTTGCTCTTCTTTCAATGTTTTCTTTGACCAATTCCATTCCTAAAGCTTCCAAGAATTCTTTCCTTGACATTCTTATACTTTTTTCTGTAAATAAATCATTATTTTTGGACCAAATTACAAAATCATTATACGCTGCAATGTCCAAAAAGTTTTAAAAAAGGACTAACGGCCATCTTCTAATAGCTCAAGAACACGAGTACTCTCTGTCTAGTATATCCAAAATATCTACCCCGATTTTCGTTTGATTATAAAATAAATTTATGGCCGGCTTGAAATTGTATTCTTCACCGGAAATTTCATGGTCATGTTCCATTGACGACAAGAGTAATTTACATTTTTTGGGCTTGGGAATGTATGAAGCCAGAGTAAGATCACCAGTAAATAAAAATTTCGATGAATATACTTCCCTGCCATGAGTTGAAATCAATGTGGTTGCGGTTCTTCCTCATTGTGCCAACAACTGTAATTTTATTTTTCAATAGGTACTCTGCCAAACTTAAGTCCGTGAAAAAATTGTCTGTCGTGATGTTACGTTCACTTCCATACCAATATTCACATAATTGTTTTACTACACGCTGGGACTGTTACTTTACAGCAGCGTTTCCGACTTTTCCAAGGTATACATCAAAGTTGCAACAAAAATAATTCAGTGCGTCACATAACATCCATACTTTTATGCCGTATTTCTTGGGCTTGTTGGGCATATACACTCGGAAATGACAGCGCCCACGGAAGGAAACAAGCTGCTCGTCAATCGTCCTGTTCTCAGAAGGGTCGTATGATTTTCTGCAATTGTTTCCAAAAAATTCAGCAACATCACGAAATGCAGCAAATTTATCGTTTTCTCTTCTGGAAGCACGGGTTTCAATGTCGTCAAAAAGAATGAACTTCATTATATCTCGAAAGCGATCCCTAGCCATGGCCGCCATATATATATATATATAGGTCTTGAAAAGATATAGTTCGAGTTCCACAATGAACAGATTTCTTCCTTCGACTCAAGAAATCTTCCTGAGAAAAGTAGAATACCAATGTAAGCTTTTAGCTCGACCCTATTAACATTATCCCAAGTAATTTGAGCGTCTGTGTGGTCTTGGTTATACAAATCGTAGTAGTCTCTTCCTTTTGTGTTCGTACTTGACAATATCAAATCCATAATATCATTTGAAATGAATAATTCAAAATACTCAAACTGAGATTTGGCATTTTTGCTGTACTGAGTTACATTATTCACATTATGTACGATGTTTTCAGGCCGAGTTCGGCTAGCTCGTGAAGAGACATACTTCCAAGTCCGGCCTGCTACTTCTTCATTCCGATCGTCTGCTTCAGAATCAGAATTTACGCCCAAATCAAATTCGTCTTCTTCACTCTTATCCCCCTCAACGTCCCTATCATCATCGCAGCTAAGATCACTTATATCACTAGCATTATCATAAAAAGTTTCTTTGTCATTCTTTTCACGAATAAAAACCTCAGTTAAATATTCAGAAACTGGAAAACAGTGAGAATCAGGTTTCTGCAGTATGTTTGTGCGGTATGAGTAAAAGGACATGTACGGCGGTGATGGGTCCTCGGGGACCCACTCAAATATATACATCCGTTAAACCAAGATTATCATGTAAAAAGAATAAGTTCGTCGAAAAGTAGGCTTAGAATATGTTTGTCAAGGACTACTTAAAGCACGGAAGCCATATCATTATTATTTTTTAAGGTTCTCAATAAAATATACTTTCTGGGTCCTTAGGGACCCGATCACCGCCGCCGGAGTGTTAAGTATGTTTTCAAGATGAACTTAAAAACCTTGAGTGACACCCGATGAGAGAGTCGTATCAACGCCTTAAAGCCATTGAGATATCAAATCGGAGGAGTTTACGATGCTCTCTTTTAGATATTGAATGACAATTCACGTTATTCTGCCTCTAGAATTTATACCAAGTATTTAGCCAAAAAAATAAAAAATTCAAATTTATTTGTTCGCGGATAGTTTGGTACGACATTCTATTTAAGATAAATTGAGTACGTAAATTGTTGCAAAGTCCATCCGTGGATGTGTCTTGTATAACTTGAGTGAGCTGAAGAACATGAATATAAACAAATTCATATCATTGTAAGAATTTGAAGATAGTACTGAGTTGCACCTGCAGAAAAGTCATTTTCCAAGTTAAAAATTATCAAGAACAATTTACGTACAACATTGTCTGACGATCGTTTATGTCCATAAAAAGTGATATTATGGAATCTTTAAAATACGATGATATAATTGATGACTTTGAATCCAAAAATTCCGAAGGGCGGCTTTTAAATAAAGAAAATAAAAGACGAGATTTGTTTTACAGTATTTTTATTTAAATACTTGTAATTTTGTAAATATCTGACTAATAGCTTACCTTTAAAATGTTAATCGACGGAACATGAGGGGGAGCGGGCGGGCAATTATTTCCCCCCCCATGGCGGCGAAATATCAGAAGACGGCCCTGCCTAACAATCCATATAATGCCATAGAGACAAGAAAAATAAGACGCAGTCATTACTCTATGACATTGAGTTTACTTATTTATTAACTTACAGTTATCGGTAGACGCGGGTGTAGCAATGATTGAAATACTCGTAAATAGTTTCAAGTATTGCGGGTTAGATTCTTGGCCGTGGTCGATGATATTTTACTGCTAAAATTATGAAAAGTATTAATTTGGCAAGAAAGTGGTCGTCGGTCTCAGGGCGGCGAAATGTCTGAAGTCGGCCCTGCCCTCCTCCCTTCTGAGTGTTTGTCCAGTTCATGCCACTGCAAAATGACTCGACGTACTTAAAAAATAAATTTCTACATATTTCCCTCTTGAAGAACGGCCTAATTGTTTTAAATTTCAATCATACATGTACGTTACAAATTGTTTGCAAACAGAGTTAGCTAAATTTAAAAAAGACCTAAATGAAAAACCGTTCTGTATATGTGATTTCCAACTTTCCTTCTCTAAAATGTTTTTAGTAAAATATCACCACTTATGCGGATCAAGTCAGAAAAATTAAGCTTCTAAGCAAGCGTGAGTCAACATAAAAGGAGACAATAGAGCTGGCGAATTTACATTAATATTCTTCCAAATATGTCATTGAAATATTAAAAATATAAACGATCAAACGCTAAAAGTTGTGGGGATGGATTTACGCGCGAAGTGATTTTCTCGTGGTCATTTGTGTACGGCTGGTTCAAGAGTAAGAAACCGAAATAATTTGCATATTCTTTTTGCAAGTGGTAAGACCGTGAATGTAGTCTATCATAAAATATTTTAAATGGTTTTCGTCTTGCTTTTCAAAATGATGGTGATCGAAGGACAAACAAGATTAAGTCATGAGTGATGATTGGTACCCATCAAATGAAGCTTTTCTAAATATTAATCACAAATTCCCTTGGCAAAGAACGGGTTGTTCTGATAGTATATCTATATATGTTCTCAATCCTACTACAATGAGTTTAAGTTTTGTCCCGCTTGATTTTTCTGCTTGAAATATAAAAAATATGACACTACATTTTTGCAGGCCCCTTAAAGACTATAAAATAATTGATTGTATTTTATTATGTAAATTTAATATACATTTGATCTGTTAATATTTTTATGAGATGATAAAAGAGGATCCAAATTTGATTAAGGCAGATAGAATAACTCTAAATTATGACTGAAAAAACCTTTGGTTACTTGATTCTAATACTGTTAAATTAATCATGAAATATATAAGTAAAATACGGTAATGAGTTACTTAAACATTACCGTTGACCTTAAAAATCTCTTATTTTTATACCATTTAAAAGGATTGCAAATATTTAGTGTCAATTTTTTTATATTTCAAGCTCAAAAATCAAGCAGGACAAAATAAAATCTCATGGTAACTTGAATGAAAACCTATTGGTGTCATGTCACCTCTTGATACATAATAGCGTTTAAATGTGGCAAAAAGCGCGGGAAACATCCACTTTGTTGGTACCTTTGAGCGAAAAATATCAACTTCCTTAATGTTTGCTGTAGAATGCTATTTAAAAGACGTCATAGTCGAGAAACTACGTACAGTGTTAAACGGAGTTCATTCTAGTTAGAAAGGCGTTAAAAAGTTTTGATTAATTCGTGCTTAATCATCCCTGCGGTCAGAGGATACTCCGCTGGGAAGGGTGACCTTGGGCGAAATGTTTCTTTAAACTCAAAGTTTTTCGATTTAAATGCTCATTTTCCAGGCGGCAACCAAGTTAATATCTTAATTATTGTCCTCTTCAAAGGGAGAAAGCTACGTAAAGATTGACGCAAGGAAAATCCACGCCGTGGCGCGTCGTAGAGGAAGAATATCCAACGCCAAGATAAAGGGTACCAATGTCAAATGAGTTTTAAGGAATATTGGAACATTGTTATCTTTTACCATTAACATTGGAAGATTTACCTCAATATAAATCGATACTTCTACTTATATTTGTTCGGTAACCAAGATGTTTTTTATTGTTTAAATTTTGGTTAATATTATTGACATCATCCACATAATTTTATTGCTTCTTTAAAGACTTCGGTGCATATATCCATATGAATATAAGTATTACGTTAATGCATAATTATATTAATGGTAAAACTTTCCAGTACACTACATAAAATAGTATATGTTAAGGTAAACATCGCTTGCGACAGCGCGGGGCCCAGAGCAATAAAAATCGTTTGCTACTTAAAATACTCTTTCCAGAGTGAATCCGGGCGTTTCAGCTAGTTATATATAAGATATACTATCAGAACAACCCGTTCTTTGCCAAGGGAATTTGTGATTAATATTTAGAAAAGCTTCATTTGATGGGTACCAATCATCACTCATGACTTAATCTTGTTTGTCCTTCGATCACCATCATTTTGAAAAGCAAGACGAAAACCATTTAAAATATTTTATGATAGACTACATTCACGGTCTTACCACTTGCAAAAAGAATATGCAAATTATTTCGGTTTCTTACTCTTGAACCAGCCGTACACAAATGACCACGAGAAAATCACTTCGCGCGTAAATCCATCCCCACAACTTTTAGCGTTTGATCGTTTATATTTTTAATATTTCAATGACATATTTGGAAGAATATTAATGTAAATTCGCCAGCTCTATTGTCTCCTTTTATGTTGACTCACGCTTGCTTAGAAGCTTAATTTTTCTGACTTGATCCGCATAAGTGGTGATATTTTACTAAAAACATTTTAGAGAAGGAAAGTTGGAAATCACATATACAGAACGGTTTTTCATTTAGGTCTTTTTTAAATTTAGCTAACTCTGTTTGCAAACAATTTGTAACGTACATGTATGATTGAAATTTAAAACAATTAGGCCGTTCTTCAAGAGGGAAATATGTAGAAATTTATTTTTTAAGTACGTCGAGTCATTTTGCAGTGGCATGAACTGGACAAACACTCAGAAGGGAGGAGGGCAGGGCCGACTTCAGACATTTCGCCGCCCTGAGACCGACGACCACTTTCTTGCCAAATTAATACTTTTCATAATTTTAGCAGTAAAATATCATCGACCACGGCCAAGAATCTAACCCGCAATACTTGAAACTATTTACGAGTATTTCAATCATTGCTACACCCGCGTCTACCGATAACTGTAAGTTAATAAATAAGTAAACTCAATGTCATAGAGTAATGACTGCGTCTTATTTTTCTTGTCTCTATGGCATTATATGGATTGTTAGGCAGGGCCGTCTTCTGATATTTCGCCGCCATGGGGGGGGAAATAATTGCCCGCCCGCTCCCCCTCATGTTCCGTCGATTAACATTTTAAAGGTAAGCTATTAGTCAGATATTTACAAAATTACAAGTATTTAAATAAAAATACTGTAAAACAAATCTCGTCTTTTATTTTCTTTATTTAAAAGCCGCCCTTCGGAATTTTTGGATTCAAAGTCATCAATTATATCATCGTATTTTAAAGATTCCATAATATCACTTTTTATGGACATAAACGATCGTCAGACAATGTTGTACGTAAATTGTTCTTGATAATTTTTAACTTGGAAAATGACTTTTCTGCAGGTGCAACTCAGTACTATCTTCAAATTCTTACAATGATATGAATTTGTTTATATTCATGTTCTTCAGCTCACTCAAGTTATACAAGACACATCCACGGATGGACTTTGCAACAATTTACGTACTCAATTTATCTTAAATAGAATGTCGTACCAAACTATCCGCGAACAAATAAATTTGAATTTTTTATTTTTTTGGCTAAATACTTGGTATAAATTCTAGAGGCAGAATAACGTGAATTGTCATTCAATATCTAAAAGAGAGCATCGTAAACTCCTCCGATTTGATATCTCAATGGCTTTAAGGCGTTGATACGACTCTCTCATCGGGTGTCACTCAAGGTTTTTAAGTTCATCTTGAAAACATACTTAACACTCCGGCGGCGGTGATCGGGTCCCTAAGGACCCAGAAAGTATATTTTATTGAGAACCTTAAAAAATAATAATGATATGGCTTCCGTGCTTTAAGTAGTCCTTGACAAACATATTCTAAGCCTACTTTTCGACGAACTTATTCTTTTTACATGATAATCTTGGTTTAACGGATGTATATATTTGAGTGGGTCCCCGAGGACCCATCACCGCCGTACATGTCCTTTTACTCATACCGCACAAACATACTGCAGAAACCTGATTCTCACTGTTTTCCAGTTTCTGAATATTTAACTGAGGTTTTTATTCGTGAAGAGAATGACAAAGAAACTTTTTATGATAATGCTAGTGATATAAGTGATCTTAGCTGCGATGATGATAGGGACGTTGAGGGGGATAAGAGTGAAGAAGACGAATTTGATTTGGGCGTAAATTCTGATTCTGAAGCAGACGATCGGAATGAAGAAGTAGCAGGCCGGACTTGGAAGTATGTCTCTTCACGAGCTAGCCGAACTCGGCCTGAAAACATCGTACATAATGTGAATAATGTAACTCAGTACAGCAAAAATGCCAAATCTCAGTTTGAGTATTTTGAATTATTCATTTCAAATGATATTATGGATTTGATATTGTCAAGTACGAACACAAAAGGAAGAGACTACTACGATTTGTATAACCAAGACCACACAGACGCTCAAATTACTTGGGATAATGTTAATAGGGTCGAGCTAAAAGCTTACATTGGTATTCTACTTTTCTCAGGAAGATTTCTTGAGTCGAAGGAAGAAATCTGTTCATTGTGGAACTCGAACTATATCTTTTCAAGACCTATATATATATATATATGGCGGCCATGGCTAGGGATCGCTTTCGAGATATAATGAAGTTCATTCTTTTTGACGACATTGAAACCCGTGCTTCCAGAAGAGAAAACGATAAATTTGCTGCATTTCGTGATGTTGCTGAATTTTTTGGAAACAATTGCAGAAAATCATACGACCCTTCTGAGAACAGGACGATTGACGAGCAGCTTGTTTTCTTCCGTGGGCGCTGTCATTTCCGAGTGTATATGCCCAACAAGCCCAAGAAATACGGCATAAAAGTATGGATGTTATGTGACGCACTGAATTATTTTTGTTGCAACTTTGATGTATACCTTGGAAAAGTCGGAAACGCTGCTGTAAAGTAACAGTCCCAGCGTGTAGTAAAACAATTATGTGAATATTGGTATGGAAGTGAACGTAACATCACGACAGACAATTTTTTCACGGACTTAAGTTTGGCAGAGTACCTATTGAAAAATAAAATTACAGTTGTTGGCACAATGAGGAAGAACCGCAACCACATTGATTTCAACTCATGGCAGGGAAGTATATTCATCGAAATTTTTATTTACTGGTGATCTTACTCTGGCTTCATACATTCCCAAGCCCAAAAAATGTAAATTACTCTTGTCGTCAATGGAACATGACCATGAAATTTCCGGTGAAGAATACAATTTCAAGCCGGCCATAAATTTATTTTATAATCAAACGAAAATCGGGGTAGATATTTTGGATATACTAGACAGAGAGTACTCGTGTTCTTGAGCTATTAGAAGATGGCCGTTAGTCCTTTTTTAAAACTTTTTGGACATTGCAGCGTATAATGATTTTGTAATTTGGTCCAAAAATAATGATTTATTTACAGAAAAAAGTATAAGAATGTCAAGGAAAGAATTCTTGGAAGCTTTAGGAATGGAATTGGTCAAAGAAAACATTGAAAGAAGAGCAACTACAATTGAGGAATTACGAGGAAAATATTATCATAAGTCCATCATTCGAGCAATTGAGTTGACAGGGAGAGCTAATGTTATGAAGCCAATCCTTCAAGAAAGAACACCAGAAGTGGGTCTAGTTGGAAGAAGGAAAAGAGGAAGGTGTTACTTGTGCTCTGGAGAAAATAAGTACACTTTGTTCTGTGATAATTGCTCCAACTTTGTATGCAAAAACCACTCCAGTAAAGAGAAGAAAATCCTGTGTAATACGTGCTCCTCATTCTCAGGGACTGGAGATTCAAGTTAAATCATTTTTGTTTGTCTTTACTGTAAAATAATTTCTTATGATACAAATTTGTATCATTATTATAATACATCATTTACCAGCATGGCTTTTTATAAATATTTATGTAAAAGTTTGTAAATTTTTTTGCCATAAACTTTCATCCTTGTATTTTTATTCACAGAAATATCTGTAACTTATTTGTGCAATAAAAGTAGAATTAATACCTATTATAACTTATAATTGTTTATTTAACATTCCTAAATATTTTTTCTTATTATTTAACTATAAATACGTAATTAATCACCATTAATTTTAATTATGAAATGTTTTTCATTTTAAAAATTACTTCTGTTAGAATATCGGCGTTATTAATTACACTAAATATTTAATAATTGTTAACTAATTATTATTTTAAATAAGAATGGATAAAAAAATAATTCGATTTATAAATAATATCCCTATACTAGTAGTTCGGTTAAAAAAGGAAAAAAAATGGGTATGGATCCTCGAGGACCCATCACCGCTGTCCGTGTCAGAAAAATGATCACCGCCGTCGGAGTGTTAATATGTAGTTCCCACTGTTTAGTTGAAGCAGAGAGGAAATTATGAAGTTTTTCTGTCATCATATGCGCTCAAATTAAAT
Source organism: Tanypteryx hageni (assembly GCA_028673005.1). Classification (NCBI taxonomy): domain Eukaryota; kingdom Metazoa; phylum Arthropoda; class Insecta; order Odonata; family Petaluridae; genus Tanypteryx; species Tanypteryx hageni. The sequence continues at coordinate 7,137,253 of CM054112.1, forward strand.
TACAGACAATAGTTGTTTATTAGTAATTTAAAACCACTGTGACGGAACTCCACTGATCATAAAAATATTAAAACTCTAGCAATATAGCTATTTTAAAAATTAAAGCTCTCTTTAGGTTAAATTCAAACTCTTTCGCTAATCATGTATCCTTATTTATAAACAGCAACAGTGATCACGTTGGATTAGTATTTGAGAAAAATATTAGTATTAAAAGGTGATCTATTTAAATTATGACTTACAAAATACGGCATATTTGACGCCAGGGAAATTTAGATGAAATCGTAAGAAACGAAAGTTATTATTGTAAAGAAACCAATCAATCCCGGAACCAATTATTTTCCTTAATAAGTGCACCGTTCAAAATAAACTAAATATACTAAGCAAAAACTTTAAAATACGATTTCATTATATCTGATGAAAATAGTAACGAGTTATAATTTACAAACTACAAATCTTAAATCCAAATCCAAAAAACACTGACGCACTCTCAGTCTTGCTTCGAACACAACCCTTGTGAAACTAATGCGTAAAAAGCGTTCTGCGTTTCCCAAATGGGGTTTGAAAATTTCTTAGAAAACATCTCCTCAAAATCCACTCGTTGTCTCCTTTGCATGCTAACAGACTCCTCTATCCACCCATGTTTAGGGACCTTACAATCACTGCCTTGCAATCGTTTGCTATGTAGGAATGCCTTAACACTTTCAACTCTCAAATTCCACCAGAAAAAGACAAAAGTTACATTTTTCACGCTAGATTTCCAGCTACCCGCTAGATGATAGTTTTTTCCTCTAAGCGACTCCAAAACCCGCCAGATTTAGCGGAAACAAGTCAGATTGGCGGCCATGGGGTATATTATGCGTGTTTCTCTTGCATCCTCAGTATTTCCAATGCTATGTTGAAGCTGCATTAATAGATATTTAGAAAAACGAATAATAAATACGATTCGTATTCATGTTAATTTGTTGTTGGTCTTAGTGGTGGGGATACACGGCTGTTACTCCAGGTTCACAAAGAAGCTGAGAAGTGTTGGAGAGAAGCTGAACATTGCCTGGCTCATAGAAATCGTTCAGTTAACCTCCCTCCCGTTTTCGCAAATGTGTCTGTTTGAGCATGGTTGCAACCCCTGCTGTAAGACCAAACTTTTTCAGAGGGAACGGCGTCAGTCTGTCAACAGCCGCAGCATGAGGCCACCCCCTCGACCCTGCGCTCTGAGACGATTGCCTCACTTGCTTACGGTCTGAAGCCGGCCCTGGAGGAGGGAAACCCGGTGCCGGCATTAGCCTACACTTTACGAAGTGCACCAAGGGGCCAACTGCTTAACGTTCCTTCTCGGAACGCTGACATTGCACTGTCTCCTAAAACCACATTAATAGGGAGAAGAGCGATATACACAGTGGTGGGATTTAGAAATTTTAGTGAAAAATAAAAATCTAAAATATTTTATTGAAATTATTTATTTACTTTGCTTAAAATATTTCCAAATCGCTACTTGATTATCATCATACTGTTTATTTCGTCCATGTTTCACCCTGTTGTCATCAGCCACGTTTGAACTGAAGGAGTGGAGTCCCAGGAGTCCAATTGGAGGCCAATCATATTAATTGTCATCAAATTTGCCACATTCTGAACTGAGGCGGCTTCTTTTATCTGAAGATAATATTATTCATTGTAGAAAACCCTCTTTCTGCCTCCGCAAAACTGACAGCAAGGGTATTGATAATATTTTTTGCCCTTCGTTCAGTACTTGGAATCTCATGGTTGTGTCGATTTTTTAGAACATTTTCCACATAGTCGCGGAAATAATTGATGTTGATTTCATGATGAAAGAGTTTTTTGAATTCACACAGTTTTTCTTCAGCGGCTTTCCAAGGGACAACTTCATCAATATTCCAGCAATATGGCTGTGCTTACTATTTCATTAATTTTACTATCACTATTTTTTGCTTTATTTCCTGATTTTAAGTGATCACTTTACATCAACCTGTCTTCCATATTATTGATGACTGCTTCCAGTAGTTTTTGACGAGGAAAACTGATATATAACGAGGAAGTCGAGCGCCAACTCTCAGACGAAACCTTTTACCATCACCTTACCTCTAACCCCACATACCACTACACCTCCCAAATATCGTCCTATCTTTGCTCTTAAGGAAAATAGGAAAGCCTTCCCAATTCTGCCATCGCTCTAATGATACCCAACAAACTCCTCACCCCCACATCCTACCATCTCCTAAATATCCATAGAACCAACATCCCTGGCCGCACCATTGTCGCGAGCTTCAACTCCCCCACAGAACGCATCTTTGCATTGGTGGACTCCCACCTACAACCTCTCATCCGTAAATTCCCATCCAAGACCACTTTCTCCAATGCCTCAATTACCTCCACTCTCCCACCTAATACCATTTTGGCCACTATCGACGTCTGCTCCCGCAACACAAATATCCCCCACAATCACAGAATCTCTGTCCTCAGAAAACCGCTGGATTCTAGATCACCTAACGCAAGACACTCTTCCCATTTCCTAATGGACTTGACGGATTTGATGTTCAAAAAGGACTTCTCTTTCGGAGACTACACTTGCTATAGGGTTTCACCCCTGCGGCCAACCTCGCTGCCTCACTTGCCCAATCCACCTATCCTCATCTTCTTTCACCAGCCCCTCCACCAACATCACTATCCAATCACCCGCATCCAATGATCCGCGTTTCCCTAGGAACCCTTTAAATTTCCGTATGAATGGTCACCGGAATCTCAGACGTCCCATCCCAGTTGCATCACACGCCAATCCCCACAGTCTTCTTATATAGTCGCAACAATATAAGGGCTATTCGCGCCTTACCTGACGACGCCCTCGCCCTCCTCCGGCATTGGGAACTATCCCACATACATCTTCTTGACTCTTTCTTTCCCCCTGACCTTAACCTCCGCTAACCGTATTGGCCATCCACCCTTACCGTCTCCTCCATTCACCTAACTACTCACATTGTCCTGTCACCCTCACACTCCTATCGAGTGTGTCCCTTTGCTTTAGTTACTCTCTATCGCTGAAGAAAGGATCAAGCCTAGAAAGCCTTTAATTTTTTTTGTTGTGTCATCTTATGCTACTTCAACCCTCTCATCGGCTCGCCAACCCAGTAATTGTCCACTGGGATTCCTCCATCACCTTGTTGCCACCACCATCACTATTTTTCCTAAGTTTATATCTATACTTGCCCGTAAAATATGGCAGGTATGCGTGAATTGTTTAGTTCATATTCAAATAAAAATTAATGAAACCAACTTTTAAATGCACTAAAAAGTAAGCAATAAATATAAAATTCACATAATTGAGTATTCCAATGACTAGAAAGAAGTTCTGGAAAGAATTAATCCGCATACATTTCTTTCAATATAATTTTAATATATATCAAGTAGGGGTGTACGACGGTTTCCCGTGGTACAGATGTGCTTTTTCGTTTACAAGTTTTATTTTCTCATACGGACCAATATATTTTTAATGGCTTTTTATTTAAAACTTTACGTAGAATTGGAGTCCACACCCACAATAAATCCCCACGATTATACATCTCCTCCCAATGTAGGAGGATATGACGTAAGTCGTCCTTTTCTTGTTGCCTATTTGTGTGAAGTTTTGCAAGTTGCCTGACGTCTTCTGTCATCTGCGTTACATATTGTACGTTCTCGTCATTTTCCTATCTAGGATGATGAAATAGCATGCTATCTAGCGGTGGTAACGCTTTCCTAACATATACTAATTTAAATAGAGTAAATCCGGTCATTTACTGTCGCGCCGTATTGCATGCTAGAGGTCTGCATTGGTCGGGCATAGGCCAACGGGCTAAGCTCGGCCAGAACCCGGCCCGTAGTCGGGCCGGGTAATGCTGGTATGCTTATGGTCTTGGGTCGGGCTTGGACCTAACCTGGAAAGGAAAAATTATCCATTGTCGAGCCGGTTTGGTACTTAGGTGAGTCAGTAGAATAGCGGCTTCTAAAAAATCTCTATAGAACGCTGAGACTAAGCAATTAGCCCCTCATAAGATATAGATTGTTTGTTGGCTCAGAAAGAATATCGCTCTTGAGGTAATAAGTTTTCTCATCTCGGCGCCTCTTGAGAGCTAATTTGTTTGCTCGTAGGGTCCTCGGCTCTGTTTTCTTTTGCTTTGTCATTTATTCAGAGCAATATATAGGGTGTATCAGAGGTCATTGTCTGCACGTATCTTATTTCAGTTTACAAAAGTCTCTCCCAAGATATTTACGAGGTTTGCTCTAAATGGAAACTGTGTTAGGTCTGCTGGGAAATACTCCTGTGTCGCTCACCACACTAACATAAGCCCCGTCGCCCTCCAGCCACATGGCCGCAAAGGTGGAATGACTATGCCTGGATATTCGAGAAAGGTAAATAATGTCCGATTTGGGGTTCCCAACTGTGCACTATGCAATTCGCAGGGGGAAATCTAACCTAATAAGGGGAAGGTACTATTAGTGTCAGTCGTCAGTTCACAGTTGGTAGTAGACGATTAAGGTTGTCTTCCTCGTGTTAATAGAATTTGACATATTATCTGTTTTATTGCTTTTGTGTATTATTATTGTATTATTTTATAAACCCATAAAATACAATAATGGATTACATCAAGAAAAAAATAAGAAGAGGAGAATGCATATCGGTTTAAAAAAACTGGGGTGAAAAGTTAATTGTGGAAAATATTTGAGGTTTTTCGTAACAAAGAAATGAACGAAGATGTGAATGCAGTCTATTGTATAAAGTGCAAGCCTCTCTTCCGATATAGTGATGTGAAGATTGGAAATTCACGCTTAAGTCGGCATGTGTGTAAATATGAAATGAGTGGACGACAGCAGTCCATTGAAGGTCATGTAAATAAACCTAAAAACAAAGTTTCCAAGGATTTGAAGGAGCAGGTGACAAAAAGTTGTGAAGTTGTATTGCAAGGATTTCAGGCCGTTTGACATTGTTACTGGGCAAGAGTTTTTATAATATTCCGTTTTTACTTAAATTGGTTGCACTACATGCGTATTTGGATGTCCATGATATTTTACCTCATTCCTCAGTGCTTTCTAGTAATATAGAGTTTGAAGCTGATACCCTACGTAAATCTCTTTTCCCCATATTTGAAAAAGCAGTCAATTTACGGGGGTGTGGTGTATCAACGGACACGTGGGCTGATGATTTTCGAAATATTGCTTACACTACTTTCACTTTTCACATTTTAGACAATAACTGGAAACTCATGAGCAGGGTTATGTTTACTTGTGAGTTTCCCGATGAAAAGAAAACAAAGGAAAATACTATATATAAGATTTGTCGAATAGTTGTATTAAGCTTCAAATCTGGCAGTTTTTCAAAGTTTGTGTTTGTGAAAGATCGGGTATCTAACATTATCAGCGCTCTTCAATTGTACACTAGACAATGTTGCTCCTCTCATTTTATAAACACACTATTAAGACACATTTTCAAGAGAATTTTTAGAAGTAAGCCTCATATATATATATATATATATATATATATATATATATATATATATATATATATATATATATATTGCTACAACTGAAACTAAATCTCTTGTAACATATCTTGAAAAATCTGAGCAAATGAAAAATTTGTCAAAAACATTACATAAAGATTGCGAAACACGTTTTTACAGTAGAATTTAGATGTACGAGTCCCTTAATGAAGCATACGAAAAATTGAGAATCATTTGAGATGTCCAGAGGAAGAACAAAGAATAGCCCATTTACCGCAGGAAACGTTATCAATGTTAGTAAATTTTCTAAAACCATTTAAAGAGGCTTCATTAGAACTAGGAGATACATATCCAACCCTTCCTTTGGTTCTGCTAGTTAAAGTAAGTCTACCCAACCACCTCACAATACAGCCAGATCACCCTGATATCATACTCGGGAGAGCAAGTAGTGAACATAGCAAGCAATATTATTCAACTTTCCTCCACTAAGAAATTAAAAATTGTTGACTTCAGCGGATTTGAAGATACCCCTGTTCAGACTATTGTTCAAGATGACGAAATAGTGATATATACACGACTAGATGTTGGCCAAAAAGAACTGCTAGGTTGGTGGAAGAATAATGAAGCAAAGTTTCTACTGCTGTTGCCTGTGATAAGACATATTCTACCTGTTCCAGCCACAAGCTCAAGTAGCAAACGAAACTTCAGCTTAGCAGGCTGCGTAGTGCAAGAGCGTCGAAAAAGTCTGAGTAGTGAGACCGTCGATTCCGTCTTGTTCCTCCATAGTAACGGATTAAAAGCAGGAAGGCGCGCAGGATGTCCATTGTGAGCGGAGAAAGCGTCAAATTTCGGTGAGTATAGTTTTTGTTAGTTGAAAGTTGTATAGATTGCGAATTAGGTAAAAACTTTAATTAATTCTGCACTGTGAAATTAATAATGTGTGTATATATCACGATGGAGGAAAAGAAGAAAACGCCTGGTTAAACTGGAAATCGAATTTTCACTTTTTTCATAAATTCCAGTTAATTACTTTTCCCAAGTTTAATATTTATATTTATGAAATATTCTATATGGCTTTTATTCCTCCTTTTCGTTGGTAAGTTTCATTAACGTATGGTTTAATATTAACAAACTTTTAATTCTTAAACGTTCAAAATTAAACAAAATGGCCCTTATTTTTTCATATTAGGTAGGCAATTGTTTTCATTAATTGAAACGTGTCCTTATATTTTCATAAATCTCAATTTTGGATTTGAATGAATTAATACAAATTGATTTTTCGGATTTATGTATCGTAAGCTAAGCTAATGAAAATTGTATAATAAAGAGAATTGTTTATTATATATTTTGCTAGAAGTGCACGATCGGGGTGAATTCAGCCTCATTTAAAAAATGTTGGGCCTCGGGCCGGCCTTTGGAGGATAAACTGTGGCCAAGTCTCGGGTCGGGCCAGACTTAGGTACAGCGATGAACGGGCCAGGTCGGGTCGTGGCTGAAAATTTCGGCCCGTGCAGACCTCTATTGTACGTAAATGTTACACAAGACAAAATATCGTCCCATAAGCGTTGTTCCACGACGACACACATAGCGTCAGCGTTTTATTTAGCCTTTCAGTCAGACCATTACTCTGAGGGAGAAACGCCGTCGTTGGGCGGTGCGTAGAATTAATTGAAATCATTAATTCCTTTATAACGCGCTCCATAAAAGCAGCTTCTCGGTCATTGATTATTTTATTTGCAGCACCGTGACGTAAAATGACGGAACGGAAAAGAAAGTTAACTATTTATACAGCGGTCCCTCCCTTCATAGATGAAGTCTCGGCGTACCTAGCCAGATAATCAGTTTCCGCTACTATCCATTTATTGCCATTTTCGGATTTGGGAAATGGACCAAGCGAAACAATGCCTATCTGCTCAAACGGCTCAGATGGAATAGGAGTGGATTGTATGAGACCCCTGCCTTAATAGGTTGAGTGTTTTGACGTTGACACTCTCGGCATTTTGTGACGGATCTCCGAACCGCTTTGTACAAACCAGGTCAGAAATACTTACTTCTCTTAAATCCTTGCTAAAGTTCTGGTAAACCCAAGGTGACCTGCTGTCTAGTCATAATGCGAACATAAGATAATACCGTCTCGATTTTTTGCAGGGACCACCAATAGCCACGTTCTATTTAATGAAGGCCTGCCGCCTCTTTTATACAAGACTCCGTCGCGTAACGTAAATTTTAGGGGTGCCGGTGGTGTAGTGGTTTGGAAGCTGGCTTCTACTCGTCTGCTGCTTGAAAAGGCAGCCGGCACGAATCCTGCGCAAGTAGGATTTTTCCTAAGGTCGCCCGGCCCCCTGTTTGTGTGGTTTGAGGAGACCGCGCAAATTCAGCTGTTCTGTCCTTCGTAAGAGACGTTAAGCCGTTGGCCCTCTTGTTGTTCTTCGTTAAGAGTAGTCTATTGCCCGCACCGGGTTTCTCTTCTCCCTCGCTATCCAGCTATTCATTACACTACCTCTTAGATACCCAGTGCGCGTAGGCAAGAGGTGAATCAGCTTGCAACATGTGACCTTTGAAGGTAAATTCTTTGGATATCGAACCTTTGATTCCATCAGACCTTTCCTCCCCTTCTCTTACGGCGTCGATAATACTTCGAATGACGGGATCGGCATATTGCTCAGCAAAACTACAGGTTCCACCGCGGTTATGTTACTAATTTCGCTCTTTCTTTCGTGTGTATGTTTTGGGTCAGTGGAGACACTTTTATATGGCATTCCACCACCGAAGTCAAATGAGCTATCGTTACAATATTAGGTTAAGTTTCATTAGATCAGTTCTCTAGAAATGTGTAAAAGAAATATTATTTAACCTTGTATTGTGGTAGCTCAGCTTTGTAGCTCCGCTTTAAACATATTGATTTCATTATGCTATGTCGTACAAATCTTATATCCAAAATTTAATTGAAACCCGTTTAGGCAATTCCTTCCAAATCCGTAATTACTGAAAGAATTTCATTTGTGCGTGTGGAACCCTTGATTGGTTTATCCTGTCCAAATATGCTGGTTTTCTTTATGTGTGAACATCACAAATTTTATATTTGTTTGAAATTGATGTCGACAATTCAACACAAAGATGTGTAACATATGTGTTTATTACTTGTATTGTGGCAGGCCAAATTTATCCATCAATACTATTTTGTTATTTTGTTTTGCACGCCGACTTCATACACAATTTCGTTGAAATCGGTTTGGCCAATTCCTTCCAAATTCATAATTACCGAAAGGTTTAACTTTGCAATTGTGCAAACCCTGCTCAGTCGATTCGGTCCAAATATGTCATTTTGGTCATTAATTTATGTGAGAATTCTATTTGCCAAATTTAGTTTTAATCGGTTCATTCATAAAGAAGTTGTTGGGGGGGGGGGGGGGGGGTCGCAAACATACACACGCTTACACACACACATATACACATATGCACACATGAACACCAAGGCAATCTCATAACACCACTTTCTATTCTTTGGAAAATAGGCTAAAAATAGTTTTAGGCGAGTAGAAATTTTATAACAAAGAAATACATTACGCTATAAAATTCTTATGCGCCCAAAATTGTTGCTTTTTACTGGGATGAAGTTAAGTTAAGTTAAGGAATGGTGAATTTGATAAAAAGTTTGCTGCGAAACATGTTGGTAAAATATCGGGCATAAAAAAATACCGTCTTGAGTTTTCATTTTGTTCCTGTTTTGAGACGCAACATGAAAGCTCAGCGTGTAAAGCAAAGAAAAAGTATTAATACTTGACAGTAGAACGTTTTTACAAAAGCGGTTAGCTCATTTTTTGCAAAAAGGCAAGAATATTTGAACAAAATCTCGTTGGCAATCTGAATTTAGGGCAGGCTCTGAGTGGCAAAAGAATTTTAAATTAGGGCACGGTATACGTGATCTGGAAATTCATGGCGAAAAAAATTCAGTTGACTTTGTAATTGCTGGTAGTTTTGTAAATAATTCAAAAAAGGTTAATTTTGAAAAGATAATTATGAAAGAGACTTAATCTACAATGCCGATTAAACTAGCCTTAACTCTCCCGAACAAATCATTTGAGTCAAGGAGCGATACAATTGATCTCGGCTATAAAACGTCTAATGACGGATTGAAGATTTTTGTAGGTGATAATGGCAACGGAAATCACAAAAGCACTCTGGTTTTCATCAGGAAATACGGAAAAACTTCTAGCATTCATGAACAATAAAACTTTACCTGTTTTCTGGAACACTCCGAAAAAATGTGAATGTACACTCGAGTATTTCTGAAGTGGTAAGAAATAAATTTCCGTACAAGATGTTAAGATAACCAAGCTAAAGCGCCATCATTTCTCTTAGCTTAACTTCTGAAACGTTATAACGGTAAGTTATCCAAACGTCACTTCTGCACCACATTCAATCGCTCTCAGTGAAATTGGAGCATTTATAACTCCTTCGGAGACTTTAATTGGCCAATAAAGATGTCGAAGAAATAAGAATTATACGGCTTAAAAAAATCTTGATATTATAGAATGCCGTGAGATGCTGAAATTTCCAGAAGACGTGGGATTAAATTTGACAAGTATTATTTGAAGAAACGGCGAATGAATCAAGAATAGAATGTCAATACAGTAGCCCTAAAATTAATACTCTGATTATGATCCCGGTTGTCAACCCTCAATAGAAAAGGAGATCATCTAAACTCAAAACTGAGCAAGAAGAAGAGCTCAAGCAGGAAATGTCATAAATAATGATAATGCTTCTAGTGCATGGAAACCGCAGTAAATAGTTGGAGGGATATTAAGAGTGTTCACTCTGCCCTTCTGCTTTGTTTGATAAGATTGCGTGATATAGCTCTAATAAAATGTGAGTCCTCTGGGCCACACAGTTCTTGCCTTAAATGACTTGCAATTTACATTTGACTCATTACATTAATATACGTTCGTATGGATTTTTATTGACTACTGAAATTATACAGAGCATTATTGTTGATTAATATATTAACTTATTGTTAAATAAATGTTCATAATTCAAGTACTCACTTTTTGATTACAGTACAAGTTTTTGCCCTCAGCAATGGAGGGAAGGTAAATGCGCGCGCATCCTGATAGGAAGAGATTGGAGGAGATGGATGGGTGAGGATTGCGCCACTTAGCAAAGGTGATGATTGCGATCACTATTTAGTTGCAAAAATGGACTCCGTGCAATACATTTGGCGTGGAAGAGAGTCTGAGGCCGCAATTACATATAATGAGAGCCCATGTGTAGAATTCCGTGACAGTGGCGGGCCACCTAGCACTGATTAAAATTTTTTCTCGGGTATACAATCCTATTTGTTTTTATGATAAAACTTTAAATGTGTTCGTGTAGTTGTTCGCCATATTCTCTTCATGCGTGTTTTTTTCTTAAAGACTTTGGAGAGATTTACTCTCACTAAAACGTTTTACTTATTTTAGAGTTAATAAAAGGGGCCCACTGATCTGACAATTTGAAGTAGTTTCTATCCGAAACAAAGTACAGGTATAAATTTTAATTGCAACGCGAAAAATAACTCGGTTTAAAGTGAGTAGAAAATAAAAAACTAGAAGTTCCGGAGACTGCCACGGAAGCCTTGAATATTTTCTCTTTCGACAGAGATTTCCATTTAGTCTGTAGCTTTGCAGATGATGAAAATTTACTGTTAATAGAGAAACGTGCGCAAACCTACCCGAACACGGAGTGGATTTATGACCAATCTATCCGTTTAAAAACCCCGTTAAAAAACCTTTAACTCGCCGTCTCCGAAAAACGAGGCCCCGACATGTAGCGCCACCATCCTGTCAGCGGTCGGAACCGGCAACCTCTCTCCCTCCCGCACCCTGCTCGCTCGCCCGCTCCTTTCCATTCCTGTTTTTTTTCCAAAAATCGATCGCTTATGTTACTTGTCACGGGGCCCAGTCACTGACCGGGATGATGGATCGCCTCATAGGTTGGCACTCGGCACTGCTGCGTTAGTCAGTGCATAGCACGCGAGAGTTGATGGCACAGCAAACGCACACCCTGGTCTCTCGGATGAAACTCTCTCCCCTCCCCCACGGTCTCCCCCCACCCCACAAACACTCCCTCTCCCCTCAACGCCCTCCCAGACATCATCCTTTCGCCACGCGGGAGCCTCGAATCGGCGCTCCTTTCCACTGCCTGATGCCACACCACCATTTCTTCCAGACATTGAAAAAACGGAAGAGAAAGTCTTCGGCGAGAAAAAGAATGAAACGAGAAAATGTGATCCCGTTATTAGCTGGTGAAGAGGCGAGAACGTTCGACTTCGGTGGATATGACCGCTGCAAGAGACTTGCTCTAAAGAGCCATCCATTTCAGAGGCATCGAGAGAGAGAGAGAGAGAGGCAGAAAGAGATAGAGGGAGAGACTCAGAGAGAGAGCCTGCGTGAGAGAAAGAGAGAGTTAAGAGAGAGAGGGAAGTTGGTACTCTTTTGGGGATAAAGCGAAAGAAAAAAAAGCGCTTGAAATATGCTGGCGAATAATGGAGTGCAATTTCTGACTTTTAGAAAGATATATTTTTCCCAAGGATGATTGAAGTAAGTGCATTGGCAGTTGAGGTGTTTTCCACTCTCATTATTTTTACTTTTTTCTCCATCGAGTGCTCTACTGTCTCGGTGGAATTTTGCAGACGAGCACTACGAGGAATAATCTTGCAGGAGAACGTTTGAATATTTAAAGATTGTTGAAAATTGATAATAATTTCATTTCATATCTTTTTGGTCCTACCGCGTCTAAAGTCGTCCTTTTAGTTTGCAATAGTTTTAAGCTCTGAATCAACGGATAAAGAAACAACTTTCTTATGGAGATGCGTTAATTTCTTTTTCAAAATGTAAAGTTAACATTATAAACAACGGCAAAATAATGTAATTTTCCTCCAAAAACGAATTTATAACGTATTAAATGTTATTTGAGCTCAATGAATTGGTTATAACTGTAGAAAAATAGTATTTTAGTCATAACTAAAAAAACCTCTCTCAAAAAGCGAAAAGAATTACGTCAAGGTAAATAACTCGTACTCAAATATTTCGATTTTTCTCTTTAAATGGCCGATTTCATTGGCTATGAAAGATTTTCATGTAAAAGTATCATTGAAATTCCTCTATATTTTAGAATTTTACAATTATCCACTACTTAGTGGTTCTCAGTTTGACCTCCGAAGGAATCGCGCCTTTCTTAGTTTTCTACTTCCAAAAACTATTTAGTTTTCAAATTGTAGTTAATACATAAGTTCACAGTACCTCACGCTTATGACATGTGTTTAGATTCATAAAGTAACTCTTGTATAACGTGTCCTTATTTTCAGCATCATATTTAGGTGACAAAATGAAACGTAAACGATTGCAACGAATTGGTATTAATTCAGAGGATAACCTAAGAAACTGACAGTAAAATGGTTGACACCACGTGCTCTAGTACAGCGGTTCTCAACAGGAATTTTATCGCGCACCGGTGTAATGTCAGAATGTTTACCGTATATTATCTGCATAATCCACCAAGGACCGGTAAAAATCAATTTTAAAACACCAATCATTTGACAGCGTTCCACTTTGAAAACTGAAAACAAGCATTTCATTAACTTGTGCTGCCCATTATAAAACTTTTATGAGAAAAATGGATAACCACGGACGGGCTAATACTGGACCGCGGACCGGCGGTTGAAAAACGCTGATCTAGAGATCTAACACAAGAGACGATTAAGAGTGGACTAAGAGGACCAACGGTATTCACGCGGAAGAACACCGCGAGGCAGAGGGCGAGGGAGTCGTCCGATTGTGAACGTGACGGCGGAGGAAGACTTCAACGCCGTAATATATATCAAATTCCCTGATTTCCGCTCTGCAAACAATGTCGGCTGATTTTATCAATTCTGAAAGAACATTTTCCGGACTGAAATTAAAGAAATCCAAATAAGAGCGGCCGAAATAAGCAGCGCGTGCATAGCTTCGAAAAAAATGAAAAGATAAAAAATTGATGATAATCAAGAAAGAACTTTCTCGCTGCGAAAATCACGAGTGAACTTAATACAGGGTCGACGACCGAGTAAATTAAAAATCCGTTTTAATCGAGAGAGCTGCGGAACTGACCCCGGGCAGACTGCAGGTACGAGAGGGAGGGGAGGGGGTGGGAGGGAGAGAAGAGGAGGTGGGAGGGGGAGAAGGAAGTGGGAGGGGGAGAAGGAAGTGGGAGGGATTAAAGGAGGTGGGAAGAGAGGGAGAAAGATTTCTTTCATCGGCGGCAGTGTGTGTGTGCTTCAAGTCTCGGAGGCCAGCGTCACGAAGGCATTCGTGAATATTCGTTTGGACGTTCGCCTTCGTAAGGCATAAAGGGGAGATAGGGAGGCCGGGCACCGGATCTCCCTGATCCCCTGTGGGGTCGAGGGGTAACGGCAGGGGTTGCTGCCAGCGGCCCAGTCTTCCTTTGACGTTTGTGTTTGTGAGACGTAGCCGTGCTAATGGAGGCGAACCCCTCGCCCCCGTCTTCGCGGGCTAATTTGGAATCTCCTCGCTCGCCTCCTGGTCTCTCTCTCCCTCCCTCTCTCTCCCTCTCTCTCCTTCTCTCTCCCTCTTTCTCTTTCTCCTTTTTTTAAAATTTTCCCTCTTTTCGTCTGACCCTCGACTTTTTCCAAAGAGTTGGATACTTGGAATTCTCGTTGGAAGAGTTAAGATGTGACTCCGCATGCACTAGGGGACTGGTGTAATAGGCCGTCAAAATTGACTGGCATATATGAATGAAGTATAAAATGAAAACCCTTTCCATTCTTTCTCCCTTTTATTCTCCCCTCAGATAGACTGAATTACAAACTCTGCGCTATAGAATTATAAACATAGCTCATCATTTATATACCTAGATTTTTTTAGTCCAATATTTCCCAAACCGTGGGCGCGATCCTCTTAGGGAGTCGCTAGAGGGTTTTAATTTAGATGGTCGCAAGTACTCCTCGCTAAAAAAGTTCTACAGGTTTTAACTTATCGACACATGTTGTTAAAAAATAAAGAAAATTCTGTAAATAATCAATGTATAAAGAGATTTTTAGCAAATGAATTATTTCAATGTAATAAAATAGAACAATAATTTACATCTCAATATTAATTAGTACTAAAAAACTAAACAATACACTACATATTCTCTGAATGATTTTAATACACATACGTAATTTTAAATATAATAATATATAGTGCTAACCTTGTATTAATGAAGGGCACAAAATAAAAAAACTCTGATTATTAATTTTTTTGCTTTTCGAATATTCTTGGAGGGTTGCGGCAACCAAAGATTCTGACTAATCTGCCTGAGAACCACTGCTTTATACTACAAATATATCCCTGAATCTTATGCCGCCGGTGGCGCATGCAGCGAGAAATAAGCGTTCCAGTGACAGTGAGTAGCAGAATAAGCGTTTTCGCCATTTATACCGGTTTCTCAACCGGGGATCCCCGGACCCCTAAGGGCCCGCGCGTTGTTTCTAGAGGGTCCGTGAGTTGAAAAGGACATGCAATATATCTTGTTAGATCCTGCGCACAGCCGTGATTAATATTTCAATATGAAAAAACTAGACAACGAATAAACAATATATGAAATTTTATTGCAGAAATTGTGGGACTACGCAATAGGTCTACGGCTCCAAAAAGGTTGAGAACACTGAATTATATTATTGATTTTCATTGCGTTGAAATATCGCTTTAACTAATGAATAGAGTGAGCTCCAAATCCTTTAATATTACTCGCTGCATCAGGTTCAACTGTCGCGGTTGTATTCGATCGATATCTCGTGACTTCAAATTAGAATATCTAATATTGTTTGCTACCTTATTCGCATTTGCCTAGGAATCCCTTCCATTCCCGTTATTCGTAGTTACGAGTTTTGCTGTTCGCACATTCACTTTCAGTTATTTGATATTAATTTAATCCATAAGTCGACGAAATTATTAATAGGAGCAATAATTTAATGAATAGCCACAGAACTCGAGATCGGTAACAATGTGTCCGTAATTTAAGGATATCCTATTTAATCTCATCAAAAATCTAGAGAACATGCGTTTTTCTGATAAAAGCTAATTTGGAGATTTTTTGGCATATGTTGAAATTATATAACTAAGTGGTATGGATTTTTTCAACATAGCTAGGGTCTCCCAGATTGTAGTTATTCAGTCTTTTAGGAGATTCGAATTAAATATGTCTGATGTTTCAT
Organism: Tanypteryx hageni; assembly: GCA_028673005.1. NCBI lineage: Eukaryota > Metazoa > Arthropoda > Insecta > Odonata > Petaluridae > Tanypteryx > Tanypteryx hageni. Next base: position 7,152,970 of record CM054112.1, read on the forward strand.
ACGGATGCAACACGTTTGTGTTACCTTGACTTTACGGGTAAATTTATGTTTCTCATTTGAGGGTTTTTGTTTCCTCGTCATTGCCAGTTTATGAATTGAGTTGTTTCTTAATTTTGCTTATTTACTTCCCAGAGATGATAATAAGAGAATAGCATTTATCATTACATATAGCCCATTCAAAGATAGAAAGCAATATATTAGGAGGCGCGAGCAATAAACTGTAGGTATCGTTATTTTAACCGGATGCATGTACTATACTATACTACTATAATCTAACTCTGATTTTAATTTTCTAAACTTTTGAAAACTAACGACAAAAATTTGTATTGTAACGAAATTAATAAGGGTCAATTGGTAAAATTTATTGCCAAATTAAATGAAAATATTTAATCTATTTCTTCATTTTCTTATAAAGATATTCATCTTCATTATAGGAATATCTATGTACACACACACACACACATATATATAAATGGCTGGTTCTTACAGAGGATATATTACAAATGATTATGATATAAAACCTAAAGTTCTCACAGATATTCCACAGAGCTGAAAATTGGAAGGAACCTTAGTGTTGTTTTAAAATCGAAAACTCCAAATTTTCTCCTTAAAACGGGGTCTTTTAAACCCCAAAATGTACATTTTCAAATCCCATTAGAAAACCATTTAAATCCGTACAAACCCTTTTATAATTGCATTTTTAAATTACTTTTAATTAAGATACAAACACCGAATTAAAATTAGAAGACGGGAAAAGGAACGAAGATTATATTTCCAGAAAGTAGAACAAGAATTCGGGCCGAATTAGTCCAATTATTCGATTTTTACTGCATAAAAACGGGATTATATACAACTTATAACAACGGCCAAATATAACTGTCGTGACTATGAGACAATGCCTTTTTTGGGAATTTACTTTACTTTTTAATAAAACTGAGCGAGAGGTGAGTGCCACGAACTGAAAAGCAGCTTAGTGACATGATGTCACACTCAGACCGTGACATTTAAAAGCAAAGGGAAAACATACTTGGGTGCGTAGACAATACTAAGAAGAATATTGCGCTGAAATTTCCGGGTTTGTTGATGTCATGAGTAGGCCTTCGGATACTATGAGACATCTTATGTACGTGTCCTGGGTTCGAAACCAGGCGTTCTGAAAGTTAAGTTCTGTAGGAAGAATTAATTTTGACAACTTCCCGATATGTTACAAAAATGAAAGCGACTCAAATATCTCGGAACAATTATTGTTTATCTTGGTAAAAAAGAAATTTTTGCAAAATGCAAGAAACCAACTACTTGTATAATAAATAGCTGCTTCTTACAGAGGATATATATATATATATATATATATATATAATGTATTATGTATTATATATTATATATTATGTATAATGTATTATATATTATATATTATATATTATATATTATATATTATATATTACATATTATATATATTACATATTATATATATTACATATTATATCATTATATATTACATATTATATAGTTTATATTATACTAGTAGTTGGTGCTTGTAGAATGCAAGCATTTCGTTTCACCTTGAAAAAACTTTCATTTCTCATAATTACAAATATTTTTTTAATTCTAAATATTTCACCTCTGCACCGATTTTCATTTTTCCCTTATGTAATCTAGTAGCTTTTCGCTGCACATTCTCTAATTCAGCGATTAACCGTTTCTCGTACGGATACCATATGCTCGACGCATACTCTAGCAGCGGTCTAACTAAAGAAAAGTAACGTCTCCTATACTTTTTCTTCGCTTTTGCCTAATATCCGTTTGATGAATCCTAGTTTCTGCTTAGCTTTCTTTCTCCCCTTATATAAAAATAATAGATTAAAACATTCCAAAAACTTTGCAATTTTAAGAATAATATACTTTCTCCATTATGGGGTACTATTGTTACACATTTTTGCCAAGTTTTAAAGTTGTAGTACTTCTAGAAGTGAAATAATATTTTTCCAATTGTTTCAAATATAAACATTTTTAACGGGCGCCGCAATATGTTTATGTAAAGATTAAAATGTTTATTTGTAGAAATTTACTACTCTGCAAATAATTTGAAAATTTCAGCTTCCTAGCTCATCTCGTAATACCTAAACAGTTATGTTTGTGTAAAATTTAAGAACTTTTAACGGTCAAACAAACTAAAATAGCAAAATTTGTATAATCCCTATTTCGTTTTTTTAAGAATTTTACTAATAAAAAAATTTCAACTCCGTAGCACATGCAAAAATACATAAACCTTGAAAATTTGTATAAATAATTGCCAATTTTTAGCGGCCTCATTGTTGCACATTTTCATGATTTTCGTTTTTTTACTAGGTCCAGCACAAAATTCTACCTATGAAAAAAATTTAGAATCTCCAGCACAACTGGAAGTGCCTAAACGTTATTATCATCCTATCATTATATATCGTCGACTCTTACAGAGGAGGATGAGGTGGATGAGGAGGATATAACATATAGAAGAAGGTGCTTGCATACTGCAAGCATTTGATCTCACCTTCAAAAAACATTAATTTTTCAGACAGATACTTCATCATTCCAAATATTCTATTAATTCTAGAGATTTCAACTCCGCAGATTAGTAGGGAAATGCCGATCCTGGCCCAGCCGCCATTTTGAATCAGCCATCTTGGTTCCGGTCACGTGACTTCCGGCGGAAGTGACGTCATAAACCGGCATCTTTGATTTATGACGTCACATCCTGTCACGTCACCAACCTGTGGCCCTACCACTCGGAGAAAGTTGGAACTAAAAACAAATGCCGCTCGAAAATTAATGTATTAAAAGTATTGTCAAGTGAGTTTTGATGTATCGAATGCGGTTTTGCCAAAAACAAATGAATAACACACCATTGTTTTCGAGATTATTTAACGACTGAAATACGAAAAGAGCACAATTTTTTTAACGAGGTCCCAATAGCTCAGTTGGTAGATCTATGACGTAGAGAGTAAAAGGTCCAGGGTTCGATTCCCTGTTCGGAAACTTTTTTCGGGTTATACCCGGAAAGTGTTTTGGCGTAAAAGAAAAAAAAATTTGGCATGCAAGGGTTGAAATGTAAAAACGAAGGTATAGGTTAACAAGTATTTCTTCTTGTTTATTTACAATTTTAAATCACATTCTGTTCTTTTAAATAATGGAAACCCTCTCGAAAATTTGTCGTGCTCTTCTCTAGGATCGTCACCTTTTTTCCATGAATATATGCTCACACCACATTTACAGCATATGGTTACGTCCTCAAAACCAGTAAAAATAAATCCAATATTAGCCATTTTGGTAATGAAGAAAGATTTGAAGCTTTCCCGGCGAATCATCATGGTGAATTTTTCTCGGGTTTCCAACCGGGTTGTCTCGGAGATTTCTTCCGACGTTTCGGCGACTAGCTCTGTCGCCATCTTCAGGGATCCCTGAAGATGGCGACAGAGCTAGTCGCCGAAACGTCGGAAGAAATCTCCGAGACAACCCGGTTGGAAACCCGAGAAAAATTCACCATTTTGGTAATATTTAAAAATATCCTTTTTTGTGAAAATCGTGAAACGTTATAAATCTGTCATGTTCCCTATCTAATTTAACATTGTTCTGAAACCATTTCCTTAGTAATTCACATTTGTTCGTTGCACAAATTACATCACCATTTTTATGTTGATGTAACATGCAATATCTACCTATTGATGGTAGTTGTTTAATCGAGGGTCATCCGAAAACTTGTAGATCAATGACTCGGTCTCCCAAACATGAGGAATGGAATTTAACTTTTTGTAAACCCTTTACAAAAATTAAATGATACTTTAAAATATATTTGTTTAAAAGTCGTTGGAAATCCTCATGATGAACTCCCCCATCATTTAATGCAATTCTGTGATGATTATGAGCTAACCAAATGTTTTCTCGTTTAAATGTTAATCTTTTGGGCAATCAAAAACCCACGATTGAGAGAAATTGCTATCGATGTCACAAATTGCGAGTTCTCTGACTATGAATTCATTAGCGTTATTGAGATACGCTTGTAAATATACTATAGATTTACTTAATCGTAGCACATGTAATAGAGGGCGGTTTACGGGAGTTTTACTTCCATCGCCAGGGACCGACTCCATAATTCTCACTCACGGTTTGCGAGGTAATTAAACCCAACGCCAGGGACCGAATCAACCATATACACAGAGATAAGCAGTTACTAGTGACTGTCACCTCTTTCACATTAATCCGAGATATTTATCAGATAATGAGCAATGTAAGGGAATTTCAAGTCTCAAACGTTCGTAGTCGAGTTTTCTCCCCTCAGGCTTTTCCAAGTTATCGACGTTTTCGATACCGATTACACCTGCATCTTCAATAAACTGCTCGTAAAAATATTCTACGTTTATCTGTTCGTTATTTAAATTGTTAAAAGACAGTGCAATACATTTCAAACATAGTAACAAATTTCTCCATTCCTCAGCATTCAAGGTGACCGAGTATTGATCACGTTTAATGAGCACATGTTTTTTTTCGAAAATGATTCACTAAACTCACCGAAGATTTGAGCAGAATATTTTTTTGCCCCAAATAAAAATAATCAGATATTAATTTCCTTTGACTAACGAATTCACACCATTCGTTATAGTTTAGTTCAACCGATCCCTTGTTCACTTGAGTTAACTGTACGATTACTTCAAAGAATCTCTCGGGAACGAAACCGATGCTGACAATATTTGTTTTAGCAGAGTTCAAGAAAAACACAGTTTCTAGTAGCAACTGGGTGGCATCACACACTTTCTTCTTCTTCTGCACAGTTTTCGAATGCCTGGTAGATTTTGAAGTGAGTGGTGCTGGCAGACAGGATGGTGATGGTGGCTGCTGAGATTTTAGAGTAGATGCCAGCGATGGATCAGGCGATGACGGTTGCAGACCAGATGGCGCTGATGTTGGAGTAATCCGCCTCCGTTTAGGACGGAGGACAACTGACTATACACTCGTAGACTTCTGCATGTCGAATGCAGCGTTCATCACTTATATACCAAGTATAAAACTTAAGAGGAGGAAGGGAGAAAGGACATTCAGGATTGGTCGACCAAGGATCTACATCGACCTTCAAGATTTGGAACTTAAGCCAAAGAGATAAGCAATGCGCATTTCTTAATGCGCAATCACTTTTGCGTAAGCGGTGGCACGGATTCAAGCAAGAGATGGAGGGGAAGGAAAGGTCATCTGGTGAAGGACAATCTAAACCTTTTCTAATGCTGATGAAAGTGCATCCGGTTAGGTTGGAGAGAAAGGTGCATTTTTCGTCGTCGAGGTGTAGAGGGTGGTGTCGTCTATGATGAAAGTTTCCAGGCAAGAGAGTAACTCGGTGTAAGAAATGAATCCGTTAGTAAACGATGTCTCGTTACACAGGAGAAAGTTGCTCGATTTCGCCTTTCTGCCTCTACCGATCCATTTTGTTCGGACTTTGGAAGCTGCACCAAATAACTCTGCCGGATACCCACCTCCACCGCAGCCAACTCTTTCACTATTCGGTTCAGGCTCCTTTCGAAGTCGATGTTCTCAGTTTCGAGTCAGAATCTTGAATGATGAATATCGCGGGTAGCGATGCTATTTTTTCTCGAACAGCAACTCTGTGACCGAGGATGGCAACGTCTTCCTTTAATGATCCTCCCAAACTCTAGATAAAAGAGTTGAGCGACTCGGCAGTCGTTGAATTGGAGGAGGGTAAATAGTTCGAGGTATTGGGTTAGGGTTTTACCAGTGGACTTGTTGAGTGCATAGAGACAACAGAATTCCCCGCAAACGTCCGAACGAAAGCTTTGAAGTTGAACTGAATTTCGAGCAAAGAGAGAACGGATCTAGAAATTTTGATATAAAATGGACGAGTGGTGGATAACCGTAGGAATCGAAATATTCTGCCTTTTGCTTATTTAAAATGTGCACCGCAATCCAATGGCTTCCAGGTCGAGTAGAATCCTCTAAATTTATCACGTAGATTCCAGGCGAGGGTGAGGGTAAACTATCTGAAGGAAACACCCCACGAAACACTTATCTTGTGCGTAGATCGCGACTAAGTAAGTCGTATATATCTAACGTGTTCATCGCTTATGCAAAATTCGTGATGATGTTTCGACTTTTATCTATTTCCAAAGATGCGTCGTATTCCGCGTAAACGATGCACGTTATGGTTTTTTCGAGCGGGTTTTTGATTCGATTCTCACGGTACCCCTATTCTTCAAACCGACATATTCTTCGTTACCCGAACCGTCAGGTGTTAGATCAAAAGCTAAAATGAAATATCCATGTGCGAACATATCCAAGGTTATTGATTATCTTTATCACCGTGATGCACGCCGATACCCGAAAACATTGAACGGTATGCTTGCGTCCAGCTTTTTTGATTGGTGAAATTTGTGGAAATGCCTTACGGTGGCATTTGAACACCGTTGACGATGAGAAAGAAACTAGCCAAAGAAAATGAGAGAACGCGAACGGATATTTGTCCCTCCTTCCAACGTACGCATCGTTATCGACGAAACTATTTTGTTCGGAAGCTGACCTGTTCCTCGAGGGACGGTGAACGTCTTAACTTCCACTCCCTTGAAATGATATATCGCGTTGCTTTGCTCTAACGCTCTGGAATGAGCCAACAAAATTGAGGGGTTTATATCGTTATGCTCGACGTGTAAAGTAGCATCGAGGAAGTACCCGCAGCATCCTCCTTGATGTAGAAACTCGGTTTTGCAAGCGATAATTTAACTACTACGTCTACTCTATTAATTAAGAGACGATCTTGGTAAAATACCTCAACATGCAATTTTCCGTAGAGCTCCACGACTCTACTGTTAGCAAATTTAGCTTTTCTCGTAACAAATCCTACATTTGCGTCATCTTGTTTATTGATATCCTCACCGCTATCGTGCAACTACCCATCGCAAGCCAAATGAGTCTTCGCCGCATCTGCGCCATAACTAAGGAGATTTTCTAAAGTGCTACGAAAGTGATAATTACCTTCTGAGGATGTAGCTTGCTTTCCGCTTAAATAGACGCTGCATTGATCGATCATAGAATGCAAGACATTATTCACTACTCCGGGTTGATGTTTGTCCCCTGGCCCATAGTCTGATCCATCGGCTTTGACAAATTTCACACTGATATGTAAATAAAAACTGTTAAAATTTTTGTACGATTCTCCAAAATCATTCACTACGAATTCGATGATCAATTGAATGTCTAAGGAAGAGATCGGTTTGTACGGAATGAGGCGCTTGCCTAAAATATTCGTTTGCAAAGCTGGCCGACTAAATATGTCGAGCGAGGATAACATGTGTTTCATCTCGGTTATGAAGGAAATATGTCCGTATTGACGCGAGGTCTCTTTCTCCTCGAATGAATTTTTTTGCGTTTGATGTTCCTTTTTATTAACTTTGGTCTTTCACTTTTGCGTAAGCCCGATCCACTCATCTTTTTAATTTTTCTTACGCCTCTCTCTTCAAATTTGCTCCAGCCTCACCCAATCGATTACGCAATATTTCCTTTATTGGTCTCGTTCCCAAATCCGAGAGAATTCCGACCCACGTACTTTCCGCCTCCTTACCTACCCCTTTAGGACCGCCTTGTATAAGAGGTTTAGCTAAACGAAAAAGAACCGCGAGAAAGCTTCCTAAACCTCTACCTCTCTGTAATCGATAACTGCCACGGTAGACGGGACCTATTTCTCCTGATTGACGTAATACGTCGTATATCTATCCACGTCCTTTAACATCTCGAACGATAATGATTGTTTTTTTGGTTATTGCAACACTTTTATAAAGTGTAAAACTAAAAGAGAAGCTGTAGCTCCACCGAAGAAAGGGTATGGTTTGCCGTATTTTCCTGTGAGTAGTATTTCGACGTTCTCGATTTATTTTTCTCTACGGAAAAGTAGTAAATTGGATTGATATAATGGTGTCTTTCTTCATTTACGCTGACAATTCGCAAACATCTGCTGAGAGAATCAGCGACCAATTGCGGCTTGATTAAATCCGTATAAACGAAAATATATCGCGTGTCAATACTGCGGGCGATGTCCCGCTTTTTCCTATATTCTCCTCCTTTGGTGACATCTATCGAATAATTTGGATTTCAAATATGACAAAGTTTATTTTCTCCGTCATTTCTTTTACACCAACTTTCGCTTCGCTACCCAAATAATCCTTTTTTTCACGGACCTCATATAATACTCGCAAACATTCCACCAGAGACCTGTAAGATCCTAGGGGAAAATCCCAACCCAAGCCATTCGGTAATATTTCGACGTGGAAACTTTTTAGTTTATCCATAGCTTTTTTCATCCTTTTAACGAAATCGATTTCACCCGATTCCTTCGGTTATAAAACCGAAGATATTAATTCATCAGCAGACCCGTAAGTGCCAGGAGATGATCTAATCGGTGAATTCTCTGGTATTTCGATGTGCACATCACCAAATATTTCTAAATTTTCACATCTTCTGGTATGTCGACGCATTTGTAGAGAAAATAGATGAGTTGCAAAATAATATCGTCAATACGAGCATTCAAATCTGCAGCATTTTCCTTCTTTTGACAGTTTTTCGAGTTCCCCATAAGTTTTTCGTGTTCGCCAGAAGTTTTTGTGTTCGAACTCTTTCCAATGGCGAGATAAGACGGGGGGAGACAGCGAAGACGGCGGAGCGAACGCACCTGTGGGAAAGGTGATCTGCGAGTCGAACCCTTTTGCATAGCATTTGTGATTCAAGTGTACATTTCTAATAAGTATTGTACTATATTTGTGCTTTGTATTATGTCACTGCCATTTAATTGTTAGTACATTTCTTGACATTTATCCAGTGTATGCTATTTGATTTGTGGTCGGCAGCAGCAGTGTCTCCGAGGGTATCGTATCGTTGAACTATTTCACTGTACTTTTAGTATTACGAGAGAATAATGTAAAATGAGACAGTTTCGTCTCATTATTGGAGGTACCACCGAGATCCGAACATAGGTTCGTTATTGTTTATTCGTGTATTTCGTACTCTTGTAATCTAACGTTCATTATTATAAACTTGTCTTGTGTATTTCACTTTGTTCTAGGGTTTCGTGCTGTTTCATTTCCACTATGGAAACGTCTAGGGGTGCTAACGAAATACAGTATTCTACCACCGCTTCAGATAGGGATGAAAAAATGCGCTCTTGCGCAGGGGACGGGTCGAATGAAAATCCACCCGCAATTTCCTCCTCGTCGCCGTCTGATCTTACTCAAGTGGTTAATGGTCTTTTGTCTAAGATTCCTCTCTTTGTATAGCTTTCAGCCGAAGCCACCTTCGCATTTTTGTCTGAATTACGTTACGTTCGCGAACTTAAGTTCGTCGCGGATAATTATCTTCTCATTCTCCCCCTCACTAAAATTTCGGTTACGCTAAGGGATTTCTGGTTTAATGCTATTTCACGGAATCTTTCTTGGGAGCAGGTCAGTTCGAAAGTCTGGCAGACTTTTTTCTCGAAGAGAGAATTTGAGCGCCTCGTCTCGCTTAAAGTCAAAAGATTCCAATACTCAGATGATGATGATGTTTTTTCAGTCCCTCAAGGCGGCAATCGCGGTATTATGTCTGAATTATTCGGATGTAGAGATTGTGGAACTCGTACTCGATGGTATTAATCCCCTGACCCAGTCTACATTTCTTTTCGTCGGGAGGCCTAATAATCTAGCCGAGTTGGACGATTTACTCACGCAATCCAATATACTCCTCATGACCAGAAGAGAATATTCTCGCGAGAATCCATTATCCTCGGGTGTTTCGCCACGCACAGCGTCTCGAACTTCGCCAAAGGCTACATTCCAGCCTAATCAAAATCGCCGTTTTCGGCGCGATTCCCGTAACCCAACGGGTCATTCTTTCAATAATTAGTCGGATTCTTCCGACACGCCACTAATTGATGTGTCCATTAATTCGCAACCACGCCATGCTGTACTCGATACCGGTTCGTCAATTTCCCTAATAGATAGCAAGGAGTGGGCCGCCTTAAAAACTCATAGCAAAAAGCGAGCGCTTCAAACCTGCTTCGTTAAATGCAATGGTCTTTCGGCCAACCCCCTCCTGTTTCGATCTTGGGTTCATTTAAAAGTTCGAATCCACAACTTTTCGTGGAAGTAGTGGTTTTATTTGGCCGACTTGCCCTTTCCGTACATTTTGGGACATGATTTTATATTGAAATCCTCTATCATGATTGATAGCCGGGCCCGTAAGGCATTTTTTTCCTTCAATTCTCGATTTTCTATGCCCTTTGTAACCTCCCCCCCTCGTATGCCGTTGCAGAAAGTTCCTCGTCCAACGTGCATTTTTTCGACAAGGCTAAGGATGACTCATGTAATGGCAGTCTATGTGTACCCCTTCCCCCTTCTAAGGGCGGCCATTGCGAAATCGCTTCACTGTTCCCGCGATATCCAGACGTCATCACCCCAAACCTTGGTCTCACTACTTTATTTGAATACGAAATCGAATTGTCTGATTCTACCCCAATTTGTTCTCATCCGTGTCAATTGTCTCCGCCCAAATTGGCCTCCATGAAAAATCAGGTGACTTCACTGCTAGAGAAAGAAGTGATCGAAGAATCGAACTCCCCATATGCTAGTCCAGCATATCTCATCCCTAAGAGAAATGGATCAGATCGCCTTGTAATCGATTACCGCAAAATTAATAAAAGGGTTAAATATGATAATTATCCGGTACCTTCGATTGAGCTGGCATTTGCTTACCTTGGCTCAGCCAGGTTCATTTCAATTTTCGATCTCAATTCTGCTTTCCATCAGATTCCCTTGTCACCTCAGAGTATACCTGTAATTGCATTTATTACCCCATTTGGTCTTTACCAGAATAGTAGGTTATCATTTGGACTTTGTACAAGCCCACAGATATTTTCAAGGTTGATCGATAAGGTTTTAGGGGACTTGAAATATAATTGTGTATTTCCTTATATCGATGACTTATGTATTTATTCTAAATCTTATGAGGAACACCTGGACCACATCGCCAAGGTACTACATGCTATTTGATTTGTGGTCGGCAGCAGCAGTGTCTCCGAGGGTATCGTATCGTTAAACTATTTCACTGTACTTTTAGTATTACGAGAGAATAATGTAAAATGAAACAGTTTCGTCTCAAATCTTAAAAATTCATACTGATGATATGTTGCAACAAAGATTCGTATTTTCCCGCAAGAGGTGCAATAAGCAATGAATCTGGTAAAATTTCAACATAGACGCCTATTAATTTATCCATCTCCATTATCACCTTCGTTCCTATATAGATACTTGCATTTAATTCAACATTCATCATTGATTTTGATTCTAAGACAAAATCTAATAACTTATCCGAGTCATTTTCATCACATTTTAGCAAATTTCTTTACTCATCAGCCGATAGCTCTAACGAGTTGTAAGTTCCAAGATGGATCGTAACTGGTTAATCACCGGGAATCTCAATATGAACTTTATCTTTAGGACAAGCCATATGTTCCTTCAATACATCCAAAGCGCGTTTTCTTTTCTCAGTAGGTAACGAGTCTAGCATAAGTTTCATAGATTTATAAGTTCCTGGAGCTATCGTGATCGGAGTACTATCTTCCATTTCGATATTGATCTGTCCTCTATTCCTATTCATCTCCTCCCTATAGATCCTGTTATCACGAATCATTGGATGCGAAAATTCGGCCAAACCCTCTCTCCATTCTCCGCTTCCTAAATCCACTCGTTGAGATAATTTCGTCCAAAAATGAGCTATTGTATTATCTTCGAAATACTCGCGAGAGCTATCGCTAAGGAGGGTGAGATAGAACTCGTTCATTTTAAATGTTTTACCATCGAAGCCTTAATCCAAGAATTAAAGGAATCCGAATAACCTTTCCACTTGACGAAATATTCGAGACTGTGACCTTTTCCTCTACGCCTCAATATTTTATTTATTTTGAACTCGGTAGCGTCGGATACGATTGTTCTCTTTAGTTCTGGTTCGTAAAAGTATCCCTCGATACTCTCTCCGTTCATATCTTCCAACTCGTACGTAAGAACAATGTTCCCCGTAACGATGGATTTAATTTTAATAACTTCAGTCGTATAGTTTGGCGTATATCCTTTAGCGAACGGCATTCTCTCTTTGCTGATTCTTACGTAATCTCCGGCGGTAAATTTCGGTTTTCTCCTTTTTTTTTCTTTCCGAGACGTCTCGACCAGTTGTTTCCCCACCTCGAATGCATTCGAGCCGTTTACTCGGGAAGGAGCTATTCCGATGGTAGAATGAACGTCATCGTTGTATCCCTTCATAAGTTTCGGTAAGACGCTCACAAAATCATAAGTGTTATATTTGGTGAAATATTTGTACATTTTAGTTTTGAGCGTTCTATTAAATCTTTCCACTACCGAAGATTTAACATCCGGATTGTGTGTTATATTTTCCTTTGTTAGAAATTCCTTGAAATTTTCTATTCTTGAATTCGGTACCCTTATCGCTTTGCAATTTTAACGGTTTTCTACCGCTCTGCTTAAATATTAACCTGAATGCCTCCACGATGTGTTCCCCAGTTTTACTTTTTAGCGGCACTGCCCAAGCGTATTTAGAGAATAAATCGATTACGTTCAAAATATATCCATATCTCTTATTGTATTTTTTTCAAATTTCGCATATCGTTCAAATCGCATTGCCACGTTTCATCAATGTACGAAACGTCGTAAAAGTTTCTTTAAAAACGTTTTCGTAACGGTCTATGCAACGTATACGCATCCTGAGAATCCAACCAATTTTGAACTTTACTTTTCGATACTTTTTTATTCAAGACTTTCCACAATTTATCCGCAGTGGAAAAACCAGCAGGATTTGCAGGATCGCCGTAAATACTTTTGATTACTTTATCGAGGTCCAAGGCTGCTTTGGTTTTCGAAACAGAGATCCCCACCGCGGCAAGCTTCTTCCCCGCTTTGATGTAATTTTTTCGTTTAACGCCTCTGCGCAGTTTAATCTCTCCATCATACCTTCCGATGATTTATCTAACGCTGCACAATCTAACTTTATGTGCTTGGTTAGAGATTACAAGCTCTTACCGGGAGGTCTCTTCACCGCCTGTCTCCTCACTCTTTTTTCTTTCAAGATCGGAATACTAATGGGCTTTCTCTTCTCTGCCACAACGTTTAAATAAGTATCCAACGCACGTTTGTATAGATGCCATTTATCTATATCGTTCAAATATTTCCTGTATAAGACATTTTGCATTTCATCGTCTAGTTTAGATATTCGTGCTTTCGATCGTTCTCTATCGAGAACTTCCGGGTCGATGAGTAACATCTTTTTCAGACTCATTTGTTTATCAGACTGCTTATAATTCCGCTGAAAATGGAGCAGATGAGCAGTGGAAGAAATCACCTTTCTGAATCAATAATGTCCGCTTCTGCTTCAAGGACCCTTTCTTATCGCCGAGCGCTCTCAGCGTTTTAAAATGCTTCCTTAGATTTTTATTTATGGCATTAAGGCATTTATTATGATTCCCGTTCAAAGTGTTTAAGCAGCACTCGCACAAAACTTTGATTACCTCTTCGTCTACGTTTCTCAAAATCGCGTTACGCAATTTAGGCTTGGCGTTTTTCAAGACGTGTAGCAAATGCTTGTTAGATCTCAACCTTTTCATCATCGATCAGATGTGGTGGCGCATATATGGTGGCAATCTCATCTGAGAATATACACGTACTGGATCTCAAACGATCGTCCGTCTCTTGTAAAAGATAAAGGACCAAATAACTGTGCGGTTCTGATGTCAATTCCTTATATATCATCACCAACTCGGACGGTTGCTCCGGATACACCTGCCTTGCTAAATGACCAAACTGAAGTCTATCGCGAGGGTTGCGAAAAGCGACGATGTACTTGGAATTTTGAGATATTTTTCTCGATTGAGGACTCTGATAGAACACGTTTTGAGTTATGAGTATCACAGAGATACTACTATGGAGGGAACCTCTCGTGAATAATTCGCAAACTTGTTTAGTATATGATTCCTGCATCAAATTATCGATGACATATAAGTCGGTATTCTTTTCGGGTTATCGAAAGATGGAATTTGATTTTCAAACTCGATTTCCTCTATATCAGGCTCGCTACCGGGGCAGCAGCACCAAATTTTACGATCTATATCACCTTCTTCCAAATGCTGTATATTTTCTAAAAACCTCAACACAAAAGTTGTTTTTCCGCAACAACTAGGACCGGCACAAATACAGGTAAAGGGATGTTTCCACCTCAACAACATAACCCTAACTGAGCAAATTTCTCGAAATTGGAACTTTTATTCAAAGGTCACCTTCAGATTCAAAGGCTTCATTCCACGTCCTCTTTAAATTTGGAATTTTGAGATGTCCCCATGCAAACGTGTTTATTCCATCCTCGCATATGTAACGCTTATCATCCATAGCATTCAACGCTACTTAATTCATCTCTACGGTGAATAATTCATGTTTCGTACTTCTTATGACCATCATCTTTTTAAATCCGGTCGAGTTTTCTCTTAAACTTTTTACATAATCATCGAAAGTTAGGCTTTTATTAATTACGGCTTTAGTGATCCCTTTCGCCTTCTTTTTATCTTTCACCCCTTTTATCCTATAGGAATAAAGTTTGCTTCTTATTCCTACAAAGTGTGTACTAATACGCCCACCACATTCGTCCTTCATTTTTCCGATAACTTTTTTGTTTTTGTTTGAATAGCATCGATGTTCCTTTGGAAAGTTGGTGGTATCGTAAAAGTCTAATTCGGTCAATATGTCTTCGTAAAAGTCATCGATAGTTATTTCATATATGAAACTGTCGGTGTCCATGTAGCATAGCTTCAAGCAGTCACCATATTTAGTTTTCATCCTCCTGTAGTGGAAGTCATACATTAAAGTTTTGCTTAAATCTAGATCACATAAACATATATAAATAGGTTTATCCATTTTATTTATGGATTTTCTCATATGAACCGCGACTAAATTTTCATTGAAGATCGTTCGATCGAGGAAAGTGGATTTTATAATTAATTTATACAACCTCATTTCGTTGGAAACCAATTCCAAATTTATTCTTTTGCGAACGTTCTCCATAGTTTTGCCAAAGACCGCGTTATTCGTTAGTTTATAAAAATCCTTTTCAAATTCATTCGTGGCAATTTTCCTACGTTCTGTATTCAAGTCGATGTATAATTTTAACCATGGAGATTGGTTGAATTCAATGATTTGGTGAATGTTCTTCAGTTTTAATCCGTGAGATAGAGCCTGTTTTAAATTTACATAGTGAATGACGTACTTTGTCTTATCGTCTAGAGTCGTCAACAGTTTTTTATGTTTACCACCTGGAGAAGTCTTGTTTTCGGGGCAGAATGGTAGATCGTTGTGTTCGTGATGGAGGTCTTGAGGATATTCTAAATCTACTTCTAAAATATAACCTTTTTCGTTTTCATACAAAATATGGGATACATTAAAATTTCGAATTTCCTCAGTAGTTAGCCAGCGGAATCCGCTATGGGGTAGGTAATTACTCACCGCCCACCCATAGAGGTTATTTGCATCTAAATACAGAATATAGCAAGACTCAGCAACTGGATTGTAGTCATCCATATACTTATTATTAGCCTCGCTATATCGTTTCATACATT
The DNA here is from genome assembly GCA_028673005.1 of Tanypteryx hageni. NCBI lineage: Eukaryota > Metazoa > Arthropoda > Insecta > Odonata > Petaluridae > Tanypteryx > Tanypteryx hageni. The sequence goes on from CM054112.1 coordinate 7,168,634, forward strand.
GGCTGATTCCACCACGAATACCCTTCTCTACCATAAGAATCATGTCATAGTCAGTCAATAGCTCCAAGTTAATTTTAGTATATTTGAGCATAGCGTCGAAGGTTAGACCGGGAGCTGTATAGTACCACGCTGGATCTAAATTATATGCAGTCATGCAAACGTCCCAAAAATTTTCAAAAACGTTAGCCAAAAGGACAACGTCAGTTTTAAGATAAAGATCTCTATTGTCGCCCAGATTCTTACAATTAAACTCGGTCCATATTTTCATGGCATACTCATAGTCTTCGTTGCTTACACAGTCCAGAGTTAAATTGCTAAAGAATTCCTCTTTAGGTGGCAAGCACGTTTCATCGAGTCTTTTCCAAGTGTCCGTGTATTCGTAGGGATAAACACCTTTATGCGTAACCATGTCGAGTTTATCCTCGAAAATCTTTTTGGTTTGTCGAAATTTGTCTTTGGGTAGATTGTCCACCAATTTCGAAAGTGAAGAAGCCATGAATCAAAAGGTGTCCAAAAATCTAATGGTAAATATCTCACCCACTCCTTTGGTGAAAGAGATGTATTTTTCCTCAGAATTTGGTATGCAATGTATTTCCTTCTCATCATAACCTAATTCCTTAACAATAAAGTGGGAATCGTAGCCGGAAAGATTGTGAATAAATATTGTGACGAATTTCGGCATTTGAATCTGTAAATTAAAATTATTATGCGCTGGACCCCTAAACATTCCAATAAGATGACAATGTTTCCTTACGCTATCGTTCTCAAGCATACCCCCGCAGATATGGCATGTGGTTGCTGTTTTTAATGCCTCCTCTTGCTCTGAGGTTAAGGGTGTCATCGGAATTGCATGTTTGTATGCAGCCTCAATCAATTCCACCCTCTCCTTGATGTATTATATAAGGTCAGGTCAGGTCCGCGGTATAAAACTGGCTCATAATATTCTCCTCCGGAATTCACAACGATAATTGAAAAACTCATGGACTCATGCTTTTGATGCAATCTTGAATAGGAGTGATCAGGAGGGTTAATGCAACCGTCAAATTTTGGAAGGAAGCATTCGAAATTTGCGTAGATGACAAATTGAACACGAAACATGTGGTTAAAATTTTTTAATTTTAATCATTTATCCTATTCGCTAGGCAGTACGATTTTTGCGGGTGCGTTGACGCTACAGATAATTTTATGTTCATCGAGTTTTTCCTCATGCTGGTAATGAGTGAAACGTGTCTTGCATATATATATATGCAATGACCATGCTTAGTTATCTGCTTTCCAACTAACTTTATAAAATTTTTAATATAACAGTAATGGCTCTTGTATCCTTCCGTTAAAAGCAAAAGGTCCCAATGGTCATCTAGTTCCTCAGCCACCACTTTGAGAGGGTACACGTCATTTTTATCATCAAGACCAAAATCATTAATCGAAATATTATTTACCTTTTCAAATTTTGGGATTTCACCTAGTTGCACAGGATACTCGATGCAATCCCAATCATAACCCATTACGAAATTTTTTGTTACCAGATTTCGAAACCCGTTGAGGATTTTTCCGAACGTTTTTTGCCCAAATCGCGTATTTAAAACAAAAATGGTCGGAATTTTGTACGTTAATCACCGATTTTGTAAATTTAATTTTCGATGGTAACTCGATGAAATAAGAACGTCTCATTGGTTTGTATTTGTTAATCCTTAATTCCAATCCTTTAATTTCATGCATAGCCCAACCCAATCCTTTTGCCTGGTGTTCAGACTTTTCCTTTCTTATTTTTCCAAAGAGTATTCAAAATTTAATTAATGTCATCGGACTGAAGAACTCTGATATTTTTAGTTTTAAAAACACTCTCATCCAATACTTCTTCCTTCTTGAATTTTGCTTTCAAATAAATATTAATTTTTAAAGCTGTATTTGCCAATTGGTCCCTAACTTTATCAATCAAATTTCTCTAATTTCATCCAAAAACAATATTATGTCTCTATGCACTCCATTTCCACTTACCCAAAAAGTTTTCAATCGATTCCTCACTGCCGAGTCGATCTCAACAATTTGATGTTGTTCTCCTACTTGAATTAGATGCCTCATGTGGACGTCACTTATCTCATGTGAAAATCGATATCTCGGGTCAAAATATACGAAGCACACTTCACAGAGAGTTTCCATGATGTTCACAAACTGAAATTTAGGAATCGAATGAAATAAATCCTCTCAAACCAGATTATATAGTCAATGAAAATGAACTTCTATGTATGCATGACCACAAATGTACTTACCCATAATCTCAAATGTGGAACCTCAATTGTGATAATGAAAAATTGCCTAATTTATTGAAGTAACTCTTAATTAGAGGAGCCAAAACCTCTTCCACCTCTATTTGTTTCATTTAAACTCTCAACTTGTAAAAAATTTTCACACTCTGACATTTCTCAAATATAATTTGACATATTTTCATGCCTTTATTTATATAGAAGTCAATGGCACTATTATTATAAAGTAGCATCTTAATTTCTTCTCTATAATCGGGATCAATCACTCCCGCACCAACTTCCACTCCATGCTTCAAACTCAATCCTGATTTTGACGCCAGCCTCTCATATGTCCCATCCGGTATCTCAATCACTAGTCCCGTATTAATCAACTTTCTACTCCTCCCCTCTCTCACACACTCCATCACACTCCTTATGTCGAATCCTGCAGCCATTTCGTACTCCTTCTCAGGCAGGTGGGCCTCGGCGTCAACTTTAACCACGTTTACGTTCATGATTTGAAAAATTATGAGAGGCAACCAATTAGGAGTTTTTCTAAAATATCTTGAAATCTTTCAACTTTTTATATATGCTCTTTTTTTAATGGAAGCGCAAAGAGGAGGGTGCCCAAAGAACCGTTCTAAAGGTACAATGGTCCTACTTAAAAAAAAAATGTCCCTGGAAGGTATGGTTACCTGCAATAAAATTGCGGTGTTTTTATTTCATCCTCTTTGACGGCTCGACTTGTCTTTCGCGTATGTGACCTCGTTTCACATGGATTATGCAGAGTTAACATGCTCGTACAAAATGGCGATCCTGCATAGCGGGCGGGGTTAACATGCTCCTCCTACTAAATGACGGGTTGGATTTTCTAGGTTATAATGTGGTGTGGTGTGGGTGGAGCCAAGAAGTCCGAGGAGTACCTCTTTAAAGTATATATACTTCGTGTGTTATTAAAGCATTACAGGACCTCTTTTGGGGTACTTTTACGGCGGATTTTGACGAAATTCAGTAATATGCACCATTATTTAAGATTTTTCGAATATTATGAATTTAAAACGAATCCGTTCATTTTTTAAGGGGGTTTCCATATGAAACATCCCATTAGAATATTTTGGCAAGTGTCGCAGAGGCAATCTTTGCGTTTAATATTCTTCGATATATTGTAAACATTAAAAATATTTCAACTTACCAGAATTAAAAAAGCTGCCGTCTTATTTAACGCTTCGACGTTGACCTCTTGATGAAAGCAGCGTAATCAAGTTGAACTCCCACGTTGGGCCAAGAACTGGTGACTCCTCGAAATCTCAGTTCCGTATTTATAGGGGTCTGAGCGTTGTAGCATGAGCGTTTTTACCCCTGATATTTAGCTAGGTAAAACTCGCATTCCCGGGCAATAGGGTGTGGCTCGGCAATGAGTTTACCCATTTCCTATACACGTAACTATGCACTCGGTGCAAGTCGCCTGTCCTTAAACTTTTGCCAAGGATTTCCCTTTTACTCGACGTAGTAAAAAAATAAATAAAAATAAAATATATATAATTCAAAACTTAGAATAAATGAATACTAAATTTGGGAAGGCGTTGGTGGCAGAGTTATATGATAATGGGGATTGGGATTTATAAAAGAAACTTCTTACCGAAAAGATTCAAAGTTTTAACGGGGGAGGAGCTATTCGAATACAATAATTATAAAGGAAAAAAATTATCGCTCATTGTAAAAAATTAAAACATTCTAATAAATACGATTTAAAACATATCATGAGTATTATTATTCAATCAAATCAAATTTAATATCTAATAACGCACTGCGGTCGTAATTTGTTACGGTGCAGACAACCCATCCTTCAACTTTACAACATTCTGTGACGTCATAAATTCAAGATGACGGCTGATATCCAAGATGGCAGACTGTCCCAGAACATATACAGATGGCAACTCGGTAGTTTGGCAACGTCGCCATCTCGATATATCGAATTCAATTTGGCAACGTTGCCGCAGTCTTTGTTTAACATTTCGTTCGTCTTTTTTATGACGTCACTTCTGCCGGAAGTCACGTGACCGGAAACAAGGTGGCGGATTCAAAATGGCGGCTGTGCCAGGATCGGCATTTAATTAATAAAAAAAATTCGTTAGTCTTTTGTTTATGACGGCACTTCCACCGGAAGTCACGTGACCGGAAACAAAATGGCTGATTCAAATTGGCGGCTGTGCCAGGATCGGCATTTAATAAATAAAAAAATTGATTTCGTCTTTTGCTTATGACGTCACATTCGCCGGAAATCACGCGACCGGAAACGAGATGGCGGATTCAAAATGGCAGATGTACCAGGATCGGCATTTTATAAAAAAAAATTCGTTCGTCTTTTGTTTATGACGTCACTTACGACGGAAATCATGTGACCGGAAACAAGATGTTGTATTCAAAATGGCGGCTGTGCCAAAATTGGCATTTCCCTACTACTCTGCAGCGATTTTCCTTTTTCCCAAATGTAAAAATAATAGTTTAAAACAATCCCCAAATGTTGTAATTTTAAACATTTTACAATTTCTCTATTATGGGGTACTAATGCTACACATTTTAGCCAAATTTTAAAGTTGTAGCACTAATAGAAATAAAATAATATTTTTCTAATTGCTTAAACTTTAATAACTTTTAACGGCCGCTGCAATTCATATATGGTAAAATTGAAATGTAAATTTGTGAAAATTCTCTACTCTCTAAATAATTTGAAAATTTCAGTTTCCTAGCTCATCCCGTATTATATAAACTGTTATCTATTTGTTACAATTTTAAGAATTTTTAACTGCCAAACAAATTAAAATATCAAAATATGTATAATCCTTATTTCGTTTTTTTAAGAATTCTACTTATAAAAATAATTACAACTCTGTAGCACATTCGGAAATACATAAACCTTGAAAACTTGTTTCAACATTTGCGAATTTTTAGCGGCCGCATTGTTGCACTTTTTCAAGATTTTCGTTTTTTCTAGTCGGTTTTGCACAAAGTCTTATATAAGAAAACATTTCTAATCTCCAGCTCATCTGGAAGAGCCTAAATATTAATATCCTCATCCTGTGTAAGGAACGTCTATATCATTATACTAGTAGAAGGTGCTTGCATACTGAAAGCTATTAACCTTGAAAAAAACATTAATTTTTTATAGAGATATTTCTTCGTGGGAAATATTGTTTTAATTCAAAAGTTTTCTCCTCGGGATCAAATTTTTTTTTTCATTATGGAACAATAATGGAGTAAAAATCGCTAATTTTTGCAATGAATGTTATATCCTTCTCCTCCTCCTCTGTAAGAAACGTCGATATATAATGACAAGTAGTTGGTGCTTGCTTTCTGCAAGCATATCATCTCACCTTCTGAAAGCATTCATTTCTCAGACAAATATTTAATCATTACACATATTTTTTAAATTTTAAACATTTCAGCTTCGCAGCGATTTTCCTTTTACCCTTATGTAAAAATAATATTTAATAAATCCCCAAACTTTGCAATTTTAAGAATTTTATACTTTCTCCATCCTAGGGTACTAATGCTACACATTTGAGCCAAACTGCTATTTTGTAGCACTTCTAGAAGTAAAAAAACTAATCACTAATACATTATATTACCACAAGAGCTATGGAGCTGAAAGTTTCAGTTTTTGTAGATATTATGAAGAAACTTGCAGATAAAATGAGACTTCTCACCAAAGTGATATGAATTCGACTCCAGAAATTCATAAATTTGCGTTTTTTCCCATAAGAAAAGCATTGCGCCATTTTTGTATATTAATTTTGGGCACTTGCCCGTAAGCTAGAAAAATGAAATTTTCAGGGTTTCTAGACGACCACAATATCTAATATGAATTATTGTTAGTTTTGCTTACAGTGTCCTGGGTTCGACTCCAGATACCCCGGAATATCTCCCATAAGTTAGCATGGGAAAAAGTTATCCCAGTGTGTAGACCAATCTAATAGGTTTAGGAAGCTGAAATATTGCAGGTTTATAGAACTTTTCTCATAACCAGCTTTAAAAATCGAAAATTTCAAAATTAATAATTTTTATGGTTTGTATTAACCCCAGTTGAACATTAAAATTTAATAATTTTTATCTTGGAATCTCTATGCTGTAGGTTTGAGTTTTTAAATCATTCTGTTGCAAATTTTACACAAAAAAAGAAATTTTTTAAAAGTTAAAAAATTCGATACTAATAATTCGCAAATGTTTAAAATTACTTTTGAAGTTAATGTATTACCGAATGTGCTACGGATCTGAAAGTTTTTATAGGTAGAATTTGTAAAAAAAACGAAAATGGGATTATACAAATTTTGATATTTTCATATTTGGCAGTTAAAAATTCTTAAAATTTAAAGAAATAGATAACTGTTTAGTTATTACGGGATGAGCCAGGAAGTTGAAATTTTCAAGTAATTTACAGAGTAGTGTATTTGAACAAATAAACATTTGAATCTTGCCATAAATATACTCCGGCGGCCATAAAAATCGTTTAATATGTAAACAATTAGAAAAATATTATTTCACTTCTAGAAAAGGTACAATTTTAAAATCTGGCGGAAATGTGTAGCATTAGTACCCCATAATGGAGAACGTAAAAATTCATAAAATTGCAAGATTTGGGGATACTTTTAGTCAACTCTTTTTACATAAGGGTAAAACGAATATCGTTGGGAGGTGAAATATTTAGAATTAAAATAATATTTGTAATGATGAAATATCTGTATGAAAAATGAATGTTTTTCAAGGTGACATGATATGATTGCTGTATGCAAGCACCTTGTACTATTATAATAATATAACATATAAGAGGATACTAATGTTTAGGAACTTTCAGATGTGCTGAAGATTCGAAATGTTTTTCTTATGTAGGACTTTGTTCAAAACCGACTAGATAAAACGAAAATCTTGAAAAAGTGCAACAATGCGGCCGCTAAAAATTCGCAATTGTTGAAACAAATTTTCAAGGTTTATGTATTTCCGCATGTGCTACGGAGATGAAATTTTATTATAAGTAGAATTCATAAAAAAACGAAATATGTATTATACAAATTTTGATATTTTAATTGGTTTGGCAGTGAAAAATTCTTAAATCTTAAACAAATAAATAACATTAACATTAGACATTATGGGATGAGATAGGAATCTGAAATTTTGAAGTTATGTTCAGTGTAGAGAATTTACGCAAATAAACATTTGAAACTCTCCATAAACATATTGAGGTGGCCGTTAAAAATGTTTAAATTTGAAACAATTGGAAAAATATTATTTCACTTCTAGAAGTACTACAACTTTAAAATTTGGCAGAAATGTGATGCATTAGTACCCCATAATGGAGAAAGTATAAAATTGTTAAAGTTGCAAAGTTTTGGGATTGTTTTAATCTATTATTTTTACATAAGGGAAAAACGAAAATCGCTCCGGAGGTGAAATATTTAGAATTAAAATAATATTTGTAATGATTTAATATGAAAAATGAATGTTTTTTTATGTTGAGATGATATGCTTGCAGAATGTAAGCACCTTCTAATAACACACACACACACACACACACGCGCACACACACGCACACACACACACACACACACACACACACACACACACACACACACACACACACACACACACACACACACACACACACACACACACACACACACACACACACACACACACACACACACACACACACACACTATGGGACGAGTACCCTGCTCGCTGTTCCTTCGTTCCTACCATGTACCCAGGGGCGGCAATAGGTATATAAGCGCAGAATGCAAGCACCAACAACTAGTTATATATAGTACTTCATTACAGAGGTGGAGGAGGATGAGGAGGCGGATACTAATGTTTAGTCACTTTCAGATGAGCTGGAGATTTGAAATTTTTTTCTTAGTGAGGATTATGTGAAAAACCGACTAGAAAAAACGAAAATCTTGAAAAAGTGCAACAATGCGGCCCCCAAAAATTTGCAGTTGTTTAAACAAATTTTAAAGGTTTATGTATTTCTGTATGCTTACAGTGTCTTGGGTTCGACTCTTGAGACCCCGTAATATATCCCAAAAATTAGCATGGGAAAACGTAATCCAGTGTGTAAGACCAATCTAATAAATTTAGGAAGCTGAAATTATGCAAAATTATAGAATTTTTCTCATAACCAACTATAAAAATAAAAAATTTTCAAATTGCTTATTTTTAGGGGTTGTTTTAACCCCATTTGTACATTAAAGTTTAATAATTTATATCTTGAAAACTTTTTGCTGTAGGTTCGAGTTTTTGAAATCATTTTTTAGAAAATTATGAATCGAAAAAGAGAAATTTTGAAAAATTCATAAATTCGACCACTAAAAATTCGCAAATGTTTAAACATACTTTTGAGGTTAATGTATTATCGAATGTGCTACGAAGCTAAAATTTTTTTACCGGTAGATTTTGTGAAAAAACGAAATAAAAATTATAAAAATTTTGATATTTTAATTTGTTTGGCTGATAAAAATTCTTAAAGTTTAAACTAATAGATAAATGCTTAGGTACTTTGGGGCAATCTATGAAGTTGAAATGTTAAAGTTCGGAAGAGCTCAGTGCATTTATACTAACAAACATTTAAAAAGCTAAAACATGGTTTTTTTCGGCCGCACTAAACTTTTGAAATTTAAACAATTAAATTATTTATTAATTCCCTTCTATATGTGCTAAAGCATCAAATTATACAAAATGTGTGGAATTATCACCTTACATTGGATAATGTATAATACTCTTAAAATTGCAAATTTAAGGCATTGTTTTAATCAAATATTGTTCAATAAGGAAAGATAGAAATTGGGTGCAGAGGTGAAATATTTTAAATTAAAAAAATATTTCTAATAATGCAATATATCTCTGATATATTAATGTTTATCAGGGTCAGATTAAATGATGCAGAAAGCAAGCACCAAATACTTGTATAATGATATCCTCCTCTTCCTCTGTAAGGAACGTCTATATAAAATAATATTATATAGATATTAGTTTTATCAAATTGTAAGCTAAATAATTAAAATGTGTTTAGAGAGAAGCAAAATATTCGATCAATCGGGTATAATAAAGTTATCAAAAATATACAATTCTCCATTATTTCGCTATTCAATGTCTCTTAAGCATCACTATGCCACGAGCTCGATCTAGATCATTAACGTTAATATGATTAATCAGTTTTCATGGCTATCGTTCTTACCACATCCCACAAATGCGTTTATTGGGAGTTTCCCTTTATCTAGTTTTGACATCCCACCGAAGAACATAATAATCCAGTTTTCAGCTTATGTACGTTACGATGTATTTCGTAGTCATCTACAAACGTCAAGCATGTAAAAATAAAACATAATTGCCTAGTTTTACTCACGCAGTACAATGCAAACCAGCCGAAACAGACGGTTTATTTTTGTCCCATTTATTTTGAGATTCTTTTGGTGATAAAATTGGCTATTTTATTGCGAACAGAATTCTAAGATTCAAACAACAGAATATCATAAAAATAAGGTTAATCCCTTCCACTCATTCATTGAAACAGTTTAGTCAGATTGGAAAATAAATAATAAACATCACTGGGAATTGACTCCTATTAATATTACTCGATACTAATGACGTACATTGGATTAGGAATTGATGTATGAGTAAATAAATCAGAAACGCCGAACACGAAAGTAAAAATTACAAGGAGATCTATTCTCCTGACTTTTTCTTCAATAATAATATTGAGTCATTATACATTCTATTCACGTTTAATAAATCCCCAAATTCGAATATTTACGCAGTAAAGCCTCGTGAATTGGCATCAACTTCATCCAGTGAATGAGTGACATAACCCAAATGTTGCAGCGCGCAAACGAATGTGGGTGGATGATATTTGATCCAAAAATTCAAAAACGCAAGTGGCGAGGATCAAACCTACTATCGGCTACGGAGATTGCGAGGCTCTGGTTTGGCTAAGCCTCGCACGGGAGACCTCTAGAGAAAAGCTATCGATTTTTTCTGAGTGTATATCGAATCTAAGAGCGAATTGGCAATTGTTATATACTATCCAAAATCTCTCTGCTTCGTATCGCAAGGCGAGCAGACGAATGACGTCAAAGGAAAACCGGAATTTGGAAGAAATGGAGACTTTCACCGAAGGCCTCTCTTTCTGAAATCGACTCACTTGTTGTCGACATCAATGGCGCCGAATTTCTTCCCAAATTACTTTCGAGGAAATTGCGGTCGCTAATGGATTGGGAGCTTCTAAGCGCGAGGCAAACCAAACCAAAGCGGAACATACGCATTCATTTCGGGCTCACCGCTAAAGCGCTGCGCTTCTATGGATGCCTTCCTAGAAACGAAAATCAAAACGAATTTCTTAGTTTAAATTTTCCTTACATAAGAAGTGCGCGGAATCCATTACATTACATACAAAAGTAAAATCAAATGCTAAATGGAAATACTGATTTCGTTGCGTATACAATTAATTTTAGGCATTTATCTTTAAATTAATTTATGTATATTTTATCCTAAGTATCAGTCGCGAATCTTACAATGATATGATATCATTAGATTTACGCTGAAAGATTTCAAACTACTAAAAACGCACCGTCTCCTAAACGCGCGGAACTGTGGAACGAGGAAATTGTACCTACCTAAAGTTAATATAGGTAGTTGTGGTTTCAAACGGCGATCAGCATTCTAAAAATTTATATCATTAACATTTACATTGCGAGTTGTAACTCAGCGATGCTGGGATAAATGAAACTGGCATATCATTATTAGAATCCGAAGTAATTTACGATTTCGTTCCATTTTATAACGCCATTGACGAAAATTATTTCAAAACAAAATATAGCGCCTCACAGTGGCTGCAAAGGATAGTAAGGAGTTTTCGCCTACCTCCGCAGACTAAATAACGCCGAAAATACAGCGAGGCGCAGGAGATGGCATTAAAGAGGCGAGGAAGAGGAGGAGAGGGAGGGGCGAAGGAGAGAGGCTTCCTAGAGTTCACATGGTTTGTTAAGAATAGTGCGGTGTGGTTAGGTCTGGAAATCCATTCCAAAGCCCACTTTTGTTTATTTTCACTCGCATATACCGGAGAACGGCCTCGTATGCGTCCGTCCTTAGTGGAAATCTCTCTCAATCTCCTCCTCCTCCAGCCTCCCACTGGGAGAATGGCTTCTGGAGTTTTAGAAGACCTCTTATTCGAGGCGTTAAAGGAGTTTGGGACTGAAGCAGTTGTCGTCCTCGCTCCAGGCCAGAAGAAGCTCCGGTGGCGCCACAGTTACGCGCTTTCCCCGTCTTAAAATCCCACGGTCGCAATAGCCTCCTAACCATCGTGCGATTAGGCGCACATAACCCTTTTCGGCTTGTGTATTCCTTTCTCCTCCCCCTTTTTCCGATTCCTTCCCATTCCCCCCCTTGTCCTCTCCGCCCAGCTCAGTCACCCGTGTAGCTCCGAATGGGATGGGGTTACGATGGAGAGAGTGAGAAAAAGTGTTTTGTAGTTGCCTCTTAACTTTCTATTAGGCAAATGTAATTGTAACCCAACTTAATTTACTATGAAGTAAATTGGATTGCTGAATCAATTGATATCTGGCCAGCTGAACGACGTCCGTCATATGGTTATTTTTAAGAAGAATTTGATATAAAGTAAAAGTTACGTCGAGATGTAAAATCAATATTCGTAATCAATTAGATTTTAAAAATACACAATCATTTAATACAATATGCATCCCAACTAGCCATGGTTTCTCGACTAATTCGAATTGTAAGAATTGTAAGTGGCTACCACTGAGGTAGATACTGGCGACGGCTTAAATCTTCATTTCAGTTTGAAAATATTTATTTCGTCGCGAAGAGATTTACTTGCAATTTCGTCTTTAAGTGCGTTGTGCGGAATATTGAACCAATGAGGATAAAACGTGTGGCGTTTTGGTTCTATAGCAATGGTTCGCGAACCCTTATCCGCAATGGACGATTTTAATCTAATTAATTAATTAATAATAATTAATTCTAAGCGAATATGGTGGCGCAAAAATGTTATTCTAATAATTGATGAGCTCTCCTGCCTCCTCTGCTGACTGGAATCGCTTTGAGCACTTTTTACTTATATTTTGCAATTTAAAATTAAAGGAAGCATCTTTTTTATTGAAATTAATTTTTAAATGTAAACTGTATTCAAAAGACAAAAATCTAGATAAGCCATTCTATTATAAGGGTAAGGCTTAGGATTCAATCTATCCGCATTTGCAACTGTGTTGATATTATCGCACTCTTCGTGGCATCTCCATATTCGTATTATCTTCATGTAGTAGTAGTAATTGATTTTTAAGTGCGTCGACTGCTATGGTCATTTTGCACTTACAATTGGACATATACACATTAGGGAGAAGGGAAACCTGGTGCCGGCATTAGCCTACTCTTCCGAAGGGCGGAACGCTGACTTTGCGCGGTCTTCTCAAACCACACAAACGAGGCCGGGCGACCTCGGAAAAATACTACTTGCCCGCTGCCCTTTCGAGCTGTAGGAGAGTAGCAGCCAGCGTCCTAACCATTACGCCACCGGCACCCTCGTATTCCTTTTATATCCGTTTTAATGGTGACATTTAAAAATATAGGTTATTCCTAAATAAATTTTTAAAAACTGAAAATAAAGAGATAAAATATATAACCTTTATTAAAAAAGGCCTTTTTTTAGCTTCAACTATTCAGTGGCGCGCATGATGAATTATCCTGATTTAATGAAAGACGCTTAATTTACGGATTACTACGTTCGATACTTTGTCCAGCGTTTCTAAGCTAGCGAATAATAAATAATATTTAATAAATTAAAATACTTCAAATCACAAGTTGTTTGGTACAAAAATATGAAAGAAGGGTTTAACGATGCTAATATGTTTGGGAACGGCTCTGTCAAAGGAATGTTTTACTGTTTTTGTTTATGAGCGCCATAGGAGGGAAACGTGTATTGGCCGCCATAATCGCTTACACACGAGACGCCATTCCGTGCTTTATTTATATATTTTGCCATTTGCTGTTGTAGATTTCTATTTTTAGTATGTTTGATTAAACACTTCAAATATAGTAGCAGATAATCCTAAGGACGAGGAACTAGAGATGCTATAGGAGTAGTTAGAATCATATCAGAAAGGGCAATAGAGTACAGTCAAGATATCTGCGCATGTTTCGTAGACTGGCAGAAGGCCTTTGATAGAGTAAATTGGGTTGAGTTGATGAAGATATTAAAAGATATAGGTGTAGACTGGAAAGGCAGGAGACTGATTAGGAATCTATATGTGAATCAAGTTGTAAAGGTCAGGTTTGAGAATGTGGCCCCCAGTGGAGTAAATATCGGTAAAGGAGTAAGACAAGGCTGCTGCCTATCGCCAACCCAATTCAATATATATGGAGAAAGTATAATGCTAGAAGCTTTAGAAGGCACAGGAGATTTCAAAATTGGAGGAGGATTATAAGAGCAGTAAAATACGCAGATGATCAAGTACTTCTAGCAAGAAAGGTAGAGGAGCTACAAAAAATGATAAATAGACTAGTGATAACAGGAAGAAAATACGGCATGGAAATAAATACAGAAAAATTCTAGGTCATTCGAATATCGGGTAAAGAAGAGAATCTGAACATAAGTATTGGGGGAAAGCCTTTAGAAAAAGTTTCAGAATATAAATACCTTGGAAGCATCATAACACGAGAAGCAAAATGTACAGATGAAATCAGAACTAGAATAGGAAAAGCAAAAGCGGCTTTCAGGAGAAAGAAACAACTACTTACAGGGAATATAAGGGAAGATATCCGCAAGAAGTTGATAAAATGCTACGCATGGAGTAAAGCATTGTATGGGGCAGAAACATGGACGCTGAGGAAAAATGACATCAAATACTTGGAAAGCTTTGAAATGTGAACTTGGAGGAGAATGTTGAAGATTAAATGGACAGATAGGATGAAAAACGATGAAGTGCTACGAAGAATAGGAGAGAAGCGAATGATTATACAGACTATCAGAAAGAGGAAGGCTAACTGGGTTGGACATTACCTGAGGAGAGAGAGTATGATTAAAGATGTGTTAGAAGGAAAACTAGATGAGAAAAGGGAAAGAGGTAGGAAAAGGTTTCAGCTGATAGACGATTTGAAAGGGAAAGAGAGTTATCAAGATATGAAGAGGACAGCGGAAAATAGGAGTATATGGTGAACCAGGTTTAACCAAGAATAATCACGGACCTGTCTACGGACAAACTACCTATGATGATGAATCCTAAGATAAATGTCATAAATATCTTAAGGGGCGTATCTTTACATGTGGTTCGAAACGACGATTAAAGATTTTTTGTTCCCTCCATGACCGCACAGTGGACGCTGTTCGAATTTGCGATTTGAGTTGTCATGGAGATGGCAAGCGGATTATTTTACATCTAAATATACACCGAATGGGCCGTTCCATTTTGGAACCCAACGCTAACAACACAGTCCAAAATAAAACCATTGAATCCTAGCAACGAAAAGTAGTTTCATTTTAGAAAACTTTTCCATTTATTTTTTGTGTAATTTTTCCATAAAAAGCAGCCTAATATTCGACTATTGGCTGCATGAGGATATCAATTGAAGTGGATTAAAATATATAGGCAAGAAAAAGAGAAATACTGTTTCTGAAGAGAAGTACAAAATAATAAGAAAACGAGTCATGAAAAGAGGTAACTACGTAGGAGCGAAATTTGGCAGATTGCACCGATCTTCCAAGCGACAGAAATCCTCAGGAGAATGTGAGGTGATATATTCTTAACAAATGCGAAACTTTTGCAGAGAGGAACTCGTATAATTAATGAATAAATTATTCGGAAAGCATTAAAAATGCATTTTATGCCTTTTTCAACTTTTCTCTATTCCGGCGAATCGAATGTCAGACCATAATTTGCGCTTCTAAATCTGTTATCTTCTTAATCCTCGCAGTCCCAAGCTTTATGGCGCCTTCCAAATCCCAAGCGCGATAGTTAGACTATCTCTTCGATATTTTAACATAAATCACTATCTAAATCACCAAAATTATTTTAGTGATTACACATTTCATTATAATCAAATATTAAAAATATATATTAACCTAAAGATTTTTACCTGAAAACAGTAAGCACAAACATTTTTCCCAAAAATAGCACATTTTTACAACGCAAATTTTGGTAACATTAAAACTAAACAAATTGATTATATTGTATGCAATTCACTCATTTCACTAAAAGAGAGTCTTGCCGATGAACATAACATACTGGTTTTTTTACATGATAGACAATAATAACGTACTTATTAAATATTTTATAGATAATCATTAAAATATTGAGCCTTTGCTTCATGCGCAATTGCTGTAAAATAACAAGATTTCAGGTATTACAGAAATGATAATCGATAAAAGTTTGTGAAATGGACTTCCAGGTGCGGTATTTCAACTACCCCACTCAATAAATTATTTAATATTTTCTTGAAAAATGAAATTCTTTAGGATTCGAAAAACTGAAAAGAGTGCCCACGATGTATTTAGTAAATACATTAAGAACCATGAATATTGATATGTTGCAAAAATAGTAACAAAACAAATGAACTGGGGTACTGGAACTTCCCCGCTTGGGACTGCGAAGGTTAATACCTGATTTTTTAAATAGTAAAATAATTTTTAATTCATTTATTTTTATTTTTATAAAGAAATGTATGAAAATAAGAAAATGAAATGCAATGTATAAATTTTTAAACTATTTTTCGGTATGATGCATTTTCGCGACAACAGTCATATTATCGTCAACTCGTAAATTACTTATTTGGATTATGAGATGTAATTGGCTTATATTCATTAAGATCTCAGCAACAGTTCTCTTTTCTGGTCAGGCAAAGATTTAAATGGAATTTGTGCATCATTAACTCTCCGACCTTTACAATTTAGCCTATTGTACCGCTTCCTCGACTTATCTACCACGGGCCAATGAGCGATTCTATAATTTCTTATATCCTGGGTCAGTATCAGCTGTGCTGGACCACGATGTTTTTCTGCTTCAAAGTCTCTCTTTTTCTGTTGGAGGCCTCTTTATCCTCATTATAAAGTGCAATTGAGGTCCTGAATGGTGGTTTATCTGTTTTATTTATTTTTTTGGAATTTCTAATGATTCACACATGCGGCGATATAGCAGCCAGGTATTGATAACAGCAAGGTCGTCAAAATGAAAGAAAAGCTTAACATTGCAAAATGTCGTGAAAATACGTCGTACCTTAAAAAGACACTATTTTTCAAATATTGAAGTTATAAAATATGAATCACAAATTATTAGGTCTTTCAAGCTTAGAAATATAAATAATAAACTTTACTTTTGTGTTTAGTTTTTTTATCAAAAATCTTGAACAAAAATCCACGCGCTTTGCAAAGCACGGCTCACACATATTAGCCTGCATAAAACTCACAAAGCCAAGAGTATATGGAAGTATTTACCACATTGAGCATTCGAATACTGCGAATTTGCCTCAACCAGCGATTATGAATTTCCTAGGATATTTTGCACAAGAAAAACCTTAAGGCAGTTTGAGCAAATTCGCAACACTCGTCCTTTAACCGAAAGAATATTGAAATTGAGATGTTCTCTACCTGCGAAGAGACAAATGCCTTAATGCACGGAAAAATTTAATTAATTACTGTCACCCCATCTTCATCATCTCAGGAAAGTTTACAAGTGAATCATTTTCCTTAATAAGTTAATGCGTTTAAATTCCCGTTCCGCTCAATTATTTGGAAAAACAGCTTTAAAGCGGAATTTTATGTACGTTATTATTTTTATGGCAGAAATCTACTGACACCTTGCTCTCGAGGACACTATCACCGCCCTTTTGTTAAGGTTACAGTTTCGCCCCTAACGTAGAAAAAACAGGTCCCACACTCACGTCTCATGGTCTTTCCTTCACCGAAACCGCTGTAAGATTATGGGCGTCACATTATAAAAACTTTCCCTTTTCCCTACACTTCTCCCCAACTGCTCTTCACTCTTCTTCCCCCTCTTCCCATGGCTTCCACCATCCCCTTTCCCCTCCCTCCCATCCTCGCCTCCGCACGACCGCGCTGACGTCTCCCACCCTCTTGCTCGCGAGCACTCTCAGATGAGCCTCTCGCCATAACCGATGAAATTGCGGCCTCGCTCCCTCCTACGCCTTGCGCCCTACCGCCATCTTGGTTCGCTCCACTCCACGCCTAACTGCGTGTCCCGCCTTCAAATTTTTCCGAGCGCAAAAAAGAGGAATGGGAGGAAAAACAAAAGACAAGTAAAGAGGACGAAAAAAGAATTTTGCCACTTCCTAAAACCTGGATAAAACTTCTGCCTCTTCCGTTTTTTCTTAATTTTTCTCTTCTTTTTTCATCGCCTTCTCCCTCTCACTGCTCCTTAAATCCTTTTCACTCCCACTCTCTCATTTTCTCACTCTCTCTCCCACTCACTCACTCTCTCTCCGCTCGCAATCTTCCTTTTAGATCACTTCACCAGAGGAAAAGTTGCGCTCGTCCACCCTTTCCCGTTTTCATTTCGCCACAACCAACTTCCCTCCCCTTCTCCTCAATCCTTTTGGAAGAGAACTGAAAAAAATAAGCAAAGAGGAGATCTCCTTTCAACCACATACAAAAGAACACACCACCCCCGTTCTCTCTCACTCTTCACTCCTACTCTTCTCTTCCTGCACCACTATATTTTATCTCTTCCTTTTACTCTCTCTCTCTCTCTCCTTTCCATTCCACCCCTTCCTTCCATCTCTTCCTCTCTCACTCTCTCCCTCTCTCTCTCTCGTGCCCCATTCTATTTTCTCAATACTTCCTTCTTTTATTGGCAGAAACAAACTCTTTCTCTCGTTCCTTTCAGATGATTATTCTTCTCCCAAGTTCCTTCGACCCTGAGCCATTGCTTTTGAGTTCACTCGAACCCTTTTGCGACGCATTTGCGTGAAGAGCTATGGCGATTCTTCAATTATATCGCTTCAGTTTTCTATCGCAAAAGATTCTTTTTCACTAATATACCTACTAGTATTTTAATTTGTGTGACCGAAAAGCGATGGCGTGTACGCATCAAATAATTTGCCCACATTCCTTAATGTTCAACCCTTAAAAGTAAGGCGAGTGCGTTTTTTGTAATCGCTGTTGCTCTATATTATCTAATATTGGAACCTCCTGCGTCCTAGTATCTTCAAATGGCTATAGACGGAGTATTTGTGTACAGTTTGTAATGTTTCGAAATAATCAATTGAGTGGCAGCAATCGACAAAGTCGTTGCGTTTGTCTCACGGTGACATTATTTTTATCGATTTTTCGTTTTCCTGTAATTAATTTAGCTAACATGTATATATATGCCCATAAAAACATACAATTGCAATAATTTTTGGATTTGTAAGACAATAAATTTGTATTAAAAATACTGCATCAACAATTTTCCATTTTTTCTTGTGGTATTGTTTATATATATTGCCAATTTCAATGTTTAGCTTTGGCAATTTTTTGTACAAAGAAAAGAAACTATTTGACGATTAGATGTTAAACAAAGGAAAACAGTTTAGCGCACTTAGCATGCTCTATAAAGTCATCTGTTGGGCACATCATATTTTTAAAACAGGAATTTACGACACTTTCAATAATTAGTCAACAATATGCCTTATCATAGGAAGAACATCAAGTTTATTATACCCCAGATTCGCGCACAGGTATCAAAAATTAAATTAAAATTACAAATAACACAATAAAATAATTGCAATAAACAAAATTATAATATGAACAAAAATACGATGACTTTCTTCATGTAAATATAGCACAATATGGTCCCTTACTTAAATATATGTATAAATAAATTTAAATTTTATCCAACCCGGATAGATTTTACTTCAGAAGGTCGATTTTACCCTATATAAATATTCTACATATTAGGACAGTGTGCCATTTGAGGTGATGACATCAGCATTAGTCATAAAATGGAACCATGGTTTTATATAAAATTTTAGCGTAAAATCCTGTTGAATTGCAACGGAATTCTAGAAGGGTAATCTCTTATTACATATTTTCTCAGCTGAATATCTTATCATAACTTGTATATCAATGATGAATACCCTCCTCCCTCTCACACACAAACGCTAATGATATTTTGAAAAGCCTGATGTTATAAAAAATTATAATTTTAGAATTTTTTCTTTTATTAATTTTAATCCACTAGGACAAATGTGTTCAAAAAACATTATACTATGCCAAAAAACAGGAACGGCTTCAGACAGTAAGCAAGTGAGGCAATCGCCTCAGGGCGCATGGTCGAGGGGGCGTCCTGATGCCGCGGATATTGACATACTGACGCCGTTCTCTCTTGCCAAGTTTAGTCTTACAGCAGCTTAAAGAGACACATTTGCGAAAACGGGAGGGAGGTAAGAAGTCAAGGGAAACACTCACAATATACCCCAGTACAGCCAATCAAACATTTTCCCCGATAGATATTGCGGGTTTTGTAGTCGCTTGGCGTAAAAAAATTATCATTTAGCTGGCAGTGGGAAATATAACGTGAAAGATGTAACGTTTCGCATTTTCTGGTGGAATTTGAGAGATGAAAGTGTTGAGGGATTGCTACATAGCACATGATCGCAAGACTGATTGAAAGTTCCCAGAACCTGGCGGGATGGTGTTTTTTCACAAAATCTACCGGTAAAAAATTTCAGGTTCGTAGTACATTCGATAATACATAAACCTCAAAAGTATGTTTAAACAATTGCGAATTTTTAGTGGTCGAATTTATGAATTTTTCAAAATTTCCCTTTTTTCTATATATAACTTTCTACAAAATGATTTTAAAAACTCGAACCTACAGCATATAGTTTTCAAGATAAATATTAAAAAACTTTGATGTTCAAATGGGGTTAAAACAACCCTAAAAAATTAACAATTTTAAATTTTTTATTTTTATAGTTAGTTATGAGAAAATTTTATAATCTTGCAAAATATCAGCTTCCTTACCTAATTAGATTGGTCTACACACTGAATTACGTTTTACCATGCTAACTTATCGGAGATATTCCGGGGTCTCTAGCGTTGAACCCAAGACACCGTAAGCAAAAGTGACAATAATCTCTAATAGATATTGCGGCCAAATAGCAAAACTGAAAATGTCATTTTTCTAGCTTACCGGCAAGTGCCCAAAATTAATTTACAAATATGGCGCAATGCTTTTCTTATGGGAAAAAACGCAAATTTCGGAATTTCTGGAGTCGATCTCATGTCATTTAGGTAAGAAATCTCATTTTGCCTGAAGGTGTCTGCATCATATCTACAAAAATTAAAACTTTCATCTCTCTAGCTTTTGTAGTTTGGGCTGGACATTAGTATCCTCCTGTTATATAAAAATATTTCCTCTCCTTAAAGAAATAATTACTAACTAATTAAAATATCAAAAATTGTTTAATGCCTATTTCGCTTTTTTACCAATCCTACCTCTACAAAGAATTTCAGCTCCGTAGCACTTTCGAAACTACATAAACCTTGAAATTTTTTTAAGACAATTGCGAATTTTTATTGGCCGCATTGTTGCACTTTTTCAAGATTTTCATTTTTTCTAGCTGATTTTGCACATAATCCTACCTAAGAAAAAAATTTCGAATCTACAGCTCATCTGGAAGTGCCTAAACATAAATATCATTCTATATATATATATACTAGTAGAAGGTGCTTGCATAGCGCAAGCCTTTAAACTCACCTTGAAAAAAACATTAATTTTTCAGAGATATATTTCATAATGAGAAATAATTCTTTAATTCTAAAGATTTCTACTCTGGGCGGGTTTCCGTTTTTTCATTATGTAAAATACAATAGAGTAAAACAATCACTAATTTTTGCAATTTTCGAAATATTACACTTTTCCCACATTAAGTTAATAATGCTACTTATTTATGCCAAATTTGAAATTTGTAGGAAATTTAGAAATAACGTTTCTAATTATTTAAAATTTAATAATTTTTAACGGCCGCAATAAGGATTTCATAGATACAATGAAATATTTATTCTTTTTAATAGACTAAACTCCAATAGAATTGAAGATTTCATTTCTCTAATTAGCCCCGTAGTATCTAAACATTTACCTATTTTTTTAAACTTTAAATATTTTTAACTGTTAAAAAAATAAAAATTTCAAAATCTTTTTAATCGTTTTTTCGTTTGTATTTAAATCCTAGCTCTAAAAAAAATTTCAGCTCCATAGCAAATTCGGAAATACCTAAATCTTGAAAATTACGAAATTTCAACTGTTGCATTGTTGCACTTTTGCAAGATTTTCGTTTTATCTAGTCGGTTTTGCACAAAATCTTATCTAAGAAAAAAATTTCGAATCTCCAGATCATCTGGAAATGCCTAAATATCAGTATCTTCCTATATATTATATCCTTCTCTGTAAGAAACGAAATGAAAGCATTTCATCACACCTTAAAAAACATTCATTTTTCAGACAGATATTTCATGATTACATGTATTTTTTAATTATTAATATTTCACATCCGCAGCGATTTACGTTTCTACATTATGTAAAAATAATAGATTTGTAATTATAAGACTTTAATTCTTTCTCCATTATGGGGTACTAATGCTACACATTTTTGCCAAATTTTGTAGTTGTAGCGCTTATAGAAATAAAATAATATTTTTCCAATTGTTTAAATTTTAAACATTTTTAACGGCCGCCGCAATATATTTATGGAGAGATTCAAATATTTATTTGTGCAAATGCACTACTCTGTAATTACCTGGAAAATTTCAGCTTCCTAGTTAATCCCGTAATACCAAAACATTTATCTATTTGTTTAAATTTTAAGAATTTTTAACGGGAACACAAACTAAAATATCAAAATTTTTTAATTGGTATTTTGTTTTTTTTTTTTAAATCCCAACTATAAAAAAATTTCAGCCTCGTAGCACATACGGAAATACATAGACCTTGACAATTTGCTTAAACAATTTATAATTTTTAGCGGCCGCATTGTTGAAAATTTTTTAGATTTTCGTTTTTTTAGTCGTTCTTGCACAAAACTCGACCTAGGAAAAAATTTGGAATCTGCATCTCTGCTGGAAGTGCCTAAACATAAGTATCCTCCTATGTGTTATATCCTCCTCCTCTCTAAGGAACGTCAATATAGAATGATGTTACTAGTTAATGGTGCTTGCATACGACTAACATTTCATCTAACTTTGGAAAAACATTATTTTTTTAGAGAGATATATCATCATGAGAAATATTTCTTTAATTCAAATGATTTCTCCTAGGGACCAAACTTATTTATTTCCTTATGGAATAATAATGGAGTTAAACAATTGCAAATTTTTGTATTTTTTTAATATTATACTTTTTCCACATTGGGTTGATAATGACATATTTTTTTCAAATTTAATAGTATTTCAAATTTATAGTATCCTCCTATATATCATTATATATATACTTGTAGAAGGTGCTTGCATATTGCAAGAAATTATCTCACTTTGAAAAAACATTAATTTTTCAGATAAATTTCATCATGAGAAAGAGTTTTTTAATCCTAAAGATTTCTCTTTTGGACGGGTTTTCGTTTTTTTATTATGGAAAAATAATGGAGTAAAACCTACACAAACTATTGCAATTTTCGAAAAATTATAATTTTCGAACATTCGGTTAATAATGCCACATTTTTCTTTCAAATTTAAAATCTATCCCGCAATTAGAAGTGAAATAACATTTATCTAATAGTTTAAAATTAAATACTTTTTAACCGTGACAATAACAATTTTATATATACATTAAAATGTTTATTGGTTTATACAGCCTAAATTCTAAGTACCCTAAAAATTTCAGATTTCTAACTGGCCCTATAGTATCTATACATTTACCTATTTGTTTAAACTTTAAGAATTTTTAACTGCCAAACAAATTATATTATCAAAATTTGTAAAATCCCTGTTTCGTTTTTTTACAAATCCTACCTATTAAAAAATTTCAACTCCGTAGCACATTCGGAAATTTATAAACCTTGAAAATTTATTTAAACAACTGCGAATTTTTAGCGGCCGAATTGTTGCACTTTTCCAAAATTTTCGTTTTTTCTAGTCGGTTTTGCAGAAAATCCTACCTAAGAAAAAAATTTAGAATCTCCAACACTCCTGGAAGTGCCTAAACATTAGTATCCTCCTATATGTTATATATCATTACTAGTAATTGGTGCTTGCATACTGCAAGCATTTCATCTCACCTTGAAAAAACATTCATTTTTCAGACAGACATTTCATCATTTCATATACTTTTTTAATTCAAAATATTTCACCTCCGCAGCGATTTTCGTTTTTCCCACATGTAAAAATAATAGTTTAAAACAATCCCAAAATGTTACAATTTTAAAAATTTTACACTTTCTTCATTTTGGGGTACTGATGCTACACTTTTTAGCCAAATTTTAAAGTTGTAGCACTTCTAGAAGTAAAATAATATTTTTTAATTGTTTAAATTTAAATAATTTTTAAGGGCCGCCGCAATTCATATATGGTAAAATTGCAATGATTATTTCTGCAAATTCACTACTCTGTAAATAATTTGAAAATTTGAGATTCCTAGCTCATCCCGTAGTACCTAAACAGTTATCTATTTGTTTAAATTTTAAGAATTTTAACTGCCAAACAAATTAAAATTTCAAAATTTGTATAATCCTTATTTCGTTTTTTTTTAAGAATTCTACTTATAAAAAAATTTCAACTCCGTAGCACATGCGGAAATACATAAACCATGAAAATTTGTTTAAACAATTGTGAATTTTTAGCGGCCGCATTGTTTCACTTTTTCATCAATATAACATGCTAGCAGTAGGAATTATATATATACATGTCCAAGATGCATGCATATTGCAAGCATTTATCTCACCATGAAAAAAACAAATTTTTCAGAGATATACTTCATCAAGAGAAATATTTCTTTAATTCTAAAATTTCTCCTCTGGACGGGTTTTCGTTTTTTCATTATGGAACAATAATGGAGTAAAAAAATCACTAACTTTTGGAATTTTCGAAATATTAGACTTTTCCCACTTTGAGTTAATAAGGCCACATATTTCTGCCAAATTTTAAATTTATAGTACAATTAGAAGTAAAATAACATTTATCCAATTGTGTAAATTTAAATAATTTTTAAAGGCAAATATAACAATTTTGTGGATAAATTGAAATGTTTCTTCATTTACATAGGCCAACCTCTAATTAATTTAAAAAACTCCGTAACATGCGGCGTACTGTCTAAGCATCCGCCTATTTGTTTAAATTTTAAGAATTTTTAACTGCCAAACAAATTATAATATCAACATGTCTATAATCCCTATATCGTTTTTTTACAAATCCTACCTCTAAAAAAAATTTAACCTCCGTAGCACATTTGAAAATACATAAACCTTGAAAATTGGTTTAAACAATTTCAAATTTTTCGCGGCCGCATTGTGGCACTTATTTAAGATTTTCGATTTTTCTAGTCGATTTTTGCACAAAATCCCACGTAACAAAAAAATTTCGAATTCCCAGCTCATCTGAAAGTGCCTAAACATTAGTATCCTTCTATCATTCTATATAGACGTTTCTTACAGAGGAGGAGGAGGAGGTGGAGGATATAACATACTGGTTGAAGGTGCTTGCATACTGCAAGCATTTCATTTCATCTCATAAAAACTTTAATTTTTCAGAAAGATATTTCATCATGGTAAATATTTTTTTAATTCAAAGGATTTCTCCACGGGACCGATTTTCGATTTTTCCTTATGGACTAATAATGGAGTAAAAATATCGCTAATTTTTAAAATTTTAGGAATATTATACTTTTCCACATTGGGTTAACAATGCTACACATATTTTCCAAGTTTTAAATTTATGGCACATTTAGAAGTGAAATAACATTTACCTAATTGTTTAAATTTAAATAATTTTTAACGGCCGCAATGAGGATTTCATGAATAGACTGAAATGTTTATTTCTTTAATTAGTTTAAACTCTAAATAACTTAAAAATTTCAGCTCTCTAAATCACCACGTAGTATCTAAACATTTACCTATTTGTTTAAAATTTAAGAATTTTTAACTTCCAAACTAATTAAAATATCAAAATTCGTGTAATTTTTATTTCGCTATTTACAAAACCTACCTCTAAACATAATTTCAGCTCCGTGGCATTTTCGAAAATACATAAACCTTGAAAATTTGTTTAAACAATTGCGAATTTTTAGAGGCCGCATTGTCGCACATTTTCAAGAGTTTCGTTTTTTCTAGTCGGTTTTGCACAAAATCCTACCTATGGAAAAATTTTCGAATCTCCAGCTCATCAGGAAGTGCCTAAATATTGGTATCATCTTATCATAATACATAGACGTTAGTAGAAGGTGCTTGCATACTGCAAGTATTTATCTCACCTTGAAAAAACATTAATTTTTCAGACAGATATTTCATCATTACAATTATTCTATTAGTTATTAAGATTTCACCTCCGCAGCGATTTTCGGTTTTTCCACATGTAAAAATAAAAGCTTGAAACAATCCCTAAA
This sequence comes from Tanypteryx hageni, assembly GCA_028673005.1. Lineage (NCBI taxonomy): Eukaryota > Metazoa > Arthropoda > Insecta > Odonata > Petaluridae > Tanypteryx > Tanypteryx hageni. Next base: position 7,194,459 of record CM054112.1, read on the forward strand.
TGTTGCAATTTTAAACATTTTACACTTTCTCCATTATGGGGTACTTAAGCTACACATTTGAACCAAATTTTAAAGTTGTAGCACATATAGAAGTAAAATAATATTTTTGTAATTGTTTAAAATTTAAACATTTTTACGGTTGCTGCAATATATATATGGAGAGATTGAAATGTTTATTTGTGCAAATACACTGTTTTGTAAATAATTTGAAAATTGCAGCTCCCTAGCTAATCTTGTAGTACCTAAAAAATTATTAAACTTTAATGTCCAAATGGGGTTAAAACGATTCATGAAAATTAACAATTTTAAAGTTTTAGATTTTTCTATGGCTGTTATGACAAAAGTTCTATCAACTTGGAACATTTCAGCATCCTAAACTTATTAGATTGGTCTACACACTGGATTGCGCTTTCCCATGCTAACATATGAGAAAAAATGCAAGTTTCGGAATTTCTGGAGTCGAACTCTTGTCACTTAGGTAAGAAGTCTCATTTTATCTGAAAGTTTCTCTATCATATGTTCAAACTGGGTTAAAAAAACCCCTAAAATTCACAATTTTAAATTTTTTCCTTACCTAATTAGATTGGTCTACACACTGAATTACGTTTTCCCATGCTAACTTATCGGAGATATTCCGGGGTCTCTAGCGTTGAACCCAAGACACCGTAAGCAAAAGTGACAAAAATTCCTAATAGATATTGCGGCCATCTAGCAACACTGAAAATTTCATTTTTCTAGCTTACCGGCAAGTGTCCATAATTATTTTACATAAATGGCGCAACGCTTTTCTTATGGGAAAAAACGCAAATTTCGGAATTTCTGGAGTCGAACTCATGTCACTTAGGTAAGAAGTCTCATTTTGACTGAAGGTGTCTGCATCATATCTACAAAAATTAAAACTTTCATCTCTCTAGCTTTTGTAGTTTGGGCTGGACATCAGTATCCTCCTGTTATAAGATATATCCTCCTCTGTAAGGAACGTCTATATATAATGATAACAGGAGGATACTAATGTCCAGCCCAAACTACAAAAGCTAGAGAAATTTCACCTCCGCAGCGATTTCTGTTTTCCCCAAATGTAAAAATAATAGTTTAATACAATCCTCAAATATGGCAATTTTATAAATTTTAAACTTTCATCATTATAAGGTACTAATGCTACACATTTTAGCCAAATTTTAAAGTTTTAACACTTCCATAAGTAAAATAATAATTTTCTATTGCAGCGAACTATAATTTTCGGTGCAAAAACATCCACTGATGTGCTAAGTGCTAATGACAAACTATAAATAGAACATAGAAATATAGACATATAACAATCCAGCAGTTGAATTTGAATAGATTTAAGTAATACCACAAAACAAAATACACCTCATAGGTGAAGGCGATTCGAAACGAAACTTAGTTAATGTCAGTTAAATCACATCAAATAGTTACTATCCTCTTCCGGCTCCCGGTAGGTCAATGTCCACTCAACACTGAATGTTTTCTGCCGGATAGGATGAAATCGAGAGTGGGACACCTGCGTCGACTTCACTCGTTGCTCCGCTGTGCGTCTCGTCGCTCGGAAGGCCACTATCGGAATGGACTGTCACGTGACGCCGGTGGTGAAGGAGGGAGGTAATGACGTCAGGCGGGTAATTCGAAATGGTTGAATTATTCCCGATGATTGGTCGCCCTTCCACTGTTCTTGCATAACCATGGGAAAGAGGGAAGGTTGAAGAGGTGAGGGGTAATTAGAGTATATAAAGCAGAGAGGCACCACGGGAGGGCGTGTCGACCGTGGCGTGGCGTTCGTGGGCGTGGTGTTCAGTCCGGCGATATCACGAATATCGGCGTATAAGTGCGGGAGTAAAGGGGGGGGGAGGAAAAAATCGCCACACTATTTGTTTAAATTTAAATAAATTTAACGGCAGCCGCAATTCATAATTGGTAAAATTGAAAGGTTTATTTGTGCAAATTGACTACTCTGTAAATAATTTCAGCTTCCTAGCTCATGGTGTAGTAGCTAAACATTTATTTATTTGTTTATATTTTAAGAATTTTTAACTGCCAAACAAATTAAAATATCAAAATTTGTATGATCGCTATTTCGTTATTTTAAGAATTCTACTTATAAAAAAAATTCAACTCCGTAGCACATGCGAAAATACATAAACCTTGAAAATTTGTTTAAACAATTGCGAATTTTTAGAGGCCGCATTGTTATACTTTCGTTTTGCATTTTCGTATTTTCTAGTCTGTTTTGCAAAAAAACCTACCTAAGGAAAAAATTTCAAATCTCCAGCACATCTGGAAGTGCCTAAACATTAGTATCCTCCTGTTATCATTATATCTACATCTACAGTTTACCCTGCAAGCCACCGCAAGGGTGTGTGGCAGGGGGTGCATTAACACCAAGGGGAAAACTCCAAAATTAGGCCTTGGTTTACCCCCTACGCGAGGTTACTTTTGATCGCAAGTTTTATTCTGCTCAGCTATCGTTCTAGGGAAAAATGAGCCTTTGTATCTCTCTGTCCTACAGGCTATCTCTCTTATTTTACGAGGATGGTCCATTCTACCGATATAGGTGGGAGTTCTTATTATTTCTTTGACGTCGCTGGAGAAAGTACTCGTTCTAAATCTTTCAAGAAGTTTTAAACTAGCACGTGATCGACGCTCAGCTAGTGATTCCCATCCTAAGTCCTGTATCAAGCCTGTAACGCTTATATTTCTATCATAACAATTTTTGACGAATCTAGCAGATTTTCGCTGCACTTTCTCTAACTCGGCGATTAAACCTTTCTCGTACGGATCCCATATGCTCGACGCATACTCTAGCAGCGGTCTAACTAAAGAAAAGTAACATGTCTCATTGGCTTTTTCTTCGCTTTTACCTACTATCCGTTTGATGAATCCTAGTTACTGCTTAGCTTTCCCGGATATATTTCGTATGTGTGTGTCCCACTAGAGGTTACTTGTTAAAATGACACCTAAGTATTTGACGGATTCTGATAATTTTAGATGTACGCCTTCTATACTGTAATTCATCGCCTCAATTTCTTTGTTTCTCCAGAATCTCATGACGGAACACTTACCTAAGTTCAGCTCTAATTGCCGCTCTTTACACCACTCGAGAATTGCGTGTAGATCGTTAGAAAGTAATGCTTGATCAGCAGGACTGTTAATCTCTCTGTAAACTACCGTATCATCCGCGAATAACTTGATTTTACTTGTAATAACATTATCTAAGTCATTTATGTATATAAGGAATAATAGGGGACCGATGACACTTCCCTGTGGAACGCCGGAGGACACGCTGACCGAATCTGATTTAAATCCATCAATGACTACCATTTGTTCCCGATCATTGAGAAAGTCCCTGATCCACTCGATTATCTTTCGATTTATTCCACAGGCTTGTAATTTTGAATATATATATTATATATCGTCGACTCTTACATAGGAGGAGGAGGATGATATAACATACTAATAGAAGGTGCTTGCATACTGCAAGCATTTCATCTCACCATGAAAAAACATTCATTTTTCAGGGAGATATTTCATCATTAAAATATTCTTTCAATTCTTAATAATTCACCTCCGCAGAGATTTTCGTTTTCCCCAAATGTAATAATAATAGTTTAAATTAATCCTCAAATGTTGTAATTTTGAAAATTTTACACTTTCATCATTATGGGGTACTTATGCTACACAATTTAGCAAAATTTTAAAGTTATAGCACTTCTAGGAGTCAAATAATATTTTCTAATTGTTTAAATTTAAATAATTTTTAAGGGCTGCCGCAATCCATATATGGTAAACTTGAAATGTTTATTTGTGCAAATTCACTACTCTAAATAATTTGAGAATTTCACCTTCGTACCTCATCCCGAAGTACCTAAACAGTTATCCATTTATTTAAACTTTAAGAATTTTTAACTGCCAAACAAATTAAAATATCACAATTTATATAATCCCTATTTAGTTTTTTTAAGAATTCTATTTTAAAAAAATTTCAACTCCGTAGCACACGCGTAAATACATAAACCATGAAAATTTGTTTAAACATTTGCGAATTTTTAGCGGCCGCATTGTTGCCCTTTTTCAAGATTTACGTTTTTTCTAGTCGGTTTTGCACAAAATCCTACCTAAGAAAAAAATTTCGAATCTCCAGCTCATCTAGAAATGCCTAAACATTAGTATCCTCCTATATGCTATATATTATTATATATCGACGACTCTTACAGAGGAGGATATAACATATAGGAGGATACTAATGTTTAGGCACTTCGAGATGTGCTGGAGATTCGAAATTTTTTTCTTAAGTAGGAGTTTGTGCAAAACCGACTAGTAAAAACGAAAATCATGAAAGAGTGCAACAATGCGGCCGCTAAAAATTCGCAATTGTTTAAAGAAATTTTCAGGGTTTAGGCATTTCTAAATGTACTACGAAGCTGAAATTTTTTTTATAATTAGAATTCTTAAAAAAACGAAACAGAGATTACAGAAATATTGATATTTTAATTTGTTTGGCAGTTAAAAATTCTTAAAATTTAAACAAATAAATAAATGTTTAGCTACTACACCATGAGCTAGGAAGCTGAAATTATTTACAGAGTAGTCAATTTGCACAAATAAACCTTTCAATTTTACCAATTATGAATTGCGGCTGCCGTTAAAAATTATTTAAATTTAAACAATTAGAAAAATATTAATTTACTTCTAGAAGTGCTACAACTTTAAAATTTGGCTAATATGTGTAAAATTAGGACCCCATAATGGAGAAAGTGTAAAATATTTTTAATTGCAATATTTGGGGATTATTTTAAACTATTACTTTTACAAGTGGGAAAAACGGAAATTGCTGTGGAGGTGAAATCTTTAGAATTGAAAGAATATTTGTAATGATGAAATGTTAGTCTGAAAAATGAATGTTTTTTAAGGTGATATGAAATGCTTGCAGTATGCAAGCACCAACTACTAGTATGTTATATCCTCCTCTGTAAGAGTCGTCGATATATAATGATTACAGGAGGATACTAATGTCCAGCCCAAACTACAAAAGTTAGAGAGCTGACAGTTTTAGTTTTTGTAGATATGATGGAGTAACTTACAGATAAAAATGAGACTTTTCACCTAAGGGACATGTATTCGACTCCAGAAATTCCGAAATTTGCGTTTTTCCTATAAGAAAAGCATTGCGTCATTTTTGTAAATTAATTATGGGCAATTGCCAGCAAGCTAGAAAAATGAAATTTTCAGTGGCTCTAGATGGTTGCAATATCTATTAGGAATATTGTCACTCTTTCTTACAGTGTCTTGGGTTCGACTCCAGAGACCCCGGAATATCTCCCATAAGTTAGTATGGGAAAACGCACTCCAGTGTGTAGATCAATCTAATATGTTTAGGAAGCTGAAATTTTGAAAGATTATAGAACTTTTTTCATAATCAACTATAAAATTCGAAAATTTTAAAATTGTAAATGTTAGAGGTTGTTTAAACCCCATTTGAACATTAAAGTTTAATGATTTTTTAGGTACAACGGGATGAGCTAGGAAGCTGCAATTTTCAAATTATTTTCAGAACAGTGCATTTGCACAAATAAACATTTCAATCTCTCCACATATATATTGCGGCAACCGTTAAAAAACTTTAAATTTTAAACAATTAGAAAAATATTATTTTACTTCTAGAAGTGCTACAAATTTGGCTCAAATGTGTAGCATTAGTACCCCATAATGGAGAAAGTTTAAAATGTATAAAATTGCAACATTTCGGAAGTGATTTAAACTATTATTTTTACGAGTGGGAAAAACGAAAATAGCTACGGTGAAATCTTTAGAATTAATAGAAAATTTGTAATGATGAAATATCTGTCTAAAATTTAATGTTTTTTCAAGGTGAGATGAAATGCTTGCAGTATGCAAGCACCTTCTACTAGTAACATATATATAACATATTACATATAGGAGGATACTAATGTTTAGGCACTTCCAGATGTGCTGGAGATTCGAAATTTTTTTAATAGATAGGATTTTGCGCGTAACCGACTAGAAAAAACGAAAATCTTGAAAAAGTGCAACAATGTGGCCGCTAAAAATTCGCAATTGTTTAAACAAATTTTAATGGTTTATGTATTTCATCATGTGCTACGGAGTTGAAAGTAAGTAGGATTCTTAAAAAACGAAATAGGGATTATTCAAATTTTGATATTTTAATTTGTTTGGCAGTTAATAATTCTTAAATAAAAAAAAATTATAACTGTTTAGGTACTACGGGATGCGCTAGGAAGCTGAAGTTTTCAAATTAATTACAAATTTGTAAATTTGCACAAATAAACATTACAATTTTTCCATTTATGAAATGTGGCAGCCGTAAAAAATTATTTAAATTTAAATAATTAGAAAAATATTATTTTACTTCTAGAAACGATACAACTTTAAAATTTGGCTAAAATGTGTAGCATTAGTACCCCATAATGGAGAAAATGTAAAACTTTTAAAATTGCAACATTTGGGGATTTTTTTTAACTATAATTTTTACATGTGGGAAAAACGAAAATCGCTGCGAAGTTGAAATCAATAGAATTAAAAGACTATTTGTAATGATGTTATGTCTGTCTGAAAAATGAATGTTTTTTCAAAGCGAGATGAAATCCTTGCAGTATGCAAGTACCAACTACTAATATGTTATATATATCCTCCTCTGTAAGAGTCGACGATATATAATGATAACATATAGGATGATACTAATGTTTAGGCACTTCTAGATGTTCTGGAGATTCGAAATTTTTTTCATAGGTAGGATTTTGTGCAAAATCGACTAGAAAAAACGAAAATCTTGAAAAAGTGCAACAAATGTTTAAACAAATTTTCATGGTTTATGTATTTCCGCATGTGCTACGGAGATGAAATTTTATTATAAGTAGAATTCATAAAAAAAACGAAATAGGGACTATACAATTTTTGATATTTTAATTTGTACGGCAGTTAATAATTCTTAAAATTAAAACAAATTGATAACTGTTTAGGTACTATTGATGAGCTACGAAACTAAAATTTTCAAATTAATTACATATTAGTGTATTTGAACAAATGTAAATTTTAATTTTACCATACATGATTTTCGGCGGTCGTTAAAAATTATTTAAATTTAAACAATTAGAAAAATGTTATTTTACTTCTAAAATTCTACAACTTAAAATTTTGGCTAAAATTAGTAGCATTACTAACCAATTATGAAGAAAGTGTAAAATCTTTAAAATTTAAACATTTTGGGAATGTTTTAAAGTATTATTTTTACATGTACTAAAATCGAAAATCGCTGCGGAGGTGAAGTCTTTAGAATTAAAAGAATATTTGTAACGATGAAATGTCTGTCTGAAGAATGAATGTTTTTTTCAAGGTGAGAAGAAATGCTTGCAGTAAGCAAGCACCAGCTACTAGTTTGTTATATCCTCCTCCTCGTCCTCTGTAAGGAACGTCTATATAAAATGATACTAGAAATTGGTGCTTGCATACTGCAAGCATTTCATTTCTCAGGAAGCGAAGGAGATCAGAGGAGGACTTGTCGGAGCGGCGGCAGGATAGCGGAAGAAGAGGAATGAAGCGGAGGAGATCGGAGGAAGGCTTGTCGGAGCGGCGTTAGGATAGCGAAAGAAAGAAAGAAAGAAAGAAAGAAAAATGTCTTTATTGGCGAGGTTGAGGCTAAGTAGCCCTATCTTCCACCTAACCATTACAATTTGGTTACATCAGGATTTACATATTAACAATTTTTTTAAATTGACAATCTTAATTCACAAAAAATGGTTATCACGAGAGCAATATACATATACATTCTCTTATACATATGTAGATAAGTACAACAGAGACAATTTTGAATAATTATAAATATGGAGAATTTTCATTTTATACTTTCGAATATAAATGCTTGCATTACAAATAAAAGATGAAAAAGAAAGTTAGGAGAAAATTTACCAGAAATTTAAAAAACTAAAATAAAAAAAAAATAAAATAAAATAAAAAATTACAATTAAAATATATTTTTAAAACCACACCAGATAAACTTGAGCGTCGGAGTATGTAAAATACCAGAGGCTGCGTACAATACAATGTTTCCATGTTGGAGTTGATAAATCTGGCAGAAAGTGAAGTGTGTGTAGGATTACATCATTCAGTTAATCATTTGTTCATCAAATGAAGAAAGCAGGAGTTGCGGAAGCCTTCCAGTGACTTTAGCTTTGTTGTCTTTACGGGTAACACATTCCAAAGTCGGCAGGACGCTACATGAAATGAATTACTGAAAATCTTTGTTCTATTAGTTGGAATATTTAGCGTTCTTGAGTTACGGGTGTTTTTCTCGTGTAGGAAAGAGAAAAAGGAATAGTTCGACGAAAAATAAGAGGGAAAGTTTGAAGACAGTAGCCGAAATAGTGTATTAAGGATATGAAGTATCCTGCGAGAATCGAGATTAAGCCATGACATCTTTTTGTAATAGTCAGATATATGATCTGATTTTTTAAGGTTAGAAATAAATCTTACGCAGGAATTTAAAGTGTTTTGAATTTTATTGGACAGCTCTACTGATAGATCACTGTAGAACACGTCGCAGTAATCTATTTGAGGCAGAAGAAGAGAGGATACGATTTTTTGCTTTAAATTCTGGGGTAGGAAGTTTTTTAGTCTCTTCAATGAATAGAGGGAGCAGTTTACTTTTTTACAAACACTCGTGATATGGTCTGTCCACGTGAGCGTGTCATTTATAATAAGACCAAGATTTTTTACGGTTTTAAAGAATTGGATGGGTGCATTATCAACTTGCAGACAGTCGATATCGAAGTTGATGTGGGAAAGGAGCTTTGGGTAACCTATCAAAATGGCTTGTGATTTAGATGGATTTATTTTTAGGACATGATAACTGCTCCAATCGGTTAGTGATTTAAGGTCCGGCTTCAGTTTACTAATGGCGTCTGGAAGTTCTGAGGGTTTTGAATGTATATAGATCTGAAGGTCGTCGGCGTAGAGGTGATAGGAGCACAATGTAATTGCCGTGGAGATGTCATTAATGTAGATGGAGAACAAAAGAGGGCCGAGAATTGATCCTTGTGGGACGCCTCTGGTGACGGGGAGCCAAGAGGAGGAGGAATTATTTAGAGTTACTTTTTGGTGACGGGTATTTAGGTAAGATGAGAGCCAATCTAACGTAGTATGTGAGAAACCCATGCCTTTGAGTTTGTCCATGAGGATATCCTTCTCGATTGAATCGAATGCCTTAGAAAAGTCGACTAATGTTAGAACTGTAATTTGTTTTGTGTCCATTGCTGCGCGTATATCGTCAGTTATTTTTAAAAGGGCAGTGGATGTGCTGTGGTGTTTTCTAAATCCAGATTGTAAAGGATCTAAAAGATTGCGTCGTTCGGAGGAAGTCAGTCAGTTGCTCGTGGACCAGTCGTTATAAGACTTTAGATAGGGTTGGTAAAATACTTATTGGCCTGTGATCGCTTAAATTTTCAGGAGCTGATTTTTTCGGAAGAGGAATGACCATAGCTTTTTTCCACTGTGAAGGAAATTTGCCTTGCATTAGTGATGTGTTTATGATGTCAGTAATTGACGGCAGGATATAAGGTGTGAGTTTATTAAGCATTTCTATAGAAATCCCATCTACCCCGTAAGATTTGGACTTAATAGATTTTAAGCACCTGAGTGTCTGAATCTGTGAGATAGGAGAGAAGTTGAAATCAGTTAGACTAGCTGTTGACTGGAAGTTTTTCATTCTGTCATGGGAAGAGACGGTACTGCTTTTTTTAGTTAAGGGTGTAGTAGTAAAGAATTGGTTAAGTGCGTCGAGGGAGAAGTTAGGATTGGGAATCGTGTTTTTTTGTTTACCTATGCCCGTGTTCCTTAAGTTTCTCCATATTGATGCTTGCGTTTTGTTAGTGCCAATGATTGAATGGTAATATTTTAACTTGGAGTTTCTTAGCATCTGCTTGGTTTTATTGAGCAATTGCTTGTAGTATTCATGATCAACAAACCCCTTCGTTCTTTTGAAGTCACGAAAAGCAGCGTCTCTAAGTTTCATAAAGTGTTTTATTTCTTCCGTTATCCACGGCGTTTGCCGTTTGGAGACGCGAACCGTTTTCATAGGAGCGTGTCGATCATAAATATTGATTATCATGCTATTTAACGCCTCTACCTTGTTATCTACTTCCTCGGAAAACTCAGTGAAATACCAGGGTACGTTGGCGGCGTCCGCAAAGAAACTTGTGTCGTCTATGTTATTTAAGTCTCTGTAATTAATGATTTTAGATTTTTGTTTTGGGACCTTAAGAGAGAAAACAATATATATTAATTCAAATGTCAAAAGTCAAAGTCAAATGAAAAACCAGGAACCCGTAGTTGCCCGAATGATACTGTTTTGCTTATACTGGAGGTCGCTATTAAGTCAAGCCAGGTGGAAGAATATGGGGTGTGATGTGCAGAATCGAGAGGAAGTATATCTAGCCCTAAGGAATCGAAGGAGTTTGTGTCGTAGCTATTTGCGGAAAGAAGATTGGCATTAAAATCACCCATTACAATTATGTGATCTGAGTTAGGGATGTGTTCGGTTAGAGACTCAAAAATGTCCGTTAGGTGGCCTATTTTAGGTGGCCGATAAACCGAGCCGACGATGACTTTATGCGAGTTTAATGTAATTTCGATAAAAATAAATTCTGGGCGTTTTGAATAATATGGTTCGCTAAGGCTAAGTATTTTATATTTCAAGTCCTCGCGTATGTATAGTGCAATACTGATTCCGATTTTACCCACACGGTCATTTCTAAGAATTCTGTAGCCTGGAATTTCCACTAGGGATGACGAAAGGTTAGGTTTTAGCCATGTTTCGGATATGGCGATGCAGTGTAATGTGTTTTCGGTCAGAGATGAGCGAAGTTCGTCCACATGTGCTATGAGGCTCTGCGCGTTTATGTGAAAGGCTTTGAAACAATGCCGAAAAGGTTTGAAGGCTTTACTGAGTAGGTCCCCCGTAGAGTTAAAGGTTCTAGAAGGAGGGTTTCCTTCCGGCTCACTGGGGAGGGGAGGGGTTGGCGTCGTCCTGAGGTGAAAGGAAATCTGGGCGGCTTGGGTCACTGGTTGGGCTTGGGTCGCAGGTTGGTATGTCCGACAAACTATCTGCTTTCTCATGAGATTTAGATAAATACATTTCTTACAAGCGTCTTACAAGACGATAAATATAAATCAGCCTAGATTAGCGCTAAAAAGAATCCAATCAAATAATATACAATGCGACGAATAAATAAGATATTAAAATAATGATTTCAAAAATTAAATATATAAAATCAAATAAACTAATAAAATAATTAAAAAAAATATTTAAATACAACGAGAAAAGCACTCGTAAAGGATAATATGGCAAAACACAGGACGGGATAAGATAATTATTACTGCGAGTGAAGACAATGAATAAATTCAATGTATATTTAAAAAGTAGGTATTAATGAAGTATTAAAAAAGTTAAAAGAATAAAGGAAAATAATAATAACAAAACAGCGATAGGGACTAAGTTCCCCAAGACCCACTTACTGATGACCATTTGAAATATATCTATTTATTAAGCCTGGCAATTTCACTTTGCTTGGTGATATAATGTTTTTTGCTGTCTTTCAATATAACAATTTTGCCCTCCTGAGACCAAAAACTGTTCACCCCAAAAGAAGCTTTGGCATCGTTGAGTAACCTCACTCGCATGGGAGTGAGGGACTCGGTAATTAGATATTTACTCGCCTTCAGTGCCTTTTTCTGTTTCCACACAACGACGAGGTCCAAATGATCTCTGAAGTGAACCATTAATGTTCGTGGTCTGTTGGACACTGGATTCTTGGCTCGAAGACGGTGAGCGTGTGATATCATAGAAGGATGAACATCCATATTGAGGTTGCTCCCCAGAAAGATCTCGGCAACTTTGGCGGGATTTTCATTCTCCTCCTCGTGGATCCCGTGGATGAGGAGACAATCACATCTGCCATGCTGATCGAGGTCGTCCAATTTTCCAAGAGAATGTCCGTTTTGGTCTCCAAAGATGAGACGCGTCCTCCGAGAGATTTCACCTCCTCGATCAATCCCGATTTGAATTTAAAAAATCGGGATTCAAGCGTGGCTAACGCGTCCTGACGATCATCCGTAAGTTGTGAGACTCAAGAGTTTTCTTGAAATCTTTCACGAGAGATTCGAGGGCTTTATTTTGGGCCTGGAGGTCAGCTTTCGTAGCCATGGCGAGTGAGAGTAAGAAGTTGAGGATAAGGGTCTGTGGGGAGCGGAACTAAACACGTGTGTCTCCTATGAGCATCGACACTAGACTAGGGAAGGAAGCGGAGGAGATCGGAGAAAGGCTTGTCGGAGCGGCGGCAGGATAGCGGAAGAAGAGCAAGGTAGCTGAGGATATCGGAGGAAGGCTTGTCGGAGCGGCGTTAGGATATCGGAAGAAGAGGAAGGAAGCGAAGGAGATCAGAGAAAGGCTTGTCGGAGCGGCGTCAGGATAGCGGAAGAAGAGCAAGGTAGCGGAGAACGGCTTGGTACAGCGAAGGAAGCTCGGAAAATAAAGAAAAAGAACGGATAATCGGTGTCGTTTCATTCCAGTCGATCCCTCCGTACCCACGAGCATGTAACAATATAAATCACATGAATATTGTGGCCAACTTATTTGCATTTAATTCATACCTTCGATTATTTCGAGAAAGTTTTTATCTTATTTTCGATCTTAATGACTTTATATAAGTGCATATAGGCAAATTACCGGGGACAACAATACTCGTAACAATGGAATCTTAGTATTGAAATGTTAAAAAATTTACCAAAATTCGAGTGTAAATTCAAATTATGAGCGAATTTGCATGTGATTGAGTATTCGACAGTAAGAATAAGAATTCTCATTTATATTGGCGTTTTTTGGCATAAATGTCTTGTCGATAACGTAATATTAAGAAATTTTAGTAGTTAAGGATGATGGCCTTCAAACCAAAATAGTGAAGTTTACGTGTTATTTTCTGGGATAATATTCATCCTTTGGAGGCAAACCCGAGACCTCATCCGAAAAATATTTTCAGTCATAACGTAAAGATTCATTACCACTGAATTCCTGAGGAATTTTAGGGCTGTAAGTTAATTTATAATCGAGTTATTCACAAAATTAGAGCATTGCGCATCATGATGATGACAATTACGATATTATAATATAGAGAAATATATATGCTATATAATATTAACGCTATGGTACTTCTAGAAGCTCTGCAGAACTAAAATTTGACATAATGACTGGGTCAAATCTCTGAAAAAAATCCGAAATTTAAGAAAGAGTTATATTTAAGGGATATTTTTGACCCCAGTGTCCAATTTTAAACATCCATAATAAAAGTATTGAAAACGGTGCTGGGCTACATAAAATTGTTTTTTTATTAATAACAGTTAAGATACAAAGCTTGGACATGCAATGTACTGTGGATAAAAGAATGAAGTTTATTTTCCTTGAAGGTAAAATTGATATCCATGCTGAATTTAGGTAAAAATTTGATTTTAATCATAAAATTGTGAAACACCTTTCAGCTTTCAACAATGAAAAATATTTACTACCATAGTAACGACTCTATTTCCTTTCAATGAGAATTGATTTTCCATACTTAATGAGTATTGATTTTATGATTTTAATGGGAATTAATGAAATATATTACATAACTAGTGTAATTGTCCGTTAAATATGGCGGATTTATTATAAAAGTATTCCAAATATATTTGATTTCGATATGAAAAATCAGTAAGATAAGCTAAATGATGAGCCCCTTGTCAAAAATGAAGTAATTATAATAAATAAATAATAATATTCCCACCCTCTCTCTCGCCGTCCCTCTCTCTCTTTCCTTGTATCCTCTTTGGGGTGAACGACGCTTGGATTCAGGAGGGTAAAATTGTTATTCTCAAAGACAGTAAAAAACATTATATCACCAATAAAGCGAACTTGCTAGGCTTAATAAATAGATATCTCTCAAATTGTCATCAGAAAGTGGGTCTTAGGAGAACTTAGTCCCAATCGCTGTTGTGTAATTTTATTTTATTTTAAACTTTTTTATACTTTATTAATACCTATTCTTTAAACATACAGTAAATTTATCAATTGTTTTTTCTCGCAGGAATAATTATCTTATCCTGTCCTGTGTTTTGCCTTAATACCTTGTGTGAGTTCATTTCCTGTTGTATTTAATTGTAATTGTATATATTTCCTTTCTGAAATCATTATTTTAATATCTAATTTATTGTATATTATTTTATTGGATTCTATTTAGCGCTAATCTAGACTGATTGATACTATAATTATATAAAAATATATTATCATAAGCGCTTGTAAGAAATGTATTTATCTGAATCACATGAGAAAGCAGATAGTTTGTCGGACATACCAACCAGCAACCCAAGCAATGATTAAACTAGTGACTCAACCAGTGACCCAAGCCATCCAGATTTTCTTTCACCTGAGCACGACGCCAACTTCCTTCTCCTCAGGAAACCGGAAGGAACCCTCCATCTATAACCTTTAACTCCACGGGGGACCTATTCAATAAAACCTTCTCGGCGTTGTTTCAAAGATTTTCACATAAACGCGCAGAGCCTTATCGCACATGTAGAGGGACTTCGCTCATCTCTAACCGAAGACACAGTACACTGCATCGCCATATCAGAAACATGTCTAAAACACAACCTTTCGTCATCCCTATTGGAAATTTCAAGCTACAGAATTCTTAGAAATGACCGTGTGGGTACATTCGGAGGAGGTGTTGCCTTATACATTCAAGAAGACTTGAAATATAAAATACTTTGCCTTAGCAAACCACATTATTAAAAACGCCCAGAATTTATTTATATTGAATTTACGTTAAACTCTCATTAACTCATCATCGGCTCGATTTCTCAGTCACAAAAAATAAGCCACTTAACAGATAGTTTTGAGTCTCTAACAGAACACATCCCTAACTCAGATCAAATAATTTTTAATGGGTGATTTTAATGCCAATCTTCTTTCCGCAAATAGCTACGACACAAACTGTTAAAAATACTTCTTCGATTCCATAGGGCTAGACATTCTTCCTCTCGATACTACACATCACACTCCATATTCTTCAACCTGGCATGGCTTAATAGCGACCTTCAGTATAAGAAAAACAGTTTCATTCGGGAAAATACTGGTTCCCGTAATTTAATCACACGACTATATATATTGTCTTCTCTCTTAAGATCCCAAAACAAAAATCTAAAATAATTAATTACAGAGACGACACAAGTTTTTTTGAGGACGCCGCCAACGTACCCTGGTATTTCACTGGATGTGAGTTTTCTGAGAATGAAGATGACAAGTTCGAGGCGTTAAATAGAATGATAATTTAACACTTATGATCGACACTCTCCTATGAAAACGTCTCCAAAATGCAAACGCCGTTGATAACGGAAGAAATAAAACTCTCAATGAAAATAAGAAACTTTGCTTTTCGTGACTTCAAAAGGACGGAGGGGTTTGTTGGCCATGAGTACTACAAGCAACTGCTCAATAAAACCAAGCAGATGCTAAGAATCCAAGTTAAAATATTTCCATGCAATCATTGACACTAACAAATCGCAAGCATCAATTTGAAGAAACTTAAGGATCACGGGCATAGGTAAACAAAAAAAAATCGATAACCAATCCTAACTTCTCCCTCGACGCCCTTAACCAATTCCTTACTACTACAGCCTTAACTAAAAAAGCAATACCGTCTCTTCCCATGAGAGAAAGAAAAACTTCCAGTCAACAGCTAATCAAACTGCTTTCATCATCTTTCCTATTTCACAGTTTCAAGAACTCAGGTTCTTAAAATCTATCAAGTCCAAATCTTACGGAGTAGATGGAATTTCAATAAAAATGTTTAATCAACTCACACCTTATATCCTTCCGGCAATTACAGACATCATAAACAAATCACTAATGCAAGGTAAACAATTTTCTCCACTGTGGAAAAAAGCTATGGTCATTCCTCTTTCAAAAAAATTAGCTCCAGAAAATTTAAAGGATCACAACCCTATAGGTATTTTACCAACCCTATCTAAGGTCTTAGAAAGACTCGTCTACATGCAACTGACTGACTTCCTCAATGACGTAATCTTTTAGATCCTTTGCAATCTGGATTTAAAAAACAACACATCATATTCACTGCTCTTTTAAAAATAACTGACAATATACGCGCAGCGATGGACACAAAAAATTACAGTCGACGTTTCTAAGGCATTCGATTCAATCGAGTAAGATATCCTCATGGACACACTCTAAGGCATGGGTTTCTCACGTACTACGTTAGATTGGCTTTCATCTTACCTAAGTAACCGTTCCAAAAAAGTAACTCTAAATAATTCCTTGTCCTCTTGGCTCCCTGTCACCAGAGGTGTCCATCAAGGATCAATTCTCTGCCCTTTTTTGTTCTCCATTTACATTTATGACATCTGTACGACAATTACATCGTGCTACTATTACCTATACGTCGACTACCTTTAGATCTATATACATTCTGGTATTTTACATACTGCGGCGCTAAAGTCTATCAAGTGCGGTTTTTTAATTTTTTAAAAATTTTTATTATATTTTCTCCTCACTATCTCTTTTTGGTCTTTTATTTGTATAATATATTCGAAGGTATAAACTTAAATTTCTCCAAATTTTTAATTGTTCAAAGCTGTCTCTGTTGCACTTACCTACGATAATCGTACATATGCATAAGAGAATGTACATGTATATGCATGAATACGATTACACCGATATACATTTCTCTCGTGGTGACCATTTTTTTGTGAATTAAGATTGTAAATTTAAAATAAATTATTTGTTCTATATGTAAATCCTGATGTAAAGAAATTGTAATGGTTAGGTGGAAGAAAGTGCTACTTAGCGTCAACCTCGCCAATAAAGACTTTTTTCTTTCTTTCTTTCTCTCACCCTCTCTCTCTCTGCCTCTCTATTGTCTCACCTCCCCCCTCGCTCATTCCCTCCTGTCCCTGTCCATAGCAAAGCAAAGGAATCCAAACTAAATCCCATTCCCATTAGGATTACGCAATTTTACAAAAAATCCTACGATAATTTAAGGTAATCTATGCACTCCTATATATTACACTATCTGAAAGGCCCGGCTTTGCTAGGGAAGGAGTTTTCTTATAAATAGCAAATGATTTTTATTAATTTATTTTATTTTATTGATATATCACATTTGATGTCATATTACAATAAAACTAATACAATAAATTCTGATAATTACCTGTTTTCGCTTTTGGGTACCCCAGATTTACCAAACGTTCTCCATTCCTTAATTAAGCAATCGGTGATTATCTTCACATTTACTCTTTTATGTATTGTAAAGTATTATCAATAATAGAATTACGCATTAACGTCTTACATCTTCTTAATTAATATTCACATGGATAGATGCACCGAAGCCTTTAAATCAGCATAAAAATTGTGTTGATTATGTCAATGCTGTTAGCCAAAACGTAAACAATAAACAACATCTTGGTTACCGAACAAATGTAAATAGATGTATCGATTTATATTGCGATAAATCTTTCAATATTAATGGTAAAAGAAAACAATGTTATACTATCCTTAAAAATCATTTGACTCACTTAAAAAGTATTCAGAGATTATATTTAATCCATTTTCATCCTTTATCTTGGCGTTGGCTATTCTTACTCTATGGCGCGCCACGGTGTGGATTTTCCTTCATTAATCTTCCTTTGAAGAGGAAAACATTTAAGAAATTTAGCTTTGTTGCTGCCTGGAAAATGGTCATATAAACCGATAAGTTTTGCGCTTAAAGGATAATTTCGAGAGATTTAGCATGTTATACGAAAAAACATGAACAGAATTAAAATAATCAGTCTTTCTTGCGTATAATAAGCTATTTTTCGTGATTGTAAGTTAATATTTAGATATATTTATATCCACAACAGTGAAGGGCTGCATAGATTTTGGGTCTTCTCCACACCATTTCCCATGCATTCTTATGGAAATAGTATTTTGTTGACTTCATGGGGTATAAGAGACCCCACGGTCTGCAAACCTAGACCGAGTTCTTCCTTTAGCCCATAGGATGGCCTGTGAAACCTTTGAATTTGATAGCTTCAACGGTGTAAAAACGTACTAAGAACATACATAAATACACACACACTCTAAATATTTATAAGATGTATGCGGGTTGTGATTTTCTAAGTTTATCAATGACGTGGTCGGAAAAGCAACATCCAGTTCAAAAGTGGATATTTTCCTAAAATATGTAATTTAAATGTTTTATAAGAGAAATTTCAAACGGAAGTCGTGATAAGATGAATAAAATAAGATGCGGCATTAATTTTCCTAAAGCATAGATTAAATTCAAAGATTGTTCAACAATTTTTCTAATTTTAATTTGCAAAATAATAAAAGCCTACACTTTAATTTATGGGAATTTTATGGGAAATATAGTTTTTTTAGTATTTTATTTCGTCATTTAATTTTATATCTGAATCAAACATTCCTGCGAAATTTTAGCCTTCCACCTAATCGAAAAGTTTGTTAAAAACGCGTAAAAAGGGCCATTGACAACGTCACTCCACTCGTAATAATCCAAGGCAGATCATCACGAAAGCATAATAAACAATATGAGCAAAGGATCACGGAAAAGAATGGATATATCTAAGACTCTCTTAACCAAATATATTCTTAAAAGATTGGCAATGATTCTATGGCTGATATATTTACGGATTACGATGAAAAACTGTGCCGTCGTAAGTGACTTTATCGTGCTCATCGCAAAATTGCGAACTTTAAACTCAATTTGCATAAAAACTACTGATCATATACGCCCAAAAGGGGGATTGGTTGTGATTCTGGCATCTAGCGCTACGTACCTATCAAGTTTCAGCAAAATCCTTGACCCCACGTACGGGTCCTCCCCTTGTTAGTTTCGAAATCAATGACGAACGTTGAAATAAATGCAAGGATGTCTTTAGGAACGAAGGTGATTAAGGAGATGGATAAATTAATAGGCGTCTCTGTTGAAATTCCATCAGATTCATTGCTTATTGCACCTCCTGTGGGATATTACAAATTTTTGTTGCAATATATCATCAGTATGAATTCTCAAGATTTGAATGCTAGTTTTGACGATGTTATTTTGCAACTCATCTATTTTCTCTACAAATGCGTCGACATACCTGAAAATGTGAAAAATTTAGAAAAATTTGCTAATGTACACTTCGAAATACCAGAGAATTCACCGATTAGATCACCTCCCGGCACTTACAATTCTGCTGTCGAATTAATATCTTCGGTTTTAGAACCGAAGGAATCGGGTGAAATTGATTTCGGTGAAAGGATGATAAAAGCTATGGATAAACTAAAAAGTTTCCACGTCGAAATATTACCGAATGGCTTGGGTGTGGATTTTCCCCCAGGATCTTACAGGTCTCTGGTGGAATGTTTGCGAGTATTATATGAGGTCCGTGAAAAAAAGGATTATTTGGGTAGCGAAGCGAAAGTTGGTGTAAAAGAAATGACGGAGAAAATAAACTTTGTCATATTTGAAATCCAAATTATTCGATAGATGTCACCAAAGGAGGAGAATATAGGAAAAAGCGGGACATCGCACGTAGTATTGACACGCGATATATTTTCGTTTATACGGATTTAATCAAGCCGCAATTGGTCGGTGATTTTCTCAGCAGATGTTTGCGAATTGTCAGCGTAAATGAAGAAAGACACCATTATTTCAATCCAATTTACTACTTTTCCGTAGAGAAAAAATAAATCGAGAACGTCGAAATACTACTCACGAGAAATGACGGCGAACCATATCATTTCTTCGGTAGAGCTACACCTTCTCTTTTGGTTTTACACTTTATAAAAGTGTTGCAATAACCAAAAAAGCAATCATTTTCGTTCGAGATGTTAAAGGACGTGGATCGATATACGTCGTATTACCTCAATCAATGCGGAGGAGAAATAGGCCCCGTCTTCCGCGCCAGTTATCGAGTGCAGAGAGATAGAGGGTTAGGAAGCTTTCTCGCAGGTCTTTTTCGTTTCGCTAAACCTCTTATACAAAGCGGTCTTAAAGCGGTAGGTAAGGAGGTGGCCAGTACGGGGGTCAGAATTCTCTCGGATTTGGGAACGAGACCAATAAATGAAATATTGCGTAATCGATTAGGTTAGCCTGGAGCAAATTTGTAGAGAAAAGCGGAAGAAAAAATTAAAACGATGTGTAGATCGGGCTTACGCATAGGTAAAATACCATAGTTAATAAAAAGGAACATCAAACGCAAAAAACTTTATTCGAGGAGAAAGAGACGTCGCGTCAATACGGACATATTTTTCTTTATAACCGAGTTGGAATACATTCTATCCTCGCTCGACATATTTAGTCGGCCAGCTTTGCAAACGAATATTTTAGGCAAGCGCCTCATTCCGTACAAAACTATCTCTTCCTTAGACAATCAATCGACCATCAAATTCGTAGTGAAAAATTGGGAGAATCGTACAAAAATTTGAACAGTTTTTATTTACAAATCATGGTAAAATTTGTCAAAGCTGAGGGATCAGACTACGGGGTAGGGGACAAAATTCAACCCAGGGTAGTGAATAAGGTCTTGCATTCGTTGTTCGACCAATGCAGCGTCTATTTACACGAAAAGCAAGTTACGTCCTAGGAAGATAATTATCACATTCGTAGCAGTTTCGAAAATCTCCTTAGTTATGGCGCGGATGCGGCGAAGATTGATATGGCTTGCCATGGGTGGCTGCTCGATAAAGTTGAGGATATCAATAAACAAGATGACACAAATGTAGGATTTTTTATAAGAAATGCTAAATTTGCTAACAGTAGGGTCTTGGAGCTCTACGAAAAATGCATGTCGACGAATTTAACCAAGAGCGTCTCTTAATTAATAAAGTCGACGTAGGAGTTAAAGTATCGCTCGCAAAACCGAGTTTCTACATCATGGAGGATACTGCGGGTACTTTCGTGCTGAAAATCTTCGGTTTTGCTTTATACATCGAGCATAACGATATAAAACTCTCAATTTTGTTGGCTCATTCCAGAGCGTTGGAGCAAAGCAACGCGATATATCCTTTCATGCGACTGGAAGTTAAGAAGTTCACCGTCCTTCGCGGAAATCAAACGATTTCTGTAGATAACGTCATAACTGGACAACTTCCGAACAATATAGTTTTCAGCATGGTCGATAACGATGCGTACGTTGGAAGGAGGGACAAAAATCTGTTCGTGTTCTCTCATTATTCTATGGCTAGTATACTTTTCTTCGATAACGGTTTTCTAATTCCAGCGCAATGCATTTCCTTAAATTTCACCAATCAAAAATACTGGACGCAAGCATACCGTTCCATGTCTTCGTGAATCGGTGTGCATCACGGTGAAAAAGGTAATCAAATAACCTTGGACATATTCGCAAATGGGTAATTCATTTTAGCTTTTGATCTAACACCTGACGGTTCGGGTAACGGAGAATATGTCGGTTTGATGGATAGGGGTACCGTGTGAATCAAAGCTGGCTTCGAAAACAAAGTCGAGAAAACCATAACGTGCATTCCCTTACATTGCCCGCTATCCAATAAAATTATCGGGTGAATGTGAAAGAGGTGTCTGTCACTGGCATCGGATTAAAACCGTGTAAACTGCTCATCTCTGTGTGTATGTGGTTGGTTCGGTCCTTGGAAAAAACCGTGAATTATGGAGTCGGTCCCTGGCGATGGAAGTAAACTCACGTAAACCGCACTCCAATACAAGTGCTGCAATTGAGTAAATGTATAGTAGATTTTTAAACTCATCGCAATAGCAAGAATAAATTCGTAGTTCTAGAGCTTGCTCTTTGCGATATCGATCGCGATTGCCATCAATCGTGGGTTTTGGGCCCCCGAAGGATTTACCATTTCAAAGACAACATGCTTGGCTTACGCGTAACTATAACGGATATAGATTATCGAATGGCAAGATCTGTTATAAAATTTTTGAAACTATTTTATTGAGGTATACCTCAAGACACCGTCTAGTTTTTGTTATACGTTTAGAAAAATGTAAATTCTTCTCATCGATTTTAGGATACAAAGCTATAAATTTGCAAGTCCTCGGATGCCCATCGATGAAAACATTACCACCGTTGGGCATTCACTGCATGCTACCTCTACATAGGAGCGGCGAACTCATTTGTGCTGTGAACAATTATTATTAACTTAAAAATTGGATCCATTAACATATGAATATCCATAGTAAGCACCAAAAACTTTCTACATTTAATGGGTTTCCAAAAAATAAATTCATTTTCAATATTAAAGGAATGGCTGATGTTGGATTTATTTATGCCGTATTTTCAGATGTTACCATTTGCCACAAATGTGGCGTAAATGTATACCGTTGAATAAGTGAAGATAATTCTAAGAAAGAGCATGATAAATTTTAAATATCTTGTCCATTCATAAAAAGAAATGAAATGTTCTAATTCAGTTTGTACAATGTGCAAACAAAACCTGTTAAAACTTGTCTGTTGTTCTTTTATTTCAACACCTCACATCACCTGTATCTATATGTTTTAAAGCATATAAATAATACCACGTGTTCCTGAAGGAATATCTCCTCGTAAATTCGAGGTTAATTAATCGATAGTTTCAAAACCAAGATCATTTCGCTTATATACTTAACCAATCGAGAAATTTTAACTCGATTTGAATCAGTCGTTTTTACAGCTACCAACCTAGAAATTTTAAAATCCCTTCGGCGCTACCAACTTAACATTTCGCATAACGAGCTTCTACTGAAATTTTAACTCAATTTGAATCAGCCGCCTCGGATGCTCCAGATTGCGTATTACGATGTTATTCTGTTTAGATATGTCGATTTGTCAACACCGCATTCGATATATCGATCTTTACTTGATAACATTGCTTTTCGAGTGGCATTGGTTTTTAGTTCCAACATTATCCGAGTGGGGGGGCCACAGGTCGGTCACGGGACCTAAGGTGACGACATAAATCCAAGATGGCGGATGAAATCCAAGATGCCGGACTGCGCCAGAACCCGCTTTTCCGTACTACTTACATATTATATTAGGGCGTTCATAATAATTTTATTCGAGATAACGAAACTTTTAACATACTGAAACGATGATTTAAACTTACTATGGGTTATCAACGTAAGGCGTGAATTGAAAGTCTTTCTTTGGTCTTTTAATAAAAATCGACTTTTATAATTAAGCATTGGATACAGAGAGATGTAGAAGAAAAGCTTTGTATGACGGAACCTGAAGGACTTGAAATTTATTTCTTTCTTTGGCAGGTTTTTCTCTTATGAAAGGTTAAAAAACAATCCTATAGATGATTTTAGAGAATCCATCAAAATATAAAGATTTCATTGATACAACTATTGCTGCAGGTAATTTATGTTTATAAAAAAGTTTTTGAACCTTATATATTTCTTTTATTAAAGCATGACGTTTCGAATTAATTAAACAAATTAAATGCTTCAAAATTTAGAATAACTTAGAAAATGATTTTTGGACGCACTGCAATGAACTCACATGAGACCAAATACTTACATGTAATGTCACAATAAATATATACGTCAAGTTCTGAGTGAATGTGATCCATGGATTTCATAAGAAACTGTCTTTTTTGCTGTATACTGTTTATAAATATACAACAAGGAGTCTGGGACAGGACTATTACAGGCTGCTTTCCCAACGTTGACGTGTTAAACTAATTACACATATCGAGAGGAAATGTTTGAATTTTCTCCATGGAATAAAGTGATCTGAAATCCTACGCAGACAGGCATAAGCTGTAATGTTCGGCATATTATTGAAACGAGAAAACTAAGAAAACATCCGCTTTCAGAAACGAGAAAATTAATCTGATATGATAGTTTAATGGCAGAATATTCGCCTGGCAAGTGTAAGCCGCAGGTTCGATTCCCGGTCATAGCAGATATTTTTCTCGTTTCAAAAATAGTCCCAATCGTCTCCAAGGCAACACTCCAATAAAATGCTGTAATTTACTAGAAATTCAATCGATTATCAAAATTCCGTGTCAAGAATAAGAATTTGCATTCAGTTTCCCTTAGAACGGTAAAAACTCTGCTCTGATATCATGTTTTAAAAACCTTTTAAAGTGCTAAATAAAACCATCTCTGAGACTTCCTAGGCAAATAAAATAAGGGAAAGTACATTAGTGGAATCGAACTCGGAACTTTAATCTTCGCCTATTTAAATATGGCCCTGATGTCATCCCTGTCAGCACAAGTCTCTTGCCGTATTTCACGCAAATCGGTCAATTTATGCAAAATTTGTTAGTGGTGGACGTATACACAGACGCATTCTCGCCGTAATTTGCTTTCATCATGAATCCTAAGAATATCTGATTAGTTCTTTAGCAAATTCATTGATCCGTTTAATGTTTTCGTTTAACTGCCTCTGCGCTCTTGCAACGCAACTCTCATTGCTAGTCACGTAGCTCTCTCTCTCTGGATACGAGTTTTCGAATGACTTCCAAACAGGGGTATGAAACTCTTATGGGAATAAAGATACCCTAATTTACACGTAGTTCACTATGATGAAACGGAGACACCAACTGCTCTGCAGTCTCAGTCAGCTCTCTCTCTCTGCCTCCGCACCACAGCGCCACACGTTCCATGTGTCTATTATCAGAGCGAGAAAGCGGCCATTTAGCTTGATAGAAATCCGCTATTGCCTATTGAGCGGTGACTAAGTTACTCTGATTTTGTTGAGTATATAATATAGTAGAAATGCCTTCATCACGTGAAAAATGCGCAGTGGCAAATTGCGGTGTAAGGAGACGCGACGGAGTGCAATTGTTCTGCTCTCCAAGGAACAGAGCCAGGTAAGTCTTAAAAACAGCATATATTCTTGAAAATGTTTCTGAAAAACATTCTATAATGTATGTGAATGCGTTGTGTGAGAATGCTTTTATATTTTCTTAACAGATACCTGCACTGGGTAAATCTCCTAGGAAGGAAGGAGGGAAAATTCTCTCGTTTTTGTGTGTACGAGAAGCATTTCGAGAACTAATTCTCATTTTTAAGTGTTAAGCCTCGCTTACTTCACCTAGCTGTGCCATCCATTGCCCTGGGCGTTAATATGGTACTTGTCAGTTGTTCACAAAATAAGCCGTTATTTTATATTGAGTAACGGAAATGATTATTTAGAACATCTCGTGGTTATTCGTAGGTTATAGTGAGTTCTTTGGAAGTTAAACTGCAACGTAGACGTCAGGGAATAGAATTGTGCTTGTAATATAATGAAATAAGTATACCATAGCGATGTCACATTATGTTTTAACTGGAAATATTTAAAATTAATTACAGAAATTGTTAACTAGATTAATTTTTGTTTCTCATTATGCATTTGCTTTTATTCCCTAGACCTTAAGATAATTCTTCTATCTTTGTTTCAAAACGTATTTAGAAGCATATGTTTTTCGATCTAGAAATTGAAATTTCCATATTAAAAGTTTACTTTTTGTTTGGTGAATATATATATATATATATCTAAAATGGCCTGTGACTGCTAAGAACACCTGATCGTCAGCAAATAATACTCTACTTAGAATAAATTATAAATAAACAAACTGGACATTTTATAGTGCAATGTGATGTGTTAATTTTATAAATGGTAAGGTGATCTTCATAGAAAAATTGTTTATGAACCTCAAGGGGCCGTATGAGCATTTGCCTTATTTTATATTTATTGAAACATCCAAACATTCCCATTGTCTCATACATCAATTTCATTAGGTTTAGCTGGTTTAACGATAGACATTCTTAGAACTTCGTTTTCATTCTTTTTACAGGTGGAACTGAAAGAGAACTGTGTTCCAGGGCCGAAGAACTCACTTTACCATAGATTGTTGCTTGATCCCCTAATTCATTCTTGACGTGAAAGTTTGACGTTTTTCGTCGTCCACGTGAATTTCCTTTAAATACGTTCTCATGCATAAAAGGTATTAACGTTATAAAATTGGTTAGAATAATTGATTTTTATATCTTTATTATATAATATTTATGTACAAATACCTCACTGTTATGTAATTTGATAATGACTTTGTACTCTCGCAATGTGTGACAGACGGTAATAAATTCGATTTCTTATACGCAATTCTGTTATTTAAGTCAATTTCTTCTGCCCGTCAAATTTATATTTGCTACGATAACCATCGTGAACGCGTAGTTCCAAATTTTTCCGTTGACCCATCTTTCGTCGCCGTCCATGCAAAACATGGGAATCATTTCATAGGATTATGTTTCAGGTATTTCTCTAAGGGTACTAGTCTTTGCTTCCAAACAAGTTTGTTTTAGTGAGTCGTTTCACTTTGGGAATCTCACTCGCATCACGGCAAATCTAGCCAGACATTTTTCGTTACGTATGAAGCGACCCTTCGCGACTCAAATTAAAACGATAATGTTTCATTCGCGTTGGAGTTCAGCTCTTGCCTCCTCTTGCCCCTCCGCCCCGCCACTGTTCTCTATGATTACGTGATATTCGAACGATGAGCGCCGGCGATCCCGTCTGCAACCGTTAAAAATGGCGAGACGAGTGTGAAATGGCACTGAGGGTGGCGTGGCGCACGCCGAAGAAGTGTGTGAGAGAGGGAAGGGAAGAGTAGAGATGAATGGAAGGGAAGAGGGAGAGAAAGGATAGATGGGAGAGGAAAAGATAATGGAGAGAGAGGGAAGGGAAGACAACGGAGAGAAAGAGAGAGGGATGGAATAGGACAATGAGAGAGACAGAGATAGCTGCAAGGGATCAGATGGAAGATGAGGAAGTTGAGAGAGAGAGACAGACAGAAGAGGGTTTTTGGAGTGTGCCTTCCCCTCAGCCCCGTAGAGTGGAATTCCCCAATTTCCCAGCCCTCGTCCTTCGAGCGCCTCATTATCGGTCTCTCTCCACTCTGTCCTCTTCACCTCGGACTTTATTCTTCTTATCATGTTTCTCTCTCTCTCTCACTCCCACTTCGCCTTCGTCCTGTTTTCTTCAGGTTCCCTTTGTTTATGCTCCAAGATGGATTTATTTTCTTTTTAAGTCTTTGTGCAATTCCTCGATTTTTACTAGATTACTCATTGCGTAGTATTCAATTCGAAAATGTTGAAGCTAAGTATGAAACGTTACATAGAATTTTTTCATTAATTTTAGTTTGCCGTATGATTATTTTTGCAATGCTCAGTTTTAACAACTAAAATGGTCTATTGCAGGAATTCTCAATCTATGATACATGTACCACTAGTGGTACATTACGTTGTTCCAGGTGGTGCACAGAGATGTAACAAAAAGACAAATACATATACAGATATCCAGGGCATTACGATTCAGTAATTTTCTCTTGCTGTAAAATGCGTTATTTGCACTTCGTTATCAATAGGTCCATGTCCATAATAATTAATCATTGTGCAGTTAGTTCAGTTATGATGTACCTAGTATATTTGATAATATTAGAATTTAAAGTTTTAAATGAAAGACGTGTTTAAAATTGTATAAGACGAAAATGGGCACAAATATCTACTTTAGTGATTAGTTACTTTAGTTGGTCCAATGCGCACGAATTGCGCGCAAGCAGTTATCTGTTATAATATCTGGTGGTTACTGGAACTTTTTCAGTTATGTTTTGAGCGTGGCCATATGTTTGTTTCCAATTTCAATAACATTTAAAAACTATCTTTCTAGGTAAGTATATATACTTCTTACCCTTATATAAGTTAAAAAATACCAAAAAATTTTTTTTTTTCTTGCATGTTCATAATTCTTGCGTTATTGGGTTAAATGAGTTTTGCAACTGTGTAACATTTTACAAAACTAGAAAATCCTCGTTAGTGGTGAGTTACACAAAAACGACTTATACATAAATAGCTTCACAAAATATTTTATGTACAGTTATTTATTAGTTAGTTATTTCTACAGGCACGGTGACAAAGTCATAAGCTGATGTATCCACGAAAAACTTATCTGATGTAGATCTTTTATTGCAGGAATTTCTATGCTTTTGTATACATCTAATAAAGTTTGCTTTTATTTTATTTTGTTTTCTGTTCACCATGATCTATAATGGACAAGTGGTTAAAATTGGAAAATTCTAAGAGGAAACGATCAGCAGATGACACTGACACAGCTAGTAGAGACAGTTTTAAGCCAGAGTAACATGAAGATTCTGGAAAATCAAAAGGGATTAAAAGAAAATACAATCAAGAGTATTTGGCGTATGGATTTACTTGGTGTGGAGATGAAAATTAGCCCAATCCACAATGCGTTATTTGTCACGAACAATTCTCAAATCACTCGATGAAACCATCCCTTCTGAAACGTTATTTCTACAACGAGCATTTGAAAGATAAACCTCACGATTTTTTTTAAAAGACAGCGAAGTGAATTGAAAAATATGAAAAATCAGTTCATTCTTTTACTGCAACTAACACACAAGCTGTTGAAGCATCATATTTGGTTAGTCTGAGAATTGATCAAAATAGGAAACCTCACACTATTGGGGAAACTTTAATTCTACTTGCAGCAAAATATATTGTAACGTCAATTCTTGGCCAAGCATCAGCAACAAAATTGAATGTTGTTTCTCTATCAAACGACACCGTTTTTTGGAAAATTAACGAAATGGCAACTCAAGTAAAAGAAACACTAATTCAGAATATATAACACAGGATTTTTTGCAATTCAGATAGATGAAAGTACTGATTTAGCAAATTTTGCGCAGTTGATGACTAACATACGACTAGAAAGAGAAGAATTCATAGATGAAGAATTTTTATTCTGAGAGCCGCTTCCAAATAATACCACCGCAGATAAAATTTTGAAGAAAATCAATCAATTTGTCACCGCTCATGATATCAATTGGAAAAACTGCGTAAGCGTATGTTCGGTTGGTGCACGAGCAATGACGGGCGGTCGTGGTGGTATTCATGCTAAAATTAAAGAAGTTGCTCCAGATGCAAAGTTTACGCATTGCAGCATACATCGTGAAGCACTGGCCACAAAATCAATGGCCCCGGAACTAAGGACTGTGTTAGACCTATCAGTAAAGATAGTAAAACTTTATTAAATCCAGAGCTCTTAATTCCCGACTATTTCCAATTTTATGTAATGAAATGGGTAGCGAGCACAATAAGCTTCTTCTGCATACAGAAGTTAGATGGTTATCAATGGGAAAAGTTTATACTCGGCTCTTTGAGCTATGTTAAGAGGCACAGATCTTCCTAACTCGATACAAATTTGAACGCTCTCATTGTTTTACTAATGAACTCTGGTTAGGACGATTAGCATATTTGGATCATATTTTTGGACGCCTGAAAGAACTGAATTCCAGCTTACAAGGTCCAAATATATCAGCATTTACTATAACAGACAAAATAAAGGAAGCTGTCACTAAACTCGAATACATAATCAAGGATATAAGAAAGAATAAGATTGCTGCATTGCCCATATTAGAAGAGTTTATCTCGGAAAAGAACTAACAATGAATGAAATACTGATTGAAGATATATAAAAACATTGCATGGGTCTTGTTAAGAATTTTCGTTCATACTTTTCCGAAAATTTAGAAAATGAAAGCTGGATAAGAAATCCCTTTTCATCCATTTCGGAAGCTGCGTTGGATAATTTTACAGTTCAAGAGAGAGATCAGCTAATAGAAATTTCATGTGATGGAAATCTAATAAATGAGTTTAAAAAAGACAGCTTGTGCAATTTTTGGTTAAAGATTATAGCTGAATTCAGACAAAGCATTAAAATTTCTAATGCCCTTTAACACATCGTATTTGTGTTAAATTGGGTTTTCTGCCATATTGGGCATTAAAAATAAATATAGGACTCGATTGCAACCTGAGCCCGACATACGTTTGAAGTTAACGAAGATAAAGTCCGATATATCGAAGATAGTTTCAATGAAACAAACCCACCCATCACATTTGTATTGAATAAAAGTAAATAATAGTTTACGTGCAATAATTAATACAATAAAACTATGATTTTTTGACAAGACTGTTAATTTTATTCTGTTTGTCCTCTGAACATAAACGCATACTCTTGGCTGCACAAAGTCCGAATTACGAAATATGCACATGGTGGTACATGGATTTTAGCAGTTTATTTAAGTGTTACAACATTCCAAAAGTTTGAGAACCCCTGGTCTATTGAATTTATTTTTATATGGTACGTGAATATGATATACCCACGTTCGTTGTGAAAATTAGCTGTCTGAGGTATCGTCAAATGTCGAATAGATACTCTTGTAAAACTGCAACAGAACCGAAATTTTATATCTTTCCGCATACACGTGTACTGCATACAACATTTTCTTATTTATAACATTTAAAAATACCGAGAATACGCGCGTGCGTTTATATAATCGATGTAAAAATGTATCCTCTCGTAAGAATAATTTCGGGAGAAGCTCGAAGGATCGCTCGTTCCAAAGGCGTGTTTTGCCATCGCTATGCGCATGCATGGGAGCGTATTCCATCATTTTTCGCGCGCATTATCCCTTCACGCTTTAACAAGCACGAGCAACGCCGCACGTCAATCTTATTCAGCGCTGTTACGCCCTCTTTGCCTCCGCCATATTGTCTCTCCCACCACCCTCTTTACCTCTCCCCTCCATCCATCCCTACCTCTCCCCTCCATCCCTCCCTCCACTCCTTTTGCATTCCCTCAGGCACCACTCCCTCATTCTCCTCCGCAGCTCGCCCCATCCTCCTCCTCTTCACCTCCATCGTTCCTTTCCTCCCTAAAGGCATTTGACTCGAGAAGACGCCGAGAAACAAAAGTGTAGGGAATAATTGAGCACTTGAGGTAGCAGAGAGGAGCGCGAGTGGCAGAGAGTGGGGATGGGGAGGCTTAAGAGGGAGGGGGTGTGGGGATGGGGTGCAGGGAGTGGATGGAAGGAAGGAGGGGAGGGGGAACATAGCAGGATTGCGAGTGGAGAAAGGGGAAAGGCGATGGGAAGTGGAGGGAAGTAGGTTCTAGAGGGATCCGGGAGAGGGTAGCAATGTTTGAAGGAGTTGGTTTACTGCGGATGGAGGCAGCCGCAGGGCGAGCGACGAGGGTTGGAGTGGAGAAAGGGGGAGAGGGTAGATCGGTGGGAGGAGAACAGATTGCATAGCGAGGCGCCATGCGGACTGAGGGCGTGATAGAGAGCAGAGACGAGAAGGGGAATGAGGTTGGGGGTTATCGTGGGCGGGCTCCGGATAGTTCAAGGCCGAGAATGGAAGGGAAGAGGAGGTAGGTTGAGAGGTTATAATAGGAGGGAGCCCTTAGGAATAGCTAGAATACGAGTGAATTAGCTAAATGGACATGGCTCCTTGGAGGGAGAATTTTTTTTGAGAAAAATGTAGAGGCTTTTGCGGGGGTTTTGATGCGTAGGGCGGAGGGGGAGTTCGGGAGCTGTCTGCTAAGGATGGCGGTGGAGGAATGGCGAGGAGCGGTGGGAAAAGAATGCATGATAGGTGGGAGGGGTGGGTGGAAGGATACGCTGGGATCAAGAACAACTTGTCTTAAAGGTCTATAATTAGAAAAGATTTCATCCAAAGTCAAAATAGGCCAAGTGAACAGTTACAAAGAATAAAATTATGTTCATGGCACAAACAACATAAACAAATATAGTCAGCTAAAGAACTTATCAAATGGGTTTTCGGTAAAGCGGTATTTAAGGGCCTGACCACGGTCAAGCCCCTAAAATTCAACATTACCGAGTTTTAAATGTGAACTATTCCGAAAAGATCGCATTAATGATTATTATTAGTACAGCAATACGAATTTGATTATAATGTATTAATAATAAAATGCATGTATAAGGCAATATTATAAGAGGAGCGATAAGAATTTAATAATAATAAAATACATCAAAACTTAGTGTACCATGACTTTCCAGACGTAGTTCTCAATTCTCAGTAATCGCAATAATCACAATTCACCAACAAGGTTTTAAATGTCCTTTTCATAGGGAAAACAGTTTTCAGAACAATCTTAAAAGAATAAAGATAAAAAGTTTTTAAGATAAATTAAAACTTATTTATAGTAATTACGATAAATAAAAACTTTCAATTATTAGCAGAAATAAAAACACGATTATTAGCAGAAATAAAAACACGATTATTAGCAGAAACTTCCCTTTAAAATACACATTAAAATAAAGAGACTTCTATTACAAAATAACAATGAAAATGGTTTGTTTAATCTCGTTACTATGATTGACGCATGTCTACTTTCCCACGCGATTTCAAATGCACATTTATCGCAACTCCAACCTAAGGGTCTGGTGGCCGAGGTGATGGTTCAAATCAGGTATTCAGCTTTGTATTTTTCAGAGTAGACGGGATTCAAAACATATATACAATTATATATATATCTATTATATAAAGACTTCTTACAGAGGAGGAACACACACACACGCACGCGCACGTACGCACGCACGCACACACACACACTCACATATATATAAGGGTGGTCCTTATAATAAGGGGAAAAACAAACGTTTTATTTTGAATTGGGGCACCAGCCTATCTTGTTTCATTAGTTAGATAAATAATATTCACAAAATTTGGTAAATTTTTGAAGAAATTTATAGGTTGCTACCAAAGTTTGAAACATTAAGTTTTCTTTATTTTAAACAAAATGCAATACAGTACAAAGCATATAAAATTTAGAGTTGGTAATTTCCATTCTACATTGTCACATGATGAACATAACAATACTAACACAGTGGTATATTAATTGTTTGTGGCAAGTGTTCCCTTCGCGAAGTCTGGATATCTCCTCCGATGATCGCTGACAACCTGCAGAAGAAATTGCTTTTGCTGTACTCCCTGGGTGTTTAATCGATTGTATTCCTCGATCAGGGCAACTCCGCGTTCTGCCGTATCGTTAATGCAATTGATGGACCTGATGCACTTTTCTGTGGCAATGTTGTTCCCATCAGAAGCCCAGAGTTCGGGATCCAATTCTGTGAATTTCGAGTCAAGACCAAGTATGTCGAAAAATCTCAGTGTTGGCTGACACAAAATAGTCCAAATTTTTCTCCAAGATGCTATCCAGATCGACAGTCACTCTCTTTGAGTGGTTTTCATTACCATCATTTTGGAGAGGTTGAATCAATTTGGCTTTTGTATCTGTTGATGGTTTTTTATCAAAGAAATCTCTTCCCTGAGGTCCCACAGATGACGAGCAAGCTTCTTCAGAGCAGCGTTGGCAACCATTGAGTTTGTAGTCTTATACTGTTGGAGGTTCTTCAACAGCATCAGGTCATTTAAAGGCGCAGCAGTTGGAAGTGCAGCTTGAAACCACGCCTTCAAATAGAATCTCACAACAAAATTGGCTATGTCCCTTATCCTAGCTTCCTCTTTTTAGAAAGTGTCCTTTGAACATCCACAGTCTGCTAGCATAAATGGCTTTGGCCATCCAACTAGCCTTATGCATTGCACCAGGAGCAAGAAATCTAATTCCACGAGAAGGTTCACTTCCAAAAAAGGTGATAGATATTTCAAGGAGTTCTCAGTAATCTTTGCGAGGTTGCTGCTGGTTCAGTTGGTCTGTAGCAAAAGTGATTACTTCGTCATTAATATCGGCAACAGCACTGGCAGTGAACTCATCATCAAGTGCAGTTCTGTATTCCGACTTATACAGTGAAACCCAATGAGCTCGATATCTCTTGAAGATTAGTATTTCTGGGCTCGCTGATGGACTTACGTTGACAGAGAAGACAGCTTCCAGTACCAACTCCAATATTTGGTGCCTGCAGGGATTGTAGAGAAAGTTCTTGTCTAATTTTTGTTGAATCCAAAGACATGCTCCATTTTTTCTTCCAGTATTTGACGCAGTAGTGTCAAAACACATTCCTTTCACTTTCTCTGCTAGATTCCACAGTTCCAAAGTTTCAAAAAACAGCCTTACCCATTTCCAATCCAGCTCCAGCCGCAACTTTTGGAACGCCGAGCAGTTGTTCTACTTCATCACCTGTGACTAAAATAGCAAGACGATCAACTATTTCCTTTCCAGTAAGATCTGGCAGCAGCTTGCCATTCCAATGCACAACTAGCGGAACTGTTGGATTAAATTGAGAGATTATTTGTTTAGCTGTTGCTTCTCTTTGCTGAATACGACTTACAGGACTTTAGGAACAATTTACGATTGTTTATGAAGGTTTTGTAACGTTCTAGACAGTTCTAGATTGTTCCGAAAGACCTGATCTATTACATAACACAAAGAGTGCTCCTGCATGTGGACATACGCAGGATTTCTGAGGGGTACATCTAAAAGGTTATATCTATTGCTTCACAGTGAGAGTCATTCGCGCTCTCCCCGACAATGCTTCGGCTCCCCAACTCCGTCAGTGGGAGCTTTCGCATATCCATCTCCTAAACTCCTTCACTCCCCCAGGCCTCAACCTTCGATAGCTTTTCACTCCCTTTCTGTCTTCTCCCAACACCCTACCAATCCCCAACCCCCTCCGTATCCTCCAATCCTCGACCTTTCGGCACTACCCTTCCACCCCCATGCCTCCACCCAGTGTCACCGCCATCAGATCTCTCTCTGTAGCTGAAGAAGGAGTAGTTCCGAAAGCTTCTACGTTTGTGATGTTTCTGTGTTTTAGCGTTCTTTTACGTGTGTCGCTTCGACATCCCCGGGGCCTCGCCAACCTGAAGTCGTCTGATTGGTGAGTTTTCACTGGGTTTCCTCATCCCAACACCTTGTTGACATCCGTTTATCTATTTTACCTTTCCTTTTCCCTAAGCTGTTATATATATATATATATATATATATATATATATATATATATATATATATATATATATATATATATATAGTAGGATTACTAATGTTGAGGCACTTCCATAAAAGCGGCAGTCTCGAAATTTTTTTGTCGGTAGGATTATGTGCAAAACACACTAGAAAAATGAAAATCTTGAAAAAGTTAAACAATGCGGCCGCTAAAAGTTCGAAATTGTTTAAACAAATTTTTAAGGTTTATATATTTTCGAATGTCCTACGGGGCTGAATTTTTTATATATAGAATTTGTAAAAAAAAACGAAATAGGGATTATACAAATTTTGATATTTTAATTTGTTTGGTAGTTAAAAATTCTTAAAATTTAAACAAATAGGTAAATGTTTAGATACTGCGGGGAGATATGGGGAGCTGATATTTTAAAGTTATTTAGAGATTTGTCTGTACAAACGAATAAACTTATAGTGTATCCATGAAATTGTTATTGTGGCAGTTAAAAAATAATTAATTTAAAAAAATTGATAAATTTTATTTCACTTCTAAATTTGCTACATATTAAAAATTTGGCAGTAATGTGTGACATTATTAACCAAATGTGAAAAAATTATAATATTCCTAAAATTGCAAACATTAGTGATTGTTTTATTCCATTATTGTTCCATAAGGAATAAACGAAAATCTGTCCAGAGGTTAATATTTTGAATTTAAGAAATATTTCCAATGATGAAATATCTCTCTGAAAAATTAATGTTTTTCAAAGTGAGATGAAATGCTTGCACCATGCACCAACTACTTATATATATATATATATATATATATATATATATATATATATATATATATATATCATCATCATAGGTGGTCTGTCCTTAGACAGGTCCGTGATTATTCATCCTTAAACCTGGTTCTCCCTATACATCCATTTTCCGATGTCCTCTTCATATCTTGATAACTTACTTTTCCTTTCAAATCCTCTATCAGCTGAAACCTTTTTATACCTCTTTCCCTTTTTCCATCTAGTTTTCCTTCTAACACGTCTTTAATCATACTCTCTCTCCTCAGGTAATGTCCAACCCAGTTTGCCATCCTCTTTCTAATAGTCTGTATAATCATTAGCTTCTTTCCTACTCTTCGCTGCACTTCATCTTTTTTCATCTGTATCTTCAGCATTCTCCTTCAAGTTAACATTTCAAAGCTTTCCATGTACTTGCTGTCATTTTTCCTTAGCGTCCATGTTTCTGACCCGTACAAAACTATACTTATTACAAAGCATTTTATGAAGTTCTTACGGATATCTTCCTTTATATTCCCCGTAAGTAGGTGCTTCTCTCTTCTGAAAACCGCTTTCGATTTTCCTATTCTAGTTCTGATCTCTCCGTACATTTTGCTTCTCTTGTTATGATACTTCCAAGGTATTTCTGTCTGAAACTTGTTCTAAAGGCTTTCCTCCAATACTTTTGTTCAGATTCTCTTCTTAGCCCGATATTCGAATGACCTTAGATTTTTCTGCATTTATTTCCATATTTCCAGGTAACAAGTTTGCTGAACCCGGTCTCTCTTTTTAATATTCCTTGTAGTTAACTTCCGTCCTGAGTTCTACAGAGAGATTCCGTTAGTTAAATCCTTAAATTCACTCAATTTTTCTTTTGGGATGAACAATAAACGTTTGCGTTTTCCGTCATTTAAAAAATATATAATTTCCTATGTGTATTTTGTTTAGAATTTTTCTGATTTGGTTACATTTTTATTTTAAACCGGTCTCAAGGTAGTATACTGTAGTAACTGTCCTAGTAGACTGTAGTAACTGTTCTGTTTACTCAAAATATCCTTAAAATATGGTTGTTTATTGCTTGGAATGATTTGATTTGTTAATTTTATTAGGCAATCGTTTTGACGAGTTGAATTCTGTCCACCATACAAACTTACGTGAGATGATTTCGCCATAATGTTAAACGCGTAAAGATAATCTTTTATTTCACAGGCATTTTAAACTTTTGCGATGTAAAGAGATTCTTTCTTAAATATTTTTTGGTAACCAATATTGCAAAATTTGTTACTTTACTGCAGTTTTTTTAAATTTATTTTTTAATAACCGAAATGGCGTTATTTGTAAGTTACGGGCACCCGTGACAAAAACGAGTCCAAAAACATCGAAAACAACAGCCAGAGCGAGGTAAAGCAAAAAACTGAATATTTTCTAGCGTTGCGAGGAAAAAAAAAACGATTTTTCCCGACAAACTGGACCCGCGTATGCGCAAAAAATGTAAAATATTTGGAATGCGAAAAAATGGAAGGTAGATATTGTGCGAGAGAAAGAGATTGAGAATTAAAGCTGCCGAAAAATGTTAGGGAATGAAGGCGGAAAGCGAGAGTACTGTTTTTCTCCGCCAGGGGGATTTATAGAGCGTAGTAGGGATAAGACATGGTGTTTAAGCGCTGCAACGGAAAAGAGGAAAGGAAAGACGATAAAACGGTTTTATTTCTGCTCTTGGAAAAAGGACCGCAAAAATCGGGAAACGCCCGGGTAGAAGTCTGGCTGTAGTTTATGGATTTCAATTTCAGAAATATTTCGGAAAGGTATTGCTCGAAGCGATTTACACGTTTGACTCAACGGAGAGGGCTTGACGGCGTCACCCAAACTCTCGCTCACAGACGAACTTCAAGTAGTTCGCAATTTGGAGAATCGATTGCTCCGTTTGCCATTTTGTCGCTGAAATTTCGGACTGCTCCATCTGGTGGAAAATCCCTTAATAGAGAATAGGCTGAGTGGAAAGAGGGAAATTAGAGGAATGTTGCGACGAAAGGCAGGGAGTGCGGGGAAAACTTCGCACCACTCGTCCCTTTAACGCCATCGTCTCCGATTCCAAGTTAAACCGAGCATATTATTGCTACGATATTCTTTAAATCCCACATTGTAAGATATAACTAGCCTATAACGGATTTCGAATCATCGAAAAAATATTTTCGTTATAACCGAATGAAGAATGAACGTTTTGCCAATGTCTTTATTACTGACTTGCCAACGCTAAGCAAACGCTAAGCGCGGCCCAGCCAACCGATTGGCAACGGACGACGATCTCGCCAAGCGAAAAGACACCACTCTCTTTGAGCTGTCTTTTTTTGCCAGTGTTGGATAAATTTGAAGAGCTGATTAAGGGCCGATATTGTAACTGATAATAAAAATTGTGTAACGCGACCACAGCTCGCTGAACAAGCGATCGCGGCGCGAAATTGATTTCACCTCCCACTCGGAAATGATTTCCGTGAAAGCGGGGCAGCAGTTAATGGTCTTCGAATCCTTCATCGCATTCACTCCTACTATATTTGCGTCGTTTGCTTATAATAAAGTTGTTTACGCCTCACGCAAGGAAATATTAGATCTCATTTTCCCCAGCCATTGATTTGAAATTGCTGTTTTAAAGTTTTTAACAAACAAAATGTTATTGTCCGTTATCCTCGATCAAAGAACTAAAATTCCAACTCGACGTCGTCATATAAACATCATCAGCAAGTTACTTACACATTATTTAACTAATAGAATTGAAAAATAATATGTACCCACTGTAAATAAGTGCGTTGCCTCTTATTATACTAGTAATGCAAAAAGTTGCATATAAAACTTAAAGAACATCGTGTGTAATGCAATGGAACATTGGTTTCATTTTTTTTGCTAAGGATTCTAATATTTGCTGCTCAGTTTTAAATATCAGCCATCAATGCTTACTAGCAATTATTGTATTGTCGTTTGAGTGATTTCTCGTATTTAGCTTTCAACGGTTTGAACCAAATTAAAAACTTTTTGTAGCGGTAACCATGATTAACTATAAACTATCCAACAACAAATTGAATCACTTTTAAGGTATATATTTTAACTAATTATGTTAATATGCAATGGATTTGGAAAATATTAAAAATTTCTGAGGGAGGAGATATAGAGTTGCAAAATTATTATTTTTCGATGGAATGAGTTGTTCCTATGTCTATCCAAGTAACGGAATAACGAAGGAAAAGGTGACTCATAGCAACCATATCTTTACGTTTTCTCAGTATTCCTATTCATTTCCTTAAAACGATATCTATATTACATTTATTTTAAATACATTTTTGGAGGGATTTTGAAGGAACCACGTGTTGTATGCATTGAATTCATAGTTTGTTATTTAATAAGATATATATAAACGTTTTTGTGTATTTGGCCGGAAAATGCTTCGTCCTCTTCCCTTCAGTATGTCTAGCCGAGGTCGTTTGCTTTTTATGATCCATCCGACATTCCTTCTCTTCCCACTGATCCAGAAGGTCTTATTTCAGCGTCCCAAACTGTTGCCTCTTCCTTCCTGCTTGTTCCTTTGTCCTTTTTCCTTTCTATATCGCCCACTCACTTTTATCCTGAATTTTAGTCTTGTCTACAGTCTACTAGATTTTAGATCCTTGGGTTTTTATATTTGACTCCGATATTACAAAAGGGTTTTTAATTTCACATACGATTGCTTCTGAAAACGTCAACTCCAAATTCATACCAATTTTATTTACAGCTGTCGTCATCCCACTCGCTGTATTGGTCGGATAGCCTTATTCTTGCCCTTAAAGTCAGTTTTTATGGCCTTTGAACGTTGAGGAGAGTCAAATTTCGTCGAAAGGGTATGAAAACGCTTATCGGCTGGATTGATTTCAAATGAGAAGCGATATCAAACAAAGAGATCGAGAATGGACATTTAAATAATGAATCCGCTATTACAAGAACGAACGATAAAAAGCGTATCTCCTTAATTGGATCTCTTTAATAAAGGATTGGGGTTTCTTTGAATGGCGCCCTTCGCCGATACGGAAGGCGGTCGGAGAAATGGATTTTTATATGCTCTCGGGTTGGTATCTCTGCTTTAAGGATAGGCCGCAAATCTCCTTTTGGGGTTTACTCGGGAGAAAGTTCGGTTAATTAGCGCTGGAGAACCGATTTATCGTAACTCCGAATATCTTGCGCGAACGCCTGTGAGACCTTTGGCGCACTTACGATCTCTAGAAAACTAAAAAATTTCAAATGGATTTTTATCCATTGTTTTCTTTTATCCTATAGCACTAGAGATCATTTTCAACGAAGTAAAATATACCATTGTTGTAGTAATGTCGTTGATATTGATTCGCATAATTTATTTCATTTAAAGGTTTACTCTGAGTATTTGTTGAACATAACGGCGAAATTTTCTTTTCCGAGAAATAAAAATATTTTCCTAGATATTTTGACGAAAAATCTATCATCAAACCGCTGTTTGCTTTATCAATTAATGCATAGAGACCAAGAGAGTAAAATGCGCTCTCCGAAATTTAATGTCTTAATCCTCGTTAATTAATGGATACCAATTATTTGACTAAGAGAGGTTAAATCTAACCGGTATTCTCATTTTTTCCAAAATCTTTTCTATAATGCGCGCTCCGTTTTGCATCCGTTGAAATGAACTCCTTTCATTAAACCAATGTCAATCTCGCCCCTTCTCAATCTCTTCCCTCGTTGCCATGCCTACCGCCTTTCCACCATTTCCCTCTCGTTTTCCCATTTTTCTCTCATTTTGTTCTCCTTCTTTTTCGTCCTCATAACCATTAAGCGTTCGCCTCCCTCTTTTGTTTTTTCCGTTTGTTCTTTTTTCCCGCCACGAATCCGACGCCGCGCTTTTACAGCTAATTATCGCCGCCCCTCTTCACCGCTGAGCCATCCTTTCTTCTTCTCCTCCCGTAAACCGCTTAACCGTGCTTCGCCGTCATCTGCCGCATATTCAATTTATACTGAGAGCGGCGTCATTTTCTTCTCGTGTTCTCTAACCGAATTACAAAAAAGATCGGCATGTTCAGAATTACTCCTAATATTCATATTTTCCCCCCGCGCTCTATCCGCATCTGCTCTTGCTGATAATGACACTGCTTTTGTTCTTCCGATCCTTAATTTTGGTTGTCTTTCCTCGTTATATTCCGAAAGAAAGAGCGGGCCGTTTGAAATTCATCGATGGTTGTAATCGTCTTTATTATTCTTCCATATTTCTCTCTCTCTCTCTCTTCTCTCTCGAGGAACACATGTTTAAATCGAGCTCTATTTTTGACGATATTTTGAGTACTTATGTATTTTTTCTGTTTACTTTTTGACAGTTTGGATCATCATGTAATCCTGCGTCATACCCCTGAGTTTTTCTTTAACTGTGCATTGTGAAATATTTCATATTAAGTGTTTTAGCGATTTGAGCATTGAGTGTTTGCGAATTGGAGTGCTAACTCCCGGCTGACCCATGCCGTCGCCAGGGGATGGCTCGGAGTGCCCTCAGGCATCAACGTCTACCTCGGGCGATGTAGACCTTTGCCCCACGCCAGCCTTCAGCCAGCGTTTGGAAACCCAGGGATGGCCTTGAATCCGGCCTTATCGGTGATAAGGGGACACTGGTCTCTTCCCAACCTACCGTCCGAGCACCATCCGTTCTCTTCCTGAGGGACTCCAGGGAGGCGATATTCACCCCCACATCCAGGAATACCAGCACTACTCCGCCTGCTTCTTATCCGGGTATAAGCGGTAACAACATTCTCACTACCGTAATTAATAACAACCAACCGACAACTAACAACGAGCTTTCAACAGCCCAAATTCCTACCTCAATGTACCGTCCTAATAAGAAATTTGCTGTTGTGTGTGACTCCCTAGATGGAACATCTATCGAGGACTAAATAATTGCTTTAGGAAAAATTGTTCCACATAACTGAATTAAATACGCTTCGAGGTTAAGCAAAGGAAGTGTGTGCTTTTACCAGCAGAGTAAAGATGATGTCGAGAAAGCCACGGGCTCTCCCGGGATTGAAGTAAATCATTCCTGCGTCCCCATCTGGAAATATATATCAGCGGCTATAAAAGTGGTGTTATCCAATGTTTTACCGGGCATTCCTGACGGTGAAATAGCGAATTGCTTAAGACGTTTCGGGAAAATTACAAGCCGCTTTAGAGAGATGAACCTCCACTTCCGCTGAGCAACTATCTTCTCCTACCCTTATCACTACTCCCCTCCCCACACCCTCACCCATAACCTAACCCCTACTCCAATACATACCACAATACCTACCCTTAACACTTCTAATACCACCACCTCGATTCCCCTCATTCCTCTCTCCCTCCTTTCCCTGGGGATCCCTCCCACTCTATACCGTCACTGTATTCCGTGGCTAGTAATACTCTTCAAAATAGGCTCGAGGGAGGAACAGCACGGCAAACTAAGTCAAAACAACCGAGTAAGCGGACACTGTACCCACCTTTCGAAGGAAAAAGCCAAATTAAACGACCGGCCTGCGAAAAATCGACACTGCTCGTTGATTCAGATGTGTAGGATACGATGTCAGTCTCGTCACAATCCTCCGTTGACATTGAACATATTGGGAAGACAGGTGATCCAATCTCCCATAGGATATTGGGAGAATTTTTAAAAGAGTGCGCGCGAGCTAAATCAGTACCTATAGCAAAAATATACAGAAAATTTCGCAGGTCTAAAGAAAATGCTTCAGCCGGTACGCGAAACAGCAAACTATAATGACACGAGGCAGAAAGCTGGACGAATGTCTTTGCTGGAAAAATAAATAACAGGAATCTTCCTATCTTAACATGCAGGTGGTTATATATATGTATATATATAAAAGACTATTTATCCTCTTTGACGATTATTACGTATTTTAGTGCATAGTTATGTTTCATATTATATATATATATATATATATTTAAGTAAATTGAAAATAATATCTTTAAATGTTCTCTCCATCACGAGCCCCAGGAAACTAGCAGTTTTCTTGGAACGTTAAAGACCGGATGTGCGATCTTGCAGGGGACCCGTAATTTTTTAGAAATGCGGGATATAATTTTTTCACACACTTCTCTCATTTCCATGCCGCTGGAACATCGATAGCTTTCAAAGAGTTTAATTTTGGAAGAGAATCCTCAGTTAGTGCCTGACTGACGAAGGGTACGGAAGTGCCTTTCACTTCCTCCTGCTGGAGCATCTGACCTGCGGGTGACCAGTGCTTTAATAGCAGTAGCTGCAGAGTATCTGTAGCAGTTGTCCTTCTGTAGCTGCATCGTTATGTAGCCGTAGAAGTAGATTTGAAGTAAACGTACTGATAAGTAGAACTAACATTTATTTGTATTGTTTGTTGTAGTATCTATTAATCCCAATATCGTAATTTTTCTGTAGTCGCATATTTATAGCACTGTAGCGCCCTTGCTTTTAAAAAAACTTATATTCAAATAGTAATTGTTTCAGTAAGAACTCTACGCTCTTTGTGTACTAACTTAACTTGTTTATCGCTGTTGGTGTACTAACTTAAATTGTTTTAACGTTTGCTTGTGTGTATATCTTGCCTGTTTGCTAACGTTGTTTGTGTGGCGAGTCAGCGTTTCCATTTCACTTTTTACCTGCACTCCTCTCTAGCGTAGACGTTAAGTAAACGAATTAGTTAGTCACTTAGTATAACCTTAGTTTGAAGTTTAATTTAATTTATATCTAATACAGATTAGTGTTTAGGATGGCTTCACCTAGGATTCCCGTTTCCTTCTTTCTATGCGACGCTTATTTCGAGGGAATTAGGTCTCGAATCACAGAGCTGGTAAGAGAGGTTACGGACCTCCGTCGGAGGGTGGCAAGAGCGGAGTCGGCCCTTGTTCGTGTTGGGAGAACGCATCCATCCCCGAGAACTCACCGCGCAGTAATGGCGACTCGGGTGCGCTCGAGTGCGAACGTCGGTGGTGTGATCGAGGGTGTTTGTGGGAACTCTTCGGGGGCTGGGGTCACTCCAATCCTGAAACCCAACAATTGAAGTGTGGTATCCAGCCGGGGGGATCGTGGGGTGTTCCGGGGAAGGCTGGGAGTTCTGAATGCCTCGGCAGACCCTCTTCCAGTTAGCAATCGGTTCGCGGCGTTGTCGGAGGACGACACTTCGGCTGATGCTATCGCATCCGCTCCCGTCTCTTCGGCGGAGGCTGGATCAATGGGAAGTCGGAGTGGGAAGGGAGGGCTCTTAGTAGTAGGTAGTTCTAATGCCCGGCATGTTATGGCTCCCTTGCTAACTCGGGCCCGTCGAGAGGGAGTGGCTAAGCGGCTGTCCTCCAGGTGTATACCAGGAAGAACGGTCCCCCAAGTGACGAGGGCGGTACGGGAGTCGGTGGAGTCAACGGGTTGCTCTAGGCTGCGGATGGTGGTCCATGTTGGAACTAATAACGGCTCGAAGCGCGGGTCCGAGGAGATTGTAAGTTCTTTTGAGGACTTGGTCTCCGAGATCACTCGTGTTCGAGAAGAATCGGGTTCTGATGTGCGGCTCACCATTGGTAGTATTGTCCCGCGGGTTGACTGTGGTTCGGAGGTTTGGAGCCGCGTGGCGTTGCTAAACCAAAGGCTATGGAATTTTTGTGTGG
This sequence comes from Tanypteryx hageni, assembly GCA_028673005.1. Lineage (NCBI taxonomy): Eukaryota > Metazoa > Arthropoda > Insecta > Odonata > Petaluridae > Tanypteryx > Tanypteryx hageni. The sequence goes on from CM054112.1 coordinate 7,238,696, forward strand.
GCATGGGAGTCGACTTCGTTGATCTCCGGCCGGTTCTCGAATCGTGTAGGGTAACCTTGAACGGCTATTGAGTCCATTACACGACCGAGGCTTCACAGAGTGTAGCGTGCAGGATCTTCGACCATGTTAGGCCTTTTTTAGATTAGAGAGTAGGGTAGGGTGTAGGCGTAATTGGAGATTTCATACGGGCGTCGAGTGTAGTACAGTTTCTGGTCGCGTAGTGAGAAAGTCCACCCGCAGAAGCCGTAATATAGCATTGAATTCTTCGGGCAATGACGACAAATTAAATATTGTAGTTTTAAACTGTCGCAGCATTAGTAGGATGTCTGCCGAACTCGAACACGTAATTCGCACGTTGCATGCTGATAGATTTCGCTAGCTAATACATTTTTCCTAAATACTATAGAGTGTACAGAAAAGACCGCGCCAATGGAATAGGTGGCGGAGTATTTTTGGCAATAAGTGAAAAGTACTTTATTTGTCAGATCCCTATTATCGACGAAACGACAGAGAGCGTTTGGGGCCGCCTAGGAAAGAATAATTCGAAAAAGATATATTTATGCTCATTTTATAGACCACCTAATGCCAAATTTGATTATATTTTAAGTTTAGAGAGGCAATTAGCCGAGCTTAGAGCTTTTATGAACGACGGTTATGTGATAATAAGATCCGATTTTAACTTACCGTCAATCGATTGGGAAAACTATGTTTCGTTACAGGAGGTAAGGAACGCGGATCGTGTGAAGCCTTAATTGACACGTTTCATGAATATTCCTTAATCCAGATGGTACGAGAAGCCACGCGTTTGGACATTGTTCTCGACTCGCTTGCTTCTAACATCCTGCATAGGATAACTAAGGCATACACAGAGGAGGGACTTAGCGACCATCGAGCTGTGTATGCGGAGTGCGAATTAAAGCTCAAAAGACATCCTAAGCCCCTTCGTAATGTATACGCTTTTGCCAAGGCCGACTTTAAAAGTTTCAGCTTGCATCTCAGAAGTACCTTTGTCAGTTATCGCGAAAAGACAGAACGATTAGGTATGGAGCCATCATGGTTATTATTTAAGGATATACTAGGAAAAGGTATCAATAGATTTATCCCCAGTAAGTTAAAATCTGATAAGATAGAACCTCGTTGGTTTAATAAGGAAGTCAGGATTGCCTTAAGACGACAGAGGCGTAGCCACGCAAAATTGTAAAACATACCTACCACCGCTTTCGATGAGTATCGCACAGCTATAGTCCATGAGTATAACAGTGCCCGCGTACTAGCGAGAAAAACCATGCGTAACACATTTAACACCTTCCGGAATGAGGTATTAAATACAAAATTGAAGGAAGATCCAAAAGCGTTCTGGTCCTATGTAAGAGAAGTCAAGAGAGGGGTCCTTCAATACCCTCCCTGCGATGTGATTCCGGAGACATCCTTCACGATTGGGAGGATAAAGCTAATCTACTAAACGTTTACTTCGCGAAGGCGTTCACGGCAGGTGGAAATATACTTGAAGATAATCTTATTCCCGATGGACGTACTCGAATGGATAATATTAAAAACTCTGAGGCAGGAATGGGGAAGCAACTGGGTGCGATAAAGCCCAAATAAAACCCAGTACCAGAAGGAATTCCCGCGCGTGTATTAAAAGAACTAGCAGAAGAAATAGCTCCCTTCCTTCGGATAGCATTCGAGAAATCTCTTACCCACTGTGAGGTTCATGATGATTGGAGACTAGCACACGTCGAACCCATAAAATAAAAATTATAGGCCGATTTCTCTAGCATCATTATCATGTAAGATTTTGGAGCACATTATTGTTAGCAACATTACGCGTTACCTCGAGAGTAAATTGCTGTCAACATGGCTTGGTCTGTTTGTGAATGATGTTTTATCATGCGTCGAAAATAATAAACAGGTCTATGCAGTGTTCCTTCATTTTAGAAAAGCTTTTGACAAGGTTCTTCACCGTAAGTTGTTATTAAAATTGGGAAATCTTAGCATTAATGTTAAAGTCATTAACTGGGTTCGCGCTTTCCTTTGGAATAGAAAACGAAAAGTAGTCATCGATGGTAAGTCCTCGAGTGTGACAGATGAAGTCTCTGGAGTGCCGCAGGGAAGTGTGATCGGACCTATGCTTTTCTTGCTTTATATAACCGACATCAGCTCAGTTGTGAAAAGTAATATTATAGTAATATTAGGATTTTTGCTGACGACACCGTAATCTATAGAGAAATTAGGGGTCCTAGCATTAAATAGGATTAGTTTAGGGTCATCTCCAGGCAGTGCTGCTAAAGATCTGTCAGGAAAAATAACGGATGTTAATGTGGTTTCACCGTACGACGATATACATGCGTTGTTTTTATTGAGAAGTTGCAAATATACTTAGAAGAATGTCCGACCTCCGATACTTTGATCTGCGGAGGGTACTGGAACGTCATACTGCTACGCGGAGACCGAAACAATGTGAAAGAAAAGAGGAAAAGAATTGCCTCTATGCTACAAAGGACATTACTGGATCAAAATCTTGGGGATGCATGGAGAGAATATAGGGGAACTACTACTTCTTACGCGTTCTATGTACCACAGTCGAACTATGCGAATTCCAGGATTGATAGATTTTATATCGTAAGGAACAAATTCGTTTTACTCACCAACGTTTTTACTCATCCCTCCTTTTCAGACCATGACACAATTTCAATTGATTTAAGGAGCGTACATGCTTTTAAAAATAATTGTCTGTGAAGAATGCCGATATCATTGTAAAAAAAAGGAATTTTCCAATTCAGTGAAACACATTCCCTATGGAGAACAGAACACCCCAAAACAGATGCGACCCAATTATGGGAACATTTCAAATGTGAAATTGAAATATCGGCTCTCTCTCCTCCCCTCTCTCCCTCTCTTCCCCCTCTCTCTCTCTCCCTCTCTCCCTCCCTCTCTCCCCCTTCTCTCCCTCTCTTTCTCTCCCTCTCATTCTCTCCCTCTCATTCTCTCCCTCTCATTCTCTCCCTCTGTTTCCTTCTCCCTCTCTCACCCTCCCTCTCTGTCACCTCTCCTTCTCTCTCTCTCTCTCTTTCTCACTATCATTTTCTCTCTCTCTCTCTCTTTCTCACTCTCTCTCCCCCTCTCCCATTCTCTCTCCCCCCACTCTCACTATCACTCTCTCCCTCTCTCTCCCTCCCTCCCTCTCTTTTTCCCTCTCCCTATCTCTCCCTCACCCTCTATTTCTCCCTCTCTCTCACTCTCTCTCTCTTTTTCTCTCTTTCTCTCTCTCTTTCTTTCTCTCTTTTTCTCTCTTTCTCTCTCTCTTTTTCTCTCTTTTTCTCTCTTTCTCTCTCTCACTCTCTCTCTTTCACTCTCTCTCACTCTGTCTATCCCTCTCTCCCTCGTTCTATCTCTCTCTTTCTCCCTCCCTGGCTCTCCCTCCCACCCTTAGTCTTAGTCTAATTCTCGTGGCAGCCTGACGTGCCTTCAGGTCGCTCAGTCCCCTTTCACTTTTCATTTTTAGCCATTCTGACCGCTGAATATGCCGCCGAATGCTTTAAAGAAGGACCTTGAGTCTGAAAGCACGGAGTTCCGTGCTATGATGGAAACGGTTATGAAGACTATGTCTTCATTTCAAGACGAACTCAGCCAAATCCAAAAGGAAGATACTTCTACGAGGAAATAATCTCTCTCATCCTTAGAGGAAAGACACAACAGCTTCCGAACAAAAGTGATGGAAGACTTCCGCCGTCTGTCTGACCGCCTTAGTGATCTAGAGAAGAAATGTGTGGAATTGGATGAGAGACAAGACGCCTTAGAGCAGTATTCCCGACGCAACTCTCTTCTCATTCATGGTGAAACGGAGAAGGTGAATGTGGATTACTTACATCTAATGACTAATTTCTTCAAAGATAAAGTAAAGGAAGAGATCGACATGCAACGTCTTTCCAAAACTCACAGAGTCGGTGTACCCAGAAGCTTTAATTCTCACCCCTCTTATTGTTAGAAAAAAACGTCCAAATTTAAAGAAATATCACAGAAAACTGAAAATGCTTAGCAGAATAGGTTCCATACACGTCATTCCAGCTACTGAAGGGTCGGGGTCATAAAACGCCAAAGGAAAGGAACCCTGTCATAAAAAGTATGCCTGAGGTGTCCACAGCCACCCACGCGGAGTACTGTAGGGTTAAAACTCGTCAGCTGCTGAGTGAATTATTCCAGTAATAATGCTTGTAAAAACTTGGAAATTATCGAATAGAATATTTTAGGTACTTTGAGACAGGATTTTGGTATGATTTTTTGTTTGGTATACAAGCATTGAATAGATATTAATAACATATTTTTATTGTAGTATTAATTATAAGTAGCAAATTTTACCACAATATTTTTTTACACATTGTTCTACGCTATTTTAAAAGTTCAACACTTTCCATAAACTCTTCACGATCACTATATTCATCAGAAGTCACTTCACTTTCTTCACTTTTCCGTAGAACTTTCTTCTTTTAATCGAATGATAAGTTCGTCAACAGCTGCGTCCAAAGACCCTTCTTTTTCCCAAGCGTCCTCTACTTCTTTCTTCACGTGGTCGACAGCCTTTTTCCAGTCTCCCGGAGACCTTCGTTGAGCATTGTTTCCACTTCTTTTAGAGTGAATGATTTATTTTCTCTGGCTACATGACCTTTAACCTGTGCTCATATATATTCGATGGGGTTGAAGTGGCAGTGATAGGGGGGAAGACGAACCACTTCATGTCCTTCACTTTTGGCCAGTTCGTCTATTGCATATGAAGGGAACTGGGGTCTGTTTTTATGCACTAAATTAAGTAATATTCCCATCGTCATTCCCTCATCAAAAGGGATGTTATTTTCCGCCAAGTACTCCATTATCATGTCCTTCCTGTTAGCAACTATGGGAGCTTATTGATTTGCACAGAATGGTATGGTGCGTTGTCCATTATTATCACACTGTGCTCTTTATTTTTGGCAGTAGCGCTTTTTTGAACAATTGATAAAATTTTTTACGATCCATTTCCTCGTGGTAGTCGCCGGTTTTCTTGGAGCGAAATACAAGGCTGGCATTGGGAAAAAAGCCATTTGAGGACCCAGAATGGCAGGGGTGAGCCTTCCTCCCTTACCGGATGGTCCTTCCGACATTACTTATTTGGTATGGACGGTCCATCGGTTTTTAACGGTGTGTCCCGCATTCACCCAGGTCTCATCCAGCCAAACGTTATCGTCGAAGTTTTTTCCGACTAATTGGTGCAGGAATAACCTTTCTTTTGTAATAACATCTCTCTCCAGAAGCAAGCTTCGGCCATAAAACTTTTTGTACTCAAAACCCAAGTAAAAAAGTATTATCTTCAACGAACTTATACTTCCTTCGTGCAAATTTTATTCCCTAAGCGATCGATATACTTTGAGCAATGTTGGTTGCTCTTTCCTCCGGCAATATCCATAGTTGTATCTTCGAAACACATCTTCCTTGAACGAGTCCAAGTTGGCAATCTTTGAATCTCGGGGCATTTTCTTGCCCTGGGTTGATAGATTAGATGGCCCTGGTTCGTTGGATGGCATTTTATTTTCTTTCGACACTCTTTACACGGTATTCGAGCCAAAATTAAGGGCAGCTGATGACCTTTTGATAACCTTATTGAAGGGAATAATAGGATAACCGGTGTCGGTGATATGAGCATTTTCTCTCTCAAAAAATTCCCTCGCAGACCAAACCAAATCTGCTTGTATCATCAGATCGGCTCTTCGAGACATGTCCACTACGTGAAAAAACCTGCAATTAAAACGCAAAATACGACATTCAAAATACGAGAAAACTCAAAACTCCAGAAATCTCGAAAAACGTGAAAACTCAAAAAGCGGAAAGGCACACTGTAACGTAAGAGGTAAAGGCTAAGAGCACACTGAGCTACAGACAGAGGCTGGGAGGCTCCATGAGGTTTGGCAACATAGGACCCGCCTGAGGGAGACTACCTGATTCGCTGTCGGTGCATCCTCTCCACTCGGAGGGCAAAACGCCAGATCCCAACTCTCGTTAATTTTAGTATTGTTCTCCCAGATTAATTCATTGATAGCCCTCCATTTCTCTAGTGTCAGTTCTCCCCGCAGTGTTTTATTTTCGTTTCTCTCTAGTGAAATTGATCCCATAGTCTATTCCAAAGAGCCCTTATTTCCCAGTGCTAGTGCTCCACATAGTGTTTTATTTCAATCATCTCACCAGTGCAAATAAGTTTCTGTAGTTATCTGTGCCTCCCTTCCACCCTTAGTGCTCACAAGGCCGTTTTGCAATAGCTATTACTCCACAGTGTTAGTGCTTTACTAAGTGTTTCTTTCCACTCACTCGATAAGTTCCTTTAGCTCTTTAGTGCAGTTCTAATATCCCTACAGTGCAGTGCTCGCGCCTTCCTGTGTTCCTCGGTTTTCCTTTGCAATTAATTTATAACTTATTCTTTACTTGACCTGTTTACATTTTCCGGTTTTTTATTATACCTTGTAATATTGTATTTTGTATTGTATATCGTATCCCTAACTTTGCGCATCCTACTCTATAAAATATCCTCTTCGATGTTTAATTCCTCCCCTGCGATCTTGCCCACAAATGGCACTTCTTTCCCGTTCGTACCTCCCATCAGTTTACCCTCCCAGCAGGACGTTATGACGCGCATTAGCTCTTATGACTTTCCACAAGCCGCTGACCACCCTCTCCCCCGCTATTCCCATTGCACTCAAAATAACAACACATGTATTCTATCGCCTATCACCTCTTCCCCTGTCCCACCATATAACCTTCATACGCATGGTCCTCACCCTCTCAACTCAGAGGCAGCAGAATTCTTGTCCTCCTCCATTCCACTCCTGTCCCCACCCCCCTCACTACCTGCTATACATCCAGCCATAATGCGTACCTACTTTAACCCACATGCTCCTGATTTCATTTCTTCCCTAACTCAACCGCGTCCTTCCTTAGACCCAAATGCCTCTGAATTCTACCCATACGTATCTCCTGGTTCCGCATCTTCTAATCTTCTCCCTATCACTAATAAAAGCTTATCCTCATATTACAATCCCAATACAAAGCCATTCTATCTGAACAGTTTAAGCTCTTTCCACGCTCCCTTCAGGTCTTATATTTAAATGCTAAAAGCTTAACAACACATATCGAAAAACTCCATGGTATCCTACCTAACAATAAAGTACACATCATCGCTATTGCTGAGACCTGGTTGAAACCAGCTATGTCTTCCTCTACTGTTAACATTGACGGTTTTAAACTTTACCACAACGATCGCGTTGGCAAAGGCGGCGACGGTGTCGGAATATACGTAAGATAGGATATTTGAACTAAATTTATAGAAAGTAGCGAATGTAATTACAGCAAAAGACCCTAATTTCTCTTTCTTGAATTAAAAATCTATTCACAGAAAATACTTTTCGGTATTGTCTACCGTCCACCCATAATCAGCCATCTATCCGTTATTGATGAAGTCATTTCTAATCACATTAGCGATTACAACCATTTAATAATTACTGGCGATTTTAATGCCAATATACTAGCACCAAACCCCGATTCGACATATTTATATAACTCCTTCAACTCTCTAGGCCTTAGTATTCTACCGCTAAATGCAACTCACCATACTCCTACTTCCTCTACCCTAATTGATTTAGCCGTTACCGCCAATCCTGACAAGGTTCTCGCGCATGGCCAACTCTCTGCTCCTGAAATCTCCGCACATGACATAATATACATCGCATATTCAATAAGGTGCCCAACTCACAAGCAGAAATATATCACCTATAGGGACTTCAAAAACATCAACAATGAAAAGTTAATTGCTGACTTGTCTGCCATGCCTTGGTATTCTATTGAGTATATGGACGACATTAACGACAAGGTTGAGGCTTTCAACAATTTTGCACAGTCATTAATCAACACTCACGTTCCGCTAAAGACTAAAAGAGTCTCTAAGCCCCATGCACCATGGCTCACAACCGACATCAAACTGATAATGAAGAGACGTGACAATGCCTTCCGCATTTTCAAAAATACAAAAACACAGATCTCAATCAACCAATTTAAAAAACTAAGAAATAAAACTAAGCAACTTATCAGAAACTCTAAAACTCGGTACATTGATTCACTGACCCATCCAAATTCTTTACAATCTGCTCTATGGAGTAACTTAAAATTATTTGGTATTGAAAAATCTAAGGATACACAACTTCCTCCTCATATTTTCCTTGATACACTTAAGACTCTACTCACCACTTCTCCGACTCCTGATGACAACGAAATTAAACAGAAACACATACAACACCTACTTCAACACACCCCTCCCACCCAAGCTTCACCACCATTCAAATTTTCTCCTGCAACTCAGCTGGAAGTACTTAATTGTTTAGGTAAAATCAATCCAGAGCACAAGATGTTGACGAAATTCCAATAGTTTTCCTTCATAAGATTATTCATTTAGTTCTACGCGTCATCACTCATATATTCAATTGGTTGCTTAGTTAAAACAAATTCCCATCGTGATGGAAACTCGCCATAGTCCGTCCAATACCTAAGAAAAGTCTTACTTCTGATATAACCGACTTTCGGCCCATTAGTTTACTTCCTGTATTATCAAAGGCATTTGAAAAGGTTTTACATGAACAAATCACATATTATCTAATTAGTAATAATATCCTCGATTCTCTACAATCAGGATTCCAAAAATCACACAGCACTACCACAGCACTCCTCAAAATCACTGACGATATCAGATTAGCAATGGACAAAAGAGAAGTCACTATCATGACCCTTCTTGACTTTAGTAAAGCTTTTGACTATGTAGATGTAAACATACTTCTAACCAAACTGCGTCTCATGAACTTCTTCTCAGATTCCCTAAACTTAATTAGTTCTTAACTAAATGATCGCCATCAATAGGTCTTTACGGACAATCATTCCTAAAGATAGATTAAAGTGACACGTGGTGTACCACAAGGCTGCACCCTTGGGCCACTGCTCTTCTCTCTGTAGATTAATGACATATCTTCTTAGCTTGCTCACTGTAAATACCACCTTTATGCTGATGATATCCAAATCTATATGCACTTTTGCACTAATGATCTCCCTCTTATCATTGATAAAATGAACCATGACCTCACTTCTTTATCCAAATGGAGCAATGTACATTTCCTCAAAATTAATCCTTTAAAAAGTCAGTCTATTATTAATGGGTATCCCAAACTTCTCTCGTCACTTAACATCTCAGAACTTCCCCCAATTCTGCTCAATAACTCTGTCATTCGTTTCCAGAAAACTGCAACCAACATCGGGTTAGTATTCAATGACACATTGACCTGAACTGATCATATAACTAAAATATGTAATACTGTTAACAGTTCACTTCACTCACTTAATAGAATTAAAAGCATTACCCATTTCTCCCTTCGCAAGCGACTTATCACCGCTCTTGTTCTTCCTCACCTTGATTACTGCGATACGGTCTATCAAGATCTATCTAACGAGCTATCTCTAAAATTGCAGCGTGCACAAAATTCCTGCGTAAGATTCATTTGTGATCTCCAAAAGAGAGACCATATCACTCAACCTCTATATACGTTAGGCTGGCTTCGCACTGAAGCTCGTAGACGTCTTCACCTCCTCTCGTTATTTTACCGAATTATAACTCTTCAAAACCCACAGTATCTGAACTCCAAATTTTCCCAAATGAACTCTGTACACAACGTCAACACTAGGGGCACCAATCTCTTCCAGATCCCACCTCACAGGACGGAAATTTATAATAAATCCTTCCATGTTACAGCTTGTAGACTTTGGAACGCCCTACCTACTGACCACCAAAACGCAACATCTCTCCACATATTCAAACATAAATACTTCAAATTGCTGTTCTCTGCCCAAAATTCAGGTCAGCTTTAACATATTCTTCTTACCTATTGCAAGACGGCTTCCTTCACTCTTCCTTACTTAATGAACATTAATTAATTTCTTCGCAGGTTATCGAGTCCTCAAAATGTACGCCTCCTTCGACTGTTATATTTTCATTGTCTAGTGTATACTAAGTTATAGTGTTTATACTAATTCTCATTGTTTTATATCATTCTGTATTGTTTCATACTATTTTTACAGATTTATATCATTTTGTATTGTTTTATTCTATTTTATATTGATTTATATCATATGTGTAATTTTATATCATTTCCTTCTTTCTTATGTTATGCATGATCCAACAACAATCTCCATATTCATTGTATATATTTCAAGTATATTTCATCATATTCTGTCTAATTATTGTATTATATTTCTTGGTTTGCATTACGTTAATACCTATATATGTATTTGTTTATGACGGTATACAACGATGCTGTATATACGAACACTTACTGTACATACTCCGTTCTATTTAATGTTGTATTACTATATTATAATATGTACACTATCTAGGGTTTTCGCAGGTTTTTCACACCCCCCTTCTCAGTGGGTGTTTTCCTGCGTGGGATCTACTAGGGAGGACATGCCTGTTTTACCTAGGTTTTCCCCACAATCTATAATCTGTCTTCAATTTTATATTTTATTACTCTGTATGATTTTTGCATATACTGTTTATGTAAAGCGTATTGTAATATCTTACTTTACCATTTCTTATAAATTTATTATATTGACGAAGGGTTAAATGTAAGAATGGACCTTATGGTCTAAATTTCGCCCGAATAAAGACGATAATCTATCTATATCTATCTATCTCCCTCCCTCTCTCTCTCCGTCTTTTTCTCTCCTCTCCCTCTCTCCCTCATTTTCTCTCTCATTACCTCCCTCTCTCTTTCTCCCTCCCTCTCACTCTCTCCCTCTTTTTCTCTCCTCTCTCTCTATCTCCCTCCTCCCTCTCTCTCACTTCCTCCCTCTCTCTCCCATTCCCTCCCTCTCTCTCTCTATCTCCCTCTTTCTCTCTCCCTGCCTCTCTCTCCCTCCCTCTCATTCAGTCTTTGTCCCTCCTAGGAGACGGATGTCATTAGCTAGCGCTTCCTCCCTCCTCCTACCCTCACGCAATAATTAACATCCTTCGCCCGTCATGACCACCAAGGCAGCCCTTCAGGAGCAAAACACCTAGCTCATGGCTGAGAACAAGTCCATCTCAGAAAAATTAGTTGAAGTTTTGTCTAAGATGGACTGTTTCAGCACTGATCTTGCCGAAGCCAAGCAATTATCCGGTCCACAACGGATTGATAGTCTCGCCAAGCTGGAAACGAATTTTAAAAATTTCCGGGAACAGCATATGAAGGAGATCTCGGCCTTGAAATTTAAAGTCTGCCAGATCGAGGACCGTGTTTTAAACGTCGACGAGAGACTCGATGATCTGGAACAATATAGCCGCCGAAACTGTCTCCTCATCCATGGGATCCCCAAGAAGGATGGAGAAAACGGACTGGCAATCGTCGACAAATTTTTAAAGACCAAATTAAAAGTAAGTGTCAGTCCGTTCATGATGTCCCGTGCCCACCGTATCGGGAAGAAGAACTACTCCAGGCCTCGACCCATGATTGTGAGGTTCCTCAGCTACCAGGATAGGGATAATGTTTGGCGAAACAAAAAATCCCTAAAAAGCTCCGGTTACACGATCACCGAGTCTCTCACCAACACCAGACTCAAGCTCCTTATCGAAGCAAAAAAATCAGCTGGCTTCGGTAATGTGTGGACGCACGATGGCAAAGTTATCATACTGCGGCAAAATGGCGTCCGCATATTCATCTCCAACCTAAGGGAGCTGCATGCACTCCAACTTCCTTCAACCGCACTAGGGAAATCCACAACTATGTAAGAGGATGGCTTCCATTGATTAACGTGCGTTTGAGCGTTCTCGCTACATTTGTCCGTCGTCGAATAATTCTCCTGTCAGTGCCTACTCCTCAAATCGACCTCTGCCAGCCATCCCCGTTCCTGTGACGCCTGCAATTCCCGTTCCCGTGTCACCTGTCATCCCCGTTCCCGTGTCGCCTGCCATCCCCGTTCCCGTGTCGCCTGCCATCCCCGTTCCCGTGACGCCTGCTACCCCCATTCCCGTGACGCCTGCCACCCCCGTTCCTGTGACGCCTGCCATCCCCTCCCCATAGTGTCCTCGTCACAAATTTTAGGTGTAATTCCCTCTCCCTAGTGCTCATTCCCAAGTGGTTCCGGTGCATCAAATTTCCCCTTATTCGGTTTCTCTCTTAGTTTTCTGTGCTGTGTTTATTTTAGTGTTTTCCACTGTTTTAGTGCTCCTTTTCCCGTGCCGAAGTGCCCTTCGTGTTGGCGTAAATCCTATTTAGTGGTGTTCATTGTTTCTCGGTTTGCTTCTCATTTCCTCCAACCAGTGTTAAGTGCAATCCCCTCGCATCCCCCTTAATCAACCGTAGCGTCCACTTCCATTTCAGTGCTCTTTATCCGATTAAGTTTAGTAGTGTTTAATTCCTACCAAGTGTTTTCCTCTAATACTTTATTTCATCTCTGCCTCTATTTTTTTTCTACCAGTGCTACTTGAGTGGTGTGTCTCATTCATTATTTCTTAATAATTAATTTGTATTCTTATTATTGTTACTTAGTCATTGGCATATACTGTAGCATTACTTCTCCGCTATGTGTGCTCTTTTCCGTGTGCATTAATCAATTTATTATAGCCCTTCTCAACCACTTCTTTACCTGAATCATCCTCTACATAGATATATATATATATATATATATATATATATATATATATATATATATATATATATATATATTATATTTTTTTTGCCGCTTACTCAATTACCCGCAAAATGTCTGTCATTGAGCCTTCCACCAAAGCTTCTCTTCATCCTAATTCTACTCTTAACCCAAATGCACCAGCTTTCGTCCCGTCACAATGCAGGATGCCATACCCAAACCCTAACGCCCCTGAATTTTTCCCACGGGTCAGACCAAGCATCCACAGACGAACTCATTATCACACTCCTCATCTTACCACCAACCGTCCGCCTCCTTCCCATAATGGCTTTCCCCGACCCATCCCAGTTCCAACACATTGTCTTCTTACAGAAGAACTTAAACCTTTTCCCCGATCCTTCCAACTTATCTATCTTAACGCCCAAAGCCTTGTCCCTCATTTCGACGAACTGCGCTCATTACTCCCGCCCAACGATCTACATGCTATTACCATGTCCGAAACGTGGCTGAAACCCGCTATCTCGAGCTCTTCTGTTGAAATAACTGGGTATAACTTGTTTCGCAATGATAGGATAGGGAAAGGAGGAGGGGGAGTAGGAATCTACGTCCGTAATGACCTTGCTTGCAAAGTAATCGCCACCAGCGACGCACAATACTCCCGCAGACCTGAATATCTCTTCCTTGAAGTAGTCGTCAATTAAAAAAAAATATTGTTAGGAATCGTTTATCGTCCTCCAAAAATTGGTTATCTATCTGACATTGACGAGATCATTGCCAACTTAAGACACGATTATGAGCACTTAATCATATCTGGTGACTTTAATGCAAATTTTGCCTCAAGCTCCTCCGATGCTGTCTTTTTTAAAAACTCTTTTACATCGCACAACCTCAGCATTCTACCTTTAAAACCCACAAATAACACTAAAAATTCTTCCACTTGGATTGACATATTAGTTACTGCTAACCCAGGTAAAGTTTGCACACATGGTCAATTACCTGTCCCGGGCATTTCCTCCCATGACTTAATTTTTCTAGCCTACTCACTAAACTCTCCAAAATTTAAGCAGAAATTTATCTCCCAACGAAATTTTAAAAACCTTGACTATGATAGTTTAATATCCTAAGCTGCGTGTCTTTCGTGGCACACTATTGAATATGCAGACGACATTGACGCAAAAATTGAAGCACTTAACACTTTTCTCTTACATCTACTCGATAAATACGCACCCATCAAAACCACACGCGTCTCTAAACCTCGCGCCCCGTGGATAACGGCCGATTTAAAACTATTGATGGCTAGACGCGATTCAATTTTTCGTCTCTTCAAATCAAATAAATGCCCAAATACGTTCAATACCTACAAAAATATTAGAAACAAAACCAAGCAACAGATTAGAAATGCCAAAATAAAATTCGCTTATTCTATATCCGGCTCCAATATAACAACATCCGCCTTATGGAACAATCTGCGACACCTTGGAATTTGCAAGTACAAGGATTCTTCCTTACCTCCAAACACATCACTAGATTCTCTTAACGAGAGCTTCTCGACGAATCCAACAACAATCGACATAGAACGAAAACGCAAAGTAATTAGTAGTCTTACTGCAAAAGCGAACGAGTAATCCGGTTCTCCACAATTCCACTTTAAAGCTGTTTCGCAATTTAACGTACTTTCAGCAATACGCAGAATCAAAACTACAGCCCAGGGTGCTGATGGTATTCCTATAATTATTATAAACAAATTAATACATCTATTACTCCCCGTACTTACTAACATTTTCAACCACTCTTTATTACAGGGAAAATTCCCATCGCAATGGAAACACGCGTTAGTCCGCCCAATTCCTAAGAAATATCTCACCGCAAACAATGACTATCGACCGATTAGCTTTCTTCCCACTTTATCAAAAGCCCTGGAGCGACTTGCACACGAACAGGTAGCAGATTTTCTCGATATTAATCATCTACTTGACCCCCATCAATCTGGCTTTCGGAAGTCTCATAGCACCACCACCGCGCTAATTAAAATAACTGATGATATACGCAGACACATGGATGACAGAAAACTCACGGTACTAATATTGCTTGATTTTAGTAAAGCGTTTGACTCAGTAGATAAAGACATACTCCTAGCAAAACTCCGCTGCATGAGATTCTCTTCACCTTCAATAGAGTGGTTCTCTTCGTACCTTAGCAACCGTTCCCAGCAAGTCATCTACAACGATTCCTCGTCCTCTCGGTTTAATGTTAACCATGGCGTACTGCAGGGCTCAATTTTAGGTCCTCTATTGTTCTCTTTATTCATAAATGATTGTTCTCAATACTTAACTTACTCCAAGCATCATTTGTACGCCGATGATCTCCAAATCTACTTAGACACAAAACCCAATAACTTATCTCTTTCCATAGCTAACATAAATCATGACTTAGCCCAACTTCAAGAATGGAGCTACGATAATTTTCTCACCATAAACCCCTTGAAATCTCAAGCAATTTTAATCGGTTATCCGAAACTATTGGCATCTATAAACCTTGCAGAATCAGTTCCTCTGTCTTTGAACGGCTCAGTTATACCATATTGCAAAATCGTAAAAAATCTCGGGATTCTAATTAATGAAACGCTCACCTGGAATAATCATATAATAAAAATCTGCAAGACGGTAAACTCCTCCTTACACACTCTAAGGCCTCTCATTAACATTCTTCCCTCGTCACTAAAAATGCAGCTAGTGACCTCCCTAATTTTTCCTCACTTCGATTATTGTGATGTTGTATACCAGGACTTATCAAAGGAACTCGCCATTAAGCTACAACGTTCTCATAACGCCTGCATCAGATTCATATTTAATCTTAAAAAAATTTGACCATGTCTCAGAATACTTCCGTCGACTCTCCTGGCTAAAACTTGATTCCCGAATAAACCTTCACCTTCTCCCTCTATTGTATCAAATTCTAAATTACAACATACCTTGTTATTTTTCATCTAATTTTGTCACCATTAATACAGTTCACCATTGCAATACCAGAGGATGTGAAAAACTACTAATTCCACTACATAGAACAGAAATTTACAACAAATCCTTTACTGTCACTGCTTGTAAACTCTGGAATGGCCTTCCAACGTTAATAAAAACTCTCTATCTCTAAGCACTTTTAAACGCTTGTATTACAAGCATCTTCTCTCACTTCCCATGCATTGAACCACACTCTATCTTCTCTTTCAGGTTGTCACAAGAATGCGCTTATTAGGCATAAATTTATAATTTTATTTTATTTATTTTTCCTGTATCATAATGACGATGTAATCTCCCAGGCATACCTTACCCTACAATCCCTGTTCCCCTCTCACCCCCCTCCCTCATATGGATATAAATGTATGTACATATGTTTGTATTTATGAATGTTTTTTTTCTCTCTGTTTCTCATATTATTGATTTTTTTCTTTTCCTTCCCCTGAACTATTTAGGAATTTTCGCGGTTTTTTACACCTCTCTTCTCTTCGTAGGTGTTTTCCGCAGTGGGAATTTTTCTGTGTTAAAACATAACCGATACACAGTTTTTATGACCCACAAAACTAACATTCTTTGGTAATGCTCTGTTATCTACTAACAAATATATTAACTTGTAATTAATTGGTATTTTGTTAAATTCTGTATGTAATTAACTCCTCTTATTTTGTAAATATTGTAATTACTTATATGACAAAAGGGTTAAATGTAAGAAGGGACTACATAGTCTCAATTTCGCCCTAATAAAGTCGTTTGTCTGTCTGTCTGTCTCTCTCTCCCTCCCTCTCTCTCTCTCCTTCCCTCATCCTCTCCCTCTCTCCCTCCCTCCTCCCTCTCTCCCTTCCTCTCTCTCTTCTCCCCTCATGCTCTCCCTCCTCCTCTCCCTCCCTCACTCTCTCTCCCTCCCTCTTTTTCTCTCACTTTCTCTCACTCCTCCTTTCACCCTCTCCCTCCTCTCGCTCCCTCTCTCGCTCCTTCCCTCCCCTCTCTCTCTCGCTCTTACTCATTCTGTCTCCGTATCTCTGCTTCCCTCTTCATTTCTCTCTCTCTCTCTCTCTCTCACTCGTTTGCTTTCGAACTCTGTCACCGCTGCTTATATTTATTTAAGTTTTTGCTAGCGTCTCTTTCGAAATATATGTAACACTCGATTTCCCTTGATGCCTTTGCATCATAAAATAATGATTACGACTAGCTTGATTTTTTCGTTTTTTTTTGCCTTTGCCAGAATCAAAGAATCGAATATTATTATACAGAGTTGTCGTCTTAAATATCCCACTATTGTTTCTAATATTGTTGAAACCTTTAGTACCATAGGTCAACGCGCGGAGGTTTCCGTGCTCGCAGTGCTATGCATATAGAGGTTATTTCCGTCTCATGGATTGCTGTATCTAAGTTGACAGGATTAATTTTATCCTCACTTGAATCCTCACAGGATACAATCCATCATTTCTCAACCATGGGAGATGCGTTCTACGCACTCGGTGTTAATATTGGACACCTTAAGAGCTGGATCTAGTGTTACTTTGGGAAGCGGTTACTTTTTTAGCTACAGGTCTACAATGGCAGTAAAAAATACTACGAATTTTATAAGCATAAATATATTTTTAATCCCGCATTCAACCTCTTCGTAAAATTTTGTTGATGCTCTGTTCAGTTTCATTATAAATGTTTGTAAAATTATCATTACTTGAATAAAATATTGTTTCGATTTGAAATCCTCAGCACCGAGCTGCATTCAAATTTTGAATGCCGTAGAACAGTGTTGTCTAACCTATTGCATGGCGGGCCGCATCGTTGGCTACTAAACCTTTGGCGTTCTGCTTTGGAATTTGCCTATTCTTCGGCGGGCCGGATTGGGGTTTAAATTGGGAGATACCTTTATGTATAATCTGAGTTTCCATATACTAAGTGAAAATCAATTGTAAATAAGGTTTTTATTATTGACATTTCAATATTAATTACTATTAACAACATTTTCATAGAAATTTATGAATTTGTGTTCAATTTTTCGGATAACTTTTTCATGTTAGCTTCGCGGGCCGCACAAAAACCCTTTGCGTGCCGTGGCGCGTGGGTTGTAGAGGTCTGCATGGGCCAGAAATTTGGGGCTCGAGCCCGGCCCGAGCCCGAAAGACTAACATTTTTTGAGCCCGTTTTAGGCCCGATTTTCTTCAAAATAGGCCCCACTTGAGCCCGATGACAAAAGTATAATTCGTTTAGATATTGTATGCAACATTACATTAAGTGATTATGGATAACCGATATCATCTACTTATGTATTTCCTCCAAATAAACCTATACATATTATTCGATAATAATTATAATATGTTCTTTCTTCAACTCATATGCGCTTTCATTCCTTCCCTCCCTCTTATCCGTTACTTTTTATTTTAAATTTACGTTTTCTCTTATTTTAAATTATTTTATGTATAAATAATCAATAATAATTTAATTATATTTATTATTTACTCACCAAAATGAAAATTATGTCCTTCCTGTAGCAATGCTTGTTATTGTGCAGAAACAAAATCGAGTCAACACTGTCGCTACTTAGGCAAGTTCGGCGCTCGTTCATAATCCATCCAGCATCACCGAAATTCCTTTAGCTGGTTGAAATTTTGGCCGGTATTGATAGAACTTACTTCGCCACTTTCGACAATCACGGAAACACTGTTTCTCGAATTTTCCACCATTCTAAACTCTAAAACGGATGTCCATGACGAAATGAAGGGACGAAGTAATGGTCAGTAAAAAGCTGGGTAAAGGCCCGAAAATAGCCCGAATATAACCCAAATAGAAGCTCCAGCCCGAAACGTTCATTGATTTTCAGGCCCGGCCCGGCCCGAAAGTCGGGCCGGGCCTCGGGCCTTCGGGCCAGCCCGAGCCCTTGCAGACCTCTAGTGGGTTGGTACCTCTGGCATAGAAGAGAAGTGATAAATAGAATCGGAATCATGTACAAGGAAGGTTGTAAAATGTTAGGTAGCAACAGCGTTAACGCGGGTAGGCTGACATTCCAGTGATTGGACAGAGTACTCTAATAATATAGCCAACGATCGCTTATAACGTCGGAAGGACTAGCGAATGAGGTAGTAGGACTTATCAGAAGCCCGACGTATCTCGGAAGACAGGACAGTGAGGATAAGATTCGCGAGATCGACTGTAGAACGGAGCGATATAGAGGATCGTTTTTCCCTAGGACGATAAGAGACCATAATAGAAAAAGATAACGTAGGAAAACTATGGACCCTTGGTGCACTGCACCCCCTGCCACCCACCAAAAAGGTGACTTGCAGGGTATAATGTAGATGTAGATGTAGATAACGTCCATTTCCTTCAATAATAATAATCACGGCCAGAAAAAAAATAATTTTTAAGCATTGTCTAAGTATATACGTAATTAGCGTCGTGTCTGTGTCATTATTTCTGTCATGCCCCAAAGAAAAACAAATTAGCACTTAAACTGTCCTCACCTTTACCGATTGATTTCAATTACTTATGGAGTGCTCATGGTGTCCGAGTATTCGGTTACTTTATTTAATGATTAGAGTTTTTTAAATTTGAATAAGTCATAATAATATTTCTCGAGTTATATGATACAAACGTTCTAAGAGAGCATCATTCGGGAAATTTTGGGTTTGGAATTAGGGATTCCGGGATATTAAATCGGATTTGAGTGGAATAAATTGAATTTTGTTTGGTATTTTCATAAGTTTCGGGGTTTTTTTTCGTTTCCACGTTTTGGAATTCCGAGAAGCTCGATCTAGGTTACGGGATCGATGGAAACTCCGAAGTTCAGCGTTTGCTTTGGATTTCCAAATGAATTCCATGATAAATGTAGGCGGTGTTGCAATTTCGTCATAAATAGCGAGTTTATGACCCGAAACACGTTTTTCATATAACAGTTGTTCGAGGAAATGGACACCTCGGAATCCAAATCGTAGACTCTTACAATTGAGATTATTTAGAATACTGACAAAAAAGGCGCGATAATCTACGTGGAGTGGCATCTATAATTGACAATTTCTTTTTTAACAAATTGCTGATGTATTTGGTTTGTCTGTCCATTCGACCATCAGTCCGTCTGTCCGTCTCTGAAATTCTGCATCTTGGAGAAATCAAATTTTCAGTATTCGGCGGTCTGCAAGAGATCTAAGCAAGTACGAGTTTGGTGGATCTATAATTAGCTGCAGAGGAGTAATTGAAGTCTTTTTCCGACCCCTTTGTTTCGTTTCCTCTCCCTAAATAAGAAAATCATGATACCGGTGCAATACATTATAAATTTGCATTTTTAAATAGGTTAAAATTAATATAGGAAATAGTGAAATAAATAGTCCTAGAGCTGAAAGTATCGGTGTTTTTTTTGTTTATGAAATTATTTTTCTACCTAAATTTATTCGAATAAATGTATCAAAGTAATAAAAGGTGAAAAACATAACCAAACCAAGGTAAATCCTATTAAATTTATAAATTTTGAATGGAAACTAATTTCATTTACAATCAACAAAAAATATAATAAACAATTCTAGGCAAATCAAATTAATATATATGAATTAAAAACACCTACTTATAAGTATTATGCCAATGAATGATGGGTATTATATTTATTTTTGTTACCATCTTATTGTTTATCTTTACTAAAATATTGTTTAAACTTCAAAATATCGACGAAATATGGTGAATATGTGAAGAGATGCGACGCGACTCCAAGTCAATCATTCACAATTAGACGAAACCGGCAGCAATGCAAACCATCTCGACGACGAGGGTTTTCACATCAAAATGGGTCAGATTTTTGCAATAAATATTGATTTACGAATCGATTCGAGTAGTATTTTAATATTGACAGCAGGAAAGTAAAATATCGTATTTTTAGGCGGTTTTTTTTCAAGTCCTTAGATTGTACGACGGTTATAAGTTATTTTAAAACGGTACCGAGGAATCTTGGACGCTACGTTTTTGCTACTGCTCGACAGAATTGCTCCGTGGTGGAATAACTCTTTTATTAAAATATTCTGAGGCCGTCTATCTCAGCCAAAGATTTAATCTAATGTTGACGTCATAATTATAAAACAAGAAAAAAGCGCTTTACGTAATTTGCTCCGCAATTCTTCTCTCACTTATATTTTGCCCTTCTCAAAATGGTCTTTGAAATAACAAATTTATAAAGTTTCTCGGAAACCTTTCAGGAACCCACAGTCTCACCTTATATTTTATCGATATTTCTACTAAAACTGAAATTTCGCAAATATTTAACTACTTGTGTATCTCCATTTCGACGCTTTGGCGATTCAATTCGAAGTTTTTTAAAGCCAAATTTCACTTATCGGCGATTAGAATCTACAGTCAATCTCCGATCCTCGTGTCCCTGATGAGCTAAGCTTTGGCTTCTTGCCTATTTCGATGTTCACATGTTAATACCGATCACGCAAAGGGTACTCCTGTCGTCCACCGATGAGTCCTCTATTAATAGCTTAACAATGTGCCAATTTCATCCATCGACCTGCTTGCATGTTTTACATGTTCATTTAAAACTTTTTCTCTCTCTATATTTATCAATATTAATAGAAATCGTACTTGTGATTCTACTTGTATTCCATTAAAGAAAATTAGAAGGTCCCTAGTTTTGCCAAAGTCCATATGAATGAGGATCGAGTGATCAAGAAAATGGTGAATGCAACATCATCATCATCATGCTTCTGTCCGAAGAGAGGTTTTAACTAAATCGCTGCCTCCATTTCTCTCTATCCCTAGAAGACTCATTTATAACACTATAAGTACTATATCCCTGCTTTATATTATCTAATATTCCTATTCTTTTATTCCCTCTTCCTCTTCTTCCACTAATTTTTCCTTCTAAGATCGTCCTTTGTAAACACTGTCTTCTCAATATGTGCCCTATCCAATTTGCTTTTCTTTTCCTGATTTTCCTGATCGTCCTTTGTAAACACTGTCTTCTCAATATGTGCCCTATCCAATTTGCTTTTCTTTTCCTGATTGTTTTTATTAGCATCCTTTCCTCTCCCACCATTTCTAATACTTCTTCGTTTCTCTTCCTCTCTGTCCATTTCAACATTCTTCTCCATACCCACATCTCAAAATTTTCTAAATATTTTTCCTCCTTTCTCCTTACCGTCCTGGTCTCTGCACCATAAAGAGCTATGCTCCATATGTAGCATTTTGCTAATTTCTTCCTTGTTTCTAAATTTATTTTCTTGCTTGTGAGAAGCTCCTTCTTCTCGTTAAATGCTGCTTTTGCCATTGCAATCCTACTTCTGATGTCCTGTGTATTACTTCCATCCTGTGCTAAAATACTGCCGTGATATTTGAAACTACTTACTTGTTCCAATTTTTTGCTATTTACCATTATATTTAATTCTTTATGTTCCTTTGAAACCACCATGACTTTCGTTTTTTCTGTATTGATCTTCATTACATATTGTTGGCCAACCTCCACTAGTCTGTCTGTCATCCTCTGAAGCTCTTTCTCGCCTTCTGCTATTAAGCCCTGATCATCTGCGTATTTAATGGTGGTAATACTTTCACCTCGTATCTTAAATCCTTTCTCTTAGACCAACGCTTCTACTGTTATTGTTTCTGCATAAATATTAAATATTGCTGGTGAAATAGGACAACCCTGCCTCACTCCCTTCCCTATTGAAGTACTTTCTGTTTCTTCTCCTTCAACCCTGACTCTAATCTTTTGATCAAAGTAAAGGTTTTTAAGCAGTCTTTTATCTTTCCAATCTATTCCTATTTTGTTTAAAATACCCAGCATCTTATCCCATTTCACTCGGTCAAAAGCTTTCTCCCAATCTACAAAACAAAAATACATATCTTTATTGACTTCTAGCGCTCTTTCTATCATCATCCTCATACATCCTATAGCATCTCTAGTCCCCCTTCCTCTTCTAAAACCAAACTGATTATCTTGCAGCTCCTTTTCTATTTTACATTCAATTCTTTTGGTTATTAATCTGGTTAGAACTTTAGCTGTATGAGAAATTAAACTAATAGTTCTGTAAACCTTACAACATTTTGCATTGTTCTTTTTCTCCAGTGGTACCATCACAACATCTAAAAAATCTTCAGGCCATATGCCAGTATCATATACTTGGTTAAAAAATTTTGTGAGTTGCTTAACTGCTTTAGACCCCAAAACCTTAAGAACGTCCACGGGTATATCATCACTCCCAACTGCCTTTCTTCTTTTCATGTCATCAATTGCTCTTTTAACTTCAGACTCGAGAATACTTGGTCCTAGCTGATCTTCTTCCACATTCTCTTCTTCATTTAATTCAATATTTCTTGGCTTTCCTTCTTTGTCATACAGAACCTCAATGAATTCTTTCCTGACATTCTTTACATTGTCTGGCTCCGATACTATTTTACCACTTTTGTTCATGATTCCTTTACGTCCTATCTTTCTTGCTTTTTTCTTGAATAGTTCCCTTGCTTTGCTATACATGAGGTCTGTTCTACAAATTCTTTCACATTCGACAATCTCCTCGCATTTCTCATTTATCCACTGTTCTCTGGCTTTATCTGTTTCCCTTCTTAAAGCATTATTTAACTCCTTGTACTTTCTTTGGCCTTCTTCAGTGTTTATGTTATTCTACGTTCTCTGCTCTTCCATTTTTTGCATCATGGCTGCTGTGATCCAGGATTTTTTGTTTCTTTCAATCGTTATCTTTCTTAACTTCTTTTCCATTACCTCATTAATGTTGCTATGGATGTATCTCCACTCCACATCTACATTCATTCTAATTTCTTCAGCTCTATCCCCAACCTTTTCTCCAGCTCAGTCATGATATCCTCCTTGTTTTTAAGTAGTTCCTCTAAGTTCCATTTCTTGTTAACTCTTATGTTTCTCTTAACGCTCTTCAGTCTACATTGTATATTTGCCACCAGAAGGTTGTGGTCAGAATCGATATCTGCCCCTGGTATTGTTTTCACATTTTTAATGCTATTTCTAAATCTTTCATTGACTAGTATGTAATCTATCTGGTATCGTCTCTGGTCTCCTGGGCTCCACCATGTGTAAAGTCTCCGCTGGTGATGCTTAAAACATATATTAGTTACAATCAACCTATTTCTATGGCAGAATTCCACAAGTTTATCACCTCTTTCATTTCTCTTCACTAGTCCATATTTTCCCACTATGTTATATTCCTGTCCCTCTCCGACTACACTGTTCCAATCTCCCATTACTATGGTGGTGATCCTTCCTTTTCCCTCCTCCTCCAATATCTCCATAATCTGTTCATACATTTCATCTACTTCGTCGTCGCCAGCATTAGTTGTTGGCATATACACTTGAATTATAAGCATTTCCACTGGCTCAATCTGAAGTTTTACGGCTATTAATCTATCATTAACTGTCACTACCTTGCTAATTCTTTCAGCTATCTCTTTTCTCATTATAATCCCCACTCCCCTTTCCTTTTTCTCCCCTCCCGAGTAAATAATCTTAAATTCGTCTGAATTTATCTCGCCTTCTCCTTCCCACCGAACTTCACTAAGACCTACTAAACCTACATTACTCCTTCTCATTTCCCTTTTTAAGTTCTCTAGTTTACCCACTGAATTCATAGTCCTAACATTCCATGCGCCTATTTTTAATTTCTCACTACTTGCTTTCTTATTAATGTTACATTTCCTCTGTGCTTCCCCTAGGGTAGTCCCCACCCGGAGATCCGATTGGGGGACTATTTTACCTCCGGAATATTTTACCCCAGAAAGATCCATAGAGGTATTTTCAGCTTTTCAGCCTATCATGGGAAATATAATGAGGTAGTTTCCCCTTGCTTTCTTCATCGCAGTTTCACGGAGTGATTACCCATCTGTAGCTGTTCAGATCCACATGAACACCACCTACAGAGGTAATGTGCAAGCTGCTGCCCTTGCACAGGGGGATGTAAAACCCCCAATAGGATAGATAGGATAGATAGATAGGAATTATAAAAAAAACAAATAGCGATTATACAAATTTTGATTTGTTTGGCAGTTAAAAATTCTTAAAATATAAACAAATAGGTAACTGTTTAGATGAGTTTACGGGATGAGCTAGGAAGCTGAAAATTTCAACTTATGTAAAGAATAGTACGATTACACAAATAAACATTTGAATATCTCCATAAACATATTGCGGCGGCCGGTAAAAATGTTTAAATTTTAAACAATTGGAAAAATATAATTATATTTCTAGAAGTACTAGAACTAAAAAATTTATCAGAAATGTGTAGCATTAGTACCCCATAATGGAGAAAGTATAAAATTCTTAAAATTGCAAAGTTTTGGTAATGTTTAGTCTATTATTTTTACATAAGAGAAAAACGAGAATCGCTCCGGAGGTGAAATATTTAGAATTAAAAAAATATTTGTAATGAAGAAATATGAAAAATAAATGTTTTTTAATGTTGAGATGATATGCTTGCGGAATGCAAGCACCAACTACTAGTAACATATATATAACAGGAGGATATTAATGTTTAGGCACTTCCAGATGCGCTGGAGATTCGTAATTTTTTTCTTAGGTAGGATTTTGTTTAAAACCGACTACAAAAAAACTGAAATCTTTAAAAAGTGCAACAATGCGGCCGCTAATAATTCGCAATATTTTAAACAAATTTTCAAGGTTTATATATGTCCAATTGTGCCACGGAGTTGAAATTTTTTTTATAAGTAGAATTCTTAAAACAACGAAATAAGGATTATACAAATTTTGATATTTTAATTTTTTTGGCAGTTATAAATTCTTAAAGTTTAAAAAAATAGATAGCTGTTTGGTACAATGGGATGAGCTAGGAATCTGAAATTTTCAAATTATTTACAGTATAGTAAATTTGCACAAATAAACATTGCAATTTTACCATATATGTATTGCGGCGGCCGTTAAAAATTAATTAAATTTAACCAATTAGAAAAATATTATTTTATTTCTAGAAGTGCTACAACTTTAAAATTTGGCTAAAATGTGTAGCATTAGAACCTTATAATGAAGAAAGTGTAAATTTTTAAAATTGCGACATTTGGAGATTGTTTTAAACTATTATTCTTACATGTGGGAAAAACGAAAATCGCTGCAGAAATGAAATCTTTAGAATTAAAAGATCATTTGTAATGTTGAAATTTCTGTCTGAAAAATGAATGTTCTTTTAATGTGAGATGAAATGCTTGCAGTATGCAAGCACCAACTACTAGTATCATTCTATATAGACGTTCCTTACAGAGGAGAATATAACATACTAGTAGTTGGTACTTGCATACTGCAAGCATTTCATCTTACCTTGAAAAAACATTCAATTTTCAGACAGACATTTCATCATTACAAATATTCTTTTAATTCTAAAGATTTCACCTTCGCAGCGATTTTCGTTTTTTCCACATAAAAAATAATAGTTTAAAACAATCCCCAAATGTTGCAATTTTAAATATTTTACACTTTCTTCATTATGGGGTACTGATGCTACACATTTTAGTAGAAGTTTTAAGTTGTAGCATTTCTAGAAGTAAAATAATAATTTTCTAATTGTTTAAATTTAAATAATTTTTAACGGCCGCCGCAATTCATATATGGTAAAATTGAAATGTTTATTTGTGAAAATTTACTACTCTGTAAATAATTTGAAAATTTCAGCATTTTTAGCTCATCCCGTAGTACCTAAACAGTTATCTAATTGTTTAAATTTTAACAATTTTTAACTGTCAAACAAACTAAAATATAAAAATTTCTATGATACGTCTTTCGTTTTTTTCTTAATTCAACTTATAAAAAAAATTTCAACTCCGTAGCACATGCGGAAATACATAATCCTCGGAAATTTGTTTAAACAATTGCGAATTTTTAACGTGCGCATTGTTGCACTTTTTCATGATTTTCCCTTTTTCTAGTCGGTTTTGCACAAAATTCTACTTACTAAAAATTTTTCGAATCTCCAGCACATCTAGAAAAAACGAAAATCTTGAAAAAGTGCAACAATGCGGCCGCTAAAAAATCGCAATTGTTTTTAACAATTTTCCAATGTTTATGTATTTCCAAATGTTCTACGGAGCTGAAATTTTATTTAGAGATCATCATCATTCATCATCATGCTTCTGTCCGAAGACAGGTTTTAACTGAATCGCTTCCTCCATTTCTCTCTCTCCCTTGAAGCCTCTTTTATACCTCTATAAGTATTATATCCCTGCTTTATATTATCTAATATTCCTATTCTCCCTCTTCCTCTTCTTCCACTAATTTTTCATTCTAAGATCGTCCTTTGTAAACACTGTCTTCTCAATATGTGCCATATCCAATTTGCTTTTCTTCTCCTGATTGTTTTTATTAGGGTCCTTTCTTCTCCCACCATTTCTAATACTTCTTCGTTTCTCTTCCTCTCTGTCCATTTCACTTTCATCATTCTTCTCCATACCCACATTTCAAAGCTTTCTAAATACTTTTCCTCCTTTCTCCTTACCGTCCACGTCTCTGCACCATAAAGAGTTATGCTCCATATGTAGCATTTTGCTAATTTCTTCCTTTTTTCTAAATTTATTTTCTTGCTTGTGAGAAGCTCCTTCTTCTCGTTAAATGCTGCTTTTGCCATTGCAATCCTACTTCTGATGTCCTGTGTATTACTTCCATCCTGTGCTAAAATACTGCCGAGATATTTGAAACTACTTACTTGTTCCAATTTTTTGCTATTTACCATTATATTTAATTCTTTATGTTCCTTTGAAACCACCATGACTTTCGTTTTTTCTGTATTGATCTTCATTACATATTGTTGGCCAATCTCCACTAGTCTGTCTGTCATCCTCTGAAGCTCTTTCTCGCCTTCTGCTATTAAGCCCTGATTATCTGCGTATTTAATGGTGGTAATACTTTCACCTCGTATCTTAAATCCTTTCTCTTAGACCAACGCTTCTACTGTTATTGTTTCTGCATAAATATTAAATATTGCTGGTGAAATAGGACAACCCTGCCTCACTCCCCTCCCTATTGAAGTACTTTCTGTTTCTTCTCCTTCAACCCTGACTCTAATCTTTTGATCAAAGTAAAGGCTTTTAAGCAGTTTTTTATCTTTCCAATCTATTCCTATTTTGTTTAAAATACCCATCATTTTATCCCATTACACTCAGTCAAAAGCTTTCTCGTAATCTAGAATACAAAAATACATACCTTTATTGACTTCTAGCGCTCTTTCTATCATCATCCTCATACATCCTATAGCATCTCTAGGCCCCCTTCCTTTTCTAAAACCAAACTGATTATCTTGCAGCTCCTCTTCAATTTTACATTCAATTCTTTTGGTTATTATTCTGGTTAGAACTTTAGCTGTATGAGAAATTAAACTAATATTTCTGTAATCCTTACAACATTTTGCATTGTTCTTTTTCTCCAGTGGTACCATCACAACATCTAAAAAATCTTCAGGCCATATGCCAGTATCATATACTTGGTTAAAAAATTTTGTGAGTTGTTTAACTGCTTTAGACCCCAAAACCTTAAGTACCTCCACGGTTATATCATCACTCCCAACAGCCTTCCTTCTTTTCATGTCATCAATTGCTCTTTTAACGTCCGACTCGAGAATACTTGGTCCTAGCTGATCTTCTTCCACGTCCTCTTTTTCATTTAATTCAATATTTCTTGGCTTTCCTTCTTTGTCATACAGATCCTCAATGTATTCATTCCAGACATTCTTTACATTGTCTGGCTCCGATACTATTTTACCACTTTTGTTCGTGATTCCTTTACGTCCTATCTTTCTTGATTTTTTCTTGAACAGTTCCCTTGCTTTGCTATACATGAGGTCTGTTCTACAAATTCTTTCACATTCTACAATCTTCTCGCATTTCTCATTTACCCACTGTTCTCTGGCTTTATCTGTTTCCCTTCTTAAAGCATTATTTAACTCCTTGTACTTTCTTTGGCCTTCTTCAGTGTTTATGTTATTCTACGTTCTCTGCTCTTCCATTTTTTGCATCATGGCTGCTGTGATCCAGGATTTTTTGTTTCTTTCAATCGTTATCTTTCTTAACTTCTTTTCCATTACCTCATTAATGTTGCTATGGATGTATCTCCACTCCACATCTACATTCATTCTAATTTCTTCAGCTCTATCCCCAACCTTTCCTCCAGCTCAGTCATGATATCCTCCTTGTTTTTAAGTAGTTCCTCTAAGTTACATTTCTTGTTAACTCTTATGTTTCTCTTAACGCTCTTCAGTCTACATTGTATATTTGCCACCAGAAAGTTGTGCTCGGAATCGATATGTCCCCCTGGTAGTGTCTTCACATTTTTAATGCTATTCCTAAATCTTTCATTGACTAGTATGTAATCTATCTTGTATCGTCTCTGGTGTACTGGGCTTCTCCGTGTGTAAAGTCTCCGATATTGAGGCTTAAACCATGTATTATTTACAATCAATCTATTTCTATGGCAGAATTCCACAAGTTTATCCCCTCTTTCATTTCTCTTCCCTAGTCCATATTTTCCCGCTATGTTATCTTCCAGTCCCTCTCCGACTACATTGTTCCAGTCTCCCATTACTATGGTTGTGATACTTTCTTTTCCCTCCTCCAATATCTTCATAATCTGTTCATACATTTCATCTACTTCGTCGTCGCCAGCATTAGTTGTTGGCATATACACTTGAATTATAAGGATTTCCACTGGCTCCATCTTAAGTTTTACGACTATTAATCTTTCATTAACTGTGACTACCTTGCTAATTTTTTCAGCTATCTCTTTTCCCATCATAATCCCCGCTCCCCTTTCCTTTTCCTCTCCTCCGGAGTAATTAATTTTAAAATCGTCTGAATTTATCTCGCCTTCTCCTTCTCACCAAACTTCACTAAGACCTACTATACCTACATTATTCCTTCTCATTTCCGTTTTTAAGTTCTCTAGTTTCCCCCCTGAGTTCATAGTCCTAACATTCCATGTGCCTAATCTTAATTTCTCACTACTTGCTTCCTATTAATGTTACATTTCCTCTGTGCATCTCCTAGGGTAGTCCCGACCCGGAGATCCGATTGGAGGGCTATTTTACCTCCGGAATATTTTACCCCAGAGAGATCCATAGAGGTATTTGCAGCTTTTCAGCCTATCATGGGAAATATAATGAGGTAGATTCCCCTTGCTTTCCTCATCGCAGTTCACAGAGTGATTACCCATCTGTAGCTGTTCAGATCCACATGATCACCACCTACAGAGGTACTGTGCAAGCTGCTGCCCTTGCACAGGGGGATGTAAAACCCCTAAGACTGCTTCTTAGTCTGACTCTTCCCCTCAGACCTTTCCGGCTTTGATGGTCCTACCAGGAGAATTTTTTCCCGCCGGCATAGCTCTTTGGTTCGTAAGAGTACACACCCACCCACCCACCCACCTCTGTAAGGTTATGCAGTCCTTAGGGAGGGGAATGCAACATAGCTCATTCTATAACACGCGAGTATCGAAATGAACTAGCTCGCCCTTTCGATCTTTCTGATTTTAAACGCCGTGTACTTTTATAACGAGTAGTCTACGCTAAATTCCCTGTCGCGAGGCGCTCTGCAGTGACGTATCAAAATTTATAAAATGGTTTTCTATGGTGAATAGCCATCTGAATGTCGACGCTTCGCTCGTCGACGCACTTTCCGGAAACGCAATTCCGTCGAATAACGAGGTCGGCCTGAATATACTAACGAACGCCTTTAAGTCCTCCTCGGGACGCTTATTCGGATCAGCCGATCCAAAAGAAGGACGAATAGAGGAGAAAGAAGGCAGAAGGGGCAAATTGATAAGTGTACGATATGGGGCAGTATGAAGAGGTTCCAAAGGGGGCAGAGTCAGCGCCATTAAGGGTGACGGGTTTCGATCGCAGTTCCCTTCGACTCGAGGCCAGGAAGACGTTTAGCGGAGACGAGGAAGGAGCGCTCTTGTTTGTTTGCCTCGGCAAATAGTAGCTAATTGCCTCGGTGCGGCAGGGAGAATTTGGAGGCCGACCCGCAGAAAGTGGGGAGGGGGAGCGGCGAGGAGGGAGGAATAGGGGAAAGGAAAGGGTGGCTCGATATACATCAATGGAGTCATTCCGCCCTTTCAGTTTCGAGACGGTTCCATAACCCTTTTATCGCATTATATAGGATTTGATAATCTTCCATAATATGTCTTCGGGAACGGAGAGCGTCGGAGGGCCGAGATTAAACAATCGAAAGTCCTTTCGTTCCGTGGTATTGATTCAGACGTTCGAAGGCTCTGTTGCGGGGAGATAAAGAGAAAGACAGAGTCGAAGAAAGTGAGATTGAGAAAGAGAAAAATACAAAGACGAAGGGAGAGAGAATGAGAGAAACACGAAGCGAGAGAGAGATTGAGAGAGAGACAGAGGGCGAGAGATTGAGATAGAAAGAGAGAGAAATAGAGAGAAATAGAGTTACGAAGGGTGAGACTGAGAGAGATACAAAGCGAGAGAAATTGAGAGAGAATGAGAGAGACGAAGGGAGAGAGATTGAGAGAAAAAGAAAGAGAAATAGAGAGACGAAGGGATTTGATTTCTTTAAATTTGATTTGTATATTTAGTTCTGGGACATATACACCAAGAGCGGTTATAGTACAAAAATGTGAAAATAGTCTCGTAACCTTACACATATTCAGAAAATCATGACAGACTGTTATATATATATACACATGCCCACAATACATACATATGTATATGCATGAACATTCTTAACAAGTTCCTATCAAGTATTAAAAAACTATATATTTTTGATTTAAAACAACTCAATTGAATTCCATAGTTGGGATCCAACGGCCTGAAAGGATTTGTGAAAAGTATTTATCCGATGGGCCGGGTAATAGAGGTGGCTGCAGTCGGACCTGGTGGTTATCGTCATACATGAGGGCTGTTGGGGAAACAGGCTGAGGAGGTAATCAGGCTGTTTATTTTGAAAAAGTGAGTAAAGAAATATTGCACAAATGTATTTTCGGCTGAATTTTGTGGATAGCCAACCAAGGTTTTCCAAATATAGGGAAATATGGACGTCTCTCCTGAGGTTGAAAATGAATCTGACGCAGGAATTCATTGAGCGCTTGATGTCGAGCTGATCTGTGATGTCATTAAATACAAAGCAACAGTAGTCAAAGTGGGGGAAGATTAAGGTGGATATAAGCAATTTAAGGGTATGTAGATATAACAAGTTCCTATTTACTTTCAGCTGGTATAAAATTTTGATTATTTTATTCGAAATTTCAAATACCTGATTTTGCTAGGACAAATTTTCATTAATTGTAATTCCTAAGTTTCGGACAGTATTTGAGAAGGGTATAGCAGTGGTTCTAAGCATAACCTTAGGAATAGTTCCTACATAAAAGGAATTTATTAGTTTTGAACTACAGATAATGATAGCTTTGGTTTTTGAGCAGTTTAA
Organism: Tanypteryx hageni; assembly: GCA_028673005.1. NCBI lineage: Eukaryota > Metazoa > Arthropoda > Insecta > Odonata > Petaluridae > Tanypteryx > Tanypteryx hageni. Next base: position 7,270,780 of record CM054112.1, read on the forward strand.
AATAAATGAATTGTTATTGGCCCATTTTGAGGTAGATGTGACGCCTTCATTCATTTTTGAGATAGCATCCGGAAGATTCCGAGGATGACAATGCCACTACATTTGCAAGTCATCAGCGTACATCATATATTTACAATGTTTTATGATTTCTGGTAGGTCAAGTAAGTATATTGAAAAAAGAAGGGGCCCAAGGATAGAACCTTGAGGAATCCCACAAGGAACTGAGATACAGTTTGACATGTTGTTATTAGGGTCTTTGACTGCTTGGCGACGGCCATCCAAATATGAATGGAATCAATTTAATACGGAACAGGAAAAATATTAATTTTTCATCTTAGATAGCAGGCGAGCGTGATTAACAAGGTCAAAAGCCTTTCTAAAGTCAAAGGTTACTAATATGGTTACCGTTCTCTTATCTATCGCATATTTTATATCATCAGTGACTTTTAAGAGAGCAGAATGGGTACTGAAATCTTTACAATACCCAGATTGAAGAAGATCATATTTTCTGCTCTCAGTAGTTTGCAGATGAACTAAGCATTCCAAAACTTTGGAAATAGCACAAAATGGATGTTGGACGGTAATCTGAAGGAGAGGAATGGCTTTTAACCTTTTTGATCGGACGAAATAGCGACGATTTTCGGATATAAGGGTCAGCAGAGAAGGATAATGAGCAATTTAATAGTTCCAGGATATCCAAATATATTGCGGGAAAAGACTGAGGAAATATAAAGGAATTTCTTCTATGCCCATAGAATCAGTCTTTAGGGTGAGAGAAACTTGCGCAAGGTATCGAGAGTTATCTACTGAAAGTAATAATGTTTGTCATGGAAAGGAATGTGTGTCAGTAATAGCAGTGGGTGGCTGGTAAGCACTATTGTCAGGAGAAAGAGAAGAAATGAAGTGATCATTGAGCTGGTCTAATGAAAGATTTAGGGAGATAGCGTTGTCTCTTTGTCGAATTAGACCTAAATAACTTAATTGCTACCACACTTGGTTGGATTCGGTTAAGCGGGAGAAGCAGGAGATGCAAGAAAGGCGCTTAGATTCAGTGACCAGCAGCGTGACACGATTTCTGAGTGCTCAATATTTTTCGTAGACGAGTTGATTTCGGAATTGTATAAATGCACGTCGAAGCCTATTTCTTTCTTAATGAGTTTCCTATTATCTTTAGTGAACCACGGGTCAGAGGGGTGTTTGCGAAAACAAGTACGTTTGGGAGCATGTAAAGTTCATTAAGTTAGTATTGAAAGTTAATACCCTTGAATCAATAGAGTTCGAAACGAATATTACCGTCCAGTCCATAGCTCGTAAATCTTCATGGAATTTTTCAAATTCGAAGATGCTGAAATCTTGGTAAATGAATGGTAGAGGGGAATATTGGGGAAATTTAAATTTGTAAGAAATGTGTATAAGGTCGTGCGCGGAAAGAAAAGGAACAGGAGTTTGGGAATGGGAAATAACTTGAACTATGCAGAAGTCGAGCAGGGTATGACTGGTGACTCTATGGTTGGTCGGATCAAATAAAACGAGGTGAAGATTATTACTATAAAGAACGTTCCTTAAATAACAGCTATCAAAAGAATTGCAACACATGCCAGTATTGAAAGCACCCATTATGACAATGTTTTTTCGGTAGGAAATAATCTAAGAAAATCATTTTCAAAGTTAGAAAGAAAGCCAATTTTAGGAGGACGATAAACGACACATAACATTATTTAAAGATTGACAACCTTACCATTTCGTCTGTAATAGCTGTTTTTCACCAGGTTTTAAACATACAAATAACATAATAAGTTCTAGTAGAAAAATATTTACAGAATTCATCACAGTGGCCTAATAAAGATTGACAATTTACGTGACAAATATTTATGGAATCAGAAACTGATTGTTTATGTAACGAAAATCAAGGTACCGATTGCTACTTGATGTCTTCTGAGTCATCTTTGCAGGATATACAAAAACGGTCACTGCCTTTACTTTTCTTAACAAAGATTTGGCCATTTCGAACCCACAGATATTTTTTCCTTTGTCTTTTTTAAGTCCCCGAGCCTGGGCGTATAACCTCCTGTTGGTTTGAGTAAAGGACTCGTTTGTGAAAATAGGATAATTTGAAGGAGAGTTATCAAAACCAATGTCACGGGAAAAAAGTTTCTATTAGCCCTCCGAGGGTGAAGATAATCGGTCGCAGTTCCAAATCTCACGAAGGGAACGATAATGGGGTAGGGTCTTGTAGCACCATTGGACGAAGGAGAGGAACGTAGCTATACTCTATGTGCGTAGTCATTGTCTTTTACATCCAGCGTAATTCCAAGGGCACTCCCAGTATTGACGAATAGCGACACAATATCTTCGCCGTAAGAAGGAGAAATGTCATGAATTTCAATGACATTTCTAAGCTGATTTTGTTCAGCCCGATTAAGCGTGACACCATATCACTGAGACGATTTTTAATATGAGAGTTTTCACTTGCAAAACTCTCTAGTCGGTCACTAATTCCACTGAGCGAAGAATTTATCAGATCCGGGCCTTAGCATTCTCATTTATAGATACGTGACAAGAAGCAATGGATTCCTTCAATTCTGTCTGGTCACTGCACTCACTATTAGAACCTTTAGAAACGGAAGTTTAGTTAGAACGCAAAGACCGGTTTCTTGGCATACAGCTGGACAGAACCAGGATTTTTGCTGGTCTTCAAGCGTCTGCAGATCGTTGCTATACAGATGTGCAGGCCAGATGGAACACCTCCTGATATTCACAACAACTCAGCAATATCTGGGGTCGCTTGAGAGCTATACCGCACTTCGAGCAGTTTGAGGGCATAACGAGAAAACACGTCTATACGCTACGAGAGCTGAGACTAGACAGGGAGAGAAACATTGAGAGAGGAAGAGAGTGACAGGAGAGACATTGTGAAAGACAGACGATGGGAGAGATATTGAGAAAGAAAGATGATGGGAAAGAGGTTGAGAAAGAGAGACGATGGGAGATATATTGAAAATGAGAGATGGTGGGAGAGATATTGAGAAAGAGAAACAATGGGAGAGATATTGAGAAAGAGATTGAAGAGAGTGATTGAGAGAGACTAAGGGAGAGAGATTGAGAGAGACTAAGGGAGAGATTGAGAGAGACTAAGGGAGAGAGATTGAGAGAGACGAAGTGAGAGAGATTGAGAGAGACTAAGGGAGAGAGATTGAGAGAGACTAAGGGAGAGAGACTGAGAGAGACCAAGGAAGACGAATGGAGAGAGTGGTTGAGTGAGGAAGGGAGTGAAAGGTCTAGAGATCAACGACTCTAGAAATGATTGTTCGGTCCGAGAGCTAATATTGCGCTCGAAAGTGGAAAATGCTGTCGAGTGAGCTGGATACTGAAGAGAGGTCTAAGATGGCTCTCGGGATATCTTGATGAAATGTTCTTCCTCTCTATAAGTTCTCTGATGGATTGTTTATCCCAAATAAAGGTAATTGGTCCATCTCTTGCAGGTTGCAAATACGAGCCTAGATATTCCTCTGCGTTCGTTTCGTCCGATTTTCGAACGGTCTCCGATGATTGATATTGGGCTGGGGGGAACGACAAGCAGCTAGAAGGAGGAAATACCGCGAACGGTAATTTCTTTTCAATATAATTTAAGCACATATATCTTTTATAGCAGTTCGAATTGATTTTGATGTATTAATTGGTTAAAATTAATTGGAGTCGAAAGATCTCTATGCATTATGGCTACTCTATTTCACCGTATTTTGATTAAATTAACCCTTCCTTTAGTTGCATATTAAACCAATATTCGCATTTGGTATTTTCACGGCAATTATTTCAGGCAAACTAATTATGATTGTAACTATACCGAACTTATCAATTAATTGGCCTTTTTGGAACTCCCTGATTTATAAACAGAATTTGTCTTTTTTAAACTTATTTTCCTTATTACAGCTCTGCACGCACGAAGGAAAGTGCTCTCAAATAGAATGCGTAATATAAAATACTGTCGCGAAAGTAATGTCTCCTCGTGGAATTTTCCTGAGAAGTGCCGTGGGCTAATTTAACGAAAATGCATCTGTAGCTATTCAACTCAAAAAATGGGTGAGACCTGCAGAGGGAATAGATAATCGACCAAAGAGAAGTTTTGTGTTTTAAGATGGAGTGTTATTGAGAAAGCGTTTTTATGGAGCGTAGGAGAGCGAGGAGCGCAGACAGAGAGAGGGAGCGAGAGGTCTGTCTCCGGAATGCCTCCGCCCATTGCAATGAACTGCCTGCTCTTGAGTTATCAACCTTTCGCTTGAAAATAAAATAACCTCAATTGGCTGGTGGATGTAATTTTCCCTAAGGTTTTCTGCGATGAAGTATGAAATCAAATATTAAAGATATGCGATGGATGGAAATTTCCTTATATTCCAAATTGGAATTTGCTTATTGATCATTTTTAGGTTTTTTTCTTCTGTGGATTTGTAGATTATCAGTTGATTTTTTCAAATTATCTCACCACCTCATTGAAAAGCTTGGGAAAAATCAATTCCACTTGTTTCTGATCATCGTAATCATAGTTTCTTTCTTTTTGACCGAACCCAATCTGCCTCATCAAATTGCTGTCTCTTAACTTTCTTAAGCCCTATTTTAAGAGATCTGATATTCCTTTTCTGCTTTTATCTTTCTTAGCATCCCACTTTCTATAACTTTATTAGGAACTATTCGAACATTTAAATAACTCCAAACTCAACGAGGACGTGAGTGGCATATTTGTACCCACTGGTGCTAATGAGTGTAACGCTAGATCAAAGCGTTCCGGAATATACGTCAAAATTTTTACTAGAACCAAGAGAAGCTACAGATTATTTTTATTCGCCCACTTATTCTCTTTATCTTATTACTCTAATTTATATTTTCTCTCCCTCTAAATTAAGACTTCCTCGTTTGTTTTACTCTCAATACAAATAATTTGACCCATTCTATGCCATGCTGACACCTCTATCGCCTCTAATCTGCTTACATCTTTTCTCATATTGATTTATTAAATTAAATTTCTCATAGTGCATTTCCCGCTTTCATGTAATGCTTCATTCCATATAAAATATTTGTACGTCTTTATTCAAACTTTCTGGCATCTACTTTTGTCGTCTTATAGATGTCTCCTTTGTCCTTATTTTTGTTCTTATTCCTTCTCTAGTTCCGACGTCATGAGTTAGAAAACTATCTAAATAACCTTTCCCAATTCCACTTCTAATGATTAGTGATTCTCCACACTTAGTAAATCTCATGGTTTAATTTTCTTCCTATCAATTTTCATTCTGAATATCTGTGGCTCTTCATTTAAGGAGTAAACTAACATCTGCAAACCGTCTTCTGAATAAATCACTAATGCTTGGTTTTTCAACCCTTTTTGCTTTGTCGACCTACTTTTTAAATGATCCAGCTCCCGCGACACACCATGAAATAAAAAGTCAATTTTCTTCGTTAAAACGTAACAAAAATATTTAAAATTCCTTGTTTTACTATAAAACATTATATATATAGCAAAACATATAACAAACTGTTTTATTATGCATAAGAAAGACGATAACTCTCCTTAACAAAATTTAAATTATGTTTAATATACCCTTTATTAACATTTTCAGTGACACACCTCCCAGTTCTTCGCGATACACCGGTTGAAAACCACTGCACTAATGCTTTGTCATCTGAAAATATAACTTCTCCGTTACCTCCAACTTTTACCCTTCTATCTACATCTTTTCATGTACGTTTTATCATTTCTTTAGTATAAATATTGAAAGGTAGTCTAGAGACTGGGAAAATCCTTCCTAGGTTTGTCCAACCTGATTCCCAAAATACTTACCTTACCTGTACAGCTTGGTTCGTGAATAAATTTTGATTTAGATATTTCTGGTAATCTTCACTATATGTTTTCTACCTTTCTATGGGCCACTCAACCTAATCTGTACCAACCAAGGCCTTTCCATCCAGTTTTCCATTCTCGTTCACTTCTTTTGTCTTATTATTAGTTAACAATATTCTTCTTTTCCTGCGTCTTTGCCTATTTCCTAGAATCGTTTCTTCTGTGACTTATTTTAGTTCCCCTGAATATGGAGTTCTATCACGTGGTGACTACATTCGTTGATTTTTTCTTTTAGTATATCTTTCCCTCTCCAAATTTTGCACATCCATTCTCGCTAACTTCACTCTAATTAAATTCCTATATTGATGGTAATATGCCACTTATAAATTTATCCGCTATGCGCCAGCCGTAGAGTATATTCGCTTTTTTCTCATATTTTAAAAATGATTTATATTTTAAAATGGAAATAGGTTCACTCGAACAACGATATTTTTGTTTCCAGCATAAATTTGCGCGTTCCTTTTTTCGTTTTTTGTGTTAGTATTGTTATTATTTCCAAGACGGTGCAGCAATTAAGAGGATCAAATCAAATTGCAATAAAAACGTACGAGAACTCAAAGAGTTTTCGAGGTTCTGCCGGTATAAGAATCCGCAACAGGTGTTTCATGAAATTGCGAAAGCACTCCTTCGATTCGATTTTCACATCTATTTACTCTCAGTTCCCACCAATTAACTTTTAGCAGTCTATTTTAGATTGAAAACTTCTATACAATCTACGATATGTGAATTGACACTGTAGCACAAAAGTGCATGCTGTTCACTCAAAAGTCACCTTATTGGGGTTCTATTGATCAAAAATAAGTATTATTCCCAACTTGACAGCTTATGCCTGTCTGCATAGGATCTTCGGATCGCTTTATTCCATCAATTTCTTACTTGACAATCTCACCATTTGAGAGGGAGGAGTTTTCTTCGATGTATCTCTTCGAGGACATCCGTTGGGGCAGTTTGATACTAGCTTGGCTAGTTCCGTCCCAACCAAGAAAACATCCGCGTTCAGAAACGAAAAAGTTGATCTGCTACGATAGTTCAGTGGTAGAATATCCGCCCGGCAAGTGGAAGACCCGGATTCGATTACCGGTCTTTTTTTTCTCGTTTCAAAATTATTCCCAAAAAGAAGTATGCCGATTAAAATATCTTACTTTCAAGAATGTTTTATCCGTCAATACTTTTGGATGAGGAGCACACTAATGTCATCCAAATCTTCCATAAGTTTCAAAAATATGAACTGATTCAAAATTCCATTTATAATTGTTACTTCATTACAGACAACGCGGACATAACCTCGGGTAATTTTCCGCGTCTAGAACATGGGCGTGCTACATTCGTAGTAACGAATGGTTTGATTGGACGCATTTGAAGTTGAGACTGCTTTTGCGGGCCGGAGTTTTAATCGAAAATTATTATTATCATAAAAGTAAAACTAAAGTTTAATCATTTTTTTGTTAAAAATTTACCAGAACAGTTTTATAAGTATAGTATAAGTTATTAAAATATAAAATTGCCAATATTAAATATTACAAATCGCTTTTCCGTCAAAGCTTCCCGGGAATCCTAAAAATTCTCTCGGAGGCCGGGTGTTAAGTGGTTGGCGCTCTAATTAAGTTCGATGAATCTTTGACAATACGAATGTAAACCTTTGATATTCCACTCATATGTGCCTAAAATACTTGAAGCGATTTTTAATCTATTTTGATATTTTAGCTGCAGTTGCCTATGAAGTGAATTCAAGCATTCTTTTAAAAACAATGAATTAAAGTTAAGAGTTGAAGATTCGACTCCAACCGTAAAAGAGTAATTTAGCGAAGAAGAACAGCGCTAAATGCATATTTGGAGAGCTGGGGTTGAGTGGGGTATTGTTCAAATTTCAGCCGGTTGAAATACCCTAAACGTTATAGGAACCGACAAATGTGTACGCCATGCTTAATATCATATTGCGTCTCCAGAGGCATGGAAGTCGCCCTGTTTCTCGGTTGTAAACATAATTTCGCGCAACTTCAAAATATGGTTGAATTCTCTCTCCAACAGATATAAATTCTATTTTTTCATGTTCACAAACGCTTAATGTGCGACTTCGTAAGTTGATTTTAGCTATTTTGACATGAAAATAAATATACACTTCTATCTGACAAGAACTCACGTCAGAATCTATCTCGGTAATTTGTTATAAAGCGTAATGTTGGCGAAAGGAAGTTTGCCCATTAGAGCTTGAAATCATTTAAATAAGAAGAATTAAGAAATACAAGTTTATTTTAAAATTTTTGAGAATTTGAAACATTTTGTTATAGCAAGACTTACATGAAACATGGAGTAATACAAATATTTCAAAATGCACCTAAAAATATTCCCTTCTTGAGTTAATGACAGCAAACTCTTTGATTATATATAAATTTACCGCGTAAATCCAGTATCTTTTATACTTATTGTAGTAGTCGGTGAGTGGCAAAAAGATGATGACTCGGCAGGTAGAACAGGAGTTCTATATCTTTGACAAATTTGTGTTAGATACCGCAAAAAATTATAAAATCTGTGCATATAAAAGGCAGTGTCCAGACTCACTGACTTACTTATCAAAAAAATATCCTACTTCCAGGTTTGATAGAAAGCTGAAATTTGGCAATGTATTTTTTGTGAAAAAAATTCAAAAATATCTCGAAGTGGGTGAAAAGGGAGTTCATTTATTCATTTCCACCTCCCATAAGAAAAGAAATGAAACCGGTGCAAGGCATTCTATAAATGCTTTTTTAAATTACTCAAAATTATAATACGAAAAAGAAGCTCACAAAACTCTAAATATAAAAGAATGGTGAGATGAAAAGAAAAAACTTTGTCACTTCAAAAGTTTACTGAACACAACCTATTTCGCTACGATAGCAGCATCATAGAGAAAAAGGAGGAGGGAGAAAGGATGCGATTGGATCGAAGCGGTCGCATTCAATAAACTGTGAAAGTGAAAAAGTTTTTTTTCCATCTCGATTTGTAAATTCCACAAAGTAGAGTCTGACATTATTAATGATATAAATGTGTCTTATTTTTGAAGACAGAATTTTAATCCATGCAGAATTAACGGAAATTTAACTATTTAACTTCGAAAAATGGATAATTTTTTCGGCTTTCGACAATCTAATTGTAAGAATCTAACTACCATGGCAACGATATTTAGTAATTTCTGTGAATTTACTTGCATACACTATCGGCATTCCTCGGCGTATTTAAAACCAACACATGCCTCCCATGACAAGGGTTAATAAAGTTGTTCATTTATTTTTACCAAACAATGAAATCATTAGCGCTGACGCTTCTGTGCATAACTGTTCTTCTCGCCGTATTTCTCTAATTTCTTTTAATTTTTGTCATTATAGCATATTTGGACCGAATCAACTAAACGAGTGCCACAATTGCAAATATAACTCTTTCAGTAATTATGGATTTGGGAGGAATTGGCAGAACGGATGTAATCTAAATTTTTTATATATAACTTTTACAAAATACCATCATGAAATCAAGATGTTTAATGCGGAGCTTAAGAGCAGGGATACCACAATTAAAGGTAAAATAATATTTCATTTACACGTATTTCTATAGAACTGTCTACATGGATTTTATTACATTTTGGTATACTAGTAGAAGGTGCTAGCATTCTGCAAGCATATCATCTCACCTTGAAAAAAACTTTCATTTTTCAGACAGATATTACATCATTACAAATATATTTTTAATTCTAAATATTTTACCTCCGCAGCGATTTTCGTTTTTCCCTTATGTAAAAATATTAGATGAAAACAATCCCCAAACATTGCAATTTTCACTATTATGGGGTACTAATGCCACACATTTCTGCTAAATTTTAAAGTTGTAGCACTTCTAGAAGTGAAATAATTGTTTTCTATCTGTTTAAATTTTAACATTTTTAACGGCCGCCGCAATACATTTATGGAGAGATTCAAATGTCTATTTGGCAAATGCAATATTCTGTAAATAACTTGAAAAATACAGCCTTCTAGCTCATCCCGTAGTACCCAAATAGTTGTCTATTAGTTTAAAATTTAAGAATGTTTTACGGCAACACAAATTATAATATCAAAATTTTTTCTTCCCCGTTTCGTTTTTTTACAAATCCTACCTCTAAGTAAAATTTCACTTCAGTAGCACATTCGAAAATACATAAACCGTGAAATTTCATTTAAACAATTGCGAATTTTTAGCGGCCGCATTGTGTCACTTTTTCTAGATTTTCGTTTTTTCTAGTCGGTCTTCCACAAAATCCTACCTAAGAAAAAATTTCGAATCTCCAGCTAATCTGGAAGTGCTTGTACATTAGTATCCTTCTATATGTTATGTATCATTATATATAGACGTTCCTTACAAAGGATATAACATACATATAACATACTAGTAGAAGGTGCTTGTATTTCATCTCACCTTGAAATAACATTAATTTTTCAGAGAGATATTTCATCATGGGTGATATTTCTTTAATTCAAAAGATTTCTCCTCGGGACCGTTTTCATTGTGGAAAAATAACGGAGTAAAACAAAAAATAATTTTTGTAATTTTAGGAATGTTATACTTTTCTCACATTGGGTTAATTATGCCACACATTTCTGCCAAATTTTAAATTCGTAGCACATATAGAAGAGGAATAACTTTTATAAAATTGATTAAATTTAATAATTTTAACGGCCGCAATAACAATTTCATGGATACAGTGAAAGTTTTTCTCCTTAAAAAGACTAATCTCTAAATAACTTTAAAATTTCAGCTTTCTAAATCGCACCATAGTATATAAACATTTACCTATTTGATTCAACTTTAAGAATTTTTAACTGCCGAAAAAATAAAAATATCAAAATTTTTATATTTTTTATTTCGTTTTTTTTTTGCAAATCCTACCTTTAAAAAAGAATTGTTTCGTAGCACATTCGGAGATGCATAACAATTGAAAATTTGTTTAAACAATTGCAAATTTTTAGCGGTCGCATTTTTGCACTTTTTTAAGATTTTCATTTTTTCAGATGAGCTGTAGATTCGAAATTTTTTTGTTAGGTAGGATTTGGTGCATTACCGACTAAAAAAACGAAAATCTTGTAAATACCGAAGAGTAGTATATAACCCACCCTGGACCGTAGCGGGGGGTCTAGGGGGTGGGGTAATTAGCAGAGATAAGATCATCTACATGGGGTGTGCCAGATAATTTTTCTTTCCGACCCTGTTCGGGAATTTATCGAACATTTCAGAAAGCTATCTCTACAAAAAAACTTTTCTTCAATTGTGTGTATTGCGCACAACGCAAGAGGACATGATAGCCATTTTCTTCTTAAATTCATGGTGGAGGAACTTAAATGGTCTCCAGTATTAGTGATGAATGGGCAGCAGATACTTTCTATGCGCATCCCTGAAACCGACATTTCATTTATTGATTCATTATCATATCTGCCTATGCCTCTCTTCCTAATGCTTTTAGTCTTTCCATTGGTTAAAAAAGGGTTACTTCCCACAATATTTTAATACCTTAGAAAATGCAAATTACGCTGGGGAACTCCCTGACCCTGATTTTTACGGGTTCAATAACATGAAAATTTTCTGGTTTCTGCAATGGTATCAATTGCAAAAAGCTAAAGGTGTAGTTTTTACTTTTCAGAATGAAATTTTGGAGTATTGTTTGAGTGATGTAGACATCTTGAGGAGAGCATGTTTATGATTTCGGGAAACATTCCTCAGAGAAAATAGCGTCGATCCTTTTAGGGAGTCGATCACAATTGCGGGCGCCTGTAATAAGGTGTTTAGATCGAAGTATCTAAGGGCCGATTCTGTCGGGGTTATTCCTAGAGGCGGATATCGCTGGCGGGATTAGCAATCTGTATTGGCAGTACAGTGGCTGGTCCATGAGGAAAGAGCCCGAGGAATAATCATCCAACACGCCGGGCGAGGGAGTGAAGTAACTATTTGTGGAAGAAAGGTTGATGGTTTCCATGAGACCCCCAATGGAACTAAAACCGTATTTCAGTTCCACGGATGCTATTGGCATGGGCATGAATGCATAAGTAGTAGAAAAACTTGTTTGAGTAATGATCCAAACGACAATGCTGATATGCGACGCGAAAGAAAGCGAAACGTTACGGAGAGGTTACGACAAAGTGGGTGCATTGTGAATGAAATGTGGGAATGTGATTTCAATCACATGAAGAAGACGCACCCCGAAATTTCGGAACATGTATCTTTCCATCCCCACACTATTAAACAAACTATAAATCCGAGAGATGCATTTTTCGGTGGTCGCACAAATGCCTCAAAACTATACCATAGAACCACAGACAAGGAGGAAATAAAATACGTTGACGTGTGCAGTTTGTACCCATACATATGTAAATATGGAAAATACCCCTTAGGGCACCCTAAAGCAGTCCACGTAGATAACCACCCGTCTATTGATCATTTTGAGGGAATCATGTGTTGTAAGGTTTTACCTCCTCACGACTTGTTCCATCCTGTATTACCAATGCGAGGAAAACAAAAATTAATATTCGCACTCTGCAGAACTTGTGCAGAAACGATGGAGCAGGACGATTGTCAGCATGGGGAAGAGGAATGCCCAATTACCGAAACATGGGTGGCTGACGAAATTCGATAAGCTATCAGGAAAGGGTACAAAATTAAAAATATACGAATCTTGGGTATATGAGGTAACAACATATAATCCTCTCACAAATACGGGAGGGTTATTTGCGGAATACATAAACGCATTTCTAAAGATGAAACAGGAGGCTAGTGGTTGGCCGTCTGATTGTGTTGATGATGCATCCAAACAAGAATATCTCAGACGTTATCAGGAGCGTGAAGGGGTGACACTTGAAAGTGTTAAAATCCAAAAGAACCCCGGCCGTCAAGCTATTGCAAAATTAATGCTCAACTCTTTTTGGGGAAAGTTTGGGCAGCGGGAAAATCAACCCAAAACAGAGATTGTGCAGGAACCTATAACTTTTCAAAAGTTATTAACTGATCCAAACATAGTTTTAAATGCAGTATTACCGGTAAATTCCGAAATAATATATGTATACTGGGAATTTGCAGAGGAAGTAGCTAACCCTCTCCCGACAGTAAATGTCGTGATAGCAGCGTACAGAACATCGAATGCCCGAATCGAGTTATACAAACACCTAGAGGCATTAGAACGCAGAGTTTTATATTATGATACGGATAGTGTAATCTACACTCAGCGTCCGGGGGATTGGTCACCCCCCATTGGTGATTTTCTTGGAGATCTCACAGATGAATTGATAGACTACGGTAAAAATAGTTATATTCCCGAATTTGTTAGTGGTGGTCCAAAAAATTATGCCTACCGTATTGCTCGCGGAGGTGATGTGCATGACACAATAACAGTGTGCAAGATTAAGAGTTTGACTCTAGATCACGCGAGTTCCCAAACGATAAATTTTGAAACAATAAGAACCATGGTCCTTCATGATAACCAAAATTCTGTAACCGTCACTTATCCAAAAAAGATATGTAGGTCCAAAACTCACGATATCATTTCCCGTAAACAAGAGAAAATCTATAGAATAGTTTACGAGAAACGACGAAGAGAAAACTAGTATGAAACTCTACCATTTGGATTTAAAAACAAAATAAAATTTGAAATCAAAACTTTTTTAATGTATTCAAACAAACATAGTTTTAAATATTTTAATTGAATAAGAATGTGTATGTAATGAATGTGTGCACTTATGTAAATATCATTGTAACAATGTGACAATATTATTTTTGTAATGAATTTAAACTGACCTTTCAGAAAAAGTAATGTAATTTTTTCTCATTGATGTGAACAAAATGTGTATATTATTTTACTGTACAAAACTGAAAAAATATAAAGAAAGCGTCAATAGTTTTTATAAAATGTATATGTGAAAAAAATTTGTTTGTAATTAAAATGTAAATATTGATTTGGTGATGTAAGAATTTCTCTTATACTACTTCTGGAAATTTTGTGATTTTCTTTTTGTGTGTGGTATAAATCTTCCTCATGAGAAATAAAGATTTTGTATAAAAACTGAACAACTTGGTCTTTCGTTTTCATTTTTCATTTTAGATACATACTGGAAGCACCCGTTCACGGCCCTAATTGGTCCTACCTCTTGCGGTAAATCGGTTTTTGTTTCCCGATGGTTGCGCTCGATGAAAGACATGTGTAGCGAAAACTTCGAAGAGATTATATGGTGTTATGGCGAATGGCAATCTTTATACGAGTCCCTTAGCAATGTGAAAAATTTACGGTTTCATGAGGGGATTCCCGACATCAATACAATATGCGAGCAAGACAACCCAAGAGCAAGATTAATTATTATCGATGATTTGATGCGAGAGGCGGACGAGCGCGTAGTTGATAGTTACACTAAGGGTTCGCATCATAAAAATTTAAGCGTAATTTTTATAACATTAAATCTCTTTCATCAGGGAAAAGGACGTCGAGATATCCGACTCAATTCACATTACATTGTGTGTTTCAAAAATCCGCGTGATCGCGCTCAGTTTCTTCATCTTTCGCGACAAGTTTATCCCGAGAATCAACGTGTCCTTCAAGAGGCGTATCGCGACGCAACCTCTCAACCTCATGGTTATTTGTTACTTGATCTCAAACAATCTACAATCTACGCCTACCGTTTTCGTACTTGTATATTTCCTGACGATAAAGAGAACTACGTGTATATTCCCAAAAAATAATATAAAACATGGACGCAGAACGACCACACAATAACTTTTTAACCATGTCCTGTGCTGTAAAGAACAATTCGTCATTGCTTCGTATTTTAGCGAAATCATCACCCTCCATGGGAAAGAAATTAATCCGCGATGCCGATAAGGGTCTCGTACGCTCTCTGTGTGAGTGTGCTGAAAACACCTTAAAAGGCATTGTTAAACTCACCACTCGTCAGAAGTCGCGCCTCTCCCATCACAAGCGCATATTCCGCAATCTAGTGAAACGAAGGAGTCTTGGAAGAAGAAGAAAAAGATTATAATTCAATCGGGTTGGTTTATTCTCCCTCTCCTTGCACCGATAGTAGGAAGTTTCCTAAACAGATTATTAAAGAACTGAAGATGGAGCACGCTAAGAAAATGTTACTTATTCCTAGCAAAACATATAGCAGATTAATGCAAGCAAGTAAACATACCCCGTACGATAACTTAACTGCACTTGATCTAGAGATGAGTAAGATACTCCGTACTAAAGTAATGCCAGACTCTGACAAATGGAAAATGTATTCTCAAACGCTACAGCGTTTTCTAAATATATCCGACAGTATTCACCAACCCTTTGAAATATCTATAAAGGAGGGTAAAAAACTCACCGATGTTTCAGCTTTAAGTAGCGCATCGAATGCAGATAAGCAAATTGTTCCTGCAGAACGAGATAATGTTCTCCATAACCTTATATTTACTGTGCCAAAAGCCTTGAAGAATAAAGCCGAACACTTATACCAATAACTTTATTCATCTGATCATATATCATGGGATCAAAATGGTAGAGTTAATATAGAAAACCATCAGTTACCCGATGCAAATATAATCGATTTGATAAACGATATTTTACGGAATCGTAAAAGACGTGCTCCACCAGGTTGGAAAGATTTTACGAGAGCGTTACGAGAACTAAATATTCCTCGTGAGTTGATCGGAAACGATGAACGTTGGAATCAATTTTCATCTGATGTATTGAAATGTTCAAACTCTGTCTATAACAAAGAGGAAACAGTTGATACAGTGTTTAGCAATGGTAGGAGAAGGAGCAATATAAATATAACCGAAAAATCCGACAGTACTCCACTTAAGAAGTTAAATTTATTATGCTAGTTTTTCATCGGTTGACGCGTTATGGAAGGCGACAAATAAAGAAATACACAAGTTGAAAGTGAAGAAGTGGTTACAAGCTCAAAACGCATACACATTACATAGGATCGTTCGAAGGCGATTTCAGAGAAATCGGTATTATGTATCTACGATGGACGAATTATGGCAGGCTGATCTTAACGATAAGAGAGCTCTAAGTGTTCTGAATAAGGAAGCAAATTATCTTCTTACTGTGAATGATGTGTTTAGTAAATTCGCATGGGGCGTTCCACTCAAAGGAAAATCGGGATTGGAACTAATGGAAGCGTTTCGTCGAATATTTTCTGAAAGTGGAAGAAAACCTTTAAATATACAAACTGATAAGGGTAAAGAATTCATTAATTCACCGTTACAGGTTTTTCTCCGTGATCAGAATATTAACTTTTACACGGCAAATAACCCCCATATAAAAACTGGTATAGTCGAACGTTTTAACAGGACCCTTAAGACCCGTATGTGGCGGTACTTTATACACAATCAGACTCAAGATTATGTATCGGTGCTCCCTCAACTCATCAAGGGTTACAGCGATGTTATTCATTCTTCCACAAAATTTGCACCTTCACAAGTGAACGATTCTAATGTTTACCAAGTATGGAAGAATCTTTACCCGGAATTTAACGTCAAAAGATCCGTTGTGGTAAAAATTTCTTTGGGTGATCACGCACGTATTAGCAGACAAAAACTGGAATTTGAGAAAGGATATACACCGAACTGGTCAGAAGAAATGTTTAAAATAAGAAGTATTCGTCGGAGAATACCAGTTGTCTACGGGATAGAGGACCTGCGCGGTGAACCAATCGAAGGAGTGGTTTACGAACAAGAGTTGCAAAAAGCTGAATTAAATAAAAATACTACTTTTAAAGTTGAGAAAATATTGAAGGTGAAGGGTAAAGGTAGGCGGAGAAAATTCTACCTCAAGTGGTTGGGGTATTCTGATAAATTTAATTCCTGGATTTATGTTAAAAACCTGACAACATGAAGGACCAATTTTATTTGACTTTACCTAGTAATAATTCTTTTAACATTTTTCCCGGGAATAAAACTACAAACTTTTCGACCCAATTACCTCAACGCATACAACTTCAAGGTGATTGGGAAATGTCTCTTGTAGAGTTTCATTACCCATGCTCCATCTTCAATGTAAGCAACGGTCAAAATACAATTATAATGTCGGTGGACGGGCAAATGAGTGACAAAGTAAAACTCACTCCAGGAAACTATAGTACGATTCAGAGTTTATTACATGTAATCAATGAAGATGAGAAGATCGTCACTAATTTCTCGCTAAAAATTCAAAACGACTCACAACACATCAAACTTATATCCACGTCCAATTTTCAGGATGTTACGGTAGCATGGGACGAGAAAATTGTCTTAAAAAACCCATCCCACCTTCGAATCAGTCCGCTTTGCATTTCTCGCCTAGACTGGCTTTACAGTTAGGATTTGATCCTAAAGTTCGTCTAAGTAATAAAGATATGTCCCCGAGACCTGCCAATATTATGCTAGGACTACCGAGTCAGATGTACATTTACTGTGATTTAGCCGAACCTCAATTAGTGGGGGATATATTTGCACCTCTTTTAAGGATTGTGAATGTTAATCATAGACACTACACATACGGTTCCAACAGTTTCGTTTCATACGAATCCCCCCACTACATCCCCGTCCTTAAAAGAGAGTTTGAGCTGATTGAGATTGATATAAGGGATGATACAGGCGCAGTGATTCCATTTCAATTTGGAACCTCGTGCATAAAACTACATTTTCGTAGAGTTCTCTCATAAGAAAAAATTCGGAAGATGAATTCGCCACATATGAATTATTATGTCAGTCAGGCGGAAACGGGGATAGGAAAC
The DNA here is from genome assembly GCA_028673005.1 of Tanypteryx hageni. Lineage (NCBI taxonomy): Eukaryota > Metazoa > Arthropoda > Insecta > Odonata > Petaluridae > Tanypteryx > Tanypteryx hageni. The sequence goes on from CM054112.1 coordinate 7,288,417, forward strand.
ATATATGCCGAAGTTGGATATCAGAAAGGTCGTGGTATTGGCAGTTTTCTAAGAGGAATTTTCCGAACGGTGTTTCCTATGATTAAAAACGGGGCTAAAGCTATCGGTAAAGAGGCACTCACTACAGGTGGTCACATTCTGCATGACGTTGATAACGATACCACATTTAAGGATAGCGTCAACAGACGAATTCGTGACGCTAAAATCAATCTGTCGAAGAAAGCTATTAATAAGATCGATAATATGATGGGATCGGGATATAAATCTTCCAAGAGGAAACGTACAAGGCAGTCTGCGCTTAACTCTCGTCGGGCGATCATCTCTCCAGGAAAGATAGTTAAAAAGAAAAAGAATCAACCTATTGACATTTTCGGATAAAGACATGTCGTTTCTTCATAATCAATCGTGTGAGTGTTTGAAAAGCGATTTAGATCTATTTGCTATTCCTCCGACTCAAACGAGCATCGAGTGCGGTGATTGGGTCCACTACAAACCTATTGCATCGTTGACCGACGAATCCCCGATCGAATTCATCGTACCCGGCCATGGAGACGATTACATAGATCTCTCTCATACTCTTCTATTCGTTAAAGCAAAAATCATCAAAGAAGATGGTAAAATAATTGAATCTGATGATATGGTTGCACCTGTTAATAATTGGTTACATACTCTGTTTAGTCAGGTCGATGTAAGTCTAAATTCGAGACCTGTTTCCCAACCGAGTCACATGTACCAGTACTGACCATATATCGAAACATTACTCAATTATAATCAAACAGCTAAAGATTCGCATTTGTCATCATCATTATGGTATGCAGACACTTCATTTTCCTTTGATGGTTTCCTTACCAGTAATAGCGGATTCGTTATCCGTCAAAATTTAGCTCGAGGTAGAAAAATTTCTCCTTAATGGGGTTCAGTTGAATGTTAAAATCACAAGAACGCCTACATAATTTTGTGTGCTAGCGCAAACACCGATGAATGTAAAAGTCCACATCCAGGAAGTAGCTTTACTTGGGAGTAAAATGACAATTAGTCCCACGATATTGATTGCGCACAATCGAGCATTAGAACTCGCTACCGCTAAATACCCCATTACGCGTGTGGATATGAAAGCAATTACTATCCCCAACGATTTGCGGAGTAAGAGCATCGATAATTTATATTTGGGGCAAATGCCCACTCCAATTATCGTAGGCTTTATTTATCAAGCAGCGTTCAACGGTGAGCAAACAAAGAATCCGTTCAACTTTCAACATTTTGATTTAAATTTTATATCGGTCTTTTTGGATGGTCAACAAATCCCATCCAAATCGCTACAACCGAACAATGAAGATGTGAATTCAGGGTACATACAATCTTATCATACGTTACTTTCTGGGACGGGGATTCATTACAATGATGACGGTAATTGCATTTCGCGGTCAGATTATCCTGGCGGCTTTTGCCTCCATGCGTTCGATCTCACTCCTGACTTATCGGCCGGATCACGCTATTGGGGTCTTCAAATGCAAGGGAGTTTACGATAGGAAGTAAATTTTAAAAAATCCTTACCCGAAACAATTAGCTGCATAATTTACGCGGAGTTTAATAATTTGTTAGAGATCGATAAATATCGAAATATTTTTATCCATTTCTCTGGTTAAATAAGGTGTGTAATATTATGGTCTAATCATTTATAAAACGTAAATCATGACGCGAGTATCTATTTTAGACATACAAGCATGCGTCGCAAAAGATGGATCGTTTGTCCCGAAAGAAATAGCCGTCTGCAGCCTCAATGGAATGTCAACAGCGAATTTTATTTTCCGACCACCTCGAGAAAAAAATAGTAATTGGGGGCCTAACAATTGGTTGTGTGTAAATCATCATGGTATTGGTTGGTATGACGGATATTACAAGTATGAATCCTTATACGAATATATTTGGCCTTTGATCAGTGGATCGGATATTATATATACAAAGGGGAAAGATAAAATGGAATTCCTCAGAGGAAATTTTGACATTTCTGTTATAGATCTAGAAACTATAGGATGCCCGTCCTTAGAAAAACTAAAGGAAGGAGGAGGATATCGTATATTTCATTAAGGTTGAGATAAGGTTTATGCATTGAATAACGTACAGCGTCTTCGATACTGGGTCGGTTAAAATGGATACGCATGAACTAGCTGCAGCTCTCGTAAGACATCTAAATACTCGTAAATTTTACAATGGTGTTTACGCTGCCGATACGCTACCTCGCATTGTGAATAAACCCGCTGCTGTTGTCGCTAATACCGATAAAGCTAAAAAAACCAGGAGTCCATTGGATAGCATTCTTCATCGATAAATCCGGTCTACATCTACATCTACATCTACATATTACCCTGCAAGTCACCTTGACGGTGGATGGCAGGGGGTGCCGCGCACCAAGTTCCTAACTAATTATTATTCACAGTTATCTATTGTGGTCACGTATTGTCCTAGGGAAAAATGACTCCTTATACCTCTCCGTCCTACTATCTATTTCGCGAATCTTGTCCTCATTATCCCTCCGTCCGATATACGTTGGTTGTCGAATAATATCCTTCATTTCATTTACGAATATCTCCGACCTATATTTATCTAGAAGTTTGTCTCGCCTGAAATCTACGATCTTTCAACGATGGCCAACTCAACTCATCAACGAGTAACGTAACGCTCTGTTTTTTATCGTAATTCTTTTTCACGAATCTAGCTGCTCGCCGCTGTATTTTTTCTAAATCCTTTATGAGTCCCCTCTGATATGGATCCCAAACCGCTGCTGCGTATTCCATTTGAGGTCTAACCAAGGATAAATAACAGGATTCTCTCACCTTTTCCGTGCTTTTCCTGACTATCCTACGCACAAAAGCCAACTTCTTATTTGCCGCACCTATCACTCGTCTTATGTGGGTGTCCCAAGACAGGTCACGATTCAAGGTTACCCCGAGGTATTTCACGGATTCCGAAACAGGAATGATCTCACCATCTATCAAGTAGGTAAACACGGACGATGGGCTTCTAGATTTCCAAAAGTTTAGAACGTTAGTCTTTTTCTGATTGATTTCTAGCTGCCATTCCTTGCACCAAACAGATAACGCATCCAGATCATCCTGAAGCTGACGATGGTCGCTAGGACCACTAATTTCTCTATAGACTACGGTATCATCCACAAAAAGCCTGATATTACTTTTTACAACTGAGCTGATGTCGTTTATATAAAGCAAGAAAAGCATAGGTCCGATCACACTACCCTGCGGAACTCCAGAGACTACATCTGCCACACTCGAGGACTTACCATCGATGACTACTTTTTGTTTTCTATTCCTAAGGAAAGCGCGAACCCAGTTAATGACTTTAACATTAACGCCAAGATTTCCCAATTTTAATAACAACTTACGGTGGGGAACCTTGTCAAAAGCTTTTCTAAAATCAAGGAACACTGCATCGACCTGCTTATTATTTTCGCCGCATGATAAAACATCATTCACAAACAGACCGAGGTGGGTGTCACAGGATCTACCTTTTCTGAAGCCATGTTGACAGCTGACTAAGAGCGATCTACTATCAAGATAACGCATTGTGTTGCTAACAATAATGTGCTCCAAAATCTTACATGATAATGATGTCAGAGAAATCGGCCTATAATTTTCGGGGTTTTCTTTGTCACCTCCCTTATGAATGGGTGTGACGTGTGCTAGTTTCCAATCATCAGGAACCTCACAGAGGGTAAGAGATTTCTCGAAAACTATCCGAAGGAAGGGAGCTATATCTTCTGCTAGTTCTTTTAATACACGCGCGGGAATTCCTTCCGGTCCAGGATTTTTGTTGGGCTTTATCGCACTCAGTTGCTTCGCTATTCCTGCCTCAGAGATTTTAATATTATCCATCCGAGTACATCCATCGGGAATAAGATTGTCTTTAAGTATATTTCCACCTGCCGTGAACGCCTTCGCGAAGTAAACGTTTAGTAGATTAGCTTTATCCTCCCCATCGTGAAGGATGTCTCCGGAATCACATCGCAGGGAGGGTATTGAAGAACCCACTCCCTTGACTTCTCTTACGTAGGACCAGAACGCTTTTGGATCCTCCATCAATTTTGTATTTAATACCTCATTCCGGAAGGTGTTAAATGCGTTACGCATGGTTTTTCTCGCTAGTACGCGGGCACTGTTATACTCATGGACTATAGCTGTGCGATACTCATCGGAAGCGGTGGTAGGTATGTTTTTCAATTTTGCGTGGCTACGCCTCTGTCGTCTTAAGGCAATCCTGACTTCCTTATTAAACCAACGAGGTTCTTTCTTATCAGATTTTAACTTACTGGGGATAAATCTATTGATACCTCTTCCTAGTATATCCTTAAATAATAACCATGATGGCTCCATACCTAATCGTTCTGTCTTTTCACGATAACTGACAAAGGTACTTTTGAGATGTAAGCTGAAACTTTTAAAGTCGGCCTTGGCGAAAGCGTATACATTCCGAAGAGGCTTAGGATGTCTTTTGAGCTTTAATTCGCACTCCGCATACACAGCTCGATGGTCGCTAAGTCCCTCCTCTGTGGATACCTTAGTTATCCTATGCGGAATGTTAGAAGCAAGCAAGTCGAGAACATTGCCCGAACGCGTGGCTTTTTGTACCATCTGGTTTAAGGAATATTCATGAAACGTGTCCATTAAGGCTTCACACGATTCGCGTTCTTTACCTCCCGTAACGAAACATAGGTTTTCCCAATCGATTGACGGTAAGTTAAAATCGCCTCCAATTATCACGTAACCGTCGTTCATAATAGATCTAAGCTCGGCTAATTGCCTCTCTAAACTTAAAATATAATCAAATTTGGCATTAGGTGGTCTGTAAAATGAGCATAAATATATCTTTTTCGAATTATCCTTACCTAGGCGGCACCACACGCTCTCGGTCGTTTCATCGATAATAGGGATCTGACAACTATCGTACTTTTCACTTACTGCCAAAAATACTCCGCCACCTATTTTATTGGCGCGGTCTTTTCTGTATACTCTATAGCTTTTCGGAAAAATTTCTTGGCTAGCGATATCTTCAGTGAGCCAACTTTCCATAATTATAATTACATCCGCATGCATCGTGCGAATTACGTGTTCGAGTTTGGCAGACTTCCTACGAATGCTGCGGCAGTTTAAAACTATAATATTTAATTTCTCGTTATCGCCCGAAGCATTAACTGCTCTATTACGGCTTTCGCAGGTGGACTCTCTCACTTTGCGACCAGAAACTGTATTACACTCGATGCCCCTATGAAATCTCCTAATACGCCTACACCCTACCCTACTCTCTAATCTAAAAAAGGCCTAACATGGTCGAAGATCCTACACGCTACACTCTGTGAAGCCTCGGTCGTGTAATGAACTCCAGAGCCGTTTAGGGGTACCCTACACGATCGGAGAACCGGCCAGAGATCAACGAAGTCGACTCCCATGCCCACACAGAAATTCCATAACCTTTGGTTTAGCCCCGCCACGCGGCTCCAAACCTCCGAACCACAGTCAATCCGCGGGACAATACTACAAATGGTGAGCCGCACATCAGAACCCGACTCCTCTCGGACACGAGTGACCTCGGCGACCAAGTCCTCAAAAGAACTTAGAATCTCCTCGGACCTGCGCTTCGAGGCGTCGTTAGTCCCATCATGGACCACCATCCGCAGCCTAGAGCAACCCGTTGACTCCACCGACTCCCGTACCGCCCTCGTCACTTGGGGGACCGTTCCTCCTGGTATACACCTGGAGAACACCCGCTCAGCCACTCCCTCCCGGAGGGCCCGAGTTAGCAAGGGAGCCATAACACGCCGGACATTAGAACTACCTATTACTAGGAGCCCTCCTTTCCCACCCCGACTTCCCATAGATCCAGCCTCCGCCAAAGAGACGGGAGCGGATGCGAGAGCATCGGCCGAAGTGTCGTCCTCCGACAACGCCGCGAACCGATTGCAAACTGGAAGAGGGTCTGCCGAGGCATTCCCAGCTCCCAGCCTTCGCAGGAGCACCCCACGATCCCCCCGGTTGGAGATACCACTCTCCAATCGTTGGGTTTCAGGATTGTAGCGACCCCAGCCCCCGAAGAGGTCCCACAAACACCCTCGATCACACCACCGACTTTCGCACTCGAGCGCACCCGAGTCGCCATCATGGCGCGGTGAGTTCTCGGGGATGGATGCGTTCTCCCAACACGAACAAGGGCCGACTCCGCTCTTGCCACCCTCCGACGGAAGTCCGTAACCTCTCTTACCAGCTCCGTGATTCGAGACCTCATTCCCTCGAAATCAGCGTCGCATAGAAAGAAGGAAACTGGAATCTTAGGTGAAGCCATCCTAAACACTAATCTGTACTAGCTACGAATTAAATTAAACTTCAAGCTAAGGTTATACTAAGTGACTAACTAATTCGTGGACTTAAGGTCTACGCTGGAGAGGAACGCAGGTAAAAAGTGAAAGGGAAGCGCTGACTCACCGCACAAATAACGTTAGCGAACAGGCAAGATAGAAACACAAGCAAGCGTTAAAACAATTTAAATTAGTACACCAACAGCGATAATCAAGTTAAAACAAGTTAAGTTAGTACACAAACAGCGTAGAGTTCTTACAAAAACAATTACTACCTGAATATGAGTTTTTTTTAAAGCAAGTGCTAGAAAAATACTACTGAAAAATGACGATATAGGGATTAAGAGATACTACAATAAACAATATAAATAAATGTTAGTTCTACTTATCAGTACGGTTACTTCGACTCTACTTCTACTGCTACACAACGATACAGCTACGGAAGGACAGCTGCTACAGCTACTCTACAGCTACTGCTATTAAAGCGCCGGTCACCCGCAGGTCAGAAGCTCTCGCAGGAGGAAGTGAAAGGAACGTCCTTACCCTTCGACAGCCAGGCACTCCATGGAGAGTCATGGAGAGTATTTCGATAGTTATGGTCTACCGCCATTGATTCCGGAGCATAGAATATTTTTGCAGAGGAATTGTCGAGTGTGGTCGTACAATACGCTAAAATTACAAGGACTCATTTCACTTGAGTGCGGGAAATATTGTGCCATGTATTTATATTTTAGATCGAGTGGATAGAGTATGCAGTATTTTTTGAATCAATTTCATCCGAGAGATAGAGCTTGCAATGATATCATGGTGGAGCGAATATACTCTCGGATATTTCCAAAATTCAAGCAACGCTGCAATCTTTCATCGCCTCAACGTTGCTGGGCAAAGAGAAAGGAAACCCTTTCATAAGAACGGGGAGTACATTGACCGTAAGGGTTATTTCCAAACATGACCGCGTCGTTCCCTCCCTCCCAACCAACTTTCTAAGGACGCTTTTCCAACTCCCGAGTGAGAGGTCATTTTCTCATCGCTCGTCATAGAGAGCAGACCAAATCACCTTCGGGGGGAAGCAAGGCATTCTTTCTTGGGGGACCAAGGCCTTTTCCGAGTGTGTTATGTTCTCAACAACAGCCGGACGAAGATGGTGAGCGTGGCGATAAATCCGGACCTGGATTGTGACGTCTGCATCACAATTTCGGGAGGGTCAACCTGTAGCAGCGTTTGCATGTCGCCGGATGAATGGGGCGCCTTTTTAAGTGAGAGGGACCGGATAAACGATTACCTTTCTGAGAAGATCAACGAGATTCAGTCGCCGATCACTTTGGGGCCGTTCATGAATTTGCGGATTGAGAAAATACAGACAAGAAGACTGGTCATTCTTAGCCCTGGAAATGTGATGCCTCCCGAACCAAGAGGCACGGGGTCGGTATACTTTTGCCTGCCCACATCTACATCTACATATTACCCTGCAAGTCATCTTGGCGGTGGATGGCAGGGGGTGCCGCGCACCAAGTTCCTTACTAATTATTATTCACTTATCTATTGTGGTCACGTATTCTCCTAGGGTAAAATGACTCCTTATACCTTTGGAGTGGAATTTTAAAATTAGACGATTGTGTGGTTGGCGATTATAAGGAGACAATCATGGAAGCCATTCGTATGTGACTATTTTAAGAAATGTTACCAAGTGGTGAAGTGTAAATTAGAAATTGGAAATAAAAGAAATACATTAGAAGAAGTGAGGCGAGTGCTTACGAGTTTAAATGTGGATGAGATGAAATTCGAAAAGAACCCATTTATAGATTATAAACTGTTATTAAATGAAATAAGTGTTATGCAATGTGACATTATTTACCGTATGGTTTCATATTCATGAAATGTTTCGAAAATAAATATGTGAAAAAAATGAAATTAAAATGCACTCTTTATTATGTATTCCTATAATCTTAAACCCTTAAAAATATCGTTACCCTCGTATTGTTTTCATTAAGTCGTACTACGGAGTAAGTAAGTTGTGAATATTCATAATCCCCACAATAGTCCAAATCAAACATGTTATCACTTATCGATGATGCGTTTCTCTTCAGTTGAAATCTGTTATTTTCCTATTAATTTTATCTTACCATGGTGTTATTCCAAAACGGCCTTCTCGGTAATACGTAATTATATAGTTCCATTTTCAACTCGCGATGGCGCTTATCCAATATGGCACACTAAGATACGTATTCATTTAGTTCCGTTTTCAACCTGACGGTGGCGCTATTCCAAAATGACCACCGTAATTCAAATTTTCATCTAAAGCTGGCGCTGCAAACAAATGACGATAGAGGACCTCTCCCACTTCTAGGACGGCGCCGTAATGTCTAGACACCCCACCCCACTAACACCACACCTGTCAATCATCACACCTTTTCCACCCCCCTCCCCCTTTTGGTCTAGAACTGGTCACCCCTAATTAACACCAATCCCCTCCTCCATAATCCTAAAAACACCACTTACCCCTCCCCCTCTTGGTCCAGGTTATCCGTAATTGGAAATGCCTACGGGCAATACACACAAAATCCAAAATGGCCGCCATAAAGTTCAGAATATTATTTCTATAGATACTTACCCCACCCCACAACCTCCAGAGTAGCGCCATTATGTCCGGACACCCCCATCCCACTAACATACACCTGTCAATCAACTCCCCCCCTCCCCACTCATTAACAAGATAATCTCACTAATTAGTGATAATGATCTTATCTCTGTTAATTACCCCACCCCCTAGACTCCCCGCTACGGTTCAGGGTGGGTTATATACTACTCGGAAGGCTGTGCTAATGATTTACTTTTCGAATTACCCCATTTTCCTAAGTTCTGAACCTAATGGATAATTTATTTCAAAAAATGATTGAGTCTTGAAATTTATTTCAATGTTTTGCTTCTTAGACATTGCCACACAATTAGAGCATAATAAAGTAACGCATTTTCACTTCCTATCAACAAAACTCCCACACATTTTTAAAACTGTACTTTTTTGTTTTCTTTGTGTCTGAAATTCTATTGGCTGTATTTTATGAATACTATAAATAGAAAAGTAAGTGAAACTTACAGTTGAATAGTTTGAACTGGACTGAGGGGGCAGGTCTTGATTGAAACTAATAGATATCGAAAAATACTGTAAAGGCAGTGTGCGGGAGATTAATTTGTTAGATGTACGTAGCAACAGTTCTTCACAGGCACAATCACCTTAACAAATTGTGCTATTTTTAAAACAGATTCTTCCAAACTAGAGAAAGGAGAGGAATTAGAAAATTCACAACGCACCCTAACTATGTGAAAATCCACACCGGACTGGCTTCTTATGTCTTATCCTTGGCCAAGGGCCCGGAATAAAAACTACTTTTTCATAGAAAGTATGTTTACCCTCTCTGTAAGCAAAATATTGGTCGTGAATTCATAGCTGTTGGCTCGTTGATTAACATTTTCAACCATATCTCTCAGATAATGACTATGGCTGAATTGAGAGTAAGTGCTATCGAGGAAAACAGGCCCCTTAAGATGAATGCAAGATTCTTATTGTTCAATTCATAGAAGGCCGGCGTCCAGAGGAGGGTAAAATAATCGAGTTGAGTTTATTGGATGGCAAGAGACGGGTCATATCTCGCCGCCAAATTTCGTAAATACGCATCGAAAAGGATGAGGAGCCGCCTCTGGAGAGGGGCCGCTCCTGGCGATGGGACGCCCCCGGCGAGGGGCCGCCCCGGGCGAGGGGCCGCCCCGGGCGAGGGGCCGCCCCTTGCGAGGGGCCGCCCCGGGCGAGGGGCCGCCCCGGGCGAGGGGCCGCCCCGGGCGAGGGGCCACCCTGGGCGAGGGGCCGCCCTGGGCGAGGGGTCGCCTAGACGGGTGCCCCTATGCCTATGACCGGCTCTGGCGATTGCAACACTCTCGTAATGAGTGATAAAAACTTTTAAAAAGTTGGTATTTATGCAAAATTTGAAGAAATACGATCGATAAGCAACATTATACGATAAGAATCTTCATTTATTTCCTTAGAGAATAGTACAAGCTTCGCTCCGATATTTCAATTCTAAGATATTTTAATGTGCAAGAGAAAATTACCATACACTATTGATTTCAGAATTCCAATGTAAATGAAATGTGAAGGATAACTCCTGGAATCGAGGCCGGGACTTTCAATCTTTGCAACAAAAACTATCCTCAGGTGGTCGGCTTCAGTAGCAGGAGATTTCCACCAAGTGTCATCAAATTAGTTCACAAAAGTTAATTGGGGGACAGACAGACTGACAGACGGACAGACAGACACAACGGCGAAACTAGAAGCCTATTTTCATTCTGAAAAACAGCCTAAAATTACAAAAAATGGAATGTGTGCAGAATATAGACTTTAACCCCCCTGTACTCGCGCGGGATAGATTTCTACCCCAACCCTCACATTTTATGATGGTTTCCTTCACGTTCGTTTTTGGTGTCTCCTTCAGTAGCTGGAATCACACATGTGCGGAAGGCTTCTAGGCAAAAATTTCCATTGTTGTGCTTACCGTTTTTGAGTAATGACGCTTTTTCTTATACGGCGCACGACGATTTGAGACGAACATCAGTTATATATGTTTTTGTATGGAAAATATTGTTGCTGATTCGGTGTATTAGTTTTTAATGTAACAATTGATAGTTTTTTCAAGTTTCTGTTCCTCACTCAACAAATTTAAACCGATACCTATAATTTCTGAGTTGAGGAAAAACACTTATGCTCTTTTCACTTTCTCTCTCCATATGCAATGTTATAGATAGTAAATACTTAAATTTTTATATGCTAATTGTCTCACATTAATAAATTCATACTTTGTGGTTGTATATGGGACATCTGAAAAATATTCTGAGATATTTGAGGAAAATTATGGTACGAGAAAATAGATATGTATGAAACATCTGAGAAAATGAGGACTCTTTTGAAAAATAGTAAAATTATTACAATTGTACTTTTATAAACTATTATGTATTTATTATATATTTATATTGGGAAGTAATTGTCTATTACCCATTTTCACCAAATTTATTTTTTATTCTGTTTTCACATGCCAAAACTGTTTGCTATTTTTGATAATATAGAAATATTTACTTTTTTTTCAATTTTTATTTTAAAATAATATTATTAAATGTTATTAAAAAGATTTCTGTGTTCCTGTTAAATTATATTTATATTTGTCATTTTTTTTGACGAATGTACTACATTTAGCATGCATTTTCAATGTAATTCACATGGGGTTAAAATCTACCCCGCGCGAGTACTCGTGTTTGAAAAACCCGCGCGAATTCTGGAAGGTTAAAATTATTAATAAGGTAATGGTAAAACTAAAAAATAAAAAATATATAAAAGAAAGAAATAACTTTTAAAATATAAACTTTTCAAATGCACTAAAAGCGAAAAGTAAATATTTTTATACACCTCAACAATTCTTTAAAATATATAACACCATGGCATTAATTCCACAGTGATCCAGCATTCCAAAGAAGAACCTAAGGGGCCAACGATTGGTTTTTCTGGCAGTTGTGTATGTGTGGCATTACTGATCGAAAGAATCAGTCCCGCCTTTGGTTTCATTGTAGCTTATAATAACTTCTGGTTTTCCTGATTCTGCATGAATTGAATCATCATAATGTAATGTCGACAGCAAAAGAACTACTTTATGGGGCTTTGGAGTGTATGACACAAGTGTTTTGTTGTAATCAAAACAAAATAAGGAAGACCCAACACTTTTTTGGGCCACGAAACTGGCAGGTATTTCTTTTTTATTATTTCTGATAGTTCCTACCATGGTCAAACCATATTTATTTAGCTTTCTATCAAAAAGTCCAACTGAGGAAAACCAATTATCAACAGTGATATTACGATTTGTGCAATGGATTGGTTTTGATAACTCTCTCACATAAAATTCTGGTACTGACTCATTACTTTCAGTAGTGACCTTACCCACATAAGGAATTGCATTTACCATATAAAATGTCTTCGCATTATTCAGGCTCACGATCGTCATCCCATATTTATCTGGTTTCGAAAGTATATACATTCTGAAAGCACAGCATCCCCTGTAGTTCAAATCCTGCTCATCAATAGCCAAATATTCAAAAGGAGAATACAATTCCTGAAACTTAGCAATAAATATTGACCAAATGTCACGGATGGGAGCGAGCTTGTCATGCTGTCGCCGTTCTTGGCGAGTGTTCTGTCGTCAAAGCGCATCACACTGGCTAAATACAGAAAACGATGCTGTGACATTGTTGATCTGAATAAAGAATTTCCCTTTCTCGGACAACAGAAATCTTCAACATTGACTTATTAACACCAACAATGTACAATAGTCCAATGAATGACTGCATTTCTACCTGATCCGTAAAGCCATGATAGCTCTGGAGAATATTACAACCCCTCCTTCTTCTATATATTTCCTCATTTGTATGTATCAATATGAGGGACATTATTTCGGGAGTTAGTAGCAAATTCCATACTTTAAGTGGGCCAGAGTAAGTTATTGTGGCAGCAACTCCTTTGGGGCCAGGTAGGTGAGTAATAATGTTTTTTTTCTTACCTCGACCTCTTTTTGAAGGGACATCTACAATACATTTGAACTGGTTCTTTCCCCTCAACATAGCGGTCTTTTTCTTTTTCAAGGGTTGTTCAATTTCTACCTTTTCTTCCTCCACATCTTCTTCCGTGTCTGAGCAATCCTGATAGTTGTCAAAACGGGGCTCTTCACTCTCGATTTCACTATCTTCTCCACCAAATATTTCAGGGGTTTCCTTTTCATCTTCATCCAACTCGAAGAGGGCTCTTCGAATCTCTTCAGGATTAGTATAATGAGGCTCAGTTTGGTTGACAATCGAAGTCATAATGCTAAAATAATATAGAGATGTATTTTCCTGAAAAGTTCCGTCAAGGAAGTGATTAATTTATCTGAACTGACGAAAAGTGTTAAAAAGTGTATTACTCACTGACTGGATAATTGCACTCAATCCAGCACACTGGGATCTCCCAGACCCCAAATGATATTCAGCTCCTCTCAGCGCAGCATCCAGACTTCTACTGGCCTGGCTGTGGATCTCGATTTACAGAGAGATAGTTACATTTTATTTACATAAGGGCACAGCGCAATCACAACATTGAACCTCAGAAATGAAACCAAGTTAAAGAACGGTGGGGTCTGAGAGACCCCAGTGTGCTGTTGCAGGGTTAAATATATATTTATATATAGTCAAGTGCAGTGGTTCCAAAAGTGTGATCCATGAATCACAAGGGATCCGTAAGGGTTCCTCAAGGGATTCGTAAACAAATTTTCCTGATGACGGATACAAGTGCACGGTACCATAAAGGATGAAGATGTCCCGAAACAAACTGGTAAAAAGTTATTGCCTAAATAATTTTTAATGAATGGCCTTCCTAGGATGCTCACAATATCAACATTTCATTAGTTTAAATAAAAGGCTAATGGTTTATATGGACAAGGCTTATGAGCGGCAGTAGTTCACAACTTCTAGAAGTTTCTCAATTGTCTCTTTATTAAAAGCCCATAAATAATCTGTACTGTAACCATCACTATTTATTTTAGTTTCAATCATACCTCTAAATACAGATTGCAGAGCCTTATGTTAGATTTAGTACTAAAATCTGCGACAGAAATAAACGAAATACAACAGTCGAATAACAGGAAGTGCTGGCATGCGGTTTGGGTGAAAACATTTTCATTAGCTGCGTTCTAGCTTATCATCACCCGGCAGTGGCTTCCAGTGAAACGAATGCCACAATCACTTAAATCTGTTTCAATGAAACAGTTAACATTGTGAGTTTCTAAAAATATAGAAGCATTAATTCCACATTATTTAAAACCCATTGTGAGGAAATTGTGAGTGAGAACAGGACGCTGTTGATGCACACAGAAGTGAAATGGGTGTCAGTATGATAGGTTCTATTAAGAATTTTTAAACTTAGCAACGAAATGACAGTGTTATTTATTTATCGTCCATTTCATCTCTCTAGTCTGCTAACATTATATATATTATGGCTGCAGAAGCTAGCATACTTGGCAGATGGTTTTACAAAGCTCATTTAAGGTGAATAGAAGCTACTGTAATACTGTAAATATATGCTCCTTTTATAGACCACCAAATGTGAGAGTGAAAACAATTAAATATCTGGGGAAACAGTGGCAAAAATAAGTTAGTTTAATAAAGATAAAGCCATTATAATCGAGGGCGATTTTAATCACCCGTCAATTGATTGGAGGCATAATTGCTTTTATCCAGGTGGTAGAGAGCGGGAATCTTGCGAGGCTTTACTTGAAACATTCGGTAAACACTCATTGTATCAGTTAAAGAGATTTCCTACGAGATTAAATAATATATTAGATTTATTGGCTACGTTACGCCCATCCATAAGGGTATCGACAAAGAGAACCCCGAAAATTATAAGCCGATTTCCTTAACTTCATTATCGCGCAAAATACTTAAGCACATGGTCTTTAGCTCTGTAATACGCTATTTATATAGTCACTCATTGCTTATCGGATGCCAGCACGGATTCCTCGCTGCGTGAAGACTTAAGAGCCATTTAAGCATGGTGCAAAGAATAGAAAATTGAAATTAACTGCGGTAAATGTGCTGCAGTTACGATCTGGAAAAGTAAGAAGAAAGAAGTAGGTTTCGAGTATAAAATAGATGGAATAAACATTGAGTATATAAAAAATTAATTATTTTTCGAAATCTTTCGTGGGACATGCACATTCGTCGAGTTATAGGCACGGCCAATAAAAAATGGATTTCATAGGTAGAATATTACAGAACACTACAGAAAAAGTACGTGAAAAATGTTGCTTATCACTGGTCAGACCACAAGTGGACTATGTCTCAAGCATGGGATCCGAACGAGAAGGGACACATAATTCAATTAGAAATAGTACAGCGCAGAGCAGTCCGATTCGTAAAGCAAAAGTGCGAACATAAGGAAAGCGTCACTTCATTATTGAGAGATTTGAACTCGGTACCACTGGAGGATCGTAGATTGAACTCAAGGTTGCGGCTTCTGGAGAAACATAGATCGGAATTTCTAAAAGACGAGGCTGTAGGAGTAATTGAAGCACCAACTTATATAAGTAGAAACGACCGTGACGACAAGATACGTGAGATCGATTTTAAGACGGAGCGTTATCTAGACTCGTTCTTTCGGGGGCAATACGAGATCACAATAGAAAATTTAAACCTACGATAGAAAATCTTTAGGTTGATTTTGGTACACTGCACCCCCTGCCACCCACCAATTCGGTGAATTGCAGGGTAACATGTAGATGTAGATGAAATTGTACCTCACCATGCAAGGCAAAAGTTCTACAATTTTCTCCGCAACTGATAATATATTCGATTTTACGAATATTTCCTGGCTGAATGCGTGAAGGAGAATTTTGAGTGTTCTGGAGTGCTTCTGGACGAGGAAAAGTGCACATTAGTTTGCAATTTCCCCAGTGACGTTGTCCAGCATATGTGTTCAATTTAAGTTGCACTTTTTGGAGTATTATGCACCGACTTTCGATGTTATCATTTGGGTTGGAAAACCATTTTTGTTGTTAAGTAAACCAGACCGTTTTTCTGTGACTGCTTATGAGAGTCTTATAGACATAACAGCGAATTTTGAACTGAAGAAAAGATATAACGAAATATTCACACATGAATATCCAAATTTATCCAAAACTGCTGTTTTCAAACTTCTGTCCTTCTCAACTGCGCATATCGTATATGTGAGACTGCATTTCCTATATTCACTGCCACCAATAATAAGTACCACAATTGAGTTCATGCCGCATAACATGCCAGAATTTAGCTCTCTGGAATTATCCCCAACATTCGACGCCTTCGCGACGAGAAAAAAACTGAAACACTAATATCACTGACCTTAGACATGTAATATTCCTCGATTTATTTGTAAATCTCGTTTGCATTTCATTTTGCAAGAGGATCCTCGAAATGTTTTCTGGGAGTAAAATCTCAGTTGGATTAGTGATGAGGAAAGTAACGTTAAGCAGATAAATTCCAAATTAGGAATGCTCCTGGAATTAACGGACGAGATTTTGTCCTTCATCTCGAGGCTGGATCATGCTAAACCATATTGTCTTTTTATCGTATTATAATCCTGTATATATCCCGGCATTTCCCATGTGGTTACTTTTAGATTTTGAAATTATTACAAGTCGTGAAAACTTATCGACAATGTATACTCGAAAAAATGACACGAAGAGTTCTCTTAGCGAAAAAAAGTGTCTATGCTCATATCGGTAGCGCCACAAAACAAAATATGAAGCGAATAACTATGGCATACTCTATAAAAGGAGGTTTCTCGGAATAAAGTCACTTTGGTTATCTATTAGTTGCGCCCGTTATGCGGTTTATTTAAAAAATATATATTCCGTTGAATCCTCTAAAATTTCTCCAAATGGAAACGATTACCTATTTAGCCATTAGATTCTTTTGTGAATCAATAGACGGGGACATTAAAAGCGACCAAAACTCACATATAATTACAAACTACTTTTGTGAGTCAAAGCTGTAAGGAGGACAGAGACAGCTACTGCAGAGAATGCGGGAAAAAGGAGAGAAAGGGAGAGAGTGGGAGGAGGGAAGAACGGGGAGGAGGGAAGAAGGGGGTGGATGGAAGGAGGGGGAGTAGGGAAGGAGAACCGAAGAAAGGGGAGGAGGGTATAAGGGGGGAGGGAAGAAGGGGGAGGAGGGAAGGAAGGGGGAGGGAAGGAGGAGGGAATGTGGGGGAGGAGGGAAGGAGGAGGGAAGGAGGAGGGAAGGGGGAGGGAAGGAGGAGGAGGAATGAAGAAGGGGGAGGAGAGAAGGAGGAGGGAAAAGGAGAAAAATGGAAGGAGGGAAGGGAGATAGGAGTGTGCAGGAAACTGAAAATAGGAGAGGAGGTGATTTCGCTCTCCACCTCATAGCATGGATGTAATATAAGGAATCCTGAGATCCACTCCGGCATGGAGAGATTCGCTCGAGGAGAGGTTTTGAGCATTAAGCGAAGGAAGCAATTACTCCGCTGGGTCGTTTGGGAGCAGCGAGTTGTGTAGTATAGCTCCATTCCTCCCACCCACCCTTCCTTTTCTCCAAGTCTTTGCTGCCACTTCATTAAAGGTTCTGGGAGAAGCGGAATAAGGGAGGGAAGTGGGAGTGAGAGGGAGAAAAGGGAGGAAGGGAGAGTGGACTGCTTATGTGGGAACATTGAAAAGAATCGGTTAAAGGGAAACTAATTTCAAAGTTGTTATATGTAACATCGTAGTTGGTCTTAGGATTTGATATTCTGTAAAACAACGAGAGCTGATTGAAGAAACATTATTTCTTTAGAAATTGACAAGAGAGAACTTGCTGAATTGTCGCCGATCTCCATCTTTCTCTACCTTCCTCTTTCCCTTTCCGTCTCTCTCTCTTCCTCCGCCTCTCCTACCACCATCTTTCTCTTCCTCCCCATCTTCCCTCTCTCTCTCTTCACTCATTCTCTTCCCTCTCTCATTATCATTCTCCCTCCCTCTTTCCCATCCTTACAAGCTCTCTACCACCCTCTCATTTTTCTCCCCCTCTTCTTCTCATTCTCTCTCCACCCCTCCTACTCATTCTCTCTCTCCCTCTTCTTCTCATTCTCTCTCCTGTCTCTTTCTCATTCTCCCTCCCCTCTCCTTCTCAATCTCTCTCCCTCTCTCCTTCTCAATCTCTCTCCCTCTCTCCTTCTCAATCTCTCTCTCCCTCTCTCCTCCACGTCAGAAAATACACGAAGTCAGCATATGTACGTATGATTTTGTGCGCAAAAGCTATTTAATGGCAGTTGTGTACTTAAGAAAATAGATAAATTTGAATAAAATAGTAAGCATTATGTGGGGAGAAAAGGTGCCGATTACATTTGTTGGGTCATTTCCACTTGTGACAGCGGATGTCATGTTTGATTTAGCGAGGATGGCTCGCATTAAATTGATACTTTCACTTGAATTCAATAATCGCAAACTTCGCCGACATTTACTCTATTAATTTAATCAAAAATTTTGAAGGAGTATCTTGATTTTTTCCTTTCAGCTCATTTCGTCATCATTGGAAACAGAATGATGAGACGGAATTAGAGATGGACATCTGGATCAACGGAAAGTGAATGAAGGGGAGAGAGAGAGGACATTTTTTTTATCGAAGGAGCCCAGAGCGACCTGCGTCATAGCTCTCGGGCCATCGAGAGGAAAAATTCGAGAAGAAATAATTCATCTCCACCATCGTACTAGCGAAGCAATTGAGCCGTGAATGAGGCATCGAAAAGACAAGAGTGAATGAGATTGCAATCCCGACTGAAATTGCTCGCTTTCCTGAAAGATCAATCTTTCTGAGGGAGCGAATGTACCACAATGAGAGCGGAATGAATTGCAACGTTCTCCCAGAAGTTAATTCACTTCCACCTTGCCATCAACGAACTCCGCTCGCCCTTCGGCGCAAGTCATCCAAAGAAGCGTCCTCGTGAGGAATGTTACGTGGATATGAGTGCAGTGGGACGACCTCGAACAAACGAGTTCGATTCGGCGCCACCCACCACTATTGAACTTTCACGATCGCTTTCAGGAGGAGGAGGGAGAGTGGAAGGGAGAGAGGAAATGGGTGGGGAGGGGAGTGGTATGGAGAAGGAGAGGGGAAGATGGGGAGGAGAAATCACTTCGTTTCCTGTGCATTTCCGTTGCTTTTTCTTGCCTCCTAGATGAAGCACTGTGTTTGGACTAATGAAGTTAACGGGAAAGGAGAAATGCGGACAAACGATAGAGAGGTGGAGAATAATAAATGTGGATATAGATTGGGATTTAGAGGGATTCCTCATAGCACTTAGCAGGTATATCTAGAGAAAGTTTCTGGTGGATATTTTTGGCGTATTTATGTTTCACCTTATGAAACGAGAATATTAACACTAACGCAAGCATAAGTGTTATGTTTCCGATTCATTGTGTTTAGTACTTGTTATAAATCTCTCTCCTTCCTCTCCGCCAATCTTAGCTAAGATTTACGAAAGTCTGATGGATACGACAATTTTTGGTTGTTGAGGGGGTTGTTTTGGGGTGGGATGCGATTATATAGCCTCTCCCACTCAAATGTCAACCTCACCTGCACGTGGTGCACCCTGCTTCACAGACGAGGCTCTGGCGTCCGAGTGACTCCCGGGATAAGGAGTCCCCCCTCTACCAAATGCCAACGGCCTATTTAGGGGCGGATGAGAAGGTGGAGGGGTAGGGCACCCTCTTGCCCTTGGGGTGGGAAACTGCCCCTAAAGGCGGAGGAACTATTTTGATAGTCAACGGCATAGGATGGAGAAGGCAACAGGAAACCACTCCATTAAAGATCCTATTGGATATCCCGAGGGTAGCAACCATGGAAGGTTTTAGAAAGGAATTTGTTACTGATCATGGTATTCGGAACCCAAGATCCGGCAGGGGATGTAGCAGGGCTTCTCAGGTCGTTATCCAACGAAATCCCTGTCAAAACGTCAAAATAGGTACTTGGAACGTCAGAACATTACTAAAAATAGGTAAATTAGAAGAAATAAAGAAAGAAATGGAGAAAAATGAGATTGATATCTTAGGTTTATGTGAAACAAGGTGGCAAGAGAAAGGAGATTTTTACAGTGATAAATTTAGAATAATTCATAGTGGAGGAGAAAAGAGAGGAAGGAATGGAATAGCAGTCATTATTAGTAAGAAATGGGCAAACAGTGTTTGCAATACATATCACATAAATGATAGGTTGTTGATGGTAAGAATGAGCACCGTGCCAACGGATACAGTGATAATACAAGCGTATTTCCCAACAAGTAGTGCAGAAGAAGGAGAAGTAGAAAAGGTGTATGAAGAAATAGAAGAACTTATAAAGATGACAAAAGATAAAGATAATGTAATAATAATGGGAGACTTTAATGCTGTGATTGGATTTAGTCGAAATAGTAGAATGGTAGGAAAATTTGGTTTAGGTGAAACAAATGAAAGGGGAGAAAGATTAATTGAGTTTTGTGAACAGAATGAGATGATGGTATCAAACACTTTCTTTGAAGTTCCCAAAAGAAGAAGATACACATGGGAGGCGCCAGACAAAAGAAGGTTTCAAATAGATTATATTTTAGTAAAAAGAAGATATATGAACCAGGTAAAATCGTGTTATAGTTACCCAGGTCCAGATGTAGAGAGTGACCACAAGCTAGTCATGGCAAAATGCAATATTAGGTTTAAGAAAATAAAGAGAACAGTTAAAAAGAACTGGCATCTACAGGGACTGAAAGAGTTACCAACGGCTAAGAATTACCAAGAAAAAACAAATGAGTTGATGAGAAATTATGAAGGACAACTTAGTTGGGAGGAATTTAAAAAAGGGGTTATTAAAGCTACAGAGGAAGTTATTGGAAAGAGAAAATTGGAGCCTAGAAAACCTTGGATGACTGAGGAGATACTGATTTTAATTGAAGAAAGGAACAAGTTGAGGAAGAATGGAAATGATGAAACTTATAAAAAAGTTAAGAATGAGATTATTAACAAATGCAGAGAAGAAAAAGAGAGATGGACCAAAGAGATAGTGAAGGAAATTGAGGAAGATACAAAGGGAGGAAGGCAAGACAAAGCATACTTCAAAATTAAAACTCTCCAGTACAAACCAAGAACTAAATTGGCAATAGTTAAGGATAAGGAAGGAAATATGTTATGGGAAAATGAAAAAGTATGTGCTCGGTGGAAAGAATACATAGAAGAATTATATAGTGGAAGAGATGTTGGAGATGGATGTAGATTTATTGAAAATGAAGAGGAAATAAGAAATGACGAGCTAGGCCCAACAATAACCAAAGAAGAGTTTTATAAAGCTATTAATAATCTTAATTCAGGCAAGGCAACAGGCGTTGATGGTATACCTGCAGAACTTTTGAAGAACTTAGGGGAGGAAGCAAAAGAACATTTCTTTAAAATTATAAAAGATTGTTACGAAAAAGGAAAATTACCTGATGACTTTATAAAAAGTAATACTATAAGTTTACCAAAGAAGGGGAATGCAGTGGAGTGTAGTAACTACAGAACAATTTCACTACTTTCGCACGCCTCAAAAGTTTTAATTTATATCGTGAAAAACAGAATAAAAAGGAAAATAGAACATTATATTAGTGAAGATCAATTTGGATTTAGAAGTGGGAGAGGAACGAGAGAAGCTATATTAGCCCTCAGGGTGATAATGGAAAGATGTTTAGAAATGAACAGGACATTATATTTAACGTTTATTGATTTGGAGAAGGCCTTTGATACAGTTAATTGGGAACTGTTGTTTAAGACTATGAAAAAAATAGGTATTGATTGGAGGGACAGAAGATTAATTTTTAAGCTTTATCAAAATCAAACTACAAGAATAAATATAAATGGATTAGAGAGTGAAGCAAAGATAAGGAAAGGAGTAAGACAAGGATGTCCGCTATCTCCATATTTGTTTAATATGTTCATTGAAGAAAGTATAGAAGTTATGAAGGAAAAGACAAAAGGCATAAAAATAAATGGAGTTAGAATACACTGCATTAGATTTGCAGATGACATTGTAATATTCAGCGATTCAAAAAGAGAAATGAATAAAATGCTGAAAGTATTATCGGACACGTTAAAACAGTGGGAATTAAAGATAAATATCAAGAAAACCAAATTGATGGTTATAGGCAAAAGTAATGCAGGGACAATATCAAAGATCAAAATAGACAATCAGGAAATTGAGCAGGTGAAGCAGTTTTGCTACCTAGGTAGTACAATTACTGAAGATAATAGATGTGTACAGGAAGTGAAAAGAAGAATAGCACTTGCAAAGCAGGCTTTTCAATGCAAAAGGAGCCTACTGACAAGCAGTCATATGAATTTGGAAGTAAGGAAATCCTTTGCAAAAGCTTTTGTCTGGAGTACCATACTTTATGGTAGTGAAAGTTGGACGTTAGGAAAGAGGGAGAGGTCCCGTCTGGAAGCGACAGAAATGTGGATATGGAGAAGATTGATAAAGACAAGTTGGACAGAGAGAAAGACAAACCTTGAAGTTTTGGAAGAAGTAAAAGAAGAAAGGAAACTGATCAGAGGAATGGAAGAAAGGAAGGCAAAATTTTTAGGCCATGTGATTAGACATAATGGATTAATTGTGAACATCTTGGAGGGGAAACTTTTAGGGAAGAAAGGAAGAGGCAGACCAAGAAAGAAATACCTAGATGACGTGGAGTCAGTGATGGGAGTTGAGAAATACGAGATGTTGAAGAGAATGGCAGAGGACAGGAGTTCATGGTTGCAGCGACAAGGCTTAGCCTTTAGATCAGCGTTTCCCAACCGGGGTCCACATGGACCCCCAGGGGTCCATAGAAGCTTTGAGGGGGTCCACAAGAAAAAAATTGTATTTCGGGGGTCCATAATATGAGCTAAGGGGTTCATGATAAAATGTTATAAATAAAATAATTTAATGATAATAATAAAATAAACTAATGTGATAGAAAAGTCCAGAAATTCGCAGTTAGAAGATACTCGTATTTTCTGGAACCTTGTTTAGTTGACGGAAAAAAAATTTCTTTCCATAGAAAATTCTTGAAGAAGAAAACATTATTTAGGCACTGACTATTCTAGAACGAGTCAGTCCGTCAGAGGCAGTCATTTCATTCTATAGTGAGTAATCGGCATCGTCGTGGTGAAATCTATTGTTTGTGTTATTGAACGTTATTGTTCTAGTGAACTATATTTCCATTAGTACCTACAAGCATTTCCAACCTTAAATATTTGAGGTTAATAATATTATTATTGTTTTCTGATTACCCATGGCTCATGCAAAGAAGAAAATAAGACAATATTCGACTGAATATCTGTCGTATGGTTTTATTGAATCACCAGAGAATATCACAAAACCAATGTGTCTTATATGTATGATGTACTGATGGCGCTCCTTCCATGGTCGGTAGGTACAGAGGGTTTATCACTCATTTAAAAAATGCATTGCCAAAAGTATTTTACATACATTGCGTGATTCACCGCCAACATCTGGTGGCGAAGAGATTGAGTGGACGTCTTCATGAAGCCTTAACTCTTGTAATAAAAGCTGTCAACCTCATTAAGGCTAATGCTCTTCAAGATCGTCTCTTTCGCAAATTTTGTGATGAAAATGAAGAAGGATTTGACCGTCTTGTACTGCATACAGAGGTGCGATGGTTGTCTAAAGGCAATTGTCTTCGTCGCTTCGTCGTCCTTTGGGACAGTATTGTATCATTTCTAAATGAAAATGAGATTGGAAAACAGTTCGTTGCCATGAAAACAGACATATTTTACCTCTCAGATGTGTTTGAAAAACTGAATTCTCTTAATAAACTGCAGCAAGGACATAATTGTGATTTAATATCTAGCAAAGAAGCCATTAATGCATTTGCGTTTGACCAGTTTCCAAACCTTGCTTCAGTTAGCAGTGATTTAAAAGATGATGATTGTGTTGTGTATGTTGATCATTTAAAAAAGAAAATATGAAGACATGCAAGTTCGGTTCAAGGACCTACTAGAACTAAACATCCCAGATTGGGTGCTGATTTCATTTGAGGTAAATGTTGCTGATGTTAAAATTGATTTACAAGAGGAACTTGTTGAATTGCGGTCTGATGAGACAGTCCGAAGTCTATTCAAAAAAGGAAAGCATGATGTATGGAAGAATAGTGACATTGCATGTAAATATCTGCTTTTATGAAAGAAAGCTAAAATGTATGTCATTGTTTTCCCATCATCTTATCTTGTGGAATCTGGCTTTAGTCGTGTAACACAGTTGTTAACAAAAAATCGTAATCGACTTGATATAGTAAAAAGAGGTGATCTTCGTCTGACTCTCACAAAATTGGAGCCAGATATTAATATGCTAATATCAAAACATCAGCCACAAGGATCTCATTAGTAGGGCCTATTTAATGGGATCCTATTTAATAGCCTTAGGAATAAATTTATATATGTTGTTTGAAATAGTATATTTTTAATTTTTTACTATTTCTGTCATTACAAGTAAAAATATGTTTCAGTTTTATCAATTAAAATTTTCAAAATTTGTAATTTACATTTTTTATATTATATTGGAATTGTTTAATTATTATCTTTTACTAGCCTACAAATAAATATTTAATTTAGGAATATTACATATGCGTATATGGGGGTCCACATACGTAAAGTTAGGACTCAGGGGGTCCACAAGCAAAAAAAGGTTGGGAACCCTTGCTTTAGATGAAGAAGAGGGGCGAGAGAGGTGTGGCAAGAGAGGGGCATGAGAGGAGGGTCAAGAGTGGAGTGGCGGGAGAGGGTTTAGAGAGTAGCGGCGGGAGAGGAGGGGCGGGATAGGAGGAAGGGAGAGATTGGGCAGGAGAGGAGGGGCGGGAAAGGAGGGGTGAGAGAGGGGCGAGAGAGCAGTGGCGGGAGAGGAGGGGCGGAAGAGGAGGGGCAGGAGAGGAGGGGCGGGAAATGAGTGGCGAGAGATAGGCGAAAGAGCAGTGGAGGGAGAGGAGGGGAGGGAGAGGGACAAGAGAAGGGCGAGGGAGGAGGGGAGGGGCGAGAAAATTGCGAGAGGAGGAGCGAGGAAGGGGCGAGAGAGGAGGGACGAAAGAGAAGGGGCGAGAGCGGAGGGGTTAGAGAGGATGGG
Source organism: Tanypteryx hageni (assembly GCA_028673005.1). NCBI lineage: Eukaryota > Metazoa > Arthropoda > Insecta > Odonata > Petaluridae > Tanypteryx > Tanypteryx hageni. The sequence goes on from CM054112.1 coordinate 7,313,486, forward strand.
CGAGAAACGAGGGGCGAGTGAGGAGGGGCGAGAGAGGAAAGTCGAGGGAGGTGTGCTGGAGAGGAGGTGCGGGAGAGGGGCGAGATAGGAGGGGCAGGGGAGGAGAGAGAGAGTAGTGACCAGAGAGGAGGGACGGAAGGGGAGGGACGGGAGAAGAGGGGCGTTAGAGGAGGGGCGAGATAGCGGCGAGAGAAGAGTGGCGGGAGGAGGGCGAAATAAGTGGGGCGGGAGGGGCGAGAGTGGAGGGGCGAGAGAGGGGTGAGAAAGGAGAGGCGAGAGAGGAGAGGCGAGAGAGGTGAAAAAGGAGGGGCGAGATAGGGACGAGAAAAGGGGCGGCGGGTGATGGGCGAGAGAGTGGGGTGGGAGGATGCGAGGGAGGACGGGCTGGAGAGGACGGGTAGGAGGTGTGCGAGAGAGGAGGAGCTGGAGAGTGATGGGACAGAAGGAGAGGCGAGAGAATAGGGGTGAGAGAAGGGCGAGAAAGGAAGGGCGAGAGATGGGCCGAGATAGGAGGGGCTGGAGAAGTGCGAGAGAGGGGGGGCTGGAGATGAGAGGCGAGTGAGGAGGGGCAGCATAGGGAGACAGTGGAGAGGCGGGAGAGAGGTGAGTGATGAGAGGCAAGAGAGGAGGGGCGAGAATGCAGCGAGAGAGGAGGGGTAAGAGAGGGGAGAGAGAGGGGCGAGAGAGGAGGGGCGAGATATGGGTGAGATAGGAGGGGCGACAGAGGAGGTGCGAGAGAGAAGGGCGGTAGAGGAGGTGCGATAGAGGAGGTGCGGGAGAGGGGCGAGAATAGAGGGGGTGGAGGGGGGCGAGTGAGGAGAGGGGCGAGATAGTATGGAGGCGAGAGAGGAGGGGGGCGAGAGAGGAGGGGCGAGAGAGGTGGTGGCGAGAGAGGAGGTGGGCGAGAGACGAGTGGTGGAATAGGGGCGAGAGAGTAGGTCAGGGATAGTAGTGATCGGGGGTATGAAACTCTTATGGGAGAATAAATTCCCAGCTTTTACACGTAGTTCACTATGCTAAGGGGTCCGCGATAGGCGCTGCAGTCGCTGTCAGCTCTCTCTCTCTTTTTCTCCCTCTATTTCTCTCTCTCTCTACCACATCACCACAGTGCCACACGTTCTTTGTATATCGTAATGGAACAGCGGCCATTTTGCTTGATAAAAGTTCGCCATTGCTTATTGAGTGGTTGTCAGTTAGTCTGATTTTGTCAAGTAGATATATAGTAGATATGCATTCATCACTGTTTAAGAAAACGTGACGGAATGAATCTGTTCTGATCTCCAATCAACAGGTAAGTCTTAAAAATATCATATATTTTTGAAAAAAATTCTAACGAAATAGTTCTACAAAGTATTATATGAATGCGTTTTGTGAGAATGCTTTTATATTTCTTAACAGATACCTGCAATGGATAGATCTTCTAGGAAGGAAGTAAAGAAATTTCTCCCGTTTGTTTGTGTGCGAGAAGCATTTTGAGAGGAAATGTTTCTCATTTTTAGGTGTTAAACCTCGCTTACTTCACCTAGCTTTGTCATTCATTGCTCTGGCCGTGAATATGGTACGTGTCAGTTCACAAAATAAGCCGTAATTTTAGATTGAGTAACTGAAATTTCTGTTTAAAACTTCTCGCGGTTATCAGTAGATTATAGTGAGTTTGGAAGTTAAACTGCAACATAGACGCCAGAGGATAAAATTGTGCTTGTAATAGAATGAAATAAGTGTACCATAGCGACGTCTCATTGTTTTAATTTGAAGTATCTTGAATATACAGAAATTGTTAACTTGATTATTTCTTGTTTCTCATTATGCATTTGTTTATAATCCTAGACTTTAAGATAATTCTTTGTTTCAAAACATTTAGAAATATGTATATATTTTTCGATCGAGAAATTGAAATTTCTATATCAAAAGTTTTTCTTGTTATATGATGAATACAAATAGATCTTAAATGGGCTAACTGTAACTGCTGTGATCACGTAAACGTCAGCAAATACAACTGTGCTTAGAGTAAATTATAGATAAAGTGGACATTTTCTTGTGCAATGTGATGTGTTTAATTTAAGAAATGGTAATGTGTTCTTCATAGAAACATTGTTTATGGACCGCAATGGGCCGTAAGCGCATTTGCCTTATTTTACATTTATTGCAACATTTTAAGCATGCCCATTGCCTCCTGCATCAATTTCATTATGTTTAGCAGGTTTAATGATTGACATTCTTAGATATTCATTTTCGTTCTTTTTCCAGGTGCAACAGAAAGAGAATGTTTTCCAGGGCCGAAGATATTACTTTACAAATAGATTTTTGCTTGATCCACAAATTCATTCTTGACGTGAAAGTTTGACGTTTTTCGTCGCCCACGTGAGTTTCCTTTAAATACGTTTCATGCATGAAAGGTATTAACGTTATAAAATTATGTTACAATAATTAATTTTTATATCTTTATTGTATAATATTTATGTAAAAATACCTCGCTGTTATGCAATTTGATAATGACTTTGTACTCTCGCAATGTGTGATATACGGTAATAAATTTGATTTCTTATATGCAATTCTTCATTTATGTCCATTTAATATGTCCGTGCAATTTATATGCGATATGATTATCGTAATGAAACGGGAGGGGAAGGGGGCGAGGGACATCCAGTAATGACGTCACGCTAGCATTCGTTAACACGTAGTTCCAAATTTTCCCGTTGACCCATCGATTGTCGCCCCTCCATGGAAAACCTGGGAATCGTTTTATAGCATTAAGTTTCCGGTCTTTCCGTAGGGGTACTAGTCTTTGGTAGTGATAGACAAGAGGCGAGAGAGGAAACGCGAGAGAGGAGCGAGAGAGGAGAGGCGAGAGAGTGGGGGCGGTACTAGCGAGTGACGAGAGACTGGAGAGGGGAGAGAGAAGAGAGGCGAGAGAGGAGGGGTGATATGTTGGCGAGAGAGGGACGAGTGAGGAGGGGCGATAGAGGTGGGGCGAGTGAGGAATGGCGGGAGAGGATGGGCGTTAGACGAGGTGCGAGAGAAGGGGCGGGAGGGGTGCAAGAGAGGTGGAGCGGGAGGATGGCGAGAGAGGTGACCGGGTGAGGTGTGCGGGAGGGGGTGAGTGAAGAGGGGTGGAATAGGGGCGAGAGAGGGGTGAGAAAGAAGAACCGTGAGTGGAATGGCTTTTGTATTTATAAGAAGATCGAATTCCGTTTTGACAGAAGGGATTTCTGCGGCGCTTTCATCTTGTATTCCTACGACAATGGATTGCCGCTTAAATTCTCCGCTCGCCAGCGATTGCCGTCGATTAAGGGACTTATTAATCCTAAGCTCGAGCTTCATTTTGAGATGTGGAGAAGCTGTTCGACACCACTATTCCAATCGAATTCCGCACTCTTGAGTGTGCGAGTGTCATGACTCTTTTCTCGATCCATAGGCACCGGCCAAGTGAATCGTCGCATTAGAGATTCGATCGCTTCGCATTAGTTGTACGCGCAAGTAATTTGCTCCGTGTGTGCGAATTCAAAAATCAATCATCGGAAACAGCAAAGACGATGTGCAATCAAACATTTTCATGACGTTCGTAATAAAAAAAATTGGCTTACCTCAGGTCCTATTTAATATTGTCCCCATCAAAGTAGTCCCCTTGGTCAACGATACAGTGATTCCAGTGCCTTTTCAACTTGGCGAAGCACTCCTGGAACTCCTTTTTAGGCATGTTGTCGAGCGTGTCCTACCACTCAGCCTGAATCTCATCCACACCATCAAATCAGCGTCCTTGGAGAACGTTTTTCAACTTTTAGAAGAGAAAATAATCGCAAGGAGGTCAGGAGAGTATGGAGGATGGGGGACAGCTGTCATGATGTTTTTAGCCAGTAAATGTTGAACAGACAGTGCGGTGTGTGCTGTTGCGTTGTTGTGGTGGAGCAACCAGACCTGCGATGCCCACTTGTCTGGACGTTTGCACCTGATGCTCTCCCTCAGCCTTCTCAGAACTTCAGCGTAATAATGTTGGTTGACCCTCTGACCTTGTGAAATGAATTCCCTGAGCGCAACCCCTTCCATGTCAAAAAATAAGAAGGAGCATACTTTTCACATTGCTCTTGACCGTTCGTGATTCCTTGGGTCTTGGGGAGTTTGCACTTTTCCACGGTGATGATTCTTGTTTCGTTTCGGGATCATAGCCATAAGCCCAACTTTCGTCACCTGTAATGATCTAAGAAAGAAAGTTTGGGTCGTTTTCAAGACTTACTTGAAGGTCCCGACAAACGTTCACCCGATGGTTTTTTTTGGTCTTGTGTCAACAGCCGAGGGACAAATTTTACCGCAACTCGCCTCATGTGCAAAACGTCAGTGAGAATGCTTTGAACAGACACGTAGGAGATGACAAGACTATTGTAAATGTCGAGAATGAGTTGCCGGCGATCCTCGTGGATGGCTTCGCGCACCTTTTCGGTGTTTTCATCATTTTTGGTTGTTGGAGGTCGACCAGAACTCTCAGAGTCCTCAACGGATGTTTGTCCATTATTGAAACGTGAATACCACTCGTATGTTTGAGTTCTACCTATGGCTTCCTCATTAAATGCTTGATTAAACATCGCAAGGTTCAGATGTTGATTTCCCAAATTTGTAACAAAATTTCACAAAAACACGTTCTTTGAAAGAAGTCATGAGACAGTGATGAGGGAATCGCCAAATACGCTATGACACTAACGCAAATAAAAACACGGAAAAATAAAACGTAGATGGGCAGCACCCTCAAACTTGGGAGACAACTTCACAATGAAGTATACTACGCAGTTTAAGTTGCGCAGCTACGTGGCACAAAGGATTGGCGCGCCATGCGGCCAGTAGGGAAGTCTTTATGATTGCACCTCGTATCTCTGCATTGAATAAACCGCACAGTAAACACTAAGTAGTAAAGTAGTCTAAATTACTTTAAATACATATATGCGTTCCTCGACGGCGAGTGGATGATCGTTTAAGACGTGGAATCAACTTAGTTGCTGAATTTTAGACGACGTAAAATATGTATTGAAAATCAGAATTTAGTTAACTATACTAAAATTAACGAGAGCTGGGATCTGGGCTTACTGCCCTCCAGGTGGACAGGATGCGCTGACAGTGAATCAGGTAGTCTCCCTCAGGCGGGTCCTATGTTGCCAAACCTCATGGAGCCTCCCAGCCTCTGTCTGGAGCTCAGTGTGCTGTTAGCATTTGCCTCTTACGTTACAGTGTGCCTTTCCGCCTTTTGAGTTTTCACGTACTTCGAGTTGTCTGGAGTTTTAAATTTTCTCGCCTTTTGAGATTTCTCGACTTTCGAGTTTTCTCGTATTTTGAGTGTCGTTTTTTGCGTTTTAGTTGCAGGTTTTTTCACGTAGTGGACATGTCTCGTCCATCACGCTCGAAAGGAAGACCGAGGAGCCGATCTCATGATACAAGCAGATCTGGAAGATCACCATTTGGGCATGGTGTAACCATCAGAAATCAAGCTCGGGAGATGGTTTGGTCTGCGAGGGATTTTTTGAGAGAGAAAATGCTCATATCACCGACACCGGTTCTCCTATTATTCCCTTCAATAAGGTTATCAAAAGGACATCAACTGCCCTTAATTTTGGTTCGAATTCCGTGTAAAGAGTGTCGAAAGAAAAGAAAATGCCATCCAACGAACCAGGGCCATCTAATCTATCAACCCCGGGCAAGAAAAGGCCCGAGATTCAAAGATCACCAACTTGGACTCGTTCAAGGAAGATGAGTTTCGAAGACACAACTATGGATATTGCCGGAGGAAAGAGCAACCAACATTACTCAAAGTATATCGATCACTTAGGGAAGAAAATTTGCACGAAGGAAGTATAAGCTCGTTGAGGACAATATTTTTTAACTTTGGTATTGAGTACAAAAGGATTTATGGCCGAAGCTTGCTTCTGGAGAGAGGAGATGTTATTACAAAAGGAAGGTTATTCCTGCACCAATTAGTCGGAAAAAACTTCGACGATAACGTTTGGCTGGATGAGACCTGGGTGAATGCGGGACACACCGTTAAAAACCGATGGACCGTCCATACCAAATAAGTAATGTCGGAAGGACCATCCGGTAAGGGAGGAAGGCTCACCGCCTGCCATGCTGGGTCCTTAAATTGCATTTTCCCAACGCCAGCCTTGTATTTCGCTCCAAGAAAACCGGCGACTACCACGAGGAAATGGATCATAAAAAATTTTATCAATTGTTCAAAAAAGCGCTACTGCCAAAAATAAAGAGCACAGTGTGATAATAATGGACAACGCACCATATCATTCTGTGCAAATCAATAAGCCCCCATAGTTGCTAACAGGAAGGACATGATAATGGAGTACTTGGCGGAAAATAACATCCCTTTTGATGAGGGAATGACGATGGGAATATTACTTAATTTAGTGCATAAAAACAGACCCCAGTTCCCTTCATATGCAATAGACGAACTGGCCAAAAGTGAAGGACATGAAGTGGTTCGTCTTCCCCCATATCACTGCCACTTCAACCCCATCGAATATATATGAGCACAGGTTAAAGGTCATGTAGCCAGAGAAAATAAATCATTCACTCTAAAAGAAGTGGAAACAATGCTCAACGAAGGTCTCCGGGAGACTGGAAAAAGGCTGTCGACCACGTGAAGAAAGAAGTAGAGGACGCTTGGGAAAAAGAAGGGTCTTTGGACGCAGCTGTTGACGAACTTATCATTCGATTAAAAGAAGAAAGTTCTACGGAAAAGTGAAGAAAGTGAAGTGACTTCTGATGAATATAGTGATCGTGAAGAGTTTATGGAAAGTGTTGAACTTTTAAAATAGCGTAGAACAATGTGTAAAAAAATATTGTGGTAAAATTTGCTACTTATAATTAATACTACAATAAAAATATGTTATTAATATCTATTCTATGCTTGTATACCAAACAAAAAATCATACCAAAATCCTGTCTGAAAGTTCCTAAAATATTCTATTCAATAATTTCCAAGTTTTTATAAGCATTATTACTGGAATAATTCACTTAGCAGCTGACGAGTTTTAACCCTCCAGTACTCCGCGTGGGTGGCTGTGGACACCTCAGGCATACGTTTTATGACAGAGTTCCTTTCCTTTGGCGTTTTATGACCCCTACCCTTTAGTAGCTGGAATGATGTGGTTGGAACCTATTCTGCTAAACATTTTCAGTTTTCTGTGATATTCCTTTGATTTTGGACTTTTTTCTAACAAAAAGAGAGTGCTGCACTGGAAATAAGCGCTTTTTTCTTTGTGTGGATGTTGTTCATATTTTATTTTAAAATTATTGTTATTATCTATAGAATTTCTTTATTTCACATAATTTGAGATTGTCTCTGAATAGTTTCTTCACTGATCGACATCATAAACTGTGTTATTTCCCGTAAGGTTTATAGATTTTTATGATTTCAGTGTTCGGTTTTGTTTTTGAAACTCCCAATCAGCTGTTTCCACTTAATATTTGACAGAACTGTTATAAATATCATAGTGAATTTCACTAATATTCAAATTTAAAGGTATAGCCAATACAGTTTTCAAGGTCATGATGCGAAAAACAGGGTTTCCTCTCGTGTACAATTACTATTTCTGGTCTATTGTGGTATATTTGATTTATTGAATTGAACTAAATATATTATAAGTATATTCCTAAAAATTGTCCACTGACTCATAGGTTGACCTTCGAAACTATTCATGAAAGTGTACCTTAATACCTTTTCTTTTCGAAATAGATTAATAATTACATCATTTGAAACTTCTCGAAATTAACTTATAAATGATTATAAATAGAACAAAATAAAGAATCAACTGAATAATAGCGATATTGTTTTATAACAAAAAATTGTGTTTTATTAGGGGAACCACACGCGAGTGCTGGCGGTTGAAAAATTAACGCAAGTACCGGAGGATGAAATTATAACCTTGTTTCTGAATGTGTGTTTACGATTCCCTGAAAATAAAAGATTTTTTGCATTGCCTGTTTCCGAAACTATTTGAGAATAGAATACGGGCCGTTCGGTCTGTCCGAGAATGGCTGCGCGGTGGGCGAAATACATTGGAGGGGATGAAGTGGAAATGCGGTGGAGGGGGAAGTCTAGGCAGCTATGCATTCTAAGCTCCGCCTCCACAAATCCCAACTCTCGTTAATTGAAGTATAGGCCCTCTAATTGCCATAGGTTTTATAAATTCAAATCAGAAGTCTCAAACTCATATCTGTGCTTATGCCGTATGAAGGGCCTCTACCGAACCCTCACACCGTTTCACATTCTTTGGACACTCACTCTCCCACACCAGAGGGAAGAATTCGCACCAACCCTTCGATGCGGCCTTAAACCCATTCATTACAAAAATGCTAGTTTTGGCATCGAAGATTAGATTTCTTTGACACGCAAAAACAAGCTGGCAGCGGGAAGAACATAGCTCCATATCTATGAAGATTATTTATAAATTCGAATGAGCAATAAACTACGTATATTTTTAAAGTGCTGATTTAACCCTTAAAGGCTACACATATTTTCGTAGTACGTAATAGCAAAACTGGGTCCGTATGGACCCGAACATTTAAAGTCCATTATTTTGATAAAAACTATATTTGTTTTATGTTTTATGGCTTTTTATTTTTAATTTATTATGTTTCTGAAAGATTCATACGAAAAAAGAAGTGGTTTGAATAATTGTTAGCAAGTAACGAAAATTTGAAAAGTAGTCTAGACGTGCGCCCTAATTTGAGTAACCTTATGGAAAAAAAAACAACCCATGCAATCAACATTTTTTGTTTATTTTCTTTAATAATAAGCATTGAACATAAAATCAACACCTGTAGATAATTACATAAAAATAATGCGCCTAGTTTACGATCAGAATCATCAGTCTTATTAAAATTTCAAAAACTTAATATTTGTAACTTTTATAATTATTTTTTGTTATATTAATAATCAAAAATAGTTTTTATGTAATTCTTATGAATTAAAATATAAAATTTATCTATTATAGTATCAAAATAATTAAAATTAAAAATTATTTTTGGCACACATTTGGCATAAAACTAGTCTATGCTTAACGCACAGAAAGGCATTATAAAATTCACATCTCACACGCTGCTTATTGTCAGTCTTTTCACAGAATTTGCATCGACCCCTTTTTGTTGCTTGATTTGCCTCTGAAGTAGATGTAGACGTAGGTCGTCCAGGTTCTGCTAAATCTTCCATGTTTGTATCACCAACTATGTTTCATTGATTATTGTGCATGGCGTCATGTTGACGGATCAAATCGTGAATACTATTTTTCAATCTAGTTCTCAAAGTTGGAATATTCGCTCTTTGATTTAGGAAAGGACCTATTAGTTGTAAAGCCAGACTGTATAGAAACTGAAACCGATTTGGCAATGTTTTCTTTGCAGCAGTCAAGATTTTCTGCAAGAGAGTATAGGAGTTGATGCCAGCAAGATTTGCGACATTATAAAACACTGCAAGAGGCCACCCTCTTGTGCGTCGAGAACAGCTATAAGAATGACACATTTGATCGATGACTTCTGGCTTCTTAAAAGTTGCACTAATAGTAAATTCATAGTGTATATTCGAAAGAAGAGTAATAATTTTCCCTTTTTTAAGGCAATGTGTCACTAGTAGCAATTTTTGGTGAGTATCATAAGCGAAAATAGCACTCCCAACTGGTCGACTTTTGGTGACTAACATAGACATGTTACTGGACTGGAATTTCGGTTTTGTCATTTTGCATAGTCCCAACCATTGTTATGCCGAATTTCGCTTGTAATTTGTTAGCTGCTGGTACCAAAGTAAACCAATTATCGCAGGTAGTATTGGTATTTGTGTGATGAATCGTTCTTTTATGTTCTACAACAAAATATTCACTCAATGGTGTGTTAGCATTAGGAGTGGCTTTTCCAATATAAGGCAATCCGGACACGACGTAACGTTCACGTGCATCACACATCAAAACCATCTTCAAACCGTACTTGTCGGGTTTATAAGGGATGTACATCCTAAAATTGCATCGGCCTCTGACTCCTCTGAGCTGCTCATCTATTGTAGAATCTGGGGAGGGGCGATAATGTAGAGTGCAATTTTCAGTAAATGTTTTCCATAGGTCGCCAATATTATCTTGTTTACGTGCAGCTCTTGTGGAGCGGTCATCGAATCTCAAGCAGTTAGTAATAAACTTGAATCGCTCTCTTGGCATCACAGCGTTGTAAACTGAACTATCACTAACACTCCACAGAAACTCTGTCAACACTCGGTTGTCCTTCTTTACAGCCATAAGGTACAGAATTCCAATATATGCTCTCAATTCTATCATACTTAGGTCTTTGGTGAAAGTTGGGTTGCTGGTATATTTTGATCCCTCAAGTGTTATTTCGTGATCTGTATGCATAAAAATAGATTCCATCATATCATCTTCGAAAAAAAGGTCAGATGATTCCATTTCGGTGGAAACTTCTGTGGCTACACCCAAAGGTTCAGGACTTTGTGTTACAATATTACGATTTGGAGTACGGTGTGGAGGCGGCGGTATGGTAGACCACTTATATCGTACATAGTTTCTGACATTTCTAGTTTTACCACTCAACACATTTCTTCTGGTATGGGCAACCAGTAGTTGTCCTCGCAGAGAAAACCAGGTTTTTCCAATAGTAATTGGTTTGTTTACCTCACTAATAGTTTCAATATCTTTAGTTCTCGACATAGTTCTGGTAGAGGTACTTCTGGTACTTGTTACGGGTATATTATCAACAGAAACCGACGGCGCACTGGGCGAAGGGACTACGCTCTGACCATCACTTTCCAACCCACTTTGAATGTCATCGAATACTACATCTTCTTCGACTTCATCCTCGTCGCTTACACCACAATTTCGGTCCGAGTCCATGTCGAAGTCGGCTTCCATCAGGTCTATTATCTGATTATCAGTCAAACCACGTTTACGCGACATGTTCTACTGCCTGTAAGTAATGTATGAATATGCATTTGTGCAAAAAAAAAGAATATTCGTACGGCGCTTTAGAGTTAGAAATTCCTAAATAAACAATTGGCATAAGAAAAAATTACAAAAAGTTTGTATGACTTGCCTTTTCAATCCGCAGGCCGCTAAGGATACACTGGGTCTGTTCACAACCGACTTTTCGTATAACTCGGCAACAAAACAAAAACGCGTCCTCCTCTTAGCACGGCTCGATACACACTGGTTAATTAGGCGGATACTAGAGGGGGCAGGAGGACAGCGCACGCGGTGGAAGCAGGACAAAACAAAATATAATTTCACTCGGGTCCGTACGGACACATGTAACCTATAAGGGTTAACATTTATAAGATTTACGCGGAGTATTTTATAAAAAATACATTTTAGTTTTCGCCGTATATTTCAAACTTATTTTGCGGGCCGCGGAAATGTACCACGGGGCCCGTGATTTTGAGATGCCTGATTTAGATGTTATTTTACTTTTAGTTTAATCATAAATTAAGAAAAAATTATGATAATCTGATTAAATTATATTTTCTTTACTGTTGCATACAATTCGGTTACACTGATGACGTGCGATCCATTAATACCAAGGGGGAAATGCGCGCAATAAATTAAAAAATATATCAAGAGGAGGTGACTTTAGTTGATGGCCCTTTACATTCAAACATAGACTTCCAGATTTCTATAAGAAAGCGCATTGAGGATTAAATGAACTCGGTGAAGCGCAGTCATCTGGCCAAAATGTGAAAAACTCACTTTCTCTCAACGGACGATGCCAGATTAATGCAAGACTTCGTTTGAAATGAATAACAGAGAGACAAATACGAGAACATCATTCAAGGCTTTGAAATTTAATGAAAGAGACTTAAAATAAAAGATAATCCAAATATAAAAGTACCAAGACGAGAAGTAGTTTTAATTCAATTTAAAATGTTGGTTTGAAGGGCAAGAAGGGATCAAAAGAAAATACTCTTTCCTTAATTATGGCAATTCCACAATCATACCTCGAATAAGTAAACCCTTGGCAACTTTCAGTAAGGAAAGCGATAAAGTATTTGAAAGGAAGAGTTGAACAAGTGGCCCCAAAGTAGGACAGAAAGGTACAAAGTGGCGATGGGGCAGAGGATTGGAGGAGATATTCTTTATTAGGATGAATAGAGAGAGGCGTTGGCGGCATATGAGCAAAAATGTGGAGATTCAAAGAGAGCTAGCGCGCGAGCAAAATGGAACAATTATCGCGAAAATAAATGAAAAATCTATTGCGCAAAAAAAGAGCGCGAGGTTTTTCAGCGGCCGTCGAAGTGCGCCTTGCACGAAAGGCGGCGAAGAAAGGCGGTTAGAGGGACAAAAAGTGGTTTGTCTCCGGTACGAGTCTTAGTCCCCCATCCCCTCGGCAGAGGGTGTTTTAATTGGCAAACCCGTCTGCGCGAAGAAATCGCTGGATCTTTTCCATCCGAGCATTGGAGGTGCGATAAAGAAGGGGGAAGTGGGTCAGGAGAGTAAAGAAAGGGAAAGGACTGAGGGAGGGTGAAGGGAGGGGTGAGGGTGTAGTAAAGGGAGGGAGGAGTGTGGGGGAGTATGGGAAGAGTTATTGGGAGTTCGACGCAGTTAGGGCCTTGTCGTGGTTCCCGGGAGGAAAAGGACGGCGCATGCAAGGCGAAGGCGTCTGAATGCTGGATTTGTCCATAATGAAAGGGAGTCCTTTAATTGAGGAGAGGTGGCGAACCAGTAACTCCCGCCCAACCCCCCCTCTCCCCCTCCACCCCTCCCCCCTCCCACCTCCCCCCTCCTTCCTTTCTAATCCGTTCCTTTCTCTTACTCTATTACTTCTCTCTCTCCTTCCCACTAGTCGCTCCTTTCTCTCCTCTCTCCCCAAAACTTTCTCCCGCCATCTCAATTTCTCTGTCTCTGTCCAACCCTCCTCCTCCGATTCCCCTTATCTCCTGCTCATCCTCTCCTCCCTCCCCCTCGCTTCCTTCAATCATGTCCACGCACCTTCCCTCCCTTTCTAAATCTTCTCCAGAGCCATATCGCAATTTCCTCCTCCAAACCATTTTCAGAAGTCTCCCTCCACCTCTCTCCCTCCACCACCCTCCCTCCACCTCTCTCCTTCTACCTATCTCCCTCCAGCTCTCTCCCTCCACCTCATTCCCTCCACCTCTCTCCCTCCACCTCTCTCCCTCCACCTCTCTCCCTCCACCTCTCTCTCTCCATCTCTCTCCCTCCACCTCTCTCCCTCTCTCTCCCCCTCTCTCTCTATCCCTTTCTCTCCACTCCATCCTTCTCTTTCCCTCTATCTCCCTCTCTCTCCCTCTTTTTCTCTCTCCCTTCCTCTCCCTCTTCCTCCACCTCTCATTTCACTCTTTCCTTCCATCTCTCTCTCCTTGGTGCCCTTAACTTAATCTCCATTATTTTTTCCTTCTCCCTCTTTTGATTGTTTGCTAGAATTCCATCTTCATTCTGTATTTAGCCTTTCTTATTTCTCTACCTTTAAAAGCCCTTTCTTTAACACGCGGAGCACGACCCTACACGAGATTCAGTTTTAATTGCATTATTCCTCTTCGGTTATGGTCTGCGGGTTAGGAGAGAGGAGTAGGAAATGAGAGAGAAAGAGAGGAGTGTTTTGGAAAGATAAAGAGAGGAAGAGAGATCCATCGGGAAGATGTCTCGCAAAGAGAGACGCAAAACCACACACAGCGAGGGCTACAGTTGCTTGGCTACATGCACACACTCCAAGCCTCAGAGCACCCCCCCTCCAGATGTGTGACCTTAAAAAAGTCCTGATCTAAATGTTATGGACTACTTTCTTTCGGGGGTACTGCTTCAAGAAGTACAGCCAGTACGCCATGATGTCACCACTATTGAAGACATCAAGGTTGCGTTAATCCATGTATGGTAGAATATAAGCCTAGATGTCCTTTGCAGGGCTACAGTATCATGGATTCTGCGTCTTCGAAGGTGTCATGATAATCACGGTCAACATTTTGAATACTTGTAAATACTTTGTGAATAATCTTGAATAAATCCTGAATAAAAAATAAATTCTTTGTTTTTCTATTGGGTACCCTATATTATCTTATATAAATGGGCTCTGTGTAGTTGAAATGCTGTCGCGTTGGTTTGTTTATATCTTGTTGTATGGTGATTTTTTGAACGCTTGCACTATGCAAGCACCGGCAACTCGTATCATTATAAATAGCCGCTTCCTACACACACACACGCACGCACACACAAATCATATAAAACCTAAGGTACCTACTTCTAGAAGTACTACAGAGCTGAAGTTTGGCATGAAGATAGGTCATTGGGTACAAACCCTGGAAAAAATCCGAAATTCTAGAAAATGTTATATATAAAAGGTGTTTTTACCCCAATTTCAAATTTTAAAAACCCATTAGAAAAGCATTGAAAAATGTCAACTACCATAGCTAAGACATCAATGTCTTTTAACGGGAATTGATTATCCATACTTAAAGAGCATTGATTTGATATTTAGACTGCATTATAATCCATTTGATTTCAGCCTACGACGTATATATATGATGACGTGATAATTTTATAGTAATATTTTCCGTATGCCTACTAAATGACAAGGATGACGACGCCTAACACATAAAATATCCTAATTTTTACATAAAATTTTTTTAACATATAGGCTATTGTCTTAATTATGATAATAGTTATTGATTTAATCCTGCACAGGTCGCGCGGCGTCTGTGAGACATCATCGAACTTTTAATTCATTACTGTAAGCGAACCTATAATTCAAGGACATTAAGCGCTTTCTACCTTTAATGTATAAGATGTTGTAGGTAATGCCAATAGATGAGGCTCAGTCTCTTTTGTTCGCTCGTAAGAAGAGCTTCACTCTTCCGGCGCATCTCAGACAACATGCGAATTTTCCCGTCACTAATAGGTAAATTATTTTACTGAACGTTTGTTGTTGTAATTTTTATTTTTCGTGCACTTATGCTATAATGTTATTGCTAGTTATTTTTTAATGGATAAATGAAGAGTGTTAGACCTTGCTGTTGATAACGATATGCAGTTATTGCTTGACGAAGGAAGTGAAGAGAATTCAGTGGAGGAAGAATTCAGTGACCAAGCAAGCCGAATAAGTACAGCATAAAAATATTTGTTTTGGTGGATGCTCGAATGTGCTATACTGTTAATCTTGAAATATACGCTTGTGAACAGCCTGAAGGCCAATTTGATATAAGCAATACACCCAGCGATGTCAAACCTTTCAGCTCCATAATTTTAAGGACAGGACGGAATATCATAACCGATAACTGGTTCACAAATGTAGCCCTCGAATGATTTACTGAAAAGTAAACTCGCTCTCGTTGGAACTATCAGGAAATATAAAAGGGAAATTTCTGGATGTTTCATAGAAAAGAGATCTCGAGAGGTAGGATTGAGCACGTTTGGCTTCTAGGATAACTGCCCCCTAGTTTCATACATCCCGATAAAGAATAAAAACGTATTGCTTATTTTGACGATGCAAGACGAGAGTATAGATTCTTCTACAGGAGACAAAAATGCCAGACATTATTACATTTTACAATGCTACAAAATCATATGTTGATACTGTTGACCAACTCTGCAGCACTTACGACGTTCCGAGGAAAACGAACAGATGGCCGATGTTCGAGCTCTAAAGCATGCTGAATGTTGCTGGGATCTATTCCCAAATTATCTATTGTAGCAACAATCAAATCGATGGCAATTTTTTAAAAATATTGGCCCGTGAACTGGCGGAAGACTTTCTACGTATTCCTTCACAAAAGTACTCAAACGGGAAGATAGTACTGTCCCAAAAAGGTAACGGTGTTATAAATGTGGGTGAACAAAAAACAAGTATACACAATATAAATGCAGAAAATGCAATAATTACATTTGCTTGCAGCATGCACAACAAATTTGTTATGATTCCTAAATTTGCTTTATAAAAATTGGATATTTTATTTTTTATGTTTGCTGCCTAATGTATTGTAATAACATTATTGTTTTACAGCAATATTTAATGTGATTTAATGTTAAATAAGTTTTATTTTGGATTACCTTCATTTTATTGTAACATCGTAAAAATAAATTAATATATTTTCACGATATTATTTAATTGTTATTATTACTGCATGACATTAATCCTTCTAAAATTATAATTATAAACCAAATAGAATAAGAGTTCACGGAAGAAAACAATAAAATCATAATGGAGTTTGTGAGACACCACGCGACCGTTTACGTAACATTTCGGCATGCGACCTGTGCAGGGTTAAAAAGGGCGATCTGATTGTGTGCTCTGAAGCTTGAAATTCGAAAACCTGGATGCGAGCAGATTGACAGAGAATTTAGAAATTACGGTTAGAAGCGATACATTCTCAGAAAATGAAAACTATTATCTTATTTAAATTGGTAGCTCAAATGCTGTCGTTGGTTTATTTACGAGTTAATATCTTTGTGTATGCTGATTTTTTAAGCGCTTGCAGTATACAAGTTATATTTAATTCGTATTTTTTCCCCAAATTCCAATTTGGAACACCCATAAGATGAATTGAAAACTGTGCATGGCTATATAAAATTGTTTTTTAAAATTATTTACAATTAAGATACAAAGTCGTGACATAAACTATACTGTGGGTTTACTGTGTGTTAATTTTTCTTGAAGGCAGCATTCAAATCCATCATGGATTGACGCATAAATATGATTTTAAGCATAAAATTATGAAAATTTTTCCGGTTTTCAACAATGAAAAATATCAACTACCATAGAAACGACTCCAATGCCTTTCAATGGGAATTGATTTTTCATACTTCAAGAGCATTGATTTAGTGTTTATACTGCAGTATAATCGATTTGATTTATGACAACGACGTATACATATGATGACGAGATAATATTAAATTACCTAATTTTTTTATCTGGATACATACTAAAAGGCACCATAATCAAAACACACAGAATATCCTAATTATTACATAAATTTTCGTGTAACATATAAGCTATTGTCATAATGATGATTATATTTATTGCTTAAAAATTCCGATTTGAACCATGAAACTTTAAAGGAGGAAGGAGAATGTCTTTCAACGGGAATTGATTTAGCAAACTTCAGGAGCATTGAGTTAATGCTTTTAATTTGAATCAATAGTCTATTATATAATATCGTTAAAGTCAACCAATTAGGTAAACATATAGTGACATCTTAATCCAAACATATAAATATTCCATTTATATCTATAATATTATTATATTTAGTGTGATAATAATTCAATTATAAATATTATTGCTGGCTCTGGAAATCGCGTAGGTTCATTCACGAGTTTAGATGTTGGTGTATGGTGATTTTTTTGCGCTCGCAATATGCAAGCACCGACAACACGCATATATTGATAATGACGCAATAACAATGAATAATTGAATATTTCAGTAGATGGTAGCTCGTAAGCACTTTGGCTCCAAGTTGAACAGTTGTATAAAACTCCTTCAGCCAAAAAATTGTAGGGTAAGCCCTATGCATTTCGCCCACTAAGTGGGCATCTTCAAGGGAGAACCTGCCTTGGCAGTGAACAGAGTTCAACTGCCAAGGCAGGTTCAACTGCCAAGGCAGGTTCTCCCCTGAAGATGCCCACTTAGTGGGCGAAATGCATAAAGCTTACCCTACAATTTTTTGGCTGAAGGAGTTTTATACAACTGTTCAATTGAATATTTGTTTATTTTATTTACCGGCATATAATTTATTGTATCCAAGATTGAAATCAGCGTGGAAATTTCTTTGATATTTCATCAGATACGATCCGAATTTATAATTCCAATCAAACGTGATTGCAAAAAACTGACCACAATGCAAACCTCCTTCAAGACAGTTTTGCGTAAAATTATCTCGAAACTTATGCCTTACAAACTAATTGGTGGGCTCATTCGATTCGTTCATTCAAACGTTTTTTGATTCAGGTTCCGAATTCCTTCGATTATTCTAGGTAATTTTAAAATGCAAATTATTATCGCGCTACATTCGTCTAGGTGCTTTTAAAAATCAAACCTATGTACACCTAATGTAGACGGCATGAAGCTTAAAATTTTTAAGTAGAATTTCCAAGTAATTTCTGAAAGTTTATTCGCAAAGAACTTAAATAAATAAATGAATGAATATATATGGTGCATGTTCAGAGATATGATGCAAGAGGGTACAGATAAATTTATTCAAAGCAAACTAAAGCGTAAAATGCAGAACCTAGATGGTACATCAAGGAAGTTTGGAGCGCTCTCCGAAGGAAAAGAAAATTCCACTCTCGCGTATATAACACATCCTCAACAGCTACTGTCGAATAGATTGCAACGTTAAGGCAGCAATACAAGGAGGCACGCTCCATAGCCAGAGTGTCATTGCATAATGCGTTTTAAAATTACAAAAAAGGTTTTAGAGTATAACTTGAAAGAGAACTCGAAAGCATTTTGTTCATACGTCCGAGAAGTCTAAGGTAGAGGTCCCACTATTGCATCACTGAGATCGGAGACGGGAAATGTAGTTCACGATATTGCGGAGAAAGCTAATCTTTTAAATCACCACTTTCAAAAACCTTTTACTCCTAATGACGATGAATGCGATACCACTATTTCTATGCATCAGGGCGACTTGATGGAAGATTTGATATTTTCCGAAAATGGTATCGCGATCCAAATTCATTCAGTTAAACCAAGTAAATCTCCTGGGACGGAGGAAATACCCGCGTGATTATAGAAAGAGTTAGCTTTTGAAATCACTGCTAATTTAAAAATTAATTTCGGGAAATATATTACCGAAGGTATAGCTCCTTAAAATTGGAAGATGGCACACGTTATGCCCATCCGTAAGGGCGGCGACAAAGAGAACCCCGAAAATTATAGGCCAATTTCTCTGACTACATTATCGTGCAAGATACTTGAGCACATAATATTTAGTTCTATAATGCGCTATTTAGATATTCACTCATTGCTTAGCGGATGCCAGCACGGATTCTGGAGTGGTACATCATGCGAAACGCAGCTCGGCTTGTTCGTGGATGATTTGTTGCGATGCGTAGAGAAAATACTCAGACAGATGCCATATTTATTGACTTCAGAAAGGAGTTTGATAAAGTATCTTATAAGAAATTAATTTAAAGTTAGGACAATATGGTATCAATCCGAAAGTTGTCAGTTGGGTGAGAGAATTCCTCTCGAAGAGAAAACAGATAGTTGCCATCGATTGGAAATACTCGTCCACCGTTAAAGTTGCGTCGGGTGAACCTCAGGGAAGTGTATTGGGCCCTCAACTTTTCATAATCTATGTGAATGACATCTTCTCTGTAGTTCCTAGTAAAATTAGACTATTTGCCTATCACACCGTTCTATATAAATAAATAAAATCCAGGAGGACCATTTAACTATTATTTTTACATGTGGGAAAAACGAAAATCGCTGCGAAGGTGAAATCTTTAGAATTAAAAGAATATTTGTAATGATAAAATGTCTGTCTGAAAAATGAATGTTTTTTCAAGGTGAGAGGAAATGCTTGCAGTATGCATGCTCCAATTACTAGTATGTTATATCCTCCTCTGTAAGAGTCGTCGATATATAATGATAACAGGAGGATTCTAATGTTTAGGCACTTCCTGATGAGCTGGAGATTCAAAATTTTTTTCTAAGGTAGGAGATTGTGCAAAACCGACTAAAAAAAGCGAAAAGCATGAAAAAGTGCAACAATGCGGCCGTTAAAAATTCGCAATTGTTTAAACAAATTTTCAGGGTTTAGGCATTTCCGAATGTGCTACGAAGCTGAAATTTTTTTTGGAAGTATAAATATTAAAAAAACGAAATAAGGATTATATAAATTTTGATATTTTAAATTGTTTGGCAGTTAAAAATTCTTAAAATTTAAAAAAGTAGATAACTGTTTAGGTACTACGGGATGAGCTAGGAAGCTGATATTTTCAAATTATTTACAGAGTACTAAATTTGCACAAATTTACATATAATTTTTACCATATATAAATTGCGACGGCCGTTAAAAATTATTTAAATTAAAACAATTAGAAAAACATAATTTTACTTATAGAAATTCTACAACTTTAAAATTTGTCTAAAATGTGTATCATTAGAACCTTATAATGAAGAAAGTGTAAAATTTTTAAAATTGCAACATTTGGGGATTATTTTTAATATTTTTTTTACATGTGGGAAAAACGGAAATCGCTGCGGAGGTGAAATCTTTAGAATTGAAAGAATATTTGTAATGATGAAATGTCTGTCTGAAAAATGAATGTTTTTTCAAGGTGATATGAAATTCTTGCAGTATGCAAGCACCAACAACTAGTATGTTATATATATGTTACTAGTAGTTGGTGCTTGCATATTGCAAGCATTTCATCTCAACATAAAAAAATATTCATTTTTCATATTTCATCATTGTACTTATTATTCAACTCCGCAGCGATTTTCGTTTTTCCTACATGTAAAAATAATAGTTTAAAACAATCCCCAAATGTTGCAATTTTAAATATTTTACACTTTCTTCATTATGGGGTACTGATGCTACACATTTTAGTCGAAGTTTTAAGTTGTAGCATTTCTAGAAGTAAAATAATAATTTTCTAATTGTTTAAATTTAAATAATTTTTAACGGCCGCCGCAATTCATATATGGTAAAATTGAAATGTTTATTTGTGAAAATTTACTACTCTGTAAATAATTTGAAAATTTCAGCATTTTTAGCTCATCCCGTAGTACCTAAACAGTTATCTAATTGTTTAAATTTTAACAATTTTTAACTGTCAAACAAATTAAAATATAAAAATTTCTATGATACGACTTTCGTTTTTTTTCTTAATTCAACTTATAAAATAAAATTTCAACTCCGTAGCACATGCGGAAATACATAATCCTCGGAAATTTGTTTAAACAATTGCGAATTTTTAGCGTGCGCATTGTTGCACTTTTTCATGATTTTCCCTTTTTCTATTCGGTTTTGCACAAAATTCTACCTAATAAAAATTTTTCGAATCTCCAGCACATCTAGAAAAAACGAAAATCTTGAAAAAGTGCAACAATGCGGCCGCTAAAAAATCGCAATTGTTTTTAACAATTTTCCAATGTTTATGTATTTCCAAATGTTCTACGGAGCTGAAATTTTATTTAGAGATCATCATCATTCATCATCATGCTTCTGTCCGAAGACAGGTTTTAACTGAATCGCTGCCTCCATTTCTCTCTCTCCCTAGAAGCCTCTTTTATACCTCTATAAGTATTATATCCCTGCTTTATATTATCTAATATTCCTATTCTCCCTCTTCCTCTTCTTCCACTAATTTTTCCTTCTAAGATCGTCCTTTGTAAACACTGTCTTCTCAATATGTGCCCTATCCAATTTGCTTTTCTTCTCCTGATTGTTTTTATTAGGGTCCTTTCTTCTCCCACCATTTCTAATACTTCTTCGTTTCTCTTCCTCTCTGTCCATTTCACTTTCATCATTCTTCTCCATACCCACATCTCAAAGCTTTCTAAATACTTTTCCTCCTTTCTCCTTACCGTCCACGTCTCTGCACCATAAAGAGCTATGCTCCATATGTAGCATTTTGCTAATTTCTTCCTTGTTTCTAAATTTATTTTCTTGCTTGTGAGAAGCTCCTTCTTCTCGTTAAATGCTGCTTTTGCCATTGCAATTCTAATTCTTATGTCCGTGTACTACTTCCATCCTGTGCTAAAATACTGCCGAGATATTTGAAACTACTTACATGTTCCAATTTTTGGCCATTTACCATTATATTTAATTCTTTATGTTCCTTTGAAACCACCATGACTTTCGTTTTTTCTGCATTGATCTTCATTCCATATTGTAGGCCAACCTCCACTAGTCTGTCATCCTCTGAAGCTCTTTCTCGCCTTCTGCTATTAAGCCCTGATCATCTGCGTATTTAATGGCGGTAATACTTTCACCTCCTATATTAAATCCTTTCTCTTCCATCAACGCTTCTTCTGTTATTGTTTCTGAATAAATATTAAATATCGCTGGTGAAATAGGAAAACCCTGCCTCACTCCCCTCCCTATTGAAGTACTTTCTGTTTCTTCTCCTTCAATCTTGACTCTAATCTTTTGATCAAAGTAAAGGTTTTTAAGCAGTCTTTTATCTTTCCAATCTATTCCTATTTTGTTTAAAATACCCAGCATTTTATCCCATTTCACTCGGTCAAAAGCTTTCTCCCAATATACAAAAAAACAATACATACTTTTATTGACTTCTAGCGCTCTTACTATCATGATCCTTATACATCCTATAGCATCTCTAGTCCCCCTTCCTCTTCTAAAACCAAACTAATTATCTTGCAGCTCCTTTTCTATTTTACATTTAATTCTTTTGGTTATTGTCCTGGTTAGAACTTTAGCTGTATGAGAAATTAAACTAATAGTTCTGTAATCCTTACAACATTTTGCATTGCTCTTTTTCTCCAGTGGTACCATCACAACATCTAAAAAATCTTCAGGCAATATGCCAGTATCATATACTTGGTTAAAGAATTTTGTTAGTTGCTTAACTGCTTTCAACCCCAAAACCTTAAGAACGTCCACTGGTATATCATCACTCCCAACAGATTTATTTTTTTCATGTCATCAATTGCTCTTTTAACTTCCGACTCGAGAATACTTGGTCCTAGCTGATCTTTTTCCACATCCTCTTTTTCATTTAATTCAATATTTCTTGGCTTTCCTTCTTTGTCATACAGAACCTCAATGTATTCTTTACAGACATTCTTTACATTGTCTGGCTCCGATACTATTTTACCACTTTTGTTCATGATTCCTTTACGCCCTATCTTTCTTGCTTTTTTCTTGAATAGTTCCCTTGCTTTGCTATACATGAGGTCTGTTCTACAAATTATTTCACATTCTACAATCTCCTCGCATTTCTCATTTATCCACTGTTCTCTGGCTTTATCTGTTTCCCTTCTTAAAGCATTATTTAACTCCTTGTAATTTCTTTGGCCTTTTTCAGTGCTTATGTTCTTCCACTTTCTCCGCTCTTCCATTTTTTGCAGCATGGCTGCTGTGATCCAGGGTTTTTTGTTTCTTTCACCCATTATCTTTCCTACCTTCTTTTCCATTACATCTTTAATGTTGCTATGGATGTATCTCCACTCCTCATCTACTTTCTTCCTATTTTCTTCAGCTCTCTCCCCCAACCTTTCCTCCAGCTCAGTCATGATAGCCTCCTTGTTTTTAAGGAGTTCCTCTAAGTTCCATTTCTTGTTAACTCTTATGTTTCTCTTAACGCTCTTCAGTCTACATTGTATATTTGCCACCAGAAGGTTGTGGTCAGAATCGATATCTGCCCATGGTAGTGTTTTCACATTTTTAATGCTATTTCTAAATCTTTCATTGACTAGTATGTAATCTATCTGGTATCGTCTCTGGTCTCCTGGGCTTCTCCATGTGTAAAGTCTCCGCTGGTGATGCTTAAGCCATGTATTAGTTACAATCAACCTATTTCTATGGCAGAATTCCACAAGTTTATCCCCTCTTTCATTTCTCTTCACTAGTCCATATTTTCCCACTGTTATCTTCCTGTCCATCTCCGACTACACTGTTCCAATCTCCAATTACTATGGTGGTGATCCTTCCTTTTCCCTCCTCCTCCAATATCTCCATAATCTGTTCATACATTTCATCTACTTCGTCGTCGCCAGCATTAGTTGTTGGCATATACACTTGAATTATAAGCATTTCCACTGGCTCCATCTGAAGTTTTACGGCTATTAATCTATCATTAACTGTCACTACCTTGCTAATTCTTTCAGCTATCTCTTTTCTCATTATAATCCCCACTCCCCTTTCCTTTTTCTCCCCTCCCGAGTAAATAATCTTAAATTCGTCTGAATTTATCTCGCCTTCTCCTTCCCACCGAACTTCACTAAGACCTACTAAACCTACATTACTCCTTCTCATTTCCCTTTTTAAGTTCTCTAGTTTACCCACTGAATTCATAGTCCTAACATTCCATGCGCCTATTTTTAATTTCTCACTACTTGCTTTCTTATTAATGTTACATTTCCTCTGTGCATCCCCTAGGGTAGTCCCCAACCGGAGATCCGATTGGGGGACTATTTTACCTCCGGAATATTTTACCCCAGAAAGATCCATAGAGGTATTTTCAGCTTTTCAGCATATCATGGGAAATATAATGAGGTAGTTTCCCCTTGCTTTCTTCATCGCAGTTTCACAGAGTGATTACCCATCTGTAGCTGTTCAGTTCCACATGAACACCACCTACAGAGGTAATGTGCAAGCTGCTGCCCTTGCACAGGGGGATGTAAAACCCCCAATAGGATAGATAGGATAGATAGATAGGAATTATAAAAAAAACAAATAGCGATTATACAAATTTTGATTTGTTTGGCAGTTAAAAATTCTTAAAATATAAACAAATAGGTAACTGTTTAGATGAGTTTACGGGATGAGCTAGGAAGCTGAAAATTTCAACTTATGTAAAGAATAGTACGATTGCACAAATAAACATTTGAATATCTCCATAAACATATTGCGGCGGCCGGTAAAAATGTTTAAATTTTAAACAATTGGAAAAATATAATTATATTTCTAGAAGTACTAGAACTAAAAAATTTATCAGAAATGTGTAGCATTAGTACCCCATAATGGAGAAAGTATAAAATTCTTAAAATTGCAAAGTTTTGGTAATGTTTAGTCTATTATTTTTACATAAGAGAAAAACGAGAATCGCTCCGGAGGTGAAATATTTAGAATTAAAAAAAATATTTTTAATGATGAAATATGAAAAATAAATGTTTTTTAATGTTGAGATGATATGCTTGCGGAATGCAAGCACCAACTACTAGTAACATATATATAACAGGAGGATATTAATGTTTAGGCACTTCCAGATGTGCTGGAGATTCGTAATTTTTTTCTTAGGTAGGATTTTGTGTAAAACCGACTACAAAAAAACTGAAATCTTTAAAAAGTGCAACAATGCGGCCGCTAATAATTCGCAATATTTTTAACAAATTTTCAAGGTTTATATATGTCCAAATATGCCACGGAGTTGAAATTTTTTTAATAAGTAGAATTCTTAAAACAACGAAATAAGGATTATACAAATTTTGATATTTTAATTTTTTTGGCAGTTATAAATTCTTAAAGTTTAAACAAATAGATATCTGTTTGGTACAATGGGATGAGCTAGGAAGCTGAAATTTTCAAATTATTTACAGTATAGTAAATTTGCACAAATAAACATTGCAATTTTACCATATATGTATTGCGGCGGCCGTTAAAAATTAATTAAATTTAACCAATTAGAAAAATATTATTTTATTTCTAGAAGTGCTACAACTTTAAAATTTGGCTAAAATGTGTAGCATTAGAACCTTATAATGAAGAAAGTGTAAATTTTTAAAATTGCGACATTTGGAGATTGTTTTAAACTATTATTCTTACATGTGGGAAAAACGAAAATCGCTGCAGAAATGAAATCTTTAGAATTAAAAGATCATTTGTAATGTTGAAATTTCTGTCTGAAAAATGAATGTTCTTTTAATGTGAGATGAAATGCTTGCAGTATGCAAGCACCAACTACTAGTATCATTCTATATAGACGTTCCTTACAGAGGAGAATATAACATACTAGTAGTTGGTACTTGCATACTGCAAGCATTTCATCTTACCTTGAAAAAACATTCAATTTTCAGACAGACATTTCATCATTACAAATATTCTTTTAATTCTAAAGATTTCACCTTCGCAGCGATTTTCGTTTTTTCCACATAAAAAATAATAGTTTAAAACAATCCCCAAATGTTGCAATTTTAAATATTTTACACTTTCTTCATTATGGGGTACTGATGCTACACATTTTAGTAGAAGTTTTAAGTTGTAGCATTTCTAGAAGTAAAATAATAATTTTCTAATTGTTTAAATTTAAATAATTTTTAACGGCCGCCGCAATTCATATATGGTAAAATTGAAATGTTTATTTGTGAAAATTTACTACTCTGTAAATAATTTGAAAATTTCAGCATTTTTAGCTCATCCCGTAGTACCTAAACAGTTATCTAATTGTTTAAATTTTAACAATTTTTAACTGTCAAACAAATTAAAATATAAAAATTTCTATGATACGACTTTCGTTTTTTTTCTTAATTCAACTTATAAAATAAAATTTCAACTCCGTAGCACATGCGGAAATACATAATCCTCGGAAATTTGTTTAAACAATTGCGAATTTTTAGCGTGCGCATTGTTGCACTTTTTCATGATTTTCCCTTTTTCTAGTCGGTTTTGCACAGAATTCTACCTATGAAAAAATTTTCGAATCTCCAGATTATCTGGAAGTGCCTAAACATTAGTATCCTCCTGTTATATGTTATAACAGGAGGATACTAATGTCTAGCCCAAACTACAAGAGCTAGAGAGCTGAAAGTTTTAGTTTTTGTAGCTATTATGGAGAAATTTACAGATAAAATGAGACGTCTTTACTAAGTGACATGAGTTCGACTCCAGAAATTCGGAAATTTGCGTTTTTCCCTATAAGAAAAACATTGCGCCATTTTTGTAAATTAATTATGGGCACTTGCCGGTAAGCTAGAAAGATTAAATTTTTTAGTGTTGCTTGTTGGTTGCAATATTTATTAGGAATTATTGTCACTTTTGCTTGCAGTGTCTTGGGTTCGACTCCAGAGACCCCGGAATATCTCCCATAAGTTAGCATGGGAAAACGCAATCCAGTGTGTAGACCAATCTATGAAGTTTAGGAAGCTGAAATTTTGCAAGATTATAGAACTTTTCTAATAATCAACTATAAAAATCGAAAATTTTATAATTGTAAATTTTAAGGGTTGTTTATCCCCATTTGTACATTAAAGTTAAATAATTTTTTCGGTACTACGGGATGAGCTAGGAGGCTGCAATTTTCAAATTATTTACAGAACAGTGTATTTTAACAAATAAACATTTTCATCTCTCCATATATATATTGCGGCAATCCCTAAAAATGTTTAAAATTTAAACAATTAGAAATTTTTTATTTAGTTAGTTAGAATTTGTTAAAAAATAAAATAGGGATAACACATGTTTTGATATTTTCAATTTGTTGCTGCTAAAAATTCTTAAAATTTAAGCAAATAGATAACTGCTTAGGTACTACGGGTTGATCTAGAAAGCTAAAATAATCAAGTTATTTACAAAGTGGTGCATTTGCACAAATTAACATTTGAATCTCTCCATAAATATATTTCGGCGGCTGTTAAAAGTGTTTAAAATTTAAACAATTAGAACAAAATTATTTCACTTCCAGAAGTGCTACAAGTTTAAAATTTGACAGAAATATGTTGCATTTTTAACCCTTAATGGAGTAAGTAAAAAATTCTTAAAATTTCAATATTTGGATATTGTTTTAATCTATTTTAATCAAAGGGAAAACGAAAATCGTTGCGGAGGGGAAATCTTTAGAATTAAAAAAATATTTGCAGTGATGAAATATCTCTCTAAAAAATGAATGTTTTTTCAAGGTGAGATGATATGTTTGCAGTATGCAAGCTCCTTCTACTTAAATCCATGCCGAAGAGATTGGAACTAGTTATCCAGAACAGAGGAGGGTGGATTTATTATTAATTAAAGATATGATATTAGATTTATAATTTTATTTGTATTTCATTCTCATTACTTGGGCAAATGTTTCGTTGATGATTATAAATATTATTTAGCTTTTTTTCTCCTTCGACTTAATCTCTCTCCGTGCTTTCTAAATTGTATGATCGCTTCCTGAGTTCCGAGATTAGGAAGCTCGGATGCAACGAGAAAACTACGCTACACAACCAAAAAACCTTGAACCATACCCCGAATTTATCAAATACACTGTCGGAGCTTCCTCACCCCCTCAGCGCTCGGATCCTCCCCTACTCCTTCACCTGTTCAGGGTTGCCATTCCGTCGGAAGAGACTTCGCTCGTTTAAGTTCGCGCGGATGACGCTGTAGAACGCCACGAGGTGTTGCGTTAATTATGGCCACCAGTGTTACGTTTTAGTTTTTATTTTCTATAACGTAATAGTTAACTCTTAAGTCTCGCAGTATTTTGTTAGAAATTTCTTTCTCCCCTTCAGAAAATAATATTTACATCATGGTAGTTATTGTGTATTATCATATGCTTTTTACATTTGTAAGGTTGTTTTATTTGTACGCTCCATAATATTTACATTTTTCGTTTTTCTGTACTATCATCTCCTCTTCGCGATTTAACCTTGTTTGTGTTGATGGGAAGGGAGGCAGGGAGTTGGAATGTTTCGGCAGACCCTCTTCCTGTCAGTAATAGGTTTGATGTGCTGTCGGAATACGACTACACGGCCATTGCGCCCGTACCCACTCCCATCTCTTCGATGGAAGACGGGCCCGAGGGGAGTCGGATTGGGAAGGGGGGTGGTTGGAGAATAGTTAACTCTTAAGTTCGGCGTGTGATGGCACCCATGTTATCCAGTGTCCCCCGGGAGAGAGTGGAAGAGCGGGTGTTCAATTGATGTATATCAGGAAGCACGGTGCCGCAGGTGACCAACACGGTGAGAGAAGCGATAGTGGCGACAGGTTGCTCACGGCTGCGGGCGGTGGCCATTTGAGACTAACTAGGCCTTGAAGTGCAGGTCCGAGGAGATTTTCATTTCTTAAATGGACTCTGAGGTTGCTCGTGTCCGAGAGGAGTCGGGTTCCGATGTGCGGCTTACTGTCTGCAGTATAGTCCCTAGGATTGACCGCGGTTCTGAGGATTGGAGTAGGGTTGACGGTCTGAACCAAAGGCTGTGATATTTCTGTCAGGACTTGGGAGTGAACTTCGTCGACCTACTACCGAATATCGAATCTGTCTGGTGTTCACTACACGTCCGAATCAGCTCAAAGAGTAGCGCGTAGGATCCTCGAGCACAGTAAGGATTTTTTCGACTAGAGAGTAGGGCAGGGTGTAGGTCAGTTTTCGGAAATGAGAAAATCGATACGTTTGTAGAAAATAAGAATTCCGATATATTATCTAATGATAGAAGGTACTCCGAGCGTGAGGTAAATGCACGTGATACGGGAGATAAGGATGAATTTCAGAGTAATATGCAGCACCAATTTCGGGATTGGTCATTGAAAGAATGTTCTATAAAGTGGGCAACAGGTCGCAATTGCAATTTTGATGCGATGTCTAACAGTCGTGGGAGTGATTGTGATGGGAGCGCATGCAGTTTTTGAGTGGAACAGAATCTCAAGGGTGAGGTGAGGTTAATATGCGAAGTGATAGTGAGAAACTAAACGTCGTCGTACTGAACTGTCGCAGCCTCCGTAGGAATAGTGCTGAGTTCGAGCATACTATTCGCAGTCTGCACGCAGACGTCGTGATAGGCAGAGAAAGTTGGTTAACGGATGAGATTCAGAGTCAGGAGATATTTCCTAAAGACTACATCTACATATACATTATACCCTTCAAGTCATATTTTTGGTGGATGGCGGGGGTGCAGTTCACCAAGAGTCCATAGTCTTCATACGTTATCTTTTCCTATTATGATCTCTTATAGTCCTCGGGAAAAACGATCCTCTATATCGCTCCGTTCTGCAGTTGATCTAGCGAATCTTATCCTCACTGTCCTGCCTTCCGAGATACGTCGGGCTACTGATAAGTCCTGCTACCTCATTCGCTAGTCCTTCCGACATAAATTTTTCCAGTAGTTTAAATCTAGCCTGCAGCCTACGTTCCTCTAACGATGTCCATTTCAAATTTTCTATTAACCCTAGGACTACTGAGAAAAAAAAGTCGCGTTGGTTATTGACTGGGTCCAATGAACTCACACCCTCGTTTTTGTACAATTTAAATGTTTTCTTTATTAATTTCGTCAGCATTTTTAAACAATCTCTTACTTCATATAAATTGACAATATATACATATCATCATTGTTATTTAATTGTTGTGTTGTAAATAGTTATTGGAGTAAAAGGAAATTAAAAGGCAGAAATT
Organism: Tanypteryx hageni; assembly: GCA_028673005.1. Taxonomy (NCBI): domain Eukaryota; kingdom Metazoa; phylum Arthropoda; class Insecta; order Odonata; family Petaluridae; genus Tanypteryx; species Tanypteryx hageni. Next base: position 7,343,467 of record CM054112.1, read on the forward strand.
ATGAAACAAATTTTTATTCAAATGGTTTGTACTACAATCCCATATGTATGAATTAATCATTTTATATTATGCTAAACGTGAAGTAACATTATTTTCATGAAATCTTTTACAGAGTTAAATGTAAAAAACTCACTTTATGATATTACAGGCATGGCTTACAGATAATTTCGGAATGTTCCAGGCAAACATTTTTGCTGCATATTGAACAAGTTGTCCGAGTCATTCTGTCTTTTTATAGTGACAAATAGAACATCTACCCTTTTTTTTAATATTTTAATATTGTCACTTGATGGCAGGCATTTCTTTATTCTCGAAGTCTTCCCTTCTCCTTGAGGATGTTGAATGTGTAGGTAAGATGCACTATCATTTTGACTGATCCCGGCTAGTTCTTTCCCAAGATGGATCAGAAAATTACGGCGTTTATATAATTTATATGAGAGGCTCTGTGTCTTCAACTGATCCATAACTATATAATTATTGAAAGCACTAACATCAATCATATTAAAAAAATCGCAAAAGGTGATCTTCGAGTCATTCTTTTGCAGCTATAGCTGCGTATCAATTTATCAAGTGTGTCTACACCACCTTTTGTGCTACTATAGTACAATATTACTTCAGGTTTTTTATTTTCAGACATTTGGTCAATGTTTAGTTGATCATGCATTGTGCTTAGTAAAGTGACTTTTTTGCCTTTTTTGGGACAGTAAGACAAAATCATTAAATCTTTCAGAAATCCAAACCAGGTACTCTTAGGTGCTCTGCCTTTCACTGCTGTAAACTCATGTTGAAGCTCAGCTATATTCTCCCTAATTGTCCCTACGATTGTCAAGCGCTTGGATAGCAATTGGCGGCCCAAAGATAAACTTATGAAAAAATTATCGCATGTGATATTTCGCCTGGTGTTTTCAAATCCCTCAATCATATCTATCACTACTCTCTCCCCTTGATTTACTCTCCTTTTCCTTGGATTTTTACCTGTATATACTTGCATCTTCCATGTATAAAAAGTATTGCTATCACATATTGCCCAAATTATAATCACATACTTCCCAGAATTTTACGGTATGAACTGCCTAAATGGGCAGCGTCCACGGAAAGTCAGTAACTGTTCGTCAACGGTCATACATGGCACTGGTACAAATGCATCTTTTAGGTTTTCAGTCCTAGCTTAAAAATTTCTCTGATAGGCTGCAGCTTATCCCCCCCCCCTATTCACTCTTCTTTCTGCTGCATTGTCAAAGCGGAGAATCCTAAGAATCATCCGAAATCTATCCCTACTCATTATGATATTGAAAATTGGGCGGCCATCTAGTGTCCATGCAATCGCACTAGCGTCAAAATTTTAGATCCAGGAAATTATGACATATTCGACCATACGTACAAGTAATGCTCGAAGCAGGCGACGCCGGCAATTACGTCAGCAGACATCTCTCTTGTCAAATTGGCCATACGAAGCCACCCGTCCTGGAGGTTGGAAGGGGTGGGGAAAGCATTCGCGTATCAAGAAACTTTGGGGGTATAATAAAGAAACTCATGATTATCTGTACTCGCCATCCAATGCAGCAAACTCGGCAAAGTTGGGCGACTGTATCCATGTTATCCACAGTCCTTAATGTTCTAGTGAGTAGCGTATTGACTAACTGTATCTTGTTATAAAGGGAAATTAATGAAAAAACAATAAAATAAATCAATCAAAATATAGATAAGACTAATAAGTGGCACGGCCGCTCCTGCTGGAGAACAACTACCTGGGCCAAGTGTGCGTTAGACGCATGGCTTGAGTATGGGTGTGGAAAAGAAGACATAAAATGGAAGAAATATAAATATTGTAATTCTCAGAGCTTAAGTTACTCAAAAGAAAATTAATTAGCGAAAATGCAGAGTAAAACCTATTTTGTGGCGTTCGTAACCTCCTTCAATGTTACCTTGTACAACATGTGAAACCTAGTACCAATAAGACAATCTTTTCAACTCCTCATAAAGTTGAAACCTAGTGTTGCAAATGATATTTCCTTTATCTAGATAATATTCCAAAAAATGGAAACACATGTAATGTAGATACAACAAATAGGGGGAAAGCATATACTCTATATAAGATAAAATGTATGACTGGGTCCATTGGACCCAGTTAGCAAACTATGTAACTTTTCGTTATAACAACAAAAATAAATAAAACACATTTTTTATTTCTGGATATTTTAAATGCAAAGCAAAGATAGAAAAAGTCATAAAGTTTTATTGATTTTCGTGTAAATAAGCGAGAGAAACCACCTCCTAAACCTAATGACCGGGTCCATTGGACCCAGTCCGTTATCCTAGGGTTAATGATGTTATGCTTTGTATACTATCGTAATTCCTATTTAAAATCTAGCTGCTCTGCGCTGAACCTTTTCTATCTCGTTAGTGAGTCCCTTTTTGTAGGGATACCACACTGCTGAAGCATATTCGACCTGCGGTCGAACCAAGGATAACTAACATAATTCTTTCAATTTTTTGGAGCTATTTCGAACTATTCTCCCTATAAAGGCCAGCTCTTTGTTAGCGGCACCTATCAATCGGCGAATTTGGGTGTCCCACGAGAGATCACGATGGATCATGACTCCGAGATATATAATCGAGTTTGAAACATAAATATCTCCTCTGTCCAACGAATAATTATTATCCAACGAGATACTCTTGGTTCTACAGAAGTTGATGACGCACCTTTTCTTTTGGTTGATCTCTAACTGCCATTCCTTACACCATGTAGAAATAGTTTCTAGGTCATTTTGGAGATATTGGTGGTCTTCCGGATTGCTAATTTCTCTATTGATGACGGTGTCGTCCGAGAAAAGCCCAATTTTAATTATGACTATTGAGTTGATATCGTTTATATAAATTAGAAATAATAACGGACAAATTACACTACCCTGCGGAACGCCAGACACAATCTCCACTAAGTTCGAAGATTTCCCATCTATAACAATCTTCTGCTTCCTATGATTTATAAATTCACGGATCCAACTGACGATTTTAGAATTAACGCCTAAGGCTTTTAATTTCGTTATTAACTTCCTGTGAGGTACCTTATCAAATGCTTTTCTAAAATATAAGAAAATGGCATCGACCTGCGTATTCTTTTCTACGGTTCTTAGTAGTCATCACTGTAGTAGCAAGTCATCACTGCTGATCCTCCTGGTTTTTTATTTCTTTATATAGATCAGTATCATCGACGAAAAGCCAAATTTTACAACTTTAACGGGGGACGAGTATTTCCCATCGATGACAACTCACTGTTCCCTATTCGAGAGGAAGTCACTCACCCAACTGACTACTTTCGGATCGATACCACATTGTCCTAACTTCGCAATTAATCTCTTATTAGATACTTTATCGAACGCCTTCCTGAAATCAATGAATATGGCATCCACATGAGTATTTTTCTCTCCGCATCGCAACAAATCGTCCACGAGCAGACCGAGCTGCGTTTCGCATAATCTACTTCTCCGAAATCTGTGTAGGCATCCGCTTAGCAATGAATGATTATCTAAATAGCGCATTACAGAACTAATGACTATGTGCTGAAGTATCTTGCAAGATAATGAAGTTAAGGATATCGGCCTATAATTTTCGGGGTTCTCTTAGTCGCCACCCTTATTGATGTGCGTAACGTGTGCCACCTTCCAATATTTAGGAACTACTCCTTCCCTAATGGATTTCTCGAATATAATTTTCAAATATGGCTCGATTTCAGCAGCTAATTCTTTCAATACACGCGCGGGAATTTCCTCCGATCCAGGAGATTTAGTTGGCTTAATTGAATGAAGTTGGAGCGCGGTGACATTTTCCGAAAATACCAAATGTTTCATCGAATAGCCCTGATGCATAGGAGAAGGGGTTTCACATTCATCGTCGTTACAAATAAAATCTTTCTTAAAGTGTTGATTTTATAGGTTTGCTTTCTCCGTACTATTGTAAACTACGATTCCCGTTTTTAATCGCAGTGACGCAATAATGGGGCCCCTACCTTGAACTTCCCTGTGGTAAGACCAAAATGCTTTCGGGTTCTCTTTCAAGTTATCTTGTAAAACCTTATTTTTATAATTGTTAAACTCATAACGCATTGCTACTCTGGCTATGGAGCGCGCCTCTGTGCATTGCGGCCTTTATAATGCAATCTTTTCGACTGTAGCTGTTGAGGATATATTATTTACGCGAGAATGGAATTTTCTTTGCCGTCGGAGAGTGCTCCTAACGGGAGTCGGTACGGGCCAATGGCCGTGGAGTCGTCCTCCGACAACACCTCGAACCTATAACTGACAGGAAGAGGGTCCGCCGAAGCATTCCCAACTCCCTGCCTCCGCAGCACCACCCCACGATCTCCCCGAGTGGACACCACTCTCCTCTCATCGGATTTCCCAGCCCGAAGACCCTCAGTCCGCGGTAAGGAGTCAAAGTCAACCCCGATCGCTCTACCGGTTACCGAACCCAGGCGAACCCGAGCTGCCAATTTGGCGCGGCGTGTTTTAAGGGATGACCCCGCCCCCCCCCCACACGAACCAAGGCTGCCTCGGACCTTTCCACCCTCTGAAGGAGGTCTGCAACCACCCTCTCCAGCTCCGTAATTCGAGTACTCATGTTCTCGCAACCAGAGGCGCACAAGAAATGGGAAATGTTAGTACTCGATGAATCCATCCTCAGCTCTAACCTAATTTATATACTAACGAAAGAGAGATACGTTGTAAAAACAAAAGCTGAAATGGGATAAGGCTAAAGAATTTGGTCTATTTTAACGAGTGGACGATCTTCGTTTAGCGTACGAGAATGGGTCAAACGCAGGTATAATGTGATAGGCGTAAACAACACTAACAATGTTAAATCACGCACAGGAGATGATAGTACCCAACAACGAAAAATATAAACTCTACGGAGCGTAACAATAAAACAACCTTACATATGTAAAGAAAATATGCTAATATAAAATATCTACTATGATATAAATATTATTTTCTAAAGTGGAGAATGTAATTTCTATTAAAAAAACTACGAGACGGTAGAGAAATTAAGAACAATAGCGGAGATGTTATAACAAAACTAATTAGGTAACTCAAACGAATGTTAAATAAAATTACTGAAAGATAACAATAGAGTAATGTAAATTGTTTGTTCTACTTAACACTACAACTACTCTAATGCTACTCTTACTCTAGTAGCTCGAAACCACTTAGGAGCTCGCAGGAGCAAGTGAAAGGCACGTGCGTTTACTTCAACAGCCAGGTAAAAAAATAGAAAAGATAAAAAGAAAAGATCGAGCTAATAGTTTGGGTGTGGGGTTTTCATAGCGGTTATCGATATGTACGATAGCAGTGAGATTACGATAAGTGATGAGGATATCGAAAGCTTTGGTGCCACATAGGTAAAGATGGCTCCAAGAAGGGGTTCTTATGTTCGTTTTATAGACGACCTAACGCTGTGGTAGAGTGTATTTAAATATCGATAAACAACTATCAAAGCTTAGACTGATCAATCAAGATTGAATCGCTATAGTCGGTGTTGACTTTAACTTACACTCAATTGATTGGGAAAATCTGTTTCGAATCTAAAAGTAAAGAACGCGAATCCTGTGAGGCATTAATCGAAACATACTGCGATTACTCTCTCCTTCAATTAGTCGGAGAGCCAACGCGATTGGGAAACATATTAGATTTATTAGCAACTAACGTCCCAGAAAGAATAAAAAAGTCAACATTGAAGATGGAATAAGTGATAATCTGGCCGTATATGCAGAGTGTAAATAGAAAATTGATAGGCACCCTAAGCCTCAAAGAAAGTTTTATATATTTGTTAAGACAGACTTTTCAAGCTTCAGGTCGCGCTTACGTGATATACTACCTGGCTTCCGCGAAATGACCAAACGATCAGGTGCTGGGTCCGTCATGGGCAATATTCAAGGATATATTGCTAGAGGGCATCGATAAGTACATTCCAATTAAATTAACGGTCGATAATAAAGAGCCAAGTTGCTACAATAAGCAGGTTGGGAGTGCGCTTAGGCGTCAGAGAAAAAGCCATGCAAAAATAAAAAAATATGCCGTCTACATCATCCGATGAATATAGAGCAACTAAAATCAGACGCATAAGGAATCCCGCGCTAAAGCAAGAAATACTATGCACGGGGATTTTTACTAACTTCCGGAAAAAGGTATTAAATAATTATTTGGAGGAGGGCCCTAAAGCGTTTAGGTCCTATGTGAGAGAGGTCCAAGGTAGAGGCCGTACCATACCTTCCCGGCGAAATGACTCGGATGTCATTGTTCATGATAGTGTAGAGAAAGCCAACCTGTTAAACTGTCATTTTGTAAAAGCATTTACAGCCGTCAGCGACTATTGCGTACGTTATGCACCCGCTATAAGGAGGGAACTGATGGACGATACAGTATTTTCTGAGGTGAGAATAGCAAAGCAATTAAGTTACATCAGGCATAACAAAGCAACTGGCCCCGTAGAAATTCCTGCTCGCCTTTTTAAAGAATTTGCTGAAGAAATGGCACCTTTTCTTCGGATAATCAAAAAATCGAATTCCCGCGCAGTGGTCCCTAGCGACTGGAGGTTAGCGCACGTTACCGCAATTCATAAGAGTGGCAACAAGGAGAATTCAGAAAATTACAGGCCAATTTCCTTAACTTCGGTATCGTTTAAAATCCTTGAGCATATACTCGTTAGCAACATAAGCGGAAGGAGGATGCGAGCCAGCAGCGCTCCACTTGAAGTTATTGAAAGGGTCAACACCCTACAGCGCTCTGGTAGTAAACAGTACAACTAATTAGATGCATGGGGCATTCAAATACCCCGCGCAAGATCATATACTCGCGTTTTGTTGCTCATACTGAACAAAAGTAATAAATCATTCTTAGAAAACGGATAGTAGAATCATAAATTACTTGTCAAAACTGTAACGTCAGTGGACGCGTGGCGTATTTTTATGCCTCAGTCTACTTTCAACCTTTGTCACAGCTAAACTGATGGTCCCACAATGTTAGCAAATAGTTAGGATGTGACCGTAGGATGTCCTTGAAAGGTATAGAAAGGCACATCAAGCTATTGGATAGAGTATGAAATGTCTGAACTAATTATAAGCGTGGGGTATTTAAATACCCCACGTCACCACTCCCGGGTTAAAATTAAATTTGAACGATTACGAGTCAAATATTATAATCGATTATAAGAATATTAAACTGTAACGAGACCAGACCGATAACGGACTTTGCTGTTCATTTTATTTTGTTTTTGCGCGCAGCCAACAGGGTGCGCGTCAGTTCTCTCCTCTCTGGTGGAAGCTTACGTAGTGTAGTGTGCGCCCCAGGCGATTAAAGGTGTTTGTGTTTTTACGCGTAACTTTCATTTGTGCCCTTTCCTCTCCGAGAAACCCTAGCCCGTCACAAATGGCGCCCAACTCGCGGCTCGGGAGCAGATAAAACTGTGCAAAGGAATATATGCGTTTCCAACACTCATCAGATCTGAGCATCGGATTCCGGAAGCAGCGCAACCAATTCCATGTTGTGTATAGATACCTCCTCACTTAGTGCCATACACAGCGAAATTAAGTGCGACACTTGTGTCCGCAAATTTCAAATTTGTATTTTGGCCATAATTAGTGTGTGCTGTTTATTTTCTACGTGTTAGTGCTATACATCCTGCCACGTGGTTTTCTTAGGTATCCTTCCGCGAAGCGATACTTCTTCGCCTACTTCCACCTACAGTGAAATTTAGTGTGATACTTTTCCGTAAATTTCAAATTGGTATTTTTGGCCATAATTAGTGTGTGCTGTTTATTTTCTACGTGTTAGTGCTATAGATCCTGCCACGTGGTTGTTTTATGTATCCTTCCGCGAAGCGATACTTCTTTGCCTACTTCCACCTACAGTGAAATTTAGTGTGATACGTTTCCGTAAATTTCAAATTTGTATTTTTGGCCATAATTAGTGTGTGCTGTTTATTTTCTACGTGTTAGTGCTATAGATCCTGCCACGTGGTTTTTTTATGTATCCTTCCGCGAAGCGATACTTTTTCGCCTACTTCCACCTACAGTGAAATTTAGTGCGATACGTGTGTCCGTAAATGTCTTATTTCCACGTGATGTTATTCGCTCGCTGCGAAAATATTTGTCCTTTCGCGCTGCGACCATTAACTGTCCTTCAGCGCTGCGGCATTGTGTTCTTCCGCGTGGCCATATTGTTTTACTCGCGGCCATATTGCTTTTTTGGCCAAACTGCGTTCTTCCACGTGGTTGTTCCTTTGTGCGGCCATATTGCTTTTTCCGCGCTGCGACCTTGGGCCTTGCCGCCTAGCGAATTTTTCCGTATTTCCGCTGAGTGATATTGTTTCCTGCGTGGATTAGTTTAGAAATAGCAACCATGCCTAAATCTAAATCATTACCCACGGAAGGGAAGAGTGAATCTCCGCCAGCCTTGACGTTATCAAACGAACAATTTCAGGCGCTGATTGCGCAAATTACGGACTCGGCAAGAATGACTGTTCTTGATAGGCAATTGACGAGCCCCGTCCTTGTTACACCAAGTAGCGGCAATTTTTCTAAATGTACTTCTCGATTTAACGGCAGTGCTTCGTCTGATGTTGACGCATTCTTGGACTCGGTTTTGACCTTTAAGGATTGCGCAAATGTCAGCGAAGAAAATGCATTACGTGGTGTCTCAATGCTTCTGGAAGGCATTGCTGCGACATGGTGGCAGGGTATAAAGAGAGATATTTCGGACTGGGACGGTGCCGTGTGCGCGTTTCGAGACGCGTTCTCTCGCAAATTGCCACCTCATCTCGTCTTTAGAGAGATTTTTGCACGTGAGCAACACGAAAATGAAACAAGCGAGATTTTTGTATGCCACATTCGTGCCCTCTTGTCACAATTACCGTATACCTTGCCAGAACGCGCGCAATTAGATATTGTATGCGGGTTAATGAATAGAAAAGTTAGGAAAAGACTTTCACCTAGCGATTTCGACTCATTCAAGAGTCTTTTGCAATGTGCAAAAGACATTGAACACTCACGGCGTGAGGTTGTGCGACCATCAAAGGATTTCAGTAGTAATGAAGGTAGACACCGACCGGAGAAGAAACAGCGTCCGAGGTGTAGTTACTGTAAATATTTCGGCCACGTTGAATCAGATTGCAGGAAAGCAAAGGCAACTAAGGGTGATGTTGTACAATCAGTAAAATCATCACCCCAAACCCCAAAATCTGATTCGCCAAAACCACAAATAACGTGTTTTGGGTGCGGTGCCCCAGGTTACGTCAGAAGCAACTGTCCTAACTGTGCGCCTCCCATGAAAACTGAAAGTACGATTGTCTCATCCTTCAATTTTATGCAGTCAACCTTCTCTATCGATGATGGTTCATCGCGACCAATGCTCCCGGTTCAGATTTTAGGACTGGATGGTCTAGCTTGTCTTGACACTGGCTCCCAAAGAAGTATAGCCGGTGCACAGCTTTATCATATATTAATTTCTAAAGGGCGTCCGTTCAGCGAGACTTCCCTGGACATGAAGTTAGCTGATGGAAAAACGTATCGCGTATTAGCCAGGAGTTTTTCTGTGGAAATTTATGTCGTCAACCGTACGATCCTCACGACCTTGATCGCAATTCCGGACCATCCGGAGAGCCGGATGCTACTTGGAATAGATTTTATCCGAAGTGCTGGCATGGTTCTGGATCTTCCCGGACATGAATGGTTCTTCAAGGAAGATCCCAGTAGCCGCCACGGTTTTGTACGAGAAGAAGATATTGCTACATCTGTACCTGTGAGCAACGTCCACGTCAGCAACCTGCCATATGTGCTCCGAACAGACGCAAGCGCTTACGCTTTGGGAGCGGTTCTACTCCAGGGGGAGCTTCCAGACCAACGCCCCGTCGAGTATGCGAGCAGACTGCTGACTCCCTTTGTCGCCACTCATGGTGCCCCTGATCCGTGTATATTACGACTGCTGCGGAAACGAGGCCGTCCACGGCAACAGCAATCAGCTTCCAGGACATCGGTGCCTTCTGCGTCATCGGTGCCTTCTACATCATCGGTGCCTTTCCGGACATCGGTGCCTTTCCGAACATCGGTGCCTTCCACGCCATCGGTGTCTTCTACATCATCGGCGCCTTTCAAGACATCATTCCCTTCCAGGACATCGGTGCCTTCTACGTCATCGGTGCCTTCCAGGACATCGGTGCCTTCTACTTCATCGGTGGCTTCCCACATACCTGCGCTACCTACTAGGATGCAGCCACCTAGGAGATGCCGCCAGTAGCAGACCTTGTAGAATTGCATTCGAGGTCGTACATGCCATTCTAAGGGGGAGGATGTAACGAGACCAGACCGATAACGGACTTTGCTGTTCATTTTATTTTGTTTTTGCGCGCAGCCAACAGGGTGCGCGTCAGTTCTCTCCTCTCTGGTGGAAGCTTACGTAGTGTAGTGTGCGCCCCAGGCGATTAAAGGTGTTTGTGTTTTTACGCGTAACTTTCATTTGTGCCCTTTCCTCTCCGAGAAACCCTAGCCCGTCACAAAACCTTGTTTATTTAACTTCAAAATAGTTAATGTCTAATGATGGACAATTTTTTCTAATTTTTACTTGTAAAAGAATATTAGCCCGCACACTGAAAAATGTGTTTTTATATGTTATCTTATGGGAAATATAAAAGAGCTCGAGACCCAATTCAATATTTTTCCCTTCATTACCTTTTATAGCGTAAGTGAAGCTTCCCTACCAAATTTGACTTAACCTTAGTTTTAGGGAATTTTATAGGAGTAAACTATATAACGCTTATGTTTGTACCACTCATTCTCCCTTCAGTTTCATTCTTCCCACACCCTCCCTACTTAGCTCGTTTTCTAGCTTCGTTTATATTTGTCGTATAATTTCGTTTAAAAAATGCCAATAATCAGCATCTACATTTTACCCTGAAATTCACCTAATTGGTGGGGGGGGGGTTCATTGCACCAAAATCTACCTAAAGATTGTTTATCGCAGGTCGAATTTTTCTATTGTGATCTCGTATTGTCATCGGAAAGAACGAGCCTAGATGACGCTTCGTCCTACAATCGATCTCACGTATCTTATCGTCACGGTCGTTTCTACCTATGTACGTTGGTGCTTCAATTATTCCTAGAGCCTCATTTAGACTTGCCCATCTATATTTCTTCTGACGCAGCAACCCTGAGTTCAATCTACGATCCTGCAGTGGTACCCATCTCATTTGAGATACTTTAAAAACGTCTTTCTGAAGTCAATCGACCTGAGTATTTTTCTCTCCGCATTGCAACAAATTATCCACGAACAAGCCGAGTTGCGTTTCGCATGATCTTCCTCTCCGGAATCCGTGCTGGCATCTGCTAAACAATGAGTGACTACCTAAATAGCGCTTTACAGAACAAAATATTTTGTGCTCAAGTATCTTGCACCATAATGAAGTTAAGGAAATTGTCCTATAATTTTCGGGGTTCTCTTTGTGGCCGCAAATATGGATCGCATTTATCGTAATTAGGAGTAAAAGCTTTTTGAAGGTGTTGATTTAAAATATTTGCTTTCTCCGCAATATCGTGAACTACATTTCCCGTCTCCGATCTCATTGTCAGTGACGCAATAGTGGGGCCTCCACCTTTGAATTCTCTGACATATGAACAAAATGCTTTCGAGTTCTCTTTCAAGTTATACTCTAAAACCTTTTTTCTAATTTCAAAACGCATTATGCAATGCCACTTTGGCTATGGAGCGTGCCTCCTTGAATTGCTGCCTTAACGTTGCAATCTATTCGACAGTAGCTGTTGAGGCTGTGTTATATACGCGAGAGTGGAATTTTCTTTGTCATCGGATAGCGCTCCTAACTTCCTGGTTGTACCATCTAGGTTTTGCATTTTCGCACTTAAGTTTGCTTGGAATAAATTTATCGGTGCACTCTCGCATCATATCTCTGGGCATGCACCAGGATTCTTCCGCGTCTGCAATATCTGTTTTCATGCAAAAATTAGTTCATTTATTTCGCAGAAAAGAGCTCAATCTTCTGAAATCGGCTTTGGCTAGTACATAAAGCTTTCTTTTAGCCTTAACCTGTTTCTCATTGTTTGGCTGAAACTCCACGTACACTGCCTTTTGTTCGCTTATTCCATCAGCGACAGATACCCTATTCATACGCTCAGGAAGATTAGTAGCCAATAAATATAATATATTATTAAATCTCGTGGGAAATCTCACTAACTGATACAATGAGTTTTTGTCTATAGTTTCAAGTAAAGCCTCGCAAGATTCATGCTTCTACCAGGGGGATAAAAGCAATTATGCCTCCAATTAAATGACAGAAGATTGAAATCGCCCTAGATTAATATGGCTTTATCTTTCTTAATCAAACTTAGCGTCGCCACTTGTTTCTCTAGTTAATAAATTGTTTCCACACTCGCATTTGGTGGTCTATAAAAGGCACATATATTTACAGTTTTACAGTAGTTATATTTCACACTACACCAAACACTTTCGACTTCGTCTTCATTAATCTGTATTGGGTAATTTTTTATTTATTTCTAACTGCTATAAAGACTGCACCTCCCGATAAGATACATTGATCTTTTCTAAAAATTCTATAGTCACGAGGAAAGATCTCCTGACTGGCTATGCCCGCCATTAGCAAACTTTCTGTACCTATCACTACATCAGCACGCAGACTAAGAATAACATTTTCAAGTTCGGCCTCTTTCCTGCGAATGCTGTGATAGTTAACCGTGACGATTTTTAGTTTATCGCTCTTACTACTTAACGATGCCTCGCGCGCTTCTGAATTACTATTATTATTTTAACTGCAATGCAATGACTTAACTTTCAATCGCCTTATTTGCAAAAGGTTATGGAATTTTACAATGATAATTTAGTAATTTCACCACCCAGTGTATTGTAGACTACACTGAGCAACGGTCCGGGACTCGAGTCCACTCGAGGGACGCTAATCCTCTCTAATAAGTGTCGAACGTGAAGAGCAGGTAGTCTTCCCAGACATGGCCCCACATCTGATACATGAACCCGTTTTCCTAATCTTGTTTGCATCTTAATATTTATTTATATTCATTTATACTGTGTTATGACGGGAGTGTGTTTCTGGAAAATTATGTTTTGATAATTTTTAAAATTTTATTAGTCGCGGAGATAGAAGGGAAGTTTGAAGGGTTTTGCTAAGTACGTGCTCCTCTTACAACCTCAAAATGCGTAAAACATCTAGTATCCATTTGTCGCCGGCGCTTTAAGTTGCGTAATAGCCACCCTGATAACATAATTATTGTGTATGTATTTAAAAACATTTACTGTCATTTCGCTGTAACAGGAACGTCATTTTAGTTTTTAACAGTGTACTAAAGGGAAAACTTGATTTGACTTTCAGCGCTTCGACCAACGAAGCGACTTTCAGGACCAATTGTCTCGTAAGCGCAAGGACTGCCATTCGCCATTTCCGTCCCGCCGAGGCACACGCAACTACGAGCAGAATTGTTTGTCGATCCATCTTATTCTTATTCCTTTGAAAATAGTCGTAAACAAAGTCCACTTGTGAAGGCTGCACCTGATGATGCTGTAACAGACGAAACAGGTCAGATATTAAAACTGTTACTGGAAATTTACAGTTTTATTTTTCATTTAAATAGTCATCTATTAAAAACATGCGACTAAGATGTAAAAAAAGTTATTTTGGGTCATTATTTGCCGTTTTGTACTTCTTTATCTGTAGGGGCACAATGCAGTGGCATCGAATTCAAATTGTCTAAAAACGAATGAAAAATTAGCACTTAAAAATCAAAACTGAATAAGTGCTTAACTCAGGTATCTCCTATAGCCATAAAAAGGTTATGAAACGTGTAAAAGAATCTCTTATGACGGCCGTATTATAGCCGAAATGCGCATCTACTTCTTTCACAGCCTTGTTATGGTTATTGGAGATATCTGAGATAAATACTTTTTCTGTGTTTTGACACTGATGTGCTTGGGAATAACTCTGAAACGAGAAATAATTTCTTCTATGATCGGGAATGGAAATGATGTGCTTATTCTTGAATATGGAAATCTTGAAATAAACACCTTTCAAATTTATTTATTATCGAAACATTTTTGTATGATATTATTGACTGCTCGCGGGACTTAAATTTGAGAGGAAATTGCAAATATTTTGAGCAGTAATGTTCGTAGATTCACATAAAAAAGTTTCATTATCTTTCAAAATATATTACCTTAAAATGTTTGCGAAATGTCGCAATTATAGATCACAAGACACGTGCTTGACCGTATTTTGTGGAATGATATCGTAAAATCAACTTTTCTTTACTCATGTGGTGTGATACGAGATTGGGTTAAAAGAAATCTATTTTACTTGATATGTAAGCTTATTCTGCTTAAATTCAAAACCAGATCAATGAGAGATTCTTATATAATATATCTTTAAGTAATATATATTACAAAGCAAAGTCTTAAGTTGTCATTGCAGCAGCATATTTTATATATATTCAATTTGAGAATTGAAGCATTAAGGGCGTCATTGTGCATTTGTTCCCGGAGGGTAGAATCCCTTTAATATCAACAGCAAACGTCCAGTCGACGAATACAAATTCTGTTCAAGGGAATGTGTGGCATTCATTTTAATTTCTTGCCATAACCCACTCACTCATTTCCTGAACTATCTCAGTCCCACGCACAGATTTAGCGAGATAGCCGCAGGGCATTTTGGGATGTATCTCTCAACGCTTCCCATATATCCTGTCGAAACTGCGCCCACTTTACACCACTGCTCTCTCTTCTCCTCTCTCTAACTCCACTCTCTCTGTTCCATTCTCTCTCTCTCTCCCTCGTTATTCGACTCCCTGCCCTCCCATCTCTTTCTTTCTCTCATCTCCTATCCATCTTCTTAATTCTCTTCTTCTCTCTCTATTTCACGTTCTCTTTTGTCCAACGTAATCCGAATACTCCTTCACTTCGTCCCTCTCACTGTTTTGCTTCAGTCATTTTCTGTTATTTTGCTTTTTAAAATGGACAACATTACTCTTTTTAATTTTTACCCATTCTTTCATATCGTCATTATACTATATAACTTCCTATGCCTCTATTGCTTCTCTTCCTTCCAATCCAACTTGCCCTCCTTCCCGTCGTTTCCTTTCATCGTTTCCTCGCTTTTCTTGATTTCTCGTTTCCGAACTCTTATTATTTACTATAAACTCTCTTTCTGTAATTTGCTATATTTCATTCACATCCTCAGTAAAAATGCGCCAATGTTCCAAGAACAGTTTATCGACTAAAATTAATTTCGGATTTACTCTCGTTCCATTTTAATGCGTTATTTCTTTAACATTCTCCTATTCCTTCCTTCCTACAAAATCTTCGGGAAGCGTTCTCGTTCTGTCGTCCTCTTATTTTTTCTTCATGCACTTTTATTTATTTATTTCCATGCGGCCCCTAAACAGCCGTAATCGGCCTTTTACAAGGGGCTCATTAACATAATAACAAGGACGATCACAAACATCCATGCCCTAGGTGAAGAAAAACCCACCTAGGCGTGATTCGAACCCGCGACCTTCGGATTGGCAGGCGAGGACGTTACCCCGCCACCACCGAGGCCGAGGAGAAATATTTTTCATCCGCCGAAGGAAATGTCCAAAAGCCATCGATGGCTTTATCTCAATATTAATGCCTGACGTACATTTTTTGAATCCATACACCGACACTAACACTTAATGAAGAGGAAAGGTTGGAGTTGAATGATCGGAAGGAAATGCAGGGCCCAGTTACTGTGAAACTCATGTTGTTATGCTGCGAAGTTGAGGATATGTATTTATATGTTTATTTAACGGCTAAGATTAAGATTTTATCTTTAATTTTTCCATCGAGCTTGTTTTCGTTCTTCGGCAGAGAGAGAAGGAGAAAAGAGTTAGAGGGTAAAGTGAGAGAAAGGAGAAATAGAAAAAAGAAAATAGAGAGAAGAGAATTACATAAAAAGAAGAGAGAGAAAAGAAATGGAAAAGAAAAAGAGAATTAGAAAAGAATGAAAAGTGAAAGACAATAAATAAGAGAAGAGAAATAGGAAAGAGAAGATAGAGAAAAGAGAAAGTGAGAGAATGCTGCCCTTGCCGCGATTATCCTGTCACACCTTGTGGGGTTTTCAGTGGGGATGGTGGCTTAAACCCCTCTCCCTCTTCCCTCGTTGGATTAAGCGGAAGGGTGCGAGTACCCTGAAAGTGAGAGGCGAGACGAAAGTATATCGCGATGGCTGTTGTCATATCGTGAAAATAGGTAGCGTGGGCATTGCCCCTTGACCTCCGCCCTCGCTTAATCCTCTGCATTAGTAAACTTTGTATCCCATCCTCCCTCCATCACAATCTGCATCTACTGCCCCTCCTTACGTACCCAATATTAATCCCCGTTCTACTTCATAAATTAGTACCCTCCTTTTACATTCCCGCTCTTCACTGATATCACTCCCTCTCTCCCCTATCTCTTCCCTTGAAATAGTACATCCATGCCTCACTCCCCTCCCTATTGATGTACTTCCTATTTTTTCTCCAACAACTCGGACTCTAATCTTTTGATCTAAGTAAAGGTTTTAAGCAATATTTTATCTTTCCAATCTATCACTATTTCATTTAAAATTCCCAATATTTTCTCCTATTTCACTCAGTCGAAAGCTTTCACCCAATCTACAAAACAAAAGTACTCGTCTTTATTGACTTCTAGAGCTATTTCTATCATCATCCTCATACATCCTATAGCATCTATTTTTCCCTTTTTCTCTTCTGAAACCATGCTGATTATATTGCAGCTCCTTATGTATTTTACATTAAATTATTTTGTTATTATTCTTGCTAGAACTTTAGCTCTATGAAAAATTAAACTAATAGTTCTGTAATCCTTAGAACTTTTCGAATTATTATTTTTATCCAGTGGTACCATAACAATACCTAAATAATCTTCAGGCCATATGCCAGTATCATATTTTGCATGATAAAAGAATTCTGTGGGTTTTATAACTGCTTTCGGCCTCAAAATATTCAGAACGTCCCCTGGTATATCATCACTCCCAACAGCCCTCCTTCTTATCACGTCACCAATTGTTCTTTTAACTCCAGACTCGAGAGCTCGTGGTGGTCTTTTTCCACTTTCTCTTTTTCATCTAATTCAATATTTTCTGGTTTACCTTCTTCTTCATACAGAACCTCAATATATTCTTTCCAGTCATTCTTTACATCGTCTGGGTCGGAGACAATTTTGCCCGTTTGTTCATGACTCCTTTGCGTCCTATCTTTCTTGACTTCTTCTTGAATAAATATTCTATTGCTTTGCTATACATGAGGTCTGTTCTACAAGTATTGTACTACTTGAGAATTTTTTCGCATTTCTCCTTTATCCATTGTTCTCTGGCTTTTTCTGTTTCATTTCTTAAAGGATATTTAACAGCTTGTATTTCCTTTGGCCTCCTTCAGTGTATATGTTCTTCCACATACTCCTCTCTTCCATTTTTGTAGCATGGCTGCTGTGACCCAGGGTTATTTGTTTCTTTCAGCCGTTATCCTTCCTACCTTTTTTCTCCATCTTTAATGTTGCTATGGATGTATCTTCACTCCTCATCTACATTGTTCCTATTTTCTTCAGCTATTTCCTCCAAACTTTCCTCCAGCTTAGTCATGATAGACTACTTGTCCTTAAATATTTCCTCAAAGTTCCATTTCTTGTTAACTCTTATGCTTCTCTTAACACTCTTTAGTCTACATTGTGCATTTGCCATCAAAAGGATGTAGTCGGAATTGATATCTGCCCCTGGTAGCGTTTTCAATATTTTAATGCTTCTTCTAAATCTTTCATTGACTAGTATGTAATCTATCTGGTATTGTCTCTGGTCTCCTGGGCTCCTCCATGTGTAAAGTATCCGATGGTGGTGCTTAAACCATGAATTAGTTACAATCAATATATTTCTATGACAGAATTCCGCAAGTTACTCTCCTGTTTCATTTGTCCTCCATTGCCCATATTTTCCCATTATGTTATCTTCCTGTCCCTCTCCGACTACACTGTTCAAGTCTCCCATCCCATCCCCTCTCCCCTTTTCTTATTATTTCCTACCGAGTAAATAATCTTAAATTCGTCTGAATTTATCTCGCCTTTTCCTTCCCCCGGAACTTCATTAAGAGCTACTATACCTACATCATTCCTTCTCATTTCCCTTTTTAATTTCTCTAGTTCCCCCCTAAATTCATAGTCTTAATATTCCATGCGCCCATTGTTAATTTCTCACTATTTGCTTTCTTCATATTAATGTTACATTTCCTCTGTGTACCCCCTAGGTTAGCATCTACCCGGAGATCCGATTGGGGGACTATTTTACCTCCGGAATATTTTAGCCCAGAGAGATCCATAGAGGTGTTTGCCGCTTTTCAGCCTATCATGGGATATATAATGAAGTAGTTTTACCTTGTATTCTTCATCGCTGTTTCACAAGAGTGATTGCCTATCTGTAGCTCTTTAGATCCACGTAATCATCAATTGCAGAGGTACTGTGCAAGCTTCTTTCCTTGCACAGCGGGATGTAAAACCCCCAAGACTGTTTATTATTCTGATTCTTCCCCTCAGACTTTTCTGGCTAGGGTGGCCCTACCAGAATAATTTTATCCCGCCGGCATATCTCTTTGTTACATTAGAGTACACATACCCTTTATCCACTATAAGGTTATGCAGTAGTGATGGGCATTTTCCTTCCTTTTGATTGATTCGGAACAATACGAAGGATTCGTTCCTTTCGTTCCATTGGCGCACGTATGAACTTGATTAAATGTAGGATTTCCTGTGATGAATGTTGAAAAACTCATTGTTTTTATGATTTATCATCTCCTCATTTTGTTCATAATAATTTTAGTAATAACAAATTTATTAATGGCAATACTAAACGACATGGGCGTACGTTGGGGGGTATCTTGGGGTTACAATCCCCTGAAATATTCTAATGAAATTTAAAAAGCGATTAAGTAATCTAAATCACTGCATTGGGTTATTGCTATGTAACTAAATTAAACTATATAGTGTTTCCAGCAAGGTTAACGCAATCCTTTTCGTAGCTGGTATTCCTCCTATATTTCTCTCTCTCACGTTTCAAATGGTAAAAACCTTTGGTGGAAGAATTTTAAAATTTTTAGAATTAAAATTTATTCTTAATAAATTATTATATTATTAAAATTAAGAAATGAAATTTTTTTTGTGGAAGAATGGTAAAAACTTTGACGATATATTTTTCCTCCGAAACAACAAAGTACTATAAAATTCTTATGAATTATGTTGTTTCTCGTCTATTAAAATACCATGCACCCATAATATTCCTTTATTCACAATAAGTACATGCGTCAAATCTTGCAATCCCAATAAACAACATAAAACATTTTGTTGTGCTGCGAAAAGAATATAGGCACATCATCAAGGTACGAAATACACTTCTTCGCATGCCCGATTTCGTTCATTCAACTCTGGAACGAAATTCTCTGACAAGAAGAGGCTACGAATTATATCTCAGAGATACGGTTCATCTTCTACCAGCGGAGAGTTTAGGTCAACATCAGAATACATTTTCGGAATTTAGGGCCTATGGCTTTTAGTTTAAGAGAAATAATTTTGAGTCCGTGGAACGAAATATCCGAATCAGAATAGAGTCCGAGTAATCATTGAGTCCGGAACAAAAACCTCTGAGTCCGTCGTTGGTCGAGTCTAAGGAACCATTGAGACTGGAAAGTCTGGAACTAAATCTTTCGAGTCCGAGGAATTTGAATTTTCAAGGCCGTGGATTCGTACCGGCTGGTTCCGTTGCTGGATTCGTTCCGTTGGATCGAATCCTTCCGGAACGATACAACACTATTATGCAGTCCATAGGGAGGGAAAAATGCAATATCATTGCGGAATTTGCACTATTCTCTAAGAAAAGGAATGGGAATATAATTTTTATCATAGAGGTTAGTTTATTAATCGTATTTTTTTAATTTTGCGAAGCACCAGCGTATATGAAGTTTTATCACTCATTACGAGAGTTTTGCCATTGCAAAGACTATTGTCGGACTAGGATTCGGTATGATCTAGTACACACCCGTTATTTCTGCATCACAAATACCTGTCATACACTTAGTTTTCCGTTCTAATATAATAGAAATATTTTTTAAAGCTAAATTATGAAGTTAGCGAACACATTTAGCAACTCATCCGCTGTGAATTTACACCTATAGAGGCCAATTTAAGTTATTGCTGCTCCACTCGGTTACGTGAATATTTTCTAATACTATAAGTAATCAATATATACGATGAGATTTCAGTTTGCCGTTTAATATTGCATTACTTTTTATTTCTTATTTAATTTTCTTTGATAAATAATCAAACGCGCATGTGGAAAGAAGGCAATATTGTTTCCGTTTGGATCATTTTTTAAATTAGAAATTAAATATTTCGGTTCAAGAAACATTTTCAGCCAGTTAATATCAGCACTGAACATATAAATACCTCTATAAGCCGCACTGAAACATTAATATTTAGTATTTAAATGAAATTAATTAAATTCAACTAGTAAATAAGTAAAGATGATGATGATGCGAACATTGCTCTCGAAATACGTATTTAGTACGTTTACCTCATCTTTAGAGATCTTTTGTGCGTGTATTCTAGTTCTCGCTTGCTTGATTGTTTCATCTGCTAGGTCCCTGTCGTTGTCGGAAGGCACATAAACCTACAGGCCGCTATGTGCGATACTAGGTCACTGGCGTGGTTTAATCTCCCGTAAACCTAGTATTATTTCCCCTTTCCTTCCCCTTTTTTTCCCCCTTTACCTCTTGGCCTGTACGTGTGCGTGTGCTTAGTAGGTCCCTGTCGCGGTCGTGTTGAATCACGAACCTTCTAGGAACAATGTGATTTTTTGTGTCCCTGGCGCAGAGTAATTTCTCGCAAACCCTGTCCCGTATCCTTTCCACCTTTAGGATTAGTGCTTTTGCGATTGTGTGAGTGAATGTGTGAGTAACATCAGGGCCCTGGCGTGGAGTAACAACCCCTAAACCTTTAAGTTTATGATTTTTATTGTCTTTTGTTTTTTCCTGCCTTTTCTCCCCCTTTTTCATTGTGTGTCTCTAATTTGGAATTTTACGGTTAAAAAGTTAATTCTATTTAACAAATTCAACTAGGCTAAGTTTATCGACGAACATGGACTTCTTCCGATGTCATCATAAGCTGTTCTTAATCAGTTGAAGGATGAAAGCCTTTCCCTAATTCCTTCAGTTTTCCCATTCACAAAACTCCCTCCTCCAATTAAAGGTTGCTAGGTCAAGGTTGATAGACGAGACAGTGGCAGTGGATGTTTATTATCCGCGGTTTTTATGCCTTCATGGATCCTTCTTTGCCACTGATAGAGTCAGTGGAGATCCAGCATCTGGTGAATGACAGCCGTTGTTTAAAGTTAGTATTTCATGATTTCTGCTTCGCATGTTAATCCCCGTTGCACCCTTCCGTCAATTTGAGGTAGCGAAATGAGATATTTGGAAAGAAATTTTTTTATATAAAACAGAAACTAAGGAGTTGTATATGCGTTCTAATTCCTCTGTTTTTCTATTTTTCTTTGCATAAAGTATTTTTTAAAAACCGATTATTGAAACATAAATAATTAATGGAATACAGAATAGATCAGTTGTGCCAAACCTACGGTAGTAAGTATAATGTTAGTGTCATAAGCAAATATTAATTAAATTAGAAACCTAATATGCGTAAGAATATGAATATATTTTTAAAATTAATTTTTACTCAATAAATAACTATATATAATATAGTTATATTACTAAGTTTATAAATAATTTTTAAGTTTAGAATTCCAATTATAACGCGCGCGTCAGCAGATAAAGTTCCCATTTTCAAAATACGATTACGAATATTCATACTTTATTAGTGAGGATTTTATACTTTTACACTCAAAATTTGCGCAAAAATTTCTCGTATAAGAAAAGGTGATTAATTGCACTTTTAAACGGGATCTAATAACGATGCCGGTGATGCTCACTTCCACCGACCAAGAGAGTACCTTTCGCAAATCTTCAACCTCCGAATATTGTTACAGATACGACGCCCCGAATTGACCCAGAATATAATTACGTATTCCACAATCGCTCCGAATTAGAGTCTCAGTCGGAGCATATAGAGCGCTCGTGGTTTTAAATAGGGTTTAAAAGGCGTTCAATTCTCAAATATAATTGTGAATTAATTAAAATACATTACAATTACAATTCCGAAGAAAACATCCGCGTTAAGAAACGAGAAATTGGTCTACTACGATAGTTAGGAGGTAGAATATCCGCCTGGGTAGTGGAAGACCCAGGTTCGATTCCCGATCATAGCAGACTTTTTTTCTCGTTTCAAAATTATTCCCTACAATTTCGATCACAAAATTCAAAGAGGCTATGCAAGGATGTGCTGAACAAACTCACCGTTTCGATAAAACAGATGAATCTTTCGGCTCCCGTGGTAACATACCTCACAATCCCTCTCTCTCCCTCTATCTTTCTCCCTCTCTTTATTTTTCCCTCTTCCTCCCTCCCTCTCACTTTCCTTCAATCTCTCCCATCCTCTCTTCCCCCTCTCGGTCTCTCTATCTCTCTCTCTCTCACTCTCTCTCTCCCCATCTCCATTTCTCCATATATATATATATATATATATATATATATATATATATATATATATATATATATATATACTAGTAGAAGGTGCATTTCATCTCACCTAGAAAAAAACAAAGTTTTTGGAAAGATATTTCATCATGGGAAATATTTCATTAATTCAAAGGATTTCTCCCCGGGACCGATTTTCGTTTTTTCCTTATGGAAAAATAATGGAGTAAAACAATGGCTAATTTTTAATATTTTAGGAATATTATATTTTTTCCACATTGGGTTAATAATGCTACATACTTTTGCCAAATTTTAAATTTATAGCACATTTAGAAGTGAAATACCATGTGTCTAATTGTTTAAACTTTAATAATTTTTATCGGCCAAAATAACAATTTTATGGATAAATTGAAAGGTCTAATCATTTAAATATATTAACTTTTACATAATGTAAAAATTTCTGCTCCCTAACTTGCGGAGTAGTGTCTAACCATCTACCTATTTGTTTAAATTTTAAGAATTTTTAACTGCCAAACAAATTGAAATATCAAAATCTGTATAATTATTATTTAGTTTTTTTTACAAATCCTACATGTAAAAAAATTTACTATCACTTCCTGAAATAAATTAACCTTGAAAATTTGTTTAAACAATTGCAAATTTTTAGCGGCCGCATTGTTGCACTTTTTCATGATTTTCGTTTTTACTAGTCGGTTTTGCACTATATCCTACCTAAGAAAAAAATTTCGAATCTCCAGCTCATCTGGAATTGCCTAAACATTAGTATCCTCCTATATGTATGTTATATCCTCCTCTGTAAGGAACGTGTATATATAATGATATGTATGTAATGAAATTGAGGTTAGGCGGATGAGGGGATTGCACATTCTCAATCTCGCAACGAATAATAGACATAATCATTCAAATACTCTCCCTTTCTCCCTCTCTGCCTCTCTCCATCCCTTAGATTTTACGAAATACTGTTTATGTGTATTTCATTTTATGTACTTTTCTAATATGATCCTGTAAATCTTTAATGTGTACTTCTGTGTTTTTCTTAATTTTTATGCAAAACTGTGTTTGTATATATTTCAATTTATGTAATTTTCTAATATGATCCTGAAAATCTCTAAATATTGCTACCAGTAGGTTTCGCAGGTTTTTCACACCCCCCTTCTTGTGTGAGTGTTTTCCTGCAGTGGGGTTTTTACTAGGAAATATTATCTTAATTTTCCCTTGTTTCTCCCCACAAACAACAAACCTCCATCTCTTTCGATTTCCCAAAACGCTATCATGGCATTGTACATCTATAGTAATTTATTTTATGTAATCTTTTATTCTATTTTTTCTCTTTGTTAATGCCTATTTGTATGTAATTGACAATGGGTGAGATGAAAGAAACTGCCTAGTCTCAATCTCGCCCAAATATTGACGCATATCTATCTATTTATCCCTCCCTTTCTCCATCCCTCCCTCTCACCATTCCTTCCTCCCGCCATCCCTAACTATCCATCTCCCTCTAACTCCTCTCACCTTCTCCACAACAACAGAGGTAGTAATTACACGCGCAGCCGATCGAAATTAAAGGTACTCACGGTGCAACATTGTATTGCCTCCCTTTAGGAACACGTGCTTCCTAACGCTGTCGATCTTACGAAGAGAGGCCGTAATCAGCGCGTGTAAAAGTCTTATCTACATTTGTACTCGAGGGAGAGAGAGGAGGATCTCGGAATTTAGAGAAAAGGGATAACCTGCAAGGGATGGCGAGAAAAGGAAGGGGTGGACGGAGCGAAGATTTGAAGAAGATCCTCTTTCGATTTCATATCGCGACGCTGTTGATGATAACTGTATATGGCCGGAGGAGGGCGATGCAAAGGTAAAAGGAAGAAAGTGAAATTATTAGGGAAATGGGCGAAGAATAGTGCGAATGAAGAAATATTTTATTGGAGGGGCGCTCGGGGCGGAAGGAGTAAATGGAGCGTGAAGGAAGAGGTGAAAGTGGGAGTCAGGTAGGGGGGAGGAGGGAGGTGCTTTCGCACATGGGAGCACAAATCGAAGGCACGCTAATGAATCGGAAGAGATAGAAGGAATGAGGAAGGATAAAATATGAGAGAGAGGAAATACTTGAGGAAGGTAATATTGAAGGTATGGGGAAATACGCGGAATAGGGAAATAGGAGGGATAGGGAAATAGGTTGGACTGTAATATAGGGAGGATAAGGAAATAAGCGGGTTGGAGAAATAGACTGTAATGGGAAATAGGAAATATAGGGAATTGGCGGAATAGGAAAATAGAAGAAATGAGGAAATAGGTGGGTTAGGCAAATAGGAGCGATAGAGAAAAAGGTTGGACAGGGAAATAGGCGGGTTGGGGAAATAGGAGGAATAGGGAAATGGGCGGAATGGGGAAATAGAAGGATAGGGAAATGTGCGGGATAGGGAAATAGAGGGGATGGTGAAATAGGAGGGATAGTGAAATAGGACGGTCAGGGAAATAGAGAGGATAGGGAAATAGGATCGATAAAGAAATAGGATGGATAGGGAAATAGGCAGGATAGGGAAATGGAAGTGATGGGGAAATAGGCTGGATATGGGAAATAGGCGGGATAGGGAATTAGGTGAGATGGGGAAATAGGAGGGATAAGAAAATATGCGGGATAGGAAGATAAGCGGGATAAGGAAATTGGCAGGATGGGGAAATAGAGTGATAGGGAAGTAGGCGGGATAGGGAAGTAGGCGGGATATGGAAATGGAAGGGATAGGGAAATAGGCTGGATATGGGAAATAGGTTGGATGGGGAAATAGGTGGAAAGGGGTAATAACAAGTTAGAGGAATAGGCTTTATAGGGAAATTGGCATGATAAGGAAATTGGCGGAATGGGGAAATAGAGGGATAGGGAAATAGACGGGATAGGGAAATGGAAGGGATGGGGAAATAGGGCGGAAATGGGAAATATTTGGGATAGGAAAAAGAGGGAATGGGGAAATAATGGGAATAGGGATATAGGAGAGATAGGAAAATAGAGGGAAAGGAAAAATAGGAGGGATAAGAAAATATGCGGGATAGGGAAATAGGCGGGATAGGTGAAATAGGCGGGATAAGGGAATGGGCGGGATCGGGAAATAGAGGGATAGGAAAATAGGCGGGATAGGGAAATGGAAGGGATGGGGAAATATGCTGGATATGGGAAATAGGCGGGATAGGGAAATAGGTGGGATAGGGAAATAGGTGGAATAGGGTAATAACGAGTCAGAGGAATAGGCTGGATAGGCAAATTGGCGTGATAAGAAAATACGCGGGATGAGGAAATAGGCGGAATAGAGAAATAGGCGTGATAGGGAAATAGAGGGGATGGGAAATAGGAGGGATAGGTAAGTAGGCGTGATAGGGAAATAGGAGCGACAAGGAAATAGATAGGATACGGAAATAGGATGGATAGGGAAATGTGCGGTCGAGGTAAATAGGAGAGAAAGGTTAATAGGAGGATGAGATAAATAGGATGGAGTTAAAATGTTAATTATGAGGAAATTGAAGAAATTGAAATATTTGGAAAAAGGGGAATATAGGAAGAATGAGGAGATAGGAGTATTGGAAAAATAGGAGCTATGTGGAGATTGGAGGTTTAGGGACATTGAAGGAAGAGAAAAATATGAGGTAGTTAAAAATAGTAGTTATGGGAGTAGATATCTTTTGTGTGTTTCAGCACAGTCCGCCATTTTGAATGTGATGTTATAAAGCTAAACAAAAGAAAAACCTAACGACGTCATAACAAAAGACGATTTTAATGTGCAATGTTAGGTTAGCATCTTGGATGGCGGCGGATTCGAATCGAATTAAACTTTCTGGATTGGTATTTTGGATAACGGTGGATTTGGGTACTTTAAAATGAAGCGAAATATTGATCAAGTTTTTATTTCCAACAAAATACAATCAATATTACTTTATAAATACACACAACACAAATAACAATCTTTTTTTCAATGAAGGTGGTCCATCGATATGAATTTCTCCTTTATTGTAATGTTCCAGGGATGGCTGATGTCGTTCAGACGCCGATCTTCTAATTCTTGTTATTCGGAAAATGCGGCGGTTTTCTGATGGATGTCACGTCGATGATACAATTCAATATAATCAAAAGGTATCAATTTCAGATCCTCCAATTTCATCGTCTTCCAACCACGTTCATGATAGGTCCGAATAGCCGACCAAACTTTATGTATGGTTGCGAGTTGTTTTAAGTCCATAACTGAAAATTAATTATTTGCAAAACAATGATTGCTTAGATGTATAATATATTAATAATTTTGAAATATATATTAAATTACCTTTGGAGAGCGATCTGATGCGTGGAATATCTGTATGCGTCTTCCTTCGAAAAACTCAATTTATGCCGTCCTCTGCCGAGTCTCAAATCCGAATAAAATCTTCTAAGTGTATGGCCCAGGGCCCGCGCCTCTCATGATTCCTAAGCAGGTTTTCGAAGATTTATGTAGGTCACTACGGAGTTTATGAATGAAAACACTTCGGGGTAGATGAAAAGCAGGTTTTCAGTCCAGCTATTGCACCCGAGTGGTGGATGAGTTTAGGTCACTAACCTCTGGTAGTAAAAAAAAAAGATCTACGGTCTCGCAGTCAAACGTCGGTTTTGCTCCAGCGTCTCCATAGAGAAATACATGTTTAATACCTGGGTAGGATAGGATATTGGCCTCTGGTTGTTTTAAAAACCTACGGTCGGCGCAGGTTCTATCAAGTAAATAAAACACGAGAAAAGTAAAAAATCGATTTATTTAACAAAAAATATATGCAAATTTATTTTTTTTACAAATATTGCTCCACACTCATTCTATATTTATTATTAAACAACCTTCATGTCGCTTCATTGGTTATAGCCTCTTTTAATAACGACTTCACCAGTCCACTTTTCGCCAAATCGTCTTTCTTTGCTTCGATAAGTTCTTTTCTGAAACCATCATCCAATAATTTAATGAGTCTTAACGTTATTACCACGTCAAAATCTGTACGGTTTGAGGATAATATAAGCGTGAAAGTATTGTATAGAAATTATATCTTTTTTGTTCGAATAAATTAAGCCATTGATCATTACTCAGAATGACTGGCCCTTTACCGATTTGAGTAAATTGCACACACAATTCAAAAGTTTCACAATGATTAAACCCAACACTAAAACTTTTCACTTTCTTATTATTCAGATAGTACACAGTTTCCAATAAGAGTTGATTGATTTCACAAATATTCTTCTTCCGTGATGACTTTGGGGAGTGATGCGGGATCTGCTTGCAGACTGGATGGCGGTGATGGCGATGACGATGGTGGTGATGATTGCAGATTGTGTAACTTCGGTCTTGGAACACTTCTCCTCCGTTTCGGTAGAACTCCTGAACTGCTCGAACTCTTTATAGCGAAAGACTGTGTGGAGTTTACATATTTAAATATAACCTACTATAACTGATGGAGGGGTGGCAGGAGTGAAGGGGAAGGTGCGAAAGTGGAAGGGAGAACATCAGAAATCTTAAATCCTCGGCGATTGGTTGCTTGTCCTAGATTGCATCATGCGTTGGGGTTGATTTATATTCGAATTCTGAGTGGGGTGGGGGAGGGGATAGAACCTCCCAATATTTACATCGGCGAGTGTTTTGGGTTCTCCTCAGCGCGTGTCTTCGGTCGGTCGTTTACCCTTCTAATCAGGTTTTCGACAAACTATGAAGGTGACCAACTTCTGGTTAAGGAAAAACTGGTTTTGGGTGAGGTGTGGAGGGAAAAAAGGATTGGGACATATACCTCAAACTAAAAAAGGGGAATTAAAAGAACTGCGGTTGCTCAAGCGTGTCTAAAGAGAAAGTAATGTTAATTTTAATCAATTTTATTTACATACTGAGTAATTAATGTTGATTTTAAATTACATTACATGATCCAAATGTTACATTTACAATTATGAGTCAACAAAAATAATATACAAAGTTAGGTTTTCACAAATATCACCCGTATTATCAACTTATGGTCTATATGATCGCTTATTCCATATTCTATAGATAATTTATTTATACGCTCTGGGTAGCCTGTTGCTAACAAATATAATTTTTTCTTCTATTCCTTGGTGCGCCACAAAAGCTGTCTCAACGAATGTTTACCGAAAGCTTCATTTGAAACTTTCGATGATTCGCGCTCTCTACTGCTGGAATGAAACCTATTATGATTCCATTCAATTTAATCTCGATTGAAATAAACTTCAATTATAATGGCTATATTATTATTGATCTAATTTTGCTTCGCCGGTTGTTTCTCGAGGTAATAAATAGTTTCTACACTTGAATAATGAGGTCTATAAAAGTGCATATATTTACTATTTTAGATCAGTTTCCTTTCACACTGTACCAAACACTATCATATACGTCGTTGCTTATTTGTATTGGGTGACCTTCGTATTAATTGCTAACAGATATATAAAGTTCACTTTTCGGTCTGGTACATATATTTTTTTCAAAAATCTCTTCACACACCGGGAAAGATCTCCTGACTAATAATGTCCTCCGTTTGCAAACTATCCATGCGTATCACTACGTAAGCTTGTGTACTATGGATAAGATGTTTAAACTAGACATATTTGTCAATTCTATAATAATCAATTGCTATTATTTTAAATTTCTAGTTAATACTACACAATGACACGTAAGTCGCCGTTTAAGATTTATTAATTGAAAAGAGAAGTATGCACTACTAAATCCTACGCACTATCTTTTCCGCTGCATCAGCATTGCAGTGGGCATTTAGCGGTGCTCTACCTTGAGGATTCAGCAAAGTCCAGCTGACCGGCTAAGCCTACTATTTCTCATCTCATTCACTCTAAATATGCCGTTCAACAATAATAATAATAATAATAGTAACACTCTTGTCAACAGAGTATAACTACTATAATTATTATTACTAGTAGAACTACCCGTCAAAATGACGGTAAGGGATGACAAAAGAATTAAATTTAAACTCTTCCCATTTACCTTTTTCTTAGAATTCTAGTGCAATGCTCATAATTTCGCTAAACCTCATATGTTAACTTATTGTGTCTTCAAACCAAAGGTTCCGTTGCTATGTAAACAAATTGAAAAAGATACGAAAATACAAATGATGATTGAAATTTAAGTACATACATTATTTATTAAAATGTACTATCTTGTATTTATTTTTAAAGATAATAAAAAAGTTAAAATTTCATTTAAAAATCATAATAAGACCTCAAAATTGGCGAAAATCTTTGCTTCTTTGCGAAAAAGTCCGTCAATGGGAAGGCATGCTTTAATTATAAGGTATAATATGTCTTCGCACATATTATACTTTATCAGTAATATTTCAATCATCTATGTATTCATCTTACTCAAGAGTCGCTTATTAAAAATAACACCCATTTCATCAATGAAGTTAAAAACTTTTTTCCAGCGTACCAATAGAAGTAATTCTACATTTCCTCGAATCCTGGCTCAAAGAACAAAACTTTCCACAAAAATCAGTCGATAGGTACGTCTTATTTACGCGCCTTTGCATGAAACAAAATTTCTTTCAAATAAACAATAACATATACAAGAAAAACCAGGGCACAACAATGGGAAATTCTCTGTCACCATTTCTTTCAATTTTATTCATTTTGAAAAACACTGCAAAACCACATTTACTTACTTCCCTAAATCTTGGTTTAGATACGCTGACGACATATTCGCGGTTTTTGACACATCAAAATACAACATCACTAACTTCCTTCAAGAACTAAACGACCAATATGACTCGATTAAATTCACACTCGAAAAAGAAAAAGAAAACACACTACCCTTCTTAGACTTATTATTAACAAGACACAACAAAAAGTTAAAATTCAATATTTACCGAATACCAACACACACACAGATATATCCTATCTAATTCCAATTATCACATCTCACATAAATTGGCCCCTTTTCCTTTCCTTTCCTTCAATAATAGACTTCTTCGCGTGCCTCTCTCCCCATCTGATTACCGTAAAAAACTCACACACATTAAGAACTGTGCAAAAGCCAACGGATACGACACCGAAATGATCGAAAACATTCTACGTAAACATAAACATAGGCTCCATGTTAAAACGCACACAACAGTAACTGACATTTCCCCACAGACTCAAAATACATTAAAATCCCCTACGCTCCTCGTCTCACCAACAAACTACAAAACATCTTCTTAAAATTCAATTATAAGACAGTATTTGTTAACGACAATAAACTCTCCAACTTATTACACAACCCAAAAGACACAATTCCTTCTTTACACAAATCTGGCACATACAAAATATCTTGTAGAGGATGCGACAATATATATATTGGACAAACAAAAGGTAAGATAGAAACACACTTCAAAGAACACAGCTCATTTTAAACACAACAGACTAAACAACTCTAGTGTAGCAACACATATCCAAGAACACCACCATCCAATCACGATTGAAAACCTAACTCTTGTAAACTCTGTAACCAACCAAAACAAACTAGACGCATACGAAAGCATACACATAAACAGAAACAAAAATTCCGCCATGAAAATCGACAGCGGCCCGATCCCTCTTTAACCTCTGTACGTGGTAACGGCTGAACCTCTTTCCCTTCTTTTCGCTTCAGCACATATACATATAAATACCGCCTACAACACTTCCACCTCTCATTGCACATCAGCTACTGATGATGAGAGCATTGCTCTCGAAATACGTATTTAGTACGTTTACCTCATCTTTAGAGATCTTGTGTGCGTGTATTCGAGTGTCTGGGTGCGTGATTTTCATATTTAAAATTATGGTGCGAGAATTAATACAAGGTGAGGATTTTTCCATTAAATATAATATGTTACTGTTTTCTTTTCCAGAGAAAAATAAACCTGGGAAGTCATCTCTTCCCTATAATTACGAATTGACCAATGCACAGGGCAGCGATGGCGAAGTGGGTTAGGGACCTAGGAGATGAAGGTTTCATCAACATGGGCTCGCGTGTTATTAGAAGGGCAGGAAAGAACAGCCCTCAGTCTTTCCGAAGATACGTTAAGCAGTGTGCCGCTCGAGTAAACTAATTCCTGCCGAGCTGGGTATTGCTCCATTCGTATGTGAACGCAGAGATTGGTCCTTTAGGTAGAAGGCTTCCCAATGTATTAGTATTTCATTCACTTAAAAATACATTTCACTTATAAGTGCCTAATCGAATAATCCACATAGTGAAGACGATGATGAGATGACATTGATCAATTTTTCGTGGCACCATGTCAGCGATGCAGAGACATTAAAAATGGTCATACGGCGTACTTACCTCCATTATCGTCGCCGCCCACCAACGTTGGATAATATGACGTGGGGAAGCTATTTTAGTACGCAAATGGTTCATCCGAGACCAATAATGAAAATATATATAAGTTTAGACTATTCGAGTACGTGGAAATTTATTTCTTCCATGTAAAATAACACAATTTATGCGAACCTCGAATTAGACAATCATAAACCTCCAGCTTGTAAATATATCGTGACGATGGGCAGAGAATAAGTAAAAGCGTCCGTACCGACAAATGAAGTTAATTCGTATTTAATCGCAAGGAAATAAGTGAAAATAATTTTGCTTTTTTATAATTTATAAAGAAATGGCTTCTTTCTCGACCAGATTTCCTTTCACTGCACAATGCAGGCACATAAATACCTTTGGAGGAGGAGAGTGCAAAATGGTTGGGAGGAAGAGGGGAATATGGAGGAGAAGAAATGTTGGTAATAAAGGGGAAAGAGAAACTGGCAGTGGGAACTTCATTCTAAAGGAAGTATCTGGAGTTCGATTTAGGTTAGTAATGTACGTAGTAGAAGAGAATAAGGTAAAAGTGTTACAATGAGTCAAGGTGACTGCTTGCTTACGTGGTTTGAATTATTAATTATATTAATTACGAAAACCATTTGGATGTTAAGTTTGTTACTAAATATATTTATATGTTAGAAGACTAATTTTTAACATTATTTAAAACATTTAAAAATATTTTATTGCCATGCCCGGAAAATGACGCAGCAGTTAAATAAAAATAGTTTATTGCAGTCTCAATTCACATTCCAATGTGTCTTCTAATTGCGTCATCATATTAAAAACTTATTGTTACCTTTAAGTCTTTTTGTAGAGATTTTTGATAATGGAACACAAATAATTTCCCTAGGAGAAAATATTTTGTTTTTTAAAATTACTAAATTGAATATTTTTTTCAAATATACTGAAGATTTTGAAATTCTAGCTCTTTAAATAAATGACTATATTTTTACAACCAAAATTACTACATAGACTGCAACTATTAAAGCGGTAGAAATTGCATAATGAGTTATTTCGTATTTTTATTAAAAAGCAATTCCACACTCTTAAACATTTGGTGAAATTTTTCTTATTAATTGCTTACATTGGTCTCTATTTTTGAAAAATTAGCTCAGATTTCGTTAAGTGCAAAACGATAAATGCCTAGATGAATAACGAATATGGACAAATAACTAGTTTAAGTTATACGGTCCCAATCAAGTCAATACGCTTTCATAATATATCAACTTTATAAATTAAAATAAAACCGTAGGATTTTACTCGAATCAAATTCGTCTGTTCAACAGAAATTATCATTTTTGCATAAAATACAATACAACGATCATTTAACTCAAGAGAAAATTACTTATTATTCAAGAAAATATAATATTACGAATAGTCGACCTACGTATCTCTGTTATAAAATTACGATTCCATATTGATTAAAAGACGTGGATAAACACCACAGTTTCAACTATCACGGCAATTAAGTTTCTCGAGTCGTAATTAACAACCTCAACCGACCCCAAATGGGATTTATCACATCCACCGTGTGCGTCACGTAATATCGGGAGAGAGCAAAAATTATTAACACTATAGCGCCACCGACATCGCAAGACCCTTACATGTCGCACCAACAGCGAACCCTTCCCTCTCACCTACCCTTGCTCTATCCCTCCCCTTTAACCCTCCCACCTACCCTCCTCTATTCCTCTCCCTCCCACCTATCCCTCACCATCTCCCAATCTCCCCCCTTTGACCCTCTCACCTACACCTTCTCTATTCCATCCCAAAACAATCCACCCCCCCTTTAACTATCACCATACCAGTTGTCCCATTCCTCCTCCCTCCTCTTTCCGACCCTCCTGAGGCGACCGCTCTCACGCAAGCAGACTCCTCTGAATCGTGTCGGGTGTCTGCTAATGGACGATGCCACTATGGGCAGTCGCCATGCAAATCGAGAGCCAGTGTTGTGTTTCGGAGAGAGGGAGAGGAATGCCAATGTCTCCGTACGCAAGATGTAAAGTGGTGTGGTGAAGGGGTGGGTTGAGGGGTGGGGTGAAGGGGTGGGGTGAAGGTGAGGGGTGAAGGGGTGGAGATAAGGGGTGGGGAGAAGGAGTGGAATGAAGGGGTGTTGTTAAAGGGTGGTGTTAAGGGGTGTGGTTATGGGCTGAGGAGAAAGGGTCTGGTAAAGAAGTGGGATGAAGGGATTGGGTGAAGGGGTGTGGTGTAGGGATGTGGTGAAGTGGTGGTGTGAAGGATTGGGGTGAAGGGGTGGGTTGAAGGGGTGTGGTGAGGTGGTGAGGTGAATTGATGTGGTGAAAGGGTGAGGTAAAGGGGTGAAGTGAAATGGTGGGGTGAAGGGTTGGGATGAAGGGGTGTGGTGAAAGGGTGTGATGAATGGGGTGGGGTGAATTGGTGGTGTGGTGTGTGCGTAAAGGGGAGGGGTGAAGCAGTATGGTGAATGGGTGGGGTGAAAGGGTGGGGTGGAGGTTTTTGAAATGGTGGGGTGAAGGGGTGTGGTGAAAGGGTACGGTGAATGGGGTGGGGTGAAGTGGTGGGGTGGTGTGTGCGTGGAGAGGTGGGGTGAAGGGGTGGGGTTAAGGGGTGAAATGAAGGGGTGGTGTCAAGGGGTAGGGTGAAGTGGTGGGATGAATGGGTGGGGTGAAGGCGTGGGGAGAAGGGATGGGATGAAGGGGTGGGGGTGAAGAGGTGGGGGAAAGTGTGAAGGGGTAAGTTGAAGATGTGGGGTGAATGGGTTGGGAGGAGAGGTGGGGTGAAGGGATGGGGTGAAGGAGTGGGATGAAGGAGTGGGTTGAAATGGTAGAGAACAGCGAGGAATCGAGCCTGGGAGGGGTTAGGATTGATGCGAAAGACCGCTAGGCGATTCGAACGACGGAAGCGGCTAGGAATGAAGAAATGTCCCCGAAGACTGAATAACAGGAAATCACATTTTGGGAAAGAATGTTTTATCCAGCCTCTGTAGACAATTTCTCACAAAATTTCTGCTCGATCCTATTATATCCGGATGAGAGGATATACTCAAGGGTTTCTAATCGTATCACCGTGAAGAATTTTGGTTTTTTATCTTATCGTCAAACTAATTTTGTCCGCTAGACTAAATATCGAAGAAGAAGACATTAGCTACGTATTCACCACTAAAATGTTTAAAATGAAACTGAAAATACGAAGTCACCTCCAAATCTACCGAAAATCGTTGTCTTCATTTTTGCGTTACTTCGTCATGAACAACTAAAGATGAATTTTTGCTTGAATAAGAGACTCCATGAAGCAGCTCGGTTGAATGATTCACCTTTCTTTTTATTTTTACTTTCATTGGGATCGATATCTGATACTTTTTGCGTAGCGTAGGGGAAGAACTATAGCGTAGGGAATCCAGTAAATAAAAACTAATGTTAACTTTTCAGAAAACTAATCTTTTTCACATTGTATCTATTGTTGATTCAACACATTAAGTGTGACATGTTGTACCTTTATGCCCATTTACATGCTAATTAGGAAAGACGGATGAAATTTACTCCACCGATTACAACCTCAGCTAAAAATCTTCAAAAGATTTTGAATACTAGACGCGTCATTCACATTTACATGTTCATATTCGTGGGCTCCTCTGCTATAATGCGCCCTGTGACAGCTTTTTGTAGGTTATACGTTTTTTCACCAAACGATCTGTATCAATGGATTTTATTTCATTCAGCCTTTTTTTAATCATTCGAAAGTGCGCATTTCCACGAGCGCTACGACTTGAAATAGATTACCGTTTGTCTTCTTTATAAAAAAACAAGCATTTTTTTTGGTGAGGTTGTACAGTATACCACACTCAGGTTTATCTAATTGGTTTTGGGTATTAAAATCATCCGATTCGGCGAACATTTGAAAACAATGAAGGATTTTGTCTGTCATAGGATACAGTCCTCGCGTACATCGAGCGATACATATTTTTGGCGCTGAATTGACAAGGAAACGATAAACCGATTACAGAATGCTTGCTTTTTTTAAAAAGGCAGTTCTATTGAATTTTTTTCGGCGTGAGAGGTAAATTACGTAATACAACCATAAAACTGAATCGAACAAAACGTTACTGAGTCCAAATAAAGAAAAAGGATTTGAATGATAGAGAAAGGATGATATAATTAGTCAGCTCCTATATTTTAATAATATAATAATTCTCCTAGTAGGACCATCCAAGCAGGAAAGATCTAAGAGGAAGAGTCAGACTAAGAAGCATTCTTGGAAGTTTTACACCCCCCTGTGCAAGGACAGCAGCTTACACAGTACCTTTGCAGTTGATGATTACATGGATCTAAAGAGCTACAGATAAGCAATCATTCTTGTAAAACTGCGATGAAGAATACAAGGGGAAAATACTTCATTATATATCCCATGATAGGCTGAAAAGCGGCAAACACCTCTATGGATCTCTCTGGGCTAAAATATTTCGGAGGTAAAATAGTCCCCAAATCGGAACTCCGGGTGGGTGCTAACCTAGGTGGTGTACAGAGGAAATGTAACATTAATATGAAGAAAGCAAGTAATGAGAAATTAACAATGGGCACATGGATTATTAAGACTATGAATTCAGGGGGGGAACTAGAGAAATTAAAAAGGGAAATGAGAAGGAATAATGTAGGTATAGTAGCTCTTAGTGAAGTTCCGGGGGAAGGAAAAGGCGAGATAAATTCAGACGAATTTAAGATTATTTGCTCGGAAGGAAATAATAAGAAAAGGGGAGAGGGGATTATGATGAGAAAAAGATATCTGAAAGTATTAGCAAGGTAATGACAGTTAATGATATATTAATAGCCGTAAAACTTCAGATGGAGCTAGTGGAAATGCTTATAATTCAAGTGTATATGCCAACAACTAATGCTGGTGACGATGAAATAGATGAAATGTATGAACAGATTACGGAGATATTGGAAGAGGAGTAACTTTAAGAATTAAATATACATTATGAGCATACCTAGTACATCAGCTTACTGCGGGAAGATTTTTAGTATCACGAGCGGAGTTACCCGTTGAACATTAACCGGACTTTGTAGTGTGATGAAAATATAACTTCTGAGCTGTGTTTGTGTAAACACTTATATAGTAAATGTAATTGTTTGATTAATTATTAAATTCCTGACCATAATTTGAGTTCTCCCAGAAAGTGAAGCGCTTGAAATTTATTACTTTCTGGCATCAATATACGACTTGATTTGCCACTCTTTGGCTCCGTTATTCTTCCTCTACCTTTGTTTTCTGAATAACAATATTCCTCGATTATTAATGTTGTAATCTATTAAGTTCGACATTGTGCGAAGAGAATAACACTATTCTTTCGTATATTTGAAGGATAAATAGACACTAATTCAATCGGAGGATACTATGCAAGTCTCCTTGGCAACACTCGGATAGAGTACGAAAAAGTCATTAAATTTCGAAAAGAAATGAGTTTTTCTGACTAATTCTTCCGTGTAACATCTAAACATCGCAAGAATAAGATATTTTATAGTTTAACCGTCGAATAAAACAAAAAAGGGAAATTCGGTCCATATTTACATTTTTTAATGAATGAAGGAAATAAACCTTGCATCTTGAAAAATCTAAAATCCCGTGTAAACTTATGGGAAAATATGATTGCTTCCCAGAGTCGAATCTGGGACTTTTTCTGGGATGTTTGATTTTTTCTAGAGAACACCTTATGGGGGTTCAACAATTGTGAAAGTCTCAACTCATAATTCCATTGGAAAATGTCCAAAAATACCGGGACAGACAGACAGACGGACACGAGAATTATTATATAAGGATGGTAAAATATAAAAAATTATATCAAGTAAGTAGTTCAAATATCTTGACAATGTTTTAACGCATGATGGAAGAAGTGCACAGGACATCAGAAGTAGGATTGCAGTGGCAAAAGCAGCATTTAATGAGAATAAGGAGCTTCTTACAAGCAATAAAATAAATTTTTAGACGAGGAATAAATTAACGAAAGGATACATATGGAGCAGTGCTCTTAATGGCGCAGGGAAGTGGACGATTAGGTGAAAGGAGGAAAAATATTTAGAAATTTTGAAATGCTAGTGAGGAGGAGGATGATGAAAGTGAAATGGACAGAGGAAGAGAAACGAAGCAGTATTAGAAATGATTGGAGAAGAAAGCACGCTAATAAAAACAATCAGGAAAAGAAATACGAATTGGATATGGCCATGGCCGGCGCAAGGCAGTTTGGCACCCCAGGCAATTTTTTTTGCCCTACTCCAAATTAAATGATACTAAAAATCTAAAAGATAAAAATTATTTTTATATTAATTACACAAAGGCGTCTATAAGCACTGGTATTACTTAAATATACTATTAATAAAAGATCGTATTTTATTATTATATAATTTTTATCATAATGACTAAAAAAATGTTTTTCTAAATTAAAAACCTTCATGGATAGTAATAACCATAAAAGTGGGCATTAAGAAGAATATTTTTAGCAAGAGATTAATCAAATCAAAACTTTGGGCTCGTACGTTAGTTGGTAAGTTAACATCGACAAGAATTACACATTTTCCAAGGTTAAAAGTAGAGAGTTTTAAATATTTGCTAAGGCAAACTTTTCAAGATTCAGGTCGCGCCTACGAGAGAGACAACCTGGCTACCGTGATATGACCGAACGATCAGATGCTGAGTCGTCGTGGACATTATTCAAGGATATAATGCTAGAGGGCCTCGATAGGTACATTCCAATTAAATTGAAGTTTGACAATAAAGAGCCACGTTGGTACAATTAGCAAATTAGGAGTGCGCTTAGGCGCCTGAAAGCATTTACAGCCGTCAGTGACCATTGCGTTCATTATGCACTCACAATAAGAAGGTACCTGATGTACGATATAGTATTTTCTGAGGTGGGAATAGCAAGACTATTCAGTTCCATCAGACATAACAAAGCCACTTGCCCCGAAGAAATTCCTGCTCGCGTTTTAATAGAATTAGCTAGAAAACCATTTCTCGCGCAGAGATCCCTAGCGACTGAAGGTTAGCGAACGTTACCCGAATTTATACGGGCGGCTACAAGGAGAACCCAGAATTTTTCAGGCCGATTTCTTTAACTTCGATATCGTTTAAGAAGCTCGAGCATATACTAGTTTGCAACATAATGCGATTTCTTGATAGTAATTTATTGTGAGATGATTGTCAACACGGCTTCAGGAAAGGTAGGTCTTTTGATACTCAGCTGGGTCTTTTTGTGAATTGTATACTGAGAATCGTAGAAAAGAATACGCAGGTCGATGACATTTTCTTATATTTTAGAAAAGCCTTTGATAAGGTACATCACAGGAAGTTAATAACGGAAATTAAAAGCCTTAGGCGTTAATTCTAAAATCGTCAGTTGGATCTGTGAATTTATAAACATAGGAAGCAGAGGTTGTTATAAATGGGAAATCTTCGAACTTAGTGGATATTGTGTCTAGCGTTCCGCAGCGTACTGTAATTGGTCCGTTATTATTTCTAATTTATATAAATGATATCAATCAGAGGTAAAATTTGGCTTTTCGCGGATGACACTCATCTATAGAGAAATAAGCAATCTGAAAGACCACCAGTATCTCTAAAATAACTTAGAAGCTAACTCAGCATGGTGTAACGAATGGCAGTTAGAGATCAACCAAGAGAAAAGCTGCGTCATAAACTTCTGTAGAACATTCGTTTGATAATAATTATTTGTTGGACGAAATACAGATTGCAAATATCTTGGAGTTACTATCCATTGTGATCTTTCGTGGGACACCCACATTCGCCGATTAATAGGTGCCGCTAACAAAATGCTGGTCTTTATAGGGGGAATAATTCGAAATACCTCCGAAAAATGAAAGAATTGTGTTATTTATCTTTGGTTCGACCGCAGGTCGAATATGCTTCAGCTGTGTAAGAACCCTGCGAAAAGAGACTCACTAACGAGATAGAAAAGGTGCAGCGAAGAGCATCTAGATTTTTAAAGAGGAATTACAATAGTAAACAAAGCGTAGCATCATTTATAGAAAATCTGAATTGGACATCGTTAGATTTTAAGTATTCGAAAAATTTATGTCGGAATGACTAGAGAAATAGATAGTAGGACTTATCAGTAGCCCGACGTATCTCGGATGGCAGGACAGTGAGGATAAGATTTGCGAGATAGACTGTAGAACGGAGCGGTATAGAGGATCGCTTTTCCCTAGGACGATAGGAGACCATAATAGAAAAAGATAACGTCGGATAATTATGGACCCTTAGTGCACTGCATCCCCTGCCATCCACCAAAAAGGTGTTATATTGTTGTAGATGTAGACCTCGCGACGCTCAATGCCTTGGACCGTCATCTGCCTACGAGATACCTCACGTTCTCGACTGTGTGAATCCTTTCTCGGCGCCCAAGCTCATCCTTCCCAGTGGGGTATACTCTGACTTCAGGGATGATTAAGCACGAATTAATCAAAACTTTTTCAACGGATTCCTGACAAGAATAAATCTCTATTTAACACTGTACGTAGTTTCTCGACTCTGCATATCTTTTAAACGGCTTTCCACGGCAAATATTAAGGAAGTTGATATTTTTCGCTCAAAGGTGCCAACCCAGTGGGTTTGTTTCCCGCACTTTCTGCCACATTTAAACGCTCTTATATGTCACGATGTGGCATGACATCATTATGTTCTCATTCCTACTACCATGAGTTTAATATCGTCTAGCTTGTTTTTTGCGCTTGAAAGAAAAATGTGACACTAAATATTTGCATGCCCCTTAAATGCTATAAAAATAATAGATTAATAATAGATACCGTATTTATCGCAACCCTCCGTGTGTTCCAGTTTATGTTATGATGGAAGACCCCATGTAAATAGGGTGATCATATGCTCATCGTCACAACCGGGACAAAATGAGTTTTGAAGGAGAAATTGTGGACATTTAAAAAAAAACGGAGCAATGGAAATTTTGCTAATTTTAGATGTTCTGTGCTCTATATTTGAAATTAAAACGTTAATAAAATAGACCGTATTCTTTAATTTGTTTCTTTTAATAACAAATTAATTTATATATTTAAGAGTGTTACAAAAACGTAGCCAAAGTTTTTTTTAGAGTTTTTCTATCTGCCTTTTTCAAATTTTTACCATCTCATAAAAATCTTAAAAGGTAAAATGTAACTTAAATTTACATAACAAAATGCAATTGATTGGCTTTATTATACAGACGATTTTGTTCACCAAAGGGTAAAACGAGGAAGTCACAGTACAGATACGGAAAGAAACCTGCATGAATCGGAGCGGGACCATATTTGCTGGGAGAAAAGTTGGAATAGATATTATTCTATCAGTAGCGTTGGTGTGGATATTGAAGTATCCAATCCCTTTTATTGTTAGGGAAAGTAGACAATCAAGCGGGACGAAATTGAAACTCGATTACTTTTTATGTCCATTGAAGCTAGTGTCTGTGCTAGAGACTGAGTTAGCATGGGCATCTTACAACCGCGGAACTGACCTAGTATGCAACTTTCTTAAACAACAACATTCCGGGACTGAGTTGGCATGCAGCCCGTGATATATAAGAGCGTTTAAATGTGGCAGAAACCGCGGGAAACAAACCCAATGGGTTGGTAACTTTGAGAGATGGGAGGGAAATTAATAAGGATGGAAGGCGGAAAAAAAACGCTAGATCAAATAAATCCTAGGCGTATTAGTGTGAAGAAGGTGTGATAATCGGGTTAATCTAGAAGGCACATGAAAGTTGAAAAAAGATAACTCAGCGCAATTAATATGAGAATTTAAAATTTTGAGAAGAAAAGAAATATCTTGCCTATGATAACTGGTAGAATGATTGATAATAGCAATTGTAGAGAAATGTGGTGATTTTTCCTCCTCCCCCTTTTTACTCCCGGACTTATACGATAGCACTTATACGATAGCGGCGATATTCGAACTAGCGATTTCGTACTTGCATGTTCGTACATGCGATTCGTTAAGAATCGCCGATATTCGTGATATCGCCGTACTGAACACCACGCCCACGAACGCCACGCCACGGTCGACACGCCCTCCCGTGGTGCCTCTCTTCTTTATATACCCTAATTACCCCTCACCCCTTTAACCTTCCCTCTTTCCCATGGTTATGCAAGAACAGTGGAAGGGCGACCAATCATCGAGAATAATTCAACTTTTTCAAATTACCCGCCTGACGTCATCCCCTCCCTTCTTCACCACCGGCGTCACGTGACATTCCATTCCGATAGTGGCCTTCCGAGCGACGAGACGCACAGCGGAGCAACGAGAGAGAAGTCGATGCAGGTGTCCCACTCTCTATTCCATTCTACCCGGCAGAAACTATTCAGTGTTGAGTGGACATTGACCTATCGGGAGCCGGAAGAGTGATAGTAACTATTGGATGTGATTTAACTGACATTAACTAAGTTTCGTTTCGAATCGCCTTCACCTATGAGGTGTATTTTTGTATTGTGGTATTACTTAAATCTATTCAAATTCAACTGTTGGATTGTTATATTTCTATATTTCTATGTTCTATCTATAGTTTGTCATTAGCACTTAGCACATCAGTGGATGTTTTTGCACCGAAAATTATAGTTCGCTGCAGAAAACTGTATCTTTTGTTGAATAACGAAGAAAAGGAACACGTATTCTAATAATTTTTATAAAAAAGTTCATAATCTTCTCGAGTGAACATACAGTAGTGATGCAGGATGAGGACCAAATTTGTGAGCAATAGGAAATTACAGGAAGTACAATAGAACATAAATACCTCCTAAAAGCCTCAGGATCCCTCAGCTCCGTGTATCTGTAAAGAATGCCAAGGAGAGAGAGAGAGAGCCTTTCTCTTCATCGTGAAAATGTGTTCTAAATAGTATCGTTTAGTGCCTGTCAAGACACTTAAATCTCTCTGCAGTGTCACCCTTTTTAAGGTAATTGCATAATCCCAGAGAATGGAGTTTTTGCGAAGAGTTACAGCGAGAACACTGCATTTAAACAAGTTTAGTCGCAATTGCCAAATATCACACCAATTTCTTATATTAATATTCGTATTTTGAAAGGAAATACAGTCAGGGAGAGAATCAATTGGTTGAAAAACTTTACAATCATCGGCATATAAAAACATTTCAGCTTGAGAAGTAGACGCTGAAATCGTTAAGTCATCTATGAACAAGTTGAATAAATAAGGGCCAAGGACACTGCCTTGGGGAACACCAGATGATATCATTAACCAGTCAGAAGAAAAAACCACAAGTACTAACACGTTGTCTTCTATTAGTTAGGTAGCAAGAAATCAGGCTAAGGAAACAGCCATGAACACCAAAGCGGTGTTGGATTTTATGTAAAAAGAGTGTGTGATTTAAGAATTGAAACGCTTTAGTTAGGTCTACAAATATTGTTTCTAACTGAGATTCCTTTGCTATTGCGTCAATGGCATATTTCTGAAAAAAACAGTCAAGTTAGTTAAACAGGATATGCCGGGAAAAAACTATGCTGCTTTGACGAAATATAGGGTGATGTAAAATAATAAATGCGTTTAAGAATATATATATTATGTAATATTTAATTATTTAATTATTTAGCAATTTAAGGCCCGAAGAAAATTTCTTTTTAAGACTGCTTGAAAATCTAAATTTTGAGTGTTTATCTTACCATATATAAAATTTTCATGTGGTAATATAACGCTATAATTCATTATTGTTGATAGGCGATGGACAGCGACTGGAAGGGAAGTATGATCATTAAGCGGGAGTAGTCTTGCTTTAATGCAGCAGAAAACTCCGTGCCCTGCAATCAGGGACATAGCGGTCTGTGAATTTCTAGAAAATGAGAATCTTTCCAAAAGTGGATACTAAGGCATCTGAAGGTATGTGGATAGTCCGAAGACGCTTCAATTTTAGTTTCTTGTTTTCTGTTATGTACAACCCCTTGCTTTGCCGCTTTAAAAAAGAATGTTTGTCTTTATATTGAGAGAAAGTTCTGTCGTTCCGCTTTACAAATTACTTGCATTCTAAATATTTGTGATTTCAAGATTAAGAAAGGCTGGACATTACAAGAAAAATTCGCAAGGGAATTGATGAATATATTTCATATTATAGGCCCTGCCCCTAAGCGCTACGTGAGTCAACATCGCACTCTGCTAGCTCCAGGGACTTCTGCGCTACGTGCCTCGCTAAGTTAAAAATAAATTTTCGGGATAGCTATTATCAAGACGAATATTACTCAGGCGTAAGAGTAAATGCCACTCCTTGATTATTAATATATTACAAAACGTGGTGAATTAGCAAAGACAGGCTATTATACAACAATAAAAGGAGATGTGTAGTGAAGTAAGAGCACCTGTACGTAAGGCTCTTAG
Source organism: Tanypteryx hageni (assembly GCA_028673005.1). Classification (NCBI taxonomy): domain Eukaryota; kingdom Metazoa; phylum Arthropoda; class Insecta; order Odonata; family Petaluridae; genus Tanypteryx; species Tanypteryx hageni. Next base: position 7,387,835 of record CM054112.1, read on the forward strand.
AGATATCAAAGAAAGTTCTAAACGATTTTAGAAGGAGAAATCTAAATAATTCTGATCCTGCACCAGATAACTTCAAGGCATTGAGCAAGCAAATTTCTTTAGCAAGCAATTACAAGGAGCTTTTATTACTGATGCTGATCTACGTTGCTCTTGTGCTAAACTTTTTTGCCTGTTTACTAACGTTGTATGTGTAGTGAATCACCCTATCCCTTTCACTTTTTTTCAATGTTGAACCCTAGATTTTAACCTTGAGGCCAGTCAACAAAGTAGCTAACCGCGTATTTAAGTCAGTTTTGATATAATTTATAGATAGTGCAGATTAGTTCCTCCATCTTACGCGGCGCTGGTTGCAAGGTTATGAGGTCTCGGATCACGGAGCTGGAGAGGGAGGTTGCGGACCTACATGAGAGGGTGGAAAGGTCGCAGGCAGCCTTGGCGCTTGGGAGGGTTTCGGGTTCTTCCCTGAGAGCAAACCGCGCCAAAATGGCGGCTTGAGTTTGCTTGGGTGCGGAAACCGGCAGAACGATCGGGAGGCTCCTGTCTCCTAACGCGAGTCGAGTGTCCTCCGATCCGGAAGCCCGATGAGTGGTGTTTGGTGTACACTCGGGGGGATCGTGGGGTGGTGCTGCGGAGGCAGGGAGTTGGGAACGCTTCGTAGGAATCTCTTCTTGTTAGTAATCGGTTTGACGCGTTATCGGAGGACGACGCCACTGCCGATACGCCCGCACCCGCTACAGTCTCCTCGGGGGGGATCGGGTCCAAGGAGAGCTCGGGGGAAAGAGGGGGCTGTTAGAGATAGGGAGCTCCAACGTTCGGCGTGTGGTAGCGGTTTTACCAGTGTTGCCGTTTGAAAATTTGAAATGGCGCTAGATTGATCTTCAAAAGAGCTAGAAAGAAGCTAAACTCTAAATAAATGGCGTTGAATAATGCACTAAAACAGAAAATTTTCCGTCTTTACTTTTTTAAATTTTTTACATATATTTATTAAGATTTTTCTTTAAGTTTAAAAAGAAATTGCAAAAAAGGTGACATTAGTGCGGAACACAATTTAATTCCAATTGAAATGACTTATAATCATCATCAAATTGAAGTAAAGTGAGATTTTGTAGAATGGAATTTAGTACACATCCATGCTGAATTTTGAACACACGTCGAAAAAATATACGAATCATTTTATTTTTAACATTTCAATAAAGACATAAATAATTCAAAAAGTCATGTAGAATACATTTATAAAATTGTTTGATATTTGTCAAAAGAAAATAAAATTGTACTGAAAATACCTTATTTTACTTAAAAATATCGCATAAAAATTAAGATACACTTTCAAAAATGAAATCATCATCATCATCTCTGTTTGCTTGCTCTTCAGCAGTAAATGAAGTTCCTGCCTCAGCAAATCTTTCATTCACATCAGCTGTGCTAATTTTCCGCAAAACATTCGCAGGCAACTCATAATTGTGACAGCATCTTCCATGTCGTCGCAATCCATACTTAATAGCCAAAACTGAGTTCAGAGTTTGGAGTTTCATTCTGTTACGTAACTTTGATTTTACAATGTTCATGTGACTGAATAAGCGTTCTACATCAGCATTAGAATGTGGCAATGAAAGCACTGTTAATGCAAATTGAGAAAGATCTTCAAATGGGTTTTCACCTGTAGCATCTCTATAATTTGTAATTTCTGCCCAAAGCCGTGTTGTTTCAGAGGTTTCAATCCATTTCAAGTGTTGTAATTTTTCCATTGAAAATCAATGGTTGTAAGCTGTAGAACATTTTTGCTAGATCCAGAATATCATGTTTTACGGGATTTAGACCATGATGTCCACTTAAATACGACATTGACTGTAAGACATTAACATTTTCTGGCAAACGCTGACGAAGTTGATTTATGAGTTTGACCAGAAATTTCTCGCAGCTAGCGCGAATATTTTTTTGGTCTTCATCTGTAAGTTTACAATCAGATATTTCCTTTTCAAATTCATAGCCCAAGTACGGCTTTGGGTCTAAATTATTTTCAATTGCAGTATCAGCAGTCAATATTATTCCTGGATTGACAACTTTTGAGCTCATAGAACCAATCAGATGTAACAAGTCATTCAGCAACTTTGAAAGGTCATTCATTTCAGCTTCAAATTTCTTGTTCGCCATTTGCACTTCTCCAATAATGGGTTTCAAAAATAAAAGAAATAATAAATTTCTCTTATCATTAAACATTGAATGTAAGTTTTCTGCTGTATAACAGCGTTAGTTTCTTCTAACAATTTCAAAATGATTCTCAAGCTCACACGATTGCTGCAGAATTCTCACAATTGTCATTTCAATGGACATCCATCTTGTCTGACTATACTGAATTAACTTCAAAGGAGGAACTCCATCATTCATTATACTATAAAGCTTCTTATATTTAGCCTGTCGAACAGGTGAATGTGAGAACCAATTATACGTTTCTTTAATAAGAAAATGTAGGTTCCGCGGCAGATACTCATTGACAGCGTGAGGCACTGCTAGTTGGAGTGAGTGACATACACACTTGATATGAAGCAGATGGGGAAACTCAGTCTTTAGTTTCGTATACACACCATTATTAATACCAACCATTACAGATGCATTATCAGTACCAAGTGCAATAAGCCTGTGCAAATCTAATCCATTATTTCTTATCGATGTTTTTAAAGCTTCACATATGCCTTCTGCATTACATTCACTGAGTTCAATCATGTCAAGAAAAGTAACCACGAACTGATTCTTAAAATTTGAATATTACCGAATTAAAATACCCAACATTTTTATAATACTAATGTCATTACTTTCATCGATAATTAAAATGAACTTTCTATTTCCTAAATCAGCTTTTAAGTCTTCCACAAAATGTGGTGCTATAACATTGCATATTATTGAAGTACATTTTGTTCTTCGCAGTTTGAAGTCCTTACATTCCTTTCTGTCTGCAAAATGAACTTTACAAATGTCATTCAAATGATCAACTACCCTTAATTCACAATGAACAGCTAAGAAGATTGTTACGCTACTTTCTTCCTTTGCACCTCCTCCTTCGCCAATTTTCTTGAATGGCAACACGCTTTGTTGCTGAGAATTAAGGGGCTCTTCGGCTTTCTTGCGTTTCGTTGTGCTACGATGTCTTTCAATGTCACTTAACTTGGCTGACAGCGAACATTTCCAATATTTACAAAAACATTTTAAATCATCACCATCTAATCTATAAAGCCAGTTCTTATATTTAGTGTCCCTGAGCCATTCCACAGGAAAATGTTGAACATATTTTTTACTCATTTTCACAAAAGGATAAAATTACACACTATTATTTAATCTTATAAACTATAATAGATTTTAAAAAAGTCCCATGCTCAAAGTATCTAATTTGTCACAAACAAAAAGGAGAAATGATCGTAAACCCTCTATTAAACGTATTCAGAACAATGGATCCCACGTGGAAACGATTGGAGTTACCGCACCTATGTTTTCGGTCGGTTGCTTCTATAATTCTTGGCAGCCACAGCTTCACTCTCTGGATTTTATGCAGAAGGGGATGCTTGCGACAGATCAGGAATTTTTCAGTAGAGGGGACGATATCATCATCGTTACGTTTGTTTTCTCAGTAATAGAAATTTATTTAAATTAAATAACTCTACAAAATATAAATTTTAGTGAAAATCAGTTTTTTTAAATAAAAAGAACTGTAAAAAATTATTATATTGCAATAGGAGCCTAAGATACTGCTCAAGGTAATGACGACCACGATCATGTGACCTTAAAGAATTCAAGTAAAAATATTCGGTGGGTAAGATACAGTGAATGCGCTATTTATAATCATGAAATATCTCGTCTAAAAATGCTAAAAATATTACAAATTTAAACATTTTTGATTTCAACTCTTTGCAAGCTGATCAATGACTTTCTGCATACATTTACCAGTGGTTTTCCTTACATTATTTTTAATTGCATTATCTTCTCAGCCTTAATTCAAAAGAAATGAGCCTTCGGACTTACTGGATTTACGCCTTAGCTCTCGCTGCCTCGGGGAAGATCTTCGACAGCAAAATCAGCACTCGTAAATGAAGTCTTCACGGGGTAATTCAATTCGCAATTCACTGTCTTCCACTTCTTTTGCAAAAAGCTGCCTCACTCTACTTCCACAATACGCACATAACTACACCAAAGAGATCCTTGCTTCACAGATACCTCCTTCGTAACCGGGGATGTCTCGACTTCTTCTCTCTAAAGAAATCATTAGAATGAGGAGTGAAAACGAGAGATATGATATGCACTGAATGCTGGGTTACTTAAAATTCCTTCAAGAACAACGATACCACTAGCGAAGCAATAACACTCCACGAAAAATGAAAGAACCACTTGAACTGATGAAAATATAGGTCCAAGTAGGCCACTATGAAGATACAAAACAAAAACTAATTATGTGAGAGGTAACTCCCATAACTTACAGAAATGTTTACAAATCGTGACTTTATGAAGAAAATGAGGTATTTCTTTTTCACTCTCAAAAGCAAGCCCAGGATAGCCAGACGCCATCTGACCGTGTTGTGTAAGGGAAACCTTTTCAATTTATAAGGCCATATTTCAACAAGCGTAAACTTTGGATTAGACATTTGGGCATGCAAGACATTCGGCAGGATAATGCTTGAGAAAAATCAAGAAAGGCGTTGAATTTGGCGCTAGAAATCGTGAAAAGCGCCAAAATAACGCCATCGCGCTTAAGACAGTAAGAAAGCGCTAGACGAGGCCAAAAAGCGCTAAATCTATCGCGAAAAGCGCTAAAACGGCAACACTGCGTTTTACTGTCAGGAGCCCGCCGGGAGGGAGTTCATGAGCGGGTGTTCTCCAGGTGTATACCAGAAGGTTCGGTGCCCCAGGTGACAAAGTAGTTCAAGGTATTGGGTACGGGTTGTTTTTCGCTGAGGGTGGTGGCCCCTGTTGGGACTAATGACGCTTCGAAGCGTGGATCCGAGGAGGCATTAATTTCATTTAGTGACTTGGCTAATGAGGTTGCTCGTGACCGAGAAGAGTTGTGTATTGATGTGCGACTTACTACCTGTAGCATTGTTCCGCAGACGGCCTGCGGTGCTATGGTTTGGAGCAGAGAAGTCGGGCTGAACCGTAGGCTGTGGTACCTCTGTAGGTATAATGGAGTGGATTTTGTTGACCTAAGGCCGGTCTTGGACTCATGAATTGCATCCCTAAACGGTTCTGGTATGCACTACACTTACGAGGCTGCGAAGACGGTAGCGCGTAGGGTGCTCGAGCATGCTAGGGTTTTAGGTTAGATTTAAGTAATGGTAATTATTCACTAAGCTTTGAGATGCACATCAACAGTAGTAATACATCCGACCGTCATTCCACTATAAACGCGATGTTAATTAAAAGTAGTATACGTTCTAAGCGTAGAAATACTCTACGTAATAGGAAGAACAAGAAGGCAGTAAATAATAATAATAATAGCGATAAATTAAAAATCGTCACGGTTAACTGTCGCAGCATTCGCAGGAAGGAGACCGAACTTGAATATGTTATCCTTAGTCTGCGTGCTGATGTAGTGATAGGTACAGAATATTGGCTAATGGCGAGCATAGCCAGTCAAGAGGTCTTTCTTCGTGACTATAGCGTTTTTAGAAAAGATCAATGTATCTTATCGGGAGGTGCAGTTTTTATAGCAGTTAGAAATAAATAAAAAATTACCAATAAAGATTAATGAAGACGAAGTCGAAAGTGTTTGGTGTAGTGTGAAAAAAAGCGACCGTAAAACTGTAAATATATGTGCCTTTTATAGACCACCAATGCGAGTGTGGAAACTATTTATTATCTGGAGAAAGAAGTGGCGATGCTAAGTTCGATTAATAAAGATAAGCCATAATAATCTGGGGCGATTTCAATCTTCTGTCATTTGATTGGAGGCATAATTGCTTTTATCCCGGTGGTAGATAGCGTGTCTTGTGCGAGGCTTTACTTGAAACTTTCGACAACACTCATTGTATCAGTCAGTGAGATTTCCGACGAGATTTAGTAATATATTATATTTATTGCGTACTAATCTTCCTGAGCGTAAGATTTGAGTATCTGTTGCTGAGGAAATAAGCGATCACAAGGCAGTGTACGTGGAGTTTCAGCTAAACAATGAGAAACAGATAAGGCTAAAAGAAAGCTTTATGTATTAGCCAAAGCCGATTTCACTAGATTGAGGTCTTTTCTGCAAAATAAATGAACTAATTTTTGCAAGATAACAGATATGGCAGACGCGGAAGAATCCTGGTGCATGTGCAGACATATGATACGAGAGTGCACCGATAAATTTATTCCAAGCAAACTGAAGCGTGAAATTGCAGAACCTAGATGGTAAAACCGGGAAGTTAGGAGCGCTCTCCGATGTCAAAGAAAATTCCACTCTCGCGTAAATAACACATCCTCAACAGCTACGGTCGAATAGATTACAACGTTAAGGAAGCAATACAAGGAGGCGCGCTCCATAGCCAGAGTGTCAATGCGTAATGCGTTTTGCAATTACAAAAAGAAGGTTTTATAGGGTAACTTGAAAGAGAACTCGAAAGCATTTTGTTCTTACATCAGAGAAGTCTAGCGTAGAGGCCCCACTATTGCGTCACTGACAATGAGATCGGAGACGGGAAATGTAGTTTACGATAGTGCGAAGAAAGCTAATCTTTTAAATCAACACCTTCAAAAAGCTATTACTCCTGATAAAGATGATTGTGAAACCACTATTCGAATACATCAGGGCGAATCGATGGAAGATTAGATATTTTCCGAAAATGATATCGCACCCCAACTTCATTCAGTTAAACCAAATAAATCTCCTGGGCCGGAGGAAATACTCGCGCGAGTAGTGAAAGAGTTAGCTTATGGAATCGCACCGCATTTAAAAATTATATTTGTGAAATCCATTGTGGAAGGTCTCGTTCCTAAAGATTGGAAAGTGGCACACGTTACGCCCATCCATTACGGCAGTGACAAAGAGAACCCCAAAAATTATAGGCAAATATCCCTAACTTCATTATCGTGCAAGATATTTGAGCACAAAATATTTAGTTCTATAATGCTCTATTTAGATATTCACTCATTCCTTAGTGGATGCCAACACGGACTCCGGAGTGGTAGAACATGTGAAACGCAGATCGGCTTGTTCGTGGATGATTTGTTGCGATGCGGAGAGAAAAATACTCAGGTCAAAGTCATATTCATTGACTTCAAGAAGGCATTTGAAAAAGTATCTCATAAGATGTTAAGTGCGAAGTTAGGATAATATGGTATTCATCCAAAAGTTATTAGTTGGGTGAGAGGTTTCCTCTCGAATAGAGAACAGAGAACATTTCTGAATTTATGTGAATGATATCTGCTCGGTAGTTTGTAGTGAATTTAGACTTTTTGCCGATGATACCGTTCTATATAAAGAAATAAAAAACCAGGAGGAGCATCAGTCGCTGCGTGAAGGTTAAATGTCCATTTCAACATGGTGCAAAGAATGGCAAATTGAAATTAATTACCTTAAATTCACCGCAGTTACGTTCTGGAAAATTTAGAACATAGAAGTAGTTTTCGAGTATAAAACAGATGGAATATATTCAAGCAGCCGAGTATGTAAAATATTAAGAGTAACCATTTGTCGAGATCTTTCATGGGACATTCACACTGGTCGAGTTATAGGCGCGGCCAACAAGAAACTGGCTTTCATAGGGAGAATAGTAGGGAACACTACAGAAAAGGTATGGGAACATGTTACTTATCACTGATCGACCACAAAGTGGAATACGCCTCATGCATATGGGATCCGTTCGAGAAGGGACATATAATTCAATTAGAAAGAGTGCAGGGCAGAGCAGCCAGACTCATAGAAGAAAAGTACGAACAAAAGGAAAGCGTCACTTCATTATTGAGGGAATTGAACTGGGTACCACTGGAGGATCGTAGATTGTACTCAAGGTTGCGGCTTCTGAAGAAGTGTAGATCGGCACGTCTAAAAAACGAGGTTGTAGGAGTAATTGAAGCACCAACGTATATTTGTAGGAACGACTGTGATTATAAGATACGTGAGATCGATTGTAGGACGGAGCGTTATCTAGGCTCGTTCTTTCCGAGGGCAATACGAGATCACAATAGAATATTTCAACTTGCCATAAAAAATCTTTAAAATGGTTATAGTAAAATACACCCCCTGCCATCTACCGATTAGGTGAATTGGCGGGCAACATGTAGATGTATGTACTTTTGAGCCAGCCAGAGTTTTCACTTGGTATCTCGGAAGCATTCAAATGCCAACTCTGGGGGGAGAGAGCCAAAGAGAGTGTAATGAGCGAGCCGTTATCATGGCACCGGTACACTGTTGTCATTTTGTCTTACCCCTCCTGTTTCGCTAGTCCCACTCAGGTAATAAACGGTGACTAGCAGGTTGGGGTAAACCGATGGTCGTAACAGAATTTGGCATCATCACCTTGTCATCAGTGGATAGGCAACCAGCTCTTCAGTTCCCAACTTTTGCCGGCTCTACCATAACGAGTTTGAGGGGATCATTATAAGAGCGTCTCTATAGATTATACATAACTTTCGATGAAAGGTATCGCGCAGTAACTCGAATCGATCAAACCGAATATTGGAGGGCATCTGCTCTACTTCGTGTCGATTCACTCATTATTGGGCGTCCGACTTCCCAATCTTCCCAACCTTCCACAATCTCCCGCTTATCCTTAAACACACACAAGGTAAGACATTGGAGAGGGTTTGTGTCTACCTGAAGGAACCTGTGTTTACACGTGCACAACTTAATGTAGCTGTCTCTAGAGTCAATGACACTGCAAATGTCAGGTTTGCTTTAACCGATTATCCATTCAATTTAGTCAATACTTGTTATCATAATGCCTTGATTTAAACAATATTTTTAATGATTTAAAACAGGTGTCCCCAAACTACTGTCCGCGGGCCGGATCCGGTCGGCGGAAATTTTATTAAACATCATAAAATCAGTGTTTCCAATTTGAAAACAGGCGCATTGTTCGCATAAGACTTTTTTCTTACATTTATTCACGTTTACTTATAGTTATATATGCATGAATGCTTAAGTAATTATTGGAAAAAATATTTTAAATTTTGAAAAGGTTTTTTTTTTCGATCAGTCCCACATAGCAGTATCAATATATTTATGTGGCCTTCCTCTCAAAAAGTTTGGAGACCGCTGATTTAAAATGACTATGTTCTGACCAATATGAACAACCAATTTTATTTAAAAACGTAATCAGACATCTACGTTTATAAGAAACGTACACAATCGTAGCTCTGTCACGGGTAATTTGTGCGTTTAATGGGGTATTGAAAGATTGAGGGAATTTCCTCCTTCCAATACAATTCCTGAATAGCGTTTTTGATTTTCCTTTTGTAGACAATTTTTTACAAGCAAACGACAGTTGATAGGTTAAAATAGATTGCTTCCTTTGGACAAAATTTAAATCATAAAGGAACTTTTAGTTATATAGCCTACGTTTCACAGCGAATTACCTGCAAACTTATATGTTAAATTGTTTCCAAATTTAAGATCAACAATTTCTTCATTTATCTTTAACTGTCTGAATATTTAAACATGATACGATAAATATTTGCACAAACATAATGAAAGGGGCATATGATTGCATATTTTGTGCGTCCAAAGTCCTCTTTTGTTTCTGTATCATTCATTTTTAGCGCAATAAATAAAAATTATGGTCGCGTTTCTTTGCATGATCATCAATGAAGATCAAAGTTACATTCGGATCTTGAATCGATTCTCAAATGAGTAAATGCACAAAAAAAGAATCATTCTAATGGAAATTGAGAAGAAGGAAATATAAAGAGAATGGAGATTAATTGGCCACGCCAAACCCCTTACATTCTCCCCCCTCCGCCTACTTCTTTCTTTCTCCTCTCCTTTTTCTTCCTCCCCTAGCCTCCTCACCTTTCCCCTCTCAACCTAAGCTTTCTCCTAATCTTCCCCTTTCGTATCCTTCATCTCTTTACCATTCCTCCCCACTCATTCCGCCCAATTCAACTTCAGACAGGGGGTCTGAGGGGAGGGGCCCCTTCATATTCTCCTCCGCCACTTCCGCTCTCCCCTTTAGGTAAGTACAATCGTCGCATTTTTCACGCGAGTCACACACAAATCTCATTCCTCCTATTCCTCTTATTTCCTCTCCATTTTCTCTCTCTCTATCTTTCTATCTCGATCGCTTCTTATTCTAACTCTAGTCCTTAACCTTTGGATGGCGGACACAAGATGAAAACCTTGTCCGGTCGTCCCCTAAGTGGCCATTTCTTCATACCGATCCATATCTCCCCGTCTCCCTCACTCACAAACGCACTCACACACGCACACACTGTTATAAACCGTCCTCGCTCTATCTCTCTATTTCTCTCGTAGAGAGAAATTCTCCTTTTGTCTTCGCTAACTCAACGGTCCTCTTTTTACGTCATTTGGCAACCAACCGCTGAATGGTTCTCCTCCTACATTTCCCCTCCATCTCCTTCACCTTTCTCCCCCTCTCCTTCCCCACTTTTTCCTCTCATCCTCTTCTTCCCCTTTCTTCCCTTACCCCGACTCCTTTTCCCTACCCCCCACTATTCTCTTCTCCGCATTGGACCATTCTGAATTTCCCCGCTCTCCATATGTATTTCCCTCTATTTTATCTTTCGATCTCCATCATGGGTTGTTTCCAAATATGATCGAATAATCGATACCCAGAAGTTTATTTGTATCCCCAAAATCATGGAACATTAAAAATTTTATTAATCACATCCCCAATATAAATAAAACGAGATATAAAATATAAGATGGACTTTGAGTAAATGTAGTTTTTGCGCAAGAACACATAACTGCCTATAAAGTTATGGCTGAAAATTTTAGAATAATATCGAAAGTGATAAAAATTGGAAAATTGAATACGTCTCTAAGACTACCCGGTGTAATAGTCGACCACGATTTTTTAAAATAAAAATTCATTTTTTACATACGTTCGCTATTTAAGTCGAGTCAGTTTTTCACTCAAATCATTAAAGTGATCATGACAAAATAAAAATTTTTAATCTTCCGATGAATTTTATAGTGGAAGATGTCGAATCATCTATGTGATATCTATATCTGATCTTCATATATTTCGGATCATACTGAGTCTTATATCGTAAGATGTTCCAGAGGATGAATTTGATAGTTTCTGAGTCTGATGCAAAAGGCGAGGGATTTCATGATTATTAAACTTTAATATAGAAAAATATCATTCTTGAATGTATTTAAAGTTTCCTTTGATCATTTTTGTAATTTTCTTTAGATCGTATATATTTATTTTTGAAAAAATATTCCATGCAGTAAAACGAAGTTTTTTAATTCGTATTTTTTTTTGTTTTAAATTATCATTTTACAAATCTTCTAAATTACGTCTGCAAAATAAATGGTAAACAGTTAAACAACTGATTCAAAATGGCGATCATCTACATCGAAAAATACGCTTAAGTATATGGATCACATGTTATAACCAGCGATTCCAAGAATTTCGAGGATTTTTCAAGCTTCAAATGTCGACAGGTAGACAGACATCATCTTCTGCTTCTTAAACAAGTATTTCAATATAGAGAAGAAGAAAAATTCTGAATCAATAAAGTCGATCTCGGGTCTTTCACCTTCCGGTCTGCTACTTGGAAGTAGCTAGTGCGATTTCGCCGCCCTGAAATTGGGATATTTAGGGCGAAGGAGGGCTTAATGAACTAATGAACATTACAACATTGAACGTCCTCACTGAGGCAGAGTTGAGAAATCCCTTACTTAATCTCAAGACGGTGAAATAACCCGTGTGTACAAAATGGAATGTAAGTAAACGAAGTTGATATGCACTAAAACATAATAATGAATATGTAAACTCAACGTAGATACGCATAAAAATGAAGTTAGAGATTTCTATGTACAATACCACTTTATCTTTCTTCTGCGTTGGATATCTCGAATTGTCTCCTTGTGCACAATATCAAGTTTCTTTCCACACTTTTATCCGCTCTAATACTGGAGTATTATTTGTCAAATTCAATGGGAACTCCATTTCTACACCGCTCAACCGGTATCTGGTGGTGATGCACAAATCGTCATATCACCATATTACAACTATTTTCCCAACAATAAATCTTTACGTTAGTCTAAAGCATTAAGAGCACTATCTAGATATAATTGTAAATCATTTCAAATATTCTCACGTACTTTTTCTGGGGACGAAATACTAAATACATGCATTATTAGATTTTACGGAAAAGGTGATGCATGTAATTGAATTTTCAATTGAGTAGGACTACAATGTGGGCATGAGTGATAATTGACAATAACGAGAGTCAAAGGATGGTAACGCGGCTTAAATCTCTGACGAAGAGCTCACTCATTCGATTGCTTCTCTTCTGAACGAAATTTGGTTAATTTCAATCTCATATTAGAAGTCATGGAGTGCTGGAAGTCGAACAAATAGAGCCTTATATCAATACATATGTAGATGAAATGAAAGCAAACATAATTGTCACTTGAACGCTTTAAAGAAGGCCAGACCACTACAAAATCAAGTGTAAGTCCGAAATACACTCCCCATAAGCTGCAATCGCTCTGTTTGCTAATCTGAAAAACTAGTACGACTATTTAATTCTCCCATTGTTCTGCCATAATTCCAAAATGGCCGCAACTTACAATTAGATGCATCCGCCTCAATACACGCCCTCTTTAACCCTTGAAATACCTATGGGTGACCATTTTGGTCCAAGCATCAATTTTTTTATATTTTTTGGGATATCAAAGTCATAGATACGGTTTTTTTCTAACAGACTTTCATAAATTATATTTTACCAATAAATATCTTTTTCTCATATTTATGCTCAGTCATTCCTTATTTACCCATATAGTCATAGATAAGTCACCCCTTGGTCTTACTTTTCACAATATTTTAAAACTAACTACATTTTTTTTCTTTTTTGTAGTTTTTCACTTTCAGAAACATCTAGTGATAACACAGACTTGGCTTGACGCACATGTCATTCGTGTACTAACTTAAAGTAAATTTGTAACTCAAAGAATAATAATTTATGCAAAAGTTAATTTTTCACAATTTATAATAACTTCCTTGAGCATTTTTGAAATTAAATTACTGTTTTTTGAGTAAAAAACTAGATATTAAGTGTTTTATTTCATTAATGTCTACTATATGTAGCGAAAATATATAAATGTGGTATGGAGCAAAATGGTCCACCATAGGTTCTTAATGGTAGTTTCGACCTTGGTATTTCAAAGGTTAATAGCTCCTTTTAATCTATAATGAACGTCAAACCCTCGCCAAGTCCAGTGCCAGAGCAAAAACAGCTGAACAGCAGGAAGAAGAACTTCGCACCGCTCAACGGCCGTGCCCTGCACTCCCTTCCTCATCATTCTATCCTCCCCCCTCTCCTACTCTATTCCCTATTTTTCTCCTCTATTCCCTCGTATCCATCCTATATTCCTTCCTTTCCTCCTCCCAACACTCCTCCCTCCTCTCCTTCCAGCTTTCTTTATCTCATAATGGAGAAACATGTTTCCCTGATGCCATTTAGCCTTGGAAGAATAAAAACACTACCTTCATCTATCTCGTATTCGCTATGACGTGGTTAACTGCCTGGCGATAGGTCTTCTAACCTACGCAAGCGGTGAGCTGCCCTTCCGGAATATTCTCCCTTCCTCTCTACAACGCGCGCTCCTTTCACTCTCGCCCTCAATCCGCCTCCTCTCTCTCTCTCTCTCTATGCGCGCTCAGAGCCTCCTTTTGTCATAAAGCCCTCTCTTCCCCTCCTTAGCCCTCTACCTCTAAACCATAATTCCCTTCGAAATTAATCTGGGGGTAGCGCTTTTAGCCCGAGGGGAAGGGCTGAATCGGAACTCGGGGCTGAGGTGAAATGGGGTGGAGGAGAAGGTGAAATAGGAGTGGTTAGGGAAACGAAGGAGACGAGGCAATTTCGGCATGGCTTCCGATCGGTGGACCCGGTCGAAGGCGGGAGGAAATATGCCCTCAGAATGGTTCGGTGGGAGTGGTAGGAGGGGGGGGGGGGGGAGGTTTTGGTGGTGGGGAGCTACGGTTCTCTATTCCATAAGGGAGGGCGTTAATGGAGCACTTTGGGACGCATTATTATCGCCGCCTCCGCGCCATCAGTCCCCCTGCGCACTCCCTTCCTTTCTCTTGTTTCGCATTCCCCGCCTTTTGTCTCCCGATATCGAGCAATTTTACATTTATGATGACGCATAAGTTATGTTACGCAATATCGAAACAGATATTCCGTCGCTGTGTAGCTGAATGCGTGAATACTGGGAAGGTGTCTTTGTCGCGAATATGGCATGTATCTCGTCTTTGCTTACAACGCCCCATGGAGTGAATGATTCGATTCCTAATATCGAAGAGTGAAACGATTAATATTTAACGCCATGGAGAGGTGTTTGAGTGATGAAAATTTGTGGATTTTCACGTATTACTATAAAATAATTACCATATACAAATTAAGAGGTAGTAGCAAACCACGTGTTAGCCTGATGAAGATTAAAAATAGGAATTACATATATGAAATTTTCCATAATGAATTTTCCCGTGAAAAATTATTATAAACGTAATACTAGATTGGCCAAGATGAGTCAAGACTTTGTAAACGACTAAGATTTCGACATTGAACTGAAAACCTTTCATGACTGACATTTTTACGATAATGGTTAGCCGTTTAAACGATTATCTTCGAATTTCTGTAAGAGGATCCTCTACCTCGACAACATTTTCCTCTATTTTTGTTTTTTGAAATACTAGCAGAAACGCCCTGCTACGCTCGGGAAAGAGTTTTCTTTTAAGTTGCAAACGATTTTTATTATTATTTGTTAATTGTGGTAGCTCTGCTCCTAAGCTCCGCTTTAAAAATCTTGATTTCATTATGGTATTTTGTAAAAACCATACACATAAAATTTATTTTACATCCGTTTAGCCAATTCCTTAGAAATCCATAATTAGTGAAACAGTTAAATTTGTAGTTGTGGCCCCTCTGTTTAGTTGATCCGGTCCAAATATGCTATTATGGCTTTATATACATATATGTACCTTATAAATATTATAATATGGTTAAAATCGAGGCCGACAGTTCTACACAAGCACTTATATAAAGAAAGTGTTTATTACATTTATTTTGGCATCTCTATCCTAAAAATCCCTCCCTAAGGACTGCATAACCTTACAGAGGTGGGAGGGTTTGTGTACTCTTACGAACCAAAGAGCTATGCCGGCGGGAGATAATTCTCCTGGTAGGACCATCCAAGCCGGAAAGGTCTGAGGGGAAGAGTCAGACTAAGAAGCAGTCTTGGGGGTTTTACATCCCCCTGTGCAAGGGCAGCAGCTTGCACAGTACCTCTGTAGGTGGTGATCATGTGGATCTGAACAGCTACAGATGGGTAATCACTCTGTGAAACTGCGATGAGGAAAGCAAGGGGAAACTACCTCATTATATTTCCCATGATAGGCTGAAAAGCTGAAATACCTCTATGGATCTTTCTGGGGTAAAATATTCCGGAGGTAAAATAGTCCCCCAATCGGATCTCCGGGTGGGGATTACCCTAGGGGATGTACAGAGGAAATTTAACATTAATAGGAAAGCAAGTGGTGATAAATTAAGAATAGGCACATGGAATGTTAGGACTATGAATTCAAGGGGTAAACTAGAGAACATAAAAAGGGAAATGAGAAGGAATAATGTAGGTATAGTAGGTCTTAGTGAAGTTCGGTGGGAAGGAGAAGGCGAGATAAATTCAGACGAATTTAAGATTATTTACTCAGGAGGGGAGAAAAAGGAAAGGGGAGTGGGGATTATAATGAGAAAAGAGATAGCTGTAAGAATTAGCAAGGTAGTGACAGTTAATGATAGATTAATAGCCGTAAAACTTCAGATGGAGCCAGTGGAAATGCTTATAATTCAAGTGTATATGCCAACGACTAATGCTGGCGACGACGAAGTAGATGAAATCTATGAACAGATTATGGAGATATTGGAGGAGGAGGGAAAAGGAAGGATCACCACCATAGTAATGGGAGATTGAAACAGTGTAGTCGGAGAGGGACAGGAAGATAACATAGTGGGAAAATATGGACTAGGGAAGAGAAATGAAAGAGGGGATAAACTTGTTGAATTCTGCCATAGAAATTGATTAATTGTAACTAATACATTGTTTAAGCATCATCAGCGGAGACTTTACACATGGAGAAGCCCAGGAGACCAGAGACGATACCAGATAGATTACATACTAGTCAATGAAAGATTTAGAAATAGCATTAAAATGTGAAAACACTACCAGGGGCAGATATCGATTCTGACCACAACCTTTTGGTGGCAAATATACAATGTAGACTGAAGAGCGTTAAGAGAAACGTAAGAGTTAACAAGAAATGGAACTTAGAGGAACTCCTTAAAAACAAGGAGGCTATCATGACTGAGCTGGAGGAAAGGTTGGGGGAGAGAGCTGAAGAAAATAGGAAGAATGTAGATGGGGAGTGGAGATACATCCATAGCAACATTAAAGATGTAATGGAAAAGAAGGTAGGAAAGATAACGGGTGAAAGAAACAAAAAACCCTGGATCACAGCAGCCATGCTGCAAAAAATGGAAGAGCGGAGAAAGTGGAAGAACATAAACACTGAAGAAGGCCAAAGAAAGTACAAGGAGTTAAATAATGCTTTAAGAAGGGAAACAGATAAAGCCCGAGAACAGTGGATAAATGAGAAATGCGAGGAGATTGTCGAATGTGAAAGAATTTGTAGAACAGACCTCATGTATAGCAAAGCAAGGGAACTATTCAAGAAAAAAGCAAGAAAGATAGGACGTAAAGTAATCATGAACAAAAGTGGTAAAATAGTATCGGAGCCAGACAATGTAAAGAATGTCAGGAAAGAATACATTGAGGTTCTGTATGACAAAGAAGGAAAGCCAAGAAATATTGAATTAAATGAAGAAGAGAATGTGGAAGAAGATCAGCTAGGACCATGTATTCTCGAGTCTGAAGTTAAAAGAGCAATTGATGGCATGAAAAGAAGAAAGGCAGTTGGGAGTGATGATATACCCGTGGACGTTCTTAAGGTTTTGGGGTCTAAAGCAGTTAAGCAACTCACAAAATTTTTTAACCAAGTATATGATACTGGTGTATGGCCTGAAGATTTTTTAGATGTTGTGATGGTACCACTGGAGAAAAAGAACAATGCAAAATGTTGTAAGGATTACAGAACTATTAGTTTAATTTCTCATACAGCTAAAGTTCTAACCAGATTAATAACCAAAAGAATTGAATGTAAAATAGAAAAGGAGCTGCAAGATAATCAGTTTGGTTTTAGAAGAGGAAGGGGGACTAGAGATGCTATAGGATGTATGAGGATGATGATAGAAAGAGCGCTAGAAGTCAATAAAGATATGTATTTTTGTTTTGTAGATTGGGAGAAAGCTTTTGACCGAGTGAAATGGGATAAGATGCTGGGTATTTTAAACAAAATAGGAATAGATTGGAAAGATAAAAGACTGCTTAAAAACCTTTACTTTGATCAAAAGATTAGAGTCAGGGTTGAAGGAGAAGAAACAGAAAGTACTTCAATAGGGAGGGGAGTGAGGCAGGGTTGTCCTATTTCACCAGCGATATTTAATATGTATGCAGAAACAATAACAGAAGAAGCGTTGATGGAAGAGAAAGGATTTAAGATAGGAGGTGAAAGTATTACCACCATTAAATACGCAGATGATCAGGGCTTAATAGCAGAAGGCGAGAAAGAGCTTCAGAGGATGACAGACAGACTAGTTGAGGTTGGCCAACAATATGGAATGAAGATCAATACAGAAAAAACGAAAGTCATGGTGGTTTCAAAGGAACATAAAGAATTAAATATAATGGTAAATGGCCAAAAATTGGAACAAGTAAGTAGTTTCAAATATCTCGGCATTATTTTAGCACAGGATGGAAGTAGTACACAGGACATCAGAAGTAGGATTGCAATGGCAAAAGCAGCATTTAACGAGATGAAGGAGCTTCTCACAAGCAAGAAAATAAATCTAGAAACAAGGAAGAAATTAGCAAAATGCTACATATGGAGCATAGCTCTTTATGGTGCAGAGACGTGGACGATAAGGAGAAAGGAGGAAAAATATTTAGAAAGTTTTGAGATGTGGGTATGGAGAAGAATGATGAAAGTGAAATGGACAGAGTGGAAGGGAAACGAAGAAGTATTAGAAATGGTGGGAGAAGATAGGATGCTAATAAAAACAATCAGGAAAAGAAAAGCAAATTGGATAGGGCACATATTGAGAAGACAGTGTTTACAAAGGACGATCTTAGAAGGAAAAATTAGTGGAAAAAGAGGAAGAGGGAGAAAAAGAATAGGAATATTAGATAATATAAAGCAGGGATATAATACTTATAGAGGTATAAAAGAGGCTTCTAGGGAGAGAGAGAAATGGAGGCAGCAATTCAGTTAAAACCTGTCTTCGGACAGAAGCATGATGATGATGATCCTAAAAATCATATTTTTGTTTTGTATCTTGCACATTTCCTTCCTACAAAATTACGTTGAAATCGATTCTGCCAATTCCTTCAAAATTCATAATTACCGAAAAGTTTAACTTTGCAATATGTTTCATCCATACTTCGTTAATCGGGTCATAAGATAGCATTTTGGTCATAAATTTATTTGTTAACTTTACATCCGAAATTTGATTGAATTCGGGTAAGCCAATTCCTTCCAAAAGCAGAATTACCGAAAAGTTTAACTTTGCAGTTGTGACACCCCTGCTAAGTAAATCAGTTCGAAGTATGGCGTTTTGGCCATGAATACCTGTGAAAATTCTATTAACCAAATTTGGTTGACTTCATTTCTGCCATTTCCTTCCAAAAGCATAACTACGGAAAATTTTATTTTTTAATTGTGGCTCCACTACTTGGTCTATCCGGTCCAAATACGAGGTTCAATCAAAAAGTTCCCGGACTGGCCGCATGACGCGCCACTCGTTTGTGCCATGTAGCTGCGCAACTTATGATAGGTAGTATACTTCATTATGATGTTGTCTCCCATGTTTGAAAGTGATAACAAGCTGCGTTTTTTACGTGTTTTTCTTTATTTTAGTGGCATAGTGGTTAGGCGATTTTCTCAGCACGTAAAAATGACTTTTTTGAAAGAACGAGTTTGTGTGAAATTTTGTTACAAACTTGGAAAATCAGCATCTGAGACCCTTGCAGTGCTAAATCAAACATTAGGTGAGGAAGCCATGGGTGGAACCCAAACATACGAGTGGTATTCACGCTTCAAAAATGGACAAACATCAGCTGAGGACTCTGAGAGCCTCTGGTCGACCTTCAACAAACAACAATGATGAAAACATCGAAAAAGTACGCGATTCCATCTAAGAGGATCGTTGGCAAATCATTTTCGACATTTTTAATAGTCTTGAAGTCTTATACGGGTCTGTTCAAAGCATTTTCACTGACGCTTTGCACATGAGGCGCATTGCTGCAAAATTCGTCCTCGGCTGTTGACACAGACCTAAAGCACAATCGCGTGAACGTTTTTCGGGACCTTCACGAAAGCCTTGAAAATGACCCAAACTTTTTTTCTAAGATCATTAGAGCCGACGAAAGTTGGGTTTATGGCTATGATCCCGAAACGAAACAACAATCATCTGAGTGGATAAGTGCAAACTCCCCAAGACCCAAGAAAGCACGACAGGTCAAGAGCAATGTGAAGAGCATGCTTATTCTGTTCTTTGATATGAATGGTATTACGTAGAGGGAATTCGTTTCACAAGTAGAGTTGCCACCTCTCCGGGTTTGATCCGGAGTCTCCGGGTTTTGACACCTTGTATCCGGGCTCCGAGTTTAGTTATTATTTCTCCGGGTTGTGAGTTTTATTACATATTTAAAATTATTCAAATTTTTGATATTAGAAGATTTGCTTGGCACATTTTTTAATATGAATCAGTTAAATTTTCATATATTATGAAATTCTGCGAGACTGAGCCAAACAAGGGAAACCCCTGAGTAAAACTATCAGTATGGATTGGCTAGAACCATGTTTATGGTATCTATTTAACTGATAGCGTCCGGGTCAGGAATAGAGGCTAGTGTTAGAACTCTTAGATTTAATGAATTTTGTGATTGTCATTATTATGAAGAAGAATAAGAATATATGAGTACTATAAATTGAAAATCTATATGCACTATTGTAGTTTTATGGGTAAATGATCAATACATTGCTTTACTTGGCTAAATTGAAAAAAGGTTTCGTTAAAATAACATCTAAATTGTTGCTCAATTACTTTTTACTATCAAATGCTCATAACACTGTATTAAATTACAATATTTGTTATAAATTTTTTATTATGAATGAAATAATTATTTTGAAGAAAAAATTATTTTTATTTAATTTATTTATTATAATCTTTGGTTATTTTTAGAAAAATGTATTCGAATATAAATGAACCTGTCAGCCAGAAACTTCAGGTTTACCGTCAGAAGTTCTGAGTAAAAAAAAGGAAAACATACCATAATTACGATTGTACATTCCAAGATGATTGGAGTAAAAGAATCAAGTATTGCAAGCTGCGTAAAAAGGTCGACAAAGTTACTGCAATATGTACCATATGCAACGTTAGATTTACTGTAAAACATGACGGTGAAAAGGCGGTTAAGACGAATCTCAATAGTAAAAAACTTGAAGCAATGTCAAAAATTCTCACTATGAATCACTTATTAACTACATTTAGTCCTATAAAAATACGTCTGAAGAACTGAAGGTTTATATTATAGAAATAACACAAGTTTATTATGGTGTAAATCACCACCATAGCTATGTCAGCATTCACTGTGGCATGAAGATTAATTGAAAATTATATTCCGATTTCATTATCGGGAAAAAAGTTCATTGCGGAAGAACTGAAGCCGAAGCAATAGTAGAAAATGTCCTTGCACCCAAATCTATAGAACTTACACTTACTGAACTGGAAACAAGCTCTAATACTGTTATTCCTTTTTCTCTAGAATGTGATGCTTCGAACAAAGGAAATCGTAAACTGTTTCCAGTTGCTGTCAAATATTTTGATATTAACAATGGTGTTCAGAACAAAATTATAGACTTTTAGTAGGATAGCGATAAATCATCTGCAGCAATTATCAAACAGTTGACTGCTTGTCTTATGAAACATGGACTTGATATCGCAAATGTAAGTTCGATCACAGCAGACAACGCGTCAGTGAACTACGGAAAAAAACTCGATTTTCCAAAAACTATCTACTATGAATTCGTCAATTATGAAAAGTAACTGTAATTGCCACATCATTCACAATGCCGCCAGAAATACCTGTAAAGCATTATCATTTGATGTTGAACATTAAATTTTAAAAATATTTGCGGAATTTTCTAACAGTGCAAAAAAATCAGAAATACTGAAACAATGTTTCGAATTCTTAGAAATGGAATATGAGAACATACTACGACATGTTGTAACAAGGTGGTTATCGTTGTACAGAGCTCTTGGCCGGCAGCAAAAATGTACTTTATGCAGCATGGAGAGTAAGAAACCAATAAGTCAATTTGGGCATTTGTACAAGATCAACAGGATGAATTACAAGATGATATCAAGCCAGAATTATCTTTTCCAGAGTGCTATCAGTATTTTGTAAATAATTTCATGTACATTATGACACAAAGTGTTCTGCTACTAGAAAGTAACACAATCATGAGTTCAGATTTACATGAAATAATGTGTACATTGAAAGACAAGCTTGAAAACAGACAAACTGATCAATTCTTTGGAAGTAAAATGAACTCAAGTATAAGTTATCTTAATGACTATGAAGAAAAAAAATTTGCTCAAGAAGCAATACAAGTCTACTCTAGAGCTATTAACTATCTTAAGAAGTGGTATAATTTGGAAAACAATCCTTTTCAACTTATTTCCGTTATTATTTAAAAAATGAAAAACTTGAATACCAAGACTTTTTAAATACCGTAAATTCTGCCAAAGTTCAACTGGATGAGGATAAATTGTATGATGAGATACGTTTGCTTAATAACATTGTTCCACAAATACAAGCATTTGATTTGTCGATTGAGAAAAAATGGGTGAAAATATTATCAGATCGAGACGCATTTACAGAATTAACAAAGCTTGTGGCAAAAATTCTCTCAATCCTAGTAAGTAATGCCTTTGTTGAGAGAATTTTCTCTATAATGGGCAATGCATGGAGTGATTGGAGTTGGTGAAGGCAGAACTACTTACCAAACTCAATTTTGATATTAATTGCCAAGACTGTGACTGTGAGAAATATTAATAATAAAATTAATATTTATATAACCAATTATAGAGATATATTGATTTTTGTTATTAATATTTATTTATTTAATTATATGATTTATATTTCGGTCAAGTACTATTAAAAAAGTTATTTTGATATTATGTACTGTGATTTGATGTGTATAGTTGAACATTTTTTGTATTATACAAAATAAAAATAACTATATTATACATCTTATTTTTAGCCTGCCCTCATAATATCTGGTCAGAAGAACACGGGAAATTAAAAGTACATAATGTATTTTTAAATTTCCCATGTCCGAAAATATAACATTTTAGTTCAGATTAAAAAATCTCATGTTTTTGACTTTAAAATATCAAACATTGTTTAAAATATCCCAGGTTGGGTACAAAATCTCCGGGTTAGAACTCCGTTCAAGGTGGTAACTCTATCGGCAAGACCAGAGAGTCAACCAGCATTATTACACTGAAATTCTGAGAAGACTGAGAAAGAGCATCAGGCGGAAACGTCCAAACAAATGGGCATCGCAGGACTGGCTGCTCCACCACAACAACGCACCAGCATACACCGCACTGACTGTTCAACAGTTTCTGGCTTAAAACAACATGACAGCTGCTCAATATCCTCCGTACTCTCCTGTCCTTGCTCCGTGCGATTTTTTAACAAAGTTGAAAAAGTTCTCAAGGGACGACGATTTGATGATGTGGAGGAGATTTATGGCGAGTCGCAGGATACGCTTGACAACATCCCCAAAAAGGAGTTACAGGAGTTCTTTGCCAATTTGAAAAGGCGCTGGCATCGCTGTATCGTTGCCCAAGGGGACTTCTTTGAAAGGGTTTACATTCAATAGGACCTGAGGTAAGGCAATTTTTTTATTACGACCGTCGGAAAATATTATGATTGCATCTCGAATGTCATTTTGGTCATGTATTTATGTGAAAATTCTATGTACCTACCTAATTTGGCTAAAATCGGTTAAGCCAGATCTTTCTTGATATATACTTACAGGCAGACGGCATTGCCGACATTTGGACTGACCGTTCCATAGGGACCCCTCGAAATCGTAAAATTGGGATCGACCCAACATTACGATCCTTGACCCCATAGATCGATTTTATCCATTTTGGGCTCGGAAATGTATCTCATCAATACATAGATAATAACGGAGAATTCATCAAAATTGGTAAATTGGTTGCTGAGATACTTAACAAAACGAGCATTTGAATCAACAATGGGGGCCCCCGTGGGCTTATTTAAATTATATATGGCACTGAAACTCACAGGATCAACCTAAAGCTGCAGCCAAATTTAGATGCTCCTACGTTTATTTTCTGAAGAGTTATGGCTTCCAAAGCAAACAGACAAACCTTCTCTTTTATTTATAAGATTCCAGAAATATGTTCTCAAATACGTGTAACTGCATTAATACTAATTAGTGTTACTCTCATCGTTCTATTATGTCATCCTCTGCCAAAGCTAGACCACGCTAAGTGTAAAAACGATTCTTGCTCCTGTCTTTTAAAATTTTAATGCTATTACTAGAGTAACCATCTGTCAAAAAAGACGGCTATATATATAAATGAAATCTTAAAAATAAGGCATTTTATATTCTTTATCTTTCTGTTCCTCCCTACCATTCTCGCTCTCTCTGTTCCTTTCAACAAGTATCATTTTCCTTCTCATTCTCTTCTATCTCTCTGATATTATCATCTCCCTCTGTGCATTTTTCTATAGCTCCCTCCTTCCCTATCTTTCACTCTGAAATTTAGGCACCTCTTTCCCTCAATCCGATATATATAAAATCTTGCATTCTGTCATTTAAAAAACGAACGACGGAAGGAAAATAATCGTACAACGTAAACAATGATAAGCATCATGTGATGCGTAAGAAATCGCATAATTTATATTGGTCATGTCCTACTTAAATAATCAAATGAAGAACGGAAAACCTAAGCACAAATTAAGCGTAAATAACGTTCATGTATTCGCCATTTAAAATCACTGTACTATCATATGCAGCGCCAACGGATGTTTTCGTGGTGGCTTATATTTCTCATTGTTAAAAAACTGAAACTTCAAAATTTTTCGATTTTTTGCACATGCACATGCAAAATCAACACATATTCGAATTTTGTCTTTATAAATAAACTGTGACATCGGCGTTTGTAGGAGCCCAGCTGGTTTAAGGTTGATAGGCTTTAAGGGCTGGCACTCATTACATAATTTCACATGATCTGTGACTGTGAGACGCATTCGTATCCAATAGTATCTGGATCCGATCTTCTGCAAGGTCTTTTCTACACTGTAGTGTCCGGCGACGGGCGAATCGTGATATTATTAAAATATCTTGGGTATTTGTGTCCGTAGTAAGACCTGCTGAGCATCTCCATCATCATGCTTAGGGGAACATCTATACCAAATGCCATTGAGCATAATATATCCCCGGTCAGTACATCGTACAAAATCTACTTCATTCTCCTGTTACTCGAAGCAGTCGATTTTCTCCTTAATTTCTGGATCAGCCTGTTCCTCCTGCCTGTAACAACTGCAGAGGTGGTCGGCATATCGACAGTCACAGAAGAGATATTCATATCCTCGTATTGGCCTGGTGGACGTGATAGCGTGTCAGCCACTGCGTTACATCTTCCTGGAGTATTCAACTTGAATATCGTATGACAGTAGAGATAGGGCCCATCTTGCCAGGCGACCACTAGGTGACTTGAATTTCATGAGCCAGCAGAGAGGTTGGTGATCAGTAACAACTGTCACAGATGCTCCTTCCAAGTATCTCCGGAACATTTCCAAGGCCCAAACAACTGCCAACGCCTCCCTCTCAGTCGTAATATAATTGCGCTCAGAAGCAGTCAGCTAACATAATCGACGGGGCGTTGGTCTGGAAGCTCCCTCTGGGGTAGAAACGATCCCAAAGCGTAAGCACTTGCGTCTGTTTGGAGCACATATGGCAGTGTATGATCTGCTTTCCGAAGAATGGGCGGTGTTGTTAGCAATTTTGTGAGCGTCTTGAATGCATCATCTTGATTCAGTCCCCAATTTCATAGAGCATTTTTTTTGTCAAATCACTTAGAGGTCGAGCAGCACTGGAATAGCTTGGCACAAATCGTCGGAACCAGGACCTTGTCTGCAGAAACTTTGTGTGCTTTTTGACATTCTTAGAAGTTCTCATTTCTGCGATGGCGGCTATCTTTCTTTTAAGAAAAACAGGGTTAGTTGAACATTCCTTACGAAAATCATGGTGAAAGTTCATCATCAATAGGAATTAATTGATTGTTTGTAATAACCACGTTTTTTATAATAATTTTAAATATAAACCAATGAACAATAAAATTGAAAAAAATTAACTCGCCGACGATGACGATACTGAGAAGTCTTTAAGCCATATTCACACTAGAGCAATGGTTCTTAACCAGCGGTGCACAATCCCCTTGTCGGTGCGAGACAACCTTCTGGGGGTGCAAGACGGTGTGCTAGATTTCTTAAAGAAAATAATGCATTTAAAAATATTTATTGGTACATATGAATTAATATATACATTTGTAGAATATATTGGTTAAGTTCGAAATCGGCTAGAGTAACGCCGGCCATCCAGGGGCTTCGTATACCGATTTAGAACGCAACAATAACAAGGCCACCGCTCCCGAGAGGAGCACAAACATGCACGATCGGCGACGAGTGTTCTGCCTCCATCCGCTTCCCGCAGAACAGCAAAACGTTCCAAACTTCCAACGATTACAACATCGAATACGCAGCCCCTTCACAGGAGAGGGGGTCACTTTAGAAAAGTTGTGGGATGTGTGTACCCCCTGGGGAACCAATCACAGACGAAGTAAAACCCTACCTGTTCTCCTTGACTGACCTGGAACAGCTAAGCAGTTTAGTTGTGTCGCCAATGCGTATCGTCGACTTTAGTGTTTACTCCCGGCAAATTTTCGAGTAAAACTTACATTTACTGTGTTATTATTTGAGGTGAGTGATAATGTATATATTTTAAAGTTTGGCACTTCGATCTCTGTAATGTTCAGCAATGAGAAAATATCTTTCAATTTCAGAAATACGTGACATGTCCAAGAAACGCAATTGGAAAGACGACTATGTTCGTTAGGGTTTCACTTTTACGACAGAGAATGATGGTACTCAACGACCACAATGCATGTTGTGCTGCTAGGTATTTTCAAACCCCAATCTCAAACCGTTGAGGCTGTTAGAAGAATTCACCAAACAGCGTGGCCGTAAAGCTGCTGGACATACTCTTAACACCTCGAAGTCTAAGAGGGCACGACTTGATACTAGCAGTACTAAAATGAGGTTTGAGTCTGCGTTACACGAGAAGCCCTTGTTACAAGCACCCTATCATATTCCATATCTATGTGTCAAGAAGAAGAAGCTGACTGAGGAATTAGTAAAACCATGTGCATTGAAAATTGAAAAAATTGTGTTAGGTTCAGAAGCACATAAGAAAATTCAAGAGATTTCGCTATCAAATGATGTGATCCGATCCAGAATTCATGACATATGCCTAAATATTTTACAACAAGTATTAGAAGATATCAAGGCCAGTTCTCTGAAAGTGGGTATTCGGCTAGACGAGTCCTTGATGTTAATAATTGCAGTCAGCTACTGGTGTTTGTACGGTACGCAAAAGAGAAATATTTTACAGATGAATTCTTGTTTTGTCAACCATTGGACTTAACTACAAAAGGAATTGATGTATTTTATCATGTCAATGACTTTTTACTGAAGCATGAGTAACAATCAATGTGATAGTTTCAATTTGCCCTGATGGTGCCCCTGCTATGTTAGGCAAAAAGTCTGGGTTTGTTGCGTATTTAAAAAAAGAAGTGCCTCAAGTTACGATTGCCCATAGTATGTTGCAACGACATGCACTTGCTTCAAAAACATGGCCAGCTAATTAAAAAAATACTTTGTCTACTGCAGTGAGAGAAATAAATTATATTAAAGAACGTGCGCTAAATCCTCGTCTCTTCCGTACTTTTTGCGAGGAAATTGGAGCTGCTCATACCGCGCTTCGTGTCCACACAGAAGTGAGGTGGCTTTCCCGGAGACGAATGCTAAGCAGAGATTTTGAAATGCGCGAAGAAATTATTCAGTTAATTACTAACTACTGCAGTAATTTAGTTGATGATTTTGAAAGAAAATAGTCAATCCTTCTATTGGCTTAGCAGATATATTCACTCACCTGAACGCATTAAACACATCAATGCAAGGAATTGGAATGAACTCGATAACATCCAGAGAAAATTTGTCTTTGTTTATTGGAAAGCTTCCAATTTGGATAAATCGTGTTGAAAAAAGTAATTTGCAAATTTTCATTTGCTTGATGAAATTATTGCTTCGGAAAATTAAGGAATCAAAATTGCACCTGAATTTACAATGCATTTGCAACAATTGAGTGACTCTTTCCAAGGATATTTTTTCAAGGGAGATATTGACGCAGTTCTGAGATGGATACTGGATCCAATTCATTTTGACCTTTATTGTATGGACAACAGTATTTTAACAAAAGATGATCTCATTGAAATACGCGCCATTAGACGCATTCAAATGGAATTTAAAAAATGAAATTAGAACATATGTGGTCTGCTCAACTACAACCATTTTCACAACTGGCAAAGATAGCTCTGCAGATTCTTGCGCTTTTTGCCACCACCTACCTATGTGAGATTGGATTTTCATCACTTGTACATATAAAAACAAATGCCGGATAACGGCTAAATGTGAGCAATGACATGCATGTGGTCATTTTGAAAATAAAGTCCCGTTTCATGAATATCATTTAAAATAAGCAACAGCAAATGAGTCTTTGAGAATTGAGTCTGTGATAAATTTTCAAGTTAAATTTCAATAAACATGTCTGTTAAAGTTAAATTTGAATAAATATGTGTCTATAATTATAATTTTATTTTGTTCAAAATAATAATAACTGACCTAGATCGCTTTTTACAACGGCGAATGCGCAGAGATGAGTTTTCGTCTCTACGCAATTTTCGTTGTTTATCGATGAATTAAAAACGACATTTTTCATGGGGGTGCGAGAACTTATTTTGATAATCCAAGTGGTGCCGGCCGCCGAAATGGTTAAGAACCACTGCAATAGAGGGACGGTCGAGGACAGGACATTTTAGACTAAATATAAAATCCTGTTTTCAATGGGAATTCTACGGGAAAGGCCAAATTACGTTCAAACATTTATGATAGGACGCGGTATTGCCTCTGCGCGAACCCCTTGGGTCGCTCGAGGAGGCAACTTTTGTATCAAGCCCATTCGAGTCCTAGCCACTTCGGTTACTATCGGCAATCCTCGGTGACAAAGGAAGTGAGCTTGAATCTTTCTGCAAGTTAGTTGCATCCATAAACTACGTCACGCTCGAAGTGGGTTCCGGAATGCGACCGTGCCGCGACCAAGGCCTAACCTACAAGTGTGAATGGTCTCCCTCAAAAGAATCCTTGCCTTAACCGCCCCTTAAGACTGGTTCACATTAGAGAGTCGGTCGCAGCTGGATCGTGGACTGGTAAAGGATTCTATTTGTGTAGATATAAAAATCAGAGCTGCCACAATAAAAGTATTAAAAAAATTAATTCTTACACGTGTCTGTGTTGAATTATGCACATAAATTTAAAACAAATTTATTGTTAATAATGTACGCATATACTAAGCCATAATAGCATATTTAGACCGCATCAGCCTCAATTACAAATTTATCTCTTTCAGTAACAATGAGTTTGGAGAGAATTGGCTGTACGAATTTCATATCATATCATTAATTAAGAAATCAAGATGTTTAAAGTGGTGCTAAAGAGCAGGACTACCACACTAAAAACTAAAATAATATTTTTAATCGTATTTCTAGAGATCTGACCTCTTGTACTTTAACCAAGTGTAATATATTTAATATTCATATAAATAGATAACCAATGTAGCATATTTCAACTGGGTCGACTAAACACAGTTACCACAATATCAAGGTTAGAATTTTGCTGTAACTATGAATTTGAAAGGCAAAACCGATTTCAAAAAGAAATTTCGCATATAGGACGAGTATAGGATTGGAAAACGAAATGGACATGTATATAACGGATCTAAAAAGCAGGGCTACCGCAATATAAGGAAAAATAATTTTCTGATTTCAAAGCAAATACATTAGTATACGATTATGCTATGGCGAATTTGACTAAAAGCACGCCTGTAACACGGGAAACCCGTGTACATCCCTACTTTTTTTATAATTCATCGATTTAAATTGTTATTGGAGCCATCAAACGCATTGTCACCTTCGCGTTATGAACCGAAGAGTTGTCCTGAACGAAGACTGTCTCTTCGCCTTCAGGAAAAACTTATTTCTATATGGAATGAGATTATCTCTTAAAATACTGACATAAACAGAGGTTTTCATTCTTGTTTGTGTTTGAACTAACACAGCAGTCATTGGTCTCCAAAAACTTAAATTTATATTGCCGGGATTGTTAGTTTTAAGAACGTTTTGTGGTTGATACCTATAAATAAAAATAGTAAAAGCAGTAAAAATGTTTTATTTTCTGTTAATATAAAGAAGACAACCTCTATCTTTATTCAGTTTTTACATTGAATTTCGAGAGTGTCAGAGTTGAACTTTTTCATTTTGATCGCTATGATAAGTTTTTTCGTCGCTGAGTATAGTAATATCCCATTATGCATCATCCATACTGACGAATGATTGGGAAAATTGCACCCGTGGAATAAGATGGCCTTCTATGAATGAAGGTTTCTTGGCTGGTTTGTGATGATGGAGTCCAGACTCGTGGAGGCGACGCCTTATTGTGAAGTAAATACACTCCATTGCTAAACTTCTTGTAATAGACGTTACTCCTCCCGAAGTCAACAGGTTTACCGCTGGCTTCTGAATTAAGACTGGTCTTCTTGACAAAATATGCACCTTATCGTCCACTTCTGGGTTTGGTTTTAAAGGAACTGTCTCCTTTGAAGCGCCTATCCCAGTAGTAATCACTACTCGTATTCACGTACATTTCTTCACATATTTCACGTACGGCACGCCCAGCCAAAAGCATACCCACTATTCTTCCTCTATCGGCTGGCCTTAACTGTGCGATATGTTCTCTCAAACGAATCTGTTAAACAGTTACAACAGGGTCCGGCAACCAACGATCGCGATCAACTGGTCGATCGCAAAACATATTTTGGTCGATTGTCTTTCAAAACAATAAAAGATAACACTAATTGTAGTACAGTGATAGTAGCGATATACATGTAAAATTTTTAAGCGTCAAAGGCATTCAAAACTTCGACAATTATTTAAAACACACCTCGCCTGAATGACGTGGTTGTAATATAATCTCTCTCAAAGAGTAGGTACACATTTATATTTACTATCTAAACGCTGTATACAAGAAAAGAAATTAGATGTATGTTCGTAATTACATCACATGTTAGCTAATATTCTGTTTTCTCTTTTAGCCATAAAATGGTTGATGAAACCATATGAGCAGCTGTCGTAAGTGTGGATTCACTGATCGAAAGATCTTTCGATCGGTAAATCATCACTGCGTAGGCGATTAAGAAAGTACTTAGATTTAATTGAAGCACATATGAAAGTGTTAGGTTTTACTGCAGTTATTATCAGTATTTACGAATTCGAATGATGTTTATTTACAACATTTATGTTTAACTTCAATAAGTAGTATCGGGTAGAGAGATTCTGCTGCTGGAGGCAAAACATTATGCACCATACTTTAACTCTATGTTTTGCATGAATGCACGGCATCCCTGTTAACGAATTTTTCTTCAAATAAACATTATAACAAGACTTAACATAATACTACGTACAAATATATTCCTAAAATACTCAACCCCCTTTTATAGTGTGAGTCGCTATTCTCACCGCCTCACGTATCGAACTGACCCCGTCATGCTCTGTCTATAACTATTCTTCATGATTTTCATAACGACGGGGAATATTGTTGAGGATTTTAATGAGCTATTCTTCTTCTTACGCATTGAGTACAATTTTAAAACAATTATGAAGTGCACGAAATTTAATTATTTTCCCTATTTTTGTAGATTGGGAAACTCATATTTTCACTACTTACGAAATTTAACAGTTACATACTCTTTACATTTAGCCTTAAAATGGAAGGTTGATAAAATTTTGATCTTATCAAAATGAATAAATTTTGTATACTTCATATTCATACTGGAATACATTTAACTTATATATACTAATAGCGTAAAAAATGGGGTTTTTAAAGCGAAAGTTATAGTCATCTTTACGTGCGATGCATGAAATAAAACTTCATTTTCCATGCAGATTATCAGAAAACTAGAAAATTGGAATCGGTCATACCGTTGGAGAGATATTGATGTTGTTAGGAACATTTGTGTGCGAGCTTATACAAGCAACCTATATAAACAAATATTTTCAATAATTTTGGGAGGGGGGAATCTTAGTGATAGGTAGCGCGAACGTCCGGCGTTTAGTGGCACCGTTGAGGGAAAGGGCCCGCCGGGAGGGAGATGAGCGGGTGTTCTCCTCGTGTATTCCAGGCGGAACAGTGCCACATGTGACGAAGGCGGTTCGGGCGGCGGCAGATGGCACGGGATGCCCCAAGCTGCGGATAGTGGCGCATGTAGGCACCAATGACGCAGAGGATCGGGGTTCTGAGGAAATATTGGATTCTTTCGGGGATCTGTGCTGTGAGGTTCAACGACTCCGACGGGTCATGGGTATCGACATGCGCCTGACCGTATGCAGCATGGTCCTGCGGACCGACCGGGGTTCGACAGTTTGAAGCCGAGTGATCGGCTTGAATCGGAGACTCTGGAAGTTTTACGAGAGCATGGGAGTAGATTTTGTGGAACTTGGGCTGATACTCGAATCGTGTAGGGTGCCCCTGAACCAATCGGAAGTACACTATATTGCCGTGGAAGCCCAGGAGGTAGGTGGTAGGATCTACGAGCATTGTAGAGCTTTTTTAGATTAGAGAGTAGGCCAGTGCGTAGAGCAATCTCGGGGTCATCAAATAACTGCACTAATTATCAGAATAACTTTATTAACTCCGATAATAGGTCAACACCTAGGTCGATGTTGGGACTCAATAAACTCTGCGCTAACAATAGCAATGATAAAGCCGCTCTTAAAAGTCGCACCATCCATAACACAAAAAAAATTCAGAAGCCGCCCGAAAGCGACTCAGTAACAATTTCAAATATAAACTGCCGTAGTATCAGGAATAAGGCAACAGAATTTCAGAATTTATTAGAAGAAACTGAGACAGATATAGTGATAGGCACAGAGAGCTGGCTAACTTCCGATATACACGACCGAGAAATTTTCCCCTTAAGATATAATATTCACAGACAGGGTAAATAGGAACGAAGGTGGAGTTTTTATAGCGGTGAAGGACACGCTTATCAGTTCGCAAATTGAGTTTACGGAAAAGAGAATAGAATGCATTTGGTGTACAATCAGCAGGGGGGGTTTAGGAAACATCCACGTATGTGCATGCTATAGGCCGCCAGGTGCAGACGCAGAAGAAATTTATGAGCTAGAGGCCCAAATCAACTCAATACAGATGAAAAATAGCAAAAGTTTTACTATAGTAGGGGGAGACTTCAATCTACCCTCGATAAATTGGCGCAGTTGCAGCTTCACACCACCCGGTAAAAATCGTGAGTCATGCGAAGCACTAATAGACATCTTCAATAAACATTCCCTTATTCTGGTAATCCCTATTATTCCTTATATACATAAATGACTTAGATAATGTTATTACAAGTAAAATCAAGTTATTCGCGGATGATACGGTTGTTTACAGAGAGATTAACAGTCCTCCTGATCAAGCATTACTTTCTAACGACCTACACGCAATTCTCGAGTGGTGTAAAGAGTGGCAATTAGAGCTGAACTTAGGTAAGTGTTCCGTCATGAGATACTGGAAAAACAAAGAAATTGAGGCGATGAATTACAGTATAGAAAGCGTACATCTAAAATTAGCCGAATCCATCAAATACTTAGGTGTCATTTTAACAAGTAACCTCTCGTGGGACACACACATACGAATTATATCCGGGAGAGCTAAGCAGAAACTAGGATTCATCTAACGGATAGTAGGTAAAAGCGAGGAAAAAGCCAATGAGACATGTCACTTTTCTTTAGTTAGACCGCTGCTAGATTATGCGTTGAGCATATGGAATCCGTACGAGAAAGGATTAATCGCCGAGTTAGAGAAAGTGCAGCGAAAAGCTGCTAGATTCGTCAAAAATTGTTATGATAGAAATAAAAGCGTTACAGGATTGATACAGGACTTAGGATGGGAATCACTAGCTATGCACCGATCACGTGCTAGGTTAAAAATTCTTGAAAGATTTAGAACGAGTACTTTCTCCAGCGACGTCGATGAAATAATAAAAACTCCCACCAATATCGGTAGAATGGACCATTCTCGTAAAATTAGAGAGATAGCCTGTAGGACGGAGAGATACAAAGGCTCATTTTTCCCTAGAACGATAGCTGAGCAGAATAAAACTTGCGATCAAAAGTAACCTCGCGTAGGGGCGTAAACCCAGACTTAATGTTGGAGTCCTCCCCTTGGTGTTAATGCACCCCATGCCACACACCCCTGCGGTGGCTTGCAGGTTAAACTATGGATGTAGATGAAACACCGGAAAAGTTTCACCTCTGTCATAAGTACTGTCGGACGTTTCATGCGAATTAAATTTCTTTTTCATAACTTTATTTGTCATTACTTATTTTGTTTCTTAATTAAATTGAAGGTTACATCTGTAGTCTTAAATACACGAAGGATTAAATTTAAAATATGTTTTGTTTGTAATTCCAAGATTCTCATGAAAATATAGTCAGGCATCACATCGCTTATTCGTGAGTCTATAAATATTTATTTCCTACATCGACATTTTAACTTGCAACGCAAACTGAACCTTATCAGACTGTTAACTATATGTCTATTAACAGATCAATATTCTAAATTTTGGAATACGTTCACATTTTCCGGCCTAAACCTTGCTTAATTATGCATAGGATATCAAAGAATATAAAAGAGGTCTCATAACATTAGCGAATAGCAACAATATGTGTACCAAATAAACGTTATCATATATATAGTTAAATTCACTGAAATAAGTAAAAATTGATAAATATTACGGTAGTCATTTACCGATATATATGACATCTTATTAAGCCAATGTGTACACGCATATACATATCCTCATTATCATGCTGTTGTCCCAAGACAGGTTTTAGTTGATTCGCTGCCTCCATCTCTCTCTCCCTAGAAGCCTCTTTTATACCTCTATACTTACCATATTCCTGATTTATATTCTCTAATATTTCTATTTTTTCTCCCTCTTCCTCTTCTTCTGAAAATTTTGCCTTTTAAGATCGTCCATTGTAGACACTGTCTTCTCAATATGTGCTCTATCCAATTTGCTTTTATTTTCCTGATTGTTTTTATTAGCATCCTTTCTTCCCTCACCATTTCTAATACATCTTCGTTTCTCACCCACACTGTCCATTTCACTTTCATCATCCTCCTCCATACCCACATCTCAATACTTTCTAAATATTTTTCCACCTTTCTCCTTATTATCCATTTCTCTGCACCATAAAGAGCTATGCTCCATATGTAGCATTTTGCTAATTCCTTTCTTGTTTCTAAATTTATTTTCTTGCTTGTAAGAAGCATCTCGTTAAATGCTGCTTTAGTCATTGCAATCCTACTTCTAATGTCATGTGTTCTACAGCCATCCTGCGCTAAAATACTGCCCAGATATTTGAAAATACTTACTTCTTTTAATTTTTTGCTATTTACCATTATATTTAATTTTATTTTAATTTTGTTTTTTCGGCATTGATGTTCATTTCTTATTGTTGGCCAACCTACACTAGTCAGTCTGTCATCCTCTGAATTTCATTCTCGTCTTCTGCTTTTAATCCCTGATCATTTGCGTATTTAATGGTGGTAATACTCTCACCTCCTAACTTAAATTCTTACTCTTCCACCAACGCTTCTTCTGTTATTGTTTCTGAATAAATATGCTGAAATAAGACAGCCCTGCCTCACTCCTCACCCTATTGAAATACTTTCGACCCTGATTATAATCTTTTGATATAAGTAAAGTTATTTATTAAATCTTTTATCTTTCCAATCTATTCCTATTTTATTTAAAATACCCAACATTTTATCCCATTTCACTCTGTCAAAAGCTTTATCTATTATCTATAATACAAAATTAAGTATCTGTATTGACTTCTAGCGCTCTTTCTATCATCCTCATTCATCCTATAGCACAGTGTTTCCCAACCTTTTTCGAGTCGCGACCCCCTTTTATAATAACCAAGTAACCTGCGACCCCCCGCCACATTTGCATAAAAAGGCATTTTTAATAGGGCAAAGAAAACACATTAAAAATAGATTTTTCAGAATATAATTCTAACCTAATATTTAATGCGATGGTTGTACTTGCATCTGGCTAACCAGCTTCAAAATTCGCGGCTGAGTGTATGTTAAAGCCAACCTCATGTAATCTTCAACATTCAGTCTGTTCCTTGCCTTTTTTTATTTGAAGAAGTGTTGAAAATCCACTCTCGGAGAGATATGTAGAGGCAAATGGAAGTAAAACTCGAAAGGAAATCATGGTGACATTTGGATATGACTGATATATAGAACACCAGAACTGAGTCAGCAATTTTTCATAAAACAAATTACGTGCCTAGGAATCGTTCCGCAGATCCATGAATTCATCCTATACTTCATCGGGAATGCTGGCTACATTCAGGGAAGCAGAGAATGGGTTTTGTACCAGTGCAGCTTCTTCTTTCATAAGCTCAGAGAAGTACCGCTGAAATTCCTTTTCAAGGGATTCAAGGTGTCCAGTAATCTCCTCTTTCAGATTCTCATCCAGTTCACCTTCAGATTCCTCTATCACATTGCAGAGTTTTTCAAACATGGCAATGTTTCCAAGATTTACTTTCCGACGCCAGTTTTGCAGCTTCTATTGACATTGGATAATGTGTGTTTCCTTTCCCTGAAATTTCAGGTTCAGTTTATTTAGCTGGTCTAAAATGTCTACTAAGTAAGCAAATCTTTTCTTTCAAGCTTCATCATTAAAGTAAGCCACAAGGTCATGTTTCCCTTGCACTTCCAGGAACAACTTCATTTAAAATTTCAACTCAAAGACACGATTGCCACAATTTCCTTTTGACAACCAGCGTACAGCAGTGTCGAAAAGAAGAACCTCGTGATCAGAATTCATGTCATTACAGAGTTCTTTAAACAGACGGGTGTTGAGGGCTCCAGATTTGATGAAATTCACAATTTTGATAATTGAATCAAGCACCTCTTGCAGAGGAGCTGGAAGAGTTTTACTGGCAAGAGCATATCGGTGAATCATGCAGTGAATGCCCTTTGATTGGTGATTGGCATGAACGCCCGATTTTGACCCTAGCATAGCTGGTGCTCCATCTGTAAAAACCCCACAGACCTTTTTCCACTGTAGTCCTCCAGTTTCAAAAAAGGTATTTATCATCTCCATAATATCTTCACCATTTGTAGTAGTTTCAAGTGCACTACAAAACAGGAACTCTTCTTATTGTCATCTGAATGAATTTATTGCACGAAGACAAGCAACTGAGAACATGAACTTACGTCCGTTGATTCATCAACTTGAAAAAAAAGCAATGGCGGAACTTTGATTTAATTCAAAACCTGCTCTTGCACGTCTACAGACATATCTGAAATGCGCCTCTGATTAGTATTATTGGACAGAGATATTTGTCGCATCTTTATCTCGCTGGCTTCCCCAAGTGTAAACTTCACCATCTTCAACATGCAGGGTTTGATGAGCGTTTCCCAATCGTGTAAGTTTTTTTTAGTTTGGCAATTTCAAATGCGACTTCATATGATGCTTGCACTGCTGCTGTGCTCCGTTGCAGAAAACCTCCTGTAGGATCAAGTCTCCGACGCATGAGACCAGTTTTATGGCGTCGAAAGGACTCCAAATCCTTTTTAGTATGTTCTGAATGCTTCGTCTCTAAGTGACGTTTGAGTTTTGAAGGTTTTATAGATTCAGCACTGAGACCAACATTGCACAAAACGCATTGTTGCTTCACTATGCCATTGCTGATTAAGGATGTAAAGCAAAATTTTAGATAGTCTTCTGAATATTTACGTTTCTTTTCCATGGTTACGTATTTCTGAAAATATAAATAAAAATTAATTCTTTTTCCAGAAAAAAATTTCTTTTTGTATTTTTATTATTTATTCGCATTTCATGAATTTCGTCAATTGTAATATATTTTTTAAAATAAATGTTTAATAATGTTTAGCGTTAGTCACTTGACTCACCATTTTATTAAAATAATACACCTATTAATTCTAATAATATAACAATAAAAATATAAATAAATAATTACCCAAATATATTGTTTTTCGTCGGGAAATGATAATAGTGATGCAGAAAGCCAACCGACGGTACGGACTGACGGCGACTTCCTGACGCTTTTTAGATTTAAGAAAGTGCAAGCAGTAGCTAATCCGCGCTCGACAGCGAGTGGCCAACTAAAGGTGGTTGACTATTGGCGAACTAAGCTCGCGCCAGTTTGCATTAGACGGCCCATCGCGGACATTATTGCATTACATTTTTGCAAACATGGCGGCGTCGGCAAAACATACGGGGTGACCTTCAACTGTGTTAAGAGAGCAACTCATCTTTATTCGACTGTCCGTGTTCGACAGTCTGTTATTCAAACATCGAGACACCGTTTAAAAATTAATTTTGGTATTGAATTTTGCATCATAGTGAATATTTTTTTCAGTTTACTATTTGTAACATAGAATTTTATTCTAATGATAACACTGCAT
The DNA here is from genome assembly GCA_028673005.1 of Tanypteryx hageni. Classification (NCBI taxonomy): domain Eukaryota; kingdom Metazoa; phylum Arthropoda; class Insecta; order Odonata; family Petaluridae; genus Tanypteryx; species Tanypteryx hageni. Next base: position 7,426,110 of record CM054112.1, read on the forward strand.
TTGTATATTTTAGAGTTAGGGAGTGAATCAATGTCGGAAATTTGAAAAATATTAAAGACCCGCCATAGCAAATAATTAAAGTAATATAAAATGTTTAATATGTATAAGCACGGCGGACCTTTAATATTTATTAAGTATCCTCCACGGTGGACCTTAAGTCACTTCCTTTCATTTATCAAAAATCAGTGTTACAACTACTAGTAGAATATTGCAGTGCAGTAATACTGAAATAAATAATTTCCTGAAATTTCCTATAAAAATAATTGCAACTAAAAAGAACCGCGGCGACTCCCCAGAAAACACTTTGCGACTCCCTTGGGGTTCGCGAACCACAGGTTGGGAACCCGGGCTATAGCATCTCTTGTCCCTCTTCCTCTTCTGAAACCAAACTGATTATCTTGCAGCTCCTTTTCTATTTTACCTTCAATTCTTTTGGTTATTATTCTGGTTAGAAAATCAGCTGGATGAGAAATTAAACTAATAATTCTGTGGAAGTAGATACTAATTTTGCTTTTTTCTGATCATTTTTTCTGCGTTTGAAACCCATGAAGCCCTTGGAGCCTTCAAATCACAACCGAGGAAAGAACTTATGGCCAATGACAACCCCTCAAAATTTAGTTGCTCTAACTTGAAAGGTAGAGAAGTATTTCAGCAGACACTGAAGTACGGCGGACGGTCAGACGGACAAATTGAATAAATTAACGGATTAAATAAGCACTAGAAAACGCTTTAGCAGTCTGCTTTTGCAGTTCTTTTAGAGCTTGGTCCTATTCCCGATCGCGTTAATATTAATTTTCACAACGTCATTATCTGGATTGCTTCTGTGTGTGGGGTTGTCGATTAATAATACATGTGGAAAATATACGATTCGCAACATTGATTAGAATGAGATTTACTTAATGCCATAAAATTATTCATAGCATCAAAACCAGAATGGGAATTGAGCTATCGAAGTAAGAATTTGTTACGTAGGTTTAACGTTCCTTTCAATATAATTTCGTATTCGATCAGTCAACTCAAAAACATAGGAATAATAATAATAATAATAGAAAGCTGTCATACTAAATACAACCAGAATAGTACGTCAATTTTTAAGCCCCGAGTAATAAGAGTGCTTGGCAAAGCCCATACCTCATTGAAATAACCGGCTCAAAAGCTGTGAAATACAAAGGTAAAACAAAAATAATAATAATATTTATTCTCCAAAGATCAGTTTACAGATATAGGACTCGTCATAATATTCAAACAATCAGTGTACATTGAAACATAAATGGTACAACTATTACATATGAATATCCGAAAGAAACTCATCAACAGAATAGTACATTTTGTACTGAAGAAACATTTTATGTTTTAATTTAAAGGGGACACTCCCTTTGATCCCTTTCAGTTCTTCGGGTAGTTTATTGTGAAGGTGTAGTCCTATGAATTTAGGACTTAGCGACGCAAATTTTGTCTTAATACTTGGAACACATATGTCATTGTGCTTTCTCGTATTGTAATTATGATAGTCTGAGTTCTTATCAAATTCACTAATATTGCTTTTTATATATAATAATAGGGTTAAAATATATATACTTGGAATATTAAATTTTTGAAATATCGGGCGACAAGGGGATTTGGGTGGTGCATATGCCATTAGTCGAACAATATTTTTTAATTTTAAAAATCTTAATGGAATCTGTTGATGCGCACCAAAAAATAACACTATATATAAGGTGGGAGTAGATTCCCCAATAATATAGGTTTAAGAGAACTTCAGGACTCACTGTGTATCTTATGTACCTGATCAGAAAACACATTGAACTGAGCTTACTAGCTAGTAAACTAATGCGTTGCTTCCAAGATAAATCATAGCTAATATGCATGCCTAAAAACTTAGTATTATAAGCTTGGTGTAATACAGTGTCATTCAGCATTAATGGAATATGTTCTTGTGAATTGCGAGTATGATAATATCAATTGATTGTATAGATTTATTGTTATAAAATTAGGAGGTGAATCCTAAGGATATTATCCGCTCACATATTGCGTAGCGTATGGACGGAAACCTGTCTCCTGAGTGTTCTGCTAACCTCACGCCGTTATCCTTCCACCCAATCCCCTCTCATACCCTTTGTCCCGAAACTCTTGCCACTAGTACCTTCCATTCCACCAACCATCCTCCTCTTCTCTCTCTCTCTCTACGTTTTCTTCATCGACTCCTCTCTCTCTTTCTGTCCTCCCTCTCTTTCATTCTCTCCACCATCTCTCTCTCTCTTATTCACTCTAACTGTCCCCTCTATCTTGTACTGCCCGATCTTCACCTCATTACTCATGATTGCAAATAAACCACTCCACTTCCTGTTATTATCAATATTCTTGACTATATATTGCTATTCAAGACTCATACCACAGTTTTTATCTCGACCCCACCTCCTGAATACGTTCTTCCATTCTCTCACTCGCCTCGCCCTCTCCATATTTCACGCGCTTGTCCACAACTACTTCTCTCTACTTACACTCTATTTTTTGATGGCGTTATTATCCTACTCCCTTTTCCCCATCATCCACCACTCACCCATTCTTCCCACTCCTCTCTCTTCTTCCTCAATCTCGTGGCACTTTCTCTTCTTCCCCTGCCTCATCTTGAACCCTCCCATTCTCTCTCTCCGTCGTAAAATCCCCTTTCCCTTCTTCTTAAACTCCCCTCTTTCTCCTCCAGCTCTCTCTCTTTCCTTCTTACTTCCCCTCTCTCTCTACCTCTCTTTCTTTCTCTTTCCCTCACTCTCCATTTTATCCAGATTCTTCTCGCCCTCATCCTCACGGACAGCTTCAGCAAAGCCTTGCATCGGTAGACTGCCACAAACCCATTCACGGTCGTTGCTTCACTTCACGTCCCCTCCCCCTTTTCTTCTCAATACTTTCTCTGAAAATTTCCATTCTGTTCCCAAGCAAGAATCTCTCATCTCCCTTCCTTTCCGTAATCTTTTTAATTTCTCCCCCTCATACTTCTCCCTCTCCATCTCCCACTCCCTCCCTTCTGAATACCTCGGGGAAGTTTCCCGCACGAGCGTCCTTTATGGGAAATCCCATCCACTTGGCAGGTAATTATGGATTCTTGGGTTTATTTTCCTTCCTAAGGGTTCGACGCAGCTTTTGCCAGTGACGATTTTTTGTCCGCTGCTCCCCCTCGCAGTTTCTTTCTTTCACTCTTTGCATTTTCTCACTCTCTCTCTTCCTCTCTCTCCCTGCTTCACTATCTCCCTGCCTTCCTCTCTATCCCTCCTTCTCCTGCCTTTCCCACTGCATCCTCTCCCCCTTCCTCTCCCTTCCTGTCTATCTCCCTTCTTTCCTCTCTTTCTTTCTCTCTCTCTTCCCCCCGTTCTCTCTCTCCCTCCCTCACTATCTCCCTCCTTTTTTATCTCTCTCTCCTTACCTCTCTTCCTCTCTTCTCTTCTCTCTCTGCCTCCTCTCTCCTTCTTTTTCCTCCCTCCCTCACAGCTCTCTCCACCAATCTGCGCCAGCGCACGAGTGGGTGGCACTATTGTTAATTGAATTCCGTCGATGGAATTAATTTAATAAAGAGGTTTAGAACTTTGGTGTTAATTAATTTATTTGGTGGAAGGAATATGGTCTGATTTTCAGCTCCTCTGGTTAGATTAACTGGGAGAGGGGAAAAAGCAAGAGCCGTAAGCGAAATTACTTTTCGATTTCAGCGGAAATGTCGACAGTGAAAGTAAACGCTACATACTATAAAGAGTAAAGAGTTGCCTCTAAATTCCATATGACCACATTAATGGTAAACTTTGGAAATACAACTTTGAAAATTAAGTTGAACCTATCGAATTCATAGTTATCCCGGCCTTATGATGTCCTAATGTAGTTGAAGAACAGTTTATTCTAAATCGGTTTTTCTGATTACTTTTAAGTGAAGGAATTAAGATAGTTTGATCTCAATTATTATTATAATATCTGTCCACTCGTATCGCATATTAAAATTGAAATAAATTTATAATTTTTTCCTGTCAACGTCGTCAATTATGAGCCTAATATGACCATGTATTTTGTGGTAGGATGAACGTGGTGCCGAATACACTGCGAATACTTAAAAAAGACAGATAATATCCTTTTAACTACGTCCATCATGGAGTATCTGCAGATATTTCAGGGCCCGAGAAAAGGTTTTTTATGCATGGAATGACGTCGAATAATGACACCCACAGCACCATCTCTATCTGCCTTCGCCAGCCGCCTTCCCATTCGTCTCTGCTGACACAGATATGTACAAGCAAACGTGCTTACCGCGCACGTCGCTTTCAATGAAAATGCCGTTGGCCGGAGGGATCTGCGGGGATATACGGAGAGCAAAGGAACGGATCGGAGGAAGGAGGAGGAGAGCGGTGGAGGGAGGTTGGAAGAGGGGAGGGGGGAGATGGAGGATAGCGGTGGAGTAAGAGGGATAGCGGAGGAGGTTGGAGGAGGAGTGGGGGGGAGATTGAGGATAGCGGTGGAGTAAGAGGGATAGCGGAGGAGGGAGGATGGAGGAGGAGAGGGGGGAGATTGAGTGTAGCGGAAGGGGGAGGTTGGAGGAGGATAGGGGGTTGTGAGCCGGCGGGGAGAGGGGAGGTGCGTAGAAGTGCGGCATTAAAAAGAAAATACTCTATGGTGACAAATAAGAGTGTCTCATGAAGGCCAAGAGTGAGTGAGTGAGTGTGTGAGTGTGTGAGTGAGAGAGATAGAGAAATAAAAGTTTGTTGAGTTGGTTTAACGAAAACAGGAAAAGAGAGAGAGAGACAGAGATAGAGAGAGTGAGAAATGGAGAGAGAGAGAGATGGAAAATTGAAAAAGGAGAGGCGAGGAAGAGAAATGGAAAAGATAGTACGTGGAAAGAGTGTGGAGTGGCATCATTCGAGGATACTAGCCGAGTTTTCCGGTCGACGGCGTACGCACGTATATTGACTGTGCAAACGCTTCTGTTTTTTCACGACTTACCCTACTTTGTCTGTTTTTCGAAATAAACTGTAACATGTGCTATATTTCCTACTCCTGTGCGCTGTCATAAAGAAAATTTCTAGACGTAAATCTATATTTCCTTTCAAATATTCTCCTTCCTCATCCATGATAGGTCAAAATGAATAGTCCTTCTCCACTCACGTACACTCCAATCTTCCTCACTCCACTCCAATCTTCCTTACTCCACTCCAATCCCTCCCTCTCCAATGCAATCTCCCATCCTACACTACATTCCCTTCCACTCCTTTGGCGGGATAACGTCTTCGTGCCATCGCCTCCTCGCCCTCCTTCCTCTCATCTCCTGTGGTCGAGAATTGTGGGTGTGGGGCGTGGAGGGACTGGAGGGAGTGGTGTGGAGTGGAGGGCGTGAAGGGCATGGAGGGCGTTGAGGGAGTGGAGGGATGAAAGGAGTGGAGGGCGTGAAAGGAATGAAAAGCGTGGAGGGAGTGGAAGGCGTGGAGATCGTGGATGCCGTGGAGGGTGTGGAGGGAAAATTGGGAAGATATGAATGAAAATTGAGGGATCGATCCATATATATATATATCCATATATACTGGGTTTCGAACCAAGTGGTTTTCCCTTTATTTGTTTACCCCATTGTTCGTTTTTTTTGTGATGGAGTGTGCAAAGCAGTCGTCGGGCGACGGGAGGGGGTGGTGGATGGCTTCCCTCTATTGAGGAGAAGAGTGTCGTAGTTAAATTGTTGAAGTACTAACTCTAAGCAATGGCGTATCGGAAAAAATGTAGGCCCTCCCTTCAAAACATAATATAAATCCTGAAAAAAATATAGGCCTCATGAAGAAAATATGGGCCCACTTTGGCCATGCCTACCCCCCTCTCCTCTCCTCCCCCTCCCCCCCTCCCTCCCCTCTCTCCCGTCGTCGCGCAAGGGTTGCGGGGGTTTCCGCTACTCCACTGAATAAGTGAAGTAGTTTCTCTCCGAACACCTTTTCTAGTTCAAAGAAAACTTTCATTGACTCCAGAGCAGCAGTTGCCGAATTATAAGGCAAAATACAGGTTGTCTCAATCAATCAAATCTTGTCGCAAAGTTAAGTGGCGAAATCCTTTTTCAACATAGTTATAGTATCACCTGATACCCTCCCTAATTTCAGCTGTTCTTTCTTTACAGCTCCTTTTTTCGCATTTCTGAGCCAAAACCGGTGTATAGATCTTTTCAACAGATACGTGTGTAAATCACATAAAAAATAATTAATGAGTTCACTTATTTCAACAAAAAGAAGCGCTTTATTTTTTTAACTCTCTGACGTAGTCTCGGGCTCTTCCTTTGAATGCGTTTCTCGCTCTACATAGATGTCGTCGTCTCCTTAGTTTCCGGCGATATTTCCGAAAAGAGTTTTCCTTTCTCGAAACGGTCCATTCGCATGTATGTTTAAGCACGCAGATACACGATATTCCGGTGTGGATTCGCCATTTCCTCGACCTCGAGGAAAAACAAATAATTTTAACCACTTCCCTCTCAAAGAAGGGGACCTCTGCGTCTCGATATACCTACCTCTTTTCACGCGACAGATAGATTCCTGAAATTTTCGCGCAATGAGGATAAGTTCCATGGACGCGAAAACTAAAGTTTAATAGTAATAAAAACACGCGGCTCACCTGAAAAAAAGCTTATTTCCGGCTTCAGTCCATCAACGCCAGATACAATTGTTTACATTTTTTACAGTAACTTATCTTAATCGGTAAATTTCAAGCGATATAGAAAACTTAAAACTTCAATATATTCAGGCAAAAATATATTATTTCTTGTATGAATGAAAACCTAAATAAATAGGATGTTTTATTCCGAAAGTCACCTTTCTTCAAAAATAATAACGCCAAAATAGCCGTCAATCGAGAGTTAAAAACGATGCGCCGTCCTATCGGGGTTTCTTTTATATCATCAAATCCCGGTCCTGAATGGGTATCCATAAACGATATAACTAACATCCATAAGTCTGTAAAAACTGAAATTTCTAATTCTAATTCCCAACCAAGAAAACATCCGCGTTCAGAAACAGGAAAATTGATCTGCTGCGATAGTTCAGTGGTAGAATATCCGCCCGGAAAGTGGAAGACCTGGGTTCGATTCCCGGTCATAGCAGACTTTTTTCTCGTTTAGAAATTATTCCCAATTCAATTATGGTTAGGCTGCCTCAATAGTAATAGGCCATCTTTGTTTTTTGAAAACCTGGTAGGCGAGGGGGCTGCCTCGCGCTATAAAGAATCCGCTTAAAACGGGGTCGCGAAAAGCGAGGTATGCCTGTTTATACGCACAGATACACATACACACACATCTGACGACACATTTAAATTTTCCCATACAAACTTATTCCATGACGTTAGACAACCCAACAGCAATATAAAACGATAACTAAACTGGTGCAGAGTAAACTGTCCATGGAATCAAACCAGTATATAATATTGAGGTATACAGAGAAACAATAGATTTTTTAAAACTTTGGCTGAATAAGGAAATATAAAGTATGCGCACGGTACAACTAGGGTGGCCAGACGTACCCCATTTCGGGGTATAATACCTCATTTACTGAATTAAATTTATAAAATACCCCCTTTTTAAAATCTGAAATGGGGTACGAAAAATACCCATTTTCAGAGTTTTGGAAATAATTTTTTTTTCTCAGTGTTCTGTACTTAATAAATAAATATTGAATATTGCCTTTACTGCAAGTGCCACTAAGTAAGCAAAATGTGAACGCGACTAATCATATAATACCAAGTTTAGGTAATTATATAAGAGGAAAGTATTAGCGGAGGGTAACTATTTTGTTGAAATGCACGCTTAAAGACTCGAAAAACTACTTTAATGTGTAGACATTTTTCTAAATCTAGTGGAGGAGTTAAAAAAAAACTTTTGAGTTTCTTTAACAGCCAGTCAGAAACTTCAAAGCATATTTCACTTTGCTTACTTCAAAAGTTGAAGGGGCTGAATTTAAATCACGAGAACATTGTTAGTTTTTGCGGTGATAATGCTAATGTAAATTTTGGTAATAATCAGAGTGTATTTACAGAATTTTAGAAATTTAATAAGGATTTAATAGATATGGGGTGCCTTTGCCATGTCTTACACAATGCAACAAGAAAAGCTACAAGCTGTTTATAAGTTGATATAGAATGTATAATTTTTAAAACATGTAATGAATTTAGTTCACATACTAAAAGGTTAGAATATTTAAAAGAAAATTACGAATTTTGCGATCTAGAATATTCAGATCTAATGCATCACGTTCCTAGAAGATGGTTGTCGCTCCTTCCAGCAGTAGATAGGATAAAGAAAATTTTTGAGAGAATGAAAAACTATTTTCTATCTTTGGAAAGATGTCCACCTATTTTGCAAAATTTTTTCGAACGAATTAGTTGAAGCCTACCTTTCTTTCTTTTAAAATGCAGCAACCTGTGTCCAAAACACAATTGTAATCAAGAGCATGATGGTCCAATTATAATAGAACTATTTAACTTTATGTTCAATCTAAGAAACTCTCTACTTTCTAAATTAAATGATCATTTTTATGGATTCGCTGCTATACAAAAATCGAAATCTTGTCGGAACCTAGTTGAGATAAATTTGTTTAAGAAAAGAGTGGACGATTTTCTGAAAACTTTAATATACTACATTGAAAAAAGATTTAGTTTTGGAAATAATAATTATGAGTATCTTAATATATTCAAACTACATGAAGTGGCACATTTTGATCTTTTCTTAAAAGTTATAGATTTATTTAAAATTTCCAATATTAATATTGATTTGCTATATGAAGTGTACGTCCTGTTTAAATCGTCCCATAAAAATACTAACACAAAAGAACTAAAAAATATCACAGATATTTGGATAAATTTTTTAAATGCATACGATGTACCTAATATAGAAAAAATTATTAATTTTTTTTTGCTTTGCCTCACTCAAATGCAATGAGTGAGCGAGTATTTAGCTTAATGCTCAACTCTTGGAAAAAGAATAGGAACAGATTAGACCTAAAAACTGTTGAGGGAGTATTACTGGTAAAAACCAATTACAATATGTCATGCAAAGAATTTTATGCAGTTGTATTAAAAAATGAAAAGTTGCTAAAAGAAATTCGCTCGAATGAAAAATATTGTTAGGTAAATACTTCTATTTTGATAAAATAAATCAGGTTTAATAAATTTATATTGTAAATAATTATGCAAAAAATATCATGATAATATTTGTGAAAGTTTTGTTAGTTTTCGTAACTGTCTTAAAATAAAATATTTAAATTTTGTTTAAAGACTTGCTATAAATTTGACTAATTGTGCCAAAATTTTACTAAACCTGTGTTCCATGCACTTGTATATTGTGAAAATCTACAATTATAAAAAATAAAGTATTCTTATTATAATTGTTCGTTCTTTATATTTGATAGTGCGATTATCCCAAAGCCCAGTAATGAATGCCCCAAAACCTAACCATGAATACCCCAAAATCTAACTATGAATACCCCAAAATAGCTATGATAACCCAAAACAAAATTTTTAATCAGGTCACGGTACAAAGCACACAATTTCACGGAGATCAGTACAACAAGTAGGTATGTACATTAATTTCAAGTGGTACAGAAGTGCTTTTCGTCAAATTCACCATAATATAATCGTGTAATAATTTATTTGATTTGAAATCAGAAAATTATTTTTCTTTTATTGTGGTAGCCATGCATTTTATATTCGTTCTAAACCTGTTCATTTCGTTTTGCCATTCTATATTCACCCTACAAACGAAATTTCTTTGAAATCGATTAAGCCATTACTTTCCAAATTCATAGTTACAGAAAAATTCTAACCTTGTTACAGTGTTAGCCCTATTGACTCGGTTTAAATATGCCATTTAGGTAATTTATTTATATGGAGATTATATTTAATATATTTGGTTAAAACTCATGTGGTCAAGTCTCTTGTAATACGTATAATTAAATCATTATTTAACCTTTACTTGTGGTAGCCCAGCTCTTTAGCTCTGCTTCAAAACATATAGATTTCATTATGGTATGTTCTACAAATTTTATATACAAAATGTAGTTGAATTCTATCCAGCGAATTCCTTCTAAATCCATTTTTACTGAAAGAGTTTAATTTGTAATTGCGGGTACCCCTGTTTGGCTAGTCCGGTCAAAATATATTATTACGGATTTATATATAATTGTACATTATAAATATCAAATTTGGTTAAAATTGATGATGACAGTTTAGTACAAATGTGTAAAATAAATGCTTTAGTTACTTGTATTGTGGCAGCCCTGGTTTCAATATCTAAGCTAAGCATTTTGATTTTGTTTTTTTTTTATGTTGCACACCTAATTTAGACAAAATTTCGTTGAAATAGGTTAAGCCAAATCCTTCCGAATTTATAATAATCGAAATGTTTAATATTGCAATGTTGGCTCACCTGCTTAGTTGATCTAGACGAAATATGTCTTTTTTGCTATGTATTTATGTGAGAATTCTATATATTAAATTTGGTTGACATCGGTTACGCCAATTCTTCCCTGATATATGCGTACGGACGGACGGACATCACGAAGATAATAGTGCTTTTCAGCATTGACGAAAAGCACTAAAATTTTGTAAAATATGCAAATATATATGAAATCATAAAATATGTGTATATATGTGTATGTATGTATTAGTTAGTGTAGGTTTGTATAAATTTCTGCAAATGTATTTGCATATATGAAGTTTGTTTTTTGTTAGAATACACAGTTTAGTATCTAGTGTTCTCTAGTAAAATATACCTTGTTTTATCATCGTCATGAATTGCCGTACATATGTTTCATATTATATAAATTTTAATGTACATTTAAATATATTGGTTTTCCATAAATCTTCAATAGTAGGTTTGCGCGGGGTTTTTATGGCCCCATTCTTGTATTCCTGAGCGTGGGTTTATACTAATTATTAAAAAGTTTATTTATATACATCTTTCCCCGCTAAAACTGCCTTAATATTTATATGTATTTCACTTTAAATTTCAGCATTATTTTCTTTTTTAAATATTTATGTTATATATATATATATATATATATATATATATATATATATATATATATATATATATATATATATATATTTATTTATTTATTTACACTCGGAGCCGCATGCGATAATCTTCAGAACATCAAGAGCCGCATGACACGCATACAGCGTTCATACATTTACGAACAGTGAAACATAACCTGTATCCGAAGCAATACAGATATAATGCAGGTCGTTTAGACATCCCCAACACGCCTCAGGTCACACTACGTCATTCTGTTCTTTAGTACGCCTACTAAGTTAATAAGAGCCGCTTAAGGCTCGCGAGACGCGGATTGGCCGCCCTTATTTAGGTTTAGGTGCAAGAGAGCGCTAACAGGCCAAATGTGACCCAAATAACGGCAACGAAAAATTGATTAATCCATTATTCTTATTTCTCCAGTATGCTCTTTCTGCACTCTTTTCCTCTCCGTCTTTCCTTTTTACGTTCACTATATCAATTTACATTTCTTTTCTCTGTCAATTTTACCTCTTTTATTCCCTCATCACTGCATTTCTCTCTCTCCACCCCTTCCCTCTCTTCATTTCCTTCTCTCTCTCTCCTTATTTCCTCTCTCTCTATCCCTCCCTCTCTTTCTCCAGCCGCTTGCCTGGTTGCTAGTAGGGTTGCCACTTCTTCTGTTAGAAGCAGAATCTTCGGGCTCCAGGTTCGACTCTGTAAATCTTTGGGTTGAAAAAAATTAGCACAACATCGTTTTAATGTGTTAGTCTCTTTGTCCAAGATATCTCTTGAAAGAACCAAGGTTTGACTATAATTTATACGACTTAAACATGGAATTCATCATTGCTTTCAATGTTGCAAATGTCCGATATCTACATTGTTTTAAAGCTTGGCTACACAGTTGCATTATTAGCTGGGTTTTTGGTCGTTTTCATACACAGCAGAGCAAGTGAAAGATTGAGTTACAAAATTAAAGGATTGTCATATCATTCTCGCTTGATTCGGAAGGTTTGGGGACGGTTTTGCGGTGGAGACTGCTTTCGATAAGTATAGTAATCAGATAGTCAATAAGTGTTGCAGTAGAGTAAAAGTTGTCTAAAATTTTATCTTCGCTTAAATCCTCTACATCTTTCAGATAAATCAAGTTAAAACGAAAATTATTACATATTTCAGTGTGTTTTAGCACTAAACTCGCAGTTTAAAAAAGTATAATTTGATCGTACAGAAAGAAATACCATTAAATGTGCTCTGTGATTTACGGAAGTTGACTGTGGAGTTGCTCCAGAATTTTAGTTCTGCTCCACGACAAGTGAGTAGTAATAGTACTGCATGGCTCACGCCGCATTCATATCTGTTTCCACTGGTCGAGGTAAGTATTTATTTTGAAGCTGTTGGTGAAATATATCAAACATATAACGTACTCCAAGTTTGGAATATTAAAAACATAATATCCTGAGAAAATGATGTGCCTGCATCATATATTTTTGTTTAATCCTTGAGGTGGTTATTTTCGTGTTATACGTAAGTACATATTATAAAGTATAAATATTAGTTTTCCCATATCTACTGGTCTCGTACCCCTGTAATATTTTTTTACTTAAGACAGTTAAGTCTCTCCTTAGATTCTAAGACGCTAGTGACCCGAATTTACCAGACTTAAATAAATATTTCAGAAAATGACTAACAGATATAAAAGACCTTCAGTTTCTGTCAATGTGGCCGATTTACTATAACAACATTAACAGGGACACGGGATTCCCACTCAGCAAGGTGTGGAATCCCATGCTCCTCAAAATCACGGAACGCCATAGTCCGACACAACAGCCAATGGGGAACGAGCCTCCAATACCCGAGTAGTATATATACATGGACGAAAGAATGGTACGGCACTCAGGAGACCCCTGAAGATGGCACTTGTGGAAGGTGCCGAAACGTCGGTAGACAACATATTCACCTGGCTGGAAACCCGGGAACTCTTCACCTCATCGATTCGCCAGGAAAGCATCAGATCGTTCTATACCTACCTCTACAGAGAGGAGATTCACCGCAGTATTCGTAGCCTTGAACAACTGCGGAAGAAGAAGGCCTTCTTGCTGAGATGCCGCGACCAAAAACTCATCCCTAGGTTTGCCAGGATCCGCCCACCAGCGGATATCCCGGCAGCCAGGAACATCTTACGACGCACCGGCCTAGCGCTGGTCAGAGAACGATTCAACCACATACGACGTGAATTAGATACCAATGCTCAGAACCAGCTGGTACTACTCCTACGACTAGCAGCCTCCTTGTCCCCAAGGGACTGGAACCACATTGACGAGGCCACGGCAGCACAGGAGGTCCTGGCTCTCAGAAAGAACACGGAGAGGCAAAAGAAAAAGTTCATACGTCTAGCAGGACCCCCGATGGAAGTCCCTCCACTCGAACCGGACAAAGTAGTGATCAACCTCACTGACAAAGCGTTAGATGACGCCACCAAATCCGTTCTGGCCAAGGGCCTCAATTATGCGCCGGTCCCCAGGAACATCCCATACAAAGAAATCATTGGAGTAGTGGAGCAGGCCTTAAGGAATCTCACACCGGAGGCAGCAGAGGAAGTCAGAGAAGAAATTGCGGCCACCCTAAAGAAGGCAACCTTACCCAAATCTAACATCTCTAGGGAAGAGAGAACTGCCCTCAAAAGACTCCGAGAGGACTTAACCGTCAGAATACTACCGGTGGATAAAGGCAACGCCACTGTAATCTTGAGTGCAGAAGATTACCATCAGAAGGTATTGAGTCTGCTGCAGAACCCGGCATATAGGCGCCTACCACGTGACCCCACAGAGTCGGTAGCAAGAAAAACAGCCTCATTAATTAAGAAGTCCGGCCTGCCTCAAGAGTTACATAAATCACTCTTATCCCAAGCAGAAGTTCCACCGAGGCTATACGGCCTCCCAAAAATCCATAAGGAGGGAGTGCCACTACGACCCATAGTGAGTGTTATAGGGTCCCCCACATATTTCTTGGCAAAATATCTTGCCAAACTCTTATCCTCCTTAACGGGGAAGGGCGAGCACCACGTGAAGAATTCCGCCGAATTTGTCAAGACCCTCTCGGACCTGAAGACCGAACCGGAGGATATCCTCGTCAGCTTCGATGTGGTGTCTCTCTTCACACGAGTTCCACTTGAGGACACCTTGGGACTACTAAAACAACATTTTGAGCCTGGCATCCTGAAGCTTATCCACCACACATTAATATCAACGTATTTCCGTTACAAGGGGGAGACGTACGAACAAACGGACGGTGTGGCCATGGGTTCCCCGCTCTCTCCAGCAGTAGCCAACCTCTTTATGGAGTACTTCGAAGAAAAGGCACTCAACTCGGCACCACTACAGCCAAAATGTTTTTTCCGATACGTGGACGACACATTCGTGATTTGGCCTCACGGACCTGAGGCCCTAATGGAGTTTTAAGATCACCTAAACAGCATACATCCCAACATCCGCTTCACAATAGAGAAGGAGAAAGAGGGATCCCTTCCCTTCTTGGACATCCTGGTGAGCCGCAAACCCAATGGCGCTTTGGGACACAGTGTGTATCGCAAACCAACCCACACCAACCTATACTTAAATGGGATTAGCCACCACCACCCTTCCCAACGACAAGGAGTGCTGACCATTCTGATCGACCGGGCAAGAGCCATTGCTGACGAGAATAGTTTAGGGGCAGAAATCAGGAACCTACTCCTCTCGTTCCGACAGAACGGCCACGGAGAACGGGAAATCGGCAAGACCCTGAAAAGGGCCGTTTCCGGGAAAGCGAAGAAGAAGCCGGAAGAAAAACCAGTAGCCACGGCAAGTATACCCTTACTGTCAACGATTTCTGCGGGGATCTCGAAGATTCTAGGAAGAAAATGCATCAGGGTGGCACATAAACCGCCGCCAAAAATCCAGAGCTTCCTACCGCAGAACAAAGACCAACTAGACCTCAAAACAGCCGGAGTTTATAAAATCCCTTGCACGTGCGGCAAGCAGTACATCGGCCAAAAGGGACGGACAATAGAAACGCGAATAAAAGAGCATTCAAGGTGCATCCGCCTAAATCAACCAGAAAAGTCGGCAATCGCAGAGCACAGCATATCCACAGCCCATCGAGTTAACTTCACAGAGGCCAAAGTAATTGCCAAGGCCAACGGTTTTTGGGATAGGCTAGTGAAAGAAGCCATTGAAATAAGACTTGAGAAAAACAACATTAACAGGGACACGGGATTCCCACTCAGCAAGGTGTGGAATCCCATACTCCCCAAAATCACGGAACGCCATAGTCCGACCCAACAGCCAACGGGGAACGAGCCTCCAATAATCGAATAGTATATATACATGGACGAAAGTATGGTACGGCACTCAGAAGACCCCTGAAGATGGCACTTGTGGAAGGTGCCGAAATGTCGGTAGAAAACATATTCACCTGGCTGGAAACCCGGGAACTCTTCACCTCAGATTATTTGTATTTCACATACCCAACAAAGGAAAATACACACAATAAACAGCAGGATAATAGTCATTTTCACAAGAAACTAACCAAGGAAAACACCCAAAAATCCAACACCCCACGAAAGCGCGGGGAGGTAATCACCAATGCATCAGGAAGGGAGGGGGGTGGGAGAGATGGTTCTTCCGGGTTGGATGAGCCCCGGCAGTCACCACGCAACCATAACCAATACATAGTGGCAAGACAAATGGGAAAACAAACTCACCCGTCTGCCTCCGGCCGCCGTCCACGGAAGATACAGGGCAAGGAATGTTAGGCTTGGGGAGGAGGGTGTTGGCTCTTCCAGACCCCCCTTCCGGGCATGGAAGATTTTCAGCTGGGAAACGTGACAGCGCTTCAGGAACGCGCCCGTACGCGGGTCGCTCAATTCGACAGTGACCGGCCCCGAAAACGAGGTAATCGTATACCGTTGGGACCACCGCGGAAGTAATTTCCCTGAGACATTATTCGGGGCAGAGCTGATCGGGTTGAGCCTAAAGACTACTTCTTGCCCGACTTTTATATATGGTTGGCGGTCACGTGCCGCATTATATCTAGTCGCAACGATCTCATTCGCTCGTTTATGGTTCTGCAATGCCGTAGCCCATTATTCCTCTAGGTTAGCTCTCGCCTCACCTTTAGCTAAGTCATTATCGATTCCCCACTGCAATCCCAAGGGGTGTTTTAATTCCCGCCCGAGGAAAAGGCTCGCCGGAGAACACCTTGTGCTTTCATGAGTGGCACTTTTGAAGGCAATCGTTAATAGATGGTATCCTTCATCCCAACGATCCTGAATATCATGGTGGTATATGCTTAGGTCGGCTCTTAAGTTCCTTTTGAACCTTTCCACTAAGGAGGTCTGCGGGTAATAAGGGGTGGTGGTTATATGTTTTATACTATAATTAAAACACATTGCCTTGAATTTGTCGGATGTCAACACAGTCGAATTGTCCGAGACAATGCACTTAGGGAAGCCCAATAGAGAGAACACCTTCTGGTTGAGGCATTTAACCGTGTTTTCGGCCGTCATGTCTCTCTTCGAGAGCACGCTAACGAACTTGCTGAACCCGTCAATAATTACCAATAGGCACTTATTGCCTGAACGCGTGCGCGTCAGTGGCCCCAGGGTTTGGCATTGACTTCCGCCGAATGGTAACCCACGTTGGTATTTTGCGCCGGTTTTCTCTCTGACATTCTCCGCATGTCCTTACATATTTTTTGACTTCGGCGTACATCCTGGGCCAATAAAACTCGCGCGCAATCCTTTCGTTGGTCTTCTGCACCCCTAAGGCCTAGTAGTGAAAATAACGCACTATCATCGGCCGCACGGTTGTCGGCACATACACACGGTTACGCCTACTCCGAGGCAAACAATATACCAACAACTCCCGGACTAATGTAAATCTACCGATCCTTTTCCCTGACCCTTCTCTTAAACTAATACACTCGGGGTCGATCCTTTGGTGGTCGAGAATGGATGTAAACGAAAGCGGGGAGTCTTACAACACACGGAATTTTTCTCCGCCCGGCTCGTCTTCTCCTCCATACTTACGGGACAAGCAATCGGCGACGACATTTTCGCTTCCCCTCACGTGGTTGATTTTAAACTTATAAGGGGCTAGCCTCAATATCCACCTTCCGATTTTGCCCAACTGCTTGGGATGGCAACGCATCCACGACAGAGCCTCGTTGTCGGTGAATAATTCGAACTTCCTCCCTTGGAGGTACTTAGCAAATTTCTCAACGCTATATACCACCGCGATGCACTCCGTTTTATAGGCGGAGTAGTTCTTTTCAGCCGCGGTTAAGGTTCTGCTGGCAAACGCCACTGGGACTAACCGATCCCCGACCAGCTGAGATAAAACGGCGGTGATGGCATTTGCTGACGCGTCTGTATGCAAGGTGAAACCTTTAGAAAAATCGGGGATTTGCAAGACGGGAGGCGAAGCGATATTTTTCTTAAGTTCGCGAAACGCTTGTTTCTGCTCAGGCCCCCATGTAAAGCGAGCGTTTTTCTTTTTTACTTTATTAATATGAGCCGTCAGCTCCGAAAAGGACTGAATGGATCTCGCGTAGTAGCTGCACATTCCCAAAAATCTCCACGCACCCTTAACATCTCGGGGCTCGGGAAATTCCCGAATCACCCTCGCCCTCTCCGGGTCGATCCTAATGCCGCTAGCCGAGACAATGTGCCCTAAATAACGTATGTACCGAAGGGCTAGGTGGATTTTTTCCGGGTTAACGGTAAGTTTAGCATCCCGCAAGCGAGCTAACACTTCGCGAACATGACGGACATGATCTTCGAACTTTTCAGTATATATCACCACATCGTCCAAATAGTTAAACACAAATTCCAATTTTTTCCACGCAACACCTTTTCCAGAAGACGCGAAAGGATCTGCCCGCCGATAGAAATACCAAACGGTAATTTGAGGTATTCCTATTGCCCGATGGGGGTTACAAAAGCCGTGGCTTTCCTACTCTCTACACTTAGCGGGATCTGGTGGTAGGCCGAATTAAGATCTAACACCGTAAAATACCTTGCTTTTTTTAAATGTCAAAAGGCGTTCTCCACCGTTGGCAGCGGGAAGGCATCAAAGACAACCTTTCGATTAAGTTTCCTGTAATCTACGACCAATCTGGATTTAAGATCCTTCTTGGGTATCAAAAATGCGGGGCTGGCGTACGGCGAACTTGACTCGCTAATAACCCCCTTCTCCAGCAATTCGCCAACATAAGTCTTCATTTCTCTCAACTTCGGAGGGGCGTATTAAAAGGGAGGGGACCTAACTGGAGATAAATCGACTAACGGCAAATTATACTCTAACAAATCAGTGCAGCCTAGCGTTTTGGTAACTACATCCTCAAACTCTCTCAACAAATTTCGTAACACCCCCTTCTGTTCTTCCAGGAGGTATTGGGGGACATCGCACGACTCGGGCGGCTTGTCGTTTCCAGCGTTCTTCTCCTGAAAGTGCGCTATAACGGATGGGCTGCATTTAAACGCGTAGGTCTGCTCAACAAAATCCAATGCCATGACAGTTTTTTGCATGAAATCGACCCGTAGGATGATGGGACAGGGGGATCGACTCAAGATTAAAAACTTGTTCCCAAGAAAGGTTTTGAATGTTGATCGTAAGTTTGACACCTCGGCTGACGGTTTCCTCGCCCGAATTAAACCCATAACACTTTATCGACACGTCGAAAAATTTCTCAGGCGAAACGGTCAGACCCATTAGAAACGTTTTGTTAACACAGGACAATACGATTCCCGAATCAAGAAGGGCGTAGACCTGCACGTGGTTCGCCAACGCCGGGACAGTAGGCGATAGGTCAACGTTAGGGGCCCTAGGACGGTAAACGGAGGCCACTGTTTTCCCGCGAGCGCGATGCAGCCTTATTGCCCAGCGGGTCCCTCGTTTCCCGGGTTGTGACTGCACCTTCTGGCCACGTGCCCAAATTGACCGCATGGCCAGCATGTGGGGGACACGAGATAGGAAGATTGATTTCTATCTCCCGGCCTGCGTGGGTAACTTTGTGGGAGTTTCCCTCTATCCTAATCACTACATTCGTACCCAAATTCTGAGTCTACCATTTCTCCTTTCGCTGATGGTTCACTATACGTGAGGATTAGATCGCGTCTCTCTTGCACGCCCCGTCCCCATTCCACCAACTCGTCAATGCTACGCGGAGGATTTGTTAATTGCCAGAGATAATCGGGACTTAGGTCACTACACCTGATGGATAACAATTCCCTCTCCGAGATAGGTTCGTCCAGCCGGCCGATCATCCTCTTAACATTCAACACATACTCGGTTATATTCTCTGTCGGCCCTTGGGTACGATTCAGTAGGTCGCGCTTCAAGCGAAATTGGTAGTTAGGGCGAACAAACGTTCGCCGAAATTCCCGATTAAACGACTCCAAGTCACGGAATTCATTCGCCCAAAACCACTCCCGGGCCTTACGTATTAAAACTTCGGGAAGTAATCTAAATTTCGTAGTTTGGTCTAATGAGAAATAGGTGCCAAAATCGCCTAATTTCTCGAGGAATCCCATCGCGCTTTCCCCTAAACTACCACTAAAACTCACTTCCCACCTCAAGGCCGCCGTAATCACACTGTCAAATTTCATCACCGCATCTCTCGTCTCTTCTCCTCGGGCCATAATCGCCTGACCCTCGCTTTTGGGAAAACACTCCCTGTCACTTAAACCGCGGACAAATTCGAGAAGACGCCGACGAATTCCTTCTAATGTGCCCTCCGTCGCCAACCCAAACCTTTGGCACATATCATTTCCTTCGGCCTTCGACAACTTATTAATCCAACCGGTGCCCGGCGGGAAATCCGAAGAGTTCGACGGCGGAGGGGGGGAGGGATTAGGAACTTCTGTCTCTACGGAAGCCGCCATCGAGCGATGCGCCAACACGACCAATTAACAACAACGCTCTGCTACCATTTGCACCGTGGCGATGAAAGGGGGAGACTCAGTAGCACAAATGAGAACAACTGAGTGAAATTAGGAAGCTTTATTGCTTTATCAGTGGTGGAGCGAGCGCTCGACAGCGGGTAACGAGGAGGGAAGGGATGGAGTGCAACACACCTTACCCACGGCGGACGGCGGGCGAAACCGGACGGTGAGCGATTTGGCGCTACGTGGCGATGCGTCTATGCGGACGGCCGGGACCCAAAAGAGCCTAGGGTGGCCAGTCGGGCGGATATAAATAGGGAGGCCGCATCCGACTGCCCCTAGCTTTTTGTCCCCCCGCAGCCCTCACGCGACTCCATTCACCACCTTTGGGCGAGTGCCGCACGAACCTCAGGTTCATCACGCTAGGTTAGTGTCAGCATTTGCCCATGGAAGTGCACAACGAGTGACCACAGAGAAGGGCGAACTATTGCCCGCACCGACCGGAAGCGTTCGCTGCGCCACTCATGGCTCACAGTCAACTGTAGACGTATCGTTACTCGACTGTTTGCGTTTTCACGTTGTTATTTTAAAGAACATTATTCTGAACTAAATTAGATGTGAAACTCGTTAGTTTCAATCAATTCCATTCTTGAAAATATAAACGTGATGGAAAAAGACTAGCTGATTGCTTTGGCTTGTGATTGAGGGCTACAATTTGGTTTTAGCATTTACAAACTCGAAGAATTTTAGTTAAGGAGATTAGCTTAATATCCCACTCTTTCTGACATAACGTTGAAAATTCTAACCCCATTCTGCACGACTTAAATATGTGGAACGGGGTTTTCTACTATATTGGCAATTAAAAACAAAAAACGATCAAGAATGAATCTCGAACCGGACATTCGCTGGATGTTAACTAATATTAAACCAAATATTAAAATGCTATCCATCCATCACAATGACTGATTTTCTTTGAAGTTTAAGTATGATAAATGCTAGAAAATAAATAATATTTCCGTACTACCTATTTTATCTGCTTACATTATATTATTTCGAAAATGCCTCTTTCGTTAGTAAAGAAAATTGTTTAAGTTTATACTTAGTAAGTGGTGCGAAGTAATTTTGTCTTTTTCTCTTGTACGCAAAAAGAAAAGTTTGGGAACCGCTGCTCTAAAGAGTTTATTGGCAGTTTTGTGGAATATGTTATTGCGTGAAATCCCATTATACAATGGTTGAAATAAGTCAGTTACGTGTATTTAAGTTACAGAGCCACGATTTTTCACAGACTAGATTTTACGACAAAGACTAGGGTTTAACCTCACAGTTGAACATCACTTAATCAAAAAATAATAATCTGTACTAATACTAATAATATCTACTGCTTTATGAAATAAATGTCAAGGGTTTTTTCTTCCCAGAAGCTAAGACATACAACACCCGCTGTACTGCAGTGACAGAATTGGCTCGATTTTCTTGAAAATCCCTGTAAATACAAATCCCTCAATATGTCCATGGCAGCTACAGCCAGCTGGACTGTAGGAGGAGATGACGACTCATTTTCTTCCCTAGATTCACTGGACTGGAAGCCTTCAGGGTGCTGCCTGATGTCGTTGATCTCTTCGTCTGATAAATCTCTGAAATCCTCAATATCCTTGTAAATGTTAATGGAGTTAGAGTAAGAAACTCCATTTGAAATTACTTTCCAACCTTCTGGTTCATCATCAGGGGCGACAGCACCTAAATGGGCGCCATTAGGGCCAAAATGCTCACCAGTGAGACCTGCATGTGCCCAACATTTTTTAAGCGTTTCGGGATCTACTCCCTGCCACGCAGCAGCCACTTCGTGGCTGCTGCGTGGCAGGGAGAATAGAATAGAATAGAAAATGAGATAAACTATGGTTGAAAACGTAATAAGGCAATGGGGCATTGTAGTATGGAGTATGGGATATTCTTTTACATACCTGAAAACATTGACTGTGTGTGAAACCGGTTGAGAGCTGAGCTGGTTACTGCTGTGTAATCTTAACAGTACGTGTTGCATAAGCATCTTACTGAATCGCGCCTTCATAGCCACGGTGACACCCAAGTCTAGCGGCTGAAGTTTACTTGTGCAGTTTGGGAGTATGAACACCAGGCGGATGTTCGTTAAACGTAAATCCTTTGGATGGTCAGCGCAATTGTCGACAAACACGAGAATTTTCCTGTTCTCTAGTCGCATCCTCCGATCAAGCTTCGTCATCTTTTCCATAAACAATATACTGCTCATCTATGACTTGCTATTGCTGGCGTATTCAGTTGGAAATGTTTTGACGTTTTTAAAACAACAAGGTTACGCAGACTTCCTAATGACAAGAGGTTTCAGTTTAACTGATCCAGTGGCTTTCGTCCCAATGAGAACTGTAACTCGAAGTTTGCTCTGCTTGCCACCATGGCACTTGTCAGCTTTTTCTGCGAGAGTTTTCGAAGGTAGTAGGTTGAAAAATGCTACAGTCTCGTCGAAATTGTAAATTTCAGAGAAAGTATACTCAGCTCTCAAGCCAGGCAGAGTGTAATCTACCCAGAACTGCACTGTCGAATCATTCACAGCCGCGGACTCACCACAAACCGTTCGCCCCATGATTCGATGGTGTGCCTAAAATTTTTGTAACCGTCTAATTGAGGCTTTAAATTGAGACACGACGCCAAGCTTCCTTGCAAACTCGATTGCCTTCTCATGCGAAACTGGACCACTTATTGGGACATTGGCACTTCTCTTGGCACGGAACAATTCAAAAAGAGTATCCTTAAGGTCATCATACTTTCCCTTTTGAACACGCCTCCTTTTCTGAGCTATGCAACCTGCTGCAGATGCTGTTTCTCGTAGGGAATCCTGTTTCGAAATCACCGTAGCAAGAGTCGACAAGGGGATTTTCAGTCTCTCAGCAATAGCCGTTTTCGTGTCTTGACTGCTCTTTTTCACTTCATAGAGAATTTTCAGTTTGTCCTTCAGGCTCAGTGGGTTGCGCTTTTGCTTCAGCGCCATGGTGAACAATCACACACACCGCGATCAACTAGCAATGTAAAGCCGGCGCCGCGGCGACTAGAGGCATGCACAACTCGGTCTGTCGAGTCGAAAACATTGTTGCAGTCATTCAACCCTGATCGCCTCTAATCGCAAGAAAATGTGAATGTGAAACTTCACTGGACTTAACGGCAACATAGTTTATAAATGTTACTTGGGTTATTTACACGATTGGCGCCACCCGAGTTGCTTGGTATGACATAAATACAACTACGGGCCAACCCGACGGGCGGATTCATAAACTACGCATGTTTCCTACGAGAGTAAATGAATGAAATATCATTTGTAAGACCTAAATTCTGTGACGTATTACTGGATGTTTCGTATAAGGGAGTTTCGTGTTACCGAATACTACTTTCCATGCTTTTATACTGAATTTTGCCGGGACCGGCTACACTTTACGTATAAGTGTGATATTTCGTTAATATGGATTTTTTATTACCGAGGTTCCACCGTATACTCCTGCATTCATTTTTAATTCAAAGAATGTGTAATTGAACATTTTTTACAGGAAAAAATAAAAAAGACCCACCTATAAATGACCTGTTCTAATGAGAGTAAAAGAAGACAATATTCTGCAATTTTATTTCAAGAAAATGGTTTAATGAAGAAAGATACTATACTTGGATTTGAAAAATTGATAAATTAACAGCTAAGTGCATAATTTGTAGAGTAGAATTCACAGTTGGAGAGAAGGCGTTGAAGACTCACAGTGATAGTACATCTCATAGAGAGAGGTCAAGATTAACTGCAACAAATTCAATAATAACATAATTTTTAAATGAGAAGATTACAAGAGAAGACCTAAAAATTGCAGAAATAGAGCTGAGTCTGATTCACCATGGCGGAAATCATCATCACAGTTAATTTGCAATGGGGTGTGGAAATAAATTGAATCGTCAAATTTTCGAGAATTCCAAATATTCTTATTTAATTAAATGTGGCAAAAATAAATGTGAGGCTATTGCAGATTGCATTTTGACGCCAAAGGCCTTGGAAATATTGCTACAAGATTTGGGATTTGGATGCAATACATAAGCCATACCTTTTACTTTTGCCACTGACGTGACAAATAAGGGAAACAGAAAACTATATCCAATTGCAGTTAGTAATTTTCTACCCAGAACAGGAATTAAAAATAAATTACTGGCATTTTACGAAGATGGAAATAGGTCATCCGCTGCCTTATTTGACAACTCTTGTTATGCATTATAAAAATTAGTCTTGATGTTAAAAAGATAAGTTCATACTCTGCTGATATGCACATGTTAATTACGGAGAACATAAATCTGTTTACCAAAAACTACTCAAGGTTAACAATTCTATTTTAAAAAGTAATTGTCAGTGTCATATTTTACTTAATGCGACTTGAAAAGTTTGCAATAGACTGAGGTATGATATGGAATATTTGATTTTAAAAATATTTACCGATTTCTCCAAAAGTGCTAAACAAGTTGAACAGCTAAAAGAATGTTTTGAATTTTTTAAAATGGAATTTTCCCATGTTTTACGTCATGTAGTTACTCGATGGTTATCACTTTTTAGATGTGTTGAAAGGGTACTGAAGTCATGGTCGCAATTATTTTTTCAGATAGGAAAAGAGAATTGCCTATGAGTGGTATGGGATTTTGTTAAGAACCAGGAAAGTGAACTAAGAAATAATTTGTCTCATTTAAGTTTTCCGGAATGCCAACTATATTTTGTTAAAAAAAGAATTGGAGACTACGATGTGCAGATTGGAATTAAAATTTAAAACTCCTGAACCGTAAATTAACCCAGAGAGCAATCACACGTCAATAAGAAATGAGGAAAATTAAATTATGCTTACAAGTTTGCAGGACGATGATGGCCTACAGGGACCTGTTGTCTAAAACTAGTCTAAAAAGAAGAAAAAGAAAAAGAAAAACACACACGCACAAGCACTCTGGAAATCTCTAGATACGTATTTCGGGAGCTATGCTCCCATCTTCAGTAGCTGAAGTCGTATGAATTGTTTGTGTTTGGTCTTGTGTATTTATGTGTTCCGGGTAAAAGTGAAAGGAGGGCAGAGGGGTGGGGGAATTCTTAACGGTTAGCGAGTAGAGGGGTGAGTAAGGGATAGGTCCGCGGTCGTTATTCATAACCGTCTCTTTGAAATTGTTTACGAAAATACTCTCGTAAGCGTCTAGTTTCCAGTCGGTTTGTGTTGATTTTAAGAGAGACATGTTTTCGATTTTAATCGGGTGATTGTTTTCCTGTATGTGTATTGCGACGCTAGACCTGTTAAATCTATTGTGTTTGAAGTGTGCAAGGTGTTCTTTTAACCTGGTTTCTAGCTTCCGTTTAGTTTGCCCTATGTAGACTTTCTCGCAGTCTGTGCAAGCGATTTTGTATATGCCGGATCTTTGTAGAGTCGGGATCGTGTCTTTTGGATTGTGTAGTAAGTTGGAGAGTTTGTTTTCATTCACAGGTACTGATTTAAGGTTCTGTTTTGAGAAGATGTTTGATAAGCCGCTTGTGATGCCAGGGACGAAGGGGATTTTAACGTATTTTGGTTTTTTGGGGGGCGTGCTTGTGAGAGTAATCTGTTTTTTCAAAGAAAGACTGCGCTTGTGTTTGTGTAAAATATTCTCTATCATCTGAGGGTCGTAACCATTGATTTTAGCGCATTTTTTGATATATTTTAATTCTGTGAGGAAATCAACTTCAGAAAGAGGAACCTGTAAGAGTCTATGTACCATTGGGTGGAATGGTGCTAATTTATGTGAAATATGGTGGTTGGAATCAGAGGGAATGTAAGTGTCTGTGTGTGTGGGTTTGCGGTAAATCCCGAACTTGATTTGGTTGTTTTCTCTTTTTACGAAAAGGTCAAGAAATGGCAATGTATTTTGTTTTTCAACTTCATGTGTAAATTTAATGGAAGGATATTGATCGTTTAGTTGCTGTAGAAAATCAGTTACGTTATTATTGGTGGTATCGAAAATCGCGAAAATATCGTCAACGTATCTTAGCCATAAGCGTGGGAAGTATTTGAAAGTGTTTTTGCATTGTTTCTCGTAGTTAACCATGAATAGGTTGGCTAAGAAAGGTGAAAGGGAGTTTCCCATTGTTGTACCGTAGTTTTGTTGTTAGAACTTGTTGTTAACTTGAAAGAAATTTTGGTTCATGCATAAGCGTGTTAGTCATACTAATTCATCTACTGTTTTTAATGGTAAGTTTTGATCGGTGAGCCATTCTTCGAGGAATTGTAATGTTTCACTGATGGGAACGCTAGGAAAGAGAGAAGAAACATCAAAAGAAACTAAAATTTCACTGTCCTGTAGTATTATGTCTTTAACTTCGTTAATGAAATGAGGACTGTTTTTTATATTTGAATCATGTTTGATAGGAAATTGTTTAAATTGGTCATTAAGCCAACGTGAAATTTTATATGTCGGGCTGTTGTTAGACGAAACAATGGGTCTGAGGGGAATGCCGTCTTTGTGGATTTTTGGTAAGCAATACAACCTAGGAACCCTGGGGTTTGAGGTGTGAAGTTGGAGGCTGAGTTGTTTCGTGATGAGTGTGGTGCATGTTTTAACAATTTTGGTGGTTTCTGATATCATTTTATTGGTTGGATTTTTTAGTATGTTTGTGTACGGCCCTTCATTTAGCATTTGCTCAACTTTGTCGAAGTATTGGTCTTTTTGCATTATGACTACATTGTTCCCTTTGTCTGCCTTTAGATAAAAACAAATTTTTATTATTAAGAAACTTGATTGTGTTGTGTTCGGAATGTTTATGTTGTTTTTCATTCGTTTTTTTGGCAATGTTTTCTGTTATCTGCGATAATGCGGTGGATCTGATGATATTTTCGCAGTTATTTGATAGGGTTTTAATAGAAGATTCAATGTCTGCCACAATGTCATCCATAGGTGGGTTTTTATATGGAAGTGCGTATTTAAGTCCTTTTCCGAGTAGGGAGAGTTCTTCGTTGGTGAAGGTCGCATCTGTAAGGTTTATTACATTGTCTTGGTTTTGCTTGGAATTGCAGGAAGTGTTTTTCTGGTTATTTTTTGTGAGAAAGTAGTATTATTTGCAAAGTCTGTCAGATTTATTTTGGACTTTTTGTTGTATCACGGATTGAATTTTGTTCAGATGATCGTCCCATATGGGAACTTCGAAACCGGATAAATTTTTGATAATTATTAGGTGCAAATCGTATGCTTCTAACTCAAGAGAGGATCGTTTTCTATAAAAGTTTTTGATTTCTAAGTCTAACCATTTTTTCTTGGCGAAGAGGATAGCTTTTGAAGCAATGTGATTTGTGGTTTTTGGAAAAATGTTATTGAAATTCGGAAAGATATTTAGTTTGCTGCAATCTTTGAGAAATTTTATATCTGCGCCAATAGTGTGGATATGAGTTTTGATTTTATGGAAACGGTTTAACTCCTTATGCCGGAAAGCCATACCTAACGTTAAAAAAGGAATTGGAGACTACGGTGTACAGATTGGAATTAAAATTTAAAACTCCTGAACCGTAAATTAACCCAGAGAGCACTCACACGGCAATAAGAAATAAGGAAAATTTAATTATGCTTACAAGTTTGCAGGACGATGATGGCCTACAGGGACCTGTTGTCTAAAACTAGCCTAAAAAGAAGATAAAGAAAAACACACTCGCACAAGCACTCTGGAAATCTCTAGATACGTATTTCGGGAGCTATGCTCCCTTCTTCAGTAGCTGAAGTCGTATGAATTGTTTGTGTTTGGTCTTGTGTATTTATGTGTTCCGAGTATTCCACACTATTGGCGCAGATATAAAATTTCTCAAAGATTTCCGCAAACTAAATATCTTTCCGAATTTCAATAACATTTTTCCAAAAACCACAAATCACATTGCTTCAAAAGCTATCTTCTTCGCCAAAAAAAAATGGTTAGACTTAGAAATCAAAAACTTCTTTCTGATTCCAACCACTCTATTTCACATAAATTAGCACCATTCCACCCAATAGTACATACACACTTACAGGTTCCTCTTTCTGAAGTTGATTTCCTCACAGAATTTTAATATATCAAAAAATGCGCTAAAATCAATGGTTACGACCCTCAGATGATAGAGAATATTTTACACAAACACAAGCGCAGACTTTCTTTGAAAAAACAGATTACTCTCACAAGCACGCCCCCCAAAAAACCAAAATACGTAAAAATCCCCTTCGTCCCTGGCATCACAAGCGGCTTATCAAACATCTTCTCAAAACAGAACCTTAAATCAGTACCTGTGAATGAAAACAAACTCTCCAACTTACTACACAATCCAAAAGACACGATCCCGACTCTACAAAGATCCGGCATATACAAAATCGCTTGCACAGACTGCGAGAAAGTCTACATAGGGCAAACTAAACGGAAGCTAGAAACCAGGTTAAAAGAACACCTTGCACACTTCAAACACAATAGATTTAACAGGTCTAGCGTCGCAATACACATACAGGAAAACAATCACCCGATTAAAATCGAAAACATGTCTCTCTTAAAATCAACACAAACCGACTGGAAACTAGACGCTTACGAGAGTATTTTCGTAAACATTTTCAAAGAGACGGTTATGAATAACGACCGCGGACCTATCCCTTACTCACCCCTCTACTCGCTAACCGTTAAGAATTCCCCCACCCCTCTGCCCTCCTTTCACTTTTACCCGGAACACATAAATACACAAGACCAAACACAAACAATTCATACGACTTCAGCTACTGAAGATGGGAGCATAGCTCCCGAAATACGTATCTAGAGATTTCCAGAGTGCTTGTGCGTGTGTGTTTTTCTTTTTCTTCTTTTTAGACTAGTTTTAGACAACAGGTCCCTGTAGGCCATCATCGTCCTTCAAACTTGTAAGCATAATTAAATTTTCCTTATTTCTTATTGCCGTGTGAGTGCTCTCTGGGTTAATTTACGGTTTAGGATTTTTAAATTTTTTATTCCAAATATATTTTGTGTATCATTTCATAACATATTTACGAATTCAACATTACTTTTAGAAATAAATAATATTGCATATGCAGAGTTGCATAAAATTATGACATTTTCGCAAGAAATTGCGGTCCCGTCAAAACAATAATTTTTTTGGTGCTAAGGTAACTTCAGCTTTGAAGTTTCTTTCCTCTACTGAACAGTCAGCATTTTTATTCGATGCTAAACAAGTATATAATCATGACATTAATTATTTGGAGGAAACGTATGACTATGATAATTCTCCTTGGAAATATATTGAATTTTTAAATTTGAGTAATGAAATAAGTTACGGAAAATTTATAGATACAACAAAAACTGCATCTGTAATTATTGATGAAGACGAATTGCATGATGAATTAGATGTATTTAAAAGTATTAACGGAAATGAGGAATATGGAGTCGACATTGGAACAAAAATTGGTTCCCTTGTGTAATAATGCACTGTTACCCGGAATCTGTAAAATTGTCACTTAAGTATTTTAAATGATAGTCACAAATGCCTATGTAGAAAGAGATTTTTTTCAGTGATGGGAAATATATGGACAAACGATCGTAATAGATTGGACATAAATATTGTAAAATCGGAGCTCCTTATTACAATGAATTTCGAAATTGTTTGTTATGATTTCGCAAAATATTTATCAGAGCCTGAGCAAAAATATTATAAAAAATGTTAAGAAGCAATGGCAATTTTGGTCGGAAAACAAAATAAATATGTACGTTAAACTAGATCAAGTATTTTTTTATGTTTCGCAATCCCTTAAATTTGGAATAAGACTAATGGAAGGCAAAATCCTATGTAGTAAAAAAATTACATTCGCAATAAAAGTGAATCTTTAATTTAAACATTGATAAATAATAAATTATGCTTTTATTCTCTATTTGGTGAAATTTCTTATATTAAAAACATACCATCTTCCAATTAAGATCCAACTCAAGGTCAAATAAAGGAGAAATATGGTTAAATTGATTTATTTCAAGTAATGTTTTAGTTTTTTAAGTAATTCAATGATATCATATTATTCATTGTTTGTTTTTAAATAAAAACAAAAAAATTACATCTGAACCTATGGGAGTGGGGGTGTGATCTCCGGGTCAAACTTGAAAATCTTCGGCTGAAATTTGAAAATCTTCGGGTTTGGTCTGAGGAAAAGGTGGCAACCCTAGTTGCTAGTATTAAATCTTTATCAAAACCAAGTTTTGGAGGTTTGTTTCTAGAGAGGAGTTCCTGGTAGGAACTTAATAGGTGGAGATATGTTTTCAGTCCGTATTAGTATTCTATGAAACCTCAAGGGGTCATCCTGCCTCTTTCCAAACGAATGTCTCTGTTTATTTTTTCTGTTATTTTTTATCTCCATGGAAGCATTAGTTAACCTTTAGGAGAAACAAACTCGGCTACTTCTGTATTCCACGCGCGCGGATCCGTAGAGCTGTGAGCAAAATGGAGGAAACGCATGAATGACAATAGAGTTTCAGAGAAAGAGAGTAGAGAGTTGGAATGAGAGGAGGAGAGAGGGGAGAAATAGAGAAAGAGGTCGGAGAGCGAGCTGATTTAGAATGAGAGATTTTGAAATCGTGGGCTTGCGGGTTAGAGAAGAAATGGATGGGAATGGGATATTTGCGCTCAGAGAATGTGGTTATATGAGCTGTAAGACGAAATTGAGAGCGGGGTATGAGGGTGTCGTTTACATGGCGAGTTATAGGTAACTTTTTTAAAAAATTCCTTTGTTAAGATACTTTATCTTTCGTAGAGAGACGGTAAAAAAATTCTCCCATCCTTAACCAAAGACACCTTTTAAGTTCTGAAATATAAAATTGAATGCTTAATCAAACGTTCATACATCAGCCGTTCAGATGTAGTGTTTTGGGATGATGTAATGGATGGAGGTTAAAGTGATTGTTACGGGAAAACTTTTCAGTAGTCAATACATTGAAAGATATTCTCTGTTGACGTGGGGGGATGAATCGAGAGGCAATTTGACGTAATTTACAACAATGGTATATATCGCGCTCTGTTCGTTTATATTACTTATCAGCGACAGATTGCCTTTCGTTTGAACCAATATTTAACGAATGCCATTTGGTAATAACAAATTTTTGGTCAAAAAACATCCTGTGCCAAGGACTGATTTTTCGCTAATTATTTCAACTTTTGATTAAAGCATTTATTTGCATATAGTTTATCCTGAATTGATATAACCCACCAATATATTCTCTTGATTTTAACACATATCAAGGAAGATGCCATTATATTGTATCAATGTATAGCTGTGTACATTATATACGATTGCATAGCTTCCAAATTCTTCTATAATAAAGAATACGTTTCACCATAAAATGCAAAATCTTCTCCCTTAGATATCAAGAGAATCAAATATAATAGAGGAGGAACTGATGTTGGGCTGCTAATGTACAGAGGCGGGAGGGGTTTATGTAAAAGGAGAAAGTGAAGGCCAGGGACAGAGTGAAAGTAGAGTGGAAGGGAGAATGGGAGGGAGAGGATAGGTTGCAATGGGGAGAGAGAGGGCTAACGGCGAAGAAAGAAGGGCGTATAAATGAGAATGAGGCAAAGCGACAGAAAAGAGATTAGGATAAACAAAGTGAATAAAGGAATGGATAAAGGAGAGCTGAAAAGAGCGAAGACGGGAGTGAATCGAAAAGAAGAAGGAAAATATAACAACATAATGAGCGGATGAAAGAGAGATATGTGAAATAGGAGTGTGAAGAAAGAGGGGGAAGTTGAATGAAATTGAAAGTGAAAGAGATCACGGATAGAAACACGAATGAGGAGATAAAATGATTTAGAGGACACTAGAAAAGGGGCTTGCTGATAGGAGAAAGTAAGAGGAAGTGTGAGAGGGAGATTGAGTGAGGGAGTGAAGGTGAAGGAGAGCGGGCGGAGGGAGAGGAAGGGAGAGAGGGAGTTTGAGTGAGGGTGAGGGAGAGAGGGCGGGGGGAGAGAAAGGGAGAGGAGGAGATTGAGCGAGGGAGTGAGGGTGGGAGAGAGAGAGGGTGGAGGGAGAAGGGAGAGAGGGAGATTGAGTGAGGGAGAGATAGTGGAGGGAGAGGAAGGGTGAGAGGGAGAAGGAGTGGGGAGAGAGGGTGAGGGAGAGAGGGTGGAGGGATAGGAAGAGTGAGAGGGAGATGAAGTGAGGGAGTGAGGGTGAGAGAGAGAGAGGGTGGAGGGTGAGAGGATGAGGGAGAGAGGGCGGAGGGAGAGGAAGGGTGAGAGGGAGGTTGAGTGAGGGAGTGAGTGTGTGGGAGTGAGGGTGAAAGAGAGTGCGGAGGGAGAGGAAGAGAGAAGGGAGCTTGAGTGAGGGAGTGAGGTAGTGAGGGAGGCAGGGTGTGAGGGAGTGAGAGCGGAGGAACAGGAAGGGATTGAGGGAGATTGAGCGAGGGAGAATGGTGAGGGAGAAAGGGCGGAGGGAGATGAAGGGAGAGAGATGAGTGAGGGAGAGAGAGCGTAGGGAGAGGAAGGGAGAGAGGGAGATTGAGTGAGAGGGTGAAGGTGAGAGAGAGATGGCGGAGGGAAATTGACTGAGGGAATGAGGGAAAAGAACGGAGAGAAGGAGATGGAGGGAAATGGAGAGTGGACAGAAGAGAGGGAGAGAGAGATGGTGAATGTGATAGGAAGGGGAGCAAAAGTGAAGAAAAGCGAAGATTGAAGCAGTTTGGGTGCGAGTGGAGATCGGCAAACGAGAGTCGTAGAGCGAGACATAGCGGATAGCTAGTGATGGAGGAGAGAGGGGTGGGAAAGAGAAGGAGTTTAGGAGAGAGGTGGGGGTGAAAGGGGAAACTAGCGGAGCAATTTCGCAGCGAGGCTGTTTGGAAAGGTTAGCGTGGTGTGGAAGAGGGGTTGGCAAGGCCAAAATGAGAGAAAACTCCTGCCCGCCTCCTCGCCCTCTCCCGAATTCCTCATCGCTTCTTCCGCGATTTTTTCACCTTTTGCGAGATATTTTTTGCTGCCGCCGAGGCTTCATCCTCCTATTCCACCTCCTCCCTACGCCAACGCCCTGGCGGCCCACGGAGGCGCTGTAAAAAGGGAGGAAGAGAAGGAGGTGGGTCATGAGAATCTAAAGTTTAGGGTCACTGGAGCGAAAATTCGCGGGAGCCGGGTTTTGTCGGGGAGAGAAAGAGAACAGAAAGAAGAGAGAGGTAGGGGGTAGAGAGAATAGGAAGGAGAATGAAGGGGAGGGTGGGAAAAGGAGAGAGTGAGAAGGAGAGAGAGGGTGGGAAGGAGAGAGAGTCGGAAGAAAAGAGAGTGGGACGGGGGGAGTTTGAGAAGGAGAGAGAGGGTGGAAAGAACAGAAGTAGGAAGAGGAGAGAGTGGAAAGGAGAGAGAGGATTGGAAGGATGGAGGCGGGAAGGAGAGGGAGGGAGAGAATTAGAGGGAGTGGGAAGAGGATAGGGTGGAAAGAAGAAAAGTGGGAAGGAGAGAGAGTGGAAAAAGGAGAGAGAAGATGGGAAGGAGGGAGGCAGGAACGAGAGAGATGGTTGGAAGGCGGAAGATTGGGAAGAGGAAAAAGGAAGGTAAGAGAAGTCTCGGGGTCACGTGTTGCCGCGGAAGGTGAGGGGTGGGTTGAGAGAGAGGAATAAGAGCGGATCACTTGTTTCTCTTTCTGCTTGCTCCAAACCCAAGAAATGGGAGGAGAGAGTGCGTAGGGAGAGAGAGGAGGAAACCTTGCGTGATTCGGTTACAGCAGGGTCCCTAGTGGAAGCGGCGTTCCCTGCTCGAACCTTTTGCTCTGCTCCTCCCCTTCCCCCTCTCTCCCTCCCTTCCCCATCCCTCCCCTCCTCCTCTCTCACCTCCCCATCCCTCCCCACCCCATCCCTCCCCTCCTCCTCTCTCCCCTCCCCATCTCTCCCCCTCCTCCTCTCTCACCTCCCCCTCCCTCCCCTCCCCAACCCTCCCCTCCTCCTCTCTCCCCTCCCTCTCTCTCCCCTCCTCCTCTCTCCCCTCCCCCTCCCTCCCCTCCTCCTCTCTCCCCTCCCCTCTCTCCCCTCCCCCCTCTCTCCCCTCCTCCTCTCTCCCCTCCCCCTCCCTCCCCTCCTTTCCCTTCGTCGTCGCGGAAAGCCCTCCTGTCACTCCTCCTCCTCAACTCTTGCTGTCTTCGTCCTCTCCATTGTTTTCCGTCTCTTCCCTTCTTTTCCTTTTGCGGGGACTGACTGAAATTCCTTCACTGTTACCTAATTGTTTGATTGGATGCTTTCTCCGTGCATTTCAAAGTGGTTCTAAGACATCGGTTTGATGGCGTAAATAAACATTTTGAGAGAAAATTTCATTACTAGGAGGGGTTATAGGGAGGAAAGAGGGTGATAAGAGGGAGATAGGGAAAGAGGCTTGATTTTAATCAACGTTAGCATCGGGGGTCCGTTCGTAGGGTCTAATGTAATTTACATTTTTTATTAGGTATGATAGATAAACTTCCCTTTATGTTTGTGGAACAGTTATTGGCAATTTGATAAATTTTGTCGGAATTCTTTCCTTATAGGTAACTATTTTTATGTTCAAGTATAAATGGAAATTACTTTCGTGTTTTAATAATCTTGCTTTAGACGATTTCATAATTAATCCATATTTCAATGATTTGTTTCATTCATTCTGAATGCTTTATTTGCTCATTTATCATTTTAAAAAATAAATTGTGTTTTTGAAAGGCTTTAAATGTTATTTTAGCTAAAAGTGTTAAAGTTGCTTAGCGACATACTTTTTGTAGGTGTCTTTATTTATCAAAGCTTCTATAATTAATAAAATTTCCCCCTTTTCAAGTTATTTTTACTTTCTACATATAAGAAGCATCGAGAAAGTATTGTTTCCATGAAAAAAAAATCGAATTCGAGATGTGAACGGAAATACATGTCGTAAGGTCCCCTGAACACGTTTTGACTAGTTTCTCGATGATGTCTTTGGGTGTCTGTGACCGGAATTTTGTGATTCCCATAACTCAAAACTATAAATCCGATCAAAATAAAATTTCATATTTAGCATTCAAGAATTGGTTAGAGTTAGGCTAAAATCCGTCGACCGAAAGTGGCCGATTACTCTTGTCATTTATCCGATTTTATTAATTATTTGCTTTATTATTTGAGGAATGCAAAAAAGTACTGGATAAAAGTTGTAAGAAGTATAATTATCTAAGTTTGTTCGAAACATTTCCCCATATAATGCATTATTTAAGAGATATTTTAGAACTATATTATTTTTAGCTACCACCACACCACCTACCGGCGACTATTATAAACACTTTACACTTAGTAACGCCCCTTTTTATTTTCTCAATTTTTAGAGAGAAGGCTACGGTTTGACTTTATTTCTGTTCTTTGTAAAGTTTAAATTTTTCTCGCTGTTCCTTAAAATATTTCTTATAATTTAACCTAATTGGAATTTTTAGAAATATTACAGGTATGGAGAAAGTTATGTAGTGGCCACATCAGATTTTTTTACTTATAATACGCGATATAAACTTTAATCCGGAAATAATAATTTTACTGGCATTACGTACTTTGATCATGTTGAAATGTATTATTAATAAAATAAGAAATATTTTTATATTTCACGGTAGAGTGGGCCGAAAATATTAAATTTCATGCAATCATTGTGGAATTCGGAGAAAACTTACGTTTCTAGTACAATATGCTTCCCTCAAATTTTTGATAAATCTGACAACTCCTTATCCCGCCCCAACACCATTAAAGTTTGCAGCCGCAAATAGCTATGCTATACGCTATACATTTGTCATGTTTAAGGCAGTTCTTCACGTGCTTTATGGTAACTTCCACATGTACTGCCTATAAAACTATGAGCAGTAGAATAGTTGCTCGTGTAAGCTGTGTTGACGCAACAAATAATTTCAGAAAAGCCCGGAGGAGGCGAGGGGGTCTGCCGTTTGGTGTCCGTTTGCCAGTCGCCTCATTACCTGCGGCGAGTGAACATCGACAGGGCGGGCGGCGTTTGTCTATACTTGCAAACAAAAAGGAAAATCTTATCTTGCTAATCTATTCTCATTTAATATTATTATCATGGTTTCAGTGAAACCGAAACCAGACGAGATGACATTCTATGCTCAGCTACTTTGGAACTGAGCGGGAATGAGATGCCTTCTTATGAATATGTACTGCAACAGTACATATTACTGAGACGCAAGTATGGCTTGAAATCTGGGACCAATAAAAATAATGCTATGGTCGCAGAGGAAGTTGCACCGAAAGTGATTGACGTGTGTGTTACGGCACACATTCCTACTATAACGTTCCAAGGTATTAAGGAAATTATTGTAAATTACTATGACGAATTTAAAACACTGTTGAAGCATCACGAAGGACACAAAGACAGGAAGAACTATCAGCTGAGACTAGAAACTTTTGAAACACATGCTAACCATTTTTTTGACATTTTTTCTTGTGAATGTACCTAATTGTCCTCGTATTCCTGCGAGGAATTGAAAAAATTACCGCCGAGTGAGAACAATTTTCTGGATGACCAACGAAAGGAAAAGAAGATGTACATAAGATTTATAGATGTGCAGGTGACGGAACAACTAAAAAGGATAACTGAAAGACAGAATCATGTACTGTTGTGACTTTCAGCATCCGGCACTAGTGAAAGTGGCATGGAGTCGACCAACAGAGGCACTGAGACTTCCTATTCTGACTTTGACGACGAATTCTCAAATTCAGAACCCATTCTTTCTACCTCGACTGACAGTCAGAATCCACCAACATATAAAGTAACAAATACTCAAATGCGGGAAAAATTGACATTACTTGCAACAGTTACTGACAGTTATGATGTGTCGGATGGAGTGGGTGCCGTAAAGGAAATTCATTTCTGGAGGATTTGGGACTGATTTCAAAAGATGGCAAAACAAAGTATTGACAAGAATAATCTGAGAAGAGAAAGGACGAAAGCTACAGTTAAAATTCAAAACAGTGACATTGAACGTGTTACTTATCTGCGTGGACTTTATTGTGATGAGAAAAGAGACAAAGACACGAGGGCTCAAATAAAAGTAAGAAGTAAATATTACCTACAATCTGTGACTGAGGAATATATTTCTTTGATACAGCAGCCTGAATCAGCATATGTAGGTAATGTTGCACCTGAGACTGGGTCTGTAAAGGGCATTTATGCAGTAATCTTGATTTAGAAAGGTGAAGACATATCAAAGATAGATACTATTGGCTGCGATAGGACTTCAGTCAACACGGGCGATGAAGGAGGCATTATCTGGCTTTTGGAAGAAGCTGTAGAAAAACCTGTCCATTTGTTTGCTATACTCTAACGAGCTTCCTTTTAGACATTTGTTGAATTATCTTGATGAAAAATATGAGGACCAAATACATATATGAAGTCGGTAACCAATTGGAGACATGTAACCAGCTTGAAGTTGTAGGATTGGAAGCCATTGATGGCTCCGTCCATGTAGTTAACGTGAGTGATTTAAGCACGGACCAGCAGTATCTCTATAAGATATACCAAGCGATCTCAATCCTTACATTTTCACAAGATTTGGAAAGGCAACATCCCGGTCCTCTAAATCACTCCAAATGGTGACAACATCCAATAGAATTCTGTGTTTATACATCAGAACATAGATAAACCATCTGAAAAACTGAAGATGTTGGCAAATTTTCTTATAAAAATGTATGCTCACATCTGGTTTGAGATAAAAAACGAAGCCTTGATGTAAAGATGGTACAAAATACATTTTAAAAGCGGTCTCTCTATCAGAATCTGTTCCACAAGTCCTGAAAACTATCATTCTGAATGTTATTTAGAGAAACTGCTTTTTTGCGCATCCCGAAAACCTACTCCTTGGCATGATAGTTAACTAACGTCCCCACATCAGAGAGCTAGGATCCAAAAGAATAATACAAGCAAGAAGTAATAAGAAAGATAATATCCAGCAATTTATTGTGCCGACATTGAATTTCTATGTTGAGGACTACATTGATTTCGTTGATTGGCATAAGTACAAAGTAACTGAGACACCATTCATAGCTAATTTATCAAAAAAAGAGATAAGTAGTTACGTACAGAGTGAAAACAGGCATGTGATTATGAAACTACCCTACTTTCCATGTCAAAGGCAAATTGTAGAGAGGTGTGTTAAGCTTCTTTATGATGCTGCTTCCTCTTTCAATGGATCAGAGGAAAAGGATGGCTTTATAAGGAACACAATAGCATCTAAAGCATTGATACCCCATTTTGAAAGCAAGGAATACTATGAAGCTCGATAAGCCTTAGAAAATATGCCAATATTCCCGTATGGTAGGGAGACTGGAATGGGCACGGGTGGAACTTGAAGTGCAACCACCTCTTCGTAGTGAGTTCTGGTTGGTTTCAGTCCATAAACAATCGAAGCACACTGAAGCGAAGAGCTGTACAAAACATTGCAAATGTAGAGTGTTACCTAACTTTGAAGGTGTTGGGGTGAGAGAAGAAGCCCGATTTTATCCAAATTTTCAGAGAAACATATAGGATTTGATACTCAGGATTCCCTCAAGTTCCATGTTTATACAGAATGTAATTACACTAAGACAACCAAAGAGCTGCACAATACTAGGTAAATTTCGCGTGTTGCCTAACCATTTGGGACCTGCAAATTTTGATGGTGGTGAGGCGGAGAAGGATTTGTCTGATTTTATGAAAATTTCGAGGTAAGCATATTGGACTAGAAATGCAAGTATCCCAAGTTCCATAATGATTGAATGAAATTTACATTTTTCAGCCTACTCTATTTCACGGGTTTTCTGTGATAATTCATTTTCGATTACCGTATTGGCCAGCGTATAAGCCGACTTCGATTTTTCGGTTTGTAAATACATGACTAGACATATATTCGCCGTATAAGTCGACCCCCACTTTTTCGCTAAAAAAACTTCAAATGAAGAATACGAGGAATTTTCTGGTTTATAGAAACTAAATGTAACCTTTACCAAAAAATTGCAGTGTCGATTTTTGAGTCATTAAATTATTTATTTAATTTAAGAAAGATCAGTCGTATACCGTATTGCCATCTATCCATCGATCCTGTAGTTGCAAATAGATCGTTTATATTTTTGAGATACAGTAATAAAAACAAAAGTTAAAATTTTAATATTAGTAACTATTAAATAAAATTATCTTAAATGTTTTAAAATAAATGACAATATTTATGTAAACAATGGAGCAGCTTATTCAAAATGGCGATCACTTATCAATAAGATCAAACGTTTTCGTATATATCAATGTTATTAATCTGTTATTTAAGGGTCACATTTTATATTCGGCGCATAAGTGGACCTTAAGTTTTCGGAATTTTTTTGGGTTTCGATGGTCTTCTTATACGCCGGCATATACGGGACCTTATATATAAATTTTGAGACATGAACAATTTTTGACAAGTTTATTTATGGAAAGCACTTTTACTTAAATTTAATAATGAAATAGGATTTGGATATACCGTATTTGTCCAAATCTAAGACGATTTCGAATCTAAGATGACTCCCCTTTTTCTGGACAGTCATAACAGAAAAATAGATTTATAAACATATGATTCTAGTAATAATTAAAAATTTCACAAAACTAGCAAAGATTTTTATTGGGCCCCATCATTTTCATGAATATCATGTCTTTATATTATATCAGTCATTATTATCTTCTATGCTCTCCCCATCATTGTTCTCACTCTCATTATCTTTATCATTCCGAACTCCCACAAAAAATCATCTTCACTCCCATCCATGGCATTGGACAAACAGCACTTCTTAAATATACTCAGAATTACTATCTACTTCTGTATTTCTCCGTTGCCATAATGTCTTGACCCATTGGTAGAGAATTGAAATAGTGGTTTGCTTTAAGTTTCCTTTTGGTGTTAGATGGTGTTCTCCAGACCAAACTACTCAGAATATGAAACCTTTAAATTATATTTAAATGGCTTGTTGTCAGAAAAATCATAACCTTGAAGCTGTAATGACATAACCACAGGTATTATTGAAATGTCAATACTTATTGCGTTTATAAAATCTTTAATTTCATAAGTTGTGTGTCCCTTGAATGCATGTGGTACAAGCATCCATTTTTTTCTTGATAGTCTTCGATTCCAGGCAGCCTGTAACAAATCAATAATAAGTTCTTTTGTCATTCATTCATTTTCATGACATCTAACCATTATTCCAGTAGGCATTTGTTCCTTGGGTATTGTTTTTCGTTTAAGGATAACATATTGTGGTAATTTTGATCCTTCTGCCAAAACAGCCAACATTACTGGAACTAGCGTTCTTTCGTTACCTGTCGTTTGTGTTATCACAGATTTTGCAGCTTTTTCATTGACAATATTATTAAATTGCTTGTCAAAAAAACTAGAGCTTCATCAGAATTACCTTATTTCTACATTATCAGTCCTTTTAAAGTTGAGAATGACGTATTTAATAGGACTATAAGACAAAATTACAATTAAAGAGTTAACGGCGTAAAACAGTTGAATATGGAATTCCCGGTTAATTACGCAGTAATTTGTTTAGACATCTGCGAAATGATATTTGCCAATACGCAAGGAAAGTTAAGTTGACTTTAGGGAATTGTTCGCGCAATAATTGTTCACTGAAC
Organism: Tanypteryx hageni; assembly: GCA_028673005.1. Taxonomy (NCBI): domain Eukaryota; kingdom Metazoa; phylum Arthropoda; class Insecta; order Odonata; family Petaluridae; genus Tanypteryx; species Tanypteryx hageni. The sequence goes on from CM054112.1 coordinate 7,466,659, forward strand.
GTCATCGTTCAAAATAAAATTCAATGGATCTCTAGTACGTTACTTAACATCTCATTTGTACGTATTCGGCGTATATTTCGAACACACGTATACATTGGTATAGTTCGTTAATTCATTGAAAAGGTTTGTTACAATTTTGTGTCAGATAAAGAAATCATTCTTTAAATGGATATAAAAAATAATACTGTATTAATTTATATCTGGATAGTAAGATATCAATGAAAATTTATAATGGATATAATTATTTTATGTTGTGGTAAATATGTACAAAAAAACTTTGAAAAATGTGTAATCCTACTTTATACCCGATTTTAAGTCTACCTCCCGATTTTTGTAAGATGATATTCGAAAAAAAACTCACCTTGTATTCGGGTAAATACGCTTCACAGAAAATCGTAGATATAATAAGCTATATTAACCTATATAACTAAAAAAAACTAAGGGTGTCATTGTGTTATACATATATATATACATATATATATATATATATATATATATATATATATATATATATATTAACTAAAGGAAAAGAAAAGGTAGTGATGAGGGTGGCAACAAGGTGTTGAGGGAAGCCCAGCGGACACTCACCAAGTTGAGGGCCAAGCTGGCAGGCTGCTGGGGGCGTCGAAGAGACACGTAAAACACACGAACACAAAAACACACGCAAGCTTATCGGGCCTATGCCCTTCTTCAGCGAAAGAGTAACGTAAAGTGACACACTGGGCGGGGAATGACAGGGTGATGTGGGAAGGTTGATGATTGGAGGAGGTGGGGAGTAGGAGGGGTGGATAGCCAATAAAGAGGGAGCGTGATAAGGGAAAGTGCGAATAACTACAATGTAACAAGGAGACATTGTAAGGGGGCTAATAGGGTTAGCGGAGGTTGAGGCCAGGCGGAGAGAAAGAGTCGAGAAATGGATATGTGCTAGTTCCCAGTGTCGGAGAAGGGGGGCAGGAGTGTCATAGGGTAAAGCGCGAATAATCCTAACATTGTAGCAACTATTGAAGGGGACATTGTGGGTATTAGCGTGTAATGCAACTGGAAGGGGGCGTCTGAGAGAAACGCTATTCCGGTGACCGTTCATTCGGATGTTTAACGGATTGCTGGTGAGGCCTACGTAAAACGCGGGACAAAGGGTGCAGGTAAGGAGGTAAATGACGTTACGGGTGGTGCAGTTGCTTCTGGAGGTGATGGGGTAGGTGATGTTGGTGGAGGGACTCGAGAAAGAAGATGATGGTAGGTGGATAGGGCAAGTGAGGCAGCGAGGTTTTCCGCAGGGGTGGGAGCCTATTGCAAGAAGCGTGGTAGAAGTGGGAAGTTCCTTCCTCCACAAGATATTTCCCAAATTTGGGGGCCGGCGGAAGGAGAGGAGCGGAGGATTGGCAAAAAGGTTGATAAAGAGGGACTGATGGGAGGAAGAGGTAAGAATTGGGTGGGCAGCATGTAGGATTGTTTTGAGAGCTTCGTGGATACCAGGAAGGAAAAGTGTCGTAAGAGTGAGTGGAGGGGTAGATGCAGGAATAGTGGGTGTGTGAGGATGAGATCCATTGTGGGTAGGCGTCATCGCCCTATGGATCTGTTCGTGGACCAAGACTGGAGGGTAAGCACTTTTGAGAAGAGCATCCTCGAGGACAGAGTAATACTCTAGAAGGGATGCTCTATCGGAACAAAACCTCCATCCTTGACGAATATATATATATATATATATATATATATATATATATATATATATATATATATACTAGTAGAAGATGTTTGCATACTGCAAGCAATTCATCTCACATTTAGAAAACATTCATTTTACAGACAGATATTTCATCATTACAAATATTTTTTTAATTCTAAATATTTCACCTCCGGAGCGATTTACGTTATCCCCTTATGTTAAAATAAAAGATTAAAACAATCCCAAAACTTTGTAATTTTTTAAATATTATACATTTCCGACATTGAGTTAATGATGCCACACATTTCTGCCAAATTTTAAATTTATAGTACAATAAGAAGTCAAATAGCATTTACCTAATTGTTTAAATTTAAATAATTTTTAACGACCAAAATAATAATTTTATGGATAAATTGAAATAACTATTCGTTTACATAGACTTCTTAATAATTTAAAAATTTCAGCTCCCTAACTCACGCCGTAATGTTTAAGCATCTACCTATTTGTTTAAATTTTAGGAATTTTTAACTGCCAGACAAATAATAATATCAAAATTTCAATAATCTCTATTTCGTTTTTTTACAAATCCTACAACTAAAAAAAATTTCAGCTCCGTGGAACATTTGAAAATACATAAACCTTGAAAATTTGTTTAAAAGATTGCGAATTTTAAGCGGTCGCCTTGTTGCACTTTTTCAAGATTTCCGTTTTTTCTAGAAGGTTTTGCACAAAATCATACCTAAGAAAAAGATTTCGAATTTCCAGCTTATCTGGAAGTGCCTAAATATTAGTATCCAATTATATATGTTATCATTATATATCGACGTTTCTTACAAAGGAGGAGGAGGATATAACATTTTACATATAACATATTGCACTTTTTCAAGATTTTCGTTTTTTCTAGTAGGTTTTGCACAAAATCCTACCTAAGAAAAAAATTTCAAATCTCCAACACATCTGGAAGTGTCTAAACATTAGAATCATCCTATACCATAATATATCGACGTTTAATACAGGGGAGGATATATATAACATACTAGTAGAAGGTGTTTGCATAGTGCAAGCATATCATCTCTCCTTGAAAAACATTCATTTTTCAGACAGATATTTCATCATTACAAAGAGTTTTTTAATTCGAAATATTTCACCTCCGCTGCGATTTTTGTTTTTCCCTTATGTAAGAATAATAGATTAAAACGATCTCCAAACATAGCAATTTTAAGAATTTTAACTTTCTCCATTATGGGGTACTAATGCTATACATTTCAGCCTGATTTAAAAATTGCAGCACTTCTAGAAATAAAGTAATATTTTTCTAATTGTTTAATATTTTAAACGTTTTTAACGCCCGCCGCATTATATTTATGGAGAGATTCAAAAGTTATTTGTTCAAATACACTACTCTGCAAATAACATGAAAATTTCAGCTTCCTAGCTCATTCCGTGGTACCTAAACAGTTATCTATTTTTTTAAATTTATGAGTTTTTAACTGCCAAACATATGAAAATATCAAAATTTGTATAATCTCTATTTCGTTTTTTTTTACCAATTCTACATATTAAAAAATTTCAGATCAGTAGCACATGCGGTAATACCTCAAAAATTTGTAAAACATTTGCGAATTATTAGTGGTCGACTTTTTTAACTTAATCAAAATTTTCATTTTATTGTGTATAGTTTTCTAGAAAAGGATTTCAAAAACTCAAACCTACAGGATATAGTTTCAAAATAAAAATTACTAAATTTTAATGTTAAAATGGGGTTAAAACAACCCATAAAAATTAACAATTTTGCAACTTTCGATTTTTATTATTAGTTTTGAAAAAAGTTCTATAAATCTGCAAAATTTCAGCTTCCTAAACCTATTAAATTGTTCTACACACTGGGAAAACTTTTTCCCATGCTAACTTATGGGAGATATTCTGGGGTATCACGAGTCGAACCCAAGACACTGTAAGCAAAACTAACAAAAACTCTTAATAGATATTGTGGCCGTCTAGTAACTCTGAAAATTTCATTTTTCTAGCTTACGGGCAAGTGCCCAAAATTAATTTACAATAATGGCGCAATGCTTTTCCTATAGGAAAGAACGCAAATTTCAGAATTTTTGAAGTTGAACTCATGTCACTTAGGTGAGAAGTCTCATTTTATCTGTAGATTTCTTTATCATATCTACAAAATCTGAAACATTCAGCTCTCCAAATTTAGTAGTTTGTGCTGGACATTAGTAACCTCCTAAATGTTATCATTATATATCGACGTTTCTTACAGAGGAAGATATAAGATAATAAGAGAAGGTGCTTGCATGCTTCAAGCATTTCATCTCACCTTGAAAAATATTCGTTTTTTAGGAAGATATTTCATCATGGGAAATATTTTTATAATTCATAAGATTTCTCCTAAGGACCGATTTTGGTTTTTTCTTTATGGAACAAAAATAGAGTAAAACAATCACTATTTTTAACAATTTTAGGAATATTATAAATTTTCCACAGCCGCAAATTTCTGCCAAATTTTAAAATTGTAGCACATATAGAAGTAAGACAACATTTATCAAATTGTTTAAAATAAAATAATTTTTAATACTAAAAATTTCATGGATTCACTGAAATGTTTCTTCGTTAGAATGGAATATTCTCTAAATAACATAAAAATTTCAACTCCCTATCTCGCACCATAGTATCTAAACATTTACCTATTTTTTAAATTTAAGAATTTTTAACAGCCAAAAAAATTTAAATATCAATATTTGTAAAATCCTTATTTCGTTTTTGTACGAATTCTACTTATGAAAAAAATTTCAACTCCGTAGCATATACGGAAATACATAAACCTGAAAATTTGTTTAAACAATTGCGAATTTTTAGCGGCCGCATTGTTGCACTTTTTCAAGATTATCGTTTTTTCTAGCCGGTTTTGCACAAAATCCTGCCTATGAAAAAAATTTCCTATATGTTATACTAGTAGTTGGTTCTTACATACTGCAAGCATCTCATCTCACCTTGAAAAAACATTCATTTTTCAGATAGACATTTCATCATTACAAATATTCTTTTAATTCTAAATATTTCACCTCCGCTGCGATTTTCGTTTATTCCGCAGGTAAAAATAATAATTTAAAAAAATCCCAAAATTTTGCAATTTTAAAAAATTTACACATATTCCACTATGGGGTACTAATGCTACACATTTAAGCCAAATTTTAAAGTTGTAGCACTTTTAGATGTAAAATAATATTTTTCTAATTATTTTATTTTAAATAATTTTTAACGCCCGCCGTATTTCATATATGGTGAAATTTAAATGTTTATTTGTGCAACTTTACTTCTCGGTAAATAATTTGAAAACTTCAGCTGCCGAGCTCATCCGTAGTACCTAAACTGTTATCTATTTTTTAAAATTTTAATCATTTTTTACTGCCAAACAAATTAAAATATCAAAATTTGTATAATACTTATTTCGTTTTTTACGAATATTACTTATTAAACAAATTTCAACTCCGTAGCACATATAAAAATATATAAACCTTGAAAATTTGTTTAAATAATTGTGAATATTTTGCGGCCGCAATGTTGCACTTTTTATAAATTTTCGTTTTTTTTAGTCGGTTTTGCACAATATTCCTACCTATGAAAAAAATTCGAATCTCCAGTTCATCTGGAAGTGCCTAAACATTAGTATATTCCTATATGTTATCATTATATATCGACGTTTTTTACAGATGAGGAGGAGAATATAACATACTATTAGTTCGTGCTTGCATTCTGTAAGCATATCATCTCAACATAAAAAAATATTTATTTTTCATATTTCATAATTACAAATATTTTTTTAATTCTACATATTTCACCTCCGCAGCGATTTTCGTTTTTCCCTTATGTAAAAATTATAGACAAAAACAATTCCAAAACTTCAATATTTTAATAATTTTATACTTCCCCATTATGGGGTTCTAGTGTTACACATCTCTGCCAAATTTTAAAGTTGTTGTACTTCTAGAAGTGAAATAATATTTTTTCAATTCGTAAAATTTTAAACAATTTTAACGGCCGCCGCAATATGTTTATGGAGATATTCTAATGGTTATTTGTGCAAATGCACTACTCTATACAAAAGTTAAAAATTTAGCTTCCTAGCTCATCCTGTAAAGTCTAAACTGAAATCAATTTATTTAAATTTTAAGAATTTTTAACTGCCAAACAAATTTAAATATCAAAATTCGTATAATCTGTTTAGCTTATTTACAAATTCTACTTATAAAAAAATTTCAACTACGTAACACATGCGGAAATACATAAATTTTGAAAATTTATTTAAACAATTGCGAATTTTTAGCGGCCGCATTGTTGCACTATTTAATGATTTTGGTTTTTTCTCGTCAATTTTGCACAAAATTCTACCATAGAAAATCATTTCGAATATCCAGCTCATCTGCAAGTCCCTAAAGATTTGTATCCTCCTTTATATCATTATTTATTGACAAATCTTACAGAGGATTTATCATACTAGTAGAAGGTGCTTGCATACTGCAAGCATTTCATCTTACCTTGAATAAACATTAATTTTTCAGACAGATATTAAATCATTACAAATATCCTATTAATTCTAAAGATTTCACCTACGCAGAGATTTTCGTTTTTCCCACAGGTAAAAATAATAGTTTAAAACAATCCCCAAGTTTTACACTTTCTCCATTATGGGGTACTAATGTTACACATTTTAAAGCTGTAGCACTTCTAGAAGTAAAATCATATTTTTCTAATTGTTAAAAATTTAAACATTTTTAACGTCCGCCGCAATATACATATGGAGAGATTGAAACGTTTATTTGTGCAAATGCACTGTTCTGCAAGTAATTTGAAAACTGTAGATTCCTAGCTCATCCCGTAGAACCTAAAAAATTATTAAACTTTAATGTTCAAATGGGGTAAAAACAACCACTAAAAATTACAATTTTAAAATTTTCCATTTTTATAGTTGGTTATTAGAAAAGTTATATAATATTGCAAAATTTCAGCTTCCTAAACTTATTAGATTGGTCTACGCACACGATTACGTTTTCCCATGCTAACTTATGGGAGATATTCTGGGGTCTCTGGAGTCGAACAAAAGAAACTGTAAGCAAAAGTGACAAATATTCCTAATAGATTTTGCGGCCATCTAGCAACACTGAAAATTTCGTCTTTCTAGCTTACCGGCAAGTGCCCATAATTAATTTACAAAAATGGCGCAATGCTTTTCTTAAGGGAAAAAACGCAAGTTTCGGAATTTCTGGAGTCGAACTCATGCAACTTACGTAAGAAGTCTTATTTTATCTGTATATTTCTCTATCATATCTACAAAAACTGTAACTCTTAGTACTCTAGTTTATGTAGTTTGGGCTGGACATTAGTATCCTCCTATATGTTATCATTATATATCGACGACTCTTACAGAGGAGGATATAACATATAGGAGGATACTAATGTTTAGGCACTTCCAGATGTGCTGGAGACTCGAAATTTTTTTCATAGATAGGATTTTTTGCAAAACCAACTAGAAAAAGAGAAAATCTTTTAAAAGTGCAACAATGCGATCGCTAAAAATTCGCGATTTTTTAAACAAATTTTCGAGGATTATGTATTTCCACATGTGCTACGGAGTTGAAATTTTTTTTATAAGTAGAATTCTTAAAAATACGAAAAAGGGATTATACAAATTTTGATATTTTAATTTGTTTGGCAGCTAAAAATTCTTAAAGTTTAAACAAATAGATTACTGTTTAGGTACTACGGGATAAGATAGGAAGCTGAAACTTTCAAATTATTTACAGAGTAGTGAATTTGCATAAATAAACATTTCAATTTTACCCTATATGAATTGCGGCGGCCGTTAAAAATTATTTAAATTTAAACAATTAGAAAATTATTATTTTACTTCTAGAAGTGCTACAATTTTAAAATTTGGCTTAAATGTGTAGCATCAGTACCCCATAATGAAGAAAGTATAAAATATTTAAAATTGCAACATTTGGGGATTGTTTTAAACTATTATTTTTACATGTGGGAAAAACGAACATCGCTGCGGAGGTGAAATATTTAGAATTAAAAATATATGTGTAATGACGAAAGATGAATAATGAATGTTTTTTTATGTTGAGATGAAATGCTTGCAGTATGCAAGCACCAACTACTAGTCATTATATATCGACGACTCTTACAGAGGTGGAGGATATAACATACATAACATATAGGAGGATACTAATGTCCAGCCCAAACTACAATAGTTAGAGAGGTGAAAGTAGATATGATGGAGAAACTTTCAGACAAAATGAGACTTTTTATCTAAGTTACATGAGTTCATGTAAAAAACAAATATTTTTCATATTTCATCATTACAAATTATTTTTTTATTCCAAATATTTCACCTCCGCAGCGATTTTCGTGTTTCCCTTATGTAAAATAATAGATTAAAACGATCTCCAAACCTTGCAAATTTTAAGAATGTTTTACTTTTTCCATTAATGCTACACATTTCTGCCAAATTTTAAAGTTGTAGTACTTCTTAAAGTTAAATTATATTTTTCCAATTGTTTAAAATTTAAACTTTTTTAACGGCCGCCGCAATATGTTTATGGAGACATTCAAATGTTTATTTGTTCAAATGCACAACTCTGTACATAACCTGAAAATTTCAGCTTCCTAGCTTATCCCGTAATGTCTAAACAGTTATCAATTTGTTCAAACTTTAAGAATTTTTAACTGCCAAACAAATTTAAATATCAAAATTTGTATCCTCCCTATTTCTTTTTTTTAAGAATTCTACTTATAAAAAAATTTCAACTCCGTAGAACATGCGGAAATACATAAACCTTGAAACTTTGTTTAAACAATTGGAAAATTTTGAACGTTTCCAAGATTTTCGTTTTTTCTAGTTAGTTTTGTAGAATATCCTACCTATGAAAAAAATTTCTAACCTCCAGCTTATGTAGAAGTGCCTGTACATTAGTATCCTCCTCCTCCTCTGTAAGAAACGTCTATATTGTTTTTTATGGTTTTCGTTTTTTCTAGTCCGTTTTGCACAAATCCTACCTAAGAAAAAAATTTCGAATTTCCTGCACATTTGGAAGTGCCTGAACATTAGTATCCTCCTATATGTTATGTTATTTCCTCCTCCTCTGTAAGGAACGTCTATACATAATGATACTCCGCTGTAAGGAACGTCTATATATAATGACACTAGAAGTAGGTGCTTCCATACTGCAAGCATTTTATCTTACCTTAAAAATATTCATTTTTCAGAGAGATATTTTATCATGGGAAATACTTTATTAATTTATAAGATTTCTCCTGTGGACCGATTTTAGTTTTTTCCTTATGGAAAAATTATAGAGTAAAACAATCAGTAATTTTTTAAATTTTAGAAATATTATAAATGTTCCTCATTGGGTTAATAATGCCACACATTTCTTCCAAATTTTTAATTTGTAGCACAGTTAGAAGTGAAATAACATTTATCTAGTTGTTTAAAATAAATTAATTTTTCCGGCCGTAATATCAATTTCATGGATAAAATGAAAAGTTTATTCGTTTGTATAGACTAATCTCTAAATAACTTTAAAATTTCAGAACCCTATCTTGCTCAGCAATATTTAACATTTACCTGTTTGATTAAATTTAATGAATTTTTAACTGCCAAACAAATTAAAGTATCAAAATTTCTATAATTCATATTTCGTGTTTTTTTTACAAATCCTATCTCTAAAAAGAATTTCAGCTTCGTAGCATAATCGGAAATACATAAACCTTGAAAATTCATTTGAAGAATTGCAAATTTTTAGCGGCCGCATTTTTGCACATTTTCAAGATTTTCGTCTTTTCTTGTCGGTTTTGCACAAAATCCTACCTAAAAAAAATTTCGAATCTCTAGCTCATCTGGAAGAGCCTAAAGATTAGTATCCTCCTATATGATATATGTTATCTCCTCCTCCTCCTCCTCTGTAAGAAACGTCTATATATAATGACATCATTATATATCGACGACTCTTACAGAGGAGGATATAGCATATAGGAGGATACTAATGTTTAGGCACTTCCAGATGAACTGGAGATTCGAAATTTTTTTCAAAGGTAGGATTTTGTGCAAAACCGGCTAGAAAAAACGAAAATCTTGAAAAAGTGCAACAATGCGGCCGCTAAAAATTCGCAATTGTTTAAACAAATTTTCATGGTTTATGCATTTCCGCATGTGCTACGGAGTTGAAATTTTTTTTGTAAGTAGAATTCTTAAAGAAACGAAAAAGATAATATACAAATTTTGATATTTTAATTTGTTTGGCAGCTAAAAATTCTTAAAGCTTAAATAAATGGATAACTTGTTTAGGTACTACGGGATGAGCTAGGAAGCCGAAATTTTCAAATTATTTACAGAATAGTGAATTTGCACAAATAAACATTTCAATTTTACCATTTATGAATTGCGGCGGCCGTTAAAAATTATTTAAATTTAAACAATTAGAAAATTATTATTTTACATCTAGAAGTGCTACAACTTTAAAATTTGGCTAAAATGTGTAGCATCAGTACCCCATAATGAAGAAAGTGTAAAATTTGTAAAATTGCAAATTGCCTCAACCTCCGCTAACCCTATTAGCCCCCTTACAATGTCTCCTTGTTACTTTGTAACTATTCGCACTCTACCTCATCACACTCCCTCTATATTGGATATTCACCACTCCTACTCCCCACCTCCTCCAATCATCAACCTTCCCACATCACCCTGTCATTCCCCGCCCAGTGTGTCACTTTACGTTACTCTTTCGCTGAAGAAGCCCGATAAGCTTGCGTGTGTTTTTGTGTTCGTGTGTTTTACGTGTCTCTTCGACGCCCCCAGCAGCCTGCCAGCTTGGTCCTCAACTTGGTGAGTGTCCGCTGGGCTTCCCTCAACACCTTGTTGCCACCCTCATCACTACCTTTTCTTTTCCTTTAGTTAATATATATACCGTCCTTTTTTCTCCCTTTTTGTCTATATCTTTACGTTTCTTTCCTGTCGTCTTTTCCTCTTATCTTTCTCTTCCACCATGGAACTGACCCGTCTCCGTTATCATCTCCGTAGACACATTACCCTCAACTGCCAGATTGAATTCCTCAACTCCTGCCTTGCACTTGGACTCACCCCCAAATGCTTCACCATCAGAATTCCTCTTTCAGGTCTTCCTTCCCTTATCCGCGCTTCCCTAGCCCTCACGTATCACCTCGCCTCTATCCACATTATCCTTTCCACCATACACCATTATACCACCCTCTCTAACTCCCACTTCGCTAATTGTAAATCTCTCGTTCTTTATCTTCGTCATTCTTCGCAATCCATATCCGACCTTCGTGCCGCTTTCCTTCAAGCGGCTAATGATATCACCGCACATCGCAACAGACTTCTCCGTAAACTCTCTCTGCTTTGCGTCCGGCACCTCAAACTTGGTCTTCCCCTTCCGTTCATAACAGCTGGCGAGGTCAAAAAACCACCTCCTTCCCCGCCACTCATCGGTCAAACTCCCTGTCTTGCGGACCTCCTGGGATTCCCAACGCCACCATCACTTCATATCCTGAAAAATACCCACACTCTCCCAACCCGCAAACCTTTGAAGCGCTCCTATTGTTCGCACGCTCCTGCCACCACCTCTTCATCTTGCCAACCAGATGAAGTCTTGAACCTTTCCTCCCACGTACTTACCCCTGCCGAGAATGAACTCCTCTCACGCGGCCTTTCCTTTTGTCCCACCACCAAATTTGATCATTTTCGCCTCCTTGCCGACGTACAGTCCTTTGCCCGCACACTACGTCTAAAAACTAACCCTCCCAAAGAAGACTCTCTCACCTCTGCCAACCCAAAACTCCCTCCCGGCCTCCCACCTACCTTTTCCATCTTCAAACCTCCTTCCCAATACATTCCACCCACCCTTCCTTCCCTACACCCGGTCGAACAATACCTCAATTATATCCTTTCCAGAATCTCCCAACCTAACTTTTCCGATTTATCGACCATACAGAAAATCTTACCAGACGTGAAAGGCATGTCATTTCCACACTTAAACATCTTGACCATATCATCATCCTCCCTGCCGACAAGGGCACCACCACGGTTGTGATGGATCGCGCCAAATATAACGAGGAAGCCGAGCGCCAACTTTCTGACGAAACCTCTTACCGTCACCTTACTTCCAACCCCACAGACCACCACTCCTACCAAATTTCGTCCTATCTTCATTCCTCAGGCAAACAGGAAGGCCTTTCCGATTCCGCCATTGCTCTAATGATCCCCAACAAACCCCGCACACCCACATTCTACCTTCTCCCTAAAATCCATAAACCCAACTTCCCCGGCCGCCCCATTGTTGCCAGCTTTAATTCCCCTACAGAACGCATCTCCGCCTTCGTTGACTCCCACCTACAACCTCTCATTCGTCAAATCCCTTCCTTCATCCAAGACACTAACCACTTTCTCAAACGTCTCAAACACCTCCCCTTTCCTCTCCAACCCAATACCATTTTGGCCACTATCGATGTCTGTACCCTCTACACAAACATCCCCCACGATGATGGACTCTCTGCCCTTAGTAAACTTCTGGACTCAAGACCACCCGACGCAAGACCTTCCTCCCATTTCTTATTAGACTTCGCAGCAATGGTGCTCAAATTGAACAACTTCTCTTTCGACGGTCGTCACTACCTTCAAATTAGAGGCACTGCGATGGGCACCCGAATGGCGCCTTCATATGCCAATTGCTACCTTGGAGAATGGGAAAGACTCTTCCTCAACGTTCCACTCAGACCACTTTTGTGGCTGAGATACATCGACGATGTCTTCCTCATTTGGACGCATGGACCTGACTCTCTCCTTTCCTTTCTCTCGCGTCGCTCCTCCAATCCTTCACTGTCCTTCACCCACCAATCCTCTACCTCCCACATCACATTCCTGGATGTCGATCTTTACCTTCAAGACAGCAAAATCCGCACCTGTGTTCACATCAAACCCACCAACAGCCTCCAGTACCTCCACTTCGATAGCTGCCATCCCCTTCACACCAAAACCTCTATCCCCTATGCCCTTGCTCGTCGAGGATGGAGGCATTGTTCCGATAGAGCATCCCTTCTAGAGTATTATTCTGTCCTCGAGGATGCTCTTCTCAAACGTGGTTACCCTCCAGTCTTGGTCCGCGAACAGATCCATAGGGCGATGATGCCTACCCACATTGGATCTCATCCTCACACACCCACTATTCCTGCATCTACCCCTCCACTCACTCTTACGACACTTTTCCATCCTGGTATCCACGAAGCTCTCAAAACAATCCTTCATGCTGCCCACCCAATTCTTACCTCATCCTCCCATCAGTCACTCTTTATCAACCTTTTTGCCAATCCTCCGCTCCTCTCTTTCCGCCGGCCCCCAAATTTGGGAAATATCTTGTGGAGGAAGGAACTTCCCACTTCTACCACGCTTCTTGCAATAGGTTCCCACCCCTGCGGAAAACCTCGCTGCCTCACTTGCCCTATCCACCTACCCTCATCTTCTTTCTCGAGTCCCTAAACCAACATCACCTACCCCTTCACCTCCAGAAGCAACTGCATCACCCGTAACGTCATTTACCTCCTTACCTGCACCCTTTGTCCCGCGTTTTACGTAGGCCTCACCAGCAATCCGTTAAACATCCGAATGAACGGTCACCGGAATAGCGTTTCTCTCAGACGCCCCCTTCCAGTTGCATTACACGCTAATACCCACAATGTCCTCTTCAATAGTTGCTACAATGTTAGGATTATTCACGCTTTACCCTATGACACTCCTGCCCCCCTTCTCCGACACTGGGAACTAGCACATATACATTTCTCGACTCTTTCTCTCCGCCTGGCCTCAACCTCCGCTAACCCTATTAGCCCCCTTACAATGTCTCCTTGTTACTTTGTAACTATTCGCACTCTACCTCATCACATTCCCTCTTTATTGGCTATTCACCTCTCCTACTCCCCACCTCCTCCAATCATCAACCTTCCCACATCACCCTGTCATTCCCCGCCCAGTGTGTCACTTTACGCTACTCTTTCGCTGAAGAAGGGCATAGGCGCGATAAGCTTGCGTGTGTTTTTGTGTTCGTGTGTTTTACGTGTCTCTTCGACGCCCCCAGCAGCCTACCAGCTTGGTCCTCAACTTGGTGAGTGTCCGCTGGGCTTCCCTCAACACCTTGTTGCCACCCTCATCACTACCTTTTTTTCCTTTAGTTTATATATATATATATATATATATATATATATATATATATATATATATATATATATATATATATATATATATATATACGCACATGAGAATAAGAGTTTTTTGCATGATGTTCAAAAATTCACTTGATTTATTTGGAATACTTAGTGAGAGATTCAATACATGGTAATACGCTACGGAAACCACTAAAAGAATAGAAAAAAGTCGTTTGATTGATAGACTATGGCAAATTTGAAAATATGCCTTTATTTACTTACCCTATAAACGAAGATGCGCGAGGTTATGTAGTTTTCTTAGGTGGGAAGCCTTTGCTTTAACCCTTCTGTCCCTTCCTTCGAGAAAGAATCCGAATTCCTTTAACCAAACAAAAACTCTTTGGAATATGAAATTCTCCAGGGAAACGGCGAGGGCCTCCAAAACTCCCAACTTTGAATCCGGAATGGGTTTAGAGTGGAATAATTTTGCGCGTTTAAAAATGCACAAAAAGCAGTCGGAACGTATTATTTTTGCAATTGCAAATATATGCTTTTTTATCTCGAGATTGCAGCGATATACCTTCCAGCGCATTTTTTTCGAAGCAGGGTCTCCTTCCTTTCCTCCATTGTCTTCAACATCTCTTTATATTCTCTTCCGTCTCCCCCTCCCTCCCTCCTTCCCTCCCCTTCTCTCTTTCTCGATCTCTCTTGCATTATTTGCTTTCGTTTTGCAAGTTTCGCCAATTGATGCTAGCTTTTTTCTCTCTTGACCCAGAAAAGCTCGCTCTCCACAAAAAATAACACCGAGATCCCCGGTTTTTTACCTACGTTTCCGTTTTATTTTCTCTCTTAATATCTCTCTCTCCCTCGCCTTTTCTCTATCTCTTTCTGTACTATATCGCCCACTTTCTTGATTCATCTCAAATAAAATAAATAGAAATGCCCTCCCCTTCCTTCGATATTTATCCAAGCGGGTGATCAGAATGCCATCAATGGCTTCCGTGTTTCTTTTAAGAATTTCCTCTACATGTGCAATTAAGGAGCTCGATTTTTTAATTGTTTCTCTGCCAATACAGATTTAATTTTTGCGAGATTATCCTCTGATTGGTAGTGCAAAAATTCCTGGTAGTACTGCGTTTACTTTTTATTTTAAATTTGGATTTGCATTTTCCATTTTCTTTCAAATTTAATAAAAATAAACACGGATAGATTGAATTATCCACGTTTGAATTTGAATCAGGACAGTGTTAGTGCCGTATCTTGCAATGCTTCATGTAGTCATTGCACAGGTTTTGACGAAATACTGCATCTGCTCTTGCTAGCAAACTTTTACATGCAAACGGTATTAATTGTTTCATTATGAATAAAAATAAATTTTTAAATGAAGCAGGTATTTAAAGAAATCCCGGAATAAAAAAAATAATCATTTATTTGCTATTCAGCAAGGAAGTCAAAACATTTAATATATTAGATAAAAAAGCTAAAGTGGCAATTCCCTATCCAAAAGTGCATTCCAGATTACTTATAACGTAGGTTTTAAGTATTTTCATATATTCACTAAGAAAAATATTATTATTTATATTTTAACATCAATTGTATTTGTTGTAATTTTGAAGAAATTTTACAGAAGATAACATGCAGAACGAAAATTTAATCATACTTGGTCTATTCTGTCTCACAATTACTCTGATAAATGAATCAAATCTATTTAAATCAACAAAATTCTCCTTTTGTTATTGACAATTGGTTAACTAAATTGTATATTTTAAGGTAATTTTCGAGACAATACTACGTATTTAAATTAATTGGATACTTTTAATTTGAGGCTTAAAATTTTCTGTGATATATTTATTAATAAAAGTATCCTTATTGCTAAAATATGCTTCTATTATTGGTTAATTCTACGTATTTAGTACTAAAAGTCCCTCACTAA
Organism: Tanypteryx hageni; assembly: GCA_028673005.1. Lineage (NCBI taxonomy): Eukaryota > Metazoa > Arthropoda > Insecta > Odonata > Petaluridae > Tanypteryx > Tanypteryx hageni. The sequence continues at coordinate 7,482,486 of CM054112.1, forward strand.
GGACAGCATAACTTTACAGAGTAGGGAGGGTGTGTGTACTCTTATGAACCAAAGAGCTATGCCGGCGGGAGATAATTCTCACGGTGGGACCATCCAAGCCGGAAAGGTCAGAGGGGAAGAGTCAGACTAAGAAACAGTCTTGGGGATCTTGGAGATTTTACATCCTCCTGTGCAAGGGAAGCAGCTTGCACAGTATCTCTGTAGGTAATCATCATGTGGATTTAAACAGCTACAGACGGGTAATCACTCTTATGAAACTGCGATGAGGAAATAAAGGGGAAACTACCTCATTATATTTCCCATGATAGGCTGAAAAGTCGCAAATACCTCTATGGATGTCTCTGAGGTAAAATATTCCGAAGGTAAAATAGTCCCTCAATCGGTTCTCCGGGTGAAGACTATCTTAGGGGATGCACATAGGAAATTTAACATCAATAAGAAGAAAGCAAGTAGTGAGAAATTAAGAATAGGAACATGGAATGTTAGGACTATGAGTTCAGGGGGTAAACTGGAGAACTTAAATAGGGAAATGAGAAGGAATATTGTAGGTAGAATAGGTCTCAGTGAAGTTCGGTGAGAAGAAGAAGACAAGATAAATTCAGAAAATTTAAGGATATTTACTCGGGAGGAGAGAAAAAGGAAAGGGGATTGGGGATTATGATTAGAAAAGAGATAGATGGAAGAATTAGCAAGGTAGTGAGAGTTTATGAAAGATTAATAGCCGTAAAGCTTCAGATGCAGCCAGTGGAAATGCTTATAATTCAAGTGTATATGCCAACAACTAATGCTGGTGATGAAGAAGTGGTATATGTGAGGTAGGGTGAGAGAGCTGAAGAATATAGGAACAATATAGATGAGCTGTGGAGATACATCCATAGCAAACATTAAAGATGTAATGGAAAAGAATATAGGAAAGATAACAGGTGAAAGAAACAAAAAACCCTGTGTCACAGCAGCCATGCTGCAAAAAATGGAAAAAGGAGAAAGTGGAAAGTGGAAAACATAAACACTGAAGCAGGCCTAAGAAAATATAAGGAGTTAAATAATGCTTTAAGAAGGAAAACAGATAATGCCAGTAAACAGTGGATAAACGAGAAATGCGAGGAAATTATCGAGTGTGGAATAATGTATAGAACAGAACTTATGTATAGCAAAGCAGGGGAACTATTCAAGAAAAGGGCTAGAAAGATAGGTCGTAAAGGAATCATGAAAAATAGTCTCGGAGTCAGAATGCCTGGAAAGGATACATTGAGGTGATGTATGACATAGAACTAAAGCCAAGAAAAATTGAATTAGATGAAAAAGAGGATGTGGAAAAAGACCAGCTACGACCATGTATTCCCGAGTCTAAAGTTAAAAAACAATTGATGTCATGAAAAGAAGGGAGGCTGTTGGGAATGATGATATACCATTGGACGATCTTCAGGATTTGGGATCGAAAGCAATTAAGCAACTCACAAAATTCTTTAACCAAATATATGATACTGGCATATGGCCTGAAGATTTTTTAGATGGTGTTATGGTACCACTGGAGAAAAAGAACAATGCAAAAAACAGAACTATTAGTTTAACTACTCATACACCTTAAGTTCTAACCAGAATAATAACCAAAAAGAGGTAAAATAGAAAAGGAGCTGCAAGATAATCAGTTCGGTTTCGGAAGAAGAAGAGGGACTAGAGATGGTAAAAGATGTATGAGGATGATGACAGAAAGAGCGCTAAAAGTCAAAAGAGGTATGTATTGTTGTTTTGTAGATTGGGAGAAAGCTTTTGACCGAGGGAAATTTGATAAAATTTTGGGTAGTTAAGATAAAATAGGAATAGATTGGAAAGAAAAAAGATTGCTTAAAAACCTTTACTTAGATCAAAAGATTATAATCAGGGTCGAAAGTACTTCAATAGACTGGGGAGTGAGGCAGGGCTGTCCTATTTCAGCAGAGATATTTAATATTTATGCAGAAACAATAACAGGAGAAGCGTTGGTGGAAGAGTAAGAATTTAAGTTAGGAGGTAAGAGCATTACCACCATTAAATACGTAAATGATCAGGGATTAAAAGCAGAAGACGAGAAGGAAATTCAGAGGATGACAGACTGACTAGTGTAGGTTGGCCAACAATATGAAATGAAGATCAATGCCGAAAAAACGAATGTCTTTGTGTTTAAAAGGAACATAAAGAATTAAATATAATGGTAAATGGCCAAAAATTGGTAGTAGTAAGTATTTTCAAATATCTGTGCAGTATTTTAGCGCAGGATGGAAGTTGTACACAGGACATCAGAAGTAGAATTGCAATGGCAAATGTAGCATTTAACGAGAAGTAGGAGCTTCTCACAAGCAAGAAAATAAATTTAGAAACAAGGAAGAAATTAGGAAAATGCTACATATAGAGCATAGCTCTTTATGGTGAAGAGACGTAGATGGTAAGGAGACAGGAGGAAAAATGTTTAGAAAGTTTTGAGATGTGGGTATGGAGGAGAACGATGAAATTGAAATGGACAGAGAGGAAGAGGAATGAAGAAGTATTAGAAATGGTGGGAGAAGAAAGGATGCTAATAAAACAATCAGAGAAGGTAATGCAAATTGGATAGGGCACATATTGAGAAGACAGTGTTTACAAAGGACGATCTTAGAAGACAAAATGTGCGGAAGAAGAGGAAGAGAGAGAAAATGAATAGGAATATTAGAGAATATAAGGCAGGAATATAGTACTTATAGAGGTATAAAAGAATCTTTTATGTAGAGAGAGAGATGGAGGCAGCGATTTAGTTAAAACCTGTCTTCGGACAGAAGCATGATGATGATGATGATGTGTACTAAAAGTAGTAGCTCATTTCTTACTTGTTTTCTTCTTTCTTAGAATGTAGTCTATATTTGAGAAAATATTGATTGTTCTTTATGTATGTAAGGATAAAGCTGATGAGGCTAAGTAAACGGAAGAATTTTGAAGGAAAGATAAGACAGACTTACAAACGAACACACCGAGAAAGTGTACATACGCAAAGAGAAAAAATGCTGAGCCTCAAGCTTCTTTCGTTTACGAGTATTCGGCGCTTTTGACAGACATACGGACAAACCGAACCATGAAAGGATTAAAATACTCTAATTTAGAAATTACATCAACATGATATAATAAAAATTGGATAGTATCTAAATTAGGTAAGTTTAGGATGGCTTCACCGAGGACTCCCGTTTCCTCCATCTTGTACGCCGCTTGTTGCGAGGCCCTGATGGCTCGAATCACGGAGCTGGAGAGGGTGATTGCGGACCTCCATCAGAGGGTGGAAAGGTCTGAGGCAGCCTTGGTTCGTGTGGAAGGTGCGGGGTCATCACCTTAAGCTCGCCGCGCCAAATTGGCGTCCCGGGTTCGCCTTGGTGCGGTAGCCGGTAGAGCGATCGGGGTTGACTCTGACTCCTTACCGCGGGCTGAGGGTCTTCGGGCTGGGAAATCCGATAAGTGGAGAGTGGTGTCCACTCGGGGAGATCGTGGGGTGGTGCTGCGGAGGCAGGGAGTTGGGAATGCTTCAGCGGACCCTCTTCCTGTCAGTAATAGGTTCGAGGTGTTGTCGGAGGACGACTCCACGGTCATTGGCCCGTACCCACTCCCGTCTCTTTGATGGAGGCCGGGCCCAAGCGGAGTCGGGTTGGGAAGGGAGGGTTGTTAGTGTTAGGTAGCTCTAACGTTCGGAGTGTAATGGCACCCCTGTCTTCCAGTCCCCGCCGGGAGGGAGTTGAAGAGCGGGTCTTCTCCAGATGCATATCACGAGGCACAGAGCCGCAAGTGACCAACACGGTAAGAGAAGCGGTAGTGGCGACAGGTTGCTCTCGGCTGCGGGTGGTGGCCCATGTTGGGACTAACGACGCCTCGAAGCGCGGGTCCGAGAAGATTTTAGGTTCTTTTAAGGATTTGGCCTCTGAGGTTGCTCGTGTCCGAGAGGAGTCGGGTTCAGATGTGCGGCTTACTGTCTGCAGTATAGTCCCTAGGATTGACCGCGGTTCTGAGATTTGGAGTAGAGTTGAAGGTCTGAACCGAAGGCTGTGGAATTTCTGTCGGGACTTGGGAGTGGACTTCGTCGACCTACGGCCGAATATCGAATCGTGCAGGGCACCACTGGATCACTCTGGCGTTCACTACACGCCCGAATCGGCTCAGAGAGTAGCGAGTAGGATTCTCGAGCACGGTAGGGATTTTTTATGCTTCAGAGTAGGGCAGGGTGTAGGTCAGTTTTGGGTCAGGGGATAATCGATGCACTTGTAGAAAATAAGAATCCCGAAAGATTATCTAATGATAGAATATACACCGAGCGTAATATGCAGCACCAATTTCGCGATAGGTCATTGATAGAATGTTCGGTAAAGGTCGCGACGGGTCGCAATTCCAATTTTGATGCGACGCCATACAGTCGTGGTAGTGATTGTGATGGGAGCGCATGTAGTTTTAGAGTGGAAGAGAAAGTCAAGGGTGAGATTAGTATGTAAAGTGATTGTGAGAAATTAAACGTCGTCGTACTGAACTGTCACAGCTTCCGTAGGAAAATTGCTGAGTTCGTGCATATTATTCGCAGTCTGCATGCCGACGTCGTGATAGGCACAGAAAGTTGGTTAACGCATGAGATTCAGAGTCAGGAGATATTTCCTAGAGACTATCGTGTCTATAGAAAAGATCGCGCTAATAGATTGGGCGGGGGAGTTTTCATAGTGGATAGCGATAAGTACGATAGCAGTGAGATTCCTATAAGTGACGAGGATATCGAGAGTGTTTGGTGCCGCATAGGTAAAGATGGCTCCAAATAGGTGTTCGTATGCTCGTTTTACAGGCCACCTAACGCTGATGTAGATTGTATTTTAAGTCTCGAGAAACAACTATCAAAGCTTAGACTGATAAATCAAGATGGAATCGTTATAGTCGTTGGTGACTTTAACTTACACTCAATTGATTGGGAAAACCTGTTCCGAATCTAGAGGTAAAGAACGCGAATCCTGTGAGGTATTAATCGAAACATTCTGCGATCACTCTCTCCTTCAAGTATTCAGAAAGCCAACGCGATCGGGAAACGTATTAGATTTATTTGCAACTAACGTCCCAGAAGGAATAAACATAGTCACCATTGATGATGGGATAAGTGATCATCAGGCGGCATATGCAGAGTGTAAGTTGAAAATTGATAGGAACCCTAAGCTTCAAAGAATTTTTTATATATTTGCTAAGGCAAACTTTTCAAGCTTCAGGTCGCACTTACGAGAAATACTACCTGGCTTCCGTGATATGACCGAACGATCAGGTGCTGAGTTGTCATGGACACTATTCATGGATATAATGCTAGATGGTTTCGATAAGTACATTCCAATTAAATAGAAGGTCGACAAATAAGAGCCACGTTGGTACAATAAGCAAGTTAGGAGTTCGCATAGGCGTCAGAGAATAAGCAACGCGAAAATAATAAATATGGCACCTACATCACCCCGTGAATATAGTGCAACTATAGTAAAGACCTATAAGGTATACCGCGCTAAAGCCAGAAATAATATGCTGGAGGCTTTTACCATCTTCCGGAATAAGGTAATAAATAATTATTTAAAGGAGGACTCTAAAGCGTTTTAGTCCTATGTGAGAGAAGTTTAAGGTAGAGGTCCTACCCTACCTTCCCTGCGTAATGACTCGGATGCCGTTATTCATGATAGCGTAGAGAAAGCCAACCTGTTAAACGGTCATTTTGTAAAAGCATTCACAGCCGTCAGCAACCATTGCGTACATTATGCACCCGCAATAAGGAGGGGCCCGATGGACGATATAGTATTTTCTGAGGTGGGAATAGCAAAGCAATTAGGCTCCATCAGACATAACAAAGCCACTGGCCCCGAAGAAATTCCTGCTCGCGTTTTAAAAGAATTAGCTGAAGCAATAGCACCTTTTCTTCTGATAATCTTCGAGAAATCCATTTCTCGCGCAGAGGTCCCTAGCGACTGGAGGTTAGCGCACGTTACCTCAATTCATAAGGGCGGCGACAAGGAGAACCCAGAAAATTACAGGCCGATTTCTTTAACTTCGATATCGTTTAAGATTCTCGAGCATATACTCCTTAGCAACATAATGCGATTTCTTGATAGTAATTTATTGTTAGATGATTGTCAACACGGATTTAGGAAAGGTAGGTCATGTGATACTCAGCCCGGTCTTTTTGTTAATTGTATACTGAGAAGCGGAGAAAAGAATACGCAGGTCGATGCCATCTTCTTAGATTTTTGGAAAACCTTTGATAAGGTACCTCACAGGAAGTTAATAACGAAATTAGAAAACTTAGGCGTTAATTCTAAAATCGTCAGTTGGATCCGTGAATTTATAATTCATAGGAAGCAGAAGGTTGTTATAGATGGGAAATCTTCGAACTTAGTGGAGGTTGTCTCTGGCATTCCACAGGGTAGTGTAATTGGTCCGTTATTATTTCTAATTTATATAAACGATATCAGCTCAGTAGTCAGAAGTAAAATTAGTCTTTTTGCGGACGACACCGTCATCTATAGAGAGATAAGCAATCCGATAGACCACCAGTATCTCCAAAATGACCTAGAAGCTTTTTCTGCATGGTGTAAGGAATGGCATTTAGAGATCAACCAAAAGAAAAGCTGCGTCATCAACTTCTGGAGAACCAAGAGTATCTCGTTGCATAATAATTATTCGTTGGACGAAGTAGAGATTCTAGATTCAGACTCGATTAAATATCTCGGAGTCACGATCCATCGTGATCTCTCGTGGGACACCCACATTCGCCGATTGATAGGTACCGCTATAGCTAGCTTTTATAGGGAGAATAGTTCGAAATAGCTTCGAAAATGTGAAAGAATTATGTTATTTATCCTTGGTTCGGCCTCAGGTCGAATATGCTTCAGCCTTGTGGGATCCCTACGAAAAGGGACTCACTAACGAGATAGAAAAGGTTCAGCGCAGTGCAGCTAGATTTGTAAAGAAGAATTACGATAGTAAACAAAGCGTAACATCATTAATCGAAAATCTGAAATGGACATCGTTAGACGAACGTAGGCTGCAGGCTAGATTTAAACTACTGGAATAATTTATGTCGGAGATACTAGCGAAGGAGTTAGTAGGACTTATCAGGATCCCGACTTATCTCGGAAGACAGGACAGTGAGGATAAGATTCACGAGATCGACTGTAGAACGGAGCGATATAGAGGACCGTTTTTCGCTTGGACGTTAAGAGACCCTAATAGGAAAAGATAACGTAGGAAAACTATGGACTATTGGTGCACTACACCCCCTGCCATACACCAAAAAGGTGACTTGCAGGGCATAATGTAGATGTAGATGAAGTATTCACATTAGGTAAAATGTCTGGGCGTTCACGTTTTCCTCTTTCATTTTAAGATATAATTTTTTTTATCTTTGTAATTATAAAAATTATCAATGGGTAATTTTAATTGGCAAGACAAACGTAGGAATACCTAGAGCAAAGACAGTTTTGATAACATTTTATTTCATTTCTTCCTCGAGGATTTTTTTCAGCAAAGTATAAGTGTTTCATCAAATCCAAACTGCGGCCAAATAACTGCTGCTGCAGCCACCGATGGCGCAAAAGTGACGGTGATACACCGAACTAAAAACGCGTGCGAGAAGGACGCCGGACGAAAGACAGCCGGACAACGGTCAATATTGCCCAATATGTTGTCTCTAGTCCTTTAAAATTTACGAAAAAAACTTGTAGGCATTCTCATATAAAACCTACGCATCAACAAGATTTGGTGACACCGACGTGATTTTCATAATAGAAACAGTCATCGCATCTCGGCGAATTCAAGTGGGTGGAGTCCAAAATTAATGTGGCTTCCTTCAATCCCATTAATTAATTTCAATTCTTTCCTTACCTTAGCAAAAGCTCAAAACGGCATTCATACGTCAATAATGTATAAAGAAATTGATCGATGGATAATTCGTGATTTAAAAGATTAAAAGCGAGTGGAAATTAAGTCGCGTCTCTCACAATTCAAAATTTTCTTTGATGACAAAAGCTTATTTTTTGCAAGCGCAATTAAATCCGAAACAAAAACTTCTGGAAGAAGCATGGTCGGAATTCAATGAAATTCAATCGCAAATCGAGCTTCACGAAAGTGAATCTAAGCTCGAGAGTAAATCAACTAATGAACGGGAAGTATTTGAGGAATATTATTCCGGATTAATTGCTGGTTTCCAAGAACGTTTGAGTGTCTCATTGTTACGACAGGAAGGCAGTAATTAAACGGAATGCAGTTCATCACCTCTTTCCATTAAATTAATCAGGACTCAGTTGCCTACTTTCACCGGCGCATATGCTATGCTCAATAAGGAGGATATATATATCTGAGTGGTTGCTCTATTAAATTCCCCTTGGAGGTCATTACTGATGCCACTCTGCAAATGCCATCATCTCCGGGATGAAGTGGTTTGATCTTTCCGACCGGTCAATATAAAGGGATATGATAGTCATCCTTCAGTAGCACCATTATGCCCGCTCGCAGGTTCCGCCCCTATGCTGCCCATATGGTCCTCTGCTGGAGGGTCGACAGGTACTCTGTAGACCACCTCTTTCAAAAATGTTGGAAGAATTTCCATCGAAACATGCGATTAATTAAGAATGGAGCCAGGTCTGGCTCCGGTATAGAGGTTGACCAATGAGGAAGAAGCTAGGAGTGAGCGGATTGTGATCATTAGGGTCACTGGGTAAGGGGGTAATAGGACGTGAATTTAAATAATCTTCAATTTGAGTCAGAAAAGTATTTAATTGTTCAAAATTTAGAACGGAATCACTAATGAATCTCTTTAAATGATATTTAAGAACCCTTACTCCTGCATCCCATAATTCCAAAATGGGTAGATCGAGGTAGTACAAAATGCCACGTTACGCCATCTGCCGCTACGTTGCTGATTATTTCTTTATTGTGAGTTTCTGATGTGAAAATTTTCGAAGCTCTCCTAACTCCCTTCTAGCTCCCGCGAAGTTAGTTCCATATTCTAGATGGGCGTGTTTAAATCTTTTGTCCCCCCTGATAATGCCTGAAGCATCAAGAAATAGACTTAATGATTAGAGTCTACTCTTCGGGAACACATCTTTCCTTAATTCAAGCTGTTTGAGTTCTTCCCCAAAGTGCTGACATGGAACCATTTTAACTAAACGCTGTAGTGCTTGATTCATCTCTTTAACTAGAATGCTACCTAAAATTGTTTGGTGAGCAGGTTTTATGGCATTTTCGGTAAATCTTAAGCAGTATGCGATTGCAGCTGTTCTTCTCTCGAGGTCCACTGATAAGATTTGTTTTCTTGTTGCTGACATTTGCCAATATTCATTGTAGCTTGACAGCCAAGTTAGCCCAGTCCACCATAATGACGAATCGCTTAGTGTTTCAAAAGATTCTTCTCCGAATAATATATCTGCTGGTTCTCCAGCGACGATATATGTCCCCAGGTCATATTTGCTGTGATGCCTTGAATTTCTGTCACTCTGTTGGCGATGAATGACTTTCATTGGTTATGTGGTCCCAACAGCCAAGAGAGCACAATGGTTAAATCTGTCCAGAGGTGAAAATCATAAAATTCAATATCAATTTTTAATACTCTTTCAACTAGCCTTGATAGTAGTAGGTCACAACATAGTTTCAATCGAGCTGTGATTAGCTTCTTCAAAAACGCAATGCGGGATTTTGCTCAGCGTAATCTAGAGAAAATATGTCTTCTACTATCGATGGAACTAATATACAAACAAGTCCCATAGACAGCCTTAGAGCTGTCAGAACACCCATGAAGCTATAGTGTTAGAGCGCTGTCCTTGATTGTCATTTGTCTCGAGATGGACAAATTATCAACATTTAACAGGTTTTAAGAAATTGATTCCATTTAGCACGCATTTCATTAGGAACTGATTCATCCCAATCTAGCTGTAGTTAACACAAACATTTCATAATTAACTTTGCCTTGATATTTACGGGTGCCCCAAGTCCAAATGGATCAAATAATTTAGCAATATCAGATAATATGATTCGTTTTGATACTTTGGAATATTCATATAGAGTGAATTTATATTGAAAATGGTAGTGTTGTTGATGTCACAAAAAATCCCAAGGTTTTTGCAAGCATTTGTGAATCCACTTGAATCTCAAATTTCGTGCTTGATCTAGGAGATCGATGGATTTATTCAATTTCAGATGATTTTCAACAAATATTACTCGCTGCAGTTGTGATTAGTATCGCTGATACAAAGGGCTAAATGCATAAATGCCGATCATAAGGAAACAGAAATTATCGAGATACCTCGATGGTCTTTATTTCCTCGAGGAGATTTCGAAATTTATTTTCTTATAAATTAGTCTAGTATGCAAAAAACTGTTTTTTGCTACTTCATTATCGGCATTTATTAAAAATTACATTTATTAGCTGTGAATGACATCTTCCGTCTTTCTGTCATTGATTATCTCGTCAAAGTTTATGTAACTATGTTATAAAAACGTCTTTTTCAAAGGTTTGTCTCTGCTCGAGAAGACCGCCATGCCACCAATGTCACCCAAACCTTCAATATCCACTGCGTATAATTTTATTCATAAAATTGCTCACTCCAGTCACCTTCCACTCATTTTGGCCATTTCGACTGTCTTTTTTTGTTAACTGAATAACCCTTTTACATCGTTAAATGCCTATTGCAAGTTCGCTCATAAATTTAGAGGTGTTTAATTAGAACAGCAATATGAAATCGACCTCTTCCCATTAAATCCTTAATATTCTCTGTTTTTAAAGATGACCATTTCTCGGAATGGGTGAAATTAATGGAATTATTGGCAGAAATGTTACTTTTTTCCAATCCATTAAGTGGATGACAAAGATGTTCACAAAATAGCCAGTTCCTGAAATGGACAATTTTGCTAATGGCTTTAATATCTATCTGCTAAAATTTTAATGATGTTATATCTAATTTGAAAGATTCGATTTATTTATTATGATTTTATTATTAATTTTATCAGGACTTCTTCAATTGCTATTTTTTAACGTGGCTATTAAATAATTATCGATATTAGAAAGTGAGAATAAGAAATTGGGTAGATGGGCAGCCATTGAATTCCAATGAGATGGAGTAGAAGTAAGTTGTGCGTGTTCCATATGTCCAGGGGCGGAACCAATTGCGTGCTAATAATACGCTATGAACCTATTTGTACTTATTTAGCCATTGAAAAATATAAGTGTGCCTATTTTTAAATTTATAAAAGCAGCAGTTGCACCGAAAAATTATAGTTAACATGTAATCAGCAAATACCCTTTTCAGCAATATGAAAGTTGAAAATTGATTTTCTTTTACAGCATTGGCACAGCTCGACGTGAATGAAAAAATACGAAGTTCGAGTCAATCGCCCATCTTAACATTCGAAATATAACCACGGGATGAAATGACAAGTATTCCTGTGGATTGCGAACGCTGCAAATGCAGTTCATGTTTCAATATTGCTACAATATTCATCACAACAATGCAATTGAATGGGCTCGCGTTAGTGTTTTTCGACATTTTTAAGCGCCATTTACAACTAGTAGAAAAATCATGCTTTTAAATAATTATGTTCGGTCGTATGGCCAAAGTAATGGTCTGAATTTAATGCGATAGGTAGAAGATCTAGGTTAAAAGGAATCACAAAAATTACGAACGACACCGCCACGTATACAGCTATCATTTATTGGTACTGAAAAGATTCGGTATCGCTCGTAACAGGAACGAATAATGCTAAAAGTTTAATCGAGCTGCGGATATCAGTGTTAAATACAATGTTTTTGTTTTCCCTAAATGGACTTCGAAGCGAATAACATTCATGTGTAGACGCGCGTGGCGCTAGACCAGGGGTCGGCAACTTTTTCTGAATGGCGGACCAAATTCGTAATTGTGAATGATTCGGAGGGCCGTGCTGGAAGTTACGAGAGCTTCGGCTGGCCGGAAGAATGTTTACATCAGAATTTACCTGGAGAATTTGTGGTCTCATAAAAGTGAAAATCAAGACCAAATAATTTAATAACATTAAAACTTCATCAGAAAAGATTTTTACTGAAAAAATATGAAATCATTTATATTAAATTTAACCGATCAATTTTTAATAATAGCTTCGCTGGCCGCATCAAGTGCTCTCTGAGGCCGCATATGGTCCGCGGGTCGTAGGTTGCCGACCCCTGCGCTAAACAGAGAGAAGATTGCCTCCTTTGCGCTCAAGCGTCAGATCAGCGACGGAAGAAGGTGCTCGGGAAGAGTGGGGGTTCGTGGGGGGAGAGTGGGAGATGGAGAGATTGGGTGGTGGAGTGGGTAGATGAGGCCTCTGCAGAAAATGACGGACGTGTGTGTCTGCAGCCGAGTGTGATCGATCCTCGGGAGGTATCGCTGAGCAGCATACGCCGAGTGAGTGTTTCTAGAGAGAGGGAGAGAGAGAGAGAGGGACGGAGAGAGAGGAGTGAGGGATATTCGAGGCAATATAAAGGGCGTGCCCTAATGGAAGAGCGAAATTTTTTGCAATGCTCTCTTAGAAATTCTAGCGTCCGAGGAACGAAGAGGCAGCCTCATAGATTTACTCTATTCATTTGTGTTTCTTTCTTTCTCGCTGCTGTCTTTTTAGCTGTTCAAGCTTGATTCAGTCTCTAGTTTTCTCTCGCTCTTTATTGTGTAGACTACCATAATTTTCCGTTTATAGGGGACGAGGTAATCGCCATTGGCTCATGCACCAATCAATAAAGAAATAGACGAATAATTACAATTATAATTTGGAGAAACATAGATGCACATTCTTAAGGATTACTGAAGCTGAAACCTGTGTATCTTGGCAAACCTTAGAACCTGTGGATCAAACTGCAGTTGATTGATGTTGGATGTGATTGCGATAAAATGAGCGCACGCTGTGTTTTAAAAATATTTTTTGTCAAACTTAAGTATTCTCTGGTGTTCTCATACCTGGCTCAACCTAATCTGATGGCTAGCCTCTCCGGCGAGAAGAAATTTTACTACAAAATCTCAAATGAAGTAAAATGTTGCAATAGATATAGGATAATTACGATTTTACAATGTTAAGAGCAGTTTGTGGTTGGATCGTGAAGTAAGTGGATTTGTACATCAGCCACAAAAAGCTTCACTCTTGCGGCTAAAAACCTATTCAATTTAGCGGCAAATTTGTATTACAATTTTAGCTAATTTACGGATACATTTTTATTATGCCCAGCACTCAGTGCCATTTATGTCTTTGTGGCAACGTCATAAGCTAAAATTCTTCGAACAAGTACATCAACTTTTATTTAATTTTAGATAAAAAGGCTAAAATTGACTTCCGACTGGTGAGGGAGACAATCCATAATGCTGTCAGTCATAATTTTTAATTATAAAAATTCCAAATCGACGAATTTATTTCTTAGCATTTTTTAGATATTTCTATGGATAATTACATTTGTTCTTTAACAAAAATAATTTTAGCGCACAAAAATCGATGTGTTGCCTCGATAAAAACTCATTTTAAGAGAATTTTTTGAACTGTGCAATACAATTAGCATTTATTTGTCATTGAGGATAGGGAAAACACTGGACTGAAACATTTGAAATCTAAAAGCAAACATTCCAACTTAATGTGGTTTATCCCTGACACTAGATGTTGTGTGATTTATTACTCTGTTTAATTTGTCATGATTTGAAGGAGGACCTCACGAATGAGCGGACACACCCAGACAATAATAATAAAAAAACCCAGATACACAAACACAAACTCATGTGAAGACAAACGCGGGTGCGCACTACCAAATATTATATTTATTCGTATAAGATAAATATTTTTATGTTATACTACAGAAAAATTTAACTTGTTCCTTGCATGAAAGCTCAAAAAGTGAGAGACAATCGTTCTCTTAAATAAAAAATCCTTCATATAGCACTCGGTTCTATGTCCTACTAATCGCACGATGCTTTGAAAAGTTCCATTATGATGCACAGTATGTAATGCAAAGAAGGAAACATACTTTGCGGCAACCTCGTTTTCATATGACGATAATTTGTAATCTCGTTTATAATGTACCTAATTTATTTGCTAAGAGCTTTCAAATAAAGATGTATTTACGCCTTCTATTAAGTAGGAATTTTCAAAGCTAAATACAGAAAATTTGCTCGTATGCATAAAACCTAATTAAAATGTACGTGCTGCTGGGGCAAGGGTATATAGTTTTTAAAATTATCAAATCTTAAAAAATTATCTTTATTCACATGCATGCGCTTAATAATATATAGTATAGAAAATCATAATGATTTTAACATTTATAAATTAAATAGCAATCAGAATTTCAAAATCCGAGAAGATTTGTGTAATCTTGCTATTTTTTGCTACTTATTATACTACATATTTTTCTTCTTTTTCAACATCAGAATCAAGTTCACCGAGTATAATATTAAATATTGTAACTTTCAAAACAACCCTTAATTCTAGATAAAACTAGAAGATTTAGCTACGAATTGGTATTACCTACACACTAGTTAGTCATTAAAACGGCAGTATTGATTAAAAGAAATCACAGATGTGTTACTGAATATGTCTCAAAATGTATTTTGCAACAGCAGAGTTTGCAATTCTTCAAAAATATTAAAAGTATCTTGTTAAATAGGAATGGTATAAAAGAAAAATAAAGCTTTAAAGGTAAAAAATTTCTCAAAAAAGGTAAATTAAAATAATTTCTTAATACTTTCAACTTATTCACCATAGTTTAGAGAGTAACAGAAAATCCGGTAAAATTTTTGGTAAAATTTAATTGAAAAATTCCAATTCCTGTCATTTTTATTGATAAAAATCCATAAAATGTACTAAATTAAACGTTGTTATTAATCCTCGATTTTTATAAAAAATAAAAGACAATAGTTGTCACTTTTAAAAAGATATAAACATCGAAATCCATCAAGCCTAGGAAAATGTATTAAAATATAAGTCAATATTGTTTGCTGATATTTAGGAAAAATAAACGATTTTAATGGTCGAATTTTAAGAAATATAAACGTCAAAAACTACCAAGCCTACTTATTATATTATATTTTAATAAATAGCTGCTTATTACATAGGATATACATCCTTTATAAATAGATAATTCATACAAATATAGGAGCAGTGTCGCAACAAGTAATCAACGGGCCCTGGGGCAAGAAAGTTTAGCGGCAATCTTAAGTGACCAACTGTACTGATTTTGATGACTTTGGACTGTGTAACTATTTGTATTAATTTATATCTGTTCGGATTTTTAACAGATGCATTATGATTTAATCTAATAGACGCTGGTACCATAAGGACAGTTTTATATCAAGGCGACTGGTGACAGTGATTTAATTTTGACGTGGGGGCAACTATAGTTGCCTTCCCATTGCACATCCTTTTAAATTTAAAACTTCATACCAAGTTGACGGCAACACGCTGGCAATGTGACTCAATGATGAAATGATACATATTTATGAAATAATGTATTGACCATCAAATGACAGGTGTCAGTTACTTCATGGTTGAAATATCCGTCGTAAGACTGGTATTCCTACTGAAATCATACATCTTTAGTAATCGTAACTCATTATTATGAATAATCACAAAATTAGTTTATTTTTCTAGTGCAATTAACCTTTGAAATTCAATGGAGAACTTATAAATGAATAATGGCTGCTGTAATTAATGAGTAAGAGCCGGTATAAAATTTGCCAAAATAGAGATTCGGAAGAATTTCTTTGTCATTCTTATTATCTTCAATGAGGAGTCCATTGTCAAAAATGAATTGCTAATATTAAATGAATAATAATATTCTTTACCCCCTTTCGCCATTCCTCTCTCTCTCCCTTCCTCTCCCTTTCCTTCCCTCTCTCTCTCCCTCCCTCCCTCTGCCTCTCTTTTCTCCCACCTCCCCTTCTCTCATTCCCTCCTTTCTCAATCCATACTTCTCCCACTTTTTCTCCGTCTCCCTCTTTATCTCTTTCCTCCCATCCTTTTCTAATTCTATACCTCCCTTACTCTCCATGTACCTTTCATTCTATATACGTCTTTCCTATATTTCCGATATTTTCCCAAAATATGTGATTTAAATGTTAAAAATGAGAGATTTCGAACGGAAGGCGGGTTACGATGAATATAATAAGAAACTTCATTAAGTTTCCTAAAACATAGTTTAAATTCGAAGGTCGTAATTCAATTATTTCTACTTTGAATTTCCAAAAGAATAAACGTCTGCATTTAAAAAGTCGTTTTTTACATTTTATTGAACGGGAAATAGAAATCGCTCCCCTGGAGTCAAACATAGGTCATTTTTCGTATTTTCTTTCGTCATTTATTTTTATATTTGAGGAAAACATTCCTGCGAAATTTCAGCCTTCCACCTAATCGGAAAGTGTGTTAAAACGCTATAAGAAATGCCATTGATGATATCAGTGTTAGGCGCAGAGTAAGAGCTTTATTAATAGAGTTGTTCTCTGATTGAACGTATATTCACAGAGCGTTAAAGTAAAGAATTACGTTTTGGCCATACTTGTTCACGTATTTCTGTAATTATTTTATTTGCCTGAACTTTGTTTAATTTTGGTTAGCAACCGGCTCATATCTACCGAAACATCAACACAACTATAGATTCTATAGATATATAGCGAGAGACCGATATTGTTTCGAAATTGAGCAGCTTAATGAAATACAAGCGCGTCGTTTATTAAATAAGAACGCATGATATTCAATCGATTATTATGGCGAGTTACATCATGAAACTAACGTTATCTCGGATCTTCTCGTTATATCCACAAAAAAACAAACACGTGGACATACAAATCGAATAGCATTATTTATCATTGGATATGATCAGTAGAATTAACGAATCAAGATAGAAATATTATTGCGCAAGCATTCTATTGAACAAGAAAAGAAACGTTTGCTAGACACCCATTTTAACTGTCATAGTTTAAAAAAATCTACTGAACAATGAATACCAAGGTCTTTAAATATTTAAAAGGAATTTATTAAAATTTTGGGAGTAAGCGTTTACGGTATTCATGTGGAAGGGCACAAAAATCGTTCGACATAACGCGGAAAAATATAATCGAGTGAAGCAGAGGTTCCCTAATTAACGGAGTTTGATGGGAAGAGTGAGGGAGAAAGAAGGCTGGGTTATAAGCCGGGAAGGGGAATAGGGGAAATGGCAACGAGATGTGTGGAGGAAGGGGAGAGAGGGGGAGAGAGGGGGAGAGGTGGGAGGGAGAGAGTGAGGGAGAAAGAGTGGGGGGAAAGACAGACAGTGAGAGAGAGAGGGGAAGAGAGGGGAGGAGAGAGAGGATGGAGAGAGAGAGGATGAGAGAGAGAGGGGGAGAGTGGGAGGAAGTCGGAAGGAGAGGACTTAGGAAAGGGTTGTAGAAGATAAGACCGTGAATCAATTAGTGAAAGGAGAGCGGCAGAAAGAGAAAACGTAGCATGAAATGAAATGTGCTACATTATGAATCTGTTTAATCTGTTCTGCTCTACGGAAACTCGTCGGTAATCGTTCTCTATGCAATCCATTCGTAATCGACGCTCTCCACGATTGAATAAAATTCAAAGCGAAGTTAAACTGTTTATACTTCATATTAGGCGCTATTGTTGGTTTCCGGGAAACAGAGTGACGTAATATTTAACCTATCATTATGGAAAATTTAAGCATTTCGCAATAATAATCGGGCAGCATTTACTTCTTATATTATCTACATTACCCTTTTCCCAAATAAAAACCTTTTTAAAGGGTGATTTTCTTATATCCTTGCAATAAAAATGGATCACGAACTATTGCTGATTATCGTATATATGTTTAAACAGAAAAAAAAATGTTTATGATACGTTAAAATTAAACGTGCTAATATACAATTGGGAATAAATATATGTGAATAAAGAGAAGAGAGTGCTTTTAAATAGACGTTTTTGAAGAAAGACAATCAAGTAATGAGAACGCTATTAGTTGAGAGTATGCAATTAGATAGGGGATTAGATGCGGCGAACGTGTTCCACGGTTGGCGTTGAGCGGAAAGAGAAACTTCGGGAATGTGATAATTAAAAGGAAGACCAAGGTGCCGTAGGCGTCGATTTTTTCATTGCGCCTTGTACCGCTATCAGCTCCTGCCGAGTTCTTTAGCGGCCGTGTCAGATGTTGGGTCCGCTTATCATGCATAAGTTCGGGCACATTTTGCCCTCAAAAGAGCTTCCTGTGCTTCGGGGGAAGGCCTTCGTCTACCTCTGTGGCCGCTCTGAAGCGACTATGCCGGTCCCATGGCATGGTTTTCCTTTCGCCGATGGTCCGAAGCTCCGCCGCTTTCTTATGTCGCATCGAAGAATTTAACAGCGGTGGCACGAAGGTATTGCCTGAGTGGCGTGATCGTGGTGAGGTCGTATAGGGCCTCCGTTGAAATGTTCCAACCGAGGCCGAGAATACTTCGTAGGCATGAACGCTCCACTGCCACCAGTCTGCTTCTGCCGGCTGTGGTAGGTCTCTCACCTTAGGGTGGAGATGCGTACGTCAGAGCGGAGAGACTAACGGCTCTGGATATGTGTAGCTTCCGGCTTAACCGGATGAACGGTGAGTGGAGGAGCGGCGCTTAGGCGATCTTCGACCCAATGGCGTGGTGGGTAACTTTTTGTATGTGCTGAGCAATGTTGAGGCGCCTATTCAGCGTCACTCCCAAATAAGTGACGTTCTCTTTTCAGTCAACTTGTTCAGTTCTGACTATTTTGCCGTCCAGGTCGGTAGCTGGACCAGGTAAAAAGATGATTGTCTGCGTCTTTTTTGGATTGATTTCAAGAGGGCAATTTGCGTACCAGTCCAGAAGAGTGTATGCGGCGCACTGTAGGTATTCTACCGCCATCCTCATCTTGGTGGAGCGGCATATAAGTGCAGTGTCGTTCGCGTATATGGCGAGCAGACTGTTCCACCTCAGGTCTTGAGGGACGTCCGTGGTGAAGAGGTTGTACAATAAAGGACACAGTACAGAGACCTGCGGGACGCTCGCTGCAATTTTCTTCGCTGCAGACAGCAGGTGCCTCAGGTAATTAACGGGACTGTGAAAGAAGAAAGCAATGCAGACAGCAGGTGCCTCATGTAATTAACGGGACTGTGAAAGAAGAAAGCAATGCAGAGGAGAGAACGAAGAGACAGATGCGAACGAATAGAGAGAGAGAGAGAAAGGATAATGGACATTGAGATCCACGCATCGGAGGTTTATCAGCGATATTTCTTAAGGCACGCTGAAAATAGAATTACTATTGATAAGGTAGTGACAGAAAACCGTTAAAGAGATAGAAAGAAAAAGAACGAGAAGATTTGTGTATGAGATACTTAAAGAAAGAACTTTCGTGTGGAAGAAGTAGTTACCTGAGGGCGATTGGGGAATAATCTTCGAATTCTGTCTTCCCTTTGCTCGCTCTCTCCTCCATTCATCCCTCGCACGGACAAATTTTTATAAAGTTTTTTGGCACTTAAAATTTTAATTATTTCATCCGCCATTCCAAAAATGCATTTCCAATTTCTACTTAAACATACCTATAATATCATGTTATGTAGTTTTGATTTGCTCTTCAATAATAATTCCTATAATGCTTTTAACTATTAATCCATTTGCCCTCCCGGTTCATCCTGCCTTCACTTTATCGCTAGTAGTCCTCTCTCTTTCTATCTCTCTCTCTCTCTACACGCTCTCTCCCTCATCTATCCTCCCCACTCCCTTTCTCTCGTTGTTTCCCTTTCGAGTGCCCCTCATTCCGAAGAGCTTTACATTCCTTTCTCCCGATCCACTCCCTCTCTCTCTCTTGCCCTCCCCCTCCCATTCCCAGCCTCCTCCCTCCACCGCGACCACCCATGAATCACTCTGCTCTCTCAAGCCCCTCCTCGCCCCTCACCTTCCCTTATCGCACTCCCTTCTCCACCTCATCCCAGACCATTACAATAAATCAGTCGAGCATTTGAGATGGATGTGGGTGGAGGGAGGGAGGAAGGGGAATTTTAAAGGGGAGATAGGGTGTGGGAAGGGAGAATAGAGGCTGGAGGGAGAGAGGGAATGCGAAAATAGTTGGGGCAAGAAAGGATGAAAGAGAGAGGTGTGAAATAGGATGGCGTGGGAAAAACGGTCAGGATATGCGAGAGAGAGAGAGAGAGAGAGAGAGAGATTGATGGAAGAATAAATCCTATAAAGGAAGGGTTTTGACATTTTAGACCACAGTTACATCCAGGCAAATATTTATGAGTTTTCATTTTGTTAGCATTTTGGTGGTAAATCAAAAATCAAACCAGCAAAATAAGTATCAAACATTTAATAAAATGTAAAAATTTGACGATTTAGGATAAATTGGAAGGATGGCGGCATTTGAAAAATAAAAGTACAAAGTAAACAAAAGAATGGAAAAACTGATAGATTTTAATAAAATTTAACTCCTCTCACAATCAGATACGCATTAGGCGAGATAAAGATGTTTTAAGTTAATCTAATCATTTTATGTTCGCTAATAAAGTTTGCGCTATTGTGGATTTATGGCAACCGGAACCTAATTGTACAGTGCAACTCGTTTCATCGATTCCAACAAGTGCATAGCCTATGCCCATACTAGTCTACTTAATTAATAAACTGAGTTAAGGAAAATCAGTTAATAACTTTACCAATTTACTAGAATAATGATGACTATAAAACCACACAACAAAACCGATTTCCGGCCATGTACAGAATTTTCCTCATAAAATAATCTCAAAATTGTGCTTTAGTTTAATGTAAACATGCATAATATGTCATTTCAACACATTTCTAACTTAATAACGTTTTAAGATGAATTGCTGGGTTTTAGAAAATTTGATTACTGTTTCTGCTTAAAATAACGCCATATTTATGGGGTAAATCGGAATAGCACAAAATATTATTATTGATAATATTGTGCCTCGAAGAAAATTCGTAAACCATTGAAATAATTTAATGGTGATTAATTCGAGTGATTTTGTGTAGTAATTTATGTGCGTCTACAGAATAAAATATTAAAATTCGTTTGTTGTTCTCCTATAAAGTGAGTCTCATTGCTAAAACATTTGTGCAAATTTTAATCTTACCTCAGATGTGTCCTTTTTACCTATTTTAGAGAAAGAGAAGATGCAAATATTAGCCTAAATTTGGATTCATAAAGGGGAAATAGACTTGTCGATGGAATTAGGAATATATGTCGTAAAGGTAGAATGAGGAGGGAGGACAAAAGTGGAGGAAATAAGGGTTTTGAGGAGGACGAAGAGGAGGAGGGGTGGATGTAAAGGTGGTGGAGGGGGTGGAGGGGAGGCAATGCTAGAGGAATTGGAGAGAAATGGCGAGGAAAGCAGAGGTATAAAATTACAACGCCGAAAGATGATGTGTTTAACGGTAAAGGAAACGTATTTGGGGATAGTCACTTAGGAATATGAAAAGCAATGTAGGGTAAGAGAGTGATGTGAAAAGGGTAAAGAGAGGAGGAAGAAGGAGAACTGTGTTAATGTAGAGGAAATGAAGGAAAAAGAAGTACGGAATTGTAGAAAAGTTTCGGGTTAAATTCCAAAGCAGAATACTGACAAAAGAAAAGAGTGAGGGGGGAGAAAGGGAGAGAGGGAAGGGGTAGGAGATAGAAATGGACAATAATGCGGAGAGAGCAGTGGAAAGCGGTGTTTGGAAATGAAAGAGCATGGGGAGAGAATTTGTGACCTAGATGAAAGGGTAGAGAGAGAGATAGAGAGAGGGAGAGAGAGGGGGAGGGAAAGAGAGAGAGAGGGAGAGAGTGAGAGGGAGAGAGAGAAAAGGATAATGGGTGGCGAATGGAAATGAGTGAGTGACGAAAGTGAGAGAGAAAAGGAGATTGGGAGAGAGTATAGGAGAGACGGAAGAAGAGAAAAGGAGAGAGGAAAGGAGAGGGGAGAAAATTGTGTTAAAAAAACGCCGTTGATGCGAGCAAGTGGCGCGGGGATGATAGCGGAACCAATAAGAACGTATAATGACCAGAAAGAAATCGAGGAATGTGAGAAAGCGAAAATGGCGGCGGTTGGTGGCGGATGGTGGCGGAAGATGGATAGGAGGGGGGGGAGGGGGAGGAGTGGTGAAAGTAAGAGAACCGTGTAGGGGAGGGAGTGGTAACTTTTCCATATTAGCTGGAATTGAGTCTTATTCGGGAGTGATCAGGGAACTAGGGCTCGTGATCGTATGTGTTTTAGCGTGTGTGTGCTTGTGTGCGATAGTGTGAGTGAGAGTTAAGATACTTTGGGAGATGGTATAGCTCATTTCCCATTCCAGAAAACATATTTTTTGCTATCTCGCTTCTTTGTTCGACGCCATTACAATTCCGAAAAGACCTTTTTATTGGATGTGCTACGCAGTAAGTTGATTTTGGAGCGCGATAGCATTTGTTCTTTTCCGCCAATAGGGGCCACTTTTTGTTGTTTATCTTCCTTAAAAGAAGTACCATGGCGCTGAGGTAGAAGAATTTTGAACCAGTTTCGCATTCTGCTCCGATGAATCGAAATAAAATTTTTCTCGCGTTCATTAATAGAAAAAGGTATATCAGTTGGAAAAATTGATAAAGATACGAAGATATTACTCCCCTGCTTGGTGGAAAATGAAACGAATTCTCAGAAACTGAGAATTCGATTTCTCCATTGTCACCAAGCTAAATTATTTTTGAAATGTTCGCTGTTGACATGTTTAAAACATAAAATATTTTGTACTCGTATTGCATTATTGGACAAATACGTAACGCCGGGGCATTTTTACGAGTATTTTATAATTAATTTTAAACGCCTTTAATGCATTATAATCTGCACACTCACTCACACACGAATCATTATATATCGACGTTTTTTACAGAGGAGAATATAACATACTTGTAGAAGGTGCTTGCATTCTGCAAGCATATTGTCTCAGCTTGAAATAACATTCATTTTTTTCATTATTACAAATATTTTTTCAATTTTAATGATTTAACCTCCGCAGCTATTTTTGTTTTCCTTATGTAAAAATAATAGAATAAAAAATCACCAATCTTTACAATTTTAAGAATTTTATTCTTTCTCCATTATGGGGTACTAATGCTACACATTTCTTCAAAATGTTAAAATTGTAGCACATCTAGAAATGAAATAATATTTTTCAAATTGTTTATATTTTAAACATTTTAATTTATGGTGAGATTCAATTATTTATTTGTGCAAATGCACTAATTTGTAAATAACATGAGAATTTCAGCTTCCTAGCTCATCCAGTAGTACCTAACCCATTATCAATTTGTTTAAACTTTAAGATTTTTTAACTGCCAAACAAACTAAAATATCAAAATTTCTATAACAACTATTTCTTTTCTTTACAAATTCTACCCTTAAAAAAATTTCAAATCCGTAGCACATACGGTAATACATAAAACTCAAAAATATGTTTAAAAAAACTGCGAATTATCAGTGTTCAAATTTTTTGACTTTTTCAAATGTTTCTTTTTCTATGCATAATTTGCTACAGAACGATTTCAAAAACTCGAATCCACATAATATAGTTTCTAAGATAAAAATTATTAAACTTTAATGTACAAATAGGGTTAAAATCACCACTTAAAATTAACAATTCTGAAATTTTCGATTTTTATTGTTAATTATAAGATAAATTTTATATACCTGCAAAATTTCAGCTTCCTAAATGTATTAGATTGTTCTACACACTGGTATAACTTTTTTCCATGCTAACTTATGGGAGATATTCCTGGGTATCTGGAGATACTGTAAGCAAAACTAACAAAAATTCTTAATAGATATTGCGGCCGTCTAGCAATAAATTTTCAGACAGACATCTCATCATAAAATAGTCTTTTAATTCTAAAGATTTTACCTCCGCAGCGATTTTCGTTTTTCCCACATGTAAAAATAATAGTTTAAAACATTCCCAAAATGTTGCAATTTTAAAAATTTTACACTTTCTTCATTATGGGGTAATAATGCTACACATTTTAGCCAAATTTTAAAGCTGTAGCGCTTCTAGAAGTAAAATAATATTTTTCTAATTGTTTAAATTTAAATAATTTTTAACGACCGCCGCAATTAATATATGGTGAAATTTAAATGTTTATTTGTGCAAATTTACTACTTTGTAAATAATTTGAAAATTTCAGCATCCTAGCTCATTCCGTAGTACCTAAACAGTTATCTATTTGTTTAAACTTTAAGAATTTATAACTTTCAAACAAATTGAAATATCAAAATTTGTATAATCCATATTTCGTTTTTTTCAGAATTCTACTTATAAAAAAATCTCAACGCCGTAGCACAAGCGGAAATACATAAACCTTGAAAATTTGTTTTAATAATTGCGAATTTTTAGCGGCCGCATTGTTGCACTTTTTCAAGATTTTTTCCAGACGGTTTTGCACAAAATCCTACCTAAGAAAAAAATTTAGAATCTCCAGCTCGTCTGGAAGTGCCTAAACATTAGTATCCTCCTATATATCATTATATATCGACGACTCTTACAGAGGAGGAGCAGGAGGAGGAGGATATATCATACTAGTAGTTGGTACATGCATACTGCAAGCATTTCATATCACCTTGAAAAAACATCCATTTTTCAGACAGACATTTCATCATTACCAATATTCTTTCAATTCTAAAGATTTCGCCTACGCAGCGATTTCCGATTTTCCGACATGTAAAAATAATAGTTTATAATAATCCCTAAATATTGCAATTTTAAAAAATTTACACTTTCTTCATTATAAGGTACTACTGCTACACACTTTAGCAAAATTTAAAGTTGTAGCACTTCTATAAGTAAAATAAATTTTTTCAAATTGTTTAAATTTAAATAATTTTTTACGGCCGCCGCAATTTATTAATGGTGAAATTGAAACGTTTAGTTGTGCAAATTCACTCAATTTGGAAATTTCAGCTTCCTAGCTCATCCTGTCGTACCTAAACAGTTATCAATTTGTTTAAATTTTAGAAATTTTTAACTGCCTAACAAATTTAAATATCAAAATTTATATAATCCCTATTTCGTTTTTTTAAGAATATTACTTAGAAAAAAAATTTCAACTCCGTTGCACATTCGGAAATACATAAACCTTGAAAAAGTTTTATAAGCAATTGCGAATTTCTAACGGCCGTATTGTTGAACTTTTTCAAGATTGTCGTGCCCTCTAGTCGGTTTTGCAACGAATCCTACCTAAGAAAAAAGTTTCGAATCTCCAGCTCATCTAGAAGTGCCTAAACTTGAGTATCCTCCTACCATTATATATCGACGACTCTTACAGAGGGTATAACATACTAGTTGAAGGTGCTTGCATGCTGCAAGCATTTCATCTTACCTTGAAAAAACATTTATTTTTCAAAGAGATATTTCATCACGAGAAATATTACTTTCATTCTAAAGATTATTCTTCTGGACTGTTTTTCGTTTTTTCATCATGGAACAATATTACAGTAAAACAATCACTAATTTTTGCAATTTCAGGAATATCATACTTTTTCCCACATTGAGTTAATAATGCCACGCATTTCTGCCTAATTTTAGATTTATAGCTCAATTAGAAGTGAAATAATATTTATCTAATTGATATTATTTAAATAATTTTTTACGGGCGCAATAACAATCTCATGCATGCAATAATATGCTTTTACGATTATATATATTAAACACTAAATAATTTAAAATTTTAGCTCACTCACCCCCAGAGTCGTGTCTAAAAATTTCCTTATTTGTTTAAAATTTAAGAATTTTTAACTGCCAAACAAATGAAAATATCAAAATTTCTATAATCCGTATTTCATTTTTTACAAATCCTACCTCTAAAAAAAATTTCCGCGCCGTAGCGTATACGGAAATACATAAGCGTTGAATTTTTTTTTAAACAATTGCGAATGTTTAGCAGCCGCATTGTTGCACTTTTTCAATATTTTCTTATTTCTAGTCGGTTTTGCACAAAATCATACCTAAGAGAAAAATTTCGAATCTCCAGCTCATTTGGAAGTGCCTAAACATTAGTATCCTCCTATATGTTATATGTAAGTTATATCCTCCTCATCTTCCTCCTCTGCAAGAAACGTCGATATATAATGACTAGAAGAAGGTGCTTGCATACTGCAAGCATTTCATATCTCTTTGAAAAACCATTAATTTTTCAGACAGATATTTCATCATTACAAATATTCTATTAATTCAAAGATTTCACCTCCGCAGCGATTTTTGCTTTTCCCACATGTAAAAAAAATAGTTTAAAACAATCCCCAAATGTTGCGATTTTAATTATTTTACACTTTCTTCATTATGGGGTAATAATGCTACACATTTGGAGCAAAATTTGAAAGTTGTAGCACTTCTAGAAGTAAAATAATATTTTCCTTATTGTTTAAAATTTAAACATTTTTACTGTTGCCGCAATATATATATGGAAAGATTGAAATGTTTATTTGTGCAAATGCACTGTTCTGTAAATAATTTGAATATTGCAGCTTCCTAGCTCATCCCGTAGTACCTAAAATATTATTAAACTTTAATGTTAAAATGGAGTTAAAACAACCTCTAAACTTTAAAATTTTAAAATTTTCGATTTTTATAGTTGGTTATGAGAAAAGGTTGATAATCTTGCAAAAATTTCAGCTCCCTAAACTTAATAGATTGGTTTACACTCTGGACTTCGTTTTCCCTTGCTAACTTTTGGGAGATATTCTGGGGTCTCTGGAGTCGAATCCAAGACACTGTAAGCAAAAGTGACAATTATTCCTAAAAGATTTTGCGGCCATCTAGCAACACTGAAAACTTCATCTTTCTAGCTTATCGGCAAGTGCCCATAAATAATTTACAAAAATGGCGCAATGCTTTTTTTATGGGTAAAAAACGTAAATTTCGGAATTTCTGGAGTCGAAATCATGTCTCTTAGGTAAGAAGTCTCATTTTTTCTGAAGGTTTGTCCATTATATCTAAAAAAAACAAATATGCAAGCACCAATTACTAGTATGTTATATCTTCCTCTCTAAGAGACGTCGATATATAATGATAACATATATATAAGAGAATACTAATGTCCTGCTCAAACTACTAGAGTGGGAGAGCTGAAAGTTTCAGTTTTTGTAGATATGATGAAGTAACTTACAGATAAATGTGATTTCTAACCTAAGTGACATGAGTTCGACTCCATAAATGCCGAAATATGCGTTTTTTCCCATAGGAAAAGCATTGCGCCATTATTGTAAATTATTTTGGGCACTTGCCCGTAAGCTAGAGAAATGAAATCTTCAGTGTTGCTAGACGGCAACACTATCTATTAATAATTTTTGCTACTTTTGCTGACAGTGTCATGGGTTTGTCTCCAGATACCCCGGAATATCTACCATAAGTTAGCATGGGAAAAAGTTATCCCACTGTGTAGACCAATCTAATAAGTCAAGGAAGCTGAACGTCTGCAGGTTTATAGAACTTTTCTCACAATCAACTACAAAAATCGAAAATTTAAAAATTGTTTATTTTTAGAGGTTGTTTGAACCCATTTGAACATTAAGGTTTAATAGTTTTTATCTTAGAAACAATATTCTGTAGGTTTGAGTTTTTGAAAGCATTTTGTAGAAAATTATACAAAAAAAGAAAATCTAGAAAAAGTAAAAAAATTCGACCACTAAAAATTACCAATTGTTTAAACATATTTTTGACGTTTGTGTATTACCGAATATGCTACGGATCTGAATATTTTTCATAGGTAGAATTTGTAAAAAACGACATTGGGACTATATAAATTTTGATATTTTCATGTTGGCTGTTAAAAATTCTTATAGTTTAAACAAATAGATAACTGTTTAGGTGCTACGGGATGAGCTAGGGAGCTGAAATTTTCAAGTTATTTGCAGAGTAGTGTATTTGAACAAATTTAAACAATTAGAAAAATATTATTTCACTTCTAGAAGTGCTACAATTTGAAAATCTGGCTGAATTGTGTAGAATTAGTACCCCATGATGGAGAAAGTAACAAATTCTTAAAATTTCAAGGATTGGGGATTGTTTCAATCTATTATTTTTACATAAGGGAAAAACGAAAATCGCTGAGGAGGTGAAATATTTAGAATTAAAAGAATATATGTAATGTTCAAATATCTGTCTGAAAATTGAATGTTTTTCAAGGTGAGATGATATGCTTGCAGAATGCAAGCACCTTCGACTAGTCATTCTGTATAGACGTTTCTTTCAGAGAAGGAGGATATAACATATAGGAGGATACTAATGTTTAGGCAATTCCTGATGTGCTGGAGATTCGAAATTTTTTCATAGGTAGGATTTTGTGCAAAATCTTGAAAAAGTGCAACAATGCGGCCGCTAAAAATTCGCAATTGTTTAAACAAATTTTCAAGATTTATATATTTTTAAATTAGCTACGGAGTTGAAATTTTTTTTATAAGCAAAATTCTCTAAAAAACAAATTATGGATTATACACATTTTGATATTTTAATTTTTTTGGTAGTTAAAAATTCTTAAAATTTTAACAAATAGATAACTGTTTAGGTACTATGGGATGATCTAGGAATCTAAATAATTCAAATTATTAACAGAGTAGTAAATTTGCACAAATTAATATTTCAATTTAACGATATATGAATTAATTAATAATTATTTAATTTTAAACAATTGGAAAAATATTATTTTACTTCTAGAAGTAAATTTGGCTTAAATGTGTATCATTAGTACCCAATAATGAAGATAGTGTAATATTTTTAAAATTGCAATATTTGGGGATTGTTTTAAACTATTATTTTTACATGCGGGAAAAACGAAAATCGCTGCGGAGGTGAAATCTTTAGAATTAAAAGACTACTTGTAATGATGAAATATCTGCCTGAAAAATGAATGTTTATTCAAGGTGATATGAAATGCTTGCAACATGCAAGCACCAACTACTAGTATGTTATATGTATGTTATATCTTCCTCTCTAAGTGACGTCGATATATAATGATAACATATATAATAGAGGATACTAATGTCCTGCTCAAACTACTAGAGTGGGAGAGCTGAAAGTTTCAGTTTTTGTAGATATGATGAAGAAACTTACAGATAAAATGTGATTTCTAACCTAAGTGATATGAGTTCTATTCCAGAAATGCCGAAATTTGCGTTTTTTCCCATAGGAAAAGCATTGCGCCATTATTGTAAACTATTTTGGGCACTTGCCCGTAAGCTAGAGAAATGATATCTTCAGTGTTGCTAGACAGCAACACTATCTATTAATAATTTTTGTTACTTTTGCTGACAGTGTCATGGGTTCGTCTCCAGATACCCCGGAATATCTTCCATAAGTTAGCATTGGAAAAAGGTATCCCACTGTGTAGACCAATCTAATAGGTCTAGGAAGCTGAAAGTTTGCAGGTTTATAGAACTTTTCTCACAATCAACTATAAAAATCGAAAATTTCAATATTTTTTATTTTTAGAGGTTGTTTGAACCCCATTTGGACATTAAAGTTTAATAATATTTATCTTAGAAACAATATGCTGTAGGATTGAGTTTTTGAAAGCATTTTGTAGCAAATTATACACAATAAATTTTGCTTAGAGTGTCTTGGGTTCGACTCCAGAGACCCCGAAATATCTCCCATAAGTTAGCATGGGAAAACGCAATCCAGTGTGTAGACCAATTTAATAAGTTTAGGAAGCTGAAATTTTGCAAGATTATGGAACTTTTTTCATTACAAACTATAAAAATCGAAAATTTAAAATTGTAAATTTTAGCGGTTGTTTTAACTCCATTTGTTCTTTAAAGTTTAATGACTTTTATCTTGGAAATTGTATGTTGTATGTTCGAGTTTTTTAAAACATTTGGTAGAAAATTATACATAGGAAAAAATTAAATTTTGAAAAATTCAAGAACTCGACCAATAATAATTCGCAATTGTTAAAACATTTTTTTGAGGTTTATGTATTACCGAATGTGCTACGGAGCTGAAATTTTTTTAGAGGTAGTGTTTGTAAAAAAATGGAATAGGGATTATAGAAATTTTGATATTTTAATTTTTATGGCAGTTAAAAATTCGTAAAGTTTAAACAAATAGGTATATGTTTAGATACCACGGGGTGAGTAAGAAAGCTGAAAGTTTTAAGTTTTTTGGAGTTTACTCTTTTAAAACGAATAAACATTTCAATATATCCATGAAATTTTATTGCGGCCGTTAAAAGTTATTTAGATGTTAACAATTAGATAAATGTTATTTCACTTCTAGAAGTGCTTCAACTTTAAAATTTGGCATAAATGTGTAGCATTAGTACCCCATAATGGAGCAAGTATAAAATTCTTAAAATTGCAAAGTTAGGGGATTGTAATTATCTATTATTTTTACATAAGGGAATAAGGGATCTACTGATCAGTTCTCTCTCTGTAGCTGAAGAAGGAGTAGTTCCGAAAGCTTTACGTTTGTGATGTTTCTGTGTTTTTGTGTTATTTTACGTGTGTCGCTTCGACATCCCCGGGGCCTAGCCAACCTGAAGTCGTCTGATTGGTGAGTGCTCACTGGGTTTCCTCATCCCAACACCTTGTTGACATCCATATATATATATATATATATATATATATATATATATATATATATATAACATATAGGAAGATACTAATGTCCAGCCCAAACTACAAGAGCTAGAGAGCTGAATGTTTCAATTTTTGTAGATATGTTAGAAAAACTAATAGATAAACTGAGACTTTTTACCTAAGTGACATGAGTTAGACTCCAGAAATTCCGAAAGTTGCGTTTTTTCCCATAATAAAAGCATTGCGCCATTTTTGTAAATTAATTATGGGCATTTGCCGGTAAGCTATATAAATAAATTTTCAGTGTTGCTAGATAACTGCAACATCTATTTGTAATTATTGTTACTTTTGCTTACAGTGTCTTGGGTTCGACTCCTGAGAACCCGGAATATCTCCCGTAAGTTAGCATGGGAAAACGTAATCGAGTGCGTAGACCAATCTAATAAGTTTGGAAAGCTGAAATTTTGCAAGATTTCTGAACTTTTCGTATAATCAACAATAATAATGGAAAATTTTAAAATTGTTAAATTTCATTGGTTGTTTTAAACCCATTTGGACATTAAAGTTTAATATTTTTTTAGGTTCTACGGGATGAGCTAGCAAACTGCAATTTTTAAATTATTCACAGAACAGTGCATTTGCACAAATAAACATTTCATTCTCTCCGTATATATATATATATTGTGGCGGCCGTTAAAAAAGTTTAAATTTTAAACAATTAGAAAAATATTATTTTACTTCTAGAAGTGCTACAAATGTGCTCAAATATGTAGCATTAGTACCCCATAATGGAGAAAGTGTAAAATTTTTAAAATTGCAACATTTGGGGATTGTTTTAAACTACTATTTTTACATGTGGGAAAAACGAAAATCGCTGCGTAGGTGAAATTTATAGAATTAATAAAATATTTTTAATGATGAAATATCTCTCTGAAAAGTCAATGTTTTTTCAAGGTGAGATGAAATGCTTGCAGTATGCAAGCACTTTCTACTAGTATATATATATATATATATATATATATATATATATATATATATATATATATATATATGTATATCAATTTATATAGACGTTTCTTACAGAGGAGGATATAACATACATATCGGAGGATACTAATGTTTAGGTACTTCCAGATAAGCTGGAGGTTCGAAATTTTTTTCTAAGGTAGGATTTTTTGCAAAACCCTCCAAATAACACGAAAATCTTCAAAAACTGCAACATTGCGGCCACTAATAATTCGCAATAGTTGAAACAAATTTTCAAGGTTTATGATATTTCGAATATGCTACTGAGCTGAAATTTTTTAAGAGGTATTCTTTGTAAAATAACGAAATAAATATTATAGAAATTTTGATATATTAATTTGTTTGGCAGTTAAAAATTCTTAAACTTTAAACAAATAGGTAGATGCATAGACACTACCCTGAGAGTTAGGAAGCTGAAATTTTTAAATTTCTTAGAAATTAGAATATTTAAACTAATAATTATTTTAATTTATCCATGAAGTTGTTATTGCGGCCGTTAAAAATTATTTAATTTGAAACAATTACAAAAATGTTATTTTACTTCAAATTGTGTTATAAATTTAAAATTTGGCATAAATATCTGGCATTATTAACCCAATGTGGTAAAAATATAATATTCCTATAATTATAAAAATTAGTGATTGTTAAACTACATTATTTTTTCATAATGAAAAAACGAAAACCGGTCCCGAGGAGAAATCTTTAGAATTAAAGAAATATTTCTCATGATGAAATATCTCTCTGTGAAATTAATGTTATTTCAAGGTGAGATGAAATGCTTGCAGTTTGCAAGCACCTTCTACTCGTATATATATATATATATATATATATATATATATATATATATATATATATATATATATATATATTTATATATATATATATAAGTGCGATAATCGTTGATATTGGTGCCAATTCTCTTATGACAATCAATATAAAACGGAAAAATTCACGAACTTCCAATGGTATAGGACTCAATAGTAATGAAAATCTTGCACAAGGAGGAGAATATGGCATGGTGATTACTTACAGAAGAAGAAAGAAGTAATCACTGGTACCTGCTGAATAACTAGTTTCAGTTAAAGAACTTTTATATTTATATCTGAATTTGGTTTGTATAAATTTTAATGGTAAACTGTCCTTTCAGTTCTGAAGATGTAGTATAACAACCTGAAACACTCGTTTAGGCCCATTACTTCTTCCCTTGTACTAGAGTTGTATGCATAAAGTAGATACAGTAGACCCTCACGCAACGCGGTAGTTACGTTCTTGAAGCGGCCGTGTTGGGAGAAAACGCGCTGCGTGAATTAAATGATTTATAGAAAAAAATGGTTACGTTCCCAGAGCTTGGGATGTCATGTGTATACGTTTTACTTTAGACTCATAAGATAAGATAATATTAAAAAGGTAAAACTATTTTAAACTTTAATTTTAATTAATTCCTTACTTAACATTTTGGCAGCATCAAGTTTTTGATATTGATGGTTGGCGGAATTAATCTGTAATGCGTCTCTGCATTGCTGTAGTCTGTATAGATTTATAAGACTAACGATATGGTAGTGTACATTGTTCAAAAGCAAGTTTCAATTTAAGACTTCTGTCTATGTTAAGCTTTGCTTCAACGAGACCACTTGCAAGCTTGTCAAAACCAAGCAAAGTTTCCCGTAACAATGCAGGCGTGAGCTGATTTTCCTCTTCATGCATCTCTTCCTCGTCTTATTGGGACTCGAAGATCTGCAATATTTCTTCCTCGGTCAACTCCTGGGACGAGTTCAAAAGTTCTTTTATTTCTTCTTCTGCGATATCATCGAAGCCCTAACCGCCCACAGACTATATCAGCTGCACCATCTCCCTCACCTCAGATGTTAGTAAAGGAAAACATTGGTCATCGTTCACAACTTTTCGCCATCATTTGCTCCATCCTGCATTTAAAGTTGGCTGACCTACCCAATCCCATGATGCTTTGATGTCTACAATTGCGTCGACAATATATAGCTCACGCCAAAAGTCTGGAAAGCCACTCTCGGAATCCTCCTACAATTCCTTGAGAACTTTCCTAATGGCCCTCCTGGTGTAGGTTTGATAACTCCCTACTCTAGAGTTTGGAGTATGGAAGTCTTGTAGGGTGGCATAAACAACCCGCACGTTTGGGTTTATACTTTGCAAAAAAGTAGAAGGATGACAAGGGGCATTTTCAAGAACAAGGACAACCTTGAATGGAAGGTCATTTTGTGCAAGATATTCTCTTGTCCAGCGCACAAAATAAGAGGTGAATCAATCTGTGAACATTGCTGGCGTTATTCATGCTTTCCTGTTAGAAAGCAAAATATTGGGTAAAAGGGAATTAGGCTTACCTTTTAATACCCTGGGGTTCTCTTTACTGTAAACCAGCAGAGGTTTACACTTAAAATCTCCAGATGCATTGGCGCAGAAATGCAAAGTCAAGTGGTCTTTGGCGGTCTTTAACCTAGGCGCCAACTTTTCCTGTTTACTGATATAGTTTCTCGATGACATTCATTTCCTTAATAGTACTGTCTTGTCAGCACCGATCGCTTGGTACGGTGGCAATCTGTTTCTTCAGTTACCCTTAAAAACTCTTTCTGGAAGCGCTTTGTAGCTTGATGGTCAGCAGAAGCATTCTCACTAGAAAACTTGACGTTGTGCAGTTTGGAACGCTTTTTGAACTTGTCAAATCTACCATCACTAAATTTAGTCTTTTGAAGGCTCTCCTTTCTTCTCACAAACCGTTTCGTAGATTCGCTACACCATCTTCCGGATCACGGTGCCACTTAGCGCCGCTCCGTTCTGTGTCTGCTCCTCAAGCCAAGTATTCAATAACCTCTCTATCTTATTCTGCTACACGAACATATTACTCATACTTTATGGAATAACTATTAGCAGCGGCAGCCGCAAGACTCGCTTCATTGGGTTCCGTGTTCTTTCAAATGGTGCGAATAGTCGATTCATTTACTCCATGCCCCCGTGCCAAGTGCCAAAACACCAAAAGTTTGCGACGATACATTCCAAAAATTCAGTTGATCAAGTAAGTTTTATAATTAAATCGATTAATAATTGTGAATATTTATTATGAATTTTATTATGTTATGCTTTGTGGACTATATTAAGAATATGCTAACTATATATAATAGCTTTCACAGTATATTTTTAAATAAAAATATTTGGAGTACTTACAATTAGTAATTGGAATAATGGTTTCAGATACGTAGCTATTCTAAAGTTGCTTTAGGTTTTTTATGTAGTTTTCTATATATTTTGCTCTCAGCTCCTTAAAAAAAATATGCAGATATTAGAAATATGAGTTATCGAAGGCGTAAACTGTGAAATTTAATCATGTTATTTTTATGTTTTTTCATTTACATATATAGTTGATTTTAGAAGCCTTCCCTTTGTCTGAATCCATGCTAACATAATAATATATATGGAACATTACTGTTCCGTTCAAAGGAACCTGTGGTACCAACATCAAAAAGCGTTTTCTTAATTATTGCAAGATTTCAATATCTTCAGTTATCTATCTTATTAATTATTAAATGGTTATTTCAACTGGTAAGGCCAACACATATTAAAAAAAACCTAAAATTATTATACAAAAATTACTTAATTTTTTACCTACCGAAAAATGTACAGTACTGAGTAGATGAAAAAAGTGTCTTGCAGCTAAAATGTGCGGTAAACCAATTCCAGTCGGCGATCTTTCTTGTTAGAAGATTGATCAATAACTTTAATGTTGAAGCTATCTATGTTATTTACAAAAGTTTTTTCACACGATAGCATGCCTAAAGCACTTAGTCTTTCTTCTTTCATAGTATCCCTAAGAAAAGTCTTTATTCTTTTCATCATTGAAAAACATCGTTCTGCTTCTGATGTCGACATTGGTATCGTGTTTGACTCTTTGAAAAGCTTTATTGTCCCTTGAAATGTTTCACACAAATCATCACCTAAAGTTAGCGACAGAAATGGTACCGCAACAGAAACTGCTCACAATTCCTCTCTTTCCTAAAAAACTTGAAGTTCACTCTTCAGTTTCTTTTTTCCTAAAAACGGCTAAATTTCAATTATTTCATGAGATACGTGTCAGGGAACGTTTTCTATAATTATCACATTCTTCAAACAGAAATAGATTCGTAGACACATGGTGTTCAGTAAATTGAAATCTATCTTTTATTTCTGTGATAATGGTTTCACAAACTTCTTTACCTTATCTCTTCCTGCAGACAGATTGGCTGTGAGTGATTCGCGGTCTTTTTGGTCGAACTCCTTCCTCTTCATTTTCTAACTCAACTTCAACCTGTTCGGTAATCAAATCATCTTGTTTTCTGCCTCTATGCTATTCCCGAAATGCTGCATCGCTTGCTGTACTTTAACTGGATCGGTGATTTGTTTTTGAACATGACTAAAAATTATCTCTACTTGAGGCATTATCCGGTGAAAAAGCGTTGAGCAAAAGACAAAGTTATTTTTTTCAGCCTGAGCTTATATGCACCTACTTGTATTATAGTAGACTGCAACTTAATGTCATTATTACTTTCGATAATTTCCATAACCGATTTGAGTTCTTTTCTATATTTATAAACAGATCTGACTCCACGAGAATGGAAATTCCATCTGGTCTGTGATACCCGGGGCAATCTTCTCTGTACAAAATCATCCAACACTTTTGTTTTTAGGTTGAATTTGAAAAAACGAACCGATTCCAGACAAATGTGCAAAAAAGATGCGGGTTTGGAGGTTGATGAACGTAATGAGATTCAGTTGGTGTGCAAATTAGTGGGCAAAATTAGCAAGTGGGTACTTGTCATTTATCAGTTTCTGAACGCCATTTAAACGTCGACTCATAGCAAAAGCACCATCAAAACTTTGTGCTATAAGTTTATTCGGACGGTCACGAATTAGGAGGTCGAGTAGTATTATAATAAAATCCGTGATTGCACAAGCATCATGTCCGCCAGGATTAACGAAATTCTAGAGCATTTTTACCGGTTTTCCGCCTGCAATGTAACGTAATACAATGATGACTTACTGAAATTGACATGACACGTCAGTAGTGTCATCGGCTATCAATGATATATAATCTGCTCTTTGTATTTCTTTGCGAAATTCTTTTAGGTATACTTCTAACATGCTTTCCAGCAACTCATTCTGTATAGTTATGGACGTACATTTAGCCACAGCTGATTGACTAAGGTGAACTTTTAAGTCTTTATTTAACTCAGAACTATACTGGACTAACTCATGAAAAACTCCCTTATTTTGTGATTCATCTGATACATCATGATCTCTCCATGCTAATTCTAATGCCCCACAAAAAGGTATAAAAGATATAATCAAATTTAATACGTACCTATTTTTATCTACTTTTTCGTTATGTTTAGATATAGCTAGCCAATACTGTGAGTTAAACTGACTATTAATATTTGTTTTACCCAACAACGATAAACTCAAAATATTGTTCATATGCTGCTTAGATATTTCGTATCCCACATTTTTTCTCAAATGCCTACAAAGTCCGAAATCCCGTTCCTCGACCAGCTGACATCTCCTTGGAAAACAACACAAGGAAAAAAAACGCATTTTTTCAACATACCCGCAAAGCCAATTGTTCTTCGAATAAATATCGGCATTGGATTTACGACATCTTTCCTGTTTGTTGGCATATTGTTGCTTTTTAACTAAATTCAAATTAGGTAGGGGTCTTCCCATTCGTTTTCTTTTTAGTTTACCATCGTAAGACAACAATGAAAACTGTGGTTTTAATAAAGCACTTATCGTATTCATTGTGAAGAATTGAAACATTCACGCTCACCAATACTACACCGAGCTGCTAGCTTGAAGTCCGGCTGAGCCAAACTGAACTTGACCCCAACAATAGAATTCTCAAGCGTGGGAGAGGGAAGAAGAGGGAAAGAAAAGCATGCAGTGCGCATGCGTTCCACGCCTTGTGACCGATCCAGTTAGGCGGTGGCACCTTTGGAAGGGGGGAAGCCCCCGCCGGACTCACCGCCCACTCCTCCAGTAAATTCTCTTACCCACCGGAGTATTGTGCTGCTTCACGACAAATTAAACTTATTAAAGACTGTAAAATGAAACCATTCTGTTCAAAAAAAGATATTTATAGTGCTTTTTTCTTTCTGTGAATTTTGTTTGGTCCATGGCTCCATGGCCCTATGCCTGCGGTAGCCCCTAATTATTACGCAATTTGTAAATTTATTCCCGAATTATCAAAAGCATGACTTGATTAAAGACATTCATTGTAAATAGATATTCGCCGCTAAAACTAGAGTATAGTTAAAAGTATTGTCAAAAACGAACTGACCGACTGTCACAAAAAGTAGGCGGTCAGGAAAGTTATAGATTCGTCTTAAAAGACATGCAGCCGCGCCGACTTTTTGAAATCATTAGCGTTTTCACTAACAGAGCCTCATATGAAAAAAGGGTTTACAATACAAAACTAACCAAATCGCTCCGGAGTGATATAAGAAACATTTTGGGAGTAGGAGAACCGAATGAATCGACAGCTGACGCTGAGCCATCTTCAAAAAGAAGAAGATGCCACTTTTGCGATTGGCAGAACGATAGAAAAACATCTAACTCATATTCCCAATGCCACTTACCAGTGTGCAAAGCCCATGAGAAAATTACTCGATCTTGCGTCTAATGTTCTGAAGAGATGGAGTCTACTGAATGTGATATCTAAACAATGACTATAAAGATGTAATGTTTGAATAGGTTTATGACTATGTTGTTATCTCTATGTTCCTATTTTTTTCTAGTTTCTTAGACAAATTTCTGAATTTCTTTTGTTAATGTTATGTATGACAATGTGATTGAAAGTGCCTTAAAGGAAATTGTTTAATTTGACTAGTCTATTCTAGTTATACTTTTCCAATTTATTATTTTTCAAATTTGAAGCAAGATATTGCGTTATTTCCTAAAATATTTGATTATGTCACGGTTTTCTACAATATTTGCATATATTTATTGACGGTTCACATTTAGAATATATAGAATAATGTTTTTATAATGAAATATATTTTTTAAATTCATCTTCCTTTACCCAAATTGAGCGAAACACTGAGATCTGGGCGTACCCCACCTTGTAACTTACGTCGGGTTAGTTCACCTTGTAGTCCGAAGGTTAAAAGAACAAGCTAATAATGAAACTCGGAAAAAGTGAGAGTGACTTTTACAAATACACATAGACCAGTCTTATTTTATCAAAGCAAAACCATATTTTTCTAAAAGATTTCATTTTACTTTGAAGATTTTTCCGTCTCTTGCGGTCTCTTTCCAGTGTGTCACTGCCGACGTTTTTTTAGAAACTAGCTGAAAATAGTCCTCGTGCCAAGAGCAGCCCAGAGCAAATGCGAAATGGAAAGAATCGCCTCGAAGAAACATTTGACGATCGGCGTTTTCCAGCGACGCCTGGGAGGAGTTCGGGCCATCCGAGTGGTGCTGGCCAGAGTGAGGGAAGGGGAGGTGAGAGATTGGCTGAAGAAGAGAGAGAGGCGGTCTTTCGTCGCGTAATGCATCTCTCGAAACCTATACGTCCCCGAGGAGCACCAAGAAATCCTCACACAACATTAAGGCACACAGAAAGAGCTTCGAAGATCCATGTGTATGTGCGCACGTGCGTGCGTGTGTTTGTGAGATGGAGTTGAGGAGGAGGGTAAGCTTCTGGGAGGTCAGGGGATTTACGGAAACATATGCCTCTCAGGAAGGCAGTTCTCATTCTCTCTGTCTCCTCACCACAGGCAAACACACATCGCTTTACGTCGCAGCGTACTTTTGTGTACGAACGCCCTCTTTATCACACACACAGAAACATATTCGGCACACTCTGGACGATGCCGTAGAAACTCCTTCGCAGGAGACTCTCAGTCTCGTTTTTATTTCATTTTTTATCGATCTCAATGTTTCCGCGTGCATTTTTTTCTTTGTTTCCTTTCCCACGTCTACAAACGACCGTTTCCACGATCGCTCTTCGTGGTTCACCTCACCACAGCACTGGACCTCGGAAGGGGAGGAGATGGAGTGGGAGGAGATGGAGTGGGAGGATATGGAGGGGGAAATGGAGTTGGGGAGGGGTTGGAGGGGAGGCGCTCGCTTACTTCACGACCGCCGTGGGATCTTCTCTCCTTGCCTATCTCGACGCTCGGCTGATCCTCCATCGCTCTCTCGGCTGACAAGGGTTAAGGCCTTCTCCCTCGTCCCTTCTCTTATTCTTCAAAACTCCACCATCCAACTGACACCCTCTTTCTCTCTCTCTCCCCCTTACATTTCTCTCTCTCCTCACATTTCTCTCACACTCCTATTATTTCTCTCTCTCTTACATTTCTCTCTCCACTCACATTTCTCTCACTCCCTTACATTTCTCTCTCACATATCTCTCTCCCTTACATTCCTTTCTCCTCACGTTTCTCTCACTCTCTCTCCTTATATTTCTCTCTAACTTACATTTCTCTTTTTCTTCCCTTACATTTCTCTCTCTCTCTTACATATCTCTCTCTCCCTTAAATTTCTTTTTTCCTTACATTTCCCTCTCTCCCTTACATTTCTCTTTCTAATCACGTTTCTCTCTCTCTTTCCTTATATTCTCTCTCCTTATATTTCTATCTCCTTTACATTTCTCTCTCTCCCTAACATACCTCTTTCTTACATATCTATCTCTCCCTTACATTTCGCTCTCTCCCCTTACATTTCTCACATTCTTACATTTATCTCTCTATTCCTGCTTTCCTGTGTAAGGAATACAAATAAATTGTTTGTGGTATTTTTAAATAGAACAATATCGACGTATTCTGGTGCATTGACCGCATTTCGCGTGCATTTAAATTATATGGTGGCGCACCTATTCAATCGGTTCGATCGTTTACCGGATTTATATTTTATTTCTATCTCTTTAGTGAAAAGTTTCATTATTTTTACTCTTATTAATTGATTGATATTCGTAAAAATGACAAAATGTCAAACCCATCTAACGGATCATTTGTTACAAATATCTCTCGAATAAGTAACTATTGCAACCTCTGAAAAATTTGTGATAACTTCCATATGCTGCTCTATTTTTATTATTCCTCTTCGCCAAGATCAATCTTCTACGTCAAAATCCCACCTCTCACACTTTTTATTTATCCGAAAACATTTCAGCATTGAGATCTCGCAAATGCTCGCGGCTGGAGGGCCAAAGAGGGCCTAAGGGGCCAAAGTAGGGTCGAAAGAGGGAAAAGGGTGTCGAAGGGGGATGACTAAGGACGATAGGGAGCAAATGAAAGAGGGAGGAAGACAGCGGCGTTCGGAGAGAGAAGACCTTTATTCGTTTCGGAACCGAATCGTCCATTGCGACTCAGAAACTCACTCTCTTACCATCTTCATCCCTCTTCTCTCTCCCTCCCTCCCCTCCCATCCTTTCCCCCCTCCGTCCTCTCCCATCCTTTCCCCCCTCCCTCCCTGCTCCACTCCCTTTTCCCCGCTTCGCTCCCTCCTTTTCTTCCACGGGTGTTGGGAAAGGGGATTTGCCCTTGGGAGGTATGCTGCTCGCATCGCTCCGGCGCGCAGCGATTTCCTTTGACCGTCTGTGTCTATCCGCTGCGGTCACCCGCATTCCGTGCGGTTTTTGTTTTTTGCGCGCGGTTGGCGGTTTTCGCGGTTTCAGATCGGAACGGAATCGCCTTCCTGCTTTCAGCTTGCTTTATTTTCTGTTTCACTTTTTATTCGTTTGCTTTAGCGTGTGCGTATCTGTTTGGAGAAGGAGGGCGTCGTGGCTTGTGAGAGATGAGATTTTTTTCTTACCGCTCATGTTTGCCAGCAAATTACGTCATACAGTGAATAACGTGTCTCTCTTCTTTATTACTGGTCGCAATTCTCGAGCGAGAAGGCCTCTGTTCTGTTTTCGCATCAATTTTTCGAGCGAATCACTCGAGGGCAGCTGTTCCTCCTTCGAAGTTTGTCCTCGTTGACAACACACCAAACTTACGGCCTCCATGTTAACTCTTTTTGGTGAAAAATTACTTTAATTCGATTAAAAGATTCTGTTTTCATCAACTGCCATAATGCACTTCTCGACACAACTTTTTAAAATTTTGAATATCTTCATTTATACTAGAATATTTACTGCACGTTGATTTAAATTTCTCGTGGTGATTGTGTGATATACCTACTTCTCTCTAAATTATTCGAGCTCTAGGATTCTCAGGAGATTATAATTCCCAAATGCTGGCATCGACTTGCAAAAATGAAAAACTTTAAGAGAAAGAGTAAAATAACACTCAAAATTCTACCAATAAAGAAACAACTGTTATGAAAACCAACTAGAGATTTTGAATTTTTGTGGGCATTTCTGAGAAGGATTTAAATAAATTCATCATTTCCCAATATTTTATTAAACATTGTAGCTTCTACTTGGCTGAATCATTATTCTAGTTGGGAGTTTATACCGGTCTGCATAGGATCTTCCGATCGCGTTATTCCATCAATTATTCCAGTTATTAACTGCAAGTTCTCCAAATATCGTTAACTTAGAATCAATGTAGTAATTCTAAACTTTCGATTAAAGTACGACTAAAAGAACAAAATTTAATTTTTCTGCTTCCATTTTTGTATATGCGTCCACAAATTAGTTTTATATGCCATAATTTGATATATTTTCTAATGAAATTTTTCGTTGTCGTCAAGGTGATTTTAATTGTTGCCGGTTACGTGGAATTGCGTGTGATTGACTGAGATTATCTGTCCTCATATTCACAACATTTCGACGCTACCTCGAAGTTTAAAGAATAATTTGATTACGATTAACGATAGCTGTAACTAAAGAAAATGAATATTTATTCCATTCGTCATTGATATTGCGATAATGAGTGTTCGAAAACGAAGCTTGCGAGGGTTTATTCCGAAGATTGTTTATTGCAGTTTATGATATTAGAATTAGAATAATCATCGTTAAGAAATTACCATATATTTTACCCAAAAATTTATGTAAAAATTAAGATATTTTGTGTTAGTATTATTGAATCATCATTCGTGCCCATTAGTACGAATACGGATAAAAAAATAATGAAAAATTATCACGTCATCATATGTATACGTCGTTGGCTGAGATCAAATGGATTTTAATGCATTCTAAGCTCTTAATCAATGCTCTTGAAGTATGAAAAAAACATTCCCGTTTAAAGGATGCCAGAGCCGTTGGTATGGTAGTTAATATTTCTCATTAGTGTAAACCGAAATTTTTTCATAATTTTGTGATTAAACTCAAATTTTTGCACAAATTCAGCATGGATCTCAGTTTTGTCTTTAAAAAAATCAAACTTCAATCATTCCTACAGAG
The DNA here is from genome assembly GCA_028673005.1 of Tanypteryx hageni. Taxonomy (NCBI): domain Eukaryota; kingdom Metazoa; phylum Arthropoda; class Insecta; order Odonata; family Petaluridae; genus Tanypteryx; species Tanypteryx hageni. The sequence continues at coordinate 7,525,388 of CM054112.1, forward strand.
AATGTTTTATGTCCAGACGTCGTATCTTAATTGTAACTAATTTAATAAAGCAATTTTTTGTAGCCATGTGCCGTTTTCAATGCTTTTCTAAGGGGTGTTTATAATTGGACATTGGTGTCAAAAACACCTCTTCATAGTAAAATTGTGTAAAACTTTGGATGTGTTCTAGAGATTGTACCAATAACATATATTCATGCCAAATTTCAGCACTGTGGCACTTCTAGAAGTACCAGAGGTTTTATATGATATACCCCATATCATATATCCTATATCCAATATCTAGTATATATATAAATACATAATAAGCAGCTATTTTTAATGATATTTAAATTTCGGATTTTGAACTTAAATGTTGGACAAATTGCTGTTTGAACCTCTTTGGAATTAAATATTTTCATTATTTGATATTATTTATTTTTAAATATTAGGTTGTATTATACTTCCAGCGTTTTTTTATTTCTCAATCATTTGTTCAGTAATTATTTTATAGTTAGTGGAAGACCCGGGTTCGATTCCGGGTCTTAGCAGACTTTTTCTCCTCTCAAAATTATTCCCAACTTGACAGCTTATGCCTGTCTGCGTAGGATCTTCGGATCGCTTTATTCCATCAATTTATAGTTGGGTGCATAGGAAGATCCTTATTCCAAGGCACACGAAAGCCAGAGTATCTCAGATCGCCATCCAATACCAATCAGTCAATTCCCCCTTTGCAATATAAAACAGAAAAATGATAACTGCGAACTTTTATAACCGGTTCTTTGGTATGGGCAGATTGTTTTCTCTTCATGCCCGCAAGGATGCTTGATATGCTTATGCAAAGAGCATCGCTGCTGATGCTCCACATGAATTGAAGGGTCAAAAAGTTACCTCTTCTAATTATCGAGAGGAAAAGATATTTTACTAAAAGAGAAAAAATAGAGGTTGACTTCAGCGCCACTTTGGATCCAAAATTAAAATCTTCCGTTTTCAAACTATTTTATTTGTAATGCACGAGGAAGATAGGTTGTTTATTTGCAACTCTTTCGTCTTCTCCTTAATGAAACTCTTCTTCTTAGGAGAGCGAAAATCTCTCAGAGAGAGAGAGAAATTTCCCGACCAATATCTGTTCCTCCCCTATTCCCCTATCTTCCACCCTTTTCCCATCCCCTCGACATCCGTTTCCTTCTACTGCCACATTGGATATCCCCTTCTCTTCGCGTCACTTTCTCGTCCATTCCGAGGCTCTTTTGCCATAGAAAGTATGTCTGCCGACCACCCTCTCCTGCGCTCTCTCCATGTTCCATTACTTCTCTATCTACTCCTGTCTCCTGGCAGCGGAGAGGCGAAGCTGCTGGAAGGAGAGAGAGAGAGAGAACAACCTAAGTTTCCAAGGGATTCCTTGGTCATTCGTCACGTCAAAATCGTAAATGATGCTCGCTCGTCCGTGGCCTGGGTACTTTCGCCCCACTTTTCTACTGCATCTGCCTCTGCTTCCTTCTCGCTATCTCTCTATCCGTTTTGTGCGTATGGTCTCTCTAACTTACTTTATTTCTTTAAGAAAAAACATCGATTTGCTCTATGTGAAGTCCCTCAGTTTATTCTATCGTCTTTTTCGCTAAAATGTCTATTTTAGGAAATAAATTTTCCATTTTGGGGCGATTAATTTGTTAATCCGCAGTATATCATGGTGAAAATTTGATACCAGCTATTGAAGATTTTGTATTCTCTTAATTACACTTGTAATAGTGGATTTGCTCATAGCGCGAATTAAAAAAAATTCGCCTTGTCTTAAGTTAGGGTGGCGGTGACGGGGTGATAAGAGCGTTGGCCTTCCGCGCAGTGGTCCTAGGTTTTAATCCAACTGAGGCAAGGTTTTTCAACCTGGGATCGCCACGTCCCCTACTTGTGTGGTTTGAGGAGACCGCGTACGTCAGCGCTCCGTCCATCGGAAGGGATGCTAAGCAGTCGGCCCCCTAGGTGCTCTTCGTAAAGAGTAGACTAATGCCGGCACCGGGATTCCCTCCTCCCTTGTATGTGTGTGTTTGGTGTGGAAGGATTTATGGCTATAATATTCCAAGAGGCTAATTAGCCAGAAATTCCACAGGAACAAGAAATTGCCTCAAGTTATTTTCGAAATCATTTCCTCCAAGTTCAGCACCTCCTTCCTTCCTGTCGCGGAGGTCTGAATCCCCGATCTTCCATCCCCCTCCTATTTTCTGTCTTCCCCTTTCCCCCTCCCCCACGCCCTCCTCCTCTCCCTCCTCCCCAGGATGAGTTTTCTCCCCGGGCGGTGATCCAACCTTATGCGACTCCTCTCCCCTCTTTATCACATGGGAATGGCAATCCTCGCAGTGTCTATTGTGATACTGATATCAGGAGAAATCAGATTGGGCGAACCGGAAAATGGCAATGAACACGAAAAGCACAGTCGCAAGAAAGATGCTCTTCTCTTTAATAGCCTCCACCGGTTTGTGAGACTGGTTAAGGTCCCGTTGTTTCTACAATATTTTTGCAGCAAAGGACAATTTTAACACAAACAGTCTTTATTATATTTTCAACTAGCGTAATTTCCCGTCAAATATGACGGGTAGTATTAAGTTAAACTCGAATTATAAATTAATGAAACCAAATTTTATAGGCACTAAAAAGCAATAAATATAAAATTCACATAATTTGGTGTTACAGAAAGTAAAAATAGTTTTGAGCAAATAGAAATTTTATTACAAAGAAACACATTACGCTATACAGTTAATATATTACTTTTAGTTTTTAGAACATATAATTTTGCCCCTCTCTGTCTCTCTCCTACTTTCATTCTTTCTCTCTCGTATTAATGCATTCAAATCACGCATTATTTACGAGTATAGTATAAGGATTAAGTCGACAATACTATCTCGAGGTTTAACAATGACACGGTCGGCAAGGCAACATATCGTTAACAAGTAGGGATGTACAGGGGTTTCCCTCGGTACAGAAGTGATTTTCGTCAAATTCGCCGTAGTATAATAGTACTAGAGAGCTCGTTACATGATTCGCATATATGTATAACAGTTTTCATCTGGTCATTTTTAACAAAAAATATTATTGTTCAAATGTTATTATACTTAGTAAAACCAGAAAAACCTTTGAAATCGTAAATTACGAAAAGGATTTTCCGCTAGTGAACATTAGATGACACTATCTTATTATTAGCTGTTTTTCCTGTTGAGACGTAATCTGGATTTGAATTTTTAAACACTTTCATTTTGCAGATGACCTAAAACTGTGTTAATAAAAGTCAGCAACGGAATTTATAATATTTTAAGGAAAGTATTCATTATTTACCATAAATAAACTAAAGAGAAACTCGTCTTAACTTAGTCTTCTCTTCAGCAAACGTAAAATGTTACAAATTTTTTAACTATATGTAAGTCCTGTGGAATTTTTTAATTTTCGAGTTCGTTCTATTCTATTCAAGCTATAATTATTCTATTGAATTTAAAATGAATATTGGAAAAGTCATGCACCAATCTCCATTGATTGGCATCTACTCTAAAGAGGTACTCGTATTTATTTGCCGTTTTGCGTCATCTCTGATTAGGATTGGAAGCACTCAGTTCCATCGGGAAATGCCAGAAGATTTAGATGCTCGCCGAGAGCCCTGAGTTTTGATTGGCCTATCTATCAATCTATCTATCTATCAAACTCAACACACATCGAGCTTACGAGGTTTTTGCGACAGTCATTTGTTTACGGGAAGCCCCAAGTGCGGCTTTACTGTAAATTGGAGACTTTCGCTCCATCTTGTCGGTCGTGGCTGCCAAGGGAAGGCAAAAAAGTCCCTTCTTGTCACTTGGTAGTCTCCGAACTGCCTGAACTAGCCTTCTGAGTCTAGTTCTCGCTTGGGTTGAGGCCATCGACCAAACTGGGTCTGTGGTGTTGGATGCCCTTAAGGAAGGGGGCCTCCAAGTCTCTCGGTCGTGTCCGCATAGCGGCTCGTCACTAGGGACTCCGGCTCTGCAGGTAGAAACTACTGATTGCCCGAGCGGGCTTACTAGTACGGCTGCCTTGATAAAGGGAGCCTCCATATCGACTGGGTCGAGCCGCCCAGCGGCTTCGGGAAAGTTATCCCGCAAGGGCTAAGAGATCTAGCTAGATCGACTCCAGATGCTGCCGCCCTGGAGACCGAAGAAGTTGCTCCCTTGGCTAAGCGGGGAAATATTGCACAGGCCTCCACTGAAGGAGTGCAAATGTCAAATTCAGTTCCCCTTATGGCAGAGGGTCATGTCGCCGTCGTAAGCGCCTCTGTCCCCCTGGGTAGTGTGGAGGATGTCCTGCCCTCCTCTGCATCGGGCTTGGGGGTAGCAGGGGCCTCGAGTTTGTCGGCGGAAAACGGCCCTTTGCAGAGGCAAAAATCCGCATCCCCAGAGGCGATGGAAGCCACGGAGGGTACCCGTGGCAAAAGAAAAATAGCTGTAACGAAGGACGTCGGCCCCGCCGACGCCTCGTTAGCCAACCGGTCGGCAACTATCCTCGCCTCGTCCTACGAAGATAGTCACGACCATGAGGGAGGGTTCACGGAGGTTACCCGCCGCAGGGCAAAGAGGAAGAAGACTTCCTCAAATGCTAACGGGGGAGCCGGTGGAAAGGCCCATAAGAAAGGTCAATCCGGAAATTCCGGCTTAGGAGCGAGGACACGATTGCGCGTATCACCGACAGTGGTATACAGCATCGTGTCTCATAAGGACATCGGCAATGAGCTGAGCAATATCTTTTACAATGACTATGAGCTGGAGGTCCGTCGGGCATTCACCAGAGTGGTGGTCCATTCGGCGGACCACCACAGGGCAGCAACCAAGGCACTGGACGTCGTTGGCGTCCAGAACAATACCCAACTCCTGGAGTCGGTGCAGGGGATGCGCCTTCTCCTTAAGGGAGTTGGACGGAGATACACGCCTGAAGACGTGTCAGCGGACCTGACCGCGAAGGGGTTCGTGGTCAGGAACGTCCGACAAATGACAAATGATGGAGGACGGCAAAAGAGTCCTCATCGGCCGCTTCGTTGTCAACGTGGAGAGGACTTCCAGAGTTCCCCTACCAAATGAAATCAAAAAGGTGTGCCGGTGCTCGATTCAGGTCGAGCACTTCCGCGGCAGCCGCGGACCGCTGACATGTTTCAACTGTCAGCGATTCGGCCACATGTAGAATGCGTGTCGATGCGACACAAGATGCTTGAAGTGTGCGGGTCCGCATAAGAGAGCTGATTACCCCCAGCTACCCGACGAACCGGCCAAATGCGTAAATTGCGAGGGTGACACATCTTCGTTTAAGGAATGCCCCGCATACCTAGAGGCGCTTGAAAGGTATGAGGTGGGCCAGCAGAAGAAGGTGCCGAAATCGGAACCGAAATCTGCACCGGCCCTCATTAAGGCCAAGTCTGCTTCCGCGGCGAAGGCGACCGCCACGCGGTCCTACTCCGCCGCAGTTAAGGGTCCGACTCTCTCTGCCCTCGTCTCTGTGCAAGTTCAGCAGCCCGCTGCTGCACCTGCCCCAGCTCTTGCCCCTTCTTCTTCGGGGTCGCCCTCCGAGGCGCCCCCTTCCGACGATCTCGCTGAACAACGGGAGCAAGCGGCTCCTTCCTCCAAGACCTTCCTAAGGAAGCAAAGCAAGAGGGCCTCCCAAGAATTGGCAATTAGGGAGAAGCAGATGGCCGAATCGATCATGTAAGTGGAGAGTCTGGCCGTTGCAGACGGCCCCGCCACGACCCTGACCCCCATGGCCGAACCTACAAAAGAAGGTGCCGCAAGGGCGGTACTCACCGTACCTACTACGGAAGTTTGGATCCCACCTGAGGGTGCCGCACCAACAAAGACTCGTCTGCCACGTAAAGTCGAGCCAGAGGTAGCTGGGTCCGAGGTGGACCCAGACATCTAGGCCATGGTAGCCATGATTTGCAGGTCGTTGAGGAGATACATCTCCTCAACTTCCAGACGACTGCTCCTGTCGCTGCTGGAGGAGTTGGTGAAGAAGCGCTCCTCGTGATATAATAATGGCGACTAGGGGGTGCTCCATCATAACGCAATGGAACGCACGGGGAGTCAAGGAGAAGACGGAGGAACTCTGTGGGTTCCTGCAAGATAAGAACACCATAGTGGCAGCAGTCAATGAGATCCACCTCCGCCCATCGGACTCCTGGAAGCTACCCGGCTGGTCGATCTACCGAGCCGACAGGCCCGGCCAGCAGACCAGGGGCCAGGGGCGGGGTTGGTCTGCATTATTGATCCATCGATCTGTAAGGCATCGCCCGTGTCGGGAGCGATCATACAGGTTGATGGAGGCCGTGTCTGCCAACGTGCTGACCGACCCCGGGTGTCTTCGGCGTACTATCCGCCGGGGAGGACGTGGGACCCAGTAGAGGTCATGGATCTCGTCGGAGACGGCTGCCTCTAAATTGCCACCGGCGACCTGAATGCCAAGCATGCCAGCTGGCATTCGAGAGTCGCCAATCCGAGGGGCACAAGACTGCTGGACTTGGCATACGAGGGGATCCTTGAGCATGCATTCACTCTGTGATTTGTTCTCGGACCACAATCCGACCCTGCTGCTTCTGGGGAACTCGCCTGTGCGATTCCCACCATCGCAGCGTCTGGACCTCGCGAGGGCCGACTGGCAGTACTTCCGTGAATTCATCGCGGAAAGGCTGCCGGTCGTGCCGACTCAGCCTGAGACGAGGGATGGAGCAGACCGGATGGTCGACCTCATCAACTCCACCGTCCAGCATGCCATGGACGCTGTGGTGCTTAAGGTGGTTAACGCCAAGGCCGTCCGCATCGCCCTGCCTCAAGTGGTCCGGGAGACCATCACCCAGCGAAACAGCGTCCGACGGCGGTGGCAGCGCCATCGGACGCTGAATCTTAGGATCCAGCTGGATGGTTTGACCAGGACCGTCAGGCGCATGTTGCAAGACGTGCGCTCTGACGTGTGGGAGAATCATCTCCGCTCTCTCAGCCTGGAGGACCATTCGGTCTGAAAGACCTGTTCGAGGCTATGCGGACCTCAGCGGCGCGATCCCCTTATTGTCAAGGGGGACTGCGTAGCGAGTTCCTCAGAGGAGAAGGCCGGATTGATGGCAGAGTACCTTGAGGGGGTGTTCTGTCCCAATCCAGCCACTGCAGAGCCTGATGCGGTGGAAGAGAACATCGCAGCGGTGCTGAGATCGCTGGATCGGGATCCCATGCCGGAGGCGGAGCTTCCTCGATTCACAAGCGGCGAGGTCCTGGCACTAGTTCGCCGTCTCGGGTTGAGGAGGGCTCCGGGGGACGACGGTATCCCCAACGTCGTCCTGAGGCAGGTCCCCGTCGCAGCGATAGAATTCCTGACCGCCGTCTACAACGGCTGCGTCAGGATTCCGTACTTCCCCTCTGCCTGGAAAAGGGCAAAGATCGTGTGCATCCCGAAGAGTCCGGGGACGGAGGTTGGACCCGGAGACATCCGGCCAATCTCGCTCCTGGCTGGCTTCGGGAAGATCTTTGAGCGTCCGCTCCGGAAGCCACTGGACGTCATCCTCCGGGAGAAGAATATTCTCCCGAACGAACAGTTCGGCTTCCGCGAGGGGCACTCCACCACCCAACAGCTGGGTATAGTGACCGACTTCGTCACCGACACCTTCAACAGGAAGCAGGCGATCGCGGGGGCATTCTTTGATATATCGAAGGCCTTCGACCGCGTGTGGCACTGTGCGCTCCTGTTGAAGATGGTTCGACTCCAGATGCCAGTCTGGTTCGTACGATTAGTGCAGTCGTACCTACAGGGCAAGACCTTCCGGGTGCTCTGGCTTCAGGTCGGATCGGGAGTTGAGAATCTGCAGTGCGCCGTCGACGATCTGACCACCTGGTATCGTCGATGGCGCATTGCTGTCAACCCTTCCAAGACAGGAGCGGTCATCTTCCACCCTGGAAGGGGAGCGCCGCCTGGAGTCGGTGATGGAAGAGGTAATCGCCTGGAGCCAAGATGTTACCTACCTTGGCGTTGTGTTTGACTGGAGGCTTCTTTGGAAGTCTCAGGTAGAAAACGTCCGCCGCAAGGCACTCGGGGCTCTGATGAGATTTCGTCCCATCCTCAGCTCGCGTACCTTGTCGGTCGACACACGGAGACGCCTATACCGGAGCTGCGTATGGCCTGTCCTGACCTACGCAGCTCCGGTTTGGTCCGGAGTGCCCAAGACCTCGCTTTACAGGATCCAGGTCGTGCAGAACATCGCACTCTGGCTGATACTCGGTCGTACCCGATACGAAAGTTTCAGCCTGTTGCACGAAGACGGGAGCGTGGAATCACTGGACGTCCTCTTGCCGAGGGAATTCTACGCGAAGGCGGCAGCCTCCCAGCACCGAGAGGTGAATGCGCTAGGTGAGATCCGTTCTAGGTGGTGGGACCGCTATAAGCGACCCATCGCCAGCCTGGTCTCGCAGGAATCCCTCCCTCCCAACAAGTGGCCTCGCTTGGAGTGAGGAAAATTTAAGTTGCCCTCATATAGTGGCCAATCGCTAAAAGAGCTTGTTTATACCGATAAGATCAGCATTGAAAGCCAAGCTGGTAATGGTATCTGCCAGTACAAACACATGTACTGGATCATATTCAGAAACGCCAGAAGACTTAAATTTCCAACTAACGAGTATTTCGAAGATGAAACAGTAGGGAAGACACAATGAAAAATTAAGAGAAAATACATACGTGATATAGACGTTCTTAAGAATAGTAAAATAGATAATCGTTCCTATTAATGGAAATGTTAACTGTACGTATGTGATCGAACTAAATAAAAGGTACTTAGTTTATATCCGTTCCTACGAAAAACAATAATAGTTTATTTATAGTTGTCACTGGAATAAAAGTTCTGGAATGATACATTACATTGTTACAGTAATAAAAGAGACTTAGGTAAACATAAAGTAGACAAGGTATATAAACAATAACGTCCCGATCTCTGATTAGCAGGCAAGTCAACCAATTAAAACCTGCTAAAATATTCGCCGACGTTTACGATAGTATAATGTAAGATAGTTTACTATAATTGCTTTGGAATTAGAAAATTATTTTTCTTTATATGGTGGTAGCCCTGCTTTTTAGATCCGCTCTAAACGTGTTCATTTCCTTTTGCCATTCTACAAACGAATTTACTTTTTGAAATCGGTTCAGTCAATACCTTCGAAATTCATAGTTACAGAAAAATTCTAACCTTATAATGTGGTAGCCGTGTTTAGACGACCGGGTTGAAATATAATATTTTGGTTATTTATGTATATGAAGATTATATATACTATATTTGGTTAAAAATTTGCTCTCTGTTCTCTGGAAATACGTGTAAATGAAATATATTTTACCTATTGTGGTAGCCCTGCTCTTAAGCACCGCTTTAAACATTTTGATTTCATTATGGTGTTTTGTAAAAATCTTATATATAAAATTTAGATAACATCCGTTCAGCCAATTCCTCCCAAATCCATAATTATTGAAAGAGTATAATTTGTAATTGTGGAACTCGTTTAGTTGATCCGGTCCAAATATGCTATAATAAAAAAATTAAAAGAAATCCGAGAAATGGGGCGATGAGAGCAGTTATGCACAGAACCTTCAACGCCAATGATTTCATTGTTTGGTAAAAGTAAATGAACAACTTTATTAACCGTTTTCATGGGAGGCATATGGTAGTTTCAAATAGGTCGAGGAATGCCGATAATGTATGCAAGTAAATTCACAGAAATTATTAAATATCGTTGTCATGGTAGTTAGACATTATTATTATCAAAAGCTGAAAAAACCTTTTTTCGAGGTTAAATAGTTAAATTTCCGTTAATTCTGCATGGATTCAAATTTACTCTTCAAAAATAAGAAACACCATTATTTTATATCATTAATAATGTCATACTACTTTGTGGAATTTACGCATCGAGATGAAAAAAAACTTGGTCACTTCCACAGTTTATTGAACACGACCGCTTAAATCCAATCGCTTCTGGTGTAACCCTTTCATTCTCCCTACTCCTTTTTCCCTATGATGCTATGATCGTAGCGAAACCGGTTGTGTTCAATAAACTGTGGAAGAGTTTTTTCTTTTCATCTCACCATTCTTTTATATTTTGGTTCTTTATTTACATGAAGATTATATATACCATATCTGGTAAAAAATTTACTCTCTGTTTTCTAGAAATACGTGTAAATGAAATATTATTTTACCTTTAATTGTGGTAGCCCTGCTCTTAAGCTCCCCTTTAAACATCTTGATTTCATTATGGTATTTTGTATAAATCTTATATATATAATTTAGATAACATCCGTTCAGACAATTCGTCCCAAATCCATAATTACTGAAAGAGTTTAATTAATGAATATTATGCTTTTTACTGTGGTAGCCCTGCTCTTAAGCTCCCTTTTAAACATCTTGATTTCATTATGGTATTTTGTAAAAATCTTATATATATATATAATTTATATGACATCCATTCGGCCAATTCCTCCCAAATCCATAATTACTGAAAGAGTTTAATTAATAAATATTACTTTGCTTTTTACTGTGGTAACCGTGCTCTTTAGCTCCGCTTTAAACATTGTGATTTCATTATGGTATTTTGTACAAATCTAAAATACAAAATCTCGTTGAAATCTGCTCAGCCAATTCCTTTGAAATCCATAATTATTGAAAGAGGTTAATTTGTAATTGTGGCACGTCTGCTTGACCTGTGCGGTCCAAATATAATGCTTTTGTCTATATGTGTACATTAAAAATATAAAATTTAGCTAAAATTGATGTGGATAATTCAAAATAAATAATTGTAAAAAGAAATTTTAGCATTACATGTATTGTGGCAGCCCTGAATTATATATCTTTGCTGAACATCTTATTCTTTTATGTTGCACACTTTCTTCTTACAAAATTTTGTTGAAATTGGTTGCCTTCAAAATTTATAATTATCCAAAAATTTATTTTATACTCGTGACACTCCTGCAGAGCCGATCTGGTCGAAATATGTAATTTTGGCAATGTGTGTACGTAATAATCCTGTTGCAAATTTGGTAGAAATCGGTTAAGCCTATTTTTTCATGATATATGCGTACGGATGGACGGACGGACATCACTATGATAATACTTATTTTAAACGATGACAAAAACACCAAAAAGCATAAAATTTTCAAATTAATATGATTTAAACGTAGAACTTGAGCCATTTTTATCGCAGAGGAAGTGATACGATTAAAATAAGAAATGTTATTTATTATTCACTAAGCGGTACAGATCCGAATATCGCAGGTTAATTATTTCTAATATTAATTTGCGATAGAGTAAAAGCTTTTAAGTTGAAAAATCGATTTTCACCGTTTTTTTTTATGGGAAATGGTGCCCCCTGCACTTCCCCTCAAAAATAAAAATTCCGGTTCCGAGATGCACATCCTCATGGTCCCATTTGTATGTAAACTGAGTTTAAAGTCTCCAAGTTTCTTGGTTTTCGATATATGCTGTCCACACACGCGCACTTTGACTTTTATTAATAGAGAGTACCCGATTCGCCCGTCAAGTATGACGGGAGTAAATATAAAATAATACAATATCTCGGCTCAAAATCGATTATAATTACTGTATTTTTCCATGAAATCAATTTTTTCTTTTTCCTTCAATTAGGTACCTAATTTTAAGGGTTGAGACCAAACTGTCTCATTTTACATTATTCTCTCGTAATACTAAAAGTACTAAAAAATAGTTAAACGATACGATACCCTTGGTGACACTGCTGCTGCCAACCACAAATCAAATACCATACACTGGATAAATGTCACGAAATGTACTAACAATTATATTGCAGTGACATAATACAAAGCACAAATATAGTGCAATACTTAGTAGAAATGTCCACTTGAGGAATCACCAATGATACGGAACGAGAGACTCGCAGATAATCTTTCCGCAGGTGAGTTCGCCTCAGCTGTCTTCGACTCTGCCACTCCTCTCTCCTTCTCTCCCTCTCTCTCTCTCACTGCCTCTGCTCGTGGCGACGTTGTCGGGTCGGAACTAATTCAGTTCGCGGTGAAGTGCCGGTAGATTGCGCTGCACTCGCGAACGCTAATTGGTTCTACCCTCGATCTACTAGTGTCCTCTTCCGGGCTAATGTCTGTTGCTATAAAAGACGGCATTCCCACGAAAAAGGGTGCGTCGCAGGCAGGGGTCGGCATTTGAAAAACTGATGGGGAACTCGATAAACTGTCAAAAGTAGGAAAATGCTGCAAGGTACCTACTTCGAATCTAATCTCCTACATATATTATGTAAACAAACTTTAAACATCAATAACAATAATTAACACCGTAGATATTATTTTTAATAGCGTAATTGCCCGTCATATATGCCCGGTATGCGTGAATTAAATGTTTAATTAAAATTGAAATAATAATTACTGAAACCAACTTTTATATGCACTAAAAAGTAAGCAATAAATATAAAGTTCACATAATTGTGTGTTCCAGGGAGGTAAAATAGTTTTGGGAGAATATAAATAGTTTTACAAAGAAATACATATAGGTTATACAATTTTTATGCACCACAAATTATTTTTAATCTTTGTAATATTTAATTTTGTCTCTCTCTTCCTCTGTCTCTCTACTTATCTCTATCTTGTATTAAAGCATTCAATGCACGCACTCCTTACGCATCCTCCTATATAAACCAAATAACATCACACTAAGAATTATTATTAATAAAAATTTCTTCTCCTCCCCTTTAGTTGGTGCATCAATGAACATATAACGTACTTTTAATGACAAAATACTGCAAAACGATATATCAGAATTTATTCCAGGGAAATATTCAATTTTTATTTGAGTGATTTATTTTCTAATCAGTTCTAATCAACCAAACAATCGAAAATTATTTAAAACATACCTTACTTGATTTCAGTAGTTTTAATACTTACGTTTATGTTCTTTTCTTCGCTGTAGATAATATATCTGCCATGCACGCGTCAGGAATATAATGTATTTTGTAATTATGGCAGATACAATTTACTACAGTAACCAATAAGACTATTGCAAAAGCGCCGTATTGTGCGAGATAATTTCCGATGTCGAGCGAATTTTTTATAACCTTTCAACCATTTGAGTGACTGAATGAGAATTATTATTAGTTCAAATAATGTGTTAAATAGCAATTTCAATTTCAATTTCAATAGGTTTTTATTTTCTGATAAGCCAAAATACAATACATTACAATAAAATACAATTTACACTCATCTACATAGTATATGGCCTGATCAGAAAATACCCTGTTTAGGCAAAAGGCCTCTTCAGGGCTGATACAGGTATTTATAGTTCTTTTGTTTAAGTATAACCAGTGGTATCTAGATTTCTCCGGGGGTGGCTTTTTGCCTGGCATTCGCCCGAGACGGAAGGGAAACCCGGCAAAACCTTCCGTAGACAGCCTAGTTGGTCTCTAACACGTATTCACTTAATCACGTATCACTTTTGAAAAGCACCAGATTATCACTTTCACCTATATATAAATAATATAAATAAATATAAATATATATAAATTATATAACAGAAGGCATTTGTAATGCATAACAACAGAAAAATGATAGAATATATAATAGATAACAGGGTAAAATTAGATTTGATTTTATATAAATAGCATTTGAAATGCGTAAAAATAGATTATAGAATTTATTATAACATGAGTAAATAGATATATATTTGGATTCGGTTGGGCTAGCTCTGTCTTCTTTTTCTTTCTCTCTCTCTCTTTGGCGGCAGCAGCGGCCATCCGTCCTGAGGGCACAGGTGGGGAGGGATAGGAACCTTGGTGCGGGCGTTAGGGATAGGGGCGTCTGGGTAATAGAGCGATAGCGTCGCCTCTATTACCCTGCCGGGAGAGGGGCGCTTGCATTTGGGGTGTGTTGGAAGGATAGTGGGTAGGGGAGCGAGGATTTTTTGGAAGAGGTGGGGGACATGTGCCCTCATCCTTTCGGCCGCTCTGCTGCGGAGTCTTGCCAAGCGATGCAGGACCGGTTCTATTCCGGCCCGCTCGTACACGTCGGCTTTCGGTGTGCGGACGGGGGCCCTCATAGTGTTGCGGAGGATAGTTCTCTCGATGGCTGCCAGCCTCGAGATATTTCCTTTGGTGAGTGGCGTGATGGCGAGGGCGCCATATTCTATGACGGGTCTAATAAAGGCTTTATATAGATGTATGGCCGTCTCCTTGGGGACGCCTTTTCCTCCCGCTCGAACGGCTCTGATGAGGTTGCTGCGCCTGGTGACGGTGGATATGACTTTTCTCAGATGGGGGGCGAACGTCAGGTGGTGATCGAGGGTAACACCTAGGTATTTCCCCTCTTTCTGCAGGCCGACACTTTTCCCCCAAAGGGTGACTGAGATCGGTTGCTGCTGAGCCCCCTTGTGAGTGAAGGTCATTAGGATGGATTTATCTGGGTTCGGCCGCAGGCGCCACTTCCGCATCCACTCCTCGAGCCGCCGGAGGTCCTTTTGGAGATATCGCGCCGCGGTGTCTGGCTTGCGTGCCGTGGCCCACAGCGCAGTGTCGTCAGCGTACTGCGCGAGGGTCACCTGTGGAAGAGCGGGAGCAGGCATATCAGAGCAATAGAGAATAAAAAGTAGCGGCGATAATATTGTTCCTTGAGGTACGCCGGATTGGATAGGGAAGGGATCAGACAGGGTGCTACCTACTCTGACTCTGGCATGTCGGTCGGAGATAAAGGAATATAGGAAGCGGGACAGATTGGGTGGGATGTCGGGAATTTGGGAAATTTTTAGGGATAGTCCGTCATGCCAGAGTTTGTCGAAAGCCCTTTCGATGTCCATGAAGATTGCGGCCGTGCAGCGTTTTCGGTTGATTTCTTCCGCCGCCGTGTTGGTCAGCAGCGTTAGCGGGTCTGTTGTTGCCCTGTGCGCTCTGAATCCATATTGATGTTCTGGGAGGATGCCGCCTGCTTCTAGGATGGTCGTGAGTTTTTTCACGACCACTTTTTCCAGCAACTTTCCAAGGACGCTCGTTAGGCTGATAGGGCGATAATTTTTGGCGTCTTTAGCGTCTTTCCCTGGTTTCGGGAACATGATGGTGTGCGCATTCCTCCATCTTTTCGGATAGTAACCTATGGAGAAGCAGGAGTTATAGATTGTTAGGAGGGATTTTTTGAGAGTGGGGGAATACCTTACATGCGTTTGTTGCACGTTATCTGGTCCCGGGGCAGAGTTCTTCGTCTTGGCTATGGCTTCCTTCAGGTCTTCTTCGGTGATTCCTTCTTCGGTTTCCTCAGTAATATCTGTGGGGAGTAAGTTAGGTAAAAGATTCTGCACTACCTCTGTGGATTCCCTATGGAACTTCTCGTCGAACAGCGGGTCGTCGGTCGGCGTGTGTATCTCCTTCAGCACGCGTCGGAATTCCTTGGCTTTCTCTTCCTCCGTGCATAGGCTTTTCCCGTCGTGTTCTAGGTGGGAATTTTCCTGTCGTTTCGCTCCCGAGAGGCATTTGAATCGGTCCCAGAATCTTTTTCCGTCCCTGTAATCTAGAGACGCGCAACTTTTTTTCCATAACTCATCCTTGTAATCCAATACCTTTCTTTTTATGATGGCCTGGTTCCTATTCCAAACAGTTTTTAGTGCTGGGTCCTTTGTTTTGTTGAATTCCCGGTAAATTCTCCTGTTTTCTTTTATGAGGGCGACGACGTGCCTGGGCAGAGGTGGTTTCTTCATGTCGATCTTTTTCTTCGGAATACTTTCGTCGGCAGCCTGTTGAACAATGTTGGTTAGAATATCTATCGCATTGTCTACCTCTGTGGTGGTCTTGAGGCTCTCTGCGGGGGGTAATCCTTCTGCAATCAATTCTTCGAACCTTCCCCAGTCTGCTTTTGCCCAATCCGTTTTAGTTACTGTTCGTCTCGGACGTTTGGCGGCTCCTCCGGTGGTGATGGGGAAGGTGAGTGGCAGGTGGTCCGATGTTATGGTATCCTCTACCGTGACGTCCCCGACGAGTTTGGCGGTGATGCTTCTGGTGAGGACATGGTCTGGAAAAGAGACACCGATGGGGCTGAAGAACGTAGGATGTGGGATGTCGAGCCTTACCAGGTCTGTGCTTAGGAGGAATTGTTCCATCTGCCTCCCGCTTGCGTTGGTTCGGGTGTCTCTGAAGCTAGTGGATCGGGCGTTGAAGTCTCCTATGAGAATGAAATCGGTGTTGAGATTTAGTAGGTATTGTATTAAATACGCTGGGAAGACTTCATTTGGTGGAATATAACAGCAAGCTATTAATATGGGTTTGGGCAGAAGGAGCGTGGCGGCAACCACGTCGGAATTCTTTAAGCAGTCCGGCAGGGGGTGCCTAGTGGCGGGTATCCCCTGCCGGATGATTAGTGCTACTCCTCTTTTATGGGTGCTGGTGTCTTTCCGGATGATGGTGTATCCGGGGATGTGGTATGCCGTGTTTGGGACGAGGCATGTCTCCGCTATGCCTAGGCAGAGCAGTGATCTTCTGTCCAGCAGGTCCTCGAGTAGTGGTTTCTTCTGCCTCATCCCGCCTCGCACATTGACGAATCCCACTCTTTGTTCAGCCATTATCGCCTGGGGGGTCCGGACCTTTGGTGATTACTGGAGTTTCTAAAAAAGGGAAGCGTAGGTTATTGTTGGATGGAGCATATTCCTGTTATAATTCAGGTGTACTCCCTGTCCGAAGACGCTTGTGGCCGCTTGGTCAAGCAGCCGTCCCATCGTCGTCCTCTCTGCCGGGTGCGCGTTCGTCACGATGATGGCGACGAACCGGATGAGGTCCTTCACGCTCACGCACTCCGCTGGGTCCTTCGTCCTGTCTGCGTCTTCCTCCTCTGGAGCGATGGTCAGCGGCACGGTGGTCTGGAGGGAGGTCGGCTCCTTGGGCCTGTTGGGGCAAGACCAATCACCGGCGTGGTGTTCTCCCCCGCAGTTGGCGCACCGGAGCTTCTCAGCGTCGCACTGACCTACACGGTGGGGTTTCCCACACCTGGAGCATTTCGCGTCGGCTCGGCATTCCCTCGTGGCGTGCTGGAAGCTTTGGCATCTTCCGCACTGGGTTGGTTGCGCTGGGGGGGGTCTGGAGGGCTCGCAGGTGTGGGGTCGGCCGAAGATCCTGAGTCCGCCCTGCAATAGAGTCTTAATCGCCTCTTGCGAGGACGACACTACTTTGATTAGGTTAGTGGGCCTACCTGTAGCTCTGGCCTGGATTCTCCAGAGCTTACTGTAGTTTATTCCTGCCCTTCGCAGTGCCTCCTCTACGTCCTCCAGGTCCGTCTCCTGGTCGACCCCGCGGATGACGACCGTAAAGTTGGTCGCGTTAAATAGCATGGAGCCTTGGTATATATATGCCGCATAATAGAATATATTTCTCATCCAACTATAGGAATACTAATAAAGGTGGATTCCCTATTCAATGCCGTAGGATGGACCATCCACAGACGCAGATCTTTGAAAGAGTGATAAACGAGGGAAAACTATTATTAACGTTTTATTGTATGTTGGAATTAACTTCAATAAATTGCTACACACATTTTAACTTCTATACCGTCATGTGAGTACATTTACAGTTAACTCTGCAAATAAGATTTGATGTACTTGTTGATCTTTATTTTGAGGATTTAATATTTTAAACTGCTAAGAAAACTTTCTGGCTAGATAAAAATGGTTCTTCGTCCAATACACTTTTTATTTGTGCACCTTCAAATTTGAATTGTCCTGTGTGTAATGAAAATTTAATAATTCTGAAAAAAGCTTTTTTAATTTATAACAATTATGTATTTTCCAAACCAAAACGATTGCGATATACCTTGCGAATTCTTACAAACACAGGCTAATTAACCGCTGGTTGACGCACTTGGTAGGAAATTGCAAGAAATGCGGCATTTATTCAGTATAACAATTAAAAGTTATCATTGAAAATTTCAGAAAATGAATGAGAGAATAAACCATCCACATCTTGAAAATTTAATTATCTTTTATTACGTATATTTTCGTATAAACAGATTGAAAAAAAAACAATTTGCATACTGCAAGCGCTTAAAAAAATAAACACACCAAAATTTTAACTTGTAAATATGCCATCGCAACATCCAAGGCAACAGTACTTGATCCATGTGAGACACATAAAGAAAATAAATAATATAATAAATTGCAAGAGTTCTCGAAGAATTTTTATAATTTTCCGCTAAATTAAGGCAACTATCCGTAATTTTTAAATTCTCTGTCAATTGGCTAGGGTCGAAATCTTCGTATTTCATATTTCGTGATTCAGATCTCGCTGAATAATCATGATTAAGATATTAGCCTACATGTTACACTAAAATATATGGAAAAATTAAGATATTTTGTTTTAGGATTATTATCATCCGTGTATTTAGCGCGAATTTAGATTTAAAAGATCTCGAAATAGGCATGATGCCGTTATTTTTTAAAATAAAAAGTGTTTCTCGAGAAACTACGAAATACAACATTAAAATACTTTTAACATTATGCTACATTTCGTGTGTTAGTAAGATTACGTCATCATAAGATTACGCCGTAAGTTAAAATAAATGGCACTATAATATAGTCCTATGATTATCATTAAAAGCACTAAATCATTGCAATTATTATAATACAGAGATTATCAATCTCCATATTTAAAAGTAATAACGTGTTTTTTATTTATTTTGGTATATGTACAGTTTGTCTCAGAAATATCCGGCCGAATTTGACCGTAAATAACTCGGACACTATTGAACGCAAAGAAAAAAATGATGCAATTTTTGAAAGCTGGTTTAGTATCTTTTCATTTCACTTTTCAAAATGACCGCCAGCGCCATGGCAGAATTTCACACAGCGCTGGAAAACTAAGTTGCACACGGACTGCAGCATTTCAATCAGGATAGACGCACATACGTTTTCAAATTCCAGTTTTAGCTAGAAAATTGTCTTGGCCTTTCGCGCGTAAACTTTGTCTTCTACATAGCCCCACAAAAGAAGTCTGTAGGAGTTAATTGTGGGAGCGAGGGGAAATTCAACTTGACCCTTACCTTGCAACTGGGCATCAAGTGAAGCTCGCATTTCAGAGGCATAATGAGGCGGGGCGCCGTCTTGCTGAAAGAAAACCTCTTCATTTCCGTACTTCTCATAAATTTCTGGAATAATTGATTTCTCGTACAGATCCAGATACTTTTCCTCATTGGCTGTTTCATCGAAAGAATAGACCCAGAATACTTCGGAAGAAAAGGCCTCAACACGCGGTGACACCATGCAAATTGACAGGCTTCTCCTGAGCCCAGTACACGCAGTTACGACGATTCACTGTTCCATTCAATTTGAAGGATGCTTCGTCGGACAACACAATCTTCTGCAGAGACTCTACATATTCCTCCACTTGACTTGTGACCCACTCACACAACTGCATGCGGCGATCTGGGTCATCGTCGGACATTGCATGTAGAAGAGTGGGTATGTAGGACATGAATTTTGCTCTTTTGAGGATGCGGTGCACTGACGATTTGCTAATGTTTTCCGCTTTAGCTGCACAAAGATTTAAGGATTTTCTTGGTAAAGACTGAACTCGTTTTAAGATCTCTGCTGAATTTACATTTGCAGTAGCAATGTGAGGTCATTTAGGTGGCTTTTACGGTGTCACAGTTCCGTGAATCTCGAAAGTTTTGATGATTTGCTGAACAGTTGATTCGCCAGTGGTGGCCTGTTCTAAATCATCTCAAAATTTCGCCGGACTTGTTTCACATTGTCACATTTCTAATCCTCTTTCAAGATCGTTTTTCTTTCTTTAAATGTTAAAATGTCGTCCAACTAAGCTGTCTAAGACACAATATGTCTTGATCCGAAGTCAGGCCAAAGAGAGAAATGCAAATATTTTTCCTCTTACAACAGGATACAAGCGGCGAACAAAAGGTTCTGCCCAGAAAAAATATCGGTGAGTGTGACTGAAACTTATGCAGAAGTTAAACACCAGGCATTATTCAACCACAGCGCAGAGCGACTGGTTACATTGCAGAATCTCGTTTTATGTACTTCAACCATCTGTGACCAGAATTAACATAATTTTATTCTGTTTTCGAAGTGGGAATTTGATGGTATCAATAGGCAATATTTACAAACAGAAATTTTCGATTGCTCTTTTTAGTGACAGCGACCTGTCTGTGACTTTACTCGTTCCTTTGCTGTTGTATTATGAAGATCCGAATACATGCGAAAAATCCTTGGTGGTCTTCTACTTGGTTTTGCCGTCCTATTTGCTTTCAATGCAAGAAAAAGTCAGCTACTCTCATAGAAGGAGAGAAGAACTATATGGAGGAGCATATAAACTCCCTAGTACCCTCAACTGCCTCAACTAGTGCCGAGAAAAAATAATGATATGTCACAAATTGTTTCATAATGGTATATGGAAAAGTGCGCAGTACAGTTACAGGAAAATCGGGACGAAAATGTTACATATATGGTGGAGTTTCACTTTTGGACTGTCCAATTTTCATGCATAAATATGACTTTTCGAATGTCTCCTCCATGTAACCAATCGTCTCGACTTCAAGAAATGGCAGGTTCGAGTATAGATGGAAAAGGGCAGTTTTTCAGAAAAGAAGAATGTCATCCAGGTAAAATTCCGGACGGAAATTGGATCAATGGTGGATATTCCGAAACCAGGAGGAAGTGGGACGACAAATAAGGGAAACACAGCACATCGTTTCTTTCAGAACCCGTCATCGACTTCATTAATTACTGTAATTATGAGAGTGTATTTGTTCGTTTCTCCGTCATTCTACAAACTCTCTCCAGTGAATACGAAATTAATGCAGACGCTTTTGAAAAATACGCACTTGAAACAGCAAAACTTTTTGTGTCGCTTTACCCCTGGTATTACATGCCGGCGTAAATCCACAAAATATTAATACATGGCTCAAGAATTATATCAGCAGCGGATCTTCCCATTGGTAATCCATCCGAGGAGGCTCAGGAAGATCGCCATAAGGATTTGAAAAGCAACAGAGGGCATTACGCAAGGAAGTGATCTCGGTAAATCGTTATTCCCTTTTAACATTTTAATTCTCAACAAAAGGACATTAAATTCATTATTAAGCTTAGGAATTTTAAATTGGATTCTGTTTTTAAGAGCCAAGACATTCTAATAATCATTTTCCTCTGTTTGTCATTGCACTTCCCAGACTATCCACTACTTCAACGGCTGCTCGTATAATCTGATCCGATTATTTCTTCCCTTAGATGAGATGCGTACCAGTTAAGAATAGGAGAACTATATTCCCTGACGTACTATAGCTTCTATGTTCCTCGGAAATGAATACGGCACAACCTTAACGCCCGTCTTCAGAAACCGAGGATGATATGAGTAGTAAAAAGTGAAAAATATTAAAATTAGTTTTTTATTCCAAATATTTTTTTTTTCAAAAAATAATTATTTTATTAGTCATCCATACTAATATTATATTATTTTAGTGGTATAGTGTTTATTTAGAACATTTCAAAAGTATTTTGAGTTTTTGCAAGCTTTTTCCGATTTTAGCCCCCTGTGCAGCGGCGACACTATTCGTATGATGGAATGATGGAGAGAGAAAGAGAGAGACTGGAGTCTGGGTCTGCGCATGCGTCTACTGAGAGAGTAGGGGTAGGGGGTAGGGAACCTGCATGCTTCACAGAATCATATTAGTTCGTGTTCTTATGGATGGGGTAATTGACCGCTTTGCTTCAAGTGTTAATTCGCGCATACAGCCATATTATATGTCATTTATTGGTGTTCAGTTACTTCGTTTGCTGTTACTGCATAAAATAATGTAAGTTTCTTGCGGAGTGTGAAATTTAGTAGTGGTTTTGTTTTATTATTATCGACGCATTTATAGAGATGTAGGAAAGCTTCACTCCGGCAGATTCCACCATGCATTCAGGGGCTCCCGCTGATGTTGTTGCTACTTGTGGGACTGCGGTGAGTGAGATTCTTCGACAGGGATGCAACTGTTCCATTGAAAAGGTACTCAATAAATCGTTCAGTGCACTTTCATGTACTTAAATGTGAACTAACTTCTCATTATACGAGATTTTGCTTACGAGCAACTTTTTCGGAATGGATTGAGCACGTATAGCGAGGGATGGATGTATTTGGTCCTGCGATGGATACCTATTTTTTATCCCTGACTTATATATGAACTTCACCAACTTTTCTGGGCACGAGCCGCTACTGATATGAATAGTTCGAAGAAAGTATCTTATCTTTTTTGAGGAGCAAATGATGATGAGCACGAACATTGAGCGATGCCACAGCATTGCAAGGAAAAATGACCATGGAACTCACTAGAAGAAATAAAGGAAAAGTGGAAAAGAGGCATATGCCAAAAAAAAAATTTGTACAGGAAAAGAATGTTTACAGAAATGCTTTTACTGTAGAAAATAAATATATATTCATTATAATTTCAATGGTTATCCCAATTTGATACTAAAATACTATGTGCAAATTTTGACTGGAATTTAATGGTTTTGCATATGAAAAAAATATCGGAACATACATTACTCATTCGCTGCTGAGGTATTGAACTTGCCTTCTTTTATTGATATTAAAAAAGGAATTATTCCGAAATTTGTTACAAAAATTAAAGCATACAGAAAATATGACTTAATTTCCGCATAAATTTTGTGAAACTATGCGATATTATTGGCAATATTTTATGCACCAAACAGACGACACCAAATCAATGGTCATGATATATTGAAATTGCTGTTATCTGTTGTTTTTACACAAAATGGTATAGGTCAAGAGAAAATAGTCACCTCATACATTAAAGCCTATTAACATACAATTCTTTGCCTATGTTTTCAAATTGTTGTCACTTTACTTTTATCACTTTTTAAGGCTTGATAAAATGGAGAATAGACCGGTGTATAAACTGCATTAGACTTTGAACATCACGAAACTTTGCTGTGCTTATCAATCGTTCATTGGTGTACGTGAGAGGCCAAACAAAGTTTATAAACTTACAAGGGATTAGTATTATGGATACTTACAATCACTGGTTCCTCTATTGGATTATTGGAATATTTAATATAAACAAAATGCTCACCATTCACTATTCGTAGAACCATAGGTTTTCTAAGATTAGAAGCCCTTTTATCAAAAGTCTTATTTCGCTTCACAGTGTTGTCCATTATTGGTGCTAATGAGAAGCAAATCATCCATCGTCATTTCAGTTACGTTAAATGGATAGTTTTGCCTGATTTGGCGTATCTTACCGTCATGGTTGTTCTACCTATATACGTTGGTGCATCAATTATTTCTAGAACCTCGTCTTTTACACATTCCGATCTATATTTCTCCAGAAGCCGCAACCTTGAGTTAAATCAACGATCCTCCAATGGTACCCAGTTCAAATCCCTCAATAATGAGGTGACGCTTTCTTTATGTTCGTACTTTCGTTTTACGAATCTGGCTGATTTGTGATGCACTCTTTCTAATTAAATTATATATGCCTTCTCGTACGTAATCCATATGCATTAGGCGTATTCCAGTTGTGATATAACCAGTGATAAATAACATGTTTCACGTACTTTTAGGTAGTGCTCCGTCCTATTCTACCTATGAAAGCCAGTTTCTTGTTGCCAACGCCTATAACTCGACGAATGTGCATTCCTCACGAAAGATCTCGACAAATGGTTTCTCCTAAATATTTTACATACTAGGCTGCTTTAATACTTATTCCATCTATATTATACTCAAAACCTACTTCTGTGATACTTTTCCAGTACGTAACTGCGGAATTTTGTGTAATTAATTTCAATTTGCCATTCATTGCACCACGTTGAATTGTCTCTTAAGTGTTCACGCAGCGATTGATGGTCTTCCTGATTTTTTATTTCTTTATATAGATCGGCATCATCGGTAAAAAGTCTATTTTTACTACAAACTACCGAGCAGATATCATTCACATAGATTATGAAAAGTAGAGAGCACAATACACTTCCCTGAGGAACACCCAACGCAACTTTAACGGGGGACGAGTATTTCCCATCGATGGAAACACCGTTTTCTATTCGAGAGGAAGTCTCTCATCCGACTGACAATTTTTGTGTTGATCCCATATTGTCCTAACTTTGCAATTAATTTCTTATGAGAGACTTTATCAAACGCCTTTCTGAAGTCATCAAACTGAATATTTTTCTCTCCGCATCGCAACAATTCATCGACGAACACGCCGAGCTGCCTTTCGCATGATCTACCTCTCCGAAATTCGTGCTGGCATCCGCTAAGCAATGAGTAACTATCTAAATAGTGCTATACAAAACTAATGATTATGTGCTCAAGTATCTTGTGCGTTAATGAAGTTAGAGAAATTGGCCTATAATTTTTGGGGTTCTCTTTGTCGCCGCCCTTATGGATGGGCGTAACGTGTGCCACATTCCAATCTTTAGGAACGATCTTTTCCGTTATGTATTTCTGGAATATAATTTTCAAATACGGCGCGATTTCTTAAGCTAACTCTTTCAATACTCGCGCGGGTATTTTTTCCGTCCCAGGAGATTTATTTGGTTTAACTGAATGAAGTTCGAACACAATACTATTTTAGAAAATATCAAATCTTCCAACGAGTCGCCCTGATGCATAGGAATAGAGGATTCACATTCATCGTCATTAGGAGTAAAAGATTTCTGAATGTGTTGATTTTATGTGTTAGCTTTCTCCGCTATATCATAAACTACATTTCCCGTTACCGATCTCAGTGACGCAATATTAGAGCCTCTACATTGGACTTTTCTGATGTAAGATGCTTTCGGGTTCGCTTTTAAGTTATCCTGTAAAATCATCTTTTTGTAACTGTAAAGCGTATTACATATTTACACTTTGGCTATGGAGCGCGCCTCCTTGTATTGCTGCCTTAACGTTGCCATCAGTTCGATCGTAGCTGTGAGGATGTTATCTACGCGAGATTGGAGTTTTCTTTGCCGTCGGAGAGCGTTCATAAATTCCTGGTTTTACCATATAGGTTCCGCATTTTCACGCTTCAGTTTGCTTGGAATAAATTTATCTGTGCATTCTAACATCCTATCTCTGAACATGTTCCAGGATTCTTCCTCGTCTGCAATATCTGTTACCTCGCAGAAATTAGTATATTTATTTCGCAGAAAAGACCTAAATCTAGTGAAATCGGCTTTGACAAATACTGAAGCTTACTTTTGGCCTTAACCTGTTTCTCAATGTTTAGCTGAAACTCCAGATACACTGCCTTGTGATCGCTTGTTCACTCAGCAACAGATACCTTATTCAGACGCTCAGGAAGATTAGTAATCAATAAATCTAATATATTATTAAATTTTGTGGGAAATCTCACTAACTGATAGAATGAATGTTTGCCTTAAGTTTCAAGTATATCCTCTCACGATTCACGCTCTCTACCACCAGGACAAAAGCAATTATGCTTCCTATCAATTAACGGAAGATTGAAGTCCCCCCCGATTATAATGGCTTTATCGTTATCAATCGAACTTACCGTCGCCACTTGTTTCTCTAGATAAAAAATAGTTTCGACGATCGCATTTGTTGGTTTATAAAAGGTCCATATATTTACAGGTTTACAGTCACTCTCTTTCACACTACACCAAACATTTCCGATTTCGACGTCATTAATCTGTATTTGGTAACTCGCATTTATTGATAACTGCTGTAAAGACTCCACCTCACAACCGGATGCATGGATCTCTTCTAAAAACTATATAGTCACGAAGAAGCATCTATTGACTGACTATGTCTGCCCTTAGCCAAATTTCTGTACTTTTCATTACATCAGAACGCAGACTACAAATAAGATGTTTAAGTTCGGCCTCCTTCCTGCTAATGCTGCGACAGTTAACCGTGACGATTTTTAGTTTATCGCTATTACTACATAAATATGCCTCGCGCGATAATGAATTATTTTTATTATTTACTGCCTCCTTGTCCTTCATATTAAGTCGACTTTTTCTACGCTTAGAACATATTCTACTGTTAATTAACATTGCGCTTATGGTGGCATGACTGTCGGACGTATTACTACTATTAACGTGCATCTCAAAGCTTGCTGAATATTACCATTCCTTAAATCTAACCTTAATAACCCTAGCATGCTCGAACACCCTACGCGCTACCGCCTCCACAACTTCGGCAATGTAGTTAACACCAGAACCGTTTAGGGATGCCATACACAAGTCCAGGACCGGCCTTAGGTCAACGAAGTCCACTCCAATTCCTCGACAGATGTTCTACAGCCTACGGTACAGCCCGACCTCTACGCTCTAAACCATAGCACCGCAGTCAGTCCGAAGAATAATGCTACAGATAGTAAGCTGCACATTAGCACCCAATTTCTCTCGGACACGAGCAACCTCATTGGCCACGTCCCTTAATGAAATTAAAACTTCCTTGGATCCGCGTTTCGAAGCGTTGTCAGTCCCAACATGGGCCATCACTCGCAGTGTGGAGCAACCCATACCCAATACCGATGCCATGAACTCCTTAGTCACCTGAGGCACCGAACATCCTGGTATACACCTGCAGAACACCCACTCATGAACTCTCTCCCGGCGGGACCTTGGCAGTATATGTGCTAACACTTGCCGGACGTTGGAGCTCCCTACCACTAACAGCCCCTTCTTTCCCCCCGAGCTCCCCCTGGGCCCGGTCTTCACCGAGGATACTGAAGAGGGCGCGGGCGTAACGGCAGTGGAGTCGTCCTCCGATAACACCTCAAACCAATTACAAGCTGGAAGATGGTCCCCCGAAGCGTTCCTAACTCCCTGTCTCTGTAGCACCAACCAACGATCCCGCCGTGTGGACACCACACACCACTCATCGTCTTCCGGACCGAAGGACACTTGACCCGCGAAAAGGATCCAGGAGCCTCCCCGATCGCTCTGCCGGCTTCTGCACCCAGGGGAACCCGAGCCGCTATTTTGGCGCAGTTTGCTCTCAGGAAAGAGCCCGCATCCCTCCCACGCATCATGACCATTCCAATCTTTGAAGGAGGTCCGCCACCACTCTCTCCAGCTCCGTGACCTGAGACCTCATAGCCTCGCAATCGGCGTTGCGCAAGATGAAAGAAACAGGCGTCCTCGGAGCAGCTATTCTATCCTTTTAACTAATCTGTACTCTCTTTAAATTATATTTAAACTAAAGTAAATACGCTTTTAGCTACTTTGTTGACTGGCCTCAAGGTTAAAATCTAGAGTCGAACGAAGGTAAAAAGTGAAAGAGATACAGTGATTCACTACGCATGTAATGTATGTTCTGTTGGGGTTATTTCTCCTACTGTAGTGGAAAGTGTACTTGGGTAACTTTTGATTGTGACTTTTGACCTTGTCCTTCCTCTCATTAGAGGTTTCATGGGGTCTGCTATTGTGCTTACCTCTTTTAACTTGAAGTGGTGTATGGAGAGTTTGCACTGGATAATGGTCTGTATGCTGATCAAAACTGGAAGGAGTAGGTGATCTGTCTTCATCTTCAATAGTGTCACCCTCTGTTTGCCCTTTTACGAAATGTCCGTAAACCTTTCACAGTAATGCCACGGAGTAATAAAAATGCATCACTGTAAAATTCTATTTCGCTATGATTGTTATCAAGCACAAAATATTTCAATGAAACTATTCTTTGGCTGACTGTTGGTACTATTCAATATTTACATAACAACGATTGAGCTTATATGGCCTTATAAGTCCAAATAAATATACATATTGTTTTTTTTTTAATCTTAAATCCCATAAACCTCAATAAATATCTCTTCTTTTTGTTGAAAAGAAAGAGTTGAAAACTTACAATAACCTCGTTTGGAACAGCGATCTTAGTTATTATAAACTTTTCAGGCGCAACTGACTTATTTCCCCATACATTGCTTTTCTATGTTTTGTAGCCTTTTGGATGTCGAGAACGTTTTTTCCCTGAAGCTTTTGAATTCCATTCTTTAAAAACAACAACTTCACTAGTAGAAGCCGTAATCTTAAAAACATTGTAAACACAGACTCTGATTGGTTAGCTACTTATGATGAAGCCAAGCAGAGTGACTTTACCATACAACCAATATACAACGTGGCATGGGCCCTTCTTTAACTAGATATTTCATACACAACGGAGGTGGGAAATTTTATTTTGCTGCAAATGGGATTTGAGCATATGCCAAAAGCATAGAAGTTATAAAAATTGATGCTAGATACTAGATACTGGATTGAAGCATCATCATTCATCATCATGTTTCTGTCCGAAGACAGGTTTTAACTGAATCGCTGCATCCATTACTCTCTCTCCCTAGAAGCCTCTTTATACCTCTATAAATATTATATCCCTGCATTATATTATCTAATATTCCTATTCTTTTTCTCCCTCTTCCTCTTCTTCCACTAATTTTTCCTTCTAAGATCGTCCTTTGTAAACACAGTCTTCTCAATATGTGCCCTATCCAATTTGCTTTTCTTCTCCTGATTGTTTTTATTAGGGTCCTTTCTTCTCCCACCATTTCTAATACTTCTTAGTTTCTCTTCCTATCTGTCCATTTCACTTTCATCATTCTTCTCCATACCCACATCTACAAGCTTTCTAAATATTTTTCCTCCTTTCTCCTTACCGTCCACATCTCTGCACCATAAAGAGCTATGCTCCATATGTAGCATTTTGCTAATTTCTTCCTTGTATCTAAATTTATTTTCTTGCTTGTGAGAAGCTCCTACTTCTCGTTAAATGCTGCTTTTGCCATTGCAATCCTACTTCTGATGTTCTGTGTATTACTTCCATCCTGTGCTAAAATACTGCCGTGATATTTGAAACTACTTACTTGTTCCAATTTTTGGCCATTTACCATTATACTTAATTCTTTATGTTCCTTTGAAACCACCATGACTTTTGTTTTTTCTGTATTGATCTTCATTCCATATTGTTGGCCAACGTCCACTAGTCTGTCTGTCATTCTCTGAAGCTCTTTCTCGCCTTCTGCTATTAAGCCCTGATCATCTGCGTATTTAATAGTGGTAATACTTTCACCTCCTATCTTAAATCCTTTCTCTTCCACCAACGCTTCTTCTGTTATTGTTTCTGCATAAATATTAAATATTGCTGGTGAAATAGGACAACCCTGCCTCACTCCCCTCCCTATTGAATTACTTTCTGTTTCTTCTCCTTCAACCCTGACTCTAATCTTTTGATCAAAGTAAAGGTTTTTAAGCAGTCTTTTATCTTTTCAATATATTTCCATTTTGTTTAAAATACCCAGCATTTTATCCCATTTCACTCGGTCAAAAGCTTTCTCCCAATCTACAAAACAAAAATACATACCTTTATTGACTTCTAGCGCTCTTTCTATCATCATCCTCATACATCCTATAGCATCTCTAGTCCCCCTTTCTCTTCTAAAACCAAACTGATTATCTTGCAGCTCCTTTTCTATTTTACATTCAATTATTTTGGTTATTATTCTGGTTAGAACTTTAGCTGTATGAGATATTAAACTAATAGTTCTGTAATCCTTACAACATTTTGCATTGTTCTTTTTCTCCAGTGGTACCATCACAACATCTAAAAAATCTTCAGGCCATATGCCAATATCATATACTTGGTTAAAAAATTTTGTGAGTTGCTTAACTGCTTTAGAACCCAAACCTTAAGAACGTCCACGGGTATATCATCACTCCCAACAGCTTTCCTTCTTTTCATGTCATCAATTGCTCTTTTAACTTCAGACTCGAGAATACTTGGTCCTAGCTGATCTTTTTCCACATCCCCTTTTTCATTTAATTCAATATTTCTTGGCTTTCCTTCTTTGTCATACAGCACCTCAATGTATTCTTTCCTAACATTCTTTACATTGTCTTGCTCTGAGATTATTTTACCACTTTTGTTCATGATTTGTTTACGTCCTATCTTTCTTGCTTTTTTCTTGAATAGTTCCCTTTCTTTGCTATACATGAGGTCTGTTCTACAAATTCTTTCACATTCTACAATCTCCTCGCATTTCTCATTTATCCACTGTTCTCTGGCTTTATCTGTTTCCCTTCTTAAAGCATTATTTAACTCCTTGTACTTTCTTTGGCCTTCTTCAGTGTTTATGTTCTTCCACTTTCTCCGCTCTTCCATTTTTTGCAGCATGACTGCTGTGATCCAGGGTTTTTTGATTCTTTCACCCGTTACCCTTCCTACCTTCATTTCCATTACACCTTTAATGTTGCTATGGATGTATCTCCACTCCTCGTCTACATTCTTCCTATTTTCTTCAGCTCTCTCCCCCAACCTTTCCTCCAGCTCTATCATGATAGCCTCCTTGTTTTTAAGGAGTTCCTCTAAGTTCCATTTCTTGTTAACTCTTATGTTTCTCTTAACGCTCTTCAGTCTACATTGTATATTTGCCACCTGAAGGTTGTGGTCAGAATCGATATCTGCCCCTGGTAGTGTTTTCACATTTTTAATGCTATTTCTAAATCTTTCATTGACTAGTATGTAATCTATCTGGTATCGTCTCTGGTCTCCTGGGCTTCTCCATGCGTAAAGTCTCCGCTGGTGATGCTTAAACAATGTATTATTTACAATTAATCTATTTCTATGGCAGAATTCCACAAGTTTATCCCCTCTTTCATTTCTCTTCCCTAGTACATATTTTCCCACTATGTTATCTTCCTGTCCCTCTCCGACTACACTGTTCTAATCTCCCATTACTCTGGTGGTGATCCTTCCTTTTCCCTCCTCCTCCAATATCTCCATAATCTGTTCATAGATTTCATCTACTTCGTCGTTGCCAGCATTAGTTGTTGGCATATACACTTGAATTATAAGCATTTCCACTGGCTCCATCTGAAGTTTTACGGCTATTAATCTATCATTAACTGTCACTACCTCGCTAATTCTTTCAGCTATCTCTTTTCTCATTATAATTCCCACTCCCCTTTCCTTTTTCTCCCCTCCCGAGTAAATAATCTTAAATTCGTCTGAATTTATCTCGCCTTCTCCTTCCCACCGTACTTCATTAACACCTACTATACCTACATTATTCCTTCTCATTTCCATTTTTAAGTTCTCTAGTTTACCCCTTGAATTCATAGTCCTAACATTCCATGTGCCTATTTTTAATTTCTCACTACTTGCTTTCTTAATAATGTTACATTTCCTCTGTGCATCCCCTAGGGTAGTCCCCACCAGGAGATCCGATTGGGGGACTATTTTACCTCCGGAATATTTTACCCCAGAAAGATCGATAGTGATATTTTCAGCTTTTCAGCCTATCATGGGAAATATAATGAGGTAGTTTCCCCTTGCTTTCCTCATCGCAGTTTCCAGAGTGATTACCCATCTGTAGCTGTTCAGATCCACATGATCACCACCTACAGAGGTACTGTGCAAGCTGCTGCTCTTGCACCGGGGGATGTAAAACCCCCAAGACTGCTTCTTAGTCTGACTCTTCCCCTCAGACCTTTCCGGCTTGGATGGTCCTACCAGGAGAATTATCTTCCGCCGGCATAGCTCTTTGGTTCGTAAGAGTATGAACCAAGCAGAGTGACTTTACCATACAACCAATATACAACGTGGCATGGGCCCTTCTTTGACTAGATATTTCATACACACCGGGGCTGGGAAATTTTATTTTGCTGCAATTGGGATTTGAGCATATGCCAAAAGCATGGAAGTTATAAAAAATGATGCTAGATACTAGATACTGGATTGAAGCAAAAACTAAAAATTCACATATGCTCCTTTTGAAATTTTATAATTGTTTTTGAAAATTCCATTGGACAGGGCTCCAGAAATATATTCGTAGTAGTATATTTTAACCTAACCAATCGCAATACAAGTTATGATTGAGTAAATTTTGTGAATCGAGGAGTAGGATTTAGTTATACTATACGGATATTTGACGATCAATATTAACTCTGTGCGGGAAATTCTTTCTTCTCGCATCTTGGAGGTG
Source organism: Tanypteryx hageni (assembly GCA_028673005.1). Taxonomy (NCBI): domain Eukaryota; kingdom Metazoa; phylum Arthropoda; class Insecta; order Odonata; family Petaluridae; genus Tanypteryx; species Tanypteryx hageni. Next base: position 7,557,305 of record CM054112.1, read on the forward strand.
TTCGGCAAAAGTCATTAGACTTTTGAGTAAATTAACTATGAAGACTGATTATATAGTTTAATCTACCAAAGGCTAGTAGGGATTATCAGGTGTGTTCGAGATGAAAGACAGATTGCAATAAACAAATCATATTGTCTTGTTTAGTACCCGTGTCAGCGCAGTATGGTTCCTTATGACATAATGGATCTTAATAAGTGTATGGAATACTTAATGAAGTGTAGCTATCTTGTATGACAAGCGCGTAATTTCTCTTTTGTTTTGGACGTTTGGCGCTAAAATATATAATATTAGTGTGGGATAAAGCATATTCGAAAATCCTGACGAATAATTTCTTATAAAATTTAGTAGTGAAAAATCAACACTTATAGACGAAAATTAATCGTCGTCGATTTTGAAATTTTTACGAATTCAATGTTTATCGACATTTATCGATTTAAATCGAATCCTACCAAGCCTAGATATAATTTATAAAAGGAATGGAGGAAACTGTAAACTTTAATGAATCATCTGGCTTATATATTTTTTCCATAAGAATAATATCATATGAGCGAAAATGCTTAAATTTATTTCAAGGATATTGTTTATTATATTTAATGTATGGATGATTTCGTAAATATACACCTCTCAACGCTGCTCAAGTACACTTTCAAATGAAAAAACTTTTTCAAGTTCAGTAACTGTGATCCAAAAATTAATAACCGTAGCTCATACATTAAAACGTTCGATTTTAGCATACAATGTGCAATATTTTCTTACGCTATCAAAAATATTATTTTTAAGGCTAATCGAGGAACATAGGAAGAAAGAAGCTGTTTGAAACATTTCATTTTGTATTTTATACGGTGCATGTACTGCATATTAATCCTTATTAATACGGCAGAAAAAATTCCAATAAATACCAATAAAATATTTTTCTATACTCAGGAATTTGAAAAAGACACGTTCTTCCTCTACTTTTTGTTCGTAGAATTATAGAATTCATTCTCGATCCACTTTAATTATGTATTAACATTAGCTTTTGCATTTGATAAATATTTTTGTAGTAATATAAGCACATGTCAGAAGACTATGTGTACTGTTGGATGAAATACAAGAATTTGTTTCAGTATTGTTTATTTTTTATATATTTAAAAAAATTATGTAACGCCATAAAACCTGTTAAAATCAGCATGGTTCTCCCGCCTTGCAACTTTCCCATCCTCCATCGCCCTCCCGGTTTATTATTTAACATCCCCTCCCCCCCTTACTCATCATACTCTGCAATCCTTCCTCTCACATTCCATCTCCTCCCCCTCCCAACCCCTCTCCCCTTCCATCCCCCCTCCCCATCCATCCTCTCCCCTCCCATCCCGTCTCTCTTTCCATCCCATCTCCCTTTCCATCCAATCTCCTCTTTCATCTCCTCTCCCCTTCCATTCACTCTCCCCTTCCATCCCTTCTCCCTTTCCATCCCCTCTCCTCTTCTATCCCCTCTCCCTCTTCCCCCTCCTGCCCTCCATTTCCCCTTCCTTCTTCCACTTTCCCCTTCTCCTCTAGCCCTCTCTCTCCGTATTTCTCTCTCCCTCCTCTTTCCAATCATTCCTGTTGTTTCGTTGGCATTATGACCGCCGAATTCTACGCATACAGTTTCCACACAAACTTAAGCCTCCCTTCAATTTTTTATCCCACTAATCCTTGTGGTAAAATAAAATGAGAAAAAGACGTAAAATTACTTATTCGTGTCTTCAGGCGGGCTACTGCTTCGTAATAGGATTAAAACAAAAATATCTGCTATTTTAGCTTTAATTATTGCTTTCAATACTATTCTGACAGAAAATTCAATTAAAAATTAGGATTTATAGAAATTGTCCCTATTTCTTTAAGAAAATCGAAGGGGGCTTCTATGATTCTCTCTAGAGATAGAGTTTTCTTATTCTGAAGCTTGTGGTGTTGCTTAAAAACTGAACCAATCGTTTGCGGTTTTAATTTTAATTAACGTGATAGATTTAGAACATATTGAAATATCCATAATGGAATTGGCTGTAGTAATTGGATTCTCAAATTCAATTTTCTGCCACGGCAGACATTGTGATATGGTGTCTTTTCAACAGATTCGTTGGCAATTTCAGACAAACTAAATTATTATCGTTATAATTTATTAAAGATTTATTTTATCTTTCGCACATAAATTTTAAAGTGACTGTCGAGCCTTTATATTTAAGGGATATAATTCTTGAAACATGGGATCCATATATGTAATACCCATTTTCTCCGTTTTAATCATGATGACTTTTTAAAAAATTATTCCACTGAACAGTTTCTGATTCTCCGCGCCAACGTCCTCGCCATAATTATTTCGTTCTCATAATTTGGAATGTGATATCTCTGTCGTTTGATCGTACTTCAACAACGATTCTCATGCTAATGCGACTCGGTCTTCGTAAAATGCACTAACTCAATATTTGTTTCGAGTCATTAACTACGAGAAAATTGAGAACTAAAAAGAAAAACCAAAGAAAAGAAAACTTAGGATAAGTGAATAGGACATCAGCGAATAGAACTGTTACCCGAAGCATTTCTTGAGTATCACCTCTATTTCCTTTAAAAGAAAAATTTTCATGGGAAAAACGGCTGAATTGGAGGAATTCTGGAAAGGATGAATTACGGTGGATATATGTGGAGAACAACACCACGGAATCGATCGAAGGCACCCATTGAAAAGTCTAGCTGTTAGTAATGCCGATTTAGTGACACGCCAATGTAGTGTATTTAGTGTGTGAAGTAGTTCTCCTATTACCCTTCAGGATAACTGCATAATTTAGGTATAAGTAAATCTATCGCATGTATGTACATACATACTTCATCCCATTGTTTGTAGAAAGCAATTATAAAAGCGGATCAGACAACGTAGGGACACTCATCGCTTTCTACCTTAAATGGGATTTTAGACTTGTGTCCGTGGGTGGATGTCGACCACGAGAACCCCGAAATAGGGAACGTGGAACGCATCCCAACTGGGAATTCACCTCTCCACCCGCTATCCTAGAAACTCCTCTCTCCGCGACCTTCCTCCTTCGATGTAGAAGCCACCTTCTAATGCTTCCAATGTGCTTATTCTCCCTTTATTCTCCTTTCTTCCTCCCTTTCTTCTCTTACTGACTGTTCTCTTTTCCATTTCTCTTTCTCCATCATCCCGAATGCCATTCTCAAGATATTTCCGGAGAATGTATTTAATTCGAACTGGTTCAGCTATGTTTTAACAGAAAAGACCTCGGTTGCGCGCCACTCCTAAGATTCGTAACGGTTCTTTTTGCGTGTATAGTCCTTACCACGGAGTCTCCTATAAAATAGGAGGAAATAGGAGGAAAAAAAGGAATAGAATAAAATTCTCTTCGTGGCAAAAGGTGTAACCGCGCGTAGTCACGTAACCGACGGAACGCCTCTTCCTTATCTCACCCTCGCGAGTTTCTCCGCAAATCAAGCCACAGAGAGGCTGGATTCAACTTACAGATATCGGTAAAACTGTTTTTAAATAATAATTTTACCTTGCCACAATGAAGTTTGCGACATTTTCTCATATTCGCTGCCTCGAGCACACGTCTCACTTCATCTCCCGTCAAAAACAACGAATGGACCGACGGCACGGAACTTCGAGTAGATGAGACGATAAGTTCTATCTGTTCGATCTGTCTGTCATCGGGCATACTGCACTTTTCCGTCCTCCCGAAATTAATCACGCCTCGATTCCGAAATGATTGCGTTAAAACGTTCTCGATGGCTTTATCGCTCACTCGTTTCATTTCCCGGAGGGGAGCTTAAATTCATCCTTCCTCCCAGTGGCGGATTAACGCCCCCACGGGGCTACGACTGCAATTAAGCGGGGGCTCTTTTTCTTTCGGGCTGGTCTCCTAGTTTCAGTGGTCGAGGCATTAATGTCATTCGCTCAATCGATCTCACTCTCCTTCTTTCTCCACTCCTCCCTCATTACCCCGTCTCTCCCTCCTCGCTCTCTCCCTCCTCCCTCTCTCCTCTTCCCTCTCTCATTTCTCCATCTCTCCCACTCCCCTCTCTCCCTCTTCCCTCTCTTTCTCCTCCCTCTCTCCCACCTCCTCTTTCTCCACTCCACACTACTCTCTCCTTAAACCCCTCTCCCACCTTTCTTCACTCCACACTCCTCTTTCTTTACCCCCTCTCTCCCTCCTTTCTATACAACCACCCCCTTTTTTCATATCCCCCCTCCACCGTCCTCCATTTCCCCATATCCACCCTCTCCCGCTATTTCCCAATATTCACTCTCCCCAAAAATTCCAAAATATTCTTGTGTAGTGAACTCTCAAATTGAGAGCTGTCCTTTGAGGAACCTCAGCGGTTACTTTACTTCGGCGCAGTTGTTTAACCATTTAGTGGATTTTATCATTAGTAAATTATACCATTTCCAAAATACCTTTAATTTGGCGCAGTGAGAGCTAACTTTGCTAAACATTTCACAATGACGAATTCATTATTTCTCCTAATTACATTGAGAGTTTTCCGCATTTCAGCTTTATTTCATTGAACTTTGTGGTTAAGCATTGTCGAATAAAACTTTCGTTAGATACTTTGTTTGAAAAATAACATAAAGAGCTATTTTTATCTGTGAAAGGACCCAAATGTTTCGGTGCTTCAATTTAGCATGGGTTACACCACATTTAGTTCCATAAACTTAGCAGAAGAGAAAACTCTCGTATCACTTTTAACATTCCTGCATACGGCGTGCACGATCATTATGGGGCTTTGTTGCAAAGTTGCGAAGGAGTATGACTTTGGTTGCGTCGAAGTGTCAGATCAGCACGATGATGCGAGTTCGTGTTAGGAGTGTCCTCGTTCAGGCGATTGGTTGACAACTCCTCTGGAAGCGAATAGGAGACAATGGAGGGTTCCCATGGACACGAAGAACGTTCGCCATCCTTTTCGCCGTGACAACCTCAGTCTCTGGAGAGCAGTTTGAGATCGAGGGATCGTGTTCTTCCGAATATGATTTAACTTATTAATCATAGTTTATCTTTATCGAAAAAAACTATTTCAGGAGCACCCGTATTGTTTACACGAGGCGATCGATTATACATTTTTGGTCGGTCGTGTTGGTCGGACATTTTGGAATATGCGGAATCAGATTTGATGTTGTTTAGCCCATTGTTATATGATACGCTTTTAATTGTTGTCATGTTTATAGAGAAAACAAGATTTATGAAATTCCTGGGTTAATGAAAACACTGGCTTTAGAATCATATAAGTCCTATGTGAATTATCAGATGGTGCTATAATGGTATAATGGATAAATTTTCCTCATCTCGTCAAAATCATAGTTTTTGATATGCGAATCTTAAAATTAAACTTATGTATTTGAAATTCTGATGATGAAATTTGAAGCCTACTTTGCTTCCATTTTATTTTGTAATTAACATTGATCAAAACTGCTTAGTATAATAACAAATCTCAGGAGTCAACTACTGTCAAGTTAAGTATTTTTATTCTTAATTTTATATTCTTGGACAGCTACATGTCGCCATTTCGAAAAATAATTCATTTTACTTCGTAATTGTCTTCCGATTTTAAACAAAATTGGAATCTGTCTACAACTTTTACAAAAAAACTCCAATGGCAAATTTCGTGAAAATGTCATGCGGTTTTCGAGTTAAAACAAAGGAGCCTTGTAGGTCTTCATGTAAAGGAGTCGTAATTGTAGTCTGATTTTAACAATAATTGGAATCAGTCAATCAATTTCAGTAAAACTCCCAGTACCAAATTTCATCAATATACGTTTAGCGGTTTCCGAGTTGAAACATAAGAATGTTGTAAACTACATGTAGGTCTTCATGTAATGTGGCCCAAATTATCGTCCGATTTTAACCAGAATTGGAGTCGGTCGACAAATTTTAGTAACACTCGCCAACACCAAATTTCATTTGAATATGCCATGCGGTTCCCGAGTTGAAACAGAGGAATATCGAAAACTACATGTTGGTCTTCATGTGAAGTGGTCCTAATTATTGCCAGATTTTAACCAAAATTGGAATATTTTGATCAATTTTAGCATAACTCCCCAATTCCAAATTTTATCAAAATACATTAAGCTGTTCTCGAGTTGAAAAAAAGGAACATTATTATTATTTATTTTAAGTGGTCGTAATTGTGGTCCGATTTAACCAGAATTGGAATCGGTCGACAAATTTTAGTAAAACTTCCCAATACTAAAGTTCATCAAAACACCTCCAGCGTTTCCTGAGTTGAAACGAAGGAACATTCTTCATTTATTAGTATAACTTCTCAATACCAAATTTTATAAAAATACGTCTAACGATTCCCGATTTTTAACACACGGACGGATGAATGGAAACGACCTCCCCTAGATGCGTTCACTTAGTGCAAAGAACGCATAAAAATCTGATAGAAATCCATCTGCATATGATTTAGTGTTTACGGTTTAAGATAAGAAATTAACTCATTTTGTGCGTAAAACAATTCACATATGTTTTCCTACCAGGTCACGCATAAGGTGATCAGGTTATATACAAATAATAGAATGGAGTACACTAGGACAGGGGCGTCGGATCCTAACTCCTCCTCATCCTCCACCCCTCTACTCAACATATTTTGGTTCACTTTTCTTTAAGATAATGTAGAGTAATTTGAAGATAGAGGCTTCTACATAATATTTAGAACAAAATATATAATGAATATACTAGAAATTCAAAATATTTTTTCAGAAAATGAAGAAAACACCTTATTGATAAATTATCCTTTATTTGAGAAGTAAAAGGTTTAATGATTAATATTGCATGACAAATAACTATTTTCAGTGGTGTGCCAGCGCTGTTTTGAAAAACAACGTACATTTATTAACTGCACTTATCGCTCAGGAGAATATTCACTGATGATTATATATGAGAATTCATAACTGCTAAGAAACTTTCAATTCATTAAAATTAATCGAATTAAAATATATATCGTTTTTACAGTTTTGTTGGGGCGAGGGAATTTAAGTCAGTAGCCCATGCTCATGTAAAAATGTAAAACATATATTTTAATATAATTTTATTTTCTAGCAAGTTAAAATAAAGAACAAATTAAATATTATAAAAAGGTTAAAAAAATCTCTCTCAGACATGTTTTATAACAGGCTCCAAATCTGAGTAATGCCTTACGCAGGTTCAGTATCTCGATTTCGCTCTTTGCTTTTGGAGTCTATTGCTGAATGATGTCCACAAAGCAGCCATGATTCAACAAATTTTGTTGGATCGATTTTACTTCGAGGAGGCTGAACGATTTTGATGAACATCAATGTCGATATTGTTTTAGTCAGCAACGAAGACCTTGACGGAGTTACAATGAAGTTCATCCGTGAAAAACCACTTGGGAATATTGGAATGATGTCAAGAGTGTGTATTAACTTAAGCAATCTGTCCAGAATTCTTTTCTTCACCAGGTATTCTCTAAAATTCTGCATTATCTCTCTTCCATTCAACTTAGATCTCTTGGACAAATTTCTTATTTCTGTCTCACCAAATGTCAAATGGTGTTGAATTTCTCTTGTCCTCATTTTTGAATCTAGCACTCGGGCCCCTTTCGGTAAATCAGCTCCTACATTTCAAGCAATCACTATTCTAGTGATATTTTCAGGTATTCATAAAATGAATTTGGACAGATTGGTGGGCCCTCATCTCCATCTTTTTTGTAATAGGAATCCCCTGGAAATTAGGCAATTTGTGACGGTGATGGAATTTTTGTAATATTGCCCAGGATATACTCGCTTATCTTCAAATACTTTATCAAGACTTTTAATCTTACTGTTAGTTTCGTACAGATTTTTGTTACGTTCTTGCAATTCTAGGCTTAGCTCAGACAGTTCTTGAAGTGCGTTGCACATCTATCCTAGATCTAAAACAAACTACACTGTTGTAATTTTCGTTAGCAATCCTTCATATATGACTCTATGTTTCTTGTCACTGTTGCAATCATCGTTAGCATTTTTAAAATGAAGCACGAATGCTTTATAATCCTGCCATACTGCAGTAACAGAATGAAAGCTGGACGCTACCCAACAAGTGCTTATTATTCGTTCAACTTTTAAAAGTTGCATTTCCAATGAATTTGTACAGACTTGTAATTCATTACTATTTTTGGTGGTGCATGATACAGAACATACAACTTATCAATAAACGATTTTATTCTGTTTATTTCTGAAACTGATTTTTTCACGAATATAACCATTCCTATCATTTAAATATATCTTCAAAATAATGGAAATCCGTTATTTAACCCGAGATGGAATTTTGTTGATAATTTTAAATGACCTATTTTAGTAACAGTGATCGATCCATGCATTTTAAGTGCTAGTTTTCTACGAAATTTTCACCTACCTCTATATCTACCAAAGTTTATGAAAATCAGTTTGATACATTCCAAGATCAAGGTTAACGTATTAAAAAATTTTAATCTCTTGTATAAGTAGGTATCACTGACAAATCTAGGTTTATGAAATAGTAGATTTTTCTAGATTCTCATTATAGAAATATTTACGTAGCAATTGTTAGGAAATCTGTTGGAAGGAAGCTGAAAGCCAGATTAACACATTAATATTTAATCTGTTCGATCTGCAGCACTCATTGACCACTTTAGGTAAAATAGTTTTCCACAGAAGGTTTCATTGCACAAAATTTGGTCAGTGTCATTGTCTTCTTTACAAACAAATTATTATGGGTGACCGAGATTTTTATTTAGGTACCAGGTCACCTTGGTATTCCAGGTAACGAGATTGCTAACAAGGCAGCCAAAAAGGCTGGTAATGGAAATGCGATCAACTTTTCTAACGTTCTGGTGGGTGATATAAAAGTATACCTATAACGAAGTACATCTCAAACAGCCATTTTATCAACAATTGCAAAAAGAGTAGAATGGGGGTTTCTCAAACAAATTGATGGCAATAAAAAACACTGTATAGTCATGGCAGTCTTCCTCTTGGCCTTTGTGAATGGAAGAGGTTGCCATTACCGAATTCCGCATAGGACACTGTTGTTGGGCACACAGTTACCTACTGCGGTCTGAGGATGCTCCAGTTTGTGATACATGTGATACTGCCCTAACAGTGTCACATATTTTATTGGACTGTATTCAATTCAAGAATGAAAGAGAGAGACAGGTTGCATCTACCTTGTGACAATTTTATTTATATTATTATTGTAGGTTGACCCTAATACAGTCTAAACGGCATTTTAGCCCACAGATTGTGAGAGGCCCTTTTACAGTCTCTCTCAATTTCTTTTAAATTAAATTATTATTTATTTATTTTACCAGACGAGGCAAGGGACTAGATTTATTTTATGTTGTCTCGTCTAAATCATTTGTGTTGTGTGGCACTTTGACCGTTTTGGAACATGAATAAGTTATGATAGTAGGGGTACAGCGATAATAGCCCATGAGGCTGATTCGCCATCCAACACACACACAGAAACAAATTCTTCAAAATGTAGGGAAATGTATTGTAAAATTGTAATTTAACCCCTAAAGCCCGGAACGCGTTTATATTGATCCCACCCAAGATGACGAAAACGCAGTCGCAAAAATTGCAAAATATATATATATATATATATATATATATATATATATATATATATATATATATATATATATATATATACATATATAAACTAATAACTTTTCACTTTTTTATTGGATTTTTATGACATGATTTGAGAATTTACGCAACACATGATATTTTAAAACGATAACTTTTACGCTAACTGGAAATAATTAGAGACTTTGCTGGAGAAAAGCGATTGCAAACCGATCCGTTACCTATCCAGCGCGTGCACGCGCTTTCATATAATATTAACTATCGTGAAAACTATTGAAGTTAGTGGCATACAACTTTCTTCAAACTCGCTGCTGACGAAGATGACTGCTGGGAATGGGTAATTTTCCTAATGCGTCTAGTAAGATATTCAAATTTGGCAGTACATTTTTTTGTGACTATTTTCTTATTTCAAATAACGTCCTCCTCTTCAATGTGATGATTTTTGATACGTGATTCGTTAAAGATTTCTACGACTCGTGTGAAGTAGCACATGATTTGAAAAATGATATACCTATATTACAACAAAAAGTTGCCATTACCATTTATTGTCAATAAACTAGTTTTACTAAAATAGAGTATCTATCGGATATACTCATTTAATAGTGGTACACGAACATAAAAATCTTTTCGGTTATTTGTCCCTCTGTGCGCCGTTTGATTACTATTAGCTGACAGCTGCCAGCTACCGACCGTACTATGCTTGAATCGCCACTAGCGCCTATAGTGCTGACATTGTAAAACATTTTCATAAATGATTATAGATTCACTGAGACTATAATCATTGCAACGCTTGAATCAACACTGCCGAGTTATAACCCTATGTCTAAAAGGAATAAAAATATATCACCAAATTCAACCCTATATACTAGTAAAAGTAGAATACTATGTTGTTTTGGCTAAAGGAGTATTCTACTTTTGTTAGTTTTGGCCAAAGTTATTGAGCTACTATCAATTAATTACTATATACTAGTGTATAACAGGTAGTTTGAAGACTAAATTTTTATATCATATATGTTGTACACGGGCAACACTTCTGTGCAGTTAAAATAAGAAAATGGAATGTACTTAACTCTCACCAGATCCTCAATTTCTGGGTGAATTGAGGGGAAACCACGCTAATTATCGATGATCCATGTTATAAATATTGTAATTAAATGCGTCAAACACCTAATTATTTCCTTACAATTGTATTTCTATCCTCTCAAAGTATTCCACTTTTCTTATAACTAATCAGCTGATTGCCGTTGTCTCATGCAAAAAATCGTCAGGTAGACATCTCGCAGAACATGTATCGAAAACCAAAAACATAGTATATATGTTACGGTAAAATAACGAAATGTGTACATTTACCGGTAAATGTGCACGTTTACCACCAAGCTTGTCAAATGTAAGTTTAAGTTTCCAGAAATACGTATTATCCGTACATTTTCCGGTAAATGTGCACTTTTACCAATGTGCCTTGGTAAATATGGTTATAAGCAAGAATAAGAAGCGCTACACATTAATAATTACGTTAATTTGCAACAAAAATCATCGAAGGTTCGGCTCCATTTGTACATATGAAGATGTACGCTTCCCAATCCGAGGGGGGGACACAGTGAACGTGAGGAGGAACCAAAAACACTTCGACTAACACGCCTACTCAACCCGATGGGGCCGAGTAAAATTTGCCTTCGTGTTCAAATTTAGTTTAGTTGTGCACATTTACCACGAAATTTACACATGTACCGGACAACGCACATTTACCGTACTTCTAAACAGCGACAGATGTTCGCGACGCCGCCATGTTGTGGCCTACGTTGCAACGTTTATCCAAATTTACCAGTGTCTCTTGGCAAATGTGCGCATTTCCACAACAGATTCGGTAAAAGTATGTCATAATTACATTTACCGAACTTGGTGGCAAATGTACACATTGACCAGGAAATGTACACATTTTCCGGACTACGGACATTTACCCTGACATGTATATACGCAAATTGAAATCATGTTTTTAGTTAATGAATATCATTATATATAGACGTTTTTTACAGAGGAGGAAAATATAACATATTTCTCAATAGGAATTTGTTTGTAATCCTAGACTTTAAGATAACTTTTCTTTGTTTTAAAACGTATTTTGAAATACATATATATCTTTCGATCGAGAAATAGAAATTTCCATATCAAAAGTTTTCCTTGTTATTTGATGAATACATATACATCTTATATGAGCTAACTGTTACTGCTGCAAACACCTAAACTTCAGCAAATACAACTTTGCTTGGAATAAATTATAAATAAAGTGGACATTTTCTAGTGCAATGTGATGTGTTTAATTTTACAAATGATAATGTGATTTTCATAGAAAAATTGTTTATGGATCGCAATGAGATGTAAGCACATTTGTCTTATTTTACATTTAGTGCAACATTTGAAGCATGCCCATTGCCTCCTGCTTCAATTTCATTAGGTTTAGCAGGTTTAATGATTGGCATACTTAGAAATTCATTTGCATTCTTTTTACAGGTGGAACAGAAAGAGAATGTGTTTTAGAGCCGATAAAATTACTTTACAATAGATTTTTGCTTGATCCACAAATTCATTCTTGACGTGAATGTTGGACGTTTTTCGTCGCCCACGTGAATTTCCTTTAAATACGTTTCATGCATAAAAGGTGTTAACGTTATAAAATTCGGTTACAATAATTCATTGTTATATCGTTATTGTATAATATTTATGTACAAATACCTCACTGTTATATAAATTGATAATGACTTTGTACTCTCGCAATGTGTGATATGAGGTAATAATTTGCTTTCTTATATACAATTCTTTCATTTAAGTCCATTTCTTCTCTCCGTGCAATTTATATTTGCTACGATTATCGTATTAAAACGGGAGGGGAAGGGGGTGCTCGACATCCTGTGATGACGTCACGCTAGCCTTTGTTAACATGTAGTTCCAATTTTTCCCGTTGACCCATCTATTGTCGCTTTCCATGGAAAACCTGGGAATCGTTTTATAGCATTAAGTTTCCGGTTTTCCGTAGGGGTACTAGTCTTTGGGAATGACCTTCACATTTATTACCTTCAAAGCCAATAGTCAATGCTTTAAAAACATCACTGCATATCCAAGTAAGCCGCTCTTTTATCCTGCCTTATTATAACCTTGAATATTATATTTTCCATTTTCTGAATAATCCTTGATAACAAATAATATCTTAGGCGGAGGAAGCCGTTTTGCTGAAATTACACATTTTATTATATACTACATTTGTGCTTACAACAGTCCATTTAGTTTTGTCGAAGGGAGAGGATTCAGAAAACTAATGAGGGCTCCTATGTATAAAATGCTCTGTAGAGAATTCAGTAAAAGTAAAATTGATTACAGGTATTATGTTTTAGCAAGTTCATACTTAATTTTTAAAAATTTGGTCAAATGTTATTTGTATGCCTAACAACTGATATTTGGAGCAAAATGATGAGCTGTAGAAGTTTTCAGGGAGTTACCGCTCACTTCATTAAAAATAAAAAATAATGTCAATAAACATCGAGGCATGTGCATTCACTGATCGCCATACTGCGGAAAATATTAGCAAGGAATTGATAAATATTTTACAAAAATGGAATGTTGAGCAAAATATAGCAGCAGCCATAGTTAAAGATTATGGAGCTAATATGGTTAGTACTGCGAGTCAACAAATAGTCAAACACAGACACATACCATGCTTTGCACATACCATTAATTTAATAACTGAAAACTCCTTTAAAATAAATCAACAGCTTATTGATCTAATTGACAAAGTGTGATCAGTAATTAAATGGATAAAATGTAGTGTGATTGTTACTGCGGAACTAAGGAAACGCAACTAGATTCTGGTACTGCAGGAAGCAATGTAATAAAACAAAATTTTGATGTAAAAACAGGGTGGAAATCTGTATATTATATGGTAGAACGATTCGAACAGCTTTTCCAATTTGTAAGCAAAATTTTATTTACAAAATCTCAGTCACCTCCAATGTCTTCTCCATTGGAAGTAGTCACAATAAATGAGATTTTGCATATTCTAAGACCATTGGAATAATTAAAATACGCATTACATAATTAAAAACTCTGGTTTGGAGCATCTTCTGAATGATAACTTACCAAAGTGCCAAAAGCAATATTGCAGTGCCATAGAGGTCATTAGGCTTAGGGCCATACCTTGTGCTGCAATATTCTGACATTCTACGTTCAATTGGGTCATTCCTTTGTCATTTGTCTCTCGATAATTTTTTTACAATTATAGCACTATTAGCTGAATTTATAAAACGGAACATAGAAGGTACTGGAGCTATATGAGAAAACCGAACATCAAAATGCCCTTTGCAACCATAAGAAAAAATGAAGAGGCTATAGATAGGATGTTTTGAATCTAAAGTAACCAAATATAATTCTATTCTGGTAACTAGATGGAATGACTACAACATTGTCACCATTGCTACTAACGCTGTTCCTGTGAAACCAATAAGGAATGCTAACATATTTTCCAGAAAAAAAAGAAAATTGTGAATGTACCACAGCCAGAGGCGATCCACCAAAATAACCGGTATATGGACGGTATTGATCGTTGTGAACAGAATACCAGTTTGTACCGTGTTTCTATTGGTGGTAAAAAATGGTACTTTCCGATTCTTGACCATTGCTTGGATGCAGTAGGACAAAACGCTTACATTGTGATAGTGGAGGAAATCTTGACCATATAATGTTCAGAAGAAGAGTTGTGATGAATCTCATCCGTTCGAATAAAAGTGTGAAAAGAAAACGGAATCAAGTTTAGAAAATAATGATTCACGCCACGATCGGTTGGAACATTTGGTTTTAACTCAGGAAAAACAAACAAGATGCCGTCTCTGCCATATGGAGGTGTTAACAAAATATAACAAATGTGATGTCACATTGCATGCAAAGTGTTTTTTGCCGCATCATGCAAAGATAATTTTGTAAAATTGTGTCATATTCGTTAATTGTAATATTTGGTTATATTTCCATATAAAAATGAATGACTGAGGTTGAAGTTTTTTCATTTTAATTTATTGCCTAAATATGTTTTATAAGTGCTATATTCCCATTGACCTTCTAAAAGGACACTGTTTTAGGTAAATTGATCAATAAATTTATGTTTAAAAGTGATAACCTCATCTTTCAATTCCTCAGTGGTGGAAAACTCCTTCAGCGAAAAAATTATAAGAAAATCCTATAATCCTATAATTTCCCATAATTTTCTGGATGAAGGAGTTTTCCACCACTGAATAATCGGAGCCAAAGTGTTCGAGCTATCTACTACTGTACTACTCATCTTTCAACCCTAACCAAAGTGATATTAACAAATATTTTAAGAAAGAAGAATTTTTTGGGAATATATGGGTTAGTATAGATGTACATCTACATCTACAGTTTACCCTGCAAGCCACCGCAAGGGTGTGTGGCAGGGGGTGCATTAACACCAAGGGGAAAACTCCAAAATTTGGTCTGGGTTTACGCCCCTACGCGAGGTTACTTTTGATCGCAAGTTTTATTCTAGGGAAAAATGAGCCTTTGTATCTCTCCGTCCTACAGGCTATCATTCTTATTTTACGAGTATGGTCCATTCTACTGATATAGGTGGGAGTTCTTATTATTTCTACGTCGCAGGAGAAAGTACAAGTTTTAAATCTTTCAAGAAGTTTTAACCTAGCGCGTAATCGGCGCTGAGCTAGTGATTCCCATCCTAAGTCCTGTATCAAGCCTGCAACGCTTTCATTTCTATCATAACGCAGAGCTGTGACAAGAAAAGGAATATAAACAATTCTTTTACACGTATTTGTGTTGATCAGCCATAATCAATATTAAACAAATGTAATACTTATCATATAAACATATACGCAAAACGCTATTAGCATATTTAAACCGAATCAGGCAAACAGGGTTGTCACCGTTACAAATTAAACTCATTCGGTTATTAGGAATTTGGAAGGAATTAGCTGGACGGATTTCAATTACATTTTTATGTAAGATTTGTATGACATACGATAATTAAATCAAGATGTTTAATACGGAGCTAAGCAGCAGGGCTAGCACATTCAAAAGTTAAATAATAATTATTTTTCACGTATTTATAAAGAACTGACATAAATGGATTTTAACCAAATATAGTATATTTAATCTTCATATAAATAAATAAACAAAATACTGTATTTCAACCGTGTCGTCTAAATAGGGCTACCACAATATAAGGAAAAGTAATTTTCTTATTTCAAATCAAATACATTAGTATACGATTATACTACACCGAATTTGACGTAAAGCACTTATGTACCACAGGAAACCTGTGTACACCTAATATTTGTTATGTATTAAAATTGTATTGAAAGGAAATTATGCGGATTAGTTCTTTCCAGAAATTACGGAAATATTTCATCAATATCTTTATTAAAGTTGTCGTATATTTTTTTAAGTTATCATACAGAAATTAAAAAGTTTAATAAATTTATAGTGGTAAATAAATCTATCGAATTCAACCATTACGTCACAGACGTTCAGAGAGCGAATATAAGACGTACAAAGAATAATAGTCGTCGCATTTAAATTCCTCTTTATCGTTCTGAGTTACAAATCTTTAGTCACCATAATGCTAAAATATCTGAAGCCACATTGTAAAGTTTATTTAAAAAGAACACTTTAATCTCAGTACAAAATTAAATTCATTGGCAATGTAAGATTTTGTCTCTTGAAATAATTCAAAGTCAAAGAAAACGTACGGTATCAAGCAAAGACCGAGCATCTGAATGTTAAAAGGAGCGTTTATTCCCAGCAAATACCATTAACTCAAACTACATCAAAATGCCCCGTGCATTTAAGAGAACGTTAGAAGCGATTCTATGGACGGCGAAAAATGGCGGTGCAAGAGAGTCAACTGTCTGCCGAGAAGGACCCGCATAATCATTAAAAATTTCAGGCGAGTAACAAAAACTCATGTGATGAATAAATGCGTAAGAAAGATCTGAGAAGTTTTTTAAGAAAAAAAGAAAGGCTTTTTCATTTGCGGAGTAGTATGAGGAGAAAGGAGGGAATTTTGAAGAATTAAATAGAGAGAGATGGGAAGATAACATTGCCGCGAACGGACGTTTTTTATTATGGATACACGCGAGGAGAGAAGAATGAGGAGGGAGGGAGGGAGGGGATGGGAGAAAGGGGAATCGATGAGAAAGAGGACAGGAGTCCCCTTTTGTGTCAATAAATTCGACCACCCGTTGGCAACGAGCAATGATGAATGCATTCACGCAACACAAACATACCCGCGACATCCCCGAGCCCAGCTATCGGAGAGCAAGTCATTCAATCCAACTCCCCTTTCCCTCTCTCTCTCCCCCTCCCCCTTTCCTCCGACCCATCGTCCGGTTCCATTCAAAGCGTCAGACAAAGGAGCGAGAGGTGAAAGATAGAGAGAGAGAGAGATGGAGAGAGTTGGAGAGAGAGAGTGAGTGGGAGAGAGACTAAAATGGAGAAGGAGACGAGGAAGATGAAGGCCTAGCGTGGTTGTGATTGTGTAGAGAGAGAGAGAGGAGAAAAAGAGATTTATAGGCGCACGAGTGAAACGACAAAAGGGTTGATTGTGCGCCATTTCCAAAGAGTGAATTTAATAGCTGAGGACCCGTCGCGAACAATTCCGCCCAGTGTAGCCTAGGAGATTGAGAGAAGGAAGAGACGGAATCTGCGGAGTGTGGAGGGAGTGGAAAGGGCGGCGGGGGATGAGACAGTGACTGGGGAGACGGGGGGGGGGGGGGGGGATTGGACGCTGGAGAAAAACAAACCGCTGCTGCGATGGTTTGCTAACGCCGCGATTGCTGCACATCATCAAAAGCGTTCGCTGATGCGATAAGCATGCGCAGTGCTACGGCGCGGAAAATTATTTCCGTGCGTATTACGAATGTAGTTCCTCTTTTGTTCCTCGATCGGTGATTTTGGAGGTTCGTATGACTGGCGAAAGCTCGATAAAAAAGGAAGAAAAATAAAAAAACAAGGATATCCGAGGTATTTTTCAATAAATAGAAGATTAAAACATTAGGCTACCGTTGCATGTGAAAAAGATAATCTCATAAATGGACAAATTAGGAAAAATGACTTTTTCTGATGTTTAACCCTGCAGGACTCGCGCGCCATATTCGAACGTGAAAGCTCGCGCGGTGTGTCCCTGACACCACACCGTATTTTAAAATTTAATTGTATTTTTTCCTCTTAAATGTTTCTTTTTTGATTGTTAAAGTATTTTTGGAATAACAGGGATAATTTTTCAATAATAAATTAAAACTGTTATTTAAATAAATTATTTTCATTTAACCAAAAAAAGCATTTTAAATATAATTTGGTTACTGAAACAAACAATTTTTTGAAACACAATTAATTTTTTTAGGTTTTTGAAACAATCTGGGCAAATTTTCACCAGATGGTTAGAACACAAGTTTCACAATAAAATTTGGTTTTAATTTTTTTTCTGGTACAAACTACACATCTTCCGCTATTTTCTTTTTCTTGTTTTCTTGTCTTCCTGCTGTCGAAGGGTCTCCATATTCTTCTATCTTTCTCTTCAATTGCAAAGGCAACATTGTCATGGAATTTCTTATCATTTATGGCCTTTTTAATTCTCTCGCTATTTCTCTTAAGAATGTCCGCCTTTTCATTTTTTTCGGGATAAATTTCTATGGGGTTAAAAAATGCGTTGAATCCCAGTGTGTTTAGTAGACGATAAAAAATAACAGGTGGCCACCTCCTTTTATTCCTAGCAGTATTATGCCTCACACACATTTTGTCAACCATATCAACACCGCCTTCCGTTGAATTATAAAATGTTAGCATTTCTGGCTTACTTTTTTACCCCTTTGAGCTGTATATGCTAATTTCGTTATGCATAGTCGTTAGCACAATGACATTTTTACCCTTCTTAAGGATATATGATACAAGAGTCATGTCACTTATGTTATTTCTTGCCCTTCGCATTCACCATCTGCGGTGGTAGTTTCCTCTTATTTTTTCGAACGGTTCCCACCAGCGTAATCTTTTTTTTCAGCAAATCCTCTGCAAGCGGCACGCTTTGAAACCAATTGTCTAGCTTATATGGCCCTTGAGGCTGAGTCCCAACATATATCTTTAAGGCTGGTTCACACTGGAGGGACGGGTAGAGGACAGTCGCGTTGAGGGCATTATTAGGAAGAGGACGATTTTTGTGGAGACCATTCGCACTTGTAGGTTAGGCCTCGGTCGCAGTAACCGAAGAGGCTAGGACTCGCAAAGGATTGGGACAAACGTTGTCTCTTCAAGGGTTCATTTCGAGGCCTAACCCCGTCCTGCAATACAAGTGTGAACGCCTTTCTCCATAGAAACCCCATTGAAAAAGGATTTTTTTGTTCTAAAATGTCCCAACCGCTACCGTCCCCTCAGTGTGAACCAGCATCTAAATTTAACGTATAATAAACGCATGCATCCACAAGGGCGAATATTTTTATCCCGTATTTAGCTGGTTTACTGGTTACATAGAGACGAAAAGAATACTTGCCTCTAAAAGCAACTTAATGCTCATCCATAGTCGCAAACTCTCATATTGTATAAGTCTTGAAATTTGCGAGCGATCAATTCAAAAACATCCCAAATGGCTGCTAATTTTCCGTTTACATTGTTAAAACGCAAGCATTGCAATAAAACTTAAGTCGTTGATAACTCAAGGATGCATAAAATATTTCCAAATCTAATCTTTTCCGATCTTTTATATTTTGGCGACCAGATCTATTTGCGCCCAAATAAAAAAGAAGCCCTATGAGACAACTTATCTTCATTTCATCTGTTTGCTTTTCATTCCTTTCACGTGAAAAATTTACTGTAACTATTGAAATTTGTATATTTGTACAATTAACAATAATCTTTAAAAATTCCTGGTCAAACATAATTTTGAAGCAGTCTACAGGGATTTTTATATCTTCCTAGTTTTCCTTGAAACCAGGATTTTAGGACACGATATTATTATCTAACATTACGTCGGGGTTGCTCCAAACTCCATTTAGTAAAATTGTATTTACTGATAAGGATGCATTCTTCCGTACAACATGCAATTTCATCATCTACATCACTAATATGTTGCTAACTACTTGTTTCATGTTCAGATCAATTTAAGTCTTCGGAAGACCACTCGTCGGAATCCAATACTTCTTATTTAGAAGATTCAGCAATAAGCAGAGCAATAATTTCCCTGTCTGTCTCAGAATGCAATTTAGACATCTATGGGTGGATATATGCTAGTAAAAATTATTGAACTGATTAAAATATATAAAATGAAATCTGCTTCAAAATAGAAATAATTTTTTTGGAAAAATAAAATTAAAGTATATTTACGAACTCTATCTAATGTAATATGATGACCAAAGTGTTAGAAGATTCTCAGAAGACACTCTACAACAAAAATACATTAGGTCAACAAAAGGCTTCGCTTAATTCCGTGATTCGCGAACACGCAAACGAAAGCTTCGTTACTTCTGCCACACACAAGAGTGAACCATCAGAAAAAATGCACCCGAACTCAGAGGAAAGCCGGGTAAAACTAAAAATTTTCATAAAAAAGGTTCAGAAGATCTTTAACTCCAGCTGCCGAAAGGTAGTATCATAAAACTTAAACTAAAAATCTGATGTGGCCACCACGGAACTTTTTCCATATCTGTAATATTTCTTAAAATTCCAAATAGAAAATAAATATTTTAAGAAATTGCGAGAAAATTTTAGACTTGACAAAGAACAGAAATACACTCAAACCATAGCCTTCTGATATTGGAAATAGCCACAAAGCTCCAATAATGAAGAAAAGAAAAAGGACCGTTACTAAGACGTAACTAAGCGTCAGTCGTCGGTAGGTGGCGTGGTGGTGGCAGCTAAAAATTTAAGATGTCTGTTAAACGATGCATTATTTGGAATAATGTTTCAAACAAAGGCTGTAGAAAATTTAAGTGACAAGTGACAAGAGTAAACACCCACTTCCGGTTGACCGATTTTCACCAAAAACTAATCAATTCTTCTACTTTTATAAAAATGTTAAATATAAAATTTCGTGTTGACTTGATTAATAGTTTTTGAGTTAGAGCACCCATAAAAAAGGTATCACATTTACACAAAACCACACAGATATCATCGAGAAAATGGTAAAAACGTGTTCAAGGGACCTCAAAACATGTATTTCCTTTGAAATATCGAAGTCGATTTTTTTCTTGAAAACAACACTTTCCTCTATATGGAGAAAGTAACAAGATTGCCGCCTAACAATGTAGGCTGGGGTTTCCACAGCATCCCCCGCGAGTCACGGACGGTTAAGGACAGGACCGGTCCGAGCTACGGGCGAGCCAGGCGACCGCCCGTGGCGCCAAAATTTCGTGGGCGCTATCCAGATCATTTGTCTATGCATTACCTGCAAGTGAATACATATTGGATACCAATTTATATCGAGGAACGGGATTGAATCTTGATGGCATTCCTTTCAATTTTTCATTATCAATGATTTTTACAGAGCGATGAATAAATTAACGCGTACTTTGTAGAAATCTCAACAAATATTAACGGAGGGGGGTGTTGGACTACTATCTCGCGCGGGGCGCTATAATTTATTAGGCCGCTCCTGGTTAAGGATCAAGTATTTGTGATTTAGGCATTTGCAATGATTTTGTAAATATCTCGCGGCAGATTTCGAGTCTATTCGATATTATGACGAACTGAATAATTTCAATTACCTATTTAAGTTTATTAGACGTTGATTACCAGCGAAGCTGTAGTAGCAGAGCGCCTTACTGGCACGTCTTGTCCGTCCGTCGTAACTATCATCTCATTAACCGCTGGACGGATTTTAATTAAATTCAGTACAAATGATCCTTATTAAAATTTATCACCCATATGTCACTTTGAACTGTATCCGTCAATTATAACTTCCAATTTACATAAACTTATACTCGTATCTTGTTAAATGGCATCCGCCAAGCAACAATTAAAAACCATAAATTTTTCTCTCTAGCTCTTATATGATCTGTAATGTAGTTATTAATATTTTATTCGAATAGAAGACAACATTTAACACTAGGAAGTTTGCGAAACCACATAATTGCGAGTTATATTTTCGGAGATAAAAATCTGAGGAAATCTCGAGTATCGAATATTTTGTTTACATCTATCGCTAAGGCGGTTCTCTCAACAAGCAAAAATTCAATATCTTATTTTTCTTTCCCAAGCTCTTTTATGATCTGTAAGCTATACCGTTCAAAATAAATATTGGATATAGGACAACATTTGCCACAAATCTTCCCTCAATACCGCATTATTACGACTTATGCAGTGTACTTTCCATCTTGTATATATCTACTCAAGAAAAGAAATACTCTTACCTCAATACAGATATGTTGAATATTAAAATCAGAACTAATTTCTGATATGTATTGTGATATCAATACGTGTCAACTGAAATCATTTACACATCTAAAATACAAGTGTGGTTCAAATGAAAACAGCAAAAGTGAAAAGAAAGTGGGAAGAAGTATAAAATCCTATTATTATTGTTGTTGCTACTTTTGTTGCTAGTTTTGTTGTTATTGCTATTATTATTTTGTGATATTTGGTAGCCCTTGTCATATAAATATAGCATCTCGTATAGAACATTACACAAAGGTGGAGTTGAGATCAGTGATACGATTTTTGAACGCAGAAGGAGTGAAACCAATTGAAATACACAGGAAGATGGTTAACGTGTATGGAGATAACTGTTTATCACAGAAGATAGTGAATAAATGGGTTAGCAAGTTTAAAAATGGTGTACAAGATGTGCAAGACGCTGCTCGGCCTGGCCAGGCTGATCGCGTAGTCACACCGGAAAACATTTATGCCGTTGATAGGTTCATTTGCGACAACCGTAGCGTTAAAGTGAAAGAAATCGGCAACAAATCGAGCATCAGCGTTGGATCTGTTCACAATATTGTCTACAAAGAGCTTGAATTCAATAAAGTTTGTGTGAGGTGGATGCTCCGGCAACTCACTGAAGATCTGAAGCAACAAAGTGTTGAGGCCTGCTCTGTGCTACTCTCTCTGTATTAAGCTGAAGGGGAAGATTTCTTGAACCGCATAGTGACCGGGGATGAGACATAGGTCAATCACTTTCAGCCTGAGAGTAAGAGAGCAAGTTAAGGATGGCGGAATCCGAGCTCGCCGAAGTAAAAAAAATTCAAAGCGACACTATCCGCAGGGAATGCGATGTTGAGAAAATTGGATAGGGCACATATTGAGAAAACAGTGTTTACAAAGGACGATCTTAGAAGACAAAATTAGCGGAAGAAGAGGAAGAGGGAGAAAAAGAATAGGAATATTAGAGAATATAATACTTATAGAGGTATAAAAGAGGCTTATAGAGAGAGAGAGAGAAATGGAGGCGGCGATTCAGATAAGACCTGTCTTCGGACAGCAGCATAATGATGATGATATTGAGAAAGGGACAACTGTCAATAGTGATTCCTACTGCGGAACGGACTGAAGCCTGCATTCCTATCCAAGCGTCGGGAACTCAACCGAAAAGGGGTTTGTTTGTCCGTCCTCAAAGTGCCCGTGCGACTCTTGAAACTATTCAAGTGATACCCCATCCCTCTTATTCTCAAGACTTGGCTCTTAGTGATTTTCATATTTTTGGCCAACTCAAAGAGGCATTACGAGGGAAATACTTTCGTTCTGACTACGATCTATAAAATGCGGTGCATGATTGGCGGAGCAGGCAATCAAAAATGTTATCCGAGGGAATCCATGCGTTGGTTTCGCGACGGTAAACGTGCATTGCAAGAGAAGGGGGCTATGATGAAAAGTAAATGAGTATTCTGTAAAAGGTTTTAATAAAACATTTTTCTTTTCAATTTTTCTGCTCTCATTTGAACCACCTTCGTACAATACGTAAATAAAACAATACCTATTTTAAATAAATTCATTTCAAACAATTTTATACTAAGTTATCATTAAGAATAATTGCTTAATAGCAAATGAAACATTTTTAATGCATTCAGTTATTTTAGCAAATATTTCTTATATGTTATCATTATGCAGCGAACCATAATTTTCGATGCAGTAACTCCAACTGATATGATGTATGCTAATGGTCTTATGAAATTTGAACCATATACTATTTTCAGTATGACAATATTTTACATAATTAACACAAAAGCAAATACAAATTTAACTATATGATAGTCAGTTTGAGACGGAAACATGTCTCATGCTCAAAATCAGTTATATTACACCAGATATAATTAAGATAATATCTTCAAGCTGTTGGTATATCATTGTCCCCTCCAACACAGAATAAAGTCTTCAGCTGCTTAGTATATCACTGTCCATTCGAAGAACGAAGTCGGCGATATCATGGAATGCTCGTACAAAGGTGAATCACCGCTCTCGCTGCTGGTTCCGTTCCGCGCGTGGGCTGTCTTGTGCTGCATATTGTTTGTCCAGGGTGAACATCGATCGTGAAGCCTCCTGTCCTCCGCATGCAAGTGTGTAGATTACATGACGCCGGAGGGAGAGGCTTTCAGCGTATGGGAGGGGAATGGCGTGAAGCGGGCCTTTCAAAAAGTTGTTTTAGGGACCGTTTATTGGTTACACCTTTGTTGTTCATACATAACCAAAAGAAAGAGGAAATGTTAGGAAGGTGAGTGGAACCTAGGTTATATAAGGCGGGCACAAGGCATGTCGTCCTGGGGCGTGGCGCACTGAGGATGACGCGAATATGACCGGCGATATTACGAATAAACGGTGGTGGTTTTGGTGAGCGTGGTGGTGGTAATGGTGAGGAAGGTGGTGTTAGTGAGCGTGGTGGTGAACCTGGTTGTGGTGATTTTGGTTATGGAAGTAGAGAGCGTGAGGGTGGTGGTAGTGAGCGTGGTGGTGGCACCTATCCGGAATTTCTAAATTTCCCAAAAAAGGAAAACTATTATCTTATATAAATGGGCTCTGTGTACTTCAAATGTTGTCGCGAAGGTTTATTCACGAGTTTATAAATTGGTGTATGAATATTTTTGAACGCTTGCAGTATACAAGCACCAAAAATTCGTATCATAAATAGCAGTTTCTGAAAGAGGATATCATCATCATCATCATGCTTCTGTCCGAATACAGGTTTTAACTGAATCGCTGCCTCCATTTCTCTCTCTCCCTAGAAGCCTCTTTTATGCCTCTATAAGTATTATATCCCTGCTTTATATTATCTAATATTCCTATTCTCTCTCTTCCTCTTCTTCCACTAATTTTTCCTTCTAAGATCGTCCTTTGTAAACACAGTCTTCTCAATATGTGCCCTATCCAATTTGCTTTTCTTCTCCTGATTGTTTTTATTAGGGTCCTTTCTTCTCCCACCATTTCTAATACTTCTTAGTTTCTCTTCCTCTCTGTCCATTTCACTTTCATCATTCTTCTCCATACCCACATCTACAAGCTTTCTAAATATTTTTACTCCTTTCTCCTTACCGTCCACATCTCTGCACCATAAAGAGCTATGCTCCATATGTAGCATTTTGCTAATTTCTTCCTTGTATCTAAATTTATTTTCTTGCTTGTGAGAAGCTCCTACTTCTCGTTAAATGCTGCTTTTGCCATTGCAATCCTACTTCTGATGTTCTGTGTACTACTTCCATCCTGTGCTAAAATACTGCCGAGATATTTGAAACTACTGACTTGTTCCAATTTTTGGCAATTTACCATTATATTTAATTCTTTATGTTCCTTTGAAACCACCATGACTTTCGTTTTTTCTGTATTGATCTTCATTCCATATTGTTGGCCAACCTCCACTAGTCTGTCTGTCATTCTCTGAAGCTCTTTCTCGCCTTCTACTATTAAGCCCTGATCATCTGCGTATTTAATAGTGGTAATACTTTCACCTCCTATCTTAAATCCTTTCTCTTCCACCAACGCTTCTTCTGTTATTGTTTCTGCATAAATATTAAATATTGCTGGTGAAATAGGACAACCCTGCCTCACTCCCCTCCCTATTGAATTACTTTCTGTTTCTTCTCCTTCAACCCTGACTCTAATCTTTTGATCAAAGTAAAGGTTTTTAAGCAGTCTTTTATCTTTTCAATATATTTCTATTTTGTTTAAAATACCCAGCATTTTATCCCATTTCACTCGGTCAAAAGCTTTCTCCCAATCTACAAAACAAAAATACATACCTTTATTGACTTCTAGCGCTCTTTCTATCATCATCCTCATACATCATATAGCATCTCTAGTCCCCCTTCCTCTTCTAAAACCAAACTGATTATCTTGCAGCTCCTTTTCTATTTTACATTTAATTCTTTTGGTTATGATTCTGGTTAGAACTTTAGCTGTATGAGATATTAAACTAATAGTTCTGTAATCCTTACAACATTTTGCACTGTTCTTTATCTCCTGTGGTACCATAACAACATCTAAAAAATCTTCAGGCCATATGCCAGTATCATATACTTGGTTAAAAATTTTTGTTAGTTGCTTAACTGCTTTCGACCCCAAAACCATAAGAACATCCACTGGTATAACATCACTCCCAACAGCTTTGCTCTTTTAACTTCAAACTCGAGAATACTTGGTCCTAGCTGATCTTTTCCACATCCTCTTTTTCATTTAATACAATATTTCTTGGCTTTCCTTCTTTGTCATACTGCACCTCAATGTATTCATTCCAAACATTCTTTACATTGTCTTGCTCTGAGATTATTTTACCACTTTTGTTCATGATTTGTTTACGTCCTATCTTTCTTGCTTTTTTCTTGAATAGTTCCCTTGCTTTACTATACATGAGGTCTGTTCTACAAATTCTTTCACATTCTACAATCTCCTCGCATTTCTCATTTATCCACTGTTCTCTGGCTTTATCTGTTTCCCTTCTTAAAGCATTATTTAACTCCTTGTACTTTCTTTGGCCTTTTTCATTGCTTATGTTCTTCCACTTTCTCCGCTCTTCCATTTTTTGCAGCATGACTGCTGTGATCCAGGGTTTTTTGATTCTTTCACCCGTTACCCTTCCTACCTTCTTTTCCATTACACCTTTAATGTTGCTATGGATGTATCTCCACTCCTCATCTACATTCTTCCTATTTTCTCTCTCCCCCAACCTTTCCTCCAGCTCTATCATGATAGCCTCCTTGTTTTTAAGGAGTTCCTCTAAGTTCCATTTCTTGTTAACTCTTATGTTTCTCTTAACGCTCTTCAGTCTACATTGTATATTTGCCACCTGAAGGTTGTGGTCAGAATCGATATCTACCCCTGGTAGTGTTTTCACATTTTTAATGCTATTTCTAAATCTTTCATTGACTAGTATGTAATCTATCTGGTATCGTCTCTGGTCTCCTGGGCTTCTCCATGCGTAAAGTCTCCGCTGGTGATGCTTAAACAATGTATTATTTACAATTAATCTATTTCTATGGCAGAATTCCACAAGTTTATCCCCTCTTTCATTTCTCTTCCCTAGTACATATTTTTCCACTATGTTATCTTCCTGTCCTTCTCCGACTACACTGTTCCAGTCTCCCATTACTATGTTGTTGACCTTTCCTTTTCTCTCCTCCCGATTAAATAATCCTTAATTCGTCTGAATTTATCTCGCCTTCTCCTTCCCACCGAACTTCATTAACACCTACTATACCTACATTATTCCTTCTCATTTCCCTTTTTAAGTTCTCTAGTTTACCCCCTGAATTTATAGTCCTAACATTCCATGTGCCTATTCTTAATTTCTCACCACTTGCTTTTATATTAATGTTACATTTCCTCTGTGCATCCCCTAGGGTAGTCCCTACCAGGAGATCCGATTGGGGGACTATTTTACCTCCGGAATATTTTACCCCAGAGAGATCCATAGAGGTATTTGCAGCTTTTCAGCCTATCATGGGATATATAATGAGGTAGTTTCCCCTTGCTTTCCTCATCGCAGTTTCACAGAGTGATTACCCATCTGTAGCTGTTCAGATCCACATGATCACCACCTACAGAGGTACTGTGCAAGCTGCTGCCTTTGCACAGGGGGATGTAAAACACCCAAGACTGCTTCTTAGTCTGGCCCTTCCCCTCAGACATTTCCGTCTTGGATGGTCCTACCAGGGGAATTATCTCCCGCCGGCATAGCTCTTTGGTTAATAAGAGTACACAAACCCTCCCATCTCTGTAAGGTTATGCAGTCCTTATGGAGGGAAAGAGGATATATATATCATCTAAGGCTGTTTGTCCGTAGACAGGTCCGTGATTATTCATTGTAAAACCTGGTTTTCCTTATACACATATTTTCCGCTGTCCTCTTCTTATCTAGATAACTCTCTTTCCCTTTTAAATCGTCTATCAGCTGAAACCTTTTCCTAACTCTTTCCATTTTTGCATCTAGTTTTCCTTCTAACACGTCTTTGATCTTTCATTCTCACCTCAGATAATGTCCAACCCAGTTTCCCTTCCTCTTTCTACTACTTTCTATAATTATTCGCCTCTTTCCAACTCTTCTTGGCACTTCATCATTTTTCATATTATTTGTCCATTTTATCTTCAGCATTCTCCTCCAATTCCACAATTTAAAGCTCTCCAAGTATTTGATGCCGTTTTTTTCAGCGTCCACGTTTCTGCCCCGTTCAAATTTATAAACCATACAAACCATTTTACGAACTTCTTGCGGATATCTTCTCTTATATTAAGCGTAAGTAGGTATTTATTTTTTTTGAAAGCCACTTTCGCTTTTCCTATTTCCTATGTCATCCACATTTTTTGCTGCTCTTGTTATGATGTTTCCAAGATATTTATGGTCTGAAACTTGTTCTAAAGGCTTACCTCCAATACTTATATTCAGATTATTTTCTTTGACCGATATTCGAATGATCTTGGATTATTTTGTATTTATTACCGCACCGTTTTTTCTACATGTTATTACTAGTCTATTTATAATTCTGGAGATCCTCTACCTTTCTTTCTAGAACTACTTGACCATCCGCGTATTTCACTGATGTTACCATCCTCCCTCCAATTCTGAAATCTCCTGTGCCTACTAACACTTCTTGCATTGCACTTTCTCCATATTTATTGCATAGGGTCGGCGATAGTCAGCAATCCTGTCTTACTCCTCTACCGATATTTACTCCACAGGTGTCCGCATTCTCGAATCTGCCCTATACAATTTTATTCAAATATAGATTCCTTATCAGTATTCTGTCTTTTCAGTCTGCCCCTATATCCTTTAATATCTTCATCAACATAAACCAATTTATTCTATCAAAGGCATTATGTATGTCTACGAAACATACACAGGTATCTTGACTGTACTCTATTGCCCTTTCGGATGTGATTCTAACAAACGCTATAGCATCTCTAGTTTCTCGTCCTTTTCAGAAACCGAATTAATCATCCCCTAGAATTTCTTTTGAATTTTTCCAGTATTTTATTAAGAATCCTCGTAATGATCTTCGAATTGTGTTATAGAAGATTTATCGTTCTGTAATAATTACACTGCATTGCCTTGAGCTATTTATTTAGAGGGATCTTTGTTAATCCTTTAAAATCCCGAGACCACTCTCCCATATCGTAAATCTTATTAATTAATTTCCTTATGGCGTTTAGTCCTTCTGATCCCATGACTTTAAGTACATACGCCGGTATTCCATCGCTGCCTGTGGCATTCCTTTTCTTTAGTTCCAGTATCGCTGTTTCTACTTTATTCTCTATAATACTTGGTTGTAATGTGTCTTCTTTAATGTTTTCCTCATCATCCAGTTCTATTTTTGCCAATACTGCCTGCTTGCTGTATTGCTTCTTAATGTATATATATATATATATATATATATATATATATATATATATATATATATATATATATATATAATATACTGAAATGGTACTAGTCACTCACTCTATACATATCAAAGTAAATAATAATGAAGGTATTACCAACAAAACTAAGCCTAAGACTTTAGGTATTTCTCCTAAGTTTAAGATCACAATTAAAATTATTATTATAACGTCCAGCCGCCTCAGGATACCTCTGACAGAGTCTCTCTATCTCCCTCCACACCAGCTATCTACCTCTTCTCTCCCTTCTTATCTTTTCTCTTTTCTTATCTCCTTCTCTACCTCCATATTTCCTCTCAACTTTTATCTCTTTCACTCCCTTCTTGTCTTATTTTCAATCTCTATATTTCTTTCTACCCCTTCTTGTCTCTTTCTCTCCCTTCTTATCTTCTTCACTCCCTTCTTATCCCTTTTTCTTCCTTCTTATCTCCTCTCCCATCTTATCTCTGGCCAGCCTGAGAGCGACACCAGTATTAGTAGCAGGAGTTTAGCAGTAGCCGTATTGTTGTGTTAAGTAGAACCAGTACTTTTTCCTTATTTATTTTATTGCCTTTTCTATCATTTTCATCATCTGAATACTTTATTAGTGTTGGTGTTTAGTTAATTGATCTCTGAAGGATACACACATCCTTTTCTTGCCATAGCGTAGTAGCCAATAGCTTCTCTCAACCAGTTCATCCGTAAACTTTCTGTAATTTTATTTGTAGTAGCTTATTAACTTCTTCGTTCTTAACTATTTGTCCTTGGCGTTCGTATTTCTTCAATTTCTATATCTGCACTGCTCTTGTGCTAAACATTCTTACCTGTTTACTAACGTTGTTTGCGTAGTGAATCACTCTATTCCTTTCACTTTTTACCTTCGTTCGACCCTAGTTTATAACCTTTAGGCCAGTCAACGAAGTAGCTAACAGCGTATTTACTTTAGTTTAAATATAATTTATAGATACTACAGATTAGTTAAGAGGATAGGATGGCTGCTCCGCGGACTCCTGTTTCCTCATACTTGCGCGACGATGGTTACGAGGCCATGAGGTCTCGGATCACGGAGCTGGAGAGGGTGGTTGCGTAACTCCTTCAGAGGGTGGAAAGGTCGGAGGCAGCCTTGGAGAGTGGGAGAGGTGCGGGATCTTCCCTGAGAGCAAACCGCGCCAAAATAGTGGCTCGGGTTCTCCTGGGTGCGGAAGCCGGCAGAGCAATTTGGGAGGCTTCTGGCTCCTCTTTGCGGGTCGAGGGTCCTCTGGTCCGGAAGCCCGATGAGTGGTGGGTCGTGTCCACTCAGGGGGATCGTGGGGTGGTGCTGCGGAGGCAGGGAGTTGAGAACGTTTTGGTGGACCCCCTTCCTGCTGGTAATCGGTTTGCGGTGTAATCGGAGGACGATTCCACTGCCGTTACGCCCATACCCGCTCCCGTCTCATCGGTGGGGACTGGGTCTAATGGGTACTCGGGTAGAAATAAGGGGCTGTTAGTGATAGGGAGCTTCAACGTCCGGCGTGTGGTAGCGCCTTTACTGTCACGGCCCGCCGGGAGGGAGTTGATGAGCGGGTGTTCTCCAGGTGTATACCAGGAGGATCGGTGCCCCAGGTGACGAAGGAGTTCTGGGCGTCGGTATTGGGCACGGTTTGCTCCTCGTTGCGGGTGGTGGCCTCTGTTAGGACTAATGACGCTTTGAAGCGCGGGTCCAAGGAGGTATTAGGTTCTATTAAGAACTTGGCCACTGAGATTTCTCGTGTCCGAGAGAAGTCGGGTGCTGATTTGCGGCTTACCATCTGTAGCATTGTTTCCTCGGACAGACTGCGGTGCTATGTTTTGCAGCTGAATGGTCGGGCTGTACTGTAGGCTGTGGGACTTCTGTAGGGGTAATGAAGTGGACTGCGTTGACCCAAGGCCGATCTTGGACTCATGTAGTGCATTCCTAAACGCTTCTGATGTGAACTACAATGCCGAGGCTGCAAAGGCGTATGGTGTCCAATTATGCTAGAGGTATTTTAGGTTAGATTTAAGGAATGGTAATTTTTCTGCAAGAGCTGAGATGCAGGTTAATAGCAGTAATATATCCGATAGTCATGCCACTATTAACACGATGTTAATTAACCATATAATACGTACTAAGCGTAGAAAAAGTCGTCGTAATAGGAAGGACAAGGAGGAAGTAAATAATAGTAATAATTTAGAATCGCACAAGGCATCGTTACCTAGTAATAAAGATAAACTAAAAATCATCACCGCCAACTGTCGCAGCATTCACAGGCAAGAGTCTGAAGTTGGAAATCTTATTCGTAGTCTGCGTTGTGATGTAATTAAAGGTACAGAAAGTTGAAGAACGGGGGACATAGTCAGTCAGGAAATCCATCTTCGCGACTATAGTGTTTTTATATAAGATCGGTGTATCCGGTCTGGTGGTGGGGTCTATATAGCAGTTAGCAATGCATATGGAAATCCGATGAGTGGAGAGTGGTGTCCACTCGAGGAGATCGTGGGGTGGTGCTGCGGAGGCAGGGAGTTGGGAATGCTTCGGCGGACTCTCTTTCTGTCAGTAATAGGTTCGAGGTGTTGTCGGAGGACGACTCCACGGCCATTGCGCCCCTACCCACTCCCGTCTCTTCGATGGAGGCCGGGCCCAAGGGGAGTCGGGTTGGAAAGGGAGGGTTGTTAGTGTTAAGTAGCTCTAACGTTCGGCGTGTAATGGCACCCCTGTTATCCAGTGCCCGCCGGGAGGGAGTTGAAGAGCGGGTCTTCTCCAGATGTATATCAGGAGGCACGGTGCCGCAAGTGACCAACACGGCGAGAGAAGCGGTAGTGGCGACAGGTTGCTCTCGGCTGCGAGTGGTGGCCCATGTTTGGACTAACGACGCCTCGAAACGCGGGTCCGAGGAGATTTTAAGTTCTTTTAAGGACTTGGCCTCTGAGGTTGCTCGTGTCCGAGAGGAGTCGGGTTCCGATGTGCGGCTTACTGTCTGCAGTATAGTCCCTAGAATTAACCGCGGTTCTGAGGTTTGGAGTAGAGTTGAATGTCTGAACCGAAGGCTGTGGAATTTCTTTCGGGACTTGGGAGTGGGGATCGTCGACCTACGACCAAATATCGAATCGTGCAGGGCACAACTGGATCACTCTGGTGTTCACTACACGCCCGAATCGGCTCAGAGACTAGCGAGTAGGATTTTCGAGCACAGTAGAGATTTTTTAGGCTAGAGAGTATAGCAGGGAGTAGGTCAGTTTTGGGTCTGTGGATAATCGATGCATTTGTAGAAATTAAGAATCCCGAAAGATTATCTAATGATAGAATATACACCGAGCGTAACATGCAGCACCAATTTCGCAATTCCAATTTTGATGCGACGCCTTGCAGTCGTGGGAGTGATTATGGTGGGAGCGCATGTAGATTTAGAGTGGAAGAGAAAGTCAAGGGTGAGATTAGTATGCGAAGTGATTGTGAGAAATTAAACGTCGTCGTACTGAACTGTCGCAGCATCAGTAGGAAAATTGCTGAGTTCGAGCATCTTATTCGCAGTCTGCATCCCGACGTCGTGATAGGCACAGAAAGTTGGTTAACGGATGAGATTCAGAGTCAGTAGATATTTCCTAGAGACTATCGTGTCTATAGAAAATATCGCGCTAATAGATCGGGCGGGGGAGTTTTCATAGCGGTTAGCGATAAGTACGATAGCAGTTAGATTCCGATAAGTGACGAGGATATCGAGAGTGTTTGGTGCCGCATAGGTAAAGATGGCTCAAAAAAGGTGTTCATATGCTCGTTTTACAGGACACCTAACGCTGGTGTAGATTGTATTTTAAGTCTCGAGAAACAAATACCAAATCTTAGGCTGATAAATCAAGATGGAATCGTTATAGTCGTTGGTGACTTTAACTTACACTCAATTGATTGGGAAAATCTATGTTTCGAATCTAGAAGTAAAGAACGCGAATCCTGTGAGGCATTAATCGAAACATTCTGCGAGCACTCTCTCCTTCAATTAGTCAGAAAGCCAACACGATCAGGAAATATATTAGATTTATTAGCAACTAACGTCCCAGAAAGAATAAACAACGTCACCAATGAAGATGGGATAAGTGGTCATCAGGCCGTATATGCAGAGTGTAGGTTGAAAATCGATATTCACCCTAAGCCTCAAAGAAAGTTTTATATATGTGCTAGGGCAAACTTTTCAAGCTTAAGGTTGCGCCTACGAGAAATACTACCTGTCTTCCGTGATATGACCGAACGATCAGGTGCTGAGTCGTCATGGAAACTATTCAAGGATATAATACTAGAGAGTATCGATAAGTACATTCCAATTAAATTGAAGGTCGACAATAAAGAACCACGTTGGTACAATAAGCATGTTAGGAGTGCGATTAGGCGTCAGAGAATAAGCCACGCGAAAATATAAAATTAGTCGTCTACATCATCCGATCTTAGACGCATAAGGAATCCCGCGCTAAATCGAGAACTACTATGCGCGAGGCTTTTACTAACTTCCGGAATAAGATATTAAATAATTATTTGAAGGAGGACCCTAAAGCGTTTTGTTCCTATGTGAGAGAGGTCCAAGGTAGAGGCCCTACAATACCTTCCCTGCGTAAAAACTCGGGTGCCGTTATTCATGATAGCGTAGAGAAAGCCAACCTGTTAAACGGTCATTTTGTAAAAGCATTCACAGCCTTCAGCGACCATTGCGTAGATTATGCACCCGCAATAAAGGGGGACCTGATGGACGATATCGTATTTTCTGAGGTGGGAATAGCAAAACAATTAGGTTCCATCAGACATAACAAAGCCACTGGCCCCGAAGAAATTCCTGCTCGCGTTTTAAAAGAATTAGCTGAATAAATAGCACCTTTTCTTCTGATAATCTTCGAGAAATCCATTTCTCGCGCAGAGGTCCCTAGCGACTGGAGGTTAGCGCACGTTACCCCCAATTCATAAGGGCGGCCACAAGGAGAGCCCAGAAAATTAGAGGCCGATTTCTTTAACTTCGATATCGTGTAAGATTCTCGAGCATATACTCGTTAGCAACATAATGCGATTTCTTGATAGTAATTTATTGTTAGATGATTGTCAACACGGCTTCAGGAAAGGTAGGTCATGTGATACTCAGCTCGGTCTTTTTGTTAATTGTTTACTAAGAAGCGGAGAAAAGAATACGCAGTTCGATGCCATCTTCTTAGATTTTAGGAAAGCCTTTGATAAGGTACCTCACAGGAAGTTAATAACGAAATTAGAAACCTTAGGCGTTAATTCTAAAATCGTGAGTTGGATCCGTGAATTTTTAAATCACAGGAAGCAGATGGTTTTTATAAATGGGAAATCTTCGAACTTAGTGGAGGTTGTCTCTGGCGTTCCACAGGGCAGTGTAATTGGTCCGTTATTATTTCTAATTTATATAAACGATATCAGCTCAGTATTCAGAAGTAAAATTAGGCTTTTTGCGGACGACACCGTCATCTATAGAGAAATAAGCAATCCGGAAGACCGCCAATATCTCCAAAATTACCTAGAAGCTATTTCTGCATGGTGTAAGGAATGGCAGTTAGAGATAAACCAAAAAAAAGCGGCGTCATCAACTTCTGGAGAACTAAGAGTATCTCGTTGAATAATAATTATTCGTTGGACGGAGTTGAGATTTCAGTTTCAGACTCGATTAAATACCTCGGAGTCACGATCCATCGTGATCTCTCGTGGGACACCCACATTTGCCGATTGATAGGTGCCGCTAACAAAAAGCTGGCCTTTATAGGGAGAATAGTTTGAAATAGCTCCGAAAATGTGAAAGAATTATGTAATTTATCCTTGGTTCGACCGCAGGTCGAATATGCTTCAGCTGTGAGGGATCCTTACGAAAATGGACTCACTAACGAGATAGAAAAGGTTCAGCGCAGGCAGCTAGATTTGTAAAGAGGAATTACGATAGTAAACAAAGCGTAACATCATTAATAGAAAATCTGAAATGGACATCGTTAGAGGAACGTAGGCTGCAGGCTAGAATTAAACTACTGGAAAAATTTATGTCGGAGGGACTAGCGAATGACGTAGTAGGACTTATCAGAAGCCCGACGTATCTCGGAAGGCAGGACAGTGAGGATAATATTCGCGAGATTGACTGTAGAACGGAGCGATATAGAGGATCGTTTTTTCCTAGGACGATAAGAGACCATAATAGAAAAAGATAACGTAGGAAAACTATGGACCCTTGGTGCGCTGCACCACCTGCCATCCACCAAAAAGGTAGCTTGCAGGGTATAATGTAGATGAAGATATGAAAATAACCCAATACAGATTAATGACGACGAAGTCGAAAGTGTTTGACGTAGTGTGAATGGGAGTAACTGTAAAACTGTAAATATTTGCGCCTTTTATAGACCACCAAATGCGATCGTGGAAACTATTTATTATCTAGAGAAACAATTGGCGACGGTAAGTTCGATTGATAAAGATAAAACCATTATAATCTCGTGCGATTTCAATTTCCGTCAATTGATTGGATGCATAATTCCCTTAATCCCGGTATTTGAGAGAGTGAGTCCGGAGAGGCTTTATTTGAACATTTCGGCAAACACTCGTTGTTAGTGAGACTTCCCTCGAGATTTAATAATATATTAAATTTATTGGCTACTAAAATTTCTGAGCGTGTTTCTGAGGGAATAAGCTATCACAAGGCAGTGTACGTGGAATTTCAGCTAAACATTAAGAAACATGTTAAAGCTAAAAGAAAGTTTTATATATTGCCAAAGCCGATTTCACATGATTGAGGTCTTTTCTGCGATATAAATATACTAATTTCCGGGAGATTACAGATATTGCGGACGCGGAAGAATCCTAATGCATGTTCAGAGATATGATGTTTGAGTGCACAGATAAATTTTTTCCAAGTAAACTGAAGCATGAAAATGCAGAACCTATATGGTAAATCCAGGAATTTATGAGCGATCTCCGACGGCAAAGAATACTCCAATAAATAACATCCTCACAGCTACGGTCGATCTGATGGCAACGTTAAGACAGCAATACAAGGAGGCGCGCTCCAAAGGCAGAGTGTAAATGAGTAATACGCTAAAAAGTTACAAAAATATAGTTTTACAGGATAACTTGGAAGCGAACAGAATATCATTTTGGTCTTACGTCAGAGAAGTCCAAAGTAGAGGTTCCAATATTGCGTCACTGAGATCGGTAACGGGAAATGTAGTTCACGATATAGCGTAGAAAGCAAACTTATAAAATTATCACTTAAAGAAAACTTTTACTCCTAATTACGATGAATGTGAAACTGTTATTCCTACGCATCAAGCCGACTCGATGGAAAATGCTCCAACTCATTCAGTTAAACGAAATAAATCTCCTGGGCCGGAGGAAATACCCGCGCGAGTATTAAAAGAGTTAGTTTATGAAATTGCGCCGTATTTAAAAATTATATTCAATAAATTCATTACGAAAGGTGTTGCTTCTAAAGATTGAAAGATGACACATGGTACGCCCATTCATAAGGGCGGCGACAAAGAGAACCCAGAAAATTATAGTCCAATTTCCCTAACTTAATTATAATGCAAGATACTTGAGCACATAATCATTAGTTTTGTGATGCGCTATTTTAATAATCACTCATTGCTTAGCGGATGCCAGCACGGATTCCGGAGAGGTAAATCATGCGAAACGCAGCTCGGCTTGTTCGTGGATGATTTGTTGCGATGCGGAGAGAAAAATACTCAGGCCGATGCTATATTCATTGACTTCAGAAAGGGGTTTCATAAAGTATCTCCTAAGAAATAAATTGAAAAGTTATGACAAAATGGTATCCAAAAGTTGCCAGTTGGGCAAGAGATTTCCTTTCGAAGAGAGAACAGATAGTTGTCATAAATGGGAAATACCTGGAAGACCATCAGTTGCTCTTCGAAGAATTAAGAGCCATTTCCACGTGGTGTAAAGAATGGCAAACTGAAATTAATCACACTAAATCTGCCGCAGTTACGTTCTGGAAAAGTAAGAACATAGAAGTAGGTTTCGAGTATAAAATAAATGGGATAAATGTTCAAGCAGTCGAGTATGCAAAATATTTAAAAGTTACCATTTGTCGAGACGATTTGTGGGGCATGCACATTCGTCATGTTATAGACGTTACCAACAAGAAACTGACTTTCACGGAACACTACAGAAAAAGTACGTGAAACATGTTATTTATCACTGGTTAGATCACAACTGGAATACGGCTCATGCATATGGGATACGTACGAGAAGGCATATATAATTTAATGAGAAAGAGCGCAGCGCAGAGTACCCATATTTGTAAAACAAAAGTACGAACATAAAGAAAGCGTCACCTCATTATTGAGGGATTTGAACTGGGTACCAATGGAGGATCGTAAATTAAACTCAAGGTTACGTCTTCTGGATAATTATAGATGGAAATGTCTAAAAGACGAGGTTCTAGAAATAATTGATGCACCAACGTATTTAGGTAGAACAACCGTGACGGTAAGATACGTGAGTCCTACTTTAGGACGGAGCGTTATCTGGGCCCGTTCATTCCGGGGACAATATGAGATCACAATAGAAAATTTCAACCTGCGATAGAAAATCTTTTGGTAGGTTTTCTTGCATTGCACCCTCTGCCACCCAGCAATTAAGTGAATTTCAGGGTAACATGTATATTTATATCTGCTTCTCTCCATTCTCATCTTCTTCTCCCATTCATATCTCCTCTCCCATCTTATCTGCTCTCCCTTTCTATTTTTTTCTTTCCCTTTTTATCTCTTTCTCTCCCATCTTATCTTATTCTCTCCCTTCTAATCTCCTCCATTCTTTCTTACCTCCTTATCTTCCTTCTTATCTCCTCTACCTTCTAATCTCCGCCTTTCGTTATATGTTTTTCTCCTTTCTTATCTTATTATCTCCCTTTTTATTTTCTTTTCTCCAGTCTAATTTCCTTCTTTTCCTTCTTATCTTCTTCTTTCCCTTCTTATCTCCTCTCCATTCTTATATTCTCTAGCTTGTTATCACGTTTTCTTTTTTCTGACTTCTTTATCTCCCTTCTTATCAATTTCTCTTCCTTATAATCTCCTTATTTTCCTTCTTATCTCCTCCTATTCTTTTTTATCTCTTCTCCCGTCTTATCTTCTCTTCCTTTCTATCCAGTTTCCCTTCTAATCTCTTCCTCTCCCTTCTTACCACTTTCAATCCCTTTTATCCTCTCCCTTCTTATCTCCTTCTCTCCCAACTTATTTTTTTCTCCCTTTTCTTATTTCTCTCTCTCCCTCATCATCTTCTTCCGCTTATAATCTCCTTTTTTTCCTTCTTATCTACTTCTTTTCCTTCTTACCTTCTTCCTTTCCTTCTTATCTCCTTTCCCTTCTTATTTCCTCTCCCTTCTTATCTACTCCCTTTCCTATCCCCACTCCCTTCGTATCTCTTTCTCTACCTTTATATCTTCCTCTCTTTATTCTTATCTCCTTCTCTAGCTCCAAATTTCGTCCTTATCTTTCTCCATATCTCTATCTCTACCTTCTAATCCCTTTCTCTCCTTTCATATCAGCTCTCTTCTTATCTCCTTCTCTACTTTCTCATCTCTTCTACCTTCTTATCTTCTTTTCTTTTCTATACAGTTTCCACTCTTATCCCTTTCTCTCCCGTCTTATCTCTCTCTCCCTTATCATACTCTTGTTTCCCTTCTAATATGCTTCTTTTCCTTTTATCTCCTTTTCTTTCTTATCTTCTTCTTTTCCTTCTTATCTCTTTGCCGTTCTTATCTTCTCTCCCTTCTTACCTTCCCCCTTTCCTATCCCCACTCCCTTCTTACTTCTTTTTCTGACTTCATATCTTCTTCTGTATATTCTTATCTCCTTCTCTAGCTCCAAATTTCCTCCTTATTTTCCTCCATATCTCTATCTCTACCTTCTAATACCTTTCTTTCATTTAATATCTGTTTATCTTCCTTCTTATCTCCATCTCTTCCTTCTTATCTTCTTATCTTCATTCTTATAACCTCTTCCTTCTTATTTCTTTTTCTTTCATTTTAACTCTTCCTTATTATCTCTTTCTCTTCCTTCTCATATCCTCTATCTTTTTATCTCGTCTCCCTTCATATCTCTTACTTTCCCTTCTTGTCTCTTTCTTTCCCTTTCTACCTTCTTCTCTCCCTTCTAATCTCCTTTTCTTTCTTATCAACTTCTCTTCCTTCTTATCTCCTCTACTTTCTTATCTTAACTCTTCTTCTATCCCCTTTCCATTCCTATCTCTTTCTCTCCAATCTTATCTTCTTCTCTCCGTTCTTGTCTCTTTCTCTAACAATAAAATTCTTCCTTGTCTTCTTTCATATATCTTTCTTATATCCTATCCCTTCCCATCTAGTCTCCATTCTTATATATTTCTTTGCCTTTTTGTCTTTTTATCTCCTTTCTTATCTCTTTCTCTCCCGTCTTATCTTCTTCTCTACCTTATAATTTCCGTTGCCTTCTTATCAACTTCTCTCCTTTCTTATCTCCTCTCTCTTCTTTTCACCTCTCCTCTTCTGTCCCCTCTCCTTTTCTGTCCCATCTCCTTTCTTATCTCTTTCTCTCCATGTCACCTTTTTTCTCCATTCTTATCTCTTACACTAGCTCCAAATTTCTTCCTTATCTTCCTTCATATCTCCTTCTCTGAGTACCAATCTCTTTCTCTTCTTTCTTAACTCTTTCTTTTTATCTTCTACTTTTCTTTCTTATCTCCTTCTCTCCACTATTTTAACCTCTCCCTTCTTATTTCTTTTTCTTCCTTCTTATCTCCTTCTCTTACTTATTATTTCCTTCTCTCTCTTCTTGTATCCTATCCTTTCTTATATCATCTCACTTCTTATCTTTTTCTCTACCTCCTGATTTCCTTTTTCTTTCCTATCTTCTTCTCTCCTATCTTTTTTCCTTCTCTCCCTTCCTATCTCCTTCTCTTTCTCTACCTCCATATCTTTTTCCTCACCTTCATGTCTTTTTCTATTACTCATCATATCTCATCAATATCTTGCACATTCTTTACCTTTCTGCTAGTCTCTCCATTCTTTCGCCTTTCGATAACTATCTCATTCGAAACGTTCCCTTTCTCACTGCTACACTATTTCTTTTTAACGTTAACCGTTTCTTCTTTTTATTTGACACGTTGCTCCAACTACGTCCTATCGGAAGTGACATGGCTAGGTTTAATTTTCGTCCGAGAGTTAGAGTGCTGAATTTAGAGATTTGCTTAGAGAGGAATGCGTTGAGAGTGGGAGGTGCTGAGAGAAGGGCATTTTGAGAGAGGGAGGTTTTCAGAGATGGATGTGTTGAGAGAGGATGGTGCTGATAGAAGAAGGTGCTGATAGAAGAAGGTGCTGATAGAGAGATGTGTTGACAGTGGAAGGTTTTGAGAGAGGGAGGTGCTGAGGGAGGGAGGTGCTGAGAGAGGGAGGTTTTGAGAGAATGAGGTGTTCAGAGAGGGAGGTGCAGAGAGGGAGGTTTTGAGAGAATGAGGTGTTCAGAGAGGGAGGTGCAGAGATGGAGGTGTTGAGAGAGGGAGGTTTTGGGATAGGAAGGTCTTGATAGAGAGACGTGTTGGGAGAGGGAGGTGTTGAGAGAGTGAGTTTTTAAGAGAGGGATGTGTTGATAGAGGTAGGTATTATAAGTTCTTTCGAACACAGAAAGCAGCAGCACTAGGGTGACGTTCTTAAGGGAATGGAAAGTGTGAGTCAGAAGGAGATAAGAGGGATGGAATGAGAGACTGGATCATTATTATGTATTAAGAAATGGGATAGTTTGGTGGAACCGATTCGGCGAAGGGACCATTCGACGATGAGACAATTCGGCGCCGGGACGATACGGCGATGGGATAATTCGGCGCTGAGACGGCTCGGCGCCTGGACGCTTCGGCGCCCAGACGATTCGGCGCCTGGAGGAAAAAGCAAAAACTTTTACTTGTGTTGAGTGTTTGGAGGTTGGAGTCGTTCTATTTTCTTCTCTCGGGTTGTGTTGAATGGTTGACAGTTGAATTCATTCTATTCCCTCCTCCGGGTTGGGTTGAGGGTTTGGAGGTTGGAGTCGTTCTATTACCTTCCTCCGGTTATTTTTCCTTGGTTGGAGGTTATATTCTTTCTGTTTACTCCACTGAGTTTATTGTGAGGTTGTTGGTTGGATTCTTTCTATTTGCTCCCGCCGGGTTGAGTTGAGTAGTAGGGGGTTGGGTTCTTTCTATGTTCTTCCCCCGAGTTGGATTGAGAGATTGGTTGTTGGAATTGTCTTGCTGGCGCCGAATTGTCCCATCGCCGTACTGTCCCATCGCCAAATTGTCCCTTTGCCTAATCGGTCGAGGCGAACTGTCCCGTACGCTCATTATTATACGACAGTTGGATTTAACTGTTATAATATGACTACATAAACTCTTTTAGGAGGAAGATTTTTCTGTGGACTTTTATTAGTTTGGCATTTAAATAGTTAAAATATATGCTTAGAGTTAGTTCGAATAATAAAACAAAATGCATCACATGAAATATTTACACGAAAGCAAAATCAGAATACCTGACATAAGGGTACAATTTCCCTTACATAACGCAGGATAATAGACTGAGTATCTTTAGACAATTTTACAGCAGTATCCAACCTGGGTTCTGCAATGGGATCTCACGTATTCCGCGAATAGTGTCCAAAATTTTGATATTCGTATGGTTTTGAAACAATTTTTAAAATCCTAATAATAGTAAATATAATTAAGTAAACAAGTGTCGGCGCATGTCGAGTAACATACTTTCAGGTATAATAATTTTATTGTTGTTTTTATTTAATTTGTACCGTCTATACACATATGTATAATACTGTTTTAAAGATATATAAGTTCAGTTAATAATTTGGGTTTTCAATTGGCAAGTACTGCTCTGTTTTGTCGTTTCCCGTACAAAGCAGTTTATTCTCAACAAAACTGTTATCCAACATTAAAGCGGAATACCAATTTTATTATTTTAGAGCAAAATATAGGATTCGCTCTTTCACTGGTTGACTGCCGGGGCGGACATTTGTGTCCATTCTTTTTATTTATTGTTAGACGCAAAGTGCAGTCTTTTGTGGCGTTGAAATTTATTCCGTGCATCCGATAAGGACTCACCGTTCACACATTGAGCTTGGAGTTCGGAATTTTACGTTTCTTTTAAAAATTATCTTTTTTCAAACACAACTTTCATAGCATATATCCATATCTTAGCATTAGCGAATGAATGGAAATGGCAGCAAACAGTCAGCTGACATTAGAGAAGATAATGGCAAAGCCCCGTCGGTGCGTCACTGGAATTCAGCCTTCAGTGGTTATTTACTGAAAGTAGATTCTGTTCTTTAGTAGTTGGCAGTGCATAGCGAGGTTTCTCCTGTTGAGTTCCTGTGCATTTTGTCTGTCTGTTTGTATGTTTGTTCTACGATAACTGCCGTCTCGGTTGTCTGATTTTCAACAACCTTCGGGTACTTTTACAAATATCTTATAGCAGACAGCCTATAGTTTTCCCAGAGCACCACTATTATAGTTCCTGCGCAATTTGCGTTAGCGCAATTTGCTAGTTTCCAAATATTATTCAATCGAAACAAAATTCAGCGTAAATACAGAGAACATCAAACGTTGAATAAAACGCAAAATAAACATTTCTCTAAAATGTACAGGTAGCCTCCCAGAGGTCTCTTCTGTTGAGTCTCTGTGCATTCTGTCTGTTAATTTGTTTTTCTGTTTGTCTGTTCTACTATAACTGCTGTCTCATCGATGAGACAAGGCTCAGATTCATTTATCATTATTTCCGTGTTTGGTGCGTTTCTTCGATTTACATTTCTTTCATACGTATTTTACTGCTGAGGGCCGTGCTTTCAATTCTATTCAAATTTTACATCCACACTGTATAAAGTACAGGAGAAATATGAAGAGGATAATAATACTGAATATGTAATTCCCCCCACCAGCACTAAGTGGTCTGAACAAGGCCATAGATCCCGCGGATACCCTGGTATATTCATCGCACTGTAAAAATTATTGATGATGAAAAATTGTTAGAAATGCCCTCAAGATTCTAGCCTTGTTCCTCGATATAAATTGGTATTCAATATTAATTCACTTGCAAGTAATACAAAGATAAATTATCGGGATATCGTTTCCAAAACGTTGGCGCTCCGGGCAGCCTCCCATCTTGTTCGTAGTTCGAGCTGGCCCTGGTTAGGGGTTCCGAAGATAAGTACGTATTTTTTCAATTTTTGATATTGGGCTAATTATTCTTGAATATGGATTAAGCGATAAGATGATCTCGACAATTCCCTTATGAATTATATGGAGAAAGATAAATAAGGATATGTAGTTTCTTCAGCAAAAGGAGTTGCCGGTTGATGAAAACCGAACATGTGGGGAGGGACATAGCTTATGCCTCCTCTGCTTGGTTGTCTCCTGTGAAGGTATCGCGTTTGAACGAGAGTGTGGGCGGAGGTAGGGAGCGGGGTGAGGGTGGGTGTGGGTGGGGTGGGTGGGGGAGAGGGTTGAAGGGAGGGTGGGTTCGTGGGTGGGTTGGTGGGTGGAGGTGGGTTGGGGGGAGGTGGGTGGACGGTGAAGGGGGTGAGAAGGATGTGGGAGGTGGGGAAGGAAAAAGAAGGGAAGTCGGGGCCGTGAGGCATTCGGATCC
Organism: Tanypteryx hageni; assembly: GCA_028673005.1. Taxonomy (NCBI): domain Eukaryota; kingdom Metazoa; phylum Arthropoda; class Insecta; order Odonata; family Petaluridae; genus Tanypteryx; species Tanypteryx hageni. The sequence goes on from CM054112.1 coordinate 7,601,372, forward strand.
TGAAACCCAGAAAATCCTTTTTCCGGCAGAATAGGGCAATTAACACCCCTTAATTGAAGATCAATGTCGCTTTCGAAGCGATGGAATCTCGGTCCTCCGTTCTGTGTTGATTAACTAACGTTTCGATTCCCTTTGGAGGAGAAATTTTGCGTGAAACAATCGGATTGGACTCGCGTAAAGGATCGGATTTCTTGCAGCATAGGCCGTCAAATGTCTTCAAACATGTTTTTAAGTTTCTCGTGGAATAGGTCGAGGGGCGACATTGTTTTTGCGGGCCATTTGGTATTTGTGGGTCTCGGGCAATTAATTACGCGCTTGTTTCCAGCCGATCCTTGGCATCCTTTTCACTGTTTATCCTCTAAATATTCTAACTACTGAATTGTGTAGATCTAATGTTTTACAGATTAGTAATTATGGTTCATTTATAATAATTTTTGTGACAAAAATTCTTGCAAAATTCTTATAGTTGGTTTTATATATGATTTTCGGACTTACATTCAATAATATTTTATCTGATAACTTAAATTTAATTTTTTGGTCAAAATCAAAAGATTATCTCTTATTTTTTTCAGTTTTGATGTCTAATATTTGCAGATACATACGAATGGGCTCGTTGAAAATATTTTTCCCTGTTTGGTGGTCTATTTGTAGAATTTTGTATGCATTATTTATAGAATTTTGTTGTATATAAAATTTCTAATATAATAGGAAGGTTTTAACAAATTTAGAACTCGCATAAGTTTCTATAAGAGATATTCTGAAATGTAGCGCAATGCAGTGAAGTATTATAATTTAAATACAATTTTGAGCACCTGCTCGAAAAATTAAGATGGCTTTTAATCTCCATTACACTTTTACCAATGCAATATAAAAAAATCGGGCTTAATGATCGAATTCACCGAAACTTTTGAATCGAACATATTTTGACCAGTCATTAATCCGCAAATGTAATTTAATATTCATTGTTTAGGGTACCCTTCCTTCACATGATGTAGTACACTGCCATAGTAAATTGATAACATGGAGTTAATTTCTGCAAATGTACATATTTCCCATATAATTGTCGCATAGCCATTATTGGCAGTTGTGTGATTAACATACAAAAACCGATATCGAGCAAAGTATCAATATCGTCACATTTATCCCTCTATCACATACTGAATTAAGAGAGTTTCGCGACAAACGCACATTTTTGATTGAAAGAGAATCAAATATCTCGACATTTACATTGGATACGCAATCGATATTTGATCATTTCAATTATTTCTTCACACTTATCCTTCTCCTCTTCTTACATCTCAGTTACTATCCCCCGTCCGTCTCTAATGCTTGTAGGAGCCTGACGTGCCACTCGGTCGCTCCGTACCTCTATCCACGACCGGCATTATGGCCCCCCAATCCTCCACTGCCCAGAAGAAAGACCTAGAGACCGAGAATTCCGAGCTTCGCGCTACCCTGGAGTCGTTCACCAAGACCTTGTCCTCCTTCAAGGAGGAACTCAGTCAAGCAAAGAAAGAAGAATCTGGCAAAAAAAGCAAAGTGATATCGTCAATCGAAGACAGATTTGCCTTATTCCAAAAAAGGATCATTGAGGATATCAGCCGCCTGACAGCGCTAAGCTAAGAATATGAAGACCGGCTGGATGCCTTGGAGCAATATTCAAGGCGCAACTGCCTCTTGATTCATGGCATCCCTGAAAAGCCGATGGAAGACTGCTTAGACCACTTTCTTTAAAGACCGCCTTAAAATCAGTTTGGATCCTCACTGGCTACATCTATATCTACATATACATCTACATATTACCCTGCAAGTCACCTTGACGGTGGATGGCAGGGGGTGCCGCGCACCAAGTTCCTAACTAATTATTATTCACAGTTATTTATTGTGGTCACGTATTGTCCTAGGGAAAAAGGACTCCTTATACCTCCCCGTCCTACTATATATTTCGCGAATCTTGTCCTCATTATCCCTCCGTCAGATATACGTTTGTTGTCGAATAAAATACTTCATTTCATTTACGAATATCTCCGACCTATATTTATCTAGAAGTTTAAGTCTCGCCTGTAATCTACGATCTTTCAACGATGGCCAACTCAACTCTTCAATAAGTAACGTAACGCTATGTTTTTTATCGTAATTCTTTTTCACGAATCTAGCTGCTCGCCGCTGAATTTTTTCTAAATCCTTTACGAGTCCCCTCTGATATGGATACCAAACCGCTGCTGCTTATTCCATTTGAGTTATAACCAAGAATAAATAACAGGATTCTCTCACCTTTTCCGTGCTTTTCCTGACTATTCTACGCACAAAAGCCAACTTCTTATTTGCCGCAACTATCACTCGTCTTATGTGGGTGTCCCAAGACAGGTCACGATTCAAGGTTACCCAGAGGTATTTCACGGATTCCGAAACAGGAATGCTCTCACCGTCTATCGAGTAGGTAAACACGGACGTTGGGCTTCTAAATTTCCAAAGGTTTTGAACGTTACCCTTTTTCAGATTGATTTCTAGCTGCCATTCCTTGCACCAAACAGATAACGCATCCTGAAGCTGACGATGGTCGCTAGGACCACTAATTTCTCTATAGACTACGGTGTCATCCGCCTGATATTACTTTTTGCAACTGAGCTGATATCGTTTATATAAAGCAAGAAAAGCATAGGTCCGAGCAAACTCGCTGCGGCACTCCAGAGACTACATCTGCCACACTCGAGGACTTACCATCGATGACTACTTTTTGTTTTCTATTCCAAAGGAAAACGCGAACCCAGTTAATGGCTTCCATTGGGAATAATATTATCTTCAAGTCTATCTCCACCTGCCGTGAATGCCTTCGCGAAGTAAACGTTTAGTAGATTAGCTTTATCCTCCCCATCGTGAAGAATGTCTCCGGAATCACATCGCAGGGAGCGTATTGAAAGGCCCCCTCCCTTGTCTTCTCTTACGTTGGACCAGAACACTTTTGGATCCTCCATCAATTTTGTATTTAATACCTCATTCCGGAAGGTGTTAAATGCGTTACGCATGGTTTTTCTCGATAATGCGCGGGCACTGTTATATTAATGGACTATAGCTGTGTGATACTCATCGGAAGCGTTGGTAGGTATGTTTTTTTAATTTTGCGTGGCTACGCCTCTGTCGTCTTAAGGCAATCCTAACTTCCATATTAAACCAACGAGGTTCTTTCTTATCAGATTTTAACTTACTGTGGATAAATCTATAGATACCATTTTCTAGTATATCCTTAAATGATACCTAATCGTTCTGTCTTTTAACGATCACTGACAAAGGTACTTCTGAGATGTAAGCTGAAACTTTAAAAGTCGGCCTTGGCGAAAGCGTATACATTCCGAAGGGACTTAGGATGTCTTTTGAGCTTTAATTCGTTCTCAGCATACACAGCTCGATGGTCGCTAAGTCCCTTCTCTCTGGATACCTTAGTTATTCTGTGCGGGATGTTAGAAGCAAGAAAGTCGAGAACATTGCCCGAACGCGTGGCTTTTCGTTCCATCTGGATTAAGAAATTTTCATTAAACGTGTCAATTAAGGCTTCACACGATTCGTTTACTTTACCTTCCCTAACGAAACAGGTTTTCCCAATCGATTGATGTAATTTAAAATCGCCTACAATTATCACATAACCGTCGTTCATAATAGATCTAAGCTCGGCTAATTGCCTCTCTAAATTCAAAATATAATGAACTTTGGCATTAGGTGGTCAGTAATGTGAGCATAAATATATCTTTTTCGAATTATCCTTACCTAGGTGGCACCACACGCTCTCGGTCGTTTCATCGATAATGGGGATCTGATTACTATCGTACTTTTCATTTATTGCCAAAAATACTCAGTTACCTATTCTATTAGCACGGTCTTTTCTGTACACTCTATAGCTTTTCGGAAAAATTTCTTGGCTAGCGATATCTTCAGTAAACCAACTTTCCGTACCTATAACTACATCCGCATGCAAGGTGCGAATTACGTGTTCGAGTTCGGAAGACTTCCTACGAATGCTGCGGCAGTTTAAAACTATAATATTTAATTTCTCTTTATCGCTCGAAGCATTAACTGCTCTTTTACGGCTTTTGCTGGTGGACTCTCTCACTTCGCGACCAGAAACTATATTCCACTCGATGCCCCTAGGAAATCTCCTATTACGCCTACACCCTTCCCTACTCTCTAATCTAAAAAAACCTACCATGGTCGAAGATTCTACACGCTACACTCTGTGAAGCTTCGGTCGTTTAATGGACTCCAGAGCCGTTGAGTGTTACCCACAACGATCCGAGAACCGACCGGAGATCAACGAAGTCGACTCTCATGCCCACACAGAAACTTCATAGCCTTTGGTTTAGCCCCACCTCGCGCCTCCAAACCTCCGAACCACAGTCAATCCGCGGTACAATGGTGAGCCGCACATCAGAACACGACTCCTCTCGGACACGAGTGACCTCGGCGACCAAGTCCTCAAAAGAACTTAGAATCTCCTCGGACCCGCGCTTCGAGGCGTCATTAGTCCCAACATGGACCACAATCCGCAGCCTAGAGCAACCCGTTGACTCCACCGACTCCCGTACCGCCCTCGTCACTTGGGGGACCGTTCCTCCTGATGTACAACTAGAGAGCACTCGCTCAGCCACTCCCTCCCGGCGGACCCGAGTTAGCAAATGAGCCATAAGACACCGGATATTAGAACTACCTATTACTAAGAGCCATCCCTTCCCACCTCGACTTCCCATAGATCCATCCTCCGCCAAAGAGACGGGAGCGGATGCGAGAGCATCGGCCGAAGTGTCGTCCTCCGACAACGCCGCGAAAAGTTTGCAAACTGGAAGAGGGTGTGCCGAGGCATTCCCAGCTCCCAGCCTTCGCAGGACCACCCCACGATCCCCCCGGTTGGAGACCACTCTCTAATCGTTGGGTTTCAGGATTTAAGCGACCCCAGCCCCCGAAGGGGTCCCACAAACACCCTCGATCACATCACCGACTTTCGCACTCGAACGCACCCGAGTCGCCATCCTGGCGCGGCGAGTTCTTGGGGATGGATGCGTTCCCCCAACACAAACAAGGTCCGTCTCCGCTCTTGCCACCCTCCGAATGAGGTCCGTAATCTCTCTTACCAGCTTCGTGATTCAAATCCTCATTCCCTCGAAATCAGCGTCGCATGGAAAGGAGGAAACGGGAATCCTAGGTGAAGCCATCCTAAACACTTATCGCTAGACGAATACATCCTTCTGGCAAAACTCCGCAGTATGATATTCTCTACCCGCCGGGAGGGAGTTGAAGAGCGGGTCTTCTCCAGATGTATATCAGGAGGCACGGTGCCGCAAGTGACCAACACGGTGAGAGAAGCGGTAGTGGCGACAGGTTGCTCTCGGCTGCGGGTGGTGGCCCATGTTGGGACTAACGACGCCTCGAAGCGCGGGTCCGAGGAGATTTTAAGTTCTTTTAAGGACTTGGCCTCTGAGGTTGCTCGTGTCCGAGAGGAGTCGGGTTCCGATGTGCGGCTTACTGTCTGCAGTATAGTCCCTAGGATTGACCGCGGTTCTGAGGTTTGGAGTAGAGTTGAAGGTCTGAACCGAAGGCTGTGGAATTTCTGTCGGGACTTGGGAGTGGACTTCGTCGACCTACGACCGAATATCGAATCGTGCAGGGCACCACTGGATCACTCTGGTGTTCACTACACGCCCGAATCGGCTCAGAGAGTAGCGAGTAGGATTCTCGAGCACAGTAGGGATTTTTTAGGCGAGAGAGTAGGGCAGGGTATAGGTCAGTTTTGGGCCAGGGGATAATCGATGCATTTGTAGAAAATAAGAATCCCGCAAGATTATCTAATGATAGAATATACACCGAGCGTGACATGCAGCACCAATTTCGCGATAGGTCATTGATAGAATGTTCCGTTAAGGGCGTGACGGGTCGCATTTCCAATTTTGATGCGACGCCATACAGTCGTGGGAGTGATTGTGGTGGGAGCGCATGTAGTTTTAGAGTGGAAGTGAAAGTCAAGGGTGAGATTAGCATGCGAAGTGCTAGTGAGAAATTAAACGTCGTCGTACTGAACTGTCGCAGCATCCGTAGGAAAATTGCTGAGTTCGAGCATGTTATTCGCAGTCTGCATGCCGACGTCGTGATAGGCACAGAAAGTTGGCTAACGGATGAAATTCAGAGTCAGGAGATATTTCCTAGAGACTATCGTGTCTATAGAAAAGATCGCGCTAATAGATCCGGCGGGGGAGTTTTCATAGCGGTTAGCGATAAGTACGATAGCAGTGAGATTCCGATAAGTGACGAGGATATAGAGAGTGTTTGGTGCCGCATAGGTAAAGATGGCTCCAAAAAGGTGTTCATATGCTCGTTTTACAGGACACCTAACGCTGGTGTCGATTGTATTTTAAGTCTCGAGAAACAATTATCAAAGCTTAGACTGATAAATCAAGATGGTATCGTTATAGTCGGTGGTGACTTTAACTTACACTCAATTGATTGGGAAAATCTATGTTTCGAATCTAGAGGTAAAGAACGCGAATCCTGTGAGGCATTAATCGAAACATTCTGCGAGCACTCTCTCCTTCAATTAGTCAGAAAGCCAACACGATCGGGAAACATATTAGATTTATTAGCAACTAACGTCCCAGAAAGAATAAACAAAGTCACCATTGAAGATGGGATAAGTGATCATCAGGCCGTATATGCAGAGTGTAAGTTGAAAATCGAGAGGCACCCCAAGCCTCAAAGAAAGTTTTATATATTTGCTAGGGCAAACTTTTCAAGCTTCAGGTCGCGCCTACGAGAAATACTACCTGGCTTCCGTGATATGACCGAACGATCAGGTGCTGAGTCGTCATGGAAACTATTCAAGGATATAATGCTAGAGAGTATCGATAAGTACATTCCAATTAAATCGAAGGTCGACAATAAAGAGCCACGTTGGTACAATAAGCAAGTTAGGAGTGCGCTTAGGCGTCAGAGAATATGCCACGCGAAAATAAAAAATATGCCGTCTACATCATCCGATGAATATAGAGCAACTAAAGTTAAGACGTATAAGGAATCCCGCGCTAAAGCGAGAACTACTATGCGCGAGGCTTTTACTAACTTCCGGAATAAGGTATTAAATAATTATTTGAAGGAGGAAAAATTAGGAAAATTAGTCGTCTACATCATCCGATCTTAGACGCATAAGGAATCCCGCGCTAAATCGAGAACTACTATGCGCGAGGCTTTTACTAACTTCCGGAATAAGATATTAAATAATTATTTGAAGGAGGACCCTAAAGCGTTTTGTTCCTATGTGAGAGAGGTCCAAGGTAGAGGCCCTACAATACCTTCCCTGCGTAAAAACTCGGGTGCCGTTATTCATGATAGCGTAGAGAAAGCCAACCTGTTAAACGGTCATTTTGTAAAAGCATTCACAGCCGTCAGCGACCATTGCGTAGATTATGCACCCGCAATAAAGGGGGACCTGATGGACGATATCGTATTTTCTGAGGTGGGAATAGCAAAACAATTAGGTTCCATCAGACATAACAAAGCCACTGGCCCCGAAGAAATTCCTGCTCGCGTTTTAAAAGAATTAGCTGAATAAATAGCACCTTTTCTTCGGATAATCTTCGAGAAATCCATTTCTCGCGCAGAGGTCCCTAGCGACTGGAGGTTAGCGCACGTTACCCCAATTCATAAGGGCGGAGACAAGGAGAACCCAGAAAATTACAGGCCGATTTCTTTAACTTCGATATCGTGTAAGATTCTCGAACATATACTCGTTAGCAACATAATGCGATTTCTTGATAGTAATTTATTGTTAGATGATTGTCAATACGGCTTCAGGAAAGGTAGGTCATGTGATACTCAGCTCGGTCTTTTTGTTAATTGTTTACTGAGAAGCGGAGAAAAGAATACGCAGGTCGATGCCATCTTCTTAGATTTTAGGAAAGCCTTTGATAAGGTACCTCACAGGAAGTTAATAACGAAATTAGAAATCTTAGGCGTAAATTCTAAAATCGTTAGTTGGATCCGTGAATTTTTAAATCATAGGAAGCAGATGGTTGTTATAGATGGGAAATCTTCGAACTTAGTGGAGGTTGTCTCTGGCGTTCCACAGGGTAGTGTAATTGGTCCGTTATTATTTCTAATTTATATAAACGATATCAGCTCAGTAGTCAGAAGTAAAATTAGGCTTTTCGCGGACGACACCGTCATCTATAGAGAAATAAGCAATCCGGAAGACCACCAGTATCTCCAAAATGACCTAGAAGCTATTTCTGCATGGTGTAAGGAATGGCAGTTAGAGATAAACCAAAAGAAAAGCTGCGTCATCAACTTCTGGAGAACCAAGAGTATCTCGTTGAATAATAATTATTCGTTGGACGGAGTAGAGATTCCAGTTTCAGACTCGATTAAATACCTCGGAGTCACGATCAATCGTGATCTCTCGTGGGACACCCACATTCGCCGATTGATAGGTGCCGCTAACAAAAAGCTGGCCTTTATAGGGAGAATAGTTCGAAATAGCTCCGAAAAAGTGAAAGAATTATGCTATTTATCCTTGGTTCGACCGCAGGTCGAATATCCTTCAGCTGTGTGGGATCCTTACGAAAAGGGACTCACTAACGAGATAGAAAAGGTTCAGCGCAGGGCAGCTAGATTTGTAAAGAGGAATTACGATAGTAAACAAAGCGTAACATCATTAATAGAAAATCTGAAATGGACATCGTTAGAGGAACGTAGGCTGCAGGCTAGAATTAAACTACTGGAAAAATTTATGTCGGAGGGACTAGCGAATGACGTAGTAGGACTTATCAGAAGCCCGACGTATTTCGGAAGGCAGGACAGTGAGGATAAGATTCGCGAGATTGACTGCAGAACGGAGCGATATAGAGGATCGTTTTTCCCTAGGACGATAAGAGACCATAATAGGAAAAGATAACGTAGGAAAACTATGGACCCTTGGTGCACTGCACCCCCTGCCATCCATCGAAAAGGTGACTTGCAGGGTATAATGTAGATTACTTACTACGGCCAGGTTGAGGCCATAGGGCCTCTTCTTCCACATAACCATTATGATACACAATATGATAAATATAAATGTACAGAATTCAATACTAATCAATATAGAGAAATGAAAATCATTTCAAGGTATTCATAAATAATAAAAAAATAAGAATAGTACAGCACAAATATACACAAAGTAAAATAATAAAAATCATCATCACTGCCGTTTTTGCTGATGGATATAGTGATGTGCTGATATTTAAATGAAGGATAGAAGGAAAAATACAAAGGAAAATATTACATTTTTATGAGGACCTAATGCTGGCTAAGTATTTAGCACAATGATTCTTAAATTGGTTAATACCATTGACAAAGTAAAAGTGAAAGGGGAGGGAGTTCCAAAGATTGCTGGCGGTAACGGTGTAGGATTTATTATAGAAACTGCTACGATGAGTGGGAATAAGTAATTTGGATGATCCTCGGGTGTTCAGGGAGTGGCCAGAATTAAGGGGTTTGAAGTTGTAGCTTAGGTGTTTAGGCGAGGAAGAGGTGAGGATACTTCTTAGTTGCGTTAGGATATGCATCTTCCTACGTTCCTCCAAGAACAGCCAGCCCAATTCTTTGAATGCGTTTGTTATATGGCAACTTTTGCACATATTAAAAATGTATCTAACACAAGAGTTATGAGTCCTCTGGAGCTTTTGTAACAAATCTTGTTTTAGATCTAGGAAAACGGAATCACAATAATCGAAATGAGGAATTACAAGCGAATTTACAAGTAAAATTTTTAGTTTTACTGGAAGAATGTTTTTAAGTAGCCTAAGTGAATAAAGTGAGTAGTTGATGTTTCGGCAAATTTCGTTTACATGTTTAGACCAGCAGAGTGTATAATTCATGATAACACCAAGGTTTTTTACTGACTTGGAAAACGGTACAGGAGTGGAGTTAATTAATACTGGGTCTATATTTGACTTTTGTAATTTGCCGAGTAATTTAGGATAGCAGAAACTTATTGATTGAGATTTTAAGGGGTTTAACATTAAGCCATTACAAGCACTCCAGGTCATGAGCGATCTTATATCCCTATTCATGCAATCAATTCTGTTATTGATATGAGATATTTGAGTTCCTATGCATATTTGCAGATCGTCAGCATAAAGGTGGTACTGGCAGTGATGAATTGAGTTAGAGATATCGTTTATATATAAGGCGAAGAATAAGGGTCCTAATGTAGATCCTTGGGGACAACCACGGGAGACATTTTTCCACGATGAACTTTTATCAGAGATTGATACCATTTGGTAGCGATTCTGAAAATAAGATATTATCCATTTCAAAGAGCTAAGGGAAAAGTTCATTTTAGCAAGTTTGGCAAGTAATACTCCGCTGTCAATGGAGTCAAACGCTTTAGAGAAGTCCAATAGTGTGAGAATTGTAGCTTTTTTGTTATCGAAATTCTCCCGAATATCATCTGTGACTTTGATCAATGCGGTAGCAGTGCTGTGGCCAGTACGAAATCCAGATTGATAGGGGTTAAGGAGCTCACATTCATTTAGATATTGATGTATTTGTTTATGCGCTAGTTTTTCAATAATTTTGGATAGCGTTGGCAGGATGTTTATAAGGCGAAAGTCCTGTGGAGTTGTTGGATTAGCCTTTTTAGGGATAGGTCGCAGTAGAGCACGTTTCCAGGAACTGGGAAAGTAACAGCTAGAGAAGGAGCAATTAATTATATGTGTAATGATCGGTGTCAAGATATGAATCAAATTATGGAGCATAGATCCAGTGATGAGATCATAGCCTTTTGTTTTCGAATTAAGTTTAGAAATTATCTTCTTTACATCGGATATGGAGACAGAAGCAAAACTGAAGGATTGTGAATAGTTTATGATTGAGGAAAAAATGTCAGAGATAGTTAAATTTCTTTGATTTACTGAAAATATATTAGGTGGTGATGAGAAGGCATTCTTTAATGCATCACGAGAGACAGAAGGTAGTTCAGAGTCACTTTTCTTATTCCCAATTCCGAATAATTTCAGTTTTCTCCATAGTGATGCATTGTCGGACTGAGGAGAAATTATTGAGTACGAGAATTTGATTTTGGTATTTCTAACTGCCTGCTTTACTGAGTTCCTCAGTTTTCTATACTCTTCGAGTTGGAGAGTAGAATATGTGCGTTTGAATTTACGAAAAGCGGAATCACGAATCGATATTAATATTTTTATATCATCCGTAATCCAAGGAGAATTTTTTCTAGTAATACGAATTGTTTTTTGTGTAGCATGGCGATCAAATAGATTGAGGAGGAAAGCATTAAAATTATTCACCTTGTCATCTATGTCATTTATATTAATAATACTTTCCCAAGGGACTAAGAGAGCATCATCTGTCAATTTGTTTATGTCTATGTTTTTAAAATCACTAAAAGTAATAAATTTTGGTCGTTCCTTTTGTACTTTGAAAGAGCAGGATGCATAAATGAGACCTTGCTTTAACCCATCTCATCTTTCCCTGCATTCTATTTCTCTCCAACTTCTTTCCATAATCCCTCCTCTCTGCCTTCCCTCCTCCTCCATTCCCATCTCCCTCCTCTCTCCATCTCCTACTTCTCCTCCCCCACTCCCCTCTCCCTTAACCGTAATTCCCCACTCCCCTCTCCCTTCACCCCAATTCCATACTCCTATCTCCCTCTTCTCATCCTCTCACCCTCCCGTCCCTTCCCTCCTCTCACTTACCCTCTCTCTCTCTCTCTCTCTCTCCTCTTCCTACTCCCTCCCTCCACTCTCCCATCTCCTCTTATCTCTCTCCTCCTCCCTTCCCACCAACCCATCTCCCCCTCCACTTACGTCCTACACCCCTCTCACTTCTCTCTACAACCTCCATCCCTCCCCTCTTCCTCACTCCACTCACCCTCCTCCCTCCACCCCCTCCTCTTCCTCCCTCCCTCCCTAATCTCTTCTCCCTCCCTCCCCTATCCCTCTTCCCTCCCTCCTCCCTACCTCCTCACTCCCTCCTCCCTCCCTCCTCCCTCCCCCCTCCCTCCCTCCCTCCTCCCTCCCTCGCCTCCCCTCCCTCCCTAACTCCCTCCCCTCTCCCACCTCCCTCCCGCCCCTCCCCATACTCCCTCCCCCCTCTCCCTCCTCCCTCCCTCCCTCCCCACTCTCCCTTTCTCCCTTCCCTCTCCCTCCTCCCTTCCTCCCCAATTCCTCATCCATCCCTCCCCTCTCCCTCCTACTTACCTTCCCTCTTCCATATCCGGATAGATCCTAGATCGATTGTTTCGTTGATGTGTTCTTCGAACTTCCCCTCCTCCTCATATCTCACCTTGGCCCTTGATCCCTCGTCTAATCTTCTCTTTTGACAAGGAGTCACGTGTGTGTCCTGAGGAGGAGCCTCCGAGAGGCAACCAGTAGGCATAAGGAGGTTAGCCGCCGTGGAAGGAGACAGAAAGAACACTGCCGCGCTGGAACGGAGGGAGAGAAAGAGAGATTGGCAGTGAGAGAGATAAAGAAAGATATATATATATATATATATATATATATATATATATATATATATATATATACAGCTTACGGAAAAAGAAAGGTAAAATGGATATATAGATGGCAACAAGGTGTTGAGATGAGGAAACCCTGTGAACACACACCAATCGGACGACTTCAGGTTGGCGAGGACCCGGGGATGTCGAAGCGACACACGTAAAAGAACACTAAAACACAGAAACATCACAAACGTAGAAGCTTTCGGAATTATTCCTTCATCAGCTACAGAGAGAGTGTTCTTTTACGTGTGTCGCTTCGACATCCCCGGGGCCTCGCCAACCTGAAGTCGTCCGATTGATGAGTGTTCACTGGGTTTCCTCATCCCAACACTTTGTTGCCATATATAAATATATATATATATATATATATATATATATATATATATATATATATATATATATATATGTATATTTATATGTGTATATATATATATGTATAGACTTAAGCAAATGAAAAGGTAGTGATGAGGGTGGCAACAAGGTGTCGAAGGAAGCCCAGCGGACACTTATCAAGTCGGAGACTTAGTTGGCAGGCTGCTGGGAGCGTCGAAGAGACACGTTGAACACACGAACAAAAAAACAAATAACACGGAGGCTTATCGGGCCTATGTCCTTCTTCAGCGATAGAGTAAATGAGAGTGACACACTGAGCGGGGTATGACAGGGTGATGTGGGGAGGTTGATGATCGGAGGAGGCGGGCAGTAGGAGGGGTGGATAGCCAATAAGGAGGGAGTGTGATGAGGTAGAGTGCGAATAGTTACAAAGTAACTGCCCCCAGCAGACTGCCAACTTGGTTGCCGACTTGGTGTCCGCTGGGCTTCCTTCAACACCTTGTGTATATATATATATATATATATATATATATATATATATATATATATATATATATATATATATATATATATGTATATAAATATATAACAGATTACGGAAAAGGAAAGGTAAAATGGATATATGGATGTCAACAAGGTGTTGGGATGAGGAAACCCGGTGAACAATCACCAATCAGACGACTTCAGGTTAGCGAGGCCCCGGGGATGTCGAAGCGACACGTAAAAGAACACTAAAACACAGAAACATCACAAACGTAGAAGCTTTCGTAACTACTCTTTCATCAGCTACAAATAGAGAACTGATGGCGGTGACACTAGGTGGGGGCATGGGGGTGGAAGGGTAGTGCGGAAAGGTCGAGGATTGGAGGATACGGAGGGGATTTGGGATTGGTAGGGTGTTGGGAGAAGACAGAAAGGGAGTGAAAAACTATCGAAGGTTGAGGCCAGGGGGAGTGAAGGAGTTTAGGCGATGGATATGCGAAAGCTCACACTGACGAAGCTGGGGAGCATAAGCATTGTCGGGGAGAGCGCGAATTACTCTCACTGTGAAGCAGTTGTTAAACTTTAAATTGTTTGTTCGCATGAACGGCCACCGGCAGCGGTCGTTTGAGAATGACGCTGTTGCGGTGGCCGTTCATGCAGATGTAGAGGGGATTGCTAGTGAGGCCAACATAAAAGGCGAAACATTGGGTGCATCTCAGGAGGTAAATGATATTGCGGGTGGTGCAGTTGGTGGTGGAAGTTATGGGGTAGGTGATGTTGGTTGTGGGACTGGAGAAGGAGTTGCAGGGGTGGTTTATTGGGCATGTTAGACATCGGGGTCTACAGCAGGGGCAAGATTCGGCAGGGTGGAAAGGCGTAGGTGCTGGGGGTTCTTTCTTCCATAGAATATTTGCCAGATTAGTGGGACGGCGGAAGGAGAGCATCGGTGGTCTATGAAATGGTATCTGGTGGAGGGAGGATGAGAGGATAAGGTAAGCGGCTTTCAGGATGTCTTTCAGAATGTCGTGGATGCCGGGGAAATAGAGGGTGGTTAGGGTGAGTTGGAGGGTGGAATCGGTGGTGTTGTGGGTGTTGGGGTGGGAGTTAGGGGTGGCGGGTGCGACTGACCGCCGGATTTGATCTCGGATACGATCCGGCGGGTATCCGCGCTGTAAGAAGTCATGTTCGAGTGTGGAGCAGTACTCGGACAAGAAATCTCTGTCCGAGCAGATTCTCCGCCCTTGACGGGCTAAGGCGTAGGGAATAGAGGTCTTGGTGTGGAGGGGATGGCAGCTGTCGAACTGGAGATATTAAAGGCGGTTGGAAGGCTTGAGGTGCACGTTGGTGTGGATTTTGTTTTCCCGAATGGAGATATCGACATCCAGGAAGGTGATGTTGGAGGCAGAGGAGTGGTGGGTGAAGGAAAGCGTGGGGTGGGATGAGAGGCGCTGTAAAAAGGATTGTAGGGAGTCGGGTCCATGTGTCCAGAGAAGAAAAATATCGTCAATATACCTCAGCCATAGGAGTGGTCTGGGGGAAATGTCAAGATAGCGTTCCTCCCATTCATCTAAGAAGACATTGGCATAGGAGGGCGCCATGCATGTGCCCATCGCGGCACCTTTTATTTGTAGGTAGTGGCGCCCTCCGAAAGAGAAGTTGTTTTTTTGGAGCACCATTTCAGCCAGCTTCGTTAGGAAATGGGAGGATGATCTTGTGTCAGGTGGTCTGAAGTCCAGTAATTTTCTCAGGGCGGACAGTCCTTGGTTGTGAGGGATGTTGGTGTAGAGGGAGCAGACGTCTATAGTGGACATAATTGTTTTAGTTGGGAGAGGGGAAGAGAGTGATTTTAGGCGTAGTAGAAAGTGGTTTGCGTCTTTCATGAAGGATGGGATTTGACGGACGAGAGTTTGTAGGTGGGAGTCAACATAGGCAGAGATGCGTTCCGTGGGAGAATTAAAGCTGGCAACAATGGGGCGGCCGGGGATGTTGGGTTTGTGGATTCTGGGAGTAGGTAGAAGGTTGGGGTCCGGGGTGTGTTGGGGATCATCAGGGAAATGGTGGAATCAGAGAGGCCTTCTTGTTTTCCCACGGATCGCAGATATGCAGAAATTTCGGAGGAGTGGCGGTCAGTGGGTTTGGAGGGGAGAGGAAGGTAAGAAGTTTGGTTAGATAGTTGGTGGAGGGCTTCGTCGTTGTAATGCGAGCGGTCCATTACCACGATGGTGGTACCTTTGTCTGCAGGGAGGATAATAATTTTGTCGTTGCGTTTCAAAGTAGAAATTGCGTGTCTTTCTGGTTTCGTCAAATTGTCGTGGTGGTCAAGGAGGTCGGGAAAGTTGGGCTGGGCGACTGCGTGAATTATGTAGTTAGCATATTGCTCGACGGGATGGTGGGGAGGAAGAGAGAGGGGGATGTATTGGGAAGGGGGTTTGAAGGCAGAAAGGGATTGTGGAAGGGAATCTGGGGAGATGAGTAGTCAGATGTCGGTGGGGCGGCTTTGAGGCGGAGTAAGCGTACGAAGGTTTTTATGTCTGCAAGGTGACAAAAATGGTCAAATTTTATGGTGGGGCAGAAGGAGAGGCCCCGGGAAAGGAGGGCATTCTCGGCGGGGATTAAGAGCATGAGAGGAAAGGTTCAGGACGTCATATGGCTGGGAGGGGTTTGCGGTATGCGTAGGGGTAAGGTCCTGCGGAGAATTGGGATGCATCCTCGGTTCGCGTGTTGAAACAAAGGGAGACCTCCTGAGAGAGTGTAGAGGGGGTAGAGTGGGGATTCCCAAAAGGTCGGCCAAGGAGGGTTTTGGGCGAGGAGAGGCGGGTGAGGGGGGATGTCGGACTTACCAGCTGGGAAGAAGGGGAGAGGTAGGCCGAGCTGGAGGTGGCGGACGCACATAAGGGAAAGTTTGCGTATGAGTCTGTATCGGTTGGCTGCGATATCCTCTGCAGCTCCACGGAAAATGGCGTCGAGTTCAGCTGTGGAGTTTGGGGAATGATTGAGTTCGTGTATGAGAATTAAACATTTCTCAAAGTGCATGTTAGAGAGTGATTTATAGTGGCGTAAGATTAGACGGACAATGTTGAGGGACATGAGGTGATATGTAAGGGCGAAAGATGAGCGGATAGCCGGGGGAAGGCCCGATAAGGGGATTCTCACGGTGAGACCATTGGGGGAAAGGCCTAGTTCTAGGAAGCCATTGAGGAATTAAATCTGGCAAGTTAATGATGTATGTTTGCGAAGGTGATAACGGAAACGGCGGATATTTTCCATGGTGGAAGGAGAATTATAAAGTATAAAAGATAAAGGCGATAGGAAAGTTGGTAAAAAAGAAAGAATGACAGACACGAAAGGATAAGGTAAAATAATATAACAGCTTACGGAAAAGGAAAGGTAAAATGGATATATGGATGTCAACAAGGTGTTGGGATGAGGAAACCCAGTGAACACTCACCAATCAGACGACTTAAGGTTGGCGAGGCCTCGGGGATGTCGAAGCGACACACGTAAAAGAACACCAAAACACAGAAACATCACAAACGTAGAAGCTTTCCAAACTACTCCTTCATCAGCTACAGAGAGAGAACTGATGGCGGTGACACTGGGTGGAGGCATAGTGGTGGACGGGTAGTGCGGAAAGGTCGAGGATTGGAGGATTAGGAGGGGGTTGGGGATTGGTAGGGTGTTGGGAGAAGACAGAAAGGGAGTGAAAGGCTATCGAAGGTTGAGGCCAGGGGGAGTGATGGAGTTTAGGAGATGGATATGCGAAAGCTCCCGCTGACGAAGTTGGGGAGCCAAAGCATTGTCGGGGAGAGCGCGAATGACTCTCACTGTGAAGCAGTTGTTAAAGTTGTTAAAGTTTAGTGTTTAGTGCCACCCTCATCCCTACTTTTTCTTTTCCTTTAGTTAATATATATACCGTCCTTTTTTCTCCTTTTTTGTCTATATCTTTACGTTTCTTTCCTGTCGTCTTTTCCTCTTATTTTTCTCTTCCACCATGGAACTGACTCGTCTCCGTTATCATCTCCGTAGACACATTACCCTCAACTGCCAGATTGAATTCCTCAACTCCTGCCTTGCACTTGGACTCACCCCCAAATGCCTCACCATCATAATTCCTCTTTCAGGTCTTCCTCCCCCTATCCGCGCTTCCCTAGCTCTCACGTATCACCTCGCCTCTATCCACATTATCCGTTCTACCATACACCATTATACCACCCTCTCTAACTCCCACTTCGCTAATTGTAAATCTCTCGTTCTTTATCTTCGTCATTCTTCGCAATCCATATCCGACCTTCGTGCCGCTTTCCTTCAAGCGGCTAATGATATCACCGCACATCGCAACAGACTTCTCCGTAAACTCTCTCTGCTTTGCGTCCGGCACCTCAAACTTGGTCTTCCCCTTCCGTTCATAACAGCTGGCGAGGCCAACAAACCACCTCCTTCCCCGCCACTCATCGGTCAAACTCCCTGTCTTGCGGACCTCCTGGGATTCCCAACGCCACCATCACTTCATATCCTGAAAAAGACCCACACTTTCCTAACCCGCAAACCTTTGAAGCGCTCATATTTCTCGCACACTCTTGCCACCACCTCTTCATCTTGCCAACCAGATGAAGTCTTGAACCATTCCTCCCACGTACTTACCCCTGCCGAGAATGAACTCCTCTCACGCGGCCTTTCCTTTTGTCCCACCACCAAATTTGATCATTTTCGCCTCCTTGCCGACGTCCAGTCCTTTGCCCGCACACTACGTCTAAAAACTAACCCTCCCAAAGAAGACTCTCTCACCTCTGCCAACCCAAAACTCCCTCCCGGCCTCCCACCTACCTTTTCCATCTTCAAACCTCCTTCCCAATACATTCCACCCACCCTTCCTTCCCTACACCCGGTCGAACAATACCTCAATTATATCCTTTCCAGAATCTCCCAACATAACTTTTCCGATCTTATCGACCATACAGATAATCTTACCAGACGTGAAAGGCATGCCATTTCCACACTCAAACATCTTGACCATATCATCATTCTCCCTGCCGATAAGGGCACCACCACGGTTGTGATGGATCGCGCCAAATATAACGAGGAAGCCGAGCGCCAACTTTCTGACGAAACCTCTTATCTTCACCTTACTTCAAACCCCACAGACCACCACTCCTACCAAATTTCGTCCTATCTTCATTCCTCAGGCAAACAGGAAGGCCTTTCCGATTCCGCCATTGCTCTAATGATCCCCAACAAACTCCGCACACCCACATTCTACCTTCTCCCTAAAATCCATAAACCCAACATCCCCCGCCGCCCCATTGTTGCCAGCTTTAATTCCCCTACAGAACGCATCTCCGCCTTCGTTGACTCCCACCTACAACCTCTCATTCGTCAATTCCCTTCCTTCATCCAAGACACTAACCATTTTCTCAAACGTCTCAAACACCTCCCCTTTCCTCTCCACCCAATACCATTTTGACCACTATCGATGTCTGTTCCCTCTACACAAACATCCCCCACGATGATGGACTCTCTGCCCTTAGTAAACTCCTGGACTCAAGACCACCCGACGCAAGACCTTCCTCCCATTTCTTATTAGACTTGGCGGCAAAGGTGCTCAAATTGAACAACTTCTCTTTCGATGGTCGTCACTTCCTTCAAATTAGAGGCACTGCGATGGGCACCCGAATGGCGCCTTCATACGCCAATTGCTACCTTGGAGAATGGGAAAGACTCTTCCTCAACGTACCACTCAGACCACTTTTGTGGCTGAGATACATCGACGATGTCTTCCTCATTTGGACGCATGGACCTGACTCTTTCCTTTCCTTTCTCTCGCGTCTCTCCTCCCATCCTTCACTGTCCTTCACCCACCAGTCCTCTACCTTCCACATCACATTCCTGGATGTCGATCTTTACCTTCAAGACAGCCAATTCCGCAACTGTGTTCACATCAAACCCACCAACATCCTCCAATACCTCCACTTTGATAGCTGCCATCCCCTTCATACCAAAACCTCTATCCCCTATGCCCTTGCTCGTCGAGGATGGAGGCTTTGTTCCGATAGAGCATCCCTTCTAGAGTATCACTCTGTCCTCGAGGATGCTCTTCTCAAACGTGGATACCCTCCAGTCTTGGTCCGCGAACAGATCCATAGGGCGATGACGCCTACCCACATTGGATCTCATCCTCACACACCCACTATTCCTGCTTCTACCCCTCCACTCACTCTTACGACACTTTTCCATCCTGGTATCCACGAAGCTCTCAAAACAATCCTTCATGCTGCCCACCCAATTCTTACCTCTTCCTCCCATCAGTCCCTCTTTATCAACCTTTTTGCCAATCCTCCGCTCCTCTCCTTCCGCCGGCCCCCAAATTTGGGAAATATCTTGTGGAGGAAGGAACTTCCCACTTCTACCACGCTTCTTGCAATAGGTTCCCACCCCTGCGGAAAACCTCGCTGCCTCACTTGCCCTATCCACCTACCATCATCTTCTTTCTCGAGTCCCTCCACCAACATCACCTACCCCATCACCTCCAGAAGCAACTGCACCACCCGTTACGTCATTTACCTCCTTACCTGCACCCTTTGTCTCGCGTTTTACGTAGGCCTCACCAGCAATCCGTTAAACATCCGAATGAACGGACGCCCCCTCCCAGTTGCATTACATGCTAATACCCACAATATCCCCTTTAATAGTTGCTACAATGTTAGGATTATTCGCGCTTTACCCTATGACACTCCTGCCCCCCTTCTCCGACATTGGGAACTAGCACATATCCATCTTCTCGACTCTTTCTCTCCGCCTGGCCTCAACCTCCGCTAACCCTATTAGCCCCCTTACAATGTTTCCTTGTTACTTTGTAACTATTCGGACTCTACCACTACTACTACTACTACTACTACTACCACTCCTACTCCCTCTTTATTGGCTATCCACCCCTCCTACTCCCCACCTTCTCCAATCATCAACCTTCCCAACTCACCGTCATTCCCCGCCCAGTGTGTCACTTTACGTTACTCTTTCGCTGAAGAAGGGCTTAGGCCAGATAAGCTTGCGTGTGTTTTTGTGTTCGTGTGTTTTACGTGTCTTTTCGACGCCCCCAGCAGCCTGCCAGCTTGGTCCTCAACTTGGTGAGTGTCCGCTGGGCTTCCCTCAACACCTAGTTGCCACCCTCATCACTACCTTTTCTTTTCCTTTAGTTAATATATATATATATATATATATATATACGTAGAGAGATATGTATTACATCATCATCTCATAGATACTTTGTCCGTAGACAGTTCCGTGATCATTCATGGTAAAACCTGTTTCTCCATATTCTCCCATTTTTTACTGTCCTCTTCATATCGTGATAATTCTTTCCCTATCAAATCATTTATCAGCCGATACATTTTCCTACCTCTTTCATTTTTCCATCTAGTTTTCCTTTTAACACGTCTTTATTCATATTTTCTCTCCTCAGATAATGTCTAACTCCGTTTCCCTTCCTCTTTCTAATGCTTTCTATAATTATTCGCTTCTCTCCTACTCTTCATAGCACTTCATCGTTTTTCATCTTATCCGTCCATTTTATCTTCAGCATTCCCCTCCAAGTCCACATTTCAAAGCTTTCCAAATATTGGATGTCATTTTTCCTTAGCGTCCTTCTTTCTGCCCCGTACAAATCTATAAACCATACATAGCATTTTATGAACTTCTTGCAGATATCTTCCCTTATATTACCCGTAAGTAGGTGTTTATTTCTTCTGAAACCGCTTTTGCATTTCCTATTGTAGTCCAGGTCTCATCCATAATTTTTGCTTCTCTTGTTATGATGCTTCCAAGGTATTTATAGTCTTAAACTTGTTCTAAAGTCTTACCTTCAATATTTATGTTCTTATTCCCTTCTTAGCGCGATATTCGAATGATATTCAATTTTTCTGTATTTTTTCCATACCGTATACTCTACCTTTTTATGCTGGTCTATTTGTCATTTTTGGAGTTTCTCTTCCTTTCTTGCCAGAACTAGTTGATTATCCGCGTATTTTACTGTTCTTAAGAGTCTTATTCCAATTTTGAAATCTCCTATGCCTCCTAACTCTTATTGCATTACACTTTCTACATATATATTGAATAAGTTCTTCGATAGGTAGCAGCTTTAACTTAGATCTCTACCGATATTTACTCAGCAGGTGTCCGCATTCTCCAATTTAACCATTACATCTTCTTTCACATATAGATTCCTAATCAGTCTCCTGTCATTCCAGTCAACATAAATATCTTCTAATATCTTCATCAACATAACCCAATTTACTTTATAAAATTTTTCTGTCAGTCTACGAAACGTACGCAGATATCTTGACTGAACTCTATTGTGCTTTCTGATATGACTCTGGCTACCCCTATAGCACATCAAAGTCCTCGTCCTTTCCTGAAACCTAATTGATCTTCCCATAGCAATTCTTCTGCCTTTTTCTCTAGCCTTTTATTAAGAATATTAGCTTACTGTTCTGTTTTCTTTACACTGCAATGCCTCGAGCTTCTTCTTTAGAGGGATTTTTGATACTTTTAGGAAATCCCAAGGCCACTCTCCCATTTCGTGAATCTTATTAATTAATTTCGTTATGGCTTTTAGTCCTTCTGATCCTATGACTATAAATACCTTAACCGGTATTCCATCGCTACCTTTGGCTTTCCCTTTCTTTAGTTCCACTATCGCTTTTTCTATTTACTTCGCTCTCCATAATACTTTGATCTATGTTGTCTTCTTCAATGCTTTCCTTATCTCCCAATACTAATTTTGGCGATCCTGCCTGCTTTCTGTATAGTTCCATAATGTATTTTTCTCACGCCTTTGCTCCGTCCTTTGTTTCTGAGACTATCTTCCAATCCGTATTCATAATTCATTTACCACGAATTCCAGTAGACTTGTCTTGTAATTCCAGGGCCCTAGCGTAAATCATATCGTACCGTCCTAACTTCTCCATTTGTTCTATTTCATCACATTTTCCTTTTACCCAATTTTCTCTAGCTTTATCTGTTACGCTTCTCAACTCATTGTTCATACATCTATATTTGGCTCTACCTTCTTTACTGACAACGTTTTTCCGTTTTTGTCTCTCATCCATTTTCTCCAGCATTTTCTTATTGATTCATGGTTTTCCGATTTTCTTCATTTGTTTTTAATCACTTTATCCAAGGTATCCTTGATAATGGTTTTAATTTATTCCCATTCTATATCCATTGTCTTTCGTTTATTTTCGAAATTTCTTAGGCGACTGCGTGCTGACTACATCTTCTTTCCGTTTTTCTATGTCCCAAGTCTGTCTTTCTCTTCTCGTTTCTCTTATTTGAATGAGCTTTTTACTTATGTCAACTATTAGGAGGCTGTTATCTGAATCAATGTCAGTTCCTTGTAATACCTTGGCGGTCTATATACTGTTCTGAATTTTTGTTTTACTAGGATGTAATCTATTTGGCAACACATTCTATCTCCTGGGCTTTTTCATGTGTATAACCTTCGTTTATGTTTTTTGAACCATGTATTAAGCCCTACAAGATCATTAATGTTACAGATTTCTGCCAGGTTTGCCCTTTCGGTTTCACTTCCCAAGTCCGCGTTGCCCGACAACATTTCTTCCTGTACTTCTCTGACTTTGCTGTTCCAATCTCCCATTATTATGCAGATTACCTTTCCTCTTCCGTCTTCTTCGTAAATGTTGTTAATTTGTTCATAAATCTCCTTGATTTTTTCATCTTTATGAGCTGTCGTTGGCATATATACTTGGAATATAAGCATGTCCACTGGGACTGCTTTTAGCTTTATTGTCATCAGTCTGTCGTTCTTTGGTAATATCTATGTCACTTTTTTCGTCATGTCTTTCCTAAGTGCCCCTTTGCTTCTCTTTTTATGATACTTCCAAGGTATTTATTGTCTGAAACTTGTTCTAAAGACTTTCCTCCAATTCCTATGTTCAGATTCTCTTCTTTACCCGATATTAGAATGAACTTGGATTTTTCTGTATTTATTTCCAAACTGTATTTTCTACCTCTTATTACTTGTCTATTTGTCATTTTTCGGATTTCCTCTTGCTTTCTTGCCAGAACTGCTTGATCATCCACGTATTTTACTGTTCTTAGAATCCTTCCTCCAAATTTGAAATCTCATTTGCCATTTAACGCTGCTTGCATTAGAAAGAAGAATAAAATATATGATACAGCTATTCAAGTCATTATCGAATAGAATAATATTTCTTGCATAGGAATATTACTGCAGCGGGCGATTTATTAAGAGTAAACTTTCGATTGGCATTAAAATAACCATTTTGACGCAAGGAATTTTATAATTGTTTCTAAGTAAGTTTATTGTGAGTAGCAAATATTATTCTAGGATTTTATACAGACGGTCTTCATTAGAAACTGAGCTTACTGATATTATACAGTTATAGAGGAGTGTCTACGAAGATATTTCTTATTGAAGATTGTTTGAATTTTTAGACTAATATCCACAAAAATTGAGAGAAGTGCTAATAAAAGTTTAAAAAGTAATCATAATAATTACGAAGTACTAAAAGAAACAATATAAAATGCAACAATAACTCAGATTCATGGGAAAATTCCTTTCAGAACCCTGGTATGTCCTAGAAGAAGCATTCACCTTTCGATGTGCACATACAAACACTTCCAAAAACAGAAAACGTACAAAAGAAAAAATATACCTCCGCTCTCGGAATGAAAAATTATAATGACATCCTTTCCCTCCCTTCTACATCACGTGATCATCCATTGCGTGGAGTGCATGCCAAGTGACAAGACCTTCGCGCGCACTCACGAGCGTGTCTGATCTTCACTTCAAATACGTGCCTACGGAGAGATCGCCGCTGACTATTCGCTGATCAGTTAGTGGCTGGACTCCGACGAGAGCAGACGTGCTTTCACTTTTGCTCCCGCTGCTTCGCTCCTACCCGTAGTATAGCTGCCTTTGGCTGACCATTAGTTTTTAAGAGTAGCTGTAGCGATAAGTACCCTTAGTTATTTATAGTTATTGTATTATTCTAATATTATTGTGTTCTTAGATTATTATTACTTCATTTTAATTACAAACTTTTCGTAAATTTCCATAGTCTACCTTTATCATTTAAGTTTACATCCTTAGCAGTGAATTTCCCAATAGTGCAGCCTCCTTAGCTCTAAGTGCTCCCTATTTAGTTTATTTTTAACGTATTTTACTTTATTCTTAGTCTACTTCCTTATTATATCTCTCATTGCCAAATTGAAATCGATACTTTCATATCGAAAGTAAATTCTTAAATAACTAAGCTTATTGAAGGCAAATTTATTATTATTATTATTTATTAATTTATTTACAACCTTCGCCGTATATCTAGTCTACTCCTGTTTACTACTTTTCGTGATATAAAAATATATATATTTTTTTTACTTGTTTCATTTCCTTCTTAATTTTATAAACCGTCTTTACTATATACTGTGTAATACCACGTTTGTTAGTGTATATGTGCTTAACCATTACTAACGCCTACTTTTAGAAAAAGTTATTGTGATTAATCTTAGTATATAATATCATCTTCTTCTCGTAGATGTAAATTTTAGTGTTAATTCAAAGCATTTGTGTAGTTTCAGCACGCTCCTTTCACTTCCTTTTAGCCTAGTTGACCTTGACTCATAGCGTGCACGTTGAAAAACCATAAGTTGTTTGTCTCCCGTCAAGTAAGACCCCTACTGCGTGGCTAGCCGAGCTTTGGACTCTTATCGCCGAATTCTTTCCCATCTTTGTTTACTAAAAGTCAACGTTTATCTTGCCTCAGACCAAGAAACCTATTCCACTTTCGCACCATAGAACGACCCGATTTGCTTTTTTTTATATAGAGAGTAACTTTTTTTTTTCATATATATAAAGAGTAACTTTTTTTTCATATATATATAAAGAGTAACTTTTTTTTTCATATATATAAAGAGTAACTTTTTTAATATATAAAGAGTAACTTCCAATCCTAGCGCTTCTATTTCCTTTTTAGTCCTCAAGTACGCACATTAGGTAAATTCAATTAACTTAGCTAGGTATGGCTTCCCATAGGTCTTCTGTTGCTCTTTTCAAAAGCTCTGTTGAATGTGAGCTGCTCCAAGCACGCATCACAGAACTCGAGAGGATTGTGGCGGAGCTCCTCTCTAAGGTTAGGGAGTTGGATGCTGCTCCGAAGGGGGGTGAAGATGCGGGGACCTCCGAGTCGCCTTGCCGTACCAAGGTGGTACCTCGAGCTAGCTCGAGAGCGAAAGCTGGCTGGGTCGTCGAAGAGAGAGCCGTAGCCGACACTAACCCGGAAAGGGTGGCTTCATCTTCCGAGCCCGACGGGTGGAAGGTGGCTACCAAAGGTCGCGGGAGAGTAGGGCGGCCATGGCGGGGAGACGGGAAGGCGGAAGCTGACTCTATCCCCGTCAAAAACAGATTCGAAGCGCTATCGGAGGACGGTTCGACGAATTCTGTGGCCGCATCCGCTCCTCCCGATTCGAGGGATGCCGCACCTAGGGGAGGTCGGGTTGGGAGGGGGGGAATCTTAGTGATAGGTTGCTCAAACGTCCGGCGTTTAGTGGCACCGTTGAGGGAAAGGGCCCGCCGGGAGGGAGATGAGCGGGTGATCTCCTGGTGTATTCCAGGCGGAACAGTGCCACAGGTGACGAAGGCGGTTCGGGCGGCGGTAAGTGGCACGGGATGCTCCAAGCTGCGGATAGTGGCGCATGTAGGCACCAATGACGCTGAGGATCGGGGTTCTGAGGAGATATTGGATTCCTTCGGGGATCTGTGTTCTGAGGTTCACCGACTCCGACGGGTCATGGGTATCGACATGCGCCTGACCGTATGCAGCATGGTCCCGCGGACCTACCGGGGTTCGACGGTTTGGAGCCGAGTGATCGGCTTGAATCGGAGACTCTGGAAGTTTTGCGAGAACATGGGAGTAGATTTCGTGGAACTCGGGCCGGTTCTCGAATCGTGTAGGGTGCCCCTGAACCGATCGGGAGTTCACTATACTGTCGTGGCAGCCCAGAAGGTAGGTGGTAGAATCTACGAGCATTGTAGAGCTTTTTTAGATTAGGGAGTAGGCCAGTGCGTAGGTCAATCTCGGGGTCATCAAATAACTGCGATAGTAGGTCAATACCTAGGTCGACGTTGGGATTCAATAAACTCTGCGCTAACAATAGCAATGATAACACCTCTCTTAGAAGTCGCACCATCCATAACACAGAAAAAATTCAGAAGCGGCCCGAAAGCGACTCATTAACAATTTTAAATATAAACTGCAGTAGTATCAGGAATAAGACAGCAGAATTTCAGAATTTATTAGAGGAAACTGAGGCAGATATAGTGATAGGCACAGAGAGCTGGCTAACTTCGGATATACACGACCGAGAAATTTTCCCCTTAAGATATAATATTCACAGACGAGATAGGGTAAATAGGAACGGAGGTGGAGTTTTTATAGCGGTGAAGGACACGCTTATCAGTTCGCCAATTGAGTTTACGGAAAACAGAATAGAAAGCATTTGGTGTACAATCAACAGGGGAGGTTTAGGAAACATCCATGTATGTGCATGCTATAGGCCGCCAGGTGCAGACGCAGAAGACATTTATGAGCTAGAGGCCCAAATCAACTCAATACGGATGAAAAATAGTAAAAGTCTTACTATAGTAGGGGGAGACATTAATCTACCCTCGATAAATTGGCGCAGTTGCAGCTTCAAACCACCCGGTAGAAATGGTGAGTCATGCGAAGCACTAATAGACATCTTCAATAAACATTTTCTTATTCAGGTAGTCAGAGAACCCACGAGAGAGGACAATATATTAGACTTAATAGCACTTAATATCCCTGAACGTGTTTCTGAAGTAGTTATTGAAGAAGGAATCAGCGATCACCGAGTAGTCCGAGTTATCTTGAACATAGCATTCGTAAAGTATCGCAAGCCTAAGCGAAAAGTGTACATATTTAAAAATTCTAACTTTGCGGACTTTAAAGAGAAACTTATTAAAGATTACGCAACTTTCAGAAAATTAGCAAGCACGAAGAACGTTGAGGAAACTTGGAAAGCTTTCTTATCAGTAATTAGAACAGGTATAAATACGTACATACCAAGTAAATATATTACCGATAATGGAAAACCTAGGTGGTATAATCGGCAGGTTAGATGTGCTCTCAGGAGACAAAGAAAGCTTCACTCAAAACTTAAATGCGCCAAAAATAATATGTCACAGGAGGTAATAAATACAATTTCAAACAAGTACAGAAATTGTCGGACTTGGACTAAAAAGATTATGCGCAAGGCATTAATGAACTTTAAGAAAAAGATTCTCTGTGAACATCTAAACGAAAATCCCAAAATCTTTTGGTCTTATGTTAGAGAAGTTCAAGATCGACGCCCAAGCGTAGCACCATTAAGAAACGACAAAGGAGAGGTAGTTTACGATAGCATTGATAAAGGAAACTTGTTAAACTCATTTTTTCAAAGCGTATTTACGACCGAAGTGGAGAAAAGGAAGGTCGATCCACCCGAACCAAGCGAAGAGAAGATGAACGATATACTTATATCAGCGAAAGGTATAGCAGAACAGCTCAAAATCATAAATGCAAATAAATCCCCGGGACCGGAAGAGATACCAGCTAGAGTATTAAAGGAATTAGCGTTAGAAATAGCACCTTATCTCGAAACAGTTTTCAGTAAGTCACTTAGTCATGGCGTTATACCTAAGGAATGGAAATTAGCGTTTATAACTCCGCTACATAAAGGCGGGAAAAAAGAAGACCGAGAAAACTACAGGCCGATTTCGCTAACCTCAATATCTTGCAAGATTCTAAAGCACATCATCGTTAGTTCTGTGATGGACTTCTTAGATAGCCAGGACTTGCTCAGTAAATATCAGCACGGTTTTAGGAAGGCAAGATCTTGTGAAACACAGCTCGCTCTGTTTGCACATGATATACTACGATCCGGTGATCGAAAGACCCAGCTAGACGCGGTTTTTCTTGACTTCAAAAAGGCATTCGATAAAGTCCCTCATATTAAGTTATTGAAAAAATTACAAGCCTGTGGAATAAATCGAAAGATAATCGAGTGGATCAGGGACTTTCTCAATGATCGGGAACAAATGGTAGTCATAAATGGATTTAAATCAGATTCGGTCAGCGTGTCCTCCGGCGTTCCACAGGGAAGTGTCATCGTTCCCCTATTATTCCTTATATACATAAATGACTTAGATAATGTTATTACAAGTAAAATCAAGTTATTCGCGGATGATACGGTAGTTTACAGAGAGATTAACAGTCCTGCTGATCAAGCATTACTTTCTAACGACCTACACGCAATTCTCGAGTGGTGTAAAGAGTGGCAATTAGAGCTGAACTTAGGTAAGTGTTCCATCATGAGATTCTGGAGAAACAAAGAAATTGAGGCGATGAATTACAGTATAGAAGGCGTATATCTAAAATTATCCGTATCCGTCAAATACTTAGGTGTCATTTTAACAAGTAACCTCTCGTGGGACAAACACATACGAAATATATCCGGGAAAGCTAAGCAGAAACTAGGATTCATCAAACGGATAGTAGGTAAAAGCGAAGAAAAAGTCAAAGAGACATGTTACTTTTCTTTAGTTAGACCGCTGCTAGAGTATGCGTCGAGCATATGGGATCCGTACGAGATAGGTTTAATCACCGAGTCAGAGAAAGTGCAGCGAAAAGCTGCTAGATTCGTCAAAAATTGTTATGATAGAAATATAAGCGTTACAGGCTTGATACAGGACTTAGGATGGGAATCACTAGCTGAGCGTCGATCACGTGCTAGGTTAAAACTTCTTGAAAGATTTAGAACGAGTACTTTCTCCAGCGACGTCAAAGAAATAATAAGAACTCCCACCTATATCGGTAGAATGGACCATCCTCGTAAAATAAGAGAGATAGCCTGTAGGACAGAGAGATACAAAGGCTCATTTTTCCCTAGAACGATAGCTGAGCAGAATAAAACTTGCGATCAAAAGTAACCTCGCGTAGGGGCGTAAACCAAGGCCTAATTTTGGAGTTTTCCCCTTGGTGTTAATACACCCCCTGCCACACACCCTTGCGGTGGCTTGCAGGGTAAACTGT
Organism: Tanypteryx hageni; assembly: GCA_028673005.1. Taxonomy (NCBI): domain Eukaryota; kingdom Metazoa; phylum Arthropoda; class Insecta; order Odonata; family Petaluridae; genus Tanypteryx; species Tanypteryx hageni. Next base: position 7,630,847 of record CM054112.1, read on the forward strand.
AGATGTAGATGTAGATGTAGATGATCGAATGGACAGACAGACAAACGACTTTATTAGGGCGAAATTGAGACTGTGGTCCCTTCTTACATTTATCCCTTTCGTCATATAAGTAATAGCAATATTTACAAAGTAAGAGAAATTAATTACATACAGATTTAAAAAAAATACATATTAATTACAAGTTATTATATTTGTTAGTAGATAACAGAGCATTACCAAAGAATGTTAGTTTTGTGGGTACATAAAAAACTGTGTATCAGTGATGTTTTAAAACAGAAAAAATTCCCACTGCGGAAAACACCTACAAAGAGAAGAGAGATGTAAAAAACAGCGAAAATTACTAAAATAGTTCTGGGGAAGGAAAAAAATTCAATAATATGAGAAACAGAAAAAAAAACATTCATAAATACAAACAAATGTACATAGATTTATATCCATATATGGAGGGAGGGGTGAGAGGGGAATAGGGATTGTAGGGTAAGATATGCCTGGGAAATTACATCGTAATTATGATACAGGAAAATGAAGTAAAATAAAATTATAAATTTATGCCTAAAAAGCGCTTTCTTTTGACAAACTGAAAGAAGATATAGAGTGTGGATCAATGCATGGGGAATGAGAGGAGATGCTTGTAATACAAGCGTTTAAAAGTGCTTAGAGATAGAGATGGAAGGCCATTCCAGAGTTTACAAGCAGTAACAGAAAAGGATTTGTTGTAAATTTCTGTTCTATGAAGTGGAGTTAGTAGTTTATCGCATCCTCTGGGATTGCAATGGTGAACTGTATTAATGGTGACGAAATTAGATGAAAAATAACAAGGGATGTTGTAATTTAGAATTTGATACAATAGAGGGAGAAGGTGAAGGTTTATTCGGGAATCAAGTTTTAGCCAGGAGAGTCGACGAAAATATTCTGAGACATGGTCAGATTTTTTTAAGATTAAAGATTAATCTGATGCAGGCGTTATGAGAACGTTGTAGCTTAATGGCGAGTTCCTTTGATAAGTCCTGTTATACAAAATCACAATAGTCGAAGTGAGAAAAAATTACAGAGGTCACTAGCTGTCTTTTTAGTGACGAGGGAAGAATGTTAATGAGAGGCCTTAGAGTGTGTAAGGAGGAGTTTACCGTCTTGCAGATTTTTATTATATGATTACCCCAGGTGAGCGTTTCATTAATTAGAATCCCGAGATTTTTGACGATTTTGCAATAGGGTATAACTGAGCCGTTCAAAGACAGAGGAACTGATTCTGCAAGGTTTATAGATGCCAATAGTTTCGGATAACCGATTAAAATTGCTTGAGATTTCAAGGGGTTTATGGTGAGAAAATTATCGTAGCTCCATTCTTGAAGTTGGGCTAAGTCATGATTTATGTTAGCTATGGAAAGAGATAAGTTATTGGGTTTTGTGTCTAAGTAGATTTGGAGATCATCGGCGTACAAATGATGCTTGGAGTAAGTTAAGTATTGAGAACAATCATTTATGAATAAAGAGAACAATAGAGGACCTAAAATTGAGCCCTGCTGAATGCCTTGGTTAACATTAAGCCGAGAGGACGAGGAATCGTTGTAGATGACTTGCTGGGAACGGTTGCTAAGGTACGAAGAGAACCAATCTATTGAAGGTGAAGAGAATCTCATGCAGCGGAGTTTTGCTAGGAGTATGTCTTTATCTACTGAGTCAAACGCTTTAATGAAATCAAGCAATAAGTACCGTGAGTTTTCTGTCATCCATGTGTCTGCATATAATACCAGTGATATTAATTAGCGCAGTGGTGGTGCTATATTACTTCCGAAAGCCAGATTGATGGGGGTCAAGTAGATGATAAACGTTAAGAAAATCTGCTACCTGTTCATGCGCATGTCGCTACAGGGCTTTTGATAAAGTGGGAAGAAATTCAAGGTTACCCCGAGGTATTTCACGGATTCCGAAACAAGAATGCTCTCACCATTTATCGAGTAGGTAAACACGGACGATAGGCTTCTAAATTTCCAAAAGTTTTGAACGTTACTCTTTTTCTAATTGATTTCTAGCTACCATTCCTTGCACCAAACAGATAACGCATCCAGATCATTCTGAAGCTGACGATGGTCGCTAGGACTACTAATTTCTCTATAGACTACGGTGTCATCCGCAAAAAGCCTGATATTACTTTTCACAACTGAGCTGATGTCGTTTATATAAAGCAAGAAAAGCATAGGTCCAATCTTACTACCCTGCAGCACTCCAGAGACTACATTTGCCACACTCGAGGACTTACCATCGATGACTACTTTTTGTCTTCTACTCCAAAGGAAAGCGCGAACCCAGTTAATTACTTTAACATTAACGCCACGATTTCCCAATATTAAGAACATCTTACGGTGGGGAACCTTGCCAAAAGATTATATAAAATCAAAAAACACATCATTGACCTGCTTATAATTTTCGCCGCATGATAAAACATCATTCACAAACAGACCGATTTAGGTGTCACAGGATCTATCTTTTCTGAAGCCATGCTGACAGCTGAATAAGAGCGATCTACTCTCTAGACAACGCATTGTGTTGCTAACAATCTACATCTACATCTACAAGTTACCCTGCAATTCACCAAGTTGGTTGGTGGCAGGGGGTGCAATGCACCAAATCCTACCTAAAGATTGTCTAACGCAATTCGAAATTTCCTATTGTGATCTCTTATTGTCCTCGGAAAGAACGAGCCTAGATAACGCTCCGTCCTACAATCGATCTCACGTATTTTATCGTCTCGATCATTTCTGCCTATATACGTCGGTGCCACAATTATTCCCACTACCTCCTCTTTTAGACATTCTGACCTATATTTCTCTAGAAGTTTCAACCTTGAGTGCAATCTACGGTCCTCCAGTGATACCCAGTTCAAATCGCTCAATAAAGAGGTGACGCTTTCCTTATGTTCGTACTTTTGTTTTACAAATCTGGCTGCTCTGCGCTGTACTCTTTCTAGTTGAATTATGTGTCCCTTATCGTACGGATCCAATATGCTCGCTGCGTATTCCACTTGTGGTCTTACCAGTGATAAGTAGCATGTTTCGCGTACTTTCTCTGTAGTGTTCCGTACTATTCTACCTATGAATGCCAGTTTCTTGTTGGCCGCGCCTATAACTCGACGAATGTGCATGTCCCACGAAAGATCTCGACAAATGGTTACTCCTAAATATTATACATACTCAGCTTGTCGAATACTCATTTCATCTATTTTATATTCGAAACCTAAATCTTTGTTCTTACTTTTCCAGAACGTGACTGCGGCACATTTAGTATAATTAATTTCGATTTGCCATTCTTTGCACCACGCTGAAATGGCTCTTAAGTCTTCATACAGAGACTGATGGTCCTCCTGATTTTTTATTTCTTTATATAGAACGGTGTCATCGGCGAAAAGCCTAATTTTACTACGAACAACCGAGCACATATCATTTACATAGATTAAGAAGAGCAGAGGGCCCAATACACTTCCCTGAGGAACACCCGAAGCAACTTTAACGGGGGACGAGTATTTCCCATCGATGACAACTATCTGCTCCCTATTCGAGAGGAAGTCTCTCACCCAACCTACAACTTTCGAATTGATACTACATTGTCCTAACTTCGCAATTAATTTCCTATGAGATACTTTATCGAACGCCTTCCTGAAATCAATGACAATGGCATTGACCTGAGTATTTTTCTCTCCGCATCGCAACAAATCGTCCACGAACAGGCCGAGCTGCGTTTCGCATGATCTACCTCTCCGGAATCCGTGTTGGCATCCGCTAAGCAATGAATGACTATCTAAATAGCGCATTACAGAGCTAAAGACTATGTGCTCAAGTATCTTGCACGATAATGAAGTTAAGGATATCGGCCTATAATTTTCGGGGTTCTCTCTGTCGCCACTCTTATGGATGGGCGTAACATGTGCCACCTTCCAATCTTTAGGAACTACTCCTTCTCTAATGGATTTCTCGAATATAATTTTCATATACGGCGCGATTTCAGCAGCTAATTCTTTCATTACACGCGCGGGAATTTCCTCCGGTCCAGGAGATTTATTTGGCTTAATTGAATGAAGTTGGAGCGCGATGCCATTTTCCGAAAATACCAAATCTTCCATCGAATCGCCCTGACGCATAGGAATAGGGGTTTCACATTCATCGTCATCACGAATAAAAGCTTTCTGAAAGTGATGATTTAATAGGTTTGCTTTATCCATACTATTGTGAACTACGTTTCCCGTTTCCGACCGCAGTGACGCAATAGTGGGGCCCCTACCTTGAACTTCCCTGACGTAAGACCAAAATGCTTTTGGGTTCTCTTTCAAGTTTTCCTGTAAAACCTTCTTTTTATAATTGTTAAACGCATTACGCATTGCTACTCTGGCTATGGAGCGCGCCTCCTTGTATTGATGCCTTATTATTGCAATCTGTTCGACCGTAGCTGTTGAGGATGTGTTATTTACGCGAGAGTGGAGTTTTCTTTGACGTCGTAGAGCGCTTCTTACTTCCTGATTGTACCATCTAGGTTCTGCACTATCACGCTTCAGTTTGCTCGGAATAAATTTATCTGTACACTCTCGCATCATATCTCTGAACATGCACCAGGATTCCTCCGCGTCTGCACTATCGGTTAAATTGCAGAAATTAGTATATTTATTTCGCAGAAAAGACCTTAATCTTGTGAAATCGGCTTTGGCGAATACATAATGTTTTCTTTTGGCCTTAACCTGTTTCTCAATAATTAACTGAAATTCCACGTACACTGCCTTGTGATCGCTTATTCCCTCAGCATCAGATACTCTATTCATACGCTCAGGAAGATTAGTAACAAATAAATCTAATATATTATTAAATCTCGTGGGAAATCTCACTAATTGATACAATGAGTGCTTACCGAAAGTTTCTAGTAACGCCTCGCACGATTCACGCTCTCTACCTCCGGGATAAAAGCAATTATGCCTCCAATCTATTGACGGAAGATTGAAATCGCCCCCGATTATAATGGCTTTATCTTTATTAGACGAATTTAGCGTCGCCACTTGTTTCTCCAGAGAATGAATAGTTTCCACGCTCGCATTTGGGGGTCTATAAAAAGCGCATATATTTATAGTTTTTGAGTCACTTTCTTTCACACGACACCAAACACTTTCGACTTCGTCGTCGTTAATCTGTATTGGGTAACTTTCATATTTATTGCTAACTGCAATAAAGACTCCACCTCCCGACCGGATACATCGATCTTTTCTGAATACGCTATAGTCACGAGGAAAGATCTCCTGAGTGGCCTTGTCTGCCGTAAGCCAACTTTCAGTGCCTATAACTACATCAGCACGCAGACTACGAATAAGATGTTCAAATTCGGCCTCCTTCCTGCGAATGCTGCGACAATTAACCGTAATGATTTTTAATTTCTCGCTATGACTACGTAACGATTCCTCGCGCTCTACTGAGCTATTATTACTGTTATTATTATTAAGATTATAATTATTATTATTTACTGCCTCCTTATCCTTCCTACTATGTCGACTATTTCTACGCTTGGAATGTATTCTACTGTTACTTAACGTCGGCTTTATAGCGTTGTTAAGGTCGCACGCATTATCTACGGAATTGTTGCATGGAAAATCGTTTATCCCCATGCCTTCGATAATTCTGTTACCGCACGGATTTCTTACATTTTCCCCTATTGTGCTCTCAATTAATCCCGTACCGGTAAGCTGCCTACATCCTAACCTACCATCTGATCTACTACTGGCGTGCATCTCAACGCTTGCTAAAAAATTGCAATTGCTTAAATCTAACCTAAAAAAGCCCTAGAATGCTCAAACACCCTACGCGCTACCGCCTCCGCAGCCTCGGCAGTGTAGTGCACACCAGAACCGTTTAGGGATGCCCTACATGAGTCCAGGACCGGCCTCAGGTCAACGAAGTCCACTCCATTGCCCCTACAGAAGTCCCACAGCCTACGGTTCAGCCCGACCACTCGGCTCCAAACCATAGAACCGCAGTCCGTCCGAGGAACAATGCTACAGATGGAAAGCCGCACATCAGCACCAGACTCCTCTCGGACACGAGCAACCTCAGCGGCCAAGTCCTTAAAAGAGCTTAAGACCTCCTCGGAGCCGCGCTTCGAAGCGTCATTGGTACCAACATGGGCCACCACCCGCAGCGAGGAGCAACCCGTGCCCGATACCGACACCCTGAACTCCTTCGTCACCTGGGGCACCGAACCTCCTGGTATACACCTGGAGAACACCCGCTCGTGAACTCCCTCCCGGCGGGCCCGTGACAGTAAAGGCGCCACCACACGCCGGACGTTGGAGCTCCCTATCACTAACAGCCCTCTCTTTCCCCCCGAGCTCTCCTTGGGCCCGGTCTCCACCGAGGAGACGGGAGCGGGCACGGGCGTAACGGCAGTGGAGTCGTCCTCCGACAACACCGCAAACCGATTACTAACAGGAAGAGGGGCCACCGAGGCGTTCCCAACTCCCTGTCTCCGCAACACCACCCCACGATCCCCCCGAGTGGACACCACACACCACTCATCGGGCTTCCGGACCGGAGGACCCTCTACCAGCGAAGATGAACCAGGAGCCTCCCCGATCGCTCTGCCGGTTTCCGCACCCAGGCGAACCCTAGCCGCCATTTTGGCGCGGTTTGCTCTCAGGGAAGAACCCGCACCCGTCCCACGCGCCAAGGCTGCCTCCGACCTTTCCACCCTCTGAAGGAGGTCCGCAACCACCCTCTCCAGCTCCGTGATCCGAGACCTCATGGCCTCGCAACCAGCGTCGCGCAAGTAGGAGGAAACAGGAGTCCTCGGAGTGGCCATCCTATCCTCTTAACTAATCTGTACTATCTCTATAAATATACTAGAACTAACGTAAATACGCGGTTGGCTGTCTTCAAGGTTAAATTAGGGTCGAGCGCAGGTAAAAACTAACTAACTAACTAACAACGTTAGTAAATAAGCAAGAAAGTTTAGCACAAGAGCAATGTAGATTTAGAAGCTAAAGAAATGCTAAGGTAAAAGGAAATAATTAAGAACGAGTAAGGTAATACGCTACTATAAATAAATATTACAAAGATTACGGATTTAGTGGCTGAGAGAGGCAATTAACTACTATGATACGGCAAGAGAAGGATGAGTAAGCTTTTTGCTCAAAGATGAGTTAAACTACAATTACAACAAAACAATTAACGTAAGAAGATGAAAAAATAAATAGAATAAATAGAAAAAATACTAGTTCTACTTAACACAACAATACGGCTACAGCTAAACTACAGCTACTGCTACTACTACAGGTGTCGCTCGCAGGCAGGTCAGCGCTCGCAGGAGGAAGTGAAAGGCACGTCCGTCCTCTTCGAGGGCCAGGTGACTACAATAATGTGCTCTAAAATCTTACATGATAATGTTGTTAGAGAAATGGGCCTATAATTTTCGGGGTTTTCTTTGTCGCCTACTTTATGAATGGGTGTATCGTGTGCTAGTCTCCAATCATCAGGAACCTCACAGAAGGTAAGGGATTTCTCGAACACTATCCTGAGGAAGGGAGCAATGTCTTCTGCTAGTTCCTTTAATACACGCGCGAGAAATCCTTCTGGTCCTGGGGTTTTGTTTGGCTTTATCGCACCCAGTTGCTTTGCTATTCCTGCTTCAGAGATTTTAATATTATCCATCCGAGTACATCCATTGGGAATAATATTATCTTCAATTCTATCTCCACCTGCCGTGAATGCCTTCGCGAAGTAAACGTTTAGTAGATTAGCTTTATCCTCCCCATCGTGAAGGATGTCTCCGGAATCACATCGCAGGGAGGGTATTGAAGGGCCCCCTTCCTTTACTTCTCTTGCATAGGACCAGAACGCTTTTGGATCCTCCTTCAATTTTGTATTTAATACCTCATTCCGGAAGGTTTTAAATGCGTTACGCATGGTTTTTCTCGCTAATACGCGGGCACTGTTATACTCATGGACTATTGCTCTGCGATACTCAGCGGAAGCGGTGGTAGACATATATTTTAATTTTGCGCGGCTACGCCTCTGTCGTCTTAAGGCAATCCTGACTTCCTTATTAAACCAACGAGGTTCTTTCTTATCAGATTTTAACTTACTGGGGATAAATCTATTTATACCTTTTCCTAGTATATCCTTAAATAATAACCATGATGGCTCCATACCTAATCGTTCTGACTCTTCACGATAACTGACAAAGGTACTTCTGAGATGCAAGCTGAAACTTTTAAAGTCGGCCTTGGCGAATGCGTATACATTCCGAAGGAACTTAGGATGTCTTTTGACCTCTAATTCGCACTCCGCATACACAGCTCGATGGTCGCAAAGTCCCTCTTCTGTGGATACCTTAGTTAGAAGCAAGCAAGTCGAGAACATTTATTTATTTATTTATTTATTTATTTATTTTGGTCCAAAAACAGCACATTGGCCTTTACATTGGATACACCCAAAACAATATTTAAAAAATATATATATATAACAAAATACCTATACATATCAAAATATATATAAAAACAGAAATTAACACACATAAGATGGATGTAATGAAAATAAAAATTACAGAAACAAGACAGCTTTTCAGAGACATTCGCCACATGTGGAGGCACGGAGGAGCGAGGACCTATATTGCCCGAACGCGTGACTTTTTGTACCATCTGGATTAAGGAATATTCATGAAGCATGTCAATTAATGCTTCACACGATTCGCGTTTTTACATCCCATAACGAAACATACGTTTTCCCAATCGATGGACGGTATGTTAAAATCGCCTACAATTATCACATAACCGTCGTTCATAATAGATCTAAGCTCTGCTAATTGCCTCTCTAAATTCAAAATATAATGAACTTTGGCATTAGGTGGTCTGTAAAATTAGCATAAATATATTTTTTTCGAATTATCCTTACCTACTGTCCGCGTCAAAAAGACGTGCATCTCAAATTTGACGCGCGATCATTTGCGCTACGTTTATTGGAAAGAATACACAAAAATACCATAGGAAAGCTTATTTTATGTTTAATAAGGTTTGATTTTTTAATATTTTTAGACAGAAAATGTAAAATTTTACGGCGAGTTAAACACAGAAACTACCCGTAAAAACCAGCTACGAAGCCAACTTTCGCGAAAGTAGTCATATATAATAATTCATAAGCGAATAACTACTGAACAAAATCTTTTGAAATTTAAAACAGTGATGAACTAAGATAGAGTAGAGGCAATGCAATAACTTTCTAAGCTCTATGTTAATTACAATGGTTTTTATTGGGTTACAACTTTAAAAAGAAACTCGTCAGTGGGGAAAAATGATAGAGGAATTCTAAAAACACTGTTGTAAAAAAAAACATAAAGGAAATTTTTTGTAGGAATCAGATTTTGTTTTAACGTTTTTGTTTTTGTTAATTAATTTTAATCTACACACAGTACCGTATATGTTGCTTTGTGGGCGCTTTGCGATGTTGCCAAATGTCTCCTTTGTCTCCCTCACCGGTAGGCGGCCATGGCCCGCACAAAAACCCCCTTATCTCCTCTTAAGTTTCGTCCTCACTGATTTCGTCGCTACTGGAATCCTCATCGAGGTTGATAATTAAGGGTTCCACGATATTCTTTATCACTTGGTCCTTGGCGGCGTAGAAGTCCACCTTGATAGTGTGCTTCACAGCGTTTTCCCACACGCGCTTCGGGGTGTTACGCAGTGCCTCCTTGCACAGTTGCAGGACGTCTTTGATTTTGTGCGTTTTGTTGCGCTTCGCCACGTAGTTTTTAACCCAAGCCCATATAAGCTCGATTGCATTGAGTTCACAATGGGCCACTGGAGTCCAAATTATCTTTACTCTCTTGCCGCTCTCTTTGATGATGCTATCTAGCAAGTATCTGTGAGACTTGAAATGAAGTCTGCCGAGTTCAAGTAGTTCGCTAATGGTTCAAGACTCATATGTATCTTGCCAGCCGGAATCGTCTACCTCTGGCTCGATGCGATGCTCAATTAGCCAATTTATTATATCGTCCTTACGCCAACTTTTGGAAGGATTTCTTGTTGTTGTGTCTTGCATGGTGTGATAAAATCTGATTTCAGTTCGATTAGAAAATTAGACACTATTGGATATTCTTTTCTCAAGTAAAAACTATGCACTTTTCTTCGTAGCACTCCTTGAAATATTTCCTCTAATACAATTCGTGCTCTACCGCTGCTTTTTTTGGGAGAACTTTCTGAAGGACGCACATTTTCCTTGCACTCATTACTTGCATTTACTACAGTCCTTTCACTAACATTACAACACATTGCAGTATTTTTAACAACTTGATTGGGATCAAATTTAATCACACCATCTTTGACCATTTGAAAAAATGTTCTAGCACTTTGAATGACATTTTTCTCATGGCTACGTAATTTTTTGTTAATCACAAAAGGCTCATTTTCTAAATTATTTTCTTGATCACTCGAGAAAAGTCCGTATTTGTTATTACTAATATTTTCTATTCGTTGTAAAGCTAGTCGCTTTTTTCGAGGCATAGCGAAAACACGAGGCACCAACTGGACTGAGATGAGACACTAAATGAACTAAGAAAACAAAACTCTAGACAAAACAAGTACCTTCTTTATTACTCATTATCTGAGTCATTAGCAACCTCCAATGAGGCTAGATAGAGAGAGAAAGTGATAGGAGTTTAAATCCCGCTCAGCTCATCCCGCACGCCAGTTGGTGTGGCAACGTCGCTACCTACATCAGCATAGGAAATGAAGCGCCTTATAGCTACAAAGAAAAATATCTATATAAATTTATTAAAGGCTTTATTAAAAATCTGATTCCTACAAAAAATTTTCTTTATGTCTCTTTTTACAACAGTGTTTTCAGAATTCCTCTATCATTTTTCCCCACTGACGAGATTCTTTCTAAAGTAGTAACCCAATTAAAACCATTATAATTAACATAGAGCCAAGAAAATTATTGCATTGCCTCTACTCTATCTTAGTTCATCACTGTTTTAAATTTCAAAAGATTTTGTTCAGTAGTTATTCGCTTATGAATTATTATATATGACTACTTTCGCGAAAGTTGGCTTCGTAGCTGGTTTTTACGGGTAGTTTCTGTGTTTAACTCGCCGTAAAATTTTACGTTTTCTGTATAAAAATATTAAAAAACCAAACCCTATTAAACATAGAATAATCTTCCCTATGCTATTTTTGTATATTCTTTCCAATAAACGTAGCGGAAATGATCGCGCGTCAAATTTGAGATGCACGTCTTTTTGAGGCGGACAGTAGGCGGCACCACACCCTCACGGTCGTTTAATCGATAATTGGGATCTGACAACTATCGTACTTTTCACTTATTGCCAAATATACTCCGCCACCTTTTCCATTGGCGGGGTCTTTTCTGTACACTCTATAGCTTTTTAGAAAAATATATTTGGAAATCTCCGGTGAGCCAACTTTCGGTACCTACAGCTACTTGGCATGCAACGTGCGAATTACGTGTTCGAGCTCGGCAGACTTCCTACTAATGCTGCGGCAGTTTAAACTACAATATTTGATTTCTCGTTATCGCCCGAAGCATTAAATGCTCTATTACGTCTTTTGCAGGTGGACTCACTCACTTCGCGACAAGAAACTGTATTACACTCGATGACCCTATGAAATCTCCTATTACGTCTACACCCTACCCTACTCTCTATTCTAAAAAGGAACTACCATGGTCGAAGATCCTACACGCTACACTCTGTGAACCCTCGGTCGTGTAACGAACTTCAGAACCGTTTAGGGGAACCATACACGATCCGACAACCTGCCGGAGATCAACAAAATCGACTCCCATACCCACACAGAAATTCCATAGCCTTTACTTTAGCCCCGCCATGCGGCTACAAACCTCCGAACCACAGTCAATCCGCGGTACAATGGTGAGCCGCACATCAGAACACGACTCCTCTCGGACACGAGTGACCTCGGCGACCAAGTCCTCAAAAGAACTTAGAATCTCCTCGGACCCGCGCTTCGAGGCGTCATTAGTCCCAACATGGACCACAATCCGCAGCCTAGAGCAACCCGTTGACTCCACCGACTCCCGTACCGCCCTCGTCACTTGGGGGACCGTTCCTCCTGGTATACACCTGGAGAACACCCGCTCAGCCACTCCCTCCCGGCAGGCCCGAGTTAGCAAATGAGCCATAAGACACCGGATATTAGAACTACCTATTACTAAGAGCCATCCCTTCCCACCTCGACTTCCCATAGATCCATCCTCCGCCAAAGAGACGGGAGCGGATGCGAGAGCATCGGCCGAAGTGTCGTCCTCCGACAACGCCGCGAACCGATTGCAAACTGGAAGAGGGTCTGCCGAAGCATTCCCAGCTCCCAGCCTTCGCAGGACTACCCCACGATCCCCTTTGGTTGGAGGCCACTTCCAATCGTTGGGTTTCAGGATTAGAGCGACCCCAGCCCCCGAAGAGGTCCCACAAACACCCTCGATCACACCACCGACTTTCGCACTCGAGCGCACCCGAGTCGCCATCCTGGCGCGGTGAGTTCTCGGGGATGGATGCGTTCTCCCAACACGAACAAGGGCCGTCTCCGCTCTTGCCACACTCCGACGGAGGTCCGTAATCTCTCTTACCAGCTCCGTGATTCAAATCCTCATTCCCTCGAAATCAGCGTCGCATGGAAAGGAGGAAACGGGAATCCTAGGTGAAGCCATACTAAACACTAATCTGTTCTAGCTACGAATCAATTTAAACTTCAAACTAACGTTATACTAAGTGACTAACTAATTCGTGAACTTAAGGTCTACGCTGGTGAGGAACGCAGGTAAAAAGTGAAAAGGAAACGCTGACTCACCGCACAAACAACGTTAGCGAACAAGCAAGATAGTCACACAAACAAGCGTAAAAACAATTTACTTTAGTACACTAACAGCGATAATCAAGTAAAAAGAATTAAGTTAGTACACAAACAACGTAGAGTTCTTACAGAAAAAATTACTACTTGAATATGAGTTTTTTTTAATGCATGTGCTAGAAAAAATACAACTGAAAAATAACGATATTGGGATTAAGAGATACTACAATAAACAATGTAAATAAATGTTAGTTCTACTTATCAGTACGGTTACTTCGACTGTAATTTACTGCTACACAACGATACAGCTACGGAAAGACAACTGCTACAGCTACTCTACAGCTATTAACGCGCCAGTCACCCGCAGGTCAGAAGCTCTCGCAGGAGGAAGTGAAAGGCACGTCCTTACCCTTCGACAGGCAGGCACTAACTAGTGATATGTATGAAGGTAAGGAAGAAACCTTGGACTTGCAAATTCCAAGGTGTCGCAGATTGTTCCATAAGGCGGATGTTGTTACATTGGAGCCGGATATAGAATAAGCGAATTTTATTTTGGCATTTCTAATCTGTTGCTTGGTTTTGTTTCTAATAATTTTGTAGGTATTGAACGTATTTGGGCATTTATTTGATTTTAAGAGACGAAAAATTGCATTGCGTCGCGCCATCAATAGTTTTAAATCGGCCGTTATCCGCGAGGTTTAGAGACGCGTGTGGTTTTGATGGGTGCGTATTTATCGAATAGATGTAAGAGAAAATTGTTGTTCTATTTTTGCGTCTATGTCGTCAGCATATTCAATAGTGTTCCACGGAAGACACGCAGCTTCGGCAATTAAACTGTCATAGTCAAGGTTTTTTAAATTTCGTTGGGAGATGAATTTCTGCTTAAATTTTGGAGAGTTTAGTGAGTAGGCTAGAAAAATTAAGTCATAGGAGGAAGTGCCCGGGACAGGTATTTGACCATGTGTGCAAACTTTATCTGGGTTAGCAGTAACTAATATGTCAATCCAAGTGGAAGAATTTTTAGTGTTATTTGTGGGTTTTAAAGGTAGTATGCTGAGGTTGTGCGATGTAAAAGAGTTTTTATAAAAGACGGCATCGGAGGAGCTTGAGGCAAAATTTGCATAAAAGTCACCAGATATGATTACGTGCTCATAACCGTGTCTTAAGTTGGCAATGATCTCGTCTATGTCAGATAGATAACCAATTTTTGGAGGACGATAAAAGATTCCTAACAATATTTTTTTTTAATTGACGACTACTTCAAGGAAGAGATATTCAGGTCTGCGGGAGTATTATGCGCCGCTGGTAGAGATTACTTTACAAGCAAGGTCTTTACGGACGTATATTCCTACTCCCTTTCCTCCTTTCCCTATCCTATCATTGCGAAATAAGTTATAGCCAGGTTTTTCAACAGAAGAGCTCGAGATAGCGGGTTTCAGCCACGTTTCGGAAATGGTAATAGAATGTAGATCGTTGGGCGGAAGTAATGAGCGCAGTTCGTCGAAGTGAGGGACAAGGCTTTGGGCGTTAAGATAGATAAGTTGGAAGGATCAAGGAAAAGGTTTAAGTTCTTCTGTAAGAAGACAATGTGTTGGAACTGGGATGGGTCGGGGAAAGCCATTATGGGAAGGAGGCGGACGGTTGACGGTAAGATGAGGAGTGTGATAATGAGTTCGTCTGTGGATGCTTGGTCTGACCAGTGGGAAAAATAATTCAGGGGCGTTAGGGTTTAGGTATGGCACCCTGCAGTGTGACGGGACGAAAGCAGGTGCATTTGGATTAAGAGTAGAATTAGGCTGAAGAGAATCTTTGGTGGAAGGCTCAATGACAGATATTTTGCCGGTAGTTGAGTAAGCGCCAATATATATATTTCTCAAACGCCTAAAAGCACTCCAGCACCCACTCCCACCAAACACCATCATGGTTACCTTAGATGTCTGCTACCTTTACACCAATATACCCCACACCGATGGACTTGCTGCTCTTCGAGCCTGCTTTGACAACAGGTCTGGAGAGAAGAAACCTTCTACTGCCTTCCTCACTTCACTGGCGGAAATGATTCTCACCAAAAACAACTTCGCGTTCGGAGGGCACCATTTCATCCAAATTAAAGGAACCGCAATGGGCACTCGGATGGCTCCCTCCTACGCCAACTGCTTCCTGGGTGAATGGGAATCCCAGCTCCTTGAATCTTTTCCCCAAAAGCCCCTCCTCTGGCTCCGCTTCATCGACGACATATTTTTTCTGTGGACCGATGGGGCGGAATCCCTTAATTCCTTCCTTCAGACAGTTTCCACCCATCCCACTCTCTCTTTTACTCATCACTCTTCTACAACACACTCCACGTTCCTCGATGTTAACCTCCTTCTCCGTAATGGACGCATTGGCACCTCGGTGCACATTAAAGATACCAACCACCTACAATACCCCCACTACACCAGCTGCCACCCACAGCACACAAAGAAATCTCTTCCGTACTCCCTCGCCAGGCGTGGCATTAGAATCTGCTCGGATAGCACCTCCAGACGACCACCAATCTTGAACCCACCCTCGAAGACTGAAGTCCCTCTGACTCTCATCACAATCTTTCACCCGGGGCTGCACGAAGCCCTACATAACATCCTCGCGGCCGCCCATACAATTCTCCTTAACACACCCACAACTACGCTACTCTTCCCTAAGCCCCCTATGATATCCTTCCGCCGACCTAGGAGTCTTGGCGACCTGCTATGGCGCAAGGAACTCCCCACCGGTCTTCCACCTTCCTCCGCAGGTTCCTCCCCTTGTAAAAGACCACGTTGCCTCACTTGCCCCATCTTAGATACTTCTTCCTCATTTACCAGCCCCGTTACCCAAATCTCCTATCCTATCTTATCCCGCAGCACTTGTACCTCCAAAAACGTAATATATCTTTTTACCTGCACACAATGCCCTGCGTTCTATGTAGGCCTCACAACCACACCCCTTAACATCCGCATGAACGGCCATCGGAACAGCGTCTCTCTTAGGCGCCCCCTTCCGGTGGCCGACCATGCGTTAACCCACTCCCTTCCCTTCAATAGCTGCTTCACAGTAAAAACTATTCGTGCTCTTCCAAGTAGTTTCCCCGCGCCACAACTCCGTCAATGGGAACTAGCCCATATTGACATCCTCCGCTCCCTCTCCTTACCAGGTTTAAACCTTCGCTAACACTCCCACTCCAATCACCCCCCTTTTTTCCTTTCCTCTTACCCCTCTTTCCCCTTCCCCTTACCCCTATTTTCCCGAACCCCTACCTCCAGTGTTACGCTTATTTTAGTATTCGTTTTTCTCTCGCTGAAGAAGGGCGTATGTTGCCCGAAAGCTCCAAATTACAAGCCTTCCTCTATCACTGTGGACGTCCACCACCGTATGGTAAGTGTTCACTGGCTCCTTCCTATCCCTCTCAACCTCTCGTTGCATTTATTTTATCATATTATTTCTTTTTCCGTATCGTTATATATATATATATATATATATATATATATATATATATATATATATATATATATATATAGAGGTTGATTCAGGTAAAGAAGTGGTTGAGAAGGGCTACAATAAATTGATTAATGCACGCGGGAAAAAGCACACATAGCGGAAAAGTAATGCTACAGTATATGCCCATGACTAAGTAACAATAATAAGAATACAAATTAATTATTAAGAAATAATGAATGAGAAACAACACTAAAGTAGCACTGATAGAACAAAATAGAGGCCGAGATGAAATAAAGCATTAGAGGAGAACACTTGGTAGGAATTAAACACGTCTAAACTTAATCGGATAAAGAGCATTGAAATGAAAGTGGACGCTACAGTTGATTAAGGGAGGTGCCAGGGGATTGCACTTGACACTGGTTGGAGGAAATGAGAAGCGCACCGGGAAACAATGAAAACCATTAAATAGGATTTACGCCAACACTAAGGGCACTTCGGCACGGGAAAAGGAGCACTAAAACAGTGGACAACACTAAAATAAACACAGCACAGAAAACTAAGAGAGCAACCGAATAAGGGGAAATTTAATGCACCGGAACCACTTGAGAATGAGCACTAGGGAGAAGGAATTACACTTAAAAATTTGTGACCTGGACACTATGGGGAAGGGATGGCAGGCGTCACAAAAACGGGGATGGCAGGCGTCACGGGAACGGGAATGGCAGGCTACACGGGAACAAGGAAGACGGGCGCCACGGGAATGGGGATGACATGCGACACGGGAACGGGGATTGCAGGCGTCACAAGAACGGGGCTGGCTGGCAGATGTCGATTTGAAGAGTAGGCACTGACAGGAGAATTATTCGACAAAGGACAAATGTAGCGAGAACGCTCAAACGCACGTTAATCAAAGAAAGCCATCCTCCTACATAATTGTGGATTTCCCTAATGCGGTTGAAGGAAGTTGGACTGCATGCAGCTCTCTCAGGTTGGAGATGAATTTGCGGACGCCATTTTGCCGTAGTATGACAACTTTGCCATCGTGCGTCCACAGTATTATACCAGGCAGCTGAAGACATTATTCTTTGTTCGAGTGGACATTATTATTTCAGCCGCCTGAAGAGACTATCGTAACTATCTGGTGTAATATATGACTGATTTTGACCAAGAGACAAGTTTCGTCTCGAATGATGCCTCACAGCTAAATTTGTATTTCTTTATTGTGCTTATTATGTAAAATTTGGTTATACTCAACATAGTGTATGGTTCTAATTTAATAAGTCTCTTTAGAAAATAGCATATCAGTTTATGTTCTTGCATCGAAAATTATGGTTCGCTGCAATTTAAAATATTCCCAAACGATCTCCTACAAAAACGCTCTTGTAAAGAAATACCTCCACTGCCGTAACTACCAATATAATTTTCGTAAAACAATGACGTGTTTCTCTCTAGGAAGCTATTACAAAAATATAGAAAATACATACTTGCCGAGATAATACTTAGCCCCATCCGCTCTGCTCTGGCCATAATCCGTTTTAATATTCCATTTTCATATTTCGGATCTCCCAACCGCCATTCACTGCGTTTTTCCAATTCGCGTAACTAGCAGGAAGTGGCAAGAGGAGAAGGGATCCGAGGAAGCGAGAGGGGGAATGGAGTGGGAGGGAGGAATGGAGGGGGGGACGGAATGTAAGGGGATGGAGAATGGAGGGGAGGGGGAAATGTAGGGGCAGGGGAAATGGAGAGGGAGGGGGAAAAGAGATGGAGGGGGAATGGAGGGGGAGGGGGAAGGGTGTGGGAGAGAATAATGGATGGGGAGGGATGAATGGAGGGGGAGGGGTGAATCGAGGGGAAGAATGAATGGAGGAGAAGGGGGAATGGAGGGGAAGGGAGGAATGGAGAGGGGATGCATGTGAAGTGGGAATTGACGGCGAGGGGGATATGTAGGGGGAAGGGGAATAAAGGGGGGGGGAATGAATGGGATGGGGGAAATGGAGGGGGAGGGGTGAATGAAGATGGAGGGGGATGCGAGGGGAGCGGGGAATGGGGGGGTGTGGAAGCGCCTCATCACTCCATGAAGGCAGAGGCGCTTTAGGAATCTTAAATAAGTAATGAGTGGGCGGGAGGAGTAAGGGTAGAGTCTGCTATAACCGGCAAAGGGAAGAGAAAGACGTTTCGTGCGATAGGTTGGAAGCTTATACAAGCTATAGAGAGAGGAGGAGGAGGCAAAGTTTTCTCGGGGAGGGCGTAAATAGGATTGAGGATGTGCGTATAAGAGAGAGCCTCGCTGGTGCAGGAGGAGGGGATTATATAGTTGGGAGACGGTAGGAGGAAGAGGGGGTGAGATGGAAAGGGGATTATTTAATGGAGAGAGGGCGTAATATTATTCGAGAGAGATCCCCTTCCGTTAAGCGGACGAATATTTTTTTATCTCCTTCGTCCATTTTTCGGTGATTGTCTGAGTGTGATTTCGCAAATCTCCCGTAACTTGTTTTTTTGAATTTCGTAATAATGAAGAATTTTAGGGGCGTGATGTATATTTCTGCGAAAATATTTCTTTGATTGTAAAAAGTGTCTTTCTGACTTTTTTGACATTAATGTTGCGTAAGTAACGAATGTAATATATACGGAATATTATGGAATGTATCTTAAAAGAATTTCAATGCAGTCTGAATATATATCCGTTGCCTTGAAAGCTATTTGCATTACTGGATTCCCAAACTGAATGCAGCATGATGGCTTATTGGGAACGAAAGAACTGCCGTGAAGTTTGTTTTTTTTTAATTTTGCCTTGATTTATTCACTATTAGTTCAATTGAAATTGTTAATTAATATGTGAAGTTTTATTATGGCAGAATAGTGCTAGCTGCAAATTTATCTCCTAGAACCGATTTAATTAGTCCTTATTTACTTAACAATCCTACTTGGATTGAGTATATGAGACTTGAAAAATTGTTTGTACACGGCATTCGAGAAATGTGAGTGTTACCAAAGTATTTTCCATTGGCAAAGATAATTATTAGAATTGACGTAATTTATGTAAGAATTTTTGCATATTTTATTTAAAAGTTTCAATTTATTCCCTATAACAATTTTTTATGTACATCAAACCATTTAAATTCAATCGTAATTCGAGTAAACTCGGCAAACTAATAAATAAATGACTTTTTATTAGACCAATACTTTTTTGGATCCTCCATTAAAATTTTAAATGAGATTCCTCTACTGATAAATTAAATTTGGCTTTATATTTTATTTTAAAATTATTAAGTAATATTAAGGTCAACTTTAGTAGCGTAAAATATTACTATACACTACCGCAATATGATTAAATCAGTTGGTAAAATGACATAATTCCTAAATAATATTTGGAAATGTTTATACATCTAGTAAATATTTGGAAATCTTTCCTTCATTAGCATAATTTCTTTATAAAATACCTTTTAAGATTAAGAAAGAGAGAGAATGAGAGGAAGAGAGAAGGGGTGGGAGAGAGAGGAGAAAGAGGGAGAAAGGGAGGGAGAAAGGAGAAGGAGGAAGTAAGGGAGGGAAGTCGGTGGTAAAAATTGTTTAAGTAAAGTCGAAGATCTAGGCGAACATAAACTTCTTTGGATTTTTATTTGGGCGCCAAGGGAGTGATAAAATGATAATTCGCTCGCAATAAGATTCCAGAGAGAGAGAGAGAGCGCTTTGAAGGGCAAGAGAAACATGCATCAATATGGAATGAGATGGTTGCTGGGCATGGGGAAGGGGGTAGGTAAGGGTGGGTGCTCGTTTTCCCTGCTTCGCCGAAGATCGGTTTTAAATTTTAAAGGCGGAATGGGCGAATGGGAAAGAATCTAGGACTTATGAGGGGAAATGTAAACGCTACGATCGATGGGAATTACACGCGAAAGTTGACTTTTGAAGTGTGTTGGTACTACTTTATAGCCTCATTTTATTACTTTCTTAGGTTTGCTTCGCTTAAAACTTATTCAACTCACTTATTACACATCAATTCTTCTGCTTCAAACCGCAATCTATCGAAAGGAAAGTTCACGTGTTGGAGAAGAAGATGGCGGATTTGAAGATCCTCACGTCATTCGGAACACTCATTGCGAATCGGAACACGTCGACGGTAAAACATATATTTTGTTGAAAGATCGCCGGAATATAAGTACAAAAGTGGAATTTTAGGCCTAAATAGGCGTATATATTCAGAATGCGCTTCCGAAAAGGGCGGTTCTACATACGTTGTATAAACTTTTCCAATTCCCAAGTTTATTCACTTGGGAATTCTTGTCTTAAGGCTGAAAGCAAATTCAATATCTTTGGTATTTCCAATGGTTCCCGGACGTTATGCCGGACGGATGGCATGCCGGACGGTTGGCATGCCGAGGGACGTTATGCGGATAGGATATAATAGGTGGGAAATGTTAACGAAAGATGTATATCCTAAGTTTGATTTTACTAGTGGCGGTAAATATTCCTCATTCTGCTGTTAATAATTGTTGTACACCATACTCGTTTGTTATTCATAATACGGTTAGTATAATTGACCAGTTCAGTTGTTTTTCTGCAGGTTCTACAAATTACTCGTTAAATTGTTTATACATTATTCTGTACACATACCTTTTCATTTTTTTATACTTAGGGTTGTACACCTTACCTTTTCAATTGTTCACACTACTGACTACTATAATTCTGATGGTTAAAATTAATTACACCTTCAATTCTTGACATCTCTGGTGGTAAAGTGTACCCATTATTTTGTTAATATGCATGGAGGCTCAAATTACGCTTTCAAAAATTTATAATTCCCTCGGTTCAATCCACCTGTTCAATTTTTTGTATTTCTTGTGATTCGCATTTCCCGTTCAATTGTTTATGCTCCCGAAGGTTCATTCCACTTGTTCAGTTGTATATATACATTCCGATGGTTTATATTACCCATACAATATTATAAGCTACTTGTGGTATAAATTTCCCGTAAAATTGTTTATAAATCAGTTGTTGACGCCCTGCCTATCCCATCCTGTCCGTATAACGCCCAGTCGGCGTAACGTCCATTCGACAAAATGTCCTGACCACGATTTCCAATGTCCACAAAAAGGCTATTAAAAACTAGATGCACACATAGGCAGCAATAGTGGTTATTCACCAAAAGTATTTATTCTCGAGCCTACGGATCTTGTCCACATAATAATATCACTGCTTTCATTACGCATTTACGCGTAGAAAATATGTGTTCTCCTGCAGTTCGTCACTTTACAGCAGTGTTGCAGTCATGTAGTGAGGATCGAGCTGTATACGAAGCGATAAGGCTCATTTTAAAAATGTTTCCGTTGCAGGTGATATTTCATATTGATGCGACACATATTCAATTTTTGAAATGCCGTTTAGCTCATAGAGCCGCGCAGAGATAACATATCAAAAACATCATTCCAAAATACTCTTTTTCGGATTCATAGACACCTGAAACGTAGGTATATGTTAATCAAAATTTCGAGGTTAAATATTTTAACGATTGCAAGACTGTCTCTATAAACTTCAAATACGAGAAAGTAAAAAAAAACTGGAAAACTTCTTTTTTCATTTTATTCTTGCATGAAAAAGAAAGATTTGTTCTCCATTAAAACCGTCCAACCTAATAAAAAAACCATTATTATAAATATTTAGCTATTCCAAGTTATGCAATACTATTTTTTTTAGTGTTTAAATATTTCGAGTACCTATTGGAGATATGTGTACTCAAATATAAAATCATTCAATACTCTTTTCTTCGAAAGAAACCACGACAGTTAATACGGCAAATTTCCTACATTCCTGCAATGATCAATTTAACGTTAATGAAACTTAAACCGTGTTTCATATGGGCAAAAATTATGATTTTAATTTGTGGATGATTTTTTTCTCCAATTTAGATTGCTGCGTTGGTGACATATTTATATAGTCGTTTTAATATGGCCCAGCGTTTGATATTTGTATGTACATAATGAAAAAGCTGGATTCTAGGTAACGGATTACTTACAACATACATTTTTGTGATATTTCTGCATAAAAGTAGAAAATATTATTTTTAATATCGAATTAATATTAATAAAATTGGGTAATGGAAATGGAAAATAAATTCTAAAGTTTTTATTCAATTGATATAATTCAGAAGTAGTTGACTTTCAGTGTAAAATTAAAATACCGTAGTTTTATAGGAAACTTCCTCCCGTAGTCATGGTAAGCAAGGGACGACGATGACGATCTAACAGACGTTTTTTTAGTAGAAATGTAAATCTCTTTCGAATTTCCTGCACAACGGCATTTGACATTTGAATCGCTATGTCATGAGTTTTGGGAAGAGAGGAGTAATCCTTTCCACTTTGCCATTACTCCCGTCACGATTTTATCATTTTCACTCAATTTTGTGTGCATTAGCTATTTTCTTAAATTTTCTTTTGCGATTATTTGTCCTTGGATGATAGTGAAATCATAAAATAATAGTTGTCTTTATTTTGATTCTATTTTTTCAATTTATTATATTTGCACTTCTTGTTTTAGCTCATTATTTTCATATTCAATTGACGGCAGTAAGAAACTTACTTTATTAAAATTCCAAAAGAATTAAAAACGCCCGAATTGTTGTTCTTATAAATCATTAGAAATTTTCTTGTTTTTCATGCGGTGTTTTATTAGCTTTATTATAAATACGCTAATTGTCACTTTGGTGTCTCTTCTTCCACAATATCGCAAAAATTATTTACTTTTAATTGCGTCAATTTTCAGCTGAACACTTTACATATATTTAAACTATTTTTAAATATATTACTCATTTTCATTCAAATATTTAGCCTTGTTTATAAAACCTCGTTTTTAACTTATCTCGCTGCTCAGTACGCCGAACATAAAAACCTCAACTCAATTTCAACGTAATATGTTATATTTGAATAAAAAGTAAAATGCAGAAATTTGTATTAAAACCACTGCAGGTACATATTTCTGGCTCTCAACACATTAACAATGGAAGGACGAGGACAGATCGCTTCGGTGTTGTTTGAAAGGACGTTATCGCGATTTATAGAAACTTTTAAATCGGTTAATGTCAGTCATGTCCCATATTTTATCGCAGTGTTTTGACTCTCCAGGAAGTTTTTAAGCCGTAAACGTCAATCTAGAACTGCTATTTAAACAGCGGAGAGAAGGTTGTTTTATCCACGCGATCTCTCTCTGCAGGAAGTTTCACCATACGAGAATAGAGCAAAGCTATCTGCGGAAACTGCACCACTCGTATCCCGAGATCCGAAGCGAGAAAAGATGAGGCAAAGAGAAGAGGTGGTTTCGAGCCGAAGAAATGAACTGAGGTCGACCAATCCCCTCGATGGATGACCTCCTTTGGCGTCGGAAAGAAGGGCCCTAATGACGTCACCGAAATGGCACCGCTTAATGATCTCTTCTCCAGTCTTCCTCCTTCACTCAGTCTATCTAAATTAGTGCAATTGTGTGTGTGTGCGTGCGCGCTCGTGTCGCAACTCCGAAAATTGTTCCTTAATCCTTAAACACAGAAATAATAACGATTGTCCCTTTCCGGTCGCGCTCTCAACTGGCTGCGTTCATCCTCTACATCAGCGTTTCCCAAACTTTTCCTATGACGGAACACTTCACAAATCCTGAAATTTTAACGGAACACCTTGGTTATTTTATAGGGGAGGTTAATAATAAATAAATTAAGCAAGTAAATATAAGAGTTAAGAAAGCAAAACAAACATTTATTCTCAAATTTTTATTATGTAAAACAAAACAAATGAAAATAGTAAAATAAACTAGCGTATATATAGTAACATTACGTTATTAATGACTTCGATGTTTTTGGGTTTTTGAATTACAAATACTTTTTATATCAGGAACAATATTAGAAAGCTGAATTCTCATATCCGGTGTAGCGTCGAGTCTGTTCCTGTACTTTGATTTGGTTGCAGCATAATATGAAAATCCTGGCTCGCATAAATATGTCTTTGTAAAAGAAAGTAAAACACGAATAGCTAGTTTTGACACACCGAGGTACTCTTCTGTTAAATTTGTTCAGAAATCATTTAATGGTGGTTCCTTGTATTTTTGTTTTAAATCAGAGTCACTAATTAAGTCAATTAGATTTTCATAATCACTTGCGCTGAAGCCTGTTAGCCTTGTTGTCACTGTAAATGGATTCCGAACCCAGGAATTGTCCTCACCGGACTTTGGAAAATATTGTAAGAGGGTTGATTGTAAGTCATGCAATTGTTCTAAAATTACATTGCAAACTTCATCATCTACTTTAGAATTTATTTCAGTTAAAAATTCATGCAAGGTGGGAAAACAATCAAATTATTCTGTTCAACTGTAGAAATCCAGAATTGTAACTTCCTATTAAAAGGCGCAATTTTATCTCTTGTATTAAAAATTGTAATATTCTTTCCTTGTAATGATAAATTAATTTCATTGCACTTAGTAAAAATATCTGCCAAATACGCAAGACTCATCAACCATGAAGGATTTGTTAAAAATTCAATAACATTCTGTACTAAACTATTTGACGTGAAAAGAACCAATACCTCATTACGAAGTTCAAAAAGTCTCAATAGTGCTTTTCCTCTGGATAGCCATCTCACTTCAGTATGTAATAAAAGTGAGCTATGTTCACCACCCATTTCATTGCACAAAATTTTAAATAATCTGAATTGAAGTGGTCGAGATTTTCCATAGTTGTTAATTTTTACGGCTTCATCCAAAATAGTTTTTAAATGTCGAAATTTTTTTTGTTACTAGTGCTTGCCTATGTATTACACAATGACTTTCTGTGGTTTTTGTAGCTACTTGCAGAATACGTGTTATAACTCCCTTCATCTTTCCTACCATTGCTTGAGCACCATCTGTACAAATATCAATACACTTCTCCCAACAGATTTCCTGTTTTGTAATGTAATTATTAATACAGTTGAATATATCTTCTCCGGTAGCTCTTTCTTGTAGATATTCGCATATGAGTAAATCTTCTTCAATACTATTATCAAATACATACCGAACAAACACCAGTAATACAGCGAACCCTGCGATATCTGTAGACTCATCAATTTGCAATACATATTCACTGCAAAGTCTAAGTCGATGAATTAGCTCTTTCTCTATGTCGGCAGAAAGATCTTTGATGCGGCGTGAAGCAGTACTCTTTGATAATTGTAATGTATCTATTTTTAGAAGACTCTTCGTTTAACATGCATGATAAAATGTATTTCACACAAAGCTTAATGAGCGTCTCTCCATTTGTATGAGCTTCACCATTAAGTGCAATGCGATAACTCACGCGAGAAGATGCCTCTGTTGCACTTTCATTTTAAGTTTTAGCAATTGTAATCATTTGAATGTGTATCTTTTTCTTTGTAATCAGCGTGTTTCGTTACTAAGTGCCTACGAAGTTTAGCTGGAGCCACTGAACTGTTTGCTAGTATTTTATTGCATAAAACACACAATGCATCAGGAGCGTCTGTATTGCCAATACACGTAAATCCCAAATTTAAATAATTTTCATCGTATTTCCTTTTTGGTATGCTCTTAGATGACACCTGCTTTTCAATATTAGATTTTGAAGAAACCTCAGTCTCTTCTCCAATCATAGCAGTTTTAGAAGAAGTACTTGCCCCTCCTTGTTTTGAAGTTCCTGTCTTTAACCCAGAATTCTTGGGTAATTCTTCAATAATATTTAAATTCTGATATTCGTCAGAACCGTAATAGAAACAAAAAAATTGTGTTTTAAAAAAGACTGCAACACACAAAAGAAAATGTGAAAGAAAAGTACTAAAAAGGGTCAATATTATAAAAGCAATTGTTATAAGAATGATTTAATAAAATGTTCAGTAACAAAAATTAAACACTGCGAAATAAATAACAAGAACAACAACAACACACCTTGACGCTTTCCCTTGCGGGGTAAGCCATGCCATATCACTGCAAGTTACCAACCCATCACCACATGCTTCCTCCACACACTTCTATCCTTGCACACTTCTTTTGCTTCACTTACACTCATACACTGAGTCACACATTTCCTTTTATTCCTCATACTTTTCAAGTCATTTTTTCTTAGATTCTCACTAACCACATCCAACCAAGTCTTGCGCGGTCTGCCTCTCCCTCTCTCACCATTCACTCTTCCTTCATATATTTGTTTGGTGATTCTACTTTCCTCCATTCTTTCTACATGCCCGAACCACATCAGCAGACTTCTCTCATATAAATCAGTCACACATACCACATTCCTTCATCACCCAATTATTCCTTACTTTGTTCCTCCTAGATTTTCCACAAACTCTTCTCATGTATCCCATCCCAACCGCATTCAAACTACTTTTATGCTTCCCCTGACACACCCATATTTCACTGCCATACAGCAAGGTAGGCATTAAAACACTCTTGTATACAGACATTTTCGCTTCTTTTGACAACCATTCATTCTTTGCAATCGATCACACACTCCCTGCCACCTTCCAACCAGCATTCACTCTCTTTTTGATTTCCCCATCTACTCTACCATGCTTACCAAACATTCAACCAAGGTATAGAAATTAATCCACTACCTCAATCGTTCTACCATTAATGCTAGATTGACAGTCGTTCACCTCATTCTCCCGATCAAACACAACTACCTTGGTTTTGGCCACATTTATCCTTAAGTCCATTCTCACTGTCGTATCATGCAGGCTATCTAATATTCTCTGCAATTCTCCTGGGTTCTCAGCCATTAACACAGCATCATCAGCATACAAATGTGCAAGAATATTCTCTCCACCAACCATAACACCCACCATATCCATAAATGCCTGTCTCACACATTTATCCATAAACACATTAAATAACCAAGGGGACATGACACATCCTTGTAGTACAACTTGCTCAACTCTAAACCAATCACTCATCATGCCACACACCCTTACACATGCCCTACTTCCAGTATACACTACCTTAATAGCAATCAGCAACCAACCTTTCATTCCATACTCGCTCAGAACATTCCACAAATCATTACGATTCACTCTGTCATATGCTTTCTCTAGATAAACAAATGCACAGTACACTTTCTTTCTTACATCCATGAACTACTCAACCACTTGCTGTAGGGCAAAAATTTGGTCGGTGCAACCCCTTCCAGGCAAAAAGCCACATTGCACTACCCACATTTTATCCAAAGTTACCTTTGTACTCTTTCAATCAAAACATTCCCATACACCTTTACAGGTATACTCAACAAACTAATCGCTCCATAATTCTTACATTCAGTTCTATCTCCCTTACCGTTGTATAATGGTACAAAGGAGATAGAAAAAGAAGCTTTAGAAGGCACAGGAGAATTCAAATTGGAGAAAGGATTAAAAGAACATTAAAATACGCAGATGATCAAGTACTTCTAGCAAGAAAGGAAGAGGAGCTACAAAAAATGATAAATAGGCTAGTGATAACAGGAAGAAAATACGTTATGGAAATAAATACAGAAAAACCCACGGTCATTCGAATATCAGGTAAAGAAGAGAATCTGAACATAAGTATTTGAGGAAAGCCCTTAGAACAAGTTTCAGAATATAAAAACCATGGAAGCATCATAACACGAGAAGCTAAATGTACGGATGAGATCAGAACTAGAATAGGAAAAGCAAAAGCGGCTTTCAGGAGAAAGAAACAACTAATTACTTGGAACATAAGGGAAGATATCCGCAAGAAGTTAATAAAATGCTACGTATGGAGTATAGGATTGTATGGGGCAGAAACATGAACGTTAAGGAAAAATGACATCAAATACATGGAAAGCTTTGAAATCTGGACTTGGAGGAGAATGTTGAAGATAAATTGACAGATAGGATGAAAAACGATGAAGTGCTACAAAGAATACGAGAGAAGCAAATGATTATACAGACTATCAGAAAGAGGAACGCTAACTGGGTTGGACATTAGATGAGGAGAGAGAGTATGATTAAAGACGTGTTAGAAGGAAAACTAGATGGGAAAAGGGAAAGAGGTAGGAAAAGGTTTCAGCTGATAGACGATTTGAAAGGGAAAGAGAGATATCAAGATATGAAGGGGACAGCGGAAAATAGGAGTTCATGAAGAACTAGGTTTAACCAAGAATAATCACGGACCTGTCTCCGGACAGACTACCTATGATGATGATGAATGGTACAAATACACCATCCTTCGATTCAGCAGGCACTCTCGAACTCCTCGCACACAAATTGCACAGATCCCACATCCAACACATAAGCAAATCACCTCCATACTTTAATATCTCACCCGTTATGTCATCCACAACTGCAGCTTTTCCACTTTTCAAGTTATTCACTGCTTTAACTACCTTGTTCTTACTAATCCCCTCATATTCATTAATATTCCCTCCAACTGATTCACTCGAATTTTTAGACCCATCACAACGTTTCCATACAACTCTTCAAAATAATTTTTCCAAAAATCCCTTACATCACATTCCACATCATATCACCATACTTTCCTTGAATTCCGATAACACCCATAATCACTTCTTGCCTTGCTCTCTTCACCCATTTCCAGAACAACTTCATATTCATCTCAAAATCATTCTGCATTTTCTCAGCTTAACTCATCCGCAATTGTTCTTTACTCTCTTTCACAATATTTTTTGCAGCTCTTCTTTTCTCTTTATACATTTCATACAGTGCCTTTCGCTAATTTTCATTCTTAGCAGCAATAATTCTCACATATGCCTCCTTTTTCGCATTCACAGTCACTTTAACCCTCTCATTCCACCATGCATCACCTCTCATTCTTCCAACAGCTGCAGTCCTACACACCTTAGTAGCACACTGCAAGAAAATATCTTTCAATCTGTTCCAAGCCTCCTCCACATTCTCTTCTCTCATTTCCTCCTTCTATTCACTCTCTTCGGCCATTAGCCTTTCTTTTAGCACACTTTCATATTCCCATCTATTCATTAGCTCTTGCAATCTTTCCACATATACTCTAGTTACCTTCTCCCTTTCCTCTTTCTCACAATCCATTTTCTCCCATGATCTACTCTAGAGATCACTAAATAGTGGTCTGATAAACATTACGCACCTCTCACAACTCTCGTATCATTCAAAAGCTCCCTTAACCGTTCATCATAAACAACAAAATCTATCACACACTTCGCTTCCCCTCTTGTCCATGTATACAAGTGGATTGACTTGTGCTTGAACCATGTGTGTGTGTGTCAAACAATCTCATTTCCATACATACATTCATCAAGCTTTTACCATTATCATTCACTCTTGGGTCACCAAATGGTCCAAGGACCCTTTCCGTGCCACTCCCACCCATCCATTCATATCTCCGAGCATAATTACTCTTTCTCCTGGTTCACACTCACTCAAAATATCACTCAATTCTTCCCAAGATTTATTCTTATCATATTCATTCTCACCGTACACCGGAGCATACCATGTAACAAGCATAATTCTGCGCACACCCACTTTCACCCGCACCCACAACAGCCTTGTTGACACTAATTCATGC
Organism: Tanypteryx hageni; assembly: GCA_028673005.1. Classification (NCBI taxonomy): domain Eukaryota; kingdom Metazoa; phylum Arthropoda; class Insecta; order Odonata; family Petaluridae; genus Tanypteryx; species Tanypteryx hageni. Next base: position 7,660,665 of record CM054112.1, read on the forward strand.
TTTCTCACATGCATCTAAGCCCTTTCATTCAGTATCAATCCCACACCTTGACTATCGTGCACGCATTCATCTACTCCAGACCAAAAGGCCAAACTACTGTTATTCATTTCTATCACACCCCCCCCCTTACGCTTTGTTTCACTCACACACAAAACATCTATCTTCCATTTATCCATTTCATTCATCGATTCCCTCTCTTCCCCATACACACTTCTTACATTCCATGTGGCAATCTTCCATACCGGGTCATCATCAGATGGGCCAACCTGCTTCGACCTACGCCGCCCATCATGGTTTCGTTCGTCCGAGGCATTCCTATAGCACATTGTAGTAACGTTAGAAATAGGGTAAGCAAGGCTACCAGCCCATACTGAACCCCCTACTAATGGTAAGGGCACAGTACCGGTCAGTTTTGGAATAATTTAGCCGTCATGCTACAAGCGAAACCAATACCCAGTATTACCCCAGGTATGCTTACTCTATTCTACACAAGCAATTATCTCTACTCTAGAGAACCTACATTCCGTTGCTCGTGTCCTACCAACTACATCTACATCTACATCTACAAGTTACCCTGCAATTCACCAAGTTGGTGGGTGGCAGGGGGTGCAATGCACCAAATCCTACCTAAAGATTGTCTAACGCAATTCGAAATTTCCTATTGTGATCTCTTATTGTCCTCGGAAAGAACGAGCCTAGATAACGCTCCGTCCTACAATCGATCTCACGTATTTTATCGTCTCGATCATTTCTACCTATATACGTCGGTGCCACAATTATTCCCACTACCTCCTCTTTTAGACATTCTGACCTATATTTCTCTAGAAGTTTCAACCTTGAGTGCAATCTACGGTCCTCCAGTGATACCCAGTTCAAATCGCTCAATAAAGAGGTGACGCTTTCCTTATGTTCGTACTTTTGTTTTACAAATCTGGCTGCTCTGCGCTGTACTCTTTCTAGTTGAATTATGTGTCCCTTCTCGTACGGATCCCATATGCTCGCTGCGTATTCCACTTGTGGTCTTACCAGTGATAAGTAGCATGTTTCGCGTACTTTCTCTGTAGTGTTCCGCACTATTCTACCTATGAATGCCAGTTTCTTGTTGGCCGCGCCTATAACTCGACGAATGTGCATGTCCCACGAAAGATCTCGACAAATGGTTACTCCTAAATATTATACATACTCAGCTTGTCGAATACTCATTTCATCTATTTTATATTCGAAACCTAAATCTTTGTTCTTACTTTTCCAGAACGTGACTGCGGCACATTTAGTATAATTAATTTCGATTTGCCATTCTTTGCACCACGCTGAAATGGCTCTTAAGTCTTCACACAGAGACTGATGGTCCTCCTGATTTTTTATTTCTTTATATAGAACGGTGTCATCGGCGAAAAGCCTAATTTTACTACGAACAACCGAGCACATATCATTTACATAGATTAAGAAGAGCAGAGGGCCCAATACACTTCCCTGAGGAACACCCGAAGCAACTTTAACGGGGGACGAGTATTTCCCATCGATGACAACTATCTGTTCCCTATTCGAGAGGAAGTCTCTCACCCAACCGACAACTTTCGAATTGATACCACATTGTCCTAACTTCGCAATTAATTTCCTATGAGATACTTTATCGAACGCCTTCCTGAAATCAATGAATATGGCATCGACCTGAGTATTTTTCTCTCCGCATCGCAACAAATCGTCCACGAACAAACCGAGCTGCGTTTCGCATGATCTACCTCTCCGGAATCCGTGTTGGCATCCGCTAAGCAATGAATGACTATCTAAATAGCGCATTACAGAGCTAAAGACTATGTGCTCAAGTATCTTGCACGATAATGAAGTTAAGGATATCGGCCTATAATTTTCGGGGTTCTCTCTGTCGCCACTCTTATGGATGGGCGTAACATGTGCCACCTTCCAATCTTTAGGAACTACTCCTTCTCTAATGGATTTCTCGAATATAATTTTCAAATACGGCGCGATTTCAGCAGCTAATTCTTTCATTACACGCGCGGGAATTTCCTCCGGTCCAGGAGATTTATTTAGCTTAATTGAATGAAGTTGGAGCGCGATGCCATTTTCCGAAAATACCAAATCTTCCATCGAATCGCCCTGACGCATAGGAATAGGGGTTTCACATTCATCGTCATCACGAGTAAAAGCTTTGTGAAAGTGATGATTTAATAGGTTTGCTTTATCCATACTATCGTGAACTACGTTTCCCGTTTCCGACCGCAGTGACGCAATAGTGGGGCCCCTACCTTGAACTTCCCTGACGTAAGACCAAAATGCTTTTGGGTTCTCTTTCAAGTTTTCCTGTAAAACCTTCTTTTTATAATTGTTAAACGCATTACGCATTGCTACTCTGGCTATGGAGCGCGCCTCCTTGTATTGATGCCTTATTATTGCAATCTGTTCGACCGTAGCTGTTGAGGATGTGTTATTTACGCGAGAGTGGAGTTTTCTTTGACGTCGGAGAGCGCTTCTTACTTCCTGATTGTACCATCTAGGCTCTGCACTATCACGCTTCAGTTTGCTCGGAATAAATTTATCTGTACACTCTCGCATCATATCTCTGAACATGCACCAGGATTCCTCCGCGTCTGCACTATCGGTTAAATTGCAGAAATTAGTATATTTATTTCGCAGAAAAGACCTAACTCTTGTGAAATCGGCTTTGGCGAATACATAAAGTTTTCTTTTGGCCTTAACCTGTTTCTCAATAATTAACTGAAATTCCACGTACACTGCCTTGTGATCGCTTATTCCCTCAGCATCAGATACTCTATTCATACGCTCAGGAAGATTAGTAACAAATAAATCTAATATATTATTAAATCTCGTGGGAAATCTCACTAATTGATACAATGAGTGCTTACCGAAAGTTTCTAGTAACGCCTCGCACGATTCACGCTCTCTACCTCCGGGATAAAAGCAATTATGCCTCCAATCTATTGACGGAAGATTGAAATCGCCCCCGATTATAATGGCTTTATCTTTATTAGACGAATTTAGCGTCGCCACTTGTTTCTCCAGAGAATGAATAGTTTCCACGCTCGCATTTGGGGGTCTATAAAAAGCGCATATATTTATAGTTTTTGAGTCACTTTCTTTCACACGACACCAAACACTTTCGACTTCGTCGTCGTTAATCTGTATTGGGTAACTTTCGTATTTATTGCTAACTGCTATAAAGACTCCACCTCCCGACCGGATACATCGATCTTTTCTGTATACGCTATAATCACGAGGAAAGATCTCCTGACTGGCTATGTCTGCCGTAAGCCAACTTTCAGTGCCTATAACTACATCAGCACGCAGACTACGAATAAGATGTTCAAATTCGGCCTCCTTCCTGCGAATGCTGCGACAATTAACCGTAATGATTTTTAATTTCTCGCTATGACTACGTAACGATTCCTCGCGCTCTACTGAGCTATTATTACTGTTATTATTATTAAGATTATAATTATTATTATTTACTGCCTCCTTATCCTTCCTACTATGTCGACTATTTCTACGCTTGGAATGTATTCTACTGTTACTTAACGTCGGGTTTATAGCGCTGTTAAGGTCGCACGCATTATCTACGGAATTGTCGCATGGAAAATCGTTTATCCCCATGCCTTCGATAATTCTGTTACCGCACGGATTTCTTACATTTTCCCCTATTGTGCTCTCAATTAATCCCGTACCGGTAAGCTGCCTACATCCTAACCTACCATCTGATCTACTATTGGCGTGCATCTCAACGCTTGCTAAAAAATTGCAATTGCTTAAATCTAACCTAAAAAAGCCCTAGAATGCTCAAACACCCTACGCGCTACCGCCTCCGCAGCCTCGGCAGTGTAGTGCACACCAGAACCGTTTAGGGATGCACTACATGAGTCCAGGACCGGCCTCAGGTCAACGAAGTCCACTCCATTGCCCCTACAGAAGTCCCACAGCCTACGGTTCAGCCCGACCACTCGGCTCCAAACCATAGAACCGCAGTCCGTCCGAGGAACAATGCTACAGATGGAAAGCCGCACATCAGCACCAGACTCCTCTCGGACACGAGCAACCTCAGCGGCCAAGTCCTTAAAAGAGCTTAAGACCTCCTCGGAGCCGCGCTTCGAAGCGTCATTGGTACCAACATGGGCCACCACCCGCAGCGAGGAGCAACCCGTGCCCGATACCGACACCCTGAACTCCTTCGTCACCTGGGGCACCGAACCTCCTGGTATACACCTGGAGAACACCCGCTCGTGAACTCCCTCCCGGCGGGCCCGTGACAGTAAAGGCGCCACCACACGCCGGACGTTGGAGCTCCCTATCACTAACAGCCCTCTCTTTCCCCCCGAGCTCTCCTTGGGCCCGGCCTCCACCGAGGAGACGGGAGCGGGCACGGGCGTAACGGCAGTGGAGTCGTCCTCCGACAACACCGCAAACCGATTACTAACAGGAAGAGGGGCCACCGAGGCGTTCCCAACTCCCTGTCTCCGCAACACCACCCCACGATCCCCCCGAGTGGACACCACACACCACTCATCGGGCTTCCGGACCGGAGGACCCTCGACCCGCGAAGAGGAGCCAGGAGCCTCCCCGATCGCTCTGCCGGCTTCCGCACCCAGGCGAACCCGAGCCGCCATTTTGGCGCGGTTTGCTCTCAGGGAAGAACCCGCACCCCTCCCACGCGCCAAGGCTGCCTCCGACCTTTCCACCCTCTGAAGGAGTTCCGCAACCACCCTCTCCAGCTCCGTGATCCGAGACCTCATGGCCTCGCAACCAGCGTCGCGCAAGAAGGAGGAAACAGGAGTCCTCGGAGTAGCCATCCTATCCTCTTAACTAATCTGTACTATCTATATAAATATACTAGGACTAACGTAAATACGCGGTTGGCTGTCTTCAAGGTTAAATTAGGGTCGAGCGCAGGTAAAAAGTGAAAGGGAAAGTGTTTCACTACACCAACAACGTTAGTAAATAAGCAAGAAAGTTTAGCACAAGAGCAATGTAGATTTAGAAGCTAAAGAAATGCTAAGGTAAAAGGAACTAATTAAGAACGAGTAAGGAAATACGCTACTATAAATAAAATTACAAAGATTACGGATTTAGTGGCTGAGAGACGCAATTAACTACTATGATACGGCAATAGAAGGATGAGTAAGCTTTTTGCTCAAAGATGAGTTAAACTACAATTACAACAAAACAATTAACGTAAGAAGATGAAAAAATAAATAGAATAAATAGAAAAATACTAGTTCTACTTAACACAACAATACGGCTACAGCTAAACTACAGCTACTGCTACTACTGCAGGTGTCGCTCGCAGGCAGGTCAGCGCTCGCAGGAGGAAGTGAAAGGCACGTCCGTCCTCTTCAAGGGCCAGGTGACTACTACCTACCTACCTACCTAGGAGGTACGTGCAGTTTACTGACACACTTTGGACATAAATAAGATTGTAATATATAAAATCAAATGTAAAATAGTTGAAAGCTTTCCTAATGTAAATATAATAAGTAATAATTTTATAATTATTATGAAAGAAAATTATAATAATAAAAAAGTTCAGTCACAAAATTTACGCGAGTCAATTCAAATCTACTATAACAAAACAGTCAAAAGTGCTAATAAAGGCTTATAATAATAATAAACTTACATATTTAAGCAAAATAATACAATGATATGTTTAATAAAAAAGTATTGTCATGAAAAATATGTTCAGCTGGCAAATGCCGACGTCCGCTTACTTTGGCAAATTGCTAACAACTGACATGTAGTTGAGAATTTGCAACTCGACTCTAGCCCACCACTCCAAGTTCCAGGAATATCACAATCACACGCAAATTGAGAAGCGCCTTAGTTTCAAACATGTTTCAACTTGGCGCAGCATTTAAAATCATATGAGGCTTATATTAATTTTCATAATTTTTCACGGAACACTAATTGGCTATCCGCGGAACATAGTTTGGGAAACGCTGCTCTAAATCATCTTCCTTTCCGATCTCTCCTTCTCTACCTTCTTTCTCTCCTCTCCCCCCTTCCCCACCTCCCGCTCTTCCTTCCCTCCCCTCCCCTCATTCTCTATATTCATTCATTGTATATGTTTCATGTATATTTCATCTCTTTCTGTATACTTTTATATTTCTCGTTTACGTTACGCTATTACCTTTACGTGTACCTTTTTATGACGGTATATAATTACGCTGTATATACACACTCTCCCACTGTACATATGCCTTTCTATTTAATGTTGTAGTTTTGTATTATCATATGTACACTATCTAGGGTTTTCGCAGGTTTTTCACACTCCCCTTCTTAGTGGGTGTTTTCCTACGTGGGTTTTACTAGGGAGGACATGCCTGTTTTTAACTAGGTTTACCCCACAAACACAAATCTGTATTCAATTTTATCATTTTACTTTGTAGGATTTAGGTACATAATGTTTATACAATGTATTTTGTTACACATTACTTTATTCTTTTTCTTGTATTTATTATATTAACGAAGGGTTAAATGTAATAATGGACCTTCTGGTCTAAATTTCGCCCGAATAAAGGCGATTATCTATCTATCTCACACTCTTTCTTCCCTCTCCTCCCCCTCTCAATTCAACTGGCGCATTCTGACGGCCATTGGGAATCTTTCCGCGGCCTCATTTTATCGTAAACTCGCGTTTTAGAATATGAATCCGGAAGGAGCCGGTCGACCCATATTCGACGATAGTTTCTGGAATTCCTTCCCAACTCGACACATTTCTTATGCCTCGACGGATCGGCTATACACATTTATCATTTCATTTTCATGCCAACGTTTATTTCCCAACCGGGTCGGACGCAATCCGTTCAATAAGTTGGAAATTTCCAAATCCGAATGTTAGAGTGAAAACTTTTTCTCGAATTCCCATCACGTCATCGTCAGCCAAAATGTTTTCGGTTGCTTTAGAATCGTTCGAATTGACGAAATTATATTTCAAGGTTACGAGGCGTCTAGTGGAGTAGTTTCAACGAATGGGCGCGCCGGTGTGGAATATTTCTCTTCGCACCTCCATCTTAACTCCTCCCTCTGCCCCCTAATAACCCCTCCGCCCCCCGGATGGGCACTCCGTCCCCCGGCTCGCCCCTCCCCTCCCCCGGACCACCCTCCGTCCCTCGGATCGCCCCTCCGCCATACGGATCGCCTCTCCGCCCCCAGATCGCCCCTTTACCCCCCGGATATCCCCTCCGCTCCCAGATCTCCCCTCTGCCGGATCGGCCATCCCCTCCCCAAATCGTCTCTCCTCGCTTTCCGTTTAACTTTTCCTCGGAGTAATCCTTGCAACTTGATCGGTCGAACGGGGGGGCGTGGAAGGAGAAGTCTCTTTGGCGCGGTGAAGAAAGAAGACGTCTCTTGTAGGATCGATGGCTCTTCATTAATACTCCAATAAACAGTGAAAAAGGAGATTTATGACTGAACGATGCTCCATCGCTTCCCCTCCTTTTGTTCCCCTTCATTTTCCTTATCGATTCTTTCTCCGCTCCTCTTCTTTCCACATTCTCTGTTACGCTCCCCGCTGCCGTTTCTGCGCCTTCCGGCACCTTCTTATCTGCCGAAAAATTCTCTTCGCTCCTTCCTTGAAATCTTTGAGATAGTTCTGAAATTATGAGACTGAATAGCTTATTGCCTACAAACTACGAGACTAATTTAGTTTCTTTGAAAAGAATGCGTTTAAAGTATATGTGGTTTAATTATCATATATTCATAAATATATTTGCGATTTTCACTTATGAGAGCATTTTTATGTATACAAATGAAAATTATGTATTACTGATATTCGTGATTATTGCTCTTTCTAAATACGGTACTAAAGAATAGAAAATCATGACTCGCCCTAAGCCGAATCATCCTGAATGAAAATAAATCTTTTAGACTCGAAGGCGCATATTTGAACTGTATATAGAGGGGTGTTTCCAAAGTTCTGGGAATTATTTTTAATTTTTATATGATTACCTGTATTTCATCAATAATGCACTGTAGTTTTTCAATATAATCTCCATTGAGATTTATACGTGTTTGTTTTTTTATACCGCTTTCAAAAAAATATAGTGGAATGTCTTTTATCCATCTGTCTATAGCACTTTTCACTTAATTCAGGCTCTGAAAAAGCACACCTCTGTGTGGTTTCTTCATTTCTGGAAATAAATAGAAGTCGCTACGGCAACAATTCCAATTGTAAATCACCCAAAACTTCGTATTCGTATTAAAACGGAAGGGGAAGGGGGTGAGCGACATCCTGTGATGACGTCACGATAGCCATCGCGAACACGATGTTCCACATTTCCCGTTGACCCATCTTTCGTCGCCTCCCATGGAAAACCTGGGAATCGTTTCATTGCATTAATTTTCCGGTCTTTCCGTAGTCTTTGCCCGCCACAAACGTCCACACGCCTCTCACCCCCACCTTTCCTCCTTTATTTCCCTTCCACTTTTCTACCACCATTACTTCTCCTTCTCTATCTATTAACGATGCATTCCTATTCTGGTATTATTTCACGTAATTGAATGTTATAGAAAATATAAGTAACTTTTGGCAAATATAATTTGTGCGGTAAAGAAAAATTAATGAAAATGCATTCGTTTAGCATCACGCTACACATCTGTTACATAGCCAAAACTAAATTTACATTCTGGATCAAATATTAGATTTTTTATTTATTTTTTAATTTTGCAATGCTGGTTGACCTGGAAGTTAAATTACTTATTGCCAAAATACTCTAAATTAGGCGGTTTTTCTGTTTTAAACATATTTTTACGTTGTTTCGTAGTGGATTCGAATTCTCTCTTCAATAATATTAAAGTATGTTTTTTCAGATTTACTAACGTCCACTTCCAGAGTTCGTATCCCGATTACAACATAATTAAAATTAAAATTTAAGAACGGCATGCAGTGGTTTCCATATATTCATTATGGAGGAAACGAACGCGTTTGAAATCGAATCAACGATCTTGAGATAACACACAAAGGAATCCGTGCTTTTCTAACATAGATTCGCATTCAGTTTTCACGAAAAAGAGAAAGCTACCTATTAGACAAAACAGGGAAAGAGGCTTGCGGTCGATGGTCGCTTTCCCATCCTCTCCCTCACCCAGGTACACCAATGCCAGATTTCACATTTTCTCAGGAGTTTGCCGGGAAGCAAGTATTCACGCGGCACTATTGGACCGATTTTATTTTCCAAAGGTAAGTGCATAGAATCTTTACATAAATTCATGAAAAAATGACATTTGGACCGGATTGATCCAGCAGGGGTGCCACAATTACAAAATGAACTTTTCGGTAATTATGCTTTTGGAAGGAATTGGCCAAACCGATTTCAACCAAATTTGGTAGATACATATAATATTGACATAAATTCATTACCAAATGACATATTCGGACCGGATCGACGCTGCAGGGGCACCACAATTGCAAAATGAATCTTTTCCCTAATTATGATTTTAGAAGAAATTGGCTGAAAGCGAATCAAACAAATTCTGTATATAGAGTTTTCACATAAAATGATTACCAAAATAACGTATTTTGACCACCTTAACAAGGTAGGGGTGGCATAATTGCAAAGTTAAAGTTTTCGGTAATTTTGAATTTCGAAGGAATTGGCAGAACCGGTTTGAACCAAATTTTTTATGAAGAAGTTGTGAAGAAAAACAAAATTAACAATTTTATGATAGATATAGCAAGCAGGGCTGCCATAATATAAGTTATAAAAAATTTTTACAAGTGTTTGTATTGAACTGTCGGTATCAATATTAACCAAATTATAATATTTATTGTGTTCACACACACACACACATATACATATATATATATATATATATATATATATATATATATATATATATATATATATATATATATATATAGCATTTTAGACCAGATCAACTAAACAGATTTGCAACAATTACAAATTGAACTCTTTCAGTAACTATGGATTTGGAAGGAATTGGCTCAACGGATGTCAACTAAATTTTATATGTACGATTTTTACAAAATACCATAATGATATTAAGAATTTTAAAGCGGAGCTTAATAGCAGGGCTACCACAATTAATAAATAATGAAAATAGTTTGCCACTTAAAAGAAAACTCTTTCCCGAACAAATCTGGGCGTTTCAGATAGTTCTTAATATTTGCAAGATTATCAATATTAATCGGTCTGATAGATTGAAGCGGCGTCGGATTCCAGACAAATTAACCTTTTAATTGTTTCATTACGAGAAATCACGAACTGAATCATTCGTAGCAAGATAAAAAAACAGCAGTTTTTCTATAACCCTGTAATGTAAAATATTGATGCTAAATAAATTTTTATTCTAGCAATATCGAATAATCTCTATTTCACTATCTTTCATATAAAATGGTAGATAGTATAAATGGTATCATTTTGTTAGTTGGGTAACAAAAGTGTTTCTTTGGATTAGTTCAAAGTACATTGGAAAGAGAGGAGGCAATTTTGCCCGGACGCCAAGCCAGAAAGAGCGCAATTTCCATTTGTAGAGGACGGAATGATAGATACTGCGAGTCCGGTTCAACAGTCGAGCATCAAACGTCCTATGGTACACATACATACTAGATTAAGGTCGGAAAAGAAAATTCAAAATGAAATTCACGAAACTATCGTAGAGAATCTTCAAAGACTAGTGCAAAAAGGAAAAGCTTGTCTTATAAATAAATAAATAAAAAGAAGAGCCATCTTCTGATTTGAGCGCATTTACGCAGGCTGTTTCGTTTGGAGATGCGTCCCCTAGACACTAGTAACCGGGGTCGAAAGCAAAGGTAGGAAAACGTAGGGATTTCCTAGATGAAAGCAGGGTCAATGGAAGATGCGTGGATTCATTGGCAAAAATTGTACGCATTTTCGATATTATTGCGTTATCGGGAGCCATAGAGATAAATTAATAGGCTTCTGCGGGATAAACGAATTTTGTAATATACTGCCCGTTATTCATGCTTTAGTAGCTTAATCCATATAAATAGAACTCCTCCTCACATACTAAACGACAATTTTTCAAGGATACAAGACTTTTGTGCTTAGTTATGGAAACGTTCGCTTTTAATTTCGTTTCGCTTGTTCGTATAAAAACCTGCACGCAGCCAAACAGTCTTCCAAATATATCAAGTTCTTATTTTCTTTTACTTCCTAATTCCGTTCGATCTATGTATAAAAACGCCTCGATGCCGTGCCACGTGCTTTTCCGCCGCACTTCAGAATATCACGCGGCGGCGCATTCGTTGTTTTTCTTCGCAAGCACGTCAACAGCGACTCTTCGCCGATCCAGTCACGTTCGACGGGATGGAAGTAGACGACAGATGACAGATCCGGGTGCAGCAGAGATCGTGGGTGGAGTAGGGGGAGGTAGGGAGAGAGTATAGGAGTAAGGAGGGAGAAAGGGGAGGCGAGGATATAAGGGGGGCGGGATAGAGATGACAGCGACGCGACGGCGAATATATCCAATACCCCCGAGAGATGGCGCCAGCAGCCATCGGCGTCCTTATCGCTCTCGTCCTTCGCCCCTCATCCGCTATCAAAAAGTGACAGAAACCCACGCCGTCCGATGGCATTTCCGAAGGTGATAAGTGACCGAGGTCCATCGCTTTGGAGTCTAGCCACGCATGCGCAATGTCGAAACATAAGCGAAACGGTGAGCGAGGAGAAAGCACTCTAGGTGCATCTTCCTCTCTTTGTCTGATTCCCCTTTGATTTCCCAACTTCCTCCCACTCTCTCCTCCCTCCCAAACCACCCTTCACAATCCTCCACTTTCCTCTCTCTTCATTCTCCACTTTTCTCCAACCCATTATTTCCCTGTTTCCTTCCCTCTACTTTTATCTTCGCAAGAATATGTCACGTGCGCATAAACGTGCCAGTTAGCCAATATTTATTTTTCATTTTTTTTACTTTCTCCATATGCGTAGTATGAGAAAATATTGTTTTCATGAAAAAAATCGAACTAGAGATTTCAACAATAATACATGTTTTAAGGTTCCCTGAACACTTTCTGACTAGTTTCGCGATGATGTCTGTGTGTCTGTCTATCAGTCGGCCTGTATGTGATAGATTTTTGTGAACGCTCTAACTCAAAAACTATTAATCAGATCAACGCAAAATTTTAAATTTAACGTTTTCATAAAAGTCAAAATATTTGATTAGATATTGACGTTTTCTTAAAAAAATAATATTATATCTATAAACCCTTAATTGGTCAGAGAGCACAAAAGTGAGTTGAGCTAATATTTTTCTGAGGAATGTTCATCTTCATCTATACCAACGCCAAAGTAATGTTCAATTGCTTAGATTGATGCTTAGATATCTTTATAATAACCTAATCTAAGGGAAAACAGACGTACTTGGACACCAGAAAACATATATAACTTTTATAAAAATATTTGTCCACTTTTGCTACATGTAAGGATTAAAATAAATAAATAAGAATTGAACAAATATATTTTGTGATATATATATATTTTATTATTTTCCTGTCCGTGATAAAATTTTTATTCCTTAGTTGCATGAATATTTATAAGGTTTTTTCCTGCATTTAGATCCGAACCATAATCAATTCAGTAGGTTAGTTTACGTTTCGTTTCACAGCTTCACTTGCTTTCTACTGCTATCCAGAGCGCATTTCAAATTAGAAATAAGAGAAATCGAGGTTTTTTCCATTTGGCGTATTTTTCGGTGTCGAATTTCTGTTTTTTGCTGTTTTACTTGTAAACTTATACTATGTCTACCACAGAAATTATTTACATTTCCTAATATCAGCATAAATAAAAGTAACTTAAGAACTGCATTTGGATGAGATCTCTCAGCTAAATTTACTAAAAGTCTTGTGAGTAGTAAAAGCAACCTTGTCCTCATTAGACTGCTTATTCTTCGAAGTGAATTTTATCTCAGTTTGGAATAAAATGTGTGCATATGCAAACTGAATATTTCACGACAATGGGATTAAAAGATTCACTTGTGATGTTAAGGAAGTAAAAATCTAATGTAAGCAGATTTCGCTCAACGTTGGAACAATAGTATGTTATTAATGAGTGCCAGTTGTATTCCAATGATTATTTCAACCTATCCTCAAATGCGGTGGGCATAGAAACAACAAAACAAGCAATCCACTTTTCTTATTAAAGATAATTTTCATATTGAGCGATAAATTCAACTAAAGTTGTAAATTGAGACTACGGACTGTATAATAATAAAATGCTAGAATTAGTATTCTAATAAAATTAACAATACGACAAAGTATTTTATTTATTTATTAAAAATACATTCACTTATTTTTAATTACGGAATTCCACAAAATTTCGGCCTTTTCCGTAAACTTCATTAGTGTTCAATTTGAGCCAGCGAGCTAATGGTCTTTCCCGTAAATAATGAAGGATTACGGCCACAAGCAATACAAAATGTTCTAGCTTTGACCTCTAAGGCATCCAAATATGTTTCTCTTTTACATTGAAATATCTATTCCAAATTTCATTTGATGAGAAAAAGGTAGACCGTCAAATACCAGATACAAGAGAAAATACTAGTATACTGCTCGTACTTAATTAATTTATCTAGCAGTAAAAAATTAGGACTTCAATCATTTCATTTCCTTATGCGCTCGTTAGCAATGTAATATATGGCTGAGATCCTGTATTACTGTACCTGATGCCATACGATATAAAATCTTCCAGTATCGGGCAGTTAATGCCAAAGACTGTCTCACAAGATAATCTTTCGATCTGGATCAGCCACGCTTTTGTAATCAGAGTTCGACAAATATTTTAATGACGCAGTTTCGGGATAGCGTCGAATTAACATCAAATTGAGCAGCGTACTCCACTAGGTTGCACCTAATACGGTCGTAAACACGTCGGATGGTAACATGGCCGACCTCGGTGAACGCGCAACTACCGAAGAGAAATGGAAAAAGACTGCGGAAGTATAGGGTCCAAGCAATTTGAGAGGATAGGGACGAGGACAATGCAGCACCCCGCCCATCAGAGACGAGTGGCTCGTCCCAACGCTTCTCTCATTCCTCATCCCTCATTCCCCCCGTTCGCTCTTCCCCCAGGCTCTCCCACCATCCCTCTCCCACCTTCCTCTCCCCATCCCTCTCCCTTCTCCCTTTACCACTCCCTCTCCCCTCCCTCTCCTAACACCATCTCCCACCTCCCTCTCCCCCTCCCTACCCAAGGGTTAAATGTAAGAATGGACCTTATGGTCTAAATTTCGCCCGAATAAAGACGATTATCTATCTCTCACTATCTTCCCCCTCCCTCTCCCCCTCCCTCTCCCCTTTCACTCTCCCTCTCCCCCCTCCCTCTCCCCCTCCCTCTCCCACTCCCCCCTCCCTCTCCCCATCCCTTTCCCCCCTCCCTCTCCCCATCCCTCTCCGCATCCCTCTCCCAATCCCTCTCTCCCCATCCCTCTCCCAATCCCTCTCTCCCCATCCCTCTCCCACCTCCTCGCTGCCTCCATCAACAACTTCCTCCCCCTCTCCATCTCCCTCTCTCCTTCTCCACCCTCTCTGCTCCCCCTCCATGTTCCCCCCCTCCCTCTCCCCCTACCTCTCCCCATCCCTCTCTCCCCATCACTCTCCCCCCTCCCTCTCCCTATCATCGAATTGAGTTGAGACTGCGAAAGAGGAGATGCGAAGGAGGGAACGCGACCGGAATGATAATGTGTAGCAGCAACGAAAACGAAGAAATGAAGAATGTTAAAGAAAATCTCAAAATGAGCGGAAAACTATGAAAGTAATCAAAAATAAAAGCAAAAAACAGGAGAAAAAAGGTATTATGGATGGGGGGAGAATTTTAAAGAGAGAGTAATTCGGTAATACCGAAAATAAAGGAAGGGATTTGAAAATGAGTGTTTATTGCAATCTCTTCGAAAGAATTACCTTAAAGAGATTTATGATCATCTATCGCAAAAATCATATTTTAGTTTGACCTGCTGAATTACTATTCCCAACGGAATCGTATAATCTCACTATTTGAAAGGGAGGTATTTTCTTCGATGCATCTCTTCAAGGACATCCGTTGGGGCAGTTTGATACTAGCTTGAAAATTCCGTCGTAACAAAGAAAACATCCGCGTTAAGAAACGAAAAAATTGATCTGCTACGATAGTTCAGTGGTAGAATATCCACCCGGCCAGTGGAAGACCCGGATTCGATCCCCGGTCATAGCAGGCTTTTTCTCGTTTCAAAATTATTGCCAACATTACAGCTTATACCTGTCTGCATAGGATATTTAGATCGCTTTATTCCATCAATTGATTGCTTGGCAATCTCACTATTTGAGAAGGAGGAGTTTTCTTCGATGTATCTCCTCGAGGACATCCGTTGGGGCAGTTTGATACTAGCTTGGCTAGTTCCGTCAAGACCAAGAAAACATCCGCATTAAGAAACGAGAAAATTGATCTGCTACGATAGTTCATTGGTAGAATATTCGCCCGGCAAGTGGAGGAACTGGGTTAAATACCTGATCATAGCAGACTTTTTTCTCGTTTAGAAATTATTCCCAATATTTTCAGTGTCAATTGTTAATATCTTTTCAAAAGATTTCATCATTTTTTGAGGCACAAAAACTTGTATAATTCTTGAACGTTTCCGAAAAAAACTTATAGTATCGGAATTAATTTTGGGGTCATCATTTATCATTAAATTTTTACTATGTGCTGAACACAGAACAAAAAACGCTCTGGGATTCAGGTCAAGAATATGATTTTGGACGCCGTTTTTACTTCGCATATTTGCTCTATTATCGTATCTTAGACCACTCAAATATTTTACATCTAATTGAAAACTTTGAAGCTTTCGTGTTATATATTCAGATAACACTTTCCAGGTTGCGTCGGAAACTTCAACAAAACCTAAGAAATGTTCTTCTATACTAACATATTTAAAAGAGTCAGCTGTGGCTTACTGTTTAACATTCACAAAGCGTGCTGTAATTGATATTTGTTCAGTGCGACTGATATAAGGCGTACAATCTAAAATTATAGATATATATTTAGCTTTTAAAATTTGCTCTAAATTAAAATCCAAAATTTTTGTTGAAATAAAATCTACTATTTCATTTGATATATTTTTCCCAAATAATTTACTGTTGTTTTGATTGAAAGATCTTTGCACGTGGTTTGCCATCACCATGTAAAACTTTGAAGGAAGCTCAGCTAATTTTAAAAAATTGCCATTGTTCCATCCAAACAGCTTATCCGACGAGCCTCGAATACTGCCCGCTTAGGTATTTAATAATTTCAAATATCCATTCAGTAACAAATCTCCAATGAAGCTTCTCTTTATCAATCATTTTCTCTGTTTCATGGTCAATTGTACAATGTATATTCTTCTTTTAAATCCATTTTCTAAACTTTGTCAAATGAACGGAGGAAATCTCGCGAGGGCTTAAATTCTTTGACAAGTTTTGCCAATTGGAATAGCCTTCAAATATTAATTTACTAATGGTATTATCGTTCCCCATAGAAAAGAATTTACTGCAAAAACAAAACACGCGATTGCTCTAAATAGAATATACAAGCCAAATCCTTGGTATTGTTTCACTGTTACTAAGTTTCTTTAAATAATAATTATTGCTAAATTTTCTACCACTTTCGTCTTTTGAAAATGAGAAATTCTAAATCTGTCCAAGACCTTGCTCAATGATAATTTTTCTAATTTTATCGTCAATTTTAGGCCAAGTTGCTGGATCGCTTGGAGTAAACTGAGAGCAATTGTCATAGGCAAATGATGTTTTTTGGCTCGTTCCGAAACTCCAAACTTTGAACATGGCTATTAAGGCAGGAACAATCTTACTTATGTTTTTCTAACTCTTCATCTTCCAGTCGAAAAGCAGGAGTTTCACCCACAGTTTTAAAATACTAATTTAATCCGCCTTTCTGTTTTTCTATTTCCAATTCTTTCTCAGCCTCTCTCTTCCTATTTTTAAAACGGGACAATTTCTTTTTCTTATCCATTGTTGTTGGGGTTTAAAATAAAACTTCTAAAATCTGCAACAGAAACAAAACCTCGATTTTTTAACTTCAAATCAACACTAATCCGAAGCTATAACGAGCATTTTGAATTGTATGCTGAAAATATTCGAAATAATTATTATTTAATTAGAGAAAGCTATAATTTACTAGGTTTTATCTTAAGTATTTTTTTATTGTTTAGACTCTTTAACTAATTTTTATGTTGTTATTAAATCGCTTAAATAACATTTTCATTAATAGTTATATAGAGAAGAAAAGAGAACTTCCTGATGAAAAGATGCAATAGACACGAAAAAATAATGTGCTCTATAAGAGAAACCTAATGGATACCTTAATTCTATATTTTATAATGCATTGTCAAAATGAAAACAGACGTGCATAGAGAATAACAAAAAGTAGAAAATAAAAACTTGGTAAGTTGTTTTATTATAATGGAGAACAATTAGTTCTTTCTCTTCAATTATGAATTTCCGCGAAATCAGGTTTAACTACGTTGAGCATATAAAAGTGTAAACGAATTTGACAAATAAAATTTAAAAAAATATTTATCCTATAAAATATCTGATAGGTACACAATCCTTTTTTGTAAACCGCAGTCTTAATTTATAGGCGTCAGTGAGTTATGAGTAAATTAAGTTTCTTAAAAAATATATTTAAAAAAATAACGTTCGAAACAAAACATATAGAAAAAGATATTATCTGAAACTTTGATAATTGCATCATTGTACATAAATTAATCAAAAACAGTAATGAAGTTTTTCCACTCATAAGATTTAACGCTGATTTTGAGGCTGGGGAATAGCAGTAAAAACATTGGTCTTACCTCATATTTCGAATGATGGTATATTTTCTAATTATGGACGGAGATCATATTCTCGATGTCCGCACACAAAATATAATAACTCTTCTGGGTCAAACAGAAATTATCATATTAGCGTAATACAGTTCCACGTTGCTTTCACGACAGAACAAATGGAAATATTCAGTTTGAAGGAATGTCTGAACTAGTTGTGAAGGCAAACCGATGGAAAGCAAGTAAGGCAGAGAAGAAATGATGTTTAGGAGAATTGCACGCCGGGAGTAGGGTGTATCGTTTCGTAGAAAAGACAATGTAATTGGGCTAATCCCTTTCAAGGAGCAAGATAGCAGGGACACGTGGGGAGTGTCCTCTCAAGGAGGCTTTTTCTGGAGGTGATCGGCAGATTTTTCAGTAAAATAGACAAAAAAGGGTGGGAAGGTAGCAATAAATTTATCCCATGACCCTGAAATGGCGTTGCAGTCATGACTGGTCCGCTTTTTCCTGCCTATGATGTGGGTGAATGCCCTAGGAAACTTCTTACTGAGGGTATTTACCCCACGCTTCTAAGTATTATTTGCGAAAATGGAAGGGGACTGCCTGGAAATTCCGCACCCTGAAAAAGTTTTAGCTATCTAACTATCAAAATCAGTTTGCACATGCCACCGGAATCTAATTCTGGAAAAGAAAATAAATGAGTGCGAGAGCATTGCATTGGCATTATATTAATGAGAACTAAAATCGAGAAACCGCTCTTAAATTTTGGCGTTCAGGGATGCAGCTTGGCTGGCTGCCCGAGGATCGAGTCTTCGGGACCGCCATAACGGAGGCGCCCGTTGCTTACTGGCGCCCCGATGCCTTGCTTACCGCCTAGAGCCGGCCCTGCATAACAGCAGTGGTGACTTTTTAAGTGAACTTAGGGAAGTGCCACTTCACCTATAATTTATGAATGTTTTTCAGCTGATAGGTACAATTCGTTTACTTGGAAATATAAAATTTCAAATAAAAAAATTTCAATTTTGCCTAGAATTTTGTCAGAAGTACATGCTCTCCCTCGAAACAAAATCTCACTATGAGCTATGTGAGTAGTAGCTATCCACCCCGATTGCCGCTATTTGAGCTGCACGTTCAGCGGCCTCCCAGTTATTCGGCTCCTAGGCTGCACCGTTGACGTTGGCTACCATGAAAACGTTGACTTTGGTTGGCTAGAGTGCAGCTCTTTTCACCCACGTGATTTTTAGCTTCATTCGCCCAGTTGGGAAAAGCCTGTGTAACTTCGCTGGCCGTGGACGTTGAGCGCCCGTTATTTCAGTAAACCCTGAGAGTGTACGTACTATTGTGAAGTGCATTCAAAACGACGACGACACGAGATGGGCTTTGCATACCTGTTTGTTACTGTTTGAGCTAATTTCCTGCTCTTACGAGTATAAAAAAGGATCAAGGAGCAACATTTTCGCTCTTGTGAAATTTCGTCTATCTCGAGCTGCATTTCTAAGTTCCACTCTCGAAATGGAGACCGAGGTTTGTCTTTAAACGAAAACACAGATGGTCCATCACCTATAAGGCCAAACAAAAACTAAGACCTACCACAACCGCACCATACCCGATGTCAACTTGTTAGGGTGAATGCTCATTTCTCAATATATTTTATCTATTTAATACATAATTTAAGCATTACAAAGTATTGTTTCAATGTAATTTATTTTTGCTTCGCTTTCATTTTTTTGGTAATTTTGGAGATGAACTTTTTGCCGTATTTTTTATATGCAGAACCGCCGGATTTTCAGTGTCTTTATGTATTATAAGTTTGATTCGTAGGTGTAATTTCAGTTGTAAGACTTGGATGTGAATAAGGGATTTTCTGAACTCGGGAACGTAACGTAACGTTTTTCATTTACGGATATGTGAATTTATTACTCATTATATGAGATTTCGCTTACGAGCAACTTTTTCGGAAGGTATTGTGCTCGTATAGCAATGGATGGATGCGATAAATACCTATTTTTTATCCCTGACGTAGATATGAACTTCGCCCACTTTTCTGGGCACTAACCGCCACTGCATAACAGTGAAGTACTTCTACATAAATATTATAAAATGAAGATATAAAAATGAATTATTGTAACCAACTTTTGTAACGTTAATACCTTTTATGTATGAAAACGTATTTAAAGGATATTCACGTGGACGACGAAAAACGTTTTATATTCACGTTAAGAGTGAATTTGTGGATCAAGCAAAAATCTATGGTAATGTGATTTCTTCGGTCCTGGAACGCAGTTCTCTTTCTGTTCCACCTGTAAAAAGAATTAAATTGAATTTCTAAGAATGTCAATCGTTAAACCTGCTAAACCTAATGAAATTGAAGCAGGAGGAATGGGCATGCTTCAAATGTTGCTATAAATGTAAAATAAGGCAAATGCGCTTACGGTCCCTTGCGGTTCATAAACAAATTTTCTATGGAGATCACATTACCAATTGTCAAATATACCACATACATCACATTGTATTACAAAATGTCCACTTTGTTTATTTATAATTTATTCTAAGCATAGTTGGTTTTGCTAACGATCAGGTGTTCTTAGCAGTCAAAGTTTGGCAAATTAAGATCCTCATATACTCATCAAATAACAAGGAAAACTATTGATATGGAATTTTAATTTCTAGATCGAAAAACGTATACTTCTAAATACGTTTTGATACAAAGATAGAAGAATTATCTTAAGATCTAGGGAATACAGGCATATGCATAATGAGAAACAAGAATTAATCTAGTTAACAATTTCTGTAAATAATTTAAAATATTTCCAGTTAAATCATAATGTGACATCACTATGATATACTTATTTCATTCTATTACAAGCACAATTCTATTCCCTGACGTCTATTTTGCAGTTTAACTTCCAAAGAACTCACTATAACCTACGAATAACCACGAGATATTCTAAATAGAAATTTCAGTTACTCAGTATAAAATTACGGCTTATTTTGTGAGCATTTGACACGTACCATATTAACGCCCAGGGCAATGGATGGCACAGTTAGGTGAAGCAAGCGAGGTTTAACAAAAAAATGAGAATCAGTTGTCAAAATGCTTCTCCTTTACACAAAAATGAGAGAATTTTCCCTCTTTTCATCCTAAGAGATTTACCTAGTGCAGGTATCTGTTAAGAAAATATAAAGCGTTCTCACAAAACATTCACATAATATATCATAGAATGTTATCATCATCTATCATATTTATAATTGACTTTAAAGCTATTGTTATGTTTAATTATTAAGTTATCTGAATTGTTGATTTAAATTTACAAATATTTTGTTAATTTCTTGCCATACATTGTTATATTCTAATTAATATAAGAGAATCTGGACTTATACAAATTATTTTCAGTTTTTTTTTTAGTTCTGATTAGACTCAATTCCTTATTGATCTTTATATGTCACGTTAGTCGGGTTGCTTTTTGACTATCTGTAATTTTTAACTCAAGTTCTTATTTGTTCGATTAGTTTAGCTGTCATCCAATCCTTTTTTAATTTGTGATGAGAAAACTTTTTATTTGACAATGCATAGATTTGTTAAGCGTCTTCTTTATATTTGTTAGGAGCATTTTCATTTAAGAGATGTTCACAATTAAACGATTCAATTACGGCTTTGACTTTAAATTGTCAAGTTAAATTATTTTTGCTTTCACTTTGTTAGTTACATATCTGTCAAAATATTTTAGATTCAAGCATATGATTTTATGGTCAGGTATTTTAGAGTGTAGGTATTATTAGTGCTTCAGAAGTAGAGATAAGTCTTTTGTAGTAGATATGGTCGATGCACGAGCTAATTACTTGAGATCTATTCCTTCTCTGGTGTATTATTTAATTATTCCTGCTAATCCATGTTAGGAAGCATATCTATGTATTTAGAATTGTTTGAATCTTCTGCCTTTATGTTTATATTCATATCACCTATGATAACAATTTTCTTTTCTTTTGAGTTATATATAATCATATCTAGTTCATTAATACATAATATTTTGCTGAAGTTGGGGGCCTATAAACAACTAAAAGAAATAATCTCTAATTAGCATTCATCAACAAACGTATCTTAGATTCAAAGTTAACAGTGTCTATGTTTTTTCAATGAAGGTGAAATCATTTCTAACATAAGATATTACCCCACCACCTCTGTTATTTATTCTCAGTTTTGTGTACTTAACATATCTTTTCATTCGCTATAGGTATATCCTCTTCATTCATCATAGTATTGACTTCAGTCAGAGCACAAAGCTATATTTATTTTCCGTGATAAGTGGCAGGATATGATTGAAATTTTTCCCAATTCATCTTAATGGACATAACGTTTAGATGAAGCGCAGAAAAGTCATTATTAAGAGTATACTATTATAATTAATTATAGATTCGTGTATATTATAGTTAATTTTATGTTTTAATCGTTCCTAAATCTTCCATTTAAAGTGTAGTTAAAGATTAGTCAGGAATAATTATATACTGGCATACATTTGGTTGAGATCTTCAGTCTATATTTTAAGAAGTCTTTCATTTTCGTTCTTAATAACATAAGTAAACCATTTTTATCCAAACGAAGTTATATCTGGCATGTTTACATAGTTCTCTGGTTTTCCGGAAAAGGTCTCCATAATATTTGGTTAAGGCCTCATTTACATAAAATCTTCTATTATTATTACTGCTCAAAATATCGGCATCTGCTAATGGCTTTCGGTTAAAGCGGGAAATATATTTTATTTTCTTGGAAACGAAACTTACCACGATTTTACTTTTGTTATCTGCTCGGCGATTTTTAACTACATACACATCCTCAACGTAATTTTTCTAAAATTTCTTATTTCTAACTTATAAACAAAATTATTAACTATACCATTAATATATCTTTCTTTCAGATCCTCGTCTATGCACACAATATCTAATGTTTTATCTAAGTAATCTCGATCTAATCTATTTCCTTTGTTTTCTAAATTTATAATAGTGTAATGTTTATTACGTAGTTCATCTCTTAGATGTACTATAGTAAGGTTCAGCTCATCAATTTTTTTATTGTAACTATTCAATGTTTTCAGTAATACATCATATTTCTATACTAGAAAATTTATACTTAGCCTTATATCATTTAGGTCCTTCCGTGAATCGTAATGATCTGTTTATCTTTTTGACGGTTTCTTTTCATATTGTTAACATCCATCTGTAAATCACCTACTTGAGCCCAGAACAATTCAAGTGCAGGACTATAGTCTCTTGGCGTACCTTAAGCCCTCCCCTCTATTCCCTCCCCCCTTCCTCCCCCGTTTATTTTCATTTTTACGCTTCGTATTTGTAATCGTTATAATGTTCTCTGTCGATTGATACTAATGTCGACTGTGTTTCTATGGCGTACCTTAGCCCCCCCCCTTTATTTTCCTTTTACGCTGCCTATTCGTAATCATTATAAAATTCTCTGCCGATGTTCCCTCAGTGTAACTTAGGCCCTCTCCCCTTACCCCTCCTCCTACTTCCATTCTCCCTTTGGCTCTATATCTGTAAAATCCCCTCAGTCCTTTCTCCTTTTTGCTTACTATTCGTAAATACCCTTCTTTTTCACACCCCTGTTTTTATTATGGGAATTAAGATTCTGGCAACTCGAAATTCAAGCTTTTGCTACTCGAGCATTTAGGACTATGCCAAGTGGGATAAATGGCAACTGGGTTTTACGGCAAGTTGGATTCGAACATTCGAATTCGAGCAACTGGGACTAAACCGAGTTACTTAAATGTCCCTCTTCCAGTCTTTGCCCAAAGTTTGATCGCTGGAATAAATGCGAGTCACTGACACTTCCATATGATCCGATATCTACCGAAATAAAGCAATAATCTGCATCAACCAAAGCCATAAGTACTGCTGAAAAATAATGTTTGTAATTAAAGAAGAGGGATCCGCTGCGGCTTGGCTTTTGTATTCTGATATGCTATCTATTACGCCTATACAGTTAGGGAAATTATTCCTGGCAGCAAACTAAACCGCTATTTTCAGCCATGTCATTTCGTTTTCTTCTGGCATTTACGTTGATTTTAGGTATATCCACAATTTATCAAATGTATCTCTGACAATTGTACGTATAGTTGTAATGACAATCAGGTATTCAAAATATAGAGAATGAAAACTATTCCCAGTTGCCAGATACCTGCAAATATAATGTAGAGACATTATTATAAATAAGTTAAATTAGATTATGATAATATACATATATAGGTATACATACAAATATGTCAGTGGCGTACGCAGGATTACGTTGAAGGAAGTCCAAAATTTTAATATTGTTGTTATTATAGATTATTGTCGTTATATATTGTTGTTATATTATTATTTGTTATTATCGGAGTATATGATGAGGTTTCGGTCGCTATTGTTCTACCGGAAATGCGAATTTGTTTTTCTTTTTTATAAATATTTGTAGAACCGTATGACACGTTTTTATCAAATTTTATGTTTTATAACAAATACAAAATTTGTTGTTAAGATATTTTCATGTAATCGGTGTATCACTTCCTTTTTTGTTTTGTAATCGATAATTTTAATTAGAAATTCACATTTATGTATGCACATGATTATCTACATATATTTGAATGCCAATTTTCCATAATTTACCCGGAAAGTCATGTGTTGGACACATTAGCTTTTTTGAATTACTCTATGCCCTGTTTTTTCCCGCAGGTAACGAAATTCAACAACGGTGGCGAAGCCTAAGAACATTTTTTAAAATATAGACAAACATAAAAAAGGTCAATTGGATCAAGCAGCTAACAAACGCCGAAAATATATGTATTTTGATCAACAGTTGTATTTACTGCCGACGATTAAAGATAGAGAGACAGTAAGCGATGCTGGTCCAGCTGGGAGGGAGGGAGAAGAGGATGAAAATGAAAGCGAGTGTATAGATGAAGAGAAATTTCCAACCTACCTACAGTGCAGCGGTCGAAAACGAAAACTTTATCCTACGAGGAATCCTTATTAAATATACTCAAGGATAAGAAGGGTGAGGAAATTGATGAGGACAAGGATTTTCTAATGTCCTTGGTACCATCTTTCAAGAATTTACGGATGACCATAAAATTGACGCAAAATTGGAATTTCTGAGAGTCATTAAACGCATTTTAAATCCGGAACCATGTATGCATTAACAGCTCAACCTCCTTTTAATTCACACATTCATGGAACTCATCATTTAATTGGCCATAGTTTTTGAACAAATAATTACTTATCTCAGAATTTTTCCGCTCAACATTTGTTACAGCCATCTTATGACCACCGTAATGTGACCAGACAATCTACTTCAAGTACACCTAAGGCTTCTAGTATTTTTTTAGAATCTAGTTGCATATCGAATGATCCCACATCTCGACATTCAGAATTGTTTGATTTGTCATAAAATAATTTTATTTTACTACGCATTAATTGTATCAAGAATTTTGTATATAAAACAAACCTTGAATAAATTTCATAACAAAAGTATTAGCATATTTTTTTCTTACATCAACGTAACTGAAAGTCTCTCTTTTGGGGGAATGGAATCTCTCCACTTGGTGTACTGGTATGTTATTGAGGGCCCAATGAGGAACAGAAGTTCTTTAACGCTATTAACACTCATTCGGTAGTAGCTGAAGAACGTTTTAGGATAGCACCGCAATTCTTCATATAACATGTAAAACTGTCCTTTCAATAAACGTTGGCTTGTAATTGGGTGCACCCAGTACTGCTTTTTACGTCTCATTTTCATCTTCGGATCTCATCTTCGGCCGACTAAAAATTGCATGTTAGCGTTAAATGTGCCTATTGCGTACCGCCCCGTTAGAGCTTTTTTACTATACTTACTTAGCTGGTCGCGTTACGATTACTTAATTGGTAATGAATTAGATTATTTTACCTTGCACCGATCAAATGCACGTTTCCAAGTGTTAGAATAACTTATTATAAGGAGTTCAAAAAATAAAATATATGGTAGCTGATCATATAAAAATTAAGTAAATAAATAAATCGAAACTATTATATTGCACAAAAATAAAGAACATGGGTCCACTTCTTGACATTGGATCTGAGGAAAGAATTCACCTATAAAAATAGTTGCCGCAAATACGTTTCACACATCAAAATAACTGTAATTAGACTAAATCTAAGCAGATTAAAAGTTTATAATGGCGATGTATATAGAAATTTTAATACCATTGGTGAGAATCCATCAAGAAAATTAGACGAGACAAAGGAAACCACTCGTGATAATACTTGCAATCCGTTAGCACAAAAATATATGAATCGGTTAAGCTGAACGGCACGTGCAGAGCGATGACGGAGCTTCACAAAATTCGCAATCGTCAGAACATGATGGAGACATGCCCGAAAGCGCAGTATCATCTCAAACTGGTGGAATAATAGAGGCAACTTTAAAAGTAAGAGCTATTGTTTTAAAATTTTATATAGCTAATTACAGGTCGAAGCCTCCTCATCCAATCTCCGGTTCGTCAGTGAAGAGTAGTAGAAGAGCAGCCGAAGACATAAATAAATTTTGAAATTAAAACGGAAAATATTCTGAAGAATCTCCTGTCGCTCAGCAATACATTATTTCCGACGTCATTTAAAAGGATTACCGAATCGATCCGTCCAAAATAGAATTAGTCTCGTAGAGAGCAGGGTTAGAACAATTCAATTCCTTAAATTTGCCTCAGAATTCCTTTCACGTACGACTAGCAAATTGCTTTATGTAAAAGGAAGGCCTCTCCTGGGTAGAACTTTTTGGTGGACAATTTCAGTAATGTTTTCACAAAAACGTCTTTCATCCACTAAATTCAACTGCCGTAGATTATTAAGGCAAAATATTCGTAAAAATCTCCCTGTGATTTATTCCATTCGTCTTCGAAGGCCTCTTAATTTAATTCTTGTCCTATGTTTTCTCTCGAGGCGGCTTTATTTCACTTACCCCTCCGTACTTGCAAGCGGTATAAGAGGAAGCCGAGAGAAGTGCGTGGTCAAAAGGGGAAATTTGCGCTTTGGCGAAGGGACGAGGAAATGGAGTTAAAGGACAAAATCAAAGGAGGAGAGAGGTTTGAAGAAAGGGTGGAAAGGAAGGAGGTACGGGTGGGGAAGTGGAGGTGGGGAGAGGGAAGAGGGAAGGGAAGAGGGAGATGAAGGAGAGAGGGGGAGGAGGGAGGTGGAGGAGGGATGGGCGGAAGGTGGGGAAGGAATGAGGAGGAAGAGGGAGGGGAGGAGGGAGGGGGAGGAGGGAGGGAGAGGAGGGATGTAGAGGGACGAAGGGAGGGATGAAGAGTAGTGAGGAATGGGAGATAGAAAAGGGAGTGAGAGAGGGGGGAGAGAGGGGAAGGAGAGAAGGAAAGTAGAGAGGAGAGGGGAGGGAGAGAGGGGAGAGAGCGAGGGGAATGAGGGAGTGGTAGGCAGGATAGGCACTCGTCATGCCCGGCAACACACGTACTCGGGAACTAGTATTTCTTTTTCCTCGTCCTACACGTTTGTGTGGCGAAATAATGCAAGAGGTTTCTTTTTAGTGCTTTTCGTCATTGCTGAAAAGCAATATTATCTTCGTGATGGCCGTCCGTCCGTCCGTACGCATATATCAGGGAATAATTGGCTTAACCGATTTCAACCAAATTTGGTAGATAAAATATTCACATAAATTAATCAACAAAAGGGCATATTTGGACTGGGTCAACTAAGTATGGGTGAAACAATTGAAAATTAACTTTTCGGTAATTGAGAATTTGGAAGGAATTATCAAAACCGATTTCAGCGAAATTTTTCATAAATGATCTGGGCAACATAGGAAAACAACATCACTATGTTTAGTTTAGATATAAGAAATAGGGCTACCACAATAAAAGTAATAAAAGAATCTTTTACACGTATTTGTGAAAATTTGTCCACATCAATTTTATCCAAATTTCACACTTTTTACGCACACACGCAGACACACACACATAATAAAAGTACATAATAAAGAATAGACAAATTAGAGATGACAGATGCAGAAAATGTAGAGAACACCCGGAAACTATACAGCATATTACAGGAGCATGCATCAGAAAAACACAGACACTATTTACACAGTCACAATCCAGTCGCAAATATTATACATAAAAAACTGGCTCTAAAACATAAATTAAAGAAGACAACACGCCCTACTATAAATACAAACCTAAACCAGTTTTGGAATCTCATGCATTTAAGTTATATTATGACCGCTCAATAATCACGGACAAAACTATACACAGCAATAGACCGGACATAGTCTTGCAGGACAAGGTAGCCAAAACCACTTATCTAATAGACATAGCTATCCCAAATTCACACAATCTTCAGAAAACCATAGTAGAAAAGCACCACAAATATATGTATAAAACTATAAGAAGAAATGAAACGAATGTGGAACATGAATACTGTACACATTGTCCCAATAGTTTCATCGACCACAGGAATTATCCCTACAGATTTACACAACAGTATATAAATAATAGATTTACTTAAATTGTAATATACCCTCCTACAGAAAGCTGTCACACTAAATACAACCAGAATAGTACGTCAATTTTTAAGTTCCGAGTAATGAGAGTGCTTGGCAAATCCCGTACCTCATTGAAATAACCGGCTCAAAAGCTGTGAAATACAAAAGTGAATAATAATAATAAATAACACACACACACACGCACGCGCGCCCCCACCCACCCGTCCACCCACACACCCACACACCCACACCCCCACACACCCACAGCCACCCCCCCCACACACACACACATATATGCGTACGTACATACATACATACATACATGTGTAACCATATTAATAAATTTAATATAATCAGCCAAACAGGAATGACACTATTACAAAATAAACTCATTAAGTAATTGGAAGGAATTGGCTAAACGGATTTCAATTAAATTTAGTACGTAAGATTTGTACAACATTCCATAATGAAATCAAGTTCTTTAAAGCGGAGATATATAGCATGGCTACCATAATAAAGACTAAAATAATAATTCTTTTACGTGTATTTATAGAGAATTTTAACAAAATATGGTGTGTATATATGTATATATATATATGTGTGTGTGTGGGAATAACGCGCTGGTGGTGTAGTGGTAAGCGTGTCGGCTTTCTATTGCAAAGTTCGGGGGTTCAAACTCCTCGAATGGAGGTTTTATTTAAAAAAAAAAAACTATCATCAGTGCCTGGCAGTAGGCTGCAGTACTGTCAGTATGGTATAGAGCCGAAAACAAATGATGTTGGTTGGGACTATATCCAATACAGCGTTAGGCATGATCAGAACGATTTGAATGGCTACAGTACTGCGATGTGGAAAGCAAGAGGGAAACTACCACATTACAATCCCTAGTAAAGATTATATGGTTGGACAATATGAGTTCTCTCGAGGTAAAACAATCCGGAGGTAAAATAGTCCCCCAATCGGATCTCCGGGCGGGGACTGCCTTGAGGAAAACATTTGTCGAAAGTAAATTACGAATAGGGACTTGGAACGTAAGAACTATGAGAAAGGCAGGAAAGCTAGAGAACTTGAAAGAAGAAATGAGAAGAAATAGAGTTGACATTATAGGGCTAAGCGAAACTAGATGGGAAGGAGAAGGACAGTTCGACTCGGAAGAATTCACGGTAATTTATTCTGGAGGAAATAGTGGGGAAAGGGGAGTAGCTCTGGTACTTAGGAAAGATATGATGAAAAGCGTGACAAAGATAATAGCAACGAACGATAGACTGATGGCAATAAAGCTAAAAGCAGTCCCAGTGGACATGTTGATAATCCAGGTATATATGCCAACGTCAACTCAAGACGATGAAGAAATAGATGAGATCTATGAGCAAATTAATGAAATTTACGAAGAAGACGGAAGAGGAAAGGTAAACTGCATAATAATGGGAGATTGGAACAACATAGTCGGAGAAGGACAGGAAGAATATATTGTCGGGCAATACGGACTTGGGAAGAGAAATCGAGGAGGGGAGAAACCCGTAGAATTCTGCATCAATAATGACCTTGTAGTGACTAATACATGGTTCAAAAACCATAAACGAAGGTTATACACATGGAAAAGCCCAGGAGATAGAATGAGATAACAAATAGATTACATCCTTGTAAAACAAAGATTCAGGAACATCATAAAGAACGCCAAGGCATTGCAAGGAGCAGACATTGATTCAGATCACAGCCTTCTAATACTTGACGTGAGTACAAAGCTCAAACAAATAAGAAAAACGAGAAGAGAAAGACAGACCTGGGACCTAGAAAAACTGAAAGAAAGGCAGGATGTAGTCAGCATAAATTTGGAAGATAACCTAAGAAAGTTGGAAAACAAACCGAAGACCGTCGATATAAAATGGAAAGAAATTAATACCAGTATCAAGGATACCTTGGATAAAGAGATTGGAAAACAAGAGAAGAAAATCAGAAAACCATGGATCACGAAAGAAATGATGGAGAAAATGAATGAGAGACGAAAATGGAAAAACGTTAACAGTGGAGAAGGTAGAGCAAACTATTGGCGTACATACAATGAGTTGAGGAGGGTAACAGATAAAGCTAGAGAAAATTGGATAAAAGAAAAATGTGATGAAATAGAACAAATGGAGAAGTTAGGACGGTACGATATGATGTACGCTAGGGCACTGGAATTAGAAGATAAGAAGTCTAATGGAATTTGTGGTAAAGGAATTATGAATACGGATGGGAAGTAAGTCTCAGAAACAAAGGATGTAGCACAGGCATGGGAAGAATACATTAAGGAATTATACAGCAAACAGGCAGGAGCGGCAAAAATAGAACTGGAAAATGAGGAAAACATTGAAGAAGATAACCTAGGACCAAGTATTATGGAGAGCGAAGTAGAAAAGGCGATAGTGGAACTAAAGAAGGGGAAAGCCACGGGAAGCGATGGAATAACGGCTGAGATACTTAAGGTCATAGGATCAAAAGGACTAAAAGCGATCACGAAATTAATTAATAAGATTTACGACACGGGAGAGTGGCCTCAGGATTTCATAGAAGTAACAATGATCCCTCTAAAGAAGAAGCCAAAGGCAATGCAGTGTAAAGATTACAGAACTATTAGCCTTCTGTCACACACATCGAAGATCATCATGAGGATTCTTAATAAAAGGCTGGAGAAAAAGGCAGAAGAAATAATAGGGGAAGATCATTTCGGTTTCAGAAAAGGACGAGGAACTAGAGATGCTATAGGAGTAGTTAGAATCATATCAGAAAGGGCAATAGTATACAGTCAAGATATCTGCGCATGTTTCGTAGACTGGCAGAAGGCCTTTGATAGAGTAAATTGGGAAAAGTTGATGAACATATTAAAAGATATAGGTGTAGACTGGAAAGACAGGAGACTGATTAGAAATCTATATGAGAATCAAGTTGTAAAGGTCAGGTTTGAGAATGTGGACACCTGCGGAATAAATATCGGTAGAGGAGTAAGACAAGGCTGCTGCCTATCGCCAACCCTATTCAATATATATGGAGAAAGTCTAATGCAAGAAGCTTTACAAGGCACAGGGGATTTCAAAATCGGAGGAAGGATTACAAGAACAGTAAAATACGCTGATGATCAAGTACTTCTAGCAAGAAAGGAAGAGGAGCTACAAAAAATGATAAATAGACTTGTGATAACAGGTAGAAAATACGGTGCGGAAATAAATACAGAAGAATCCAAGGTCATTCGAATATCGGGTAAAGAAGAGAATCTGAACATAACTATTGGGGGAAAGCCATTAGAACAAGTTTCAGAATATAAATACCTTGGAAGTATCATTACACGAGAGGCAAAATGTACGGATGAGATCAAAACTAGAATAGGAAAAGCAAAAGCGGCTTTCAGGAGAAAGAAACAACTACTTACAGGGAATATAAGGGAAGATATCCGCAAGAAGTTGATAAAATGCTAGGTATGGAGTGTAGCATTGTATGGGGCAGAAACATGGACGCTAAGGAAAAATGACATCAAATACTTGGAAAGCTTCAAAATGTGGACTTGGAGGAGAATGCTGAAGATAAAATGGACAGATAGGATGAAAAACGATGAAGTCCTACGAAGAAAAGGGAAAGAGGTAGGAAAAGGTTTCAGCTAATAGACGATTTGAAAGGGAAAGAGAGTTACCAAGATATAAAGAGGACAGCGGAAAATAGGAGTATATGGAGAACCAGGTTTAACCAAGAATAATCACGGACTTGTCTACGGACAAACTACCTATGATGATGATGATGTGTGGGAATTCCGGGTAACAACAGGGACAAGCACACAATAACACCACTCACTGGCGTAAAAAACAAACTTTTATAATAATTAAGATCGTCACTACATTACGTCCTTACACTTCACGGTCCGCCTCGGAAGTCCCGACCATATTCCCAAACCCCAGTGGGCTCTTCCACCGAGCGTCCTTTTCCCCTCCTCCATACCCTCGCTCCGTGGCACGGCCATTGCCCAAGACCCTCCCTTTCTCTCTCTCTCTCTCTCACACACACACACACACACACACACACATATATATATTCCAACACACTCTCTCTCATACTCTCACTTTTCTGTTACACTCGTCACACTCTCACAACTCGGCCCTCCTGACGATCTGCTGGCCTCAGTCGATCCTCTATGTTCTCGCCTTCCTCGCTGGTGTCGTCTCTGTCGCCCTCTTCCAGGTCATCAATGAAACCTCGCCAGGGCTTCATGTGATCTGACGAGCAGGTTGTACAGCCCGGTCCTTCTCCGTCGCCGACTTTCTCGACGTCATACCCACGCGCGCCACTCTAGGCGCGAGCTCCTTCTTGGCCATTGTCTGCTGAAATGCGGACAGTCCGTGACAATCTTGAAGCGTGTGCCCAGGAGGTACACGCGGAACTTCTCTAGTGCACGAACAACAGCTAGCACTTCAAGCTCGTAGCTGCTGTAGCGCCTCTCTGCTGGAGTAGTATTCCTGCTCATGAAATAGACAGGGTGGAGCTGCTGGTCCTCAAGATCTCTCTGCAGTAGGATTCCACCAAATCCATCTTGCGAAGCGTCGATGTGCAGCTCCGTCTCTCGTCTCTGATGATACAGGCGCAGCACTGGTGCCCCACTAGCGCTCTCTTCAACTCCTGAAAGGCCCGTCTCTCGGTTACCGAGAAATAAAAGTGAACGTCCTTTCTGAGTAAGTCGCTGAGTGGCTTGGCGATCTTCGCGTAGCCTTTATTGAATTTCCGAAAATAACCGGCTAGGCCCAGGAACCGTTGAACCTGTTTCGTCGTCTTCGGGTCAGGAAAATACAGCAGATCAGCTGTCTTCCTCGGTGATGGCTTGATGCTGCCTTTCTCGACAACATAGCCATGGAAATCGATCATCGTCGCCATCAGCCGGCACATCTTTCAGTTGATCTGTAGCCAGTATCTTGCTGCTACCTCTAGAGCCCTGCTCAAGCGCTCCCTGGCTTCTCCGTGGTTCACTGCCGGTACCAGAACGTCGTCAAGG
Source organism: Tanypteryx hageni (assembly GCA_028673005.1). Lineage (NCBI taxonomy): Eukaryota > Metazoa > Arthropoda > Insecta > Odonata > Petaluridae > Tanypteryx > Tanypteryx hageni. The sequence continues at coordinate 7,693,976 of CM054112.1, forward strand.
TACACCAGAGCTACATCCTCCTTCACTAGATCCCTTAAAACATAGGCAATGTACCTCTGGAACACAGCTGGTGAGTTGCTAAGCCCGAATGGAACCCTCTTGAACTCGAACTGTCCGGATGGCGTGACGAAAGACGTGTACTTGTGGCTCCCGTCCGCGACCCTCACATGAAAAAATCCATTTCTTAAGTCCAACGTCGAGTACACCTTCGCTTCAGCCAGCCGGTCCAATAGATCCTCGATGAGGGGCAACAGATAGTGCTCTCTGACCGTTACCTGGTTTAACGGTTTATAGTCCACGCAGACACGTACCCTTCCATCCCTCTTCCGCGCGACGACCACTGGACTGGCGAACTCCGAGTTGCTTGGCACGATGATGCCCTCCTCCAGCCAGTTGTCTATCTGCTCGTCGACTTCTTCTCTCTCTTTCGGGGCCAGGCACCGTGGATTCCTGAAGATCGGCGTCTCGTCCTTCAGGATAATTTTCATTTCCACTGGCACCTCATCTCGTCCGGTGGGTTGATATCCGTCGACCATAGCCCTCACTTCCTCCTTGTAACCTTCTAGTACCTTCTCGATGGCGTCCCTGGCCTCCTCCTCCTCGGCGACGATCATCCGGACGTACTCTTCTCCGGGAATGGGCTGGATGATGGGCCCCAGCTTCCGTAGTCGCGCCTCGGTCACGTCTAACAGCGGGACCCGATCAGCACCTTGGTGTCCAAGGCTTGCATCGGAGCGACCCAATATACCAACGGCACTGTCACGTCGTCCAGCTTTATTGGCAGCACATCATGACTTCGCTGCCGCCAAACCCGCGTAGCTGCTTACCTCCATCCTCAAGGTTCACCTTGTAAGCTCCCCTGGCAGTTATCTCCTGGAAGAGGTCCTCTCGCATTTAGTTGCAGTCGGCTCCACTGTCCAGCAGGCACTCGGACTCGACTCCCCCGACGTAGACCCATTTCCTGCTCCGGTTGCCGCTGCACTCGTCGAGCCTGACTGTTGGTGATCCATCCTTTGAGGTAGATCATCCATCTCTGCTCCTCTCTCCGCACTCTGGCGATTTGTGTCCGAACTTCTGACATTTGAAGCATTTGACGCCCTTCCCCCTCTCAGGACAGTTTCATCCTAAGTGCCGCTTTCCTCCGCAGTTGAAGCAGTTGTTGCTTCTCTTCCTGTCGTCCTTATTACTCTTCGACGACGACGATGACTGTTCCGCTCCCGCTGACTTCTGATGCGAGCCTCGATGCTCACCTAAATCCTTCTGCAACCTCAAGTCTCTGAGGCAACCGTCAACTCTCTCCTGAAGCTCTTCGAATGTCCAGTAAATCCTCAGGTACATTCGGGCCTGATCGTCCTCGAGGATGCCGTCGAGGATGTAGTCGATGACATCCCTATCATCTACGCCTCTCTGACGTCCGAGGCTCCTCATCTCCTGGATGTACTGCTGGACAGGTTCATCCTTCTTCCTCTTCTTTTTCATTAAGAGTGAATGTATCCGAGCTGCTGTCGTCTTCCGTCAAAACTCCGCCTCGATGGCATGGCTGAGAGCACTCCAGGAGACGATGTCTCGTTGTGCGGTGAGCTACGTCTTGGCTGGTCCGTCCAGCGACTTCTTCGCTGCGACGAATGTCTCCAGCTGCGTCCACCCATATATCAGCGCGCTTTAGCTGATAGAATCCAGCCACGGCTTGACTGGATACGCCGGATCACTCCCGTTGAACCTTGGCAGGGTGTCCACTGCATCGCTCTGGGGAAATCCTTTCTACCGCTGCTGGTACACCGATCCCAATTCCCAGGGCGCGCGTGAGATGTAACTCTCGTTGCATCCCCTCCAGCCGTTGTCTTAACCGTTCCTCTTCGGTCAGTGCTGCTGCCTGACGATGTTTCTGCTGGGCGAGCTGCAACGCCCCTTCAGTCTCCTGTAGCTGCCGCTTTAGTAGGTCGATCTCGCTCACTGGGGCCTGCTGGTGCTGCTGAAGCAACAGTCGCTCGACGGAGCGTGCCGTCGGTAGCGCGTGGTTTGCTGGCTGCTCTGCAGACCGCGAACGTAAGTTCTCCGCCAGCTGTTGCCGCATCCGCTCGTACCGCTGCTGCTGATATTTTTCTTCCTCTTCCAAGGCAACTTTTCTTTCATTTAGACGGGCCTCTAAATCCACCAGCTCCTCCGCACGTCGACGTAATACTTCGCCATCCTCTGCCGGCATCGTCAGCTTCGTGCCTCGCGAATTTTCGTCGCTGTTCGCCATTGTAGTGGATGTTTTACCCGTGTCGTCCTCGGTTAATGTCGTCGTCCTGCGTGCCGAACTCTCTTGAATTTGCCGCTGCACCGTCAACCTCACGCTTCTCAGCGGCTGCACCCTTAGCTCCGGCCTCGGAACGCTCCTACTCCTTCACCATCTTCCGCTTGGGACCGTGTTCCCTCTCCTTTGCTCCGTCGTGGCGCGCTGATGAGAAGGGGTCCTTCCATCCCCTCTCTCGAAGCGTCGCTTCCTCTCGCACAGCCTCTTGCCGCGCAAATCCTCTTCGCTGTGTGCTTTCGTGCGGCGTCTCCACACGAAACTCTCAACACGCAGAGGCTTCTTAGTGAAATTATGTAAGGCGTCTCCACACACAACTTACTTCCTTAGGTGAAGTTCGTGTGCCGTCTCCTCACGAAACCTCCTTCAGATAAGTGCTCTCGCGCGGCTTCCCCACGCGCACTCACTCTCTTCTTTTAAGCTTCATTAACTTATCCTCTGTAGACCCGCATCCCGGACGAGCCCCCAATTTTGTGGGAATTGCGGGTAACAACAGGGACAAGCACACAATAATACCACTCACTGGCGTAAAAACCAACTTTAATAATAATTAAGGTCGTCACTACATTACGTCCTTACACCTCACGGTCCGCCTCGGAAGTCCCGACCATATCCCCAAACCCCCGTGGGCTCTTCCACCGAGCGTCCTTTCCCCCTCCTCCATACCCTCACTCCGTGGCACGGTCATTGCCCAAGACCCTCCCTTTCTCTCTCTCTCTCTCTCTCACAAACACACACATATATTCCAACACACTCTCTCTCATACTTTCACTTTTCTGTTACGCTCGTCACACTCTCTCTCTCACACACTCACACACACACACACACACACACATATATATATATATATATATATATATATATATATATATATATATATATATATATATATTAACTAAAGAAAAGAAAAGGTAGTGATGAGGGTGGAAACAAGGTGTTGAGGGAAGCCCAGCGGACACTTACCAAGTTCAGGACCAACATGGCAGGCTGCTGGGGGCGTCGAAGAGACACGTGAAACACACGAACACAAAAAGACAAAAAAAACGCAAGCTTATCGGGCCTATGCCCTTCTTCAGTGAAAGAGTAACGTAAACCAACACACTGGGCTTGAAATTACAGGGTGATGTTGGAAGGTTTATGATTGGAGGAGATGGTGAGTAGGAGGGGTGGATAGCCAATAAAGAGAGAGTGTGGTATGGGAAAGTGCGAATAACTACAATGTAACAAGGAGACATTGTAACGGGGGCTAATAGGGTTAGCGGAGGTTGAGGCCAGGCGGAGGGAAAGAGTCGAGAAATGGATATGTGCTAGTTCCCAGTGTCGGAGAAGGGGGGCAGGAGTGTCATAGGGTAAAGCGCGAATAATCCTAACATTGCAGCAACTATTGAAGGGGACATTGTGGGTATTGGCGTGTAATGCAACTGGGAGGGGGCGTCTGAGATAAACGCTATTCCGGTGACCGTTCATTCGGATGTTTAACGGATTGCTGGTGAGGCCTACGTAAAACGCAGGACATAGGGTGCAGGTAAGGAGGTAAATGACGTTACGGGTGGTGCATTTGCTTCTGGAGGTGATGGGGTAGGTGATGTTGGTGGAGGGACTCGAGAAAGAAGATGATGGTAGGTGGATAGGGCAAGTGAGGCAGCGAGGTTTTCCGCAGGGGTCGGAGCCTATTGCAAGAAGCGTGGTAGAAGTGGGAAGTTCCTTCCTCCGCAAGATATTTCCCAAATTTGGGGGCCGGCGGAAGGAGAGGAGCGGAGGATTGGCAAAAGGGTTGATAAAGAGGGACTGATGGGAGGAAGAGGTAAGAATTGGGTGGGCAGCATGAAGGATTATTTTGAGAGCTTTGTGGATACCAGGAAGGAAAAGTGTCGTAAGAGTGAGTGGAGGGGTAGATGCAGGAATAGTGGGTGTGTGAGGATGAGATCCATTGTGGGTAGGCGTCATCTCCCTAAGGATCTGTTCGCGGACCAAGACTGGAGGTTAACCACGTTTGAGAAGAACACCCTCGAGGAGAGAGTAATACTCTAGAAGGGATGCTCTATCAGAACAAAGCCTCCATCCTCGACGAGCAAGGGCATAGGGGATAGAGGTTTTGGTATGAAGGGGATGGCAGCTATCAAAGTGGAGGTATTGGAGGATGTTGGTGGGTTTGATGTGAGCACAGGATATATATATATATATATATATATATATATATATATATATATATATATATAAAAGCTTACGGAAAAGGAAAGGCAAAATGGATATATGGATGTCAACAAGGTGTTGGGATGAGGAAACCCAGTGAACACTCACCAATCAGACGACTTCAGGTTGGTGAGGCCCCGGGGATGTCGAAGCGACACACGTAAAAGAACACAAAAACACAGAAACATCACAAACGTAGAAGCTTTCGAAGTTATTCCTTCATCATCTACATCCTCATCCCAACACCTTGTTGCCATCCATATACAGTCAAACTCGGCTATAACGAGATCCACGGGACCGTTTAGTTTTGCTCGTTATAGCCGTTAACCTTAATATCTGTGAAGGCAAAAGCATGCATGCGTATGGTGAAATAAGTCATAAGAAGTAAAAGTGAATATGTAAACAGAAAGTTTATTTTGTAAATTTATGAAAAAACCTAAAAATGAGAATAACCTAGAAAATTTAAAGTAAACATACGTACATATAAAATTCACTCACAGCTGCATCCTTAATCACTCCCCTTTTTACAAAAATAACTTTGAATAGTAGCCTGTTTCATAGATTTCACTTTTGAAGTCTCTTAAGTTTCCTCTTATTACACTTAATGCACTAAAACACAATCGGAAATGTCAATGTTTTCAAAAAAATCATTTAATGTTTCCACGGCATCCTGAGTAAGGATTGTGTCTTCGACACATTCAACATTGTCTTCATCACTGTCTGCTGTGCTTTATACTGTCTCTATTATTTCACTCTCCGTAGGAATTCTACTGGTAATCAAATCATCATCAACATGAACAAAATTGTCAATGTCATTTACATGGTCAAAATTCGCAATTCCATTTTCACCCATTCACTTGCCGTTTTTGAATTTGCTGACAGGGCCTTTCGCATAAACAATTTTATGCCGATTTTTAAAACGATCAAGCCACCCGTTATTGTATGTGAAGTTCTCGTGTCCTAACTGTTTTGCAAATTTATCTGCCTGTACCTTGATGGGGATACCAGCATTTCTCTGCCTCTTAAACCACTCCAGAAGTGCTTGATCAACAGTACCCAAGTCACACTTCCTCATTTTCTTGTTCGTTGTTAGGTTGTTCTCTAGTTCAGATAAAATCGCTTCTTTGTTTTTCCATAAGGTTGAAACCGTAGACGACGATAAATTAATTTTTTTACACATTTCAACATTTTTTTACCACATTCTAACTCTCGAATAATATCAACCTTTTCGCGAATAGACAAACACTTCCTTTTATGTACGGACATGTTACTCGTTCAAGGGCAAAATCTCAACTGATTTTTGTGATCAACGCTACGAACTTTCTTTGCAAACTGTGAGCATACAAATTCCAGAAAGAGTTAATGAGGAGACGGATTAAACGTGGGATTTCCCATCTTTACGTGGGTGTTGGGTGCATTCGGCTGAGCGACGGGGGCGGGCGCCATTGTACATGCCCTTACCCCCTTCCAAACACAACCTCCTGGCTGTAAAAGAGCTGTGGGTTGGGAGGAGAGGACAAAGGACCTCCGCGAGTGCCACTGTACCTGCAAGTTGGGAATTCTTTGTTTGGACGAAGGGATTATTTTTTAACAACAACGCCGCGGTCTTTAACCTCCCCGAGGGATAGGGTGTAGAGGCTGGACTCGTGAACACAAGGTTACATATTTTGGGTCACTATGAGGATTGAAGGGGCTGACCGCCGCCGCGTTTGAGACAGTGAGAAGTGGTCAAAGTTTGCTCGATATATCCGTGAAGCGTGCTCGTTATATACGTGAAATATTTGTATGTAAATGCTCGTAAACTTATCTTGGAGGTAGCATTTGCTCACTATAGCCGTGAACTCGTTACAACCGTGCTCGTTATAAACAAGTTTGACTGTATATATATATATATATATATATATATATATATATATATATATATATATATATATATATATATATATATGTGTGTGTGTGTGTGTGTATATATACCATATTTATACCATATTTGGTATATATATATATTTATATATAATATTCTTTTAAATAAATAACCAAATAATTCATTGGTATCGACGAGGGAAGGCTACTGCAATATCAAGGCTAGAATATTTTTGTAACTACAAAGTTCGAAGGTAAACGCTGGAGCAATTTCAAAGAAATTTTTGTTTGTAGGGCAAGTATTGTATGACAGAACGAAACGAACATCTTTAGAACGGATCTAAAATGCAGAGCTACCGCAATATAAGGAAAAAATAATTTTCTGATTTCTAAGCAAATGCATTAGTATACGATTATACTAAGGCGAATTTCACGAAAAGTACTTCTGTACCACAGGAAACTTGTGTGCATCCCTTCTGGTTAGTGCTTTCCGTCATTGCTGAAAAACAATATTATCTTCGTGATGTCCGTCAGTCCGTACGCATATATCAGGAAAGAATTGGCATAACCGATTTTTACCAAATTTGGTACATGGAATACTCACATAAGGTAAAGACCAAGATGGCATATTTCTACCGGATCCATTCAGCAAGGGTGCCACAATTGCAAAGTTAACATTTCGATAATTTTGAATTTAGAAGGAATTGGCAAAATCGATGTCAACGAAATTTTGTATGTAGGAGGTATGCAACATAGAAAAAAAGTCTATATGTTTAGTTTAGATATATAAATCAGTGCTGACACAATAAAAGTGAAAAAAGGTCGTTTTAAGTGTTTGTGTTGAATTGTCTGGATCAATTTCAACGAAATTTAATATTTATAATGTGCACATATATAAAATGTATAATCGCATATATGGACTGCATCAGTTAAAGAGTGTTGCTACATTTACAAATTAAAATCTTCAGTTGTAATGGATTTGGAGAGAATTGGCTGGATGAATTTCAACTTAATTTTGAATATAAGGTATGTATAACAATCCATATTGAAATAAAGATGTTTAATGCGGAGTTAAAAAGCAGGGCCACCACACCTAAAAGTGAATAATATTTTTTAATCGTATTCTAGAGAACTGACATAATGGATTTTAACTAAAGATAGAATATATAACCATCATATAAATATATAACCAAAATATTAATTATTAAGTGGGTCGACTGAATAGGGCTACCACAATATCAAGATTAGTATTTTCTGTAAACATGAATTTGGAAGGTATTGGCAGAACGGATTTTAAAGAAATTTCTTGTGTAGGATGAGAGGGGACATTACTGAGTTTACAATTGTTTTTATTTTATATTCGATTTGTTTCATTTTTGGAAGGATTGTTTGTTGTACTAATAACAAGGTTTATACAAATTTTGACGTAAATTGGTAGCATAGTTTTGGATAATTGATTAATTTTATGGAAAAAAGTGCATTTAATTAAAAAGTTCCTGCCTCACTAATTTTTGAGTAATGACTTTTAAACTTCTACTGAACACACACAATATTCATATGTATAAATTGCGGTAAGCACAATTTATTTGAGCATTTTTTGGCATATTTTCAAAATTTTCAAATTTTGAGATTTTTTTTATTATTTACATTTTTTACAGGTTGGTAAGCTATGATACTCAAAAAATTTCATGTTATGTTAAAATTAACATTAAAATTGGTGTAAAACATAGAAATGAACTTATAGTAAAATTTGTAAGCAAATCAAACCAAAACTGATGCACAGGGAGCATTTTATTTGCTAAAATATTAGTTTTTAGAAAAAAGATTTTTTTTGTGCATTCAGTGCTATAAATAATATTTCTTCAACTCAGAATGCCCCTGCTTTATACATTTCCCCTTCACTCTGTATCTTTCTCTCTTCCACTGCAGTCTCCATCATTTTTTTCGTACGTTGAGGATTTCTCCTTGATTCAATGCTTTTCAGTTCACACTTCCGTTTTCGCCTTGTGTCGCAATCCACATTAATTTTTTGAGCACTGGCAGTAATTGCTACCCCAAAAAGATCCATTTTTATTTTCTGGCATGCAAGTGCTTCCATATTATACTCTCCAACTGCATTTGCTACTGCAATATCCACTCTCAGTTTTGAAAGAAATGTTTCTTTTGAGCCTTTCTGCCAAATAAGAGAATGCAAACTCTCATTGGGATGCTAAGTTTTTCCTCTAGCACACCTTTTCAGAATTTCTTCATTTGCCAATCCTTGATACAATAGCATAATCTTTTTTATTACCTCAGTTGTCAATTTAACGTGCATTTCGTCATGTGACTGAGGCTTTTCGCATTTAGCCACTGCACGTTTGTAAAAGCACCAGGATTCTGGCCAATCTGGGCATCGAAAATTCTGCGGGTTGTCACCTGGAGACATGCAATGGCTGAGGGTAGCATAGATATCATTTTTCATTTAGGTGACATCTGGAATATTTGAAGTGATGGCAGTTCTGTAGTAGAATGTGAGTGAAATAATGGTACATTCTTTCAGTGCTCCAACTTCGACCTCCAGGCCGCACTCCTTTTTCTTGCCATTCTTTTACTAAATTCCTCAGTCCTGTGCCCATTCTCTTTGAAATGTGATTCACACATTATTCCTTCTCAATTCTGCAGTCTCCATACACTTTTTTTTTGTTGATGTGCAGATATGTCTTTAAGTCACCGTCAGACAAGATAGTAGTCTATCGCAGTCCACAATTAGCGACAGATCGCTTCCAAATATGGTCTGCTGCTACAACCTCCATCGCACCTGAGCTTCCATCAAAATTTCTGCTGCAATCACCACTACTTTCATGACCTTCCTGCCACACTGCAAACTCTGGTGCATCTTAACCCAGTTCAATTGATGTAATGGTACACATATGACAATATTTTGATAAAACCTCACAATATACATCTAATCCTGTCAAAACATCTATAACTACAACAAACCCATAAAGTGAGGTATGTCCTCTTTTACGCCAAGTACCATCATATGACTCAGCAATGTCTATTACTTTTTCTTTGAGAGAAGTGTCTAGAGCTCGGTGTTCTCTGTGGACCACTTCTCGAAACTTACTCAAAATTTTTTTTCCTCAAAAGTTTTACATCATCTATTAAAGTTTTAAAATGCTTTTCATAGGCCTTTCTTGCCATGCCTCTCATTCCCACAGCAACACAAACTTTATTCATAGCTGCATGACCTAAGCCCACACTAGCAAACCCATTAACCATTGCTCTATTCACTTCAAAATGTTGTCTTTGATTCTTGGCATTTGTGCGTGGACTTGTGTAGATGGATGAATGTGAATAACCACAGCTATCGCATTTCATAATTAGTTTGCTACAAAACCCCTTCCTTTCCCTAGTTTTCACACACAACGATTTACAATCACACTCAGAGCACTTCTGATTTTTTAACAATTCCTGAAAAGTATTGCGATGGACAAGCATGAAGTCATCAACATCAACTTTACCAGAATCACTTGAAATGTCGTCAAAGTAGCTTAGTGTTAGTATACTTTCAGTGCTTATAGGAGTTGATGTTTCATAAGAGGATTCACAAGATGGACCTGGCTGTGGATCATATTCAGTCACAATAGGGGTGTTATCTTCCTTAGTGTTACCGTCGAGATTGGAATACTTTCCCCATCGTTTCTGTACATTTGCACGGGCTCGTTCACTTTTATTTGTCTTTCGACCCTTTGGTTTATTCCACCGACTGCAAATATTATCCATAATGAATAATATGAACACAACAAAAAATTATATATGTAATTCCAAAATTATGTAAGGAGACTTTTTCAGAAGTACGGTATAAAACTGTAAACAATGTTACCAGGATATTACGTCACATGAGTCATTTCAAATTCTTTTAGTCATAAAAATACATTAAAATTGCAGAAAAGGATTCAAGGTTAACAAATAATACACTAAAAATATTAGAGTAAGTATGAGGCAAACGAAAAACTAAAATTACAGACTTTATGAATGTTATTTTTTCTCATTTGACATTCCTTGTAGCCATGAGTACCAAGTACACCCAATAGTCAATACGCAAAGCCTTATAGGCATCATGTATGAAAGAAAAATAAAAAAAATTGAACGAAAAAGTATCAAGTAAAGAAGCATTCCGTTATGGAGTATATAAATGGGGAGCGGCCGATTTAAAAGACTGCGCATATACTTTTAAATGGCCAATTTTTGACCTTTAAAAATGGCCGCTGACGCAAATGAACGCTATCCAAGGATGGAACAAAGTTCCAGATATACTTTTACGTAAAAAACAGGAAATCGACATTTTGACAATTTTGGGCCCCAAAACTCAGTAGGCAAATATACTAGTATACGATTACGCTAAGGCGAATTTGACGAAAAGCACTTCTGTACCACGTGAAACCCGTGTGCAGCCTTGTTAGTGCCTTTCGTCATTGCTGAATAGCGCTCTTATCTTGGTGATGTACGTCCGTCCGTCCGTCCGTACGCATATATCAGGGAAGAATTGCCTCAACCAAAAAATTTCGTTAATAGGATATTCACATAAATAAATGACCACATCGGCATAGTTGGACCGGAGCCACTAGCAGGGGGGCCACAATTACAAAAAAAATCTTTTCGGTAATTATGAATTTGGAAAGAATTTACTAAACCGATCTAAATAAATTTTTGCAAGAAGGAGGCCTGTTACACAAAAAAACAAATTCAAGATGTTTAGTATAGATATAGGATGCAGGGCTGCCACAATGCAAGTAATAAAAACATTTCTTACAAGTATTTGTGTTGAACTGTTCATATCAATTTGAACCAAATTTAAAAATTGTAACATAGACTTATATACAAAACCATAAAGCATATTTGGACCAAATCAAACAAACAGGAGTGCCACACTTACAAATTAATTTCTTTCAGTAATTACGGATTTGGAAGGAATTGCCTAATAGTATTTTAACTAAATTCTGTATATAAGATTTGTACAACATATCATAATGAAATCAAGATTTTTGAAGCGGAGATAAAGAGCAGGGCTACCACAATATAAAGTAAAATTTCATTTTCACACGGGTTTATAGAGAACTGCTAGCATGAATTTTAATCCAATATAGTACATATAATCTTAATATAAATAAATAACCAAAACAGCATATTTGAAACGGGTCGACTTAACAGGGCTACTACAATATCAAAGTTAGAATTTTTCTGTAGTTATGGGTATGGACGTTTTTAGCTGAACCGATTTGAATAAGAAATTTTGCTTGTAGGGCGAGTATAGAATGGAAAAATGAAATGAACATGTTTCGAGCGTATTTATATTCCCTCGTCTCTTTGACACCGCACTCAGCTCATCTAATATAACTGTCGCACATATCCATTTAACCCATTTCCGCATTTATCCATTTAACCCCCTTCTGCACCACAAAGCCAAGCGTTATTACTCCTTTTTCGCTCCGAACTCTAGCGCGTGCATCGCAAAGGTGGTTCCTAACCTTAAGGGACAAAGGTAGAAAATACCACCCTCATCTCGCTCGCCACCTCCTGCTTTCCCGGTTGTGCTCTCTCTATAATGGCAGATATGGCAATTGTTATAGAATGTATTGAATCTATGGGATACGTCTAGTGTCGACGACCTGTGTGCATTAGATTTACTAGGCGCGAATATGCTATAGAAACCAATTTCTTCGACTGTAAAAGTTGCATTGAAATGATTAATGGATTAATTAAGTGAATTTGCAATAATGTTTCTGAGAGGAAAGTGACCTACGGACGATAATCTAAAAGATTTGATGAGGCCAACGCAATTTTTTCCATATGTAGCTGTAATATTTCTAAAAATTCCAAATAGTTAAAATTATAGTAAATATTTTAATGAATTGTTAGAAAAATTCAAAGACGTTACAAAGAACAGACATAAACTCATACCGTGGCCTTTTGATATTGGATTTAGCAACAAAGCTCGAACAATTAAGCATAAAAGGAGAGTTACTAAGACAACTAAGCGTCAAGTGTTAACAAAATTTGCTTCCAGGAAGCGTGGTAGTAGCAGTTAAATACATATTTTTTAAATATCTCTTAAATAATGCATTATATGGAAAAATGGTTAGAACAGACGTTGTAGAAAATTAAAATATCTACAACTTTTACTCCATTAATGTTTTACAATGATCGAGTATTAATGCGAATATTAGAAAATACCGAATGTATTACTCGAGTTAACACCGCTTTAGATTGACTGATTTTAATAAAAACTAAATAACTCTTTTCACATAAAGAAATTAGGGTATGGCATGACGGGCTTCTCCAGAAACTGCAAACCTTCGGCTTCCCTAGATGGCAGCGCTTCTTCATCGCCGACCATCTTCGCGCGAGGACCTTTCGGGTAGCATGGCACTACTCGACCTCCTCCCTGAGACGCATCACCGCTGGAGTTCCCCAGGGATCGGTCCTAGGGCCTCTCCTATACAACATCTTCACGGCTGATGTTCCCAGGAACCTTGGCTGGAACACCCTCCTCGCAGTCTACGCTGACGACACAGCACTGGTTTGCCGCTCCACCAACACCAAGAAGGCGGTGGACTACCTCCAACGCGCCACCTATAGGCTACTGGACTGGTACGAGAAGTGGCGGATTTGCATCAATCCGAAGAAGACACAGACCATCGTCTTCCGCACGGGCAGGCCGGCAGACGTCGACGGCATACTGGTCGGTGTCGAGCAGGTTGACTGGATGGATGAGGTCCTATACCTGGGTGTGACCTTAGACAGACAGCTCAACTTCACTCGATATGCGACCAGGGCAGCGCACCGCGCTATTGGGTCTAAGATAGCACTTTCGCCACTTCTCAGATCGCAGCATATTCCTCTTCGGAGAAAGCTGCACTTGTGCCGGTCCATAATTTTCAGCGCCCTCACTTATGCCTCGCCAGCGTGGAGTGGAAGGCTGTCGTCAGCTGGGAAGAGCAGACTCGCCGTTGCCGAGCGATCCTGTCTCCGCTGCATCCTGGCCCAGGGAAGGATTCCCAACGAGGCCTTATACCATCTCACCGAGTCCGAGCCCATCACGGACGGGCTACGAAAGAAGGCGGTGAAGTTCTTCGCTGACCTGAAGTTGAAGGAGTCGACGGAACTTCAGGCCATCGGAGAGCAGAAGGCCATGCCGTGGGATCGACATCGCCGTATACGTGCTGCCACGGAGGAGGCAGACGATCATCCCCCTCCCAAGCTTCGGAGGATCGTTTAGGCAACAGGTGCCAGCCTAAGGAAGGAAAAATCGGAACCAAAACGCAATCACCTCCACTAAGAGACCTGCAAGAGTTGGTAGTGGACACAACGGAGGAGAAACGGAACCTCCTCTGTTACAACACCCCCATAAAAAAACAAATCAAATGTGTAATTTCGCGTTTATCTGATTATAGTGTTTAGTTAGAGCACTCACAAAATTCCTGTCACACACAACAGACATCATTGACAAAATGGTCAAACCGTGTTCAGCGAACCACAAAATGTGTATTTCCGTTGAAATCTCAAAAATGATTTTTTTCATTAAAATAATACTTTCCCCTATACAACGTATGTAGAAAAAAAGAAGTGAGGATAATGCTATAATGGGAAATGGAAGAGTGAGATTCATGGTCGAGGATTGACAGAGGCAAGAGCGCCTTTACAAAGCAGAAACCGAAGCAAATATCTAGACGAGAAAAAGTTGAAGATCGGCGAAATAGATGGTAAAAAGTTTATTTGTGGCACATCTGATAAAACCGGAAATTAAAGGAGCACATAAATTAGGTTATTAACTAATTCCGATGGTCCACAATGAATACGCTGTGAACGTAAACTTTTTCAAATACGGATCCACCATCTAACTATAAGATTTTTGCAGTGCTACTTACCAGTCAGGTCCATTTGTATACATTTGCATTTAGTAGCTTTTTTAAAGTTCGATTTTGCGCTCGGTTTATCTGCCTGTCTGTTCGACAAGCTAAATCCCTTTAAACGAAAGCAGACTACGTTTTTTCGCAGTATTCAGTCTCGATGTGCACGTTTTCTAGCTCTGTCCGTCTGCTGGTGCAATTTTTTCGAAAAACAAACCGTCATATGCAGTCCGTTTCATCGGCTCGTTTCTTACTTGTTCTTTTTTGGTGTAGTAACAAGGTTGGAAATGTGTACTCCATTTCGGAGAGTTTCCGAATGCGTTCTTTGAGATTTCACTATGTTCTCAAAATTTTTCGCTCAGATGAGTTTTTAACGAGAAGCTAGCGAGGTACGTTGTAATACACATTAAGTCCTTATGAAACGTAGTCCTAATTATTCTCCGATTTTAACCAAAATTGGAATCAGTCGACCAATTTAAGCAAAACTCCAAAATATAAAATTTCTTTCAAATACGTGCAGCGGTTCCCAAATTGAAACATAGGAACATTGTAAACTACAAGTTGGTCTGCATGTAAAGTTATCGTAATTATTTCCGATTTTAAACAAAATTAGAATCGGTAGAGCAATTTTAGCTTAAATCCCGAATTCCAAATTTTATCAAAATAAACTCGGCGGTTTCCGAGTTTAACATGCGGACGGACGGACGGACGGAAACAACCTCTCTCATGCGCGTTCACTTCACGCAAAGAACGTATAATAACGATAATATGAATAATTTTATTAATTTTATCACATTTAACAGTATCATTTGATCATATGTTTAAATTCTACGTCATATTTTTACTTTCTATTTATTATAATACTGTAGCCATATATGATACTTATTCCAGTTTATAAATATTATTATTATTTAAACTATGTTTTACGACTACTGCTCACCGTACTCCTGACGCAATATTTACAAAGACACAATTGTATTCTTGCTGTTTATTCTCAAATGGAGATGTAAACTATACTATTAAATGCAAATTGAGATAAAAATGCGTTTGGGTAGAGTGTCAATGGTACAGCTGGGAAAAACTAAAACCTGACAATGCTATGTGAACCACAAAGGTAGAGATGATAGACATTGTTTGGGTGAGTTTGAGCTGCGCATCAAAGGTCAAAATTGGTAAAAGTCACGGCATCAAAGTTAAAAGCTTCCTAAAATCAGATTTAACTGCAGAATAATAGCAGAAATTTATAGAATGTCTCTTAATATCAATATTTTCAAGCACCAAATGATACGAAGATATGGTGTGAAGAATTTTAAACAGCCACAACTAAATTAATTCTGAATTTTGTTTAAAATTATTTCTCTAAGAAATATTTGATGACCACCTTGGATCACTCCACGTTGAAATATATTTTTGGAGCTTACTGGGAGCTATTTCTTTAAATTGCATGTGCACTCTAAAGAATAAAACTAATATTTTTTGATTAAGAGAAAATTTTCTAGAATTTTCGGAACGTGATTCGCATATATAATCGTTATACTTATACTTTATATCGTTGTACGCTTTATTTATTTTCTGTTAGATAAATGCCTCCACCGTGATACAATTTTTTGCTTTTCATAGCCTTATTACATTACCCAGACCAGCGATATGAAAGCGAAATGGAGGGACACGAAGGGCATGACTGTGTCTACTAATTATTCTTCTCCCCCCCATGCTCCCCTCCCTCGCCCTTCCAATACCCCCTCCCTCCCTCCCAATTGCGCACCCTTCCTCATTGCTCTCCACAGCCACTCCTCCCTTCCTTCGCCCTTCCAATACCCCCTCCCATTCTTCTCATTACCTAAACTTCTTAGCATACTCACCTAATTCACCGAAATTCAAACAAGCAATTATGCGTCCCCAAGATATAAAAGGGATAGATGACTTTGAATTAACAACGAAGGCTCTACTTTTACGTGGTATTCCATTGAATTTATCAGTGATATTGATAAAAAAGTTGAAGTCTTAAACACTTTATTGATTCAGTTACTTGACCATTTCGCACCTGAAAAAACCATTCGCAATTCCAAACCTCGCGCGCCCAGGCTTAATGACGAATTTAAAAGAATGATGATGCTTCGCGATTCAGTTTTTCGTTTGTTAAAAAGCATTAAAACGTTAATATTATATATATATATATATATTATATATATATAATGCATAAATTAGATTTATTCATTCAATAGATAGTCCGAACGAATCACCTTCGATTAAACGGAAAAAGACTTAGGTCGATTGGAATTTCAAAACAAAATGACTTCAAACTTCCTCCATACATATCATTATATGTATTATAGTTCAGGTTCGTCCCGGTCACTCAATTCCAGGTGCTCCATGCATTTCGAAAAATTAAATCTAAAGCGCGAGGGTCAAAATGCATTCCTAATATCTTCATCAAGTTGTTGGTACATATTATTCTACCAATAATAACTAATATATTTAACTAAAGCTAACTAACTAACTAAAATTTCCAGTGCAATAGAAACGCACTTTCATAAGGCTATTGCCAAAGAAATCTAAATCAACTGAAATCAACGATTTTCGCCCGATAAGCTTTTTGTCTACCTTTTCAAAAGCCTTAGAAAAATTAGCACATGAACAAATCACGCACTTTCTTAACAAAAATCAATTGCTAGATCCCTTTCAATCTCAAGTATCACCACTACTCTTGTAAAAATAACCGATGACATTCGCCGCGCAATTGACAAAAGGAGAGTTACAATCCTAGTACTACTGGATTTCGGTATATCTTTCGACTAGATAGAGAATGATGTTCCGCTGTTAACACAGTTTGCAATGAATTTCTCAACGTCAGCCATAAATTTGATATCTTCTTATTTGAGCCATCGTTCCCAACAAGTGATTTCCATTAATTCTTACTCTGATTGGCTTATTAACGGAAGAGGCGTCCCACAGAGCTCCATTTTTGGTCCCCTACTGTTTTAATTGTACATAAATGACTGCTCCTTGTCTCTTACACAATGCAATCATCACCTTTATGCAGCTGACTTGCAAATATATTCAAGTTATACCGCAAACGATCTCGCGAGAACCCAAAAGAATATCAATAAGGACTTATAAATGCTAGAGAACTGGAACAGTAAAGGTTTTCTTAGTATCCATCCAGAAAAATCACTATATATTACTATAAGGTATTAGCCGGCATTAATCACGGTCCCCACATGTTATAAATGTAAGTAGGGAGCCATAAATCCCTTATTCCTCATCACAGAACAGAAATTGTTAACAAATCATTCATTGTAACCACTTGCAGACTATGAAACAAACTTCCACTAACAAACAATTTGCACTCGCACTCATCATTCGAACGACACTACTATCAATCTCTAATCATTTCAAAGGAACAGATAAACGTACTTAATGCTTCAATGTTTTTTATTCTTGATTTTGAGAAAACAATATTTATTGTGCTTGATTTATACTTTGTTATTTTATTGTGCTTGATTTATACTTTGTTATTTTATTTTATTTATTTATTAGTTATTTTATTTTATTTATTTATTTATTATTTTATTTCATTCCATTATTTGTTATTTTATTTTATTCGTTTTTTTTTATTTTCTTCATTTATTTGTCATTTTATTTTATTTATTTGTTTTTTTCACCTCTATCTTGTTTTGTAATAACAATGTTAATATATATTCATTTTGTCATTTTTATATGTTCATTCCATTGATGTTCTTTTCGTATTATGCCAAATTATTCCTTATGTATGGGTTTATGTTTTTCATGTATATATCCTTTCTTCTAAATTTCATTTATTGATGTCTTTAGTTAATCTAAGTAGGTTTCCAAGGTTTTGCACACCCCCATTCTTGTGTAGGTGTTTTCCTGCAATCGGTTTTTTTACGTGAATTTCATTATTCAGCAGTCATATTTTTCCCCAAAAATTTACATCTTTTCTTTTCCAATACTTGTATTTTTATTGTCAATTGTATTTACATAATGTTCTATGTATTATTGTACATGTTTCATGACGAAGGGTTAGGTCTCAATCTTGTCCCAAATAAAGACCAAATTAATCAATCATTCCCTCCCTCCAAATAGCGCTCCCTTCTTCATTACTCTCCTCATCCCCTCCGCCCTTCCCTGGCCCTTTCCATACCCCCTCCTTACCTCCCAATTGCGCGCCCTTCCTCATTGCTCTCCACAACCCCTCCAGCCCTCCCTCGCCCTTCCAAAACCCCCTCCCTCCCTCACATTTAAGCACCCATCCGCACTTCTCCACTCCTCCCCCTCCACCACCCCTCGCTATTTCAATTCCCTCGTCCTTCCCCCTTCTCTCTCTTCCACCCCCTTCTCCCTTTCTCACCCCTTCTCCATCTCCCTCCCCCATTACCCCCTCCTTTCTCCTCTACACCGCTCATTCCTCCTTCACTCACTCCCTCCCACTTTATACTTCTCCCTCCTCTTCGATCTCTCCCTCTATACATCTCCTTCAATATCTCTCCCTCCCCCTTCTCCCTCCTCATCCATACCACTCCCTCCCCCATCTTCCTCACTCTCCATAATTCTACCGCTCCCTCACTTCCTCCGTCACTCTCCACACCTCTCCCTCAGCCTTTTCCCTCCCCTCCATACCTCTCACACCTTCTCCCAACAACACCATAAATCTCTCTACCATTCCTCCTTCTCCCTATCCATCCCACGCTTCCATTTTCCTCCCCTTTCTTACTCCCCCTCTCCCTTATCTATCTCTCCCTGCCCTTTCTCACTCTCCATCCCCATTCGCCCTCTCCCTCCCCCTTCACCATCTCCCTCTCCCTTTGGCTTCTCCCTCTCTCTCCCCGTCTTCTTCTCCCTCCCACTTCACCCTCTCCATCCCACTTCCCCCTCTCCTCCCTCTCCCTCCACCTTCTCCCTCTCCCTCACTCTCATCCCTCCCCCTCTCGCTTCTCCCGTCTCCCTTCCTTTCACCTTTTCCCTCTCCCTCCCTCATCCCTCTCCGTCCCCTTCTACCTCTCCCTCCACATTCTTCCACTCCTTCCCCCATCTCCCTCTCCCTCCATCTTCTCCTTATTCCTCCCCTTCTCCCTTTCCAATCCCATTCTCCCTTTTCTTCGACTTTCTCCCTCTCTCTCCCCCTTCTCTCTCTCCCTCCCACTTCTTACTCCCCCTCCCCCTTCTAACTCTCCCAACCCCTTCTCCTCCCCATTCACCCTCTCCCTCCCCCTCTATATCTCTCCGTCCCCTTCACTCTCTCCTTCAGCCTCTATACCTCTCCCTCCTCTTTGCCCTCTCCCTCCATACCTCTCCCTCCCAATACATACCTCTCCCTTCCGCACTATACCTCTCCTTCCACTTTCGCCCTCCCACTTCTCCCTCTCTTCCCCATTCTCAATCCCCCTTGTCCCTCCTAATCCTTACTTCTCCCTCTATACATCTCCATCCATACCTATACCTCTCCCTCCCCCTTCTACCTCTCCCTATATATCTCCACCCATTCTCCCTCTCCCTTCCCCTTCTCCATCCCCCTTGTCCCCCCTACTCCATAACTTTCCCTCTCACTCCATAGCTCTATTTTCCCGTTCTCCTTCTCCCTCCACTTACCCCCACTCCCTCTATACTTCTCCCTCCATATCTCTCCTTCCATATCTCTCCCTCTTATTTCTCCCTCTCCCTCCATAAATATCCCTCCACTTTCCTTCCTCCTTCTCACTCCCCCTTCTCCCTCCCCTTCTCCCTCCCCTTTCTCCTTCGTATTCTACCTCCCCCTTATCCCTCCCCTTTATCCCTCTCCCTTCTCCCTCTCTCTCCTCCCTCCACTTCACCCTCCCCTTTCTAACTCCTCCTCCTGCCTCCCAATCCATCCTCCCCGTCCTCCCATTCCCTTATCTTCCACATTCTCCCTCCCCTTCTCCCTCTCCCTCCCCCTCTCCCTCCCCGTACTCCTTTTCCCTCTCCCTTCCCATTCTTCCTCTCTCTATATTTCTCCCTGCCCCCTTTGTCCTTCCCCTCCAAACCTCTCCCTCACTCTCGTCCCTACTTTACGCGCTTACTGTCTTCAGCTCTTGACGAGGGTTAGATTTTATACCGATGTTTTTACCACTTCATATGAGATGTTTTTTTTTCTTTTGCTTATTGTTTCCGTCATCAAAATGTGTTTTTATGATTGAGGTTTTCTCGGAGAAACACGTAACTATTTGGATAAATTAATGCGTCCAAAGCCTTGTTTAATATCTTTCTTTGCCCACAAAAATATTCATGCACATTTGCAGGTTATGTTATTGGAATTACCTTATAAATTTATTAAATTTTGAGGAACTGCGGATTAGGATATGCACGTTCAGCTCTAATTTCGTTCCACCGTAGGTTTTCAATAGAATAAAATAATGTTGAGGTACGTGTTTATAAATTTATAATTTATATAATGTAGATTTATCTTTTTATGTTATCTTAGAATTTACACCAAAATTGCATTTGTCATACTACGATTTTTACAGTATAGTAGTTGGACCAATATTTTCTTTATTTAATTTTTATCGATAAATTTAAAAGTAAGACAACAGCAACACAGTAATCTAGCTTGATTTCCGATATTTAAAATTTAGATGAAAGCATGCACGTTGATCACTTTAAACGGGTGAGATTGAACTAGGAAATCTTCGCACTTTCTCTATCGTTCATTTCATTCATTCATTCATTCCTTTCATTCGGCCGTAGTGTAGGTAAAGAGTTAATTTCTCGAAAGTACTCATTACGAGGAGAATTGAACTGTGATTTATCGATTAGGACAATTTTTTTCGAAGGAATATCGATACATAAACGAAAATCGCATTATTTGTCTTTTTTGCTTAAATAGCAGCGTGTCCTTACTAATTATGAACAAAATGCGCAAAAAATAATGGTTTAAATCCGCATTATATAGGTTCCGCAATCATTGACGAGATTCCACCGCTAAGAATCATTGATTCATTAACGTTATAAATAAGTTCCGAGAAAAGTTTTACACCTTTTGTCTCCTTACTGGAGGCCAAAATATGCACATTCAAAGGGTCCCATTTATTATTCCTCGATTGATTGATAAGCACTTATAGTCTTTACCCGGAGATACTAGCAACGAAGCACTTAGCTTACATCCTACCCTCATCCCCGCCCACTATTCTCGCCCTTTCCCTCGCCCATATTGTCGAATTCTTTTTATCTCTTTATAAAAGTTCCATTTCTATCCATGTCGAGACTTTCCATCCCTTAATAAAAAGAAACACCAGACTCGCCCCCTTCCACCATCTCTTTCTCGTTTCTCGTACCGTCTAAACAACGCCGCCTAACCCCTTCCTTGCCTTCTCCTTTCCCCCTCATCATCCCCTCCTCTACCTCTCCTCGCTCCCTCCTCGCCCTCTCCTCTCTACCTTCCCCGCCCACTACTCGCCCCCTGCTCGCCCTTACCTCGCCCTATCGGCCTCTCCTCGCCCTCTCCTCGTCCTCTCCTCGCCCTCTCCTCGACCTCACCTCGCCCTCTCCTCGCCCCCTCCTTCCCCTCCTCGCCCGCTCCTCGCCCCCTCCTCGCCCCATCCCCGCCCCCTCCTCGCCCTCCCCTCGCCCTCTCCTAGCCCTCTCCTTGCCCTCTCCTCGCCCTCTCCTCGCCACCTTCCCCACTTTCTCCTCTCCCTCTCCTTGCCACTTCCTTGTCCTTTCCTCTCCTTCTCCTCTTTCTCTACTCGCCCCCTCCTCTCCTCCTCTTCGCCCTCTCCTCACCCTCTGCTCGCCCTCTCCTCGCCCCCTACTCGCCCTCTCTTCGCCACCTTCCCCGTCCTCTCCTCGCCATCTTCCCCGCCCCCTTCCTGCCACCTTCCCTCCTAAACTCCCATTGAAATTCCCCTCCTTTCCCTTCTTATCCATCTCCTCGCTTTCTCTATACTTTTTAACCCCGCGTCTTTATTTTCCACTAAAAACCCTTCGCTCCCAACAAATGGCCGTGCGCTGCATTTTTCCCCAAGTCTAAGGAAGAAAAAGAATGCTGTGGTTCTCTCTGTAGCACACCCATCTTTTTGCCTGGCCTACATTTTGCCCTAAAAAAGAAGGGCTTTAACAAGATGAGGCTAGAAATAGAGATGACGAATATGTGCCTCTTCTTGAAGAAGGACCAGAAAAATGACGTTTAGGAGCGCTTACCTTAGGATGCGAAGCAAACATTCGCGTTTAGGCTCACGAGTGCGTAGAATGAGTCGACAGGCGTCCTCGGCAAAGGAGAGGAAGAAGGCATTTTGGTTTTTCGTGTTTTTTGGGAGAAAATTTTATTCCTGTCTGGCATGAATTGAATTGAAACTTTTATTTTTTACCGCGCTGCGGGTACATAAATTTGTGCAAATTATTTTACAGAAATAATTTTTAATATTTAGTTTTGAGGTTCATGCTCTCTTCTTCCTTTCAATTTGTAGGATATGTCCTTTATGTTTATGTCCGGTCACAAAGTTAAAGGGCACGAATAATTAAATATTGACGAATTATTACTCCTAAAGCGCTTTTTCTGCATGTTTAACCGAACAAGGATATAATACTAATTAAGATATAACTACGAGAAACTGGCTACTGTGAACAATAATTATTTAATAAATTTTTATGGTTTTACGACTTAATATTAATTATTTGTTTGTGATGTTTATAGAAATGTAAATGAGAAAGTCATTCTTCAATGGTTACGATCATTTTGATTTCCAAATTGGTCACAGTGGTAAGGATTTCAGAATAATTTCGTCGCATTCCTTTAATTTTATGCTGTCATATGAAATATCGCATTGAGGCGATTTCTCCTCAATCAGGGCAGTCGAATGGGAACTTCGGGACAGTGGATTTAACCGTATTGTTTCTCTATGCTCAACCATTGGTATGGACCTCTATGCTCGCATTACATTTAGCTTAACCATTTAAAACAAACAAATACTTCTAAATCGGTAAAATTGACTTTCGTAATTTAATCCGAGAACAAGATTTTTGGATAAATGGTAGATTATTTATCAGCTACGAAAGAGTTAAAATAAATTGATAAAGACAAATCTGAATCACGTAGCTTGCTATTAATTTATTTATCGAAGTGAATTTATTAATGAAATATTAACAAATAAAATATATTTATAACTAACTTTAGAATTTCTTCCCATTTTCTTATTTGCTTGGCATTGACAATCTTTTCTGGAATTTGGAATCACTCCGAGTCGTGGAATTTCGGTAGCCGCCTTGTGCGATTATAGCTATAAATTCACCATCGCTGCCGAAGGGGAATCCATTTCTTCCTAAATTCTACTCACTATTCATCGCGTTTTTCTACTTGACAAAAACTCCGTACGTTCGACTGAAAACGCCCCAATTCGCGAACAGCCATGCATTTTATAACTCCTCCTGAAATCTGAACGACTCGTATGCACAGCGATGAGGAGGAGTCTGCCGTTTTATACTCTCGGAGTCGTAATCCTTTGATCTACCTAACGCCAACTCCCAGCATTACACACGCTCCAATCCACCCGCTGCTACCTCCATCCTCCCCCGAACTCTACCCCCCACCTCCTTCCCCCTCCCAACCTCGCTGAAACCACGCCACCGTGATCCCTGGGCTACGGCATTGTCACGGGTGCCAACACTCCCGCAACGATGACGGTGACGTCACATCTCGCTTCCATCTTTCCGAGCACGACAGCGCGAGAGAAGGCAGAGGGATGGAGGAGAGAAAAGGGAAAGGGAGGGGGAGAGAGGGGTTGGAGGGGAGAGGGGGAGGGAGGGTAGAGGGGAAAGGGTGGGGAGATGGAGGAGGAAGAGGGGTGAAAGAGGGGGAAGAGAGACCGGCGGATGAGAGAGGGTAGAGGGAGAGAGAGCGAGCGTAGGAGACAGAGGAAGGTCCCTGAAAATTGAGCAGGCATGCACATAGTCACTGTAGAGGCTATACTCGCATCCAGTACACGCTTCTCTCGGTAAGCAGAGGGGTGGGCGTATGGCATTTTCATTCATCAGCGGAAGGGCACCGTCGGGACCGTCGGACCCCTTCCCCCGTCTTCCCATTCCAGCTCACCGCGTTTCCATCCTCGCCAACCCCTATTAAAGTTACGCCGAGTCCTAGCGACCGCAAGTGCGTTCGCTGACACGAACGGAAAGCAAGAACACATGCCACTCGTCGCCATTTTCCCCTGGCGCTGCGAAATGGCAAAGCGCCACGTTCCCTTTGACGCCACGGATGTTTGTGTCCTACGGAGTAATTTTTGTCTTATTTAATTTCACAAATTGTGAAATGAAGAATGCGCGACGACACGGAACTTTAGACCGTATTTTTAATATTATACTAATGTGGCTCAGTATTAATTCCATGGCATTTAAATTGGTTATTGACACAATCAAAATAATAACATAATTCCAATTCTCTCTTTTGTGAAAATGAAATTCTATTAAGCAATGAAAATTTATTTGTTCGTACTAACTGTTATTCTCCTGGTAAAAGGCCTTAGATTCAGCCCTAATCAAATTCTCTGCTGAAAATGTCATTTCCCTCTCCATGTTTAACCCTCGAATATGGGCGTGGATTACAGGCTTAATCCGATCTAATACTTTTTTGCGCCCTTCTCGACTACTGAAGGATGTTTACCGGTGATCTCGTGGTTTGTGACCTCACCTGACAAGATAATATTTACAATTTTATTATTAAATTCCTGCAAAACCCTTCATAACGTTATACCTCAAATAAACGATTCTGGCACGATATAAATAATTTTCCGAATATTCGATGATCGAGGCATTTCACTTTTCGGCGAAATACCCAAGGACATGCGTTGCGGGGCGCGCGACATTATTAAATCTGTCTTCCTCCTCGCCATTTCTCCGCATCCTCTCGCCACGCCCACCTTCCACCCTACCCCCGTCACGCCTCTCCCACTCCTCTTCTCAGCCATCCCTTGCTCTCCATTCCGTCGACCAGGCCATCCTCTTCTCGCCGGGGTGCCCCACAAGGAAGCCCCGGCGCTTCGCTTTCTCTGCCCGCGGGGTGTAAGTGACGCGGGATGTGTTCGTGGGCACGGGGCGGCCTTAATAAATCCGTCGCTGTCCGAGCCTCGGACTCCCGCAACCCTCTGTGCTACCCTCCTTCCCGTTGCTATGGCCATCGTGTTCCGCGTCTCTCCTGCTCTATTTCCCCTCCTCCACCCCCTCACTCTCCTCCCCTTCTACCACCTCCATTCTCCTCCTCACCTCGACCCATCTTCCTCCGCTAACCCGTCGATACTCCTCACATTCCTCGATTTCCGCAGATGGTCCGATCCTTGGCCCGTGCCAACGGATCATAGGAACGTGTTCGCTTGCCCTGTATGGATCCTGTCCGTTACCTCCACCACGATACTCTCTCTCTCTCTCTCTCCAGCATCGATCCCGCAAAACCGTCGCCGTGCATCCGACGAACATCGTCGGCCGGTGCTTCTACGCCACGCGGTCGCACGAATAGGTACCTCTACACAGGAAATGCACGTCTCTTGGAGAGCGACAGGATGCGCGCGCGTGTTCTCTCGCCACTCGATTGCCACAGAATCACGCCTCACTCCCTCTCTCTCTTTTGTTGTAACACTCATATTTGGGTCTTTCTTGGCGATTTGGTTATCATTTTTTGAGATTACCAAATATGTCGCAAGCTATACTCGTTCCATATGCATCGTTATCAAATGATATTTGAAACGATTGAAAATGAACGAGTAATTGGCTATGTGAAAGTTAAAATATTCTCTCGGATTCCACTCAAATAAATTCATTCGTATCTCCTGGAATAGTACAGTACTAGTGCTTTAATTGAAATTATTTCGATTATGTAAATCATACTTATAAACTTCAGATATTTCATATTCAAGGCAAGGCAGTTTGTATGAGATATTTCAATAACCAAAGTAATTATGGAGTTATTCGTTCAAAAATCAATTTAAAATTTATCAAGTATTTTTAACGCGACTGATAAATCACTTAAAAAATTGCAAAAATTCCTTAAAACGCTTATTTCGGTTTTTTCCAATAATGGCGTAACCCCTTATGTGGTCCATTTTGATGAATAAGGACCTCAATATTTTATTCCTAGCTTAATTTTAGAAATTATCTTTTCCGTTATTTATATTTAAATAAATCCATGAAGATATCCGAGAGGACGAATACATGCATTGACTTTAAATTACGAGCACAATCATCTCCGTTCAAAAGTTTGTCCGTGATTGCTCAGACGACAATTGGAGAAACATTCCTGATCCTGCACAAAGATCTTTTCAGGCGATTCTGCTAAGTGCATATTCCAGATTTACTCTATCAAAGTTTTTTTTTAAATCCTCCTATGCATAAACCCGATGTTTTCGTGTACTTCCGACTGCAGACGTATGCGAATAAACTGCATATAAAGGAAGCGCGCCATTCTCTCTCTCTCTCTCTCTCTCTCTCTGTACCTAATAATATACGAGATTTAAATCCGAAGAAATAGGAACACGACTGCTACGACCGAATGCCGCTTTTACGAGGAATATTCCAGATTTATTTACGCTTTACCAGAGCTGTCGTTTACCTATCAATCGCGTACGTAAAATAAAGACTTTTATATTTGGACTTGCCGAATGTCTCTGCGACGGAGTCCATTGAATTCGGCGATGTATTCCCGGCTTTTACGATCGATCCGCTCCGTAATGTCCGAGGAAATATAAATGCCTTTAGGAGGAGGGAGCCGCTTTCTGAAGAGCCTTCGCGAATCATTCGTCGAGACGCTTTATCGCAGGCAAAATCGATTCCACGGCCTGTTTCCGGACGAGGATTGGGCCTCGGAGGGAGTCATTATGTGGCATCGAGCTAGAAGATCGGCGAATCGCTAAGCAATGCGTTCGATTGCTCTCGCTCGGGTCGAACACGACGTGGAAGGAAGCGTTCTCTTTGACAATGATGCGTCATTTGACAGCTTTGAAGTTTGGCGCTTTCTGTAATTGTGTATGAATGCCTCATAATATTTGGGAAAAGTAAAAAAAAAACAAATCAATCGACGAGGCAAACGCCCGTAATAAGCACTTCGTTTTTAAAACTATTAAATCTTGTGACAGGGAAGACGTGTTGCCGCCTAGAGGAATATTCCTGAATCATTGTTTAAACAAGATGGCGTACACTGAACAGCAATGCGTGCTTAAAGTGAAAACTTTTTATTCTACCGGTAGTGTAGTGGAAGTGAAGCGCGATTTTCACAATGAATTTAAGTGCAGGGAAGGTCAAGGCAAAACAGCGATAAACAAGTTGTTGAGGAAGTTTGAAAATACTGTAATCGACAATAAGATATGTGTTGTCGGTAGGAATAGAACAGTGAAGTGAACAACATTGCACGCGTTGAAATCAGTTACACGTGTCACAACAATTAGCTATATCTCAGTCATCGATCAATAGGATATTTACAGAAGATCTGGAAATGATTTCGTATAAGATTCAAGTGTTCCAGACACTAAGCGAAAGCGCCAAAGATGTTCGAGTTGATTTTTTTGGTCCCTTTCTGCAATTTTTGGAGGGAAATCCTCGAGTTACTTGAAACATCTTGTTTACCAACGAAACGCATTTTTACCTTTACGCTTACATCAACAAGCAAAATATACGAATATGGGTATCAGAAAACCCTAACATAATAATGGAGGCGCCATTACATCCGCAGAAATGCACGATATGGTGCGCTGTTCCAGCCACATGTATTGTTTTGGCCGATAGAGTGACATCGAAGGGAGAACCGATGGTGTAGTTGTTATTGTTTGCCCCACCATTATCTGCTAAAAGCGACAACCTGTTCAAATCCCTCAGTAGGATTTTTTCCGAGTATGCCCGTCTCCCGATTTGTGCGCTTTGGAACTAAGGAGACGAGGACGAGCCAATGAGAAAAAGAGAAAATAAGGAGCGCGCTTAAGTCAACACTCCGTCTTTTGGAAGGGACGTTAAGCCGTTGGCCCCCTTGGTGGTCTTTGTTAAAAGCAGGCTACCTCTTAGATACCCATTGTGCGTAAGCCAGACGCGAATCAGCAAGGCGTCAAAAAGAGGTCAGTGACATCGGAGAGTTATCATCATCTCCTTGAAGAAGACTTCTTCCCGTTTCTTCAAGACGTGTGTTAACTTTGAAGAAACGTTTTTCCAACAGAATGGAGCTTGATTGCATACTGAAAATGCAAATTTGGTTTTCCTCTATGGGCATTTTGACCATAGTGTCATCTCGAATTGCTTCTCTGGACGTTTTGGCGACTATTTTCTATGGGAGTATCTAGAAGACAAAATGCACAGAAACAATCACCACGCAATTGATGAACTCATAGAATAAATTGCATCTATTATTTGCACAATCACTCCTGACGTTCTAGGAAGAGTAGTTACCAATTGTCAACGTCGATTGCAAATGGTCTTGTATGCTGGTGGTTCACATATTCAAAATGTTTTCCGTTGAACTCCCAAGTCTGCTGTGTAAATTTACACCAAACTCATTCCTGTACGTTGAGTGAATAAAAAAATATAAGCAATTTAATCTGAAGCGTCTTTTTTGGGTGACCCTGTTGAAGGTTGTGGGATTTGCTGATTGACTTCGAGTAAATTTGGCAGGGGTCGAGGGAGCGACTGTATAAGCACCAACCAATAGGTTTTAATATAAATAAAATTTACTATAATTATAAATCATGCAGGCGTTTGGAATTAACTTGTGAATATGTTATTCCTGGCTTAACCTGCTGTATTATTCGAGCATATAGCTAAATTTTCATTTTCATGTTCATTCCTAACTTTGGTTATGGATATAAAAAAATTTAATCTCTGAATATCGTTCGCTAGACGAAATTCCTTTCACAAACGAATTACATCCCATTCTCCCTTCCCTCCAGACATCACAGTTTCCCAACCTCTTCCAAAGGGATGGAGAAAATTCCCTCCTTTTCAAATCCTCCACATTCGTCTTCCTGCCCTGCTTCCTCCGTAGCAACACCATTATCCTTCCCCCCTCCTAACCCCTCCCTCCTCTTCCTAACTCCTTTTTCTTCCTCCCCTTCCTCCATTACTCCGTCCTCTCCCCTTACTTCCTCTCCTCCTCTTCCCGATCCTTCTTTTTCACCCATACTCTCCATCCGGCACCGCTAATAAACCATTCATAACATTCTCTTTAAATCGCTGCCTCCGACATAACGACTACGAATCGTTGCTTGAGGTTCGCTCTTATTTCCCGCACCCAGCAAAAGGCGCGCGTCGAGATTCGCCATCGATTTGTGCTCTGTGAGAGAGAAAGAGAGAGAGGTATTCTTGGGAGAGAAATAGTGAACAAGAGAGAGTGAGAGAGAGAGGGAGAGAGAGAGAGAGAGGCTGGCGGGATGGAAGAGGAAAAAGAATCGAGGCGTAGGAGATAAGTCAGAGGAGAGAGGGATGGAGAGAGAGAGAGAGGGAGGGAGAGAAAGGGAGGGAGAGAAAGAAATGGAGAGAAAGGGATGGAGAGAGGGATGGAGAGAGAGAGAGAGGGAGGGTGAGAAAGGGAGGGAGAGAAAGAAATGGAGAGAAAGGGATGGAGAGAGGGATGGAGAGAGAGAGAGAGGGAGGGTGAGAAAGGGTGGGAGAGAGGGAGAGATGGTGAGGCGGAGTTCTGAGGCAGATGGAAGAATGGGTTTCGGCGCATTAGTTCGAAAATTTATATCGTTACACTGATGCGCAAATGTTTTTTGCTAAATAAAGATCAACGATGACATTAGTACGCGAACAAATTCAAACTAACGTCCGCCATGCAAGAAAATGGAGATAATACTGTTTCCCTCTCTCTGTCGGAATGAATAATTACTTCGAAGCTCCCGTTGACTTAATTAATAGTATCTTCCAATGAGCCCGTCGTGAGGCTTCAGAGAAATTATAGGGAGGCAGTCGTAGCGCCGGGAAGGAAAGAAAGGAGAGCGGTCTTTTTCGTGTTATCGAATGACTCAACTCTCGTACGAGGACGTGGCTATATAGAAGCACTTCATTTTTATTGTGTTAGTATGTATTAGGACGTGTTTGGAAAATTCATTTATGTAGAGAATTACACATAAACTTTGCAGAGATCCAGAGGTTCGCACAAAGAATTGCATCTCAGGAGGTGCAGCGAAAGAGCAAATGGCAAAGCAGTGCACAGAGGGTGGGGAGATAGGGTCGCCTTGGTTACGGCCTACCTCCCCCCCCCCTCACCCACACTCTTCTCCCACGCCGCCAACGACGGCCTTACATTCTGACTTCCGCTTCGGTTCGTCCACTCCCGCCTCCCTTCACTCCTCTCTCTCTCCTCTCTCCCCGCCTCTCTACCAGTCTCCAGTCCCTTTATCCCTCCATCCCCATTCTCATTTCCTTCAATTGCCTCCCTGGCTGTGACTACAGATACTCATATGCGGGCTTCTTTACTCCATTTCGATTATTTAGTGATGGGAACTAACCATTGTTCGGATTAATCGTCCCATCCATTATCGTACTCTTTACCGACAGAGCTGAATGCGCGTGCACGTACTGAATGACGCTCGCGAGAATTGAAACGAAAATAATGATCAGCAGAAAGGTTTAAAAAGGGGATACAACTGTAAAAAATTGTCCTAAGAATTATAATTGACTATTCCTTTTTAAAAAGTATAGTCTATCGCATGCACCTCGAAAACAAAAAAAAATGATCAATTAAATAAAAATATTTAAAAAATGTTTTTCAGCATACGCAGTTTTATGTGCTCTATAAAGAAGAAAGTAAATTTGTTTGCCCTCAACTTGAATTAAATTTGGTATGCAGAATAAAAGTGGGTGGTAAAAATTGCCACTCAATCTTATTCTGCACATAAATTTTAGTTCAATTTGAGGACAGAAAATTTTATTTTCTTCTTTTTATTGCACATAAAATTGTGTATACCGAAAAACATTTTTTTTAATATTTTACTTTCTCCTTTTTAGTTTTCTTATATTTTTAAGTTGAGATTTTGGATTATGGAAAATTGCGAAGATTATAAATTGAATTTTGAAAGTTTATTTTAGTATAGGAAAATTCTTTAAATATTTGGAAGTTCCACTATAATTCATTATGGTAGCGTTAATTTCTCTTAACAGCATTAAAATGGCTTTAATTTACATTAAGAGCAATGAAGGTCACTTTAAAACCAATAATTTCGTTGCCATGGCTTTTATACATTTTCATTTTTGAAGAAAAGAAAAATTCAGACTTTTTTCCGATTCAATGCAGATATTTACACTAATTCTGTATGTATTTGATTTCTGCCTTAACAAATTAAAAACTCCTTTCTTTCAGCAAAACGACTGTACTTTTCACGAACTTGTATCCCAATTTTACGAAATTTAAAATTAATTTTTATAATGCCTTAGACTGAATCCCATGCTTTTCTTATGATGTATTGAAATGTAACATTGAGTTAAAAAGATCCATTAAATATTAACTTTTTTACTTTCGATTTATCTCGTCGGTTTTCATCTGAAATAAGAGTATACCCGAAATTACAGCCAAGTAGCATTTATAGCGGCAGAGATATAAAGCGAGAAATATTTAAAAGAAACATATATACCAGGGGTGGCTAAACTTACTTACCTTCGGAGCCGCATACGATGATTCCCAGAAGTTCGCGAGCCGCATGACATATTCGGCTCTCATAAATTTACGAACAGTAAAACATAACCTGTATCCGAAGCAATTTGAATATAATGCATGTGCATTAGGCATCCCAAACAAGTCTCAGGTGATACTACGTAATTGTGTCCTTCAGAGAAAAAAGTTGACACGGCCATGCATGGAAATTTAAAGGAGCCTAATACTAGGATAAAAAAGCCGCGGCTTTGCCACGTCTGATATATACATGTATAACAGAGTAAGTTAAATGATACTGTGTAATAATAAAAGTATTTAGATGCCCACATAATTTTAAACGGAAGAATACGCAAGAATATATATATGTGCCATTATGGTAAATCTCCAGTTTGTTAATCATTATGATTGACTGAAATGACTTTAACTCTTTAAAAAATGTTTTATGATCCGTTCGATAATATTCAGCAGGCAAATATGCTGTCCAATACACTCTAAAAGAGGTCTTATTTCTGTAATCAGGGCTCCTCTTTATGGTAACCTACGTGCCTTCCTTAAGTCCGTTTTATTATTTCTGTTTAAGTAGAGGTAATCGGAATATTTTTCTGTAACTCTGGGTAATTACGGTCCTTAAGCTGCTGTACGCTTTATATGGATGGCTTAATTCGATTCCGCTGACAGAAAAGCTGCTTAACTTACCTACTCCGTAACGCCGCGATGCAGCGACACTAGTCCTTTGCAAAATGAGAGCGTTTATTTCAATAATCTGCAGTTTCTCCCATTCTCCTATGCAAATTGGATAATATTTCCCCCTTGGTATTGCAGGTTAGTATTTGTCTTCGTCGGCAAATTCGGCGTCGAATGTTTAATAAGAAATCTCATTCTAATGCCGCATACTCCGTCATTTATTTGGAGATAAGATTAAAGCCTTACGGAACGCCATTTCTCGTTTCAAAAAAATACTAGTATCGCACTTATTTTTATCATCGTGAGAGACGCACGTCTGACATTATTAAGCGTCTTTTATACTTGCTAGAACTGAGTTATCGATGCCGTTTTTTACTCAAGATTATGAACTCTCTCTCCATATTTTACTCTCCCTCCTCCCTCAATCCTTCACTCTCTCTCTCTTTCTCCCTATTCTCTCTTAATCTTTCACTCCACTCTCACTGTCTCTCTCCCTACTTCAATCTCCTTCCTCACTCAATTAAACCTTCACTCTTTCTTACTATTCATTCTCTTACTCCTTCACTCCACTCTCTCTCTCTAATTCACTTTCTCCCCTCTCTCTCATTCTTTC
Source organism: Tanypteryx hageni (assembly GCA_028673005.1). NCBI lineage: Eukaryota > Metazoa > Arthropoda > Insecta > Odonata > Petaluridae > Tanypteryx > Tanypteryx hageni. The sequence continues at coordinate 7,727,104 of CM054112.1, forward strand.
ACTATTCCTCATCCTCTCTCTCCCCTATTTCATTCTCCATCCTCTCTCTTACTCCTTCGCTCCCTCTCTCCCTATTATTTCTCTCTCTCCTTCTCTATCACTTTCTCTTTCACTCTCCCTCTTACTCCTTACTTCACTCTCCCTCTTATTCCTCCCTCTCTCCCAATCTCACTCTTAATTTTCTCTGAATATTCAATAATTATTAGTTCCATTCCGGAATGCATTCGCGCACTCTTCATATTCCTCCCAACATATTCCCTTTTACACATGTAAATCATCGCCCCATTACGTCATTTCACAGCGTTTCAAACCAACCGCAGCGCAAAAGTCCCTCCGATTCCTCATTTTAGAGCGAATATCCTCCACTTTTTCCTACTTCTTTTATCCTCTCCTCTCATTACCTCTTCGCCTATTATTCATCTTGCATATTTCCCTTCGCACCTCTCTCCTCTCGCTAATCTCTTTCATCCGCGATCATTAATCTCTATCTCCATATCACCCTTCGTTCTTTCCCATCCACCCTCGTCCCATCACCTATCACTCTCTTTCCATACCTTCCTCCTCCTCCCTACCTCCATTCCCCCTCCCTGCTCCCCTTCCTACTCCCTACCTTCCTTCCCCTCACCTCTCTGCTACCCCCTCACTACCTCCCTACTTCTCATCTCCCTCCCTACCTCCCTTTCCCATGCCTACATCCCTCCCCCTCCCTACTCCCCTTCCCTCTTCCTACTCCCCTTCCACTTCCCCCTCCACACTCCCCTTCCCCCTCCCTACTCCCCTTCCCATTCCCTACTCACCTTCCCCCTCCCTACTCACCTTCCTCCTCTCTACTTCCCTTCCCACTCCCTACTACACTTCCCCCTCCCTATTTCCCACCCCCTCCCTACTTCACTTCTCCCACCATACTTCCCTTCTCCCTCCCTATTTCTCTCTGCCATACCTACCTTGCTTCTCCCTCCCTATTTCTTTTACCCCTCCCTACCTCCCTTCCCCCTTCCAGTCTCCCCCTCTCTCCCTTCCTCTATTCTAACCGCCCTTCCCCTCCCACCAACTACATAACTCCCCCTCCCGACATCTTCCTCTCGTCCCATCTTCCGCGCTCTTCCGTTTCTTTGTCGCTTCGCCTTTTCCCCCCGTTCTCTTTCCGTTTTCCTCTCCCCTTCTTTCTGCGACCTTTATTTACCCGTCTATAGTACGCTTCTTTCGCTTTGCTTCATTTTTTGTTCTCCTCTTTTTGTCTCTATCTCCCCCACTCGCTCGCTCTCTTTCATTCGGAGGAAATAAAGAGGAAAGAGAGGGAGTACTGTTTTATGGTTGTAACCCAACACAATAAAGGATGTAATCTATCTCTTTACCCATCCTTCCTCGGAGCGCAAGCACAAAATCTTCCAACAGCGCCATCTCCCGCGCGTTTCCTCCCCCCACCATCTTATGGTTACCTTTCCCCCACACTTTTCCCTCTCCCTCTCCACCCCCTCCTTCTCTCCATCCCCTCCTCCTCTCCGCCCCTTCTTCCTCTCCACTCTTTCCTCCTCTCCAACCCCTCCTCCTCTCCACCCCCTCCACCTCTCCACTCACTCCTCTCCTCCCCGTCTTTTTTCCACTCCTTACTACTTTCCTCCTCCATTTTATTTCTTTTGATCTCACCTCTTCTCGACGTTCTCTCCGTCTTAACTGGTTCCTCTCTTTTTTCCCTCCTTTGTATTCGCCCTTCGATCTCATCTTTCCCCTCTCCATCCTCCCTTACCAACTGATTCCTTTTCCACATGTCTAAATTTTATTCTCTCTCTCTTCCTCCGCGCCAATATTCTCTCTTTCTCTCTCTCACCCCATTTTAGTCCCTCTCCGCAAACACTTTCTCACCATTATCCCTTGTCTCTCATCAAATTCCTCTTCCCATTCCGTCCTCTTCCACGCCCGTGCCTTATTCCCTCTATTGATTTCTCTACTTTCCCCAAATCCCTTTGTCTTCTTTATTCTCGGTTTCACGTACTTCTTCTAACTTTACTTACTCAAAGCATTTCCCTCCCCTATTCTAACATGTCTCGCCCTCTCTTTCCAATTTAATTACGTTCTTTTCATTCTTCTCTCTCTCTTACTTTCTATCGTGTTGTATGAATACATTATGCTATATTTGCACAATTCAACCATCTTTTTTTTATTCTCTCATTTAACTCATTTTAAATCCTTTACCTCTTAATCACTCTCTCCTCGATCATTTTTATTCTCCGTTTTCTCTCTCTTTCAACGAATCGTTTTCCTCTCTCATTCCCACTTGTCCCTAGAAAGCATTCCTCATTCATCGCTCCCTTTACATCCTCCTATTTTCACATTTTTCTCCTTTAATCCTTTCCCTACTTTTTGTCCTCCCACATCATCATTGCCTCATCCCTTCGACCCCTCTCCGTCCCCTTCCGACGTCGCTCTTTTCCCTCGCCCAGAGAACCGTCCGTTTTTTATGTGCTTGTCACATCATGGGTTGCACGGCGTGACGCACTCCTCCCGCATTATTAATCACCTTGGCGAAAAAAAGTTGGACGTTTCCGGTCGGGACGGCGAAGATTTTGCTCCTCCTCCGAATGCTAGACAAAAGACAAAAGAGACTTTCACTCACTCGCTCTCCCTCTATTGCTTGCATTTCAACTCCTCTCTGCGGATAGAAATTGCAAAAACATAATACAAGGTAATGTGTCGAAATACTGTGATATTGTCGTACTACCGTTCTTTGAAAATCCGTACAACCATTAATTTTTTGTCTGTCAAGATTTTCTGACTAATGCTTGTGCTTGCTTGGACAAAAGCATTTTATTCGATTGTGATAGAATAGCGAATGAATTTATTTCTTAGCATACTATTTCAATACATATATGAAACGCCCTATCGTGATGCTTTAATTGGTTTTGCATCAGATCAAGGATGGGAGAGGAGAGATTGCGGAGAGAGAGAGAGTGAAGAATCGGAGGGAGAGATGAAAGGGAGAGGTTAGGGAAAGAGGGGGAAATACAGGAAGGGAGAGGGAAAATTTCCATTATCAACACATGTAAGATATGGCTATTAGTGCGTTTAATTAAAAAAATGCGCTTATGTTTTCTCTTTGTCCATCTGTTCAATAAATGAAAGAAACATAGCAATTTAACGGTAGGAAATAAAAGACTGGAATTAGCGGAAGGGTATATATGTGGTCTACGATGCAATTTATTGCACTGCCAATGAAACTTTTAAAAATATTTTTCAGTTTTATGGAAGTTTGGATTTACAAATAACTTATGTCTTTATACTAGTAGCTTCAAAAAGTTCCTGGAATTATTTTATTTGTGAAAATGCTTTGAAATACAACCATCTAAGCAACATTTACTTCAAACTAATGTCCTTGGGTAACAACACCTTTCTACCTGTGACTGTAAAGTTCTTAGAAGCACTCTTGGAATCCATTTTTCGCAACCTTGTTAAACGCCTCCATCGCAGCTGCTTTCACTTCATCAGCATCCCGGAAACATCTGCACATCTTCAAGAAAACATCTCTATACGGATGCTGTAACAATTTAAGAGTCTCAGATGGAGATTTCTCTACTTACATACAAAATTTAATCATGGTTCGCTGTCCAATAACGGGTATTTTAATTTGACCTCACTCAAAAATCACAACGCGACGCGCCAACGTGCACGACTGAACACAAATTGAGATATTCAGCCAGCCAGTCGCGTGTAACTAGTCCGAATTTACATACTACTTCCTGATAGGTGTTGCCAACTTGACATGACCCGTCTCCCTCTCTCTCTACGTCTACATGTAACCCTGCAATTCCTTGGTGGGTGGCAGGGGATGCAATGCAGCAAAACCTACTTAAAAATTGTCTCTCGCAGGTTCAAATTTTCTATTGGAATCTCGCATTGTCCCCGGAAAGAACGAGCGTATATAAAGCTCCGTCCTACAATAGATCTCACGTATCTTATCGTCACGGTCGTTCTTACATATATACGTCGGTGCTTCAATTATTTCTACAACATCCTCTTTTAGATATTCCGACCTATATTGCTCCAGAAGCTTCAACCTTGAGAACAATCTACGGTTCACCAGTGATACCCAGTTCAAATCACTCTATAATGAAGTGACGCTTTCCTTATGTTCATACTTCTGTTTTACAAAACTGGCTGCTCTGCGCTGTACTTTTTCAAATTTAATTATATGTCCCTTCTCTTATGAATCCCATATGCTTGAGGCGTATTCCACTTGTGGTCTTACCAGTGATAAGTAACATGGTTCACGCACTATTTCTGTAGTGTTCCTTACTATTCTATCTATGAAAGCCAATTTCTTGTTGGCCGCACCCATAACTCGACGAATGTGCAATATATTAGATTTGTGTCATTCCGGACGGATTCGTTCCAATGGAACTAATCCAGCGCCGGACCAACCGGAACGAATCCACAACCTTGAAAGATCTTTTTCCTCGGTCTCGGAGGATATCGTTCCGGACCTTTCATGCTTAATGGTTCCTCGGACTCGACCAACGACGGACTCGGAGGATTTCGTTCCAGACTCAATGGTTCCTCGGACTCCACTTGGATTCGGAAATTTCTGTCCTCGGACTCACAATTATTTCTCTTAAAATAAAAGCCACTGGCCCAAAATTCCGAAAATGTATTTTTATATTGACCCAATCTCTCCAATGGCAGAAGATGAACCGAATCCGTGAGTTACAGTCCGTAGCTTCTCCTTGTCAGAGAATTTCGTTCCGGAGTTGGATGGACGAAACTGTACACGCGCAGAAGTGTATTTCAATCGGAGTGATGTCTCTGTTCTTTTATCAGCGCAACAACATGTATTTATTGTTTATTGGGTTTGCAATATTTTACTTCTGTACTTTGAAATGATTGGGAATAATGGGATATTATGGGCGCAGGGGATTTTAATAGACGAGAAAAATCCACACTTATAACAACATAATTTGTAATAATTTTATAGTACCGTATTATGCCGAATGTAAAGCGCCCTCGAATATAACGCGACCCTATGATTTTTGGAAAGTTTTCAACAAAAAACTAAATCTCGAATATAACGCAACCCCAAACAACCTTCAACCCGTCTAGCACAAGTTCCTCGTTCATCCAGCCCTTCTCCTGCGCGTGAAAGATTACACCTTTTGCTTCCTTTTACGATTTAAAACTACATGGGAGTCAGTTTTCGCCCGTCGGCCGTGACTGCAAGCATAAAAATTATCCTTGATTTCTCAGTGGATTTTAACAACACCGATTTAGTTACGACTATTTTTAAATTAGTATGATAATTTCGTCGGATTCCTCTGTTAACCTGAGATTTGGTAGAATGGAAAAAACCTTTTTCTCAACATGATCAACACTTTTTGTCACTGATTTTTGAAATAACGGATCGGTAAAAGCTGGCTATGGTAGTTACAAAGAATAAGCCGACGCACTTTTACCATCAATTCAATGACTATTGAGGGGTTCATCCACCGATTGAACTCTATCTATTCTCGCCTCGGATGCTTTTCAAGTACAATATAGCGCATGCCTAATGTGTGTATAATGTATCAAGTATGTTGTTTCTTGCAAACAGATATGCGGAATGTACGGTGATTTTTCAAAACACGATTTTACGATGCTTTAAAATCACTAATACTTACTCGAATATAACGCGGGAGCTGCTATTAAAATTTCATTTTTTGGAAAAAACATCGTGTTATATTTGGGACAATGCGGTACTATGTTGTTTCGGAGGAAAATATATCGTCAAAGATTTTTATCATTCTATCACAAAAATTATTTAATTTCTTAATTTTAATAATATAATAATTTATTAAGAAATAAAATTAATTCTAAAAACCTTTAAATTCTTCCACCAAAGATTTTTACTATTTGAAACGTGTGAGAGAGGAGGAATATCAGCGACGAAAAGGATTGCGTTGACCTTGCTGGAAACAGTAATTTTTCTGTTTTATACCAATAAATGAAGCGCAAGGAAGTGGAATCTGGAAGATGTTATCGGAAAGTTTTTCAGAATCAAATTAAACTACCTAGTTTAATTTTGTTACATAGCAATTACTCGATGCAGTGATTTAGATTAGTTAGTCGATTTTTTTAAGTTCGTTCGATGATTTCGGGGGGTTCTGACCCCAATTTTCCCTCTCAACGTACGCCCATATCGTTTAGTATTGCCGTTAATAAATTTATTATTTATACAATTATTATGAACAAAATGAGAAGTCGAAAAATCATAAGGACAATCCGTTTTCCAACATTCATCACAGGAAATCCTACATTTAATCAAGTTCATACGTGCGCCAATGGAACGAAAGGAACGAATCCTTCTCATCATTCCCGCTGCGGAAACGAATCCACAAAAAGAAGGGCAATATCCATCAATAAAACACATATGTGCATGTCCCACGAAAGATCTCGACAAATGATAACTACTAAATATTTTCCATACTCAGCTGGTTGAATATTCATTCAATCTATTTTATACTGAAAACCTACTTCTTTGTTCTTACTTTTCCATAAAGGTTGGTGGCTTGATTAACTTATGGCTGATTTACATAGGTAGGAGAACTCCTTAAGCCATGAAAAGTTTATAACAACCAAATGCATTTCGCACACTAAGTGGGCATCTTCAAAGGCATACTTGACACGACAGTAACTGAAAGTCAACTGTGAGGAGAATGAGGATTCATGAATTGAGGGGAGCGAAAAACAATAAATTAAATACATTAGTAATCATGCAAAAAACACAATACTTCGACAATGTCCAATTGATGTTAAATAATGGTTCTTACATGAAATTAAATAAAAATCCTCTAAATACTTTGATACATAAAAACAAAGAAACTATCAAAGAATGCAACAGAATCGTAAATAATAACTAAGCTTCAAGTTAAACGTTTCCAATCCTCTGATACCTAAATTATATTGTCTCCCCAAGATACACAAAAATTATATTTCCATGAAACCCATAGCCTCGGGGATAAATAGCTCGACTTACAGCTTGGCCAAATGGCTTAACAATGAATTCAAAAAGTTGTCATTTTGAAATGATCACTCAGTAAAAAACCAATATGAATTGATCATCATCATCATCATCATGCTTCTGTCCGAAGACAGGTTTTAACTGAATCGCTGCCTCCATTTCTCTCTCTCCCTTGAAGCCTCTTTTATACCTCTATAAGTATTATATCCCTGCTTTATATTATCTAATATTCCTATTCTTTTTCTCCCTCTTCCTCTTTTTCCACTAATTTTTCCTTCTAAGATCGTCCTTTGTAAACACTGTCTTCTCAATATGTGCCCTATCCAATTTGCTTTTCTTTTCCTGATTGTTTTTATTAGCGTCCTTTCTTCTCCCACCATTTCTAATACTTCTTCATTTCTCTTCCTCTCTGTCCATTTCACTTTCATCATTCTTCTCCATACCCACATCTCAAAACTTTCTAAATATTTTTCCTCCTTTCTCCTTACCGTCCACGTCTCTGCACCATAAAGAGCTATGCTCCATATGTAGCATTTTGCTAATTTCTTCCTTGTTTTTAAATTTATTTTCTTGCTTGTGAGAAGCTCCTTCTTCTCGTTAAATGCTGCTTTTGCCATTGCAATCCTACTTCTGATGTCCTGTGTACTACTTCCATCCTGTGCTAAAATACTGCCGAGATATTTGAAACTACTTACTTGTTCCAATTTGAATTGATAAACAAATTAAAAAACTTGACATTAATAGAGTCAGAGATCAAGGTCTCCTTTGGCGTTAAATCAATTTCCAAGTGTACCAATAGAGGAAACATCCCAAATCCTAAATGATCAACCAGTAAACCACAATATTCCTGACAAAAATGTGCAGGAGTATATTTTGCTTACTAACCTCTGTATGTCACAGAATGTATTTCAATTCAAACAACAGTTTTATAAACAAATCCAAGGTACTTCCATGGGAATCCCTTTATCACTATTCATTGCTAATTTATTCTTGTTCTTTTTTTAAAACAAATGCAAAGAAAAATTTAACTATTTCCCTGAAATTTGGTTTAGATATGTAAATGATATCTTTGCGATTTTTTACCTAAACAAACACAAATTATAGGATTTAATTAATCAACTCAATAATTTATTTCCAACGATAAATTCATCTATGAATTAGCTCAAAATAACACTTCACCATTTATAGATTTGCTAATTATAAAAAATAATAACCAAATTTAGTTTGACATTTTTTGAAAAGCCACAAACACCAACAATTTTATCCCCAATAACTCTTTCCAACCGATCACCCAAAAGACAGTTGTCTTCCATCATCTAGTAGAGGGATTCTCAATCTGTGGTACATGTACCACTACTGGTACATTACGTTGTTCCAGGTGGTACACAGAGATGTAACAAAAAGACAAATACATATAGAGATATCCAGTGCATTACGAATCAGTAATTTTCTCTTGCTATATTATGCGTTATTTGCACTTCGTTATCAATAGGTCCATGTCCATAATAATTAATCATTGTGCAGTTAGTTAAGTTATGATGTACTTAGTACACTTGATAATATTAGATTTTAAATCTTCAAATGAACGACGTGTTTAAAATTGTATAAGACGAAAATGGACACAAATATCTATTTTAGTGATTAGTTACTTTAATTGGTCCAATGCGCTCGTCTTGCGCGCAAGCCGTTATCTGTTATAATATCTGGTGGTTGTTGGAACTTTTTTATTTATGTTTTGAGCGCGGTCATATATGGATGCCTATATTTATGTTTCCATCTTTCTTGGTAAGTATACTTCTTACACTTATATAAGTTAAAAAATACCAAAAAAATATTTTTTTTACATATTCATAATTCTTGTGTTATAGGGTTAAATGAGTTTTGCAACTGTGTAACATTTTACAAAACTAGAAAATCCTCGTTAGTGGGGAGTTATACTAAAACGACTTATACATAAATAGCTTCACAAAATATTTTATGTACAGTTCACCCTTATTTCTACAGGCACGGTGACAAAGTCATAAGGTGGTGTATCCACGAAAAACTTCTCTGATCTAGATCTTTAATTGCAGGAATTTCTATGCTTTTTTAAACATCTAATAAAGTTGGTTTTTATTTCATTTTGTTTTCAGTTCACCATGATCTATAATGGACGAGTGGTTGAAATTTGAAAATTCTAAGATGAAACGATCAGCAGATGACACTGATACAGCTAGTAGAGGCAGTTTTAAGCCAGAGTCACATGAAGATTCTGGAAAATCCAAAGGGATTAAAAGAAAATACAATCAAGAGTATTTGGCGTATGGATTTACTTGGTGTGGAGATGAAAATTAGCCCAATCCACAATGCGTTATTTGTCCCGAACAATTCTCGAATCACTCGATGAAACCATCCCTTCTGAAACGTCACTTCTACAACGAGCATTTGAAAGATAAACCTCACGATTTTTTTTAAAAGACAGCGAAGTGAATTGAAAAATATGAAAAATCAGTTCATTCTTTTACTGCAACTAACACACAAGGTGTTGAAGCATCATATTTGGTTAGTCTGAGAATTGATCAAAATAGAAAACCTCACACTATTGGGGAAACTTTAATTCTACTTGCAGCAAAATATATTGTAACGTCAATTCTTGGCCAAGCATCAGCAACAAAATTGAATGTTGTTTCTCTATCAAACGACACCGTTTTTTGGAAAATTAACGAAATGGCAACTCAAGTAAAAGAAACACTAATTCAAAATATAAAACACAGGACTTTTTGCAATTCAGATAGATGAAAGTACTGATTTAGCAAATTTTGCGCAGTTGATGACTAAAATACGACTAGAAAGAGAAGAATTGATAGATGAAGAATTTTTATTCTGAGAGCCGCTTCCAAATAATACCACCGCAGATGAAATTTTGAAGAAAATCAATCAATTTGTCACCGCTCATGATATCAATTGGAAAAACTGCGTAGGCGTATGTTCGGTTGGTGCACGCGCAATGACGGGCGGTCGTGGTGATGTTCATGCTAATATTAAAGAAGTTGCTCCAGATGCAAAGTTTACGCATTGCAGCATACATCGTGAAGCACTGGCCACAAAATCAATGGCCACGGAACTAAAGACTGTGTTAGACCTAACAGTAAAGATAGTAAACTTTATTAAATCCAGAGCTCTTAATTCCCCACTACTTCCAATTTTATGTAATGAAATGGGTAGCGAGCACAATAAGCTTCTTCTGCATACAGAAGTTAGATGGTTAACAATGAGAAAAGTTTATACTCGGCTCTTTGAGCTACGTTAAGAGGCACAGATCTTCCTAACTCGATACAAATTTGAACGCTCTCATTGTTTTACTAATGAACTCTGGTTAGGACGATTATCATATTTGGTTCATATTTTTGGACGCCTGAAAGAACGGAATTCCAGCTTACAAGGTCCAAATATAACAGCATTTACTATAGCAGACAAAATAAAGGAAGCTGTCACTAAACTCGAATACATAATCAAAAATATAATAAAGAATAAGATTGCTGCATTGCCCATATTAGAAGAGTTTATCTCGGAAAATGAACTAACAACGAATGAAATACTATTGAAGATATAGAAAAACATTGCATGGGTCTTGTTAAGAATTTTCATTCATACTTTCCCGAAAATTTACAAAATGATAGCCGGATAAGAGATCCATTTTTAATCCATTTCGGAAGCTGTGTAGGATAATTTTACAGTTCAAGAGAGAGATCAGCTAATAGAAATTTCATGTAATGGAAATCTAATAAATGAGTTTAAAAAAGACTGCTTGTGCAATATTTGGTTAAAGATAAGAGCTGAATATGAAGCTATTTCAGATAAAGCATTAAAATTTTTTATGCCCTTCAACACATCGTATTTGTTTGAAATTGGGTTTTCTGCCATATTGGGCATTAAAAAACAATATAGGACACGATGGCTACCTGACCCCGACATACGTTTGAAGTTAACCATGATAAAGTCCGTCAGTCTTTACCTGGCTGTTGAAGTGAACGGACTTGCCTTTCACTTGCTCCTGCGAGCTCCTACGTAGCCTCGAGCGACTAGAGTAGCTGTAGCATTAGAGTAGCTGTAGTGTTAAGTAGAACTAACAATTAACTTTATTCTATTGTTATCCTTTCATAATTTTATTTAACATTCGTTTAAGTTATGTAATTACTTTTGTTATAACATCCACTTTATAGTTTTTATTTTCTCTACCGTATTAGTTAACTTTTAAGCCTCGTAGTTTCTTGTTAGAAATTTCATTCTCCCCTTTAGAAAATAATATGTATATTATAGTAGTTATTGTGTATTAGCATATTCTCGTTACATTTGTAAGGTTGTTGTATTTTTACGATGCATATTATTTTTAGTTTTCGTTGTTGTGTACTATCATCTCCTGTGCGTGATCTAACCTTGTTTGTGTTGTTTACGCCTTTCACTTAATAACTGCGTTTGACCCTTTCTCGTACGCTACACCAAGAGCGTCCCCGCTTAAAAACTGACCAAATTCTTTAGCCTTATCCCATTTCAGCTTTTGTTTATATATTGTAACTTTTGCGTTAGTATATAAATTAGGTATGTTTAGGATGTCTTCACCGAGAACTCCCGTTTCCTCCTTCTTGTGCGCCGCTGGTTGCGAGGCCATGAGAGCTCGAATCACGGAGCTAGAGAGGGTGGTTGCGGACCTCCTTCAGAGGGTGGAAAGGTCTGAGATAGCCTTGGTTCGTGTGGGGGGGGGGGGGCAGGGTCATCCCCGAAAGTTCGCCTCGCCAAATTGGCGGCCCGGGTTCGCCTGGGTGCGGTAGCCGGAAGAGCGATAGGGGTTGACTCTGACTCCTTACCGCGGGCTGAGGCTCTTCGGGATGGGAAATCCGATGAGTGGAGAGTAGTGTCCACTCGAGGAGATCGTGAAGTGGTGCTGCGGAGGCAGGGAGTTGGGAATGCTTCGGCGGACCCTCTTCCTGTCAGTAATAGGTTCGAGGTGTTGTCGGAGGACGACTCCACGGCCATTGCGACCGTACCAACTCCCGTCTCTTTGATGGAGGCCGGGCCCAAGCGGAGTCGGGTTGGGAAGGGAGGGTTGTTAGTGTTAGGTAGCTCTAACGTTCGGCGTGTAATGGCACCCCTGTTATCCAGTGCCCGCCGGGAGGGAGTTGAAGAGCGGGTCTTTTCCAGATGTATATCAGGAGGCACGGTGCCGCAAGTGACCAACACATTGAGAAAAGCGGTAGTGGCGACAGGTTGCTCTCGGCTGCGGGTGGTGGCCCATGTTGGGACTAACGACGCCTCGAAGCGCGGGTCCGAGGAGATTTTAGGTTCTTTTAAGGACTTGGCCTCTGAGGTTGCTCGTGTCCGAGAGGAGTCGGGTTCCGATGTGCGGCTTACTGTCTGCAGTATAGTCCCTAGGATTGACCGCGGTTCTGAGGTTTGGAGTAGAGTTGAAGGTCTGAAACGAAGGCTGTGGAATTTCTGTCGGGACTTGGGAGTGGGCTTCGTCGACCTACGACCGAATATCGAATCGTGCAAGGCACCACTGGATCGCTCTGGTGTTCACTACACGCCCGAATCGGCTCAGAGAGCAGCGAGTAGGATTATCGAGCACAGTAGGGATTTTTTAGGCTAAAGAGTATGGCAGGGTGTAGGTCAGTTTTGGGTCAGGGGTAATCGATGCGTTTGTAGAAGAAAAGAATCCTGAAAGATTATCTAATGATAGAATATTCTCCGAGCGTAACATGCAGCACCAATTTCGCGATAGGTCATTAATAGAATGTTCCGTAAAGGGCGCGACGGGTCGCAATTCCAATTTTGATGCGACGCCATACAGTCGTGGTAGTGATTGTGATAGGAGCGCATGTAGTTTTAGAGTGGAAGAGAAAGTCAAGGGTGATATTAGTATGCAAAGTGTTAGTAAGAAATTAAACGTTGCCGTACTGAACTGTCGCAGCATCCGTAGGAAAATTGCTGAGTTCGAGCATATTATTCGCAGTCTGCATGCCGACGCCGTGATAGGCACAGAGAGTTGGTTAACGGATGAGATTCAGAGTCAGGAGATATTTCCTAGACTATCGTGTCGATAGAAAAGATCGCGCTAATAGATCGGGCCGGGGACTTTTCATAGCGGTTAGCGATAAGTACGATAGCAGTGAGATTCCGATAAGTGAAGAGGATATCAAGGGTGTTTGGTGTCGCATAGGTAAAGATGGCTCCAAAAATATGTCATATGCCCGTTTAACAGGCCACCTAACGCTGGTGTAGATTGTATTTTAAGTATCGAGAAACAGCTATCAAAGCATAGCCTGATAAATTGAGATGGAATCGTTATAGTCGGTGGTGACTTTAACTTACACTCAATTGATTGGGAAAACCTATGTTTTGAATCTAGAGGTAATGAAAGCGAATCCTTTGAGGTATTAATCGAAACATTCTGCAAGCACTCTCTTCATCAATTAGTCAGAAAGCCAACGCGATCGGGAAACATTAGATTTATTAGCAACTAACGTCCCAGAAAGAATAAACAAAGTCACCATTGAAGATGGGATAAGTGATCATCAGGCCGTATATGCAGAGTGTAAGTTGAAAATCGATAGGCACCCTAAGCCTCAAAGAAATTTTTATAAATTTGCAAAGGCTAACTTTTCAAGCTTCAGGTCGCGCCTACGAGAAATACTACCCGGTTTGCGTGATATGACCGAACGATCAGGTGCTGAGTCGTCATGGAAACTATTCAAGGATATAATGCTAGAGAGTATCGATAAGTACATTCCAATTAAATTGAAGGTCGACAATATAGAGCCACGTTGGTACAATAAGCAAGTTAGGAGTGCGCTTAGGCGTCAGAGAATAAGCCACGCGAAAATAAAAAATATGCCGTCTACATCATCCGTTGAATATAGAGCAACTAATGTTAAGACGTATAAGGAATACCGCGCTAAAGCGAGGCTTTTACTAACTTCCGGAATAAGGTAATAAATAATTATTTAAAGGAGGACTCTAAAGCGTTTTGGTCCTATGTGAGAGAGGTCCAAGGTAGAGGCCCTACTGTACCTTCCCTGCGTAATGACTCGGGTGCCGTTATTCATGATTGCGTAGAGAATGCCATCCTATTAATCAATCAGTTTGTAAAAGCATTTACAGTCGTCAGCGACTAATGCGTTCATTATGCACCCGCAATAGTAGGGGGGGTTCATGGACGATATAGTACTTTCTGAGGTGGGAATAACAAAGCAATTAGGTTCCATCAGATATTACAATGCCACTGGCCCCGAAGAAATTCCTGCTCGCGTTTTAAAAGAGTTAGCTGAAGAAATAGCACTTTTTCTTGGAAAATCTTCGAGAAATCCATTTCTCGCGCAGAGGTCCCTAGCGACTGGAGGTTAGCGCAAGTTAACCCAATTCATAAGGGCGGCGACAAGGAGAACCCAGAAAATTACAGGCCGATTTCTTTAACTTCGATATCGTGTACAATTTTCGAGCATATACTCGTTAGTAACATAATGCGATTTCTTGATAATAATTTATTTTTAGCTGATTGTCAACACGGCTTCAGGAAAGGTAGGTCATGTGATACTCAGCTCGGTATTTTTGTTAATTGTATACTGAGAAACGGAGAAAGGAATACGCAGGTCGATGCCATCTTCTTAGATTTTAGGAAAGCCTTTGATAAGGTACCTCACAGGAAGGTTATGACGAAATTAGAAACCTTAGGCGTTAATTCCAAAATCGTCAGTTGGATCCGTGAATTTTTAAATCATAGGAAGGAGAAGGTTGTTATAGATGGAAAATCTTCGAACTTAGTGGAGGTTGTAGCTGGCGTTCCACAGGCTAGTGTAATTGGTCCGTTATTATTTCTAATTTATATAAACGACATCAGTTCAGTAGTCAGAAGTAAAATTTAGGCTTTTCGCGGACGACACCGTCATCTATAGAGAAATAAGCAATCCGGAAGACCACCAGAATCTCCAAAATGACCTAGAAGCTGCGTCATCAACTTCTGGAGAACCAAGAGTATCTCGTTGGATAATATGTATTCGTTGGACGGAGTAAAGATTCCAGTTTCAGACTCGATTAAATATCTCGGAATCACGATCCATCGTGATCTCTCGTGGGACACCCACATTCGCCGATTGATAGGTGCCGCTAACAAAAAGCTGGACTTTATAGGGAGAATATTTCGAAATACCTCCAAAAAAGCGAAAAAATTATGTTATTTATCCTTGGTTCAACCGCAGATCGAATATGCTTCAGCTGTGTGGGATTCCTACGAAAACGGACTCACTAACGAGATAGAAAAGGTTCAGCGCAGGGCAGCTAGATTTGTAAAGTGGAATTACTATAGTAAACAAAGCGTAACATCATTAATTGAAAATCTGAAATGGACATTGTTAGAGGAACGTAGGCTGCAGGCTAGAATTAAACTACTGGAGAAATTTATCTCGGAAGGACTAGCGAATGAGGTAGTAGGATTTATCAGAAGCCCGATGTATATCGGAAGGAAGGACAGTGACGATAAGATTCGCGAGATCGACTGTAGAACGGAGCGATATAGAGGATCGTTTTTCTCTAGGACGATAAGTGACCATAATAAGAAAAGATAACCTTGGAAAACTATGGACCCTTAGTGCACTGCATCCTCTGCAATCCACCAAAAAGGTGGCTTGCAGGGTATAATGTAGATGTAAATATATCAAAGATAGTTTCAATGAAACAAACCCACCCATCACATTAGTATTGAATAAAAGTAAATAATAGTTTACGTGCAATAATTAATACAATAAAACTATAATTTTTTGACAAGACTGTTAATTTTATTCTGTTTTTCCTCTGACCATAAACGCATACTCTTGGCTGCACAAAGTCCGAAATACGAAATATGCACATGGTGGTACATGAATTTTTAACAGTTTATTAAAATGATATAACATTCCAAAAGTTTGAGAACCTCTGACCTAACACATTACAAACACTATCGCCTTGAAAAATTGAGCGTAGCCAAACATATTGTCAAACAGGACACAGTATAAATGTGAACGACATCAAATTAATTATTTCGTCTAACAACTCCCTCAACTCTTTGGAAAACTTACACATTTACAAAAGCCGTCAAACAATAATGAATACAGACAAGGAATTCAACAAATCCTTGTACAAACTGAAAGATAATCATAACATCGACGCCTAAAAGTTTTTCGCATTTCTTTTGTTTTTCGTTCCCTTCAATACATGAACCCTCATTGTCCTCACAGTTGAATTTCAGTCACTGTCTTGTGAAGTATGCCCACTTAGTGGCTTAGTGGGCGAAATGCATTGGGTTGTTATAAACTTTTTATGGCTCAAGGAGTTCTCCCACCTATCTTACTTTTCAGATCGTCTTTCTTTCTCTTTCTCTCTCTCTCCGATCACTGGAAAAATGATTACGGTATAAATCCGGGAACTTTTTGAAGCTACCTTGTATTTAAAACCAAGCAAATAAGTATATAAAAATGCACATCAACATTGACGTCTCGAAACTTTTGACCGGTATTAGTGAGCCAAATAATGCTAACTTAAAGTTTCACGGTTCGTGGAATTTGATTGGTACACCCGGAAATTTCCAAGAATATGTAGTTATTGTTCAATATGTTAACTTTAAGGGAAATATTAGCTGTAATCAAAATTTGCAGTACTTAAGCTATGGTTTACAGTTTTCCGAAAGTAGGCAAATGGGCCTTATTAGGAGCACGTGGTTCCAAATATAGCGCGGAGGGTGTTCCTAATAAGGCCCATGTTCAAAATTAGACTGAAATTGATTAAATAAGAAAATAACTGAAAAGATAAGTAAATGCATTGTTATAAAAATCCTACTGTTACAAAAAATAAAATAATTCTAAACGGTATATATTAAAAAATAACAAATTTTCTTGTAATATTATGAATAGAAGCCAACAAATAAAAATTTTGTAGTTTTTACATATTTTCAGCTAAATTACGTAAAGCAGAGAAAAAAGCAACGAAATTTTCAATTCAAATGTTAAAAAATTGTACCAAAGGCGCCAAAATGACGTCACAAAAATTCAAAGTGAAAAAAGTGAATGAATTCAATCATCAAATTTACAAGATGGACACACGAAATGAATTTCTTTGTCTTTTGCGGTTAACCAGAGACATTCTTCGTATACATATTTGTTACAGATATTACACAGTCGCATATCTGCTACCCTGTCTTCTTGAAATTTGTAACAAAACCATGACTCTATAGTTTTCTTCTCGTTTTGGATGCCACTCGTTCCAGCATGTGGATCGAAAGAAAGGGGATGGCATTTTGAAGCCGTTTGTTTAGAGAAGCTGGTTTTAGGAACAGGCTTTGTCACAGTGAATTTTGTTTGAGTCTAATCTTTCGACAAATATTTGACAGCAGCAGTCGCCTTTGCATTTATAGCTGGACGTCTCGGTGCTGTTTTTTGGGGCTTTTTGGCATATTTTCCAAGTATGGTTTCATTCACCATATCTGATACAATTATTTGCATCTTGGGGTGTCACCGGAACTGTTAGGTCAACAAATTCCTTTGGGTTATCTTAATCTGAGGAGATATCACTGATATCTGAGTCATGATGCACATAATTATTTTCGGGAGGAAGCTCAGTTAACACAGATGGAGCAAATGCTCTCTCGGGCATGATATTTGGATTAAATGGATAAATACCAGTACCTCCAAAGCCAGCTGTTAAGTTAATTGGAGTCATTGAAACTATTCGTTTATTTGCATTTTTTATTCTTTTTAGAATATTTATATTCTTATTCTCCTCCTTTTCCCAAAGTCCCTCGGTTATCACATCAGCAATTTTACGCTGAACCTAACCCTCGCAAATGTCTCTCGCTTATTTCAATGAAAATGGTGTAACTTCGTAGAAAACCATAATGATAAGTCAACGCATTGCAGTCCATGCTTTAATTTAATACATTTGCATTATTTTGAACACCAAAATTTAAAATTTGAAAACCTACCATTAGTCATCAAAATATAGTTTTTCTGATATTTGTTGATTGATCGCATAGACCGAAACCTATTAAGCAAATGGTATTTTATCTTTCACGCGTTCACTCATTACATGTAATGATTTTTTAAGAAAATTATATTACAGATGAAATATTTACAATTTTTGCCACACATTCTTTATTTTCGATTCGATGAAAATGAAAAAAATATTTTACTTTAATATCAAGTTTTTAAAAAGAGAATACGTTGAAATCATGTAAGAGACCGTCATTTTTAGCCACACTTAAAGAATCAATTTCCATATTCATTTGATATAACTGAATTTAATACTGGGCAGACAATACCACCAAATTGATTAAACCCGCCTTCGGAAAACGAAACGTCTGTGTTTCTAAAAGTCTTCAATTATTCAATCTATTCGGATGAACATACCACTTTCCTTCCTACAGGATCTCATCCACAAATTGTCAATTCCTTTGGGATTATCGCGTCGGTCTTATCCCCGGGGCAGGCAGTTGGCTGGGGCGTAGGCACAAGGTTCTGATGGGAAGGGGAGGTGGGATGGGAGGAGGGAATTGTTGGGGGGCGGTTTAGGACGTGGCGGATGCTTCGAGGCAGATAGTTCGGTATATTCGAGGGGGGATGGGGCGGCAGAAAGGACGGTGGGCGAGGAAAAGCCGCAACCGAGTTGGAAAAGGGATAAGAATATAAAGCGGAATGGGAAGTGAAAAGGGAGAAAGAAAAAAGTGAAGGGGACGGGAAGATAAACCGTAAGAAGAGAGATGAGGGAAGGAGGAATAAATTGAATGGCGCGGAAGTGGAGAAGGAATGGGAGCGGAAATAGAAGCTGAGTGGGATAAAGAGAGAGAGAGAGAGAGTGGAGCAGGGTGTGAAAGAAAGAGGGGTGCAAAGAAGCGCGGAGAAGTGTTCTTCGGGCAAATACTCGCAGAAAAGAGTTGCTCGGAAGAAGCGAAGAGGGGTAATTTTAAGTGGGAGAGAGGGACACGCGAACGAAGGACGGAAAGGGAATGAAGATTAAAGAGCGAGGAGGATAGGAGCGCGTTATAAAGAGGGAAATCAGTGGTGCTGAGGAGAGCGGAGAGCTGGCGATCTCCGGGGATGCGTGCAGAAGGCCGAAAGGGATATCGATGAAAGAGGAAAAATTTCGGGTGGAGAGAATACACGAGAGGGAGGAAGAGGGAAGTATAGGAAGCGTAGCAGAAGGGTCAGAGTAGTAGAAGGCAGGGAAATGTGTGCGAGAGAGAGGAGGGGTTGGAAGGAGGTTCTCCTCGGAGGTTGGTTCGTTAGACGCTCTGCGTATTATTCTCTGAGGGAGAAAGGTTTTCCATCCTTCTCTGGGGGATTCTGCGGTGGCGGCAGGCGATGGAGGGTGAAGGAAAAAGGGGAATGGATGAGTTGGTGCCAGTGAGGAGGGTAGATGGAGAGAGGGTGGAAGAGGTAAGGGATTGGGAGAGATAGGGGAGGGGGAGGAGATTGGTCAGGGAGGAGAGATAGAGGAAGGGGGAGAAAAATGGGAGGGGAGAGATAGGGGAGGGGGATATGTATGGGAGTGGGAGAGATGGGGAGGGGAGAGAGAGGGGAGTGGGAGAGATAGGGGAGGGGGAAAGATATGGGATGGAAGATATATAGGAGAGTGGGAGAGATAGGAGAGGGGGGGAGATAGGGGAGGGGAGTGATAGGCGAGGGTTTTAGATAGGGGAGGTGGGAGAGAAAAGGGAGAGAGCGGAAGAGATGGGGAGAGGGGCTACCTGTGAGCCTCTGACCGGATGGGGTTGTTCGCGGGGAGGGGCCAGGAGTGTCTGCTGACGAACATCTCCGATATCGAGAGAGGACGCCATATGCGCGCCTTCAGTAGAGTGCTCGCGTTTCTTTTATTATATTTTAGAACCTGGTAATGTCCTTGACGCCGTGCGAATTTTCTCGTAAGACCGATTATTACTTCGGGCTTGATAGCAACGTAGCTGGTTTGGTTAAATTTAGGCGTCGAAAAGAAGATGCAAGTATTGCTTTGTGTCTGCAATCGATGGTGCTGTCTTATGGTGTGGCAAAGTACTACTATAAATTTCGTTGTGATTGATATGGCGTTTCGCTCTTTTGAATGTATATTTGACAGAATGGCAATTTTGCAACGCTTGCATTAAAACAAAGGTATGTTCGTGCAACTTCAAATTTATTTTGATACAGTATAGTAAGCCATTTCTTTATGTTTGTAAATATTCCGAAAAGATGATATTAACATCGAATATATTTAAAATATAAAAGCTATTTCGATTTGGCCTCAGTTCGAGTCGGAACGTCCTATGCCGTATATAATCAAATGCTCAAGCAATAACATGTTCCATTCACATACATATCATCCTAAGCAATCACATATATGAACGCGTTTATTACCAATAAGGCGAATAGCATTTTCTCTTGTCATTTTGAACCCTGAGGTTAAAACGAATTAAAATTGTTGATTTATAACGCATCGAGACCGTACTAGAAATCTATTATCTTAGATCTCCTTTCGTTTCACGCTATAATTGCTTTTAAGCCTTCCCTCCCATTGCACTGAGAATGGCAATGGAGTGGTCTGTGAGAAGGGTCGAACGGGGCGCGGCCGGTGGCCTGTTAAATGGGCCCAAGTATCAGTGCGCCACGTTAGGTGGAAAGTGGCCGAGAGAGAAAGAGAGAGAAAAGAGTGGGAGAGAAGAGTTCTCGTAGAGTCGAGCAAACGGCTGATCCGTCTTCCATGATGCGACCCATGGGGTCACCTGCTGTTTGACGGAGCTCTTTTATTTCCTTTTATTTTCACCTTCCTACTGTCGACGTTTCCAAACCAAAGAGGGGAGATTGCAGCTCACATAACTCCCCCCTCCCTCTTACCCACCTACTAACTCTCCCTCTTTCCCTCCTTACGCCCCCTCCGCATAGATCGATACGCGACAGGTTTTCCCCGAGAGGCAACCAATTTCCTTTCCCTAGTTTCGTATCTTTCCCTCTTTCAAGCCCTCTCCCCATACCGCTCCTCTCCGACTATTCTTCCGCCATCATCCCCACTTCAGCCTCTTCCCCGCTCCACTCTCTCCTCCTTCTTTCCCACTCCGCCCTCTTCCCAATTTTACCCTGTAACACAATCCGCCCTGTTACCCATTCCACTCTCTTCCCCACTCCGCCCACTCTCCCACTCCAACCTCTTCTCCACTCCATCCTCTTCCCCATTCCACGTTTTTCATACTCCAATTTCCTTCCCACACAGCACTCTTCCCCCCTTCGACCATTTCCACACTCCGCTCACTTCCCCACTACACTTTCCTTCCCACTCCAGCATATTTCCCACTCAGCCCTCTTCCCCACTCCACCCTCTTCCCCACCCCGCTCTCTTCCCCAATCCATCCTCCTCCCAAATCCGCTCTCTATCCCACTCCAGCCTCATCCATATTCCACACAATTCCCCACTCCACTCTCTTCCCCACTCCGCCCTCTTCCCCAATCCACCCTTTTCCCGATTCCACTCTCTTCCCCATTCCGCCCTCTTACCCACTCCACCCTCTTCCCCACTCTATTTTCTTCTCCACTCCACTCTCTTCCCCACACAGCCCTCTACCCCTATCTGCCCTCTACCACACTCAAACCTCATACCCCACTTCGACCTCTTCCTTAATCATCCCTCTTTCCCACTCCACCGTATTCCCCACTCCGCCCTCTCCCCACTCCTTTCTCTTCCTCACTCCGCTCTCTGCCAATCTCTCGTCTTTACGAGCGCCTATTATGCCAGTGAAATTCTACTTTTTTGACGGTTAGTGGAAATGTTTCATAATGTTTTAAAACTTAGCGTATTTGTTTGCTAGAACAACCTAACTAACATATCAAAAGTTGATATGCCTGACGTGTACGCGTCGGCCGTTATGGCACCAAATGCCTGCCGGAAGACTACCCATGAATGGGCTTTCGTGAATAACTAGGAAACAATCAAATCTACGGCGAAACTGTATGCAAAAAAAAATTGTAGAAATAAAGTTTCCTACAAAAAAGGCTATTTGTAGTTATTTTACTACTGTTATGGTATTGCCGAAAATGAGCG
Source organism: Tanypteryx hageni (assembly GCA_028673005.1). Taxonomy (NCBI): domain Eukaryota; kingdom Metazoa; phylum Arthropoda; class Insecta; order Odonata; family Petaluridae; genus Tanypteryx; species Tanypteryx hageni. The sequence continues at coordinate 7,749,152 of CM054112.1, forward strand.
TTTTTTTCGGAACGCAGGTCGCGCTGCCTTATAATCTAGAATTGTGAGTTTATTTCCACACCGCTAGCTCTAGTAGAGCTCCAGACGCGTATTTTCAGAGAAGAATCCTCTTTTGGCACTAATCCACTGTTAATTTCAATTACTTAACGTAAGTAATGACGAGTTCACAATACTTGATTATATGAAACCGCTCGGCCTGCGTTCCGCAGATAACGCTCATTTTCTGCTACACCGTCTCAGTAGCAAACAAACTGCAAAGAACCTTTCCTGTAGTAAATGTTATTCTCTACTAGTTTGTCTACCTACATTTTCGCCGTTGATTTGACCTTTTCCGAGTTATTCGCGAAAGCCCAGTCGCGGGTCGTGCTCCGGCGGCAATTTTGGCGACATAGCAGCCGACGCGTAAACGACTGGCCTGTTAACTTTTTATATGTTAGTTTGGTAGGCTTAATGGACAATTTTGCCAAGTTTGAAAACTTTATGAATTATTTCTCCTAACCGTCAAAAAAGTTTCTAATTTTACCCGTCGTTCCGTAAAGAACGCTCATTTTCTGCCATACAATCGCAGTAACAAAAAATGTTAAGAACATTTCTTGTAGCATATAGTATTTTCTACAAGTTTGCCTATGTACGGTTTTAACGTATATTTGACCGTTTCCGAGTTATTCCTGAAAGAAAAGTCGTGGATCCGCCGGCCATATTGGCTCCAAAACGGCCTACGAGTACACGTCAGGCATGCCAACTTGTGATATTTTAGTTAGGTAGCCCTAATGGACAAATGTGTTTTATGAATTATTTCCCCTTATTTCCTAATTTCGTTGAAATTCAAAACTCGAGGAAAAGTCAAAATCATTAAGTTGACTACGTCAACCAAAACTTTGTACCGATCTCATTTGAACGTAATTTTATTTTAAATATGATTATGAATTGCTGGCGGTGAATTTTTCTATACCCGTGAGCAGATATTGATTAATTTTATTTAACTGAACGAACGCTCACTAGTGAAAATACTAGGATATACTAAGTAAAGTTTCCACATAAGAAAAATAGAAAAATATTCGCGAAAAATTGCAAAATTTATCACTGTAATTTTTTTACTTTTTATTAAGGACAAATGGTGTGTCGAACTGAGAACTTATTCCAGTAATTCGTGTTCAATGCCATGATTTTGATGCATATTAGCAGCATTTTCAAAACAAATTATAATTTCGCCTTCATTAATATTATATTTAGCTCAACTTAAAAATTCGTAAATTTTTATCAATTTTAATTAGCAATATAAATCTTGCTTTAAGCTATGCATAATCAGAATTCATTGCCTGGTGCACTGCATCGCTTATGATGTTTCTACATGTAATCTAATACATTTTTCGTACACGTGGGCACCTCACTATACTAAATTCTACATTTTAGTTGACAGTCGGGGTTCTTTTGGAGATATTCCATCTCTCTCTATTCCGTGTATTTCTGCATAAGTCAGTCTCTATTTCTCTTGTGCAGTTGCCACATGTAACATTTCTAGTATCCATATTCAATACTAGTGAAATGTGATTGCATTCTGCAAGCATTTTTTTCTCACCTTGAAAAAATATTAATTTATCAGAGAGATATTTCATCGTAGGAAATATTTCTTTAATTCAAAATATTTCTCCTCATCGCTTATTTTCGTTTTTTCCTTATGGAACGATAATGGAGTAAAACAGTCACTAATATTTGCAATTTTAGGAATATTATAATTTTTTACATTGAGTTAATAAAGCTACACATTTCTGCCAAATGATAAATTTGTAACACATTTAGAATTGAAATAAAATTTATCTAATATGTTTAAATTTCAATAATTTTAACGGCCGCATTAACAATTTCATGGATGGATTGAAATGTTTGCTCGTTTATATAGACTAAGCTCTAAATAACATAAAAACTACATCTCCCTATCTAGCTCATTAGTATCTAAACATTTACCTATTTTTTTAAATTTTAAGAATTATAACTGCCGAACAAATTACAATATCATAAATTTTATAATTCCTATTTCGTTTTTTTTAATTCTACCTGTAAAAAAATTCAGCTTCGTAGCACATCCGAAAATACATAAAACTAGAAAATTTATTTTTATAATTTCGAATTTTTAGCGGACTCATTAAGAACTTTTTCAAGATTTAAGTTTTTTCTAGTCGGTTTTGCACATAATCCTAACTACAAAAAAATGTCGAGTCTCCTGCTTATCTGGAAGTGACTACACATTAGTATACTATAATATTTATTATATAACATATATTATTAGTATAATATATGCTATATCAGTATTGTTTCAATTTAATTTATTTATGCTTCGCTTTCATTTTTTTTGGTAATTTTGGAGATGAACTTTTTGCCGTATTTTTTTATATGCAGAGCTGCAAGATTTTCAGTGTCTTTATGTATTATAAGTTTGATTCGTAGGTGTAATTTCAGTTGTAAGACTTGGATGTGATTAAGTGATTTTCTGAACTCGGGAACGTAACGTAACGTTTTTTATATACGGATATGTGAATTTATTACTCATTATACGAGATTTCGCTTACGAGAGACTTTTTCGGAAGGTATTGAGCTCATATTGCAAGGGATGGGTGTACTTGTCCCTGCGATAAATACCTATTGTTTATCCCTGACGTAGATATGAACTTCGCCCACTTTTCTGGGCAGTAACAGCCACTGCGTAACAGTGAAGTACTTCTACATAAATATTATACAATGAAGATAGAAAAATGAGTTATTATTATTATCCAAAAGGTCGAAGAACACATTTTGATCATTCCGTATTCACAACCAGGAAGCACAGCTGGAATCCTACTCGGAGGCGATTTTAATTCCACCTTGTCGCCTGCCGTGGATCGTTCGGGGGAAGCAGAGCGTACCAATTCACTCCTATCTGCGAATATGCTGTTGGCGATACTCTCGGAGGAGGGGAAGCCATTACGCATGCTACCAGGATGGCCAACAAAAGAATCTGGGTTTATTTAAATTGGAGGAGCTGGTGGACCGAATTATGTCGCGGCACGGTGGAGTTAATATCTGCAGCACCTTTGCTCCCGCTAGAAGAATGACGACCAGGGTCGACCGATTCGTTATTTCAAATATACCGCCAGAAATTCTGGAGTCTGACCTCATCAAGCTCCTAAAGCAGCGTGTACAGTGCCTGCGACCTATTGCTACTGCGACCAAGTGAAAGCGACCAGCTGTAGTGCGATTACTAGCGACGTTGTGTGTCCTGTAAGCACTACCAGTAGCGATAGCGTTGACAGCGACTAAGCGCATAAAGATGGCGGTCTCAGTTGTGGAGAGATTTCTGCTTCTTGAAAGTACGTCGCTTAAATTAAAACTTTTAAAGCGAAAGCACCACAGGGATGGAATACATTCCGTGAACAATTCAAGGATGAAAAATGGAGAGTTTCACCACCTATACCGTGATATGAAGGATGACTAGGACCGTTCATTCGAATAATCATGGAAATCTTTGACTACATTCTGGCGGCAATAACGCCCGTTATAAGAAAACCATCAACCAATTTCCTAAAATCGATGCACCCGAAGAAAAGCTAACAGTAACCTTAAGGTAAGACTATGAATACCAAATTATTTTAATAGACTATTGGTTTTTCGCAGTTGATTTTGAAATTGATTATATATTATATAATTGGCATGGTACACTTCCTGGTTGGAAATGGATCTGATATTTGTTACTAAATTGTAAAACTTTATTATAACATTTCACTGGGGTATTTCTCACCCCACTCCTCCCTGAAAGGCTTAAGATCGAAAGTATGCCATTATGATGGCTCATTAGGTAAAACTAAACTAAAAAATTATATCATTTCACTGGAATATTTTTAACCCCACTACTCCTTGGAGAATTGTTTGGAAGGCTTAAGAAATGGAAAAGAGATAATATATATTAAATGGCTGGGATGTTTTAAACTCCAATCCTGTCCTCTATGCTAAATTTTATTTTCTTACACTTTCCAATTGAGGTTCAACGGACAAGTACACTAGTTAATATAAATATTCCAAACACGATATATTTGTCTAACTTTTAACAATAATTTTAATTATTGCAGGCATTTATCTTAAATTTTGGCAAACAAAATCACTTTCATTTCAAGAATTTTGTAATTGTACTAACACAACTAATTTCCAAATAAGTTTATATGGTAGGAAATAACTTGGGCAGATATACTGACAGGCAATTTCTTTGTAATCTTTAGTCAAAATGCCTTTAAAGTCCATCTAGTAATACATCACCAGAATCTTAAAGGATCTAACAGGTTATTTTTGTTACAGTTACTATCTCCTCATTAATATCAACAAAGCAGATAGGAAGGAAGGAAATTTGAACAGAAAAATGAAAATGCTTTATAAGGAATTCTAATCTTTATTTATTCATTCATTGTCATCATCGAACATAGTTATATAAAACAACTCTTGCATCTTGATTCTGAAGAGCATCTTCTTCTTAAGAGGCATGCTCTTCAGATGTAGAAGGAAACTAATTAAAAAATTATAGTCATCATCTTTTTGCAAGCACAAACTTTCTTCTAAAATTGATATCTTGTTCTCCTCAATCTTGATAAGTTTTTCAGTATCCTCATTTGGACGTTTCATGCTTTTACACTTTCTTTTTGGTGGTTTTATTCATTGTACATTCAAATACGCATCCCCTGGAGAAGCCACTTAGCAGATGCTCTCTTCGCCCAGTCCATCCTCCTCTTGTACCACCCAAGCAGTAGATTCTGCCAAGGTACTTGGAGAGGGAACCACACACTCAGGATTCTGTGCAGGATCCTGAGTGAGGGGAAGATTCCTACTCATTTACCTGGGTTTCATCTGATCTGCTAAGAAGATCATCGATTCATAAAAGGTCCACCTAGATGTGGATGTAGTAGCTGCAGATCCAGATTTCCATGGAGCAAGTTTCTTCATTTCCTTACGGAATACATCCTTCAGCCCCTTCCACCTTTTTCTGATGGCATCAACTGAAAAAAGAATTCAGATAATTGCATTACCACATTAAGTTTGTACAACTAGGTCATGGTACCAAGAAAAGCACTGTTCAAAAGTAAGAATAGTTTTTATTGCATTGAGCCTCATGCAGATTTCCTCCTGGTACTAAGATTAATTCCTCTCCTTGTACTGTATACGATTGAACTAACATCATAATATGCATCACCATCATTAATATCTTGGCTACATTTCTAGTATGATGATGAGAAAACAATGAATTTATTAATTTTGTTTTGCATTACATGTTCTTGTCAATAGAATCCTCTTATAGGTCCCTAGCATTCAGCTTCAGGATGGGTTACTGTATTGTTGCCAGAATTGCTAGAGATGTATGTGAAGCCATATGGAATAGCTTGATCCTTAAGCATATGGGAAAACCCAAAGAAGAAGAATTAATAAGAATTTCTAAAGATTTTTTCGAAATGTGGTACTTCCCAAATTGTTTTGGTGCACTTTATGGGAAGCATATTCGCTGCAAGTGCCATCCTGCATCTGGAAGCTAATTCTACAATTATAAACAATATTTCTCTATTGTTTTACAAGCTTTAGTCGATGCTAGATATAAATTTATTAGCATTGAAGTTGGAGCTTATGGAAAACAAAGTGATGGGGGGATATTCCAAGTTTCGGAGCTATACAAGCACTTGGAAAATGGAACAGTCAATGTTCTTGCTCCAAAACAAATTCCAGGGACAGATGTTACACTTCCATTTGTAATTGTGGCAAATGAAGCCTATCCTCTGAGGGAATATTTATTGAAACCATACCCTAGAAGGAATTTACAGGAGACAGAATCTATATTTAATTATAGGCTCTCTCGAGCAAGAAGAGTGGTAGAGTGTGCTTTTGGCATTTTAGCTGGAAAATTTCGTGTATTTAATAAGCCTTTAGAAACTAAAGTTGAAATGGCTGAGTCAATAGTAAAATGCATTTGCTTACTGCATAATGTCATAATTGACAGAGACTTGACAGAAACTTCAATAGATCCACCAACAGAGCAGTTGCAATAAGAGACGAATTTAGAATTTATTTGAACAAATTTCCAAATAATTTCTAATAACTTCTTTGTGTTATTATAAATAACAATCTCCTATAATGTTAACAATTATCTCTTATTCTGTAAATACTATCTCCTATACTGTAAATCATTCTCTAGTTCTTAGTGCTTTTGTTTAAGCCACAAAATATATTTCTCTTTATGTAATTTATGTCTTCATATTAATGATTTGATATGGAATGTCTCATGAATAAACTGCTTGAAGGGAATGATGTTATATTTTAGTTATTATAGATAAATAATTAACCCCTTTCTGCATGATTTTTTATTTTCATTTCAAAAAATATATAAGTTAATGGTTGTAATACATAAAATCAATTCCTAATATTCAAATTAAAATTGTACATTTTTGTTTCACAATATTTAAACAAATCCAGTTTGTATCATATATGATACACTATGCAGTCCAGGAACATTTTACATTGAACATTGTTTGAAATATAAAAGAAAGTACTATAAAAGTTTTCGTATATTTTAATATTCAAATGAATTATTATATGAAGTTTTTATTTATAGAATTTAGTCATATTTTAACATTCAAATTAAAATTTTGCATTTTTATTTTGAAGGCAGTTCGTATCATATATGATACACGATGCAGCCTAGGAAAGTTTTACATTAAAAAATGAATATTGTGGTTCAAACTGTTTACATTCTAGTTTATCTATTCAAGTCAGTGGGAAAAAGCTTTCTCTGGAGTGAAGTTTATTTATATCAAAATTAAGAGCATTAATTAAGAAATATCTCTTAGAAGATAGGGGAATAAAGAAAAATTACAGCAGCATGATTTTATACTAAAGAAATAAAATTTATTTCAATGATATTTTATTAATTATTTTTAAATGACTATTATGAATTAACCAGTAAAAATTATGGTAACTACTAAAGTTATCTTCACAAATACTTTCATCAGATGATTCACTTTCATTGTAAGATATTTCCACTACAAACTTGCTATTCCTCCCATTAAATAGTGATGGATCCATAGCTGCATAAAAAGTTCTATAAGATATAATACCCTAACTGCATGATGTATCATATATGTTACAAGCCAAATATTATTTATAAAAGCTGCTATGTTCAAAGTATTTTCAAATTATTTTATAATGATTTACTATAATATTATCTATCTATTATATATTTACCTTTGGTGATATGTTTAAAATAGCAACTTTTGTTAAACAAAAAATATTAGCTGATTTTCAATAAGTCTGAGTAGTGTGACTCTTCCACATCAATGATGTCTGCAGACTAATATTATTAGATGAAAAGGAACAAGTGAGCATAAATTGACTCAAGAAATGTAACACATTGAAAAAACTACAATGTCAAATAAGTTACAATGTATCTGGATAGTGAGATATGCACATTTTCACTTTGTATCATATATGATACACCATGCGGATCCTAAAATATTAATTTAAGCTCTTCAAATATGCTAAATAACACTAGCAAAATAAATTAAGAGAATAATCTAATTTGTATTGAATAACATTTTAAGGGAATACATTCTCTTGAATAATAATTGAACCACGTGTTTTGAAATATTTTAAGAAACGGACGAATTCCTGATTTACAATTAAACTCGAGAGATTAATGTTAGCTTATTTCAGACTACATTCAAGAGTATGTTAAAAATGAAATTAGTATGGCGGACTAGTTTTTGTCCTGAAAGACGATACTACCGGGATTAGTCAAAAATCGTTCAATCATATTGAGATTAATTAATTCAGATGCTGAATTGGTAGAACGCTCCTTAGGATTTCATAATTTCAGTTCTGACCGAACATCACAAATTCTATTCAATTTAGTAGACAAAGTTTTAGGGCAGTTTGATTACAGAAGCAAACTTGTTGGCCAGTGTTATGATGGTGCCAGTGTGATGTCTGGGCATTTGAATGGACTTCTAAAGAAAGTAAAAGAAGGGGCTCCCCAAGCTGTCTTTGTCCACTGCTTAACGCATCGTCTGAACCTTGAATTGCAACAGAGTTGCAAACAAATTCCAAAATGCCGCATATTTTTCGCTAGCATTAGTGGGGTACCCTCTTTTGCCATCATTCGGTAAAACGAACTTACGCAATGGATGCAGTTATTGAAAGACGTACACCAACAGTGACAGATACCCGCTGGTCTTCAAATTCAAAACGTCTCAGTGTGACTGTCGAAGAGTAAGATGGATTAAAAACTGTTTTCGAAAAAATTCTGGCCGACAGAGTATGGAGAGACAGCCGTTCATCTTTTGAGAGGATTTCCTAATGAAATGCACGATTTTGACTGCATTCTTAGCTCTAGTTTTTAATGACATTTTCCAAGTAACTAGTGTTTTATTTGATGTTTTGCAAAATAAATCCTTGGATATCAATTTCTGTGATTCCAAAATTAAAAGAACCTGCAATATAATGGGCAATAATGGGAATGAAGAATTCTTTACCAAAATTTTTGAAACGGCCAAAAACAGAAGCCTATCAGGAATGAAGTACAGCAACTTAACGGAAGAGGAGATGGTTCTGAATTAAAGAATGTTGTAATATGAAATAATAGATGTAATTTTAATGGAAATGAACCCTAGATTTCAAGACATTATAAGCTAAGTTTTCTTGGCGTAGCGGATACTTCAAAATTTGAAGAGTACTCAACAATATTCCCGAATAATGCACTTTCTTCTTTGCAGGAAATGCGCCCAACTCCATTTAAGAAAATTCCCCTACTGAAAACTGAACTTGAACTGCTCTACCAAGATGTTAAATATAGGAATTTCCCCTTACAAGAGTAATTTCACTTCTTCGTGAAAATGAATTGCATAAGGACGTATTCCAGGAGGCGTACAGAATTTTTTATATTTTGAGTATACCTTCAACAAGTGTATCAGTAGAAAGAAGTATATCTTGCTTGAATAAAATTAAGACGTACTTAAGAAATGCAGTGTCACAGCAGATACTGTCTTCAATGACGAATACTTCTATCCAAAAAGAACTCTTAAGTGAAATTATGAAAAGTCAGCTTTTTCATGAAGACATTGTGGATAATTTGGCCGCCCTAAAAGACAGGCGAATCTCCTTAATTTACAAAAATAAGCGAGCATGATTGCAACAACAACTCTATATAGAAATTGGTGGAATGATATGATCCGAAGATCCTATGCAGACAGGCATAAGCTGTGAAAGTTGGAACAATTTTTGAAACGAGAAAAAAGTCTGCTATGACCGGGAATTGAACCCGGGTCTTCCACTTCCGTGTTCAGAAACGAGAGAAAATGTTCTGCTACGATAGTTCAGGGGTAGAATATCCGCCCGGCAAGTGGAAGGTCCGGGTTCAATTCCCGGTCATAGCAGACTTCTCGTTTCAAAAATTGTTCCAACTCTATATAGGTTTAACATTTCACTCAACCCTCGCTATACGAGCAACCGCTTTACGAGTTTTGCTTACGCGAGATGGGCTTTTACATGCTTGTTTTTCAATGTTCGAGCTAATTTTTCTCTCTTACGAGGATAAAAAAGGATAAAGGAGCAAAATTTTACTCTTACGAAATTTCGCCTATCTCGTGCTGTATTTTTATGTTCCACTTTAGAAATGAAGATCGAGGTTTTGTCTTCAAACGAAAACACAAATGGTCCATCACCTATAAGGCCGAACAGAAACTTAGACCTACCACCACCGCACCATACCCGATGTCAACTTGTTAGGGTGAGTGCTCATTTCTCATTTTATTTTATTTATCTAAAACGTAATTTAAGCATTACAAATTATTGTTTCAATGTCATATATTTTTGCTTCGCTTTCATTTTCTATTTGGTAATTTCGGAGGTGAACTTTTTGCCGTATTTTTTATATTCATAGCCGCCGGATTTTCAGTGTTTTTATGTATTATACGTTTTATTCGTAAGTGTAATTTCAGTGTAAATTTAGATGTATTATTAAGTGATTTTCTGAACTCGGGAAGTTATCGTAATGATTTTCATGTACGGATATGTGAATTTACTTCTCGTCATATGAGATTTCGCATACGATAAACTTTTTCGGAAGGGATTGAACTCGTATAGCGAGGGATGGATGTATTTGGCCATGCGATGAATATCTATTTTTTATCCCTGACTTATATATGAACCTCACCTATTTTTCTGGGTATGAGCCGCCACTGTGTTATATGTTATACAAGTAGTTTGTGCTTGCATTCTGCAAGCATTTCATCTCACCCTGATAAACATTAATTTTTCAGAGAGATATAACATTATTAGCAATATTTTTTAATTAAATAAATTTCACCTCTGCAACCAATTTCTATCTTTACTTCTTGTTTTTTTTATTTTTTAAATACTTTACTCAACTTTATTATTATTATTAGGAAAAATTTTAAATAAATTATTACAAATTATAAAATAATTCATTATAAATTTCAGGGAGGAAGCATGATCTGGTCCTACAGAGTCATGAGCTCGTCTGTATGTGCCAATTTTCCCTTTTGTTCCGGTCTTTAGTTTCTCAATATCTACACACTCTGCACATACCAATAAATATTTTCCCTTTTACCAAACAACATTTCACTAAATAATATTTCCATATAATATTCGTCATAGTTAATAACTTTTTATCATTATGTATATACACATATATCAACATACAAATATATATATTGTACATATACACATACATATATATATATATATATATATATATATATATATATATATATATATATAATGACATATATACACTTACACACATAAACATATGCCTGTTAACATACTAATAGAGTAATGAATACTCTATACTAAGGAGCCAATGAAATTAACCAGGAAATATTATTAAATTACTTAGATTGTAATAAAAATGGAATTAAAAATCGATTTCTTCTCATTGCTGAAAAAATTGAAAAATCTTAGTTTATCATAACCATTGGAGGCCGATGGTTGTTTTAACTGGTAGGGCCAGCAAATGTTTAAATAACCTAAATTTATAATACAAAAATAGTCATTCATTTTTTACTTACCGAAAAATGTATTGTAGTGAGTAGATTAAAAAAGCGTCTTGTAGCTAAAATGAGCAGTAAACAGTCTATTCGAGGATTTTTCTTGTTAGAAAATAAACCAATAACTATTCTATTGAAGTTATCTATGTTATTTACAAAAGTTTTTTCACGCGATAGAATGCCTTAAGCACACAATTATTCCTTCTTCTTTCATAGTATTCCTAAGAAGAGTCTTTATTCTTTTCATCATCATCATTGAGAAACACCGTTCTGCTTCTGATGTCGACATTGGTATCGTGATTAACACTTTTAAAACCTTTATTGTCTCTTGAAATGTTTCACACTAATCATCACCCAAAATTAGCGACAGGAAGGTTACTGCACCAGAAACTGCTCTCAATTATTCTCTTTCGTAAAAAAAACTCGAAGTTCAATCTTTTTTCCAAAAAAGGATACTTTTCAATTATTTCACTGCGATACATACGTGTCAGGGAATATTTTGCTGTATTTATCAAATTCTTCGACCACAAATAGATTTGTAGCCACGAGATTTTCAGTATATTGAAATCTATCTTTTATTTCTGTGTTTATGGTGGACGTAACAGTGGTCGAAATTAGCAAGTAAATACTTGTCTTTTATCAGTTTCTGAACGCCATTTAAACGTCCATTCATAACAGAAGCACCATGAAAATTTTGCGCTATAAGTCTATTCGGATTGTCACCAATTAGGGGTCGAGTTGGAAAAGAAGGAAAAGACGGGGGGAGGAGCAAACCCAAACGCTCATCCTATTACCTCCCATTCGTTTTCTTTGTAACCCCTACTGTCTCCCTCTCCCCCCTCATTTTACCCTATATATATGGAACAATTTATATATTTTCACCTGATGATGCTATGATCTTAGTGAAACCGGTCGTGTTATATTAAAGTTGTGGAAACCACAAAGTATTCGTTTCATTATGAGTAAATTTCACAAAGTTGAGCCTGACCTCATTAATTGTACCTATAACTTGTTTGACTGCACGAGAGACGAAGAGATGGCTTCCCCATTCCACTCGCCTCCGTTCTTCTTTCTCCCATTTCACTCTTCCTTTACTTAGCTGTTCCCTCCCTCTCCCATTCCCCCTGATCTACCCCCTTCCCCCACACACTCCGCCCACACACACATACTCCTCCCACCAGGCCCTCCGAGAGACTCAGATAGGCCCGGGCCACTTCCAGATTTTGAGGTCCCTCACCGTAATAATAATAAAATAAACGGCGCAATATACATTGCACAAACTTTCTAATATACGTATATACGTTTGGTCTCACTACACTCTTCCCCGAAAATAACTCTGTGTGCTGTGAAATTCACTGCCATTTATGTAAATAATGCGTAGCAATAGAACCAAAGCGACTGGCATCATCAACCTCTCACATCAATCACCTCTCACTAATAAGCGCGTGGCATTAGCAGAGAAGTACGGAATTTTAGACTAGGGAAACGCCGGGTTCCCTCTCCCCTCTGACGCGTGCGTTGAGCGTCTTGTACAGACATAAATCCACTGGACGATATATAGTAATATTTTGGGACATACGGCTTAGTTAGTATTATTTGCGACATTAGGTTGTAGAAATGGATGAATTTTAATCAAAATCCTTATAGCCATTTTTTATTAAATCGAATTTTTTTCAAAATATCCAAGAACAAAGTTCCCCTAATAGTTGCGCAATATCATTCATCTCCTCAGAATGCTTTTTATGAATGATATTGTCCACAAAAATGAGATATCATTCGATTTAGTTGAACCATATAGACTTAGCGGACATTGTCATGTCACTGAACGCCATATAGTAATTTTTTGAGGCATATGGCTTACGCAATATTATCTGTGACATCAAGTAATACAATTGGATTGATTTTAATCAAATGGTCTTTAGATATTTTCGAGTAAATCATTTTTTTCTAAAAATCGCCAAGAATATATTACCCTTTATTTTTGGGCAATATCATTTTTATGAAAAAATGGGTCCGCGGAAGATAATATGTTGCATAAATACGAGATAGCATTCGATTTTATGTACGCGTTTGGTACAGACAGATTAAGAGAGACAGACGGCATGACCAGAGCCATTTTTATGTACTCGGACACCTAAAACGTTTATTTACATCAAGATCTCGAAGTCGAATTTTTTCATTATTACAATACTTTCTCAATATCCTACGTATATGAGATAGTAAAAATTCCCATAAGGAAGCGTTTAAGCATTACATAACCCAATTTGGTGGTAGAGGTTTGCTGAAAGGTTAAAGCGGGTTACAGTGGGAGTAGGGGGTTCAAGCTTGTACTATATGTCACTCTTTTATTAAAACTTCTGGCCCCTTAGAGAAAAGATATAATCCGAAATTTTTTTTTGCTAGAGCGCTTTTTACCCAGCCAATAATGCAGACCACAATGAAATGGCCCTTTAGAGAATTTTTTTTAAAAAGAGAGTTCAAAATTAAAAATTCTGTGCGTTACATAAGAGGAGAGAGGGGGGTCTAATTGACGGTTACGCAGGATTATATCGGTTATCAAAACTGGGTAAGTTGGGTTATGTATTACTTGAACGTCCTGCAGGAATAATGTAATTAAATCGTATTTGGTATTTCTTTTTGGAATGCCCTATTCAATATTCATTGTTGGTATTTCGATGGATAGGAAGATAAATAAATAAATATATAAGATAATAAATCATTTGAATATTTTTTTATTTAAGAAATGCTTTTCTAGCTTTTGTTTCTGCAAATTTATTATTTATTGATGAAAAATCTATGTTGTGTGCAATGCCACTTCAGCTTTCCGGAAATGACGAGGTTAAAAGCTAACATCGACATTTGTTGAGACCCTCTTTTGGACGGGGCCCCAGCTTCGGCCTCATGCGCCTGTGCCTAATCCGTCTCTGAACTAGTGCCAAAATTTGAGGTCCCATTGAGCTTGAGGTCAGAGCCAAATAGCCTCCTGGCCCACCCTTTCGTAGGACCTGCCTCCCCACATATTCTTCTCCCACACACACTCTCCTCCCACACACACTCTCCTTTACACACACTCCTCCGAAACTTCACACACACACACACACACACACACACACACACACACACACACACACACACACACACACACACACACACACACACACACACACACACACACACACACACACACACTACCCGCTTCCAAAGAAATGGAGGAATACAAAAAATTGAAAACACAAAAGAAGAAAAAAATCGTAAATCGTGCAGCAGTAGCGGATTCCATTGTGAAACTTGCCTCGCGACCGTTGGTGGCGGTCACGTGACTGTGTGAAGCGAGGTGCGGACAAGAATTAGGGTTCCCGAGGGTGCACGTTGTTTGGTAGAGAGATTGGAGTGTGTGAGAGAGGCAGTGAGAGAGAGAGAGGAAGTGAGAAAGAGAGAAAGTGAGAGAGTGAGGAAGTGAGAGAGAGAGGAAGTGAGAGAGAGAGAGGAAGTGAGAGAGAGAGAGAGGAATTGAGAGAGAGAGGAAGTGAGAGAGAGGAAGTGAGAGAGAGTAAGTGAGAGAGAGAGGGTGTGAGAGAGAGAGCAAGTGAGAAAGAGAGGAAGTGAGAGAGAGAGCAAGTGAGAAAGAGAGGAAGTGAGAGAGAAGAAGTGAGAGAGAGAGGAAGTGAGAGAGAAAGGAAGTGAGAGAGAGAGAGTGAGTGAGATGGGACGAAGTGGAAGAAGGAAGAAAAGCGGATCTAAAGGAATCATGTTTTACCAACTGCCACAGTGCATATTTGTTGCGTCGTCTTAAAGATTGTTTAAAAATTTTTAAGTTGAGAAATAATAACACGAATCGATATAGATGAAGAGTTTTAAAAAGTGACAGAAATGGAGGATAATAGGCCGGAAACACGGCCAATTTGGGAATGTGAAAGGACGGGGAAAAAGGGATTGATTAGTAAAAGCCAGATGGCGTATGAATGGAAAGGGGGAATGGAAGGGGACGGGTGGAAGGGGGAGGGAGGAAGAGGTTGGGAGGAAGGAGGAAGACGGAAGGAGGAAGGCGGAAGGGGAAGGGGTGAAAGGGGAGGGCGGAAGATGGAAGGTGGAAGTTTGAGATCGGAGGGGGAGGGTGGAAGGGGGAGAGAGGAAGGGGGAGAGTGATATGGGGAGGGTTGAAGGGGGAGGGTGTAAGGGGGAGGGTGAAAGGAGATGGTTGGAAGGGGGAGGGTGGAAGGGGAAATAATTCAACAGATTGGACAGGAAAACGATTAGTCACACAGGAAATATGGGAAGAGAAATAGAGGGAAAGCGAGTTTGAGTAAGGAGATTGCGGTGTTGAAAAAGGGGGCGTAGAGACTGTGCAACGCGAATGTTGGAGGGGCTGTGGCTTGTAGAAACTATGGGTTGTAGAGGCTGAGAGTTGGACAGACTGGGTGTTGGAGGGACTGGGGTTTGGTGGGGCTGTGGGTTGTAGGGGATATGAGTTGTAGGGGCCAGGAGTTGGAGGGGTTGGGAGCTGGAGGGACTAGGGGCTGTGGGTTCGAGGGGCTGGAGGAGCTGGGGGTTTGAGGGGCTGGCAGTACGAGAGCGAAAACGGTTTTGCATCGATCACGTCGGCGCCTTCTGTTGAGGAGTTTCGGAAGCTGGGCCACCTGGGATTCTCCGGATTCGGGAAACTGTTCTCCCACCCCTTCCTCCGCCGTTGTCGCGATAAGCGATTTAAAATTTTCCCCTCCTCCCCCTACTCCCTCCCCCTCTTTCCTCCCGCAGGCCCTTTTCCCCTCCGTTAGACTTCTTCGGTCCATCCTCTCTCTGGGCGATGGTTTCCCGCGCTAGGCGCGAAGAGCATTTTGAGGTTTGCGCGGGACTCTCGAGGGACGCAGAGAGAGAGAGAAATTCTATCACCGTGCAGATTTTGTGTGTTTTGTCAATTGTTTCTGTTAATTAACGCTCAAAAGCACACAATTCATGAAAATTTTAAGGAGAAAACTCTTCTGCAAACATGGCATAGAGAGATCATAAATGAATGATAGAAAACGAATTGCCGAAACGAGAATTGCCTCAACTTTCCCTTCCGCCCTTCTGTTTCTATCTCCTTCCCTCCCCCCTTTACCCTTACCTCCTCCACTTCCTCCTCAGCACCTCCACAAGGCCGATCATTGACAATTAAATTCCCCCATCCTAGTCCGCGCAAATATAGAAGCCCGTTGAAGGCCATTGACGGGAGGATTTTGCGGTATCTTTTGGATTGCATTTTTCATCGAAAAATGTCTTTTGAGCACACATTGCGCGCTCTATTTGCACTGGCGTCTTTGTTTTATTTGCGAACGACGTTAATGGCGATAAACCAAAATGATGCGTAAACTTGTTCCTGTTATATTCTGCAATTGCGCTGTTTCCAGGCTTACGATCATATGTATTTTCTCGGTCTTTGGACAGAACGTGAACCTCTGTCCTCCATAAGTCAAAAGGCTTGGGAAGTGCCGTAGCAAGAGAGAGAGAGAGAGTCAGTGCGCTCGACCACAGAACGCGGCGGATTCCGCAACTCTTCATTCGACTCACCATTTATCTGGTGAGTTATTTGTTTTTTCCCTTTTTCGATGAAATTCTATCGAATTAAGAAGCGGGTGATATAACCGTCATTCACAATGAAATTCCCATCACTTATTGATCGATCGACATTTGAAATTCAATCGACGATCGTATTCTTTTTTACTTACAGCGCTTCGTCAAAAGCAAACACGCTTCATATCCGCATATTTGACGAGAGTAAACTCTGATAAAGCAAACTTCGCAACGGAATACATAGCTATTTAAACATTGTCCTTGCAGGTCTGGCTGTTTTCATAGCAATTATCTTCACGAATCGACCAAGTTTCTTGGGAAATAAAAATATTCAACACAGACATCAAAAGTGGTGTACCGTAAAAAATTGGGAGCCCTGCTATCAAATTATGACAAATACCTTAACGAGGGCTTTTTTGGCCCTCTGTCAGCAGGTTCCTCCAGAATTACGGTGGCTGCGTATTCCCTAACCCTTCCACGACCATCATAATACCATCAGTTACTGTAAAATATATAATTGCTCCATCCCCTTCAAAATTTAAATCTGATACCCAATATAGAACGCTCAAAGTCACTGTCCCAAAAACATGTCATTTTTCCTTATGCATAGTTTTATTGCAGCTTAATTCCTCGGAAAATAATAACATTAACTATTAAAAAATGCAATATAGTTTTCTCTAAAAATATTTCGTCATACTTTTCGTGTGACTTTTAGCTTATCCGTATATAAAGGCCACTTTCCGAGTAATTCAGTTGCACTTCTTGCCATCCACATGAACACTTGGCGCTACATTAAATGGCTTCATATAATGAGTATCGCACATTCGCTAGAGTGACTTTGGATGATCGAGGTTAATTGGTTTTAATGGCTTCGGGTATTCCATTCGCCGAGGTGCGTCGAATGCAGTTGCCTTCGATAAGGCGCACTCGGAACTCTCTTACTAAGTTGAAATTAGTTTAAGTGGAAGCGGATTACGACATTCGGATTCACCATAGATGCTCTTTTAAAGAGCTATTAGCGCAACTTTATATAAATTCTCCAGTTTAGTTGGCATTAATTTATTCGGAGCAGCATATAAAAATGATATGTGAATTCACAAGTGATACCGATTTAACTTAACTTTAAAAATATAATATGGCGTAGTATATTCTACGGGATCATTAACAATAAATAATCCTATGTAATCACATCGTTGAATCAGACATGAAACGCGAATATTTTATAAATTCAGAGATCAGACTAATCGTAAATAAAGTCTCCACCATATTTCTATATATAGATATTATTCGTTTCACCATTATGACAGCAGGAAATTATTTGGTTAAAGTATGAGTGTCGAGTTATGATTATTTGCCTCGACACCATATCGAGCACGCTTCAAATTTAAGGGATCTACTTGAGTTATAAAAAGTGCATAGCACATCAGATAGATTTCTGAAACATATATTAGACCATAAGCGAAGAATTTATTTATTTATTTTATTTAGTTTTGTTCCAAAACAGCACATTGGCCATTACATTGGATACACCCAAAAAATTAAAAAATACAAAACATTATTTTTCTTTACAACTATTTCCAGAATTTTCTCTACCTAAAATTAAGATGATGTCTTCTCGCGACTATTATTATCTTAAGATTCGAGAAAATATAATTATTTTTTAACAGATTATTGTATGAATCATTCTGGAGTGCATAGTAGTGAGCTTTTATTAAAAACTATTCCATTAATTAAATTTATTTTGCTCCAAAAATAGCACATTGGCTTTTACATTGGATATACACAAAAAATATAAAAATATATATAAAATATAAAAATTAAAAAAATAAAATACATACTGAGATGAAACTGTCTCATTTTACATTAATCTCTCGCAATCCTTAAAGTACTTGAAAATAGTTAAACGATACGATACCCCTTTGGTGATATTGCTGCTGCCAACAGGAAATCAAATACAATACACCGGAAAAATGACAAGAAATATACTAGCATTTATATTATAGTGACAATACAAAGCAGAAATATAGTACAATACTTAATGGAAATGTCCACTTGAGGAATCACAAACGATACGAAAAGAATTCGACTAGCAGGGTATTCTTCCGCAGGCCGCGGGTCAGGTATGCCCGTCTTTGACAAGGGGAGGACCCATACGTGGGGTGACGGATTTTGCTGAAACCTGGTAGGATCGTAGCGCTAGACGTTAAGATCACAACCAAACCCCCTTTTGGGTGTATATTGTCAGTAGTTTTTATGCAAATTGCGTTTAAAGGTCGCAATTTTGCGGCGCGCACGATAAAGTCACGACGGCAAAGTGACTCATCGTAATCTGTAGCCTAGCGCTAGGGAGCTTGGCTAGCGTTTTTAAGGTCCGGAGTTAGCTGCCAGTTTCGGTCGCTTTTTTTCGTTGCTTATTTTTTTATTCCTGTTTTCCTTTTCGCGGCGAAGTTTTACTCGGTATCAACAATCATTTTTTCATTGTTTTCTTCACTACATTTTTGTTCTCGGAATTTTTCACATTCTCTTGTTCACCACAGGGCAGATATGCTTGAATTTACTGTCAGTTCAGATATTCTTTCATTTATCTCTGTATACGTTTTAGCTAATATTTATATTCATAGTACATGGTAAAAAATCCATAAAATATTTTTGCGAACACTGAAATCGATGCATTTAAAGATCCGTAATTGGCGAAAAATATATCAGCCATAGAATCATTGCCAATCTTTTAAGAATATCAATTGGTGAAGACAGTCCTAGATATATCCATTCTTTTTCCTGATCCTTTGCTCATATTGTTCGTCATGCTTTCGTGATGATCTCCATAGTGAACATAACCTGCCGCATAACCAAAATCTCTTTCTTTCTTTCTTGGGTACGATTTCGGAACACTCTTGCGACGGATACCAATTTCTTGTCGACTGCAGCGACCAACCAAGGATTATATGGATCCCAAGGCATTTCGTGGCACATGGTTACTCTTAGATGTTTCACAGAGTCGACTATAGATATTTCTAGTCCGTCAATTCTATAGGTAAGTTAGTTCCTACATTTCCTGAAGTTAATGCAAGAATAATTATTCCGGTCGATATTTCCATTCCTTACACTTCAGAAGATCGCTTCAAAATGATTCCATAGGGATTTCCGACCGTTCGATACCTCAGATCAATATGATATAATACGTGAAATTGATTGTATGACCGAGCTATATCGAAGCTCGTTTTTTACTGGGACAATCTGAAATTTTGTTTAGTTAAAGCTTAATTGGAAATTTCTTCGGGAATATCTAGTTATAAAATATTTGTGTTGCTCATATAATACAGTCTCCATCAATTAAGAAATTGTAATAAGTATTGTAAACAAGTAAAAAAATATCGCAAATTCTAATCCCAAAAGCGCTTTTTTTGGAATGTTCACTATTATTTTCAGAAGCTTTGATTTCATTATCAAGTTATTTCAAAGAAAATTTTCCATTGTGTTTAATATACACGCATTTAGCTTTATAAATAAATAAAATAATTTTCAATTTTTTCAAAATACAAAAAATTGACGAAGGAGTATGCACGAGCCAATCTACTTCATGTTTAGCGATATAATGCACTATTATAATGCAACACTGTATTTTCATAAGAAAATTAGAATTAAAAACTCAATAAAAATTTATTTAAAACTTTACACAGCAGTTAAGCAGTTGTAATGTGATTAAATTGAAGAAGAATACCATAAATTATAATTTTTTGGTATTGTCCAGCAAATCAGTGACTTTATTAGGGGATATATTTTTCTTATCGAGCAAAGTTATTATTCCTAGCGGGTTTTTTTAATAAATCACACTGCTTACTATTCTAAGCCATGTTCGTGTATAAGTGGCACGCTTAGATATTGTATGGTTCGCGTGAACTCGCTCGTAAAGCGTAAATACCCATTCAGAGGTGCTCGTGGCAATTGGCCTAGAATCAGTAACTTATATTTGATACGAGCCGGGTGATATGGGAGCAGCTGAGGCACCGAAATCCCTAAATCGAAATTTACCGTGAGAGATATCGAAATGCACCACAAATGCATTCCATGCGATATACCACCCAAATCGAATATTTGCTATGGCTAGTTTTATTTTATTTTATTAACTTGTCTACGTCTATCTAGTTTAAAATGTATAGGAGATAACTGTAGCAACGCAGTTTTTGACGCATCCGGCCGAGCTCCTTCAGTCAAACGTCACATTACGTATATCATCATGATTTCCAAAGTCAAATGTTAATCTTAGCACCATCGGAATTTGTGAATCAATATTCGTATTTTAAAGTATTCCAGCGAAGAACATTGTTCGCATCATTCAAATGAAAATAAACTGTGTATCTTCACGGAATCTGTGGTAGATACCGTGTTAAATTTAATTTGTATCATGATCTAATTCCACTAAGTGGAGCCTGAACTTATTAATGATAATTGTTTGCATCAGTTTGAAAAGTTCGACTGGTATTATTAATAAATTTATTTTTGGAGAAGACCGTATCGAAGAGACTCTAGTAAAAACACTTTGTGACGGCATTTTCTAACTGTCGTTCGAAAAATGTTAGTCAAATGGAGCTGGTGTTTCCGTTTAGCGGACCAAGGAATTATTCAGTTATCTCTCTACGTATTTTAGATGAGCGTCGATTTTAACGCTGACGCGAGTAATGAGTTAAAAAGAAAGATCTCCGTAATGTAATAATACTGCGAAATTTTGGATCTGCATCTGTGATAAAGGGATTAAATAAGGATTAGTAAGAAATTGAGCCTGTCTGTCAAAATGATTGAATTTCTCCCGCTCTGGTTTTCGAAGTGTTCTGTATCGGTGAGTGGGTAACCATACCTCTGAAGCAGTGGTTAGCATGGTGAAGCCGAGCCCTGGTTCGAGAATTAATTACGTGGCCCCTCTCTAATCAAATATATATTGGCAATCTTATTTTTTATAGGGAATAATTTTAATTATATCAATTTATTAATATTTCGGTGCTTCATAAATAAAATTTATTGCAATATTTCACAATTTTATGCTTATAATTGCAAATAATATTATTTCAAAGAACATATATTTCTGAAATCAGGTCGCACGATTATGAAGCTGTAAATTACAATTTTTATAATGTATGAAAAATAATCTGTAGCTCACATGTAAGTAGCATCTATCACATAACACATTATTAACTTGCCACTTAGCAAAATTCTTCTTGCGAGCTTTACTTTCCGCAAACTTGGTTACAATTGCAGATGGGTGAAATTTACTAGCACGGGCTCGTTCAATTAGAAATCATTGCGATTCCACTTAGGCTTTTCCGCCCCGTAGGGCACCTTAAAAAATTTATCAATTTCAACTTAGAAAATGAGCGTTCTGATATAATCACAGTAACAGGGAGCGTAAGAAATATTAAACAGTCTGTGCATGTGTCTGAAAATGTTGAAACTAATATATAGTTTTCTACAATTAACATAAATGATAAATCATATACAGAATCAAATTGGCTAATTTGCGTTTTAAAGCTGGCTCTGAAAGATAAAATTTGAGGGCCTAAATCTAGTGTGAGATCATCAGGATAGGTTTCTGCTAAATTATTAGTAGCGTCAAGCAGTTCATCATCGGTGTGTGAGAGCATTTGTTGGGGTAGCAAACATCTAAACAGATTTACAGCACTGTAAAGTCCTATATAACATTCATTTAGTTAAATAAAAATTATGTCAAGCGATTTATAGAAAACATTGATTTCAAATAATTTTACAGGCTTATTCAATCTGCTTTAGTTTACAAACTCGTCAAAATGTGTTACGCTTTGCGAGGCTTTCTTTTTCTGAAACTCGGATTTGATGCCCCAACTATTAGTGGTATCAGTAGCAGTTCGAACCACAGATTTAAAACAATTCCGATATAATTTTAAGTCATAGTACGCTTCTTGTAGTAGGAGTAAGGCAAGGCTGCTGCTTATCGCCAACCCTATTCAATATATATGGAGAAAGTCTAATGCAAGAAGCTTTAGAAGGCACAGGGGATATCAAAATTGGAGGAAGGTTTATAAGAACAGTAAAATACGCAGATGATCAAGTACTTCTAGCAAGAAAGGAAGAGGAGCTACAAAAAATGATAAATAGACTAGTGATACGGTATGGAAATTAATACAGAAGAATCCAAGGTCATTCGAATATCGGGTAAAGAAGAGAATCTGAACATAACTATTGGGGTAAAGCCATTAGAACAAGTTTCAGAATATAAATACCTTGGAAGTATCATAACACGAGAGGCAAAATGTACGGATGAGATCAGAACTAGAATAGAAAAAGCAAAAGCGGCTTTCAGTAGAAAGAAACAACTACTTACAGGGAATATAAGCGAAGATATCCGCAAGAAGTTGATAAAATGCTACGTATGGAGTATAGCATTGTATGGGGCAGAAACATGGACGCTAAGGAAAAATGACCTCAAATACTTGGAAAGCTTTGAGATGTGGACTTGGAGGAGAATGCTGAAGATAAAATGGACAGATAGGATGAAAAACGATGAAGTGCTACGAAGAATAGGAGAGAAGCGAATGATTATACGGACTATCAGAAAGAGGAATGCTAACTGGGTTGGACATTACCTGAGGAGAGAGAGTATGATTAAAGACGTGTTAAAAGGAAAACTAGATGGGAAAAGGGAAAGAGGTAGGAAAAGGTTTCAGCTGATAGACGATTTGAAAGGGAAAGAGAGTTATCAAGATATAAAGAGGACAGCGGAAAATAGGAGTATATGGAGAACCAGGTTTAACCAAGAGTAATCACGGATCTGTCTACGGACAGACTACCTATGATGATGACTCTTCTTGTAACAAAGCAGTAGCTTTGTTGAGGTCCTGTTTTTCCGATCGGAGAAGTTTAGAGACGGTATTAATTGTTGTGAGAATTTTCCTTTGCATTACCATAATTATCAAAACCTCAAAACACTCAAGTCTTTTACGTAAAACTTACTTCTGCCATTTCTTCAGATTTGGTTGTTTTTAAGATAAACATGGTTAAAAATTTAAAAATATCTGTAAACCTAAACCTTATTGCAATAAGGGCATCGTTTCTGTTAGACCACCTTGTGACTCTTAAGTGTGGTGCAGATTGTTCCTTCTGCAGAGAGAAATTTCCATTTCTCAGTGTGACGTGCGGTAGAAGCGTCCGCCGTTGCTCTTTTGTTTATATTTTATTTGGCGACTGATGTCGCTAGTGGCGGAGACCAGATATAAGGCGGTGGCTCTACGGCCGGGGGGTCAGGAGTCGGAAGTCGAGAGTTCAGGTATCAGCGGTCAGTCGTGGGTCTTTGGCCCCTGAAGTGCCGGGGAACATTACATCAGTACTGTTTACAATGATCACGTACACTCCTTCAAGTAGACTGTAAAAGTTACAGAGTTGTGGAATCGATTTTATGCAATCATTTGAAACAAGTTTAAGGTTGTGCGCTGCGCAGAGCATGTATATAGCACGAGGTTGTATTTTTTTAATACAAGGTTGCACTCATGAATTAACAACATTCGTTGTGGCAGCACCATCTTATCCTTGCCACAATAATTTATTTGGGGTTATCCCCTTGTCTTTTATTCAAATTAAAATTTGTTCCTTCAAGTCTAAAGTTTTTTGACTTTCGACTATTTCAAATTATCTGCAGAGGAAAGTGTTTCACTTAAGTTTATTTTCTCTTAGGGATATTTGGAGACTAATGCTGTTACGTTATTAATATTAATGATTTAATTTACGTAGTCCTGCTCAACTATTTGTAATTTGTTTATTATTTTATTTTCAGAAATATTCCCAATATCAGGTTCACTATGAACACTTGAGTTGACAGATGACGAATTTTCATTTAAAAAATCAGTACAAATAATATAATTATTATATCGAGAAGAAAAATTGCCGTTAGATCATACAGTAGATAAAACTGGATAATTAATGAATGCTGTATTTTTGGATTTTTTGCATTAATGGCGTGAAACTCCTCCTTTCGCTTAGCTGCTCCCTGTTTATGTCTGCACATTTAAAGGATATGATTATTAAATTTTAAAGTTACAAATTCGGATTAATTTTCAGTCATTTTATTGTTTGTGTGTGGCAAATTATTGATTCTCTCAATGTCAGTCTATAATTCGATTATGAAAAATATTAATTTTAAGCTAAAACTAGTGAAATGCCGGAAAATGTGGGAGTCCCCCGTCAAAACACATTTGAAATCCCGGAAAAAATTTTTGGGCCACCGGAAAAAAATATGTGCCCGCTTTGTCCATGGGTTCCCCCGCCGCGCGTGGACTGCGTGGGTGTCCGCTACGCCACTGGCTAAAACATATTATAAATTTGTTCAAGCAATCAATAAAAAAATGGTTTCCAAGTGGGTTGAAATTTAGAACTTAACGCGAGAATTTAAAGCGGAATTCATGTGATACTACTTTATACTGTGGTCAGCTAATAATAATAATACATAAAAATATCTTGCTTTTTGGATTCAGAGCGCTGTGTTGTTTCTTACTCATGGGTGGAGAAGAAATTTTCCATTCCGTAAACCAAAAGTCAGAATTCTTCTAGATCATACGAAATAAGCACAGAGACGAAAGACAAGACGATGCTGATTTGACAACAGGCCGAAAGAAAGTGACCAGCTCTGCACGGTCACTATCCAGTTAAACTGACGGGAAGTAAGCACAACTCACACTATAGAAAGAATAAAATGTACAAAAGAAGAAGAAAGAGATTGGATCAGCATCTCGAGATAATTTAACGCGGATTGTGTGACACCCCTCTGCACTGAAATTTGCTAATGTTTTTATATAAATCGTTATACAATGGAAAATGATACTTCGAGGAACGATGAATGTGACGTACCTATTTAAATCATTGATATATGCATGAATTTTTCTGTAGGGACTACAAAAATAAGGGAATTTGATGCATAGAGGAACGATTGGTCAAGGTTTCACTATTCCAACATATATTGCCATTAAGCGTATACTGAGAAAACCATCTTTTAAAGTGGTGTTAACTCCATGATATATATATATATATATATCGTATATACACACACAAGGTGACATGGAAATACCTCCGAAAACTTCAGAAGTTTGTTAAGCGGTTCAAAATTAGAAGAAAATTTTATAAAATTATATATCGATAAACGCACTGTTTACGAGATACAGCTCCATTTGTTCCATGCCGCTTAGTGAGAGTAGGGGTCATAGAAGTAATAAAAGTGGCAGAATTGTAGTGCGTAACTTTATTAGTGTTCTAAACAATTCTGTTAAATACTTAAAAATCATAATAAATGTTCAGAAACGCATACTTCCGAACGTATGCACGCTTTAGTCCTTCGTCTTAAGGACTTCCTGATGTGCTCAAAGAGTACAGGTTGCGCTGCAACGGTTTGAGAAGTATTTTGAATCCTCTGTCAAAGCTTGTGTTGATGTATTCAGCGTAAACAATGGTCTTAAGGTCCAACAATGGCAGAAATCACACGGACTCTTGGCAGAAGTTTCGCGAATTTTCCTTTTGCTCCTCTGTCAGATTTTTGGGTACCATATTTGCACAAACTTATCGAATGTCCAAATGGTCTATCAAAATTTGGACGGCATTTTTGTTAATGTTCAGCTCATTTGCTACGAATCTAACAGACAACCGTCGGTCTGTAGCAATTAAAGACCTCACCCCGCTCAACATTCTCATCTGATTCCACCGTGGAAGGTCTTCCCCTGCGATGATCATTTTCCACATTTTCTCCTCCTTCCTTAAATGCCTTGTGCCACCGAAAAACTTCTGCTTTGGATAAAACTTCATCGCCATACGCTCTTTTTAACTTTTCAAACGTTTACGTGGAAGTTTCGTTCAATTTGACGGAAAATTTAGTGGCGTACCGTTGCTCGATATTCCGCTCCATTATTACCGTTACGAGATGCAATTAAAGGAGCTTAAATAGTTAACAAATACACAGCCGATAATCAATGGACCAAGAAGCAACTGTTGTCATTATTTAAACAATGGTAAGGGGTAGGAGGGAGCAGTTTTGCCACAGCGAGCATAAGAATTTCAGTCTCATTACTTTAGGGATAATCCTCGTACTTTCGTGAACTCTTAAAGAGAAGGGTCCTCGTTATAGATTATTCTTTTGAAGAGTATGCGGACATGCACTTATTGTACGGTGAAATGGAGGGAAATGCATCAGCCGCAGTTCGCCGATATCGTGAGAAGTTTTCGAATAGCCGTCCGCCTTCTGACAAAACGATTTTGTCAGTCGATCGCCAATTGCGAGAGACGGGTACACTAGCTCCGAGAAATATTGATAAGAAACGAGCTAGTAATCGTTCTCCTGAAATGGAGGAACGAGTTCTGAAAAGAATTGAAGACGATCCTGAGAGCAGTATCAGACGAATAGCATCCGCTGTTGAAGCGTCATACTTCACGGTCTGGTCAGTTCTTCATGAGCAGCAGCTTTATCACTTTCAGCGAGTAAACAGTTTGCTCGAAGCTGATCTTCAGCCGCGTAAAGTTTTTCGTTGTTGGTTACTTCAAGAGTGCGCGGACTTTCTATCGAGAGTGCTCTTCACCGATGGAGCAACTTTTGCCAAGGATGGCATCTTCAACTCCCATAGTGCTCACGTATGGAATGACGAGAATCCCCACGCAACTCAACACGCTCACCATCAGTACCAGGTTTCTGTCGATGTATGGATAGAAGTTGTAGGCGATCATTTAATCGGTCCATATCAATTGCCTGTACGTCTTAGTGGACAAAGATACTCTCCTAGAAAACATTCCACTTGCACTGAGAATCACAATGAATTTTATGCATGATGGCGCTCCAGCACATTACATCCGTATGTTAGGAGGACTTCTTAATGAAATCTTTGGAATTCGGTGGATTGGTCGAGGAGGTCCAGCGCACTGGCCAGCTAGATCTCCCGAATTAAATCCGTCTGACTTCTGAATTTGGGGGACCCTAAAGACCAAGGTTTACGCTGAATACGTCAACACAAGCTTTGGCAGAGGATTCAAATGCTTATGAAACCGTTGCAGCACAAATTGTCCACTTTGACCGTTTCAGGAAGTTCTTTAGACAAGGGACTAAAGCGTGCATGCGTTCGGAAGGATGTCTTTTTGAATATTTATTAGCATTTTTAGTACTTCATAGAATTGCTGAGAGCATAAATAAAGTTACGCCCTTCAATGCTGCATTTTTATTACTTCTATTACCCCTACTCCCACTAAGCGGCATGGATCAAATGGAGCTGTATCTCGTAAAAGGTGCGTTTATCGATATATAATCATATGAACTTTTCTCTTAATTTTGAACCACTAAACAAGCTACTCAAGTTTTCGGAGGTATTCCCTTAACACCCTGTTTATGTTTTTTAAATATTAAGTATTATTTTTGATACATTTATATTTTTGTGTATTTCAATGGTATTAGCATTAACTATCGCAGTTAGGTAAACTCTAAACATATTTTGTTCCTCACTATTTTACCATTTTGTAGTTTTATGAGATTAAGGGCCCTACTAATAAAACAGTTTTAAAGGAAATCAGCCCACGGTTGAGCTTCAACTGGGTTTACTCTCACGAACAGTTTCTTAACTTTCCAGCTTTTATGAAATATTTGGGCGTAAATTTTACTTTAAAATTGCGCATTTAAGATTTTAGGAGAACAGTATCTACCGGGAAAGGAAAGAATGGAGCTGAGAAAAGAAGCCCTCGTTTAAAGAGATGTAATTATGCAAAAACCGGAAGCTTAATATCTAATACGTTGGCCTCCTCGGGGAGTCGAGACCCATTTCTTCTTCGCTCGAGGCACATCCATGCGGCCTCAACCGCGCCACATTTTTGCCCTCGAGGTCGCCAATCCCAAACGTTCTGCTTCTCGCGGGATTCGAGTTATCCTTACACATAAGCCTTTATGTCCCCGCGAGAGTTCTGCCCAGGATACGGGTCAGAATCAGTGAAACCATTACAACTGTTTCACTCGGGGATACTCTTAGACGCACTCCCGCCCTCTCCCCATCCTATACTCCCACTCCCTAACTCCCCTCACTTACTCCCCCTCACTTACTCCCCCACTTACTTCCCCACCGTAAGTTGTTATTAAAATTGGGAAATCTTGGCGTTAATGTTAAAGTCATTAACTGGGTTCGCGCTTTCCTTTGGAATAGAAAACAAAAAGTAGTCATCGATGGTAAGTCCTCGAGTGTGGCAGATGTAGTCTCTGGAGTGCCGCAGGGTAGTGTGATCGGACCTATGCTTTTCTTGCTTTATATAAACGACATCAGCTCAGTTGTAAAAAGTAATATCAGGCTTTTTGCGGATGACACCGTAGTCCATAGAGAAATTAGTGGTCCTAGCGACCATCGTCAGCTTCAGGATGATCTGGATGCGTTATCTGTTTGGTGCAAGGAATGGCAGCTAGAAATCAATCAGAAAAAGAGTAACGTTCTAAACTTTTGGAAATCTAGAAGCCCATCGTCCGTGTTTACCTACTCGATAGATGGTGAGATCATTCCTGTTTCGGAATCCGTGAAATACCTCGGGGTAACCTTGAATCGTGACCTGTCTTGGGACACCCACATAAGACGAGTGATAGGTGCGGCAAATAAGAAGTTGGCTTTTGTGCGTAGGATAGTCAGGAAAAGCACGGAAAAGGTGAGAGAATCCTGTTATTTATCGTTGGTTAGACCTCAAATGGAATACGCAGCAGCGGTTTGGGATCCATATCAGAGGGGACTCATAAAGGATTTAGAAAAAATACAGCGGCGAGCAGCTAGATTCGTGAAAAAGAATTACGATAAAAAACAGAGCGTTACGTTACTCATTGATGAGTTGAGTTGGCCATCGTTGAAAGATCGTAGATTACAGGCGAGACTTAAACTTCTAGATAAATATAGGTCGGAGATATTCGTAAATGAAATGAAGGATATTATTCGACAACCAACGTATATCGGACGGAGGGATAATGACGACAAGATTCGCGAAATAGATAGTAGAACGGAGAGGTATAAGGAGTCCTTTTTCCCTAGGACAATACGTGACCACAATAGATAACAGTGAATAATAATTAGTTAGGAACTTGGTGCGCGGCACCCCCTGCCATCCACCGTCAAGGTGACTTGCAGGGTAATATGTAGATGTAGATGTAGATGTAGACATACTCTCCCTCACAAAATTCAACCCCCCCTAACACCCCCCCCCTAACTTCAACACACTAACTCACTTCCCTAACTCCCCCTCCCTAACTTTCCCTCCCTAACTTTCCCTCCCTAACTCCCCTTTCCTATCTCCCCCTCACTAAATCCCATTTACTTAATTCCCCCACCCTAAATCCCCCTCCCTAACTACTCCTCCCTGGTCCCCTCACTAAATTCCCATAACTAAATTCCGCTCCCTAAATTTCCCTCCCTAACTCCCCCTCCCATGCTCACCCTCCCTAACTCCCCATCCCTAACTTCCACTCACTAAATTCGCCTCCCTAACTCCCCCTCATTGACTCTCCCTTCCTAACTTCCCCTCCGTAGCTCCCCCTCACTAAATTCTCCTTTCTAATTTCCCCTCCTTAACTCACCCTCCCTAACTCCCCCTCCATAACTCCCCCTCCGTAACTCCCCCTCCATAACTCCCCCTCTCTAATTCCCTCTCCCTAATTTCCCATCACTAACTCCCCATCCATAGCTCCCGCTCATTAAATTCTCCTCCCTTTTGTAACTTCCTAAACCCCCCCTTAACTCCCCCTCCCTAACTCCCCCTCCCTAACTACCACTCTCTAATTCCCCCTCCCTAACGCCCCCTCCCTAACTCCCACTCCTTAATTCTCCTTCCCTAACTCCCCTCTCCGTAACTCCCCCTCCCTAACTCCCCCTCCCTATCTCTCCCTCCCTAACTCTCCCTCTCTAAGTACCACTTCCTACCTCCTCACTAACTCCACCTCCCTAACTCCACTTCCTAACTCTCCCTCACTAACTCCCCCTCCCTAGCTATCCCTCACTAACTCCCCCTCAGTCTTTAACTCCCCCTCCCTCTTTCACTCACCCTCACTTTTTAACCTCCCTCCCTCTTTAACTCCCCCTCCCACTTTAACTTCCCCTTTAACTCCCCCTCCTTTTACTCCCTTTCCCCTTAACTCCCCCACCCTTTAACTTCCCCTCCCCTTAACTCACACACCCCTTAACTTCCCCTCCCATCAAATTCCCCTCCCATTAACTCCCCATCCCATTAACTTCCCCTCCCATTAACTCCCCCTCCCCTTAACTCCCCCTCCCCTTAACTCCCCCTCCCCTTAACTACCCATCTTCTTAACTCCCCCTCCCTTTAGCTCCCCCTCCCCTTAACTCCCTCTCCCCTTAACTACCCCTCCCCTTAACTCCTTTTCCCCTTAACCCTCTCTCACGCTTTAATTCTCCCTTTAACACCCCCTTCCTCTTAAACTGAACCTCCATCTTTAACTCCGCCTCCCCTTGACTCCAACTCACTCTTTAACTCCCCCTTCCCCTTTAACTCCCCCTCCCCTTAACTCTCCCTCCATCTTTAAGTCCCCCTCCCTCTTTAAATCCTCCTCCCCCTTTAACTCACCCTCCCCTTAACTTCCCTTCATTTTCTAACTCCCCCTCCCTCTTTAGCACCACTTTCCCCTTTAACTTCCCCTCCTCTTAACTCCCCCTCGCTCTTTAACTCCCCCTTTCCCTTTAACTCCCCCTCCTCTTAACTCCCCCTCAGTCTTTAACTCTCCCTCCCTTTTTAACTCCCCCTCTGTATTTAAATCCTCCTACCCCTTTAACTCCCCTACCCTTAACTTCCCTTCCCCATTTAACTCCCCTTCCCTTTAACTCCCCCTCCCCTTAAGTCTCTAACTCTCCCTCCGTCTTTAACTCTCCCTCCCTCTTTAACTCCCCCTCCCCTGTAGCTCCCACACACACACTATAGCTCGCAACCACTTAACATCGAAACACTTTGAAATGCACTCCGGCTGAATGGAAGTGCAGCGGCGCAGCCTTTATCGTACGGAATGATTCCGAGTGGTGAGTTGGCGCCGCTGCGCTGGAGTGAGCGGCGTTAGAAGCGCGCCACCCTGCCTCTTTGCTCCTTGAGCTTCATTTCGCCATGTTCTCTTAATTGTGTCAATGAAACCATTTCCTTACGGAGTTAATCATTGCATTGCGTGATTAAAACGTCGAAGGCGCAGTGAGTGTCTCCGTAAGATACGCCCTCGTCATCTCATCCTTCCCATCTCTTTAAATTCGCAGCCATTTTGACCGCTATTATTTATGTTCCCAATTTTCACACGCGATAGATATTCTCGCGTTTTATAATAATTCCTTCAATTAAATACATTATCACTCCGGATACGGTTTATTAGGTTAGGCAAAAGATGAAAGAACTATTTTAATTGAGTAGGTCTTTAACTAGATTTCCTATTTACATCTTCGATTCTATTCTTTTTTTAGTTTGAGAACATGTCCATCTTAAAAAAGAAATAGTCGTAGGTTTTGTGGTGCTAAAATTTTCAAACGGCTTTTGTTTTTAGGCTGAATATCGTTGACATATATCATATCATAAAAACTTAATGGCTAAATTTTACTAAAACTAGCCAAAGGAAACCCGCTTTCATAAGTAAGATATCGTTGCTAACTAATTTAACTATCATAGATTTAAGTAAGGAGTTGGTGAAGGGCTATTTGTGAAATATCGTATTGTTTGTAGTGAAGGAATCATATAGACTACTTGAAAATCTTCAAAATGTGGACATGAAAGATGTCGATCGAAATGATAATGAGGGAAAAACGAAGAGATATTCTTAAGAATAAGAGAGAGGAGATACTTGGACTTTGCCACATCACCACCTTTTCAGACTCTTTGCCGTGAGTGTACAATTGCAGGGGCAAAACAGAAATGAAAAACGGGCTGCTGTCAACAAATAATTTGGTGGTTCTCTGTTTGTACATTCAGTGCCCACTACTTGCATCACACCTCCACTTCGATACAAGAATCAGGCTAATGGGTTGATCAGGGTCGATAGTCTTTAGAACAGGCTTCTAAACCAACAGCATGCGATGCTCAGTGTGATCGAGTAGTGCTTGTAGAGTAACCTCTGCACACTTCTCAGAGATTTTCATAAACTCCTGATGGGGTTAACACCGTTTCTTAGCTGAGAGAATCTCCTCATATGATGGGTATAGACAACCTGCATTCTGAGATTTAACCCCTCTTCTTATGACGAGATACTGATGCTTAGTCAACTTTGCCTCGATCATTAAGTCTAGAGCCTCGTCTGCAGTATATGAGAGCACTGCGTTTATGCCAGATTTGTGAATATTCCAGGCCTGTCTTATATTTTTGGCTATATTGGGGCTTCCGTGAATTACTTCATCTACTAAATGCGTTGCATCGCTCTGCTAGCAAGCGCGAAGACTTGCACTTGTCACAAACAGCAATTTATCGGTAATTTTGGAATCAAGCGATTCAGTAGTTCTTCTTCGCTTTGATCGCTCGCTGAATGTCTTACTCGGACGACCCATACCGGGGAAAAAGCAATAGCTCAGTATGCAATATTTACTTACTCTTAAATAAATACAAGGAGATTTTTTAACTTCGTGGATTCAATTATCCATACGCGAAATATCTGGAAAAGTGCTATGCTGCGATATGATAAATTAATTTCGGAGAATAGGGCGGCGAGTGTATTGAACCCTTTTCGTGCCAGGCCACGTATATTTGTAAGTGTTTGAAATTATGCCATTTTCTCCCAAATTTATTTAGTTTATTTTTTATTTAGTTATTATTTTAAGGAAAACACATTGACCTTGCCTGAAGTACTTGGTTGAGGAGTTCCCACATTCAACTGCTCAGGCTCTACATTGTCCTTCAAAAAATGTATTTCTGAATGGAACCACCCAGAGTTATTCCGCAAAAATAAATTTCATGTTCTACGACTCTTTTTCCATCTTTGCATTACTCGAGCAACAAAAGAATAAATCCTGTTTTGAATTTTCAATTTTCTGTCATCTTTCACATCCGTCAGACCCTGTGACCTATCCAATCATATACAAAAAAATAAGGAGATATTGTTTGCAGTTAAAGTCACGTAAATAAATTCGTATAGTACGGTCCGTCATTGTGTGCAATGTACCTACCTTATTATATGTTCATAAAGATGCAGACAACGAGAACTATCCTTTGCAGCCCATTTCTCTCGTAAAATGTTGAAGTATTCCCTCACAGACGGCATTTTGCATGAAATTTTGTAAACAGTGTGTATTACTATTACTATTAATAACAAGGAGAACTTGATGATAGATGGGTTAGTGGCACCGCGACCGATCTGATCTTTGCATAAGCGTGTATCCAGCATGTCCATGAGATGGCGTTTCGGAAGCCAGGCGACAAAGTAACACATTGTGGTGAGTCATTAATAAATGACAGCTAAAGGCAGATGATTGTTACAAAATCACGTAACGGACACAATGTTCTTTCCATCCAGCCATAGTATAATACGTTGGTAGAGAATGGTTTTTTTTGTATATCCAATATTGCATAAATAAGGGATTTTCGTTACATGATGGTATGAAACGCTGTCTTGAGGGACATAAGGGCATCATAACCAAATCAATGAGAAAAACTAGAAGAGCATGAAATATTGTTACTATTGAAATTCACGAAACACATTAAATGTAGTATTTGCTCATTGTATTGAAAGAGCAAATATGTGATTCAAAACTTGGGAAATTGCGCACGACGGACTTCCGCTAGAACCCAGGTCTGTGTTTAGGAAAGAAAGTAGTGTATAGAAAAAAGAATCCGTTTGTGATAGAATGATCTTTTATCTTAACTTTTAGTATGTTCATCGAGTCATTTGAACCAGTACGGAAAACCGAATTTTGACCGGAAAAATGGGTTCTTCACACCACTGTGCGCCGCCCCGCGTTTTCAGTTCTCCTGCCATAGGTTCTTAATTCCCAGCTGACGTAAATCCATATGAATATTGTCCATCGACCTCTATCTTAGCCTTCTCAATGATTGTCTTCCCTACATTAATCTTGGTTATCCTGTTCTGCATATTTTCTTCACATGTCATAGAAGTATTCTGGCCTTGAATTTATTATTTTAGGGATGGAAAATATTGATCTAATTTCTATATTTTTCTTTATTCTACATTATCTATCATCATGGTGTGGTCTGAAATTACTTTTGTCTTATATTCGTAAAATTTCATTTAGTTTTATGGGGGACAATGTCTCTGTCGGTCGAATGATTGTTTTGCAGGACCTTATTTTAGTATTTTGGGAATGATTTGGGTTTAAGCCGACTGTCCAAGTTATAGGAGCAGGCGTTGACAGTCTGTATGCGAGCTCAAATTTCTTCTACTACTTGTCAAATGGTAGTAACTTGGTAAGTGGTACTCAACCATTGGGTGCTCGCAGCACATTTTGGATATTCACTTTTTTCGCAGCACACTGGAATTTGATTAGAATAAAAAAACTAAAATTTACCATAAAAATACATATATTTTTTATATTATGACGTATATGTAATTGACCAAATTAAACTATAATATCATAAAACAGAACAAACGATGAAGTTTTGTAAAAAATCTATTTTAATATCTTACCTAATGTGACACTAAAGCTTGGCGTTTTCTAACGGTTGCATTGATATTAGAACGTATCCGTGATAAGAAGACTCTCAATTCATCTTCAACACTGTTCAGCCGTTCTCTTTTTCTGCATTTAATATTTGTGTCAAGAACACCAAACCACACAGATAGGATATAGACAACTGTATCAAAACTGCAAAAGCTTTTTTTCGCAACTTCTGAATATTCTTCACTAACCGAAATCCATAGCATATCCAGAGACAATTTGGCGTACTTTATTTTCATAGTGCGAATAGAAGCTCTCTCTTCTTCTTCGGAGAGAGTCAGTTGTCACTATTGTGTATGGATTCCTTACCCAGTCGTATTTCTTTGTAGTCAAGAATGGAAAGTAACACTCGGTGTTGTGCTCTAGATCTGCTAAATTCTACAACACGAGAACAACAAATTCTTTCTTACAGGTTTTTGGAATCAGAGGAAACATTTCAAGATTACCTTCCCCAGCTCTTTTCCTGAAGAATAATTTTCTCTGCAATGCCAATAGCTTATTCGTAGAAGTCAGGATGTTTTCATTCCGCCCTTGCATGCTGGTGTTCACACTATTCAGATATCTAAAGATTTCTGCCAAATATGCTCATTTGGCCCACCAAAGTTCACAGCTAAGATATTCACAAAAACACGGCTTCCTTCTGTTCTGTTTCTGAAAAACTATCCAAAAACATCTTCCAGATTCCAGTTCTTTTGCGCTCCATTTATTGGTAGGAAGCAGAAAAATTGCGGTTTCCAACAAGGTGAAAGCAATCCCTTTCTTCGCAGATATCCCTCCTATATTTCTCTCTCTCGTGTTTCATACGCCAAGAATCTTTGGTGGAAGAATTTAAAAAATTTTAGAATGAAAATTAATTCTTAATAAATTATTATATTATTAAAATTAAGAAATTAAAGAATTTTTGTGGAAGAATTGTAAAAATGTTTGACGATATAGTTTCCTACGATGCAACAAAGTATTATAAAATTGAAATTGGCAATCTCACCATTTGAGAGGGAGGAGTTTCTTTCGATGATTCTCTTTGAGGACATCTGTTGGGGCAGTTTGATACTAGCTTGGCTAGTTCCCGTCCCACCAAGGAAAACGTCCGTGTTCAGAAACGAGAGAAAATGTTCTGTTACGATAGTTCAAAGGTAGAATATCCGCCCGGCAAGTGGAAGACCCGGGTTCAATTCCCGGTCAAAGCAGACTTTTTTCTCGTTTCAAAAATTGTTCCAAAGTATTATAAAATTATTATGAATTATGTTAATGTAGGTGTGGTTGTTTCTCGTCTATTAATATCCCGTTCACCCATAATACCCCTTTATTCACAATCATTTCGATGTACAGAAGCCAAATCTTGCAATCCCAATAAAAAAACAGAAAAAATTTTGTTGCTCTGCAAAAAGAGCAATGACTGCACTTATTGTGCTTTGTAGAGATTCTATAAGAGAACCGCAAACTAGAAAAAGTCTTCCCTATAGCCAAATACATTAGAATAATTGATAAGCTGAAAATTAATAAATATTTTACATTAACATTATTCTAGTGTGTGCAATTATTTATATACTAATCACATAAATACCGTTTGTACGTATATTAACTAATAATTCATAAAAATTAAAATGAATTATTTTATTTCTGCGGATATACTCTCCCGTAGAGTAGTGTTTGCTGACTAATTTTATTCTTAACTAGTACCATAAATTTATCAATTGTTGATGAATCCATTCGTAGGTACTTTTGAAACTTTCCATGTATTCTTCACGCAATTCATGGTGAACCAAGTCATGAATGCTGTGCCCTTCATCATAACGAAGAATCCATGGCTTTGTCCATCATCTTCGATTTTTTCGTTTTTTATTTTTAGCTGTCCTTCTTTGCCTCATCTTAGCAATAACTAAGGCACATGCAGCTACTGAAATCCCATATAACAACGTCTGATAATTACCCATACTCGCTGCTCGCGATAATAAAAATGCAACCTTCACCAGGTTATTAGTTAATTAGCTAACAAGTGGACCTACGACATGTTTATCGCCGATTTGGTTGAAACATTTTGAGCATGAGCACCCTCTTAGTGATGAAAAATGCCAAAGTAAGATGATTCTCAAGCATTCGTGAGATATTTGCGATGAAATTTAGCGAGCTTTCTAGCGTTCGAATATATACCATAC
Organism: Tanypteryx hageni; assembly: GCA_028673005.1. Taxonomy (NCBI): domain Eukaryota; kingdom Metazoa; phylum Arthropoda; class Insecta; order Odonata; family Petaluridae; genus Tanypteryx; species Tanypteryx hageni. The sequence goes on from CM054112.1 coordinate 7,786,574, forward strand.
TATGAGATACAAAGTTTCAACCAAATCGGCGACGAACATGTCGTAAGGTCCACCTGTTAGCTGAAAAATAAACTTATAACCCGGTGAAGGCTGCATTTTTACTATCGCGAGCAGCGAAAATGGGTGATAAGTATTATCAAACGTTGTAATATGTGCTAACAGTAGCTGCATGAGCGTTAGTTATTGCTAAGATGAGGCAAGAGGAATGAGGCCGACAGGCAGGCCCTCGGCGTGAGTGGAGGAGACGATTGAACCGATAGAGAGGGAGATAGGGGAAGAGGAAGAGATGATAGGGCAATGCTGCGGCATAGTCTCGATCGAGGTGGAGGGAGATCCAAGTGTTAACCGTGCGGATGCTCTAGGTGGCTCTACTTGGCGGCGCAGGGTGAAAAACACGTGGCAACGGTTCCAACGGTTCCAACGGAAAAGAGCAGTCTACGGGTGTTGTACAATGTGTGTGCATGTGCTCGCAACAAGGGGAAGTGAGCAGGGGCGCTGAATTCTCTATGTTCCATGCAGAAGAGACGGGTTTATAATTAGCGATGAATGGAATGCGATAGGGGCGGGGATCGTTGGCGTGTGTTGATATGTGGGCAGAGAGGGGAGCGGAGAGGGGGCAGAGAGTTGGACGGAGAGGGGGTGGAGAGGGGGTGAAAAGAGAATGGGATGGGGAGAGGAATCGATCCTTCCTCACGGAAAATCACTCGTCGTGGAAAGCGCTATCTCGACTTCGTACTCCGAAATTATAAATCATGTCCTGTATTAGGTTGTTAGCGATAAAGTATGGAGCATTTCGCGCATTTAATGAATTAAGTCACGCCGAAAGAGAGAATATAAATATGAGAATCGTGAAAAAGAGACGTTTTCATTTGCGTGGTTGTGCTCTTTTATCGTCGCGGAAATTCAAGTCAAATGCCCTTTCCGGCTTGCTCTCGGACGACTGATTGATTGGCGGTCACGAGCGGTGACGCGCTAACAGATATATCTCGCCTATTGGATCCGTAGCTTCACAAAGCGCTCCCTTTACGATCGGCACAATCGTCGTCCTGGTGGTCCGCAGACTCGGGTAAATTTGCAGCCGCGGTTAACAGCCGGGTCGTGTACCATTTATGTAGGAATTATTATTATATTTATGCGTTGATGTAGAAGTGTTTTTTGTTTTGTTTTTGTCTTTACTCGATATCTCACTTGAAATTTTTTATCGCTCAAATCAGTGCTGGCAAACGAAAAAAAAACGATTCGTTACATTTTACGTTAAGGCAAAAAGCGATTTCGTTTTTCGTTAAGGAAAAATTTACATTTCGTTCTCCGTGACGTTTCACGTTATAACGAAATAATTCGGTAAAAAATAATTGAATGTAGTTACTCTTATATTTTTGTTTTTTTTTTTGTTTAGTGATGACGTATCCACCTTAAATGCGTGCTTCTCATTTAGAATAGTAATTTATAAGCACTTCTAAATATATGCTGCAGATCAGGATCGTATTTAAGATTTCATAGTATTCGGCACATTTTTCGTTTTTAATGATCATGTATGAAAATTCGGATTTTCATATTCAAAACACATATTTATGACTAAAATATTACTATTGCAAGGGTTATATACTACAATTTTTTATATGAAACACGAAAAGTAAAATGAGAACCCAAGGACCCAAAATTAAAGATAATAAAATGAACCCATCTGTCGGTTGCACCGATTGTAACTCTGAGAAAGCACTCCAGCTACAGTCCTAAAATTTTGGTAGAATGATCGGTCATCAGAAAAAACTAAAGAGAATTATCCAAATTCTAGTGTTTGTTGTCTTTAGGGTTCATTTTGATGTCGTTCTTTCTTTTCAAATCCTCCATAAGAAATACATGGAAATCATGCATGGGTTTACAATATTACATTTAAAGATTAGTTTGATTTGAGACACTAACCCGGGAATAGCTTTATTTTGTATATGAAAGAATTTCGTAAAACTTTTAAGACGAACTTAAAACCACTCCAAATTTTCATGAATATAGGTAATTTTTCGGATAATATACAAAAAATTGGAATCTTTGACAATATTGGTATTCAATTGATGTCGTGACGAAAATAATACTATTAAATTTTAATTAATTGCAAAATTATTGAAAAATCCTTTACTTAAAGCTTTCAGTGGGATCTGACTACGTTCAAATGAATTTGATAGTTTGTAGACTTTTTCCAACACAGTTGATAAAAATGAAGAACCAAATTTAAAAATTCTTTAATTTTAGTTGATTAGAGGGTTTATCATTTTGATAAGATTTATGCTCCATGGTTATGAATAAAGTATTTAGGATGGGAAAATACTTCATATTTAATGTAATGAGGATAAGGATATTGTCTCGTACCGCCGCAGCCTAACCGTAAATCGTGAATCCCAACGCGATCCCTCTTCGCTTTCACTAACGCGCTCGTGGTCCCATGATCACTCACCGCGGTTAAGCAACCAAAATGTCTCTCTCTCTCCAATATAAGTAAATAACGTTCAATGTTACGTCGCGAACACCATATCTCAACGTCACGTGTGATATACTTTATATATTAGTTTTTAATACTTCTATAATTTTGTATTTGAATTTTCATCTAAAATAGCTAGCTCCTACTTGCGCTTGCTTACGTGGAATTTGAATAATCACGTTCGATAAGCAAAGTTATATGATAAAAATTGAAATCTTAATTTCTTTTTGCAGAAAATAGTACAAATTCCGCGTCAATAGTACGATTCCCTTCTTTACAGCTTAAACAAAAACGCACTGCATGGTGGATTTCGCATTTCTTATGTAAATTGAATGAGAAAAAATATTCCGGAATCGAACTCGCACCTTCAAATATCAGATAAAAATTTTTTTTGACAGGCCGTCTCCAGTGGTCAAAGATATCCACCAAATACCATGAAAATCGGTGAATCGGTTCAAAAGTTAATAGGGGGGCAGAAAGACTGAACGACGAAACAATAAGCCTATTTTCCATTCTGGAAAGGACCGTAAAATACATGATTCAATGCCTTTCCGAGCGTTATTTTGATGTTAGCTTGGAAAACTATAATGACTAAAATTGTCCTTATTTACAGCAAGAACAATAAATATGAAAAAGTTTGAAATAAACAACATGAGTTGGAGGAATGGGAAGAAATATAGAAGAAATGGATAAGGGAAGAGAGAGGGGGGAAAGAAGAGCATGGGGAGGGAAACAGACAAGTGTGATGTAAACTGAGGTAGGATTAAGACTGCAGGAGGAAGACGTGTGGATTAGAGAGAAATGAAAAACGAGCAGAAGCGTAAAAGTTTGGACATTGTATGAGGTTTCATAAAATAGAATTAAATTAAAAATATATTAAAATTTATTGGGATTGGAACGGGCAGATTATTGGCCTTTAAAAGAGGAAATCCCCACTCCGGTGTAGTATCTAAAAGAAAGTTTTTGAAATAGGAGGCAATGTGGGAGAGGATAAGTAATGTTAGATGTCCTAACTACAAGCGACACATTTATTGAAGCTACCTTCCTCATCCTCCACGCTCCTTATCTTGTGGAGAAGGATTAACACCAGGGAACCTTTCTTTTCACTAATGGAAGGAAAACACTAAGGGCAATCAGTAGTGGTCAGGATTGCGTTTCATACGCGATAAGGTGGCAAAACTGGCCCAGCGGGGGACAAGTAAGACGGAGGAAAGGGATTTTTGGCCACTTTCCCTTGCTCAAGTCACGCCGCCTGGGACGAATGCCACTAGAACAATCCTTTAGCGTCTGATAACGAAATAATGAAATTTATTTTATTGTTTCCGTTACGTTTTTCGTTACAGATATTTGAAAATGAAATTTGGAGACTACGGTGTACAGAATGGAAATATTAAATAACTCCGGAACCGTAAGATAATCCAAGTGAGCAATCACACGTCAATTAAAACATATAGATGGGAAAAAGTTATATTCATGCATACAAGTTTACAGGCCGATAACCTAGAGGGGCTTGTTGCCGGAAACTAGCCTAAATAGAAAATGTCTGTGTGTACTTTTCTTTCCTATTTATGCTAGTTTCCGACAACAAGTCCCTGTAGGCCATCGTCCTGCAAACATTTAAATATAAATATAATTTTTTCACCTTTTGTTTTTCTTTTATCGACGTGTGATTGCTCACGTGGATTATCTTACGGCTTAGGAGTTATTATTTATTTCCATTAGCGATACAGATATTTGAAAAATTTTGTTTACGTTTCTCGTTATGATAATCCAAAATAATTCCGTTAATTTGTTACGTTTTGCGTAACGTTTTCCAATACGGGCTCCAATTAATTCCCGATGGAATCAAAACGTCGTATTTGTGCCGAGTTCCGGTAGAATCGTTTGATGTTACCGCAGCATTTTCACTTTCTCCAATAGACAATTTTAGAGCGTGACATGGAGGAATAATCAGATCCAGAGCAACTCGATGTCTCGGGCATTCAGCGAACAACCCACGCTTCGCTCCGGTGAAGGACATCGATAAATGCAATTTCAGTTAAAACAGTTGCGATAATGTCCATTTGAACCTGATAGCGTCACAAAGCACGGATTGCTTATGAGAAATAGCTATGGTTTCTCGGACGAAAATACAAATTGATGTTACCCCATGCAGGGCCGGCCCGAGCTACGGGAGAGCCGGGTGGTTGCTCGGGGCGTCAAATTTTTGGGGGCTCATGACGATCATTTATATACATCATACTAATGTATGTTCGTAGATGATTCACCTCTTGGATAGCCAGGGAGAAGAGAAACCCGGTGCTAGCATTAGCCTTCTTTTAACGAAGAACATCAAGGGGGTCAACGGCTTAACGTCCCTTCCGAAGGACGGAACAGCTGAATTTGCACTGTCTCTTCAAACCACACTAACAGGGGCAGGGCGACCTTGGGAAAAATCCTGCTTGCGCAGGATTCGTGCCGGCTACATTTTCAAGCAGCAGGCGAGTAGCAGCCAGCGTCCTAACCACTACAGCAACGGCACATCCATGACAATCATTTATCTACGCATTACTTGCAATTGAGTATATATTTCATATCAATTTATATCGAGGAACAGGCTAGTATCTTGATTGCATTCCTTTTAATTTTTTATTATCTGTCACTTTTACAGAGCAATAAATAAATTCATATGTACTTTGTAAATATCTCACAAACATTAATGGAGGAGTGGAGTGCTATCTCGCCCGGGGCGCCAAAATTCCATGGGCCGCTCCTGACCCCACGGCGACTGGCAAATTGTCATATTCTGTTTCAACTTGATAAACAACCGTCAAAAGTCTTACACTATTTTTTATTTTGTTATTTTTTAAATTAAAATAATCTTTTAATTACTCCTTAAAGCGCAAAGGCCTAAGGGGCTAGTTTTTCGTGATCAAAATTTTTGGTCCATTAATCAATATTAAGCATAAATTCATATTCTGGTAACTCAGGGTTTCAAATGAGGAAATAAGTTGCATATTAATTTCATCTCGTATAACTTAAAAGAATGTTATTATTACTTGTTGAATAACTTTATTTAATTTCAAATGGAAAATCATGATAAAGAGTATACACTACCTTTTTGAACCTCGCAAATAATTGGTTCCGGAAAACTGACGCGAAATACAAATTCGCGAAGTGCAAGTCCTATTTTCGTATAAGGCGCTATGTAATAATGGAAATACGGTTCCAGTTCAACATAAAATCATTCACTTTTTATCATAAATAATGCAGTTTAACATAAAATAATATAAAACGTAACAGAAACTGAAAACCTAACATTATAAAGTGAAAAAATTCTTTTAATTACTTTCAAAACGCGTAATAGCAAAATAAAACCCAGGATTACAAAGTGATATCAATTCTTTCGGCAATTGCACAGTTAACCGGTGCACATTTTCGCAGGCCAATTTCGATGTTCTTTTGTCCATTCTAAGGAAATGCTTTAATGTAAATGAATTAACTACTGAAATGAAATGTAAAGTACGTGATGCACGAATGTCTTCCTGGTTCTGAAACAAGCATTTCCAAGCCTGAAAAAACACTAACATTATAATGTGGTAACATTTTATTTGTTAATTACCTTCGAAATGCGTAACAGTAAATCAAAACTTATCGTAAGAAGGTGATCATATTTCTTTTAATTGTTCAATATACGTCACAAAAAACATAGCATTAAAGTCGTAGCATTTCTTTTAGTAATCGCGTTCAAAATACGTGGCAAGATGATAACAATTCTTAGATTTTTATTAAACATTCGCAATGAAAAAATTAAAATCCAACAAAACAAAATAACATCCATAAATTACATTCAAAATATGTACAAAGAAAATAGCAAATGAAAGCATTACATTCCAAAATGATGGCGTTTATTTAAACTTTAAACTAAAGATTCAACATCGAAAATAGCGGCGTTGGCGGTGAAGTTCAAGCTGATCTACAAAATAATAAATTTGATTGTTTTCAGTTTTGTTTATTCGAAAACTGTTAATAATGAGCCTCTATATAATGTCCAATTTTAAACACCCATAAGAAATGCATTAAAAACGGCACAGGACATTATAAATTTGCTATTTTAAATTAGTTAAAACTAAGATACGAAGTCAAGACATAAACCGTTCTCTGGATGAAGGAATTTAGTTTGATTTTCTTAAAGAGAGAATTCGAATCCAAGACGAATCGGCGTAGAAATGTGCTGTTAGTCAGAAAATAAGGGCATTTTTTCAGTTTTCCAACAAAGAAAAATATTAACTACCATAGCAACCAGTCCAATGCTTTTCAATTGCATTAATTTCTTTAATTCCACGTATCACTCTTCAACCTACCGACACAAATTTTCCCTTTGAGTGACAGAGACGTCAGTTTCCAGTGAGAGCGTCGTTTGGGATCATCATCAAAAAGTCTCAAGGCAAGACTATGGAAAGAGTTGGAATGAAATGTTTTTGTCGCCGCATCCAGAGTAACTAAACAAGATAAACTACTTTTTGCTCTTGCAAACTACCTTGACACAACGACTGCCAACACTGTATTTAAAGAGGCTTTATCTTAATTTAAATTATTGAATATTTAAAAACAAACTTATTTCTTATCTAATTCTATCAATAAAAATTTCGAAATTAATTTTCTTATTTGCCAAAACAATATACGTAAAGAATAAATTCGATCAGAAAAATATAGATCTTTCTCTCCCGTCTCGAAGTGTGACGAACGTTCCTTTATGAAAACCATTTATTTCATAAGATTTAAAATCTGCTTTTAAGGGTTACTAGTTATAAATATAATATGTCCTTTTCTAGGGGGCCAAACTTTAAACTGAACTTCGAAACATAAAAGTAGATGGAGTTCATGCTTGTGGTCATCGCAATCGCATGACGCGAAATGAAAATAATAGGCGCGAAACAGAAGTAATGGTCATAAAAGATTATCTCGCGAAGTGCAAATTCGCGAACCGCACGCACGCAAAGTTTAAAAGGGTGGTTAAAAAATATATATACGTACTTTGAATTTGTAAATAGCGTTTTAGCTGATTGGCCGAATAGGAAAGGAAAAAATCCATTAAAGTTACAATTATATCCATTTTCATTTTTTAGTGTTTAGTAAATTTCAGTCAGTGCCATTCGAATTCATAGTTAAAAAAAATATACCCATTGCAGATAGATGAATTTTAAAGTGCACTGGTGAACTTCCTACAGCTCTTCCTTAGGATACTGGATTAAATAATCTCGTCCGCGCCAATTTTTAAGTGTGCATACATTTTTCTGCAGAACGTTCAGATTTAAAATATGATTCCCATCCTTTGCATGTGGAATATATGCTGCCAATTAACTCTTATTCCAAAGATTCCTTTGGAGCGCGCTCGTCTCGCATTCCGATCTTCGTCTTTCTCTCCGTTTTTAGGCTGCGACCCCTCTCCCTATAATATCAACGCTATTCTCCCTCGTCGGCATTTTCAAATTAATCTCCTCTTTTTCTCTCCCATTGCATTAACCTATTTTTTTACATGTATCCGTAATCGTGGGCCGAGCGTAATCCTCTCACAACCTAGTTTTCCTGAATTAATCAGAATTTCGGTTTCCGCTTCTAACGAATTTATTAAAGGCAGTTACCCGTAGTGATAATTAATGTAGCTCGTGGAAATTAACTTATTCTCTTGAATTATTTACTCACTATAGACCGAGTGTGTGGTTGTGGTTTTATTAACATTATAAACCTTAATAAATTGACAATATCGTGATAATTAACGTGATGACCGCAGATAAAGAGTAGTAATCTATATATAACGTTGTGCCGAGTATATGCGGCACATTTGAAGGTCCGCGGTGCGGGAGTTCACGGCCTGGCCGAAAGAGGGGGGAAGTAGTGATTTTCGTTTCGCCGCGACGACGAGAATTTACCTCGGAAGGAGAAAACCCGGGGGAGACCAGTCCAGCTCCCGTGACTCAAGGAGACCTCAACTAAGGAAAAGTGCCACTCATGGACTAAAAGAAAACTAACGTGCCACAAGGAACTCAGCAGGGACTGCGTGCTCACCGAAGAATAGATTGATGGGATCTTTATTAATTCCTTTTGTTTAAATGTTTTGTAATGTCTTATTTGTTAAATATATCATCATCATCATCATAGGTAGTCTGTCCGTAGACAGGTCCGTGATTATTCATGGTTAAACCTGGTTCTCCATATACTCCTATTTTCCGCTGTCCTCTTTATATCTTGATAACTCTCTTTCCCTTTCAAATCGTCTATCAGCTGAAACCTTTTCCTACCTCTTTCCCTTTTCCCATCTAGTTTTCCTTCTAACACGTCTTTAATCATACTCTCTCTCCTCAGGTAATGTCCAACCCAGTTAGCCTTTCTCTTTCTGATAGTCTGTATAATCATTCGCTTCTCTCCTATTCTTCGTAGCACTTCATCGTTTTTCATCCTATCTGTCCATATTATCTTCAGCATTCTCCTCCAAGTCCACATTTCAAAGCTTTCCAAGTATTTGATGTCATTTTTCCTTAGCGTCCATGTTTCTGCCCCATACAATGCTATACTCCATACGTAGCATTTTATCAACTTCTTGCGGATATCTTCCCTTATATTCCCTGTAAGTAGTTGTTTCTTTCTCCTGAAAGCCGCTTTTGCTTTTCCTATTCTAGTTTTGATCTCATCCGTACATTTTGCCTCTCGTGTTATGATACTTCCAAGGTATTTATATTCTGAAACTTGTTCTAATGGCTTTCCCCCAATAGTTATGTTCAGATTCTCTTCTTTACCCGATATTCGAATAACCTTGGATTTTTCTGTATTTATTTCCATACCGTATTTTCTACCTGTTATCACTAGTCTATTTATCATTTTTTGTAGCTCCTCTTCCTTTCTTGCTAGAAGTACTTGATCATCTGCGTATTTTACTGTTCTTATAATCCTTCCTCCAATTTTGAAATCCCCTGTGCCTTCTAAAGCTTCTTGCATTAGACTTTCTCCATATATATTGAATAGGGTTGGCGATAGGCAGCAGCCTTGTCTTACTCCTCTACCGATATTTATTCCGCAGGTGTCCACATTCTCAAACCTGACCTTTACAACTTGATTCTCATATAGATTCCTAATCAGTCTCTTGTCTTTCCAGTCTACACCTATATCCTTTAATATCTTCATCAACTTTACCCAATTTACTCTATCAAAGGCCTTCTGCCAGTCTACGAAACATGCGCAGATATCTTGACTGTATTCTATTGCCCTTTCTGATATGATTCTAACTACTCCTATAGCATCTCTAGTTCCTCGTCCTTTTCTGAAGCCGAATTGATCTTCCCCTATTATTTCTTCTGCCTTTTTCTCCAGCCTTTTATTAAGAATCCTCATGATGATCTTCGATGTGTGTGACAGAAGGCTAATAGTTCTGTAATCTTTACACTGCATTGCCTTTGGCTTCTTCTTTAGAGGGATCATTGTTACTTCTAGGAAATCCTGAGGCCACTCTCCCGTGTCGTAAATCTTATTAATTAATTTCGTGATCGCTTTTAGTCCTTCTGATCCTATGACTTTAAGTATCTCAGCCGGTATTCCATCGCTGCCCGTGGCTTTCCCCTTCTTAAGTTCCACTATCGCTTTTTCTACTTCGCTCTCCATAATACTTGGTCCTAAGTTGTCTTCTTCAATGTTTTCCTCATTTTCCAGTTCTATTTTTGCCGCTCCTGTCTGTTTGCTGTATAATTCCTTAATGTATTCTTCCCATACCTGTGCTACATCCTTTGTTTCTGAGACTATCTTCCCATCCGTATTCATAATTCCTTTACCACAAATTCCATTAGACTTCTTATCTTCTAATTCCAGTGCCTTAGCGTACATCATATCGTACCGTCCTAATTTCTCCATTTGTTCTATTTCATCACATTTTCCTTTTAGCCAATTTTCTCTAGCTTTATCTGTTACCCTTCTCAACTCATTGTTTATACGCCTATAGTTGGCTCTACCTTCTTCACTGTTAACGTTTTTCCATTTTCGTCTCTCATCCATTTTCTCCAGCATTTCCTTCGTGATCCATGGTTTTCTGATTTTCTTCTCTTGTTTTCCAATCTCTTTATCCAAGGTATCCTTGATACTGGTTTTAATTTCATCCCATTCTATATCGACGGTCTTCGGTTTGTTTTCCAACTTTCTTAGGTTATCTTCCAACTTCATGCTGACTACATCCTGCCTTTCTTTCAGTTTTTCTAGGTCCCAGGTCTGTCTTTCTCTTCTCGTTTTTCTTATTTGTTTGAGCTTTGTACTCACGTCAAGTATTAGAAGGCTGTGATCTGAATCAATGTCTGCTCCTTGCAATGCCTTGGCGTTCTTTATGCTGTTCCTAAATCTTTGTTTTACAAGGATGTAATCTATTTGGCATCTCATTCTATCTCCTGGGCTTTTCCATGTGTATAACCTTCGTTTATGGTTTTTGAACCATGTATTAGTCACTACAAGGTCATTATTGATGCAGAATTCTACGAGTTTCTCCCCTCCTCGATTTCTCTACCCAAGTCCGTATTGCCCGACAACATTTTCTTCCTGTCCTTCTCCGACTATGCTGTTCCAATCTCCCATTATTATGCAGTTTACATTTCCTCTTCCGTCTTCTTCGTAAATTTCATTAATTTGCTAATAGATTTCATCTATTTCTTCATCGTCATGAGCTGACGTTGGCATATATACCTGGATTATCAGCATGTCCACTGGGACTGCTTCTAGCTTTATTGCCATCAGTCTATCGTTCGTTGCTATTATCTTGGTCACGCTTTTCATAATATCTTTCCTAAGTACCAGAGCTACTCCCCTTTCCCCACTATTTCCTCCAGAATAAACTACCGTGAATTCTTCCGAGTCGAACTGTCCTTCTCCCTCCCATCTAGTTTCGCTTAGCCCTATAATGTCCACTCTATTTCTTCTCATTTCTTCTTTCAAGTTCTCTAGCTTTCCTGCCTTTCTCATAGTTCTTACGTTCCAAGTCCCTATTCGTAATTTACTTTCGACAAATGTTTTCCTCAAGGCAGTCCCCGCCCGGAGATCCGATTGGGGGACTATTTTACCTCCGGATTGTTTTACCTCGAGAGAACTCATATTGTCCAACCATATAATCTTTACTAGGGATTGTAATGTGGTAGTTTCCCTCTTGCTTTCCACATCGCAGTACTGTAGCCGTTCAAATCGTCCTGATCACGCCTACAGCTGTATTGGATATAGACCCAACCAACATCATTTGTTTTCGGCTCTATACCATACTGACAGTACTGCTGCCTACTGCCAGGCACTGATGATAGTTTTTTTTTTTAATAAAACCTCCATTCGAGGGGTTTGAACCCCCGAACTTTGCAATAGAAAGCCGACACGCTAACCACTACACCACCAGTGCATATAAATATATAGGACTCTCTAAACAGCCAGCAGCGTTTCAAATGGTAGCAGAGCGTGGTTTCCTCTACGGCGTGCATCTCCAGTCAGTCAGGCAAGTTTGGGTTAGCTGTTGTTTTCTGGTCCTTTGTTTCCCTTGCCATGGTCCATCCTGTAAACCTTTGAATGCCCTGCCGGACCTCTGGGCGAGAAGATTTTTTTTTGTTTTCCCATCCTTCTATCCTTTTGTGATAGGTTTTTTTAATAATTAGGTCGACTAGAGATGGCGTTTAGCTTTTCAGGGGGGGACGAGTTGGATTAAGGGATTATCTAAGGAGGAGGCTGTGTCCGCTGCGAAGGAGTTGGGGCTCGACGATACGGGCACATTAGAAGAGGTGCGTAAGAGGTTTAGAGAACACGTTAAAAACAGCAGGCCCGAGGGAGAGCCGGGACAAGCGAGAGTCAATACCGCAACAGGAATGGAGGCAAAGCCAATAGTGGGAGAATCGGAGCTGTGGGCGAAGCGAAAGGCAGTGCAGGAGCTCGGGAAAGATCTCGTCCGATGGGGACTAAAGTTCGAAGGGAACAAAGGTGAGAGTGTTAACCTTTTTTAGGAGAAGGTGGAAATGTTTCGGGAGTCTCGGGAGGTTTCAAAAACGGAGATGTGGAATTTATTACCTGAACTTTTAGGGACAAGGGCGCTACAGTGGTTTTAGGCAAATAGGTTTCATGTTTCATCATGGGATAATTTCGTAGTAGAACTCTGGAAAGCTTTTCTCCCCGTTGGGTACGACATTAGATTTAAGCGGGAAATGTTTTCTAGGACCCAAGGAGAAATGGAAAGGATGAGTGATTTTTAACCATTATACGCAGCATGAATAGGAGACTGGAAAGGCCCCTCATCGAATCGGAATTATTGGAGCTTGCATGTGAGAACCTCCATCCGATATATATGGAGAATTTTCCGTTCGAAGGTGTAAATTGTTTTTCCGAACTATTGAACTTTGGCGGCCATGTTGAATATAGGATAGAGCGATGCAAGCTCTATAGGCCTCCTGAAAAAGCAACGAATTCATTAATGCAGAATTTGGATATCAGGGTTCATTGGGGGATAGCAGCCGACCTTCGAGTGACGTAAGATTAGCTCAGTTTCGATCAGCAGGTGAAAGGGAAAGAGCCAGACTTTGTTTCAATTGCAATAGGCAGGGGCATATTAGTCAAGCCTGTCCCAATAGACCAAATACTTTAAACTAGTACAGCCCGGAGAAAAGGGATGCAGGCTCCGCGGCAATAGAAAATTAGCCTCCGAAAAAAGGAATTTAGCCACAACGACAAGGTTTTCCGTGGCGGGAAACGTATCTGTCGTAGATGTAATGATAGGGGCTAAAAGGTTAGAAGCATTGATTGACTCTGGATCAGTACGCAGTCTAATCTCAGGATAGTTGTTTATAGAACTGCTAGGGAAAGGTTTGGTTAAAGGACAAAAGACAGATCATTTTGTTTGCTATACGGCCTCTCGGGAACCGTTGGATATTTTCTTGTCAGCAAGGAATAAAGTTAAACTAGGGTATTTTACATGGACATACTGGTTTTGCGTATGTGACAACTTGTCAAGGAGAATTATCTAAGGGGCAGACTTCATGGCGAACACAGTTCTTGTGTTGAATATCGCAGATAATTGTTCTTATTTTAAGTTTAATCGCAACCAGCGTTTTGAATTGTGTCCCATAGAAAAGGAATCGGAGTGCGTAGCAAATGTGGGTGCGGATGACGAGGTTGTTAGAGAAAAGGGGCATGATTTAGCACATTTGAGTTCCAAACAACGGGAAGAAATTATCCAAATTATTGAGTGTTTTCCCGACGTGCTGTACGAGCGCTTAGGGTTAACTGATCTTATCGAGTACAATATTCGCCTTACAGATAAGACACTCGTAAAAAGTCATCCATATCATTTGAGCCCCCCAAAACTGTCCGAGCTGCGCAAACAAATAGATGAGTTAATAAAAAAGGCCGTGATTGAAAAGTCAATTTCACCATATTCGTCACCCTCTTTTTTAGTTCCCAAGAGTAATGGGACGACACGGATGGTAGTAGATTATCGGAAGTTGAATTCGAAGTTAGAAATAGAATCTATTCCCATTCCGGACATTCATTCAGCGTTCAATTGGTTTGTTCAGGCCAAGTATTTTACCACCATTGATTTGAATGCGGCATATTACCAAATTCCTCTCTCCAAATCTTGCAGACCCTTTACGGCCTTTTGCACTGGGTGGAATCTCTATCATTTTAAAAGAGTGCCCTTCGGACTTGCCACCGGTGTACAAGTACTGACGCGATTGCTTGATCATATATTTCACGACATTAAGTTCGTATACGTATTTAATTACATTGACGATGTGGTAATTTTCTCGAATAATTTCGCTGACCATGTAAAACATATTCGAGAAGTTTTAAATCGTCTTAGGGCAGCGGGTTTAACTGTCAATCTGCAAAAGGTAAATTTCGGAGTGAGTGAGATTTCTTTCCTTGGGCACCTAGTATCGGCACAAGGAGTCAAAATTGACCTCGAAAGAACAAAGGCCATTAGAGAGTTTAAAGAACCGAAAGATGCAAAGGGGATAGCGCGTTTTGTGGGAATGATTAATTATTTTGGGAAGTTTATTCCTAATCTGGCGGAGAAGACAGCCCCTTTGAATGCACTACGGGGAAAGAAGGTCCAGTTCATTTGGGGAAAAGAGCAGGAGGAGGCATTTCAGAACTTGAAGGAGTGCATTATAAACCCTCCGGTATTTCGTATGGCGGACTTCTCGAAGGAGTTCATTTTACAAACGGATGCAAGTTCAGTTGCCGTTGGAGCGGTATTTTGCCAAGAGGTAGATGGCCTTCGGCAACCAGTAGCATACGCAAGTCGTTCTCTTTCGACCGCGGAAAAGAAATATAGCGCATATGAGCTAGAATGCCTAGCAATAGTATTCGCTGTTCAAAAATTCCGTAACTATATAAAGCATGCGGAATTCCTTTTAGAAACTGATAATCAAGCGTTATCCTGGATGCTGGCACATCCTAGACAATTAGGAAAAATTGGGAGATGGGTAATTCAAATTTCGTCATTGAAATTCAGAGTTCAGCATATTAAAGGAACTCAAAATGTGGTAGCGAACACGTTGTCCCGCATGTATGGGGAAGGAAAAGAAGAAGGAAGGCCGAATGAATACACCGCGGAAGTCATGAGTACTGATTTCCCTCTCGCTTTCCAGGAAATAGCGGTACACCAAGGTACGAACCCCGAATTGGCCCCTCTCATGGCAAAGCTGAGCGCTGGGGAGACAGTGTCGGGATATGTATTGTCAAAGGGAACCCTATGCTACAAAGGCAAAGGAAAAGTCAAAGTCGTGGTGCCCCAAGTTTTGAGGCCCGTACTTTTCGCTTATTACCATGAATCCTGCTTCGGGGGTCACTTAGGAATATATAAAACAATACAGAAAATACGGGAGAAATACGTATGGAAAGGAATAGATAGGGAGATAGCGGAGAGAGTGAAACAATGTAAAACGTGCATCTTGAGTAAGCCAGCACAGAAAAGCAATTTCGGGGCATTGAGTTCCTCGGTAGCGGATAAGCCAATGCAGGATATTTTCCTGGATTTCGTTGAAAAGCTTCCGCGTAGCAAAAGGGGAAATACGATGATACTAGTCGGCGTGGATGCCTTTTCCAAATATTGCTGGATAATTCCTCTCCGAGAGGCTACTACACAGTCTTTAATAAGAGCGATACACGAGAACATAATTCGGAATTTCGGACCTCCTAAACGCTTCATCTCAGATAACGGAAGGCAGTTCACGTCGGAGGCGTTTAAGAGGATGTGTTTTTCTTATGGAATTGAGCACATCACGACCACCCCATATTACCCGCAACCGTCGCTGGCCAAACGTTTCAACCGGAATTTAAAATCGACACTTATCGGTTTCCATTCAGAATCGCAGACGGAATGGGACGAAAACCTTATCTGGCTTCAACTTGCCTTTAACACTGCGAAGCACGAGACTCATCAAGGAATTCCATTTGAATTGATGTTTGCGTTTAAACCTAATTGCCCTCTCTCTCTTAGGTGACACATAGACGAACTATTGCCAAGCCAAGCGCGCCATGTAGGCATGTCAAAAAGGTGGAGAGAGGCTAAGAAGAACCTTACAATAGCATATGCGAGATCAGAGAGGCGCTAAAACCAAGGCAGGGTGGAGAACCCATTTCGGGTGGGGGATTTAGTGGTAGTGCGTTCGCATCCAATTAGTAAAGCCGCAGACAAGCGGGCATCAAAACTTATGCAACGATGGAAAGGGCCGTACACGATTTCATGTTTCCTCACTCCTGTTACAGTCTCGCTGTTAAATGCTGCCGACGGAAAGTACTATAGAATGGCTCATATTTCTCAGCTTAAGCTATGTCCGAGCACCTTACATTGACCTTTTTACCTTTCGTGGAGAGAAGGGTGATGATCTTACATCATTCCAAAGAGGGGAGCGGAAAGCTGCAGAAGCGCGGAACTGGAAGGCAGGGCGTGGATGCTGTTTGGAGGGAGGAGTATGTGCCGAGTATATGCGGCACATTTGAAGGTCCGCGGTGCGGGAGTTCACGGCCTGGCCGAAAAAGGGGGGAAGTAGTGATTTTCGTTTCGCCGCGACGACGAGAGTTTACCTCGGAAGGAGAAAACCCGGCGGAGACCAGTCCAGCTCCCGTGACTCAAGGCGACCTCAACTAAGGAAAAGTGCCACTCATGGACTAAAAGAAAACTAACGTGCCACAAGGAACTCAGCAGGGACTGCGTGCTCACCGAAGAAAAGATTGATGGGATCTTTATTAATTCCTTTTGTTTAAATGTTTTGTAATGTCTTATTTGTTAAATATATCGGACTCTCTAAACAGCCAGCAGCGTTTCAAAGTGCTTACGATTATATGAGCTTATTTTCCGTTAGATTTTCAGATTTATTTGTCCTATTTCAAGCACAATTCCTTGATTTATGCTATCCTGTAACAAATTATTTTATCCAAACATATGCGTGGAAAGAGTGTAATATGCTTTTAATATTTTAGTGGCAAATTTGCCTGACATCTATATTCCAAACTTTTCTTAACTTATTTTAATAATATTTTAAAATTTTCCTCATCTTACTCCGAAATTAAAATATGGAAACTTTGATTTAATTTTTCTGACAATTTATAGAATTTTTATTTTTAGTTCAATGTATGGCTCCATTGCTAACTCGAGCCCGCCGGGAGGGAGTTGCTGAGCGTGTGTTCTCCAGGTGTATACCAGGAGGAACGGTCCCCCAAGTGACGAGGGCGGTACGGGAGTCGGTGGAGTCAACGGGTTGCTCTAGGCTGCGGATAGTGTTCCATGTTGGGACTAATGACGCCTCGAAGCGCGGGTCCGAGGAGATTCTTTTGAGGACTTGGTCGCCGAGGTCTCTCGTGTCCGAGAGGAGTCGGGTTCTGATGTGCGGCTCACCATTTGCAGTATTGTCCCGCGGATTGACTGTGGTTCGGAGGTTTGGAGCCGCGTGGTGGGGCTAAACTAAAGGCTATGGAATTTCTGTGTGGACATGGGAGTCGACTTCGTTGATCTCCGACCGGTTCTCGGATCGTGTAGGGTACCCCTAAACGGCTCTGGAGTCCATTACACGACCGAGGCTTCACAGAGTGTAGCGTGTAGGATCTTCGACCATGGTAGGTCTTTTTTAGATTAGAGAGTAGGGTAGGGTGTAGGCGTAGTAAGGGATTTCATCGAGTGTAATACAGTTTCTGGTCGCGAAGTGAGAGTCCACCTACAAAAGCCGTAATAGAGCAGTTAATGCTTCGGGCGATAACGAGAAATTAAATATTGTTGTTTTGAACTGCCGCAGCATTCAAAGGAAGTCTGCCGAACTCGAACACGTAATTCGCACGTTGCATGATGATGTAGTTATAGGTACGGAAAGTTAGCTCACCGAAGATATCGCTAGCCAAGAAATATTTCCGAAAAGCTATAGAGTGTACAGAAAAGATTGTGCTAATAGAATAGGTGGCGGAGTATTATTGGCAATAAGTGAAAAGTACGATAGTTGTCAGATCCCTATTATCGATGAAACCACCGAGAGCGTGTGGTGCCTCCTAGGTAAGGATAATTCGAAAAAGATATATTTATGCTCATTTTACAGACCACCTAATGCCAAAGTTGATTATATTTTAAGTTTAGAGAGGCAATTAGCCGAGCTTAGATCTCTTACGAACGACGGTTATGCGATAATTGTAGGTGATTTAAACTTACCGTGAATCAATTGGGAAAACCAATGTTTCGTTACGGGAGGTAAAGAACGCGAATTGTGTGAAGCTTTAATTGACACGTTTCATGAATATTCCTTAATCCAGATGGCACGAAAAGCCACGCGTTCGGGCAATGTTCTCGACTCGCTTGCTTCTAACATCCCGCATAGGATAACTAAGGTATCCACAGAGGAGGGACTTAGCGATCATCGAGCTGTGTATGCGTAGTGCGAATTAAAGCTCAAAAGACATCCTAAGCCCCTTCGGAATGTATAAGCTTTCGCCAAGGCCGACTTTAAAAGTTTCAGCTTATATCTCAGAAGTACCTTTGTCAGTTATCGTGAAAAGACAGAAAGATTAGGTATGGAGCCATCATGGTTATTATTTCAGGATATACTAGGAAATGATATCAATTGATTTATCCCCAGTAAGTTAAAATCTGATAAGAAAAAAACCTCGTTGGTTTAATAAGGAAGTCAGGATTGCCTTAAGACGACAGAGGCGTAGCCACGCAAAATTAAAAAATATATCTACCACCGCTTCCGCTGAGTATCGCACAGCTATAGTCCATGAGTATAACAGTGCCCGCGTATTAGCGAGAAAAACCATGCGTAACGCATTTAACACCTTCCGAAATGAGGTATTAAATACAAAATTGAAGGAGGATCCAAAAGCGTTCTGGTCCTATGCAAGAGAAGTAAAGGGAGGGGGTCCTTCAATACCCTCCTTGCGATGTGATTCCGGAGACATCCTTCACGATGGGGAAGATAAAGCTAATCTACTAAACGTTTACTTCGCGAAGGCGTTCACGGCAGGTGGAGATAGACTTGAAGATAATCTTGTTCCCGATGGATGTACTCGGATGGATAATATTAAAATCTATGAGGCAGGAAAAGCGAAGCAACTGGGTGCGATAAAGCCCAACAAAAACCCAGGTCCAGAAGAATTTACAGCGCGTGTATTAAAAGCACTAGCAGAAGAAATAGCTCCCTTCCTTTGGATAGTATTCGTGAAATCTTTTACCCTCTGTGAGGTTCCTGATGATTAGAGTCTAGCACAGGTCACACCATTCATAAGAGAGGTGGCAAAGGAAACCCCGAAAATTATAGTCCGATTTCTCTAACATCATTATGAGATTTTGGAGAACATTATTGTTAGCAACACAATGCGTTATCTCGAGAGTAGATCGCTGTTAGTCAGCTGTCAACATGGCTTCAGAAAAGGGAGATCCTGTGACACCCAACTCGGTCTGTTTGTGAATGATGGTTTATCATGCGGCGAAAATAATAAGCAGGTCGAAGCAGTATTCCTTGATTTTAGAAAAGCTTTTGACAAGGTTCCCCACCGTAAGTTGTTATTAAAATTGAAATATCTTGGCGTTAATGTTAAAGTCATTAAACTGGGTTCACGCTTTCCTTTGGAATAGAAAACAAAAAGTAGTCATCGATGGTAAGTCCTCAAGTGTGGCAGATGTAGTCCCTGGAGTGCCGTAGGGTAGTGTGATCGGACCTATGCTTTTCTTGCTTTATATAAACGACATCAGCTCAGTTGTGAAAAGTAATATCAGGCTTTTTGCGGATGACACCGTAGCCTATAGAGAAATTAGTGGTCCTAGAGTCAGCTTCAGGATGATCTGGATGCGTTATCTGTTTGGTGCAAGGAATGGCAGCTAGAAATCAATCAGAAAAAGACTAACGTTCTAAACTTTTGGAAATCTAGAAGCCCATCGTCCGTGTTTTCCTACTCAATAGATGGTGAGAGCATTCCTGTTTCGGAATCTGTGAAATACCTCGGGGTAACCTTGAATCGTGACCTGTCTTGGGACACCCACATAAGACGAGTGATAGTTGCGGCAAATTAAAAGTTGGCTTTTGTGCGTAGAATAGTCAGGAAAAGCACGAAAAAGGTGAGAGAATCCTGTTATATATCCTTGGTTAGACCTCAAATGGAATACGCAGCAGCCGTTTGGGATCCATATCACAGGGGACTCAAAAAGGATTTAGAAAAAATACAGCGACGAGCAGCTAGATTCGTGAAAAAGAATTACGATAAAAAACAGAGCGTTACGTTACTCATTGAAGATTTGAGTTGGCCATCGTTTAAATATCGTAGATTAGAGGCGAGACTTAAACTTCTAGGTAAATATAGTTCGGAGATATTCGTAAATGAAATGAAGGATATTATTCGACAACCAACGTATATCGGACGGAGGTATAGTGAGGACAAGATTCGTTAAATAGATAGTAGCACGGAGAGATATAAGGAGTCCTTTTTCCCTAGGACAATACGTGACCACAATAGATAACTGTGAATAATAATTAGTTAGGAACTTGGTGCGCGGCACCCCCTGCCATCCACCATCAAGGTGACTTCAAGGTAATATGTAGATGTAGATGTATGGTGAATTATATATATATATATATATATATATATATATATATATATATATATATATATAATATTGATGTTTGCGCATTAAAAATGTAAATAAATAATCTGATGCTTAACTACACTTTATTTTAGTATATTTAATTTATAAAAAAATGGAAAAATTAAACAATATTTTATAGATAAAGTGAGCTCGCAGCTAAGAATTGGACACGTTTTTAAAGCTCGAGATGGTTTGGTTTCTTTCCGATGCTCAATTTATGCAAAATACTTTCACTTCAGACACACTTAATGATTTTCCGCTACAGTTTCTTGGGGATATAAATTGTTTAAATACAATGCTTTCATTTACGAATCTTTACTAAATGTTGGAAACTGTACTCGTTAGATGCGAAGGACTAAAAGTTTACACTTTTTATTTGAGGCTTTGTATAAATTACGGTAGGAACGGTTGATCCTTTTCGAACTTATTAGTGGCTATTTGAAGAAGAGAAGCAAAATTCGGATTAAAATGGTTGAAAGCCGTTTGATAGAAGACATTTTGAACAATTCACGAATCGCACAGATATGGCCATCGGAAAGGAGACGGAAGTGCATGAATCGGGATTAGTTTAATGCAGTCTCATTTAATTTAAAAAGTATTCCTCTCTGGTGATAATGGGAATGTTCGCCTCGAACTCACGCCAGCCATATTGGACTAATAAATCATCAACGATCATGAGCGAGAGGCGGTAGGAGGGGCAAAAGGGCTGAAGGAGAGGCAAAGGGCCGTAGGAGGGGCAAGAGAGCTGAAGGAAGGGCAAAGGGGCGGCTGGAGGTGCAAAAGGGCTGAAGGAGAGCAAAGGGGCGGTAGGAGTGGCAAAAGCACTAAAGGAGAGGCAAAGGGGTGGCAGGAGGTGCAATGGGGCTGAAGGGGGCGGTAGTAGGGGCAAAAGGGCTGGATAGGAGCGGAGAAGGGCGACACTAGCATGTCGATGTTTGCAGTATGGAGGGTATGGGTTAGCTCTGCGCCGAAATAAATAAGTTGGGCTGCACGAGGTCGCCTCATTCGGCGCCAGGATGCAAAGAGGGAAGTGGAAAATTGAGCAGAACGCACTTTCCTTCGCCCTGCTTATGTGTTTTGCATCTAGAGGAGATGGGTTTGGGATGGACTTAATGTGTCAGAATAATCCGGAAGGAATGAGAGATAGGTAGGGGAGAGAGATGGAACGGGATTTATGGACTCGGAGCAGCGTGTGGAGAATGGAGGTGAATGGGGGTAGAGGGATGGAAGGTGGGTGGAGGGAAGTGAGGGAGAAGGGAATGGGGGAGGGAAGGGGGAGAGAAGGTGGGAGAAAAAGGGAAAGGGAAGGGTGAGGCAAGGGGGGATGGAAGGGGTGTGGGAGGGATGAACGTGGAAGAGAATGATGGAAGGGGAGTAAGGGTGAGAGGCGGGGGGAATGGGTAGAGGGGAAGGGGGTGGTAAAGGCGAAGGAGGGAGGAAGGGGGCTTCTCTGCCCCTTATTCTTTCTCTGGCTCCTCACTAGCTCTTCTGGAAGCCCTCTGTTCACTATGAGGAGGAGTAAGATGCGGGTGGGAGCACATCTCGCCTTTGTCCATCTCTTCGATGCGATCATGCAGTGTAATAGATTTGGACATGTCCGCCGGATTGAAAAGATTGTAATGGTGTTGGCAGGTCATAACACGCATTGATTTCCTTATGAAAATTTCATGATGTTTCATAATAATTCGTCTGTTGTCGCTCTTACTTGGTAAAAATTGAGTCATATATACTTAAGCTGCCTAAAATCGCACTGTTTCGAGTGCCGGATTACTCAAACCGACACTATCGGATTGTGTCAGCCTTCGTAACACTTATAAAATGACCTGTTTTACAGCATCGTCTAAAATTTATTTAGTATTGGAAGTATCGTTGTGTGAAATAAACTAACCCATGATTATCTATTTTTGTATTGTTGTGTTACTTTTGATTCTTGCCCTAGTTTATTTAAGGTTGAAATAGTTACTTTTCTTTCCTGCTATAACGACAAATCGTGCTTTTCATCAAAATTCCCAATTAGAGATAGCTTAATGAAAGTTACAACTTTAAAAAAATGTGGGATACAGATAATCCTTACTTTGAAAGGCCTTCAAAATGAAATATCAGATTATCCGTCTATCAGTCAGAGTAATATTTTTCTGCAATGATTTGTTTTATTCTCTTCGTAATTATGTGTGTGTGAAGGTTGGAGTTTTCAACGTAGAATCCTCATACTCGTGTGGTTTGAGGAGAACGCGAAAGTCAGCGCTAAGTCCTTCGGAAGTGACGCTAACACTCTCAGTTCTAGCCTAATTACACGCATGTCATCTCGCAGCAGTTTTTAAAGTTTTAAAAATTCCGTTTTTAAAATATTCCGATAAGTGTAAAGAGACGGGGTCAATCCCTTAGACCGTCATTAGCGCGCGAAATACCTCAACTCCTACGTTATGCAAACCCTTCCTCGACGCTCGAGCTCACCCTTCCCAGCAGGTTATACCCTGACGGCAGGGTAAGTACGAATTAATAAAAACCTTTTTAGGCATTTATGATGAGAATGCATCTGGCAATAATTTTTTAGAAATTCAAATCCAAAATGCCATAGCGCAGCTATCAGTAATGCCATTGATCTATTACGTTCCTTTCATAATTTTCAATCTGTCACATTGAGTCCTCAGCCAAAAACGGGCATTTTGTTTACAACTAATTCCAGGAATTTTACCACCTAAAATTAAGATGATTTCTTCTAGCGACTATTATTACCTTAAGATTTGAGAAAATAGATATCATTATTTTTTTTAAAAGCTTATTAGATGAAATATTCTGGGACACATGGCAGTGATCTTTTATTTTATAAAATATTTAATTAATTAATTAATTTTATTTTGCTCCAAAAATAGCACATTGGCCTTTACATTGGATACACCCTAAACAATATAAAAATACATCTAAAATACAAAAATAAAAAAAATAAAGTAAATACATATATAAAAACGCAAATTAAAAATACATATATTAACAGTATAAGACGGACTTAAATACAATTAAAATTGAAAGGATAAGGTATTATTGTCGGATATATTCGCCACCCAAGGAGGCACGGAGGAGCGAGGACCTGGTTGAAATATCCAGCAAGGGTGTCGTATTTAGTAATGTGTTAAATAAGGAAGGAATGCGATAAAAGAGCGACCTTTGGGATATTGATAGCCAAAAAGGCGGAAGATGAAAGAGAGAACTCAAACGAGTGGAACGCGATGGAACACGTAGAGAAAAAATTGAGCATATATCAGTGAACTTGTAGAGACCATTAACAGCAGAGTGAAGGAAATATAAATCAAAATATTGTTGCTTAAGATTCAGAGGACACAGTTTAAGACCCGCGAGAACAACTTGTTTACTTAGCGAACGGAAGGCAGGAACTCGGTTCCTCACGATTGCAAGGAAGAAATTAAACGGACGATCAAGACACATGAGTTTAGACGGAGATGCTGTGGCCCACACGGGTCAGCAGTAGTCCAGGATTCGGAAAAGGAAGGCTAAGAAGAAGGATTTAAGTGCTAAAGGGTCATTTATATCCTTAAATCGGTTTAGATGACTAAGAATATACAGCATTATATGTGGTTGTGAAGTGAATCTTTTATCTGTCTTGGCCGGAATATGTTGTTTTAATTCTAGATTCAAACACCACATTCCACAGTTAAGAATCTGTTCACCTAAACTCGTTTCTGTCGAATCTCATCAATAAAATTCGTTGATGAAAACGTGTAACTGGTGCTTACACAAATAGATCGGAATGATTATTCCATTTATCTTTGAAAAATATATCTTGACGTATTTCTATTATAAATTCCATTCGAATTGTAAAAATACTCCATCATCCCATCCTCTTCCCCTCTCCCCGCTTCATCCCTCCTCCACACCCACACTCTCATCTTGTCCTATCCTCCAAATCCACACCCTCCTCCTCCCCCACAACCTCGCTTCCTCTATCCTCACCCCCTTTGCCCCTACCTGACCTTATCCATCAGATTCGTTCCTCCCTCTTCACCCGACTTTCCAAATCCCGCTCCTTCTAGCACGCCCACTCTCCGCTCTCTCCTCCCCTGCTATTCTACATTCACATCGCACCGCGGCATTATCTTCCGCACCTTTTATCCCACTTCCCCTCCACTTATACCTCTACTATTTTCTCCCTCCTCCTATCCCCCTCCCCACCTCCCTTCCTCCCTCGAACCTCCATTTACGACTCCCCTCCGTTCCACAGTCCTATTACTTTCTCTCTCTCTTACCAATATTCCCGTCCCAACACTGACTTTGCAACTATACCGCCGGCGGGGAATCGGGGCGAGAGAGAGGTTGCTCTTTATTCTCATCCCGTAATGCCCTTCCTCAACATCCTTCCCTTTCCTCCTCCTTCTTCCCTTCCCTTCTCTCGACACCCTTTTCCCTCCCTCCCTCTAAGTCTCCACTCCCTCCTTTCCAACCCACCAGTTTACACAGTTGGACCTTGGCTTGATTGTCCGAACCTCCTTTAAGCCTTACGTCCTTCCCGTCTTTTGTCTCTGTCCTGCCTCAGGGGACTAACTTCTCCTTAAGCCCTACCCTCTCTCTCTCTCTTCCTCTCCCCAAACAACACGGCACCCTGTGCGGCATTCGCCCCATCTTCTCTGCCTGCAAACTATCCCTCGTCCACTCTCCCCTTGTTTCTCATCTCTCTCTCTCTCTCTCTCTTTCCCTTCTGCCTCATCTCTCTCCCAGCCTTCTTTCTCCTCTCTCCCTCCCTTCTTTCTCCTCACTCCCTCCCTTCTGTCTATTCTCTCTCTCTCCATTCTGTCTTATCTCTCTCCCTCCCTTCCTTCTCATCCCTCTCTCTTTCCTTCTCCTCACCCTGCTTCCGTTCTCCTATTCGCACAGAACTTGCATCTATCCTCTTGCAGTACCGACGCTCTAAATAGTCCCTTTTCTTTCCACGCTTTCTCAAACATCAATTTTCTGACGGTTTGGGACAATCGAGTCCTCCTCCCATTTGTGTCAGTGCGCCATTCGAGTTTCAGGTAAGCTGTTTAATCGCTGCTCATGTACTTATTTCGAATCGAATCATTCTTTACCAGAACCCAGTTATTCGAATTATTTTGAAAGTATATTCAGTTATACGACGAGATAACGACACTGGAACAATGAAACGCTCCGAGTGTTGCGTGGCAAAAGAAAAGATCTTTTGAAAGATTTTAAAGTAATTTTACTCTTTTCCAGATTGTGGCAATGGAGAGATATGTGTGTGATTCAAGAATAAACCTTAGAAGCAACTAAATTCTCAGTGGTATAGCTATAGAAATTATAGTAAAGGTAGGTGAATAATTTTATTTATTTATCCTTATTACAGCGAGGATGAGGCCATATGGCCCCTTCGTCCACCTAACAGTTTTAATACAAAATATTTGTTGACGTCTGCGAAAAAATATCATCTAGGCTAGAAGAATACAAGAGAGGATAGATGCACACACCGTGCATGGCAGAGGCATACTATACGATTTATGTAGTCATGTCAGCGAATATAAATATTAGCGTCTTAGTGTAAAACATAATTAATGGTTTCCAAAGGAAACGTAGTCTTATGAAATGGTCCTGTCTGTGTCCCTTACTAACCAAAACCAAAACCAAAAGACCGATTTCATGAAACTTGTTATGAGGCTTGTGCTGCCAGGGCCTATCTCAGGGCTATACTTTATTTGGCGAAGATTGAAGTCGATTCCAGGAACGTTTTTCCCTATTTGTTTTACATTGGAAATCTCAAACCCAACGTGCAGAGATGTTTTCTTTATTAATTCACTAAAATATCTTAAAATTATGATATCGGAGTGAGGTTTATAAATTTCCAAGAGGAAAAAAATGTAGATTATAATTCTTATCACCGAATTTTGATAGATGATCGTATTTTCTTGAATTTCTACTAAAACAGCGTTCTTGCGTTTTAAATCGCACTTTATCGGATTGTTGCCATGGAGACGATTATTACAGAACTATGCTTGAGCATTGGCGAGTGAATAAATGGGTTATTTTCTTTTCCGCTCGACTACTCTTTAGCAATGTGCAGTGTATCTACACATATTGACATATAAACAGTAACATTTATTAAATTCTTCTATTAAAAAAAATACATGACAAATATAATATCAGAGAGATATTTTGGCATTGTTTTTAGTATTTTAAAACTGATAATACTCTATTAATTTGTTTTCCAATTTTCTCTATCAATGAAAAACTATGAACTACAAGTAGTATTTATGGTATGAGAGTTCCTTTGAATGACTTCGATATAGTGAAACATTTCCTGTCAATATAAGTAGTCAATTCGGGACGTCAACTTTGGGAAACCAGCCTTTATTAGCCCTGCCTTGGACTTCTTGTTTAATGGAGCGACCGCACTGCCTTGAAACAATCGAAATTTATTTAAAACGTATCTCACTTGAGTTAGGGAGTAGTAATGTATACGTCCATTTTCATTCTTTCGCCGTAAATGTCTTATCACCTATGAAACTCAGTGCGTGAACGAAATAAAAGTTAAAGTATTAAAGATTTTCTTCCTCACGGATAATCCATTCCTTTCACTTACTTACAATTAGTTCTCTATAAGAATGAAAGAAAGGAAATTAAACGTATTTACGTATACAGATATAGCAGATCTTGTTTACTTCAGTCGCTACGAAGATTGTTCTCTTTGAAAACGATCATAAAACCACGGAGGAAGCTTACTAAGTTCAAAGTCAATTCAATAAAATTTAGTGTGAAAATATTTAATTCGATTTATTCTAAAAATAATTTTTGAAGACTAATATTTTACGAGACATGGCGGAAAGTTCTTTTTTCCAGTATAGTGGCACATCTGATTAAATTATATGAACCATTCATATCATTATCTTATTTCGTTTGTCAGGATGTTCACATTGGTAAATTTTATTAAAGATCTGCTCAATATTTTCGGAATTGTAACGTTGATGGTCGGACGAACATGACCTTTCCAATGTTCTGGTCAGAATGCTAACAAATTACGTGGAGATTGCATTTCAAGACACTGGGGGATGCATGAATCATTTCGATCTAACAGAGATTATTAATTTCAAGTACATTTTCATGACAAAAAAGTAGCATTTATTCTTTACGCTTTGAATCACCATTAGAGTAGTTCTAATAGCAAACAAAATGTAAAAATATACGCATCCAAGTTGATATACACGTATATTCTATTAGATTTAGAACTCAGATTTGGTTTGGATATTTAGTCTTTACAGTTAAATATTCGTCTTAAGTCTTTACAGAGAGATTCTTTTGTATAAAGCACGTCATCCGAGTTACCTTCATAAACTTTGCATTCTCTTACTCTTAATATCGTGATCTCAATTTCTCTGCCTCTAAAAACCTCCTCTGCTCTCTCTACACCCTTCCCTCTTGACTTCACCCTCCTCACCTTACCTACTCCCTTCCAACCCCTTACCCCTCCCACCCCCTTCACGGATACTCTCTCCCTCTCTCGCCTCTTACATTTTTACATCCACTCTTCCCTTTTTCCTTTCCCTCTCTTTTGTTTGCCGTATGTCTCAGTTCACATAATATGACCAGAGGCATTGCCTCTTCACTTTTAAGCTTGCAATCTATTTCTGCCCTCATCTCTTTCCAAATATTCCCCACACTCTTTCCTATCCTACACCACTCATTGTCAGACCTCCGCATCCCTTTCACCCTCTCCGTCTCCCCTTTTCTCCCTCTTTTATTCCCCCACTCCTTCTTTACCTCTCTCTTTTCCTCTATCTCTTCTCTAACTAAACCTCTCTCCCTCCCTCCCTCTCGAATTCCCCCTCTCCCTCCTTGTCTCTCTCCCTCCCTCCCTATTTTATTCCCCCGCTCTCTCTTTTCCTCTCTGGCATGTTTTTTGAGTGTCCTCCTCTCTCCCTCTTCCTCTCAGTCATTGAAGTCTCCGACCTCATTTTGCGACCTAACTCCTCCTCTCTAACATCTTATACACTTCAATGCCATTTTTTTTATAGCTCTGGTGATTTTATTTGAACCATTTTTTGTCTATTTGACAAAAGCATTCTTATTAGAAAACAAGAATTGGAGACCTGTATTCTAAGAATATTTAAGGCTTCTGGTTTGCCTTCTCCTATGGGGAGAGGAGAACCCGCACCGTTGGAATGTTGATGCTCATTAGAATTTTCCCATCCGTGATAAAACCATTTGGATATAATACCACTTCAAAATTTGGAATTTCTCAAAATCTATCAAATCTAGCAAAAAATCAATAAACTTCATGTAAAATCCAGTCGCAGATAAATTTATAGATTGAAAGCTGTTATCTAATGCAAGAAGAGTTTTTCCGATTTTCCTGGTAGTTTGGATACAAAACCATTTCAAAGTCTTGAATTTTCCGAATTTGAAGCCATCTAGCGGAAGCTAAGCGAACCACCTTGAAACTTCTATTAGTGGAGACGTAAAGGATTTATAAGAGCTATCAAATTCAAAAAGAATATTCCAAATATATATTAAAACAAAATTGTTGAATTTGAAGCCAATTAGCAGAATATCTATCAAAGACTAGTACACGTAAGGAAAGACCGGAAACTTAATGCTATAAAACGATTCCCAGGTTTTCCATGTAAGGCGACAATCGATGGGTCAACGGGAAAATTTGGAACAACGTGTTAACGAATGATAGCGTGACGTCATCACAGGATGTTCCTCCCCCCCTTCCCCTCCCGTTTTAATACGATTATCATAGCACACATAAATTCCACGGACAGATTAAATGGACTTAAATGAAAGAATTGCATATAATAAATCAAATTTATTACCATATATCACATATTGCGAAAGTACAAAGTCATTGTCAAATTACATAACAGAATTATTGTAACAGAATTTTATAACGTTAATAGCTTTTATGCATGAAACGTATTTAAAGGAAATTCACGTGGATGACGAAAAACGTAAAATTTTCACGTCAAGAATGAATTTGTGTATCAAGCAAAAATGTATTTGTAAAGTGATTTATTCGGCCCTGGAACACATTCTCTTTCTGTTGCACCTGTAAAAAGAACGAAAATAAATTTCTAAGAATGTCAATCATTAAACCTGCTAAACCTAATGAAGTTGATGCAGGAGGCAATGGGCATGCTTCAAATGTTGCAATAAATGTAAAATAAGGCAAATGCGCTTACGGCCAATTGCGGTCCATAAACAATATTTCTATGAAGATCACATTACCATTTGTAAAATTAAACACATCACATTGCACTAGAAAATGTCCACTATATCTATAATTTATTCTAAGCACAGTTGTATTTGCTGACGTTTACGTGTTCACAGCAGTTACAGTTAGCCCATTTAAGATCTGTATGTATTCATCATATGACAAGGAAATAGAAATGGAAATTTCAATTTCTCGATCGAAAAATATATACATATTTCTAAATATGTTTTGAAACAAAGAATTATCCTAAAGTCTTGGATTATAAACAAATGCATAATGAGAAACAAGAAATAATCAAGTTAACAATTTCAGCAAATTCAAAAGCTTTCAAATTAAAACAATGAGACGTCGCTATGGTACACTTATTTCATTCTATTACAAGCACAATTTTATCCTCTGGCGTCTATGTTGCAGTTTAACTTCCAAACTCACTATAATCTACTGATAACCGCGATAGGTTTTAAACAGATATTCCAGTTACTCAATCTAAAATTACGGCTTATTTTGTGAACTGACACGTACCATATTCACGGCCAGGGCAATGGATGACACAGCTAGTTGAAGTAAGCGAGGTTTAACACCTAAAAATGAGAAACATTTCCTCTCAAAATGCTTCTCGCACACATTTCTTTCCTTCCTTCCTAGAAGATCTATCCATTGCAGGTATCTGTTAAGAAAATATAAAAGCATTCTCACAAAACGCATTCACATAACACTTCGTAGAACTAGTTCGTTAGAATTTTTTTCAAAAATATATGATATTTTTAAGACTTACCTGTTGATTGGTAATCAGAACAAATTCATTACGTCACGTTTTCTTAAACAGTGATGAATGCATATCTACTATATACAAACGCTCAATAAGCAATGGCGAACTTTTATCAAGCAAAATGGCCGCTGTTACGCTACGATACTCAAGGAATGTGTGGCGCTGTGGTGATGCGGTAGAGAGAGAGAGAGAGAAATAGAGCTAGAAAGAGAGTGAGAGAGAGAGAGAGAGCTGACTGCGACTGCAGCGCCTGTCGCGGACCCCCTAGCATAGTGAACAACGTGTAAAAGCCGGGAATCTATTCTCCCATAAGAGTTTCATACCCCTGATATCTATGAACTACATGAAAAACTCAATACATAATTGGAAAATTAATTGAATTTTCCGAATTTGAAACCATCTAGTGGAAAATCTATGAACTACCAGGAAAGATTAATCAATGTCAAACTAATGGATTACCAAGAGGTGTGTAATTCTAAATAAATTTTACAAATATCATTTAAATAAAGAGCCGATTTTCAAAAGCACTGACAGACAGATTGATCATATAAGTATTTTTTTCTTTTAATAAAACCTACTCAAAGATGGCTCAAAATACTTTTGGCGTAAACTGAAGGAAAGATAAAACTCCATCCAAAAACAAGTGGTATTAGCCCGATGCATTTCGCCCACTAAGTGGGCATTTTCAAGGTCGACAGCGACCAGCGTCGACTGTGCCGGAGTGGAGAGACCGAGGGTGGAGAAAGAACGAAAGACAAAAGAAAGACGAAAAACACAGGTGGAGTAAGAACAAAAGAAAAACGAAAACAGAGGCGCGTGTGTATTATCTCTGGTCAATAAGTCTGTAAAGTGTCTTGTTGATGTCAGTGTCACTGTTCATCACTGTATCTCGATTTTTGTAAATGTGAAGGTTTTCTAGGGAATTTACAGAACTAATAGATGAGATTACCAGTTGTAAGTCCTTTAATTGAATGCTGTGGCCGGTTTCAAAAATGTGATTAGCGACACTGGATTTCTTAAATCGGTTGTATTTATATATATTTACAGCTCTTTAAAGCGATTTTAATAAAACTTGTTAAATAAGAAACGGTCTGATCGCTATGTTTGCTTTGGCGACTCGGAATGAATTTGGGCTGATCGTTATGTCACAGCACCGGCGATGGACCATTTAAATGTCCGCCTCTCGATGGCAGGTTCTGCGCCTACCATGGTTGTGACGGGTGATGGTGAATCAGGGCACAATTCCGTAGGAGCCTGAGAAACGGCGACCACGTCCAAGCAAAGCAGCAGGCCTGCAATTTATCCGCTTTGGGCAGCGAAAAATATTGATTCGGGACTAATCCGATGCCCAGTAATCGGATTGAAAACACTTCAAGTTCTTTAAAAATGCGTTCACACTTGGCGAAAGAACATACTATCACGAAGGATCATAGAAACAGGCGAACGAAGAATGAAAAACGATGTTTGAGAGACTTCTGATTTGGAGAATCTAATTCAAATGGCATCCTAGCATCAAGATTCTTCTTGCACAATTTGTATTGAGGGCTTTTGATGTCTCATAAAATGGGAAGGCCTTCTACATCCGCAACAAAAGTGACGTGACGTCGTCCGACCTCTCCATCTCTGTATACACTGAACCGTTAGACAAATACACACCCACACGAACACAAACTAACATTTCCTTTTGATCTACAGACAGACGGCGGATCTTTCTTCGTTCGTGTTCGTTCGCCAAGTGTGGACGCGGCTAATGCGTCCAAACCCGGCGAACGAACACTAACGAACACCAACAAGCATACAAACGCACCTTGATGATGACAGTGTGGACGTGTCTACAGAGATGGAGTGGTCGGACGACGTCACGGTCACATTTGTTACGGATGTAGAAGGCCTTTCCATTTGATGAGACATCAAAAGCCCTCAATGCAAATTGGGCAAGTAGCTTGATGCTTGGATGCCATTTGAATTAGTTTGTTCAAATCGGATGTCTTTCAAACATCGTTTTTCTTTGTTCGTTTGCGTGCGTCTATGTTCGTTCGTGATTGTATGCTCGTTCGCCAAGTGTGGACGCATCTTAAGACCAAACGCCAAAAATAAATAATTATGTGAGAAGAAAAAACACTATATAAAGTTTTCTTGTTTATATATGAAATAGGGCCTTGGTGGACAAACACAACAATATGAACTCTTACAGTTGGACTCTACCATTCAGCACTCGCTGACGTCGACCACCTAAAGTGGTTCGTTTGAAAGAGCCCTTAGTATGCAGTATATTCTTAGTAAATACGGAAATGAAAAATTTTTAACAAATATATAATGCTCCAATATTTGATAGGTTACTTTTTAAAAATTTCATACATGAATATAAAAGAATTTAAAAAAGAATAACGTTAAAAAATGAGGACCCTATACTTCGTCACTCCAGCGCATGCTCCTCAAGCGGGTGCTGAACATTCAAACCTAATGAACTGCTACAAATAAAACATTGGAAGGCAGTTTTGGTTTTTTCAGGACGTGCGGCGGTCCAGGACGGTTTAAGTGCGACATATCTTCAGAAATTTCCGTTACTGTGAAAATAACTTTTCCGAAAAAATTACGCAAACACAGGCATGCGGTCTCTCAGACCGGCAACGAAACTAAACACCCTCTAGTACGAACAGGTCCGAATGCTAGAAGGCAACTGCCATGCAGTAAACAAAGCCACCTGTAAGATACAAATGAAAGCAAAATCTCCAAGGCGTACATGATTGACGAACTCTAAAGGAGACTATTGAAATTTTTCATACGGTCTGAGAGACCGGTGCCTGTGGTTACGGGTCAAAACGCAAATTTAAATGCAACCAATATTGTTCCATTATTAATCAAATGGAGAAAAGAATTGATCGTGGAATCGCACCAGAAGCCATTTACGGAGATGTTTTGTCTTCAAAGGTCGTAAATTACAATCTTATATGCGTGTACAATGTTCCAGCTGTTGATAAATGTACCAACAGAAGGGCACTCGAAATTCTTAAAAGGCAATATGTATGTGCGTGTGTGTGTATTAAAGAAACATCAAATTTTGGGAACTACTACGTTTTAATATCTCTGTGCTGTTAACGTGGGGGTTTATTAGTCTCAATGAATCAATCCATTTAAACCGTTATGCAATATATTTCTAAAAATTTCCTCAGAACAAAATAAAATAGGACGATGAACTAAAAAGCGTAGAGAAAGATGAAAAATCCAACATTTATTTATACTCGTAATCGCTTTTTACATTTTCTTCTCGCCGTTCCAAACGGGATCAAATTGGACATGCTTCCAACTGCGTTACACGAAGGGATTCGAGTGAGAGAAGAACGAATACGCCGGTCTTGGTTTTGCCTTTAGGTGACGCGTCACTGCGCTCACAGTCAGTCGTTCGCGAATGGCATTTGATGCGCAAGTCACGGAGAATCGAGCGATTCACGCCAAATCGGCCACAGCTAGAGAATACACGGCCTCAGGCGTTCCATTGTATCAAAACATGCAAAACGCTCTCACACCAAAATGCAAGCCTCTCTTCAGCAGTTTCAGTCAAAAATAAACGGTCGAGACGCAGCCGAATCCGCGACGTTTTCACGTCCTCCTCTCCCGCTTACATCGACGCTGCATTTGAAGTCACCGAGGGAATTTCAAGAGCACGCTGGGAAGAGGCGCTGGAGGCAACCTCATTCCGAATGCAACTCCCCTTTCCTTCCCCCATCTCCTTTCCTCTCCTTTTCCAACCCCTCCCCACACCCCGCAACAGCGGACGAGCGGCTTAGTTTTAATTTAACCGACCCGGCCGCGGCTAAATCTCACATTCTCTCTCTCGCAACCCTCCCTTCAGGCTCAACACGCGCGCGAGTTCTCTCTCTGACTTCTTCCTCTCTCCTCGTTCTCCATTCATCATTCTCTTCTCTTTCCTCTCTCACCGCCAGCTCAAAAACCTCTCTCCCGAAGTCTTTTGTTTTCATCTGTGACGACACGGGTCCATCCCGTTATTTTCAAAATCCTACCCTCTAGAGGTGTGCTTACGAAATAAAAATTTCGCGGCTCTCTCTAACTTTCTCTTAATCCGTGTCTTCATTTCTTCTCACTCTTCATGTTCATCTCTCCCTTTGCCCCTTTCTCTCCCCTTTCTCTCCCATCCTATTCACACCTTTGTTTACGTTACCTCTATCTCTAAGGCACCTCTCCCCTTTCCATTCTTCTCCTGATTCTCGCTCCCTTACTACACTTCAATTCCTATTACTGCTTTCTTCGTTTTCACTATTCCTTCTCAATTATTCTGTCTTTATTATAACGGCCTCTAATCCGTTCTTCACGTCCTCTTCGTTCATGTTTCGTGATTACATTTCTATTGGAATCGTTCATAATCACATGGCTTTTCCCATCGTCTTTATTTCTTTCTTTCCTCACCACGTTTTTCCTTCCGTTCTTTTCCCAATTTTCTCCGCTTTTGTTTTCTTTCCATTGATAGATTTCTAACATTCAGTTGTTTTACCAAATTTCTATGCTTCTCCATTCCCCGAATGTTTTGGAATGAGTGTAATGGCAATCTTTCGTTTTTAATTTCGAATAAAATTAGGCAATCTCTCCGAGTCTTTCGCCCCTCTCGCCCCTTTTCGCCCCTCTTACCCTTTCGCCCCATCTTGCCCTTTTTCTCCCTCTCGTCCCATTTCGCCCCGTTTCGACCCCTCTCACCCCTTTTGCCCCCTCTCGCTCCCGCTCGCCCCCTCTCGCCCCTCTTGCCCCCACTCGCCTCTCTCGCTCCCTCTCGCCCCTCTCGCCCCTTTCGCCCCTTTCGCCCCCTCTCGCTCTATTCACCTCTTTCTTCTTTTCAATCGCTGTCGCATTGCTCCGTTCCTCTTTTGCATCTTCCTCATATTTTCTCCTTTATTTCTAAATTTTTCCCCCGTTGAAACATAAACTCCATCTTTTACTGTCTTCCAATTTTTCAGTGAACTCAATTTTTCGCAAAATCCTTTTATTCGTATAGCAAAATAGTCATTCCTCTTCCTTGGTTCTTATTCCCAATCGCTATATTTCGCACGTCCACTCTCTATCTCTTGTAATGTTTCTCTCCTCTTATTGCATGTCCATGCACCCTCACTAGGCGCGGACTTAGTAGGTGCGAGGCCCCTAGGAAGTTGGAGTTTACTCGGCCCACTACTTAGAATTTCGGTATAAAGGTTTAAATTTTTATAAATAAAACATGCTTACAAAATTTTTAATTATTAAATCAGATCAATATATACAGTATAAAAGATGAAATTCTGAGGTCGATCCTGGGCCAATCTCTGAATAGATTCACGAAAGTTAATTCACAGCAATCAGAATATTTAGTCTTGATACATATATCTGCTACTAGTATATCATATAAAATAGTTTTTAATAATTTTAGGACACTTCACCTGCTTCAAAACATTGGCTTTCTACTTATCCTTGAATTATATTCCTCTATCAGCTCCGAATAATCCAGTGAGTTGGTTTCCTCGTTTTCCATTGACAAAATGGCAAAAGAATTTAATTTTTCTTGGGACAAGGTTGAATGGATATACGTTTTAATGAACTTAAGTAAAGGAAAACTTCTTTCGGCCGAAGCAACAGTGACTGGTATGGTCAAAACTATGCGAAGCGCTATGGGCATGTTTGAGTAAATATCACGTAAGTCATTGTCAGTTATGAACTTTAAGGCGTCTTTCATGTTTAAAATGTGGGAAGAATCCTGGAAAGCATACTGTGTTCTTCATACAACTCTAAGTCGTTAATGTCACATGAACCCTCAAATTCCAGGACCCTTTTGAGAATTTTGTTATTTTGCAAAAGTTCTTCTTTTTCGATGATATACTATACAAATATCCAAAATTGGTAGCATACACTTTTAGAGATTCAAAACGGCTTTCAACATTCACACGAATGTTATCTACGATAATGTGGGAGTGTGACGAGTGTGACAGAAAAGTGAGAGTATGAGAGAGAGTGTGTTGGAATATATGTGTGTGTGTATGTGTGTGTGTGAGAGAGAGAGAGAGAGATAGAGAGAGGGAGAAAGGGAGGGTCTTGGGCAATGGCCGTGCCACGGAGTGAGGGTATGGAGGAGGGGGAAAGGACGCTCGGTGGAAGAGCCCACGGGGGTTTGGGGATATGGTCGGGACTTCCGAGGCGGACCGTGAAGTGTAAGGACGTAATGTAGTGACGACCTTAATTATTATTAAAGTTTGTTTTTTACGCCAGTGAGTGGTGTTATTGTGTGCTTGTCCCTCTTGTTACCCGCAATTCCCACAAAATTGGGGGCTCGCCCGGGATGCGGGTCTACAGAGGATAAGTTAAGGAAACTTAAAAGAAGAGAGTGAGTGCGCGTGGGGAAGCCGCGCGAGAGCACTTATCTGAAGGAGGTTTCATGAGGAGACGCCACACGAACTTCACCTAAGGAAAGAAGTTGTGTGTGGAGACGCCTTACATAATTTCACTAAGAAGCCGCTGCGTGTTGAGAGTTTCGTGTAGAGACGCCGCACGAAAGCACACAGTGAAGAGGTTTTGAGCGGCAAGAGGCTGTGCGAGAGGAAGCGACGCTTCGAGAGAGGGGATGGAAGGACCCCTTCTCAACAGCGCGCCACGACGGAGCAAAGGAGAGGGAACACGGTCCCAAGCGGAAGACGGTGAAGGAGTAGGAGCGTTCTGAGTCCGGAGCTAAGGGTGCAGCCGCTGAGAAGCGTGAGGTTGACGGTGCAGCGGCAAATTCAAGAGAGGTCGGCACGCAGGACGACGACATTACCGAGGACGACACGGGTAAGACATCCACTACAATGTCGAACAGCGACGAGAATTCGCGAGGCACGGAGCTGACGACGCCGGCAGAGGATGGCAAAGTATTACGTCGACGTGTGGAGGAGCTGGCGGAGCTAGGAGCCCGTCTGAATAAAAGAAGAGTTGCCTTGGAAGAGGAAGGAAAATATCAGCAGTAGCGGTACAAGGGTATGCGGCAACAGCTGGCGGAGGACTTACGTTCGCGGTCTTCAGAGCAGCCAGCAACGCCCGCGCTACCGACGGCACCCTCCGTCGAGCGACTGTTGCGTCAGCAGCACCAGCCGGCCCCAGTGAGCGAGGTCGACCGGCTGAAGCGGCAGCTAGAGAGACTGAACGGGCGTTGCAGCTCGCCCAGCAGCAACATCGTCAGCCAGCAGCACTGACCGAGGAGGAACGGTTAAATCAACGGCTGGAGGCAATGCAACGAGAGTTACAGCTCGCGCGCGCCCCGGGAATTGGGATCGGTGTACCAGCAGCTGTAGAAAGAATTTCCCTGAAAGATGCAGCGGACACCTTGCCAAGGTTCAACGGGAGTGATCCGGCGTATCCAGTCAAGCCGTGGCTGGATTCTATCAGCGAAAGCGCGCTGATATACGGGTGGACGCAGCTGGAGACGTTCGTCGCAGCGAAGAAGTCGCTGGACGGACGAGCCAAGACGTGGCTCACCGCTCAACGAGACATCGTCTCCTGGAGTGCTCTCAGCCATGCCATCGAGGCGGAGTTTGGCCGGAAGACGACAGCAGCTCGGATACATTCACTCCTAATGAAAAAAAGAGGAAGAAAGATGAACCTGTCCAGCAGTACATCCATGAGATGAGGAGCCTCGGACGTCAGGGAGGCGTAGATGATAGGTATGTCATCGACTACAACCTCGACGGCATCCTCGAGGACGATCAGGCCCGAATGTACCTGAGGAGTTCCTGGATATTCGAAGAGCTTCAGGAGATGTTTGACGGTTGCCTAAGAGCATTGAGGTTACAGAAGGATTTTGGTGAGCATCGAGGCTCGCAGCAGAAGTCAGCGGGAGCGGAACAGTCGTCGTCGTCGTCGAAGAGTAAGAAGGACGACAGTAAGAGATGCAACAACTGCTTCATCTGCGGAGGATAGGGGCACTTAGGACGAAACTGTCCTGAGAGGGGGAAGGGCGTCAAATGATTCAAATGTCAGAAGTTCGGACACAAATCGCCAGAGTGCGGAGAGAGGAGCAGAGATGGATCATCTACCTCAAAGAATGGATCACCAACAGTCAGGCTCAACGAGTGCAGCGGACCGGAGCAGGATTAGGGTCTGCGTCGGGGGAGTCGAGTCCGAGTACCTGCTGGACAGTGGAGCCGACTGCAACGTAATGCGAGAGGACCTCTTCCAGGAGATAACTGCCAGGGGAGCTTTCAACTTGAACCTTGAGGAGGGAGGTAAGCAGATACGCGGGTTTGGCGGCAGCGCAGTCATGATGGGGCGTGTTGTGCTGCCAACGAAGCTGGACGACGTGACAGTGCCGTTTGTGTATTGGGTCGCTCCGATGCAAGCCATGGACACCAAGGTAATGATCGGGGACCCGCTGTTAGACGTGGCCGAGGTGCGACTGCGGAAGCTGGGGCCCATCATCGAGCCCATTCCCGGAGAAGAGTTCGTCCGGATGATCGTCGCCGAGGAGGAGGAGACCAGGGACGCCATCAAGAAGGTGCCAGAAGGTTACAAGGAGGAAGTTAGGGCTATGTTCGACGGATATCAACCCACCGGACAAGACGAGGTGCCAGTGGAAAAGAAAATTATCCTGAAGGACGAGACGCCGATCTTCAGGAATCCACGGCGCCTGGCTCCGAAAGAGGGAGAAGAAGTCGACGAGCAGATAGACAACTGGCTGGAGGAGGGCATCATCGTGCCAAGCAACTCGGAGTTCGCCAGTCCAGTGGTCGTCGCGCGGAAGAGGGATGGAAGGGTACGTGTCTGCGTGGACTATAAGCCGTTAAACAAGGTAACGATCAGAAAGCACTATCCGTTGCCTCTCATCGAGGATCTATTGGACCGGCTGGCTAAAGCGAAGGTGTACTCGACGTTGGACTTAAGAAATGGATTTTTCCATGTGAGGGTCGCGGACGGGAGCCAGAAGTACACGTCTTTCGTCACGCCCTCCGGACAGTTCGAGTTCAAGAGGGTTCCGTTCGGGCTTTGCAACTCACCAGCTGTGTTCTAGAGGTACATTGCCTATGTATCCAGGGATCTAGTGAAGGAGGATGTAGCTCTGGTGTACCTTGGCGACGTTCTGGTACCGGCAGTAAACCACGGAGAAGCCCTGGAGTGCATGAGCAGGGCTCTAGAGGTACCAGCGAGATACGGGCTACAGATCAACTGGAAGAAGTGCCTGCTGATGGCGACGAATATCGATTTCCTTGGCTATGTTGTCGAGAAAGGCAGCATCAAGCCATCACCGAGGAAGACAGCTGATCTGCTGGATTTTCCTGACCCGAAGACGACGAAGCAGGTTCAACGGTTCCTGGGCCTAGCCAGTTATTTCCGGAAGTTCATTAAAGTCTACGCGAAGATCGCCAAGCCACTCAGCGACTTACTCAGAAAGGACGTTCACTTTTATTTCTCGGAAACCGAGAGACGGGCCTTTCAGGAGTAGAAGAGAGCGCTAGTGGAGGCACCAGTGCTGCGCCTGTATCATCAGAGACGAGAGACGGAGCTGCACACCGACTCTTCGCAAAATGGATTTGGTGCAATCCTACTGCAGTGAGATCTGGAGGACCAGCAGCTCCACCCGGTCTATTTCATGAGCAGGAATACGACTCCAGCAGAGAGGCGCTACAGCTGCTACGAGCTTGAAGTGTTAGCTGTTGTTCGTGCACTAGAGAAGTTCCGCGTGTACCTCCTTGGCATAATCTTCAAGATTGTCACGGACTCTGCCGCATTTCAGCAGACAATGGCCAAGAAGGAGCTCGCGGCTATTGTGGCGCGCTGGGGTATGCTGCTGGAAGATTTTGATTATGAGATAGAGCATCGAGCAGGGGTGCGCAAGCAACACGTCGATGCTCTTAGTAGGAAGATAAGTATCCTCGTCGTACGAGACACTGTAACCGAGAGATTGGCAAGAGCGCAGGACCGAGGTGAGAAACTGAAGGCCATACGTGCGATCCTGCCTAACGGCGATTACGAGGATTACGTCGTCGACCTTGGCCTACTCTACAAAGGAGCAGAGGGAGACCGGAAGCTCGTGGTGCCTAAGGGACTGCAGAATGAGGTGATCAAGAGGGTGCACGAGATAGGGCACTTCGATGTCAAGAAGACGATGGAGGTGTTATCTAGGGATTATTGGATGAGCAACATGGAGAAGCGTGTTGGCGAGTTCATCCAGAACTGCCTCCCTTGCATACTCGGAGCAAGGAAGCAGGGCAAAGCACAGGGGTTCCTACATCCCATCCCGAAAGGAGATGAGCCTCTGCATACCTGGCACCTGGACCATGTGGGTCCGCTGACGTCAACGAGAAAGAACTTCAGGCATCTGTTGGTCTTGGTGGACGGATTTTCGAAGTTTACGTGGATTTTCGCAACGAAATCTACGGGGACAAACGAGGTGTTGGAGAAGGGGCGTGTACACCAGCATATGAAGAGGATCATCACCGACCGCGGTACAGCCTATACATCCCAAGAGTTCGAGGAGTACTGCGAAGCGGAGGGAATTCAACACTTGACCATCACAACAGGAGTTCCTAGAGGCAACGGTCAAGTAGAGAGAATCAACGGTATCATTTCAGCTGTCTTCGCCAACCTGTCAGCCAAGGAGCCGTTGAAGTGGTATCGACGAGTGAGCAGAGTCCAGCGTGCTCTCAACGGCACGCATCAGCGCGCGATTGGCACGACTCCTTTTGAACTGCTGTTCGGAGTGAGATTGAGGTTTCCTAAGGACATCCATCTGCAGGAGCTGATAGTCACCGAGGCAGCTGAGAGGTTCCGCGAGGCGCGAGACGAGCTGAGGACGAAGTCAAGGCAGCAGATAGAGATAATACAGAGGGAGAATAGACGGTCGTTTAACAGACACAGGAAGGAGGCCACTGAATACCAGCTAGAAGACCTGGTGGGCATCAAGAGGACTCAACTTGGCCCAGGTTTGAAGCTGGCTGTGAAGTTCCTAGGCCCATATAAAGTCATCGAGGCGAGAAGAAACAACCGGTATGCCGTCGAGAAAGTCGGCGACGGAGAAGGACCGGGCTGTACAACCTGCTCGGCAGATCACATGAAGCCTGGCGAGGTTTCATTGATGACCTGGAAGAGAGCGACGAGGGCGACAAAGACGACACCAGCGATGAAGGCGAGAACATAGAGGATCGACTGAGGCCAGCCGATCGTCAGCAGGGCCGAGTTGTGGGAGTGTGACGAGTGTGACAGAAAAGTGATAACATGAGAGAGAGTGTTGGAATATATATGTGTGTGTGTGAGAGAGAGAGAGAGAAAGAGAGAGGGAGAAAGGGAGGGTCTTGGGCAATGGCCGTGCCACGGAGCGAGGGTATGGAGGAGGTGGAAAGGACGCTCGGTGGAAGAGCCCACGGGGGTTTGGGGATATGGTCGGGACTTCCAAGGCGGACCGTGAAGTGTAAGGGCGTAATGTAGTGACGACCTTAATTATTATTAAAGTTTGTTTTTTACGCCAGTGAGTGGTGTTATTGTGTGCTTGTCCCTGTTGTTACCCGCAATTCCCACAATAATGTTCACAAAATTTATCTTAAATAATTCACCGTAATCATTGGTATGTTCGTTCTTTTTGTTTATTCGGTCTCGCGGCTTATTGAATTGTTTTTGAACCCCCAAACGCTCTCCCAAATCGTTAGATATAGACACTGCTGAATCAAAGCCTGTATACCTGTATTTATCAAGCCATTTCAGAAATTCTTCTAGGTGAGTAACTGTGATATATCCAAATGTATACTATGAATTTGTCATAATTTACTAATAACATTGATTTTTACTAATATTTCATACCATACAATTAAAGATACTATGAAATCATGCGTCGCAATCCCATTAATAATAGATTCACATTCACTGCAAAGTTAGGGTAGTCCTTCACAGCCAATAGTTCTTTTAAAGCCTCAATTACACCCTCAAGTTGAAACATAATAGCTTTCACACTTTCTATGCGAAATTCCCATCGTTTCTGAAATTGGCTTTAGTGTTATATTAATATAGTATTTTAAGGCTCGCCATTTGTTAGACGATGCAGAAAATGTGTTATAAAGCCTGTGAAGTAAACCAAAAAATACATGAGCCTTTTTATAAGATGAAGCAGCGTCTGCTAAGATCAAATTTTAGTTATGGAAACCATATGGACTGAAAATGGACCGCGGGTTTACTTGTAGTATTCTAGCTTTAAGATGTATAAACCTAGGGTCTATATTTCTGACAAAATAGTCCTTGATATATTTTCTCCTGTTGTTTGGTGTACCTCGAGGAAACCTACAAAATGCTTTTCAACTTATGTAGCAATTATATCAACATTGCGCAATACAATCGTCATTTGTTCATTATGATTTAAATATCGAGTATAGTTCAAATAAATTAGTAATACTAGGAGTCTTTCACTTTTTCCAGTATTCTATTTTTGACTTTTTTAGCCAATAATTCAATAAACTCATTCTGAACGGTTTTACTGAGATAATGATATTTTATATCATTATTTACTACCAAATTTAAAGGTTCTCGCATAACTTGACCAAATTTTGACAATAAGTTTACTAACCCAAGGAAATTTTCACTCTTCAAGGTGGACTCTTTTATGTTTTCTCTATTACCACGAAAGTCTACGTTATGTGTTGCCAAGTACTGCATTATAGCAAGAAGTTTTTCTAAAACATTTCGCCACAGTTGTTTTTCTAGCTGTATTTGCGTTTGTATCTGTTTGGCAACGGTCATTCCACAATTTAGACTTTTGTTAAAATCAAGGCATATTATAATACTTTCCTGATGATCTTTGCTATTTTTATGTAACTTTAAACAACCACTCAGGTTTTCCAGTCTGAATATCTTTCAGAGGCAATAGCTGCTATTGAGCTAGAAAATAAGTGACAAGAAAAACTAAATACACTGTTTTTACTTTCAAAGTATACCAGCTAACGTTCAGTCATCATTACTTAAAATACGATTATAGTAAAATTATGTAAAATGTCAGTTTGAATCATCTAACGGAAATTCACCATTTTCTCTTAAGATGCGAATTGAACCTTTCTGAACAATATCACTCAACTGATTATGTGCCAAAGGGAAAATCCACTCAACAGGGTCATGATAATTCGCGAATGGATTAGGCTCGTCACCCATTGCAACTAATTCTTCTGACGTTGAAGCACT
The DNA here is from genome assembly GCA_028673005.1 of Tanypteryx hageni. Classification (NCBI taxonomy): domain Eukaryota; kingdom Metazoa; phylum Arthropoda; class Insecta; order Odonata; family Petaluridae; genus Tanypteryx; species Tanypteryx hageni. The sequence goes on from CM054112.1 coordinate 7,830,294, forward strand.
CTTATCAAAATTATCACAATCTTTTCGTTCATTTGGAACAATTGCACAAGTTTCAACTCCGGCATCCACAATTACATTGATGTCTTCAAGAATTTCCTTTTACTTTCACATTTAACACCAATAAACTTTCATTTTTTAACTTATATTACAACTAAAATTATTTGCCACACTGATCTCTTTTCTAAAAAATATCCTTTAAGAACCATAAAACTTTTGTCGTGTTTCTTCCAATAGAGCATGCTTTTATCTTTTAAAAGCTCCCGATTCAAATTTTATACTTTTATCGCGATCTCTTCCTGACATTATGAATGTATAAAAGGTTAATTACTATTTGAATTGAATATTAGAACTAGCTATTTTAATTCCAAAAAGGAATAACAATGTTAATTCAGAGATTCTACGAATAACTTAAAACGCCAATAAATAATACTGCCAATCAACAAGAACTTCGAACCAACTCTCAGGACAAGGGAATACGAACTGATAGAGTACATGGACTTCTTTAAATCTAACGAGGCCACGGAGAGGCGACTGTGTCTGGCGCCTCTCGAAAAAGGCTCCAGCGATTTATTGCAATGCTCTTATCCGGCCGTACCGCACCGTTTCTGGCCACGTCCGTTTATACGTAAACATTTAAGCGGTGTCTGCTACTAAAGAACCGTGTGTGGGAAGAAAAATTATATTAAGAATCTCTAACATCACTTCTCTTCATCTCGTTTCGTTGCCAATATACTATACCATATCTCTGAGCGAGAGTGTTTCGTTGGGGTTTAGAAACCAAATATTCAGCCCCTTCCTATCTCTATCAGGAGAAAATGTGACTTGCTAACAAAGGGATAGCGTTTTGAATGAAACAAATTTGGTAAAATTGTGTTAAACTCTAAATGTCTGACCTCCAGAAGGATAGATTTATTTTCTCATATACGTAGTATATTGAGAAATATTGTTATCGTGAAGAAATTGACTTCGAGATTTTGATGTCAGTGTACGTTGTAGGTGTCTCTGAGTCCATAAAAGTGGTTTTTGCCATGCCATCTCTCTCTCTCTATCGGTCTATTCGCAATTCTAAATCCCAAATGCGTTAATTAAATCAAGTTATATCACGTATTTGTGCAAAATATCATCTTTTACAGAATTCTTTTTCATAAGAATTATATTACACAAAATTAAGGGTAGTTTATTCATGGCGAGGAGTAGGAATATTTGTACGGGCCAGTGAACACGCCAAAATTCTACTCTCCTCGCCTGGCGAATACGTGAAGGAAGCAGATTTTCCACTCCTTTGAATAACACCCACCCGTAAATTTCTTCTAGACGTAATTTACAACCCGCCCAAACCTAAGCATCTTGATGAACTTTTCAAAAATCTCTCCGACTTTTTTCCCTAATAAAATAACGGGCTTCTAATGGGCCACTTCAATATGCCTTTCAACTCTAACAAGTGGAGTTACGTAAGTAATCACCTGCGAATGCTTCTCCATACGAAACGAAACATCCAAAATTATTTAGCTCCTATTGCCAGTACCCAGTACCGGGGTTATCACGACACGACCTGATCTATAGAACAAATGATCTCGGGAGATTAAAAAATGATAGTAACAAGAAGAAACTTCAGACAAATAAAGGTAGAAGACCTATTAGAAGACGCATCTGACACAAAATGGCAAAGAGTATTCGAACACTACGACTTGGAAAGCAAAATCCGAACATTCAATAGCTAGATCCTCCAGATTTTCGACAAACATGCTCCAGAGATGCAACACCGGGTATATGGACCTCCAACCACGTGGATAAACACGGAAATCAGAGTCCTGATGCACCAATGAGACCCAGCGTATAAAAAGTTAAAAAAATCCATTTAGAAGACAATTTGAAATTGTTCAAAGCCCTATACAACAAAACCAAACAAACTCGCAGAAACTCAAAAAGAAAAGATTTCCTAAATTTACTGAAAAAGGGACCGCTAACAAAATCGATATGGAGAAATTCCCCAAAGAACTAACGGTACTACCTGAAAGCCTCATCACGCACTTCTGCTCCAATGATATCTCAGAAGCTTCTACGGACACCGCCAACTATTATTCAAGCAAATTGCACTCAGATGTTCCTGAATTCTCTCTAAAATATCTATCTATTAAGGATGTTAAAAACACCCTGTCCAAGTTATCCTCAAAGGCTGTTGGACCAGACGAGATAGGAGTAGACATGGTCAAATTACTCTCCCCCGTCACTGTGAAAGTCCTCATACATCTATATAATTCCTCCATCGAGAAAGGGGAATATCCCAAAACCCAGATCCTACCGATCAACAAAATTAACACTCCAACCAAATGAAGGGACTACAGGCCAATCAGCATCTTAAACGTTGTCGCTAAGATACTGGACAAAATCATCTGCCAGCATTTAATATCCCATGTAACCAAATATAACTCCTTGGACAAATTTCAACCAGGATTCAGAGCAGGCTACAGCACCGGGACGGCACTCATCGCTGTACTTGATAGGCTAAGAAAAGTACTGGACCAGCGAAACATTACAAAAGTCGTCACTATCGACCTAAGTAGAGCCTTCGACTCTGCCGATCACAACATTCTCCTTTCCATCCTCAAATCCATGAATTTTAACCTAAGCATTTTCGGCTGGTTCAAATCTTACCTCAACCATAGAATATCGAAAATTTCAACCGCTAATGGGGAGAGTTCCAGATGGTGAGAGGGCAAATCTGGCGTGCCCCAAGGGTAATCCTAATCTCCTCTATTGTTTAGGCTTTTTATCAACGAACTTCCTACATTCCTGAAAAACAGCAATACATGCTATACGCTGGCGACGTGCTCTTGTACGCACAAGCTCCCATAAAATACATCAAAAACACAATCTCACTTTTAAACAAATACGTGAAGAGTTTACAAATATGGTGCGCAAATCATGCCCTTAAAATCAATCCCCTCAAAAGTAAGATGATGATTGTTGCTAACAAACGTGTGGTGAAGAACAACTACCCAAAATATCTAAGAGAAGGATTTAGAGTATATAAGCGAAATTTCTTACTTAGGAATCACTTTAAACAATACACTTGCATGGGAAACACAGCTATAAACAGTTTGCAATAGAATATAAAGGGGCCACTATCAGTTAAAAAACATGAACTACAAGCCCGATACCAAATAAAAAAGAGGATAGTTCAAGCTCTCATTTTCCTCCACCTAGATTATGCAGCATCTGCATAACCGGACATAACTTCGGCTCAGTTACGTCGCCTGCAAGTGGCACAAAACACGTGCATACGTTATATTTTTCAGCCTGCATACGACCCCCACATGACGCCTATTACAAATCCCAGGAATGGCTCAAAGTAAAAGAGAGACGGTTGTCAACGATCGGACTGCTGACCTACAAAACCCTCAAATATTGGGTCCCTGCCTACCTACTCGATGAGCTAGAGTTTGTGAACGTCACTCACGAGAGGGACACGCATACTCCGTAGGATGATGCGTATTCCACTTCACAGCACGACCTTATACAGCCGATCCTTCGTATTGTCCGCAATTTTTCTCTACAATACGCTTCCCGACACTATAATTCAGTCAAATACTGCCTTCTCCTTCAAAATAGAGGTAAAAAATTTCTACTGTCTAAATACGAGTTGTACTTAAAAAATGTCTACGCATATATATGCATACATGTGCACAAGTAGGTAGGTATGGGCATGTATGAGTATATGTGAATATCTATGGGTACAATAATTGCAACATTGTCATTTCCAAATTCAGCCGTGATAAATTAAACCGCATATCTCAATTAGCACCATATATTTTAGATAAACAAAAAATTAAAGTCATGTCTAAATATACATATAAACTAATGTGTGTATATGCGAATGTGTGAACCTATCTGCGTCCAGCAATTTGCAGGTGTTCATGCATGCACGATTGTATGCATATGTGCATCTGTTTATGTAATTACAAACTCATAAGTTTTTTTTACATAATTTCCATGTACTACCTTATACGTAATATTTCAAACATTATATTTTATGTAAACTAAGGATGTAAATTTAATTCATGAATCAAAACATCCCATTGTGATATATATGACCTCTTCCTGAATTGTGAAGGCATATTAATGAATGTATATCAACCAAATTTGTAAACTATATATATGTAAAAAACCAATGTTACATATATTGTAACTGACTTAATGAATCAAGTTAAGAAGGAAAAGGTAACTTCATAGTCTCACTCGAAACCAGGATAAATAAATAAATATCAAATCTATCTCACTTTCTCCTTATATACATATAATTATATATATATATATATATATATATATATATATATATATATATATATATATATATAGACTTAAGGAAATGAAAAGGTAGTGATGAGGGTGGCAACAAGGTGTTGAAGGAAGCCCAGCAGACACTTACCAAGTCGAAGACCAAGTTGGCAGGCTGCTGGGGGCGTCGAAGTGACACGTTGAACACACGAACACAAAAACTAAAAACACGCAAGCTTATTGGGCCTATGCCCTTCTTCAGCAGTAGAGTAATATATATATATATATATATATATATATATATATATATATATATATAGATGGCAAAAAGATGTTAGGATGAGGAAGCCCAGTGAAAACTCACCTATCGGACAACTTCAGATTGGCGAGGCCCTAGGGATGTCGAAGAGATACACGTAAAATTACACTAAGACAACACAGAAACATCAAAAACGTGTTCAGTTCTCTCTCAGTAGCTGATGAAGGAAAAACACCGAAAGCTTCTACGATTGTGATGTCTCTGTGTTGTTTTAGTGTAATTTTACGTGTGTCGTTTCGACATCCTCAGGGCCTTGCCAACCAGAAGTCATCAGATTGGTGAGTGATCACTGGGCTTCCTCATCCCAACATCATATTGCCATCCATATATCCATGTTACCTTTCTTATCCGTAAGCAGTTTTATATATATATATATATACTAGTAGTTTGTGTTTGCATAATGCAAGCATTTCATCTCACCTTGAAAAAACATTCATTTTTCAGACAGACATTTCATCATTATAAATATTCTTTTAATTCTGAATATTTCATCTCCGCAGTGATTTTCGTTTTTCCCACGTAAAAATAACAGTTAAAAACAATCCCCAAATGTTGCAATTTTAAAAATTTTACACATTCTTTATTATGGAGTACTAATGCTACACATTTTAGCCAAATGTTTATGTTGTAGCACTTCTAGAAGTTAAATAATATTTTTCTAATTTTTTAAATTTAAATATTTTTAACGGCCGCCGATATTCACATTTAGGAAAGTTGAAATGTTTATTTGTGTAAAATCACTACTCTGTAAATAATTTGAAAATTTCAGCTTCCTAGCTTAACTCGTAGTACCAAAACAGTTATCTTTTGTTTAAAATTTAAGAATTTTTAACATCAAAACAAATCAAAATATCAAAATTTGTATATACCGCATTTCGTTCTTTTAATAATTCTACTTGTAAAAAAAATTTCAGCTTCATAGCATATTCGGAAATGCCTAAACCCTGGAAATTTGTTTAAACAATTGCGAATTTTTATCGGCCGCATTGTTGCACTTTCTGAAGATTTTCTTTTTTTTAGTCGGTTTTGCAAAAAATCCTACCTAAGAAAAAAATTTCGAATCTACAGCTCATCTGGAAGTGCCTAAACATTAGTATCCTCCTATATGTAATATCCTCCTCTGTAAAGGTCGTCGATATATAATGATATAATGATAGACGTTCCTTACAGAGGAGGAGGATATAACATACATATAGGGGGATACTAATGTTTAAGCACTTCCAGATGAGCTGGAGATTCGAAATTATTTTCTTTAGTGGGATTTTGTGCAAAACCGTCTAGTAAAAACGAAATTTTGGAAAAGTGCAACAATGCGGCAGCTAAAAATTCGCAATTGTTTGAACAAATTTTCAGGGTTTATGTATTTCCGAAGTTGTAGCACTTCTAGAAGTAAAATAAAATTTTTCTAATTGTTTAAATTTAAATAATTTTTAACGGCCGCCGAAATTCATACATGGTAAAATTGAAATGTTTATTTGTGCAAATTTACTACTCTGTAAATAATTTGAAAATTTCAGCTTCCTAGCTCATACCGTAGTACCTAAACAGCTATCTATTTGTTTAAATTTTAAGAATTTTTAACTGCCAAATAAATTAAAATATCAAAATTTGTATATTCCCTACTTCGTTATTTTAGGAATTCTACTTACAAAAAAAATGTCAACTCCGAAGCACATACGGAAATACATAAATCATGAAAAATTGTTTAAACAATTGCAAATTTTTAGCGGCCGCATTGCTTCACTTTTTCAAAATTTTCGTTTTTTCTAGTCGGTTTTGCACAAAATCCTACCTACGAAAAAAATTTCGAATCTCCAGCAAATCTGGAAGTGCCTAAACATTAGTATCCTCCTGTTATATGTTATATATCATTATATATCGACGACTCTTACAGAGGAGGATATAATATAATAGAGAGCTCAAAGTTTCAGTTTTTGTAGATATGATGGAGAAACTTACAGATAAAATGAGACTTCTTACCTAAGTGACATGAGTTCGACTCCAGAAATTCCGAAAATTGCGTTTTTTCCCATAAGAAAAGCATTGCGCCATTTTTGTAAATTAATTATGGGCACTTACCGGTAAACTAGAAAAATGAAACTATCAGTGTTGCTAGATAGCCGCAATATCTATTAGGAATTATTGTTACTTTTGCTTACAGTGTCTTGGATTCGACTCCAGAGACCCCGGAATATCTCCCATAAGTTAGCATGGGAAAACGTAATATAGTGTGTAGACCAATCTAATAAGTTTAGGAAGCTGAAATTTTGCAAGATTATAGAACTTTTCTCATAACCAACTATAAAAATGAAAAATTTTAAAATTGTTAAATTTAGGGGTTGTTTTAACCCCATTTGTACATTAAAGTTTAATATTTTTTTAGGTTCTACGGGATGAGCTAGGAAGCTGCAATTTTCAAATTATTTACAGAACAGTGCATTTGCACAAATAAACATTTCAATCCCTCCATATATATATTGCGGCAACCGTTAAAAATGTTTAAATTTTAAACAATTAGAAAAATATTATTTTACTTCTAGAATTGCTACAACTTAAAAATTTTGCTCAAATATGTAGCATTAGTACCCCATAATGAAGAAAATGTAAAATGTTTAAAATTGCAACATTTGGGGATTGTTTTAAACTATTATTTTTACATGTAGGAAAAACGAAAATCGCTGCAGAGGTGAAATCTTTAGAATTAATAAAATAATTTTAATGGTGAAATATCTGTCTGAAAAATTAATGTTTTTTCAAGGTGAGATGAAATGCTTGCAGCATGCAAGCACCTTCTACTAGTATGTTATATCCTCCTCATCTGTAAGAGTCGTCGATATATAATGATAACAGGAGGATACTAATGTTTAGGCACTTCCAGATGTGTTGGAGATTCGAAATTTTTTTCTTATATGGGATTCAGTGCGAAACAAACTACAAAATACGAAAATCTTGAAAAAGTGCAACAATACGACCGCTAAAAATTCGCAATTATTTTAACAAATTTTCAAGGATTACGTTTTTCCGCATGTGCTGCGGAGTTGAAATTTTTTTTATGTAGAATTCTTAAAAAAAGTAATAGGGATTATTCAAATTTTGATATTTTAATTTGTTTGGCAGTTAAAAATTCTTAATGTTTAAACAAATAGATATCTGTTTAGGTACTACGGGATGAGCTAGGAAGCTGAACATTTCAAATTATTTACAGAGTAGTAAATTTGCACAAATAAACATTTAAATTTAAACATATATGAATTGCGGAAGCCGTTAAAAATTATTTAATTTTAAACAATTAATAAATATTAATTTACTTCTATAAGTGCAACAAATATAAAATTTGGGTAAAATGTGTAGCATTAGTACCCCATAATGAAGAATGATTAAAAGTTTTAAAATTGCAATAGTTGGGGATTGTTTTTAACTATTATTTTTACACGTGGGAAAACGGAAATCGCTGCGGAGGTTAAATATTTCGAACTAAAAAAATATATGTAATGTTGAAGTATGAAAAATAAATGTTTTTAATTTTGAGATGATATGCTTGCTTAATGTAAGCACCAACTACTAGTCTTTATATATCGACGTTTCTTACAGAGGAGGAGGAGGATATAACATACTAGTAGTTGGTGCTTGCATACTGCAAGCAATTCATCTCACCATGAAAAAACATTCATTTTTCAGACAGACATTTCATCATTACAAATAGTGTTTTAATTCTAAATATTTCACCTCTGCAGCGAAATTCGTTTTTCCCTCATGAAAAAATTATAGTTTAAAAAAATCCCCAAATGTTGCAATTTTAAACATTTTACACAGTCTTCATTATGAGGTACTATTGCTTCACGTTTTAATAAAATTTTAAAGTTGTAGCACTTCTAGAAGTAAAATAATATTTATATAATTGTTTAAAATTAAACAATTTTTAACGGCCGCCGCAATTATTATATGGTAAAATTGAAACGTATATTTCTGCTTATTTGCTGCTCCGTAAATAACAAAAAAATTTCAGCTTCCTAGCTCATCCCGTAGTACCTAAACAGTTATCTATTTTTTTTAACTTTAAGAATTTTTAATTGCCAAAAAAAATTAAAATATCAAAATTTGTTTTATCCTATTTCGTTTATTTAAAAAATGTCAACTCCGTGGCACATTCAAAAATACATAAACCTTGAAAATTTGTTTAAACAATTGCGAATTTTAAGCGGCCGCATTGTTGCACTTTTTCAAGATTTTCGTATTTTGTAGTTTGTTTCGCACTGAATCCCATATAAGAAAAAAATTTCGAATCTCCAACACATCTGGAAGTGCCTAAACATTAGTATCCTCCTATATATGAGTTATCATTATATATCTACGACTCTTACAGAGGAGGATAGATATCATTATATATAGACGTTTCTTAGAGAGGTAGAGGAGGAGGAGGAGGAGGACACAAATGTTTAGGCACTTCCTGATGAGCTGGAGATTCGAAATTTTTTTTATGCAGGATTTTGTGCAAAACCGACTAGAAAAAACGATAATCTTGAAATAGTGCAACAATGCGGCCGCTTAAAATTCACAATTGTTTAAATATATTTTCAAGGTTTATGTATTTCGGAATGTGCCTCGGAGTTGAAATATTTTTATAAGTAGAATTCTTAAAAAAACGCAATAGGGATTATACAAATTTTGATATTATAGTTTGTTTGGCAGTTAAAAATTCTTAAAATTTAAACAATTAGATAACTGTTTAGGTACTACGAGATGAGCTAGGAAGCTGAAATTTTCAAATTATTTACAGAGTAATGAATTTGCACAAATAAACATTTCAATTCTACCATATATGAATTGCGGCGCCCGTTAAAAATTATTTAATCTTAAATAATTAGAAAACTATTATTTTACTTCTAGAAGTGCTACAACTTTCAATTTTGGCTAAAATGTGTAGCATTAGTACCCCATAATGGAGTAAGTGTAAAAGTTTTGAAATTGCAATATTTGGGGATTGTTTTAAACTATTATTTTTACATGTGTAGAAAACGAAAATCGCTGCAGAGGTGAAATCTTTAGAAATAAAAGAATATTAGTAATGATGAAATGTCTGTCTGAAAAATGAATGTTTTGTCAAGGTGAGATGAAATTCTTTCAGTATGCAAGCACCAACTACTAGTATGTTATATCCTCCTCCTCCTCTGTAAGGAACGTCTATATAGAATGATATATAGGAGGATACTAATGTTTAGGCACTTCCAGATACACTGGATATTCGAAATATTTTTCTTAGGTAGGATTTTGTTCAAAACCGACTAGAAAAACGAAAATGTTGAAAAAGGTCCAACAATGCAATGCAAGGAAATTGTTTTAACAAATTTTCAAGGTTTATGTATTTCCGAATGTTCCACAGAGTTGAATTTTTTTTATAAGTAGAAACCTTAAAAAAAAACGAAATAAGGATTATGCAAATTTTGATATTTTAATTTGTTTGGCAGTTAAAAATTCTTAAAACGTAAGCAAATTGATAGCTGTTTAGGTACTACGGTTTGAGGTAGGAAGCTGAAATTTTCAAATTATTTACAGAGTAGTGAATTTGTACAGATAAGCATTTCAACTTTACCATATATTAATATCGGCGGCCGTTAAAAATATTTAAATTTAAACAATTAGAAAAATATTTTTTACTTATAGAAGTACTACAACTTTAAAATTTGGCAGAAATGTGTAGCATTTGTACCCCATAAAGGAAAAAGTATTAAATTCGTAAAATTGCATATTTTGGGATTGTTTTATTCTATAATTAATACATAAGTAAAAAACGAAAATCGCTCCGTAGTTTAAATATTTAGAAAAAAATATATATGTTATGATGAAATATGAAAAATTAATTTTTTTTATGTTGAGATTATATGCTTGCAGAATGGAAGTACCAGCTACTAGTATGTTATATCCTACTACTCTGTAAGGAACATCTATATATAATGATAAAATATGTATATGTAATATATGTAATATATGTAAGTGTTTTGCTAATTTTTAAGTTTAACTGGCACGTTTTGAATGTTTCATTATGAAATTAAATAATTTTTGTAAAATTACGTTAGTTTTGAATAATATTCAGGGGTCGCCACCAAGATCGGAAATATCGCAACATATCCTAATGCTAAACATAGGTGCACTCATTTTTAAATTAGTTTAAATTTTAAACCTATTTGAATTGATTTGTTAATTGTAGATACTTAGTATTGAAAATTGTGCTGCAGCACCCATTGTGTTATGTTACGCAATACTGAACTAGATGTAACCTTTCAGATGTATCCCTCAGAAATCCTGCGTAAGTCCACTTGCAGGGGCACTATTTGTGTTATGTAAAAGTCCATATCAGGTCTTTTGGAACAATCTAGAACTGTCCAGAACGTTATAGAGCCTTCATAAACAATCGTAAATTGTTCCTTAATTCGTGTAAGTCGCATTTAGAAAAGGAAAACAACAAATATACAAATAATCTCTCAATTTAACCCAACAGTTCCCTTAGTTGTGCATTAGGATGGCAAGTTGCTGCCATATCTTACTGGAAAGTAAGTAGTTGATCGTCTTACTATTTTAGTCACAGATGATGGAGTGGAACAACTGCTCTGTGTTCCAAAAATTGCAGCTGGATCTGGAGCGTAAATGAGCAAGGCTGTTGTTGAAACTTTGGAAATGTAGAATCTGGCAGAGAAAGTGAAAGGAATGTGTTTTGACACCCTGCGTCAACTACTTAAAGAAAAAATGGAGTATGTCTTTGGATTGAACAGAAAATGCACAAGAATCTTATTTATATTCCCTTCAGGCACCACATGTTGGAGCTGGTACTAGAAGCTGTCTTCTCTGTCATCGTAAGTCAACCAGCGAGCCCATTATTACTAATTTTCACGCGATTTCAAGCTCATTGGGTGTCACTGTATAAGTCCCAATACAGAACCGCTCTTGATGATGAGTTCACTGCCAGTGCTGTTGCCGATATTAAAGACGAAATAATCACTTTTGCTACAGACCAACTGAGCCAGCAGCAACCTCGCGATGATTACAGAGAACTCCTGGAAATCTCTATCACATTTCTTGGAAGTGAACCTTCTCGTGGAATTTGATTTCTTGCTCCAGTTGCAATGCATAATGCTCGTTGGATGGCCGAAACCACTTATGCTATCAAACTGTGGATGTTCAAAGGACATTTTCTATTGAAAACAAAAGAGGAAGCTGGGATTAGGAACTTAGCAATTTTTGTTGTGAGATTCTATTTGAAGGCGTGGTTTCAAGCTGCAATTATAACTGCTGCACCTTTAAATGACCTGATGCTGTTGAAGAACCTCCAACAGTACAAGACTACAAACTCAATAGTTGCCAACGCTACTCTGAAGAATCTTGCTCGTCATCTGTGGTACCTCAGCGAAGAGCTAGTTGCCCTTGCTTTCCTTGATAAAAATGTATCAATAGATACAAAAGCCAAATTGATTCAAGCTCTGGAAATAAAAACCACTCAAAGAGAGTGACTGCCTATCTGGATAGCATCTTGGAGATTATTTGGTGTCATCCAACACTTTGAGGTTTTTCGACACACTTGGTCTTGACTCGAGATTCACAGAATTGGATCCCGAACTCTGGGCTTCTTATGGGAACTACATTGCCACAGAAAAGGGCATCAGGTCCATCAATTGCATTAATGATACGGCAGACCGCGGAGTTCCCCTGATAGAGGTATACAATCGATTACACACCCAGGGTGAACAGCAAAAGCAATTTCTTCTGCAGGTTGTCAGCGATCATAGGAGGAGATATCCAGTCTTTTCGAAGGGAAACTTTGCCACAAACAATTAACGTACCACTGTTTTAGTATTGTTATGATCATCATGTGACAATGTAGCATGGAAATTACCAACTCTAAATTTTATATTCATTGTACAGTTTTGCGTTTTTTTAATAAAGAAAACTTAATATTTCAAACTTTGGTAGCAACTTCGAAATTTCATCTAAAATTTACCAAATTTTGGGAATATTATTTCTTTATATATTGGAACAAAATAGGCTGGTGTTCCTATTTAAAATAACACGTTTGTTACTCTCCCCAGTATTAGGACCACCCTAATATATGTATACGTTTCTCTATCAGCATCAGTATCAGCCGGAGTGCGATGTTCTACACGACCTGGATCCTGTATAGGGTGGTCTTGGGCACTCCGGACCAAACCGGAGCTGCGTAGGTCAAGACTGGCCGTACGCAGCTCAGGTATAGGCGTCTCCGAGTGTCGGCCGACAAGGCGCCGGAGCGGAGGATGGGACGAAGTCCCATCAGAGCCCCGAGCGCCTTGCGGTGGACGCTTTCTACCTGAGACTTCCAAAGAAGCCTCCGGTCCAACACAACGCCAAGGTAGGTGACCTCTTGGCTCCAGGGGATTACCTCCCCCATCACCGACAGGTCGACTCCAGGCGGCGCTCCCCTTCCTGGGTGGAAGATGACCGCTCCTGTCTTGGAAGGGTTGACCGCAATGCGCCATCGACGATACCAGGTGGCCAGATCGTCGACGGCGCACTGCAGATTCTCAACTGCCGCGTACTTCTTGGTCGAACGCGACAGGAGCGCCGCGTCGTCCGCGTACAGGGCGAGGACTGTGTTCCACCCAAACCCCCTAGGAGGGTCGTGGGTGTAAACGTTGAAAGAATTGGCCCCAGGACGGATCCCTGCGGGACACCGGCGCAGATTCGCCGCAGTCCCGATCCGACCTGGAGCCAGAACACCCGGAATGTCCTGCCCTGTAGGTACGACTGCACAAGTTGCACGAACCAGACTGGCATCTGGAGTCAAACCATCTTCAACAGGAGCGCACAGTGCCACACGCGGTCGAAGGCCTTCGATATATCAAAGAAGGCCCCCGCGACCGCTTGCTTCCTGTTGAAGGCGTCGGTGACGAAGTCGGTCACTCTACCCAGCTGTTGGGTGGTGGAGTGCACCTCACGGAAGCCGAACTGTTCGTCCGGGAGAATATTCTTCTCCCGGAGGATGACGTCCAGCGGCTTCCGGAGCAGACGCTCAAAGATCTTCCCGAAGCCAGCCAGGAGCGAGATTGGCCGGATGTCTCCGGGACCAACCTCCGTCCCCGGCTTCTTCGGGATGCACACGATCTTTGCCCTTTTCCAGGCAGACGGGAAGTATGGAATCCTGACGCAGCCGTTGTAGACGGCGGTCAGGAATTCTATCGCTGCTACGGGGACCTGCCTCAGGACAACGTTTGGGATACCGTCGTCCCCCGGAGCCCTCCTCAACCCGAGACGGCGAACCCCTTGCCTGCCTTATTGCGAAGATTGATAACCCAGCCGCCAAGGGTTTTCCTAGAATCCGGCCTCATTGGTGATACGGAGGCATCGGTCTCCTCCCAATCTATCATCCGAGCACCCTCCGCTCTCTTACTGAGTTATCCCATGGAGGCGATACTCACCCCCCCCTTCCAGGAATATCAGCACTGCGCCACCTCCTACTTATCCGGCTATAGGCGGTGACAGCATTCCCACTATTAATAACAACCAACTGACAACTACTACCGAGCTTTCAACACCCCAAATTCCTGCCTCAATATACCGTGCTAATAAGAAATTAGCCGTTGTGTGTGACTCCCTTGATGGAACATCTATCGAGAACTACATAATTGTTTTAGGCAAAATTGTTCCACCTCAGCGAATTTAATTCGCTTCGAGGTTAAGGTTTACCTGCAAAGTAAAGATTATGCCGAGAAAGCCAAGGCCTCTCCCGGGATTGAAGTAAATCATTCCTGCGTCCCCATCTGGAAATATATATCAGCGGCTATAAAAGTGGTGTTATCCAATGTTTTACCTGGCATTCCTGACGGTGAAATAGCGAATTGCTTAACACGTTTCGGGAAAATTACAAACCGCATTAGAGAGATGAACCTCCACCTCCACTGCGCAACTATCTTCTCCTACCCCTATCACTCCTCCCCTGCCCACACCCTCACCCCTACTCAAATACATACCATAATACCTACCCTTAACAATTCTAATACCCCCACCTCGATTCCCCTCATTCCTCTCTCCCTCCTTTCACCGGGGATCCCTCCCACTCTATACCGTCACTGTTTTTCGTGGCCAGTAATACTCTTAAAAATAGGCCCGAGGGAGAAACAGCAGAGCAAACTAAGTCAAAACAACCGAGTAAGCGGACACAGGACACACCTTTTGAAGGAAAAAGCAAAAATAAACGACCAGCCTACGAAAAATCGACACTGCTCGTTGATTCAGATGTGTAGGATACGATGTCAGTCTCGTCACAATCCTCCGTTGCCATTGAACATATTGAGAAGACAGGTTATCCAATCTCCCAAAGGATATTGGAGAATTTTGAAAAGAGTACGCGCGAGCTAAATCAGTACCTATAGCAAAAAAATATACAGAAAATTACGCAGGTCTAACGGAAATGCTTGAGGCGGTTCGCGAGACGGAAAACTATAAAGTCACGAGGCAGAGAGCTGGCCGAATCCTCTCCTTGCTGGAAAAAGAAATCATAGATATCCCATTCTAACATACAGGTGATTATTAACGCAGAAGACCTACATATTTTATTCCCTGGGGCTTTTAATCGATTAATTAATTATGCAGATAGCTGCTATATATATATATATATATATATATATATATATATATATATATATATATATATATATATAGCAGTTTCTTCGACGCCCCCAGCAGCCTGCCAGCTTGGTCCTCAACTTGGTGAGTGTCCGCTGGGCTTCCCTCAACACCTTGTTGCCACCCTCATCACTACCTTTTCTTTTCCTTTAGTTAATATATATATATATATATATATATATCCATGTATACAGACATATGCAAACACACACACACACACACACACTCACATATATATATATATATATATATATATATATATATATATATAATACTATTTATCTTCTCTGACGAATATTACGTATCTTAGTACATTGTTATGGTTTTATACAATATGCGTATATTTATTTATTTATATAAAATGAAAATAACATGTTTAAATGTACACACGATCGCCAGCGACCGTAAACAGGCCATGCTCGGGGTTTTTCCCGGGCGTCATAGACCGGATATCATCCTTCTATAGGAGACAGGGTGTCTCGCCGACATAAGTAGGAAGTGTGAGAGATACAGGTTCCTCATAAACTCGCCGAGCGGCATCGCCGGCGGAACGGCGATAGGTTTCCAGAGCAACATAATAACGGAAAAGTCTCCCACGCAGCAGATACTCGCAAGAGGACATCTACAGGATGCGAGTTTTATAATTAATAAGGAAAATATAAAAATCATTGACATACACTTACCGCACGATGATGTTTATGCTCTCGTCGTACTTGAGAGATTCGATCGTACGTCGAAAACTGCCCAGCCTCTGAGACACTGATATGCGGCGATGATTGGAATGTCACTTTGAGAAAAGGAGACCGCAATGGATCGGTGGGAAAGAGAAGGAGAGTAGCGTCCATACTGAGAAATACCCTAGAAGAAAACCTAGGGGACATATGGCTAAAATAAAGAGGGAATTCATCCTCCTACACTTTTTATGGACCGCCAACACACCATGCGAAATCAAGATAGATTTTATGTTAGCAGAAACCTTTTCAGAATTGTTAGTATCGTTTTCACAACCCCTTTGTTTTCTCATCAAGACACCGTTTTTGTTTCTAGACAGCCTCAGTGTTTTCAAAAGAAAAAAATTGTGAAAAGTACCCTTAACGTTGTTGCACGATTAAGATTTCAAAAATTCTGTTTAAAATATTATTGAATATTTTATAAGCGTAGCTAAAGAACCAACCGCCGACGCGTCTTTAGTTTGGGAACACTTCAAGAACGAAATTAAGATGTCAGCCTCAAGGTATATAGAGTAAACGCGCAAGAAGGAAACAGCTGTATTGAAACATTTGAGAGCGCGGTAGCAGCGCTACTGGAAATAAATTTCTCTACTAAAGACGAAGCAGTGTTTCTCGAGCAGACCTCGCGGGAGTCTACACTTACGAGCAGACTGGCAGACAGGGAGCATTACCTTCGAGCCTTCGGAACATCAGCAGCAGAAAAAGAAGTCCTTGCTCTCCATCGAGCCTCTCCGGACTGATGCTGCCTCAACCGAATTGTCCAAGGGAATTTCCTGATCGACGATGTAGATGAACTAAGAAAGCACGTGCGTGACCATTTCTCCGAACTTTTTAACGATAACAACAACCAAAATCACAGAATCGAAACAGATAGAGAACTAGGTATAGAGCTCCCGTCATTAAGCGAATAACTAAGTGAATATCCAGACGGAGAATTAAGCTAGGCAGAGATTACTGAGTCGGTAAAACAATGAACAGGGCGCACAACGGGTTTTGATTGGATCCCGGCGGAGTTCTATCAAAGCTTCTGGTACTCCATTTTCCCCTTTTCTCAAAATATAGTTGGCGCAGCCTTGTGGGAAGGAAACCTTCAGAGAGCTACGGATGGGAATAACGGCCCTTTTGCCCAGGAATGCTGAACAGATGGAAATTAAAAAATGGTTGCCGATCACCCTACTTACGGTGGATTATAAAATAATATAAAAATTTATATCTAAGCGGATACTAAAGGTCATTCAAAAAATCGTTCACCCAGACCAGACGCACTCCATTCCCGGAAAACGATCTATGATAACATTCACGTTATCAATGACAATCTGCACTACGCGTCCAAAAAAATCTTCCACTTGGTGCTTTAACTCTAGACCAGTCCTCCGCCTTCGATAAGATTTGCCATCCTTATCTATTCAGCGTTTTAAAAATTTTCTGTTTCGGTCCAAAAATAAGGGAAATGATCAGCACCCTATGTAACGGAGCATTGCCCAGCGTGCGAATAAAAGATGGCTTATGCTTGCCCATTTATGTACAACGCGGGGTGCAGCAAGGAGATCTACTTTCCACCCTCCTCTATACAATGTGTTTAAAACCTTCTTGCCCTATGCCTTAAAAACATTTCAGAATATGGGTAACCCATTCCAGGAAATCTCCAAAAGAGCCTAATATTCTCCGAATATGCGGACGACGTAACTTTTTTCTGTCCCAACAAACTGGTTTCGCTTAACTCCAAGTAGATTTTACAACCTATTCTAAAATAGTTGGAGTGAAGATCAACACTACCAAATAACCGGCGTTTTTGCCGGAAGTTGGAAAATCGTCAGGATAATCCTATGGTTCAACACAAAAGATCGCTTCTTAGGGGTGATGTTAGGTCCAGAAAAAGACTGAAGAGGAAAACTGGACTCTTTTAGCCGACAAAATACGCGGTACTCTCACTCAATGGAAGAGTTTTAAGAGGATAACATCGATCCAAACAAAGTGCAAAATAATAAATTGGTTAGCCCGAAATTTGATTAATCACGCAATGACGGTACTTCAACCCTCTACCGCTTTTCTTTACAGCTCAACAAGAGCTTTGGAATGGTACCCTTCATTCCAACTTTGTCTTCAGCCAGCACGAAATTGGAGGAATTGGCTGCATGAATCCGGAAAGCACTGAAATTTACTTGCGACTTAGATATTTAGCAAACCTATTGTCCAGGCAGTACGAAGACTCGGCCCTAGTCATTTTCGCAACACATTTTCTTAGCGAAGTAGCCGAAATCCCTTTAAAAATCGCCAAAAAAGCTTTGTTAACTAAAAACAAAGTGTGCACCAATCATACAGCTGATACTTTCTACACTCCTGCCTAAGAGCTGAGAAGGTCTACCATTTTTCCCCTTAGAATCATATATTTATTTGAAGATTATTACATAAGAGAAATCCTTGTGGAAGGCGCTGGAAATTAAATTTCATAGGAGACCTAATTTCCATGGAAGGCACCACCAAAACTTTTGACCATATTCCATCAAAAAAATGACGGCATCTGCGAGGAGAAAACTTCATAAAGAATAAAAAATCCTTATGAGACATTTAAAAACATCGCACAACTGCCAAAGACAAAGTTGCACGGAAGTGAAATTTTCATATAAAATTGACTTAAACCAAATAAATATCACATTTTAGCACTACAGGTACACTTAGCCATTTAGATCAAAGTAAAAACGTTATGCTCCCCGGAGATGAGAGAAAGCTTAAAGGCGTAATATTGAAAAACGAGTCAGGGACACCCTACCCAACAGGAAAGTAAACGGTTTTACCCGATGTGACGCCGGACTGGAAGCAACTCCGCCAATCCCCCAACGATAACAGCGATGGTGAGATATTTTGAAATTCTGGCACGATTGGCTCCTAACGTCGGTAACATTACATAAGTGTGGAAAGAGAGCGAACGGGAAATGCCCTTTGTGCGGGGAGATCAATGATGTCCTACAAATAATTTTCAATTGCGTAACAGTGCAGCCAGTGTGGGATAAAATCAAAGAGTGGTGGAAATGCTACATCGGGTCCGAAGGGATACTTAACGATGAATTTTTAGAATTGGTTTTAGAAACACTAAACAATGTGAATGGGAAAAGAGACTAGTAAATTATTTAAAAAATACAGCTATCGGATCTATATACAAACTAATGAATAAATGCATAAGTGCTGAAGACGTAATTAACGTGCCGAATATAATAAACTTACTAATCAAAATAATTAAGATCCTCGTAACTTTAGAGTTTATTCAAATAGGAGAGGACTCAGCGACTTTTAAAAATTTCACTAGCAAAGCAGTCTTTACGAACAAAATGTTAAAATTCCAAATTGACACGGGAGATTAAACTTAAAATGCAAATTCGTAGTACAAAATATTTTAAGTTAAAAAAATATCTTTGTGTGTGCGGTCAGTAAAGAATATACGAGTATATCGAATATCTTTAAAAAATGAGTCTTTGTAGAGGAAAAATTGTGATGAAAAATGTCTAACAAACAAAAAAGGAAAAATAACTTTTATGTATTAATTTTTAAAGTATTTTTATGCAATATTCTTAAAAATATTCGTCCAAATTATATGTATATGCTGTAAAACCTTTCTCTCTCTCCTTTTCTCTTTCTCGCCACTCTCTTTCCTCTCTTTCTCTCCTTTCTCTCTCTCCCTATCTTCTCTTTGATTTTTTTTGTTCGCATCGAGGAGTATAGATGGCGCATCGATAGATGGTCTTGCCATTAATGGGATTTCCACTAGAGCGCCCTCTGATTTCCTATTCCTGCTACGTTGCTCACATATCTATGAATAGTTGTTATTGTGTTGTCGTGTTATTTTCCCGCGCGATGTTATGTACTCCCTCGTGCTCCATCATCCCGCACGCCCTCCAGTGCTTTCCGAGCGCGTCACGGCGTTCCATTTTCACGAAAATGGCGGAAAGTTCAGATGGGTGTTTGGTCTTCGGAAATCATCTTCTCCTTTTTTTTGACGTCGCTTCGCTTTTGTTTTTTCGCGCTATTATCGATGAGCGCAAAGCGTTGCTTTCGTCGATTTACTTTCGATTACGCGTCAGAAGTGTGCTATTTGGAAAAACAGCTTCGATGCGACCTATTTTTAGAGAAGTTCTATTGACGCGACACGTATGTCGAAAGAGGGCACTAATGTCGCGATCCGCCAAAGAAAACCCCGCCGAGGGCTATCGCGCCGAGAGAAGGGCTTGGAGGAAGGAAGAGGAGGGGGAGGTGCGCGCGCATACGCGTCATCTGGGAGCACCTTTGACCTCCCGACGCGCGCTCGGACCTTTGTAAAGCGCTGTGACTGTCAATGATGCTACGAAAATGTAAAAATAATAGGCGGCCGACTGAAATATCTTTTCGCAGAGACATTTCTAGCCAGCGTCCATTTATGTTATTGAAATACATACATAATACATATTACAATGGGAAATTAATGCTTTTTGCGAATATTTTAAAAAAGTTTCCGAGTGCGAATGTGTGGAGAAGAATACGTAGAAAAATCGGATATTAAAGCAAATAGAGAGATTGAGTGAGAGCGTTGAATGTATTGATGGGAGAAATGAGCGCATTTCTAAAAGAGGAAGTACCGAACGGCTGTATCAATGCTCTCCGATGAAGTGTTCATTGAAGTAGAGGTGACTTGGAGAACAGAATGAAAAGTTTATTAGGAAGAGCTGGAAATATATAACTTGAAGCCATATTACACGATATCATGAAAAACCATATGAATGAATACGAAAATTACTTTTAAATCTAGTTTTCAAATTGATAACTACTAAAAATAAGTTAGATGCATGAAGCAGTTTTTTAATACAAACTAAGTGAATTCGACTTATGAGAAAAGTATTTTAAGCGCTTATGGAATGCAAGCACCGACCACTCGTGTGTGTGTGTGTGTGTGTGTATACAAAAAAGAGTGCATTAGTAGTTCATAAAACCAATTAAATGAATTATTGCCATTAACAGATAACATGAATTCTTGGGATTAGTTATATTTGGCCTTTTAAAAATTAATGAAAAATTTCTTACTCCATTGGTGTGGTCCTTTCCGCTTGATTTACTTTTTCTTAGAACTTCTTTAAAATTAACGCCATCTTATTCTACACTTTTTAGTATAACATCTACGACATTTTGATAAACATAATTTTTGGCACAATGTTCCATAGCAAGCTTTGAAATCTCTCAATTTTCCTCAATATATAAGTAAGTGAGATTCAGTGTGTGCGTCACATGTTTCGACAACGCGAGAATATTCTGCTTTTCCAAAAAATAATATCGTTGAATAATTGTTTTTTTTTCAGAATTTCGATGCCAGCAAAATATGCTAAAATTATATTGTCTGTATCAGAGAACCCAAACCCGCGGCTCTATTGCCAAATGCGACCCACTAAAGCACTCTAAATGGCCCGCGAAGCTGCGATGAAAAGGTGATCGGTAGAATTATATATAGACAATTTAATATTTTTTCAGATTAATTATCGTCTCAAAACCTTTTCTGGTGGAGCTTTAAGACTAGTAATTTATTTAGACTTGATTTTCACTAATATAAGACCACAGAATCTCTTGAAAACTTCTAATGTAGACACTCATCCGGCTCGCTCAAGCTCTCGGGACTTCGAATGCGGCCCTCCGAAGCATTCACAACTACTAATGCGGCCATGTAAAAAGGCCGGCCCCCACTGGTCTATATGGTTCTAATAGCGTAGATATCTAACATAGAATTAATTCTTTTAATAATTTTTATCTAGTAAAATTAATAAAAACTCTAAATACCTTCACGCATTTTGTACCGTGCTTTTGTATTATTTCACCACAGACAAAAAACGGATGATAACGAAACCGCGAATGTCGGGGGTGAATATTTCAATGGCGTTTGAGGCGTAAATAAAATCATCGTTAAAGCGCAAAAAATCATTCCGAGCTCCTTTGTGCATCAATCTCATCTGAATTGTTTATATATAATTCTTACTATAAATAATTCCTATTTAGAACAAAAACATTGATAGCCCGATTTTACACGCTCTATGCAAATCTCGAATTCTCGACTTTTTTAATCCGGCAGAAGGCGCGCTCAATTCTGGGACAGACGGTCGCGCGGGGTGAAAAACTCATCCCATTTAAATTACATTTTCCAGCATAGTTATTAATGACATTTTTATTTTTATTTTTATTTTGTATTCTTAGATCAGTAAGGAAATACTTTGGAAAATTCAAATTTATTTTAAACATATTAATTACATGTTTGTTAAATAAATCTTTATTGTTTAAAACTCCTGATTAGCTAACTTTCATTCTAAAGAACTTGTATAACAATAGCAATACTTGTGTATAATAATTATTATTAGACTTAGATAATAGTAAATATGATAACTTATAGTTTTAATATAATATCATGAATAAGACAATAATAATAAGAGTTATCTAAGTTCACTTCTCGTTGTGTTATTCGCTGTCAAGGCAGTAGGTACGTATTTCATAAGTTTCATTCACATCGACCTCTCACTTTTAGAAAGGACGAAGTTGTTTTCGTGTCTTGATTTCTTGAGCATATGACACAGCGTAATTTTGCAGGTCTAGGTGGACCGGGTTCTCTAGAAACATTTTCTCTTCTAGGTGGTACAAATTTATGGTCTAATTACCTTAGTTGCTTTGGTAATGTTTTCTGTTGCAACCGAGAAATGACTGCTGTTTTTGCTAAGGCCTGTCCGAGTCTTTTTTATGAAATTACTTCTTCTGAGCACTGTATTTGGGTTATTTGATAAAAATATTACCTATGTATTGAGAAGAATTTCACGGATTTTCTCTAAGTCGCGATCTAAATTGAAACGTTCTTCTGCTTAATAAAACGTAAAGAGAGGGTAGAAACATTAAACTGGTCAATTGTAAAGAAATTACATCGATTTTTGAAAATTACAGCCAGATATAGAATGAAAAGCTTACCATGACTCGCAATAACAAATGTAACGTGGAAGGGCGCGGGGTGACTGATTCACCACAGAATATTATTTTTAAAATGCTGTTTCACGGACTACAGGCAACTGAGACATAAAAGTGACATAAATATGCTCAAGAGAGCTCGGAAGAAAGGTACTGATTATCTTAGGGAAAAAAACATACGTCACGAGTGTAGTGTAAACATTGGTGGGGTGACATAGTCACCCCGCGCGCTTGCTACCGGGTTAACGAAAATAAATTTGGTATCAAATTGTCCGAGATTGGCATTAGTGGAATTAGCGAAGTCATCTCTTCTGAGGAAATGCTAGCAAAAATATTCGTCATTGGACAGGTTGAAAGAATGTAACAATATCTACATTTTAGAAACCAATTTTACAAAATCATTCAGATATTTGATAAACGGGTATGTTAATTTACATTAAATTAAATACATTAAATATAAATTAATTTAATTTAAAATAATTTTCAATTTATTAAAAAAATGTCGATTCTATTCTTCATTTCTGAAGTAATTTAAAATAGCATCGCTCATTTATTAAAGCATTTCAACTAATTAGTGTAGTTTGGGAACTGGATATTCGTCGGTTTTTGCCCAGCCACATGATGATTGCTGCAGCGCCGAACGTACACAAGAGCTCAGAACGCATCACCCGCACACTAGGAACAAAAGAGACTCAGGAAATCGCCATTATCCGGCTCTGTAGTGCATCCAGGGCCAGGCATCTACCGAAGGATGCGAATTTACATGTGAAACCCACTCTCCCCCTGCCCCAGGGTAAATCACTATTAACATTAATAAATTTTAATATTTGAAAAATATTTTATTTTAAACATATACTTTTATAATTAGGTATATACGTTATACGTATATATTATACATGATGCAATATCTTACAATTTTCAGATGTTACGTTATATTTAAACACTAGCGTCATTGCCCGCAAAATATGATGTGTATGTGCAGATTATGTATTAAAGTTAAGGTACTTTCCATTCTTCTTCCCTCCCTCTCCTTTTATTCTCTCTTTCCCTCTCTAGTGGTTAGGTGCAAGTAGAGCTGCTGAAACTCGACGATTTTCAAATGCTCGATGTATTAACAGAGCACAAGAATTTAAGTGCTCCTTACACATGCTAGATCTCAAATAATTTTTAATGATTTTTATTTACTGAACGAGCGTTCTGCACTAGGTACAGATACTAGCAACGTAAAAAATAATCTAACTTTTGTAACTATATTAGGAAATATTTCGTTATAATCATTATATAAAATAAATTGAATTAAGTTCTGTACTGAAGTTATTCTTTCAGTTTCTAACAAGTCCTGTAGTGTACCGGAAAATGTGTGGACCCGCACGCCTAATTAAAATTATAATGCCTGAAAAATAATTTAAGGCCCCCACGAAAAAGATGTGGGCCGTTTTGGCCATGCCACCCCGCCCCCCCCCCCACCGTGCGGGAGTTTCGGGGGTGTTTGTCTGCCACGCCGCCGCTAACAACTTATACTGCTTATACAAAATTTTAGAACGCAAAGCATTACTCATTCCGGAAAGGAACTCTTCTTGAGATCTGTGTGATAAATTATGCACAATTTTTCATTAGTATTTCAAATTTCGGATAAATGTTCGGATAGTATAACAACATCTTTCGCTAATAAGTTTAGTAATCCTAAAAAATTTCTATTATTAGAGTCTGCTATTATTTCGCGAGTTCTCCTAAATGCAAGATTGTTACTTGTTTGAAAGAAAATTACATCGACCATGGGTTGTATTCAATATGGTAGAATACATGTACCGTCCTCTCCAATGACAGATTTAGGCTTTCAGAGGCTCGATGCGCAAAGATTAATTTTAACCCCTTCAGAATGCAACTCATTGATTTAGTGCACGAAATTAAAATTTGATGAAATAACACGTTGTTATCAACATATTTAATATTCAGTAAACAAAATACACTAATTTTAAAACTACAACATTTGCACATTTACATTTAAAAGAAAAGATATCGATACGCAAAAAAAAACTTAAAAAATCAGTTGTCATAAAACAAAATAAAAATGAATGTGGCGCCTTTTTTGACAAGGTCCACAGCAAGTACCTGCGCACAAATCCGCCTCTGACCATCTCAGATATCCAACTTCTAATGACCAACTACTCTTCTATTACTGTATCACTTGCTCTGCCAGGATCATCTTTTGGCTTTCTATGAAAAATCTAATTTGTGTCGAACATTTGAGAAATTTTGTACCGAATGTATCCAAGAGCGCATCATCCAAATGGCGGCCGATGTTTTTTTGTGTGCCGACAAAATTTCTTTGCGTGCCAAGTTTGGCACGCGAACTACGTATTTGCCATCCCTGTACTAGGTACTACTAAGTGTGTGCATAAAATGAAATTACAGAAAATAATGAGAATTGCAGGTTTGAATCACACCTTTGTTTATGCATATACCGCCATGCACATTACAGGTAATAGTTTTGTTCGCGCGTAAAACAAAAAATGTTTACTTTTTTAAAATTGGGGGCCCCACATTCTGGAGGCCCGGATGCTAGGCATCCACGGAACCCATTGGCCGGCCCTGAGCGCATCGATGTGTTTGCTAGTAGAACTTGGCATTCCTATTTCATAAGCGAAATTTGCTATCGTCTTGCTTTAACAGCAGAAAATAAGTATATTGTTGTGCAAAAATTTATTAGTTGAAAATTAACGAAAACATGTATTTATATCGTAGATATTCGAATAATTTTTTTAAATACACACTCAAAAGAAGTATAGATTAGAAATGTATTTATATCGTAGATATTTGAATAAAAGGTTTTAATACACACTCAAAAGAAACATAGATTAGGCATGATACCTTAAGAAGATTAAAAACTTGAAATTTCATTTCTCCATTCTCACCTCGTTTTCAGTTTTTCAAATTTCATCATAATATCACTTCAAGCTGAGCAGCATCCTTTGACCATAAAACCGTTAAGTTAGCTACATCCGAATTTCTAAATCTACATATGCACATTTTACTTCATTCTGTGATTGATGATATTGGCGACTGGCAACGGCTGCATTTCGCTCTGAATCTAAAAAAATATTATCTAGCTCGCCATACGACAGTGATATAATTAATATGGCTTCGAAAACTACAAATATCATGTTTTGGTTGTTAGTGCTATCGAATATATCCTGTGACTCATGTTTTCCATATGCAATTTTTCAAAATTTCTCAGTTTTTCAAGAGAAAAATTAACTTCCGCATAGCTCTTTCCTAGAATCAATCTTGCGTGTTTCATTTCCGCTACAAAGGGGAATTTCAATTGAACTTGAAGCTCGTTTCAACCTGTAATTAACTAGCAGCAGCTCATTCTGTAATTCGTTCGACGTTATTATAGCGACACTAATTTACATCTTATAAATATGATTTCCATCCTCTCAACACGAGCTATAGGTGAGAATTGCACGCTTCTCTCTTGTGTCTGTTTTATTCTTTCGCCGATCGAAGTTTTCTCGGCAGTTATCACTCACTTCATATATAGTGCGCGCGGCAGGAATTATAATAGAACGTAACAGAAACGCTTATGAAATCGGCTCTCTATGCTTTATCCCTCTGCGGATAAATGCAGCATAATAGCTTCTAGTCTTTGGAAACTACACGTTGGGATATGACGTTTCAAACTGCTGGTTTCAAGCAATAGAGTGAAATAGATTTTTGTATCATTAATTTATGACACATTTTAAAAATCTGTTATTTGGTTTCTTTGACTATTCTTCTCGAATTTCGAGGAGAAGAAGGTTGACATACAAGGTACTCCTGTAGCGTGTTGCATGCATTTTCATTTAGGGAAACGTTGGCTGTTCTTTGTGCTCTGATAATAAATGGTAAGATAATATGTGAACTAGTATAAATCTGTTACATCTCCTCATCTATTTGTCGAATTAGTTACTAAAACCTAGTTGGGGATGGAAACAAAAAATTGAAATAATCTTATTTATTTTTGTGGCGAATTAATAATGGGATAAAATGTTTCATCAGTAATTACTGTTATTAACAATGAGCCTGTCGCATACACATCTAAACACCGAAATCTAAAATCGTGTTTCCTTTCCTTCCAGTGGATAAGGAACAGCCTTCCTCCCCCTTCTAACCCAACATCCCTCTCCGCCACTCCTCCCTTCTCTCTGTCTCCCCTCCCCCCTTCCCTTCTCCCTCCTCTTTTTCCCGATAAATATAAAACAGAAAACCAGATTCTGAATCTTGTCATGTAACGTTTTCCATCTCGGAACGTGGAGTCGCGGGAATCACTTTCCAAAGGAAAGATATCAACGCATAGACGGAGAGAGGGAATTCCTCTGTGTGGTGTTGCGCATTCTGGCGTTAAGCGAGAATTCCAAGTCTCGTTTCCTTGGGAGCATACACACGTACCTCTCTCTCTCTATCCTATGAGGCTTGTTATTCTCCGGATATCCTACGAGGAACTCAAAAAACCAGCTTTGGGCTTTCGTGCCCAATGGTGATTTCAAGAGCAGAGATTCCGTGGAGCTCCGGGGGTTAACACTCACTAACGCGAAGTGCGTAACCCAGTCTCCTCCCACTCCCCTTCTCCTTCCCATCCCCTTCTCCTGCCCACCCGTTATCTTCCCCTCCCCTTATCCTCCCCCTTCCATTCTCATCCCCCTCCCTTCCACCCCTCCCAATCTCCTCCCCTCCCCCTCCCCTCCTCCTCCCCTCCTCCTCACCTTATCCTACCCATACCCTCGAGGTTCTGAGATGCAAGCGAAAAGCATCGCCATAGCCGTCCTCTGGAGCGGTCTCTCCCAAATACCCATTCATCGCCAGGTAGTGCGCGCTCTTCATCGAGCCAAGCCTACGAATACCATCTAGGGACGACTTCTACGTATAATTTTCACAATCAAGCGTACATTGTCAATTTTTTTCTCTTTCTCGATATAATAAGCGTACGGAATTCGTTCCATCATCTTGAAAAGTTTATATAAAGTAGAAAAAATTAAATTATTTGTAAATACAAAAGAATGACATCATTTTTAGTCTACTTATCAAAAGATGGAAAGTAATCTTATGAAATCGCCTTGGTCTCCGTGTGTATCCTCCCTAACATCTTCATCAATTAACCGATTTTAACTAAATTAGGTACATACAATATTCATATATATTAATGACCACATTATCATATTTGAACCTGATCGACTTAGCAGGGGTGCCACAATTGCAAAGTTAAACATTTCGGTAATTATGAATTTGGAAGGAATTGACCAAACCGATTTCAAAGAGTTTTTTTATGAAGGCGGCGTGCAAAATAAAATAACAAATTCAAGATGTTTAGCACACCTATATATATAATTATATATATATATACATGTATATATATATATATATATATATATATATATATATATATATATATATATATATATATATATAGGGCAGGGCTAACACAATAAAAGGAATTAAAATGGTTCTTTTAAAAAGCATTTGTGCTGAACTCTCCACGTCACTATTAATCAAATTTAATATTTATAATGTACACATATATAGAAAACCAGACTAGCA